>OW285190.1:0-2831250 GCA_935421135.1 Bugulina stolonifera | reverse complement strand
TTGGATACTGACAGTGATTATTTCTTACGTATGAAGCGTACACAAGAAATATACATTTAAGTGTAACAATGACTCATCTCTAGATTCTATAAATATCAGTCTAGAATATTTTATAATCTGTTATCTTCTCCAAACCAGGTTGGCTCTGTAAAAGTTGTAAACCAATTCGTCATCATGTTGTCTAATAGACATTGATTCCGAGTTGAGAATAATACATTCATATTCATTTGTGTTTTGTTACTGTCGAGCTACCTGGCTATCCTATTTAACGAACCTCAGAAGTTCGAAACTTGTGTAAGCGACAGGAGCTGGGTTCTGAGTGGAACCGCTCACCTTCCACAACAGGAGTGCATGGTCAGTGGTCACTACATCAACCTGCCACCTACATGTGGTCACATACGCCGCTAGAATCTGGCTTCTTTTTGCGAATCAGGGCAGAGGTGGATATTTAACGTGGGTGTTTTTGATGTACAAGCTACACGGAACTCCTGTATTATTTATACGCCCTAATCCGAACAGGCGCAGTAAGGTGAAAGGCTTGCTGAAGGCCTTTGTCAGAAATGACGCAGCTGGGTGCTTGTACTCATAACCTCACGGTTTGTGTATATGTATGTCACCAACAGTGCCAACCTGACACCTATCTATGTCTATCAGAATGTGAAATTAATGAGTGGGCATTGCTTCCTTTGAAAAACAATACACTCAGAGTCATCCCTTGCTAAGCCAGATGATCTCCGAGTCGCAGATTTAAAACACTTGGTGACAATTAGGTGCAACTGTACAGGTTCAGATGAAATAAAAATGTCATTTGTCGCAAATACCTCATCCACTTGAAACGCTTCTGATGGTTGCGTGTTTTTCTAGTATCACCGACAATGCACTGAGAGTTAATTCCTGACGGTAAGCGATGGCATTGTACCAGGATCTGTTCAATCCAATGACACGCCACAACATGCACTAGACTTCAACTCCATGGTGGGGAGTTTTAGTACTGTGCTTTGGCAAATGGCCAATATTAGAGCTTGGTATAAAAGTGTAGAAATTCTCAGAGAAAGTCAGATGCACTTGAATTCTGTTTGTTGAAGGTTATAACATTCTTCTATCAGGTAAGTTAAATACTGGATAGTCTGGTACAACAATTAAACTGTGTCATAAGTGCGTAATCACAATAACCTTCTCATTGTCTAATTGACATAAAGATAAGCAATCGATGAGATATTGATCTTGTTTTTAACTACTCTGCGGGCATCAGTCTGGTCTGAATTCTCATATACGTGTGCACTGTCGTGAGATGAGAGATATCCTGCTCTATTTTGAATATAATGGTAATCTCCGATTCTGAAATTTACTGCTAGTTATTAAATATTTTCCAGAAAATTGAAAATGATGAAGGTCTTCTTCTTCGCTATGCTTGTGGTTGCTATGCTTGGACTGGTTGCAGCAAATCGTAAGTGAGATTTATGCCCCTATTTAATGCACTCAATGCGATGTAAAACTAAAACAGATTACTTTAAAACTTTAGATGATAGGCGTCTGGTATAAGGCAAGTACTTGGCAATTTGTGTTTGTAGCTCAGCACAATTCACTGAAAATGGCAATATTGCAGAACATTCGTGAGGAAAGGCGTGACGTTTAGCTCTGTCACATATTAAACAATGGAAATGTGTCTATATTAGTTCTAATTTGTGTAACAAATAGATGCTACATAAAGAATTATGCACACATATTGTAATAGCATATTGTTTGTCCTTTACAGCTTGTGTCGATGAATGCTTGGCTAACATTTGTCATGGCGATTACCTGTGCACGGACTATATGAGACCATATTGCCAGCAACAGTGTGGTTGGTGAACTAACGTCTAACAAAAATATTCAGTAGTTTAACAATAGCGGTGAATATTTCTTCAATCTCTCTTTGAAATCAATAAATATGTGGCTGTTTGTCACAAATGTATGAATTGGAATGTTACATTGTCTTATTTCACATATAAGCGTTCTACTTGCTCTTAAATGCATCTCCCTGTTACGTTTACACAGGAGCAAGATTTAGCGCAATAAATACATTGATTCAGTATTTCTGGCTAAAAAAAGGTGTCAGCCCTGTTCTTTTTATCAATGTGTTGATGGATTCATATTTAAAGTGGTGCTGTGAACTAGCAATTGTACACTCTTTGGAGCTCAAGTTTTATGAGATTAGTGAGCTTTTATGCTATCAGTTATAGACTTAGTGAAATGTGGAAAACTAAGGAGAATTTATCAAAGAGGTGGGAGAGTTCCATCATCTGGAACATATTGCCTCGGTCAAGAACATTCACAAGTATTGGAAGGGAAGAATTTTGATGTAAGCGTTAGAGTACATTGTAATATAATCAATGCAGTTGTTACAGCTGATACTGATGTGGGCGATTTCTTTCGTAATGTCTACAAATCAAAGGCACAAGGGGAAGACCAATTTACATTTACCTTAGCATGCATTCAAGACCTCACATACAAAGAAATACTGGGAACTGTCAATGTATCAAACAAATTTGAATTTAAACATGATGGTTATTAGTTCGTATGTACATGCAAGTGCATAGGGTGATAGTCACATCCAGTGAAATAAATGCAGTGTGGATGGCTAGATTACTATGTCACATCAAGATATCTGATAAAGAAATATCATTATAACACCACAGGTAACAAAGATGAGTGACGAATGATTTATGGGATATAGATTTATTGTTGTAGAAGGCAGAATATTATCTGCTCAATGGTGTAGGCATGGTATAGAATATACTAGAATAGGATACAATACAATAGAACAGAATAGACATAAGTAGATAGAAGAATAAATTACGATCAAATCTACTCGTGTCATCAATAAATAAGGGAAGGGTTTTCCTCACTTGAATATTATATACATATTGTATTATGCAGTGGTTCAATGCACGTCTGCTACAGAAGACTTAGATGTAGATGCACATGGTAATTTTAATGAGTCATGTTTGTTCTGTTTATAGCCAAGCGTTTAATTGACAACAATGTAGAATTATGTAACGATGGTGCAGTCCTGTTCTAGAATGCACTCATTTTTTGCCATAGATGGTATTGTACCGATTTTTGGATTTTGGTGCTGCCGCCGTAAGACAACTCCCAAGTCCAATAATGAAGTGCCTATGAGTGGTGCCAGTCTTTCTAATTACATGAAAGACTAATGTGTACTAATATTCTAATAACTACCAAAGACGACCCATATGATCCTCAGTAAATATTTGGTAGAATCTCACTGTTTCATCTCTTTTATTACAGTTAGTTTCATGCTATATACTGAAATTAAATATATATCATGCATCAGTAAATATTTATTAGTTATACTGAGAAAGTGAGTTTTCCGACCAAGTAAGAAGTTCGGGTTACACGGTCAAGGACCTTGACAGCTAGAATGACTTTAGCGCGTAGACCGGGTCGTCATAGTACGACGTACTGAGTATTGATAATCTATTCTGGTTCCGTAGTCGGTCTTGAGTTGGAGAACCGGCGCAGGTCAGGCTACATCCAGCGGAACCATGAGGGAATGCAGTTTATACTCTGGATCAGTCTCATGTGGTTAACGTGCCCGGGTCCGAGTCCAATGTCAATTTTTTTCTGTTTCTTACTGTAAGCGTATGACTTTAGAATTCTACTGCTGCCATCAAAATAATAGTTTTTGGGTTTTGGTAAAGTCATCCTAAGACGACACCCTAGCCCAAAATGAAGTGCCTATGACTGGTGCTAGGCCTTTTCATTGACAGGTACGAGTAGTCAAATAACTGCTAAAAAAGACCCAGATGACCTCGAGTCAATGCTTGTTTCCTATACTGAGAAAGAGAGTGATCCGACCTAGTAGGAAGTTCGGGTTGCAAGGTTGAGTACCTTAACAACTAGAATGACCTAATTACAAAGTGAAAGTCTCTGTATATAAGTATCGATCAAAAATATTTCACTCACATTGCCCAGTCGCTAAGTTAAAAAAAAACTCCCCGACTGATACTCCTCGGCGTGACCAACCCCTAGCAGCTCCCAGTGCCAGGTGCCAGTGCTGGCCAACTCCCTGTGAGAAAGGCCCAGATAACATGGCCTGTTATGGCTGGGGTAGAGGAGTTGCCTTAAAGCCATGCTGGCTAGCATGCCCTCAAGGACTTAACATGGGCACAGGAACAATTGTGGCTGGATGCTCTTCCTAACACCACCGTGACTGCGGTTTGAACCTGGAACCTTCAGCATGAAAGCACAGCATTCTAACCCCTAAGCCACGGTCCAGTCAATAAATCAAGACGTACTGTAATTCAATTTAATGTTCATGTAAGCACAATGTGATCATCCAATCATTCAACAAATTCACAGCATGATTGTGTATATTACAATGAATACGCATGCAGTGTCAGTTGACTGGAGATTTAAAGTATGGTAGTGTTCTTTGTTCATCTGATGAAGATGGAAATACACAATCTGCGCCATTATAATGCTAAAAGATCATATGGAACCGACCTCCTTTATGAATTTGGCTAAATGTGACGTTGTATTGGAGCAAATATGACACTGCACACGTCAATGCATACCAACTTATGGCGTTTACCATAATGCATTAAACAATAACCGCACCAACATAGTTTCTTCTACATGACCCTCAGCCAATGAACATTTTTGTTAGTAAGGTGGATAATACATCTGATGCAATATTTTATGGTGTTCATTACCTGATGTAAATGTTCACCAAGCATAAAACGCTTCAGAAAGTCTAATCAACCGATTTCATGTATAGCGTATGTCATTAGGCTTAGCGCTACATTCGGCGTGTCATGTTGAATCACCGGGGCACATTGTAGCAGGAGTAGAAGTGCTTTGGGAGAGAAAAAATGTGACGCGGGACAAATTATAATAGAGTTTAATTTTACTAAAGTTGAGAGTTGAGCCTCTTAAGACACATATAAAAACAAAAGCCGCACCATCAACAAACTATCTGGGAGTCGCTCACCTCATCGTTAAGAGAATGCCATCAGAATCAAGTAAACAAGGCGCATATGATTTGTAGTGAGTTAGATTATTATCTCAAATTGTTAGTATTAGTTTCATAAGACAGTACTCTACATCAGACGTGCAAATATTATGTGTATGCAAGCTTGTACATGAAGCCTTGTCTTCATCATCACCAGCTTTGTAAGATGGTTTAGCAATCTGCCAAAAAGAGTGCAGCTAAGAGGATGTGTAGAATAAGATAATATAAGTTAATGGTGGATATAGACCAAACTTTAGTGCAGAATTTATCTCAGATCTCTGTACCAGCAGAAGAAACTGATATTCAGGTAATCATTTTCATAGATGACATATTTAAAGATGTAATTTTGTTAGTGCTAGTGCTCGGTTTAGTCCATTGCTGTAAACCATCTCATTTGCAGAATCATATATTAGTGGACATAATAAGACTACAGAAGACATTAACATTATGTGGTATTAGATTTGTTCCAACTAACGGTTATAGTTTATCTTGCCAATTTCTTTGCTGTCGTACTATACTTTCTACAGATAGCATTGTTTCCTATGAGCAGGTCAGGCCATGGTGCTCTATAACAAAATAGAATGGTGGGATTTCTTCAATGCTGAGCGTGTCAATTGTAGTCTTTATACCCATAGCTTGGTGTGTCTTCTTTTACCAGGATAAGCACTCAATCACCTAGCACTAGGAGCAGAAAATTCTACTGTACCAGCTCAGCAACAGTAAACGTTTCACTGTTTAGCTGTAGACTTGGTATGAGCGAACTGCACACAATGTACTCATCTCTGGCCCTCCTAGCGTATAGTTTCTAGTAGCATGTTCTGCTCACTGTACTAAACCATCAGGTGCCCCAGAGGCTTAGGTTCAAACCTCAGTCAAGGCGTTGATTTTTCATGGATCTAAAACCAGCCTCTGATCCGTCAAATGTGAATTAATTTTAGGAAGCGCGAGGTGGCCATAATAAGAAGGGTGCCTCTTGTGCCACTGCCTCATAGCATGTCTAAACTGTATGCCAGTGGTAATTCTTTATTGAAGTTTCGCTAAGCTGGTTTGGTGGTAGCATGTATTCATTCCCTTGCTAGGTGATCAGGTGCTGTCTTTTTCGGCTGCGTGCCCTCATGTCATCAAAGGCGCTCTTCTAGCGAGCAAATACATTGGCAGTTCCATATCAAATCGAACTCTGCAATAGAGAAACATCATTACAGTGCTGCGTATCAGCGTTACCGTACTTTAATGAATATGAATAATTAATGAATCAAGGAACATCAATTTGTTGTTTAAAAACGCAGGTTGCATATTTGCAGCTAGAGCAGAGGAAGCAAAAACAACAATTTGAATCTCGAGTCAACTAGAGAAGTTATACATTTGCAGTAATATCACTGGTCTTGATAATATTTTCTACAACGGCCAAATGACCTAATTGCACTAACATTGTGCAACAGTGTGCGTATAATTCTAAAATAAAATGACAGTCCGACTTTACCTCTTGTATTAGGTAAGATTACTTAACTGTTACTAGTGTCAAATACCGTAATGGTTTTTGGGTCTTAGTACCGTCATCCTAAGACGACCTGCGGCTCCAAAATGAAGAGCCCATGAGTGTTGCTAGGCCTTCTCATTACAAGAAGGATTAACAGGTACTAGTAGTTCACTAACTACTAAAGACGACCCACATAGACCCATTCGAGTCAATGCTTTTTTACTATGCTGAGAAAGCGAGTGATCCGACCTAGTAGCCAGTTTGTGTTGCAAGGTCGAGGACCTTAGCAACTGGAATGACATATCTACTAAATAGTGCTGCGCTGTATTTCAGTTTCAAACAATGCAAACGATGTAGAACCTGTCAGTGTTTGACATCATCAATTTGTACTTGTGTCAAACCGTACCGGCATCGTGCCCAAACAATATATCAATGATTTGGCGTAGTTCAATGTTATCGAACCGAATCGGTATACCAGTAGTAGTCATTTAATATTCGTGCGGTCTAATATTATGTGGTTTTGTTCGTTTTACTTTAAACCAAGTTGCACACCTTCGCGTTTCCGTTTTGATGTTATTTCCCATCGTGGCTGTGGTTGATAGGTTGTTGGTGCTGTTGAGGTGATAACTATAATAAATTGATTAATACATGCAGATGCGTAACTTAGTAGATTATGCGGATCATTCTATATCATCTATAGTATACATTCCATCATATTATATTCTATCGTCTGGGTATGTTTGCTTTGTTCATGGACAGCGTGCTAGAATAGAATATAGTAGTCTATGATCTTATATCATTATTTTTTACATTTTAATTTAAACGTACGTAGCATCGGATTAATTATTACAATTAATCTACTAATGTTTAAATGTGATTATAATCATCCCTTGTAACTAAGAATAGGTACAATGCTTACAATAATTAACTAATAAATCTAATAAATTTTACAGAATATAGTCCTATTTCTTTCCAATATACCTCACAATGTACCTTTGTTCTAGCATACAACCATGTACGTAGACATAAAATATAGTAGGCTATTGGCAGCCTATACTAATGATATTTTTACTATTGCCGATGCGTTGTCATTGTCACAATTATCCGAATTAAATAAATGGTACAACATAGTCATTTCGATGATACAGTTTACGCTCGCTATTACTAGCGGTTGACTGGAGATTTAAAGTACGGTAGTGTTCTTTGTTCATCTGATGAAGATGGCAATACAGAATCTGCGCCATTGTAATGCTGAAAAATCATACTCAACCGACCTCCTTTATGAATTGGACTAAATGTGACCTTGTATTGGAGCAAATATGACACTGCACACGTCAATGCATACCAACTTATGCTGGTCATAACGGTGGCGTTTACCATAATGCATTAAACATTAACCGCACCAAAATAGTTTCTTCTACATGATCCTCAGGCAATGTACTTTTTTGTCAGTAAGGGGAATAATACATCTGATGTTATATTTTATGGCGTTCATTGCCTGATGTAAAAATGTTCACCAAGCATAAAACGCTTCAGAAAGTTTAATCAACAGATTTAATGTACAGTATATATTATTTCCCACCGGGTTACATTCAACATGCTACGTTGAACGACCTGGGCACATTTTCGCAGTAGTAGAAGTGCTTTGTGGGAAAAAGAAATGTGACGCTGGACAAATTATCATAGAGTTTAATTTCAGGAAAAATCTAAGCCCAACTAAGAGAGCTGAGCCTCTTAAGACACATGTGAAAAGCCGTACCATCAACAACTATCTGGGAGTCGCGCACCTCATCGAAAAGAGAAAGCAATCAGAAGCCTTGTCTTCATCATCACCAGCTTTGTAAAATGGTTTAGCAATCTGCCAAAAAGAGTGCAACTAAGAGGATGTGTAGAATAAGATAATATAAGTCAATGATGGATATGCACCAAAGTTTAGTGCAGAATTTATATCGGATCTCTGTACCAGCAGAAGAAACTGAATCATATATTAGTGCACATGATACCCACTACAGAAGACATTAACATAATGTGGTATTAGATTTATTCCAACTCACCGTTATAATTTGTCTTGCCAGGTTCTTTGCTGTCGTACTACGCAACAATGTGAATCTCCAGTGAACTGGAGAAATTATACATTTGCAGCAATATGACTGGTCGTGATAATATTTTCTACAGCTGCCAAATGACCTAATTGCACAAACATTGTGCAACAGTGTCCGTATAATGCTAAATAAAAAAACAATCCGTCTTTACCTCTTGTACATGTACTACGTAAGATTATATAACTGTTACTAGTGTCAAATACCGTAATGGTTTTTGGGTCCTAGTACTGTCATCCTAAGACGATTCCCGTCTCCAAAATGAAGAGCCCATGAGTGTTGCTAGGCCTTCCCATTACATGAAGGATTAACTGGTACTAGCAGTTCACTGACTACTAAAGACGGCCCACATAGACCCATTTAAGTCAATGCTTGTTTACTATGCTCGGAAAGAGAGTGATCCGACCTAGTAGCCAGTTCGGGTTGCAAGGTCGAGGACCTTAACAACTGGAATGACATATCTACATATCTACATATCTACATATTATATTCTATCTTTTGGGTATGTTTGCTTTGTTCATGTACAGCGTGCTAGAATAGAATATATGGCATAATCTTATATAATTAGTTATTACATTTTAATTTAAACGTACGTAGCTTCGGATTAATTATTACAATTGATCTACTAATGTTTAAATGTGATTATCATCATCCCTTGTAACTAAGAATAGGTAGAATGCTTATAATAATTAACTAATAAATCTAATTAATTAAACCGAATGGTTGAGTGTGTGCCCAGCGTCATGTTTTAATATTTAATATAATATTATATAAAATAGGTGATGTAAGACCCGATAAAACTTTGACTATAACTAGACTACATGGACAAATACAAAATCTTGGAGCAGGAGTAAGCACTGATTACTCTTATCAACCCAGTTGCCACATTAATAAAAAAAATATAATCATACTATGTTTACGTGAAGTCCTATCTGCCAACCATATCTGAAAACAGAATAACACAAACAGAATGGTAGATATGAACTCTGTTGTAACACAATGCTGAGGAGTTCTGTTCCCTTGTACTGAGCGATGGGGCAACTGATAGGCAAACCAGCTCGTGAACTGGCTCGATCCGGTGTATGGAACCAAATTTAACACCAGCTAACAGTGTTTGAGCCTAGGACCAAGGGAACCAGTGCAGTCCAGTATATCGAGCCAAATTCAGCATCGTTCGACACCGAGGCAGGCCAGGGCAAAAAGAACCGGTGTGAAACGCTGTTTGATTAAAGTCTTCCCGAGAGCCGAATAAAAGTGGGGAGGCAACATTGTGCAGCGCTACTACAAAGTGAAGGTCTCTGTATATAATTATTGATGTTTCTATATTGAGATCCAAGCATGAGCTGAGGCAACAAACGTAAAAACAAAGTGGTTTATATAGTACACAAACTTCCGGCGGAAGTTCCGGTAGAAAAGCCAACGTAGTGTCATTAAAAAACAACGTTGTGTCATCTGAACATTGCACAACAACATGGCAGCCCGGAAGCCCGATAGCCAACCAAAAATAGGACGGGTTTGACAAAAGATGCTTGAAATCAGCTGGATCATATGCAGAATCAATATTAGCCAATTCTGAGAGGTTGGGCCTCTTTAAGTGGGTATAAAAAGGACATAATTGCTCAGCAATGCATACTATAATAAGCATAATATTAATTGGTACACAAGCAACATTTTACCACATGTACATCGACAATTGGTACAAGCAAGTGTAATGCAAGGTTAGTGTATAATTAAATATACATAGTTAGTATCTTGTAGTCGGGAGTTATGCGTGGCCTATGCTACATGACCGGTCTTAACTGCAGTGCTAATATTACAACATAATCGTATAACATAATTATATGCTCACCTACACCTTGAAATGGTTTTCACGCATTGAAATGTATATTGGAAAAAATAGAAGTGGAATTTTGGAAATTGTAAAATTTTTGAAGTTGTCTCGCTTTGACTTCAATAGTACTTCCAACTAGAGAAGTTGACTTGACTTGACTTGGCTGAACTTGAATTGACTGGAAGCAACAATAACTTGGCTTGAATTTGACTTGCTCCCGTCATTTTAGAAGTTACTCGAATTGTTTACTTCCAAGTTGACTTGGATCCAACTCTGCGTGTTTCCATTATAGCCTTTGTTAATGAAGATTAATAATAAATGAATTAAAGAATGTGCACTTATTGTTACAAAAAGGACATTCTATAATACAGCGTTACAAGTTCTCCATTGAGATCTGCACAAAACGGAATCGAAAGCAGGGAAGTAAATACTCAGCCTTGTTAACCGACAAGCTATATGGCATAGCATACAGGTCTATCAGCCTGTAGTAAAACTGCACCCAGACCATCAGTACTTGCATCAGTTTGCACCGTTATTGGCTCATTTACGGTAAAGTACTGCAGTGTTATCTCAGCTGTGATCAGCTCTTTCAGCTTCTTGAAGGCATTAGTAGTATAGTCAGTGCACTTCTATACAGACACGCACTCATTGAACCCTGTTTCACAAGCCGGTATTTCCGATTTCAACCAATCACAGAAGAGCACAAAGATCACCCTAAAATCCCCCCTTCTGATTGGTCGAAAAAACATTTGCACACTTGACCCCAAACCCGGCCACGACCCCTTCCCTCCCTCCTTCCCACCCTCCTCCCCTCTCCTCCCCCCACTCCTCCTTCCTCCCCGCCACCGCCCTCTTCCCGTCCGCACCACCGCCGCCGCTGCCACCACCACCCTCACCACCACCGCCGCCGCCGCTGCCGCCGCCGCCGCCGCCACCGCCGCCGCCACCGCCGCCGCCACCACCACCACCACCACCACCACCACCACCACCACTGCCGCCATCACCGCCGCCATCACCGTCATCACCGCCACCCCTCCTCCACCGCCGCCCACCCTCCCCCGCAACCCCCACTCACCTGAACGACCGATCGTTTGAGGCGGTCAAGCCGCGTCCGCCTACGTTGCGCGCGGCGCCGACCGTACACGTGGAGGCGACGCCAGTGCCCCGTATCCACCGGGCCAAGCGACTAGGCCGCGGCCCGCCGCTTCTCCTGCGCCCTCACTCGAAAAGCTTGTGATCTAAACGAGCGAATTCCGCTGCACTTCGCTATAGCTCCCATTAGCGATAAGAAGAAGTACTACAGAAGGCTTGGTTTATGATGTGCATTGCATTATTAATAAAGAAACATGTAAAGACTGGGCTACAACTATACTGATGGAGTGAAAACCTCCACCTATATAGTAGAGCTTAGTAGGAGGGGTCTGACTAATTCCCCACCCATTATAGTACAACCCGATGTGTCCTGATGTGTCCCGAAGTGCCCCGATGTGTCCCGATGTTGCCCCGATGTGTCCCGATGTGTCCCGATGCGCCCCGATGTGCTCCGATGTTGCCCGATGTGTCCCGATGTGTCCCGATGTGCCCCGATGTTGCCCCGAAGTGTCCCGATGTGCCCCGATGTTGCCCCGATGTGCCCCGATGTGCCCCGATGTTGCCCCGATGTGCCCCGATGTGCCCCGATGTTGCCCCGATGTGCCCCGATGTGCCCCGATGTTGCCCCGATGTGCCCCGTGTGCCCCGATGTGCCCCGATGCTACCCGATGTGCCCCGATGTAATTCCGAAGCCACCTGATGTGTACCGATGTCAATCCAAAGCATACAAAGGGGTCTTTTCTTATTGGATGATATATTAGAAAGTTTAGTATATAAAGAAGGTTTCTACAGTAGTAGAGCAGCTTGAGTTGGATGAGTATTATTCCAAGATAGAAAAGATGCAGCTTTCTTCAGTAGTATTGTTTTATTACGAAGATAAATAGAGAAAAAATAAAAGAATCAAGAATCAAGCAGAAATCTAAAAAAGCAAAGAAAAATAAAGAATGCAGTTATAATAGTATAAAAACGAATTATAAGTAAGGTGAAGTATTTCTCTCTAGTCAAAGTGAATAGGTGAAAAAAGCATAATATCGTTTACATGCGTTGTGAGTGGGAAAGTACTATTTATTTTATTATAGTATAAACGTTGTAATAGAGCTCTTATAGAATGATCTCGAACTCCTCCTTCTACTCTGCTTAGCCGTGTAATTATTCCCTCCATACTCCACCCTCGAGCTCGAAGGAGATAGAACAAGATGCATGTCATAGCATGTCTAAACTGTATGCCAGTGGTAATTCTTTATTGAAGTTTCGCTAAGCTGGTTTGGTGGTAGCATGTATTCATTCCCTTGCTAGGTGATCAGGTGCTGTCTTTTTCGGCTGCGTGCCCTCATGTCATCAAAAACTGTTTTTCTTCCTTTACGTTTTTTCTTTGTAGACTTTTGGCTAATTCGTGCACGTTTGGTAGGTGGTTCACGTAGTTCGTCCTCTACATCACCTAGAAGATCCCCACCAGCTTCACGAAAACGTTGTGCTGCAGAAGATTTGAAGTTCTCTCCCTTGATTACATCTCCCAGAACCGAAGCTCCAGTAGTCAATAGCTTTTTCCCAATAGTTTTGGCACCATTCTTTAGCATGGGAAGGACCCCTCGGGCCAGTCCAGAAAAGAGTGAGCCGATCCCATTACCGGTCATAATAGGTTTTCCCCTGTACACACTCATTCCCTCTCCCACCTGGTTTGCATAATAGTCTTCATACATCTCACCTGACTCATCAGGAAAATATGGAACTATGCGAGGGACCATGTTATTTATCTGTCTGTATTATTTCTCTCCACGCGGTCTGAAACGAACCGTCAGCACAACCTTTCCACTGCGAAATGAGACCCTTTCTCCGTCATCACGTTTTATATCTACCTCGATGAGGTCTGTGCTTGTGTTAGACACTGGAGAGTATTGAACATTCGAAAACTCAAAGAAAACGGTGCTATTTCTTTCACTTTTTGTTATAGGAACTGTGCGAAGTAGGGGGACTAGACTATCTCCAACATGTCTTGGTGAGACTACGGAGGAGTAGACATAGAGGGATGTGAAACCAGCATTGATGTCTGGAGGGTTTTGACTCCTGTTGATTTCCGCAGCATATTCTACATCAGGCTTGAATCCCAACACCCACGCAACATCATGTGACATCATGACAGAGTGTTCCTGTTCTCTCAACATGAGGAAAGTTTCATTCCGTAGACTATCATAGTAAAAGCTCACTACTTTTTCCAAGTCGTAGTTTATTAGTATTCTATTGATCTCACTCAAAAGTTCACCCATGGAAGCATACCTTCCACTCCTGATTTCACATTTTCGTTCGACTCCATCTTTTGTATTCGTAACCACTACATAGCCATCTTCTACATTTCTCCAGGATGCGGGGTACTGAATGTCAAGTAACCCAACCTCCCACTGTGATGAGTGAAGCTTCAATGTCTTGGCTAGCTTCGTAATGAAGTGAGCATTGGTGTTTGTGTCACTTCCACCGATGCGTACATTTGAGATAAGTGTGACATTGAAGGCCATCTTTGAGAGTGAGCAAAACTGAACTTACATATCGAATTTATACTACCTTTGATTTTACACAAACTGACTAGAATTTATCCAACTATTAAATGAAGAGGGATAACCACTCCATTTCACGAAACGCTCTTCTTTTCCTCTCCTTCTCCGTTTACGTATGACTTTCTCAACTCTAAAGATTTCAGGTAGGTTAACATGTTGCAATTCTTGTGCATAGAATGTTCCATCTACTCTTTCTTTGTTTAGATCTTCCAGTGTGTAGACAGGAGGTGAGGTATGTGCCTTGACTCCTTTTATGGTGAATATCTCGGTTGACCAGTTTGGTGTGAACCCTCGCTCAAAGCTACTACGAGCCATCGAAATCCGAACATAATCACCTGGTGAATATTTTACTCTTGTTTTCTTTAACCATCGTTTAGGTGAGAAATCATTTAACCGAACACAAACCTCTTCTTGATTATCGTAATCAACCTCAATAGGCTTCATTCCAATTGACCTATTAAAACTGTTGTTATATCCTTGGACTATGTCTTCTACATCTTCTAAGTAGCGTCCATCTCCTATATAAGTGAGTAGACGATGAATTTTCCCTCTCAGTGTTCTATTAAAGCGTTCAACAAGAGCAGCCTTGATGATCTCATTCTCAGAGGTGAAATGGCTAACTCCATACTTCTTTAGCACTTCGCTCACCCTTCTGTTTAGGAACTCCTTACCTTTATCAGTTTGTATTTGTCTAAAGCTTTCATTTTCGAATAGAGAGATGAGTGCATTAGACGCTTCCAGACTAGACTTGGAATGAAGAGGAAAGACCCACGCTTTCCGTGAGAAGGCATCTATGCAGGTGAGCAAAAATGTTACTCCATCATTTGAGTCCTTGTGCGCACGCACATCCACGAGATCTGCCTGGAGCTGTTCACCAATCCCACTCACAAACGTTTTTCTCCTTGTAAACTTCATTCTAATCGGGCGATGAAGAGTGTATGCGTCTTGACTTCTCAACCACTTCTCAACATCGTTCTCATTAATACCAGGAGGAGAAGCTAAAACTAACTTTCTCTTTCCTCCAAAAGATGGAGGTTGAGGAGGGGAGAAGTAAATATCGCGTAGACCTTCATCTATATCATCCATCTTTCGTTTTTACTATCGCTTGCAAGAGGGGTTTTAGGAAGCTCTCGCCTAGACCTAGTTTTGATAGGACTTCTATTATCACCCTTCCTACTCCAACGTGCGCCAGCTTCTGACCTCTCTGGTTTTGTTTCTCTCCTATATGGGTGTGGTAGTGGTGACCTTGAACCACTTCGCCTCTTTTCATCATCTCTTTTTTTCTCTCGCCCTCGCTCTTGTGCGTCTTCTTCTTTTTGTCTCCATGTATGCATTTCATTAAACCTAGTGTTAATTCCCTCTAATGTATTATACATCTCCTGCTGGGGATGGCGTGATCTCTCCAACTCTTTTAGGAACTTATTCATTTCATGAGTATGTTGCTCTAGCTGAGAGTAGATGTCTGTATTAGAGTTTTTGAGGTTAGATATCACATCTTTTCTGCTTTTTTCTGCCAGGAGCAGATCCCCATTTGTAGAGAGTGAGGGTAGATGCTCTCCTTCTTTTTTGTTGTTTCTACTATTCATTGATTCATATGTATGTTTATCCATAAGAAGATACTTTTTAGAAAACTTGAGACTCATTTCACTTTTGTCCACCACCTAATCCACCAAGCACACCTCCGAGTAAGCTTGCCAATGGCTTCAAAAGAAGACCTAAAAATCGTCACGTTGTAGGATTAACTTTTTCTGCCTCACACTAGTACGAGAGTTGGTGAGATCCTCAATGGCCCTTCTATGTCGACGTAGAGAGTTCAACTGAGCGGTAGTCAGATGAACATTACCTAATAATACATTTCTAGCACACTCAACAAGAGCGAGTATAAGGTCTTTGTTAACCTCAGCAATGGTTGAATCTCTGATGGTTGCAGATGCTTTTGTCAGTGCATATATACTCAAGGCATTCCTCCTCAACCTTGGAGAATACTTGGGTGAATTAATGTATCTCGTGCTTGATGATGGATGTGCTCTCTCCGAGTCCAAGACAGTTTAATGAGAGAGTAGAGATGTGAATGCTACTTATATTCCAGGGTATTCGGGATATATACAGTCATGGGAGAGTGCTCAGAAGCAAAATTAACGATCAGTCTAGCCCACTCCGGGGTTTCCTGGCGAAGATTCAAGAATAGAAAAGATTGTGGCTTACGTGTAGCATCACTAAAAGCTTCTTGAACAGCTCTTGTACTCTGAGGAAAAGCCTGCTTTGCAAGGTTGGTAACAGACATTCCGTCTCTGGGTTTCTTGAACAAGAAAAAGTACTGCGAGTTTATTGACACTGTTCTATTATCTTTCGGGAAAAGGTTCTGTAGTAAGAAAAAGACGCTTATGTTCAGGTGGTGACTGAACTTTGTAAAGATTGCATTAGTAGTCTCTTTCCCCCCGACTTCACCCATCAAGTCATCAATGATGAGCCAGCGATTCTTCCCATCATGCTCTATATCCATCTCTACATCAATGAGTCCTGAATGAAACCTTACTTTATCCTTGTAATCCTCAAAGCGGCGTTGCCAAACTCCATAGCAGTAAATGATTTCAACAGGAGTGGGTGAAGCAATTTCATCAACTCTCTTAATAAGACTAAATAGTAGTTCCATTTTTCCACTCCCTGTTGGACCACAGACTAGAGCTGTGAAGGGACTCTGCAAGCGAAGATCGATTTCTTGGTGTGGACGCATGCTGATCCAGTTGAGTAGCTAATAGAGTTGTGTTTGTTTTTAAAAAGTGTCCTTGCTTAAGTGCTCCTTTGTCTTTGCTATTGGGTGGTTCCCTATCACTTAGATATGTGTACACTGATGGGGATAAAGATGAGCAAGAAAGTATAAATAGTATTATGATTATGTAGAATGTGAACTTCTTTCTTTTGTTGCTTCTCTGTCCTATTTGCTCCCTTCTCTCTTCAGCAGAGATAGCTACTACTTCATCTAAGAGACCATCAGCCACATCTTCATAATTCTCATTTCTACATACTACCTCTTGCTTTGACATCTTGCCCTTGTTTGAGAGAACAACTGGAATCTATACACTTTCATTCATCATTACTTTCTCCTGTTGGAACCCACTGTGGCAGTTTAGTATCTTCCCCTTCTGCTTTTGCATCATCATCATCTAGTTTGTTAGCCAGGTGGGGAATTATGTGATCAATAATTGATACACTATCCATTTTTTCTTCTTTTTCTTCTTCTTCTTTTTGCAAACGCTCGATTTCCATCATTAACCTCTCTTTTTCCATTCTTTCCTCTGTTAACTTTTTTTCTAAGAAGGCAATGCGATTTGCTCTTCTCTCTTTTCTTGCATCAATTCTCTGTTGCATCTCTAGTGCTTCTTTCCACCCCAGTGCTCCCGCCAATTCCACTTTCTTTAGTGCCAATTCTTGTTCTATCTTTCTAATCTCTTGTTCCCTTTTGTCACACATTTTAGCCTCTTCTTCAGTTTCTACATGAGTTTGCTCTTCTATCATAATCTGGTTACTCTCCCCTGTAGAAGTCTCTCTCACTTCCACCCTAGCTTCTCCTGGTGAAGGACTTCTTATCTCCTCTAACCCGTTTTTGGATGAATCTAGTTCTCCAATGTCACACATTTCAGCCTCTTCTATCATAACCTGGTTAGTCTCTGCTGTAGAAGTCTCTCTCACCTCTAATCTAGCATTTCCTGGTGAAGGGCTTCTTATCACCTCTAACCCATTTTTGGATGGATCTAGTTCTCCAAACAATTGCCCTGCATATAGCGTATTACCTCTACTAAGAATTAAACCAGGGATGCTTTCTTCATTGTAACTCCTCTTCGCTCGCGATTTCTCCTTCCCATCCTCAAAGCGACATCTTCTTGCCCCATCCTTTAATATGTTCAATACCCTATGATAGAGTTCATTCTTTGAGCCTTCTCCACCAGGTTCATTATCCAGATATAGTAAGAAGTGGCCTCCGCTCCCACACTAGTTTCATCCCAGTTTCTATCTTCAATAATCTTCTCAACCTCCACTCTACACCAGGTTGACAACTCCGCATTCCTAAGAAGGAGTAAGGGAGAAGAAACGGATGCGTTTTTTGTTTCTACCATACATGAAAATCTTGACCTAGCTCCTGTTAAGTCTTCATAACAAAGTGCCATTTTCCTCAACTTTTCTTCTCCTATCTTAAAAGGGATAGTCATAGAGAGTGAACGTGTTCTAAAATAGATGGCAAGCTCTACCACTAAGGAATTATGGGCAAGTCTGTCAACCCAATACCACATCCATGGACTATTCGTCTCTTCGATATTACTTTTGATCATATAATCCCATACAGACTTCGGGAGGACTTCCTTTAAAAGTACATAATCTCTCCGCTGCTCCTTCGGTGAGAAAAGACATGTTTGCTATGACTAAGTCTTCTTTGTATTAATACTATCATCAGACAAACTTATCTTTTATAGTCCCACCCCAGTGGAACTCGGGATGGGCGGTGGGCCGCGGCCTAGTCGCTTGGCCCGGTGGATACGGGGCACTGGCGTCGCCTCCACGTGTACGGTCGGCGCCGCACGCAACGTAGGCGGTAGCGGCTTGACCGCCTCAAACGATCGGTCGTTCGGGTGAGTGGGGGTTGCGGGGGAGGGTGGGCGGCGGTGGAGGAGGGTGATGGCGGGGGACGGTGATGGCGGCGGTGATGGCGGTGGTGGTGGTGGTGGTGGTGGTGGCGGTGGCGGTGGCGGTGGCGGTGGCGGTGGCGGTGGCGGTGGCGGTGGCGGTGGCGGTGGCGGTGGCGGTGGCGGTGGCGGTGGCGGTGGCGGTGGCGGTGGCGGTGGCGGTGGCGGTGGCGGTGGCGGTGGCGGTGGCGGTGGCGGTGGCGGTGGCGGTGGCGGTGGTGGGGGTGGTGGTGGTGGTGGTGGTGGTGGTGGTGGTGGTGGTGGTGGTGGCGGCGGTGGTGAGGGTGGTGGTGGTGGTGGTGGTGGTGGTGGTGGTGGTGGTGGTGGTGGTGGTGGTGGTGGTGGTGGTGGTGGTGGTGGTGGTGGTGGTGGTGGTGGTGGTGGTGGTGGTGGTGGTGGTGGTGGTGGTGGTGGTGGTGGTGGTGGTGGTGGTGGTGGTGGTGGTGGTGGTGGTGGTGGTGGTGGTGGTGGTGGTGGTGGTGGTGGTGGTGGTGGTGGTGGTGGTGGTGGTGGTGGTGGTGGTGGTGGTGGCGGTGGTGAGGGTGGTGGTGGCGGCGGCGATGGTGCGGACGGGACGAGGGCAGTGGCGGGGGAGGAGGGAAGAGTGGGGGAGGGGAGGATGGTGGGAAGGAGGGAGGGAAGGGGTCGTGGCCGGGTTTGGGGTCAAGTGTGCAAATATTTTTTCGACCAATCAGAAGGGGGGATTTTGGGGTGACCTTGGCAAGGTCGTGTGCAAAATTTTTGTGCTCTTCTGTGATTGGTTGAAATCGGAAATACCGGCTTGTGATTGGTTGAAAACAGGGGTCAATGAGTGCGTGTCTGTATAGAAGTGCACTGGCTATACTACTGGCATTCTCTTGGTCTTCAGCCCATACGAAATCCTTATTGCTGGCATTTACTAGTCTCCGTAGTGGTTCACTCTCTGCAGAACAGTTAGGAACAAGTTTGGAGACATAATTGACATGTCCAAGAAACCTTCTTACCCCATCACTGTCTGTTGGGGCTTTCATGTTCTTGATTGCACTGACTTTCTTTGGGTCGGGCTTCACGCCATTTGCTGAAATGATGTGACCTATGTATGGGAGTTCAGTGAGCAAGAAACGACATTTTTCTCTGTTAAGTTTCAAGTTGACATCTAGTTCCCTAGCAAAAAGTTTCTCTAGGTTTTCATTGTGGTCTTGCATGGCAGCTTCTTTGTCACCACCTTTTCCATATATCAGTATATCATCGGCTACTACCGTAACCCCTTTCAAACCATCAAGGGCTTCTGAAAGCTTCCTTTGAAATTCTTCACTGCTAGATACCAATCCAAAAGGCATTCTCAACCATTTGTACTTCCCGAATGGCGTCCAGAATGTTGTTAAATCACTTGACTCCTGGTCTAGCTTGACTTGAAGAAAACCGTCTTTTGCATCACAGAGGGAAAATACTTTGGCACCTCTGAGTTCTACTAACACATCATCTAGTGTTGGCATTGAAAAATGGTTTCTCTTGATCACTTTGTTTAAGTTCGAAGGGTCTAGACATACTCTAAAGTTTCCATTTGGTTTTCTTATGGAGACCATGTTGTTGATCCAATATGTTGGATAATCAACTTTCTGACATATTTGCTGCTTTTCCAAACTTTTCAGTTTCTTCTTTAAGTCAGTAAGCATAGATACCGGTACCTTGCGATTGTGATTCTTTCTGGGTATGGAATCTTTATCAAGCTCTATGTGGTATTCGCCAGGTAGGCATCCGGCGCCTTTAAAGATATCCTGGTATTGCTCAGCCAAGTCTTCCACGCTCGGTGTAGCACTGACAAGATTCACCCACTCCTGTTTGATGGATAGTAGACCAAGCTCTAAACATGTGTCTACAGAGAGCACGCTGAGACTAGATGTTTTCAACACAAAAATTTTGAATAGCTTTCCATTCATTAACACTTGACATTGCCCTAGTGGTCTCGTCTTGGAACCATCAAACAGCAGAAGGTATGGTCTGTCATTGGTCATGCGTGGTTTTCTGAGTGTGCAGTAGTCTCGATAATTAAATATGTTGCATGATGCACCTGTGTTCAATTGATATTGTATGTTGTATTGTGTTTGATCAGCTGTTGTCTGTATGTTACAGAGCGGTTTTCTGTTGGACCTGATTACCTGCACACACATAAGCGACATCTCTGAATCATCTCAACTCACTAAAACACGTTTAGTTCTGCATAGTTTTTTTGTAATGGTTGTATTTCCCACAGTCGTGGCATTTCTGTCCGTAGGCTGGGCACTGTCGAGGTCGATGTGATATGCCACAGTTGCCACAAGTTGCCTTGGATTGGTGTTTGCTTGCTGGTGTTTCATTGTCAGTATCACCACTTTGTTTGTTCTTGTTATGCTTGTTTTGTCTGCCATTGAACATTAATGCATGAACTGACTCATCAGCAGGTTCTGCTTTGATAGTCCTCATGTCTGCTTGGGTTGTTTCTGGGATTCTGCATTTCCTGATGGCGTCATCCAATTCAAGCTCATCAGTTTCTAGCAGTTTTCTTCTAACCTGTTCATCATTGACTCCCAGCAGTAGTGCTTGTAGCATGAAGTCATTAAACATCTGATCCAGTTTGCACTCTCTTGCCATTTTGTGTAGAGAGGTGATGTATTCATCAATGGTCATGCATCCCTGCTTTGTTGACAAAAGCTGATGTCTTTTAATAATCTTGTTGCTAGACTTGACACAGAAAGCTTGGAATTGGCTGATGACATCGTTATAACAATCCTTATTCTTTGATCCACTGAACTTTAAGCTCCTAAACATGTCAACACCTCTAGGACCTATGCACCTGAGAAGAATGGCTATTTTTACCTTGTCATTCTTGTTTTCTTTTTCAAAAGCTGTTAGGTATAGTTGGAATTCTTCAGAAAATCTGAACCACTCATTGGATAGATCAGCTCCATCCTGTATAGGTTTAGGTACTAGAAAGTCACACTCTGCCATTTCAGATCGCTTGGGGCACCATGTTTATGTTGTGTATGGTGTAATGTATCATAGTAATGCTTAGTCAAAAACAAGCTACATGTATAATAATCTAGAAAGCCTGACATGAATATGTGGGACTGTAAGTAATCATGCTGGAACTTTGTCTATAGTCAAATGACTGTGTTGTGGTCACATGGCAGAATGGAACAAATTGTGAAATGATGTAACAATCTGCCCCTACATAGCAATAGTCCAAGGCACCTAGAATTTTGTGCAATAGCTTCTGTTTATTGAAATTTTTTCTTTCAAAGGCATGCAGCCAACTAACTAAGTTTCTAGTCACGCTGGTAGGATGTGATATAATATAATACTGGTATGTATATCCCCCAATAATACAGAACCCTAAGCACGAGCTTTCATTTCCATGAACAAGTGGTTAGCACTGTATTCTGGCAAAGGGCCAATGCAAAATTCAGCGGAAAAATTCTTGGAGGCCATGTGAAGCATTTGCACCCATCTAACAGACACTGGTAACATGTTGAAGAGACAGTAGCAAGTGCAGCATTGGAAAGAGAATGAACGACGAAATCTAACCTTGTGTTATAACAAATCAACATCAAGTATTCCGATGTAATCCATGTCAGACATGACTGCGCAATTTATGACGTTTGCCATAAACTGCTAGACACAACCAGTACTAACAAAGCCTGTCTGGAAGAAAGTCCAGTAAAGCAGCTGACAAATAATCTAATGTTGCGTTCTATGCTGGACTTATCTGATACAATCTCAGTGCTAACGTCAGTTTAATCTTTCTCCTCCTTGACATTGTACAATGTATCATAAATTCTTTCACAAGTTTGTTTCATGAGTCAGTCGGTATGGCCTAAGGGTAAAGATGCTTGCGTCTAGTCCAGACAGCCTGGTATCGATTCCGTGGTGGTGATAAGCTGTTCAGGCTTACGCTGCCCACTCGGTCCGCGCAGATAAAGACTTAAAATAATGGAGGTGCCCTGCTTGAATTTCATCCGCATGCAGGATGAAGTTCCACCTCTGCCCTTGTCAATACAAGTTCAGCCATATCACGGCGAGGCACAAGAAAAACGGCAGCACTAGCACTGCCCGTTTCAGCTTTGTAGTAGTGTTTCACACTGAGTTCATAACAGGCAATGGCTAAAGAGTGGTAGTGAGAACTTGGTGAGCTCACACGCCACTATTATAAAAGTAAGACACATTTAACCGTGGTGAAAACTATCGCCGATATACTCAGAATTGAGGGTCTGCCATTCGTTCCTCTTCATGGCGTGTCTAAACCATGAATTTTCTAGTAATTTCAAGTAAGAAAGTAAACTCTGAAAAAATTTTCTGTTAGCTAGAGAGATGTGTGCAAATTATTTAATAGAATTCCTGTTCAGGATTCGCTTAACGCCTGACATCAAGTGGAAAATAATAGTCACACTTAGTAATATTGAATTATTGATATATTTCTAAAAGA
The DNA here is from genome assembly GCA_935421135.1 of Bugulina stolonifera. Lineage (NCBI taxonomy): Eukaryota > Metazoa > Bryozoa > Gymnolaemata > Cheilostomatida > Bugulidae > Bugulina > Bugulina stolonifera. The sequence continues at coordinate 2,808,065 of OW285190.1, read as the reverse complement.
GCCACAGTATATACATGTAGGACGGATTCAAATTGCCTTATTAATTGCAGAATATAGTTCTATTTCTTTCCAATATACCTTATGATGTACATTTGTTCTAGTATACAACCATTTACATGTACATAAAATATAATAGACTATTGGCAGCCTCTATTAGTGATATTTTTACTATTGCTGATGCGTGGTAATTGTCACAATTATCTGAATTAAACAAATAGTACAACGTAGTCATTCCGATGATACAGTTTACGCTCTCTATTACTATATATATTTTACGGGAATAGTTGTAAAAAACTGTATACTGTTTGCATATGCGATGACATTACGTTGCAGTGTAGGTAGACATGGCTCATATAATTGTATTGTAATTGCAAGTGTCTTTGTTACGTGTATGAAGCTATAATATAGGAACATACAGCGTAACTGTATGAAAGTTTTCGGTAAACTGTTTGACAGCATTAGATCAAACAGGTTGAAGATTGTCAGTTATTCTAATGTAACTGTTTACGTGGGTCGTTGCCAGATTTCAGTACTCGGGTACTGACAGTGATTATTTCTTACGTAAGAAGCATACACAAAAAATATACATTTAAGTGTAACAATATCTCATCTCTCGATTCTATAAATATCAGTCTGGAATATTTTATAGTCTGTTATCTTTTCCAAACCAGGTTGGCTCTGTGACTTAGGAAGTTGTGAACCAATTCTTCATCCCGTTGTCTAATAAACATTAATTCCGTGTTGGCAATGATACATTCATATTCATTTGTTTTTGTTACTATCGAGCCACTTGGCTTTCCTATTTAACGGACCTCAGAAGTTTGACACTTGTATGAGCGACAGGAGCTGGGCTCTGAGTGGAAGAGCTCACCTTCCACAACAGGAGAGCATGGGCAGTGACTGCTACATCAACCTGCCACCCACATGTGGTCACATACTCTGCCAGAATATGGCTTCTCTTTGCGAATCAGGGCAGAGGTGGATCTTTTAACGTGGGTGTTTTGATGTACACACTACACAGGACCTCCTGTATTATTTATACGCCCTAATCCGAACAGGCGCAGCTAGGGTGACAGGCTTGCTGAAGGCCTTTGTCAGAAATGACACAGTTGGGAGTTTGAACTCACAACCTCTCGGTTTGTGTATGTATTCCACCAACCGTGCCAACCTGACACCTATCTATGTCCATCAGAATGTGAAATTAATGATTGGGCATTGCTTCCCTTGAAAAACAATACACTCAGAGTCATCCCTTACTAAACCAGATGATCTCAGAGTCACATATTAAACACACTTGGTGACAATTATGTGCAACTGTACAGGTCCAGATGAAATAAGAATGTCATTCGTCGCAAATATCTCATCCACTTTGAAACACTTCCGATGGTTGCATGTTTTTCTAGTATCACCGACAACGCACTGAGAGTTAACGCCTGACGGTAAGCGATGACATTGTACCAGGATCCGTTCATTCCAATGACACGCCACTACATGCACTAGACTTCAACTTCATGGTGAGGAGTTTTAGTACTGTGCTTTGGTAAATGGCCAAAATTAGAGCTTGGCATAAAAGTGTGGAAATTCTCGGAGAAAGTCAGATGCACTTGAACTCTGTTTGTTGAAGGTCATAACATTATTTTTATTAGGTAAGTTAAATACTTGGTAGTCTGGTATAACAATTAAACTGTGTTGTACGTGCGTAATCACAACAACCTTCTCATCATCTAATTGATATAAAAATAAGCAATCGATGAGATATTTATCTTGTTTTTAACTAATGTGCTGGCATCAATCTGGTCTGAATTCTCGTATACGTGTGCACTGTCGATAGATGAGAAGTCTCCTGCTCTATTTGGAATATAATGGTAATTTTCGGTTCTGAAATTTACTGTTAGTTATTAAATATTTTCCAGAAAATTGAAAATGATGAAAGTCTTCTTCTTCGCTATGCTGGTGGTTGTTACGCTTGGACTAGTTGCAGCAAATCGTAAGTGAAATTTATGCCCCTATATGATGCATTCAATGCGATGTAAAACTAAAACAGATTACTTTAACACTAAACTCATACAACTTTACATAATAGGCGTCTGATATAAGGCAAGTATTTGGCAATTTGTGTTTTGTAGCGCAACACAATTCAGTCAAAACGGCAATGTTGCAGAACATTCGTGAGGAAATGTGTGACTTTTAGCTCTTCCACATATAAAATAATGGAAATTTGTCTATTTTAGTTTTTATTCATGTAACAATATAGATGGTACATAAAGAATTATGTACAGATATTGTAATAGCATATTGTTTGTCCTTTACAGCTTGTGTTGATGAATGCTTGGCTAACATTTGTCATGGCAATTACAACTGCATAAACGATATGAGACCATATTGCCAGCAACAGTGTAGTTGGTGAACTAACGTCCAACAGAAATATTCAGTAGTTTACCAAGTGGTGGATATTTCTTCTATAAATCAATAAATATGTGGCTGTCTGTCACAAATGCATGAAATGGAATGTTACATTGTCTTATTTCCTATATACTCATTCTACTTGCCCTTAAATGCATCTCCCTGTTACGTTTACAGGAGCAAGATTTAGCGCAATAAATGCATTGATCCAGTATTTCTGGTTAAGAAAAGGTGTTAGCCCTGCTCTTTTTGTCAATGTGTTGATGGATTCATATTTAAAGTGGTGTTGTGAACTAGCAATTGTACACTCTTTGGAGCTTAAATTTGATGATATTAGTTAGCTTTTATGCTATCAGTCATTGACTTAGTGAAATATGGAAAAATAAGGAGAATTTATCAAAGTGGTGGGAGAGTTCCATCATCTGGAACAATCTGCCTCGATCAAGAACATTCACGAGTATTGGAAGGGAAGAATTTTGATGTAAGAGTTAGAGTACATAGTAATATAATCAATGCAGTTGTTACAGCTGATACTGATATGGGCGATTTCTTTCATAATATCTACAAATCAAAGGCACAAGGGGAAGACCAATTTACATGTACCTTAGCATGACTGTATTCAACACCTCACATGCAAAGAAATACTGGGAACTGTCAATGTGTCAAACAGATTCAAATTTAAACTTCATGACATCATGGGTATTAGTTTGTATGTACATGCAAGTGCATAGGCTGATAGTCACGTCCAGTGAAAGAAATGCAATGTGGATGGCTAGATTACTACTTCACATCAAAATATCTGATAAAGAAATATCATTATAACACCATAGTTAACAAAGATGAGTGACGAATGATTTATGGGATATAAATTTATTGCTGTAGAAGGCAGAATATTACATGTATCTGCCCAATGGTGTAGGCATGGTATAGAATAGAATAAAATAGAATAGAATAGAATAGAATAGAATAGAATAGAATAGAATAGAATAGAATAGAATAGAATAGAATAGAATAGAATAGAATAGAATAGAATAGAATAGAATAGAGTAGAATAGAGTAGAATAGAGTAGAATAGAATAGAATGGAGTAGAATGGAGTAGAATGGAGTAGAATGGAGTAGAATGGAGTAGAATGGAGTAGAATGGAGTAGAATGGAGTAGAATGGAGTAGAATGGAGTAGAATGGAGTAGAATGGAGTAGAATGGAGTAGAATGGAGTAGAATGGAGTAGAATGGAGTAGAATGGAGTAGAATGGAGTAGAATGGAGTAGAATAGAGTAGAATGGAGTAGAATGGAGTAGAATAGAGTAGAATAGAGTAGAATAGAGTAGAATAGAGTAGAATAGAGTAGAATAGAGTAGAATAGAGTAGAATAGAGTAGAATAGAGTAGAATAGAGTAGAATAGAGTAGAATAGAGTAGAATAGAGTAGAATAGAATAGAATAGAATACAATACAATAGAACAGAATAGACATTAGGCGATAGAAGAATAACTTACTATCAAATCTACTGGTGCCATCAATAAATAAGGGAAGGGTTTTCCTCACTTGTATATTATATACATATTGTATTATGCAGTGGTTCAATGCACATGTACTACAGAAGACTTAAATGTACACGTACATGTACATTGTCATTTTAATGAGTCATGTTTGTTCTGTTTATAGCCAAGCATTTAATTGGCAACAGTGAATGTAGAATTATGTAACGATGGTGCAACCCTGTTCTAGAATGCATTCATTTTTTGCCGTAGATGGTACTGTAATGACTTTTGGGTTTTGGTACTGTCGCTGTAAGACAACTTCTGAGTCCAAAATGAAGTGTCTATGAGTGGTGCTAGGCTTTCTAATTGCGTGAAAGACTAATGTGTACTAATATTCTAATAACTACCAAAGACGACCCATATGATCATCAGTAAATATTTATTGGTTATACAGAGAAAGTGAGTTATTATCTGACCGAGTAGGGAGTTTGAGTTGCAAGGACCTTAACAACTAGAAAGACCAACTAAGAAGTGAAAGTCTCTGTATATAAGTATCAATCAAAAATATTCCACTTACATTGCCCAGTCACTAAATCAAGACGCGCTGTAATGCAATTTAAAGTTCATGCAAGCACAATGTGATCATCTGACCATTCAACAACTTCACAGCATGATTGTGTATATTACTACAAATACGCATGCAGTGTCGGTTGACTGGAGATTTAAAATACGGTAGTGCTCTTTGTTCATCTGGTGAAAATGACAATACAGAATCGGCGCCATTGTAATGCTGAAAAATCATACGCAACCGACCTCCTTTATGAATTGGACTAATAATGTGACCTTGTATTGGAGCAAATATGACACTGCACATGTCAATGCGTACTAACTTATGCTGGTCATAACTGTGGCGTTTACCATAATGCATTAAACATTAACCGCACCAACATAGTTTCTTCTACATGACCCTCAGCCAATGAACATTTTTGTTAGTAAGGTGGATAATACATCTGATGCTATATTTTATGGTGTTCATTGCCTGATGTAAATGTTCACCAAGCAAAAAACGCTTCAGAAAGTCTAATCAACCGATTTCATGTATAGCGTATGTCATTTAGCTTAGCGCTACATTCGGCGTGTCATGTTGAATCACCGGGGCACATTGTAGCAGGAGTAGAAGTGCTTTGGGAGAAAAAAAATGTGACGCGGGACAAATTATAATAGAGTTTAATTTTACTAAAAAAATCTTAGCCCAACTAAGAGAGTTGAGCCTCTTAAGACACATATAAAAACAAAAGCCGCACCATCAACAAACTATCTGGGAGTCGCTCACCTCATCGTTAAGAGAATGCCATCAGAATCAAGTAAACAAGGCACATATGATTTGTATTGAGTTAGATTATTATCTCAAATTGTTAGTATTAGTTTCATAAGACAGTACTCTACATCAGACGTGCAAATATTATGTGTATGCAAGCTTGTACATGAAGCCTTGTCTTCATCATCACCAACTTTGTAAGATGGTTTAGCAATCTGCCAAAAAGAGTGCAGCTAAGAGGATGTGTAGAATAAGATAATAGAAGTTAATGGTGGATATAGACCAAACTTTAGTGCAGAATTTATATCAGATCTCTGTACCAGCAGAGGAAAGTGAATCATATATTAGTGCACATAATGCCCACAACAGAAGACATTAACATAATGTGGTATTAGATTTGTTCCAACTCATCGTTATAATTTGTCTTGCCAGTTTCTTTGCTGTCGTACTATACTTTCTACAGGCAGCATTGTGTCCTATGAGCAGATCTGGCCATGGTGCTCTTTAACAAAATAAAATGGTGGAAGTCACTCAATGCTGAGCGTGTCAATTGTAGTTTTTATACCCATAGCTTGATGTGTCTTCTTTTACGATGATAAGCACCCAATCACCTAGCACTAGGAACAGAACATTCCACTGTACCAGTTCAGCAACAGTAAACGTTTCACTGTTTAGCTGTAGACTTGGTATGAGCGAACTGGATATTATAATGTATTCATCTATGGCCCCCTAGCGTATAGTTTCTGCTAGCATGTTCTGCTCACTGTACTAAACCATCAGGTGCCCTAGAGGCTTGGGCTCAAACCTCAGTCAAGGCGTTTAATTTTCATGGATCTGAAACCGGTCTCTGAACCCTCAAATGTGAATTCCTTTTAGAAAACACGAGGTGGCCAAAATAAGAAGGGTGCCTTGTGCCAATGCCTCATGGCATGTCTACTGTATGCCAGTGGTAATTCTTTATTGAAGTTTTGCTGAGCTGGTTTGGTGGTAGCATGTATTCATTCACTTGCTAAGTGATCAGGTGCTGTCTTTCTCGGCTGCGTGCCCTCATGCTACCAGAGGCACTCATCTAGCGTGCAAATATATTGGTAGTTCCATATCAAATCGAACTCTGCAATGGAGAAATACCATTACAGTGCTGCGTCCCAGCGCTACCCTACTCTTATGAATATGAATAATTAACGAATAAAGGAACATCAATTTGTTGTTTTAAAACGTAGGTTGCATATTCGCATCTACAGGAGAGGAATCCAGAAGCACAATGTGAATCTCCAGTCATCTGGAGAAGTTATACATTTGCAGTAATATGACTGGTCATGATAATATTTTCTACAACTGCCAAATGACCTAATTGCACAAACATTGTGTAATAGTGTCCGTATAATTCTAAAATAAAATAACAATCCGTCTTCACCTCTTGTACTATGTAAGATTATATAACTGTTACTAGCGTCAAATACCGTAATGGTTTTTGGGTCCTAGTACTGTCATCCTAAGACAACTCCCGTCTCCAAAATGAAGAGCCCATGAGTGTTGCTAGGCCTTCTCATTACATGAAGGATTAACAGGTACTAGCAGTTCACTGACTACTAAAGACGACCCACATAGACCCATTTAAGTCAATGCTTGTTTACTATGCTGCTTAACAACTGAAATGACATATCGACATATCTACATACTATCTACGTATTATATTCTATCTTTTGGGTATGTTTGCTTTGTTCATGGACAGCGTTCTAGAATAGAATATAGTAGTCTATGATCCTATATCATTATTTATTACATTTTAATTTAAACGTACGTAGCATCGGATTAATTATTACAATTAATCTACTAATGTTTAAATGTGATTATAATCATCGCTCGTAACTAAGAATAGGTACAATGCTTATCAGTAATAAATCTAAGCGTCTCTAAGCGTCTCCATTGGGTAGGGTGAGGGCTGGCCAATTTTCTACAATGATTTCGCTGGAACTACACTTTTGAACTGGACTATGGGGCTTTCTCAGCCTCTGCCTACATTTATTACAGCTTTGAAGTTCTAGAAAATTCCAGAAAGAACAATAATCATATAACTGTATAACTGTGCGTGAAACATGCTAATGATGATCAATTATCAACTTACTATCAATTATCTCTAATTAAATATATCCACCAGCACTAAACATCATTGTGGTAGCTGCCGGCGTCAGTTTTTAGCAAGGAAAACCATGCGCTTTTTATCAATTGCACCGATAATTTCTATCATAATTTATTATCTTATGCACATCATCTATTCTATTCCATTCTATTATATTCTATTCTATCCTATTCTATTCTATTCTATTCTATCTTATTCTATTCTATTCTATTCTATTCTATTATATTCTATTCTATTCTATTCTATTCTGTTCCATTCTATTCCATTCTATTCTATTCTATTCTATTCTATCCTATTCTATCCTATTCTATCCTATCCTATCCTATCCTATCCTATCCTATCCTATCCTATCCTATCCTATCCTATCCTATCCTATCCTATCCTATCCTATCCTATCCTATCCTATCCTATTCTATTCTATTCTATTCTATTCTATTCTATTCTATTCTATTCTATTCTATTCTATTCTATTCCATTTCATTTCATTCCATTCCATTCCATACCATCCATTCCATTCCATTCCATTCAATCCCATCTAATCCCATCCCATACCATCCCATCCCATCCTTTCCATTCCATTCTATTTTCGTTCTATTTCCATTCTATTTCCGTTCTATTTCTATTCTATTTCCATTCTATTTCCATTCTATTCCATTCTTTTTTATTCTTTTCTATTTCATCCTATCCTAATTTTTAGTGCTGCAAAACACAAATTGTCAAATGCTTCCCCTATGTTAGACAGCTATGATACCAGGTGGTATGGATTCTGTTTGAAAGTAATTCATTTTTGCTTTACATCATATTGAGTTCATTAAATATGGGCAAGAATTTTTCTTACAATTTCCAAGCATTTCCAAGCATTTCCAAGCATAACAACCACCAGCATAGCAAAGAAGAAGGCCTTCATCATTTTCAATTTTATGGAGAATATTAATTAACTAACTGTAAGTTGCAGAACTGGAGATTTCATCTAAATTCGAAATGGGGCAAGTGATCTTTCCCGTATCTTCAGTGTACATAGTATCTGACAATTCAGATCGAATTGATGCCAGCGCAGTGTAGTTATAAACATGATAAATATATGTATATCACCGATTGCTTAGCTTCATGCCAATTAGATAGTAAGAATGTTATGGTAATTTTGCATGTATGACACAGTTTCATTTTTTACCAGAGAATAAAGTATATTATTTTACCTGATGGAAGAGTGTTATGACCTTCAACAAACAAGTGCATCTTAATTCTAAAATACAATACAATTAAATTTAAGTCATGTCTTCCCAGAGCTTGTACACTGCAACACAACGTAATGTTATATACATGATGTATGCAAACAACATACAGTTTAGTATAGTATGACTTTGAGTTTATTGTTATTTCAAGGCCAGCAATGTTGAAAATTCCGCAGTCATGGCTGACATGAATAACATAGGAATATGTAATGTTGATTTGTCCTAACACAAGGTTACATGTCAACATTACTTCTCTTTCCAATGCTGTACCAGCTACTGCCAGTTAAGCATGTCACCACCCTCAGTGAGTTGGGTACAAATGCTTTACATTGTCTCCAAGATTTTTTGTGCTGAACTTTGCCCTTGGCTCTTTACCAAGATACAGGAGATGAAGACTAGTGCTTTATGTTCTGCGTTATTGGGTGAAACACATACCAGCATTAGATCACATGGTACCAGCGTGACTAGAATCTCAGTGCGTTGGCTGCATGCCTTTGAAAGAAAAATCTTCAATAAACAGAAGGTGTTGCACAAAATTCTAGGTGCCTTGGACCATTACTAGGTAGAGGCAGATTGTTATTTTATTTCACGATTGGATCTACACTGCTATGTTAAGGCAACACAGTCATTTGACCATTGGCCAACTTTACAGCATGATTACTTATATTCCCGCAAACACGCATACATGTAACTTGTCAGCTAATAAGGCTGAGTATACATGTGGTGTGTCAAGCTGCCGGCTTCCCATATCAGAATACTGCAGGACCTAGGCGAGGCGGTTCATTGCTTCCCATTTCTGCCCCTGATCTCACGCTTTTTGGTAGCTGACCCATACTCATAAGAAAGACTGCCTTCTACAATGTATTTTGTTACATCAGACATAGGCTAGGCTAGTAATGCTAGTAGACACCCTACTGCTAGTGAATGTGCGAGTGTTCGAAAAAGACAGTTCGAAAAAAGACATTCCGAAACCGGACAGTTCACAACCGGAGAGATCGAAAACGTCAAAAAGAAGACAACTCTACAGCAACTTTTATTTTGTATTGCGAAGCTTTTGCCGATAGGGTATGCAAAGAGTAGCGTTTCCGTTTCCTGTCAATAATGTAGCTTTTCTTTGTAAAGTTGCACAAGTAATCAAGTTTCTCTAATTTTTTTATGTAATAATCGTTGTTCTACTTTTATGTAGAATACTGTGTTGAATAAACCATGACTATAGAGTGAAACGAGTGTTACAACTTTATTTCACCATAACCTTGTCAATGATCTGGTGTTAAGTAAAGCCGAGTATTTTTTTAATTTAAAGCTTGACTTCTAAAACTTAGAATTACCAAATGGATTATTTATAATATAATATAATTACTTTAGCTGTAATGCTTAGTATTATTATAGGATCATGCTTTATTAGAAAAAAAAATGTAGTATTATGCTATTATGCATATTATAATAATAATTTAATAGTTGTAAATTTGTAGTCAAAGTGAAAGTCTAGTTAATGGCATGGCATGGTGGCTATTTCATCTCATGACGTCATCTGTACACACTTTTGTTTTATTTGTCATGTTAACAGTGAATTTTTAGTCAAACCTCACCTTAAAGTTCTTAACTGTTTGCCTTTATTTTTTTATTCAACAGATACTTATCACTATCCTATTAATTGTAGGCTAATACACAGCAAATTGACCGGCGTATTATGCAGCAGGAAAATTACATCTCACTGGTGCTGTGATTGTGTTAGTTTTGAAACTCTATTTTCTAATACCATGTTTGTACTATTGACTTTCTAAAATATTTATGCTCCACCGTATGTCCACAGCTTGTTTGCTGCCGTTAGTTTACTTGACCTAAACACACTTTGGCTCAAGTTGAGAAAAACTAGTTGCTAGTATACCAAGTAGTTACACACATGCTTTTCTGCCATACATGTATATGAGTATTAGAATCAATAAGATGCATTGGGAGCTCACATAAGTGAGTATTGTAAGTATCCTTGTTTATTCAGCAAAGCTTATTATTTCTGACGTATTCATCACTGATTGTAGGAGTACGAGTCGGTTGAAATAGGACTCCCATCTTCTAGCGTTGTCAAACAATTAGTGGGAGCATGGTACATCTCTCTTCTGTCTGCCTCAATTATAGACATCACAGCTGTGAAGCGGTCACCTTCGAACAGGCCTAGTGAACTATGGACATTCTGACCGTCATCAGCTCTATGTATGCACTAGTCTTTTCAAGTGCGTTGACTGTCTACAAGCATTCCACCTTCTATTACAGATATGATTTCTATCGTCAGTGATCCTATTTTTTGCATCTCTGGCTAACATGTAGATATAAATGCACCATCCCATTTGCTTACATTAGAGGTTACGCATAGTAGTACATGTTTCACATTACTTTCAGTTGCATTGCTGTGAATGGCATAATAGTAATAGACTTACAGGTATTTACAGTCTGCCTCACAATCTCTCTGCTCACAATCTCTCTGCCTCCTGCCTCCCTCTCTTACTTGCAAAGTTAACGTGGTGAAATCCAAGTTCAGCAGTAAACAGCTTCAAGACAAAGCCTTGTGCTGTATTAAACCTAATGGACTTGGACTCTATCTTGTTGGTGAACAGCTAATTTTTTTAAGGCTAACAAGTTGCAATGGGGTAATGGTTAATAATGCTTAGGTTTAAATCCACTTAATGAGTTGACCATTTTTCAGTTTCATAGTTTACCTTTTTGAGAAAACTGACATGCAGATATGGGCGCAGTATTCTCTCTATAGATGTTGAATGACCACATGCTTTCGATTAACGATGAAAAACTATTTCAACTCCTCAGAATTCCATCTAAAAATGTCATTGTCTAACTTTTTTGGTACTGCCCAACGTCTGATTCTGCTATATAAATTATATTTTGCGATTCAAAGAATTTAACATGTTAATGGTAGTGATTGTACCACAGGTACTTCTACGTAATGCTCTGTTAGTGTAAACAAGATACACGCATCTTTAATGGGATCTTTGTTAAGAACATGTTGCACTCTGACAATGTACAAAAAGGGATTAACATTGTTCTTGTACACATCACTAACCAGTAGTGCATAGGCCTAAAATAGAGTTATGTTCGATAGAATTCATTTTTAACAGCGGAATATGTCTCGGGTTGACACAAATTGTGAATGGGTGCAATTCCCATGGGGTTTCAGTACAGGTGATGTGCTGTGTTCAACCTTGTTTAGTCTCACAGGACTGTGTCCGCCTGAACACACATGGTCATGATGTACGAGTATATATGGGTATATCCATATAACTTAAAATTATATTGTTTCTCAACTGTATAATAAATCCTCTGTTGTCTGTTGCTTTGCACTTAGATGGTCGTAGCATATATTGTACTAGCGGGTTTGGAGCACTGTATACCCACATGTACATGTACATGTACATAACATGTGCAGCGCAAATGATGCCAATACCATGTACAAACAACATATACTACATGTATGTAAATTATCAGAGTGTTCACATTTGAACAGCAATATTGTCTTCTTGTTGCCTAAACTCTTTCTAGAGTAGAAAAGATCTATTCTTTCTACCAACCTTGTATTCATAAGTTTGCTGTATGTCACCAAAAAGCAGCAAAAACCACAGAGTCTTCTCCTTAGTAATTGGCCAATCTTGTGACGTTGCAAAGAATTCGGGTGCTAGTGATGATTTGTATAGTGCATACCGTACATACATGCATGGTATTTCTGGCATAGGCCTCCATTAAAAATAATATAGCATACACCCCGTATATTTTTGTAAAAGTTCATGCCCACCTAGCTACACTGTTATCATTTCAATGTTTTCAGTTCTTGCAGAAGTTGTCTTCTCTCTGTTTATTGTTGGTCGTAGTCTGTTGCCACTTTAATCGATGATGATACATGTTTGTGTCAACTACTTATTAAACCAAACCAAATAAAACTATTGAAATGGGGAACTCCAATTATTTAGGCACCTAAACATTATATTGTGTACTTCTTCTTGAAACAAAAAGCATAATCCAATACACAATTAGACACGATTGATTAAATTGAAAGTGGTTTTACGTGGCACCTACAAATGAACAGGTTTTGACTTGACCATAAATGGCTGACACGCATTGATTTCAAAGCTAGTATTACATATTTTATCTCTATTGGTAAAATATGCGATGCAATGGCCAAACGCTTTTAGAAAGTCTTCCATATTTTCTCTTCTATAGTCTGCTACCAACTAATGCAGCCTGTTGCATAATGGCCTTGTTTCTGTCGATTCTTTCTTTACGGCTGCTTCACCCCTGTCTGCCAATTCTAGTGCAACCTGTATTGACACATCTTCTGTTTTGATTATTGAAATTAACTTCCACACACTGAGATATCTGTGTACAACCAAAGACCTGATCCTACAGGAAGATTGTGGCAAATAAATATTTTAGTAAGAAAGCAGACACAGCCCGAATATGTACATCTGCATGTATATGTATAACTATGTAAATTCCAATAGATTGCCCTATTACGGGTTGCTAGTCAGAGAATTAGTATTTAGCTAGCATTTACATGTAGTTAGCATATGTCGCAATAATTGAATCAAGTTATTAAGCAATAATACAAACATACAAGTACATGTACTAACATGCATTATATCACATCCCTAAAATAATGCTTAAAACCAAAATTTTGCTCTTCGAAAATTATTTCATCTATTTTAGACTAACCTACAATTCCACATCCTGTGACCACACAACATTTTGTTTGTGAACTTTCACTGAGTTCATTATCAGTTTTCTGAATCAGTTGCAGTTGGCCAGTTGTATTGCATACTGTAAGTTTAATATCGAACCTAGTAGAAAATTCAAGGGAGTACCAGATGAACAGGAAGAACAATAAAATTTTTCTGTATTAATGACATGTACTGGTATATCAATAATGCACATATACAATATTTTGCTCGGCCCTATCTCAATTCTGTGGCCATGTCAGTGACACTGTTTTTTACAAATAATGTATTTCAACCATTTGGTACTGATAAGCTATTGGTCATATTTAGAAGTTGTCCTCTCTCAAGAGATCATTTCAGAGAGGACAACTTCTAATTATGATCAATGGGCAATGTTCAGCCCATAGAATTCTATGGTTCAGCTCTACTTTGCCATTTCAAACACAACCAATATTAGCTTACCTTGTATCACCTTGACATGAGGAGTATAGCTTCCCATTATTACCAAATAGGTTCAAGCAAAGTGGCCAGAGACGAAAACTGCATTAACTTTGTACAATTCATTTTCTGTAGCAGTATGTTTTGGTATGTCATGTCGTTAAAAGGGTAATTCTATTCTACATTATTATATAACAACTAAAAGTTCACGAACTACTAAAAATGCAAAGCCAACAGTTCTCGCATAAGCATGAATTAAAATTTATAGAACTATTTATAAACTAGAAATTGTAGTAGTAGTCTAATAGTTGCTAATATACAAAGTCACAAGTATGGATAAGATACTGAATAAAATACTATGGGATTTGCATGCCACTAGAGTAATGCCCCTGGCCTGATAACGGTAGAGGGAAATTTTGAAAAAGGCAGTTCGAAACAGGACGTTTTACAATACTGGACAGTATGAAACAGCACAGCTCGAAACTGTGTCGATTACATTTAGAAGAACAAAACTTGCTGATAATTAATTTTATTTAATTAATATAATTGATTAAATGAAAAAAATAGTATTTAAAGCAAAAATTAGTTGAAATCTGGTGGTTGGGGCATGGGGTTAGGAATTTTGAACTGTGCGTTGTTGAACTGTACACTTTCGAAACGTCTCGTTTCGAACTGTCTTTTTCGAACATTTGCACATTCGTACAAAATAACCAAGTTACACCTATTCTGTGTGGATCCTTGGTTTTTTCTATTTTAATGTGTTACGGCCACTCCTGGTAATACCAATTCTACAACCAGCAGGCTGTTGGCTTTACTTATTGCTAGGTTTATATACGTATACAATGTACCTGTATATGTGATTGTATGGTTGGATGATATATAGGGGTGGGTTACTTATCAGAGAATGTATACGTGTACATTGTATACATATATAAATCTAACAATAAGTAAAACCAACAGCCTGCTGGTCATAGATTTGGTATTACAAGATTGGCTGTAACATATTCAAACATGAAAAACCAAGGATCCATACAAAAATGAGTGTAACTTGGTAACTTGGTTACTTGGTACATGTAGAGGTACATGATTGTATTACATGTACATAGCCATGCACATATACATGTAGATATACATGTGTGCGTATTACAAAGGGGTAAATTGTTTGCTACAAAGGGGTACGTTGTTTGCTACATAACTGCTAAGGGGTACCTAGGCTAAAAGAGGTCGGGTATACAGTGATGTTTTTTTAATCAAGGGATTTATAATTATAGAAGTTCGGAAGTGTAGAAATTCTAGATAGCCTTTGTTCTTCATAAAAAATTATTCGGGGGAAGCTGTTTATTTTATCCAACAGCAAATTTAACCATTAATTACATGTAGTTCAAATCTTTATTGTAACAATAATTATCGTTTTATAATAATCAACCTGTCTAGGATGATATTTTGCTGAGGAGCTGCTTATGATTTGACAATAAACCATTATATCCACAACTTGCTGTGCAAATGAGGAAACAGTGATACAAGCAATTTTAAATAAATATCATGGAACATTGGTATGCAAATAATATATTACATGCATGTATATTATTTGCATACCAATGATCCATGTAATGTCGAAGTCCTACTTTCAACCGATATCCATCTAACTGAATTGTATTTTACTGAGCCTAGGTGACTGATGCAAAAAGAGTTGAGCTTAACCAGTGTCAAAGCCATAAAACACTACAGTAGATGAAAGTTTTATAATACGTTACGCAGTTATAATATCACTAAATAATCAATAAATAAAAATATCATACCATACTGAATTTGTATACTTGTTTAACTAATGCATTTTGATAATGTATACATGCACTGCATGCCACATGACTGCTAAGGGGTACCTGACTAGACGTTTCATAACTGGACGATTCGCAAACTCAAACCCTAACCTCCAAACTCGGAACTTTAATTATTATATTTTTTCATTCTTGTGTTTTTTTTCTGGTTTTCACAACAAACTTGTAGAGCACTAAAATAAATTTGTTATCTATGAGCTATGCTCTTCTAAATTTAATTCTACACAGTTTAGAATTCCCCGGTTTTGAAACATCCTGTTTCAAACTTTCGTTTTCAAATGTTCCTTTGCCACTGAATTTGAAGGTAAAGACTGCAATCAGTTTTGAAGTCACACATGTATATACACATAATACACAAGATGTCATGTTTCAAGGGGATGGCAATGCTTGTAAGTTGTAAGTATACACAACAATGTACTCGTAAATTCACAATCATGTCCACTTAATAAACATATACTACTATAGCTTGTGTAATATAGAATGCTGCTATATCACGGGTCCCCAACCTTTTTTTAGCCTATGTACCCCTAGTAGTCATGTGGCAAACAACGTACCCCTTTGTAACAAAACACTGTCTTTAGTCTAATTCGATTAATGTTGCATGTATACATTATTAAAATGCATCACTTAAACAAGTATACAGATGTAGTATAGTAGGACATTTTCATTTATCAATTATTTAGTGATAACTGCGGTCTGCGTAATATAACTTTCACCGACTGTAGTGTTTTATGGCTTTCACACTGGTTTAGCTGAACTTTATCTGCATCAGTCAATTAAGCTCAGTGAAATATAATAATCAATTATATGAATATCAGTTGAAAGTAGGACTTTGATATTATATTCTTTGCATACCAATATTACATGATATCTATTTAAAATACTTGTATAACTGTTTCTTCATTTGCACGGCAAGTTGTGGATATAATGGTTTATTGTCAAATCATAAGCTGTTTAGGTCTATTGCATTGTAGAACCTTACTCAACTTGCTATTTGTAACATGTTGCTGTGCTTAATATGCGTGGCTTAAACGAAGAAGCAGACTATAAAAACCATGGAGTCTTTTACAGGTGGATAATATGTTAGAACTCTCCACTGGTACAACCATGCCTTATGACCTTACTTTCATACAAACAAAACGTGGTGGTGGAAGTGCTGTTTACAGAGGCTTCATAGATAATCAAAAACGGTGAAATGATAATCAAAGGCTAAATTGGTAATCCACCAGTATATTATATGACTAGAAGATGACATTTCTACACAGTGTTGACATTTAACAGCCAATAAAGCTTTTGTAACTTTTATATTACCTTTACCTAAGATCTACCAGCTAAAGTTTTTTAAGAGTCCTACTAAAGCTACTTAGGCTGACCTGAGGTCCATCCATCTTTAAAGATCCCTTACATCCAAGCCTGTCTCTTTCTACACAGCACCAGTATATATACTGGTGCTGTGTAGAAAGAGACAGGCTTGGATGTAAGGGATCTTTAAAGATGGATGGACCTCAGGTCAAGCCTGTCTCTTTCTACACAGCACCAGTATATATACTGGTGCTGTGTAGAAAGAGACAGGCTTGGATGTAAGGGATCTTTAAAGATGGATGGACCTCAGGTCAGCCTAAGTAGCTTTAGTAGGACTCTTAAAAAACTTTAGCTGGTAGATCTTAGGTAAAGGTAATATAAAAGTTACAAAAGCTTTATTGGCTGTTAAATGTCAACACTGTGTAAAAATGTCATCTTCTAGTCATATAATATACTGGTGGATTACCAATTTAGCCTTTATTAATAATTATTGTCTATATTGCACATTGTATGTGTTACATTGTAATACATTTTCTTTATTCACTAACTGTATCTGCAAACTATTTTCAAAATGGCCACCACTTGGTATTATAAAAATATTGTCGATGAATAAGTAAAATTCATACACCAGTATTGTAACTAGTTCTATGGGATAAATTTTAATTCGTGCTAATGCGAAAACTGTTGCTTTTGCATTTTTAATAGCCCATGAACTTTAACCTGTTATATAATAATGTAGAATTGAAGTAACCCTTTTAACGACATGACGTACCAAAACATAGTGCCACACAAAATGAATTGTACAAAGTTAATGCAGTTTTCGTCTCTGGCCACTTAGCTTGAGCCTATATGGTATGATGGGAAGCTATTACTCCTTATGTCAAGGCGATCCAACTTAAGTTAATATTGGTTGTGTTTGGAATGGCTAGGTGGAACTGAATCATTAAATTCTATGGGCTGAACATTGCCGTTGCCCATTGATCATAATCAGAAGTTGCCCTCTCCTAAATGATTTTCTGGAAGAGGACAACTTCTAGTTATGATCAATAGCGTTTTATTACCAAATGGTTGAAATACATTAGGTGATAAACAGTGACAGTGACATGACCACAGAAATTAAATAGGGTGTAGCAAAACATCGTATGTGCATTATTGGTACACATGTACATGTTGTTAATAGAGAAATAAAATCATTGTACTTTTCCTGTATATATTTTATTATTTTCCATTTTCCATTAATTTAGATATTAGAATATACATAGTAATTGGCTGCTGTCTAAGTTGTAGGTTTACACAGTAATCAGCAACAAATGCAAAGTGAATAGTTTAGTAGAACTATCCCCTAATTAGATTTTTAGCTATTTACAATGAAGTGGCTGATGCATATCTAAAATGTAGTTTCAGCCAAAACACTTTTAATAAAACAATGCAGCTACTATTTCATTAAGGGCGCTTTCGGATACCCTACGCGTGGGCTAAACGGAAATGGTCGTTTAATAAGCAATCGTTTATTGGTGAGGTGGCTTTGGTTCAACGTGACAGTCGAACCCAAACCTTTACTACTTGTTACAATATTGTGTAGACAACTTCGAGTGGAAGAGCACGGAGATTTCGCGTTTAAATTCCCATATAGCGATTCAACAAACATCTATTTGTGGTGCTATGGTGACTAATCGAGCAGCAGCTTTTCAAGTGCTAAGTGAGATTGTGACAACAATTGGTGAAAGTTCAAGCTCGAGTGAAAGTGAAGAGGATGTGGAGAATGTGCCAAGGTGGTTGCCAAAGTCTCGAACTTTTTTCCATTTGGTGGAAGTGATGGATGATGAGGAATTTGAAGCACATTCTAGATAAAGCAGAAGTGAGTGTTCATGACTCGGAACGGTTACGTTATGTTTATATTTATTAATTATATATTTTTTTTAAATTTATTTCACATTGTAGTACAATGTGCATAATGTTTATGGTGTAGTATTAAAATTTTTAATAAATTGGGAATTTTCAGCATGTTTTCTATTGCTCTATTCTAAGAATTACAGAATTACAAATTTATGTCTGATATATATACATGTAGTTCCTATTATAATTATTATAATAGTAACTAACTAACTGAATTTTAATTAATAATTCAATTTATAATTAATGAATTCACAGCATGTATTTGTGGTGTATACTTCTTAATTCCTGACTACATGATTGAAGCAATATATATTAACTCACAACTGGTGATCATACAAATTATCAGAATTAAATGATTAAAAGTCTAATGCATGATATGATTATGTTATTGCTCTTTACTTCTTATTGATTTTATAAAGGTTCATTTCTTGAAGTCACAACTATGATTGAGAGCAACAGAACAACACCGTGCTGTTTTACAGCTGCCGATAGATTAATTCATGAATGAGTCACTTTCCATTGTCAGGGTTGGTAGCTGCAGCTGTTAAAATACAAATAAATTCACAAATATTATTGGATGTATATATATATTTAATCAAGCTTAGCTAATGTAGCGAATACTGTCAAATAGAACTATAAACTAAACTCAAAAGCTGCTTGTCATAATGCGAAGTTGTCCTTCCTCATTTTTGTAAAATTGTATGAGGGAGAACAACTCCATATTCTGATCTACATTATGTTGAGTATCTGATGGATAGGTTACAATAATATTATACTTGTTTTTATATAAGTTTGCAACCTACCTTTTATATGCTCAAAATAATGCTGATCACAACCTGGAGTCGTCCTCCCAAGTTTTATGTTACAAAATTGGGGAAGGACAACTCCATATCATAAAAAGCAGCTTTTGAGCTATAGCTTATAGTTTTGCTTGGAAATATTTGTAATACATGTATGTTATCATTATCCAACATATTGTTATTTTTACAGTACATGTCCTCTGGAGATTTGTCCTCTAATATCTGTAATAATTCAACTGAGACAATTCTAATTGGTGCAGCTTGGGCAAGGACTGTATGTCGGATATGCAGCCATTCATGTAATTGGTTTAATGTCTAAAACTGACATTGTTTGGCATGTATAATACGTGTATAACACATGTATAATTATACATGTGTATGTGTAGTCTAAATTCTATATAGAATAACTACGTTGTATTTGGTATATTATCTAAATTGCAGGAGATTACGGAGCGCATGTCTAATAATTATGTATAGCTCATCAAGAGCTTATGCTAAGAATATTTGAATACATGAGATGAGAGAAAATGTTCAATATTAGTGGTTGTCCTTCGAGCATTTTCAAGGTAAATTAAAACTTGTAGAGTTACTAGATTAATACCACTCTATTCGACCCTGCTGTTATGTTATATATCAGGCGAATGATTTGTAGGCAACATTATCAACAGAGCTGTGGTAGAACAGTGGTTATAATATTATGAATCAGCTCCCAGTTCCCAGGATACATATACCTACATGTACTCTCTGAAGTTCACAGTTGCTCAATGAACGACAGTCAGATAAAATATCCAATAAATTGTTGCTGTAGATGGATAGCCCAGGTGAACAGACTGTATTTCTAGTCATCACCGAGAAAAGGGACTCACTTTTCACAAAATTCATAAATTAGAAAGCACTATATGTTGCATATTTTATATTTCAGCTGATTCTATTATAACTAGTAACAACATGCTGCAAAGGGAAACTCGTACTGTTTCCTTTACCTTGTGGTACTAAACTCATAGTTTGGGCTAAGAAGAGGCAGCAACTGTTATTCAAAGAAGCCTTTGTTCTACAGTCTAATACACTGTTGCAGTAAGAGAGTCACATACATGTATGTCAAGGTCATGCACTCCGTTCCTATCATGTTGAAGGCTTTTGGCAGACTCATTGTCAGAGTCTCTGCTCCTAGACTCAGCATTCAGATACAGGTGGACACCATTATGCATAGCAGTGCTAGTGATATTTGGCTCGGGCTCTTGTGATGAGTCATCTGTTCGATTTCCTGCCTTTTCTACAAAGAATAATTAAGGTTTATTGGATACATGTGAATTATAGGTAGTGTAATAACCAGTAAATACATGTAGTATTATAATATCCAGTAGCTGAAATGATGTTATTGTGATCAGGAACTCACGCTAAACAAGTCATAGGACCAACATAAAGTTGTTGCAATAGAAAGATATAGAATACTATTAAAAAGTGACGCGTATTTTCATATTATATGTATGCAGAATAACTAACTGTAAAATTATGTGGCTTAACTTTGTGTTTACATTAAATTATCAAGGCACCGTGAAATCCTAAGCATTGGAAACATTAGCCGCTGCAGAAAAAAAATTCAAGGCCTTAATATCTGCTTAGTTAAGGGACGCCTTTACCTTCCTTTTCCAAGCTGCCAGTCTTTTGTTTATCTGTGAGGTTTGCCTTGTGCACCTCGGCTGTCTGTTGATTTCCATGGGGAGAGGAAGCATGTGTGATGTCACAGTAGACAGTATCGGTTCCATAGAAACCATGACTGGCTGTACAAAGTTCCAGTTCACTTGCACTAGCAGCTCTCCTCAATCTGCAATATAATATCTCTGGTTGTATACTATCTACAAGTGATGTACATGTATGTTCAAGCACATAGTTTACACTGCATGTTATATGTATCTGGAGCTTAGTAACTACACGGAATGGCTTCTCACTGCCCATATAAAAAGTTATCTTTAGACAGGGTAGGTGCTGCTATAATTTGCAACCATTGAGGATAAAACTGTACCAGCTTTACTTCCCACGTTTTTATTAATCTCAGATGAGAAAGCAATGATTTAATGAGACTTGTACTTTTTCCTACTTCTGGCCAAGTAACTAAAGCTGCGCAGAAAGATTATAATGCTGGATCTGCTTCCTAAGACCACCAATGACCTTTCTGAGAATCAAACCTGGGACTGCTAAACAGAAGTCCAGAGACCTTACCACTAGGCTTCTTTACAGCCACTGAGGATATCCTGGGAAAAAGTTAGAACTTCCACTTTGTGATAAATTGTCTACTTTAAGACATTTAACAAACAGCGCAGAGAATGTGGACTTTGCAAAATATTTTACAATCTGTATAAGGTAACAGTATAATCACCTTCTCTGTCTCCTTCGGCCCACTATTATGATTGTAATGATGATAATAGAAACCACCAGAATAGCTAGAGTAATGGAAGTTATCTCAATCTTCATATTTACTCTCTCTTTAGTTGACGTGCGTTCTGTTCTTTGTGCGATGGTTGTGGAGTTGGTAGTGTCAGTAGACTCCCTGGATGCCATCTTAGTCAAGCCAACACTCTTCGTGCCCCTACAAGTGCACATGTTGTACAGTGTAAGTCACATGCACACGGATGTGTATTGGGTTTCGTACATGCCAGGGTACATCTGCAGCGGCACCAGCAACCATTAATATAATCTGAATAACAGCCTATGCAAAATTATCAACTGTTAAATCGAAATGCTGAGTCTATCAAAGGCAACCATCACCTTTCATATTTTTGGCTATGCATGTAACTATGACCCTTGGGTTGAGTTATTCTGTTGCCACACGTACACGTACACCTATGCATACACGTATATATACACGCGCACATACATGTACACGTACCTGTACCAGTACATGTACGTGTATGTGTACATATACATGTACATGTACATGTACAAGTACAAGTACAAGTACACGTACTCGTACAGGTACGCGTACTCGTACACATACACGTACGCGTACACGTACACGTACACGTAAACATACATGGATGTATGCAGAGTAATTCCCATAGATTTTGAGGTTTTGCAGTTAACAAGACAGTCAAACAGGACAGCGATGTTTTCTGTTGTACATGTACATGTAAATGTATCTCACAATTAGTTCTTAACGTGAGTTATTACATCATGTAGAGTAACATTGCTCCAAATCCAATATTGTCATTGTACTTGTTAACCAGAAAACTGAAACAAACAAGAGGTTGCTCAACACAATTTTACAAAAAATACACGTACATTACATGTATCGTCTTTATCATGGGTTTGTTCCAGTGAAATAGAACTGGGATTTACAAACATACATACATGTATGAGTTATATCAACCAAATCTTCGCTTATGTATTTTAATGTTAGCCAATTTTAGACACAGGTAGTTTGCATCGCGGGTACTGACTTTATGATGCATATTACTCATTTCTATTTCAACATAGCCAACATTCATGGAGGCCATACTATAGTATGTTTGCATTATAGAAGCAGGCTATAGGGTATTATAGATCACTTACAGTATGGTACAACTCCTAGTTACCTCATATAGTCCAGCTCATAGAGCTAGTCCCTTCACTTACCCTTAGTCATGTGTTCAAATGAATGGAAGGGCTATATAACTACAAATACTCGCAGTGTCTCAACTTCCCCTATGGAGCGAATCTTGTAGCTATATTGTCTATATCATTGGCTTGAGTGGTTCTTTACAATTAGGTAATAAATGATAGTAACTATGCTTTTGTATTTGAGCACATGCATCTATTTTAAATACATTGTACATTTAGAGAACCAAAATAATGATAGTAATACATAATTACATGCATACACTGTACACGGTTGTATAATAGCATATTGTGAGAACGATGCACAAGGTAAAAACATACTAGACAGTTGCCTAATTATTGTTTACAGTAAATTACACTTACATGTAGTATAACTGATTGGCCAGTTCCCTGCAGTTGATTGCACACACAATAATACTGAGTACACACTGTAATATAGTTTCCCTCTACTTCCTGTCACCTTACAGGGATGGTAGTGATTCAGTGATGTATAATACTAACTATTATTACTACGGTTTGTTTAGAATACTAGTATAACGTACATCATGCAATAAAGCATTCCACAGGAGCGACATATAAAAGAGAATTGGTTGTCTTAATGTATTATGCATGCACTACTGTCAGAAGAGGTGAATTTTGTTGACTTGGCAATTCACGTTCCATAGAGGCTATTCTGTATCATCTCAATAGATTTTCGACTCGCAGGAACAGGTCTACAATAAGAGAAAGCTGAGTTTAAATGTGCTGAGATAATTTTTTAATTTAGTTCACATTGCGCACATGTAAGAGTGACTATCTGTTATAGGTTATTTACTTTTCGACTACATCAATCTATTACACATACTAACCTGCTGGGTTGGTTATATGATTGTCCAAATGCTATTCTGTCATCGGCTAGATAGTAATGACTGAATTGCTCTGTAGCAGGCTCTCTGCCCTCACCAGGTTTTGAACGGCTGTCTGGAGCTGAATAAATGGTTGGGACATCATAACTAGGGTTGGAAGCTGTAACAAAATAGTAATCCTATAAATGGCTAGTGAATTAACTCCCAGCGGGTCAAAGTCAATTCACTGCCAGTTTTCAACCGCAGTAATATATTTCCGATGCACCTTTTTACTAGCAATTAACACAGTTAATTAGCCAGAACGTCAAAATATGGCTTGATAAAAGCAAAATTTTAGACTAAATAGGTTTTAGTTTCATTCAATGCGTCATTTTAGATAAAAATACCTACATGTATATTATAGTTAGGCCTGCGCCGGTGTTGCCTCCCCACTGATATTCGGTTTTTGGGGTGGTGATAATCAAACACCGGTTGACACCGGTTCTCTGGTGAGGTGGCTTTGGTTCAACGTGACAGTCGAACCCAATCCTTTACTACTTGTTACAATATTGTGTAGACAACTTCGAGTGGAAGAGCACGGAGATTTCGCGTTTAAATTCCCATATAGCGATTCAACAAACATCTATTTGTGGGGCTATGGTGACTAATCGAGCAGCAGCTTTTCAAGTGCTAAGTGAGATTGTGACAACAATTGGTGAAAGTTCAAGCTCGAGTGAAAGTGAAGAGAATGTGGAGAATGTGCCAAGGTGGTTGCCAAAGTCTCGAACTTTTTTCCATTTGGTGGAAGTGATGGATGATGAGGAATTTGAAGCACATTCTAGATAAAGCAGAAGTGAGTGTTCATGACTCGGAACGGTTACGTTATGTTTATATTTGTTAATTATATATTTTTTTTAAATTTATTTCACATTGTAGTACAATGTGCATAATGTTTATGGTGTAGTATTAAAATTTTTAATAAATTGGGAATTTTCAGCATGTTTTCTATTGCTCTATTCTAAGAATTACAGAATTACAAATTTATGTCTGATATATATACATGTAGTTCCTATTATAATTATTATAATAGTAACTAACTAACTGAATTTTAATTAATAATTCAATTTATAATTAATGAATTCACAGCATGTATTTGTGGTGTATACTTCTTAATTCCTGACTACATGATTGAAGCAATATATATTAACTCACAACTGGTGATCATACAAATTATCAGAATTAAATTATTAAAAGTCTAATGCATGATATGATTATGTTATTGCTCTTTACTTCTTATTGATTTTATAAAGGTTCATTTCTTGAAGTCACAACTATGATTGAGAGCAACAGAACAACACCGTGGACCCATGGTTTGACAGGAGCTCAAAGGGTACTTATTTGTCTATGGTACCTACGAAGCGACAGCAGTTTCAGGTATAGCAAAAGCCTATCTAAATCCACATGATGTGTACAATGTATAAAAGTGTATAAGTATATTGAGTTTTGATCAGCCTTCTACTATATGTTTATATTTCATTTAATCAGCTTATTTCGTATGATTATTGTAGCTTTTTATACTGTCAGAATGTTTAGTTACTCAATCAATGCAGCTTATTCTTCTCATTAGTGTACGCCTAATGTTTTTGCTACCCTAGCATCGTTTCTCAACAGTTTGAAGTTGCTATGAGTACAGCACATGACAGCATGATGCAGGTGATCGATGCCATACTAGCCAATATGTCGAGCATAATCCAGTTCCCAAGTGCCCAGGAAGAATTTGCTGCTTTAGCAAATGACTTCTACACATAACACTATCCTAATGTTGTGGGTGCAATAGATGATACATTAATACAAGTGAAGGTGCCTGATGAACACAGATTGGACTACTTCACCCATAAGTATATTACAGCTGTCAACGTTCAGTGGTTTGCGATGCCAAAAAACGCTTTATGAATATTAATGTTGGTCAATCTGCTAGAGGTCATGATAGCCATATATTTGATGGCTCCAAACTCGCACAACTACCAGATGTACAGAAGGTACTACCAGACAAGTACCACATAATTGGTGATGCAGCTTATGGACTTTCAGCCAGTGTTACGGTGCCATATCCTAGAGAAAATCTTCAACCCCATAAAGAACGACACAACCATGCACACTCTTCTACCAGAATGGTAGTAGAGCTATGTTTTTCTGATTTGAAAAATAGATGGCTCCGACTAAGATATATGCGGTCTAGTATTCAACTGTCAAACAGAATTGTAGCAACCTGTTGCCGTCTCCACAATTTTTGCCTTAAAAATGGAGACATCTCTGAAACAAACCAAACACCTATAGCGCCAGGTAGTGGCAATCACCAACTTGAGTTCAGTGATCCAATGGGTAAAAGGGATGCTATTGCAACTCATGTATCTGCAGCCTGACCACTGAACTCACAGTCATTAATGTATAAGTTTAGAAATGTATGTATATCTATACTACAGCTGAAATTTGTCTTTTGTACATATAGAAGATATTTCCAGTACTAAGTAATTATAATTAATCCAGTAATCAATAAAAATTAGATTAAATTTTGTCAGCGATTTTGCTTAATACATCAAAGAGTTTAGCCCTGTGCTCTGATTTCTCCTTGAGCTCTGCTCGTTTCATCTCTAATCTAGCCTCTTGGTATGGGTCATCTTCTTTTTCCTTGTTTGAAGGTTAGACGCACATGTAATACTAGTATTCTCATCATCAGTCGAATCAAGGACGCCAATAGGGTTGACGTCCCTATCTTGGCTGAATGCCTCCTGGCATTCATTCATGAACATAAAGGATGACTACAAACAATAATATTAAATAAATTGTAGTGTGTGTGTGTACAAGCAGAACAACTACAAAGAATTGTTGACGAAAAGTTAAAGCTTCTTCACATGGTTTATATACTTGTGTCATCGCTTCACTACTTTGGCAAACTTTTTAACTCGACAACTCGATACCAGTGCCATATAATTTTGTCATTTTAGAATATTTTCACTGTGTGGTTTCAATATATTGCCATCAGTAACTTACTGGGTCATTGCCACTAGTTGCATTGTGTGCCAGTGCTTGTTTGTACTTCCCCTAATATAATGGAATCTATTTTTCACGCAAGCTAGAGAGTATCTGAAATTAACAACATAATCTGCAAGTATGTAGCTGGAATCGATCCAGAGAGCGGCTACCAAAGTGATACTACCAGATAAGGCATACACGGACAGATTAAAAACTTTAGATATGCCTTCACTAACTGATATTTTATTTAACCTTTTACCTTCCACTAGACGTTCTAGGAACGTCCTAATTACAAGCATTAACTTTCCACTCAACGTTCCTTATTTTGACAGCATTATTATAGCTAAGCAAATAAAAACACCACAAAACTGTTTAGCTCATCAAATAGAGCTCAGTCTGAGCATTCCAACAGTATATTGAACTGCTAGTTTTGATGATTTATTGCTATGATAAGTGACAAAAATAGAGGTCATCTCAGGTTAGTGTAGCATGCAGTCAGCTGCTGCCCATTACATTTGACTATGAAACAGCAACATGGCAAGATTTGGAGTAATTTTTCTAGTTTTGGAGGATATTTCAGATAATAACAGATAACATGGTGAAAAGGAGGACAGCAGGTAAAAAGCTGAAAGTTTTACCTACAAGTCAGTATTAAAATCTTAGCAGTAGCCCCAGCGGATGAGGAGCAATTGTAAGATATGTGCTCCATTGTCATTTTGAGTAAAATTAACCTGGAATTTTAGGGCATAAAATAGCTGGAAGGTAAAAGGTTAAACTATGTGCCAACCATTTTAAGTTCATCTGGGAAGAAACAACACACCCGCTTCATAAAAGACTACCTCTAACCTCCAAATATAGCTCCATCAGAACATCTACCAGGACAAATACTCCTTTTTATCCAAAAAAATGTCGAACCGAGAAAAGATCAAACAGTTTTTTTAATTATTTTACTACATTTTATAATAACAATTTTATGTACTAAGGTTGATCTATTTTAATTTTTATTGTAAACATTTCATTTCTGACCGATTGCGGTACTTTTGAGTGTAGATAAAATAAAATACTAAATACTAAATACATTAACATGTACAATGGTTGCATATCAAACCATAACATACTGTTAAAAAGTACATTATGATTTTCAGCAGCTCATTTACTCGCTACCAATAACAACGTCAGGATAGGTGCACATGGTTGCTGGCTGAGTATCTGGTGTACTCAAACACTGCACAAACACTGCATTACACCTTGGTTTGAACAACTGCTGCCTCTGAGCTGGGTATTGAACCTTACCAGCTGCATTAGATTAAGTTTCTAAGTCTCTACAACTTCTGCGGTCCGGGAACTCTATGTACGTAGAGAGGCTTCTTCATTGGTAGTGCATGAGTTTGTGATGTACCTGTAGCATCACAGTTACTCGGACTAGATCCGTTCTGCACACAAGGTACAGAGTGGAGGCACTTGGACTAGGACGATAGGACTGGAAGGAGGTGAACCTAAACTAATGCAGTAGGTGCATTACAGTCTTAGAGATACACTACCTGTCAGGAGTGAACAAGAGGATAACAGTTACATCTGTTGATACTTAATAGAGTGCTTTAAAAAGTAAAGTGACAACAGTTTGAGTAACAGAGATAGTTCCAGCCATCTAGTTATAGTGAAATGTTACAAGGGCGGATAATAAATTAAAATTTGGCAAAGGTGTTAGGACAGCCCAATTAGTTATAGAACATGGAGCAGAAATAGAAGGGTGGAATAAGTCTATCAAGAGATTTGAGATAGCAGTAATTAGAGCTAGTCTGAGGCATAAGGAGAGTGCGGGACCAAAGGCAAGTGATAAAGGAGTTAGAGAGTCAGAGGCAAAGTTTGAATTAGAACAGAGGAAGACCACACTGCTGATAGATAGCATGGATGAGGTAGGGATGGACGTCATGGAGCATGGATATTAGAAACCATGCAGTATGAGGACTTGGAAAATAGCTTTACGGCGTACTTCGAGGAGAAAAAACATTGTCGCAACAAGACACAAGTATTTGAGCATAGTATTTAGAGTACGGAAGAAAGATTGGATAACTTTATAAAAAGAGTCGAGAGGTCAGTGAAAGCATGTAGTTGGGTTCTCTCACATATGCTATGATAGGTCAGATAATAAAAAATGGGATGGCCAATGAGAGAGTTAGGTGTGAGTTCCTGGAGAAGAAAGATTGAGATTCGGACAAGGTGGAGTCAAACAAGGTAAAGTTGGTGTGCCTGAGGCATGAGTCAGCAAAGACAGCCTCAGATATTATACTTCAAAAAATAGGGATGAAGGTACGACAGAGAAACCAGAAGTAGATAGGGTCAAAGACCAGCTAGCAGTCCAGGGAGAAAGATAAGAACCAGGTTCATTTGACAGAGCAGGAATCTTCAGACAGAACTATATTTACAATAGCATGGAGGCATTGATAATTACAGAGGCCAAGGAGGTTATAGAAGTAGAAGCGGACCAGGCAGTGGTAAAGGCAGAGGTTGTTTTATATGTAGTGGCAATCACATGATGAGGGAGTGTTCGAAATCAAGAATGGCCCCCGAGAACAGGTGACTGTTTTGAATGTGGTGCCACACACTTCATTAAAGAATGTCCCAAAACAAAAAGTGGATGAAGAAAAGAGAGTTATAAGGGAAAAGTAAATGTAGTGAGTAGGTACTCCAGCTATTCGGAAGAGTCATTATATTATGACTAGGAAAAAGGAAACATAAGGACAAACAATTCAAAATTAGTGGCAAGGAAATTGTGAAATTCCTTGTAGATACGGGAGTAGATGTATCTGTAATTACCAAACAGACAGCAAATAAAATAGGTCAGGAAATTAATAGTAAAAATGAGCAGGATATTCACTGGAGCGGACGGAAGCATACTAAACGTAGAAGGAAAAATTAAGCTGCCTGTAATCTCGCCATGGGGACGGTAGGTGGCTAGCACAGTTTACGTGATAAAAGGAGAAAAAAAGCAACCTAACCATGATTGATCAAAGAAAATATATAACTTCGGAACAATTAGTCTATATTTCAGATTATTGCTACTAACTTGCACTCTTGCTTGTAATAATAACATGTTAATGCTTGCTCCAAACTATATACATGTATAATAGCATGTGATATACATCTCGAAGACCTTGAAAACTGGAACGACCTATCTACGAAGTGAAATTCTCTGTATATAAGTATAGATTTGTCTTTATTAAAATTGAAACATAAACTGAGACAATGAACATAAAAACAATGCGCTTTATATAGTATAAGAGCTTCCGGAGGAAGTTCCGGTAAAAAGGCCGACGTTGCGTCGCAAAAAGGACGACGTAGTGTCGTCTGGAAATTGCGCAGAATGTCAGAAACTAGACAATTAGAGCTGTGACAACTACTAGGCACTTAGGGTGCTCAAAGGTCCATCAGGTGAGCTGAGGTCGTATAGGCGAATTAATGTCCTGACCATTACAATACTATGCAGACATGCATTTATTCCTCAGTGATGCTACCAAAATCATTAGAGCTCCATGTAAAGGAAAGTAAATTCAGCTGGCTGATTGTAGGATACATACAACACAAGGACAAGAAGCTCAAGAATATGGGCCATAGATTATGCATGTAAATTGAATATACATTTTATACCCGATGCGTTTATAGCTAATCATTGGAATAGTACATTATTATATAGTACATGATAGTATAATGTAGGCCTATTATATACAAGTATATTAGCATTAAAAATTTCAATAAATTAATATACATGTTGTACCAATGTCATAATGTATGTGCAGCCTGCACTATCCCCCACATTTTTAACATTTGTTTTCACTAATTTCAATGTAAACAATGGGTTTACCACTAATAAAACTGGTACATGTATTTTCATTTAAACTGAGTAACACAGTTAATCTTGTCATAAAGCACATTAAAAGGCTTTTCTTCTATAATTTTTTCTATTAAACAAGAGTTTATAACTTCCAGGGCCGTAGTTCCCTATACGGCCGGCCGTGTGACCTGGACGTCTCAACTTTTAGCATTGCAAAGTCGAAATCTACTCAATCTATTATCATGGTCATATAAGTGTTTAAAGTTTCTTCTACTTTCCTATTTGCGGGTTTTACAACATACATGGGCGGATTTACTGTAGGTCGCCAGGGTCTCGCGACCCCCTTTTATTTGCTGAAAAAAAAATTGAAATTGAGTGATTTTTGGCCATATTCAAAGATTTTCCCATTTAGAAAGTTTTTCTATGAAGGTCGCCATGATTTCCATAGTTACTTATTAGGATCGCAGTAAATATAGCTTAAGTTTCATATTCCTGCAAGTAGCTCTCAGGTAGATCAGCAAAGTCAATTGATTGTGCTTTCAATAAACTTCTTGCAGACATTCTTGTTTACTGTACAGTCAAAGTTTGCTTGGCTAATTCACTGAATGAATCGGTGATTGCTTAAAAAATTAATCAAAATAATTCTAATAATATCACCTTTACATTTTCCAGAAAGAGTTTATTGTACCACTTTGAATTTTAGCAAAGTTAATTCCCTTTTCCTGTTATGTCCTGGGTAATTTCCTAGATTAGGAGAAAAGAGGAACTATACTATCACTCAGAGTTACGAATATTCAATAGAATTAGAATATTTCATTATCAGATTACGATTACATTATTTGAATTTTCTTAGATCCCAGATTCGAGATTCAGATTGGGGGAAAGAGGAACTAGCAGTCAGAGTTATGAATATATGAATTTCCAATTTAGTTTTTCTTTAACAACAGACCATCATGAACATTATGATTATCTTATGAATGATAATCCTAATGTTGCTTACAATGATTTTCTTTTTAAAATATAATTTATAAATTATTATAACTTTAAAATATTAAATTAATAAAATGTAAATAATAATTATTTACATTTTATTAATTTGATATTTGAAAATTATAATCATTTAGGTTGTCATTTTATCATTTTGTAATGCAGCCTAAACAATATCGTTGATGTTATTACTATTAATTGTATGAATTTTTGTATAAAAATTTATTTAATGTCATATCTATAAATTACTATCAAGCGCAGTTTTTAGTTTTTCATAGCATAACTTTCTGCCTCCAGCGTCCAAAAGTGAGAGTTTTCCCATGGCTTGAAATCCCCCAGCACAAAGGATCCTCTTCATGTTTTAGTCCTTAGTTTCAAGTTTACATGGTCTCTATGAAGCCTAAAAAGCTTCAGCGGTCGGGGCTCCGCCCCGGACCCCGTTGGGGGAGCTTACAGTGCCCCCAAACTCCCCAGCTGTTGGTCTAGGGCTCTTCGCGCCCTCGGCTCGGGTGCTGCGCACCCTCAATAAATTTCCTTGGTGGGCAGGAGACCCCCCTTTCTGAAAGTTGAAAATCCGCCCCTGACATATGTAAGGATATGGTGATAATAAGTGTGCTAAACACTTTTATATTAGAAAATTCTAAATACTACTGTACTTAACTGCAGCTATGTAACATTTTATGTAGATACTGAAAACCTGTCAGGGGAGATAACTATAAATTTGAAGATTATTCCAGTATACAGTATAAGAGGTACCATATACACAGTCCATGTACTGGGTGTGTTAAAAAATATAAACCTTGCAAATCTAAAAAATTATGTTAGTTTTCAATTGAACAAACTTTTTGGATTCGGCTATCTGTCTGCCCTACATTGTTGTCAATATATTTACTTAGGCATTCAATCTTATAGGAAGAAAGAAGAAATATCTCTATGGTAGGAAAGAAACACATGCTTTCAGCCGCTTTTTGTAGATTCGTTAGCTCTACTTCATTTCATTGCATGTTTTTCATCGTTGTAAAGGAGTAAAGTATTTGTAAATGTCGTTAGAGTTGAATGATTTTTGTTCAGTCATAACTATGAACAGATACAATGTATACATATACATGCATATATATGTATGAGGCTGGGTTATATTTAATGTTATTACACAGGTATATTTCATAAGCCTGAACTGCTTCAAAGTTGCTCTATTTTTCTGAAAAACACTCTCAGGGCGCCGACGGCCGGGGCGCTGCCCTGGACTCCCGGCCTAATGTTTTGGCCCCACCAAAATTTCTCAGGGCGCTACGGCCCTGATAATTTCTTTCCACACTTTTGATAACAAGATACTTTGCTACTTAAAGGATCAGTGTCACCGTTTTTGTTTACATTTTGAGACACCCATGTGCTCGCTAAAGCGAACGTCACGATTGGTTACTTGAACTTTATTATAATTGGCTAACTAAATCGAATGCGCATGTACACGTGTGAGAAAACCCATTGGGCGATCGATGGGAATCAGTTGGCTGTGGACAGAATTAGAATAAAATATAATATTTTGCCAAAATGAAATTATTGTTGCAAGATGAAAATGCTATCAAGAGATGATATGATACAAGGTATATGGCTGTAATAGACGTTGCCCGTTGTGTGCTGCCAGCAAGGCAGAGACACACAACTCTATTACTTTTGGATCCTCCTGAATGCTTGGAAATCTAACCTAGGACTCAGCCAGATGTATTGAGGCGGGGATAATTAACCAACTCTAGGGATAATGACACACCAAGGAGTGACAAGGGAACAACTAATTTCCAGATTTAGTTCTATATTTATGTAATAAATTAGGACAAAGACAATAACAATGTAGTAATAATAAGGTTAGTAAACAATAAATGATTGTACAGTTACAAGGTTACTCAAAGATAAATATAATTAAGAAATCGATACAATGAAAACCAGTCTCTCTTGTCTGGACCCTCTACTAGCACTGCCCATCTGTCTCACAGCAGAGAGTAGCTGTCAGCTGGTAGCTATTGCTCTGGAAGCCTTGCCTTATTAATATAGCTTCTTCTGGTATTACACAAAAAGCTGTACAAAATAGCCTTCTAATACCAGCTGGAATTCCCAAAACATGTTTCCACCACATTCTCCGCCCCTAGATGCAAGGCGGGGGAAACCAAAGCCAAGCATCGATAAGGGAAACATGGTGGCATGCAGTGAGTCCAGTAAGAGGCATAATTACAAATGCAAAATCCTTGAGGTTAACCATAGCACATAGACGAACTACCAGACTGCTATGACCCAAGGGCACTTGAAGGACAAGGAGGGCATTGGCAGCTCTAACCCCTTCACACTACTAAAAGCTTGGAATGCACTACATCATTGTCACTCCTATCACCAAAATGCAACTATAATGTCCTTTAGTACATGTCCTGCATAATTGTTCCCGCTAAGTAGAAAAAACCTCAGTTTCTCTCTTTACAACAGGCTGTTCAATAAGTTCCCAGTCACCACATCTCACGGGTACATCTGGCCATCAACCTTCTATTTCCTGTTCACCATGCTTGATACTCTTATAATGTATATACTTCACATCCATCGTCCATAAGTAAACTGTGTCGACTCTGATACGTTGGTACACGATACCGGATAGGTCGAGATACAGTTAAATAATTGCCACTGCATATTAAACACAGTTAGATGACAGTTCATAAATAATACATATAGTGTCCAATATGATTGTAAACTGAATAAGGAAAACCATATAAAATTAATCTGTAGTTAGAGCTACGGCCAACACCCATACTTCCATTAAAATGAGCAATGAGCAAAATTTACATTACAGTAATTCCAAAGAATTACCATGTAAACACTCATTGTATTAACCTAGAATTAACTAGACCAGCTATGTAACAGAGTGCACTAGATAGGAGGCAACCTGTCCCACAGCGTGTCACGACCTAGCATGACACGATGGTCCCAGGACCCATACCTACGTATACACCACGTAGTCATCTAATCTCTAAGGATAGTGTACTAGATAGGAGGCAACCTGTCCCACAGCGTGTCACGAGCTAGCATGACACGATGGTCCCAGGACCCATCCCTACGTATACACCACATAATCATCCAATCTCATAGGATGACGAACAGCTCTCCTGGGTCTGTCACTGAGATGACCAGCATCGAGGTCCTTCCTCAGTGGACCCAGATCAGGAACGGTCATCCGTTCTATGTCAGCAGTTGGAAATGCTGACCAGCGGGAGGGCCCGTCCTCCGGCTCAGAGTCAGCTCCATCAGCTGGATCTATTGTTTGGGAAGGCTATCCCCGAGAATCATCACAGGCATTGAAGAGTTTCAGTTGACTTTCATGAACTGTGCCCCTGCCCTGGATCTTGTAGGTACCATTATTAAATGCCTTCTTTACCGTGAAAGGACCTTGGAACTTTGGCTGTAGCTTCGGGTTGATGCCCTTCTTCCGTCTCTTATACTGCACTAGTACCATGTCTCCCGGGCTGAACAAGGGCGCTTCCTGGTTATCCGGAGTCCTCACGAGTCTCAACTGCTGTGATCGCAGCAAGGCGTGAGCCGTATCCAGGCGCTCTTGCAGTTCGGAGGCATACAGGGTACGAGTGGTTATCGAAGTATCGCTTGTTCCTTGGACAAGCTGATCTGGTAATCGGCATTCCCTACCAAACATGAGGAAGTTGGCAGTCTCCTGGGTTTTGGAATGTGGTGTTGCACGTAGTGCTCGCATAAGATGAGGCAGCAATTTATCCCAATCATTTTGTTCGCTGCTTGTGCTGAATAACAGCGAACGAAGGGCATCGCCCAACGTTCGGTTACCTCGTTCTACAACACCATTAGACTGAGGATGATAGGGAGATGTTCGGGTTTTGGTGACTCTCCACAGCAAGCACAACTCCGACATCAGGTCCCCTTCGAACTGCGCCCCGCGGTCACTATGGATCTCCTCGGGAAGTCCGAAGTAGCAGAAGACCCTATCATCTAGTGCCTCAGCAACTACTGGTGCGGTAGCATTAGGCAGTGCTATAGCATCTTGCCATCTGGTGAAATGATCCGATAACACTAGAATCCACTGATTACCTCGAGCTGTGCAAGGCAACGGCCCAACTAGGTCGATGGCCACTTTCTGCCATGGACGACCAGCGAACAGAGGCCCACAGCTCGAGTACTGGTTTAGACCACCCTGCTTGGCTTGTTGGCAAATCTGACAGGTTCTGACTAGTCTGCGCACAGCAGAGGTCATACCTGGCCAGTACCAAAGGAGCTGTAACCGTTTGAGAGTTTTCATTATCCCAGCATGGGAAAGGATATGGGTGTTCCATATAATGTCCTTCCGCATGGTACTGGGACATACAATCACCTCTCGCGGTCGCTGGTTACCCAAAACCCGAGCCACCAGTACGCCATCCTCCCTGATCCTCAACAAGGAGAGCATGGTACTGAGCTTTTTGAGTTCTGGGCTTCCCAGGCTCACCTTTTCAGGATCCAAAGGTTGCTGAGCTAAAACAGCTTGGTAAACCGTGGCAACATCACCAGGTACTTGCTGGGCTCTTGCAAGATCATCAGATCTATGATTTTGTGGCTGATCATCAGATCCTATGGGGGTGGTGTTCCGGCTAGTGTTGCCCACGGGGCAAGCACACCCGACCTCCCACCTAGCTTCATCCCCTAAGTCATCAGGTCGGTTCAGTGGTTTTACTGTGGGGAAGCTGAACTCTCGTTCTTCGGCTTCCCAGTCAGCGATTACTTCTTCTATACTCGGCCCACCACTCCGACGAGTTATCCTCTGGCACTGCTTGCAGTCAGTGCAAGGTCGTCAAGAGAGGCCATCAGCATTGCCATGTTTGCTGCCTACTCGATGTACGATGGTAAACTTGAATTCACTGAGAACTTCCAACCACCTTGCGATCTGGTCAGAAGGCTCAGACCTCCTGAGAAGCCAGATCAACGGAGCATGGTCCGTCCTGATAGTGAATTGGCGGCCGTACAAGTAGGGTCGATAGTGGTTCACAGCCTTGACCACAGCCAGTAGCTCCCGCCGAGTAACGCAGTAATTTCTCTCGGGTGGCTGTAAAGTCTTACTGTAGTATGAGATCACCTTTTCTCGTCCTCCTTGGATTTGTGATAACACAGCACCAATTCCGACGAGGGATGCGTCTGTATCAAGAATAAATTCTTGAGATGTATCAGGATATCCTAGTACACGAGAAGACGCCATAGCCTGTTTCAGTGAGTCAAACGCGTTCTGGCACTCATCACTCCATTGAAACTTGTTGCCCTTGGCAGTGAGCTGAGAGAACGGCTTGGCGATGGAAGCAAAGCCCTCCACATATTGACGATAGTACCCTACCGTCCCCAAGAATGCCTGCAGTTCAGAAATGTTGCTAGGTGGCAACCATTCGGCTATAGCAGAGATCTTTTCAGGGTCGGTAGCTACCCCATCCTTACTAACCACATGCCCCAAGTACCTGACCTTTTCCTGGAACAAGTGACACTTGGAGGGCTTCAGTTTCAATCCAGCTGCACGAAGTCGGCTTAATACTTCTTTAAGATGATCCCAATGATCGTCAAAATTGTTTCCAATCACAATCACATCATCCAGGTACAGCAACAAGGTTTTCCAATGGAGACCATGAAGGACCCTCTCCATCAACCTCTGGAAAGTAGCAGGTGCATTGGTAAGCCCAAATGGAAGGACTTTCCACCTCCACAAACCACTACGAGTGCAGAATGCGGACTTTTCTTTGGCGTCATCATCTAGGGGCACCTGCCAATACCCACTCAGGAGATCCAGAGTGGTAAAATATTGGCTACCGGCTAAAGCGTCCAAGCTGTCGTCTATCCTAGGCAGAGGATGAGCATCTTGGATTGTCGCATAATTGAGGCGTCTGTAGTCGATACAGAACCTCCAGCTGCCATCTTTCTTCTTCACAAGCACGACGGGGGAGCTTCAAGCTCCGTACGCCGGCTCGATCAGACCTTGCTGATGTAGTTTCTGGACCTGGTTCTCGACCTCAGCCTCCTTCTCCGCCCCTAGACGACGCGGTGCTTGCCGAATTGGTATGGTTCCGGGTGCTACCACGATAGGGTGTTTTACCAGGTTCGTTAACCCGACATCTCTTTCTCCACTAGAGAACACATCACTGTAGTTGGTCAACAGCTTAGCAATGGCTTGCTTCTGGTGTGGTTGACTACAGGTGACAGTCGCTTGTTGACAGAGTGCTTCCAGATGCTGTGGTAAGACACTGGACTCCATGTTGGAATCCGGACCTGACTCAACACCTGAAACTGAGTCCTGTTCCACTAGTTGACTCGGTTCTACACTGGTGAACGTCCCTAGGACAGTACCGGCTGGTACCGTCTTCGTTTGGTTGGACGGATTTATGACTCTGACTAATAAACTTCTGCCCTCGCCACAAGTATTAATGCTAGAAGCTAATGCAAGGTTGAACCTAGTCACAGCATTACTGTCTTCTACAATACCCATCGGCGAGCTCACAGGATTGGTAAGTCTGCATTTCACTATTTGCTCTGAACAGGGAGAAATCCTCGCTACGGAAAGTACTTGAACTTTACTCGTAAATGAGACTCCGTCTTGGTTGGTACAGGTGAGGCTTTTACCGTTCATCACTAAGGTAGACTGACTGAACTGAATGTGGCAAGTGTTGTCGCGGAGAAATGGCATCCCCAAAATGACATCTGCTTCAATTTCAGCAACCACCATATTGACTATGGCCGTCTCGGGCCGGAGCCGAATAGACAGCTCAATCTGACCATGGAACGGTAAATTGGACCCATCGGCCAGCACTAAGTTTTTTTCAAATGGACCAATGGTGTCCTTGATATGCCTGGGCAACTGGTCAAAGACCCTCTTTGCCAGAAGATTCAGGGTACTGCCAGTATCGAGCATAGCCATGACAGAATTACCCGAGATCTTTCCGGGAAGGTATAGAGCCGATGCAGACGTAGCCATGCTGCAGGCTTCAGCAGTTTGTTTCGAACCAGCGTCTGGAAAACTAGAGCCGTTAGTCCCCGTGACATCTGGCATGTGACCACACTTCCCAGAAAGCGCAGGCTCCGGAACAGGGGTAGCAGGCAGCTTACACCACGAAGGTCACCCATTAGACGACATGATGGGCTGGTCTGAGGCTAGATCTCTGTCCCGGGCCCCAATCTGCTTAGAGTCGGTTCTGGTCGTCTCCCGGTAAGAAGTTTTAGGTCTACTCGTTGTTCCGGGAATGGGTGGAGTAGACCTTGTTAGTTTCCCAACTGCTTATCTGCAGGTGGTTTACGCATGTTGTTCTGCCGGGGACAATCCCTCATGAAATGAGAGGGGTCCCCACAGCCGAAGCAAGCTTGCCTGGTTGTCCTGCTGCCTGGCAGCCCTGTGTCTTTAGGTCTACGTCTTTGTTCCAGGGAGGATAGACGGGCCCCTTGTTGCTTGATAAGCTTACTCTGCTCTTCAAGTAGAGACATCATATTTGTCAGCACTTTCCCCAGATCACGGTCCTTGGCTTCGTCCTTGGCAGGAGGTGAAGGAGGGCTAGCCCCAACTTGTGCTAATTTATTCGCTCGTCTGTGAGGTACTGCTGGCGCTCCACTAATTGTGTGGTACCGCTCGGCAGCCTTAATTGCTTCAGAGAGTGTTCTGGGGTGTGCCACAAGTATGTGACATCTTAGCAAAGGGTCCTCCAGGGCCCTGTCGAAGTGTTCCAGTGCCATCTGATTGGTAACCTCGGTACCGAGCGCACCATAAGCCACCCTCACCAGTCGTTCCACACGGTTACCCAGGGAGACGTAGGTCTCATCTGGGTAACGGTGCAAGGCGTGAAGCCTTTCACGAGCTTCGGTGGGTGTCAACCCGAACATGGTTACCAATCGGACAAACACTTCTTCCGAAGAATCAGCATGACCGCACTCTCTGGCTGAACGTTCCAAGCAAGCTTGGAGTTTTACTAATGTGACCTGGTCATTCCAGTGGCTTAATAGGGCCACCTGCTTGAACTATTTCACAAACAGGTGTACGTCCCCACTGCCATCAAATCGCGGGGGTTGTAATTCCCGGGAAGGGGCACCCACCCGCTCGACTGCATAAGTGAACTGGTTCACCAGCGATTGTAACAACTGATTAGTATCCAAATGGGAATCGGGTCCCACTGCACGAGTCTCCTCCTGTCCAGCAAGGGAAGGTGCAATGGGCGATTCTGCTAGCATTGGCTCAACTCCGCACCCCAAACCACCTGGTTGCGATCTTCGCGAATCGCAAAGTGGAGTGGAATGGTGCGGCACCGGTTTAACCTGTCTGGGCGCCGGAGTGGGCGTAACTCTCCGGGGAGGCACAGGTGGAGCTGATGGGTTACGACTAACCCTGTGCGCATCGTACACTTCCATAGCAGCAGCTGCCGGTTCCCCAAACACGATGGAGTTAAAAGGGGGCGCTACGCCCGGTGACGCTGGGGCCACGTGACACACAGAGCTGTTGTCCACGTATCGCCGGTAGCGGTCGTCCAAAAACTCCTCTACATCGCGGATGGCCTGACTATTTGTACAACTCACTCTATGACTAGCTATGCTGTCATCAATAAATGTTTCAACAACTTCAGGTGCTAAAAACGGGTTAGTACCTCTGGTCATAACATAAGAATCTAAAAATGGGTTAGTGTTCTGCCACCCAGCGGCCATCATCCAGTCAAATAATTACTCAACCCCAACCTAGCTAAGCAGTCAGAGCGTTCAGAAATGATCCCACCGCTGCCACCAATGTAATAGACGTTGCCCGTTGTGTGCTGCCAGCAAGGCAGAGACACACAACTCTATTACTTTTGGATCCTCCTGAATGCTTGGAAATCTAACCTAGGACTCAGCCAGATGTATTGAGGCAGGGATAATTAACCAGCTCTAGGGATAATGACACACCAAGGAGTGACAAGGGAACAACTTATTTCCAGATTTAGTTCTATATTTATGTAATAAATTAGGACAAAGACAATAACAATGTAGTAATAATAAGGTTAGTAAACAATAAATGATTGTACAGTTACAAGGTTACTCAAAGATAAATATAATTAAGAAATCGATACAATGAAAACCAGTCTCTCTTGTCTGGACCCTCTACTAGCACTGCCCATCTGTCTCACAGCAGAGAGTAGCTGTCAGCTGGTAGCTATTGATCTGGAAGCCTTGCCTTATTAATATAGCTTCTTCTGGTATTACACAAAAAGCTGTACAAAATAGCCTTCTAATACCAGCTGGAATTCCCAAAACATGTTTCCACCACATGGCAAGCACAGCAAAAATTGCAATCATTTGATTATCATATCTGGGTTATCTATCAAATCAATGAAAGTAAATTAATTTTATTTTGATTTTAATTTAATTCTTAATGTCAATGTAAATGTACTATGCCAGTGTAGTTGATATTTAAAAAAAGTTATTTATACATGTGGATATAGCAATGATAATTATTGTTATTTACTTTTTGTTCACATTGGTACATAAGTAATTTGTTAAAAAAAGTAACATACTAGTTACTTATGGCTAATTATTATGAATGTAGCCTATTTTACTATTTTAAACTCTACTAAAATGGATAAAATGCAAAATAAAATATTTGGATTATAATATTAACTTGATTAACTATGATTGTTGCTATCTACATATATGTAGGCCTATATACAGCACCTAATCAAAAACTTAATTTATGGAATTTCAAAATAATTGTATCCTTTGATTGCAGCCGTAAGTAAAATAAACTTTTGATGACACTATAGTCAACTCATTTGCTTTCTCTGTTGTAATAATAATACTATGATGACTAAAATGTGTGTAATGAATGCTTCTTTTTAGCAGTTTGTCAAGACTATGACCCAGGAATGTCAAGTCCCATCAATGGCAACCTCTTAAAATCATACTTGAGTGACGAGTATTGTACCTTGGACACTGAGTTGACTTGTTGTACATAGGTATACATAAGGTAAGTGCATCATCAACTTTCAAGGTTCTGTCTAATCAAAAAATGTGAAGTGTTGACGCATCAGTGCAGCAAAACTTTCGCTGTAAACACTGCTGCATGTACATATTACTTTTCTGTACTGTGGTTTTTGGAATGTAGCCTAGCAAAAATGGTATCGATTTGATTTGTATTCATCATTTTCAATCTATTACATTGTACCTAGCAGTTATATTCAGTTGCTTAGTGTGGTCTGATTTTAGGTACCATCTGTTGATGTTAATGTACTTTTAAGTGATCCAATGGTATGATAACATGTTCACATAATATTATAGAATAGAAACATCTATCAAGCAACATGCTTGAACTGAAGTACTTACCAACAATTCGAGCAGCCAAATCAATCGTATGGTTTG
Source organism: Bugulina stolonifera (assembly GCA_935421135.1). Taxonomy (NCBI): domain Eukaryota; kingdom Metazoa; phylum Bryozoa; class Gymnolaemata; order Cheilostomatida; family Bugulidae; genus Bugulina; species Bugulina stolonifera. The sequence goes on along the minus strand of OW285190.1, from coordinate 2,765,854 downwards.
TAAAGTATTGACCGGTACCTTCAAATATTAATATTCTGCCACGATTGGAATTTTTTTCATTTTTATATGTATTAGTTGCAGTTGGTCTGATATTTCATGTATGATCTTTCAGTAAATAGAATTTCAATGAGTACAGTACATGTTGTATTTGATGCCTGTGATGGCCAATTCCATTTTGATTTTTTTTCTATATTGTGCAGTTACGTTAGTGATCTTTTCTATTTACTAAGTCGATTATTACTGCCCCGTTTCAAGTGACCATAATCCACAAGCTTTAATGTTAACAAGAACTAATATTATGCACTCATGGTTATTTGCAATTAGCCGAGCGGATTTAATTTTGTTCCAAGATGCCATTATTTTGGATTCCAAGATTACTCATGTTTTTGTGATTGCAGCGATATTAAATGGAAAATACATGCAGCTCAAAATTTATACTTTATAGACTATTATATTTGATTTTACATTTATTTTGTGCTATTTTTCTTATCTTTCTTAGGCTTTAGGGAGGATTTATTTTACTAGATGAAACTGCAATTTTCCATTTGCAAAGACATGTAAGTGCTGTAGTTATGAACATCAATTTACTGATTATTTACCAATACAGTCTCTAGACAAATTTTATTGCCCTCGCCGTTTTATGACACCGAACTGTGATTGCAAGATTAATTTAGGCCTACTAGTATACTTTTGGCAAAGTGCTGGAGACTAAAACCAATAGCCATGGAATCACGTGCCCAAGTATAGATCCGCCCAACTATGATTCATATACATTTAAACAAAAATGTTTGAAATGATTCTGGCTATTATTTGATTTGTCGTACTTTCTGAAAATGTAACCGTCATTCTTAGTTATTAATATGAGGACATCAAATGACTATTCAACTTCAATATCTTAAAACATTTATTGTTTATTTACGGTATCTGTTTATAACAAAATACAACGATGAAAACAGCTGAATCCAGAGTAAAATACATGTGTAAAGTATTGAACATGAACAGAAATCATAATGAGATACACAGTCCATGTAGCGTGCCAGCAGAAGTTTGTTTTCAATCGTAATCACTCAGCTTGAATGCTGAGGCACTATAACGCTTCACCTTTTATAGAGTTACTTGTTGAAGAAACTTCTTGGAGTACGGGTGAACTGTACATTTGGAACGCTTCTTTTGCAATCCAAGATGTACTATCTGCAATTCAAATTTGTAGAGCATTTTATTAAGAAAAGTGGTTGTGACCCTTGAAGAGAACACATCAATAGTTAGTGGCAATGTAATTTTAGTTGGGTTCAACTCTCACAGCAGAATTTCCCACCCTGTTGAATAGATGATGCTGAAGTACTAGTACTGATAATCAAGTTAATGTACATAACATATTACTGCTACAACACTTACCTATGCTTTTTCCAACATTGGAGATAGAGATGATATGGTGCAAGCTGGAGAATGGATGAATTTGAATTTCCACACCAGTGTCTGGTCGCATGGAATTGATCTAGCTTTGTTCCCGTTCGTTCATACAGCTTTTGAATCTCACTGTGCTAAATAATAATGATAATAATATAATATTCATGGCGCCAAACACAATTCTTTAATGTGGCTGCCCGATAGCAGAGCTAGTCGAATGGGTCTCCACGGCTCCTAGAGCTGAATATTATTATAGTTCGATATGGCACAGAAGGAAGACTTTCGGAATGAAAACCTAAATCACATGGGTTGTCAGTTTTATTAGCTAAAGCATGTGTGTTTCACATTTTGCAAAAATAAACTGATGAAATTTACCTCAATGAGTTTATAAGTTTGTGCATAAGCTAAATTCAAGAAGACGGTTTTAATGCTACCTTGTAATGAGCCTTGTCGCTACATAATAAATTATAAACACCTACCAGTAGAAAGAACTGGATGTAGAAATTGAGGTTGGCATTCGATTTACATATTCTTCATCAAAGTGTGTGTATTTACCCTGCTCACCAGATCATTCCTTCTTTCCAACAAACAGTCGAGTTCAACTATGTCTTTATCAATGTCAGGAAAGTTACTTGCTGACAGTATTGGAACTAGCCTGTAATCAACACAGTGAGTACATCATAAGATACAAATACGATAAAAACGTAAAATACTTTAGAAATAAAACTTGGCTGTTTTAAACGAAAAGAAACTTTGACCATGCAAACATACATAAAAGTACACCAGGTTAGCTCAGCTGCATTAGATAGGGGTGAGTTTGTGTCTAATGAAGTTAGTATCAGTCCCAGGGGCGGATATAGGAAATATTTCGACACCAGCCTATTTTCAAGAAGTCATGAATTTCACGCGTCTGAGGGAGTTAATACAAGATAAGTGTGGAACATGAACATGCATGGGTACAGTCTACACATATAACATGACTATTACAGCACTATAAAATGATTGTACTGCCTGAGCTAGTAAATAGAAAATGATTTGAGGCCTAGATATGCATAGCATTGCTAGTTTACAAAGTACAGCTAGTACTGCATGCTTGGTTGAACACACGCCTAGGATGGTGGCGTGGGTGCCTATAGCCGCCCCTGATCAGTCCCACCAATCTTTTAGATTTAGCCTGGGAAAAGGGGGGGGGGGGGGCTTGAAAGAGTGAATAAACTAAATACAGTAATTCAAATATCTTGGATAGACCAGATCAGTCAATTGATTATTTTAGAAATAAACTTTATGATGGAATTATTGCTTGCATTTTCGCAGGATATGTATGTTGTAAATTCAAAATTATATTAGAATATGTATATTGTAGATGATTTAATACAACAATACAATAACTTCACATTTTTACAAAGTTCATTGTGACCGATTGTCAAAACTAAATTTAATACTAACTGAAATTTAGTTTCACCAGTATTGTAATATAAATATAAATATATGTTAAAATCATAATGATTGATATGATAATCATTTAGATTATTATATTAAATTATATCATAATATAAGCTAATTAACATTATAATAATATGAAATATCATAATCACATGACTTCCTTTTTTTGTATTATGAGTTATCTAACTCTTTTTTAGTTTTTATCATTTAAAAAATTAATATAAATATTATAATTATAATAATATTTAATTTCAAACCTAATCATTTGTTTTTTAAACGAAATAAATAAAAAAAAAGAGTACATATATTAAATGCTTACTATGCTGAGTATTGTGGTAGCTGACAATCTGGCCATAAACTAAGCTCATATTCTTTAGAAAATGAAATTTATGAAATGAAAATCCAACTTTCGAACGCCATTTTTAGCATTTCTGTGCACTATGAATTCTCAACTCAATCCATAGACATAGACGAAGATATTAGTATAGTACCTTAGTACTTGCAATAACTCTGTGATCAATTGTATTGTAAACAAAATACCACGTGCAGACCGCTAGCATGGTCATGTGACTTTGTTTTGTTTACAAAATTTGATGCTAGTATGATAATCCATAGTTTCGGATAAACAATGGCAGCTATAAAAATAAAACTTTTTTCGAGGGTGTAATATAAATTGAAAGGTGCATGGTTGCAAGTAGTATATGCTCATGGATTATTTTTGCATTTTTCAGGCTACTTTTGAAAATATTCTCAAAAAACCAAACCTCTTTCTATACAACTTATATAAAAAAATTGCCGTTTAGGGTGTCTTCATTAAAAAAATCGTCCTAGGGCAGCACATAGCGCATCGCGCGATGCATCATGGGAAGCAGAAATATGTTGAGAGCACAACTCTGCAACTTGTAACTTTCCTGCTGCCTTCATTTTAACACAAATCTACATTTGCTGAGCAAGGTAATTAGTGACAGGGATCCTTTAGTATTCACTTTTCTTTGTATTTCCAACATTAAGGAAGCTAACTTAACAAGAAAAACCCTCATTTATTTGAGGGTTTCCTACAATGAGGTGGAAACTTTTTCCTATCTTCTATAAACATCAATGAGTGGATAGAATTAGTGGGTTGCCTCTTTTTGCTGTATTGTACATGACATACTTGAGTAAAACAATAGTGTAGTACATGTGCATCACTGGCCAGGGCTGGGCCTGCACAGCCATTACTGGCTAGTAAGAGAAAGAGAGATGATAACTCTGTCCGTATGATTATCGGCCACCTGCTAGCGATGCAGGTAACGCATCCTAGCTCTGTTGCCCAGTACCTAGCTACCACCCTAGGTACTGGGTGTGCTGCAATCTTAGTTTCTCCTTGATCAAGCCCTCAGTAGTATGGTTGCGTATGTAGAAGCAGTGGTTAATGAATAAAGTATCCTAGTTAAGTATAAGATTAACTGCACTGTACAGCAAATCTGTCTCTCTTTTGTAGTAAAGCAAACAAAGAGGATAGGTCATGATTGGCTGGTTGGCAAGGAAACCGTGAGGGGATTCGGCCAACTGTAGTACCAACAGCCCACTGCTGGGTTATGCCCACAAGTAAAGCATATAATTTAGATGAGTACAATAATTATAATAGTAATGTATAAGCTATGAATGAATAATGTACCATGTAATTTCTATTAAGGCATAATGATTGAATCAACACCACATGCATGTATGTGAATAGTAATAGGCAATACGGCCAGATCCGGCTGGCTATGGCCTGGCTGTCTGATTATCCTAGCACTTTATGTTAGTAGCTGCATGGTCGTCAGGGTAGCCGTACGTCCATGGCTGGGCAACCATCTACCATGGTATTACTGCCAAAAGAGAAATAAACCACTAAAATTCGCATAAATGGTTTCCAATTACATGTATATTTCTCCACTCATACAAGACTGACCAACTCAGGAAAACTACACAGTCTTTGAGGATTACCCCACTTTAATTTTTATTAGTTAATTGAACTACAATTATAGTAGTGTGTGCAACCTACATCGTTGCCAGTTTGATTTATTTTCTCACTATAATTTGACCAACCGTAGCAAAATCTTTGTTTGGTTTTATGTCTTAGATAACTTCAACTTCACCATGTCCACGCTCTAAATACAATGTACATTATACAACATGCAGCATGTTGAATAAACTAACACAAATGCAACCCAGACAAATATTGTTTAATCTCCTGAAGAATAAGTCAACTCCCAATGCGGAGCAAGTTAAGGTTATGACTGTAACAATATTAGCAAACATGCATGCTACCAACTAGTACATTTCTTACGACATTGCAGGTTCCTTAATATTGTACAATGTACTTGTACATGTAATGGCATGGTTGTTGGATGTACTAATTAACAGTGTCTAAACAGCCACTTGCTCAATCATGGAGACTTTTAATGGTGCATGACTAAATATGAACAATGAACGTGATGAATGCATGAACATATATTTTGCTCTCTGATTTATCAAGTGCATTTCTACTGAATGTGCTAATGCAACATAGGGGAGAAAGTGAAGGCTTTTTTGTCATGCCAACAATACTGGCATATAAATAGGATTAGTGATTACCATATTATAAATTATAGAATGTCAAGGGGGAAGTCACCAACCAACAATGATATCAGCCAATCAAGTGAGATTCATACAAGGAAGTTCAAATCAAACATTGCAATGAATGAAATCACAGGCTCTCTAGACATCCCTGTAATACAATATACAGAAGAATTAAATAGTGTTGAAGACATCATTGCTTATCTTTAATATTTGCACACACAATATTGAATATCAGCCTAGCCATTCTTTGAGCATAATACATTGTGCATGCAGTTATTATGATAAGAGACTGGTTTATCAGTGTCATCTACTAGGCTACCTACACTCTATTCATTGTAAGCTACAGGACTCAAACTGGTAAGTACAAGGACGTAATACTATATCTACCATCTAACAGTACACGTACTGGGACAGCGCAATATCGGCATATGAAAATAAATCATGATATATAATCTTTCCATCACCAGCAGCACTAGATGTACACAACCTGATTGCCAAAGCTGTTTCTTAGTAGAAAGATGAGGGAAAGTGGATGGTGCTCTGTATATGCCTACATTCCTTTGCTGTATACACTTCTACTTGAGAGCCAAGCAAGTGGTGTAGCTGGTAAGCAAATTATTGCTATACTTGCACTTGTCATGCTCAGTTAAAAGGGTACTAGGTTATGGTATGTTTTAAGCAGTACACTGCGCATGCACCCATGCATTATTACATGACTTACTACCCCACTGCAATGATGCCCCTCAACCACAATAACTTCCTGTGTGTAACCAAGTGCTTGCGCTTTTAATTTTTTGTCTTTAAAGTACAGTACAATGTACCTGCTATGAGATAAAAAACATAAGGTAGTATTGTAGCCTGTAGCCATAGCATTCCAGTGAGTGGAGCAGGTACATATAATTTGTCAGAAATTGTGTCTACTAGTAATATAAAATTTCCAACAACTCTCTTACCTTATATATTTTACAATAACTGAATAAAAGTGCAAATATGAATGTTTGGATACATAAGGGCGTTGCAGCAATGTAAGGTGCATGTTGTTGAGGTAGCCATGATGTGGCTGGATTAAAAGCAGGCTGTTATGAAAAAGCAAACCATATTTTATTGAGATAAACAGGAAGAAGAAAGAAAAACCTTAACATACTCAGTTTTGTACAAACAATATAAATTATGTGAAACCAATCTTTATATTTAAACAGAAGAACACAACTCTAACTTTGGACATTATTTACATATAGCATATATTCAGTGTCTAGATTGGGGATTGTCTATATCTTAACACATGTACATGCTATCTACAGGTCAAATATATAAACATATGTACATAGCAATATTATCAAGTATTTATACACAGTTTAGGGTTAATCATAATCAAGGAGGCAGAGAAAAAAGCCAGTAATTCTGTTAAACTTCTGACTAATGATTAATTTGAATAGTTTAAAATGACAGTCTAAGTAACAATTCTGCAGGTGGAAGAGTCATCACTTTCTGTAATCCTACACGATATGAGGTAGAAGCTGGAGTCCAAGGATCCATCATCAGTCCCAATACGGTCAGCCAATCTCAACCAATAACATGTAAGCTGAAACTAACAGGGCTACCAGAGCATTCTTGGTTTGGGCTGTATGTTGAGCAGATGAATCTTGCCTGCACTTACAAGTATAACTGCAGAAGTAGTTGGTGGTTTCCAATGTGTGATAGCTATCTATCCTACATTACATTAGAAGAAGCACCAGAAACCATGTGTTCCCCTGAGAACAATCCCCTCTACCGCTACACAGACTCATCAAACAGCGTTACTATAAACTTATACTCTGACTACTATTCAAACCATGTTGACTACTTTCGACTGACATACAAGGGTAAGTGTTGATAGAACTGTGTTACTGCGCCATTCAACTGCCTGTTACAATTATAGATGTATGATTTAATGAAGATATTAACCCTTCTCAAAGCAGTGAGACTGCTTTCCACTGCATATTCAAAGTACAATGTACATTGTACAACATGTAGAATTGGTTAACTTGAATAATTGTCTTGAGCCAATAGTGGAACATGGGCCATTCATGGCAAACCCACCTGTTTATAGTGCATGCACAGCATGTACATGTAGGTTCAACTCTTTGACAAGTATTAGGCCTACATGTACCCGAACCAACAATTTCCATAACATTTTTAAATAAAAGCTGATAAAATGATTCCCGATCTTTCTATGATTGCAGTCATTTACACTGTACCTTTACTTTATTAGAGATAAAATGTCTAAAAACCACCAGGTATTACTATCCGAGTCAGGATGAAATTATTCCCAATACTCTTTGGTAATTATCAATGACATACTAATTTAATTACGCAATTTCAGAGCTATTGTAATACTAATGTATGTATATGTAAACAAAAAAGGTTCTCTCATTGTCACTGGATTTTTGCATGTACACATGTACATGTACATTTACATGTGTATAATACGCCTCAACCCATAAGTCAGGTTGATGGAGGTGGTAAAAAATTCATTGTGGCTATTCAGCGATTTTTTCCAGAAAGATTACCTCTATTTGGAAAAAGTTCTTGGCAACAGACCAACAATAGTGATTATCTTCTCACCAGTCTTGGGATGTTCTTTCTGTATGTTTCGCAGATTTTTCGACAATACCGTGACTTCATTTTACAATACAGTAACATCATGTACTTGTACATCGCATTTCATTAATATTATTCATGCATGTAGTTGCCAGTGTGGTGGACGTTGGAGCTCTGAGGCCAGTTCATGCAGTAGATACCAAAGATAAAAGTTCAGGATATGTTGTCAGTCACTCTGGGTATGGAAAAGACAATTACAGACCAGAGATCAACTCCAAACTCATAGTGAATAACATCAGCTCGAACACAATTGAAATCAGTTTTAATGAATTAAGTTTGAGGACTGATTTTCTCGGGAATTGTGTAGACTATATTAATGTAATTATAAAAGAAATTACAGTGGCTAAAGTTTGTGGAGACCGAGAGTCTCAGGAAAGGTACGAGAACAAGTGGGTACAGTTCACAACAGAGGAGAATCAGATCACATTCCAGTTTATAACTACAGACTGGTGGCCTTCTGGTGGATTCATATTCCAATACACAGGTGTGTATGACATTTACTTCTGTGTTCTTGTGCCGATTTAGACTCTAGTTGATACGCAAACGCCTTTGCATATATTATGTGCTACCATTGTCCTGTGTTTTAAGCAACTAGCCAGCAACCACTTCAAGTGAACACAAAATCTATCCCATAAAACCAAGTAACTCAATGTTGTTTTGTCTTCTGACAAAAACCTGCGCTTTTACAGAACATGCAATTTGAGTGTTAAGAAGTGTAGGGTATAAGACAACAATATTTTACATGTAAATGCATGCTGTCTGTTATAGCCTTGTTTGTAATATGTACACGCGTACAGTGTACATCTTTACACATAGAATTCTGAAGAGATATAACCATCTTACTACAGTAACTGCAGCCTATGGTGCAAGCAAGTAATAACAAGTGAATGCCAACAACTTCTAAACAATTGTGCTTTTGATGATGTAAAATTTTCAATTATTTAAGATAATATCTTCTCCGATTGATTTGTCATTTACATGTAAGTTGCTCCGACCCCAACAACTCTAACCACACCAAGTGAAACACCACATGGTACCTCTACAAGCCATTACACAGAAACTGCAGAGTCTACCACTACATATGAAGGATCTACCTCCACCCAGAGATTCTCAACAATGACAGGGACCAGTATATGGTATGAATCAACAGTCGCATCTCTTACATGGGGAACAATGAACACAAGGGAAAAAGTCAAACCTCCTGTAACAGGTAGCAGTACATATTTGATTCATATTGCATGTCACTGAGAATTTTTCTTTGACTTCCAATCATTGCATTGTGAAGCTTAAACTAACATTTCAAATATGGGTCAATTCATCCAGAAAGGCTATAATTATACATGTATAATGTGAAATTAATATAATCTGCAATTTTGAAGTTATTTTGTCAGCCAATGTGCCCATTTTTACATTACTGATACTTGGTGACCATCTCTGTAGCTAGTAATTTACGAAGTTGTTTTTTTTCGTTTGTTGAAAACTGCATTTTTAGTTTCTAATCCAATTACATTGCATGCAAGCATAAATATTTTTCTAAAACTGTTGCGAAAATGTTTGCGAAAATTATTAGATGAAAAACGCTTCAAAAAACTCTACAAACTTAATCTATATATAAAATTAGTCTGTTAAAATAATTGCTGTTGTGATAACAGTTACAAAAACTCAATTTCAATTCAAATAATTTTTACTAATTTGACAAGACATTATTTACGTAGATCTGCCATTTGTTTTAAATCAGTAAAAACCATCCACTCAAGAAAATGCAATATTTTTTTTGTTGTATTTTAAATTAGAGAGTATTATTTGCAATGCAGAAATATGAATGCAATACGGACTTCTTGTAGAAGAGATAGAATCAACGGTTGCCTATCTCACATTAAATTGTAAGCTGGCACCGATTTGCCAACATTTTTTTTAAATAGGAGAGTAATAATCCTTCCTGTAATTAATGGTATGTTTTGGAGCGCATTAAAAGTCCTGTTTACTGGGCTCAATTTTGGATAAAACAATGCTAATTATTAGGCGTCTTCGAAAACTGCACTGGTTCATATGAGACTGCCTTTAATATCCGGACGCAGCTTAAGCATTGAGGCGTGACTAATGCTTGATCTGAAAAGGATCCTCTTGTCAACAATAAATAATATTTTTACCAGGCACGGCTAACATAGCATTATAGCTAGCGTTATTTTATTGAATAAAAATAAATTGTTATTGCCACAGATTGGGCTATTTACATGTATAAAGCTTGGGCTTAGGTCTATAGTGTACCTTCCTGACTTTGTTCTTTGGTCATTTTAGTCTCCAGCAACAGTCAGGCAGACATTTTTGAATCTAAAAAAGACAGCCAAAATCAGACAAATCCTCCACAAGGTGGTAATAGCCTCTACATTGGAGTTGGTGTGGGAATTGGAGTGCTAGTAGTACTCATTATCATAGTGCTGACTGTTGTGATGATGAGGAAGAGAAAAATTAAAACGTAAGTGAAAATATTGTGTAGTTCACGGAGAAATATTATTTGTCAAACTAAACAGCAATAGCTATAAAATACATGTAGTATCTGCCAGTAAACCAAGATATTCTACCTGTATAAACTGGACTCGATCAGTGCTTTAATGAAAGTACCAGATGTAAGGCTGTACGTGTACATGTGCACTATCCAGTGCGGAGTAAGCAATACCTTGTCCGCTTGCTAAATGAAAATATTGTTTAAATTTTTTCCACAGGCAAATTTGTGTATTATTGCTACATTTCGCTTCTATCAACTTCATCTGCCTGTTGCTATGATGTGCCAACAGCATGATCATGTATAACATCAGTACAAGTGTGATTAAATGCACTATTGCTTTTTATTAGTGTAAAGTTAGGTTTTAATAGCATTTGGTGTTTAAAAATTGAGAATCAGTAGGAGAGAATGCCGAAAGGAATAAGGTTTACATTATCAACAATAAGTGTAATAAATATTAATTGATGATTTTCCAACTTTTAGCAGGCGACATATTATTCTGCATTGAGCGTGTTGACTAACTATCTGAGCTACCAATCACTTTAAAGTGGCTTCTGATGAAGAGAAGATTATTCTCATTTTAGTTGCACAGCAAAATAATAATAAAGACATTTTTTCTATAATCCTCGGAGATCCCTTAATGTTCCCTTAATCCCTTAATCCCTGCGAATTCATGACACTCGAAAAAACCATAAATTGTACACATACATTACATGCATTTCCTTCCAGTTAAATTAAAGACAAATTACTCTAGCTTTCCCAACTAGTTTAGAACAAGGTATACCTGATTTTTCTGTGTAATACACACTGCAAATCATGATGGCGTTATCATGATTAAGTCACAAAGAATGCAAATAATATTAATTTATCAATGTATTTCCAGAGACACCAAATCAGAAATAGCAAATGGTAATGGATTTAGTAATTCAAGAACATCTCAAGCAGGTACAACATTTCAATTTATACAATGTGCATTTCAATGTCTCTGAATTGATAGCAGTATCGTACTCTCAGCCTATTCATGGATTTGGCTTAACTCTGAAGCTTGGAGCATGGTAAACAAACTCTCTGAGATCTACATACTGTTATAACATCTCGCAATGTACCATGTAACTTGTGGTCTCCTCCTTATTGCATGTGTTCTGTCTGGTCATGTTCTGTCTATCAGCTAAGCAGTCTTGTGCAATCACATGATTGTGTACAATGCTGTGCAGCTAATCCTGTACTCAGCATGTATTGCTACACCTACTTTCCTTGGCCAAGTTCTCATTTGTGCCAATTTGACAAACGGCATAACTGGGAAAATTGCTTAAATACATGTACAGTGCTTCTTGTAATTCACTGTGATTTTTGTGTGATGGCAAAAATGTGATCCCATATTGCCAGCTTCCACTACCTTCAGTTTATGCAATGTTGCCAGCCAGTGCACCTTCGAACTTGGCCAACGATCTGACAATCATTGTTCATATAAAGTGTATAAATGTGTACATGTAGACGTAGACATTGCATCTGCCACTGTGTTACTTGTGGTAATAACTATCAATGTGATAATTATGTCTATTATTTTATCAAAATCTGATAACTGTATGTGACTGTTCTCATAAGTTGATAGCCGTACTACATGTACATACATGTAAAATCAACATTATGTACAACGTACATCTTTTTCCAAAGTGAACAATGCCTATGAGCTGCCAGAGATGGGGAACAGTGACTACAGCATAGCAGGTGAACCTGTAAAAAGGGAATCGAGCGTCACACAAACACCAACATCCCATCGAGCATCTAGGAGTAATGTCTATTCTACTGTAAGCGGAACTGGTAGAAAATTTGAGCAAACAGAATCTCAGTCAGGTAGGACATTAGTTACATGTAGACAACAATGCAAAGAGTTTGGATAGAAATGGTATTAAATGGATGTTATCTAAGCACTAATATTCGAGAGTTACATTAACAAACAATCAACTGTTAATACTAGTATCTGTAGGTGTGTTTGTGATGAAACCGTCACCAGACAATAAATATTGTTGATACAATGCATGCTAAGGTCTAAAAGACAGCACTGTAGGCTACATTGCGCATTGTAGATCCATAAATTTAGCTCAAAGCAAGTTCATAACAATCTCTATCACAGTTATCAATTCTTACCAATATACTACAATAGCTATTATATATATTATATATTATATATTATATACTACAATAGCATACTATTAATACTAATGACCTCTTTCTATGCTTGAATTTTAGTATAGAGAGAGATTAGTAAGCTGAAAAATTCAGTTCACTTACTGATCTTTTTTTTTAGTAAACATCTTCTTGCCATCCCGATTTTTTATTTGTTGAATTTCACCATGATCTATTGTCACTAGATCTACTAATGATCTGATAATTTTATACAGTCATTCATCTATTCAAAGGGAACCAGGAATACTGTCTGGCTGATGAAAATGACGACACATACTACAGTTCCCCGGATCGAGATGAGCCAGTTCAAGCCTCCAAAGATGATGCCAACGGTGACCAGGATACCACATACAGCCTTGCTGATGAGGTCACACGTGACCCAGCTAACAACGGATTAGCTCCATACCACCTTGCAGACAGTGCTCAGCTCAACGCCCTATCTGGTAAAACAACTGGTGACACCGTCTACCAATTAGCAGAAGAAGAAGATGAATATGTAAACACAGCAGCAGTGATAAGGTACATGTAGGTCTGAATGTCTTACATCAATATGGTTGCTTTGTTCAACAAAAGAATTGTTAGTTGAATGAGATTGACCAGTAAACAAACTTATAGAAAGTCTATCTACTTACAGGCATATGCATTATGCAAAAATATCTTGGCAGGTGTCCATGTATCTAAATGGGCGTCCGGACGCGTTTTAGTAGTAAATGATGGTGTGGGGGCAGATTAGTCTAGGTTGATTCCCTTAGCAGTCTATGCCTTTGCTTGATACACAGGTCAGACTAGCTCCTGTCAGGGAACCATTCCGTTAACTTAATCTGAAGAGAGAGACGGTTGCTAATAGTCTGACCAAGTCAGTTAGTGGTCATCGACTACCCACTCTGAGCACCTCTAATGCTATTGCCCCCATGTTGCTAATGAATAGTTTAATCCCATCATCTGTATTTTTGTTAAAGCAACTGAGCAGAATATTACCAAATGAGGTACAATGTGTATATTTTTCAGGAAAATATTATTTAAATAAATCAATTTTAATGACAAAGTTTCAGCCTATTATGCATCATGCATCTTTGTTTATGCATCAACTGAACTTACAGGTTTTGCTTCCCACTATAAATTCTGGGTAAGAAGCAATGTTGTAAAGCGATTTGCATTTTTGTTTCGACTTTTGGGGAGGGAAGGCACTTCTTCAATCACAATGTCTAATTTCTTTCCCAACTCTCTTCCCCAAAATCTCAGTGCAGAAATAGAAGCTACATGTACGTGTAGATCACCCAGAGCTCTCACCACTAGGCCACCACTATGATATGAAAACTATTGAATCGTTGGCATTCTCTAGTAGTGAGGTTTTGTACCTGAAATGAGTTGGTAGAGGAGAACCTTGGCATTTAGGGTCGTCATAATATTATATGAATAATTATACACAAAACAGAAATTTGTTAAACAATTTCATTTCCATTAGATCTACTGTAAACCATCTAATTATTTGAATTTCACTTGTGTGGGACGCACAAAATTATCATCTCGATGGCAAGATGTGTGCCATTGCGCTTACTGCTTTCAAATCAGAAAGAGGTGTCCCGGGTACATGTAGTACAGTGCAAGGTTGGGATTGTTTAACGATATTTCTTACCACATTGAAGTGCCAGTTTGGTAGATTCTACAAAAAAACTCCAAGGTCTGGCTATTGCATAGATGTGAAAAAATACTTTAGTTTTTTGTACTTGAAGAAAAAAGGTTATTTTGTGGAGGTAATTTTCCTTTATCCACTTTCATCTAATCTGTTTTATAGTTTGAAAGAAACACATGCTTGCAGACAAGTTCCTGTGTAATGTGTCCATAATGCGTCCATTCAGGAGTAACTATGCGGAATAATACGCTGTTGAACTACATGTATGATCACCCCTCGTTTTGCATAACTGGGTTGTTCTGTTACCCAACTTCACGTTCCTTTTCCGGTGTATTGTAACGTTCACCACCATAATATTGAGATTCAACTTTTATTGTTTTTTTTTGTCACAGAACAGAAATTTGCATGACATTATAAGACATCAGGAGTTTCTATGATCAACTGGATAGATAACTTTAAAAGATTTTTACCTCAATATGGCTAACTAAGCTAGTACACAGTACACCTGCTGGTGAGGATGAGAATGTGTATTCATCTCTATCACTCCACTACATGCATAATATATTGTAAGTGATTAAGTACTGGGTAGCAGATGTCCTTGAAGTCTAAAATATAATACTGATATTATGTTACAGACATGAAGCAGAGGTGAACCTGGATGACGAGTACTCACCAATAGTAGCGTCTACCAAGTCCGGGAAGGAAGTGACTGAACTAATAGATAATGAACTCTACGGCACTTAAAGGTCAAACATGCATGTACTACCACCACTACCGCCCTCTGAGTGGTACTGAACAGTATAATGTAATTCTATCAGTGACAAGATTTTGGTGCAGCTCCAGTGCAAAGATGCACCTTTGAGGCACACAAAACAAGCCATGATGTTCACACTAATTTCATAGTTGAAAATTAGTAAAGTTGTAGCATAACTGAACCAGCACACCACTGTACAATGCACATTGTACAGCGTAGCATAATGACTTGATAAAATTATTGTGTGATAATTATCACTATCACATGTATAATTACTGTACCTATATGAGATGGAATTTTATTTCATTTTCAGAACTGGTTTTCAAATGTCATAATGTTTTATATTATCTATCCTCATATACATTACAGCAACTGGTTTTTACAATACAGTGCAAACACATTTCTATATCAAATATATGCATACATGTAGTGAAGCATCCGTTCAGACACCATTTTATGTGAGAGTATTGTTAACATAGCACACATTAAGCATACCAGCTACTACTAACAGGCATACCACTATCTTCTTAATAACTTCAATAAAACTTCCAACAAAGTTACTTGCCATTTTATACTTATTGAATTCTTTGAGAATAAACAATGATTTTAATTTTGATTGGTTGTACAGCCATTTAAAAAAATATTCCACACTTCAAATAGTTGAAAATCATTAGTACAATTATAGTTTTCTGTCGGTGTGTTGTTTACTAATAATTGGAAATCTGCTGATCATACTTTCATGAAAGGACTTGAAAATGCTTAACTGCTTTTTTCTGAGGAATATATAAATTTATAGAGTGTAGAGCGGTAACTTTCAGCACCTCTCAATCGCTTAGGACGGGGTGTTTACTTGGCAATTCCAGTGATAGTCACAAAATCCATGCTAAACTGAACCAGTAGTTTTCTAAATAACAACTATATACACTAATTGACAGGCGTTTTTACTAACGAATTAGACTAGGAGATACAGTATATTGTACTGTAATGTGTCTGCTGCTGTGGTGTGAGAAGGGCCTATAAGGGGTGCTAGGCCTTCTACATGTATATTACATACATGTATAAAGCGAACAGTACTCTTGTAGTTATAGTGATTAACCAAGACGACCCATAGGTCCCGAGTCAATGCTTAGACTATTTTTGAGAACGAGTATGTTCTATCTTAGTAGAGAGGTACAAGGCCTAATGGGACCAAGAGCTGGAACTAACTTAACTATGAAAGAAGGCTCTGTATAAGTACATGTAGTATATATGCGTCTGTATTGAGATCCAAGCATCAAGTGACGGTATAATGAAAAACAACACGCTTTATATACTATCTCGTTTCCGGTAATAGTACGACGTAACATTGTCTGGATATTGCGCAACAAGATGTCTGCCAAAAGGTCGAGGTCCGACCTAACTAAGGTCAGCCTTTTATAAAACATGCTTAAAAGTACATGAAACATGCCAAATCAGTTGTAACCAATACTGAGATTTCGGCCCCGTTGCATAGGTATAAAAAAGCAAGTTACATGTATACATGTACATAAGTTATAAGCAAGTTGCAATTGGTAATGTACAGTATATCAATAATTGAGTCATTGCACGTAATATATATAGATAGATAATGAATTATTGTAATGTCATATCAGTGTGGCTCGATGTCTATGTCTACGTCTATGTCTATTTTTAATGTCTGGCCGCCACAATATTAGAGGAGAATGTAGCACACTAACACTACCTACAGTGTTTACCACATGGAGAAAGAATTAGCAACTCCAGCACTGCAACTACTGATGTCTGATGACATAATAGTAGCAGGATAGACATCATTGAACCACGTGATAAAATACTTCATCTGTTGGAAGACTGAACAGCTTAAATTACTGCACAATATGTATTACAATGTATTACAATGTATTACAATACATTACAATGTATTACAATGTATTACAATGTATTACAATGTACTACAATCTATTACAATCTATTACAATCTATTACAATCCATTACAATGTATTACAATGTATCTACGGTTTCTGTGTATGCTTGGTTGCCAATTTTATAAATACTGGACAAGATTTATTTAGTGCTACCAGAAGTAATTACATGTGTCAATGTACGTAGCAAGAGTCAGCAGGCAAAGGTAACCCTCTGCTCACTGTTTTCTCAATTATTAGTTGGTGGCTCTACAACTTACAATGTACTTGCCAGTGTTGACAACTGTCACTGGGTATGTAGGTGTGTGGCTAAGAATGAGAGTAATGTACACAGGTAGGTCACTAGTACAACATAACACTAGGAATAGTTGAGTCCAACTAATGGTCTGTCAGTAGTGAATCTTTACACTCAATAATATTTTACATTTACAGGCTACGGTCTACTGATGGCCATATGTATTGTGAACCATGTGTAATTGTATTGTGTATTCATGTATTGTGAACTAAGTGTAATTACATGTATGAGTATTTACGTGTTCTACAGTGTAGTGCTGCCGTATAACCCTAAACTATGTGTAGAGTGCACTCACGTAGCAACATTGGTACAACCAGATGGTTAGTTATACAGTGTACAAGCCATGTGGTCATAGAGTCATAGATATTCTGGTATAGATTCTGAATTTAATAAACACATTAAAACCTTATAAGTACAGTAATTACATGTATATCAAACGGTGGCATAAGTTGAAGCAAATTAGAGAGCATTCATATTATGCTTTTCTTATAATACATGTATCATTTGTATGTAGCCTACACTGTTCTCCATGTTTGTGATATTTTTTACTATTTAATATTTAAACATAATCAGTATATTATTATTTAGAGCTAGCTTATTTATTTTTATAGCTTAACTTTTTGTGAGCTCATAGAAGCTGGTTCACTGTCCATCTACATGTACATACATTCAACTGTATTTCCCATTTTCATAATTATAAGAATTTACTTTATTGATAACAGTAAACTATTCAATTGGTTGAAGAGAATGTAATATTATGTTTCTGTAAGCTGCGGCAGAATGGACACTACTTATTCACTATATTATATTGACTCTTTAAACTATACCCTCTTATACATCTATTATAATAGTTACTCGATACACAATAATATATTCTATAGCTTACACATTTGCACAACTTTAATTATATTTTGTCCTGTTTTTTATGGTTTGTTAATTATAATTTATTATCATTTTTCCCTCAAGCCCATACCAGGAGATAGACTTGAATATTCATAATTGTTGTCCCTAAGCTGACCAATGTGACTTGCTTTATTTTACGTCAGAACCTAGACATGATACTGCAGTTAATTCCATGTAGTTACTCGTATTAGTTCTTTTAATACGCCAAGTATCACTTTGAACCATAATCTCTTTTGCGGTGTGAACTTTGTAATTTCTGTCACGTTAAGCGGAACATACTCCATAAATCTGTCTTTATGTTGTTTTGTCGGGTTTTGGGCACCAGATGGTCCAATCACAACGCCAAGCTAATTTTAGCAGCTATATAGTATACATGTACATGTATGAAACCGAGTGAAAAAGTCTATTCTTTACTATTCGTTCACTGGGCAACCAAAACAACTATCATCTGTATACCAGTCTCTTGGACTAAGGTCTACATGTAATTTGTTAAAAGGCAAGTCATTATATTTTAACATGGCACTTTTGTATTTATACTTTTTCTTAGTTAATTAATTGTTATTATAGGACGTCTCTCTTATTTTTTGTGCAAATGTGTAGAAAAGATATTAGTTTATTGTAAACTTACGATCTTACGGTTTAAAATATAGTTATTACAGATGTGTTGAAGTCTAAACCGCTATAGAAATGTCCATTGGGATACTAGACCTCACTAAAACAGCGAAAATAATTGTGAACAGCATAGTTATGGTTCTTTCAAATTGCTCTCAACCTCCAGCAAAATGTATTAGTTTCTTGCTCATAATTTATACTAGTTCAGTTGAAATAAGTGATCCTAAATTAAAAGTATGAGTTGCAAATAGTAATATTCTACAACCAGATTAAGTTATGTAATATACCTATTCCTATAATTATGCACAGGATTATATCAATTTTAATGCCAGTGCCTAGCTTCAATCTGCATGCTTTAAGTTGTTGCTCACAATATGCAAGTAAACTCTATTGTTGGTTTCATAGTCTTGAACTATGCTGCCTTGCATATAGAACCCTTTTGTGATGAGATAACTAATTGCCGGCACAACATATAAATAACAGTTTCTCTTTCTCTCCTTGTACAAGAGGCACATTTTCATTACATTACATGTTGTATGCATTATAACAACAAAATTGTTTAAAGAGAACTAGGTTTCAACCACAAGTAAATCAAGATAATTGTATAGCCGGAACTGTTATAATATAACAGTTACGGCTATACATGCAATTAAAGAAAATTAAGTATAAGTTACAACAGTTATAACTTGTATTTAATTTTTTCGAGTAGAATTTTGGAGAGGAGCAGAATGAATTACCCGCTCGAGGGTAGAATACACAGACAGACATTATGCGCTAGACGTCTATTCCAAAAAAACATGAAAATTGTTAATTGACCAACATGTCGGTCCTTCAGACTGCGATCATAACCAGTTTTATATCCATGTAAAAGGCCGCAGTATTTTTGTTTGAGTTAATTGTTACTTGGATAGTAATACATTCTCCCGTACATGCATATTCTTATATATTCCCTGTATTACTGAGAGAAACTATTAGGACTAGTTGCATGTACTTGTAAAAGTCTCTCAGCCTATTCCCCTGTAGAGCTGAGCATTCGGAGTAATCAATACCAGAATAATCAATACATAGTCAATGATAACCAATGTACATGTAGAAGCTTAGAGCTGGATACAAGGGTCCGTGCTATGTGGGTACAGTAGGTTGTAATCCATAGGTCTGTATCAGCTTCTTGCAGTGGTCAGTCTTGACCCTATGGCTTAGTTGATTGATTCCAGTGCATGTGGCACGTCCGCATGTGCCGCTACGAGCATTGCATTTGAAAAATGGGATAGATGGTGAATGAAATATTGTCGGCAATAGGCTGGTAAAATAGCAGTATTAATAGTAATTTTTATAACTACATGTACATGTATGCTGTCAGGTCAGGTGCATATACCTGCTACCGGATAACCATGAAAACCGGTACAACCTGTCTCATGGGTCGAGCAGCCAGCGACTAAACTGGCTAACAGGCCACTGGCCTAAAGGGTGAGACTGGACATCCTGACTCCGGTCACAGGTCCGTGGAGGCCCATGCCAGTCGGTGCCTTGTGACATGCACTCCCGCAAGAGCAGGGATGAATATACCCATCTTCTGGTCAGTCACTGCAACAGGTGAGGGACTCAGTCTGTCTTGGCCCATCCTTGCCACTGTTGATCCCTCATTCTGCCAAGTGTGTGTCACTAGTCATGCAAAAGCTAGTGGCACCTTAAACCATTTTTGCAAGCAGTTTTTATGAAATGGTCTATCGAAAGAACACTCATGCCGGCTCGGACGTCGACCGGTCAAACAAGGTCCTCGCTGATCTGTTCTCACTCCGGCAGTCAGCAAAAAGTATGTTAGGAGAAGGAAGGAGAGAAGAGATGTGGCGTTTAATGTAGCAGAGTGGAATGTGCGCACACTCTTGGATAGGGCTGCGTCGCAGCGCCCTGAGAGGCAGACTGCACTTGCAGCTATGGAGATGGACTGTATTGTGATTCCCAGGAACTTATTACTCAGTCTTTGAATATTGCGAATACTTTATTTTTACTGAACTCACTATAATGGTTATACTTCTTGTCACATACTTTGAGCTATACTGACTATACTGTCTTGTGCCTGTGCTTATATACTGGCTGCAAAAAGTTCTAGAATCATCTATGAAAAGTTTGTTTACAATTACCATATATGGTATAAAAAAAAGTTTCTAGAATATTACACATTATTATGTAATACCACAGACCAACTATAAATAGAAATATACCTGACCCTCTAATATGGTGTCAGGTCCTACAGGCACATGACCATGACAATTAAAACCTTACATGTAGTATTAGGCCTATACAAAAATACAGCAAGTTGTTTACATGTACAAAGTCCAATTATAGGCCTACCTAGTAACAACTTGTATAACATATACAAAAGTACATACACTATGATAGTATAGGATAAAATATAAGATATGAATTTGTGACATCACCCCCTTCTTAAGAGGAAATTCAACTGAATTTTCTTACACAACACAAATTCTATTCACTAATGACTCTACTCAAAAAGTCAGCACCAATGTTATCACTTCCTTTGATTGACTCAATCTTAAATGAATGTTCTTGTAAAAACATGGCCCATCTCATTACACGATTATTAATATATCGGGCCTGCCTTAAGTAAGTCAGAGGCTCATGATCAGTCTGGAGTACAAATCGGGTTCCATATAAATACGGTTGGTACTTCTTGATTGCCCAAACAAATGCCAAACATTCCTTTTCAATGGTACTATAGTTCTGCTCAGCACCATTCAATTTCCTACTAGCAAAACTAACGGGAAACAATTTTCCGTCTGTTTCTTGCAATAAAACTGCACCAACGCCAAGATCTGAAGCATCAGTTCTTAAAACAAAAGGCTTGGTCTGATCAGGTAACTGCAAAATGGGTTTGGAAACAATCTTCTCCTTCAATACTCGATATGCGTTTTCTGCAGCGTCTGACCAATCGACTTTATTTGGCTGTCCCTTCCTTGTCAAATCAGTTAAGGGCACAGCGATAGCGGCATAATCAGGAATGTACTCCCTATAAAAGCCTGTCAAACCCAAAAAAGATCTCACTTCTTTCTTTGTCTTTGGTCTAGGTGCATTCTTCACCTTCTCAATGTTGGAGTCCATTGGACTCATTGAGCCTCTCCCTAACACATGACCAACAAACTCTACCTGGGACGACCCTAACAAACACTTAGAAGGCCGAGCTGTTAACCTCGCCTTGCTCATGCGACTCAAGAGTTCACATAGCACCTCAACATGTTCTTCCCAAGTAGAAGTGTAAACCAAAATGTCATCTACATAACTCTCAACTCCCTTCATTTCACTAATCATCTTCCTCATGGCCCTGACTAAAGTAGCGCCAGAGTTCATCATTCCAAAGGGCATCTTCAAAAACTCGTATGAGCCATCTGGAGTAACAAAAGCTGTCTTCTCCACATCATCTGAAGCAACAGGAATTTGCCAATAATCTTTACTCAAATCTATTTTGGTAAAATACTTGGCACCAGAAAGTTTATGGAACAACTCCGAAATCGAGACCATCGGCTCAGGATCGAACAATGTGATCTTGTTCAACTTCCTATAATCAACGCAAACACGGTCTGATCCATCTGGCTTCTTTACCACCACAACAGGACTAGCATAGCTTGACGTTGAGCGTCTGATTACGCCCATTTGCAACATTTCCTCAATGTCTTTGCTTAAGGACTCTCTAATAGCAAATGGCACAACATAGGGGTGGGATCGAATTGGAGTAGAGCTAGTCAGATTGATTCTATGCTCAATCAAATCAGTATTACCTGTCAGTAAACATACCGGCATACTGTTCTACCACCGACTTTAATTCTGACGACTGATCAGGACGAAGGTTCGCCCCAAAATGGACATCTTTAGACGACTCTTTCGGAACAAAACAGCCAATCTCTGGAATGTCATCATCTTCAATCTCTTCCTCCACCGACTCTAAAACTGCACACCCGACCTTGTCTAAAACTCCACTTTGCTTACTTTCACCTCCCGTGTAGTACTTCTTCAACAGGTTTGAATGATAAATGCGTCGACGGCCATTTACCATCACTGCATAATCATTTAGACCAACCACCTCAACTATCTTGAAAGGACCCTTCCACTGCATCAATAACTTATTGTTGTCAGTGGGCAACAAGACCAATACGTCATCACCAGAGTTCAAAGGTTTCCTCTTGGCCTTTCGGTCATAGTAAAACTTGTACCTCTTCTGGGACTTCTCAAGATTATCCCTGGCCAACTGTGAAGTATCCTCCAACTTTTCACGAAGCTCAAAAACATGCTGATATGTATTAATGACATCTGCGTCATTCTCCTCTATCGTCCACAACTTCCTCAAAATATGCATGGGACCACGGACTGTACGACCATAGAGTAACTCAAAAGGGGAAAAACCACTAGACTCCTGCGGCACCTAGCGATAAGCAAACAAGAGAGCATTGATATACCTGTGCCACTGCTTTGGCTGCTCACTACATAACCTTTTCAACATTTGCTTCAGTGTACCGTTAAACTTTTCTACCAACCCATTGCACATTGGATGGTATGGAGTCGTAACCAACTGCTTTATACTAAGAAGGCGTCCAACCTCCTTCATGCACTGAGATACAAACTGTGTACCCATATCACTCAAAATCTCCTCAGGAACACCTAACCTGCTAAAGAAATCAACTAGGGCCTCTGCCACGGTCTCGGTACTGATGTCCTTCAAAGGCACTGCTTCAGGGTACCTCGTAGCATAATCAACCAACGTAAGAATAAAACGGTGACCCAGTTCACTTGGTGGGGCTATAGGTCCAATCAGATCTACTGCCACACGCTTGAATGGTACATCCATTAATGGCATCTTCTGAAGAGGAGCCCTCTGCACACTCCCTTTACTAATTGTTTTCTGACAAATGTCACACGACTGACAGAACCGACTTACATCATCATGCAACCCCGGCCAATAAAAACATGCCAAAATACGACTCTTTGTTTTGGCGACCCCAAGATGACCTCCGAGAATAGAACAATGAGCTTGTTCCATTACTCTTTTTCTCAGCTCTGCTGGCACCACCAGCTGCTTACAATGTTCACCATTCTCATTAGCAAAGAACCTGTACAGAATCTGTCGCTTGACCTCAAACCATTCCTTATCACCTTTAACACCCGTCTCAACCTTCTTCCAAATAGATTGCAAACTCTGATCACCTCGCTGCATCTTAACCACATCCTCCCTATCAACGCTAAGGTCAGTTATCTCTTTGACCTTCAATGAAGATGGCGTCCTTTTGCTTTCTTGAGCTTGAGCTCGCGTGGTCACGCCACCAATCTCCTTTGCACCATCAAGAGCAACGAGCTGCGAACCATCAACATTTCCAACAATCAAGTCATAAATACAATCCTTCATACTATAGGCCTTGACCGGGCCAGAAATATAAGGTGTATCAACAACAATCCTCACCCGTTGAACTTCCTGCTTGGTTCCATTCATCATAGTAAAAGTTGCATGAGTGCCTAACAACTGCTCAGGCTTCACCAAACTCTCATGAACTACGATAGCTGTACAACCAGTATCTCGCAATACTTTCACTTTAGTATTGCCCACAAAACCATCAACCAAGGGTAGATTCTCATCATCTAAATCTTCCCTCCGGTACACAGCAACCTGCTCAGCATCCTTTCCATATGCACCAACAGGTTTCTTGACCTTCGAACTGTCTTGCCTCGCATTGGTACAAAACTTGGCAATGTGCCCAAACTTCTCACACTTCAAACACTTGCGCCTTGGAACCTTACAATCACTAGCCTTATGCCCATAACTACCACAGTTATGACATTGCACACCACTAAACTGCTGACCACTAGCTGACTCAAAACTCTTCCTCTCAACAGTCTGTCTAGAACTGTCAGACAGTCTTCTACTATGTGCGGCCAAAAATCTATCTGCCATTTTCGCCAACTCATCTAGACTCTTAGCATTTTGCTCCTTCAAATGCACAGCCAGATCCTTTGGACAGGTCTGGAAAAACTGTTCACGAACCAATAATTGAGCCACATGCTCCAAAGACTCAGCACCTGCTGCAGTCACCCACTTGGAATAAAAATTCTCAAGTCTAACTAAGAACTGCTTAGAGCTCTCGACACCTTCAGGTCTCTCACGCCTGAATTTTCTACGGTAACCCTCCTCTGTGAGGTCATACCGCTCCAACAAAGCCAATTTTAATGACTTATAATCAACTGCATCCTCGTCTGACAAACGGGAATACACCTCTAACGCACGACCAGTCAACAATGTACACAAATAAGTGGCCCATACACTGACACCCCAACTATTATTCTTAGCAAACCTCTCAAACCTCTGCAAGTAACTATCTAACTCGTCTTTACCATCGACAAAAACTGGAAATTTTGGACTTTTACCCATTGTACTCATACCACTGACATTTACCTTTGACTCACCTGATTTAATCTGCTCCAACTCCAATCTTTTCATCTCAACTTCATGCTTCAATCTTCTCTCCTCAGCCTCGGCATCTGCTCTGCGCTGATTATCTACCAGTCTAGCCTCATTCTCAGCCAATGCGATCTTATTCTCCCTTTCACGCTGTCTCTCCTCTCTTTCAGCCGTCTGCTGCTCTCTTTCAGCTGCCTGCTGCTCTCTTTCAGCTGCCTGCTGCTCTTTTACAAACTGTTGTAGACTTTCTCCATCGTACCCCATTTGTTTACCAAGAGCCACCAATCTTTCAATATCCATGTTGACTTTAAGTATATCCTCAGATTATACTTGACACTGTTACACACCTTGACACTAGAGTCACTACTACGGTGAAGTCGCCAACTGCTGTCTCACCGAACTGTCCAAGTGTCTCCTCAGACAACACTTGTTTCCACTTGTAACTCACTAACACTAGAGTTACTTACACGGTGAAGTTGCCAAATCGCTCTCTCACCACCACTGTTCAGTAACTTGTAGTAATCCAATATTCTTCTGCTTATCCTCAGTGACTGATCCTGGTCATGGCACCAATTGTCACAATTCACTGTATTGTGATTCTCAGGAACTTATTACTCAGTCTTTGAATATTGCGAATACTTTATTTTTACTGAACTCACTATAATGGTTATACTTCTTGTCACATACTTTGAGCTATACTGACTATACTGTCTTGTGCCTGTGCTTATATACTGGCTGCAAAAAGTTCTAGAATCATCTATGAAAAGTTTGTTTACAATTACCATATATGGTATAAAAAGAAGTTTCTAGAATATTACACATTATTATGTAATACCACAGACCAACTATAAATAGAAATATACCTGACCCTCTAATATGGTGTCAGGTCCTACAGGCACATGACCATGACAATTAAAACCTTACATGTAGTATTAGGCCTATACAAAAATACAGCAAGTTGTTTACATGTACAAAGTCCAATTATAGGCCTACCTAGTAACAACTTGTATAACATATACAAAAGTACATACACTATGATAGTATAGGATAAAATATAAGATATGAATTTGTGACAGACAGGTATGGTATAGATGTAGCTGCGCTTAGCGAAACAAGACTGCCAGGATATGATAGCTTGGAGGATCACGGGTATGTCTTCTTCTGGAGTGGTAAGTCAGCTCTGGATAGGAGAGAAGCCGGAGTAGGATTTGTCATGAAAAAGGAGATCGCTGCCATCTTGGATGAAGAGCCTACACCCTTAAATGACAGGATCATGACCATGAGACTTCCTTTACAGAGGAAGCTATGTGTGACCCTCATAAGTGCCTATGCTCCAACTATGACAAATAGTGAGGAGGTCAAAGAACAGTTCTACAGTGATCTGAGGGAAACGTTAAAGCGAGTGCCATCTGATGATAAGATAATACTGGTTGGTGACTTCAATGCGAGAATAGGATCAGACACTGAGAAATGGAAAGGAGTACTTGGCAATCATGGAGTAGGGAAGTGCAACAGCAACGGAGAGTTACTGCTAGCTCTCTGTTCGGAGTACAGCCTTGTGGTAACCAATTCTATCTTTAAGCACAAGGAGGCACACAAGAATGCATGGATGCACCCAAGGTCCAAACACTGGCACTTGTCAGATTACATCATTGTCAGACAGAGAAATGTAAGAGAGGTTAAGGATACCCGTGCAATGAGAGGGGCTGACTGTGGAACAGACCATGTAATGCTGAGATCTAGACTGATGATTAAAAAGAGATCAAAGCACAGCAAGTCAGGATCGAAACCCCCTCGCAAACTAGACACAGGTGCGCTGAAAGTCCAGGAGGTAAAAGAAAATCTCGAGGCAGAGATGAGAAAAAATCTGGAGCACTGGGATGCAGAAGATGGTGATTTGGAAGGTAAATGGACAAAGCTGAAAGAAACGGTATATTCAACTGCCTTCAATGTTCTTGGCAAGCGTAAGCGTAAAGACCAGGACTGGTTTGATGAACATGATGAGCATTTGAAGCAGCTGATGGAAGGAAGAAACAAGGCAAGGGTAGCTACCCTTCAGTGCAATACAAGATCTAAGAGAAAAGCTTATTCAAAAACACAGAGCAGCGTTCAGAGGTACACGAGACAGATGAAAACACAGTGGTGGGAGGAGAAAGCCAAAGAACTGCAATATGCAGCAGACAGGAGAGACATGAAGGCATTCTATGCAAGACTGAAGGAGGCCTATGGACCTAAACCTAGAGGGTTGATTCAACTGAAAGATCGAGATGGAACAACCATTCTGCAAGAGAAGGATAAGATCCTAGAAAGGTTTTCTGAACACTTTGATCAATTGTTGAACATACCAGGAGAACTTGATGAGGAAGCCAAAGAAGTAATAGCACAGAGGCCAATTATCTCCTCATTGGATGACATGCCCAGCATGGATGAACTCATGTTGGCAATCACCTCGATGCAGGATGGTAAAGCCCCTGGTAGAGATGGTATTCCAGCTGAGGTATGAAAAAATGGTGGACAGAAGATGATTGGTTGCCTATATGACTTGATACAGTGTGTTTGGGAAAATCAGGCGGTACCACAGGATTGGAAGGATGCTAGTATAGTCCCTTTGTTCAAGAAAGGAGACCAGAAAGAATGTGGTAACTATCAAGGAATATCCCTCTTGTCCATCGTAGGCAAGATTCTGTCTCGGATACTTCTGAATCGCTTGAATGAACATATCACCCCAAATGTTCTACCGGAATCACAGTGTGGGTTCAGGAGTGGCAGGAGTACAATAGACATGGTTTTCTGCTTAAGGCAAGTGCAAGAGAAGTGTACTGAACAAAACATGCCGCTATATGTTGTATTTGTTGACTTCAGTAAAGCTTTTGATACGGTATCCAGAGTTGGACTTTGGCAGGTCCTTCAGAAGTTTGGCTGCACAGATAGGTTTATCAGCATCATTGAGGCTCTACATACAGACATGCAAGCAAATGTAGCTATGAGCGGTTCTGTCTCTAGTGACTTTGCTGTGAGCAACGGTGTCAAACAAGGGTGTGTGCTTGCACCAACACTCTTTTCTCTCTATCTGTCAGCTATGCTGGAAGTTGCCTTCAAAAACAGCTCTGAAGGGGTGTATATTCAAACACGGAAAGAAGCAGACCTGTTCAATGTCTCCCACTTCAAATCTAAGAACAAAACAACTACAAAACTGGTGCGAGATCTCCTTTGCGCAGATGATAGTGCCCTGGTAGCTCATCGCCCTGAGGATATACAATCTCTAGTGAACAGGTTTTCAGAGGCTGCAAGACAGTTCAGTCTTAAAATAAACATAAAAAAGACTGAATTTCTCTTCCAGCCTCCCAAGTTCCTAAGCGAGGTGTGCCAACCTGATATTGTTACAATTGATGGAGAACCTCTTGTGCAGTGTAAAACTTTCGAATATCTAGGAAGTACTGTTGCTGAGAATGCTAAACTGGAAAGTGAAATCGCACTGAGGTTGGGGAATGCAAGCGCAGTGTTTGGGAACTTGAGAACAAGATTGTGGAATAATCACCATGTACCAATCAAAGTGAAGTGTCAGGTCTATCGAGCAACTGTGTTGGCTGCTCTTTTATATGATGCGGAGACGTGGACCGTGTACAGTGTGCAGGCAGACAAGCTGCAAGCATATGTGATGCGGCATCTCCGATTTATAATGGGTATCTCATGGATGGATAAGATCACCAATCATGAGGTATTGAAGAGGGCAGGTATACCACCACTCAAATCTATTCTGATACAAATGAATCTAAGATGGCTTGGTCATGTGGAGAGAATGTGGAGAATATACTTGTCCTACAGGTAGAGCAAGTTTTCAAGTTCAGAATCTGAATACTACCATACTATTCCATACAAGTAAATTTACAATGTACAATATTGTATTATATGGAATAGCTGTTTGCATATTTCATACTGAATAAAACGTACAGTCAGTGAAAAAATAGTAATTAAGTCTAACAGATACCAGTGCTGTACAATGTATATGTACACTGTAGGTACAGAAGTCATCACACTCTGTAATCCTACACCATATGAGGTAGAAGCTGGAGTTGAAGGATCCATCATCAGTCCTACAGTCAGTCAACCTCGATCAATAAATTGTAAGCTGAAACTAACTGGTCTACCAAAGCCTTCTTGGTTTGGACTATATGTTGAGGTGATGGAACTTCTGTGCACTTTTGAGTACAACTGCAACAGCGGAAGATGTAGTAATTATGGCATTTCCTACATTAAAGTAGATGGATCATCAGAAACCATGTGTTCCCCTGATAACAACCCCCTCTACTACTACACAAACTTGAGAGGTAGTGTTACTATAAACCACTACTCAGACTATTATATAAATAGTGATGACTACTTCAACCTCACATATAAAGGTAAGTGTTATAGTGCCTACAGCACATATACATCAGGGGTGCAGGTTAGGAAAATTGAGTAGGGAGGCAGAAAGTTGGGTGTGCGGGGGTGCGGGGGTGCAAATGCACGCGCAGCGGAAAATTTTCAAATCTCACACTTTGAAGTGCACAAATTAGACATAGCAGCTAGCATGCTAGTTCTAGCATCATTACAACAAGTACTCATTACTACTTCTGCTTAATACAGTTACTACTACTTGCAACAGGAGTGAAAGTGTTACAGTACGATTACTAGCTAGTAGAATTTTATAATAACTACAATACTACATGATTGTATCTTTTTACGAAGAGTCCACAGGCGCAAGTGTATTTTATAAATTAAAATTTTTTAAACTTTTAGAAATTAATAGCTGATCAAGAACTATTGTCATCATAAATTAATTATTTAAAATAAAATGCATTTAAAATGAATACCTTTGCAAGAAAAGTGTAGTAGCCTATTAAAGCTAAGTTAATATTAATAGTATAATTATATTATATATAAATTTAAAATTAAAATATATAATTACATTATTATTGCTATATTAGTTTATTTTCAAATTAGTGTTTTTTTTTACAATACATATTTAGTTGTTAGTAATGAATGTAGCAGTAGAGTAGTAGCTGTCAGTAGAGTGGCAATGGCTAGAATGAATAACTAAAATGAATGCAAACACTTTTAATTAATTTATATTAAAAGAAAAATCACAAATATTTAAAAGAAAGAAGCCAAAAAAAAATAATATTGGAATTAAATTTCATGCATCTGCTCGTAGTCAGTGACAGGGAAGGAACAACTTCATGGATAGCAGTGACTTACAAACTGATTCACCTGATTCGACTGTTCACTAATTTTACTTTTGCACTTATAATTTTTCTCTTGGTATAATTAAATAAATATTCATAAAAAATAATTATTCATTCATTCACAAGAGCGCAATTCTTTAACCTTGGCATAGCCATAGAGCCTGTTAGCAGAGCACAGAGTTTTATGGGCCTCTCTGTCTACCACTTGCAATGTAGCCATAGTTCTAGGATTACTGGTTATCGTTACGCAGCAACACCATAGAGTTAAAAGTAGAGTGACAACACCATAGAGTTATAACTAGAGGGATAACGCTTCGGTCGCAAACCGGAAATGAAGCAAATATTAAGGAGAAAAGTGCCAAATTTTCAAAAGTAGTGTTTTTAGGCCACTTTATTTTGGCAACAGGGGCGGCAGTGCCTCCCTGCTGCCCCTTAAAATACGCCCCTGTACATGTATTAGCAGCCATTAAGGACTCGTCGCTTAATTTGCTGTTAGTCTCTGTCCAGGGGTGTTTAATCAATGTGAGTATATCATGGACAGTGTACATTTATAATGACGGTGCAAAAGGTAGATCAAAAAAAATTTGTTAGCAGTTTCTGAACTTAATTGTGATTATTGCTCATTATTTCCATTACATTTATAGTTGCCAGTGTAGTGGATATTGGAAACTCTAAGCCAGTTCACACATTTGACACTAAAGGTCAAAGTTCAGGATATGTAGTTAGTCATCCTCAGTATGGAAGAGAGGATTACAAACCGAGGAGAAACTCCACACTTACACTAACTAAACTAAGATCAGATATGATAAACATCAGGTTTATTAAGCTAAGCTTGCACTCTTCTTGGGGAAATTGCTATGATTATCTACTCGTCATTGTGAATGGAAGAACAGAGGCCAAAGTATGTGGTAACTCGCAGTCAATGAGCAAATATAAAGATAAGTGGGTCCGGTTTACAGCTGAGAATAATCAAATTGCGTTTCAGTTTGTGACATCAAAGTGGAATCAACGTGATGGATTTATGTTTGAATACACAGGTAGATGTTATGTGGACTACAGCACCCTGTTTATATTGATATTTACGATGAATACATGCACTATTTATTTTATTGCGTATGTTACATGTACATGTCTTTTCGTGCTACAAAAATAATAACCAGAGGTTTTTCTCACCACCCCAAGTGCACATCATTCACCCTTATAACATGAGCTTGAACTGCGTTTGGTCACAGGATTGAAATTAACACGCAGTATGCTGCAAGAGTGGAAATGATTTGAATTAAAACTCTTTTGCTAACCTGTACAACCTGTGCCCAAAGCATACATGTATGTACTTAAGATGTTGAAAAGTGACACAGTACAGTGTAGATTTCCACAGATTATATTGCAGTGCTGGGCAGAACGGCTTGTAAATGAGCAGTTGACCTAGAGCAAATGAAGCAACAATCACTCTTGAGAAAGCAAAAAATTTAAGATAGAAGCATTATATAATAGTGCACAATATTTTTGCATCATTTCAGTTGCACCACTCACAAGATCTCCAACTACATCAACTGAAGAACGGTCTACCATATCTACAAACCATTACACAGAAACTGTTGAACATAGCACTACATCAGTTGGTAAACAATATACGACATATCAGGGATTTTCTTCCACAAGATCCACAGAGACTAGTACGAGATCCATAGAGAAACGAACAACACATACACTGGGCGCAATAACCAAAGATGGAGTAGTCCATATTGCTACAACAGGTAGAAAATAGAGATTTTACTTGGATTGATGTTTTAACGGGTCACTTGGCTTGGCTCTGACTTCAGTCGATTTTTTCGCTTTTTCACTTTGTCATATTTTAAATATCTTCAATTGTTAAGGAATTGGTAAAAAATCTGGATTTATTTCATCACCCTCTCCCCCCTCCCGCCCCCCCCCCCCCCCTTCTCCGAATGCAGTGGTCAGTCAGCATTTATGAAGCTATAGGTGCATCTGCTCAGTTTTTGTTAAATGATGAACCACTAAATAAATTGAGTAGAAGTTAAAAATTGATATTGTTGGGTAATGTTTATGGTAATACATGGTTTGAACAATGTTGATGGAATTGAGTTTAATTCAATTTAGTGGTAAAATCAATCTACTAATGTAATGATAACAATGACGATAATGAGTTAAATTCGAAATTGAATACAAATAATGCACTTGAGCATCAGATCAACCAGCCTGGTACTCCCAAACAACTTATACACTGTACATGTACATGTATGACCATTCAAACTGACACTGACTATCACTTCCAGTTTTATTCAGGTTTATCCATAAAATTTGCAGAATGGGGAAATAAAGCATAAAATTTGAAAGTATAAATAATTGAATACCATTATATGTGCAAAATGATTATACTCATACATGTACATGTGTGTACGTTGTACATGTATATGCGAAATTGGGAAATGGAATCAACAAGTTCTATGCATTTATACTGTAGAGGGCAGTCTTAATTCTTAATCAGTATTTAAATTGTATTTAGGTCTTAACCCTACATTTGTACAATTTCTATTTCAAATCAAGAACTTACTTTGTTTTGTACAAAATACAAATAATATACAAATGTAGACTAATTTTCAGGTCAGTATGAAAACCTGATTCAGCTGTAAAAACCGAACAATTAAAATATCCAAGCTCAACCATTGTAGTTTCCAACAACCACTACGGCAACCAGACTGACATATTTGAATCTGAAGGAGCCAACCAACTCCAGACAAACCCTCCACCAGGTGGTAATAGCCTCTATATCGGAGTTGGAGTTGGAATTGGAGTGCTGTTATTGTCCATCGCCATCTTGACTGTAGTTTTGGTGAAGAGGAGGATCTTTAAAAGGCAAGCAATATTTTATCTGCTCTGGTGATAAATCTTTTGGCAGAAACTAATATTGACAAACCAATCTCTTCTTCCAGCGGAATCTCTAACTCACCTAAATTGTATTATAATGTAGGTGGATAACAGATGAAATGATTAAATGGTGCAGGCGAACCTGTAGTGGGGTAATGGATAACATTGGGCTGTCATCAGGTACTTTCTGCATACAGAAGGTCCCTGATTACAGACCAGCATTACCCATTGCCCACTATGGGTTGGCCTACACGATTCAATTACACAGATAGAAGATATTTTCTGTAACAAATACCCATTCTGTACAGTCTAAACTTGTATGCCATTTAACAGTGCTTGGTTTAATTAGAGCTCATGCAAGTGAACAAGATGGAACGGAATTTTCTTCCACTCGTTCTTGAGGTATTGCATTGTAACAGGTTGTAACACTACAACTCATGTGGACATAACAATCATGATCTTTCTGTACAATTATAAATACTTCAGCCCATACATGCATTGGTATTGTGTATGTTTTGCAAACACATAAACTGTGTTCCTTATTTGAAATTTATTTCTCATTAATGTCACATATGACATGTGTCTGTAGAGCACGTCAATTGGTTGAGACATGGTACACCCAATTAAACGGGTACAAACGCTACACGCAAATGTGAGCTTCTTAAGATTGGATAACACTTGCAACACATGCACTGTACATGTAACTTTGCCATTGTGCTTTTAGACACTTGAAAGCTGAAACAGAAAATGGTAGCAGATTTGGTAACTCCAGAGTATCTCAAGTAGGTAAATAATGTGTACACCTCACCAATTACATATTTCTGAATTCATATCAGAGTCATATGCTCCCAGACTATTGATAGGATTAATATTACACTGATAACCTAGGGCATCCTAAATCAGTAAGTATCATTATTTACTCTTACTCCTATTTACTAATCATTCTTAGTTACAATGATGTAAAATACAATGTATATGTCAGCCTAATTTGAACTGTCACTATTTAAAGTTCTGTTCGGTGCTAGAAGCTAACCACTGCGGGCATCATTAAGTTTTACAGTGGGCACTTGCGGATGTACTTTTCCTGCAAACTTATTGTTCAACACATGTGTAAATAATACTGCACGTGTACCGCATATATTCAGTTGAGTCTTTGAAACATCTCCCCGTCCTTCAGTGGCAAAAAGGTTAATAATACTTTATATTAAAACTTACCAATTTCACTTCCCACTAAGAATCCCAGGTAAGAAAGCAAGGATCTAAAGAGATCTGCATTTTTTCTAATTCGGGGTGGAGAAGGCACTTTACCAATGGCAAAGTATTATATGAGGCACAGGAGCAATTGTGGCTGGATGCTCTTCCTAACACCACCAATGACATTAGTGGGAATTGAACCTGGGACTCCCACATGGAAGTTCTTAACATTATATTATATTAAAACAAACCTAAACAGTTACCTGCAACCTTTTCATAAATTCTATCGGCACCTGGGATAATGCATGATGATTGTATATTTGAATATGTACTTTCCCAAAGAGAACAATGCATATGAGCTGCCAAAGATGGGCAATGGTGACTACAGCATGGTAGATGAACCTGTGGCTGGGAAACCGAGGGTCAGACAATTACCAACATCACATGGAGCATCTAGGAGTAACGTCTATTCTACTATAAGTAGAGCTGATGAGAGACTCAAGGGTGCTGAATCTCAGTCAGGTAGGTAGCAAAATAATTGAACAGCATTGCTGCTAAAAAGACGTCATTAAATTAATAATACCTTTGAGTTGAAGAAATGCCCAGATAGCTGCATAATTTATTCTTGAGTGTGTTACTTCAACGTTAGTAGAAATTTCTAGCAATTGCCTGGCTTATTAGTAGTGTTTTCCTCAAGGCATATTTTTGACAGTCTATCTCATGAACCTGATGTCACAACATCATGCTATTCAAGTGCTAACGTTAATTAAGCCCACAGTGATATTATGGTTCCCCTACCCTCATCTTATCACAGTAAAAATGTTCTTGGAATTCAGAAGTTTTCTCCTCAAATTTTCTGTTAAGGTAAGGCAGCTACTTAAGTTATCTAATAACCATTAACTGCTTTAGCCAATGATCTTGTAATTATAAAGGAGAGCAGGACTACTGTCTGGCTGACGAACAGGAAGACACATACTACAGTTCCGCAGACAGAGTAGAACCAGATCAAGAACCTGAAGAGGGTGACAATGGTGACACAGATACTGACATCTCTACCACATACCATCTTGCTGATGACATCAAAGATGAGCAAAATATCGACAATTCCTCTCCATACTGCCTTGCAGGTGATGGAACATGTGACCTAGTTAATAACAGATCAAATTCAGATGCTCTTAAGGAGGGTGTTCAAGGCATCACCCCACCGACTACAACCACTGGTGACACAGTCTACCAGTTGGTAGAAGAAGAAGATGAATATGTTAATGCAGCAGCAGTGATGAGGTATGTCTGAAACCAATTGGGATCAAGATAAGAATCATCACTATTACCTTAGAATGGATAAAAATCGTATTAAGTGAAATTAGCTGGTACTTACTATTTAAATTTAGATGGAAAGTTATCTGGTTAGACGTCCTTGTGTCTCTCTCGGCTGCGCATTTATGTCAAAATGAAATAGTTATTAGCAAGAGAACTGTCAGATCTATATGAATCACTTAAGCATTTGCAAATTTACTTAGCAAAGTCCCCGGTGCCATACTACATGTATCAGTTTACATTGTTCTCCAACTAAAAATTGTAACTTGTGACTGTCCACCACATAATAATACACATCGTAATCATGTACATTAAGCCTGCATATTTTAATGGTCAGGACA
Source organism: Bugulina stolonifera (assembly GCA_935421135.1). Classification (NCBI taxonomy): domain Eukaryota; kingdom Metazoa; phylum Bryozoa; class Gymnolaemata; order Cheilostomatida; family Bugulidae; genus Bugulina; species Bugulina stolonifera. Next base: position 2,729,548 of record OW285190.1, on the reverse strand, counting down.
TTTCCCTACACGACCTCAGCTTGCCTGATGGACACTATAGCACCCTAAATGCCAAGTAGTTGTCTTTGACACTCGGCGCTTAGCTGCCTCATGACTCATACCTACATTGTTATGCATGTTTTGACCATACCTTTATAATTACATATCACTTATACTTATAATGTGCGTCACTGAGCAATTGTGTCCTTTTTATACCTATGTAAAGAGGGCAGACCTCTTAGAAATAATTGATATTCATTTCGTACATGAATTGAATGACTTTAAGCATTTTTTGTTGTACCCGACATGTTTTTGGTCGACCTCGGGCTTCCGGCCGCCATCCTGTTGTGTAATTTCCGGACGACACTACGCCGACCTTTTTACCGGAAGCTCTTGTAGTATATAAAGCACATTTTTTATGTCCATTTTCTCAGTTGATGCTTGGATCTCAATAGACACATCTACAGACATGTATACTACTTATACAGAGTCTTCACTTCGGAGTATTGGTTGCTCCAGTCGTCAAGGTCTTCGACCTTGCTTCCCGAGTTCCCTGCTAGGTCAGAACATGCTCTTTCTCCATATAGTAAACAAGCATTGACTCGGGACCACATGGGTCGTCTTGAGTAGTCGTTGGACTACTAGTACCTGTCGATCTTGCATGCAATGAGGAGACCTAGCACCACTCATAGGTTCTTCATTTTGTACAAGGGGTCATCTTAGGACTACATCACAACCCCCCAAAACTCACTACAATATTGTAGCAATCCCAGGTGTAGTTTTTATTAAGAAGAATGATAATGCAGTAGATGCAGCTTCATGGTTTTCTGACCGATTAAGCACAGAAATATTATTTTTTGAATCATCAGGTTTTTACATGCATTATCCAACTGCTAGTTAAGAATACGGCGCAGAAGTTAACAAGTAAACAAGTCAAAGATGTGTGTTACATTTGTACATATTAGGTGTATTAGATGAATAGCAACGCTATTCAGTAACATTAAATCAATCCTATTCAGTGTTGCACAGTGCCATCACAACCAACTCAACGCTCAGCTAAGTGTACAAGGCAATGATATTTATTAGGAATAAGGAGATTTGGCTATTAAATGTAGCCTCATATGAACCCGTAAAAATTGAGAATCTACCTATCGAGAATCTACCTATCGTAAAATTGGTAGTGCTAACAGTCACTTGCTACACAATTATAATCAGCCGTAAAATGCGCTTAAATTAATTTAATGTCATGCAGCATAGGAGAGCTTTAATAACATAATGTTTGCACTAGTTGTATTTTGGGATAGTTGTGGAAACGTGCATGTACATATTTTTCAATCTCTCTTACCAAGAATGCTCTTTCGATGATTGACGCACATCCACATTTTTTTTCTAAACTGTTTTAGCTTTTGAGGCAGAAACGAAATTCAAATAATGTATGAGTCAGCTGCAGGAACTCTTACCATTGACTGGATAGATAATAACAAAAGTGGTTTCACCGCATTATGGCTGATCTCATTAGGTTGGCGTGCAACATGGATAAATCGGAACTGCTACTGTCTGTTTGAGGAGCGTGAAACTTCTATTATTCCCCATTTACCTACCACGCCAAGTGTTCTGTCAAAGCAAGTGTGTGATAGCAGATTTAGTTGAAGACTCAGTTTCTAATATGCAATACTAATGTTACAGACAAGAGGCAGAGGTGAACATAGATGATGATTACTCACCAATAGTAGCTTCTACCAAGTCTGGAAAGGAAGTAACTGAACTGATTGAGAATGAACTATACGGCACTTAAATGCCAATCATATTACCAGCACATTGATTGGGTGGTTGCTGCTCTTTGCTAACTTTGACACCTGTCAGTAGTTATTGCTAATATACATATGAGATTGCATATTGCATATTATTGCATCCTTAATTAGCCATTATAGCACCTAGTGTTTTACTGGACACAATATTGTGCAAACACATTTCTATATCAAATACACATAATATGAGTTCAAATATATAATTTCATGCATTTCATGCATAATTATACCATGTATTGTTAAAGTAAAAGTATTTCCTGCCAGATCCCTTGATATAGTGTACAAGCACCAACATACATGTACACTGTATCCTTCCATTTATTACAAACAGTATTGTGGAAAGAGTAAAAGAGTGATGATGTAAGGCCTAGTAAAGCCTATTTTGCAGTATTCCTCAGCTGGTATACAATGTTGTTTTTCCGTTCAAAGTATTGCATATTACTCGAATCTGTTCTGAGCAGGTGCAACAGATACGAAATGGTCATTTCCGTTTCTATCTGTTAAAACCGGATAAGTGGTGCTTTCCCATAATTACTGTGATAGCTCTACATTTGTACATCGGTTTGCAAGCATAACCGACTAGAATCAGCACCACCACCAGCAATAGTAAGGACATTATTAGGACTAAATACTGTTAGGCCAGCTTAGAGGTGTACTGGTGTAAGTGGACAGCTATGCAATACTAAAACAGCTGCTTGCTATGGTGTTTAAACACACCCTGGGTAAGCCAGTTTTATGCTACCATGCTATAGGCAAAAAAAAATAGGAAATCATGTTATATTCTGCAGTCTATTGGTCATCAACCCAGTATATCACAAATGGTGTTGCAAGTACAATGTTTGTTAAGGGGCATAATTATAATAAACTACACTTACTAGCACTAGCTGGTCTATGAAAATGGTGGCAGTGAAAGGGCAAGTCTAGCGTTTAAATCAGTATGTTGTATACATGTACTATTAACAATCCACATTAGCAAGTATATTATCTGAAAATTATAGTCCTCTGTATAACCGACAGTGAAGTAGAGGGGCCTGTGCTGGTGTAGCTACGTATATCAGGGGCAGATTTAGGGGTCCCGTCCCTCCTACCATGGCGGGACCCTTCATTTCCAATAAAAATTAAATCGATTATTTATTTTAAAATTAGCCGCAAGTAGATCATGAAGTAAAGTATTGTGGTGTCCCAGCATACATATCCAGTCTCTCCTGGATAGCCACACATTTAACTAACTCTCATGCCCCAGTTATTTCATTATGCGTGACTCTTATTATACATGCCTACTACATAATTATGCATATTATATTCTTATTATTCTTGTCGACTACTGCTTAGCTAGTGCACATTATTATTGTTGTCAACCATTCAGGTCTCTTGTGTTCATCTGTAGCTAATTGTACTACCATTGCGCAAGTGCATTCACTACCTGATATTATTCTAAGTCTTTTGCCTATTGTAAAGTAGTGGCCAGTGTCATAGATAATGCTCATATTTGCCTATTATTGTAAGCACTTTTTGTGCATGGTCGACCCTTTTGATGGTCGGAGTTCGAGCATTTTCAGCCATGTTGTTATGCAATTTCTGGGGAAAACCCCTGTCGTACCACCGACCCCCTTTCGGCCCTTTTAGCCAGAAGTTCATTTTATATAAAAGCCAGCACATTTGCCATATCAAATCATAGTGTTGAACGCGCTTCAATAAAGCAACATCTCCTAACTCAACCTACTGAGTCTTACTCTTGCAGGCAGGCAGCTCTAGCCTTGGTCCTTAGACCTTCAGCGCTCGAGCTCGTTCTCATACTCGTTTAACACACTTTCTACACTTCTTGCTGAGTATAAACCACCGGACCGTAGCCAATCCCGGATTCTTCAATGAATCTAGCATCGGGTCTACGTCCCTTCATCAACACAGATTCTTTCTAGACTCCTAAGGAGTATAAACTATATAACCTGCGTCGACCCTTGACTTTCTAATGACTCTAAGCATTGGCCTGCGTCCTCTCCAATAACTACAAGAACTTTACTTAACTGTCCACTCTTTATGTAATGTGTGGAAGTTTACCTTGGCAGCTCACTACTACTACCAAGCGGCTTCCCAGGCTTCCCGCACCCGTGGTAACATCGGCACTTGTGTGATATCCATACACCAAAGCCTTACAGTATTTAAGGCTTACTCAATTTCATCCTCCAACACAGGAAAGCGATTACTAGCCTGTGAGCTTGATTGCTACAATTATAGTAGTAAACTAGCCACATCAGTGGATTCGTATCAGATACTATAAAACGCAAGCTTCCTACAGGAAGCTATTTAGGCTAGAATGAAAGTGTTAAAGGCAATACTATAAAGTTGCTAGGAAACCAAATCACGTGCAAAAAGCTAGAAGGAAAACCACCTTATGTACATTCAAGATGAAAAGATAACTCTTCTCAGCTAGGAGGCAAATAAACTAAACATGCAGTATTTTAAGATTTCCTTTGATCAAACACTAAATCAAGTTATGTAACCCATGTTCATGTTTATTATGTTTTAGCACAGGAAAGAGAGTGAGTTGCACTCCATGCAAGTATAGCCTAAGAGTCATACTCATTCTTGGTTTGATTTGAAATTGAATACAAATAGGTCTACTTGTAGAATGATTTTCATGAGCAGTCCTCTGGCTAGTGCATACACCAGAAAATTGGGCTGTATTTGTATTATGCTGCTAAATGTGTGCAGCATACACTTTTGTAATATATTAACCAATTTAAATGATGAACGTAACAGTAAATTCAGAGCTAATTTATTATTAATTAGTCTCTTTCATCTCTATAGATTTTGTGAGCTCATAAAAATAATTCACTGTCCATCAACCTACTACATTTCCAATTTTCTCATAACAACCTAGATTATTTTATTGCTTTCACTTTACCAAGCCAGCCACATGTAACTAAGATGAATAGTATTGTTTCCATAACAACTAAACTATGCAAATTCAAGCAGCTAAAAGTTACAATCTAGTATGATGCAATGTAGATAGCCTACTACCTTTACTGTGGGCTTATAAGACAGCAGTGCAGTGATTAGATATCATAAATCATCATGTATGATGAACAGCAATGGATAGCATGGACAATAGCATAGATAATACAAGCATACCAGAATATATACAGTACAACGCAATGGAGAGCAATGATTAGTACCTAAAATAATACCCGTTCAAATACAACTATGCAGTAAAAATGGTACGGAAAATAATATCATATCATCCACTGATGTTATTTGTGTTGTACTGAACACAAAGACACAGATTTTTTTTCCTTATTCCGAAAATGTTAGGCATATTGAATATACTATACAACTACTATATACAGAGCTGTCTATAGGAATAATACATTAAAAGCATTATGTGGTGTGTATATAAATAGAACTAATTAATTGCAGTGTTCAATGTAACTTGTCAAAGGTAAAGTAATCAACCAACATCCTATCAGTCAATCAGCTGTCAAAACTGTGACCCGCTGATGTCAGCAAGAAGGAAGTTCAAATCGAATCTTACAATAGATAATATCACATGCACTCCAGACATCATTGCAATACAATGTTCATAAGTATTGTGTGTTGTTGAGGATATCAATGTTTATACTGTTTGTGTACTGAATAGATAACTAATCCATACATTGTGCACACACTTATGATGAGGGACTAATGTATCAGTGACAGTAATAGTGGCTTACCTCTAACTAGGCTACATATGCACTGCTTTTGAACAGCTGTACACTGTCTGGTAAGTGCAACTATTACAGTAGTATTTAGTACTTACAGGCACTGTATAGTATAAAATATGGTGGTAATATTTAGTTTACTGAGTGATTAAAATATGGAATAACACTAGTCTATGGCGTCCATGTCTATTATACAATATATTTGTATAGATAAATAACTTGAAACAACCTGAAATTGCTAATAGTGCAATTTATGGTGACATATCATATGTCCAGGCTGTACATGTACATGAATCCTGCATGCAATGCATTTGCATATAATAAGTCGCAATGTCATGTATTACATTCTCTCTTGATATATTTTAGGCTGTCACAGAAGCTACTTTATCACAAGAATGATGAGCTGGTGTTCTGTATACACATACATGTACATTCCTTTACTGTGTGCACTTCTTCTTGAGAGATACGCATGTGGTGCAGGGGGTTAGTGTTACATTTTATACATACATGTACATGTATTGCGACTAAATTACAGTATAACACTTTTTAAGTTACATCTACACTAGGCCTGCAACGATGAATCGATAACGATTCTCGGTACGATTAATTTGCTGCATTTTCAATATCGATTCACTGTACTCAACTTTCGATTCTTGTTAAATATATACTTAGTCTTGGGGGTCCCAACTTATCATCGTAGCATTGTGGCAGAGCGCCCGCTTTACAAACGTGTGGTCATAGGTTCGAATCTCAGTGAAGCACAATTTTTTTCTAGTAATTTTGTTGGCAATAAGTGGATAGCTATAAAATACATCATGTGCTAAGATGAATTACTAATATAAGTCTATAATTATATAAATGCCCCAAACATACAGTCTGTATTTGATATTCCACACAATTGGAAGGGTATGCTTCTGGAATCTACTCATTCTACTCTTTTTGGTGATTCTAAAATGGAATTATCAACTCAATTACTACAACTGACAGTGTTCTAAAATACTGTTGCGAAGAACTACTGCAATGTAAATGGTGTCAGGGTAAATGATTCAAATAAATAGCAACATTGATAGTTGTGCTCACTGTCTTCATTCACTGCTTGCTTGGGGTTACAGTAACACACTTGCCTATATTGTTGTACTACATAGTTACATTATTTCAGTAAAATTGTCAGATACTGTTATTGGTCGGATTGACCTCACTAGTGTATTTCTGTTGATTTTGCGCAATGAAGTATCGAATCAAAAAAAATCGAAAAAGTTAATTGGCAGAATCGAAAAAATCGAAACAGTATTTTGTGAATCGTTGCAGGCCTAATCTACACTATTTATGTGTACTCAAGTAAATCTAAAGTTGATACTGATAAAAGATACATAAATATTTACATTGAACCTTGTGCTTCAGGTAATTAGTAAGAATGTACATTGCATACACCATGATCTAGGATATCTCGTTAGGGTGAGAATATAAATCTAAATTAAATATAATGACTGGTAACTAGCATCACAAAGTTCTCATTGGTTGATGTATGTTTTAATATCATTCATTAAATTGTACTAACATACTAACAATAACCTACAAGATATAGATACATGAGCATGTATCTTAGGGGGTTTTTTTATATAATGATGCATTTTTAGCACGAAAATTATTTTCGAGCACTCAGAGACTTGTTTCAAATCCATGAAAATACCAGTCCCTGACTGGGGTTTGAACCTGGGGCCTCACTGTGCTAGGCGACAAGGTGCCGTAGAGGTCCCATGTTCCAACCCCAGTCAGGACTGGTATTTTCATGAATTTGAAACAAGTCTCTGACTGCTCAAAAATAATTCTCTTGCAAAAAATACATCAATGTACATGTATATTGTGGATTACATGTATGATGTACATGACTGTATGTGGTTCGCTGAATGTTTAGGTTGAATTCAATGCCTACAGCAGCATGTGCCTGCTTTGTGTGCAATACCAGTGAACCGTTTAAAATGTGCAGGATATCCACAGTTTTCCACTGTTTGAACATTTTCATGATGCATTACATGACTGTATACTGACAGTCAATAGGGCGCAGTTGTGGCCTAGTGATAGAGCCCTGAATTTGCATACGCGCTATCCAGGTTCAATTGCTATATACAAGTCATCAGTGGCGTTAGTAAAGACATCCAGCCTTATAATGCTTTTGCGCTACCCAATCACTTTGTTCACAAAAGGCAAGGTTGCTTTTCTCACCCCAGATCAGAGAAATACAATCTCTTTACATATAAAACGATTGTTTTTTTGCAATCCTACCTGGGATTAATAGAGGGGGAAAACCAGAAATTGTTCTATGCAAACATTGCATAAATATCGGTGCTGTAGGCGGAAAAGTCATCACACTCTGTAATCCCATTCAATATGAGGTAGAAGCTGAAATTGAAGGATCCATCATCAGTCCTACAGTCAGTGAATTTCAGCCAATAAACTGTAAGCTGAAACTGACAGGGCTACCAGAGCATTCTTGGTTTGGGCTGTATGTCAAGGAGATGGAATTACCATGCGATTTCCAGTATTGCAGCGGAAGCGGTCATCAGGAGATATGTTATAGTGGCCAATCATATATCAATGTAGAGGGCGTCAACAAATACATGTGCTCCCCTGGCAATACTAACAGCATATCCCATTATACAGACTCAGGAAACAGTGTTACTATAGACCTCTACTCAGACTATTATATAAGTGATGACAGCTTCAACCTCAGCTACAAGAGTAAGACATAATATTAACATTTTTATGCCCAGTTATCAAAGATATGCTGCTATTGCCTTTGTTCATGAATTTTAATCAATGTACTCATGTAAAAAACATGACTCATCATGCAGTCTCAAGAAAATATTGTACTAAATTGACACCACAGCTGATTTATTTACATTATATTTGCAGTTGCCAGTGTGGTAGATATTGGAGCATCTCAACCAGTTCACTCAGTAAATAGTAAAGGACGAAGTTCAGGGTATTTAGTTAGTCATCCTGGGTATGGAAGAGAGGATTACAGATGGCAGACAACCTCGAAACTTACATTAACTAAACTAAGATCAGATGTGATGAAAGTCAGGTTTATTAAACTGGGTTTATACTCTTCTTGGGGAAATTGCTACGATTATCTACTTGTCATTGTGAATGGAAGAACAGAGGCCAAAGTATGTGGTGACTCGCAGTCACTGAGAAAATATAAAGATAAGTGGGTTCAGTTCACAGCAGAGGAGAATCAGATTATATTTCAGTTTGTAGTAACATCTTACTGGTATCAATCTGATGGATTTCTATTAGAATACAAAGGTAAGTGTTACAAGTACATGGTACCCAGTTACTACGACACCACGCTTACAGTATAACTACTTTAATAAAGAATCTATGCATTTACCATTGTTTGACATGTGATATTCCTGATAATATCATTATCGCGACTACACTCATGATCAAACTTTCAACATTTTTAAGTATAAATTAGTCAATTCAATGACATATGCTTCATGGATTTCTCTCTCAAGATCGAAAGTAACACATAATTATTGTAGACAATTCGCTACCAAAGTGGAATTGGCTAAAACTACGTTGTATAACTTTATGCCATTTTACAACCCGATTCCAAAGCATATACATGATATGCATATAAGTTAAACTTCCACACATACTATGCCGTACTAAAGTGTGTGACTGTCCTGAGGCTAATAGATGAAACACGTAAAGGCGTTACTTCTACAGAACACACAACAATGCCAAATCATCACACGCAATTGCTGTTGAAAATGTATGGATTTTAAGAAACAAATGCCACATAATACTGTACATTGTAGTTCATAGTGTTTTTTCTACTTCAGTTGATCCACCCTCAAAACCTCTAATCACTTCAACTGAAGTACCACCTAATCCATCTACAAGCCAATGCACAGAAACTGTCGAGTCAAGCACTACACCTGTTCATAAAGGATCTACAACACATAAAGGATTTCCACCCACAACATTCACAGAGATGAGTACAACATCGATGATGAAACAAACATCACTTACACTAGACACAATAACCGCAGACGGAGCTGTTCCTAATCATACAGCAGGTAGAACCACAAATTTCAGTCTGATTACAACAACATTGTTATCAGACTGAAATCACTGAGCTAAATGACTTGTCACATTGTACAATACTATTGTATGATGCAACAAGTCGCTTAACTCGGTTCTGACATCATACATGTAGATGCATTTTTGTGCAATTTGACATTATTTATTGTCAATGTCATATTTATAAGTTGGAAAGAGATAATTCCAAACTTTGTAAATTTAGATTATTGTGAAGCGTCCTTTAGCAGTGAAAAATTGATCAACCAACTGTTTTTAAGTTCAAGTACCTGATCTGTGCACCATCTCAGAAGCAGCACCAATTTCAGTTTTATCATCATTTTGATTTCAGACACCAGCCAGACCGGATTTGTTGATTCTAAAATAGCTAATCAAAATCAGACAAGTCCTCCACCAGGTGGTGGCAGCCTCTATATTGGAGTTGGTGTTGGAATAGCCATTATGTTAGTGTCCATCATCATCCTGGTTGTAATAGCGGTGAGAAGAAGGAGCTTCAGACAGTAAGTGAAACATTGGATGGTCCGGAAATCTGTATAAATTTGTCAATTTAAAATAATTAAAATAAGACCTTTCAATAAACTGACGTATTCTGCTAACGGAATCTCTAATTCAATCATGTTACACAGCAAGTACGAGGTACTATTGTTATGTTGGTTTAAGCCACTCAACCAGTATATAGCAGACACTTTTTTGTACTAAATAGAAATTTTTACAGTTTAATGTAATCTAGTCACACTTTTTTCATTTAATGCCGATCAAATGAAGAACGTGAAATTTAAATAGTTCTACTCATTCCTTAAGTGCTGTGTTGCAACAGACATCAACACTACAACTCATCTCATGAACATACATGTAATTACAAGTGTACCATGATCATATTGGACAACTCACATTTCTTCAACTGATATTGTGTTCTTTGCAGTATTCCTCAATTGAAAAAAATTCGTGTGTGTGCGTGCATGTGTGTGACCCAGATCTCCCCATTTGGCTAGAACTTGGCTCATCAAACTAAACTAATGCAATCATTACATGCAATTGTGACGTTATGATAAATGACTGGATAACTCCTGAAGAATACTATACCATGTAACTTGGCAATTATGCTTTTAGATCAATGAAAGCAGAAATAGAAAATGGTAGCAGATTTAGTAACTCCAGAATATCTCAAGCAGGTAGAGAATGTTTACAATTTACCATTTACTTTTCTCTGAATTCAGATCAGAGTCGCGCTCTCAGACTATTGATAGATTTAATACTACACTAATCACTTTGTGTGTTATATATCATTAAGTACCATTATCGACTCTTTCTCCTATACCCATCATTATTAGTTACAATGATGCACATGTACATGTACATGTAAGTCAGCCCAATTTAAACTGTCACTAGTAGATATTTCGTACAGTGATACAAGCTGACCGATGTGGGCATAATTAGCTTTTATAGTAGATATTTGTGGATGTACTTTCCTCGCCAATTTATTGTTCAAAGCATGTGTAAATAATACTGTTCATGTACATGTACCGTATATATTCAGTTGAGTTTTTGAAACCTCTCCATGTGCTCCAGTGACAGAAAGTTAATATTATTATATATTAAACACTACCTAAACAGTTACCTTCAACCTTTTCATAAATTTTACCAACACCTGGGATAACACAGTCGTGACGATTGTATGTTTGAATATACATTGTATTATTATAATTTCCCAAAGATAACAATGCATATGAGCTGCCAGAGATGGGTAATGGTGACTATAGCATGGTAGATGAACCTGTGGCTGGGGGATCGGGGGTCTCGCAATCACCAACATCACATGCTACAACTAGGAGTAATGTCTATTCTACTGTAAGTGGAACAGGGGGAAGACTCATGGGAACTGAATCTCAGTCAGGTAGGTAGTTTAGTAATGGTAAATCACAATCCAAAAAATTGGATAGCAATGCCATTAAAGGGTTTTTTTTATAATTACGAATACCCTTGTGTTGCTTCAATGCCCAGGAGCTACTCTAACATTTGTAGGAAACTCTGGCAATTGCCTGGCTTCACTAAAATGGAAAGATGTTTTAATATTGTTTTCCTAATGGTACACCTACATTAAATTAAATGTCCATATACACTTATATCTGGTTGAGACAAGAGATAACATTTAATAAGTATTTTTCTCAAAGCATTTTTTTGACAACATTTATCTGGATTATCTTACTAATCCGATGTCAAACCATGCTATTCAAGCGTTAACGTTAAAACCCACAGTAAATTATGATTTCCCTACCCTCATCTTATTATAGTAAAAATGTTCATATAACTAAGATGTTATCTAGTCAAGTTTTCTGCTCAGGCTAAGGCTAAGGCTAAGGCTAAGGCTAAGGCTAAGGCTAAGGCAGATAAGGCAGCTACTTACACTATAAATTATAATAACCACTAATTGCATTAGCCAATGATCCGATAATTAAAAACTTAAATGTCAATTTAAAGAAAAGAAGGAATACTGTCTAGCCGACGAACAGGACGACACATACTACATTTCTCCAGATAGAGTAGAACCAGATCAAGCACTGGCAGAGGGTGGCAATGGAGATACAGATGCTGATATCTCTACCACATACCATCTTGCTGATGACGTCACAGATGACCCAAACACCGACAATTCCTCTCCATACTGCCTCGCAGATGATGTAACTTGTGACCCAGTTAATGACAGATTGACTTCAGATGCTCTTGGGGAGGGTGTTCAGGGCATCACCCCACCGACTACAACCACTGGTGACACAGTCTACCAGTTGGTAGAAGAAGAAGATGAGTATGTTAATGCAGCAGCAGTGATGAGGTACATGTATGTCTGAAACCATGAGTCAATTGAATTGAGAAAAGAATCATTAATATTACCTTAGGATGGACAATAGTCGCATTTATGAAAATTAGCTGGTACTTGCTATTTAAATTTAAATAAAATGTTATCCGGTTAGACGTTCTTGTGTCTCTCTCTGCTGCGTATTTATGTGAAATCAAATGGTTATTGCCACTAGAGTGGCCAGGTCTATTATATTGATCACCTAAACAGTTACTCATTTGCTTGGCGCAGTTCCTGGTGCCATGCTACATGTATCAGTTTACAACACTGTTCCCGAACTAGAAACTGTTGCTGTAACTTGCAACTGTTCACCAGATAATAATATCATACATTACATGACTGTAGCAACTATAAGTGTATATTGAGAAGAATGAATATGCCACAGATGCAGCTTTACCACGGTTCCCTAAGCGAATAGGCACAGAGATATTTTTGTATTACCAGATTTTTTACTCACATTATCCAACTGCTACTGAGAAATAGGGCACACAAGTCAAAAAACCAACAAGTCAAGAATGTGTGTTATATTTGTGCGTGCATATTAGGTGTATTAGAAAAATAGCACTATTATCCAGCAATATTTAATTGATTTTACACAGTGCTATTACGCTCATCTAGCCATGCCAGGCAATAATATTTACTATAACTAAGGGGATTCCGTTATTAAATATAGTCTCATATGAACCAGTAAAATATTTGAATGCTCCTATCGTAAAACTGGTAGTGATAATCATAATTTGCTGTACAATGGTCTGCCCTGAAACTGTGCTTAAATCAGTTCAACACTATGTAGCATGTGAGAGCTTTTAATAAGATAATGTTTGCATTAGAAGTTGTACATGTATTCTAGAGTAATTGTGGAAAGGCACTTAGTACTGTTGCAATCTGTCTTAGCAAGAATGTTCTTTCAATAATCAACTCACATCCAATATTTTTGACCAAACTTTTAGCTTTTGCTAAATTTATATAATATAAGAGTCAGGAGGGACTGGGTAGACGATGTCAAAAGTAGTTTCACAGGTTATGGCTGATTAGGTTAGCGTTCAACACAAATGAATCCAAACTGCTACCGTCAATTTGAGGAAAATTCCTATTATTCTCTATTTACCTACCACACCAAGTGTTCTGTCAAAGCAAGTGTGTGATAGCAGATTTAGTTGAAGACTCAGTTTCTATTGTATGCAATACTAATGTTACAGACAAGAGGCAGAGGTGAACATAGATGATGATTACTCACCAATAGTAGCTTCTACCAAGTCTGGAAAGGAAGTAACGGAACTGATTGAGAATGAACTCTACGGTACTTAAAGGTCAATCATGCTACCACCATCACCATCACAAGCATCCAAAAACAGACAAGATTTGAGCACACCACTGGTACCAGGATACAACGCTGAGGCATCCTTTGTGGTGAAAAATCAGGAACTGCCTGCAAATGATACTTTGCCAATTTCTAAAGTTGTCTTGAACCTAGAGTAGCTCTTGTGCTGTGAGCTGCTAAATTTGTTAACTACAATAATTATTACTAATAAAAGTGATATTATTTCTGTAAGATTCTCTTTTCCTTTGTAACTCATCATTTAGAAGTGCTTGTCCAATGATTTCTCGTTCATACTATAAATACTTCTTCTTATCCATTTCCAGACCTTCTGTATACTGATTCTAATTGTATCCCGTAAGCATATCTTCATATGCAATTACACATAATATTAATTTAGCATATTAAATGCATGCACATATATTAGCTGATGTAATTACCCGAACAAATTTTTTATAATAAAAAGTTGGTTTGTCAGACACAAATTATGTTTGAGTTACATAGCCTTCTGATTTTAGCACCAATATAAAGATGTATTGTACATGTACTTTGTAAATGGATTTTTTGATGCAAGAATCGACATGCATTTATCTACTTTCACACCGTGAATATGAGAACCTAACCTCATTGTGCATGCATGTGTGCATGCATGTGTGCATGCATGTGTGCATACAGCGTGTAACTATACAAGTAATATACATATACATGTACATTGTATAGTACTAGCACTGGGGTATCCACCAGACTAATATCCCATGTTGTTATATACATGATATTAGTCTACCCTCTATAATATATTGAATGGCTAGCTGAAATTTAATCTCACACAAAGTGTAACTATTAGTGACTTACCCTGGTGTGATTTCTTAAATTTGTTCCACGCAACTACCACAGATTTGAAATGCCCACTTCAGTTCCTAACAGTCATAAATTTCATAAGTCAATTTCACCTGTAGATATTTGTATTACATAATTATTATGTAATACCAGATAAGACATTTCTGAGTTCAATTCCATTCCTAAATTTTTGGGCACTGTGATGGTCAGCACAGCAATAATGAAAGCTACAAATAGAAGGTACAGATTATGTAATTGCTAAAATTATTTTTAACAGTACTATATGCAAGTACTAATAATGCCAAGCACACTGTGGTTAATGCAACTATGTTAAGCTGCCATATAGAGTGTGTTTGGCTCTACTGGGTTCATCACACAGCACTGTGAGATTGCCTGACAGTTTTAATACAAATACACAATGTACATTATAATACAAGTAGATGCCTTTCCTCATTATCACTTATTTCCTCTGATTAAAAATCTATACTAGTTTTTCTGAAGCCAAAGTTATTAAAGCACTAATAGACTATCTGTTGATACCCATAGAAAATATTTTGTGAAATATGGCATACAGTCACTGAGATGCCCGCTTCCCACAATATTCACCTAGAGTTTGGTAGTGGAGTATTTTTGATTGAACTTGTGACAATGCGAGGGGCTGAGCAGTGAAATTATTGTCAATTAGTAATTTTTAAAATTATTTGTTACTATTAATCCTATCATGCAATGAGGCTATGTAATAATAATATTGATTTATCAGCAGGATTTTTATCTCCCTGCTTCTCAAATATCACCAATATTATTCCTATCCTGATCAATTTGACTGTATAATTACATAGTCCTACCAAGCTTCATCCAAACACTTTGCTTCGATCATGTCAAATTAGATCAATAGGATGTTAATAGTTACGCTGTTTGTGAGATTATAAACAGGATTTTAGTTTATCCGCTATAATTTATACACTTTAACTACATGTAAATGAAAAGTGTAAAATTGATCGTTCTGAAAATTGAGAAACAATAGGAGATCATGTTACCGGTTTATAGATTTTGTATAGGCAAATAACCCATCAATGATGTAACTTAACAAGTTGGTATAACAACACAATACTAGAGAGGATGAAGAATGATGAATCTACAGGTGTATATGGGTGAGTGGGCCTTTACCGAATTATTTATATATCCCTAATATTCCTCATTCTGTTGCAAACACAATTTCGTAGGTAGTTGAACTTGGGTAGCTGGAATTCTAGGGACTGCTAAAAAACAAAAAGGCATTCCAAGGAAATAATTTTAAATCCGCTCATTCAAAAATTGAGTTCTAACCAGCGCATATGCATTGCATACAATGTACATGTACGGTTGCTTGTAAATTCCAATCTCATAATCTTTTAAATTGTGCCTCAAGGGAAAAGGGGAAGATGTTCATTATACTGCTGCTGCCACTACACTCAAAAGACGTTATGTAGTGGCACCAAGCACGATCATACAACATGATGCCTTTAAAAAGCTGATTAAATGAAACAACGAATCCATATCTAGCGCTAGCCACTCTGGTCTTGCAGCAATGTCGCAAGTTATCTGCAAGGACGTGGGTTCGAGTTCCGCCAATGACCTGGAGGTTTTTGCCCCGAAGAAGGTTTTCCCTCTGTGTCATACCAAACTATAATAATATCCAGCTCTAGGTAGAGGTGGAACGAGACAGCATTTTTTGATTCGAGACGAGATTCGAGACACTACTTCTAAAAAATTCGAGACGAGACGAGACTGGGTTTTAGGATTCAAGAGAATTTTCCTAACAAGTTTGCCAAATTTTATATATCTGCATGTTAGAACTCCAATAGTTTCAATTGCTACTCTGTAAACTCTGTATTTTATCATTGTGCATTTCAGTAAAAGGTGAACAGGAGGCTGTATAATATATTGCACATGTATTCCATGTGCATTACATTGCATATACATGGATACTGAAATAATTATGTAATTTGACAAATTAGTATGGAGTTATGTTTCTTTTAGTGAAATAATCTCACGAGTAGACAACTTTTGGTAAGGACCAGAGCCATTGGCTCTGGGAGTGGTGATTGACAGTCGTTAGTAATTCTGTATGACTTGTAGTGATCGACTAGCTGCAACGCTATTACTAGGAAATCAGTGCTGGAAATGTACGATTACTAAATAATTTGAATAGCAATTTTCTATTTGATAGATTTATTGTTGATTAGCAATTAATTGTATTATAATTTTCAATTTACTATAAATAAAAATTATTAGCTGCTATTTGTTTTCCAGTCTCGAATACTAATTGCCATCTCGAGACGACTTTCGAGACAAGACAAGTCGATACGAGACTCGAGAAATCTTGAGTCTCGTTCCACCTCTAGCTCTAGGAGCTGTGGTGACCCCTCGACTAGCTCTGCTATTGGGCAACCACGTTAAAGAATTGTGTCTGGCGCCACGGATATTATTACTATTATTATATTTTACTATGTTTTACATCCATGTGACTCTGCACTGCTGAGGGCTGCAAATGCTAAGATTTGAACATTGGCATTAAGAGTCAGCTTGATAGTGCTTGCATCTCTAATTAGAACTGTTGGGTAAAGCCGACTACACCAATTATTGGAAGTGCCACCACACCATAGTTGGTCAAACAAGTCAACAATTAAAATAGTGTCATCAGTTCTAGGTAAATAGCAAAGGTTAGCCTAAGTCTAGGTACATGTATTAAGAATATCAAAGTCAACTCAGAAAACGGTTCAGTATGGCACCCACCTGCATTGTACTAATATACATAATAATAAGTTAAACTGTGCACCGTCATTGCTAGCTATTCATTAAGTTACTTTGAAAAATGTGAGCATACGTCGTATAGCACTCATTTCAGTAACTATTTCCTACAGCGATACTTCAAGTGATGATGGCAAGTTGCGTATTAACCAAAGACGCGATATTCGTCAGATATCAAATCCCTGACTCTGGAACTCGTGAAATATTATCATTCTCTGA
Organism: Bugulina stolonifera; assembly: GCA_935421135.1. Lineage (NCBI taxonomy): Eukaryota > Metazoa > Bryozoa > Gymnolaemata > Cheilostomatida > Bugulidae > Bugulina > Bugulina stolonifera. The sequence continues at coordinate 2,711,935 of OW285190.1, read as the reverse complement.
GGCTCAAATAAGTGGCTCATCCAGCCGTTGTATTCACCGTTGCTTTCGAGAAAATGATGTGTGCTAAGGAGTTTGGTATGATAAGTCAACAGAGAACTGTAGCATCATCTACAGAATTTGTCTCAAACCCAACCTTCTTACATTACTGCGCAATGATGTATCTGCTCTGTGGATTAACCAGAATTTGGAAAAGAAAGAGTTGGCCAGAGGTATGCACTTGTAACTGTGACGCATATCCACTCAAAATAACTAACTTAGGTAGAGAAATTAAACTTAACTGAACCCAATCATAAGACTGAACTTGACGGTGACAACGATTCCTTCCGAACCTACAGACTACCTCACAAAATTTAACTCAAGTGGCATTGCTGGCAGTTGGAAGAACCCCACCTTTTCAACAGTGACTAATAAAAATTCCAAAATGATTAGCAATTCTTGCACATTTAAAGCAAAACTACATGTGCATGGTAATGCAAACAATTCATAGTGTCTACATTGTACCTATGCTACGGTGTTATGCACTAGGCATGTCACATATTACAGTCATCACCACCTAAATTGCATCACTGACTTATGTTTCTAGGAAAACCAGCTTTCTTGTCAACTGCATACCCTGGCGGTAGATTTGGAGCTTCCTATGGCAATGATGGTGTATTTATGGTACATGACGATCTGCGTAGTTCAATGACTCACAGTAACTCACAGGACAGACCTTGGTGGAGAGTTGATCTGGAGGACGTTTACTGTATCTGGGAGGTAAACATCCTTAACAGGGCTGCCGATGGAGGTATTTACTGTGCTTAACTAAATTTATAACTGATTTTCTTCTGTATGAAGCAGCTTTCCCTTATCAGAAGTCAACCAAGCTTTCAAAGTGAAGAAAATTTTAGATTGTCTACTATTCACTCTACTCTGTTAGGCCTTCATTCTACAATGAAACAAACCCACAAGCATTTTCCATCGTGATTTGAAGCGTCATTCATAAAAGTTACCGAATTTGTGATGAAATTTTTAACAAGATCTGACATAGAGCTTGCTATTAAACACATCTATTAGTTCTATCCATAGATTATTTAATGCTGTCCTATCATCCGCGAACTTTGTGTGTCGATCTTATGAGATGCGGTTCATGCACAAAAGCTGGACTTAGGCACAAAAGAGTTTTTCAAACAATTGAACGACAGTTGAGAAAGAGTAGTGTGTCTGGAGTATTGCTACAAGCTACTTTGTTGTACTTCCTTGAATTCCGCAGCGAGTGGTACACAATACAATGTATAATGGTAATGTAGTTCACACTAGAACCTTGTGCCCCCAAGGCTTTGTGTGCAGAACTACCAGGTAAAGTGGTGAGGTGGGCTGAAAATGATAAAGATGATTTTTTGGCAGAAGAGTGTCTATGTACATGCAGGTCTTCCCTGCACCAGGAAAGACAACACTGAAGTGTATTTTTGTAGTCAGATTATCATAGAAATACATCATGTGGTATATTTGGGGTTATATCCTGTTTGTTAAATTGGGCATAGTGCTCGAAGTGTGGTTAAATGGGTGTATGTAGCATCAGTGGATACACAGCCAGCAGGCGGGTACCCTCATATCAGACCTAGCGTCGGAAATGGGCTTCTTTTAAGAGCAGTTTGGCTAATCTACATGTACTTGTATTTGCTGCCCATTAGTACATTAGTTAACCACTAGTTGTTGTAGAAAAGGTATAGCCCAATCAGCGGCTCTCGGTATAGCACCTTGAATGAGGCCGCCTCGCCTCGCAAACCTAGTCAGTTTTAATATTTTGATCACAATAATTAATAAAGTTTTTTTTCCACTTTGATAATAATAGGTTTTACAGAATAACACATGAGAAATATGTGATATTGTGTGGAGCAAACGTTTTTTATATTAGCAAGGCCTAAGTACTATTGTTTACCTACGAAAATATAGTATTTTAGATATTGACAGAAAAACAAGGAAGACAATAATCTAAATTTCCCAAACATTTTCTGCATGCATCGTGTACCCACCTTATTTGTTCCCCTTCGAACACTGTGAATAGTAATGGTTATTCAATAGATAACTAATAGCTTTTAAGCCTGATGCTACAAGTGTTACAAACCCTGTACATTGGGTGCATATCATATAGGGACCAGCAGTGTAGGTAACATGTAAAAATGTACAGTATACAAAATGTTCATGCATGTACATGTATTTTTGTATAACTGTGTATACAGAAATTTTACTTATGCTCGCAATGCTATCTGATTACGTTTACATGTGCATGTAGCTGCGACTCAGGTGAATTTCTATATTTTTAAGAACTTTGGAAGAGGTCAAAGAATGCGGAGGTGACCGTTGCCATGGAAACAGAAGATTTAGAGTTTACTGGATATAACAGAGAGGCTCTGTGTAACTATTATGATGGTGTCCTGAATGAGTATTATACTCTGATCACCTGTGATCCACCAATCAGGGGACAGTTTGTTCAGGTTCTGTTTAATGCTTCAACTTCTTTAAATTTGTACGAGATTGAAGTGCATGGAATATAAATATCATGAGTGATATTTCTGCATGTCAAACGTTGATGGATAGAGTACAAACTTTCCGCTTTTCTCATCTTACAGTATACATTCTGTAGTTTTTGTATCACACGCCGTGCAGCAATTGCCAAAGTTTGTACTGTATATCTCTATAGGAAGTTAGGCTCATATGTGTTTCTGTGGCATTACCAGTATTATACATGTACATAAGGCATCTTCGGATACCGTACTAGTTCTTTGAGACTGATTTTAATATCCGAACACAGACTAAACAGGCTCAGGCGTGACTAATGCTCGATCTGAAAGGGACTCCCCTTGTTAACAATAATAATATTATTACCAGGCACGCATAACCTACCATTATACAACATGTAGCTAGAGTTATAATATAATATTATTGAATAAAATAAATTTTTATTGCTGCTTAAATAAAGCTTGCATGTGCGATATCCGACTGCGCCTATATATTTGTCTGCTACAATTTACATGCACATGCAATTTGTAATATTATTCAATGTTTAATGTGTAATGTACAACTTGTAATGCCTGATGTATAGTGTGCAACATTTCTTGTGTAGTGTGTAATGAGTAATGTGTAAAGTCATCTTCCTGTCTGTATTTATATTTTAATGGCTCTTCTTCATTTACTAATCAAGATACCTGATCCATTCATCACCAAATATATCCAATGCTGTCATTTGGACATATCCGGTGTTGTCTTTTCTTGCTAGAGTACCAGGAGAAATCTTGCACAACTTACAATGCATACATATTACTAACTATAGACGTAATAAGCTGCAAAAATTGACTGTTTATACCTGCTGGGCGAAAATAGTAGGAATGCATTTATGCATTTATATTCATAATATTGCTTTAAAGTGTTTTGGTGTTTTAGGAGATTGATAGACAATTTACTGGATCATGTAGCATAGTACCACATAACTCATGGGATGATTCAGTAGCAAGCAATATATGATCATAATTCCTCACACAGGGCAAGAAAATCCAATGGCATGTTTCAGTTGATTTTGCAATATGTGGTGTAAGGAACATTTTCTTGTTACTCATAATTATTGGCCATTCAAAAGCTACATGTAAACTGCTGTTTAGTTATACTACTGCAGTGCATACTGTACATTGTACAAGTAGATTGCTATAATAATTATGGTAATTGTCTACGCACTACCAACTAGTGCACATACATGTACAGTGTACATGTATGTGCTGCATAATATTATACATGTACATGTTCACTTCTGGGTTCGTAACTTTAGAGTCCTCCCATTAGCTGAACACAATATAAGTGCTGCAGGTGAAGACAACTAAGAGTCGAATGCTCGATATCCAAAATTACCTTCAATGAAAATTTTATTTTTTAGTACCACAGTGTACGTAGATGTACATTGTAGGTGACAGAATAATATGAGCTAAGATAAGTTCTACATTAAATCAAAGGACTGCATTGGTAAGGGAGTAACAGTGATCCCTTGTTAGCTCCCAGTAAAGGTTTCAGCAATGAATAGTAGGTATACTCTGTAAAACATCTGAGTAAAATGACAATACTAGTGGAGATCATGGGGGTGATGTTACCTGGTAACCCTAGCCTACTATACGGGCGCCCACAAAAATCAGGCGTAGCATGAATTTGTAGGATGTCTGGCTGCGGCATATATTCTCCTAGTGAGCTGTAGTACAAGCACCTGCGCACTAACACTGTCATGGTTTGTCTACTGAAATAACTGACTGTTCAGGCAGTTTGGCTAGTGTTAAGCCAGTAGTGGTCAAAGATGTGATACGAGTGATGTGAGAGATAAATGAAAAGAGAGTGTGAAGACAACTCCAGCTAACGCTAGAATACCTATAACAGGTAGGAGTTAGACGGAAAAAAAGACTTTTGGAGTAGAAAGGAGTTTTATTTCTGACGTTAGCAACTTTTTGTTGAAGTTGCCTTCTTTTTCTCCCACACCATGTCGTTCTCATGTCACACTCTTCTTTTACCGCTACCGGTGTTAATCAGGATTATATAATAAATTACAGGTTAGGCGTTTTGGCCCTTGTATGGAATTGTCATCTATCTAAATTGCTTAATGAAATATGGGACAACTCCAAAAGACAGTATCATTTTTCTAAAAGTCACCGACTGCTTCTGTCACCTGGCAGTTCAAGCTGGTAGACTAGATTTGGTTACAACTACTGTAATTGTGTGGTGCGAGCATACAAGATGGAGACACTAATTATACAAGGTACAGTGTGAATTTCATAATCAAATATTTACAAAATCAAAACATAACAAAATTAAGATATGTATAAATTTCCTACAGATGCTGTTGGGATGTGCGAAATGCTAAAACTTTATTGACACACATGGTCAATAATACATAAATTATTGTACATTTATATGCAAGAGGTAGTCACATAATAGCTCACTTGTTCCCGCAGATCACTTGGAGTTGTTTGTGAGAGTGTTGGATATTTAACTTACAATACATCAAAGTTGTTGAGTATACAAATTAGTGTCAAGTAGAAACTTGAAGCTATGGATTATGAGTTATATATCACGCAATTGGGCTATGTAATAGTTACATTGATTGCTCAACAGGATACATCTTTAGTTTCACAAGTACTTATGCATCAATCAATGTGAACAATAATTGCATTCCCCTACTACCCCCACTTTGCTTTAGAAATATCATTAAATTAAAACATTAAGGTGCAAAGTTAAAGTGTGTCTCAAATTATCACAGGATATTTTAGCCGTTGAAGTGAAGAGATTATGTTTATAGTAGGTACAGCTCAATAACCGGTCATTTGTTTAATTTTAGTAGCTGAGGTTACAATACTGTATTGGCCAACACGACGAATGGCTGCTCTAAAAGTCTATCTGGGTAAGTGAATCTTTGCTCAGCTATAATGTAATATAATCGTAATATGATACTTTTCGTTGCAAAAACCATGAACATGTAACCAAGTTGCTGAAGATCTGGGTGTTTTTAAAATAACAATGGTGGCTTGGGAATACCAACCAGCCTTAGAGTGCTCTTTGCCACATATCCTTGCTTGACCCTTGAACTACAAAATACAGGGCAATAATAATTGGAAGTAGGACTGGTAATGTTTTACACAAACAGGCTAAACTGACTAGTGGGGGAAACGGTGAAAAAACAATGGGAATAATTCAGAGATTTCCCATTGTGGTTATTACTAACTTGAAAAGTTCATCTGCTTCTGCTTCTTTGTTTTCAATTTGTCTGTGTTTTTTTTTTGCTGGCGGTAAGTACATTGTAGCTGCCTTTTTGGTAGGTTCAGCAGTTTATCTGGCCACACTATATAATACAGCTACTATACTGCTTCTATGTACCTATACAAATGCACATGTACGTGCATAATATTGTGTCCTATTGTTTGAAATAAATCCTGGAGATGAAAGCATGAATGTATGCTACAGTACATAGCATATACAGTGTACATGTACATACCCCAGAGTTGTTAATCCAAGGACCAATATACATGCTCTATATACATGTATGTAAGATAATGCTACATTGTATAGCGGAGTGTTTCGATATGCTACCGCAGAACACGTAGCATGGCTAATTATACAACAGTAGTTCTTAGTCTTCTTTAATATATTTTGTTTTCTCTGAAGGCAATGCCAAGGTAAGCACCAAAATATCAGGAATAAAATCAAACCTATCAAAATTTGTCCAGCTAATAATTATTTTTATTGTCACATGACATAGCTCTTTACACCGGGTCATTGTTTAAGTTTAAATCATTTTGTGGATTATCATTAAATTCATACAAAATATGTGCTAAGAATATATAGCATACACCATGTAAATAAAAGTATAAAACATTGCAGTTCCTAATAGTGCAGAAAACTTGCACTGTGTGACTAAATGTGACTGATGGACGTAATATGGCAAATCGATTCTGTGTTGTTCACACTGGCACTGTAGAACGTTCTTCGAGTTAAACTCAGTCATATTATGCGTCGTTTGATGTTTAGATCAATAGTCATTGCTGAAATTAAACTTTACAATGTGTCCTTGAAATACTTTTTTTGGTTCAAATACTGAAAACCAGTCAAATAAAAATGGTAAAATATATCCCACTTCAATAATAGTTTTAATATCTCAAAATCCAACATAATCACAAGCTAAAGAAGGAACTAGTATTAATTACTGCAATTTCATTCTTGTATAAAAGAATCGAGTCAACTTAAACCTGTTCATTAACCATGTCGACCAATATTAATTGAAGTGTGTGACATCATCCAATAATTGTAGGCTACTTCAGAAGCATTTGTATTATCACATGCTTTTAACGCTCATCATGCATCATCCTCTTCACATTTAGTGGTAATGTGGTAAGGGATGATGGTGAGCTGTGAATTAAGTAAAGACTCAAAATTTGTCAGATATCAAATCCCTGACTCTCGAATCCGTGGGATATCTTTCTCTGAGGCTAAACCAAGCAGCTCATTCAGCCGTTGCATTCACCGTTGCTTTCGCGAAAACGATGTCTGCCAAGGAATCCTGTATGATGAGTCATCAGAGAATTGTAGCATCATGCGTATGACTTGTCTCAACCCCAACCTTCTTACATTACTACACAATGATGCGTCTGCTCTGTGGATTAACCAGAATTTAGAAAAGAAAGAATTGGCCAGAGGTATGTACATATCCACTCAGAATTGAACACCATTATGAATCTGAACTTAACTGCTACCAGTAAATATTATAGTATAAAAATTCTACCTGCTATTCATCCCATGATATTTAATTTAAGCAGACTTGCAGCTAGCTTCATAAACTTAACGCTTTTAAAAATTATAGTATGATTCAAAATTAGTTCCCTAAATGGAAACAATTTATGGCGAGACCTTTTCACAAACTGTTACATATTATACACAAAGCGCAACACACATTACTGCCATCACCACCTACAGTGCATAATCTGTGTCCATGGATTATTTCTAGGAAAACCAGCTTTCTTATCAACTGTAATTGTCGGTGGTAGATATAGAGCTTTTTATGGCAATGATGGTGTATTTATGGTGCCGGGTGATCTAGACAGTTCGATGGCTCATAGTCAGTACCAGAAAAGACCTTGGTGGAGAGTTGATCTGGAAGATGTGTACTGTATTTGGGATGTGAACATACTTAACAGAGCTGCTAATGAATGTAAATACTAGCTTCTGACAAATTCAACATAAAATAATATTGATACTGACCCGCATTGACAAAAACTGATTTCTTCTGGATGAAGCAGCTTCACTCATCAAAATTTATCCTTTCTCAAAAGTCAGAAGATACATGTAGAGTAATTGTTTCTAAAATTTCTTCAAAATCAAACAAAGGCTTTTCGATGGCTACTCACTTAGCATTGATAGGCCAAAGATTTTCATTGAAAGGTACAATGTTGTGATACAAACTCCTTCATGATCTAACCACTTGCTGTTTCATCAATTCGATCGATGAATCATGTAATGTCATCCCGCTATATTAAGTGTTCTACACAGTTGTAAGGTGCTGACTGATTTAAAAAACAAAGAGTGTCTTGACTATTACAAATGCTGCTCTACTTACCTGAATGTTAATCTATGCGTATTTGAGATTCGTCCCTGCAAGGAGAAAGGTCTTTATTTGTGGAACTCCACTGGAACAGATAACACTAAAAATACCAGTTGTGCTAAAGACTGATGGTTATGCTGTCTATGCATACATGTATATCAACAGCATACAGTAGAAATATCTAACATTTAAATAATGACTGCCCCTGCACATGTGTATGTCAATTTATGTGTGTCATTTTATGCATGACTATTTCTGTTTGCTAATTATGTACATGTACATGTACATATATTAGAGTTTGTGAATTTTTACGCAACAATTACACATCTGCCTAACTAAATGCATTTATTTACCACATTAATCAGGGTGCTGTAGAAAAAAGGCTGAAATTAAACACATTAATCTTGATGTTTATTCAATAGCACATTGCCAGATTATCCTCAAGTAAAGTGTGTCTGTATTTCTTAGTATTCTGGATGAGGTCAAAGAATGCGGAGGTGACGGTTGCCATGGAAACAGAAGATTTAGAGTTTACTGGATCAAACAGAGAGGTTCTGTGTAACTACTATGATGGTATACTGAACGAGTATCATACTCTAATCACATGTGATCAACCAATCAGGGGACAGTTTGTTCAGATTTTATTTAATGCTAAAACTGCTTTAAATCTGTACGAGATAGAAGTGCATGGAATATAGACATAGTGGCATGTAGAGCATTGGTGAATTGAGTACAAAATTGTTATCTTTGTGTCTTACTTTTGTATATACACTGTATGCTGGTTGTTAAAAATAATGCACATGTATATCCCCGAAGGGACAGGTTTGTACCACTAGGTTCATAAGGTTGCCGTGTTGGCTACATCTTATTTGCATATAAATGTATTACTAGGCTACAATTTCGCAATTATATAATATTATGTACAAATGTTGTATTTTTAATTCAACTTATTCAGGTATACTATTCAATGTGCACTATTTATTCAGTTGTGTTACTCGTAATTACAAAGTTGTGGATATTTCTGGCATAGGTTAGAACTATTTTTTACTATTATGATTGTCCTGTAATCATGGCATATTAATACAATAACAATAACAATAACATATTATAGGTAAGACATATGAGTAATCAGTTGTTACTGCGAATCAGGAGTGGGAGCACACGACTCCCATATATACATGTATTTCCTTTAATCTTAAACACAATCATATTGAATAAAATTGTATTAGTAAAGGACTAATACTTAATGACTACTTGTATTCGTATAGAAGCTTCTGTAATAGGAGAGAAAAAGGCGAGGGCAAAATATAATTTAATTTACTGAATTCAAACCCAACTAAGGTACATGTATAACTATTTATTATACTTCATGTCCAATGCATTGTATCTGACAATTGCATTGTATCTGACAATTGCATTGTATCTGACAATTGCATTGTATCTGACAATTGCATTGTATCTGACAATTGCATTGTTTACAGATTTTTTGCACAATAAATTACTCCTTCTCACCACCAAATGGTAATAACATTCAATCAATCAGTGATTTTAGATTCCACTTTCATTCACATGCATGGGTAAAGTTGTATTGGATAAATTATATATTACAGTAACCAGTAGCCTGATTACATGAGTATATTATTAAATTGCACCAGCTGGATGGCATTATATTGCTGAGGTGAGTTGTAGGCTGTCCTGTACCATGAGCTAAAACAACTGTTGTTTTAGCTCATGGTACAGGACGGACTACAACTAGCCTCAGCAATATAATGTCATCCAGCTGGTGCAATTTAATAATATACTTATGTGATCAGGCTCCTAGTGACTAATACAATTTTTTCTTATGAAAATACACTGTATATTAATTGGTTGATTGCTCTTGAATTGTCTTACTTGTACATAAACATCATTGTGATTTTGGTATCCTAAATACACTTATCCCTGGGTCTAGGCTACTTCAGGTAGGCTTGCTCATTATGATGAGGATAAACATTCATTATAATCATCAAAAAATGATGCTTGAACACTCTAATATAAAATTTATCCTTTAAGAGCCATGTCCTAAATAGTGCAAAAAACTTGAAGTTGTCTTCCCTCGCCTTAATACAAATGGAGCATATGCAGTTAATGCATGGGCACTAATAAGCTATTGATCATAATAAGAAGTTGTCCTCTCCCAATTTCTCTTCCTCTTCTTTTTTTCTCCCAGGGTATGACACACTTTTCTCAACTTTTGCTAGCCAAATATTTTTTGTGTAAATCTATGGGCAAAGTCATCAGCAATAGTTTGACACAAGTTTCAGGTCTCAAATCGCCCTAATACCAGAGATATGACTGTTTGAAAAACAGGTTTCGACTACAAGCTCTTTGGCGTTTTTCATTGTGCCGGTCATGTAGACAACAGGTAGACTTGACTAAAATTGATGATGGTTTCTCGGCCTAGTATAATTCGGATTCTGGTTGGTCAATTATGCTGACCTAGAAATGGAGGTTTGCCGTACTGTGTAATTTTGCTATGCAACTTGCAATAAGCCTGTGAGCTTTATCAAACAAAGGACCACGTAATAGAACAACGATGAAACCACGTATTACTGATCTTTACGACTTTATCCAAGGCTACACCGAGACAACAACAACCAGCGCAAACAGAACAATTTGCAACTTAGTTTTAGTTTACAACTAAACCAGTATCGAAGCCGTTTCACAATAAACAGCTCTGAATGAAACAAATATTGCGGCAATAATTAATTATTCTCTACAAATGGGTTGTTAGCACCATTATGTATTTCTCAAAGACTTCTTGCAATCAGAGGTTAGGTCTGACACAACTCATTTCGAGTGCACTGACTGAGTGCTTTTAATTTTTATCTGATTCAGTGATTGATTTTTGTTTTATCATTTGAAACTAAACTAAAACTTTTACTTGAATCAATACAGTTCAGTAAAGTACGAGTCTTATCGTGAACCAGCAAACTGTCTTTGCCTCAAACATTACGACAATTAATATATAAAAATAAAAAAAATTATAATTTATATTTATAAATAATAAAATAGTTTAGTATGTATATCATTTATTATGATAAATAATTATTAACTAAACTTAATATGTGTTTGTAATAGCGATATAATGATAATATTAATTGAATAATTAATACAGATATAGTTTATTAAATTTCATGTGGCATGTATATTTATTTTTAATTTTATATAGCAATAGTTCACAGTGCAATTTTTATTGTATAGTATCATCATTTAGTTTTTCAAATTCTGTAAATTTACAATACACTTACAGCACTTATACTTGTACTAATGCTTATCTATGCTAATGAAAGCAATTGCACACAAACATACATGAAAATTTATTACTACAATTGCAATTATTATTTTAACAATAATATATTAATCATTAAAACTATACTCTACTTTATTAACATTATCTCCAACTAATTTACGAATAGGCCCTACTTTATTACCGCGAGATATAAGTACCTCACCAAGGATTAATAAATATTGTAACAATTATAATTTCCGTATTAGATGTGATGAATAGTGAAACAAGACGCATTTTTATTTAGATTTGTTCCTTATATTTCAATGCTCATCCGGGCATCATCTTCAGAGAATAATTATCCTCTGATGTTGATCTTCGGATGAGCGTTGAAATACAAGGAACAAATTAAAATAAAAATGCGACTTGTTTTACTGTTCATAATAAAAATATTAGCTCACACTAGCATTTTCTAACAAATGTGATGAATAATAAACGTGAATGATATGATATAAGTCTACATTATAGAATATATGATATAACATTTTATCTAGTAAAGTAGGCTCTATATGGTGACTCTATGATAAACCTAAAGGATATTAACAAAAATAAAATTTAAGATTAAAATTTATTTAGTAGAGCCTAGGTATATGGTGAATCTATGATAAACCAAGATAGTTATTATAAACCTGTGACTGATTAATAATTAGTTATGGTTTATTTCATATTTGGGTCAATTGTATAGTATTAAAAATATATAGATATAACATAATTTATAAAATACATATGATAAAATTGGGTTTCGTAATATAAGCTGCCGTTATTTATATTAACCTAGACAGGTATAGGGATGCTCTTTATAAATTTATAATAGCACTTATAACATGTTCATCATTTACTAGTAATCATAACTGTTATGCTATTCAAGGTTTATAGAGGTACTTTTAGGCCTACATGTATCAATATTTTAGCTATTTTATTATCAATATCATTAGGAGTGTATCATGCCTAATCTGGTATTTCTGAGACCATGTTATGATATGAATATAGATTCGCCGCCTATCGTTGTAGCTAGTGCATATTATTTGTAATATAGTGATTTTACATTTTGTTTTTAAGGAGAGGAAAGTCTCGTACACAATAGGAAACATCACAATAAGAACATTATTGCCTACTCTTCTACAGGGGCAAGCTGCTGCTTATTGCAAGATGATGGCATTCCAGCATGGATTATCCATAATGCATTTGGTCTTTGTGATGAGAGGTAGGCAGTAACTTCAGACTATATAAACTATGCAAGGCCTGTTGCTATTAGAACATTTGAAGTCAGATGTATAGAAAATGGTCATAAATGTCCACAATGCAAGCTATATTTTATCAAATTTGGTCAAGTTCTTGTTCATTTGGTGCTTATATCGCCAGGCCACTGTTTGGGTAGCATTCTTAGCCCACCAATCAATGCACAGGTGATGGCAGAACTTTTCAGACTCCTATGTTGTGTAAACTACTAAACATCCATAAATGAATGGTAGCCTATATATATATATTTGTTGCCATCAACACTTGGCTGTCAATCCATATTTTTCAGGTCAATTTGTAGCTACAAATTTGATATGTAGCTTTCTGTAATTTTAGATTGACAGGTGATGGTGTCATCATTATAGATGAGCTTGGCATGTCCTCAAGCCTCCATCATGTAACAGCTCAAAAGTCACTCCGCCACTATTTGGTGTCTACTCTCACCTGGTTGATTCTACAAGAACGCATTTACCGTGAACCCATTGCAAGAAGTACAAGTAGATAGTGTGATGATGCTAGCATCTACATGTATCTAGTTTGAATTGCATTTTGTTACCTTGGGTTCGGCTACGGCAATAACATGCTGTACATGAACTATTCAAGATAAAACTTATTGATGTTGGTGTGTGTCTGCTGACCTTTAGCATCTTTATCTGTATGTTAGGATCGACAAAAGTATTAATGTTTTTATATTTCTTAGGTTTACTTAGCATAGATTTTCTGGGAGGTTACAATTTATTTTTCCATGCCTGAAATGTCCAAGTATATTTTGAAACTACTGTTTTTATGCAAGGAGTTTGCCTTTTGCTTGTGTTTTCTTATTCAAAATTATACCTGTAGTTTTATCCTGGTACTTGCTTGTATTACTACTTGCTAAGATTATTATAACAGCTGTGGGAATCTAGATATTGCTGGCCAGACACCCACCTAGGCTGTCATTAAACCCACAGCTAAGCGAGTGCTACAGAGAATTGGCTATTATCATACATGATATACAGCTGTGCAACATTTGTAGTCATAGTTTGTGAATATAACTGTACTTGTATCTGGTGATTTGTGTTCTACATCATATAAAAAAGGGTAAATGTTAAGACTCCTACTATTAATATAAGCATACAGAACTGGTAATTGTTTCAGCCTTATAAATTGAAATTGTGTAGTTCCAACAGCAGCCAAGTTGCCTTTTTAATATTCATCTCTGCTAAAATACATGTAGATATTTGATACACCCAATAATGTATACATTGGATTTAGCTTTTTATACAATCATGTAACTAACTGTCGTCACTATACTAGTACATCTAGTCGGGCTCTACCTACAGGTGTAGCAGAATAATACCATATTTCACAGCTGTTTCCCATATGCAATGAACTGGTTTCAAATATTCCTCCATGTAGCTTAGGTTGTACAAGTGTCTATTAATACTGGAAGACCTATGTACAAGTCGCAGCTGGTAGTCCAGTACTAGAGTTATTTTTAGAAATGTGTCATTCTGTGAGACTGTTTGCAGTGAAAACTCCATTACTAACTGTACAAGCTGCCTAGTTCTTTCTCTCTACCAAATTTATTATTATTACCTGGAACATCGTTGAATGACCAATGTATAATATTCTAGCAATGCATTTATTTTGAAAATGCAGATACATGTATATAGCTTACACATAAGGTTACATGAGCAACTAGCCATTAATATGAAAATCATAAACACTATTTATACATGTACAATGACCTACGTTTATACGTACATAATGCAGATATAATGTGTAAATCCATAGGTTGTCCACTAAGCATAGGATAAAAGGCTGCATTGGTGACTGAACATTGGCACAAATGCTAGTACACTGACACTAGTAAAAAATTTTGACAACTAGACATGTCACAGATGAACATATCAAAGATTCAAGTTTAGTACAATCGCTGCAGTTAATGAACATCACCATAATTGAAGAACAGTCTTCCTTTATCTTTACACAGCTATTTTCTAAACAGGAGTTCGAAAATGGGTGTGTTGGATCGTCTAATGTGATGGCTTATTTACCAGCTGCTCATTTGCCATGTCCCAACTGCCGTTTTCAAACAGTAGCCACACAGTTCTGGCTGAGAGTTGACCTTTGCGGGTATCTGTTACCAACATCTGCTGCATGCATTGTTGCAGTAACTCCGCATAGAATCTACAGTGGGTAGTCAGTCAAACGTTGGTACCATTTCAACCTCTATAGATTAAAGCACTACAATGAAAATATTCGCTGTGATTAGTATGATAACATGCAGAGTCCGAAACTGCTAACTGGGTGAACTTTAAAATATGTCATGGGATAACAGAAGTGACAGGCATAAATCGAGTTATTTCCTTTGGGTAGTCATGAGATGGTTGCTAAAATTAACAAAGTCCTGTGTGAAATGGCAACAGTTGAAGAGAAGCCACTATCGAACTATAAGTAAAAATAAATTTTATCATAATTACTTCCTATTAGACCCAAAGTTTCAATATATCATACATTGCATGAAAGGCATAGTAGATATTATAGTAAACTGTAACTTGAGAGCCGATAAATGGAAATTTTGGTGAATTAAGTAGTTTTTGATGCCAAATAGTTCATGGCAGTAGAGGTACAGCTCCTTGGACAATTGGCAGCTGACTCCGTGATGCACATGGTATTTGCACAGGGAGTGATACCAATGTCTGTGTGTACTTCTCCGTACTAAAAATTTGAGATTTAAAACGACTCAAACCTTCCCAAGTTTTGACATTTTTCATTGTTACATGAAGAAGCTAAGGAATACTCTGAACGTAAGTTAGGGTATGCTCCACTGACCAGAAGAATTATAGGCCTAATACCTGAGTGGATACAACAAGAAATTAAATCTAAAGAACCATTGCATGAATTAGTTGAAGAGAAATACATGGTGATGAATGAAGCCAACTTGTTTATCATGAGAACATGATTTAGTTTATTTGCGCTTGGCAGGTTGAGTTTGAAGAATTCAATTATTTTCATATGGTTTAGATTATTAACCTGATCAACGGCTTTAAGCCAAAATATTAAAATTAGACAAAAAAATTAAATATGGATTCTAACAAAACAATAATTTATACATGGCCTATTTATTATTAAATATCATTATTAATTATGATTATATAATAATATTATAATTATTTATATAATATATAATTATAATAAATGTTAATATTATTATTATATAAATCTCATATTTATGATATTAAATTATATTTATATTATATTATCATTTAATATGGCAATAATGAATAAGTAGTATTAAATACCAGTATATATTTTGTTATTATTTATATTAAATGTACATACGTTATAGGTCTGTACCACCACGATCCATCATCCATCCATCCATCTCCTACTGCATCACCGAAATTCTTGATCTAGATGTTCATTGTCTGTGATTGATTGTCATTGTCTTGTGATTGTTTGTTGAACACTACACTGAACAGGTATGCCAGTTTTACAGACAGAAGAGTACTTGAGCAGAACAGATCAATTAAAATTGAGTTGAGTGATTGCAATGAAGCACATTGTGGAAGCCTATAGTCGATAGTTCACTAGATTTTGCACTCTGCATTTCATTGCAACTAGACGTAAAGTTACTCAGGAAATTTAAATTCCTTCTAGTACTTGAGCAAGGTTTTAGCAACAAGAAAATGGGTCACAACTTGCAACCAATTGGTGATCACTTCACAAACCAAGTCGGCTTTGTCAATAGGAGTTGTCCCCTCTTTTCATAATAGTCCGGGAAGTTCCAAATTATATTGAGTTGTCTACATGACCGGCACAATGAAAAACGCCAAAGAGCTTGTAGTCAAAACCTGTTTTTCAAACAGTCATATCTCTGGTATTAGGGCGATTTGAGACCTGAAACTTGTGTCAAACTATTGCTGATGACTTTGCCCATAGATTTACACAAAAAATATTTGGCTAGCAAAAGTTGAGAAAAGTGTGTCATACCCTGGGAGAAAAAAAGAAGAGGAAGAGAAATTGGGAGAGGACAACTTCTTATTATGATCAATAGCTTATTAGTGCCCATGAGTTAATGCCACAAATTACAAGCTGGTTAGTAGCTGAAAGCAAAGTTGTAAACAAACTAAAAATAGTATTCTGGTGCTTGTAATAGCAAATCAATTATAGCAAAATAGTGTTAGTGACACGTCATGGAGCTTGTTAGTTTACTATTATGAATCGATTTGCTATCATCTTGAAAATGCAATGTCATAACAGTTTTGGAGATATTTACATGTAGCACAGTAAGCATTTTATCAAATTACAGTAGCTAAAACAAGTGGCTTACATTTCTGAACAGAAAATAGCAGGGAATAAGTTTAACTGGCTGTTCAAACAATCAAGTCTACCCACCACCCCTATCCATTCAGGAAAATAATGACAGTTGGTTAGTGGTGGCAGTCAACCCACTTGCAATACCCTAATTCTGTGTCATCATTACTATAACTATTGTGTAACTGTTTTACTACTCCAATTTTCAAGTAAAAATGAGTATTATTCCTCTCACGGTTCATTGATTAGAATGTTCATTGACATGCTTCATTTAATGATGAAATAATATTGTGGAGGAAGATTTCCTTGTTATTCATTCCTTGTTAATCATTCATAATGTTAGTGTAGCAGATTGTTGTTTAGTTAGTTGGATTGTAGCTCTACTAGAGGACTAGTACGCATACATACTATTTATACACATACTGTACACTGTACAAGGAGCAAGATCACTATAAATGGTAAGTCTCTGAAATTAACAAACATTATAATATAATGTGCAGATGTATATGTATAATTGTATGTACATGTACATGTGCATGTACATGTACATGTACATGTAAATTGTATGTATGTAGATTGATTTAGTTGTAGACTTTAGTTTGTGAGCTTGTAAAGTTTGGCATGCTGTAGTACAATAGCTCATGCCTACAAAACAGCTGTTTCTCCGCATTTTGTAGGCTTCTACTGTTATTCAAGATTAGTACACAATTACCAGTTAGGCTAAAACAGTTTAATTTCTGGAGATTAAATGACTGTTATTAGCAGTACAATAACACTGATACATGCAGGAAACAGTTCTTTATCATAATTGTGGCCTTACCTGTGTAATAGTTTTGAACAAAGCATTTTTGGATATTTAACTTTGAAGTGAATTTTCAGGGTCAATTACGGCATTTTTTAACAATGGTAGATATTTTGTTTAAATCATCGCTATTTAGGAAGACTGACTGGTAATATGCATGTAACTGTTTATTATGATGTTTGCCAACAATCACATGAGCTCATTTATGGCTTCCATTGTTTGGCAAACTGAAAATTGATGAAAGTTTTATAGTCGTACAACAAAAGACCATATACAATCTGCGGTCTGCCATTTGCAGTCTGCGGTCATTCTATCGGATTCTGGCTGAAGAATAGTTATATATACTCTACAACTATGCTGGTCAGGGTATTGACTTTGGGTCGGGACCCAGTACCCCGGCAATACGACTTAGTTACTCAATGCCAGGGAATACAACTCCTAATGAAATCCCTGTAACAATCGTGTCTGCACCGCTGTAGGTCACACACAATATGTCATCACAGTCATAAATACAGTATCGTCATATATACACACACGATGTGTATGACAGTGATTAATTATTAATACATAAATACTCACATGAACACTGAGTACATGTGTCACAAGTCATCAATACACGCAGGCAAAGCAAGAAGATACAGCATTGAGACTTGGCAACAATTTGACAGTTTCCTAAGAGTTGTTTATCAATATTATTGTTTTGCCTCAAGTTGTATATACCTGAAGTAGTTAAATCATGCATAATATACTGTATTTGTTCCCAGGAGTTGCTATTGTCCATTTATCATACATATTATAATATGCTTGCTCCACCTGTAGCTCTAATAAGTTTACATGTAGTTGTGCTAAACACGTAATAATATCTCTATTTTATCATAGAAATGTCTTAATATTTTGCAGGGTCGTTTGAGCAAGAGAAACATTGTGTTGATATTGTTTGCCTTGCTCTTGATGACCATTGGCACCTCTGCCAGTAAGTCTGTAAAACCTTTAGTATTGTAGTTGTCATAGACAAGCATCACAAAATAATACGTTTTCTCAGTTACTAACGATAGTATGGAAATGATCTATTTAATGCTTAATTCCTGTTGCTGTACATGTACATACATTATTGAGCCTTAAGGTTTGGTAAAGTGGCTTCCAACAAGAATTTCTATTGTTAAACTAAGTAATCAATAAGCCATCAGTTTATGCACCCCTTGTGCTCCTGCAAAAACCGACTTGTACTATAAAATACATTTGTAACTATTTCCATCTACATATTGTATTGGCGTAATAAAGCACTGTAAGTTATTCATCTACATAGTTAGCCCACTACCATTACCACCACTTGCTTTACCACCACCATTACTTACCTCAAGTTCCAGCACAGGTGAGTAATATTTGATAGTTTGAATTGTATGTCAAGAGAAATTATTGACTTCTTTAATTTTTAAATTTTTTAAAAAATAAAGAAGGTAATAAATTATCTTGACATACAATTCAGACCATCAAATATCACTCACATGTGCTGAAACTTGAGGCTGCATTCCAACTATTCAAACATCTTTCCATGTACCTGTTGTAGATGTCTTAACATTCTGTGAGTCAGGGAATACTACAGTCACAGCTGGACCTGATGGGACGATACTCAGTCCACAGGTGGGTGAAAGTGAACCTGTAGACTGTACCCTAGAGCTGATAGGTATCCCAGAAAACAGCTGGTTTAGACTTGCAGTTGGTACATTCAATTTTCCGTGCTACTTGAGAGGAGCTGATGGTAAATTCAGTAGATCTTCCATAACTGCAGACGGATACAGGTCTAAGGCTATGTGCAGGCAGTACCTGCACCCCTATAGAGTTGATGATATGTACCTCTTCAAGACTACAGCTGGTCCACTGGTACTTAGGCTAAATTCCCAGAACTTCACATCAGGATTTTATTTCAACTTGACATACACTGGTAAGTACTGTTCTCATCTATGTGTACAATGCATGTAGTACACGTACATACGGATATATACGTACGTACATGTGTATAATATGTTTCTACTCAATGAATCAATAATATAATTTGAAAATATTTTGATTATTAGAATTTCTATGTACAATCAGCCCATGGTGCATTTCCTAGCACATAGTACTGTAATATATTTGTGGTCTATATTCTATCATCTACATTATTGTATAAATACGCAGTCTAGAGTCTGTCATCCATAGCTGTTAGCTCATAGTCTGTAGTCTATTTGTCTACAGACTTTCGATTAGCTTCGATCGTGGAAACATAAACTTCACTACAGTGACCCTATATGGCCATAATATACATGTAGATGTAGTTCTATTTTGTAAAAGACAGTTCCACTATATTATTGAACTAAAATATTGATAGTTCTTCGCTATTTTCTCTGCACGTACATGTACCAGTACATACAATTTAAAATAATATCCATGTACATATGCGTTGTATATGAAGATGATAAAAACCTTCTGACAGATGTACAACACTAGGAGGTCTACATGCATCATGTATGTTTATTACAACTTAATTTAGTTTTGTCTTCTGCCTTTTGTCTATTATATCAACAAACTATGAGACACTAGATATAATATGTAGCTACAGTGTATGTATGTGCAGACTTCAATATTTATGCATTTACATGTAGATGTCGATGTAGATATATTATAGCGTATGTGTACTATAATAATTGGTGAGAGCGGTTTAATCGGAATACATGAATGAACATGACATGAATTTATTTTTCAGTCGCAAGCGTCGTAGACGCATCCTATCACATATCTCACAATGAAGTTGACGCTAAAGGTCAAAGTTCAGGCAATGTCGTTAGTCACAGCTCTTATGACGGATCAAACTCAAAGTACAGAAGAGATGTATCTTCTCAGCTAACTTTGTTCAATCTCGCTTTGAATCACATTGAGATATCCTTCAAATCTCTCAGCTTATACCACTACTACGACTACTGCCCAGATTATTTACTCGTCGTGTATAACGAAACATTCCAGACAAAAATATGTGGAGGTCAGAAATCAGAGTATACCAACGCTTGGAAGAAATTTGACATATCTCATAATGCTGTGACTTTCCACCTCATAACTACATCAATATATACTCGGAGTGGATTTGAATTTCGATACAGAGGTAAACACTACAATATATTATATCGACGCAATGTAAAATGCATGCAGAAATTGTTATCGGCATATTTTTACTGCCACCAGCTATGAGATTCAGTTGGTGGATGAGCAGAACGTAGCTTGATTGATGCACTAGCAGTTTATAACTTGTGTCAAAGTGCACCAATCACATCTGGTTAAGCTCGACAGATAGTGAACCTGTTTATTCTATTTGTTAGTTATAGACGGTAGTATAAATACAACACCAAGTACAACCTCATTGGTAGAAGTAACGACAGCTGGAGAGAGAATGGCTTCACAATCTCCTGGTATATTCAAAGCAGACGGAATAACCAAAACTGCTGAAAGCCATATATCTGTGGAGGCGTCAGATTTGGAGAGCTCGGAGGAATCTGAGGAAGGTAAAACATTATTCCTATGCGTATTAGGACAACTGGGCAACTAAAATATTGCTCTAAACAAATAATGTCATGATCGGGCTATTTTGCATTGAGGTGAGTTTTTGTTTTTCAAAATTGTGAATTGCGTTGTCTGTTTACATTTACTTGCATTCTAGTTTGCCACCGGTTGAAAATGTACATCTTGCCATGGATGTCAGTAATAATTCTAACAGGTACTATTGGAGATTGCTTAGTCTTTAGTTAGCAAAGTGTACAAGAATAATTGTAGTAATCCAATAGCTTTAGACTGATAATGCACCCTTACCATATTCTAAAATGTTGTGGTTGATCGGTCCAGTATCTACAATGTACATGTATAATCAGGTATTTCAAATCTATTTTCTATTCTATCAGTCCTGGTATCTTTGCTGTTTTATAGAAAGCAGTGAAGTGAACGCTGGTAACCAAGACCAGTCAAATTCTTCACCAGGTGGCAGCAGCTGGAGAGCTGGTGTTGGTGTAGGAGCTGGAGTAGTACTAATAATCATAGTGATCACACTGTTTATACTTTTAATAAGGAGGAGAAGAAGGTATGCCAGCATCAACCTATCAGTCATCTCATGGTGTAATGAACCGACATGATGCGCTCACAACATTCTACTGCATAATTCAAGAAGACGTGCGAAAAACCTGCTGCTATTACGGGTTTATTGACATGTTTTAATTCTGCTGACACTTTCATTGTAGTTGGTCCAGTATAATGAGTGCTTACAATGTTTGAGTTGTCAAAAGTACAATGTACACTTAACCCAGAAAACAGGCCAAACACTCCATAACAGCAGAAGTTCTAGCAGTCATAGAGTTTCTTAGGAAATAATGTTTCTAACTTTACAAACATATTATTCTTATCTGTTCAGTGTTCCCACATTTTACAGCGAATTTAGTCTCATTGACATCTATTGATAATAGCACATGCTAGGGTGCATGTAGGCACAGACACACAACTGCATACTGTTCATACATGTGTACAACAAGGCAAGTTATCGATTATATTTTAGTCCATGGAGAGGTGGTCATTAACGATAGGAATGCGATAGGAAAGTGTATTTAGTAAGATATTGATGTTTTATTTTAGAACTCAGCGGAGAGAACCGAGAATAGAGAGTGATTCTGTACAAGACGTGAGCAGCAGCAATGTTGCAGGTAATTATGCAAGAAATTTTATTTGGTAATGTTGGTGGCTTATATGTCCTTAATTCTTTATCTATTTTTTTTTCCGCTCACCTAAATGTTTGTCAGTACACTTAACTTACATTTAGACGCACACGTTGATGTAAGCAAAACTAGCGTCAACAAGAACCTGTTATAAATACAGTTAAAACGAAAGTAAAAATTAGATAAAAGCTGTTGCTTTCTAATCATACTTAGAATAATGTTCATTAGTGTATTAACACTGTTACATACCACACTGTAGCCACAATGGCTAGCATTTTTTTTGGGAAATTTGAAGCAACGTATTCTATGACTGTATCACTGGAAATTTTGTTTGTTCATGCAAGCCACTATTATGGATATATACTTTATGTAGGCTTCATGTACCTTGTATGTGCCTGAAATCATAGGCCATCACTATGATAGACATGTAGGTATTTTCATCTAAAATGGCGCATTTTATTGAAACTAAAACCTATTTAGTCTAAAATTTCGGTTTTATCAAGCCATACTAGGAATTTCTGGCTAAATAGTTGTGTTAATTACTAGTAAAACGGTGCATGGAAAATTTACTACTGCAGTTGAAAACTGGCAATAAATTAACTTTGACCTGCTGGGAGATTTTTTTTCTGTTACTCTCGAGCCACTTGGCCATCCTATCTAATGGACCTCAGAAGTTCAAAACGTGTATGAGCGACAGGAGCTGGGCTCTGAGTGGAAGAGCTCACCCTCCACAACAGGAGTGCATGGTCAGTGACCACTACATCAACCTGCTACCCCAATGTGGTCACATACCCCACCAGAATCTGGCTTCTCTTTGCGAATCAGGGCAGAGGTGGATCTTTAACGCGTGTGTATTTGATGTAGACACTACAGTTAATTCACCAGCTAATAGGATTACTATATTTTACAGCTTCCAACCCTAGTTATGACGTCCCAACCATTTATTCAGCTCCAGACAGCCGTTCAAAACCTGGTGAGGGCAGAGAGCCTGCTACAGAGCAACTCAGTCATTACTATCTAGCCGATGACAGAATAGCATTTGGACAATCATATAATCGACCAAGCAGGTTAGTATGTGTAGTACATTGATGTAGTCAAAAAATAAATAACCTATAATAGATAGTCACTCTTACATGTGCGCAATGTGAACTAAATTAAAAAATTATGTCAGCACATTCAAACTCAGCTTTCTCTTATTGTAGACCTGTTCCTGCGAGTCGAAAATCTATTGAGATGATACAGAATAGCCTCTATGGAACGTGAATTGCCAAGTCAACAAAATTCACTTCTTCTGACAGTAGTGCATGCATAATACATTAAGACAACCAATTCTCTTTTATATGTCCCTCCTGTGGAATGCTTTATTGCATGATGTACGTTATACTAGTATTCTAAACAAACCGTAGTAATAATAGTTAGTATTATACATCACTGAATCACTACCATCCCTGTAGAGTGACAGGAAGTAGAGGGAAACTATATTACAGTGTGTACCCAGTATTATTGTGTGTGCAATCAACTACAGGAAACTGGCCAATCAGTTATACTACATGTAAGTGTAATTTACTGTAAACAATAATTATGCAACTGTCTAGTATGTTTTTACCTTGTGCATTGTCCTCACAATATGCTATTATACAACCGTGTACAGTGTATACATGTAATTATGTATCACTATCATTTTTTTGGTTCTCTAATGTACAATGTATTTAAAATAGATGCATGTGCTCAAATACAAAAGCATAGTTATTATCATTTATTATCTAATTGTAAAGAACCATTCAAGCCAATGATATAGACAATATAGCTACAAGATTCGCTCCATAGAGGAAGTTGAGACACTGCGAGTATTTGTAGTGATATAGCCCTTCCATTCATTTGAACACATGACCAAGGGTAGGTAGAGGGCACTAGCTCTATGAGCTGGACTATACAAGGTGACTAGGAGTTGTACCATACTGTAAGTGGTCTATAATACTCTATAACCTGCTTCTATAACGCAAACATAATATGGTATGGCTTCCATGAATGTTGGCTATGTTGAAATGGAAATGAGTAATATGCATCATAAAGTCAGTACCTGCTGGTCAAAGTGATGACGTGGTAAAGTCAATACTGGTGAATGGAAGGGATGCAAACCACTTGTTTCTAATATTGGCTAACATTAAAATACATAAGCGAAGATTTGGTTGACATAACTCATACATGTTTGTGCATGTATGTTTGTAAATCCCAGTTTTATTTCACTGGAACAAACCCATGATAAAGACGATACATGTACGTGTGTTTTTTGCAAAATTGTGTTGAGCAACCTCTTGTTTGTTTCAGTTTTCTGGTTAACAAGTACAATGACAATATTGCATTTAGCGCAATGTAACCCTACATGATGTAATAACTCACGTTTAGAACTAATTGTGAGATACATGTACAACAGAAAACATCGCTGTCCTGTTTGACTGTCTTGTTAACTGCAAACCTCAAAATCTATGGGAATTACTCTGCATACATCCATGTATGTTTACGTGTTCGTGTACGCGTACGTGTATGTGTACGAGTACGCGTACCTGTACGAGTACGTGTACTTGTACTTGTATATGTACATGTATATGTACACATACACGTACACGTACTTGTACAGGTACGTGTACGTGTACGTGTATGTGCGCGTGTATATATACGTGTATGCATAGGTGTACGTTTACGTTCACGCGTACGCGTATGTGTATGTGTACGTGTACGTGTGGCAACAGAATAACTCAACCCAAGAGTCATAGTTACATGTATAGCCAAAAATATGAAAGGTGATGGTTGTCTTTGATACACTCAGCATTTCAATTTAACAGTTGATAATTTTGCATAGGCTGTTATTCAGATTATATTTATGGTTGCTGGTGTCGCTGCAGATGTACCCTGGCATGTACGAAACCCAATACACATCCGTGTGCATGTGACTTACGCTGTACAACATGTGCACTTGTAGGGGCATGAAGAGTATTGGTTTGACTAAGATGGCATCCAGGAAGTCTACTGACACTACCAACTCCACAACCATCGCACAAAGAACAGAACGCACGTCAACTAAAGAGAGAGTGAATACGAAGATTGAGATAACTTCCATTACTCTAGCTATTCTGGTGGTTTCTGTTATCATCATCACAATCATAGTAGTGGGCCGAAGGAGACAGAGAAGGTGATTATACTGTTACCTTATACAGATTGCAAAATATTTTGCAAAGTCCACACCCCCATTCTCTGCGCTGTTTGTTAAATGTCTTAAAGTGCACAATTCATCACAAAGTGGAAGTTCTAACTTTTTGCCAGGATATCCTCAATGGCGGTAAGGAAGCCTAGTGGTAAGGGCTCTGGACTTCTGTTTGGGAGTACCAGGTTCGATTCTCAGAAAAGTCATTGGTGGTCTTAGGAAGCAGATCCAACGTTATAATCTTTCTGTGCAGCTTCAGTTCCTTGGCCAGAAGTAGAAAAAAGTACAAGTCTCATTAAATCATTGCTTTCTCATCTGAGATTAATAAAAAAGTGGGAAGTAAAGCTGGTACAGTTTTATCCTCGATGGTTGCAAGTTATGGCAGCACCTACGCTGTCTGAAGATAACTTTTTATACGGACAGTACGAAGCCATTCCATGCAGTAACTAGGCTCCAGATATAGCATGCAGTGTAAACTATGTGCTTGAACGTACATGTACATCACTTGTAGATAATATGCAACCAGAGATATTATATTGCAGATTGAGGAGAGCTGCTAGTACAAGTGAGCTGGAACTCTGTACAGCCAGTCATGGTTTCTATGGAACCGATACTGTCTACTGTGACATCACACATGCTTCCTCTCCCCATAGAAATCAACGGACAGCCGAGGTGCACAAGGCAAACCTCACAAACAAACAAAAGTCTGGCAGTTTGGAAAAGGAAGGTAAAGGCATCCATTAACTAAGCAGATATTAAGGTCTTGAAATATTTTTCTGCAGCCGCTAATATTTCCAATGCTCAGGATTCTATGGTGTCCTGATTAATGTAAACACAAAGTTAATCCACATAGTTTTACAGCAGTTAGTTTGCATACATATAATATAAAAATACGCGTCAATTTTTAATAGTATTCTATATGTTTCAATTGCAACAAATTTATGTTGGTCCTATGACTTGTTTAGCCTGAGTTTCTCATCACAATAACATCATGTCAGCTACTGGATATTATAATACTACATGTATTTACTGGATATTATAATACTACATGTATTTAATGGTTTATTACGCTACCTATAATTCACATGTATCCAACAAACCTTAATTATTCTTTGTAGAAAAGGCAGGAAATCGAACAGATGACTCATCACAAGAGCCCGAGCCAAATATCACTAGCACTGCTATGCATAATGGTGTCCACCTGTATCTGAATGCTGAGTCTAGGAGCAGAGACTCTGACAATGAGTCTGCCAAAAGCCTTCGCCATGATAGGAACGGAGTGCATGACCTTGACATACATGTATGTGACTCTCTTACTACAACAGTGTATTAGACTGTAGTACAAAGGCTTCTTTGAATAATACAGTTGCTGCCTCTTCTTAGCCCAAACTATGAGTTTAGCACCACGAGGTAAAGGAAACAGTACGAGTTTCCCTTTGCAGCATTATGTTAGTAGTTATAATAGAATCAGCTGAAATATAAAATATGCAACATATAGTGCTTTCTAATTTATGAAGTTTGTGGAAAGTGAGTCCCTTTTCCCGGTGATGACTAGAAATACAGTCTGTTCACCTGGGCTATTCATCTACAGCAACAATTTATTGGATATTTTATCTGACTGTCGTTCATTGAGCAACTGTGCATTTCAGAGAGTACATGTATTGTATGTATAATACTGTCATTGATTATTAAACTGGTTGAAGCTCATTAATTCAACAGTGAAAGTTAGTTAGTACTGTGTGTCAGTTTTGCAAAGGGGTACATGCACAATGCTGCTTCTCTTTTGTACGATTTAAACTATATGCCTATGCAATTCATAGTTTATTTGAGTAGTATATGTACATGCACATGTACATGTATGTATATGTATGGGAATAAGACTAGTATAGAGGTAAGCCTTCTACATTTACATGTACATATAAATTACGGGATTTTCGCTCATGCCAATGAAGTGCATGACTTGTACAAAGTACATGTATCCTGGGAAATAGGAACTGGTTCATAGTCATAACCACTGTTCTACCACAGCTCTGCTGATAATGTTATACCTACAAATCAGCTGATATAATATAACATGACAGCAGGGTCAAGGTCGAATAGAGTGGTATTAATCTAGTAACTCTACAAGATTTAATTTACATTGAAAATGCTCAAAGGACATCCACTATATTGAAAATTTTCTCTCATCTCATGTAATCAAAGATTTTTAGCATAAGCTCCTGATGAGCTATACATAATTATTAGACATGCGCTCCGCAATCTCTTGCAATTTGGATAATATACCAAGTAGTTATTCTATATAGAATTTAGACTACACATACACATGTATAATTATACATGTGTACACGTATTATACATGCCAAACAATGTCATTTTTAGACATTAAACCAAATACATGAATGGCTGCATATCCGACATACAGTCCTTGCCCAAGCTGCACCAATTAGAATTGTCTCAGTTGACTGAATTGTTACAGATATTAGAGGTATAACTTGACAAATCTCCAGAGGACATGTACTGTAAGAATAACAATATGTTGGATAATGATAACATACATGTATTACAAATATTGCCAAGCAAAACTATAAGCTATAGCTCAAAAGCTGCTTTTTATGATATGGAGTTGTCCTTCCCCAATTTTGTAAAATAAAACTTGGGCGGACGACTCCAGGTTGTGATCAGCATTATTTTGAGCATATAAAAGGTAGGTTGCAAACTTATATAAAAACAAGTATAATCTTATTGTAACCTATCCATCAGATACTCAACATAATGTAGATCAGAATATGGAGTTGTTCTCCCTCATACAATTCTACAAAAATGAGGAAGGACAACTTCACATTATGACAAGCAGCTTTTGAGTTTAGTTTATAGTTCTATTTGACAGTATTCGCTACATTAGCTAAGCTTGATTAAACATATATATACATCCAATAATATTTGTGAATTTATTTGTATTTTAATAGCTGCAGCTACCAACCCTGACAATGGGAAGTGACTCATTCATGAATTAATCTATCGGCAGCTGTAAAACAGTGTCTGTCGGCAACTAGATCAACAAATTATCATTGTCTACAATTATACAAAAGTGTAGTTAACAGTTTAGGCACACCAGTTTTAATAGTCTTAATGCACATCACATTAGATAAAATACAGCATTGATTAATTCTTGGCTATGTACAGTTACCCAATAAATGCTACATAATGTATGCTCACAGAATAGGAGCTATTTAATTTAGACACAGCTTCTCCGTCCTTTCAACACGATATTAATATAAAGGGCATACTACACGGACGCAAATTTTGCGTTTTGCGATTACTAATGTTGAAATTTTGCGAAATCGCATGTTTATTGCATGTTATAAATTTTTAACGTTACAAAATGCGAATCGAGTGTTGATTGGCTACAGCTAACTTAAGAAGCTTTGACAAGGTGCTAGCAGTTGAGTTTAGTTTTTTGGATAATAAAATAAAACTATTAAATAAATTAGAATCAATTTAATATTTAATTTAAATTTGTGCTATATTCTACTGACCGTAGCCATTTTGTTTAAATTAATCCAACAAAAGACCAGCACTGTGGGAGAAGTTCAATCCTTATTATAAACACGAGGGGAATAAAAATAAAGCAGCAGTCAAGCTATCATGTGCATCCTAAACTATAAATTCAAGTCAAGCCTCTTAGGTGCTCGCTATGTATAGGTAACATTTAGTTGAACTTCGTTTTCACCAAGCAGAAATATTTAAACCTGCATGTTTCGATATATTGCTAAAATAGAGAAGGTTTTAATTTAAGCTACAATATGAAGGGGTTAATCCTAAAGAGATTGAATGTAAATGTATCGCAACCCCTAATTATTATTTTGTGGGTCCACGAGCTACATTAATTCCTTAGATTTATCTACTCTTGCCTTTAGTTGAACTAATGAGTAGACAACTTCTTTGTTTATAATAAAAACGCAACTTCTGTGTAGCACCTAACAACGTTTTCCGTTTTTTAAACTTGCAATATTCGCAGAAGTTGTGCGTCCATGTAGCATACCCTTTACAGCTGGCAATTAGAAGTTGTCTTCTCTTAACTTTTTCTCAAGTTAAGAGGGGATAACTCCACACTATGATGAACAGCTTATCAGCGCCCATCGCTAAATAAATTGACTGCTATAATTGGCAGCTGTTCTTTTCATTAGAGAACAATCAGCATGCCAGTGTATCTCCACCTGATTCTGCTATCTTTATCTGTCAGACTAGGATTATAAATAATTGGTGTACATATCAATTAGATTTACCTGTTACCTCTGATAAGTTGACTATGCAGAAAAGCATAAAAACAGTTCCAACAGTGATGACTGATCAACTAATAAAGACTGACATATATTTTGTGAGTATCCTGTTTAATAAGTACTATAATATAATTGATCGGACCTTGTATAAAAATAATCTGGAAAAAGATTTTACATGTAAAACTAAGGAAACCTTTCCTGCACACATTACACACAACATGGTGACACCCTACAGTCATGTATGCATGAACACTTATGAATAGGACACATTGTATCATGTATCGAATATCATCCAATACCAAGCAAAATAATAATTAATTTGACCAAGTGACACAAATAATCCCTCAACCCTAGTTCATTCTAATAATGCTGCGTAGAACTCAAGCTACATATATACAGAAGACAATAATTTCCATATCTGTGTAAACCTAATGAGTATTGGGCACATGTGCATCTACTGTTGGCATCTCTTGTACTGGCTAACAGCATTTCATATAGTATTATGTAGTGTATCACATATCATGTTGTAGAGTCCAAATCCCACAAAAATTTGTAAAACTATAATTCCTGCGTATAATTTTCTACTTAGGAGTATTGTACTGCATAGATCTGAATTCAACTACCATATCCTATCAGCTTGGACCGTCTTCCTCTGCACTTACTGACATTTCCTCTATTGGCTTGGGTTTATCTTCTCTTGTCTTCTCTGTAGTTTCAGGATTAACAGCTGGTGGTTGAGATGACTGTTCTGTTTTCATATCAGAAAGTATTGTTGGTTTAACATCAATTACTTTATCAATAAGTGGACTAGGATGGCTAGTTGGAGTTGTGCTACCATTATTGTCTGCTCTGTTAGGAGTCGTCCTACTATGAGAAGGGGTTGAGTTTTCCTTATATTGAAATTCATCTACTTCAGGTATAACATCGTGCTTGGGTAAGCGAAGTCTTTGATCGCATTGTCGCTCCTTCACCCATTGGACGATCCTGAAATATATCAACCAATGAGTGGACCATTTCTGGTATACAGTTACATGCACAAATCGAATAGTCACACAGTGTACCTGCGCTGTAGTAGTTGTAGCTGTAGTTATATATATGGTAGTATGTTGAACAGTGGTTAGTGTAACTAGAAGAGGGAAAAAGAGGGCAATGGAACACAGTAATGCTTTCAAAAACGATAGATACAATCATAGAGTGATAATGTTAGATGGAAATGTAGTGTATATCAGTCAGAACTTGTGATCAATACGGTTGCCTTGAACATCCACCCACATGACCCAATCACATAACCTACTCTTTTACAGAAATTTAGGCGAACGCTCGCTAAAGGAACACCTACATGTATTACTACTTGAGCATTTTAAGGGAGACTGCATAAACCAAATTGGTTCCTGTCGTAAGACTACCCATTATTTGCTGCCAAGGGGCCCACTACTCTTACAATTACATGTAGATGACTCACCTTTCGTCAAACTTGGAAGTTCTGAGAGTTTTTAGCACCATTGCATTGTACATGTTGAGATTCTTAGTGGTGAGAGCCAGGAGCTGCTGTTCCTCTGGTAAACCCTGGCTTATATTGGTGGGAGTTGTCTTCACCTGACTGCAGTTATCTCCCCCGCTTTCAAGAAATGATACTTGCTTGTTCTGTGAATTTTTTCGTTGGAGAGAGATGTGCTGATGTCGTTTGATTGAAGAGGGAGTGGAAGCATTGTGAGGCCTGGAGGTAGATTTATTGGCAGGAGTTTGAGATTCCTGCTGACTCTGAGTAGTGGAAACCATTCGGCTGACAAAGGAGACCTGGGAACTCTTTTTCATTATTCCTTTGGCTCCCTGCTCCGCAGCTACACGAACAACAGTGCAGATTATTTAGCAAGAACGTAAAATATCTACTCACACTCTCGAGTTAGCCTACGCAATAGTCAAAACACAGACGAGTAATCTATTAATAATAATAATTGGTTGACCATCTGTTAGGAGTTGTGTTCTCTTACTCGCTGCATAATTAGGAGTTATTTTTTCTCCATAAATCTTAAAATCTGCATACCATGGAAATTTTAAATTTCTATGTCGAAACTATTTGAGTTAAAAGTATTTTTAATAGAATCTTGGGTCGCATACTGTGTTTCTGTGTCACAGTACAACATTGTAACAAAGCAAATTATTTGTGCTTGGGCTTTATCCTTAAAGATTTTCTTGCATGGCAGAACCATGAAACCCTTACAAATAAACTAAAACAAAGTCTTATTAGCATCTGTTAATATTTATGTAAGCCATAGTGCAGGAAAATAACATTTAAAATATTATATGTAAATGTAATACATTGGCAGCCATAATGGATGAAAAAAACAATTGCTTTCTTCTTCGGCAATTCATGACGTAGTGAAGTGCTGAATGAAAAATGTAGCGACTCCACAGCGGTCATTTTAGAATAGCCTGTCGAACCTATCATCTTAGTGGGTGCAGCGTATAGCCCTCAATTGCAATCAGCTAAGCTGGAGAATTAAGTCTTTTGTCATAAGCTATGCATAATCCTAAAGCAATCGTAATATTATTGTAGTAAAGCTCTCTTGTGAATAGTAATAACGATAGATAAAAATGCCATATAATAGGGCTACATAAGATTCATCCAAAGCGCCGTCAGCTATTGTAAAATTTGCATAACATTCACATCACAGTCATGTACATTGTATCTCAGCATTTTTAACTGTATAGATTAATATCAACACTGTATAGCTGAGATGATAACATGGATTCAAATATACAACCTTACAGGTACAACAACTGATCAAACTATATTTCATATGTTCAACGTTGTTGAGTATTTACTATTTATAATAAATCAATAATTATAATAATAAATATAATTGATAAAGTAAACTAAATGATATAAAATATTTTTAAAATATAATTTGATAATAATACCATGAGATGATCATGAATAATGATTTTTCTATAGTTACCTTAGTTTAGTTTTAGTTTCATTTAGTTAAAGTGTTGTTATAAAATAGAAAATGGCAAATAATATTATTTGTTGTCATCAAGTCAATACAATATCAATATTAGATAATTTTTGTTATTAATTATAGTCTTATAGACTAGTTATTTCTATATTTTATTCATACAGGAATAATGTTAATGCACATCATAGTAACATATTAATATTAGTTATATATTGGCCTATATAATTTGGTTGTATCTACAGTTTATGACTTTACAAGTAACCATTCATTAAATTCAATATAAAATTTAGTCCCACACATCTATGATTCACTTGATTTTTATTTAATTTCAGACTGCTACAAAACAATGATAATTATTATTTTATCATAATATATTATTTACTTCATGACCATGATACATGTAATTATGGTAAGTTATTGTAACCAAGTATCATGTATGGTCATACATGTACATCTATAAATTTATATTTATAG
Organism: Bugulina stolonifera; assembly: GCA_935421135.1. Lineage (NCBI taxonomy): Eukaryota > Metazoa > Bryozoa > Gymnolaemata > Cheilostomatida > Bugulidae > Bugulina > Bugulina stolonifera. Next base: position 2,678,517 of record OW285190.1, on the reverse strand, counting down.
ATGACTTTCTTCGAAACAGGTCATAGTATAGAGCCTGCAGATACCTGGTGAACCTGCAGCAAAACAAGATATGCCTAATCCACCAGAAGGCACCAGCTGTCATACTCTCTATTTTGATCTAAGTTGAATGATACCAACCAGTGCGAGTGCATCACGATCACCCTGCTGTACTGGAACTTTGGCTGAAGTACCTCCTGTTGTGGTACGTACAATCTGTACCTCTGTACTTGGCTGAGCTGTCTACCATTTTCTGAGCACAGATACCTAGGTTCTTAATGCCTTATCTTAATTCCATATCCGTATTGATGGCTTGAGATTGGTACTTATTGTACATGTAGTCGACTGTAATGATTAGTCTCATAAAATGTCTGTTGAGAGAGCTATCCAATGGAAATAACATGACCTTTTATTACATGCATATAATAATATGTACATGTTGCACCTGTAACATATTTTAGTTAATTATTTCTCAGATATGTACACCATTAATAAGCGACACACTACCAAGTGAGGAGATGGCTGGCCAGACACCTAACAGAAATAGAAAGAAAGCAATTACCATTTTCTTTAGCAAGCTACATGTACATCCAAGAAAGGTTTCTCCCACTGACAATGAGAAAAGTTTGCTTTTCCTAATATAATTTAGGTAGTTTCTGCTATGATGAACAAGACTAGTCTGAAGTTTACATTGTAGCTTGGCTGCAGGGGCTAGTGTTTGGTTAGCATAACAATTAATATATACTAAGCACACGCCAGTGAGTGATAGGGCTCAACTTAAACTAACCACACTTTTAGTTGGTTGCTGCAACTAAGCTACAATAAGGACATTACACATGAAGTTTTTTCTATCAGCAAACATTTTCTGTAGTAGTTTTTAAAAGTCGGAGTTTTAACATGGAGACAGAAAGGGACATCATATTCTTTAACTGTTCTAGCCAGACAGCAATTTATATAACTTTTGCCTAAACTCTAATCCAATCCACAGCTAAGAAACTTAGTGCTGTAGTGAATTATGAACAGCTGATATTATTGAACATGACATGCATTTTTGTAGCATTTATAGTTGTAATTTGCTACTACAGCTGTACTTGTACTCCTAGTAGTTGTATCTATACTAATACTTGACCTGTAGTGCTATTGTACATGGTTATTTGCACTTATGCTCTACTAACTTGTACTTACTTCTAAGTCCCAATGTGAAAAAATACTTGCTCCTCTCAATGTAGAACTTGGTACTTTACACCACCCAAGGAGTAACCACCTATGGAGCACCACCTATGCATGTAGGAAGTAGTTGGTGTGCATGCATATACATGTATAGTCACTCTGGCTGCCCCTTGCTGTCAAACAATGTACCAACCTCAAATACATGTATAATCTTTCCTCTGTAGGTTCTTGCGAGTATATTCTAATAAGTTAAAACATGTCAGAGAACTCACATGTTCACTTATTTAAAAAACAATGAGCTCCCAGACACATGTTCACCAATCAGAGTTACCATTAACCCAGCACCACACTCTATGCTGTAGATTCTTCAATTCTGAAAAGCTAGCATAAACATGTACACCTAAGACTCAGTTTGTGAACGTTTGGAACAATGTGCTGCAGTGCATCTTTTTTTCTCCCAGCAAGCTGTTACTGTAATAATGCTAAGCTATTGACAGGATGATCTAATTTCTTTACCAAAAGCTTAGTTAGTAAGATTGAAAAAAGTCGGAATCCGATCAAGTCTAGTGGATGTCTATTCATTAACCATTTCACTGCGTGTACCCATAGCCCATAGCGATTGGTAGTTGAGGTAAGATTATACCAGGCATTGACCAATTAAGGAGACGCATTCACAGTGAACCAATCTACACAGGGAGGAAAGTATTTGCAGGTGTAATTATTAGAACGATAAACAGGTTTGTCCTTGACACTATCCTTAGCGCTAGAGCCTTTTAACTTTTAGCAAGTTGAATACTGAAACTTGGGGTGTTTGAATTGGATTTTATTTCAATTATACTTGAGCTCCCAGGCTATAGCCTTCAAATATCACAGATTAAGTATTCCATCTTGAGGCTGGCAAGTGAATTGGCCCTATAGCTATACGTTCTTGGAGATGAAACTGGATTGAGTAAAGCCAATTTTTGATCGCTAGTAATCGGCTTTACTATGAACCACGCAATGTCACGTATTGTGCGTTGGAACTCCACTGCGTCATATTGTGCGGAGAAGAAGGAAAGATGTTTTATTTTGCCGATTATGGCGGCTAATACGCAACTTTTCAAATTACTGGTGATAGACACTTTTCCTGCACTATGGCTTACATAAACGTTAACAGATGCTAATAAGATTTTGTTTTAGTTTATTTGTAAGGGTTTCATGGTTCTGCCATGCAAGAAAATCTTTAATATATCTGCAAGTACATGTACGACATGTACTTTTGGATAACAATGTACATGTAGTTATAGCAAATTAAAATTTCAATAAAATATGTTTGGAGTTATTGACTCATGTTACTAGTGTTTTGTCGATTTGACTTATTTTCTCTTACATGGGATAGTTTGCTGATAACTTTAAGAAGATTGTCCTTTTGGGAAAATGTGAAATTCTTTTTAGTTGAATATCTCATTATTGAGTTTTACCATTGTCTATTTTTGTATCACTCAGAGTTTGTTTGCCGATGTCAGCACTTACCAATGACATCTTCCAAGGACACTTTGCCATCATTAGCCAGCAATTCTCTCATTTTGGAGGCAGTAGGGTATCGAATAGACCCCCCTCCTGAGTCGTCTTGGTTCCTTGGTCTAAGTGGATGATTATTATTATAATCTATAGTTGGAACTGTGAGGTCTATTGACTGCCTTGACTTCCTGTTGTGTGGCTGTAGTTTGAATCTGTCCAAAGATTCGGTATCACTGGCATTACTTCTAACACTGTTTGCCTTTGGAAATAGCGTCGTCTGTAAAGTTTACAGCTCATGTTGTAGTGTGAGAATGAAATATATGCATGTACATTAAACTAGTACAATATTATACATAAATTGACAATGAAAAATGACAAACCAATCAACTTTGACAACTCCGATAAAGGTTATTTCTATTGATCGCAATGATACCATTTATATTAATTAGAAATGAGCACAATCTGCAATTATCATATTAATAATAATCTTTATAAGTGTAGCAATACTCTAGTTTGATGGTTGTCCTAAATATACACAATAAGTTATAATAGTGTGTGTGTATGTTACTCTGTACTCAACTAAAATTATTTACTGTAAGAGTAGACTGAGGACAAAGGTGCGGCTAACCACAAGTAATTAACAATTTTTCATGTCTAGAATATCTAGAACAAACAATTTTTGTTTGTTTTTGATATTCTAGATATGAAAAGGAACTTCAAGTTGTCTGATTCGCATGCACAGCTAAAATGTGATAAATGAAATTCAATAATATTAATATGTAATGCAAAATGTTTGATAAATTGCACCGAACTTAAGCAATTTGATTCTCCCTTATAACTTTGTTTGAATTGGATCCAGGGCTAAACAGTTATTATAGTGTAATGATCTGATCTATTAATGCATAGTAAGTAAACAGTGACTTGAGATGCTACGTACATGTACATGACATGTAAGCATACATGTGCATGCAATAAGAACAGCATTTTCATCTGATGTTAATTAGCTTTTATGACAGATTTTCCCTTTCCATTCCTTTCCCTCAGTGTTAACTTGAGAGATCAATTAGTTGAAGGTATGTCTATTTTATTGCATTAAGAGTAAGTATTGATTGTGGTGATGTGTTACGAATTAACTCAGTATTACATAATAATGCCTGTTGAGTTATTACACTGATGAAGTTCTCTGTTAATGTACCTGTGTTAATACAGTATGTAAACATGTACCACACGGTGTGTTATGCTAAGTCATGTTATTTCACTATCACCAATTAGTTAATTCTCACAGTCAAACCTCAGAAATTGCTTTGTATTCAGTCAAAAAATAGTTCAAGCCATTTCTGCTACATGTAGCTCCCACATGACAAAATAGCACAAGTTTACCTTGTCAAATATCAACAATTCCACGTAGGTTCAAGCTACTCAGTAGAATGCAGTGTACTGTTGTAGTGTACCGTAGATACACTGTGTTGCACTTAGCAATTATTTACTGGCTGCCCAAATAAAACGTATAAACTACATGTATATGCCTATAAACTATATGGAATCACTAAGGAAATATCCAATAAGTTTTAATTAATTATATGTAATTGCATCTCGTGAGTTTGCATTGTTACTATTGTCACTATTATACAAATATAAGTTACACTGTATTGTCTGGCACAAAAGTAACAAGTGACTTTCTAACTCCTAGTAATTATTTTCAGTTTAAAATCATGTCTTCTTCATAATAAAGAATACAGTCATAGTGACTTGTAGATTTGTACCCCGCCCTATAAACTATAGAAGGTGGATAATAACAAAGCTTACCTCTTGCCTGGGACCATCTAATGTGGCATAGGCGTTAGTTTCGGGGGCGGTTACCGGACGTCCCGGCTCCATATACAGACATCTTGATGCTGGAGTGAGTCTACCCCTAGATAGAGGTCTCGGTCTATTACTGTCAGAGTCAGAGGTAAACATTGTAATAGTCGGGTACTTCCTGTTGAACAGTGTGCTCTACAAATACAGCAAGGTGATGTGCATGTATCACTGTACATGTACTCTGGGATATACAATTAGATGTATGTACTTCCATTCCAACCCTGACTCCTAAACAGTTTATGGTGCTTGGTAAAAAACAAAAAATTGTGAAAGTGTGGCAGGTAAGGCAAATATATGTACATGTATATCGAGGAATATGTTCACCTCACAAAACTGTGTAAGTTACATTACATGGGAATTTCAAATTGTAGTAAATGCCTTGATGTTACTTTATTCACTGAGCCTTGCTGTCTCTAGTAGTATTGATGGGTAGTCAGACTGTTCAGAGACCACACCCTCCCCCCAGCTCCCCAGGATCCACACCCTTCCCCCAGCTCCTCAAAATTTACACCCCCTCAGCCCCCCAGAATCTACACCCTTCTCTTCTCAGAAAACTAACTTTTGCATGCAATCCACTGCAAAAAGTGGCAAGTCTATTGAAGAAACATTTCCATTGCATGCTCTCATACTAATAATTACATCAAGAAGAGCTATCTATCACAAGCAGAGCATTGTACATGTACATGTATGATAGAGGAGAATAGGATGCATATTATTATAATGATCAGTACTGCTCATGCCTTCTTAACCAACGTTTTAGCTTTAATTTCTAAAAATTAGGTGAACTGTAAGTAAATATTACAGGTGCACCCCCCCCCCACCCCCCCCCCCCCCCCCCCCCGTGAGACGCTTATTGGCAGCAATATACATGTACACCACTATAATATCTACTGATAGGCCTAGTGAATAGCATAACTTATTTCTAGCAAATTGGTTGATAAATGTACAGTATATAGGATAATAACTAGACGTGTATCACCTACATTATGTTAAAATGAAGAATTCAAACTTGGATTATTGCAACAGTTTTAACAGGAAATTAGTGATCAATAATTATAAAAGATCTAATTAGTTCTTGTAATCAGCACTTGATGCCTTGAGTTGCATGACTGGGGCACCTACACAGTAGCTGTAGGGTTTATTGATTATGAATACTATCTAAATGTGTAATACCAGTTTTCTACTTGGACTGAAGCACATGAGCAATAACTACTCTCATGACCACCTCCAAGTCTTAGCTGGGCTCTATCACAACTTGTCTGACTATCTGACGAGGTGTTGTATGAAGTAGAGTAGTGATAGCGGTAAAATGAGTCCACCAAATAACTCATATACGACATTGTCTCCACTGCTAACAATCAGCGATAGATTATGTTTGTATTTATATACATTTTATGTGCAGCTTTAGTGTGAAGATATTATATTAATAAACTAACCATACCCGTTGACCTTCTATCGGTTAGTCGTGTAGCAAACAACAATTTACTTACACTATTATACAACATTCTAATGGTATCTTGGAATTCAACAATTAATATTTGCCTTGAAATGCCTGAAATTTCTTCAATATTTTATGCATTACTTTACAAGACAATCAACCATTGACTGCAATGTGTAAAAGTCAATGCAGCCTACATTTACGTGTTTTGCGCTAGAATACCTTGTCGACAAATCTAACACATGAAAACTGTTACAACTACTCACCCAAGCTAATATCTTACCCGAGTACTAGGAGTTGACTCCACCATAGCTTGCTGGTAATCTAAGCTGCCTGATTTGCTATATGATGCTCTCTGTTTCACAGCGGAATCGTAAGACTGGCCCACAGGTATATTCTCAGTCCACACACGGTGCAGTAGTCTCCCTTGGCGTCTTTGTAGCTCTCTATACGCCTTAGCTTTGTTCATTCTCACCAATGCATTGTTTTTCTCAACGATTTCTATCAATGAAATAAAAACAAACTTTTTGTTTGCATTGTCAACGTAGTAATCTATTGAAATGCTGTCAGTGATATTCGAAGCTCAATTAGTGTAGTTTTATTGACACTCTTTGGTAACTGTGTATACTGAAGCTTTGCTCTGTTTACTGTTTCCTTAAACATGTTGGCACTGCTCCCCTATAAGCATTGTTCCTTTATTTACTCTTTCAATTACCTTATCATTTGACGACTTGATTTAGAAAGCACTTTGTGTAGATTATTGTACCCTTATAAAAATGTTAGTTTAGTTTAGATATCGGCATCACCTGTTACTATTTATAGCACAGTAAAGGTACCGCCTCAAAATAGAAGCACAAATTATCCAATAATCTTCTTTGATAAGAAAGAAGCCTGAGCATACAGACCCAGACTTTTGTTTATTTGTCACCGTAGCAACAATAACACCAATTGGACATAAGAAGTAACCTGGTAGCCATTGTTTTATTACAGTCATTCAGCTTAACTTGCTTCATTGACTTAGTCACACCATCACCATGATAAAATGCATGAGCTAAATAGATTACTCATACATAATTATTACTACAATCAACAATTAAAAAACCAACAATTCACTTTGTTTATTTATTTACTTATTGCTTCAAGTTACATACAATTAGGTTAATAGCCATCCCACCACTGTAATTGCTTTCTTGAATCAAGGAAAAAGGAACTATTTTATTTAAGCAGAAAAGGTTGTTCTCTCGATGAACAATAAGTTTTCATAGTTTACCAAACTATAAACTGCAAACAAGGGCCCAAAACTATTATTTTTTTCATTACAGGAGCTCCAAAAGCAAATGAACACAAGGAAGACAATCATGTAGGTAAAGTAGTACTTATGATGTGGCTACCATATTTCAACCAGTGTTAAGTTTATATTCTTTCTCACAGCTTGCGAATCATAATAATTAATCTTACGGCAGAGAAAGACAAACCTACATGTACATGGCGTAGACTTAGATTTACCATTAGTGAATAATATTTATGCCCCAGCAGTAACCAGCCTGTCAGGTTATGATGTACACGTGCATGTAGGACAGTCTAACTGACTCAGTATGGTGATTATATAATTTTGGATGCCTTGAGAAGAAGAAGATACATGTAAGTTTAAACCTGTTAACTGCACATGTGTATGCAGTTAAATCTCACTGTATTAATTATGTAGGTACATGGTCTTACAATACACATGTAGGAGTAACTCATTGCTCTAAAGCTTTTAATTATCACATAAACTAATTCATAGCCCACATTATCCCTGTTCAGTGTTTTGCATAACAATATACACTAGTTTAATAAGTAAACTAAGTGAGTGTGAAATAACATTACATGACTGATCGCCTGTTTAGAGAAACAGTAAAGAATTGAATCAGTTACGACCCAGTTTCTAACAAAAGATATTTCTCTCACAATAGTGAATAGAAATGGTTGTATAAGCCCTCACAAAACCATATACATTACATCATGGGTAAATAAAGTTCAACAATTAATTATTTTATTCCTTGGGTAGTGTAACTATGATGTTATAGTAATTATTCTATTGAAGGTGAGTGTGGCCACTTGTATTCAATTAGTAAAACTGTTTCAAGTATGTTTCAATTTAAAGCCTAATATTATACACAGAATGAACAGGCCTTATAATACAGAGAGAAATTACACTTAAAGACTGGTTAAAGAAAGTGGTTATTTTCTGTAGTATATATAATAATTAAAAATAAAATAATGTCAAAGAATATCTAAACATAGCTACTCAATGTTTATAATATAAGTGGGTTCGGATGTAGGTGTACAGGGATAATATTGCTACAGACATGTGTATGTAATCTGAACCCAATAATGCGTGTGCTGTGTAGGAGTTGCAAATTTATAATGTAGGGTGCAAATTACATAATATACACATGTGCACTTTACTTGTATATTTAAATATTAAGGTGGGTGGGTATATGATCAATATTGCAAGTACAGTAATAAAGTTATCAATAATCATTGATGAGACAGGTGGCTTGTACCTGCACAGACAATTCTGCTGGTCACATGAAAAATGAGCAAAGTACAATACAATGTTCCACCCAGCTACAGGTTCCCAGACTTACATGAAGCTAGTGTGGAATTCCCGGACTACTCATACACAATGTTACTACTAAGTTGAGCTGCTAATTATTTGCCGATGATGAACAGTGAACACAGTCTGTCCAATTTGTTCCTGGGCCTAACATATATACATGTACTTTAGTACAGTATACAGTGTATGTTTACCGAATGATGCTGTACCTCTCATGAGTGTTAATACAGTAGGACAGCCTTACAAACTATAAAGAGTAGCAGCAGAGAATTACTCTAGCACTTCTAGGGTTGTTTGATGATCACAGACTATTTAATGACAACATATACATGTACACAGTGTGTATATAGTGCATGTACTTGTAATATACATGTACATCGTAGTATGCCTTATACTCACTAGAAATTACTATTGCATTACGCTGCGTTTCTTTTACCAATTCTACACGTATGTACGTGTATGTCACAAGATTGGACTATGTGGACAATGCTCATAGCGTGACTGTGTACTAGGACATGAGAACACCATACACAGCAATTTAGTGCCCATAAGTACATGTCATGTACAGGGCATACTCTCTCAACTGTACAAGCATTGACAGGAAGCCAATATACTGCCCTGCGCGCTGCCACACGTGCTGACTGCAAACTGATATAATTATCTAGGAGCTAAAATCATTAAAAAATTAAATCATATAGTGGTGTAAATGGCGTAATGTAGGGTATGTTAAACAGACCAGAGTAATTACATTTATTTCTAATAATATTATTTATCCATTTCATTTGGTAGTGCTACAATTACATTGTAATATATACTTTGTAGTAACACATGCATGACAATGTACACGATAACATACACTACGTGAAATCGTATACAATTTAGAAATTATCTATTAGTAAGAACATAATATATCCATATACAAACATTGGATTGTGAGGCGCGTACTAGCTAACAATTACATAACTTACCTCTAGGACAGCATGGATAGCATAGAGGTAGTTATACGCATGACACAGTTTAATAATCGCAAACTAACGAAATGGTTTAACTTTCACAGAACAGGCTGACCTGCCAACAGCATCTGACTCAGAACAGATCAGTTATGGAGCCTGAGGTCACATGAAATGAGTATGCAATACACTTGCATTACAACATGGACTATGGGTAATACATTGATCAATATCTAAATTCATTGTATGCACAGGCCAATTAAAAATGTATATTTAATATCATTCATGCTACGCTACTTTGAATAAGTGTTCATAACAGTGAATTATATAATTATACGTATCTTTTGTTTCAAACTATTTTTGACAATGTAGAATTATAAACAAACCACTCATGCGTACTGACTGACAACTTGAACGGATAGGCATGCACACTGTGTGTTTTAATGTGTTCAGATAGGACTGTGGGAATAAAGAATAACATTCTATCCAATATAAACCATCGTGTAAACGGAAGGGTCCACGCTTGGGATGAGGTGGTGACTTTTAATTTTAAAGTACTCAGTAGTCAGGTAGAAGGCAATTTATACTGCAAAATGTGGTTTTTACTTTTCTAACAGCCCAACTACATGAATTTTACAAAAGGCTTCTACATGTACCCTGCAAAACTGGCTGTTATAACCCGCAAAAAATTGACAACAAGCCCATTTAATCATGTTATTCTGACTACGTAGATAGCTACGTAATGTAAGATTCAAGTGAATTGAACTTCAGCCCAAGTAATTTACCCCCCAAACCTGTGACGTACCCCTACGTAGTCTCCTCCACAACGTAGACTAAAACAATAGATTCAGGATTTCCTTTGGCAACTATTACCTTATGACAATTGGCCCCAGGGGGTGTGAATCACTAGTATGCATTGGTTCAAGGTAACTAAATGCCATCTATGCTGTCAGAGATATTGATTTCTAATCATTATTATTATTAAACGATTTCCAATAATTACACAATGGATAATTAACTCTCGATAATAAACAGTTTCGTACATTGACCTTAGATGGTGATTTATCTGTAACCCTGCTGCACAGCTGGTATGCCAATAGCCTGAGCACTAGTGCATGTAAGAAATGTAGCCACAGTTAAACTGTTTGATCTGTAATCTTGTATCCTTGAAGTTACGTCATGCAGTTTGTACATTACCATTAAGATATACTTCCCATACCATGTTTATTTACGGAACAGACCTATTTACCCTTAACCACTGAAGTAAACACCCACTGTTAATACAATCAACTATGCTATACACAGTAAGAAAAATTGAGGTTGGACAGCATTTAGAAGATTTTGAACCTTTGCATAGACATATAAGTTATGTAATGTTTCACTCCAATTGATCAGAATTCCTAACCCTGAGAGAACACACAAGGGTGAAGCCCCATCACTACCCAGCTCATAGATATACATGCTGGTATTTAATCCCATTGTCTGTTGAAGCACCCTAGCTAAGTTTCAGTTAGGTTTAATATGACAAGTCATATACCATGTAGCCTTAGATCCTTTATGTGATTAGAGCAAGTAGATTGAGTGGGTGACCCCGAATATAACAGAGAAGGCAATTTCTCCCCCAACTACAATTTCACTATAATCATGTACAATTATTGCTTCTGCCTGCTAATATAGGAAATCTGCTAGTCTACTCGTGTGTTATTAGACATTGTAAAGTGACTATTCTGTCTACATGTAATATCATGTATCAAGCTGACCTATACTAATGGGCAGAATAAGTATGTCTCATATAAATATGTTAAAAACTCAACAATTTGCATACATACAATGTACATGCTGGTCTACAAAACACTTGCATCTACATGTAAATATCTCAGTCTGCAGTGAAGTGACCTTGACTCTTTTACATTTAGAATGTGATGAGACACTTTCCTACTTACAACTACATGTATATTAGACTAAATACTTATTATTATATATCACTGGGTTCAATTTGGCGCAATGCAACAGTAATTCAAATATAATATCTTGATAATACAATCATGATTGTAATTTAGAATAATTCAGTACTTGCATGACAGTACAGAGTGTACATATACATGTACATGCATGTACTTCACCACCATAAAATTGAATATTTGTATGCTTTCCATGCATAATACAAAGACACCATAGATTATTGCGTCATAATAAACACCCCTCCAAATAGTATAATGTTAGTGATCGTTCGTCAGAAGTAGAAGCTGTTGTGTAACTTGATACATTTATATGAATATAAAAGGTGGAATCATCTCTAGTTTTGCATATACAGTATAATGTATATTGACAAGTTGAATTTATAACCATGGTCAGCACTTACCTAGTGTAGCTGTCGGCATCCTTCTCTGAACCAGGTTTGTCATGACGTCGCGCTTTACTCCATTTCTGTTTTGTTTGCTCTTTAATAAGTTTAGGTTACTGGTTCTATGGTGTATGATACAGTAGGTCACTGGATAGTGTATGGTTTAAACCCTGATAACCTACTGGCCCAGCATATCATCTATTTGAAATATACATTAGTAACTAGAACAATAAGTAATTAGCCACATAATATTTTGAATTCACTGAAATAACTATAATTATGCTTACATAACTTTGCCACATAAATATTTCAAACAATGGCCAAATAAATTGACTGCTAATTTACAATACAGCTGCTTTGTTGCGAAGTAACAAAAATAATTCAGTACTACTACTGTCCCACTACATGCTATGTTTATGTTAATTTTGTCTCACTGAATACGCTGAATAGATGACTTATAGATACACAGCGCATACCACCACATGTATGTAGACATCACCACATGCTAGTGCATGTCACCACATGTTAGTGCTGTGTAGGTTCCTACCTACATAAATATATATACATGTATAACATTGTAGCTGCCAATCAAAAGCTGGCTAGCATGCTGATCTGCCCAAGACTTTAATTAGGAAATTCTAGTGAAAATGGGTGCTGGGTACACAGTTCTTTCAGAGGTACCACCTGAATCATGTGCATCTAAATGCAACGTATTTATATGTAATATACTAGTTTATGTGCTGTACATTTAGGCCTATAAGTTCCAGATAATTATACATACACATGTACATGTACATATTACACGTTCATGTACATGTATAACATAATATCTTATATTATAACATGTTCATGTACATGTACATGTATAACATATTACATGTTCATGTACATGTACGTGCATGAATGCATTGTAGCGCATTATAGATATGTAGAGACTACGCTTTAATATTGTCAAATTTTGTATTATAATGATTAGACCAGGTATACCGCCTGCATGTAGATCAGGAGTTGCCTACTCTCCAATCTAACTGTGGGGAACCATTGAATGGGATTTGTCGTGATCCAACATTGAAGAGGCAGACACAAACCTAATTACATCTGCACTTATTTAGCTACAATGATGTAACTTGGTAAAATATTTCATTTAAATACTCATATAATTGCATCAATGAATTGATAATGAAATTATTTTGGCTGTGACACCTGAAAAAAATAAGATAAACACTTTAAATAATGGATTGAAAGGAATAGAATGTTTAACAATTGATCAGATTGACAGGTTTAGATTGATTGAAAACTGACACGTTTAGTTACAAAAGTAAATTTATGTTTTATAGTATTATGAACTCTAAACCCATTGAAATATTCAACTGTGAATAGACCACTGAACAAAGCTCTCTTATTAATAACATGGAGCCCTATACTTTCACCTGGCAGCCTTCCAAGTACATGTACATGTATATGCAGCAGACTACAAGCATTGATAAAAGGAGTGACAACTCCTAGGGGCTTCAACTAGCTGCATAGCATCTTATATTTATAAATCAATATGATTATATCAAATGTAGTGCATCATATTTCCCGTATGCTTGTATTCTTGGTGCTTCACCAATGTTCATCATTATTATTTACAATAATAGTGGCAGACTCCCAGTAAGCTGGTGGTATTCACATACATTTAACTATGCATGTATTATTTGTAGTGGTATGTGAGCTTATACCAAGGTTTCACCACTACTAACACTGTTCAATCACTGTCAGTTTAACCCAGCATGAAGAATTGTGCTAAAATATGGAACAGATAGTGCTGGTGCTACCAACTTACTAGCCCCACTATTTCAAGCTAAATAACAGACAATAGTTGAGTATTCCACAAAAAATCCAACCAACATGAAAGGAAAAAGGCGTTCTTGACATTGTAGGTCACCTCTTTACATTGTAGGTCACCTCTTTAATAAGTTACTCTGATGGGCAGTGAAACACAAGTGACTGTGATTATCAGTGCTGTGGCATAATAGTAGGCGTCAGTAGTATAGTCAGTGCAGATCTACACAGACACCCGGCCCTTTCCGCGTCGTATTAGCCCTAGATCCAAAAACTCCCCGGGCGGACGACCACCCCACCCGTCCTCTCGCCCCTCCTCTCCCCTAAACCTCACTCTATGTGCAAAGCCCTAGAACCTACTCCCCCCCATCGCGGGTGGGGTTTCAAAAACCTCATCGGCTGTTCCGCGGAACCCAGTCTAAAGAGCAAACCCCTCGCCCCATCCCACGGCTCGGGCGAGGGGGCGCGCGCGTACGCGCGCGCCCCCCCCGCCCCGCGAACCCCACCCGTCCTCCCTCCACCCGTCCCCGCCCCTCCCCACCCCTCCCCACCCCAAACCCCTCCGCCTCGCCCTCCGCCTCGCGGCGGTTCTCGTTCGCGAGTCCAGCCGTGGTCCCACGCCGCCCTCCCCCCGCCCATCCCCCGCCCCTCCCCCGCCCTCCCGCCCCAACGACCCGTCGCGACCCTCGCGGGCGGACCGTCGGCTGGAGTAGGGTGAAGCGAAGGAAAATACGGGTTAGAGTAATGATAGGCTACACCCGTGCGGAGTGCCCGTGCAGAGTTTACGACGCTGACTATACTACTATAAAAAACTTACCGAGTGGTGGTGGTGGTGCTTCCGGATGATTTCTTCGCCGGGGACTGTTGAGACTGAACTGGTCGGGGTGACACCGCACTCGCGCGCTCCTCCGTTCGAGCGCCCCCGGACCTTCGATGAAAGACTCGCGTCTTAACCCTCATTTTCCCCGGACCCTCCCCTAGGGGAATCGCCCGTCCCCGTGACGAGCGGCGAGAGAAAGTGAAGGCGGTGGCTCTTCCGCGCTTCAAACCGTAGACTTCGCGAGGAGGTTAGCCGACGACATCATCGCTCGGAGGGGTAGAAATAGAAATAGATAAACGGGATAGATGGATGCTTGTCTTCTCATCGCCATCGTCATCATCATCATCATCATCATCATCATCATCATCATCATCATCATCATCATCATCATCATCCTACAAATAGACCCGCCTCTACGATGATGTCGTTGACTCGCCACCAATTTCTTTGACCACCGCGTCCACTTTCCCCCGGGTAGCAAACTCCGATAGGGAGAGAGCGCATCGTGCGCGTGCGATGTCACCCCCCACCTACGAATGAAGACAATAGAAGAAATGTGAACTGATAAGGGGTGAGTATGAGCGGAAGCTGCGCTAGTATCGTCTACCCCTTTGGTTTGGAGAGGTAAATGGTTTTTAATGTATTAGCTAGTGTTTTATTGCTCGGTTTTAAGGCTACAACCGGTAAACCCTCCGTTTTGAGGACGGAGACCCCTTACAATAGAGAGTGAATGTGAAAAAAATTATACGGGTATATGTACAAGGGTTATGATGCACTGTTCGTTTACTCTCCAATTTATCGAATGAAGTAGTCTCATCTCCGAGAAATCAGTACTAGCATTCTATAGGACTCGTACTCACCCCGTCTTCTGCAACCTTCCGCTTACCATAGAAGTAGGTGAGTCCGGTCTTTAGCTGGGTGTAGCTATACGTTTGGTTTCCTCTTCTGATAAAACCCCGATTGTCCCCTCTCACCGACTCCCCTGTCCTGAGCACGGAGAGGAACTTCTCTTTGGTTAGGGCGTTTCCTCTTTTGTTTAGTCCTTTGCTGCTATACTTGCTATCACCATCAGCGGACCAGCAAAAGTATGTTTTTGAGTTGAGCGCGATGACCCCCTCTCCCCGAAACTCCTCCTTAAACAGGCCGGGGGTTCGTGTTTCGTATCGTTGCACCTTCTCACAACATTCCCTCATCTCCCACTCTTGACCAAGCACCTTGGTCGTGATAAAGTCTTCCTTGTGCCTATCGCAGAAGGGTCTGGGAAACCATCTACCATATTCTCTGTAGAACTCTTCTTTTTTATCTTTTCGGATGACCTCATCTATACTACGAGCACTCAGAGCCATGTAAGCGCTATCCGTGTCCATTTCTACGTACTCAAAGTCCTCTCTGCTGACGAATCTGTGAAAATAAAACGGACGGGTTGTAGGGGGGGGGGGGGTTGGGGTTGACACCAAAGAATAAATAGAGAAGGATTTGATAAAATCTTTGTATAGTCTAGTTCTACTTACCTATCCATAAAGTCGTAGTAGAATTCTAGCATTCTCAACTTGGCTCTCTGGAGGATAACGAATCCTACGACAGATGGAACATCCATTCGAATCTAAAAGAAAGAAAGAGAGAGAGAGAGTTTACCCTACCACTCAGAAAAAGTTTCGTCAAATCAAGAATCAAAATAAAAAAAAAAGATTGTCAACACTTGCCTTTTTCTTGTGAAGCTCTATCTCAAAGTAGTTTTCATCAACTTCGTTTAGACTAGAAAAGTGCCTACTCCTCACTTTGACAGCCGCCTCCTCTACTGTCTCCACATACTTGACAGTCTTATGTTTCTCTTTATTTGTTATGGTCTTTCCGTAGGCTGAATTCCCAACGAGCTTGCTGGTGCTGGCCAAGAGGGCCAGGTCGGGGTTCACATCCCCACCTCTTCTTGCGTCTGAGACCGAAGAACCAAAGTCTTTGTAGATGGCTCGTGGGATAAAGTGAACAAACTGATAAATCCTGGTAATTATCAAACCTTGATCTAGATACCATCTAGCCAGATCGGAGAGTAGTGTGATTCGCTCGCCAAAAAGACTCCCCACGAGCATTCGCTGAGGTCTCTTCAAGAATCCGTTCTGTTCGGCAAAAGCGCGCATGTGTTCGCTAAGGTGTTCTCTTCCCACGTTTATATTCTTGAAAATAGGTGCCATCTCAGAGAACTTCGCTTTTAGCTCTTCGGGTACGGAAATGTCACACTCCACTAAACCATAGTACTCTCCACTACGAATGTTATTGATTATCTTATCGAGGTTGACGTAACCCCTCTCCGGATAGAGAGAAGAAAAGAAGATGGCGAGAAATGTCCTAACTTCTACATCCGAACGAACTCGCGCTTCCCACTCACACTGCCGAGTGGTGATGAGCTTATAGCCTAGAGCCTTGATGTAATCTTCTTTCCTTGCAGTGTCCACCCGGAGCTCTTCATTCGTCATGTTTCTGACACCTTTTCCGTTCCCTCCTAGCTCGCACTCGTGCCCATGCCAGTAGCAACCGTGGAATTGGTACACCGTCCGACTCTGTTCGCTATAACCATCCACTGGTAGGTTGTGACAGCCTATCCTCATTTCTCCTCCATTCTGTTGGTGAAGGATGACCTCTCCTCTCTTCCACGATTGGAACTCTAACCAACCATGCGCCACTTTGCTGAACTTTTTAATAGGTTCTAGAGCAAAGCCTCGGCTCTCTAGCCTCCGCCTGGGATAACCCGTAGGCATATTCCCCATCATACAGTATAGGTAGAGGGCGTTGGCATCAACTCCCAGAATGGACCTACAGGGTTTTGTGGATGTGCCATACATCTTCTCTCGAATAGAGGTCACTCCAACTTCATGATGTCTGTGAAAGATAATGCTTGGCCCTCCCACGAGGTTATCGCGAAGAGTATGGTACAGACTTTTGCTCTCCTCATCGAACAGACATATGGGTTGCGAGTTGCAAAGTTCGTCTCGGAGAGACATTAACCTATGCAGCGGAAGAGCGGCTTGTGGAGGAGAGTAGCCATAAGGTCGGGCCTCCACCTCCATAAACAACCATCTGATAGCCAAGCCTGGAAGCGAGATTGCGGATTTCAACATGTCAATACCCTTTTGTCGATAGATAGAGCTCTGACGTGCAATGGCCTCGATGAATGGGGCCACATCGAGGTTGTTGTACCAGATGAGAAAATCCCTGAACGTTTCCATGTTCTCTCTTTCCCACACGACCTGACAGTGGTGATAATCTTGCTCGCTCAATTCTTGCTGAGTCAGCGAGTTGAAAAATCTCTCTCGGGGAGGGAGTCCATAATAATCCAACCTTCTCAGGGAATCTACCCAGTCGTAAGGAAAGAATCCCTTACTCTCTGACACGCCAAATGCCTTCAAGTATTTGGAGTAGTTGAATCCCGGTGCGATAAAGTTGCATATGTCAAGGAACCTAAAACGTCTACTCTCCACGCAGGACATACTGTTAACACGCTTAACGATGAAGACAAAATCTTCTCCCTCCTCCTCTTGTAGAGAGCGAAGCAAAGGTCCCTTTAGTATATTTAGGTCATACTTTTGTGAGTTGAAACCAACCACCGGAACGCTGGAGATGTGCTGTTCTAACTCTCTTTCTAATCCGGAGAGACCGGACTTCACCCTGTAAGTCGAGACGTTAGAGAACTTTTCGTCAGCAAAGGCTTCTTCTCTATCCGCCCGATCCGCAAGGAAAGTAGAGAGTCGCTTGCGTACATCCCGGAATCTTTCTCCGAACAAATCTCCTGCCACGTCAGCAATCTTTGCTATGTAGTGGACAAATTGACGAATGCACTTCGTTCCATCCTTGCTGTCGACACTCCTCACAAAGCACTTGGCCTGCTCAAACCCCGGGACGTTAGAACATACAGATATGCTCAGTAACTCGTGTCTTGCACTAAAAGTCATTGTGGAGGTGTTAGTTTGTAGGTTGTCTTTTGGCATGAAGCATTCAATATCATAGGTGATATAGTAGGGGTAGTATAAGAGGTCGGGGTTCACCACCTCTATTCCCGCCACTCGCTTGAGTTTTGTGAATATGGTTGGCGGGGGTCCAAACGTTCCACCAGGGAAAACAAACACCGATGCTTCCTCTGGCGAGCACTTATGTCGCCGTAGGCTGGACAAACGTGTGAAAGCGCCATCGCACAACTTGCAGGTGAAACATCTGGCAAACAAATCAACATTCTTTATCCAGCTGAAGTGGTTTTCGTACATGTTGACAAAGAGTTTACGGGCTTTGTTTCGTGCCCCAGATGACCAAACTATCGGAGCTACCCCCTCATCAGTTAGGCAGAAGACTATTATAGATATGTCAAAATGATCTTCCAAGGCCAGCAGATCACTCGCGCCCACCCCGGGAAAGTCTGACAAAGTTGATGAGGGTGGGGAAGAAGATCTAGATTGTCTCATGTATTGTTTAAACAAGCGATGTGTTGTGGTCTGAGAGGGGCGATGACAGCAACATCCCTTCTTTGGGTCGCAGTTACAGTCATACATCATGGCCAAACATCTAAAGAAACACAATTTGTCTGGGTAGGGACGGGCACCTCCTCTGGACCAAAAGTCTACATCTAGTGCTATCACATGTCGGTTGTTAAGTATGTAGTCTGGGAGTTTGCTCACTACACCACCCACCTTGCCAATCTCTAGGAGTTTATAGATGTAGAATGTCAAATTTGCAATGTGACGTAAAACCCAAGCGGTGTTCGGTCTCCTTTGTGCTGACCTCTCTCTCAAGTCGAGCTCCTGCACAGATTCGCAAAACTCTCTCATCTCATTCTCTGCTCTGATCAGTCTTGGCTTGGGGAAGAACGCGGCATTGTTGCTTGATGAGTGAAAGTAGCGCAACTCTCCACTGGTCTTATGCTCGAGGATGACTCCAGCGCTACAGTTAATCTTCACAGTACAAGGTACTCTCTTCCACATCGCTCTCAATTTAGTCCACACCTCTTCATCTCCTTCATCTTCACATTCCCCTCTCCACACTCGAACGTTGAGAATGTCTTCTACAGGACGAGAGTGTATTGTGGACCTGATCGAGCTCCAATAGCGGGCTAGTAGCACCCCCATCTCATCCCCCTCTTCAGCTGTTGGAGGTTTGGACCAGAAAACATCATCAAACTTCTCTGCATCCCCCTCATCTTTTTCCGCCTTGGCCTCGCTATGAAATCGTCTCATGTGATGACCTAGCTTTCTCCTCCCATCAAAACATCCGCCACAAACCGGGCACTTGTGTGGGTGAGCCTGTGCATGCATTCTCTTCGTGTGCCTGTCTAGAGAAAACGCTGTTTTGAGAACCAGACCGCATAGTTGACAAGTGTGCTCGGCCTGACGAGAGCTCTCCCCCCCTATAAAAATACAAAATAGTAGGGTGTAAGTTATTCTTTTACCTCATACTACTATTAGCAATCCACAATTGTTACCAACTACCTCATTTAGCACTAACCTTTTTTACTTGTTGACATCTCTGATCAGGTGCTGACTAGTAGGTAAGTGTCTCTGTTTAGTCTCCCTATAAAAAATATATAGTAGTAGGGTGTAAGTTAATTTTTTTTTGTTTTTGGCTCAATAGCGTTATATACAATAGACACTTCACAATTGCTGCCGATTACCCTATTTAGCACTAACCTTATGTTGTACTTGTTGACATCTCTGATCAGGTGCTGACTAGTAGGTAGCTGTCTCTGTTTACTCTCACTCTGTTGACTAGAGGCTGATTGTTCATACTGCTAGAGTGAGAAACTCATACCTTAAATAGTAGTATTCAGTGGGCGGAGTCTAACCATTTCCCCACCCTTGGCAATACCACCCCGATGTGAATCCGAAGCCTCCCGATGTGATTCCGAAGCTTCCCGATGCATCCCGATGTGATTCCGAAGCTTCCCGATGCATCCCGATGTGAATCCGAAGCTTCCCGATGCATCCCGATGTGATTCCGAAGCCTCCCGATGCATCCCGATGTGATTCCGAAGCTTCCCGATGCATCCCGATGTGAATCCGAAGCTTCCCGATGCATCCCGATGTGATTCCGAAGCTTCCCGATGCATCCCGATGTGAATCCGAAGCTTCCCGATGCATCCCGATGCATCCCGATGTGATTCCGAAGCCTCCCGATGCATCCCGATGCACCCCGATGTGAATTGACACATCGGGACACATCGGGAAGCTTCGGAATCACATCGGGATGCATCGGGAAGCTTCGGAATCACATCGGGATGCATCGGGAAGCTTCGGATTCACATCGGGATGCATCGGGAAGCTTCGGAATCACATCGGGATGCATCGGGAAGCTTCGGAATCACATCGGGATGCATCGGGAAGCTTCGGAATCACATCGGGATGCATCGGGAAGCTTCGGATTCACATCGGGATGCATCGGGAAGCTTCGGAATCACATCGGGATGCATCGGGCAGCTTCGGATTCACATCGGGATGCATCGGGAAGCTTCGGATTCACATCGGGATGCATCGGGAGGCTTCGGATTCACATCGGGATGCATCGGGAGGCTTCGGATTCACATCGGGGTGCATCGGGACACATTGGGATTGGATAATAAAAAGGGAGGAGTCAAGAAATGAGCAGATGTATAAAGGGAGAGTGGGATCACAGTCTCAGCATTCAAAGTTCAGCACATCACTACTGTACAGGAACACTACTACAATAGTACATTATCAATGGATACTGACAACATAGTCCAGAACCAAGAAGAGTTATTTGCGGGCTTAACGGACTCACAAATGGATGGAATTATTGAAGAAGAAGAGTGCAGTCAGAAGAGGAAAGAAGAGGTGGATGCGTTAAAAGAGGCACGGAAGAAGGGGAAAATAATAGGAGTGGGGAGTCTTGCCCGAAAGGATCTTTCTAACATGGCGGACTCTCCGTCCTCCCCGGAGCGGGCCTCGGATAGGGGCGAGACCACAACAACCAAGAAGAGGAAGAACCCAAAAGGAGATGAAATCTGTGCTAAGAAAAAAAAGAAACCCCAGGCGATTGTAATATCAGATGATGATGATGATGGCCACGGAGCCGATACGGCTACGGAAGAAATGGATGGTGGTGAGACGACGAAGGGAAAAAAAGCTACCAAGTCCCCTTGCAAGGGGAAGAAAAAGAGCGGGGGACTAAGCCTGGAGAAAGCTCGTGCAGTGGCGGCAACCCTAATGTAAGTAGCCCTATTCGTATATCTATAAATTACCGTACTATCTTTCTCCCGTTTAACCACTTTGTCGGATCTATATACACCACTTTCATTATTGTAGGAGCATGGGAGCGGAGAAGAGGAGCTCTCTGCAGACGACGGTGAAGCTGTCGGAGCTAGAGCCAGGAACTGTGCTAGAAGTGAGTGGAGGTTCGGTGGTTGAAACGGCATTCGGAAAAGCATTCTTAGCCAGGGCAAGCTATGTGGATGACAAGGGGATGAGACATTGCATCAGCTTTCACACCAACATTCGTCACGCCATGCCCAAGCTAGCGGATGTCAAAGAAGAGGAGCTAAAGGACCTTACCCTTCCACCTAGGATCATGGTGTACTTGGGACAGCAGGAGACCGCTAAAGGACAAAACACATTCAACCGTATCGAGAGCGTGTGCTCCCTGCCAGGAGCAGCCATGAAAAAGCTGGCCGGTGACTTGAGAAAGAAGACCTTGGTCCATTTGGAAGAATTTTTTCGAGTGCAAACGCTATCTTCCTTCCCCGTTGGTTCTGTGCTGGTGGTGACCGCGCTCCGACCCACATACGTCCCAAGATGCGGTGATGGTGATAATGCGAGCAACTCCATTGCCACCTACGAGTGCCGGATTGGAAACGAAGAAAAAAAGGGAGAAGTCTTCCTTCCGGGACGTCTGGCAGTTTCGATGAAAGAGCTCCTCCCCTCCGTGATGGTGTACAAGGGACAGAAGACTTCCAAGAGCGGGAGAACATTCTACGATTGTGCCATTCTAGACTCCATCCTCGGCGAGCGTCTCCTCCCCGCCACTGCACAGTTTTGAGGCAAAAACTTTTGTCATTCACACTCATTCGTGTCTACTTATCAATTGATTTTATATTATTACTCTCAAACTCGTGTATCGTTAGCCTTACTCATATTTTTCATAGTCGTATATCGGTTTTTATCGATTGATTTTATATTATTACTCTCAAACGTATTGAAAATTAAAACAAACTCGTGTATCATTACCCTTACTCATATTTTTCATAGTCGTATATCAAGTTTTTTATCGCTTGATTTTATATTATTACTCTCAAACGAATTGAAAATTAAAACAAACTCGCGTATCATTACCCTTACTCATATTTTTCGTAGTCACATATCAAGTTTTTTATCGATTGATTTTATATTATTACTCTCAAACGCATTGAAAATTAAAACAAACTCGTGTATCATTACCCTGACTCATATTTTCATAGTCGTATATCATCTATTCTAGAATACATCACACACCATTACTCTAACCCGTATTTTCCTTCGCTTCACCCTACTCCAGCCGACGGTCCGCCCGCGAGGGTCGCGACGGGTCGTTGGGGCGGGAGGGCGGGGGAGGGGCGGGGGATGGGCGGGGGGAGGGCGGCGTGGGACCACGGCTGGACTCGCGAACGAGAACCGCCGCGAGGCGGAGGGCGAGGCGGAGGGGTTTGGGGTGGGGAGGGGTGGGGAGGGGCGGGGACGGGTGGAGGGAGGACGGGTGGGGTTCGCGGGGCGGGGGGGCGCGCGCGTACGCGCGCGCCCCCTCGCCCGAGCCGTGGGATGGGGCGAGGGGTTTGCTCTTTAGACTGGGTTCCGCGGAACAGCCGATGAGGTTTTTGAAACCCCATCCGCGATGGGGGGGAGTAGGTTCTAGGGCTTTGCACATAGAGTGAGGTTTAGGGGAGAGGAGGGGCGAGAGGACGGGTGGGGTGGTCGTCCGCCCGGGGAGTTTTTGGATCTAGGGCTAATACGACGCGGAAAGGGCCGGGTGTCTGTGTAGATCTGCACTGACTATACTACTGGCGTCTTTCTACAACTCCGACGAGAACACTCGTAATTAGCTGTGAAAGTGTTAATAAGTTGTCCTCTCTTTTTGAGAAGAATCAGCAAGGAAGGACAATTTCAAATTATTAGCAATCAAAATCCATTAGTAAGCACAGCTGCAGGTGCTTGCATATTTATTGTGCAACAGCTACAATAATGTAATTGATCATGTATGTTTATGTGTTTCCTTGGATATACAAGGGTACAACTACAGTGTAGACAAACATGTAATTACGTCCTTTTGAGAGTGTAGGGTAGGATAGGGTAGGGTAGGGTAGGGTAGGGTAGCGTAGGGTAGGGTAGGGTAGGGTAGGGTAGGGTAGGGTAGGGTAGGGTAGGGTAGGGTAGAGTAGGGTACGGTAGGGTACGGTAGGGCATGGTAGGGTACAGTAGGGTACGGTAGGGTACGGTAGGGTACGGTAGGGCATGGTAGGGTACAGTAGGGTACGGTAGCGTACGGTAGGGTACGGTAAGGTTGGGTAGGGTAGGGTAGGGTTGGGTAGGGAAGAGTAAGGTAGGGTGGGGTAGAGTAGGGTAGGGTAGGGTTGGGTAGGGTAGAGTAGGGTAGGGTAGGGTAGGGTAGGGTAGGGTAGGATAGGGTAGCGTAGGGTACGGTAGAGTAGGGTAGAGTACGGTAGGGTAGGGCACGGTAGGGTAGGGCACGGTAGGGTAGGGTACGGTAGGATAGGGTATGGTAGAGAAGGGTAGGGTACGGTAGGGTGAGGATAAGGTACGGTAAGGTACGGTAAGGTAGGGTAGGATAGGGTGCGGTAGGGTAAGGTAGGGTAGGGTAGGGTAGGGTAGGGTAGGGTAGGGTAGGGTAGGGTAGGGTAGGGTAGGGTAGGGTAGGGTAGGGTAGGGTAAGGGAGGGTAGGGTAGGGTAGGGTAAGGAGCAAAATTGTTCTGGGGATCTGATGGATCTAAAGGGCACGCTACGTGAACAGACAACTTCTGCGTATCTCGCAAGCTTAAAGACGGTGTTGTGCTTTATTGTTAACACAGGACGTTTTCTACGCATCAATTAAATTAAAGGCAGGACAGATAAATCTAAGTAATTAATATAGCTTGGGAACCGACAAGAGATCATTGGGGGGTTGCGACGCATCTACATTCAATCTCTTTGAGATTCGTCCCTCCCTATTGCAGCTTAGATTAAAACATCAACTATTTCAACAATATTATATTGAAACACGCAAGTTGAGATTATTTCTACTTGATGAAAATGAAGTTCAACTAAATATTTCCTATACTAAATATGAACCTGAGAGGGTTCACTTGAATCTATGGTTGAGAATGGATGCGGTAGCTTGACTGTTGGTTTATTTTATTTTCCTGGTGTTTATCATAAGAATTGAACTTTTCCCACAGTGCGGGTCTTTTTTTGGATCAACATACATGTACATGTAGCTATACAGCTTTCATTCATTATACTGTCAGTAGTCAAGAGCATTATTACAAATCAAATATCAAATTTGTTTTAATTTATTATGCCATCCATAATGATATTTTAGAAGTTGTCCTCTCTTTTCAATGAAAAGATGGGAAGTGAGGGCAACCTTGAAATTGTGGTAGTGAAATTAATTGATAAAACTCACGAGGCGCAAGATTGTGCATTATGTGCTCCTTTGCGTGCGCCATGTCCATGACTGTACAATCATGTACATGTACAGTGTATATCCAACTACAATGTAGATAATTATTAAGCATTGCTTAAGTAAATTTATTGCGGTGCTAGAGCTCTAGCATACAATGTGTACTGATATACGTATATGTGCACATGCAGCGTTGTATTTACCTATGCAATAATGTTTAAATTTCACCAGTTTTTGTGAAAACTTGCATGGTGTATATATACATGTACATGTACGTGTACTGCACAATGTATAATATGATGTCAAAACAAAAAAAATATCATCTGTGCAATGCTGCAGTGTATTACACATGTACATGTATGTAATACTGCACGGATAATGATTATGAAATATGTCCCTCTTGCATCATTCTAAATAACACAGTGTGATCTACTGTACCTTGGGACATTGCCAAATTGGTATCACAAGCTATGTTTTACATACAATAAACTATAGAAGAGTTGTACATGAAACTACAAAAATATACTCCCTTTACTGTTGGCTGATTAACCTTGAAACTAATTTTCACAATCATTAATTATTGTAAAATCTGTTTGAACATTTCATTTATTAATAATACAATGTAATAGTGGTGGATGTGCATATACAAACTGGTATGTAAATTGTTGTGGGTTTATCCTGGTATATTAAAATGCAGAGCTGGGTACAGGGTTGTATTCCCTTGAATATAGCTAGGAGTGTCCCAGGATTATTAAATGATTCTACATGTACATGTTATAGCTGGGAAGTAAGTTTGTTAACAATAGAGTGCAGCTTTCTGACTGCTAAGTTACAGTAACTGCCTCTGGGCTTTTAGCTTGCTACAGCTATAACTGCTACTGATAATTTACATGTATACACATTGTAGTGCAATTACAGTTGTATGTTTTAGTTGCACAGAATGAGGGTATTTTATATGTGTAGAAGAGCCAGAAGCCTAGAATAGAGAAAGTGTATATTTAGTCAACCGTATGCGATAAATCTAGATACGATAAATCTAGATACGAGGTGAGCCACTCAATGGCTGAGAACATACAAGTGACAATTAGTTGCCCTTCGGTGTGCCAATTACTGGATGGACTCTCAGGCAGCTGCAAAGATGAGAATGGTATCCGTGTAATAGGGGTAGACGTCATTCGTAAAATTGATTTTAACAAGCATACATTAAATCGTTTTGTAGATCCATGGGAAGACTTAATGGAACTACTGTATGGCAGGAATTTAGACAGAGACTTTGAGTCATCTATTATTAATACGGTGACCGAAGCATTGAAACATATATACAATGGCTATCTCAGAGAGAGGCTTCAATTCAACCAAGCCAAAAGCCACTCCATGGGGCAACATTTGACAGCAGGTCTTTCTACGCATACAGAACGACTAAAGATTTTAGCTAGCGAACTGATGAAGGAAAATGTCAAACATATAGGAGCCGCTCATTTTATAATGATTGCCACTCTACATCTTACTTTGATGCAAGAAAGTTTGTTGATAGATCATCACAATGCTGGCTATATGGAGTCTTTCTTCTATATTGAAATCCAAATGCTAGCTGCTAAATTTTCGGATCACCTGTCTGACATTTACAACCAGATCTGTAAAGAACGTCTAAAAACTATCACTGATACTATTGTGAACACTTTATATATTTCTAATGAAAATATTGAGATAACCGCAGAGTTTACAGATAACCTGTTTAAAAAGAGCAGCCGAACAACCTTTGAAGGACTAGCTAATGATCACGAAGCCATAAACAGATTAGAAGAAGCAGCCAGGATTGATGTGGAATCACGAAGGAAGAAATGTATCCAAAGGTCCATGGATGAAATACGGCGTGTCCTATCTAACCCTGAACGTGTGATTTCTATTTGGAAGACACTAGTTGATGACCCTTGCCTGTTTCATCATTGAACTAGGGACTAGACTTTAAAGTTATATGATATGCTAAAGTAGTAGAATAGCTAGTATTATTGCATGTAAGTAGGTATGACCAGTAGAACTTATATAATCCAACCACCACCTCAAGATCAACACCTCAATATCAACACAGGGTAAAATGAAAGTATAGTGTGTCTGATGTAACAACATTCTATGTATTCCATTGTACATTATTTGTAGTCTAATTTCGTATCCTCAAATGAATCTACTGCCTCTGTGGATTCAGATTTAATCTAATTTTACTTAATTATACAACCATAGTAAAGATTTTAGAGATAAAATAATAATTCCTATTCTAATACTACTAAATGCATGATTGTTCATTATTGCATCAAGTCTTTTAATACAGAAAAGTTAGATAGTAGATGGCCACAGTACTCAATAATACAGAGTCAGTCCTCTACATGTATATTGGAATTAAAACCCTGGATGCTCAATATATCTCTTTTGCTTTCTTACCTCCAGTTGTCTTATTTTTATTCCCACACTCCCTTCATCTCTCCTCAACACGTGTCCCAGCTACCGCAATCTTATCTCCCTCATTTCACCTCTTAGCTCACCAACTTTCGCTAGTCTCCTGATGTCCTCATTTCTTATTTGGTCAATTTTTGTTAGTCTCAGCATTCTCATCTCCATCTATCCACATTTAATATTCATAAAAAAATCTGAAGACAGATTGAAAGCAATCACAGAAGCTGTGGTGAATACTTAGCAGTTTCTAATGGGAAAGTTAAAATAACAGCAGGGTTTACAGATCACTTGTATAAAATGTGGAGTGATGAACCTGTGACCCTGTGACACATCAGCTACACAGCTACATGCTGTACATGTAAATGAGTGATTCTCAAATTATATATTAAAGTGGGTTTAAAAATCCAATTTAAGTTTTGATCTCTGATTTCGTTCAAAATTTGCGTATGTGAAGAACATGAGATCTACAACACTAAGAAAGCAACAGAGGAGCTAAACTATTATTAGTTACCTCACTATTACTGTCACGGAGTTGACATTGTACATGTATATGAATAACAGACAAAATGTCCACTCTGTAACACAGAATGTCAACTCTGTAACATACCTATAATACGTTTACAGTTCACACGCTAATCTTTAAAAATTTGATGATTTTGCTGTGCATGTTGCAAGTTTGTATGTCTGGCAACCAAAGATAAACCAAATGATAATATTTACCACCTACACAACATGTACCTATGAACTAGTAAATTAAGTAAAACCATTTAAAGCTGTGTTACGGAGTAGACATGTTACGGAGTCAAAAACCAATGACTATACACCAATTTTGTTCTTTTTAACTGTATGTGAAAAGTAAACAAAGTTACCATAATGTAGGCCCTCTGCTGAGAAAGAGTATGGCTAAAAATCTACATTGTAAAAAACTTATATTTTTAACAAAATAGCGTTACAGAGTTGACAATTTAAAAAGGCGCATTCACTTTTGTTGAATAGCTCACAACGGAAAATATCTCTGATAATTTAGTGCAGGCAAAGACAATAGACTGATGTAACTAGAAAAGTAAACTGAAGTTGACTTTAAATGCTCTATTGATACCATTAAGTTGTTACGGAGTTGATAACGAAAAAACTGTCACAAGACTTTGAACAAAGATAGTTTGGAACTGTATATGACTGCATTCATGTTTGATATTAAAATAAGCACGTAGTCCATGTCTCTGGGAGCAGAAAGAGTGGCTGCATAACATAATGAATGCAGCCAAAGCAGCCCAATCAAGGTTGTAAGTTCAGTCAGTACTCAGTCATTGTGACATTGAATTTTGAGCAATTTCCTCCTAAATCGACCTACTAATTACCTTTAAATGGATTATGAAGCTCTAAGGAAGGCCAACACTGCTTGCCCTTGTCTAATTATCCATTGTCTAAAGATAACAAAAGAATTCAGGTATTACCAACCCATAACAGGAAAAATATTCCACTGTGACAGAATTTTACCCACATGTATAATCTGAGCACCACCCACATATAGGATGATATGTGCTGTACATGTACATGCTGTACATACAGGGTAATATGTGCTGTACATGTATATACAGGGTGATATGTGGTGTACATGTACGTACAGGGTGATATATGTGCTGTACATGTACATACATGTACATGGTGATATGTGCTGTACATGTACATACAGGGTGATATGTGCTGTACATGTATATACAGGGTGATATGTGCTGTACATGTATATACAGGGTGATATGTGGTGTACATGTACATACAGGGTGACATATGTGCTGTACATGTACATACATGTACATGGTGATATGTGCTGTACATGTACATGTACATGCAGGGTGATATGTGCTGTACATGTACATGTATATGAATCACTTACAGGTTGGCATTGCGAGGCAATTGTTATGCAGGCGATGTTATTCAACACATCTTCTTCAAACTGCACAACATGCATATTGCTTCCAAAATATATTCATCCATTAGTTACAAGTATGCTGAGTGCAAGGGGTTAAAATGCACACCTGATTTAGTCCATATTGATGGATTTTCATTGACATAGATTAGATCAAAAGTGTTTAATAAATTGGTGTAGTCATGATCTTAAACAGTGCAGTGTATTTGCAATGAGTTTTTCCTTGAACTGGTAAATGTTGGCTACAGGCAACTTCTAAGCATGCTGTCTGTCTTGATAGCATGTCTTACTAGTAGTGAGGCTATTTACAGAGTCCCAACTATTAGTCATTCTAGAAAACATAAAATTCAATAATACCGAGCTCTAGTTACTAACAAACATGAGAAAATTCCATCGCCAATCTTTACAATTAATATTGAACATTGCCTTGAACCAGCTATGGTCAAGAAGTGTTTCTTTGGGTCAACTAAGGTAAAGAGGGAATTTTCTGGGTCACATACAGTAAAGAGGGAATTACATGGTAATAGATATCGCTGGCCTGTGGCTGGGGTGAGAACTACAATGTAAATCCAAAATAAACTAACCCTGCTTCTGCCCCATCATCTACATGTACTAGTTATAACATACATGTAGGTAGATACATTATAGAATTATTACCATGCTTTTCAAAGGATTTTACCAGTATATGCCTGGACATGATACATTTCTAGCGAGCAAACCTAATAACTAGTTTGATGATGTGGAAACAATGGGACGCCTCGTTTACCGAATTACTCAAAATCAAGCAGCTATTTATAGCGCGTAAACCTCTAACAATAAGATAATGTTGAATGATAATAACTACTGCACTTTGTGTTTCCTGATCAACAGAAAAGATAGCTGTCGATATCCTGTAATAGAGCACTGAGCTGATTGGCTGTTAAAAAATTAGTCACTCTAAACTTAGGGAAAAAATTTAATTTAACACATTTAGTCGAATCTGTAGCTAATCATAGGTTGTACGTAATTTAGTGTAACGCAGACACCAACATGCAACCAGAATTGTTCAGCAGTTGAGTGATTGCATTCGCTTTGTAGAAATATGTTTGGCATTATTGGGTGTAGCTGACGGACTTGTTCTTCTACATTCTATTTCCACGAATTAAGAAATTGATGCGCATTGTCGTTTTATTGATATAAACATTATTTCAGAGATGTCGCTAGACATATAACCTGCCTCATTGATACGTGATAGATGTAGCACCATAGTTTTTAGCCTAACCAACTGCCATCACAGATCACTGTATGACCCATGTAGAGCAGGTTACAGGGTGTTAGCTGTCACCAAATCACTGTGTGACCCAGGTAGAGCAGGTTACAGGGTATTAGCTGCCATCACGTCACTGTATGACCTAGGTAGAGCAGGTTACAGAGTATTAGCTGTCATCACATCACTGTATGACTCAGGTAGCGCAGGTTACAGGGTGTTAACTGTCATCGCATCACTGTATGACCCAGATAGCCCAGGTTATAGGGTATTAGCTGTCACCACATCACTGTATGACTCAGATAGCCCAGGTTATAGGGTGTTAAATGTTATCACATCACTGTATGACCTAGATAGCCTAGGTTATTAGATGTTAGTTTTGAGTAGGACATCAGTGATTCTAACAACTTCTAAAAACACAATTTTCTCATGTGCTAATATTTCCTGAGTATTTCAAATTGCCCTACCGCTGTTTGTTATCTTTACTGTGCAAAGTAGAAAAATGACTGTGAACATATTTTGATGTTTTCTATTAGAGACAATATTGAGTCCACGTGTATTTTAATCTTCAGCATTGACATATTATTTCGTCTAGAGCCGTAGCTGAAAGGCTTTGTTGGGGCATCCATATCATTTTACTTTATATTCTGGTGCCTAAATGAAAATCTCACTATGCACTGTAAATGTGGATTGTACTTCCAAGGTCTACACAGTGGTATTATATCTCATGCACAATGTATTTTTTAAACGCAGATGAAAACAATAAGAGAGCAAAGTTGAAAACTGTGTACTGTAGTAGTAGGAGAGATAATACTATGGAGGTTACCTTAAATAACTCTATATATATTTACCATTTCTATCAACGCAATCATTGTGATGTAAATTTAAAGCAACATCTAAAATGTTACAGATTTTTTTTTTCTTTTAAAAATAAAGTTACAATTAAATTGTACTTTCCCGTTCGTTATGAATAGGCACTTTCATAAGCTATTATTGGGTGCAGAAAGTTCATACAATGAGTGGGTGCTTGTAATACGATTTTATCTTTTATTTTTTGTTTTTATGACCCAATTTCTATTAAGTGCTATTTCCTCATAATGTGAGTGATTAATGCATTAGGTAATGCATGGGTGTAGCTCATCTATGTATATAAAAGGTGTGCAGAATTGCTGTGTTAATCAGTTCTAATACTTACAGCATTTTATACTTGTACAAAAATCTGCTAGTAACTTCAGGAAAACTGCTTGAATCTCACAAAAACCTCAGGTAAGTAATCAATATTCTGTCCGATATGGTGTACATGTAGCTGGTAACACTGATTACACATAATATATTATTATGCTGCATTTTGCTGCTCGTTGCAATTGAAAACCACAAATCAATTCAAAAGGTTGCAAACTTATTCATTCATTTACTGATATTCTATAAACTTGTTAAACAATATAATAGCAAGTGAAGAGTATTCACTTTCTGGTTTTATTTGGAGCAGCAACCAACATCGGCGTTTATAGTTCAGTGCAAACAGGAGAGCACAACTCACTTTACTATGTGGGAGAATATTTAATATGCACATAAATTTAACAAATATGTCACAAGCTTTTTAATGCCTTTGGCATTAGTCAGCATTTACATCACTAAGACAAGTTAAAGCTAACCATCTCTCTATACTAATAGGCATTAAACAAGCCGTATACAGTAGCTCTAATATCTAATTCAAGGATCTGTGATAAGGATTCATATGCCAAAAGAGATTGAGTATACTGTGTATGATAACATTTGCATACACATTAGGCAATGACATATTGAATATCTCAATACCAGCTGTCTACGTAAATAATATCTACATGTACATCCAAACAAGTAAACTGCTTTTTGTTGCATATTATATCTGGACTACACATTAGCATAGCCGAGTAGAGGACATTTTTACCAAAACTGCGGCATGCAAACCGGTGTAGCCTACAGTCATGTAATAATGTTAATTGACTCTTGAAAAATTTTCAAATTGTTTAGTAGTAAAAGGAGTAGTACTGACATGCAAAATATTTGGTCTTCTTGCATTCTACTGTCGATCTTTACAACATTCACTCAACACTGTTTGCACAAATAATCTGACTAAGTCATTCTACACTCTATATTTCTTTCTCTAGGAAACTCCAGCTATGAAACTGTTACTCTTTCTTACAATACTACTAGGAGCCGTCGGGCTTGCTGAAATGAGTGAGTGTTTTATTTTATTTATATCTATGAATTCAATTAGAAATTTATAGCAAAATTCATTGCAATTTACCTTAAAATCATGTTTATGTGTGTCTTTTGGAGTTGAGAACTGTGTTCACAGTGTGCTGCGATTTTCTTTATAATTACACGATTTAGCCAAGTCATTAGCGTCAATCGGTAACATTCACTTTTAGACATCCATGTAGTATGATATTTCATTAAGCATTTTTCTATTGTTGTTTTTAGAGTGTCATCTGAGATGTTCGGTTGATAGTACTGGAAGAGTGCAGTGCACACTTCACTGCCCATTCAAATAAAGATCAACAGTTGAGATTACAGGACAGTGCAGACAACTCCAGCTAACATGAAACTTATCATATTGTGTAATAAAATATTTTTACTTGCAATTGAAATTTTGTTTATATCCAATAAACTTTTAGGATAGAATATACAGAGTGTGTGTATATTAAAAATACATTGCAAATATAAGCCTTGCCAGATTGTTATTTTCAAGGAACACAATGATATGGACAGCATGGATATGACTATTTTAGGTAAAAACATTAATCAGCTTTTTGAAAGTATATATCAATATTTATACCTGTATAACACGTGCTAGATTAGTATAATTACTTCTTAAACAGTGTCTCTAAGTAAAACATGCACACTTTAAACAAGATACACTGGCAATGGTTGTACATGTATATGCATAAATGTATGCACTATCTGCATCTATTGCATCAATAATTGTAGAGTGTACCAGCTGCAGGGCATTAGTAATAATGACATGGTAATATGGACTTCAATTATGACAGTACGCTAGAAGAAATAAAACCATCCCATACAGGTGGTATATACAAAAGTTGTTGAAAAATATAGGATACAAGAGGAGAGCCTAAAGGCTCGGCTACACTAAGGGCCGATTATTCTCCTTGTTCTCTTTCGGCCAACGGAGCATCTGCCATCCCGTTGGTTCTCCTATGCAAAAACCAACATGTTGGTTTTTTCCAGTCTCTGCATGCGCTGTTGTGATTGGTTAATATTGGATACAATGACCCTAATTTTATCAGAAACTAGCCTTGGTTATCAGCTGGATATTAATCAAGGTACCCTTGGACCAGTACTACACATCACCTAGAGAGCCATGCCAATGAACAGGGAAGTTGTTCCACCAAAGCTCACAGCCTCTCATGTACCGGAACCTTAACTACATGTATCCTTCTGTTAGCATGCTTCAAGACTATAGGTATACATTAATACATGTATGATGTCGTACATGTACTAAGAGTTAGGGCAGGACAACTCTATATCATGCCAATAGCCTACGAGTGTGAACTTTTGCATACATGTATATTATCACCATATTAATGCTAGGTCTAGCACTTTATTTTATGTCATTCTAACGAAAAAATATTAGCATGATAATACATTATAGCCAGTGACACGTCTTGTTGTATTTGAGGTCAAGCTGTACTAGGTACAAAGTCATGTACATAAACATAATAACTGTGTAATATCAATCGTACAAGCAACGTACATGTACATGCACATGCATAATTATGGTGTCATGCATAATATTATTCTACATGATTGCATGAAACTCAACAATTTAAGTCACCTTTTTATTTTTCAATGCAGTTAACCATGTCCATGCAGTAGCTTGTATAAGCTCCGGCTGGTAGCTGTCTAGTGTCCATGCTATGATGTGATTTGATTTGTAAGTTGGCATAGGCACATGTAAATCTCTCAACCTCTTCCACTAGCTATACCTAAAGGGTATATCCTTACTAAGTGGCCACTTGTCTAGGAATTCATCAAACATCTCATTCTCTGCTACAGTAAAGTGATTCTTCCAGTCGCCTATCTCACATGTAATGAAATTACACTGCACCTGCAATTTCAAGGTAAACCCTGTTATGGCGTATAGACCCAAGTCTAGAGGTACACTGTATATCATGTGTAATATAATGTATGTTTGCTTTGGCAAGTCTCATCTTGCAACATGCATTACTATACAGTCATGTAATTGCACTAAGTATAATACGTTGTAATTGCATACTGCATGTGTTTATAAACGCACAGTTTTATAATACCATTGTATAGCTCACCTTTTCTATATACAATCTGCATGCATTGCAGCCAAGTCTCTGTCAACTATGCCTTCCAACTGTCACAGAAACTGGTAAATGTTACACTTTACACACAGTTGCGAGTTTAGCTATAATAGGTGTCTTCGCGACCTAAACTTCAGACCCAGGCCGACTTACGAAAATATTTTCCGGCACTCATCTGTCACAGGGCTGTAAAGAATGACAAACATAGCTTCATAAACATTATCTTACAGGAAAGAATAACTCCAAAGTAACACTCCAGAACAGACAACTCCAAACTAAAAGAGTGAACATTATAGAACAGAAGTTATCTCCTCAAAAGTGGAAACAACTCCGACACATTACTATCAAGAAGCAACGCTCTTCAACTACCAGTACAACAGAAATAAAAAGGACTATAACTACAGAATAATATACCACAAGTCACGCCCCTACATTATATTATAGCCCATACAAATAAGCCAGAACTAACAGTAACAATTATCTATTATCCTGCAGTGTTTTCTTAGCTAGCCAATAGAAATTAAATAGACAACCGAGCTCCCTATGACAGATTGATATAACTATTGTATATGAATATTTTAGCCAATAGGAAAGGCTTTATATTGTAATAGAGTATCACAAAAAGTATAAAAAGAAAGGACAGCATATATCATGAGCTTACTCGCTAGCTCGCTAGTTTGCTCGATTGTTCACTTACTTAGCGAGTCACTTACTGTGTTTACTATTTTAGTTGTTTACGGATTTGGTATTTTTCTCCAGTACAGTAAGTCATGAATATTTTATTTAGTTAGCTTTGTATTTTAATGTGTGTATTTTATGTATAATCCCTGTTCTCTTGTTAAATAGATTGTAGATTGAATAAGTAAATAGAACAAGGGTTATGAAAGAAAATCAAAGTGGAGTTATATTGAATATGCATATGTATAAGGTATAGATGAACGCGAAACGTGAAGTAATACATTGATGCTTGAGCTAGCGATATATTGATATAGATAAATTGACGGGATATTCGTATATTGTAAGTGGATATAAATGTGGATAATTAGTAATTGGACTTGGAATTCTTGGAGACAAATTGTATGATACTTGTTGAAGTAATTGTGATAATCTTGGATATAAATGGTATTACGTGACGTTGCATTGTGTAAAATATTGTGGATAATTCAGTGGATAAATTACGTACAGCGAATTGTGAATTGAGTACAATTGTAATAGTCTTGAGGTATATATATATTGGTTAATGATACATGGGGAATAGTACAGTGAGATTTACACGTGAATAGAGCATACAGTCATATCATAGTTGCACGTTCTAGAATAGCTTATTAGTTGGGCCAGTGAGCCGGTATCATATTGTTTAGAGTTACTCAGTTAGTCATACAGGTTGCTGGTCGTCCTTCAGTTGTCCCATCTTGTCATATATAAATAGTATTGTTTAATATACATCCTGACTTATGTGACCGCTCGGACCTCCTAGAGAATCCACACAGATAACCCCCTGGCCTAGTTGATGGAGTGAGGGTGGTGCGATACAGCAGACCTACAACGACACATATAACTTACGTACATAATACATATATAGAACGACGGACCTGCACCCCTGCTCCCATCACAGGGCCACTAACACACCGGCCTGGGCCAAAAGGAAAATCTTCGTTTTTGCACAAAGAAATCAGGCATGCCAATGAGCTAGGGATAGTTTGGTCCGGCCAATCAAAATCTCAAGCCAACAGCCTTTCTGACCTGGGTCGGACAGCCATCTTGTAATTTTCATTTGCGACCCGGGTTCATTCAAGAGGTCGCGAAGACACCTTATAATGCTGTAGCCATGGATGCACAGTGCATGTAAAGCCAGCTTAGAATTCTTTTTTGAACATAAAGAGCTATCAAGCTGTTCATCCATATATGTAAGACTTTTTACAGCACAACTGTTGGTTACTTTTGGCATCTTGAATACCAATGAAAGTTTAAAACAAGCTATGGTTTTACCCAGCACGGTTTTTCTTCTTATAAACTCTTTGAGGAGGACATCAAGTCTGTAGTGGATGTTGAGTATGCAAGGTGATGGATACAGTTTGTCCATCTCAGAGAATGGAAACATGTCAAACTGACAACCTCCTTTGGAATCAGCTATATACTGTTCAGACCCATGCAGTAACATATTCATTGTCTCCCATGGGAAATGTGTGCCTGTATAAATAGGACGTAGAGTGTATCACAACATTAGGTGTGAACTATTACCTAATTGACCATTATGGAGGTAAAAGTACTAAAATGTCTATGGATTTCTTTAAAGTACATGTACACGTACATGTACATGCATTGTGTTACATGTGCATCACATCTCGATACTAAATAATATGGTAGAACCAAGAACGAATTGAAATTCGCTACGATTTGCTTTCCCTTCTTACACAGGCGGCTTGAAACAGTCACCGTTGGCGCAGAACAATTAGCATCAATTGTACTTACCATTCATATGATAGGCTGCAAGGAGGAAATCCCCATCTATCCACTTGTATTCCTCCAAATCTTTCTTAGCTTCCAGATAAATTGATTCATTGATATGAAGCGCTGCCACTTTGACTGACCCGTCATCATTAGTCAGGTACTTATTAGTAGCTGCTCCCCCTAAAGGTTGCTTTGGTATTTCCATTACAACTCTTACCAGAGCTGGGTCCAAGTCATAGATTTGACTTGACTTGCCAAGTCGAGTCAAGTCACAAGTCGACTTGACTTGGAATTGCCAACCTGCTGAATTGACTTGACTTTGACTTGCACATCAATGTGACTTGACTTGACTTGACTTGGACACATGAATGACTTGTGATTTTGACTTGACTTTGACTTGCACATCAATGTGACTTGACTTGACTTGACTTGGACACAGGAATGACTTGTGATTTTGACGTGGGTTTTGGCAAGTCAATCTGGCAAATAAAAATTTTGTAGAGTTTTTAGCCAACATGGAAAAAAGATCTCAATTGCCTACCTAATTATCATTTTTACTAGATCAGTGCTACTAGCAGCACTCAGAGTATATCAAGGTTAGCTATGAGGATACACAATTCAGGCACTATCTAAGCTGTGTGTACGTGAGACTACACAACGACAATGCATAGTCACAAGTACACACAGTGCAAGTAGTGTAAGTGTAGCATACAATGTAGGTGTGGTGTAAGTAGTGAATACAATGTGCAGTGCAATAATTACTAGAGTTAAATTGCAGAACTGGCCAGTGGAAACTCCTTGCTGTACCATGTGCTGTTTTATGCTATGTAACACTGCATCACCATTACAATATACAGTATTTATAATACTATATGACCAGTCTCGACCGTAGTGCCAATAATACTACTTACATAGACTAGTTCTTTACCATGATTGCATCACATACATGTCCATGCCCTGCTACACCTTGGCATAGATTTTCATGGATTGGAATGCCTACTAAAAAGAAATGATGTTTTGAAAAATGTAAAATTTTTTGAAGTTGTCTTCCACTTGACTTGCATTTCGACTTGACTTTGACTTGACTTGACTTGTGACTTGCAGGACAGCTGACTTGACTTGACTTGACTTGAGGCAGCACTGACTTGACTTCGACTTGACTTGCCTTCAAAATTTTAGAAATTACTTGACTTGACTTGACTTGAGGCAGCACTGACTTGACTTCGACTTGACTTGCCTCCAAAATTTTAGAAATGACTTGACTTGTTAACTTGCAAGTTGACTTGGACCCAACTCTGACTCTTACTAGCTGAGACAACTAGATATTCAGTAGATGGAATTTGTACTTTGGCACTTGTTGTCTCAAGTGTCACTGAGATTGATTACAGTTCAGCTCTTACACTAATCAGAAGCGTATGAAATGGCTTGCCTGTAATGCAATGCATGTTATATAAACCTCTATGTAGTGCAGTGCACAGGCTTACCAAGTCTCTTCGATTCTGCAGGAAACTCCTTGATTTCCAACTCAAAACTTGGTACCCCACCCAAATGCAGTGCAGGGCAGGGCAGTGCAGTGTGTAGACGATCAATTTAGTCAACACTAATACTACATTTCCAGTGAGATATTTTCATACACTTTCACTGAGGTACTTGGATGCATTTTCACTGAGGTGTCGTCATAAATTTTCATTGAGGTATTTTCAAATAATAGATCAATTTTCGAACCTCATATTGATGTGCGAAGTGATTAATTCACATTCAATAATTTATATTGTACTTGATATTACATCTCACCTGTAAGAGATACACTTGAGCACAGGCTGGTTGTTAGTACATCCAGATTGGTCCAATACGTAGAGTTGATACGTGTATATTTCCTCCAAGGGAAGTTGTCCCAACATGTCACTCGGGTTCAATAATAAAACAGAGAGATCCACAGTATGGTACTATGTACTGTTTACATGAGTGGAATAATAATTGAGTGCATATATCCTGAGTGCTACCATTACAGTTTATAGAACCATAGAATCAAATTTACTATTTTTAAGTATACAGATAATTAATTGAGTACATGAGGTTATACAAGTTCAGATTATTGGATCATTTAATTGAGATGGTTAATTGTGTGAAGTTATCCACTGTATCATGTTCATTAAAATTGACAGATAGCCAGTTGTCTTGATAAAATTATGGAGGTTGAATAAAAGTGGACAAGAGAAGGTAACTGCAAATTACTAATCTTAATATTGAATACTTCATAGAAACACATCACAAAGTAAAGTGTATCATTACATTATACAATACGACATACTGACATGAGGTATATTCACATACATCACTCATAAATTCATCAGCTATTTATAGTACACAGTACCACACCAACATGTAAATAATTAATATAGAAATATACAGTAGTGACATAACATATAGTGCAGTTAATAAATGCACATGAGAAATTCCATAACAAAAATCCCTTCTGGCATAATTTCAATGTGTTACACTTGGGTACTTACTAAGCAGGGAGGAAATAAAGTAATGGAGTCTACTCTATAACATAAGAATGCTAGTAACAGCGGACAGTCACAATATACACAGGCTATTTCATTGATTGCCTAGGCCCTAGAGAGTGTTACTATGCTAGACAAACAAAGAGCTCATATCTCTCCATTGTGTTAATTAATCAAACAAATACTTTCAGCGGCAGTGTAGACTACAAAACAATCACCTGTATACAAGTAGTAGTAGCTGTAGTCACTTGGGTGTAGGTAATGTTTTATAGTAGTAGTTAGCTCACAGCTGGACTCAATCTATGATGGACTCACAGAGTAAACAGCTAAGTAGAGGTACATGTACTGTATGTAGTAAGATACTAGGTTATGTGTCAGGTTATAATTATGTATCAAGAATCTGAGCTGAATGTTAATTAATTGATATGTTCACGATTTCATATCATCTCATATCAGTGTTGTTATACTGTACTGACTGCGTAGCTACAATATTTATTGAGAGATTTACATACTGAGAGTGCCAGTTGCATCGGCGATGATGGCAATGTTAGCAGCACTTGTACAATCATTTGTTAGGTACCCTTTACTATTAAGAGACATACCTAATGTTAGTGCTGGGTGGTTAGAATTTGCGTGTCCATTCAGTTTTTTTTTGCTGAAATTTTTCAAAAAAAATTAGTGATGCCGAAGCTGTCTTCTACCCCTCGATTTATTTCTGCTTTTTAAATTCAAGAAAAACCACCGAATTGAAGCGAAAACGGAACACTCAATTTTGGGAGTTGTCACACTCTGTTTTCAAACTGTAATGGCTGCCATTTTCAATTTACTCTAATAAATCGCAATTATTAAATGCCAATTATCTATAATAATAACTAGAATCGAGTGCATCTAAAGTAAATCTCTTCTGGCTGACAATGATGGCTGCAGCTCAGTCTGAATTCCAAAGATGACGTCAAAATATAAAGATTGAAAAATGCCTAACATGAATTAATGTGTTCGTAGTTTCAGCCACTACCGGGAATGGTTGCCATTTCCATTTCGGTTGATAATTTGCGATAATTAATGTAACTATTAATTATTTGCAACAATACGCAAGTTTGATTACTAAAACCAAATGAAAACTCCATTAAACCCTCACTGGATGACATTGATGTCTGGAGCTAAGTCTGTATTCCAAGGGTGACACCAAATTATAAGGATTAAAAGAAGCACAAAAATGGCGGCCATTTTCATTTCGTTTAACAGTTAACAATATTATTAAATATTTATTATTTATAATGATATGCAATCGTAGCTGCTAGAATTGAGTGAAACTGCAATAAATAATCACTGGGTGACAATATTATGGCTGAAGCTAAGTCTAAATTCCAAGGATGGCATCGAATTATAAGGATTGAAAGAAGCATAAAAAGAATTAATGCGTCCTCAGCGCCAGCCATTATCAAAAGTGGGCGCAATAAGAGGCCAGGTGCGGTTTGGATTTTAGATCTGAATGGAACCGCACTGCCACATTGTGTTTCGGTTCGAATTTTAAATTTTGGCAATTTTTGAACCAAAAGAAACACAACTGAAAAGCCGAATGATACCACATACCATGCAGTACTACCTAATGTAATCCATTCAATGTTCACCCATTCAAGTGTCCACATTATCGACATTATTCAACTTATAATATCTGCAGGTTAGTTTGACTGCCCTACTAGCCACTGATTAATCAGGAGGTCGTAATGACTGAACCAGTCAGAGGTATGTTTATCATTATACAATGTAGCAACTAAAAGTAGACAAGTAAAGTTACGTTATTATGTTATAGTGTTATGTCATGCACATGCACATGCACATGCACATGGTTTAGTGCCACCTACATGCACATGGTTTAGTGCTACCTACATGCACATGGTTTAGTGCTACCTACATGCACATGGTTTAGTGCTACCTACATGCACATGGTTTAGTGCTACCTACATGCACATGGTTTAGTGCTGATAGCAGTTAGTGAATGGTAACCATGTATGTAAGGAGAAAAACATCTACATGTATGACCATTCCCTGGCTTTACCAGATATACACATTGCTATGCATGCATGATACACATTGTCATTATTTGATTGGCTAGTTACTGTCTCTCTCTGCAGGAGTAGGAGGTGGCTCAGTGGGTTACAGCTCCTGCCCTGAGGCACGGAAGTGCTGAAGGTTCAGGGTTCAAATCCCGCTGATGTCTACTGACTACTGGGTCTTTGTACCACAGGTGTGCTCCGACCTGCCTACAAACTGAGAGCAAAAAGTTTGACGCAGCCATTGCAGCCTTGTATGCGTACCACCAATTCCATCGTCAGTGCCTGTCACTGAGTGATGCTGCATGGTAATTTTAACCCAACTCATACACAACCAATCATGCAGGTACTTTTATGTAGATATGTATATTAATTTATGTGCATTTTATTTACAGACGTGTTTGACATTTGGTTCAGACACTCTGGTGAAAATCCAGTCGACCTCTCCTACAATCTACATGTACACTTAGAGGACACAAGGCTATACACTAGATCAGAAATACTCACTGAAGTAGGTGGTCATGTGATCACACATCTCCTGGTAAAGGGAGAGCTAACACCATTGTTAGTCGACCTGGCACCACTCATGAGTAGTCTATGTCTGTCAGAAACACATAGTTTAGAACTGTAAGTATAATCAGTCATTGAGGATAGAGAAATGCTGCGTAATGTTCCAAGGTCAGCCAAATGAGGTTTTTCACAAGTGTTTTATAATTCTGCTAACTACATGTGCAATGCAGATTTGATATTTGATGCAAGTTTAACAATATGGGCAGCTCGATGCATGTGTGTGTTTATGTAACCAAATATGGCAAATGCATCACATGTATGAGAAAAAGATAGTGTACTACTTACACATGAGCGATGCAGGAGCATACCTTAGTGACTTTTATTATTAAATAATACTTAATGCTTTTGCAGCATTTACACAATGGTAGGACTATTTTATTATTTCACAAGG
Source organism: Bugulina stolonifera (assembly GCA_935421135.1). Classification (NCBI taxonomy): domain Eukaryota; kingdom Metazoa; phylum Bryozoa; class Gymnolaemata; order Cheilostomatida; family Bugulidae; genus Bugulina; species Bugulina stolonifera. The sequence continues at coordinate 2,635,448 of OW285190.1, read as the reverse complement.
ATACTACTCATTGCCCTGCATTGTGACACTCTATGACAAATAATCTATTGACTTTGGTGCCAAACCATCAGAATATTTCACACGTTGGCCATCAAAGTAGAGTAGTAGTACTCATTATTGCAGGTTTTAACTGGTATCTTTAAAACTATTTGCATGATACTCTGTTGCAGTGTATCCCACTTGAGTTGTCTGAAGAAATTAGATGTTTCTCCGCGTTGCTCACTGAAGGACTTTGGTGAATTACCAGTTTCTATTGAAGAAATATGCATGCATAGTTGTGGCATAACATCCTTACCTCACAGGTACAATGTAATACATGTACATCTTTTCTGGTCGTAAAACCTATGAAGGGGTGTAAAACAATAATCATCAAGTTGAAAAATTAGGCTAGTCAAATTAACAGTTTTGTTGCACATGGATTTTGATGGTAGCCCTGAGATCAGTGTTTTGGTATGGAGTCCCAGTTTTAGGGTTTAGCACATTGATTCCGAACTCGATTGCCTACGGCATACCAGTTACCATTCCCGAAGCATTAGCAAAACATCTGTCATCATCACCATTTAATCACAGGTTAGCGTTCCTCCTCCTTTGTTAGTGCCATGGTCGGAAAACCAATGAAAACCAGCAATACAGCAATTTTTTTGGCTGGCCATATGGAAACAGGATCACTGATACTGATTAGCTGGGGGCTTTGAGTAGCATTTTGGTGGGAAAAGAAAACTTTATTGTTTCATTACTTTGCACCCTTTTAGACTTGCATTGAAAAAATCGTAATACTTTTGATACACACTGGCACAACAGTCCAAGTGTGGGAAGAGGCTACGAGTGGTTAAAGGTCTTCTTGGTTGCATACATGTAAAACAAAGTGAACAGTGCTTGTAAGTGTATTTATCGTACACGACCTGTAGGTCCGAGGTACATGCTCAGATAAATCTCTGCATGAGTGTGTTCTGAGAGAGTAGAGAGTTTGGGCTTCAAGGTGCAATGGGACCGAGAGTTGGAACTAATTTAACTTGGAAAGAAGATTGTATAGTGTCTTTATTGGAGTCCAAGCATCAAGTTAACAACAATGATAAGTCCTCACGCTTTATATAGTATAGCCTTTCCGGTTAACTTTCCGGCAAGAGTGACGGTAGAGTATCGTCCAGAAGTTTCACAACGACATGGTAGAAAAGGGACCAGGTCTGACCTTTTTAAGGTTGGCCATCTACTAAAAAGCACATAATAATATACATGTACATGTATCATAATAAAGTGATTACAACTAATTAGAGAGACATTAGCCCTATAAAACCAGTAAACAATAGGTAGGTTGTACATGTACGTACATGAAGTAGTTACGATTTAATCCAAGTAATTGCACAATACAAGTAAGTACATGTATATGTATAAGCATAATATTATGTAGACACAACAAGAGTAATTGGACGAGTATAAGTTGAGGGAGACAACTACCAGGCACTAGGGTGAATTAAATTTCAGACCAGTGGAAGCTGAGGCTGCACATGTATATTTCATAGAAATCCCTGTCTCACCACAGTATTTTTCTCTTCAATAAGCTTACTCATTTTCTATTTATTGTACACTGTCATAAATAATACAATGGAATTACACCTACTAGTCATTTGCATGTCCAGTAGGATGGTTAAATAGCACCGTAATTGACTACAAATTATCACAGCTCTTAGAGAGGAAATTTTGTGTGACAAGATTCACCTTGATGCACCAGCCTAACTAATAAGCAGTATGAATTTCTATGTATTGTAGCCTATACAACTTCTATAATTTTCTTTTGTTTTCATCAATGAAGGTGGGCGGAGCTTCCTGAACCTGTCAGTTGCTTAGCAGCAAGGTTTTCCCTTAATTATAAGGTGGGATAACTCCTAGTAAACTGCTCATATATTACCCATTTAGTCCACCACAGAGCTGCACGCTGTACATGTAATTATTCAAATATGAGCTCTATAATCAAATCATTGCTTTTTTGTATAAATTATTTTGTTTTGTGTTGGTTTTTAGACTGCTACTAGCTGCTGCTAAACAACCCAACAAACATATCTAGTAGAATAGAATAATGGATATATGTATTTAATAGAGTATACACCGCACATATGTTTTGCATAGGATATTTACAAAAACCGATAAAAACTTGTCACAAATGCATTATATGTTAGCCATACACCATGTAGTACTATGTCAATGAGATTAAATGTTCTTCTGCATCTCTGTACCATCGTGTCATAGAGTGTCTTCACGACCTAAACTTCAGACCCAGGCTGATTTACGAAAATATTTTCCGGCACACATCCGTCACAGGGTCACAAACACACCGGCCTGGGCCAAAAGCATTATCCTTATTTTCGCGTGAAGAAATCAGGTGTGCCGATCAGCTAGGGATGGTTTCGTCCGGCCAAGCAAAATCCCAGACCAATAGCCCTTCTGACCTGGGTCGTACAGCTATCTTGTAATTTTGCGATCCAGGTCTGTCCAAGAGGTTGCGAAGACAGCTATACCTTCATGATGGAGTTCCCTGTCTAACCAATTTATTCATAAATTTAGAGCTGCAGTAAATAGACCCCAAAATTACTATGGCCCATAGTTTGAATAACATCTCTTAAATTTTTCCATTTTTTTCCTATGGCCCTTCCAGGTAGTAATGCGTAGATAGTGTTGAAGGAATTTTATTTCTGAGAAACTCAGTTACATAACCTTAACTGCGGGGGGGGGGGAGAGCAGATCCATGGGTAATGGGAGTGGTGCATTTGCACCACTGGAAACTTAAGAAAAACAATGTTGTTTGATTTTTTTAATTTAATTTAATTTTTTTTGAATTTGTTGATTATCTTTGCTAATTATTTAAATTTGCATGTCAAACTAGCAGAACAACATATTTTTTATAATGTATTGGGGTTCAAAAACATGTGATATCTTATCATCTTTTTTTATCTATGTAAATGTTCCAACCATTTTGGCCATTTATAAGTCAGAGTTGAATGAGCTCCATTGTTACATCTTAATCACAAGAAACTTTTTATCTATTTTGTCTATTTTTAGGCCGGCCCATAAAATAGATATAAAGGATAAATGTTTTTATTCATTTTGCTCATATAACTATATTATTATCATTTATGTTTTGCTTTAAAACAAAACAATCATAGGTCATGTTACAACTATTCAACCTAACTCAACTTGCTACATGTACAAACTCATTTAACTGAACTGGCTCTTAGGCTCTCCTGGACCCACAGATGCCAGCGTCCTTAAACTCCCAGCTGGAAGGGATGCTGCGCACATGTAAACTGAAGTTTTGCACCATTCTCTCTCCATTTCTGGATTCACCACTGTTGACAGTGTGAGGCTACTGCAACTCGAATAGATGTAGGCTGATACTACTAGGTTACTGTTGGCATAGATAATGTTATAACGTAATATATTACATAACTAATGTGATAATGTAATATATTGCATAACGAATGTGATAACATAATATATTACATAACTGATGCGATAACGTAATATATTACAGCATATTTCAACTCCCTAATCTTAAGAAACTAGCAATCACATGGACCAGTTCGCTGAAGGTCATCACAGACCTGCCAACAACCCTCGAGGTGCTAGATTTGAGCACATGCGGCATATCCATTCTACCTAAGAGGTTTGTGAAGTAACACAATCAATATGGTAATGCTAATATTATATTAATTATGGCATCCATTCTACAGTTAATCTAGGTTTATATCAACTCAGACTGTTGACTATATCGGTATAGTGTCGACATTTAAGAATGATGGGGCTAATACAGTTTATACACTGCATAATATGCAATATTATTGTAGATAGTTTCCTTTATCAAATAACATAAAGAATTGTCAGAAGCTTGAGTTAAAATAACCATTGAAATGCTCTTGCAACAGGCAAATAATTTACTCTGGCCTGTGGATGACCAGCCCAGAGTTATGCTGCGCTATTGTCTTCAAGATGTATGGACTAAAGGTGTGTTTACACTAGACCTGCTCCAACACAACTCCGACACGAGTTTGAAGTCCAATTTTTGATAGCTAATAATATTATGCCAGACAAGATGTTTCTCATAACAAAGCTTTAGGTTTATCATTAATAATCCAGAGCCAATCCTAGATTTGAAAAACAGATGCTAGCTATGATTAAAACACTGATTTCTGATTGGACAATACTCGGGGTAACCCAGGACCATTGGGTCGCTCCAACTCCGTCTCCGCAAATAGGCATCTCCCACTCCAACTCAGATATTTGTGTTTACACTACACCAACCTTGCCGGAGTTGGGCAAAAAATCTGGAGTTGGTGTTGGAGTTGATGTGGTGTAAACCCAGCTTTACCTTTAGTGTCTTCATGACTTTTGTTATTTTCCAACAATGTACTACATACACAATATACTGCAAGTACATGTACAATGTAATGTTTGTATTTATTGTAACATAATATGTAATGTTGATATTACACAGTCATAATATTTTATGTTACAGTTTATCTGATATGTCTAATCTGAGATATCTCGATGTTTCGGGTAATGAATCATTGAAAGAGATTGGCAGGCTCCCAACATCAATTGAAGAGCTGATTGTGTCAAATTGTGACACTGTCATTACTCAGAGGTACAGTGTATGTATATGAGTCATAAGAGTTCACTGACCATGGCAAAAATAATTTTAGTTGGAATATCAAGTGGTTAGATGCTTAGGTAAAATCTCCCACTGTATTTAATAGAGCAATGTGGTACATTATATTTTTTTCTTGTCAAGTACACATTACTGCATATTTTGTTTAATTTTATTGCGACCTTTGTGGTTTTCTCTGTTCCTTGACTAGTTAAAATCTGAACGTTACTAGACTAGTAGCTAGTTGACCTTGGCATTCTTGTGAATGTTCAGGTTCAAATATGAACATTTGAGTTTGTACGGCAGAAAATTTGGTAAAATTGCCTTTGCCTGCTATCAAGGAATGGTCGATTGATCATTATTGGTGGTTTTCTTTCTTTAAGAAGCACGGTGACCTTTTATGACATTCACAAAAAAATAATGACAGCTGTTGTTTTACAACTTATGATTGTAACATTATGTTAGTAGAGGCCAGATCCACATGTTACATGATACATTTAGTAAACAGTGATTTTTTCCAACTTAAAGTGAAAGTAAACACGCTTTTTCAACTGTATTTGTAAATATTGGGAAAAATATGTCATTTGCAGTACCCCAATCCATATTAGGAAACTCAGTTTTGCTTTAGTAATATTCCAAAAAGAAAATTGAAAATCTCAAATATTATTTGGGATTTCAGTGGGAGCGTCATGATTTATTCACTGCGGTCTTAACGGTTCTTTAGTGAGCATCAGTAAACTATTGCGATAGCTTGGTTGTACTTGCTAATATTTATTAATTTTCTAATATAATTATGGGCAGATGTTTATATGCTTCATGTGACAGTGATACTAGTGACAGGACACTTAATTTCTTCAAACTGCCAATTAAAAAAGATCGTGAGTTAGCTAAGTTATGGTTTAATCGTGCCAAAAGAGCTGATATCAGTTTCGAGGATTTAGCTAATCGTGCCTCTGTACCCCAGGTGTGCAGCAAACATTTTACTGCCTCACAACTCACTCGGCATCCATTTGGTCGAGGAGTGAGGGTAGTTGTGAAAGAGGGGGAGTTGCCATATCCCAACTCTGTACAACCACAGACTAGGACTAGTGGTAGGAAGAGGAGAGTATCAACAGAAACTGATAGTCCTACTACTATAACTACACCCACCACTTTTACTGTAGCTCAGTCATCATCATTGTATTGTAGCAGCACCTGTACTACAACTGACCCAAGCACAGTAAGTTTTAAGAACAATAATAATATCCCTAATATTTTTTATATATTTATGTTATATATGTTATTATATTATTACTATAACTATAATTCTATTTTATTGTTAGTCTAACTGTTAAGCCTTGCCTAGTAATTTAATTTATTTTAGTGCTGCTGATTTAGGATCAGCATCCTGTAGTTTAGTGAAATAATATTTGGCCTGTTGCTGAGAAGCTTGTCTGCCATTGACAAGGAATGATTGGTAGGTGCAACTCCTACATGGATCGATCATATGATGATTGGTAGGTGCAACCCCTACATGGAGCAATCATATGATCAGCAAATCCACAGTCAGTGCATTCATGTCCTTTGTCTTTTTGGCAGACAGCTCCCACAAACATGCAATTAGTTCTGATGACAGTTGATATTTCTGTACCCTATAAACTTGCAGGTATATAAGTCTAAGCCAGAAACCATACTGCAGTCAGCAGAGGACCCCACTTCTATTTCGAGTTTTGCTACAGAGGAATTTGTAGATTTATCTCCAGTACAGGTTCGACAAACTCAAACCTTCATTTATGAACCTTGGTCACCTGATGTAGTGATCTATCCTGCAAAAGTGTTTTTTTTTCTCACAACTGCAAAATTGCATTGACCTGCTATTGTATAAGCTAACTTTGAATTTCTCTTGAATACAGCAATGTCATCGAGCGTGTGCTATCCACTGCTTTGTTAGTAAGCCCCTAACGGCAGAAGTTGTAAGTATATGATCCGATAAGCATGTTTAGTCGCATGTTTCTGTTTTTTCCACCTATCTATTCTATTCTGTATCTATCCCCCTGCATGCTAATGTACAAACTACATACATCTTGATATATAATATTATATTATTCTTTTAAGCTCAATGTTTTGTCGGTAAGTTGGTTAGTCCTTTCTCCTCCTATGCATGCCTTTTCACATTCCTGTACGCCTATGCAATCATATGACTCTCGTTGTATCTACATGTAGTCCTCTATATAAAAACTTGTTGCAGGCTTGTCAGACCGATGCACTAGAAACAGATGCACCTGTAACCATTCCCCCACCTTGCTCAGATCATGAATACAGCTCGGCAAAGTTTGAACCAAGTTTGACTCCAGAAAACACTGACGAAGACTACTCACCCAGCGAGGATGAACTAAGTGATGATAATGACATTGTTAATGGTAACTTTAGATTTAATTGATGGTGACTTTAGATTTAATTGATATTATCCCTGGCTTACTGATAAAACTGTTAACTCTAGACCAGGTTTTGCATGAATAAGTTGTCTGGTTAATCGAATGACGAATTTGGTATTGTTTCTATCAACTGAGTTGGACATGAATACTGACAATCATGGCAAGCAAACACCTAACAGCTCAAATAATTGTAATCTACAAGGAAAATGTTATAATTGAAGATTCACCGAATGATGACAACCCTGTGAACGACAGAAAGTGGATGGTTTTTGGGTCATCTATGAGAAAACTTTTCGCTAGCAATGTAAGATACCATTCTATTTTGCTTTCCTATTGACATTCAGTAGGCCTGTTACAGGCAGTATATTTTTCTTCCAACATTCAATTGTCATTGTCCCGGTACACTGGTACTATTAATATTGTTATATTTAGTCTGCAATGGCTTTCTAGGTGTGTTGCTCTGCATGCCGCTATCCAAGCCTCAAGTCTATAAACTTGAAGTCTTGGGGATCATGCTTGGTGATCACTGCTGAGTGTGCAGATTGTGGAGATGTTTTTAAATGGACAGGTCAGCCACGGATTGGGCAGAAATATGCTGGGAATGTATTGCTAATTGCAAGCATCATTCTAACGTGAGTTTGTCATTGCTTGTCACCTTCGGTTTTATCAAGTTTTCAACATTTTAATATAGTCAACATCTGCATGTATTTTGACAGAAAAACATCACTTGAATATTCTACCTCTCGTATCAAAATTTGTTGGGTATATTTTCAGTGGTCAAACTTATGCTACATTTAACAAGGTTGCTGAAACATGCAACCTAAAGACAGTTTCCAAGCAGCTGTATCACAAATACCAACGCTGTTTGGTGATTCCAGCCATCAGTGAAGCATATTGTAAGAGCACTGAGAATGCAATAGCTGTGGTGAAAGCACGAGGTAAAAACTTTCATAACGTTTAATCTACTGCAGAGGGTATGTTTTCCTTGATTTACTGATAGTGGTCCCTGTAGCCATGAAGCTTGATGCTGCAAAATGTACATGCAAAGTGCCAGAAATCTACTTTAAACTTTTACCTGCTTCTAATCAACAATTACATCAATTTTATTTTTAATGTTACAATCATGTTACAGGTGATGAAGGAGTCTGCCTGTCAGGTGATGGCCGCTTTGACAGCCCTGGTCACTGTGCACGTTACTGCACATACACTTTCATTGATTCTGTAAGTGGGAATTCTAAGAAAAGTTGGAAAAAATTTTGGTACGTTAGAGTACGTCATGTTATTTGAATAACAATCATAATCACTGCAATATTTACTTGTTGACTTAGGAGACAGGATTGGCCACACATTCTGCATCGCTAGAAACAGCATCTACCACCTCTGCTACGGCCTCTGAAAAGCTAGCATTTACATCACTTTTGGAGAAAGCTAGGGCCGATCTTCCAGTGAAGGTTGTTACCACTGACGGACACCTTGGTATAGCGGCCTATATGAGACAGGTCAAGGATTGTGAACACAACCAGGTATTTGACTATTTTTAATTAAAGGCTATAAGGTCAAAAAATGTCACAAACAACCCCTAGTCAAATTTTGAATCTTAATTACAGGATGTGTGGCACTGGACTAAGAACCTGGCTAAAACTCTGACCAAAAAGTGCACAACAAAAGCACAGAAGGCTCTGCTGCCCTGGATAAAAGAAATTAAAAATCATGTGTGGTGGTCAGCCCAACAATGCAATGGCGATGCTGACATGTTAGTTGAGATGGTACTGAGCATCAAGTACCATGTCATAAATGTCCATTCAGATTTTGAGGGACTGGTGAAGTACAGAAGGTGTCAACATGAGCCAATACCAAGGTTTGGTGATATGATATGGTTATATAAATGAAAATGTTGTTAGCTAGATCAATAACCTTGATACTAGGCAGATTTGCTCACATGTACAGTAGTAGACACAGGCAAAGTAAAATGGCCATAATGTGGTTTTGGATGTTACAAATAATATATTTGTAGAAAAGTTCACAGACCTAGTTACAGGCTTATTTACATTCATTTTAAAGAAAAAGTTGCAATTATGTATAATATTGCGGGAAAAAACTGAATGAAATATAAATAAAAATTTAGTACAATATTTAAATTGATATTTACAAGCTTCAATGCCTCAATTTTTAGAGATAAAGAAGCAAAAATACTATACTTGAAGCCACAAGATCCAGCTCACAAAGTGCTCACAGACACACTACATTGCACAAGGCTGCTAAAGACTCTACGGCTACTCAACCATGGACAACATACAGGGAGTTTAGAAAACCTTCACAGCCTCATTCTGGCATATGCTCCTAAGAGACTGGATTTTGACCCTCCAGGCTACAGAGCTAGAGTACAGCTGGCAGTCATCGACCACAACCGTAATGTTGGCAGATGTGTTGCAACAGGTAGAGTTCTCTGACAAAATCTGAAAATAGAGTTGCCATGTTATTTATTTGTCATCAATCACATGCATCATAATGCCATACATGTAATGTTTATTTTAGATGCTGATGGAAACTCCAGAACATCGCTGTATTATAGTAAGGATGGCAAAGGGTTTAGACTTCGCAATGTATATGAACCAAAGCAGTACACCTTTCGGCTGGAATTACTTTCGAAGATTTTTACTCAAGCAGAAACAAGCACAACTGCAGTCGCAGGGGTATGTGATAGCTGCCTATTATGATACTGTTGACTTTAACAAAACAATAAGATCAATAAAACACTGTAAATGCATATTGTTATGTGATGTACAGCTGGCTAGCATTCAAATAAATTGCACAATGTACTTTTTAGGAGAGAGGTATCAGTGTGGCACGCATTGAAAAGCCAAACCCGGAGGATGCTAAGCAAGCCCATGTCTCCCGATATTACCGTAGATTAAGACCTGAACTCACCTGTGATGAATCCAAGTAGTCTACCATCTGTGACTCCTTTCACCAATCCTGAAATACATGACAAACAGTACATCAGTTGCATGTAGTTTTACTTTTTATTTCATGGTGCAGCGTACATACTATCTTTTTTCAACTGGCATATTTTAATATTGTACGATTCAGTCCATATATATTATTTCTACTAACTTGCTCCTTGACAGTTTAATACCATCATTTTCAATGCTTACCTAGTAATGATCCCCATAAACATCTTCAAGCTCATCAGGATGCTGATATCCCTCCTCCTCCTCATCCTCACCAGCTCTGTTCTGGTATCCTGTATATGTGCCATCTCCAGGCCACTTTTCTCTAATATATGAGACGACACATGCAGGGATGACCCGGCGATTGTGCCTTCCCAGATAACCATGCATGAAGTTTATATAAGAGCGGTAAGCATGGTACCTGTAGCTCTCATCTGTCATCAACTCAAAGAGGAGTGAATCACCACTGAGTCCTTTGTAACGCTGATCCTTCAGCCAACTCAGCTGTATAGGGATGAGTCCCACTATGTGGGTTGTAAAAATATCACTGGTGACAACACACATTCTCCCAGGTTTAAAATTTTCATCCTGGAAGTGAGTGTGGTCGAAACATTCATCCAAGCAGCATTTCTGTTCAATATCAGTAGGCATTGTCCTACAATTGCCACACTTGCAAGTTCTGTTGGAGTCACTAACTCTGGAAGCAGGCTTAGTAGTAGTAGCCATGGTAGTAGTAGAAGCAGTAGTAGAAGTAGTAGTAGAAGCAGTAGTAGTACTAGTAGTTCGAACTTCACTCTTTTTTCTGTGGAGCCTCCTTCTCTCAAACAAGCTTCCATTAGAGTACGTGTAGCTGCCTTCGTCATCCGAGGTTGAAATAGGATAAAAAGCGTATCCAGTAGGCTTGTTAGCTGATGACATGTTGTTTAAAGTGGAGATTTATAAGAATTTTGATAGAAAATAAGATCACAATCGAAAATTTTATACAAAGTGTCTAGTTAGCTATAGTTCATGAACATTTATGGTTATAGGAATGCGGGGTTGTACATTACCAACCGTACCTGGAAATAAAATGTTCAGCCAATCGGCGTTTTACAAACCGAAAGAACCAGCCTCTTTATGGATTACTCATAGCGATCGAGGTCATTTCTTACTCGTATATGGCTGATTCTTGGTAAAAATGCTACTTTTGGCCGTTAGAATTTCACATTGGATTACATGATGCGACTCGATTCCAAAGTAGATATTTCTCAGGAAACGAAAAAAAGGTATAATCTAACCAATGTAACTATTTTTTAATTTACATGTAGCATGTAATATGTACAAAAATTAGTCTAAACCTGCAGCTAATTATAAAAAGCTGTTTACTTCCACTTTAATGTACATGTACAATGTTATGTATTATTGCTGGATTCCAGAAGCTCTGAGTGCTCATGCTTTAATATAAGAAAACACAAAACTTTCTGCATGCTCTACATCAATGTATAAAGATATACATACATTGTACGTGTACTTTATGCTATGTATCTGACAGACTCTCAGAGCTCACCAACCTTAGGAAGTTGAATCTGTCCAACAACAGGTCAGTGAATGATATTGGTGAGTTGCCAACATCAATGGAACATCTCGATCTAAGCTGGTTGGATATGACTTCCATTCCTGAGAGGTTGGTGTGATATGATGTGCATGTAATTACATGATGTATAAAGTGGCTATGATAATAGTTTTAACTGCAGTTATGTGGTCCATTTGGTTATGCAATTTGGATGGACTTCACTGCTTAGTATTGCTCTTTTTATATATCAAGTTTTTTTGCAATGTCTTTATCTTTCGATCAATAATGGGTGTAAAAAAATCTGACTCTCTGACAAAATAAGTTCCTTGCTTTAAAAAACATGGCCAAATCCCCTAACATGATATACTTTGCAAGGTGGCCACTTTATGAGGGCTGCCTTGTGCGCAGTTGGTTCAGAGCATGTCTACTGCTCACCGGAGAAATTTCATTTTCAAGGTTGCTGGGCTGGTGTTGTTGTAGCAAGTTTGCTCACTGTGCTTGACGATTAGGTGCCATAAAGACCCCAGATTCAAGCATCACTCAAGGAGTGATGTTTTCATAAATGTGAAGTCTTTGACTTCTCAAAAGATAAATTCCTTGCTGAAAGCATCATAATTCCATTGATTTCTACTAAAAAATAGTGCTAGGTGGTTATGCACAGCCAGTTTTGTAACTGTGATTTAATCTAATAAGTTAAACTGCATCAGACATGTGCCTCGGGTTCTTGTCAGTGGTGTGCTACATTAAAGTCGCAAATGATAAAATTCAGGCATACTGCAGCTGTGATGCTACATGATCAAAAAGCACGATGCCATGAAAATAATCTAAACTCTACATGAAGTATAGCAAACCATGTCGTTGTGTTCTACGTCATACCAAGTTTGAAGCCAGTTTTGCTCACCATCACTCTGAATTTGTATGACACTTCAGAGTGATTTAGAAAAATAATATCACAACACATGAAATGTATACGGAGTAGGATTACTTGTATGCAAGTTCACCTTGTATGTACATTTATTAGCTTGGATATATAACTTGATTTGTATGTAAGTTCCCCTTGTATGTACTAGTATGAAGATATATCGTCTGACTAAGCTCAAGGATCTGAATATTTCTTACAACAAGTCATTGACAAACATTGAAGAGTTACCAGCTTGTCTTGAGAGGTTAGATGTGAGTTCATGTGGTCTGACCGGCATACCTATCAGGTGGGTACAATTTACAATGTACATGTACATATGCATGTACATGTATATGGATATACTGTAAATTGCATTCATGCATACAATCTCTTTGGGTGATTTAAATAATCAGCTATGAGCATGCAGTTTAAAAGAATGCCTGGATCTCACTCAAGCAATCTAGCATAGCATTGAACCATCTGCATTGCTAACATTTCTAACTTCCTGCGAAATTGAATTTTGTTCAATTCACTGGCTAAGAATGATCGCAATACTGAAAGACGTGTCACAATACAAGTAGCTCGAAATCTGAGTGCAAGTCTTTATCTCTGAATGGATTAGTTTGTCATATATTTACTATTATCAGAAATTTGTTGTAGCTTAAAGCAGCTCAAAAATCTAAATTCCCTTGATCTGTGTGGAAACGAAATATCAAACGTTGAAGGTTTACCAATATCCCTGGAGACACTCAATGTCGCCCACTGTAACATGACTACTTCTCCACCAGGGTTTGTATTATTTTACATATATAATCCTTCGATAACTGTAAAGGCAGGAAAATATAGTTTAAATTGTGATGGACAAGCAGACTAGTATACTGCTACTGGTCAGTTCTATCTTTGTCAAAACAATCTTCTGTTGGAAGAAGAGAGTAAGGGTTAGTGGTGCCCCCAATCTTGCGTGCCACACTAAGATGCTATACCATGACGCAACACTATTACTGTATGGCTGTCACACTGTCACTTCTGTAGACTATCTCAGCTGGTTAATCTCAAGAAACTTTGTATTTATGAAAACTACTCCTTAGAAGAGGTGGGAGAGCTTCCCACATCGCTGGAAGATCTGGACATGAGTAACTGCAGAATCTTTACCCTACCACCCAGGTTGGTACCGTCAATATTGTGCTTGTTGCAAAAGCAGAAACGTAATTTATTAAAATAATATAAATACTTCCCAATAGTGTAGTATTGCGGTGGAAATCCTGATACCGCAGGGCAACACTTATATCTCCTGTTACTATGGTTTGATAATAGAATAAGGAAGATAGTACCACTTTGTTTGTACGTAGAGGCCAATTCAGCTGTTACATTACCAACTACAGTGTTACACTATGGCTTGTTCCCACCATATTATGTCAATGCTGCACTGTATTGGGTTGAGGTACTGGTGTCTGTCTATCTTGTGATCTCCCTAAAGTAATTCTGGGTGATGTTCCAAATTCTAGTCCGGGTAATAATCATTAATCAAAAACATTTCTGTGCTTCATTGTAAGTTGTGAAACTGACACTGTACAGCCACTGTACAGTGTCAGTTTCACAACTTGCAATGAAGCACAGAAATGTGGATATTATTATGTACAATCACAAGTCTAACATTATGTTCTAGTATATCACAGATGAAGAGATCATCTTCAGTAAATGTTAAATGTTCTTCTACATGTATATTGCAGCCTCACCTCGCTACCTAATCTCCAGCGCTTGAATGTGTCACGTAACAAATCCCTTATGGAAATTAAGGACTTACCAACATCTCTGAAATGGTTGAGGATAGTGAATGTATCTCACAAGAGAATATCAGAAAAGAAAGTTATTGATTTACCACCATCTCTGACCAATTTAAACATGGCCGACTGTTACCTATCTAGCATACCTAAATGGTTAGTTTGCATTATACTGATGTGCCATGCATTCATACCTGCCCAAGCATGGATACAACGTCATGTAATACATGTACATCTACACTTTAATAATGATGCAAATACACATAAATTATACATGTATATAACTATGTCTGTATATGTACATGTATTATATAAAACTTACCAAAATTTATGTATATGTATATGTATGTGTATGTGTAGCTGTAGGTGTATATGTACACTTATATGTACATGTATATGTATATGTACATGTATATGTATATGTACATGTATATGTATATGTATATGTATATGTATATGTATATGTATATGTATATGTATATGTATATGTATATGTATATGTATATGTATATGTATATGTATATTATGTATATGTATATGTATATGTATATGTAATATGTACATGTACATGTATATGTATATGTATATGTATATGTATATGTATATGTATATGTATATGTAATATGTATATGTAATATGTATATGTATATGTATATGTATATGTATATGTAATATGTATATGTATATGTATATGTATATGTATTATGTATATGTATATGTATATGTATATGTATATGTATATGTATATGTATATGTATATGTAATATGTATATGTATATGTATATGTGTATGTAATATGTATATGTATATGTATATGTATATGTATATGTATATGTATATGTATATGTATTATGTATATGTATATGTATATGTATATGTATATGTAGTATGTATATGTAGATGTAATATGTATATGTAATATGTATATGTATATGTATATGTATATGTATATGTATATGTACATGTATTATGTATATGTATATGTAATATGTATATGTATATGCATATGCATATGTATATTATGTATATGTATATGTATATGTATATGTATATGTATATGTATATGTATATGTATATGTATATGTATATGTATATGTATATGTATATGTATATGTAATATGTATATGTATATGTATATGTATATTATGTATATGTATATGTATATGTATATGTATATGTATATGTATATGTATTATGTATATGTATATGTATATGTATATGTACTGATGAGGTGTTGCTATGGTTGTTTAGCATTGGTTACCTTATCCGTATCACAGTATCACTGCAATAGAGAGAAAAAAAATGTTGCATAGACTCAATTAAAACCAGTTATCATCTCGATGCAGTTCAAAACCTGAATTTAAATAATATAATCTTGAAAATCCCAAGCTAGGTAATGGTAGCACCGTGTTTGAGAGAATTACTTATGACTCAATTTACACAGATTTTATGGGCCTGGGACAAATTAGAAATATTAGGGTTGATTTGAAAGCCATAAGATTAAATTTAGATTAGGGTTCGGTATTTTTAAGCAAGGAATTTATACATTATAACATTGTTTTCCGAACCAAACAGTTTTGTTCCATTTTGAGTTTTGCTCCGTTCACTGTGCTAGGTGCTGAAGAGGCCCTGAGTTCAAACCCCAGTCAGGGACTGGCATTTTCATGGATTTAAAATAAGTCTCTGACTGCTTACACATAGCTTCCTGGCCTAAAAATACATCATAGTATAAAATAATGTCTAAAGTCCCTGACAAAAACATATTAGATGGAAAATATCGGAACTGCAATACGTGAGACCAAATTGTCATGGATTACTACCAGCCATATAAGAATAATAAATAATTTGTGTTTTAAATGTTCTTCTACATGTATATTGCAGCCTCACCTCGCTACCTAATCTCCAGCACTTGAATGTGTCACGTAACAAGTTGCTGGTGGAAATAAAGGACTTACCAACATCTCTAAAATGGCTGAGGATAGCAGACTGTAGTATAACCAGCACACCTAACAGGTTGATATCATTGTAGTATGATTCAATATACTTAGAAAGTCTGCCAATTGAGGACATCATGGTAATAAAGTTAGTATGCTTGCAGATTGTATTGCAAATTGTATACAATTGTATACAATGCTATTTATGCCAATATTAGGAGTTGAGAAAATAATGTGCGAAAATTGCACAGTAAGCTGTGCCTTGGTTTATTAATTGTATCGACATATTGTGTCTCTAACCAAATAGACATCTCTCGACTGTTGCTTCATTCCATTATTTTACTTTGATTTTAGCTTTTCTCAGCTGTGCAATCTCTTAGAGCTAGATCTTTCCGTCAACAAATCACTAAAAGAAGTCAAAATTATACCGACATCCCTGATGTCATTAGAATTGAGTGATTGTGATATATCGGCTTTACCAACAAAGTGAGTACATATTATAATATTGTTTAGTGCTATCAATGTGCAATTCATGAGACCAATGCTACCAGATTCAAACATCAAATGGACCATGTGTTGCAGTAAGACCTGCAATAATTGTACTTTATTCAGGCAAATGTTATTACAATCATGTAGTTCTAATCAATTTATATTGTCATGTAAATCTATATGCCAACAAATCAGAATAAATTGCTCCTAATCAGCTGCACAGGTTAACAATAATTGCTTAACGTAAATATTGCATGATATGCAGCTACTGCTTGTCATATTTGGATTTTACAGAAAGTCTGACACACTTTCATATTTTCTCCAAGAACCAATCTACATCTTGGAAATTTATTTATATCTGTATGATGACAGTATTATGATTTGAAGCATCAAGTACTGCTTATGTCTCTCATTTCTGTATAATTCGATAGCTGAATAACCTGATCAATCTATAAACTCACCAGCTTATACTCCTCGGCTTATACTCCTCAGCGCGACCAGCACCTTGCAGCTTGTGCACTACCAGGTGCCAGTACTGACCAACTCCATGTGAGAAAGGCCCAGATGACATGGCCTTTTTTGACAGGGATAGAGGCGTTGTCTTGAAGCCATGTTGGCTCGCATGAACCCTAGAATTTTTATATGAGGCGCACGAGCAATTGTATCTGGATGCTCTTCCTAGCACCACCGTGACTGGAATTCGAACCTGGAACCTTCAGCATGGAAGCTCAGCATTCTAACCCCTAAGCCATGGCATGATCAATCTATAGTCTACCATTAACAACCACCTTTACCTACATGTAGTACATGGACTATAACCCGTGTCCTTTCTATCTGCTTGGACTTTTCAACGATGTGACATAGCAAGCATTCTTCAACATGACTTTTGCTCTCCTCGAGCATACATCCATGCATATGTACCATGTAGACAATGGGTAGAATGACAACAGCAGCTGTAATACATTACATCATTGTATAAAGTACATGTATGTGTACCAAGTAACATTAGACAATGTTATTATAGTATTTCTCAGCTGACTAGTCTCAGGAAACTGGATATCTCTAGCAATGGCTCTCTGAAGAGGATTGTTGACCTGCCACCATCACTTCAAGAGCTACACATGAGGGGATGCAATTTATCTGCTATGCCAGAGAGGTGGGTAATAACTACAATGTATATTACATTGCAATACATCAAAAATTGATGAAGAACACAATTACGCATACTCTGATATACCAGATAAATAAATACTTAATATTTCTAATAAATAAACTGTAATGCAGTAATTTTATTAAATAACATTTGTCACTATTTTACTGGTTGCCAAGGGGCACCCTCTACCCACTGGCAACGAAAGGCATTTTATATCAATTATGTGTAATAATTAAACTCTTAAAGAGGACACACGGATACACTTTAAACGACAGAAAATATTCTCAGGTGCTACGCAGATGGACAGCATGTTTGGTACATGGAGTTGCACTCTCTTGCTACCAATAAGATTCAACTAGATACAGTGATCTGTAGATTTTATTTGTTTAAATTGTCCGGTTGGTTAAACTGATAAGAGATGTTAGCCACACCAGCACAAAGATTGGTATTCCCTAAATATCTAGAAGGCGTGTTAGTACAGCAGATCCTAGGGCTAAGGTCTTAGACAGTTCTAAACATTCACACCATTTATCGACAGGTTACTTGTATATGAGTTTATATATTTCTTATGATTACGTTCTTTCTGAACTACATAATGAAGCTAATTTGAGACATCCACATGTACACAGTGTATGTATGTAGTGCAAATCACTGTATAATAATAATATAAAATTGCAAACTGAATTGTGTTAGTTAGTAGTTCTCTGGTTATCGATGTAAAATATAGGAAAGTAGTCACACATTAAATCTACTGCACATGTAGATGTTATGTTATTCATTACATGTGGTATAAGTATTTATACTCCTACTGTATCACATAATGTAGCACATGTGTAATAGTTTGCCATATGCCTACATATAACATGACAAACATGTATTGCAGTGTATCTCAGCTACCTAATCTCAGAGAATTAGATGTCTCAATCAACAACTTCCTAGCAGATATTGGTGACCTGCCCGTGTCCCTTGAATCTCTAAATATGAGTTCATGTGGAATAACCAGCTTTCCTGAAAGGTATGTAGCCTGTGCTCATGCAGCTCTATTGTGTTTTGCACCATTTTTATTCATTGGCGCAAGAAAAATGCATTGGAGGAAGCAGCTATACATAGCATGCATTACCCTCAGCACAAGTAATAGCATAATCACAACCACATGTATCATAGTCATTATTGTCTACTCCTGCCAGTCATAACAGCAGAGTAGCATTAGGTGTCGGTGGCTGAGTGGTCTAGCGCTAGTCACTCTGGTCTTGCAGCAATGACGCAAGTTATCTGCAAGGACGTGGGTTCAAGTCCCTCCAATGACCTGGAGGTTTTTGTCCCGAAGAACGTTTTCCCTCTGTGCCATGTCGAACTATAATAATATCCAGCTCTAGGAGCCGTGGTGGCCCCTCGACTAGCTCTGCTATTGGGCAGCCACATTAAAGGCGCCATGGATATCATTATATTATTATCACAAGACTATTTCTTGTCCACTAAACTCGGATGGCGCTGAGACAACTAAATGGACTTGGGCACTTACCCACTGCCACTGGCCATGTTTTGCGACTTATTTACCAGTTTGATCCCTAAGGACGAGTATTATACTCGTAGTTATGTTTTTCACTGTGGGCCTGAGGACGAGTGTCCTTGGGGTTTCTGTTTTTTAGTCATACCAGGAAAGGTAGTAGGGCATACATTGAAGATGAAGACAGATCTGAAAAGAGGCAGTCATGTTTGTGTTGACACATGATCCTCAACACGGTAGCCATAATACAGAAGCTTTAATCGGTTGTTGAAAGTGGGTGCATCCAATGGCCTGCAGCTTCCTGGTTAGAGCAAAAATGGCAGGCCCCAGTAGGCTTTTTCCTGAGCGCTTAATTGATGAAATTGTTAGTAATGAGGGTTGAGAACTTGACTGAGACATTTAATCAAGTATTGTACAACATAATTTAGTGGCAGATAAGAGTATTTTTGCAATCAAAATGTGTAGTGCACACCGATTCTATTTCTTTTAGAGTGAGTCTCGATTCCATTATTTCTTCAAGTTATTGAATTATTTATTATTTTGACTTGACTGTTTGTTTAAGAATAAAATCCGTAATAAACATTGCATCACCTTAAACCACTACTGTCACACCATTCGATATTTTTGCAAAGAATATTGATGTCTTAATTCATTAAGATTGATGTGCCGTTTGTCTTTCTAAACCTAGTGGCAGCCAAGATAAACACATTTGAATATAGGCTATTATGACCTCCAGCCAACATTGAGCACATAGGTAGGCTACAGCATGAAATAGCCAAGTAATCTTATTGAGTCACTGTCATTCTATAAAGAGCTCTTGTGTACAGTGATAAACAAGAAAGTTACAGGCAATGCCCACAATGAGTTGCAGGCACTATGGCTATCTCTGTGGCACAGTTTATATTAACCGCTTGAGTGCTTCCAACATTTCCAAAATACATACATAGGCTACAAATTGAAGGAGAGAGTTTTCTTGGCAGCAGCTAGGTTTCCAAACAAGCAACACATCAATCTTACTGAAGTAGAATGGACAATACTATTTTGCAAATATTGAACAGTGCGACAGTAGTGGTTTAACTTGTCTTCAACAGTTCGAAGCTGGAGCCAATGCAGTATCGAGTGTTAGTATGTAACTAGGGATCATTTCTAAACCACTTGCATTTCATCAATTGATTATTTGGTTAAAGGGGTTATGACGTTGGTCTGCGTGTATGTTCAATGCAGTCTCTCATATTTAGTTTCACTGCCTTTGTGCTGCTACAATCTTACCTAGTATTGGTGTCATGTGAAAGGGGTCATTTGTAAACGGACCAGCGGTAGATTTGGACGTTTTAGGCCAGAGAAAATTACCAACATAGGTATGTGTGAAAACAGTATAAGAAAACTCAGTGTGACATCTGACAAATTTGAGACATTTACGCAAAACAGACAAACCCTGATTGATATGTCGTGTACACAATTGATTGGAGCGTGCCCTGAGCTGTTTACTTAACAGCCATTCTTGTCCGTTTTCGGCTTCCCTATAGCATTGGCTGTATCGGTTGCCTACTTGGCTAAATAATATGCTAGCATTGGATGCACACCATGAATCATTTTTACATTCAAAATATTCAATTTCCAGTTCAATTTTCTCTTTAGTCAAGCCTCACCATTCATTCGGAGTTTTCACAACGTTTTAGGTTTCTGAAACGGTAATCTGCATGTACATTGTATGCTGTCATTAGTTAGACTCAAGCTACCGAAATCACTCTGACAGTGTTGTCACAACGAAGATATTCACTGTGAACTTGCCACAGAAATGTGCAAACCATTCCAGGTTTCTACTAATTGGCCATAAAAATTCTTTAAATTGGTTGATTTTCAGCTTCGTTGTAAATACAATGTATGTGTGTCCAAACAGGACTGTCAGACATTGAACAATCTTGAGCGCTGACATCGCGCACAATGATAAATCTACATCACATTGTGAGTTGACAACATCATTAGTGTGTCAACTACTGAATGATGATATTGCAATGCTTCAACACAATATATTAGACTAAAATATAGAACGAATCTAATCTAATCTAATCTAATCTAATCTAATCTAATCTAATCTAATCTAATCTAATCTAATCTAATCTAATAAACATAATCACAAAATTACCACAATTTATTGGCATTCCCCAGCTACAAGTGTGCTTTAATAATTGCAAGCAGCATCACTCATACCACACAGCAAGATGATTGCAATTCATTTTTTTTCAGCATAATGAAGCTTCAGAGACTGAGTGAGCTTGTCCTGTCAAACAACAAAATCAAATTTCTACCACCTTGGATTGCTGTGTTGAAACGTCTTGTCAATCTTGATTTATATGATGAAGATTGCAATTCACCACTGTCATCATTAACAGAAGCGCTACTTGAAATGCCCCAGCTTGAGACACTTGACGTTGTAGGGTGCGAATCACTCACCTCTCCACCTTATGAGGTATGCGAACAAGGATTGGAGGCTATCAGGGTATACTATAAAGAGCTAAGGGTCTACTAACATTGACTTATTGCATTGGATATTACATAGTCTATAGCGCTTACTACTACATTAGAATACTATACATTATGGCATCTCACATTATTGTTTTCAACACATTTGCACATGAACTTTTTGATCATTAGTACGGTTTTTATATTTTGTAAGATCTGACGTTGTCGTTTTTATTCTGTAAGAAACTTTCACATAATAATTTGCCTGGTCATTTCCACATTATAGCCTGTACCAGGATTAGGCATACATTATTGTAATACTTATTCAAACTTGTACCAGGATATGCATCATAACGCTGTCGTTTAATTAACCACTAAAACATTGTTTGTAACGCTTGGTTTTTTTGTCTGACCGCCTGTGCCTGGTCATGCTTACGTCAATTGGTTGGTTTGAACCCATCTCCACCCAGCACCATAATCTAGTTTACAATTTAATTCTGCGTCTTCTGACGGAAAACGTCTGAAGTTTTAATTATGTGTTTTTGCCGATTTCGGACACTACAACGTCCAATCAGTTTCTTAGGTTATTCTTAGACGCTATAAATATACTACTACTATAAAACTGAGTGAAAACTTAGGTTAAGTACCCAGTTTAGTATTGGATACCCACACTATAACAACGTGTACTTCTCTAACTACTATTCTGTTCTTTTGGAGACACCTTCACAGCTACATAGTAAGTTGTTGCATTCAGCCATGCATTTACACTTGTATTTCTTTCTTGTTAATTAGGCGTATATTATTTTTAATATCTTTTAACACTTATGTAACATGTGCAAATGCTTAAGTTCTATTTTTAATACATCATTGTAGCCATGATGTCAGTAGTATGTCAAATATATTTAGTAAACGTTGTTCTCTAAAATTCGGTCTAATTAGTTCCAACTCACTAATAATAATATGTTACATAACACTTGGTAATCAATATAAGTTACATGTAGCATACAGCTTGGTCAACTATTACTATCATACACATGTACGTGTATAAACTACACCTACAGTATGTCATATCATATATACTACATTTTGGCAGTAAGGCTAAGGACAGCATACAACTCAGTCAATTAATATTATCCAAAATTATATTGTGTAATTAATAGTCTGTTCGTTTGGATTCGTTTTATTTCCAAGCCATTACTGTCTTAATGTTCCATCTTTTTATATAGTAATTCTTAGTCTTCTTTTAAACAAAATGTTGGTTGAAGTTGTATGCTGTCTAATGTGACCTTGGACCAATAGGCATCCAACTAGTTCCAAACTGCATGTTTAGACTGTGACCCATAATATACATATATATGTACAAGGGAACTCGTGTTGTTGGTTCATTGTCTTTGAACGAAGCTCCATTACACCATAGAAGCCATTGTATGATTATTTGTCTCGAAGTATTTTGGGCACTTCACCATCGTGGGAGATAACTGCATATAAAAAGCCGGCAAACAATAACAGTTTCTCTTCTCCCTAGTACAAGGGGCAAATTTTCATTACAAAGATATCGCTGCAACCTCCATGGTTAAACTACCAATGGTAACTGTTTCAGTCATAGGCCAGTCAATGGCTGGTAAAACTAGCCTAATAAACACCTGCCACTGTGCTACGTCAATTATCAAACAAGCACTAAACTTCTAAAACTGTTTCCTAGTGGCAAGGACACCGAGGTCAAACAGAATGGTGTTAGCCTTAAGACAGGAGAATGCCAGATCACTTTACTCCATAACTTCAATGCAAGAAAGATATGCATCCATATATCTACCACTTCCGCACAGATATGTGAAGGATGGAAGCACCTCAAAGAAATAATTGACATTACAGTTAAAGGGATCCTGAATATCTGGCGTGGATGTAGAATCACCTGTACCATGTTTTGTCCACATTGCCTGCTAAAGAAGGATCCTCATCCCCCCAAAGTCGTAAGCCC
The DNA here is from genome assembly GCA_935421135.1 of Bugulina stolonifera. Classification (NCBI taxonomy): domain Eukaryota; kingdom Metazoa; phylum Bryozoa; class Gymnolaemata; order Cheilostomatida; family Bugulidae; genus Bugulina; species Bugulina stolonifera. The sequence continues at coordinate 2,611,686 of OW285190.1, read as the reverse complement.
AACTTTCTCTCATCAAACAGAAGCAGCAACTCTTCCTGGAGCGTCGGCTCTAGCAATTCATCCACCAGCAGCAGCTCAAAAATGTAAAGAGGATCAAAATGTACCTCAAGTTTTGTTAGAATCATGTACGTATATAGTTCACTTAATCAACCTCCTACATTTTCCAAAATGGATGTACAATGCAAGGTCTGAAATACATGTAGATTCCACTTGAGGCCAGATGCATCTGTAAACTATCTAAGCCATTACAACATAGTCTAGTGGCAGTACATTTCACTGTACAATGTCAATGCCAGTATGTAATACATAACGCAGTCAAATATTTAGCTTTACCTATTTCAGGTGCTGGCCTCACTGATATCGTGCAGATTGTCTCCTCAGCTGATGCTGGTCAGGCAGATGGTTTGTATACTACACATTAATTTGTACTGGATCACTTTTTAACAATTAAAACCAATTAATCACTGTGAATGACCTCCATATTGTGAATAATTACTACAGTACGCCATCTTGAAAACGTAAACTAAGGAAGAACGATAATATGTTTCAGATGACTCCAAATCTTGTATCAAAATCCAAGATGGCAGTGCATCAGAAACAGAAGATTGTGAGACTGAGACAATGATATCATCGGTTCAGAACTGAAGCCTACAACAAAGAATCATGTGAAACAACTATTCTACAATGTGGATAAGGTAGGTTGTACAATATTATGTTGGTGTTTTGTGCTATTGCTTGTAGCGATAGTAGTTATAAACTAATGTAGCTACTATGTCAAAGTTCATAGAGTATGCCTTCATGTAAGAAAGCCACTATTTTAATATCCCTAATTACTTTTTCTCCCTCTACATTTGCATAATAATACTAAGGTTCCAACACTTCGGTCTACAAGATGTCCAGTCCTACGAGAGGAAGAGCTTTGGTAATCACCAACTTCTCACTACCTCGTTATGAAAGAGATGAGACTGGAGAGTCCAGGAGAAAGATAAGAAGGCAAACGAAAACCGAAGAGTAGAATATCACAAAGATGCTAAGACTTCTCAAGTTCGAAGTCACTTCCTTACAAAATATGACGGCAAAGGAAAGTTTCTATTGTGTTGCTTCATTTTGTAAAGCAAAGGGCAAATCAATGCATGAAACAATGGTTTAGTAATAAAATCTCTAGTCCATTAAATTAATAATATGACTGAATACTTCTGTTTGAGAAGGTATGTAACACAGTACAGCTTAGCTTATGCTTTTTATGCTATAATTCTAGGAGATGATGTCAGCAATAGAGTCAGAGACAATGAATCCAGATCATTCTGACTATGGGATGTTCATGCTGGTACTCATTACTGGTGGTAATGATAATGTCATCTATGGATCACACAATAACCTAGTCAAACTATCAGCTGTGTATGAGCTGATGACATCACAAATGTTCTCAGGCATGGATGGTAAGCCGAAGGCAGTGATTGTCCATACATATACAAGTGGTAAGTCTCAATCTCCAGGAGTATCAGTTGCATAAGTACATGTAGCGACCTTCTCTAAAATGAGAGATCTAAATGAACGTTCACTACTTGCCAGACTACATGTATAAAAATGTGATATAGCCCTTTGCTCAATCTATATTTTGGATCACCCATGTATATAGACATTAGTACACTCAGCTGTGCACCTATTGAATAATAGAGGAAAATAAACACAATCATATTACATTCATTACTTACAGTTGAAACAGAGCAAGTGCCTCATCTAGTAGGAAACCATGTGGATGAAAGTGGGGATGACCTCATTGTTCTTCGTTCCCATTCCAAAGGTGAGTAGGAAGTACACTGCATAACAATAATTTCCAATGACTAAATTTTATTTGGCAAGAATGACTTTCTTTTAACTACACTGTGCTGACTTTATACTAGTGAGCTGAGTAAGACATATCATAAACACTATGGGAGTTATCTTCCTCCTTCATTAGGCGGACGTACTGAATGCAAAACACCGTATTTATGTCTTGAGCACATCAGAGCTCATCAATGCGCTTGCCTCAAAGTTTTTTCTAGTCTTGTTGAACACCGTGATAAATATAATACTCTTGTTTATCCGATATGATTCAGTGTGAGATCTGCAATGAAAATAAACACAAATTATTGTGACACACAAGAAGTTGGAGAGCAGAAGTAAAGTTATCTTCACGAATTAAAACATGACCATTTGTGGAAAACAAAATGGTTTCTAATTGAAATAATGGCAGTCCATGACAGTAGTATAGTCAGTGCACTTCTAGACAGACACGCACTCATTGACCCCTGTTTTCAACCAATCACAAGCCGGTATTTCCGATTTCAACCAATCACAGAAGAGCACAAAAATTTTGCACACGACCTTGCCAAGGTCACCCCAAAATCTCCCCTTCTGATTGGTCGAAAAAACATTTGCACACTTGACCCCGAACCCGGCCACGACCCCTTCCCTCCCTCCTTCCCGCCCTCCTCCCCCTCCCCCACCTCCCACTCCTCCCCCACTCCCCGCCACCGCCCTCGTCCCGTCCGCGCCACCGCCGTCGCCGCCGCCACCGCCGCCCTCACCGCCGCCGTCGCCGCCGCCACCACCGCCCTCACCACCGCCGCCGCCACCGCCGCCACCACCGCCGCCGCCGCCACCGCCGCCACCGCCGCCACCGCCGCCACCGCCGCCACCACCACCGCCGCCGCCGCCGCCACCGCCGCCGCCGCCATCACCGTCATCACCGCCACCCCTCCTCCACCGCCGCCCACCCTCCCCCCGCAACCCCCACTCACCCGAACGACCGATCGTTTGAGGCGGTCAAGCCGCGTCCGCCCACGTTGCGTGCGGCGCCGACCGTACACGTGGAGGCGACACCGGTGCCCCGTATCCACCGGGCCAAGCGACTAGGCAGCGGCCCGCCGCCCATTCCGAGTTCCACTGGGGTGGGACTATAAAAGATAAGTTTGACTGATGATAGTATTAATACAAAGAAGACTTAGTCATAGCAAACATGTCTTTTCTCACCAAAGGAGCGGCGGGGAGATATGTACTTTTAAAGGAAGTCCTCCCGAAGTCTGTATGGGATTATATGATCAAAAGTAATATCGAAGAAACGAATAGTCCATGGATGTGGTATTGGGTTGACAGACTCGCTCATAATTCCTTAGTGGTAGAGCTTGCCATCTATTATTGAACACTTTCACTCTCTATGAATATCCCTTTTAAGATAGGAGAGGAAAAGTTGAGGAAAATGGCACTTTGTTATGAAGACTTAACAGGAGCTAGGTCAAGATTTTCATCTATGGTAGAAACAAAAAACGCATCCGTTTCTTCTCCCTTACTCCTTCTTAGGAATGCGGAGTTGTCAACCTGGTGTAGAGTGGAGGTTGAGAAGATTATTGAAGATAGAAACTGGGATGAAACTGGTGTGGGAGCGGAGGCCACTTTTAACACTCACTTCTTACTATATCTGGATAATGAACCTGGTGGGGAAGGTTCAAAGAATGAACTCTATCATAGAGTATTGAACATATTAAAGGATGGGGCAAGAAGATGTCGCTTTGAGGATGGGAAGGAGAAATCGCGAGCGAAGAGGAGTTACAATGAAGAAAGCATCCCTGGTTTAATTCTTAGTAGAGGTAATACGCTATATGCAGGGCGATTGTTTGGAGAACTAGATCCATCTAAAAATGGGTTAGAGGTGATAAGAAGCCCTTCACCAGGAGATGCTAGATTAGAGGTGAGAGAGACTTCTACAGGAGAGACTAACCAGGTTATGATAGAAGAGGTTGAAATGTGTGACATTGGAGAAGTAGATTCATCCAAAAACGGGTTAGAGGAGATAAGAAGCCCTTCACCAGGAGAAGCTAGGGTGGAAGTGAGAGAGACTTCTACAGGAGAGAATAACCAGATTATGATAGAAGAGCAAACTCATGTAGAAACTAAAGAAGAGGTTGAAATGTGTGACAAAAGGGAACAAGAGATTAGAAAGATAGAACAAGAATTGGCACTAAAGAAAGTGGAATTGGCAGGAGCACTGGGGTGGAAAGAAGCACTAGAGATGCAACAGAGAATTGATGCAAGAAAAGAGAGAAGAACAAATCGCATTGCCTTCTTAGAAAAAAAGTTAACAGAGGAAAGAATGGAAAAAGAGAGGTTAATGATGGAAATCGAGCGTTTGCAAAAAGAAGAAGAAGAAGAAGAAAAAATGGATAGTGTATCAATTATTGATCACATAATTCCCCACCTGGCTAACAAACTAGATGATAATGATGCAAAAGCAGAAGGGGAAGATAGTAAACTGCCACAGTGGGTTCCAACAGGAGAAAGTAATGATGAATAAAAGTGTATAGATTCCAATCGTTCTCTCAAACAAGGGCAAGATGTCAAAGCAAGAGGTAGTATGTAGAAATGAGAATTATGAAGATGTGGCTGATGGTCTCTTAGATGAAGTAGTAGCTATCTCTGCTGAAGAGGGAAGGGAGCAAATAGGAGAGAGAAGCAACAAAAGAAAGAAGTTCACATTCTACATAATCATAATACTATTTATATTTTCTTGCTCATCTTTATCCCCATCAGTTTACACATATCTAAGTGATAGGGAACCACCCAATGGCAAAGACAAAGGAGTACTTAAGCAAGGACACTTTTTAAAAACAAACACAACTCTATTAGCTACTCAACTGGATCAGCATGCGTCCACACCAAGAAATCGATCTTCGCTTGCAGAGTCCCTTCACAGCTCTAGTCTGTGGTCCAACAGGGAGTGGAAAAACGGAACTACTATTTAGTCTTATTAAGAGAGTTGATGAAATTGCTTCACCCACTCCTGTTGAAATCATTTACTGCTATGGAGTTTGGCAACGCCGCTTTGAGGATTACAAGGATAAAGTAAGGTTTCATTCAAGACTCATTGATGTAGAAATGGATATAGAGCGTGATGGGAAGAATCGCTGGCTCATCATTGATGACTTGATGGGTGAAGTCGGGGGGAAAGAGACTACTAATGCAATCTTTACAAAGTTCAGTCACCACCTGAACATAAGCGTCTTTTTCTTACTACAGAACCTTTTCCCGAAAGATAATAGAACAGTGTCAATAAACTCGCAGTACTTTTTCTTGTTCAAGAACCCCAGAGACGGAATGTCTGTTACCAATCTTGCAAAGCAGGCTTTTCCTCAGAGTACAAGAGCTGTTCAAGAAGCTTTTAGTGATGCTACACGTAAGCCACACTCTTTTCTATTCTTGAATCTTCGCCAGGAAACCCCGGAGTGGGCTAGACTGATCGGTAATTTTGCTTCTGAGCACTCTCCCATGACTGTATATATCCCGAATACCCTGGAATATAAGTAGCATTCACATCTCTACTCTCTCCATAAACTGTCTTGGACTCGAAGAGAGCGCATCCATCATCAAGCATGAGATACATTAATTCACCCGAGTATTCTCCAAGGTTGAGGAGGAATGCCTTGAGTATATATGCACTGACGAAAGCATCTGCAACCATCAGAGATTCAACCATTGCTGAGGCTAACAAAGACCTTATACTCGCTCTTGTTGAGTGTGCTAGAAATGTATTATTAGGTAATGTTCATCTAACTACCGCTCAGTTGAACTCTCTACGTCGACATAGAAGGGCCATTGAGGATCTCACCAACTCTCGTACTAGTGTGAGGCAGAAAAAGTTAATCCTACAACGTGGCGGATTTTTAGGTCTTCTTTTGAAGCCATTGGCAAGTTTACTCGGAGGTGTGCTTGGCGGATTAGGTGGTGGACGAAGGTGAAATGAGTCTCAAGTTTTCTAAAAAGTATCTTCTTATGGATAAACATACATATGAATCAATGAATAGTAGAAACAACAAAAAAGAAGGAGAGCATCTACCCTCACTCTCTACAAATGGGGATCTACTCCTGGCAGAAAAAAGCAGAAAAGATGTAATATCTAACCTCAAAAACTCTGATACAGACATCTACTCTCAGCTAGAGCAACATGCTCATAAAATGAATAAGTTCCTAAAAGAGTTGGAGAGATCACGCCATCCGCAGCAGGAGTTGTATAATACATTAGAGGGAATTAACACTAGGTTTAATGAAATGCATACATGGAGACAAAGAGAAGAAGAAGCACAAGAGCGAGGGCGAGAGAAAAAAAGAGATGATGAAAAGAGGCGAAGTGGCTCAAGGTCACCACTACCACACCCATATAGGAGAGAAACAAAACCAGAGAGGTCAGAAGCTGGCGCACGTTGGAGTGGGAAGGGTGATAATAGAAGTCCTATCAAAACTAGGTCTAGGCGAAAGCTTCCTAAAACCCCTCTTGCAAGCGATAGTAAAACAGAAAGATGGATGATATAGATGAAGGTCTACGCGATATTTACTTCTCCCCTCCTCAACCACCATCTTTTGGAGGAAAGAGAAAGTTAGTTTTAGCTTCTCCTCCTGGTATTAATGAGAATGATGTTGAGAAGTGGTTGAGAAGTCAAGACGCATACACTCTTCATCGCCCGATTAGAATGAAGTTTACAAGGAGAAAAACGTTTGTGAGTGGGATTGGTGAACAACTCCAGGCAGATCTCGTGGATGTGCGTGCGCACAAGGACTCAAATGATGGAGTAACATTTTTGCTCACCTGCATAGATGCCTTCTCACGGAAAGCATGGGTCTTTCCTCTTCATTCCAAGTCTGGTCTGGAAGTGTCCAATGCACTCATCTCTCTATTCGAAAATGAAAGCTTTAGACAAATACAAACTGATAAAGGTAAGGAGTTCCTAAACAGAAGGGTGAGTGAAGTGCTAAAGAAGTACGGAGTTAGCCATTTCACCTCTGAGAATGAGATCATCAAGGCTGCTCTTGTTGAACGCTTTAATAGAACATTGAGAGGGAAAATTCATCGTCTACTCACTTATAGAGGAGATGGACGCTACTTAGAAGATGTAGAAGACCTAGTCCAAGGATATAACAACAGTTTTAATAGGTCAATTGGAATGAAACCTATTGAGGTTGATTACGATAATCAAGAAGAGGTTTGGGTTCGGTTAAATGAGTTCTCACCTAAACGATGGTTAAAGAAAACAAGAGTAAAATACTCACCAGGTGATCATGTTCGGATTTCGATGGCTCGTAGTAGCTTTGAGCGAGGGTTCACACCAAACTGGTCAATCGAGATATTCACCATAAAAGCAGTCAAGGCACATACCTCACCTCCTGTCTATACACTGGAAGACCTAAACAAAGAAGGAGTAGATGGAACATTCTATGCACAAGAATTGCAACATGTTAACCTACCTGAAATCTTTAGAGTTGAGAAAGTCATACGTAAACGGAGAAGGAGAGGAAAAGAAGAGAGTTTCGTGAAATGGAGTGGTTATCCCTCTTCATTTAATAGTTGGATAGATTCTAGTCAGTTTGTGTAAAATCAAAGGTAGTATAAATTCGATATGTAAGTTCAGTTTTGCTCACTCTCAAAGATGGCCTTCAATGTCACACTTACCTCAAATGTACGCATCGGTGGGAGTGACACAAACACCAATGCTCACTTCATTACGAAGCTAGCCAAGACATTGAAGCTTCACTCATCACAGTGGGAGGTTGGGTTACTTGACATTCAGTACCCCGCATCCTGGAGAAATGTGGAAGATGGCTATGTAGTGGTTACGAATACAAAAGATGGAGTCAAACGAAAATGTGAAATCAGGAGTGGAAGGTATGCTTCTATGGGTGAACTTTTGAGTGAGATCAATAGAATACTAATAAACTACGACTTAGAAAAAGTAGTGAGCTTTTACTATGATAGTCTACGGAATGAAACCTTCCTCATGTTGAGAGAACAGGAACACTCTGTCATGATGTCACGTGATGTTGCGTGGGTGTTGGGATTCGAACCTGATGTAGAATATGCTGCGGAAATCAACAGGAGTCAAAACCCTCCAGACATCAATGCTGGTTTCACACCCCTCTATGTCTACTCCTCCGTAGTCTCACCAAGACATGTTGGAGATAGTCTAGTCCCCCTACTTCGCACAGTTCCTATAACGGAGAGTGAAAGAAATAGCATCGTTTTCTTTGAGTTTTCGAATGTTCAATACTCTCCAGTGTCTAATACAAGCACAGACCTCATCGAGGTAGATATAAGACGTGATGATGGAGAAAGGGTCTCATTTCGCAGTGGAAAGGTTGTGCTGACGGTTCGTTTCAGACCGCGTGGAGAGAAATAACATGGCCCCTCGCATAGTTCCATATTTTCCTGATGAGTCAGGTGAGATGTATGAAGACTATTATGCAAACCAGGTGGGAGAGGGAATGAGTGTGTACAGGGGAAAACCTATTATGACGGGTAATGGGATCGGCTCACTCTTTTCTGGACTGGCCCGAGGGGTCCTTCCCATGCTAAAGAATGGTGCCAAAACTATTGGGAAAAAGCTATTGACTACTGGAGCTTCGGTTCTGGGAGATGTAATCAAGGGAGAGAACTTCAAATCCTCTGCAGCAAAACGTTTTCGTGAAGCTGGTGGGGATCTTCTAGGTGATGTAGAAGATGAATTACGTGAACCACCTGCCAAACGTGCACGAGTTAGTCAAAAGTCTACAAAGAAAAAGCGTAAAGGAAGAAAAACAGTTTTTGACTAAATGAAAGATAAATATATAATCCGCACCTAGACTCACCACTCCCCACTCTTAGACAAGCGACTGTAGGAGCAAGTACTAGATGGAACAACTCTCACACTATCGAACATGTCCGTCACACATCGAGCCATCTCTCTCTCCAAGGTTTCTGAAGACTCTCCAGACACGGTTGACTCCAGTTTTGACTTATTTGCCACTCCGCCAACTCATACTAGCGTGCTCAGAGGTGAGTGGGTACCTTTGGCTCCTGTTACGGACTCCCCTGATGGCACTATTGAATTTAACATCCCGCCCGCAGACGAACTCTACACAGATCTATCAAGGTCTTACTTACACACCACAGTAAAGGTGAGCAAGGCTGATGGAAGCGTACTACCTGCGGAAGAACAACTAAAGGTTGTTCCAGGGGACAATTTTATGCACAGTCTCTTTTCTTCTGCCACTGTTCAACTGGCTGGGCAAGATGTTGAGTATGAACCAAACTATGGACATAGAGCTTATGTCGAGAATCTCCTAAACTATGGTAAAGATGCTAAGAGCACATATATGAAAGTTGGGAGTGGGTGGATGGAGGATGAAGGAACTGGAGAAGACTATGATGCTATACCTCCCGAAGTGGTTGAAAAAAGAAAGAAACTTATAGCCACAAGTAAAGAGATGAGCTTCTATGGGAGACCTAGGTTGAGTATGTTTTCTCAAGGAAGACTTATTCCACCAGGAGTTCGCTCTCGCCTTACTCTACAACGTGCTATTCCACAAATGGCCCTCTTAGCAGAAACAGACAACCCTGCAGGAGGGGCGAAGATTTCTATAACTAAGACAGAATTGTGGATTCGACGTGTACAAGCCAATCCGGCCTTACAAAAAGCACAAATGGATGTTTGGGTTGTGCAACAAGAGTCTATAAAACTACCAATTGACCGAATAAAAACTCATTTCCATGTCATCCCTGCTGGACACCAGTCAGTGAGAGTAAACTTTGATCAAGCGGGACAGAAGCCAAACAGAGTCTTTGTCGGACTAGTCAACCATACTGCAAAGAGTGGAACGTATAAGCAAAATCCCTTCAAATTTGGACATAACAATCTAAGTTCATTAGAACTACTAATTGATGGAACACCGGTGACCCGAAGATATGAACCAAACTTTGCAAGTGGAAAGTTTGCTCGTGAATTCATGAATTTGTTCACTGTCACAAATACATCCGATGCTGACACAGGGAATGAGATCTCCCCTAGCAAATACAAGTCCTGCGCTGCTCTCTACGCCTTTGACATTTCAGGAGATTTGTGTGATGACAACTTTCACTTGTTATCAAATGGGAGTCTATCTATTAATCTAGCATTTGCTAATCAAACTCAAAATACACTTGGACTGTTTGTATACGAAGAAAAAGATGACATTATCTACTTGAATGCAAATCACGAAGTATCTATGGTAGCCGGGATGATGTAAAAAGAATGGATACATTCTCAATCTCGAATATTCTATCTGATGATAAACTCTCATCAACCTCCTTTAGAGGGGTTATGCCAAGGGATCACTTCTTAGACTCCTTCTCCCCATCTGGATCTTTTGTTTTCAACACTCAAACAAGTGAGAAAAGTGGCGAGCATTGGATCTCTGTTTTTTCGAATGGAAAAGAAATAGAGTATTTCGACTCCTATGGACTCCCCCCTTCTATTTATCCTGATGTGGGTAAGATGTTACAACAATGGGGAATACCAATAGTATGGAATGGAGAGTGTCTACAAGAAGAGAGTACTAACGTGTGTGGAGACTACTGCATCTTGTTCTGTCTCCTTCGAGCTCGAGGGTGGAGTATGGAGGGAATAATTACACGGCTAAGCAGAGTAGAAGGAAGAGTTCGAGATCATTCTATAAGAGCTCTATTACAACGTTTATACTATAATAAAAGAAATAATACTTTCCCACTCACAACGCATGTAAACAATATTATGCTTTTTTCACCTTTTCACTTTGACTAGAGAGAAATACTTCACCTTACTTATAATTCGTTTTTATACTACTATAACTAAAAAAAGAGACCAATAGTTTTTATCTTACCTGCATTCTTTTTTTTTTCTTTGCTTTTTAGATTTCTGCTTGATTCTTGATTCTTTTATTTTTTCTCTATTTATCTTCGTAATAAAACAATACTACTGAAGAAAGCTGCATCTTTTCTATCTTGGAATAATACTCATCCATGGGTTGTTGTGCTCTCGCCCCTATCTGAGGCCCGCTCCGGGGAGGATGGAGAGTCCACCATGTTAGAAAGATCCTTTCGGGCAAGACTCCCCACTCCTATTATTTTCCCCTTCTTCCGTGCCTCTTTTAACGCATCCACCTCTTCTTTCCTCTTCTGACTGCACTCTTCTTCTTCAATAATTCCATCCATTTGTGAGTCCGTTAAGCCCGCAAATAACTCTTCTTGGTTTTGGACTATGTTGTCAGTATCCATCGATAATGTACTATTGTAGTAGTGTGCTGAACTTTGAATGCTGAGACTGTGATCCCACTCTCCCTTTATACAACTGCTCATTTCTTGACTCCTCCCTTTTTTTATCCAATCCCAATGTGACCCGATGCACCCCGATGTGAATCCGAAGCCTCCCGATGTGAATCCGAAGCCTCCCGATGTGAATCCGAAGCCTCCCGATGCATCCCGATGTGAATCCGAAGCCTTCCGATGCATCCCGATGTGATTCCGAAGCTTCCCGATGCATCCCGATGTGATTCCGAAGCTTCCCGATGCATCCCGATGTGATTCCGAAGCTTCCCGATGCATCCCGATGTGATTCCGAAGCTTCCCGATGCATCCCGATGTGAATCCGAAGCTTCTCGATGCATCCCGATGTGATTCCGAAGCCTCCCGATGTGAATTGACACATCGGGATGCATCGGGAAGCTTCGGGATGCATCGGGAAGCTTCGGAATCACATCGGGATGCATCGGGAAGCTTCGGAATCACATCGGGATGCATCGGGAAGCTTCGGAATCACATCGGGATGCATCGGGAAGCTTCGGATTCACATCGGGATGCATCGGGAAGCTTCGGAATCACATCGGGATGCATCGGGAAGCTTCGGAATCACATCGGGATGCATCGGGAAGCTTCGGATTCACATCGGGATGCATCGGGAAGCTTCGGAATCACATCGGGATGCATCGGGAAGCTTCGGATTCACATCGGGATGCATCGGGAGGCTTCGGATTCACATCGGGGTGCATCGGGAGGCTTCGGATTCACATCGGGGTGCATCGGGAGGCTTCGGATTCACATCGGGGTGCATCGGGAGGCTTCGGATTCACATCGGGGTGCATCGGGAGGCTTCGGATTCACATCGGGGTGCATCGGGAGGCTTCGGATTCACATCGGGGTGCATCGGGAGGCTTCGGATTCACATCGGGAGGCTTCGGATTCACATCGGGGTGGGGAAATGGATAGACTCCGCCCACTGAATACTACTATTTAAGGTATGAGTTTCTCACTCTAGCAGTATGAACAATCAGCCTCTAGTCAACAGAGTGAGAGTAAACAGAGACAGCTACCTACTAGTCAGTGCCTGATCAGAGATGTCAACAAGTAGAACATAAGGTTAGTGTTAAATGGAGTAATTGGCAGCAATTGTGAAGTGTTTATTGTATAAAATGCTATCAAGCTAAAAAATAACTCACACCCTACTACTATATATTTTTATAGGGAGGCTAAACAATTTAATATATTACATAATGCTGACTTAACACATGCACACAACCTTTTATTTATTCTATTGCTACTATTGTGAAAAGTTTATCTAATGTATAATAGATATGACATACTCTTTTAAATATGTGTCTTTTATTCTTTCAATTGTGTTTTAACACGTGTACACAATCTTTTATCCATTCTATTGTCACCATTGCGAAAAGTTTATTTAATGTATTATATATGCTGACTTAACACATGTACATGGTTCTTTATTGTCAATACAATGTATATCGCTAATGAGAGCTGTAGGCGAAGCGCAGCCGAATTCGCTCGTTTAGATCACAAGCTTTCCGAGTGGGGAGGCGCGGGAGAAGCGGCGGGCCGCTGCCTAGTCGCTTGGCCCGGTGGATACGGGGCACCGGCGTCGCCTTCACGTGTACGGTCGGCGCCACACGCAACGTGGGCGGACGCGGCTTGACCGCCTCAAACGATCGGTCGTTCGGGTGAGTGGGGGTTGCGGGGGGAGGGTGGGCGGCGGTGGAGGAGGGGTGGCGGTGATGACGGTGATGGCGGCGGCGGCGGTGGCGGCGGCGGCGGCGGTGGTGGTGGCGGCGGTGGCGGCGGTGGCGGCGGCGGCGGTGGTGGCGGCGGTGGCGGCGGCGGTGGTGAGGGCGGTGGTGGCGGCGGCGACGGCGGCGGTGAGGGCGGCGGTGGCGGCGGCGACGGCGGTGGCACGGACGGGACGAGGGCGGTGGCGGGGAGTGGGGGAGGAGTGGGAGGTGGGGGAGGGGGAGGAGGGCGGGAAGGAGGGAGGGAAGGGGTCGTGGCCGGGTTCGGGGTCAAGTGTGCAAATGTTTTTTCGACCAATCAGAAGGGGGGATTTTGGGGTGACCTTGGCAAGGTCGTGTGCAAAATTTTTGTGCTCTTCTGTGATTGGTTGAAATCGGAAATACCGGCTTGTGATTGGTTGAAAACAGGGGTCAATGAGTGCGTGTCTGTCTAGAAGTGCACTGACTATACTACTCATGACTGGGTGTGACACAGGCTTGCATACCATCTTTCTGATACACTGAAAAAAGGCTTTGTAAAGTTGTATTGCATAAAGAAACAGGGTTGCCCGAAGTGCACGATCGAGGAGCTACATGGAACCAGCTAGAATAACATCATGTGGAAACTGCATGGGTGTAAAGTGAAACTAAACAGATGTAAAATGAAACTGCATAGACGCAATGTGCACTTAAATTGATGCATCCTAATTCAGTGTAGCGACTCAAAGTATCATGCCGCTATTCCCTTTTGTGATACATTTAAACACATCTCTGACATCTCCATGCTTGTGTTGACTCCCAGCAACTTCTTGGCGATTAGTAACTACAAAATGGCTTACACATTTTGCGTCATGCATTGTAGCATGCTTCACTGGTTTTAGCAGGTAGACATGCTAAAATATGCAGAAGAAACCCTCTCGCTACTCATGTATCTTTTAATAGACATTTCCAAAGAAAATACTGAGGATGGAGGATTTATTGAAATACTGGTCAACACATTCCTCAAGCAGTCCTGCCATCATGACCTTTGGACTCTCTTTGGCATTGTAAGTTTAGGAACAAGTTATTTAGATGTATGTGATTAAACATTGGTTATGACAAGAGTCATAACATGATACATAATACACAATGCATATTCACATTGTTAACTATGTTCTAGTTACAATATTATTATTGTATAATATTATCTGGCATTTATAAATGCATTTTTAAAAGGTCCAGAAAAAGATGAGAAAGCTGAATGGGAAACAGACTGCAGAAAACTCCCTGGACATTGCTCTGGTTCCCAGCTGCTTCAAGACCCTCACCAGGTTCAGAAAGGTTTACCTGTTCCCCTTATTTGACGAGAAATAGAGAATCAAATACCTTTACCTGTGCCCATCCTATATTTTGGTATCATGGCCGGAGCATGAACTGAATTTTTAGTCGGGTAACCAGGAGTTCATCACAGGGAAAATCGATCGAACACAACATGTACATTTACATGCACATATACATGTACATGTACATGTATTTTATGTACATGTACATATACATGTATATGTACATATACATGTATATGTACATGTACATGTATATATACATGTACATGTACATGTATATGTATGTACGTGTACATGTACACTGTATATGTACACGTATATATAATTACAGTCTATAATAGTTAGCTAAACTGCTTACAATTTACTAAGAATGAGGCTGTCAGTGTTATAGTTGCACCAGTATTCACATAACACATGGTTTTAATAATTTAATTTCCTTGCAATCATGAAGGTGTCTGTGACATAAATTACAGTCAGTGGAAATCCATGTAAGGATGGGTTTTGTTTTTTGGTTTTTGCTTGACTGTTAGAAATTCCTCTGTGATAGAATATTTGACATTTTTGCTTCTATGATAATATACTACGTAATATAATGTAGTATTAAATATGATATGGTTTTGTGTGATTCTATAAATAAATTTGTTTGGCCTACATTGGTCTATTATTTCTAATTATCACCTAAATACAAAACTCACTGGCTTAAACTCCTCAGCATGATCAGCTCGTTGCAGCTTGCACTACCAGGTGCCAGTACTTGTCAACTCCTAGTGAGAAAGGCCCAGGTGGTCTGGCCTCTTTGACAGGGGTGGAAGGTTGAGCCAGGGGTTGGCTCAAGCCAGGGTTTGAGCCAACCTGTCTACTGTGCGATGAGCAGCCATTTAAATTATACAGTGTACCATTAGTTTCAGCTGCTTTCACAAGCCAGGCAAAATCTGCACTTCATTGGATAACATTTACATACCACTTACATACATACGTATAAACAATGTACAAGTGTTACACTTGATTGCACACCTGAAAGTTCACTATGCAGGTCAGAAATGAAGTAACAGGATGGATTATACAGTCAAATATAATATGACAATGTTGTTATTGTGGCGAACTACATTGTATATAACTTGGTTATCTTAATAGACCCTAGTATACACATATGATTTATACAACGTTGTACAAACAAAGAGTTCATATCTTTATTAGTGTGCTAGTTAATCGAACCAACGCTATGCACCAGTAAGCATACTATCAGTATCACATGGGTTAGTAGCAAAGCTAGTAACCTCTGCCAGTAATGCTTTGTAGTACATTGTAGTAGTTAGCTCAATAATTTGGACTTTATCTATGATGAACTCATAGTGTAAACGACTCAGGAAAGGTATGTAATACAAAATTACATGTATGTGTATCGTGTTCCAGCTAAATGCAACCTAACAAAATATCTCTCTAGATTTTATGTTTATGGTGTTCACTTATAGCTACATCTACTAATCACAGTATTTAGCAACTGATTTAATGAGTTACATGTACAGCAGCAGTTGCTTAGTAATTATGCCAACTTTGTTCCCATTAGCACAATCATCAGAATATTGAGATAAATCGCACTTGCTAACACTGGCAAATAACGCACTAGCTTTATTTTGTTTGGGTACCCCAGTCATGTTCTTAGTGAGTTATGTCAGTTGTTATGAATTTATAATACAACATTATATGGGGCTATGGATCGATAGACAATTAATGCGATTTAGGGCAACCGAATAATCAGCGTGTTTTCTACTCGATTGCCTATTATCCCGTAGTTTTCCCTGTCAACTGTATATAAGGTCAGGGGTTTCTACGAGAAATATTTCCTTAACGGGCAATTCTCACAAGCCAATGTCTCATTGATCCCTCGACTCCTGCTCCTGTGGTCGTACCCATGCACAATGTACAAGTTATAGATAACAAAACAAGACACAAGGTATGGGTCAGACCAGTTAGTCACTTGAATAATAACAGGACAGGAAGATTCTCCCAATGATAAAGTCGTGATAGGTTGGCCCACAAGTTCTACAGCAAATACTGGTGAAATACTGGGTCGGGTGCTACCCTCGACACAACTTTACGATATCCTTCAACATGCAATACAGATGTATCTGTACATGTGCATATCATAGAGTGCGATACAAACCACGCTTAACCCATTCAATGTGAATGTTATCATATTGTAATGGTACGCCAAATCGTATCTTACATCTGACACTCATTATTGTGTGCATATACATGTATATATCTGCTTGTACTTTACTATATGTTATTGTATATAGTTACATGATTATAACTAAGTCTTTTAATGCCTTTTATGCCCATGTACAGAGGCCCGACCTCTCAGAATCCATTGATATTCATTTTGTACATGAATTGGACCATTATAAGCAACTCTTGTAGAACCCGACCTATTTTGGGTCGGCCGTCGGGTTTCCGGCGGCCATCTTGTTGCGCAACTTCCGGACGACCACACGTCGTCTTTTCCCGACGTCACGTCGGCCGAAAGTCCTTATACTATTAAAAAAGGGCACTGTTTTACTGTTCATTGTCTCAGTCTTCACTTGGCTTTCAATAAAGACACATCTATACTTGATACAGAGACTTTCACTTCCTTTTGTCAGGTCATTCGCTTAGCGAACCGCCTACTAGGTCAGATCACTCTCTTTCAACGTATAGTCTGAAGGTCAGACTTGGGACCAGATGGGTCGTCTTTGGTAGTTATTGGGCTACTGAGACCGCTCGATCTTTCATGTAATGCGAAGTCCTATTACCACTCATAGGCACTTCATTTCTGGGTCGATAGTCGTCCAAGGACGACCGCACCAAATCACAGAAACCATTACAATATTTCATGTGTGTGACAATTTCCCTCATTAATAGGAGACAAAATTGAAGGGTGGCTATAATTGTGCTTTCATCTAGTTGTACAATGTTTACCATTTCTACAGGTTAATTCTGCTGAAGCTAGTCACCAAGTAGTGAGGAGGCACAACAATGGCTGAACTAGACAGAGGTATGTGTATCTTTATAGTAAATAAACGTAGATTAATAGAGTTTCATTATATTATATTACATGTTTTGTAAATGGTTGATCTACAATGTACATTGTACACCATACTGTCGATAAAGCTGTTTTAGTATGTAGGTAGATAAACTGTATGTTTTTTGGGTATCTGTTACATATAGATAATAGCACTACCTACGTTATCATAGTGACAGTAGCCATAATTTCTAATGATTAGCGATTAGTGACTTGTGACTAGTGGCCATGAGCAGAAGGGTTTGTGACCATCTCCTGTGTTGGTCGAGTGTTAATATGATACAGACACACTCTATGTTACCATTATTTTATTAGACAGTTATTCTCTCCCTCTTCTCTATAGTAACTTGATATGTGTTATGTATGTAGATTAATGTGTTTCACGTTTATTTACAGAAGTGTTTGATATATGGTTTAGACATTCTGGTGAGAATCCAGTTGACATCTCCTACAACTTAAATCAGAAGGACACAAGGCTATGCACTAAATCGGAAATACTTAGCGAGCTAGGAGGTCATGTGATCACACATCTCTTGGTAAAGGGAGAGCTGACAGACAGTTTAGTGAATGTGACCCCTCAAGTGATTAGTCTATGCCTGGCAGAAGCAAATAGTCTAGAGCTGTAAGCATGAGCAGTCATTGAACACATACTATTAGAGTTTTTACAGGGTCACCCAAACAACCTTTTTTCATAGATTAATCACACCTCTGTAAATTTGTTATTTGATGTAAGTTTTACAAGGGTGACTGCACGAACATGTAACTAGATATACCAAATAAGGAATACTGCATTTAGTGCAACCAATGTGCATGTACAAGGTAGAGCTGATATACATGTAGTACTACTTGCACCTGAGCGATGCATAGTGATTACATACAATTAGTACATGTAGTTTCTCCCTCATCCTAGCCCTGTATTCCAAAGCTCTACCACTGAAAATATGCATGCACTACATTCCTTCCAAATAATGAAAAAGTTTCACATTTTGGCCATAAAAAATCGAGTAGTACTCACTGTTGCATAATATGTTGTATGTTGCATTGTTGTACATCTCTAGGACTATTTACATAAATCTGCACGTACATTTTATTGCATGTTGTAGCGTGTCCCACCTGAGCTGTTTGAAGAAGTTAGATGTTTTTGCACGTCGGTCACTGAAAGGATTTGATAAATTACCAGTTTCCATTGAAGAAATATGTCTGCATCATTGTGGTATCACTTCCTTACCTCGCAGGTACATGCACATATTTTTCGCCCATAAAAAACAACTGAGTGCAGTTTCATTTGAAACTTCTCAAAAAACGCCTATGAATTCGCAGAACTAGGCCCATCAACTTAATGATTTGTTTCACCTTTTGAAAGCGGCAGTGATATAGGGATTTTGATATACTACATGTAGAATCACCTTTTTTGTTTTCATCAATGATTCTAAACTGAGCTACCTATACCATCACACTTGTCTTGCCCTAAGGATTAAAAGAATGTCTGTCGACATCACTCTGTAGTCGCAGCAAATCTCCTTAGGGCATGGTCGTTAAAACAATGAAAATACAAAAATTTTGTTTTAAAAATTTTATTTTTTTTGATTAGCCTTGGAGTTATGTTTTCGTGATCGGTAAAGATAAGGAAACAATAGGGTAGACCGCAGCTTTGTTTCAAGAGTATTTTTCCTAGCTTACATGTACTGCAAATAATCTTGTTCATATTTTCTTAGTAAGATTGATGTGTTGTTTGTCTTTGGTAACCCAGCAGCTGCCAAGAAAACCATATTTTAATATTGACTGATTTTACCTTCATTCAGCCTATGTGGGGAATTTTGGAAGCATTCAAGCAGTTAATACAAAACCATGCTACAGAGATAGCCATAGGGCCTTGCAACTCATTGCATTGTTATTGAGGGGATGACTCTAACTTACTCTCGTTCATCACTGTACACAAGAGTTATTTACAGATTGACAGTTAGTGTTGACTCAATGAGATTACTGGGCTATTTGATGCTAGTAGTTTACCTATGTACATGTACATACATGTAAGTTACAAGTATTAGACTTAGGACAGGCATAGCCATAGGAACTTAACAGGTCTCAATGCTGACTGGCGGTCATAATAGCCAATACCCAAATGAGTTTATCTTGGCCGCCACTAGGTTTACAAAGGCAAGCAGCACAGCAATATTCATGATATACGATGGAGAGTATTCTTTGCAAATATTGAATGGTGAGGCAGTAGTGGGTTAACTAGCCCACAACTAGCCCACCACAGCAGTCATTTCTCTTCTACACCAGCAGGGAGAAGGATATTATTACAATCACGTTCAATAGAATGGTGTTCTAGTCGCCCACCACATACATTAAAAATATGTTTGGTTTATGACTACTGCAAATAGTCATAGATGTAAATGGCCTGGCATTGCCAGCCATTCACCCCCAAGACGCTGAAAAAAGAAAATCACTAGCACAGCAAAGTTTTCATGTTGATCTTATGGGCACAGGGTTACTCAGTATGTTCAATTAGACGTGAAACAAGACATCAGAAATCTCGAGTCTCGTCTTGAGTTATGTTGTTTTGAAAGTTGTATCGGGATGAACTGGAAAAGCAATAGATCACAATAATTATTTTCACATTTGGCACTAGTAGTACAGTCAGCGAAGATCTACACAGACACGTCCCTAACCCAGTATATTTTAACCGGGACCACCCCGCCCGTCCTATCAATTAACCATTTGTGGTGCTCATGCCTCTACAGAGGCCTGCTCCCTAGCAGCCAAAAGTGCTCAGGCCTCTATGGAGGCTTTCATACAAGGCGCCTGACTAAACAATATTAGCAAGGTTTCACCAACCATATTCAAACTATTTCTAACCTATTATGTCAAATAAGTGTTGAAACAACCATTTGCAAGCACAATATAGCATTGTGTAATGTAAAAGATTTGAGTTGTCAAGCAAAATAAACTCAATCATATTTTGATGATTGAGATTAATAACTGCGGATTCAATTGAATTATATTGGACTGACTTGGGCTACATTTTAGTACTGAGGATGTGTGTGAAAATGAAGTGGATGATGATGTATGTAGAAAGATGGAGAATTCGGGGCTGTTTTACAACTACTAGACCTATATGACTAGATTATATTTTGTACATTGATATGCCATGAAAACTCTAAATCAGACTAAAACTTTGATATCTATCAGCCATATCTTCATTACTGTGCTGTGTAGCTTGATGAAATAAAAAGCATTTTAAAGAGCAGTCTTTTATCTTTCTATGATATATATATGATTTGGGCACAAAAATGGTTATTCTATGACTAAAATCCATTTTTATACATTTACCTAAACTAACACACATACTGCTAGGATATGAGCACTTCAAGTGTAACAACAAATAAAGGGGAGTACTTCAAATGGTTAAACCCCACTCCTAAAACCCAGTTTATGTGCAAAGCCCTAAAACCTAACCCTCTCATTGTGGGTGGAGTTCCAAAAACTGAGTTTGCTCCTTCCGAGAACCCTAGCTAAAAAGTAAACACCACCTCGCTCCGCCCGCCGCCCGAGAAAGAGATGCACACATCCTCTCCTCAACCCACCCCCGTCCATCGGTCCCCTCCTTCCCACCTCACCCGCGTCTGGCGGCGACCATCGCCTGGGCGCCCGGCCGCAGCCCGATGGTGCCACTCCCCCGTCCTCTCCCTGCCGGGCGCCCCACCAGCCTCGTCGCCACGGCCTTGGCGCGTTCGTCGGCTGGACCGGGACGCGCGTGCTGGCGAGCGATAGTGAAGCGGGATATGTCCCTTGGGATTTGGAGTTCGTGGCAAGCATGTAGACAACATCGTCATCGTCCGTGCAGAGTTTACGGCGCTGACTATGCTACAATATGAAAGTTACTGGATAGCGTCTCGAACGAGCTGTTGGCTTTAAGGCAACAACCGGGAGACCCTCCGCTCTGGACGCGGAGACTCCTTACGAGGGGATGGATAAAAGTATACAACACTAATACGAGTATATATTAGAAAAAGATGTACATGTAATAGATGGGTGTGATTTTATTACCCGATTTAAAGGCTACAGCCGAGAAATTCTCCGTTCCGGACATGGAGACTCCTTACAAGAGGGTGAACACAGTGGTAAAAATAAACATTAGCTAGCTCTTGTGATGAGAGATGAAATGATATACAATGGTTCAATTGCTAATACTTTTGAGAGCAATGATACACAATACGGTCTAATTGCCAAATACGTTTGAAAGTAATGATATAAAACTAATCAATGAAGAGTACAAGTACATGCAGGTCTAATGATATACAACAAAATAAGCATTCACTGATGAGCGAGGACAACGAGAGTTCTCACCTCACGACTGAGAAGAAGTGGGGAAGAGACGCTCGCTAAGGACAGCTTCTAGAATAGCACAGTCATAGAATGCCCTGTCATTTTTGGAAATTTTCTGTCCCCTGTATACCATCACAGACGGGAGGTGCTCCTTCATCCGTGCTACCAGACGTCCTAGAAGGACGACTTCTCCCCTCTTCTCTTGCGCTCCAATCCTGAACTCGAAGGTGGCGATGGAGTTATCTGCATTTGCAATCTCAGAACAGTTTGTGATGTATGTGGGTCAGAGTGCGGTCACCACCAGCACAGCACCAGCGGGAAAAGAGGATAGCATGTGCACCCGAAATTACTCCTCCAGCTGGAGTACTGTTTTCTTCCTCAACTCACCAGTCAGAATTTCCATTGCGGGTCCTGGCAGAGAGCACACAGTCTCGATGTGGTTGAATGCATTTTGCTTGTCAGCGGTCTCCTGTTGACCCAAGTGGACCATCATTTGGGTGGAAGGGTAACATCCTTCAACTCTTCTTCCTGAGCTTGGGTAGAGCTTGGCGGATGTTGGTGTGGAAGCTGATACAATGGCTCATTCCCTTGCCATCCACAAAGCTTGCCCTGGCCAAGAAGGCTGTTCCTCATACTGTTTCAACCACCGAAACTCCACTCACTTCCAGCACTGTCCCCGGTTCTAGATCTGACAGCTTCACCGTTGCTTTCAGAGAGGTCCTCTTCTTCATTCCCATGCTCCTACAATGATGAAGGTAATGATTTGTATCTAGATCTGACACAAAGAGGTTAAACACAGGAAGATGATACAGGGTTTTAATGGCAACAACCCATATGGTGATATGTCTGCTTACATTAGGGTTGCTGCCACGGCAGAAGCTTTCTCCAGGCTTAGATTTCCACTCTTTTTCTTGCCCTTGCAACGGGGCTTGCGAACCTTCTTGGGTTTCAACACTTCACTATCCGCTTCCTCTGTAGCCCATATTCATCATCATCCTCTTCATCCGATATTATAATGACTGCCGGGGTTTCTTCTTCTTTTGGCTCCTCTTTTGTTTCTTTTCCTTTGGGACTTTGTTGCTTCTTAGGTGTTGTGGACTCACCACTATCTGAGGCCCGCTCCGGGAAGCTTGGAGAGTTTGGCATGTTAGAAATATTCCTTTGGGAGACATAGGACTATAATTCAGCAACCCTGGCAACAGATCTCAATCATTGTATAAGACTTTATTGAACTGATCTTATCTGCTGTTAACTGAGCTTAACTGATTTTAACTGATCTCAACTGATCTAACCTGATCAGTTAAGAGCAGATACGAGCAGATAAGATTAGTTCAATAAAGGCTTATACAATGATCGAGATCCATTGCCAGTGTTGCTGAATTATAGTCCTAATAGGCAAACATCTCATTACAGTACAAAGTTGGTGCCTGATTATCTCCTATAGGAGATAATCCGGCACTGGCATGCGGCACATAGATGTTATTATCCTCAATGATGGGGTTAATTTTAAGTACATGACTGTAAATTACTGAAGTGGGATTTTATAAATAATTAAGCAGTACTGCACTTCTCAGCTGTCTAAACCACATTAATTATCCAAAGCCGCCTACAGCCAAGCCATATAAAAGCTATGACAACAGCTGTTAGGCTTAATACAGCAATACTGGTACATTGGAGAGGTGGAAATTTGACAGATAAAAAAAACTATTTGTCAAGCATAATACTGAGACTGATTTAGTTGTGAATACCTACAGCAAGTTACATATTAGACAAAGTTGAATGATGCTGATATACATTGTAGTAATTAATACTTACAATAAGTTACATATTAGACAAAAGTAAGTGCAATAGTATGGGATAGTCACATATTAGAAAAGGATAAGTGCAGTAGATAGGATAGTTAGATAATATATAACATAGATGCATCTAAAACAAATAGATAAATCTACATGGAGATCTCTCACCTTTTCTCAATGTACGATGTTGATCCCTCAACCACTCCTGCCCAATCATTTAGAAATCAGGTAAGACCATGAGCCCACCACCCCAGAATCACCACCGGGAGCAGGCCACACATGTTGCACACAAAGTCCCTACTCACTTACTGATACCAGTAAGGCCATCCTGCGAACACTTCTAATGGTAATAGTATCCTTGGAAATTTTGTATTCGACTAGCTTACTACATGTGCCTACCTTGAAGTTCTTTTAGGCTGATGCTACCTTCCTAACCTTACCATCACCACTGGGATAAACCTCTTGTACACATGCGACCTTGTATTGATTTCTGATTTGATTCGAGTCGAGTGCTACCACTGTGTCACCTACCTGTTGATTCTGTTGAGGTTTTTTTTTTTTTTTTTTATTTATTAGTTTATGTCATCATTTTTAAACAGTAGTGATATTAAAATAAGGTAATAAAAGGTAATAAAACATGGGGCTAATCAGATAGTTCGAAACTAGAGTTGTGACAGCCCCGTTCCAGAAGTTCGCCAGCCACAGAAGGCCGACACACGCATCCAGGGACACATGCCGCGCCCACCCACTATGCGCCAAGCTCCCAGAGACGAGCAGCCAGGCGCCTCGCAAAAACTCCACCGGTGAGGCCCCGTAGGTCCCATGCATGCTCACCAAATAGATTAGCGGCAGTAAAATAAATAGACCTCTTTCCCATTTCCGAATTAACTTTGATTGATTTCAGTGGATTTTTCAAAGTCTTACGCGTAGTCATGGGGTGTACAGTCTCAATTAAATTAAGATTATTTTTGTTGGGATAAATATGGTTTTTATAAAATATTATAAGCCTATATTTGAAGATCATAGAAATAGGCATAATTTCAAATTCTTTAAACCTGTGTGAAACATGTGAATTTGGCTGTTGACTTAAAATGATCCGCAATGATTTCTTCTGGCTGATTAAAATGCTGGATATTAAATAGTCTGGGGCATGTCCCCAAAATTCCACACCATATATAAGGTGTGGGTATATAAAAGTGTAATACAAATTTACCATTGTTTTCTGGTCTAAAAACTTTGTCAAATAGCGAAACATCATTAATAAAAAGGTGATTTTGTTTACAATGTTATTGATATAGAACTCAAAATTACAATGTTTATCCAAGGTCACACCAAGAAGTTTTGTGTGATCAACGGTATTCAATTTTCCAACATCGAATTCATCAACGTCAATTTTTTTCTGTGGATTTCGAAATATGACTTGCATTGTTTTGCTAAAATTTATAACAAGTCTATTTGCCAAGCACCATTTTTCTATTTTTGAAAGCTCAAAAGGTGTTATCACAGGGTTATCACAGATCAAATTGGTGTCATTAGCGAACAATATATAGTTAAAAGCTGGAGAAACATTAACCAAGTCATTTATATATATTAAAAATAGCAACGGTCCTAAAACAGATCCTTGTGGCACTCCCAATGTAATACTTCTTAATGACGATTTTTCAGTATTTATTTTCACAAACTGCTTCCGATTAGTTAAATAAGATTTAATAAGTTGAATGGCTGAGTCACTAAAGTTGTAAAAACGTAATTTAGATAAAAGAATACTATGGTTAATGGTATCAAATGCTTTTGAAAAATCTAAAAAAATTGTTTGGACAGCATTATGATTGTCTAAACGGTTATAAACAATCTCTAAAAAGTCGTTGATTGCTAAAGTTGTGTTCTTTTTTGAACGGAAGCCATACTGATTTGGTGTTAAAAGGTCATTAAACTCAAGATGTCCACGTATCTGAGAGGCTACGACTTTTTCCACAATTTTGGAAATGGCATTCAATACAGAAATTGGACGATAATTTGTCATTAAATTCTTAGAGCCCTTCTTGAATAGAGGTGTTACTCGGGCTATCTTTAGGCTGTCAGGAAACTCACAGTTATGAATTATCAAATTGATTATGTCGACCAGAGCCGGTAACAAGGTTATAATGTTGTCTTTTATAGCTCTGGAGCTAATATGGTCATATCCCGCTGCTTTTTTTAGTTTCAGATCATTGATGATCGTTAAAATCTCATCTGGACCAGTTTCGTGGAAACAGAAAAAGTGATTTTCGGGCAGCCCCGTGAAATAGTCTTGGAAGTTCTGAGTAGAAGATGGAAGACTACGAGCAAGCTCTTCACCAACATTTACAAAAAATTCATTGAATTTCTCACAAATTTCGGTGGGGTCTGAAATTTCATCTTCCCCAAGAGTTATAAAAGATGGTCCATCATCAACATTCTTTTTGGTAATTAGAGATTTAATGAATTTCCACTTCTCAGAGGTGTTATCCTTGCAGGCTTTAAACTTAGTTGAAAAATGTTCCTTTTTTGCAGATTTTATCACATTTGAAACATAGTTTCTAAATTTCTTATATTTAATTTGAACGTTATCATTGAAGGGCTCTGATTTGGATAACTTGTGAAGAGCTTTGCGTTTTCTTACCAAGGCATGTAATTTTTGGGTCATCCATGGTTGTTTAAAATTTTGTTTACGAGGCTTGTTTTTGACCTCTAAGCTAGATTTAGCTATTAGTTCACCGAAAGTCAACAAAAACTTGTCCGTTGAATTAGTAGCACTGGTGGGGTCTATAAGTTCGTTCCAGCATTGACTCTCAATATTTTCTTTCAAAAGTTCATACTTTGTTACCAAGCTTACGGATGCTTGCAGAGTTGATAGTCTGTTGCTAATTTGAAATGAGCCTATGCACGGCTGATGATCAGCCAGCAGATAATCAACTGTGCACGTTCTTGTGCTTGTTTTCAACCTGTTAATTAATAAGTGGTCAAGTAGGCTGTCTTTGCGATTTCCATATCGAGTGGGGCTCAGAATTGTATTATAAAATTCATAATTATTTAAAATTTTCAAATAATTTTGAGTACCATGACTTAAAAATGAGCTATTTAAAGGATTGAGGTCTACATTAATGTCGCCAACCACCAGCGAACACGCGGGGAGGGCCCCCAAAACCCCAGTGAAATCCCCGAGAAACGCCGGCAACTCACCCGAGGGAGAGCGGTACACACAGAGGACAGAAAACATCACGGCCCCCCGACACCACAGCTCGGCCTCCAATGCCTCACTCCCCGCCAGACGGACTGCCGCAACTCTAGCCTCAAACTTCTGATGGACATAAATGCAAATACCGCCCCCTCTCACATTCTTACGGGAACTGCAAAATAAATTGTATCCAGGTATCGAAAATTGATCAATATAATCAGACTCAAGTAACCATGTTTCTAATATGACAATGCAGGAAAAAACAGTGTTTAGTTCAGCAAGCATCAAATTAAAATCTTCAAACTTATCATTCAAGCTTCGAATATTTATGTGAAGAATGTTAAAATCTTTCTCGAAAATGAAACTTTTTACTCTATTTGTTGAAAGTAGTGGCTCGTGGTATAGCAGGGCCTGTGTGTCTGAAAAAGTTGTTTTTGCACTTCTGTTGATAGATCAGGGTCAGAGCATAGAGCTCGGTCCACTTTTTCCAAAAGTCTTCTGAGGCAGCAGCCCCAAGGGCTAGTTGACTTTTTAGAGAGTTGCCGGAGCTCCGCTGTCCAGGGTTCTTGGCGAGGGATCTTCCAATGAGTTGGCAGTTGAGTGCCAATATATTGATATCTGAGTCTGATCTAGGGAATAATCCCAGAGGACGTTCATTCAAAGCATTAGCAGCTCCTGTGCATACCGTCTGGAACTCACTAGTTGAAAGTCTCTTGTTCCCCACTGAGAATGTAAAGCAGTGTTTGATAGCTTTGATGAGTGATTCAGTGCAAAAGTCAATAATGCACCCAATTTCTAAAGGCATTATTTCATGTAATATGAGGTAGTAAATATTCATAAGAATGTACAGTTTTACTATTGAAATTTATTTAGGTAGTATGTAGTATACGTACTTTCTCCATTGAAATTTATTTAGGTAGTATATAATATAGTATATATTAGTGTCTATATGCAGAAAGGTAGTCGATAGTCGAAGATAGCCGATAGTCAACCTGCTTTCTCCATTGAAATTAATTTAGGTAGTATAATAGTATAGTATAATATTTTAGTGTCTATATGCAGAACGGTAGTCGATAGTCGAAGATAGCCGATAGTCAACCTGCTTCTTCATTGAAATTTATTTAGGTAGTATAATAGTATAGTATAATATTTTAGTGTCTATATGCAGAAAGGTAGTCGATAGTCGAAGATAGCCGATAGTCAACCTGCTTTCTCCATTGAAATTTAGGGCTAAAATGTACTGGGTTAGGGACCAGTCTGTGTAGATATGTGCTGACTATGCTACTGACACTATTTAAATAGATTTACAATGTATTTAACCATACTATCTACATTTCCAGCACTTAGTTCCTACCTAGTAATCATGGTAGTGCAGCTAGTGCTGAGCTACCAGTCCATCATCACATGCAGAACTACTAACGCATTCCAATCAACTGCCAACTCCCACCCCCCTTCTCCAACACAGTGTTGTCTACTCGTAATATTACATGTACATGTATTTCGGCAATGGAAACATAGCTCCCAATTACATGTAGTTGTCAAATGCAGTATTATTGTGCACCGCGCTTACCAAGTCTCCCTGATTCTGCAGGAGACTCCCTGATTTTCAACTCAAATTTTAGACCCCAACCAAAATGGACACCCTTTACCCAAATGCTGAATCTTCCTGATTTTCATCAGTGGAATTTGGCAAGCCTGTTGTGCACAGTTCGTACATGTACAGAGATGTGCAAAATAGTTGGGATGCTGTAATGCAGTAGCCAAATTTCGAGTACACTTTTAGTTCTGCCATTATACCAGTTGTTGTCCAACAAAAGGTATAAAAATATATATCAATTGAATTCTCTCATTCTAAGAAACCCATTTATGTTTGTTTCAATTGCATCATCAGACCTCCAGTTAAGTTAAAATACATTATATACTTTGAGTCTGGTTCTGCGTACACGACCAAAAGTCGCCCCCTAAGGACTTAAGTCCTTAGGGGGCGACTTTGAAGACTTTAAAGACTTTGAAGACCTTCTAATCGAAGTGAAGCCTGAAAATCTTTTGAAGTCCATTGCTAGCAGAGAAATTAGTCTAAGACATAAATCAATTGATTTATATCTTGCTAGCAGAGAAATTAGTCTAAGACATAAATCAATTGATTTATGTCTTAGACTAATTTCTCTGCTAGCAATGGACTTCAAAAGATTTTCAGGTTTCACTTCGATTAGAAGGTCTTCATTCATTGCATAATTTTTCGCTCATTTATCTGTAAATTTTTTATAAACTGGTTGTAAGCTGGAGTTAAAAGAATCGCTATTTCATAAAATAGCCACACTTCAGGAAAGGAAGCTTAACGCTCTACTCTTGCATATTGATAAGACGATCAGAGAAAATTCTTATTAAATAGTGCATTCTGAATTCTACTGTGTATAACTTCATCAGAAGATGGAGGGAAGTTGGTACTATGAAAGATCTTGAGCTGGAATAGAAACTTCTTGTCTTGAAGTGGGGCCGTTACGAGAAACAGTGATTTTCCTAACTACTTACAACAGATATGATATGCAAATTTTGCAGATAAGTAGACAAAGGTCTAAAACTCTTTTGAAGACCACTACTAGCCAAGAAACTAGTCTAAGACATAAATCAATTCCTTAGGGGGTGACTTTTGGTCGTGTACACAGAACCAGACTCAAAGTGTATAATGTATTTTAACTTAACTGGAGGTCTGATGATGCAATTGAAACAAGTGAGAAGAATCAAATGGTATATATTTTTATACCTTTTGTTGGACAACAACTAGTATAATGGCAGGACTAAAAGAGTATTCGAAACTTGGCTACTGCATTAGAGCGTCCCAACTATTTCGCACACCTCTGTACATGCGCATCCGCTGTACGAGTTCAGTGTATTCTATATTAAGAGTAAATGCCACTAGTCTTCTGCTCATCCTTTACTGAAATGCATAATGACCCAAAGCAAACAATAAATAATTTGCAGAGTAGCAGTTGAAGCTTTGGGAATTCTAACATGCAAATATAAAAATTGGCAAAGTTTTTAGGAAAAATCACTTGAATCCTAAAACCCAATCCCGTCTTATATCAATTTTTTATGAAGCAGTGTCTTGAATGTTGAATTAAAAACTGCTGTCTTATTCCACATCCATGTTTAATCCAAATTTATACTAAATTCTCTTTTGACTGTGAATTTGACACCCCTCTAGTTTGATGAGGAATGAATGCTGGTCTCTCGTCGTGTGGCCCTCTCATACTCGAATACTAACTATACAAGCATTTATTCAGAGGTTCATACGTCATATTCTTACTTTTTGGCTATATTAATCATTCGTCTACTTTAGTTACCAGGTCTGGAACAGACATTGGTGATCATGTCTTGCCTCTCGCTCCCCAGATCAGTCTTTCTCATGAAATTTATGTTTCCTTGCTTGATGTTACCTCCTGATATACTGATGCTAGTTCATAATAATACAGTGAAATTACACCTTGAAATTACATGTATGTTCATGAGCAGCTAGATCGGAAATAGCACCATACAGTGTAATAGACAGACAATTTTACGTGGGAATCACCAACGTAATGCACCAGCGTAGCTCATGAACAATATGTATATTCGTATGTTATACACATGTAGTTGTGTATGCAAATTTATATGTGTGCACTTGGGTTACCATGGTTACACTGATCTGTAAGTCAGCAGCTTAAACATACATATACATGTACATGTATATACATGTATATGTACAAAATGTAGGTCCACATGTGTGCATTATTGAGTATGTGCAACAGTTATCCAACAACATACATGTACATTTGTATGTACAATATATGTACATAGTATCATACATTTTTGTGTACCCTAGTTACATAAGCCTTATACTCATGTACATGTACATGCACGTGCGCTGTACAGTCATGTACATGTACATTTGTGATAACTTATTACAGCATATCTCAACTCCCTAATCTTAAGAAGCTGGAAATCACATGGACCAGATCGCTGAAGGTCATCACGGACCTGCCAACAACCCTCGAGGTGTTAGATCTGAGTCAATGTGACATATCCCATCTACCTAAGAGGTTTGTCAAAATATTATGATACACACGCAATCACCTCGGCAACGCTAAAATATCAGTTACTAGTTACTTGTAATATTATCATTATGTTTACATTAAGTCAGACTATATTATCATCATCTATCATGAATATTACTAAGATATTATGGGTTAAGTTGCGAGTGATGGGGCTATGTGGTTTATATACATGACTGTAGGTGTATTGTAGTTTCACTTTGAATAAAACATGAAGAATTGTCATGAGTATAAATAATGGTAATTGAACATCTTCTGGGGCACAGCGCAAAAATAGCCAGGCTGAAATTGTTTGTGAGCTACAATTTGTAGGCAACCGGCAAGTCACTGTCCATTGCAACACATCCAACAATAATTGCCCATAAAATCTTTATGGGCTTGGCTTACCTTCATCCTTTGTTTTTTTTTTATAAGTTTTATGATGCTTCATGCATATACATGTAATATAGTATTTTAATTTTATATATACATGTATGTTCACATAATATTGTGATGGTACAGGACATTTGTATACGACTCCAACTCCCGGACGAAGTTCCATCGCACCTAAAGTGCTCAGTAGTTGTTATAGCGCTACTCATCTGACACTCACATTCTCATAATTAGTGTTCGTATACTTACCTTTAACTGTATTGCATGTCTAAACCATTAATTACTGTCTACATACGTGTCTCCATGTGCTAATACTCACTACTTATTCATGTATTGTTCCGCTATATAACTGTATATAACTACATGAATGTTACTAAGTCTTTTTAATGCCTTTTATACCCATGTAGAGAGGCCCGACCTCTCAGAATCCATTGATATTCATTTTGTACATGAATTGGACCATTATAAGCAACTTTTGTAGAACCCGACCTATTTTGGGTCGGCCGTCGGGCTTCCGGCGGCCATCTTGTTGCGCAACTTCCGGACGACCACACGTCGTATTTTCCCGACGTCACGTCGGCCGGAAGTTCTTATACTATATAAAGGGCACTGTTTTACTGTTCATTGTCTCAGTCTACACTTGGCTTTCAATAAAGACACATCTATACTTGATACAGAGACTTTCTCTTCCTTTTACTAGGTCATTCGCTTAGCGAACCGCCTACTAGGTCGAACTACTCTCTTTCATTGTATAGTCTGAAGGTCGGACTTGAGATCAGATGGGTCGTCTTTGGTAGTATTTGGGCTACTGAGACCGCTCGATCTTTCATGTAATGCGAAGTCCTATTACCACTCATAGGCACTTCATTTCTGGGTCGATAGTCGTCCAAGGACGACCGCACCAAATCACAGAAACCATTACAATATTTCATATTACAGTGTATCTGATATGTGTAAGCTGAGATATCTCGATGTTTCGGGTAATGAATCATTGAAAGAGATTGGCAGGCTTCCAACATCAATTGAAGAGCTGATAGTGTCAAACTGTGACACTATCATTACTCAGAGGTCTGTATATGAGTCATACAAGTTTACTGACCACAACGTTGACAAAAATGAGAATTTCAGCCACTGAGTTAGTTCATGCTTACGTTGAACCTCATACTATATACTATTGTAATGTAATAATGTTGTGTTAAGTACTTACAGATTCTTAACCTCAGATTTTGTTTCCTATTAGTTGAGCAGCCGTGGCTTAGGGGTTGGAATGCTGAGCTTTCATGCTGAAGCTTCCAGGTTCACGGTGGTGTTAGGAAGAGCATCCAACCACAATTGCTCCTATGCCCCATATTAAAGTCATTGGGGTAATGCAAGCCAGCATGGCTTCAAGGCAATCCCTCTACCCCTGCCAGAAAGGCCATGTTATCTGGGCCTTTCTCACAGAGAGTTGGCCAGCACTGGCATCTGGCAGTGAGAGCTGCTAGGGGCTGGTCACGCTGAGGCGTATAAGTCAGTGAGTTTTTTTAGTACCCATTATATTGTACTCTATTCGGCAGTTTCAAAACTTCAAAGGTAAACTCCACTAAACAGCAGCAGTCAAAGGAAGCATTAAAATATTACCAACATTAGTTTGCATCTCAAGATTAATTTATTTGTTACAGCTTCCGTTCTTTGTGACAAATTCAACACATTAACATTAAGTCATCAAAAGATGCTTTCAACTCAGCAGCAACAATTATAAACTTCTACAAGTCTTCACATAGTTTCTATTTTCATGCAGATGAAGAATAGTATCCACAGTCCATCACTGGCTGTCAGCTACAGCCAACTATTAGTAAATGAGAAAAAGCATCAATTCAACATTGACCTGTGGAAGAGCGAATGCAAAATCTCTGTCAGCGACTCTGACTGCAATTTTTGGTAGAAAATTGGCAAATTTGGTGGTTGAAAACTAAGCACTCTTGTGCAGCAATGGATATAACTGCACCAGGATTGTCAGTCTATTGGTAATAAACCCTTTAACAATTACAGCGGGTTCCTCATTCGGTCTACTTATACAGTTTGATGACCGATTTAACTGAAATTCACAAGGTTTCTTGAACCAGAAATAAGCACGTAGGGCACTTGGAACAAACTGACATTTCTGTCGCACTACATGTAATTGTTCTAGTTGAGGGGGTTTTAACCAGGCCATTTACATGTATATCTATGACCAGTTCACCACAGTCATAAACCAAACATGATTTAACCGTATGTGATGGTAAACTAGAACTCCATTCTATTTTATGTGATGGCGCCTAGAGCGCGGTTTTCTCTAAGCGCCAAAAATTTAGAATTATCTTTTCTTTGTGCGACCCCATCGCCCCACCGTCGCGAAGATACCTAATGCTTTTACATTAGTCTGATATTTCCCAAACCTTCTCCAATTACTCTACATGTATATGCTTCATGTACATAACATAATTATTATATTTTCATATTGGCGATTACATAATATTTTATGTTACAGTGTCTTTGATATGTCTAATCTGAGATCTCTCGATGTTTCGGGGAATGAATCATTGAAAGAGATTGGCAGGCTCCCAACATCAATTGAAGAGCTGATTGTGTCAAACTGTGACACTGTCATTACTCAAAGGTCTGTATGGGAGTCATACAAGTTTACTGACCACAGCAATAATACAATAACAGTTTTAGTTAGAACATCAAGGTAGTTTATGCTTAGCATAAACCTCTTATCAAATACAATTTACATGTACAAGATCAATGATCAACAATGTATGTTATTTTAAGTACATGTCCATTACCTCCAATTTTATTTATTATTATTGCTACCTTCATGGCCTTCTCTATTCCCTGACTAATGAGCACTTTCAGATCTTCAGCAGGTGTTCAGGGTTACATGAGAGCCTGTGAGTCATTACGGGAGCAAAGTTATTAAAATTGCCACTAGCTAGGAATGATTGGTTGCTGTCCTCTGTCATTGTTCTGAATTCTAAAGAGTTTTGATGTGACTACAGTGTTGCAGGCTTCTTCTGGTATTACAGTGTTACTTATTATTCAATCAAATAGAATTCTGCATAATCCCAGAGAAACTTCCAGACAAAAATATTCCAAACTCTCACCTACTCTCTGCTGTGGACAGTTGGTTGTCAGTAGTATAGTCAGTGCAGATCTGCACAGACACCCGGTCATTTCCGCGTCTTATTAGCCCTAGATCCAAAAACTCCCCGGGCGGACGACCACCCCACCCGTCCTCTCGCCCCCTCCCTTTCCCTAAACCTCACTCTATGTGCAAAGCCCTAGAACCTACCCCCCGATCGCGGGTGGGGTTTCAAAAACCTCATCGGCTGTTCCGTAGAACCCAGTCTAAAGAGCAAACCCCTCGCCCGGTCCCACGGCTCGGGCGAGGAAGCGCGCGCGTACGCGCGCGCTCCCCCGCCCCGCGAACCCCACCCGTCCTCCCTCCACCCGTCCCCGCCCCTCCCCACCCCTCCCCACCCCAAACCCCTCCGCCTCGCCCTCCGCCTCGCTGCGGTTCTCGTTCGCGAGTCCAGCCGTGGCCCCACGCCGCCGTCCCCCCGCCCATCCCCCGCCCCTCCCCCGCTCTCCCGCCCCAACGACCCGTCGCTACCCTCGCGGGCGGACCGTCGGCTGGAGTAGGGTGAAGCGAAGGAAAATACGGGTTAGAGTAATGGTGTGTGATGTATTCTAGAATAGATGATATACGACCATGAAAAATATGAGTCGGGGTAATGATACGCGAGTTTGTTTTAATTTTCAATACGTTTGAGAGTAATAATATAAAACTAAGTGATAAAAAACCTGATACACAACTATGAAAAATATGAGTAAGGGTAATGATACACGAGTTTGTTTTAATTTTCAATACGTTTGAGAGTAATAATATAAAACTAAGTGATAAAAACCGATATACGACTATGAAGAATATGAGTAAGGCTAACGATACTCGAGTTTGAGAGTAATAATATGAAATCAATTGATAAGTAGACACGAATGAGTGTGAATGACAAAAGTTTTTGCCTCAAAACTGTGCAGTGGCGGGGAGGAGACGCTCGCCGAGGATGGAGTCTAGAATGGCACAATCGTAGAATGTTCTCCCGCTCTTGGAAGTCTTCTGTCCCTTGTACACCATCACGGAGGGGAGGAGGTCTTTCATCAAAACTGCCAGACGTCCCGGAAGGAAGACCTCTCCCTTTCTTTCTTCGTTTCCAATCCGACACTCGTAGGTGGCAATGGAGTTGCTCGCATTATCACCATCACCGCATCTTGGGACGTAAGCGGGTCGGAGCGCGGTCACCACCAGCACAGAACCAACGGGGAATGAAGATAGCGTTTGCACTCGAAAAAATTCTTCCAACTGGGCCAAGGTCTTCTTTCTCAAGTCACCGGCCAGCTTTTTCATGGCTGCTCCTGGCAGGGAGCACACGCTCTCGATACGGTTGAATGTGTTTTGTCCTTTAGCGGTCTCCTGCTGTCCCAAGTACACCATGATCCTAGGTGGAAGGGTAAGGTCCTTTAGCTCCTCTTCTTTGACATCCGCTAGCTTGGGCATGGCGTGACGAATGTTGGTGTGAAAGCTGATGCAATGTCTCATCCCCTTGTCATCCACATAGCTTGCCCTGGCTAAGAATGCTTTTCCGAATGCCGTTTCAACCACCGAACCTCCACTCACTTCTAGCACAGTTCCTGGCTCTAGCTCTGACAACTTCACCGTTGTCTGCAGAGAGCTCCTCTTCTCCGCTCCCATGCTCCTACAATAACGAAAGTGGTGTATATAGATTCGACAAAGTGGTTAAACGGGAGAAAGATAGTACGGTAATTTATAGATATACGAACTGGGCTACTTACATTAGGGTTGCCGCCACTGCACGAGCCTTCTCCAGGCTTAGTCCCCCGCTCTTTTTCTTCCCCTTGCAAGGGGACTTCGTAGCTTTTTTTCCCTTCGTCGTCGTCTCACCACCATCCATTTCTTCCGTAGCCGTATCGGCTCCGTGGCCATCATCATCATCATCATCTGATATTACAATCACCTGGGATTTCTTCTTTTTCTTAGCACAGATTTCATCTCCTTTTGGGTTCTTCCTCTTCTTGGTTGTTGTGGTCTCGCCCCTATCCGAGGCCCGCTCCGGGGAGGACGGAGAGTCCGCCATGTTAGAAAGATCCTTTCGGGCAAGACTCCCCACTCCTATTATTTTCCCCTTCTTCCGTGCCTCTTTTAACGCATCCACCTCTTCTTTCCTCTTCTGACTGCACTCTTCTTCTTCAATAATTCCATCCATTTGTGAGTCCGTTAAGCCCGCAAATAGCTCTTCTTGGTTTTGCACAGGTACTTTAAGGTCACACATTTCAGCCTGAGAGCCTTCCTTTATGTTATATATAAAACCCCCGGGTCCATTTAAGGACCAGTTTTACTCCTATCAGGACAAATGAGGTATCTTTAGAATTGTATCACAAAGATCTACACCTTCATTCTTTTAATTTTTTTCTAAAGTTTATACATTTTCTAAAAATAGCAAAAATTGGTATTTACATATATGCGCCCCCGCGTATATAGGGGATTCAATAATTTGCATATCTGAGACATATATATATCAACTTGTAGCCCAGATTTAAATCTACAGGTTCATTCTTTTAAAAAATTGAATTAATTCCTAGATTTTCTGTCAAAGGCAGCAGAAAGTGCTGTTTATTTGAAATCTCTGTATTACACAATAAGAATGGATAATTAATTAACCAGTATGTGGTTACTTGTCAGCCAGTATTATTGTTTATGCAGTACGGTTAAATTTCGAGCCAAACAACATCTTGACAAAATGCCAGCCAATCAGATAGTAGCTGCTTGTGATACAGTAGCATTGGTCATAGGCACTGTGTATATACTCTCTACTTGCTGACTACACTAACACAGCAGTTACATGTACAATGTACTGTAATCTAAACCTTGTACATGTTGAATTCCGACTCCAATATTGTTGATTTCAATAATAATATATTTTTGCATTTCACCATTGCACATTGCCCATGCACTTTATTTGTAATTACATTGTACATGGATAATGTAACTGATAACTAAATGCAGAAATGCTACATTTCATCAGGTCCACTGATAGTGGACAGGTACATGTAAATGTATATGTACAAGTGCATGGATGTTGGTTGTGGGTATAGTTTCAGTAATAATACACAAAACCACTACATAATACAGCAATAAGGATAAAGCATTCACCCTGCCTCTCGGCCTATTATGCAAACAAATAACACATGCAAAAGTATTCATGAATAGTTATGACCAACTATTTTGTATAGATTCTATGAGAAAAATTGTCCGAACCACCACAATTTGGACTCGAGTGCTGTGTATAATCTCAGAATCATTTGAATAAGCTGTCGCTTAGTGTGACAGATCCACCTATATGTACAGTGCGATATACATTATTCACCTAGAAGTACATGCAGGGCTGTAACAACCAGGGGGGCAAGGTGGGCATTTGCCACCCCAGAAATCTGTCCAAAAGCAAAATTATGTTGGCGTAAATTCTCCAAAGGTGACCTTTGTACACATTGATCACACAGTTATGGGCAGTGTTATAGTCTAAAAGACAGTATAAGCGGCCTGTGATCCTGCATATTTGACTGAAATTTGTTAGAGAACATTTTAAGCTATTTTTAGTATCTGCTGGGGCAGCTCAATGCTCCGGCCTGGGCTTTTTGCCCCCTCAGCCAAAAATAGTTGTTACAGCCCTGAGTACATGGCACCAATTTAGGGCTATTTATGACATTAACGACAGTCATTCTGTAGTAGTGTAATATTCAGTGCTGAAAATCTACTATTGTAGCAATGGGACATAGAGTGCACATTAATTGTATGTCATCAACAAGCTTCACCCAAGTTTCACAAGATTTTTCTGAAATGTCCGTTAACTATAATAATATATATACATGTACTACAATCTGTTGACTAGATATTACAATTTTCTTTCAAAACAATGTGCCTCACTGTTATGTTATCTTTACATGTAAATCTAGCAGTAGCTTGAAGTCCATGTTTTGCAGTGGTTGCAATTTGGGGTAAACAGATGCAAACAATGGAACTCCTTTACCTGCTAGAATTGTAACATAGCATGAACTAAAGCTATCTCATTATTATTCTATTGCTTAGCATCTGCTAGTTAGGATGGCAGGCAATAGCAGCTGCTACAATGACCATCCTATACTTACTGCAGACTAGTATACATAGGGGTCAAAGTGCACATAAAGGAATGCAAAATTTGATGACTGTGGTGAGCAGTAATATTATTCCAGTTTCTAAAAAACTGACTCACTGCCTGCTGGCTGTATAATACTAACCCACTAGGCTGAATGGAGTCTTGTCTTTACACTTGTGCTCCACTACACCACACCACACCACACCACACCACACCACACCACACCACACCACACCACACCACACCACACCACACCACACCACACCACACTACACTACACTACACTACACTACACTACACATCACTACACATCTGTGAACGTACTTGAACTTGTAATGAGCAGTTGTGCCAGCATTATGTGCAATACCAATATTATAGATGTAGCCTACCATATAATATGCCTAAATGCAGTTTGATGTTAGTTATTTACATGTTTTCATGTATTGCTTGGTTTCTGTCCCCAGTTTACAGCTTAATAGCAACGACAACAGTGAAGTGCCCTAAAAGCAGATACTGCTTGCTGCAATTACTTGCTTGAACTCATTAATAAAACAGTACATGAATATTGTTTGGGTAGATATTTGAAAAAGCAGGAAGTATTTGCTGTTATGTAGTCTATGGAATTTTCAACAATTTATGGTAATTATTATTACTGTACCTGCAGGTGGACCTACCTCACTTTTACATGTGGTTTGTTAATCTGAATCAAAACTCAGCTTAGCCAAGATTATTTCTGCATTATAAAAGAGTTTAAACACACATTTTAGAATTTAGGCAAATTTAGACATTGAACAAATTCCACCTTTGAAAAATTTTTTCTTTACAAAGTGTTCTTGTATCAGATGACATGCAGAACTTTCAATAGCAAATAACTTCTATTTCTTTTTTGAGGATAAATTAACAAAGTTTGAACTGGCTAAATAACATTTACATGTATTTTTCTCTTGATCAATTCTGACCTGAGCTAAATAGCAGTTCATCATTGAATCACCTGCATTCATGGACAACCCACTTGTTTACACTGTGCCAGAAATGATGATTATTCCATCTAGGAAAACATTGCAGGCCTAAACAAAAAATTGCATTATGTGGGTGAGTGGGTAGGTATGGGAGACCGATGTCATCACATTATTATCTTGACATTACGTGTAGTGTACATAACGATATAGATAGAAAGTTAGCAGTTGCATCATTATATTTATCCAGGAAATAAATAATTATTTCAGGCAGCAGCTCCTACATAACATAAATAAAATGTGTGTCAATCAAGCTCCCAGGAAAATATTGAGTGGGTAGATAAGGAAGAGACATGTAGCATTCATATAATCTACTATGTGGAAATTGCATCATGATAATTATGAAGTCAGCAGTGCCATCACTTTTGTTTACATGTTTATGCTGACAAAATTTGATGATTCTTTCAATCAATAGTTCCTCCCAGGAAATATTAAGGTATATAAACCAACCAAATATTGTAGAAGTTTATAGTTTGCTTCAGACTTCATCTCAATAACCATGGCTTACAAGGATCTCTGTGGGTTTTTATCTTGTATTTATTTCTTACACATTTCAAATTCTGCTGAACTGGCAAAGTTTGCTAACGAAAATAACAGAAATGACATCTCATCAGCAGAGTACCAAAGAAGAAGGAAGCATATTAAGAAGAGCTTACAAAACAGATTCCTCTATGCTAACAAAAATCTTAACAGAGAGTACGAAAGGTTTGTTGCATACTTTACACAAGAGAGGTACCTTGAACTACCAGAAGATGAAAAAGGGGAACATAAGCTGTACAACTGTGAAGCGTGTGCGTTGCATCATAAGGAGCAGATTGATTTGAGAAGAGAAATAAGACATGCCACAACACCACTCCCACAGAAGAAATCACTATCACAGGTAGAAGCTGAAAGCACACCTGAACAGCTAGAATCTGCATCAGGTTGCACCAAGTTTGCCAGAGATGTAGTTAAATCGGCAAATGCAAAGCTGAAAGAAACCCCACATAGTATTCGCATCGCTGGTGTCATATCAAGTACTTCTTCCAAAAGAAAAGCTTCAACTGCAGAGACAGTCTCCAAAAAGGCAAAAAGGGAGATCCTCAAAAGTGCAAGAGATGATTTGAAAGACCAGCTGAAAAACAAGGACTTTGTCGCTTTGTACTCTTCTACCCAATCAGAATCTGAGTGGGATAGACAGAGAAAGGACTCCTATGGTGTAGAAAGTCAGCAAAATTGTGAAAAAACTCACATAGGAACCCTGGACGGCTACCAATACAAATTGGATGAGTTACTAGAAATTTTTGACGGCAGTGATCTTTCAACACTGAATTGGTCAGCAACATCCAAACAGGTTGACTTGAGAAATGGCCAGGGAAAATGGCCTAAAAATGGTGGTCAGGTATGTAACCATTTTCTAACAATCATAGTGGATAGTGAGAATAAATTATCCATATCCCAACTTGTACAAATGCTTCTACAATTTTTGGTGCTTGTTTTAGGTACTGAAGAAAATTGCGCAATCTATGGGGTACGACGTCAGCATTAAAGCTAGGAAGAGAACAGCATGGTTAACCTATAGTGGTATGAGCCTAAATACGGAACGCAAGACGTCTGCTTCAGAATTAAAAGCCATCAAGCAGCACATGATTGAGAGTGGTGAGATTGAGATTGGTGAGATGGTTGTACCAATTCAGTACGAGGTGATGAAAGTAAAGGAAGATGGCTCATTGGTAATAATTAAAATAATATACAATATACATGTATTTTGTAACTGAATGTCGACTAAATACAGTATGCATGTTAGCTGGAATGTTAATGATATCATAGGAGCCGCTGTGAGTGGATGCTTAGATTGTGAGTACTCATTCAAATAATGTGCATGCTGGTTAGCACTGCAGAGCAAAAAGCTACATATTGTACACTGTACACTTGCATTCCTTGCTTCAGCAGAGCAATTCTTGATAATTGCCAGTAATCTATAAAACAGACTAGTTACACTATTGTTCTTTGCAACAATGTTAGGAGCAGGCCTATGGCTTTTGAGTGCTACCACCTAATCAAAATGTACATTTATACCCAACTAAAAGTTTAAAATTGCAGGAAAAAACACAGCATGAAGTTTCTGGAAGGAAGTTCAGTCTTGCCAATATCCGACAAGACCATTTGAAGCGAATGGATGACCTGAAGTTGCTGCGAAGGCTAGACACAGATAAAATGTCATCTACTGACATAAATGAATTTCTTTCAGAGCATGGTGAGTAGACCACATATTGACCAAACTGAAATTAAAAATCTAGCAGCAAGCAAAACTTGTAGATGATAATAATCTGTAGACTATGTCTGATGCTATGTTTTACTTCAGTTATGATATTATAATATATGCATGTCTATGATTTTAGGGGAATCAGTTTTATGCGCTCAAGATGAACAGAGTAATAGAGAAAGACTGGTACAGCTCTTGCATACAAGGCAGATGGCCATTTGGCATGACCATTCTGATATTGCAGGTACAGTGTAATTGTTGTGCTCAATTCAATCATTTTTTGAAACCAACAGTTGGAAACTGGACAATTCAAAACTGTGTAGAACTGTCTTTTTCAAAAAGTCACAAATTCTCAATCATTAGCTATGCAATATTACAAAGTCCTTTTGTCAATACCATGCTAGCAGCATTGCTGTGCCTATTGTACATTGTAGATGCTGGGCAGACCTACATGTAGTAATGGTTTAATGTGGTGTTTCTTTGCATGTAACACGTATATTGTGACTGGACACTTACTTGTTTTGCAGGTGCCAGTCATTACTTGTTTATGGTTTGGTTTTTATATGATAAGCTGACATACTACACAGATGATGAATACAAAAACACTC
Source organism: Bugulina stolonifera (assembly GCA_935421135.1). Taxonomy (NCBI): domain Eukaryota; kingdom Metazoa; phylum Bryozoa; class Gymnolaemata; order Cheilostomatida; family Bugulidae; genus Bugulina; species Bugulina stolonifera. Next base: position 2,569,566 of record OW285190.1, on the reverse strand, counting down.
ACCCTTCAGTAAGTATACAAGTCATAAGACTAGTGTTTAATTATTACTTGTCCACTGCCTATTACTGAATCAACATCTTCCCCCTGACAGTGTATGACATTACTTACTATACAATATGCATCAAGCAATGTGGTGCAGTTGATATTTAGTAACTACATGTATGTGTTACACTACATGTGCATGATATTTGGGAATTCTATTTAATGAACCAATATTATTCCTAATCTGGCATTATTTAATCAATTAAAGTTCATTTAGTTTCAAATTAATTTTAAAATAATATTTTAGGCGGCAGATGCCAAGGTGCAGAGCACGGTTGAAGCACCTTACATATACCTGCTCGCCAGGTCAGGGTCATCAGTGAAGGATCAATTCCTTTATGTGCCTACAAGGCTTGAAGATATTAAAGAACTGGAGGTGCCAGTATACACATCTGATGGAAGGCAATACACTGATTACCTCAGATATTTCTCAGGTAAACAAGAGGCTGCAGATATTACATTGTAATACTATGGAGCAATGAGAAATAACCTACATGTAATTAGAGCCTACCAAATAACCCACATAAATTGTAAGCATACAGTCATGTACATGTATATGAGTATGTACAATATTTATGTTCTAGGAGACACCCCAGCCCGGCAGCTTGAAGCAGGCCAACAATGTGGAGGTATGGAAGCTAAAAGTCACTATAAAATAATAAAAGGAATATTATAGTCTATCGTAGGCCGTACTGTCATCTTGCACATAGTTTAGTTTTAAGAATATTTGACCTGTTTAACATGCTGCTAGAATAACATTCTAGTATGTAACTAGGATTAAGAAACATGGTATTGTTCTGTAAGAAAACAAACTTTAGGTTTTAAGCTGCCCAATAGATTATCTGACGTGTATAAAACTACTAATCTGCATATATTGTGTTGTATTACAGGAGCATATCCCTGCATATGTGGAATGAAAGACGCAAAGTTCCACAAATCCAGCGGGTTTAACAGTAGAGGACCTTTCACTTCACTCAGTGAAAGGGTGACTCACCTGAATAAAACTACAACATGGAGGGAGTCATTTGCTGCCGGCTCCATAGTTCCATTCAAAGTAATGAAGGTGAGAAAACAGTGTACTACTGGTACACTGTACACATTTGTCTGCTTAGCTATTATGTCCATCAAATTCGGTAATTCTTTGTTTCAGTAAGCCATTGTTTGACAACAAATAAATATCCAAATCTTTCATATTTAGACTGATCAACTAATGGATGAGCTGGTAGCTAGAGGAGTATCACTCAATTATAATGAAAAGGCACCAGAGCTCAGACTCAAACTCTCTGATGAACTCAAAGGTACATTGTATAAGATAATAATAACAATCATGTTATTTGAGCTTAGGGTTGAAACCACCTAGTAAATTTACTGCAAGTACTGCCTACATGATACAGTTTGCATGCCTTGTATGCATTCTAGTGAGGTAGGCTATGCCCATTCTAGCTGTTATTGATGTACCAAAGATACATGGACTATCTGTCTGCTAAAGCAATTCATCATAACAAGAGGAACCATTTGATGCACAATGTAGGTCTACAGTTACTCCACAGCCACCACTACCATGTATAATTATGCTACTATTCTCCAAATCTACTAGAGCACTAGAAAATGTATGAACAGCATTATTGACTTGACAGTGTAGTGCATGACTTACATTTATTTGCAATATTTTCTAGGAATTAGACGACCACCAGCAGTCTTATGCTCAGACTATGCTAGCGATGTGGTAGACATTGACAATTACGAGATTGCCATGACCGAACCTCTGCATGATTTTAAAAATCTTATAAACAGGATCATGGGAGATTTAGTTAATACTACAGACAGCAAGGAGCTCAAAACTATTATAACAGGAATCCTGTCAACCTTAAACAGTGAGTGCTGCTATGATTTAATTCAAACTTAGACAACAAAGCACACAGTAGTAGGCTACAAGTCATGTTGTATGATCACATTAAACAATGCAATCATTATCTTCACATTATCATATATTGTGAAATTTAGACTTAGATCTACAGCAGCTTAGCTAGTGACAGTGTATTGCTGTTTATTTACCATAGTTTCCCATACCTGACAATGCACCAAGGCAACATGTTGTTGATAGTGAACTGGTGACCCTAAATGACAACTCACTGCTACAAATTTGGATACTTGTAGCCCATCAGTGGTTATCATGGCATAATTTGTGATTTTAGTAAACAACAGAGAGATGAAGGGCACAGAGTGCAGACTCAATCTCATTAGGCTAACCAATTTGTTACAAGCCCATGAAGATGTTGCTAATTGCAAAGACATATGCTCTATGCTAGTAGCCCTGGTTGATTTGCAACGAATTGCTTACTCTGGAGAGCCAAAAAGAACACCAAAGATGGTCCTCAGAGCGTACAATCGGAGTTTTGTATTTGCTCTGAGCTACATTACGCTGTATAAAACCGCTGGTACCTCCCCTAGACAAAGCAGTGAGAGGGCTTTGTTTGGTATGCCATTTCACTCTCTGGTAGTACACCTCCCAGAGATGCTGAGGCTAATAAATGGACAGGCAGTAGTGGCAGAGCAAGCTGAGCGCCACTTTAATAAAATAAGGTGTGATCTACTGTACTATAACTATAATGCGAATTCTGCATATTATTATAATATTTGTATATTGTATTACGGATGCGCGCTATCAGACGGTGCCCAAACACATTGATGTGATGTAGCATCTAGCAGCTTGAGAGTAATATACTTGTACATACATGTCCTACTAATTTTAAAAATGTTGTTCCAGGCAGATCACACTCAATACCTCTAATAGGAAGGCCAGCAACATAATAACAAACTGTCTGTTCCGCATTGCTATACAAAGGAAGAAGACTCAAATTGCTTGTGATTATTCTGAGCAAGCAAATGCTATTGAGAAGGCAATGCAAAGTTCTATGATATCAAGGGCCTCTGCCTCTGTCTACGTCGGAAGGAATACCATTATACAAAATGGAACTTTTTCCAAAGACCATACAGCAGCACTGACACATCTAAGCAGAATTGCTGATTATATAGAACTGGGGCCAGGGGTGTGGTACACCGTACATCCCACTGCGCTTGAGTTTTTTGATGGGGAGGGAGAACCAGACTTTAGACCTCAAGGGCCTCCACTCGCCCATTTTAGGTAAGCATATGAATATTATTGCATTGTTAAGATTTCCTTCTAATTTCATGTATGCCTACACTGTTGTACATCATTTATGTTTTTACGGCAACATCAAATATTTGTTTCAGTATTAATTTGTTGTACCTGTTTTATTCAGATCTTCAAACTGGAAGCATATATCAGAGAACCTTGACAAAAGTTGGCGTGATTGTCTAAGACAGAGATCACTTTTGAAAATTCCTCTCATACATGAGTTGACTGAGAACCCCATATCTCCTCACCTATCCAAGACAAGTGATGTTGCTAGTACAAGTAAGTGTTAGAGCCATTAGTTGTAGCAAAAGATCATAATCCAACAAGCTGTCTTTGTGAAGTATTGTACATAATATTACTGTTCTATTACTGTAATTACTATTCTATTTAGGTGGCGGCCTTGGTGTAGCTAGTACCTCCAAAACATCTTTGGCAGCAGCTTTGGATGAGGTTAGGGGGAGCATCAATGTAGCTGGCAGCTTGAAGACCTCTCTAGCAGCAGGTTTGGGTGAGGTTAGTGGGAGTACCTCCGTTACACGAAGTAAGGCCAAATCTCGGAAGCCTGCTACTGACAGCACAGATGGAACTTCACAATCTTTCATAAGTAGTGTTCCACTGCTCCACAAAGGTAAATTAACCAGTCAGCATTGTGTTGACTAAAAAAGAAAAACATTAAAAATGTGACATATGCAGATTAGTGCTTTTTTTCTAAAATTAAAATAATCAGTAATTTTGTTTCTATAGAAGATACAACGAAGGCACTATGCTCATCTCAAGAAGGCCAAGTTACAGTTGAAGGTGAGCTCCAATTGTCTTTTATACTGACCATGTCTCTAATACAACTAAACCATAATTCCATTAGCAAATAATATTCCATGTAATAGTATAATATATTGAAATATTATTTGCTAATCTAGTATTCGCATATACTATGTATTGTATTATTTATAGTATGTATTGTATATACTTATGTATTGCATGCCTGTATATAGTATTCGTAATACCTATTCTGCTTAAAATTGTTTCTAGATGAAATCAGACAATTCTGGCCATACGATGAGAAGATGCTTAACAGATTCTTTGAGAGTAGAAGAAAGTACTATGACAAAAAGTGTTTAATGACCAGATCTAATAATAAGACATCAGCCCAAGCACTAAAGCCATTTGTCACGAAACTACTGGCAGATGTGAAAAAGAAAGAACAGGAAGCAGCACTGAACAGCCTGAAAAGTAGCAAGATGCTGGTGCTTGAAAGCCCAAACAATGTTTTAGCCAAGAGAATAAAAGTCATAAGTAAACTCTTATGTCAGATACAAAGCGCAATATCCAGCTAACATACCGCTATGCAATTTTATTCTGCACACTTCTTAGTTGGAGAGAAATATTAATATAGATCAATTTAACTCATACAGCATATATGGTATTAGGCCTAACAAACTATTAGGTTTGCTTATTTTTGTACAAACTACTCTTCTCATGATAGAAACAATTAAATTTGAATTCTTACGTTTTTACATAATTAAACTTTCCTAATCACCAGAAAACCTCCGAATGCAAACAGAATTCTATATCCACAATCAACATACTATTTTACACTACCCAAGACAAGGTTATTAATATGATCTTCATTGTAAAGTTGCACAATGAACGTTTACACGCATTCACATGTGTAATGAAAGTTAAATTCTTCTCTAATAAACATTAATATGCAGTTCAATATACATGTACATGATTTTTCACATGTAGAATTTCTATATAGAAATTGAGTATTCATATAAATGTAGCAGCTTACCTGTTCATGACATCAACTTCTCAAGACTGTCCAATCCACAATAAAGCTTAACTAGACAGCTACATGTACAATGTACATTGTACATGTAATACTGAAGAGCAGCTTTAGTACTTGCTCATCCAAATGGCCAGTACACTAGTGATAGACCTACTAACTCCACACTAGAGCAGTCTAGGTCAAAGGTTAATGTTGAGCTGCCAATTTTATGTTTTACTTGTCTAACCACAAAGAGATAATGCTAGTACTGTGCCAAGTGTATGAATAAACAAAGCGCTTGCCCTAGCCTATACAAATTGTTTTTGAATAAATATTTGTCACTGGTACTAACATATCATAGTAGTGGCTGTTGAAATTTGGGGAAATACAGTGAATTTGGCTCAAACTAGAGGCTGAGAGCTGAAATGTTCGACCTTAAACTACCTGTGTGGACTATGTTGTCAGTATCCATTGATAATGTACTATTGTAGTAGTGTAGCTGTACAGTAGTGATGTGCTGAACTTTGAATGCTGAGACTGTGATCCCACTCTCCCTTTATACAACTGCTCATTTCTTGACTCCTCCCTTTTTTTTATCCAATCTCAATGTGACCCGATGCACCCCGATGTGAATCCGAAGCCTCCCGATGCAACCCGATGTGAATCCGAAGCTTCCCGATGCATCCCGATGTGATTCCGAAGCTTCCCGATGCATCCCGATGTGATTCCGATGCTTCCCGATGCATCCCGATGTGAATCCGAAGGTTCCCGATGCATCCCGATGTGAATCCGAAGCTTCCCGATGCATCCCGATGTGATTCCGAAGCTTCCCGATGCATCCCGATGTGATTCCGAAGCTTCCCGATGCATCCCGATGTGATTCCGAAGCTTCCCGATGTATCCCGATGTGTCAATTCACATCGGGGTGCATCGGGATGCATCGGGAGGCTTCGGAATCACATCGGGATGCATCGGGAAGCTTCGGATTCACATCGGGATGCATCGGGAAGCTTCGGAATCACATCGGGATGCATCGGGAAGCTTCGGATTCACATCGGGATGCATCGGGAAGCTTCGGAATCACATCGGGATGGATCGGGAAGCTTCGGATTCACATCGGGATGCATCGGGAGGCTTCGGATTCACATCGGGATGCATCGGGAAGCTTCGGAATCACATCGGGATGCATCGGGAAGCTTCGGAATCACATCGGGATGCATCGGGAAGCTTCGGAATCACATCGGGATGCATCGGGAAGCTTCGGATTCACATCGGGGTGCATCGGAAGGCTTCGGATTCACATCGGGAAGCTTCGGATTCACATCGGGGTGGTATTGCCAAGGGTGGGGAAATGGTTAGACTCCGCCCACTGAATACTACTATTTAAGGTATGAGTTTCTCACTTTAGCAGTATGAACAATCAGCCTCTAGTCAACAGAGTGAGAGTAAACAGAGACAGCTACCTACTAGTCAACAAGTAGAACATAAGGTTAGTGTTAAATGGAGTAATTGGCAGCAATTGTGAAGTGTTTATTGTATAAAATGCTATCAAGCTAAAAAATGACTCACACCCTACTGCTATATATTTTTATAAGGAGACTAAACAGAGACACCTACCTTCTAGCCAGCACATGATCAGCAGAGATGTCAACAAGTGAAAAAGAAGGTTAGTGCTAAATGAGGTATTTGGTAGCAATTGTGGATTGTTTATTGTTTATGTAGTGTGAAGTAAAAGAATAATAACTTACACCCTACCATTTTTTTTTTTATAGGGGGAGAGACCTCTCGTCAGGTCGAGTACACCTGTCAACTATGCGGTCTGGTTCTCAGAACAGCGTTTTCTCTAGACAGGCACACGAAGAGAATGCATGCACAGGCTCACCCGCACAAGTGCCCCGTTTGTGGCGGATGTTTTGATGGGAGGAGAAAGCTAGGTCATCACATGAGGCGATTTCATAGCGAGGGTAAGGTGGAAAAAGATGAGGGAGGTGCAGAGAAGTTTGATGATGTTTTCTGGTCTAAACCGCCAACAGCTGAAGAGGGGGATGAGATGGGGGTGCTACTAGCCCGCTATTGGAGCTCCATCAGGTCCGCAATACACTCTCGTCCCGTGGAAGATATTCTCAATGTTCGAGTGTGGAGAGGGGAAGGTGAAGACGAAGGAGATGAAGAGGTGTGGACTAAGTTGAGAGCAATGTGGAAGAGAGTGCCTTGTACTGTGAAGATTAACTGTAGCGCTGGAGTCATCCTCGAGCATAAGACCAGTGGAGAGTTGCGCTACTTTCACTCATCGAGCAACAATGCCGCATTCTTCCCCAAACCAAGACTGATCAGAACAGAGAATGAGATGAGAGAGTTTTGCGAATCTGTGCAGGAGCTCGACTTGAGAGAGAGGTCAGCACAAAGGAGACCGAATACCGCTTGGGCTTTACGTCACATTGCGAATCTGACATTCTACATCTATAAACTCCTAGAGATTGGCAAGGTGGGCGGTGTAGTGAGCAAACTCCCAGACTACATACTTAACAACCGACACGTGATAGCACTAGACATAGACTTTTGGGCTAGAGGAGGTGCGCGTCCCTACTCAGACAACTTGTGTTTCTTTAGATGCTTGGCCATGATGTATGACTGTAACTGCGACCAAAAGAAGGGATGTCGTTGCCGTCGCCCCTCTTGCACCACAACACATCGCTTATTTAAACAATACATGAGACAAACTAAATCTTCTTCCCCACCCTCATCAACTTTGTCAGACTTCCCCGGGGTGGACTCGAGTGATCTACTGGCCTTGGAAGATCATTTTGACGTATCTATAATAGTCTTCTGTCTAACTGATGAGGAGGTAGCTCCGATAGTTTGGTCATCCGGGGCACGAAACAAAGCCCATAAACTCTTCGTCAACATGTACGAAAAACACTTCAGCTGGATAAAGAATGTTGATTCGTTTGCCAGATGTTTCACCTGCAAGCTGTGCGATAGCGCGTTTACACGCTTGTCCAGCCTACGACGACACAAGTGCTCGCCAGAAGAAGCATCGGTGTTTGTTTTCCCTGGTGGAACGTTTGGACCCCCGCCAACCATATTCACAAAACTCAAGCGAGTGGCAGGAATAGAGGTGGTGAACCCCGACCTCTTATACTACCCCTACTATATCACCTATGATATCGAATGCTTCATGCCAAAAGACAACCTACCAACTAACACCACCACGATGACTTTTAGTGCAAGACACGAGCTACTGAGCATATCCGCGTGTTCTAACGTCCCGGGGTTTGAGCGAGCCAAGTGTTTTGTGAGGAGCGTCGACAGCAAGGATGGGACGAAGTGCATTCGTCAATTCGTCCAATACATAGCAAAGATTGCTGACGTGGCAGGAGATTTGTTCGGAGAAAGATTCCAGGATGTACGCGAGCGACTCTCTACCTTCCTCGCGGATCGGGCGGATAGAGAAGAGGCCTTTGCTGACGACAAGTTCTCTAACGTCTCGACTTACAGGGTGAAGTCCGGTCTCTCCGGATTAGAAAGAGAATTAGAACAGCACATCTCCAGCGTTCCGGTGGTCGGCTTCAACTCGCAAAAGTATGACCTAAATATACTAAAGGGGCCTTTACTTCGCTCTCTACAAGAGGAGGAGGGAGAAGATTTTGTTTTCATCGTTAAGCGTGTTAACAGTATGTCCTGCGTGGAGAGTAGACGTTTTAGATTCCTTGACATATGCAACTTTATCGCACCAGGCTTCAACTACTCAAAATACTTGAAGGCATTTGGCGTGTCAGAGAGTAAGGGATTCTTTCCTTACGACTGGGTAGATTCCCTGAGAAGGTTGGATCATCACGGACTCCCTCCCCGAGAGAGTTTTTTCAACTCGCTGACTCAGCAAGAATTGAGCCAGCAAGATTATCACCACTGTCAGCTCGTGTGGGAAAGAGAGAACATGGAAACGTTCAGGGATTTCCTCATCTGGTACAACAACCTCGATGTGGCCCCATTCATCGAGGCCATTGCACGTCAGAGCTCTATCTATCGACAAAAGGGTATTGATATGTTGAAATCTGCAATCTCGCTTCCAGGCTTGGCTATCAGATGGTTGTTTATGGAGGTGGAGGCCCGACCTTACGGCTACTCTCCTCCGCAAGCCGCTCTCCCGCTGCATAGGTTAATGTCTCTCCGAGGCGAACTTTGCAACTCACAACCCATATGTCTGTTCGATGAGGAGAGCAAAAGTCTGTACCACACTCTCCGTGATAACCTCGTGGGAGGGCCAAGCATCATCTTTCACAGACATCATGAAGTTGGAGTGACCTCTATTCGAGAGAAGATTTATGGCACATCCGCAAAACCCTGTAGGTCCATTCTGGGAGTCGATGCCAACGCTCTCTACCTATACTGCATGATGGGGAATATGCCTACGGGTTATCCCAGGCGGAGGCTAGAGAGCCGAGGCTTTGCTCTGGAACCCGTTAAGAAGTTCAGCAAAGTGGCGCATGGATGGTTAGAGTTCCAATCGTGGAAGAGAGGACAGGTCATCCTTCACCAACAGAATGGAGGAGAAATGAGGATAGGTTGTCACAACCTACCGGTGGATGGTTATAGCGAACAGAGTCGGACTGTGTACCAATTCCACGGTTGCTACTGGCACGGACACGAGTGCGAGCTAGGAGGGAATGGAAAAGGTGTCAGAAACATGACGAATGAAGAGCTCCGGGTGGACACTGCGAGGAAAGAAGATTACATCAAGGCTCTAGGCTATAAGCTCATCACCACTCGGGAGTGTGAGTGGGGAGCGCGAGTTCGTTCGGATGAAGAGGTTAGGACATTTCTCTCCGTCTTCTTTTCTTCTCTCTATCCAGAGAGGGGTTGTGTCAACCTCGATAAAATAATCAACAGTATTCGTAGTGGAGAGTACTACGGTTTAGTGGAGTGTGACATTTCCGTACCCGAAGAGCTAAAAGCGAAGTTCTCTGAGATGGCACCTATTTTCAAGAATATAAATGTGGGAAGAGAACACCTTAGCGAACACATGCGCGCTTTTGCCAAACAGAACGGATTCTTGAAGAGACCTCAGCGAATGCTCGTGGGGAGTCTTTTTGGCGAGCGAATCACACTACTCACCGATCTGGCTAGATGGTATCTAGATCAAGGTTTGATAATTACCAGGGTCTATCAGTTTGTTCACTTTATCCCACGAGCCGTCTTCAAAGACTTTGGTTCTTCGGTCTCAGACGCAAGGAGAGGGGGAGATCTGGACCCTGATCTGGCCCTCTTGGCCAGCACCAGCAAGCTCGTTGGGAATTCAGCCTACGGAAAGACCATAACAAATAAAGAGAAACATAAGACTGTCAAGTATGTAGAGACAGTAGAGGGGGCGGCCGTCAAAGTGAGGAGTAGGCACTTTTCTAGTCTCAACGAAGTCGATGAAAACTACTTTGAGATAGAGCTTCACAAGAAAAAGGTAAGTGTTGACAATCTTTCTTACTTTGACTCTTGGTTTGACAAAACTTTTTCCGAGTGGAAGGGTGAACTTTCTCTCTCTCTCTCTCTCTCTTTCTTTTAGATTCGAATGGATGTTCCATCCGTCGTAGGATTCGTCATCCTCCAGAGAGCCAAGTTGAGGATGCTAGAGTTCTACTACGACTTTATGGATAGGTGAGTAGAACTAGACTATACAAAGATTTTATCAAATCCTTTTCTATTTATTCTTCGGTGTCAGCAACCTCTAACTCGCCCGATTTATTTTCACAGATTCGTCAGCAGAGAGGACTTTGAGTACGTAGAAATGGATACGGATAGCGCTTACATGGCCCTGAGTGCTCGCAATATAGATGAGGTCATCCGAAAAGATAAAAAAGAAGAGTTCTACAGAGAGTATGGTAAATGGTTTCCCAGACCCTTCTGCGATAGCCACAAGGGAGACTTTATCACAACCAAGGTGCTCGGGCAAGAGTGGGAGATGAGGGAATGTTGTGAGAAGGTGCAGCGATACGAAACACGAACCCCTGGTCTGTTTAAGGAGGAGTTTCGGGGGGAGGGGGTCATCGCGCTCAACTCAAAAACTTACTTTTGTTGGTCCGCTGACGGCGATTGCAAGTATAGTAGCAAAGGACTAAATAAAAGAGGAAACACCCTAACCAAAGAGAAGTTCCTCTCCGTGCTCAAAACAGGGGAGTCGGTGAGAGGAGACAATCGGGGTTTTATCAGAAGAGGAAATCAAACGTATAGCTATACCCAGCTAAAGACCGGACTCACCTACTTCTACGGTAAGCGGAAGGTTGCGGAAGACGGGGTGAGTACGAGTCCTATAGAATGTTAGTACTGATTTCTCGGAGATGAGACTACTTCATTCGATAAATCGGAGAGTAAACGAACAGTGCATCATAACCCTTGTATATATATATATATATATATATCCGTATAATTTTTTTTCACATTCACTCTCTATTGTAAGGGGTCTCCGTCCTCAAAACGGAGGGTTTACCGGTTGTAGCCTTAAAACCGAGCAATAAAACACTAGCTAATACATTAAAAACCATTTACCTCTCCAAACCAAAGGGGTAGACGGTACTAGCGCAGCTTCCGCTCATACTCACCCCTTATCAGTTCACATTTCTTCTATTGTCTTCATTCGTAGGTGGGGGGTGACATCGCACGCGCACGATGCGCTCTCTCCCTATCGGAGTTTGCTACCCGGGGGAAAGTGGACGCGGTGGTCAAAGAAATTGGTGGCGAGTCAACGACATCATCGTAGAGGCGGGTCTATTTGTAGGATGATGATGATGATGATGATGATGATGATGGTGATGATGATGATGATGATGATGATGGTGATGGTGATGATGATGATGATGATGATGGTGATGATGATGGCGATGAGAAGACAAGCATCCATCTATCCCGTTTATCTATTTCTATTTCTACCCCTCCGAGCGATGATGTCGTCGGCTAACCTCCTCGCGAAGTCCACGGTTTGAAGCGCGGAAGAGCCACCGCCTTCACTTTCCCTCGCCACTCGTCACGGGGACGGGTGATTTCCCTAGGGGAGGGTCCGGGGAAAATGAGGGTTAAGACGCGAGTCTTTCATCGAAGGTCCGGGGGCGCTCGAACGGAGGAGCGCGCGAGTGCGGTGTCACCCCGACCAGTTCAGTCTCAACAGTCCCCGGCGAAGAAATCATCCGGAAGCACCACCACCACTCGGTAAGTTTCTTATAGTAGTATAGTCAGCGTCGTAAACTCTGCACGGGCACTCCGCACGGATGTATCCTATCATTACTCTAACCCGTATTTTCCTTCGCTTCACCCTACTCCAGCCGACGGTCCGCCCGCGAGGGTAGCGACGGGTCGTTGGGGCGGGAGAGCGGGGGAGGGGCGGGGGATGGGCGGGGGGACGGCGGCGTGGGGCCACGGCTGGACTCGCGAACGAGAACCGCAGCGAGGCGGAGGGCGAGGCGGAGGGGTTTGGGGTGGGGAGGGGTGGGGAGGGGCGGGGACGGGTGGAGGGAGGACGGGTGGGGTTCGCGGGGTGGGGGGGCGCGCGCGTACGCGCGCGCCCCCTCGCCCGAGCCGTGGGACCGGGCGAGGGGTTTGCTCTTTAGACTGGGTTCTACGGAACAGCCGATGAGGTTTTTGAAACCCCACCCGCGATCGGGGGGTAGGTTCTAGGGCTTTGCACATAGAGTGAGGTTTAGGGAAAGGGAGGGGGCGAGAGGACGGGTGGGGTGGTCGTCCGCCCGGGGAGTTTTTGGATCTAGGGCTAATAAGACGCGGAAATGACCGGGTGTCTGTGCAGATCTGCACTGACTATACTACTGTTGTCAGCTGTAGTATGTCATCTGGTTTGGTTTCTGGGTGGTGAAAACTTACATGTACATTGTATATAATTTATGTTATTATTATTTTATTATTATGATATTAGTTTTATTCATTTGTTCTTACCATTTATGTTTTTGCAACATTGTATCCGTTGGCTAACGTCTATAATTGTTATCCATATTCCTATTTAGTTACCCAATTAAATATACACGTGGAGCAGTAGCGGTGAAGAGCGCCAACTATATCTGGGAGTTGTTTACTTTATTTTCAATCTTTTGTGTGTTATTACCCAGATAGTTTACTGGTTACCTCAGCTCCAATCCATCTTCATGTACATGTAGTTAAGTCTTAGTCAGATCTGCAAGCGCTTAGGAAGACCTTGATAGTAATAGAGTTGTGTACCCTTGCCCCGCAGGCAGCGCACTATCGCATTATGACTACGAGTACTACACTAACAATAATAATAATCAACTTATTTACGAGTTACCTTTTTAATAATTATATGCTACATGTATGTATCTCACAGACTATCAGAGCTCAGCCACCTTAAGATGTTGAATCTGTCCAACAACTGCAGGTCAGTCAAGGAAATTAGTCAATTGCCAACATCCATTATATAATTACATAATTATATGCTACATGTATGTATCTCACAGACTATCAGAGCTCAGCCACCTTAAGATGTTGAATCTGTCCAACAACTGCAGGTCAGTCAAGGAAATTAGTCAATTGCCAACATCCATTGAAGAGCTGGATATAGGCTGGGTTGATATGACTTCCATACCTCAGAGGTTAGTGCCACCTAATAATTATTATAGAGTCGAGTCAACAATTTCCCATTGTGGCTCTGTAGATCATTTGATTACAGCTTCGATTGATTTTACTGCATTTTTTAATGTAGAGCACCAGGAGACTTGATTAGAAATCTTACTGTAGGCTATAGTTAACTAAGTTTGTTGAGTCGAAAGATATAAGTGGCGGCATGACATGTAGTTACATGTGCATACACAAAATAATTAGGAATTTGAAAATTGTGCAGTGAAAACTAAGCACTACAAGAAGTTCAAAAATATCAACTAAATGGACATACCTACATGTAGTATTGTAATGGTTTCTGTGTTTTGGTGCGGTCGTCCTTGGACGACTATCGACCCAGAAATGAAGTGCCTATGAGTGGTAATAGGACTTCGCATTACATGAAAGATCGAGCGGTCTCAGTAGCCCAAATACTACCAAAGACGACCCATCTGATCCCAAGTCCGACCTTCAGACTATACAATGAAAGAGAGTGATCCGACCTAGTAGGCGGTTCGCAAAGCGAATGACCTGACAAAAGGAAGTGAAAGTCTCTGTATCAAGTATAGATGTGTCTTTATTGAAAGCCAAGTGAAGACTGAGAGGATGAACAGAAAAACAATGCCCTTTATATAGTATAAGGACTTCGGCCGACGTGACGTCGGGAAAAGACGACGTGTGGTCGTCCGGAAGTTGCGCAACAAGATGGCCGCCGGAAGCCCGACGGCCGACCCAAAATAGGTCGGGTTTTACAAAAGTTGCTTATAATGGTCCAATTCATGTACAAAATCAATATCAATGGATTCTGAGAGGTCGGGCCTCTGTACATGGGTATAAAAGGCATTAAAAGACTTAGATATAATCATGTAACTATGTACAACAATATAGGAGTAAGGTACATGAATAAGTAATGAGTATAAACACGTGGAGACACGTACATAGACAGTAATTAATTGGTTTTAACATGCAATGCAGTTGAAGGTAAGTATACGAACACTAATTACAAGAGTGTGAGTGTCAGATGAGTAGCGCAGTAACAACTACTAGGCACTTAGGGTGCGGTGGAGCTTCGTCCGGGAGTTGGAGTCGTATACAAATGTCCTGTACCATCACAGTATTGCTAGCATAGAGTTTGGTTATTCAGCACAGCCGGCTTTGCATCATAGATGAGGGTTCTTATCAGTGTGGTAACACAATACATCAAAATTACAACTTTCTATCACAGAAAGCTGTGATGTCACATAATATAACTATTTTGTCATAGAAATACATGAACATGTATAGGAAGAATATTGCATGTGGCCATAACTGGTCACTGTAGCGTAGGGTGTGGTGTAGCGAACAGCAATTTTATGTTCCCATTGTACTACCTTTTGAGACACTAGACCTGATAGTTTAGCTCATCATCTTTCTGGCTGTACAGCATCACATTTCAGAGTGTTAGGAAATATCACAGTATGTAAAATGCACCCAAAGTTAACTTTTACTTGTATGTAATGTAAGTTCACCCTGTATGTGTTAGTATGAAGATATCTTGTCTGACTAAACTCAAGGGTCTGAGTATTTCTTACAACAAGTCATTGACAAACATTGAAGAGTTACCTGCTTGTCTTGAAAGGTTAGATGTGAGTTCATGTGGACTAACCGGCATACCTAACAGGTGAGTACTATAATTCATATGAATACACAAGTCATGTAAATTATAAATTGTGTTCCCATTGGAGGATTCAAATAATTGGCTGCATACACGCTGTTTAGCAGAATCACTAGATTTCAGCTAACCATAAACCGGTACGTGATGCATGAACATGGGTGTGTTTCCAACATCTGCAACATCCTAAAATAAATTTCTAGTTATAACTGACTACGGATGTTTCAATGAGCACAACCCTATAATGCATATTAAATGTTATCAATATTACATCAAATTATTCATGCCACGAATACAGCTAAATACGCAATTTATAACGCGATATGAATCTTTCAAATTTGTTACTAAAAATACAACATGAAAACACGTTTTTGGAGCAGTTTTCAAAATATCTGCTGTGACATCACAGTGGATTATTCCGCAGGAGATGGAAATTAGAAACCTCCTTTCACATGTCCTATTGTTTATCTTATCGTAAAACATTGGTTATTAACTTCTATATTATATTTTATACACAGGCTTACATCCTCATAAAAAACATACAGATATGAGCATCATATTGTTTTCTGTCAACTACAGGCACTAGAGGCTTATTCTCATAATCTATAACGACATGTACTTTCATGTGAAAGGAGGTTTCTAATTGCTATCGCCTTCAGAATGATCCACTATGATGTCATAGTAGATATTTTTATAGACTGCTCCAAAAACATATTTACAGGTTGTAATTTTTTTATTTTAGTGACAAATTTGAAGGGTTCGCATCAAATTACCTTATAAATAGTATTTAGCTTTACATGCATTTGTGGCAATTGAGCTATTTTATCTGAATGCATAAACGTGTCACACATTTCCTACAAGTTGAATATTCTTGTAGTATCAGTCAGCTAAAGAATCTAGTATCCCTTGATCTTCGTGGAAACAGAATATCGAACTTTGACTGTTTACCAATATCCCTGGAGACACTCAATATTGCTCACTGTGACATGGCTACTTCCCCTCCATGGTTGGTATTATATCATATAATTCTTCAGTAATTCTAAAACACAGTTGAGCAGGAAAATTTAGTTATGAATATTGGGTTCATGTTGTAGATCAATTTACTGCAATATGTCAGTTTTTTACGATCACCTGAACAGGACTCAGACCGCATAAGTGAGAAAGGTGAGAAAGGTCAATTTTATTTTTGTCTCAACAATCTTCTGTTGGACAGAAATTAGACTGTTGACAACATAAAATTATTTGTACTCGTACCTCTCAGTTACAGGAGACCTGTTTCTAATGTTAATCTTGCTTCAATACAGAATGTGAGAGAACCAGGCGGATAGCGGTGTTACTAGGTAGAGTGAGCATACTCATAGTGCGGGTCGCTGCTTGCATGTCCCCACTCCTACGTGTAATAATATCTCATGCTATGATTATATCATACTACATTGTGTAACTTTGTAGCCTGTCTCAGCTGGTCAATCTCAAGAAACTTCATATTTATGAGAACCACTCTTTAGAGGAGCTGGGTGAGTTTCCCACATCGCTGGAAGAATTGCACATGAGTAACTGTAGAGTTGCTACCCTACCTCTCAGGTTGGTATGTTTCAGACTATCATATTATGAGCATCACAGCTTAAATGGAACTGGAGCAATTCCGGTAGTTTGAATGGGTAAAGAGACTCAGACCAAGTATGTAGGTCATAGGTCATAGGTCATAGGTCATAGGTCATGCACATGTTAAAGACACACATGTACAGTTACACCGGCAGGTCATGCAGATAAGCCACAAGGTTGGATGTTCTCTTGGGAGTTTCTATCCTAGGGCTTTATTGCTAGTTCATTCCACTGTATAACTGTGGCTTGTGTGCTACCCATGGCTCAACTTTACAAAACTTTACATTATAAGTTGTCGTGAATAGAACTCTATGTTAAAGAATGAGATGCTTGTACTATGCATTGTACAATATTAAGGCACGAGTCTATATTATAATATTGTAAGTATAATTCTTATGTTCTAGTATATCAGAGATGAACAATTTGTCTTCATTTGATGTATCACGTAACAAAATATCCGAAAAGGAAGTTAATGATTTACCATTGTCACTCGCACACGTAGACATGGCCGAATGTTGTCTATCTAGCATACCTCATTGGTTAGTAAGAATTGTATTGCTATATACACTGTATACATGACTACATGCCTATTCATACCCAAGTAGGCTACATCCATGCATAATGCATCATCATAATACACTCTAATACATTATAATACTTCTACAATGTATATTAGAATCTATGTGAATGTATTACATGCACATGCATTACAATGCATATACAATGTAAGCTACAGTACATCCATGGTTTATATACAATGTACATGTATACATATATAATTATGAACATATACATGTATATCATAGATATATACATGTATATGTATAACTATAATAATGTATTTGTATATACACTGTTAGATGTGATATATGGGTACTGGTAGGTGGTACTGGTAGGTGGTACTGGTAGGCGGTGCTGATAGGTGATACTGGTAGATCGTATTGGTAGGTGGTACTGGTATATGGTAATAACTAGTAGGTGGTGATAACCAGTAGGTGGTAATAACTAGTAGGCGGTGATAACTAGTAGGTGGTAATAACTAGTAGGCGGTGATAACTAGTAGGTGGTAATAACTAGTAGGTGGTAATACATGTAACTAGTAGGTGGTAATAACTAGTAGGTAGTAATACATGTAACTAGTAGGTGGTAATAACTAGTAGGTGGTAATAACTAGTAGGTGGTAATAACTAGTAGGTGGTAATAACTAGTAGGTGGTAATAACTAGTAAGTGGTAATGACTAGTAGGTGGTACTGGTGCTATACTGAGAATTCACACAACTTTTGTTTAATAATGCCCATGAGCATGTATATTGCAGCCTCACTTCGCTACCTAATCTCCAGTACTTGAACGTGTCACGTAACAAATTGCTGGTGGAAATTAAGGACTTACCAACATCTCTGAAATGGTTAAGGATAGCAGACTGTGGCATAACCAGAACGCCTCAAAGGTTGATATCATTTTATATTATAATTCTATACCTGTAATAGTAAGCAATGTAAGTATGCAATTCAAAACATCTGGTTAGTGAAGTTACATGCAGTATTCCATCCACAAGCAACCACATGGATACCAGTTAAAACAGTCCTGCCATACATTAATAAATTATTAAATAATTAATGTATGGCAGGACTGATTTAACTGGCATCCATAAAATAAGCGGATGCAAGATTGGACATGAAATTTTCATGTCCAATCTTGCATCCGCTTATTTTAGGAAAAAGACTTTATCAGACAAGCATCATCCTCTTTTTTAACTGAATAACTACTAAAACCTCCCCAGACCATCTACATGATGCAGTATTAAAGATACCAACCATAATTAAGATGTAGTACATTATTTAAATATTGCAACAATAATTTTAAACTCATTTACATATACATGCAATGTTGTTATAACATTTCAATTCTGACTTTTCATCACCAAGAAATGAAATAACTGTAACGATATATTCTACTACTGTAAACAGCAGAAAACCGTTCAAATGTTTCTGATTTTAACACCATTGTGAGATGGTCAATATTCTGATGCTAGCATTTGGAATGTGTACATGGAAAAATTTCACTGATGCTATTAAGAGTTGTGCTTCTATTTTGTACTAATATATATTCACTCCAAAGATTTGCATGATTCTGCCTTTACATTCTTCTAGACATTCGAGGAACCTCCTAATGACTAGCTTTAATTTTCCACTCATAGAATGTCCTTGCTTTGACAGCATTATTATAGGTAAACAAATAAAAACATCATGAAGCTGTTTAGCTCATTAAATAGAGCTCAGCCTGAGCATTCCAACATTATAGTGAACTCCTAGTTTTGATGATCTATTGCCATGATGAGTGACAAAACTAGAGGTCATCTCAGGTTAGTGTAGCATGCAGTCAGCTGCTGCCCGTTACATTTGACTATGAAACATACCAAGATTTGGAGTAATTCTTCTAGTTTTGGAGGATATTTTAGATAATGACAATTACTATGGTGACAAGGAGGATAAGAGGTAAAAAGCTGAAAGTTTTACTTACAAGTCAGTATTAAACTCTTGGTTGTTGCCCAACTGCATTAAGAGCAATTGTAAGATATTTGCTTCATTGTCATATCTAGAAAAATTAACCTGGAATTTTAGGGCATGAAATAGCTGGAAGGTTAAAGGTTAACCTTCTACCTTCCAGCTATTTTATATCCCTAAAATTCCAGGTTAATTTTACTAGATATGACAATGAAGCAAATATCTTACAATTGCTGTTTACGCGATAGGGCTACAGGCATAGGGCTACAGGCATAGGGCTACAGGCATAGGGCTACAGGCATAGGGCTACAGGCATAGGGCTACAGGCATAGGGCTACAGGCATTGGGCTACAGGCATAGGGCTACAGGCGAAATTGAAGGCTAAGAAATGAGAGAACTAATTTACCTTGCAGTTTGCACATACATGTAAACTGTCCCATCTTTTCTAAATGAATAAACCGGTTATTCCTCTGATCAAAGAGATCTTTATTTGCTATGACTCCACTGCATTATTTATTTTAATTTAGCAGTTTCTCTCAGCTGCGCAATCTTGTGGAGTTAGACGTGTCTTTTAACGAGTCACTGAATGAGGTCACAATCCTGCCGACATCCCTTGAAACATTAAAGTTGAATAACTGTGATATATCGACTTTACCTGCCAAGTGAGTGTGTAATATTTAGTGCTAAATACCAGTGTAGTATATACGTGTACATGTATATTACATTTGTGATACCTGCTGTTAGCAATCCAACATCAGAAGGGTCACAAATTTGCAGTGAGACCTATTCTAATTTGCACAACTTTCTTGCTTCTGATTAACTAGCATGCTAAAAATTTGGCATGTTCATTCTAAAAGTAATGGATTACAGGTTTTATATGTATGTAAATATGGTATGTCCGGCAGGTATTTCTTGTCATGTTTTGATTTTGCATAAAAATTTAACACTTTTCGATGTCTGATTCTGATAGCAGGGTTCACAGTCCTATGTTCTTTATTTGTCACCTTTGCTTTAAGAATCAAATTGATTTTTTGGAAATTATGCTTTCACTAGCAATGCATAAAAATAATACTACATATCTATAGTTTTGAAGCATTAAGTACTACTCATTTCAACACACTTCAGTAGTGGAATATGATGGTCAATCCATGCTACATCATAATTAACAGCTCTGTAATACATGTACTGATACCTCATGCGTACTTTAATCCTTTATATTTTTATATGCTTTGGCTTTTCAAAGACCCGACTTAGCAAACATTTTCCAGCACAACCTTGGATTTATCCAAGCATACATTGCACAGTGTTGGGTTTTGCATGTAGACAATGATTGAATGACAACAGCTGCTAGCTGCAATACATTACATCATTGTATAAAGTACATGTATGTGTACCAAGTAACATTGGGCAATGTTGTTGTACATGTAGCATTTCTCAACTGACTAGTCTCAGGAAACTGGATATCTCAAAAAACGGCTCTCTGAAGAGGATTGCTGACCTGCCACCATCACTTCAAGAGTTACACATGAGGGGATGCAATCTATCCGCTATACCAGAGAAGTAGGTAGAAAATAAAGCTACTTACAATAATATCGCTTACAATTGTACAAACAGTTCAACAATTTGTAGAATGCGAAATTACTAACTCCACAACTAGCATACATGTGCAATAAAATATAGATACACTTTTCCAAAGGAATAACTATAATGTACTACGGTACAGTGTTACAACATAATGTGTACACAATCATGTAACATGGTAATAATCACAAGTAACAGCGATGTAACTTCTTTACTCATTGACGAGTGATCCCCTCCTATGACATGTTGGCAATCAATGAAAATTGCACATCAATGAAGCATAATGATAAAAACTGCTTAGTTACCTCTCACTACAGTAGGCCACAGTGTATATCATAGTGACATTGATGCAAAAATTTACATGTTCATCAGATCAACGCAAGATTGTAATATTCCTCATATGATTAGAAGGTCTGAAAGTACTGTGAACCTGCATCAGGTGATCAAAGATTACTGAGCTCATGCTCTAACAGTCTCAGTCCTACTATTGATATTCTTTCTCTTGTTAACAGAATTGCCCCATCTGATATCATTGACCGAAATGTTGATGGAAATATATATTTTTGTATGTGTTCTTGGCCATAATAAAGGAAAGTTTTGAAAACATTCAAGTGTCTAATATTATACATGTTGCAACTTTTGGTCTTGGTTAGTTGGCTTTAAAATACAGAATATCATCTATCACGCATAACTCTTTATAGCCTACATAATGTAATATAATAACATACTCATATATTATGACAAATAATATGTATTGCAGTGCATATCAGCTCCCTCAGCTCAGAGATTTAGATGTCTCATCCAACAATTTTCTGCTGGAGATTGGTGACCTGCCCGTGTCCCTTGAATCCCTAGATATGAGCTATTGTGGGATAACCAGCTTTCCTGAAAGGTATGTAGCCTGTATTGTATCCCCTCATGTTAATTGGCGCAAATAGAGTATTATAAACTCCATGCCTGTAAAGTTACATGGGTCAGGTATGATCGTATAGGCAGATAAGCACACTTACTTGATAGTTAATAGTAGCAGGTGAAGAAGTCTCTGAAAGCATGTGCGGTTGATTCAGCATTCAAGACGTAAGAGACCTTCAATATCTCCACGGCTTCTGAGATTGCGTCATTTCCGCTATTCGCCAAACCCGTCTAGCATCACATTCCAATGCCCTCCCCTAAAACTCTGTTTCTAATACAAATGAGTGTGAAAGAGACATTTCAATGCAAACTCAACATAATTTCAGTAATAATATATTTAAGATATATTCTATATGTTGGAAATATGTAATTTTGAATAGAGTAGACTGTTAGTGTTAGTGGCTTGTAGACTGTTAGTGTTTAGTGTAGGCCTAATTAGTATACCATGTTTAATCACTTGACCTTATAACCTATACATGTTTTTTGTCTTTTCTATGTTCATGTCTTACTGAATCATATTGCTGTGGTGTCGGGATAGTCAGTTGAAATAAACAGTTTGAAATAACAGGTTATGGGCCCAGACGTTTTCTTGTAATGCACTACTAGTATGGATACAATGACCGACAAATGGAATATAGATAGACTTGACAGTACTAACTGGACTACATGGAAATTTCAGACGAAGCATGCTCTGCTGGCTAAGGGATTATGGGGATATGTGGATGGTAGTAAAACACTAAGTGAGAGTGCTGATGATCCAACTAAATCCACATTTCAGAGTGAGTCGCAGAGAGCATTTGCTTCTATTGTTATGACTGTTAGTACGTCTCATTTGTATTTAATAACTTCCTATGACAAGCCAAAAGATGCATGGGATGCTTTATGCCAACACTTTGAGCGGGACAGCTTAGCGAACAAACTATTTATCAAGAAGCGATATTTTCGGACTCAAATGATTGAAGGTACGTCCATGACTGAACATTTAAGGGGAATGAAGGAAATGGCAGACAAGTTGGCTGCTATTGGCTCTTCTATTGAAACCGAAGATCAGGTTGTAACTCTATTGGGAAGTTTACCAAATAGTTATTCTACAATAGTCACAGCACTAGAGGCACGTGTAGATGACCTAAGTCTAAGCTTCGTTCAACAAGCGCTATTGAACGAGGAGCTAAAAAGACAGGAAGTGGCTGTACCACAGGGAGAAACAGGAGGTAACACTGCCTTAGTTACACAGAAGTATAGAGAGGATAATGGCAGTTTCAAACCACGTAGATGTTTCGTCTGTAACTCGCCACATCACATCAAGCGCCAGTGCCCTCAACGTAACATGGACTATAATGGAAGTAATCATAGAGCGAACACAGTGTCTGGGCAAGTAGAACCAGACACACAAGACCAACCACCGAACACCGAATGGCTATTTGCAGCTGATGCGACTTTCTCTGGTGATAATGAACAATGGCTCATAGACTCTGGGGCGTCATCGCATATGACCAATCAAAGGGGGTTATTGGTAGGATATACAGAGTTTGAGAAACCTGAATTGGTAAAACTAGGAGATGGTAGACCAGTGGAAGCTGTGGGATATGGGGATGTTCATCTAGAAATGACATTTAAGATTAGTGATTCAAAACCTGCAAAGCTAACGCGTGTACTGTATGTTCCCCATCTGTCATGCAATTTATTCTCAATTAGTGCAGCAGTTGACAAAGGAAACACTGTCAAATTTGGGAAGAGTAGATGTTGGATACGTGGCTTTGATGGACAGTTGCGTGGTGTAGGTTATGCCAAGAACAAACTCTACGTGCTCAACTGCAAATCGTCTCAAATTAATACCGATGGAAATCATACAGCTTGTATGGCTAATATTGACTTGTGGCATCAGCGCTTAGGTCATGTAAATGAGCGACAGCTGCGGACCATATTGAAAGAAAATGTGGTGGAAGGTACGGAAACTGTAGCAGCAAGTGAGAAACTGTCTTTCTGTGAAAGTTGTGTAAAAGGAAAACTAGCACGCACACCATTTCCCAAGCCTAAAGGAATACAGTCGACACGGAAATTGCAGCTTGTTCATAGCGACATATGTGGTCCCATGCAGACACAATCGTTAGGCGGTAGTAAGTATGTGCTGACATTTATTGATGACTATTCACGTTACTGTACAGTGTATTTCCTAAAATACAAATCTGAGGTGTTAGAAAAGTTTAAGGAGTTTGAGGCAACCGTTCAAACCAGATTTCAAAACAGTATTGTAACACTGAGAACTGACAATGGTGGGGAATATCTCTCAAATAAGTTTAGCAATTACTTAAAAGAGAGAGGTATAAAGCACGAATGCAGTGTTCCGTATACTCCAGAACAAAACGGTGTTGCAGAAAGATTTAACAGGACTCTTGTTGAATCTGCCCGTACAATGCTCAAACATGCCCAGCTGCCAAATACATACTGGGCTGAAGCTATCTCTACTGCAACATGTATTCGAAATGGCATACCTACAGCTGCACTTGATAATGACTTTACACCCCATGAGTTGTGGTATGGCAGTAAGCCAAATGTTAGCAAATTCAAAGTGTTTGGTTGTGTTGCATATACTCATGTTGCTAATAATCTAAGACAGAAATTAGACAGTAAGGCTGTCAAGGTTAGGTTCATAGGCTATAGTAAACAGTCCAAGGGCTATAGATTGTTAGATGAGAGTAGAAATAGGTTTATTACAAGTCGTGATGTTGTGTTCAATGAATCTGATTTTCAATGTTCTGATGTACATGTATGTTGTAGCAAATCAATAGGCAAACATCAAACAGCTGATGTAAATTTGGATTGTAATGACACAAAGCCTGATGACTGTGATCCTACTGCACCCATCGCTGGTCGCCACTCAGTTCGCGAAAGACGCCCCCCAATTAGATATGGTATTGACGAGTATATCACTGCAGCAGCTTCAGACAACGTCAACAGTCATACAGCTCACGTAGCCTGTGACATTCCAGAACCGACTAGCCTTGCAGAAGCAGAAAATAGTGAAAATGCTACTCAATGGAGAACAGCTGCAAATAAGGAGTATGGGTCATTGGTAGACAATGATACGTGGGACTTAGTTAAATTACCAGAGGGTGAGAAGGCAATCGGTAGCAAGTGGGTCTTTAAAGTAAAGTATTCTGGTGATGGAGTTGTTGAACGGTTCAAGGCGAGATTAGTAGCCAAAGGCTATGCTCAAAGACCGGGAGTTGACTATGATGAAACATTTTCACCAGTTGTAAGATTTTCATCTATACGAGCCATTCTTGCAAATGCTGCTGAAGAAGGTTGGTTTGTACATCAGATGGATGTCGAGACAGCATTTCTTAATGGAACTTTAACTGAAGATGTGTACATGCTACAACCCGAAGGTTTTGAACAGCCAGGTAAAGAGGATATGGTCTGCAAGCTAAGAAGATCACTCTATGGACTGAAACAATCTCCCCGGTGCTGGAATCGCACTTTCAGTACATTTGTAGAAGAAATCGGATTCAAACAAAATGATGCGGATCCGTGTGTTTATACGAATCCAATAACAGGAGCTACAGTTGCAGTGTATGTAGATGACCTAATTCTTGTGAGCAAGACGGAGCAGGATATGTGCCAGCTGAAACAGAGCTTCAAAGACAGATTCAAGATGAAGGACATGGGTGACATCCACTATTGCCTGGGCATACACATTACACGAGAGGATGGTGGACTACAAATGCACCAGAAACAGTATATACAGCAAATAATAGAAAAGTTTGGATTATCAGATGCGTACACTGTGGCTACACCTGCTGATACAAATGTCAGACTGTGCAAGGATGATGGAGTTAGCCAAGGAGTGGATGCTAAGCTGTACCAATCGATGACAGGTAGTCTACTATATGTAGCCTTAGGAACAAGACCAGATATAGCTCTAGCTGTGAGTGCTGTCTCAAAGTTCAACTCGAGTCCAAACAATAGCCACCTGACAGCAGTAAAGAGAATATTTCGCTATCTAAAAGGAACTATTGGTCATAAATTACAATACAACAAATCAACTACTGGAGAAATGCTTGGTTTTTCTGATGCAGATTATGCTGGTGACATAGATGACAGACATTCCACATCAGGACAGGTATTTACATTGGCTGGAGGAGCAATTAGTTGGATGAGTAAAAAGCAACCTGTGGTTGCTCTTTCCACCACAGAGGCAGAGTATATAGCCCTTTGTTCTGCTACACAGGAAGCTGTCTGGCTAAAGAGGCTACTGAAAGATCTAAGACCAAAATGCAGCAGTATTGAGAAGCCAACAACCATCTGTGAAGATAACCAGGGAACAATTGCTATGTCTTCTAATCCCATTTTCCATGCTCGAACGAAGCACATTGACATCAAATTTCACTATGTACGTGAAGCCAAGGAGAATGGAAGTATTGAGATTAAATACTGTCCTACAGACGAAATGGTTGCAGATATTATGACCAAGCCGTTAACAAAACAAAAGTATGAAAAACTGAGGGCGGCCATGGGTGTTGTGCGGTAGACAGCAGGGATCAGGATGCGTGTCAGAATAATACCAAATCAAAATTAAGTGGAAGTGTTGGAAATATGTAATTTTGAATAGAGTAGACTGTTAGTGTTAGTGGCTTGTAGACTGTTAGTGTTTAGTGTAGGCCTAATTAGTATACCATGTTTAATCACTTGACCTTATAACCTATACATGTTTTTTGTCTTTTCTATGTTCATGTCTTACTGAATCATATTGCTGTGGTGTCGGGATAGTCAGTTGAAATAAACAGTTTGAAATAACACTATATTCTAGTTCATTCATATAATTACTACAGTAATAAATTGCCACCTTATCCCAATTGAGTATGGTTGCGGAGGAGATGACTGCTATCACCTTTACAACCAGCACCAATAAGAACATAATCAATAATCTATATTCGCAATTTTATAAAATCTCCACAAGCTGCCATCAGTGTTGTATCTGGCTGGATAGTGAGAGCTCAGTGGTACAACATTCAGCCAGAGCACTGGAGACTAGAAGGCAAGCAGACACTCAATTAAATGTGCTTATCACCCAGTTAAGACAGTAAGACACAAGTCATGCCATGGACAACCTTTGTACTTGGTCCAAGATAGAGGGAAACGCCCACCTCCAACAAGGATGGAGTTCATGGCGGTGGAATCCCAACCGACCTACGTTGGCATGACCCAATACTAGGCTGTGAGAAACTTGGGTCGGAATTAGGCATGCACAGTTTTGTCTCCCCATGCACATTCGGTTTTTCACCGCATTTTAATCAAAAACCAGTTGAAATCGGACCCCTTGGCCCTGGTCTCATTTGGTGTTAACCTGTGCCAAATCTGGTTGACACACTGAATGATATTGATCTTGTGGCCAGCAGCTGGTTCGCAACAAGAACTGAGCAGGTTATATAAAATATTATGGTTTATGAATAAAATAATATTATTGCTGTTTCATGGCAATGCTAATGGTACATCCACCAATCATCAAACAGCAATGTTATTGAGGAGGTTTTTAGATGAACATGTAACATTATAGTATACTATAACTATGTGCTAGCCTAGTCCTCTAGCTGTTTTTCAAAAAGTTGGATAGTTTATATTTGGCCGTATGCCTACAAGATGAACTCAGCTCATTTCGGTTGGTGGTGGACTCTGGAAGATTATATAAAATTTCTTGGCTATACATAGATTACAGATAATAAGCCCTTTGTAGCCACGCTCTATGATGCTGCCCTAGCTAGCACGTTCCATTTTATATCATGTTTAAAGGGGTTATGCCATCTGTTTTATGTCCATATTCATACCAGACTTTGTTATTCAGGTTACCAATAATGGACTTGAAAGTCACGGAGTTGTGCTCTCTTGGCTACGTTGAATCGCGTGACGCTATTGGATGCTGATTCAAACGCAACTTGAAGATGAAGACGCAACAAGCCGCACGATAGCTTATATAGAATTTTTCAATTTTTTGGTTGTTTTATAATAAATATTGTGCTTAGAATAAAACTATTTCAGGAGCATGTTATGCATTAATAAACAAAAACTTTTGCAACTTTTTAGATTTTTCTGTGTTGGTTTTCTTTTAGGCAGCATCATAGAGGGAGATAACTCTAAGAGCAGCAATTTATAGATGAGCTCGTAGCTGTAGTGTTGTGTGGTGACACGCATTTGTCGTCCACAGTTACAGTAGCCTTGTTTCCAATATATCTGTTTAAGTTTTTAGCTAAGTTTACTAGCAGCAGACTAAGGTTTGGTGCGCTTTAGTTATAACTAATAATTGTGCTGAAACGACTAGTTCATGTTTTGCGATTTTTATTATTCAATTTTAAATTCTTGTTTTTCGTGAGTTTAAACAAGGTAAATATGACTAGTAATCACTACTGTTAAATTGCATTTTGCTGTTCGTGTTGTTGATGATTATTGCAAATATATACTATTCTATAGCTATCATCTATGTGATTGTCATGTGTGACATTACCTGGTATCATTTCTCATGTTTTGATTGATATCAAAGAAAGTTTAAAATAATGGGTGTAACAGTAGAGTATTAGTATGAGTATTTCAGTATTCAAAGGAAGATGTTTCATGTTTGTTAGCATTTGACTGAATTATTTACTGCTTGCAACCAGGTAAGTTCATGGCAAGGTTGAAGTGTAAGGTTCAGCCATGATTGACTCATTTCAGCAAAATCAGCTATGAACTAAATGACATTATTATCACTCTCTGCTAGGTTGTTTGTTGGTTACACCTACAACACATTAGCAGGTAAATTCAAATTGTTAGTTACAATGTTAGCTTGCAAAAAGCTTGTTTGTATAATGATGGAACGCTAGCTCTACTACATATTGATTTTCCCTTTGGTATTGTAGTGCAACATGGGTAGATGTGTAGTGCCAATGTGTGACAACAGCACTAAGACACCAAGTGCTCATTGGTCACTACACACTATTCCTAAGGATCCGGCAACTAATAGAAAGTGGAGAATGTGGCTTGCCTTAAATAGAAAGATAAATCCTGATGCTCTGACTGATAGATCTTTCGTCGTGTGTACAGAGCATTTCCCTATTACTGACATCAATAACATCGCTCACGAGCTGGACAACCTGAAGCAAGGTCATCAAACAAGGTTAGTTATGCACACAGAAAAGGTCAGAATACATGCATTGAGCAAATTTTCTATTTGACACAAAAAAAACATATAGCCAACAACTAGCAAGTGAATTGTTTATTATCACCTGGTAATTTTCCATGTATATCACGTTCGAAGCTGTGTAGATTACATTTGGAAGAACACAACTTACAAATGATTACTTTTGATTAATTAATTTAACTGATTAAATAAAAAACTAGTTGACAATTTTGGGATTTTGAACTGTCTTCTTTCGAACAGTCACAAATTGAATGCTATGTTGTTGTACTTTCTGTAGATTCACATTGGTCAAGGGTGCTATTCCCCAGTTTATCCATGGCAAGCCACTACGTGAACAAGCTGCTCAGAAGGGACTATCTACAGCCCCTCACTCCCAAGGTAGTTATCTCATCTAATCAAATCACACAATGGTGTCTAAAGTATATAAAGGTTCAATCAGCTAACTTTTTTGTGTTTATTATAGGTTGGTTGCCATCTGAGCCGTGTAGCGACAGCGAAGAGGAAGAGGATGTGGAAGAAGTCGAATATCTAGAAGAGGTGATTGATGAAACTGGAGATGGCATTGATCTGGAAGAGAGCCAAGAAGATGAAGAGTGTGAGATGTAAGCGCTACAAAATCAATTCATAATTCTCATTCTTATATTTACAGATGTGACAGTATGGGATTCAGTGCTCACTACATGTCTTATGGGTTCTTCGATCTTCAGAGGAAGAAGATTATTCTTCTGAAACTGTTGTCAGTAAGTTTCGTTTAAAAATTACCTGCAGTTGCGTGTATCTGAGTACCTAGGCTAGCTGTTTAATATGCTTGTTAGATAACCATGAATTCTAGCAACCCTGTCTCTAGATGTGTGTATGCAGGTATTCATGCTGCAACCAGATGTGTTGCAACCAATGTCAATCGTTGCACAATTTGCATTGAACTTCGCATGGCTACCCAATGTCTTTATTTGTGTAGAGAACCCAGACTGGGAACAAGAGTGGAGCCATGGAGAAAGCTACCTTTATTGATGGAATCTCTGAGCTGAAGGAAGTGATGCCAATTAAACATGTTGTCACTGACAGGCATCCAGGTATTAATAAATACATGGTGAAGGAGCAGCCAGAGCCCAGAGTACCGCTGTACTTTGATTGCTGGCATGTTGTTAAAGGTAACCACTCTATCTTTATACTTTACACATGGGCGCAACAGTCGTTGTCGTTAGAAGGCTTTGCGTTTTCTGTATGTGCACTCTAAATAAAAAAGATTGGGTATTTTACTATTTCAGGCATTGAGAAGAAACTTGTGGCACTGTCCAGGCTCCCAGAGTGTGAAGGCATTAGTGAGAAAATCCCGAGCATTAAGAACAGGCTCTACAAGATGGCAGGACGAACCGAGCTAGACTCAAGTTATGCCATGCGAATGCATGAGCAGTTTAAGGGCATGCTGAGGCATTTGCAGGGCATACACCAGCATCCTGGAAACTCATGGTACCACTCTTGTGGCCATGAGATGCCATACAAAGGAATTCCACTAGATGCTGGTAAATATTTCAGTTGCAAATTATTTTTGTTAGTCGGTGCGATCGCTCAACTTTCGTGAGCATGTGGTTATCACTCATGACATAATATTTTAATTATAATTTGCGCAATAAGTAGCAACACCATAACATTTGTTTCAACTATTATAATTTGTGTACCACAGGTTCAAGGAGCTTCAGTGAAGTGTCGAAGCTGCTGATCAAGAAGGAGAAAGACATCTGCCGAATGAGTGCCGAGGGCCAAACCTACATCTGTGAGGCGTGGCACGCGTTGATTTTGTATTTTGCACCCAAGCATATCCACTATAGCTACAATGGAATGCTTGCACGGTATGACATAGTAATTACTAAACCATCTCATGACATAGTTTTTGCTACCCTTCCACCCTTTTGCCTTATTCTCTGCTAACATATTGTAGTTAGCGAACATTGATTTATTTATTTATAATCACCCTGGTTCCTACAACAGACAATGTGAACCCTTGTTTTATCAATTTTAGACTCCAACTTTGTGCTATGCACTTCAACGAAAATTCGAGCAGACCTGTAGCAAAAACCAACAGCTAGGAGATCCAATACAATTACTCCTTCAGGAAGTACAAAGGAGGGAGAGCTTCAGTGAAACCTCTAAAAGTTCATAATAGTTATGGTTAGTAGCTAGACACATACAGTGTACATGTAGGCCTATATTTATATAAACAAAGACCCAACAGGTATTCTCCAATCAACAACAATAGCAGGCCATATAAATTCGACAATTTTGACAGTCAAAGTGTATCTGCAATACTACAAGTACAATTATTGATTATATTTTATTGAAGAGTCGGTTTGTTAGAAGGGCATAATATTATGTAATGGTATGTTATACTTGCAGATTACATAACTGAACTTCAAGAGGTTGTCCTGAAGCTGATGAATGATGAACAGTTTGTACTTCAGACGACACTTCCTGAACCGCCTCCTAGTATGACAGATGCACTCAGCGTGGCGAAAGATAAGAATGCGGCCATTGAACATCATGAGGCTCGGTTCTCCTTTATGTGATGTGATGTGATGTAAAGGTTAGTGGTTATTTTAGCGGGTAGAGATGTGCGTTGGCATGAGTAGGTGCGATGCCCGCCTCTCTACTTTGCAGGGGAGTAATGGCTGCCAAACCTTCACGTGGTACTCCCTGTAAGTAGCAATCCCAGAAACTCTGACTTGCGAAACTAATTGGTGCCAAAAAACATGTATCCTAGCATATGTAGTATTGCTTACCCATTTGAATAACGCCATGTTAATTGCTCCTGTAACATAAAACTAACTGTCATACACAACATAGAACGACAGTTCACCTAATTTGGACATAGCTGTGCTGAGTAGGTGCAACTCCTACGGAGCCCAAACTCCATGTTAGCACCAACACAGAATGTCCACATTTTCATGTATTTGGCAGTAATTATCGAGTTTGTTACCAAGGTCAGAGCTGAAGCATATATAGTTGAAGCAAACAATGCATTTGTAACAAACATACATCGACATACACTACAGATATAAAACATGCCACCACAATAAGTTTTGACTACAGGGCCTACTTTGCAACCGACAATCCCTATTTGCTACAACAAAGTATGGCAACAGTAGTGTTAGTGACTACTAGAGGTCTGATGAAACCTCGTGGGAATTGCACCCACCTAACACATTTAGTCCATACAGAGTTAGTGGAACAGCAAGTTTGTAAGAATCTATCACTAGAAGAATAAATATGTTAGGGAATAACATAATCATTAGTGTCAACACCACGCATGAATTTAAAACATAAATGAACAATATGAAGCTGCAACACAGTATGAACTTGACATCGCATTCATTTTCAATTAGATCAATGGTTTTAGCAAGGTTTGAACAGCACTCTTTGAGCAATACTTGGCGGCCCTGACGAGGGCCATTGGGTTAAGATTCAGCAACTGAGATCACATGAACAATCGCTCAAGATCTGGGTCAAAGTCATCAGCATAGTGGAAGCCTTCATAAGTCTCTTGAGCATTTTTAGGAAAAGCGTGTCTGATTTCAAACACCACACATGCAGGAATAACTTTCCTGATATGCTTTCCTAAATACCCAAATGTCCACCTGATAAACTCACGATATGCTAGATATCTGAGCAACCGGTTTTCATTACGAAACCTCAAGCTACCCTGACCATAGTCAGCCCGG
The DNA here is from genome assembly GCA_935421135.1 of Bugulina stolonifera. Taxonomy (NCBI): domain Eukaryota; kingdom Metazoa; phylum Bryozoa; class Gymnolaemata; order Cheilostomatida; family Bugulidae; genus Bugulina; species Bugulina stolonifera. The sequence continues at coordinate 2,536,855 of OW285190.1, read as the reverse complement.
TATCTGCGTGCTGCGTTGTACAAGTTTCGTTGGTAGAGACACAATGCCCGGAATGCGTGGTGATGAGTCACACAGTTGTAGTGATTCACGGGTACCTCAAAATCAATTGCTTGACCAGGAGGAGCCTCTTTCAACAGCGATCTGACCTGCTCACCAACATCTGGGTCATTGCTATCTCTGCAACAAACGCACTCTGCAGCCCACATCTCACGACTAACATGGCAGTTTCCACACTGACACCAATCACCTTCACGAGTTCGATGCCCAGCTCTCTCCCTTGCATCATCTTGCTCTTCAATCTGTAGTGCTGCAAACTCTTCATCAGTATACCGTGGGTCCAAACCATAGCCGTCCGATAAAGTGTCACTTGCATCCATTCGATTGTGAGTTAACTGATCACCGCTGTCTTGACAATCAGCCATTTCTTGTATGAACACGTTGCCTCGTTTTCGCGAACACAGCTGCTCCAATTATAACTTGTGCATTACTAAGCCAACGATTAGTTCCTCACAGCGAACCCGATTAAAAATAGATGGTTTTCTACTGTTTTCGCTCGTTGCTAATATACAGCGTAAGACAACTCCGAGTTGCGTAATTTTGCGCGTCAAATCACGTGTCACAACCACTTTAAGCTTTTGTTATTTCAACGCCAAATGTGTTTACTTAGCTCTGTCGAGTTCCTGTACTTGTTGTTTCTAATGGATGACATGTAGCTAATATATCATTCTAGTTTCATAAGTGTTTTATGTTAGGCCTATGCATTGTCTCTCTTTCATTTCTGCTGGTGATCGCTGTTGCTTGATAGATTAAACTTTGTATTTGGCAGCTTTCATTTAGACATTGTTCCTTTACTCAACAACTGCCTGTTTGTTCTGGCATCTGTATTGCAGTCTTAGCTGGTAATTTTCGCTTTTTTGTTGCAGCTATCAATGTTGCCATGTTTGGCATACAGGCATAGCTCACCTTTACAGCATTTATGTTGAATATTTGTCTCAGAGTACGGTTGGCAGGGAAGCTGCTGTTTATAATATTTAAGAGCCTTTTTCTTAAGTTAGTTGAAACTGACAAATTGAATGGTGGATTATACTGGTCCGTATAATGTTTCTGTTTCTGCTCGACTTATATTTAGGTTTGCTGTTGTGAGGCGTTTGGCTTTCCATGTACTTCAGCTTGTGGGTATAACTGCTGGAGCAAAGAGATTCCTGGCATTGATTAATTTCACTCTCAAAGTTACTCTCATTTGCTGATACATTACTGAGTCGCTTATTTACTGCCGCTGGTATGTTATTTATTACAATGTAGCTTTGGTAGGTGGTTGATGTTGATGTGTATATGTATGTACCTTGGGATGTTACCTTTCTTCAGAAATGATGTGTACTGGTTTTTATATAAGTTCAGTGTCACATCAAGGAAGTTAACAGATGAGATGTTGGCTTTGGTTGTAATAGGTAGCCCTACGTCTGAAAATATTTCGCACAGTTGTCTTTTGTGTTTTCTACTTTTCTTGGTGTATTTTTTACAATAATTAGACCAATGCTTCTATACAGGAATGTGTTGTATTTGATTCTGACTTAATCTGCTACAGTACATATAATGTAATATAAGCTGAGAGCAAGATTGGCACAGCAATTGCAGATGTGCCCTACTGTCTCACCGCCAGTCTTCGGGCTAGGTGTGTGACTAACCCTTAGAATTTTAGTCAATAATATATTACTACAATTTAGAAGCATTATATCAAACCTCTGTTCACTCACCAATTTTATAGATACAAGCGAAATCTTACCACAGTTCACTGGCATTCCCAAACTGCATGAGTACATTATTTATAACCAGCATCACTACACCTCAAGATGGTCTTAATTGATGTTATTTTAGCATAAAGAAACTTCAGGGACTGAGTGATCTCCACATGTCAAACAACAAAATCAGAATTCTACCGCCATGGATTGCTGTGCTGAAAGATCTTGTCAGTCTTGACATATCTGACGAAGATTACAATTCACCATTGTTATCGTTAACAGAAGCAATAGTGGAAATGCCTCGGCTTGAGACACTTGATGTTTCAGGGTGTCAATCACTCACTTCTCCGCCTTTAGAAGTATGTGAACAAGGATTGGAGGCTATCAAGGCATATTATAGAGAACTGATGTTGCTGTGACTTCCATGGATAAGCTACCAATGGCAACCATTGCAGGTGCCAGCTTATTAACTGACCAACCAACAAGGATATTGTACATCATAGGTAGTGTCTCTTCAACTGATGCTGGTCAGTGGAGGGTGAAGCATCCTGCACATTAATAAGTTACGCGGATCTAGCTTGCAGAAACTAATATTGTAGCTGTAACATGTGACATCACTATACAATGTAATTCACTAGCCTATCTTAGATGTGACTAGCTACTGATTTATTGTGTGTGCTATAACAACCATTCAAGTGAGCAAACAACTCACAGGTATATGTACCAGTACATGTATGTTTAAATTCCTGAAATAAAATGTCTGTTTAAAAGCCTCGAAGGTTTTTTATATTGTGATAAGTATCTACACCTTGTTATTTTAAAATGAGCACTACACAACAATTAACTGTTCTAAATGAGGCCAAACATCATATCAAAATCCAAGATGGTGGGGCATTAGAAACAGAAGATTCTGAGACTAAGAGTAATCAAGCAGATGATGATAACTTCTCAACCAACCAACCATACAGACATAAACATACAGATAATATAGACATACAGACATAGACATACAGACATAGATATACAGCCATAGACATACAGACATAGACATACAGCCATAGACATACGGACACAGACATACAGACACAGACATATTATGCCTAAACGTGGTGTCATGGTGTCTGTTCTACCCAATGTAGTGTGACAACACAAATCAAAATTGTAGTAGTTATTTGTTTTAGTATCAGAAATAACAGCTTGATTGTGTTTCTTAACTTTTGTAGCCTTTTTAACATGTTACCAAGGTCTGTGTAACCACCCATTTCAGTTTCAAGTATTCCTGTATAATATGTAATTCTTGATCGTATAAAACATGTTTTTCGAAATGACAGGCTGACCGGCTTGTTAATAAAATCTCTTTTCAGTGAACCAAGAACACGTTGGTCATGTTTGAGTGAGTGACCATCATATCGAAAAGATGGAATCCCTCCTAACTCCATATATAACCTTGACACTGGTTCGACTGTGTCACCGTCTACATGAGCTGTTTTATAGACGACAATGAAATAGTTATTGTTTACATTCTTCTTTGCTCTGAAAGCGGCCATTTCTCCTGCACATTCGGCAAACACACCTCTATTGCTGAACTGGTTCTGAGAACAAGAGATGTAGAGGGAGTAGACAAGTATAACCGTTTCCCCATTTTTTTGTTTCTTCATCAAGTTAAACTAATCACTCCTGCATCTCAGTGTGAAGTATGAATAATTCATTGTCCGTCCTCGCACCCATTCTCTTGTCGATCAGAATTCTAGTTGTTAGATGGTTTAAATTATGAATACAGCCGTTGTCACACATTTTATCTGGCTGCTTGAATGGTTCACAACCCATCATGGTCTCATGGTGCACTTGCTGCACTGATATTACTAGTATGCACATTGTACTATAATGTATATGAATCAAGCATTGTACACATGGATATTTCTAAACATGATAAGTTTGAAAATAAAACAACATCACTGTCAGCAAATATACATGCTTTGTTGATTGCTTCAACAGTGTTGTTGTATATGAGTATTGACTGGTGACATCTCTACAGAGATGTTTGCAAGTTTTATTTTGCAACCTCAAGTTGCCATGGCCAACTCTTAGTTGTGACTCTTCTCTCTGGGTTACAAATCAATTCTTTTTGGTGACTAATTAAAAAATTAAAATTATAAGATATACCTTTAATGTTCCCAAGAAACATTTTTTATCAGGTGATCTATTAAATCAGCTACAAGTCAAGTCACAATTCAATCTTGTCTAGCTGGTTTCTTTATGAAACCATTGGGGATTCTTCAGGTTTTGGGGAAACAGTGCAACTGGACGTTAGCGGAAGTTCTAATCCTGAAGACAATATTGTGATAGTACGCCAAGTCGTATCTTCTATCTGACACTCATTATTGTGTGCACATACATGTATTTATCTGCTTGTACTTTACTATATGTTATTATATATAGTTGACTGATTGTTACTAAGTCTTTTAATGCCTCTTATACCCATGTACAGAGGCCCGACCTCTCAGAATCCATTGATATTCATTTTGTACATGAATTGGACCATTTTAAGCAACTTTTGTAGAACCCGACCTATTTTGGGTCGGCCGTCGGGCTTCCGGCGGCCATCTTGTTGCGCAACTTCCGGACGACCACACGTCGTCTTTTCCCGACGTCACGTCGGCCGGAAGTCCTTATACTATATAAAGAGCATTGTTTTACTGTTCATTGTCTCAGTCTTCACTTGGCTTTCAATAAAGACACATCTATACTTGATACAGAGATCTTCACTTCCTTTTGCCAGGTCATTCGCCTAGCGAACTGCCTACTAGGTCGGATCTTTCTCTTTCATTGTATAGTCTGAAGGTCGGACTTGAGGTCAGATGGGTCGTCTTTGGTAGTATTTGGGCTACTGAGACCGCTCGATCTTTCATGTAATGCGAAGTCCTATTACCACTCATAGGCACTTCTTTCTGGGTCGATAGTCGTCCAAGGACGACCGCACCAAAACACAGAAACCATTACAATATTACTGCTTTTTTTGTAATATGCGTTATAATTTCATTAATTTTGATTGTGGCTATTTCTATGTATTGCAATACACAGGTTCCCAATGCAAACCCGGTTAATCTATGATTATGTAACACATGGAGCTGTTATCTTTTTAACACCTAACCATGTCTCTTCTCCAGCAGTCTAATAATAAACTAAATTGTGCGTTTATGTTGTCATTATCAGGGACAACAATAATAGGTGTACAATGATTGTAATAGAGAAAGAGATTCCATAATTTGACAGATATATTCCACCACACTACTAATTAGCCGACCGTTATCAAAAGTAAGACAATCGTGTCTCATTGCAAGTAGACAGTTTATTACTTTAAAGAACAAAATAGTCTTCATATACAGAAGAGAGAAACAGAAATAGACACACATGTACAAACTCTCAGTTGCCAATGCGTATGGACATTAGAGATTAGGAAAGATACTGGATAGAATAGTAATATTCAATACGGAGTTGAGAGGAATTACAGAACACATTGTTTATGAATGTGGATACTTATTGAGATATTATTTTGTATCGATGTGGATTGCAGCAGTTTGAATGTATCAGTTTCAATGTTAGTTGTTTGGGAATGAGATGGAAATCTGCAGGTTGTAAAGAGTGTGCACTGTTAATTTGTTTGCAACCTTATCCAAAATATCTGTTCAGCTTCTCCAACATCTTTTGGTAGCTTGTTGTCCTCTTGTTGATTCCATCCAATTCATTGTGGGCATACCCATCATAATTGTAGTAGTTGTTTGTTTTAGTATCAGAAATAACGGCTTGCTTGTGCTCATCTGTACTGAATGCTACAGTGAACTTGTGGCAAGACTGCACAATGATGTGATCATGTGATCCTTTTCTTGACTTTTGTAACCTTCCTAACATTTTGCCAAGGTCTGTGTCACCACCCATTTCAGTTCCGAATTTTGCATATATGTAGTCTTTAATTGCATTATACTTGTTTTTCGCAGTATCTGCAATTTTGTGCATTAAAAATAAATTTCCAGCAAGGCAGTCCACAAACAGCTGAGTTTTGCTAAACTTGTAGTTGGCATCCTTTAGTGGACGTGGAAACCACAGGCTGACTGGATTTTCAACAAAGTAATTCTTTTGATATTGCAGAACCAGTGGATCCTGTGTTATTGTGTTGGCAACAGAGTTGTACAGGAATGATGGAATCCCTCCAAGCTCCATGTATAACTTAGAGACAGGTTTGACTGTGTCACCATCTTCATGTGCCGTCTCGTAGAATACGATGAAATAGTTATTGTTTCTGTTTTTGGCCTTGATAGCTCTGAAAGCATTCATCTCTCCTGCACATTCTGCAAACACACCTCCATTGCTGAACTGGTTCTGGGAACAAGGGATGTAGAGGGAGTAGACAAGTATGACCTTGTCTTTGTTGGTACCTTTGCTCATCAAGTTATACCTGTCACTTCTGTACATCATCTGAATCTCTGTGTGAATGACGTTGTCTTGTTCTTCATCTAACTTTTTATCAATCCGTATTCTTGTCTTTAAGCGATTGAGATTATTTACACACCCTTGATTACACATATCTTCCCTTGCTTCTGAGTCAAAATCATGGTTAGAATAAACTTGGTGGGCTTGATCAATGTTGTAAGTTAAGGTGAGCTGCCCACCCCTTTCCTTTTTAATGTCCAAAGCCACTGCAACGACCCACTGGTCATATCCTTGATTTGGAGCGTATGCCCTCTTGCTTACCATATCCTGGCAAATATCTCTCAGGCGGTTCTTTATGGCTGGGATATGAAGCTTCGAAATAAGTTCTTTGGACAGCTGTTCGGTCTCTGACTCTCTCTGTTCCTGTTCCACCGCGGCACTTGCTTTGGCTTTCTTCCTAGCATTTCTTGATTGTGCCTTCGACCATCCATCATCTTCAGGATGGCTCTCACTGAAGAGTATGAGTGTGAAAATCACTATCAACTGTAAGAATACATCCAATAACAAATCAAAATTGATTTTTGGAAGAGAAAGATAGTTTCTGTGCTTAAGGACTAAAATACTGCAGTTTTAAGTCAGCATAGATCAAATATTTCTAGCATCTTTTATGATGATGCAGTGATGTTGCTTAAACATGATAATTTACTCTGGTATAGATGAGACTGGTGCACATATTAGTAGACAAAATTTATGTGTACAATCAGCAAAGCAAATACTGGTCAGTGACCACTTTCACACAGTCATACAGAGGCTGCATTTCTTCAGCTAAAGTGACTCCATTCGCTTCAACAAAACATGACATGCTGACAATACAATACAGAAGATGTTAGCACCTGTAAAAGGAAAAGTCTGAGATAATTTTGTAGCAAGAATAATTTATTTGTGAGCTGACAAGGACAAGCCTCCATATTTGTTTAAGTAGCCTGTCTTTGACAGAGGTTTCAACCTGAGGTCCTAAGAATTAAAATGAAACCTTGCAGATGTGTTCTGCAAAGAACTGTGTGGAATATCAACAACCAGCATTGTGTAACTCATGATAAGCTCTGTAAAGTATACAGCAGACAAGAATCGACTTCCAAGGCCTGTTCAGCTTGCTATGTATCAGCTATAATGATAAGCGCACTAAAGGCTGGGGAAGCCATAAGTGTTGGAATATAATAGTAGCAATTATTTACAGTTCAAAGATATTATTTAACATTCAGCAGAGTTTTGGAACCACCATTTTAAACTGTTAAAGGCAGTAAAAGCGTAGGGGATTGGCAGGGAAGGTTGGAGATTGAGGTTAGTGCCATCGACCACATTTCAATTTGCAGCACTGATTCTGTCTCTCAGCTCTTTTGATAACACGAATAACAATGTTCTTTTAATCTTTGAACACAAATTCCTCTAATATTTAAAGCCGGTTTTAACATGGGTGTGTAACTCATAGTTTGATATGAATTCGGAAATGTAAAGAAAATATTTTTGAAGTAATGTTATTATACTGTATAATGACATTGACAATGTGACACATACATGTACTGACGATAACTTACCAATATCTTGAGGGCAAGCATGATGAAGTCCCCTGAATGACTATGTATTGGATACGATGTCTAAACTTACTTATATAGTAGATAACGAGAGGAAACAAGCCGCTTGGTTACGCTCCCATAGTTTACTGTCTGAGCATCACATCAGCATGGTTTGATGTTTACATACATGTACATGTACATGTAACATTAACATAACTTAAAATATTTTTAAACATTAGTTGATAACCTGAAGTAACTAAATCCATGTTTTTTTATATTGGCTGCTTCAATATTAATGTAATGTCTATGCTGGTGTGGTTGTGTATACACACGAGTACCGATAGTGGTTCAAGTTTCGGACAGACCTATAAGTGGTGCCAGGCCTTCCTCGTTGCGTAAAAGACTGAACCAGTATGTGTGATGACTTATTATTATTGCTGTGAGCTGTAGGTATGACCCATAAGTCGTACTGAGATGTTGCCTGCTGTGTGTGAGAGTATGTTCTTACTTAGTAGGAAGTTCAGGCTTTCAAGTCCGAAAGGATTTAGAGCTGGAATTAGCTTAGCTAGGAAAGAAGACTCTGTAGATCTGTATAGATGTGTCTTTATTGAAGTCCAGGCAAAAACTAAATAATACATGAAATTTATTCACTTCATATTATAGAAGTTGTGTTTCCGATAAAAGTTTTGGTTAAGTACGATATAGTACCGGCATAGGTATGGCACAACAACATGGAGGAAAAGAGTGCGAGGGCCGATCTCTTGGATCAGTCAGAGTCAAAAGATGCATATAACAGTATATTTAGTATAATAAATAAATTTGGATTATATAATATTGATAGGGACCTCGGTCCTACATTTGCAATTGTCTATAACCAAACATAATTGTAGGTTGAACAACAGGTAGTTGACTATTTGCAATCATGTTGAGTAAGCGCACAATATACTGTAAGTATAATACTAATAGAGCACATGACATGGATTCAGGGTATAAGTACGTGGTTATATTGTAATGGTTTTTGGGGGGTTGTGCTGTCGTCTTAAGACAACTCCCGAGTCCAAAATGAAGAGCCTATGAGTGGTGCTAGACCTTCTCATTACAAGAAAGATCAATAGGTACTAGTAATCAAATAACTCCTCAAGACGACCCATGTGGTCCCGAGCCGATGCTTGTTTGCTATACTGAGAAAGAAAGTGATCTGACCTAGAAGGCAGTTCGGGTTGCAAGGTCGAAGACCTTAACAACTGGTTTATACTCTTCAAGGAGTGGAGTAAGAGACTTATACGAGTATGAGGACGAGCTTGGGTGCTAAAGATATCAGCATACATTGTACATGTGAATTATCAATATTACTGGTTTACGAGAATCGAGCATTATAAGCAACTGGTTGTATCATCATAGTACTAGATATTTCAAAACATTACCGATGCACTGAAACTAAACACATCAACATTTATTGAAACATACATGTACATTCTCTGTTGCTTGCTTCAGCAATGAATTATTGTCCATCTGCCACAACTACTGCTTCAACTGCTGCTGTTGATATTACTGCTTCTACTTTTACTTTTACTGCCACTGTCACTACCACTGCCACTGTCACTGTAACTGCTACTGCCACTGCCACTGCCACTGCCACTGCCACTGCCACTGCCACTGCCACTGCCACTGCCACTGCCACTGCCACTGCCACTGCCACTGCCACTGCCACTGCCACTGCCACTGCCACTGCCACTGCCACTGCTACTGCCACTGCCACTGCCACTGCCACTGCTACTGCTACGGCTACTTTCGTTCAGCCTGATCGCTGCCAATAAAATACACAAAAACTGTTCTGTGTTGTAAATATTGATAATAATCATCATCCAATTTACATGTCCATGTAGCTGACCTATAATAGATAACAGGTGTTTTGTCAGTTACAAGGGCCATTATCGTATGACCCATAAAGATCATAGATTATGTCTGAACTGTCCCAATTTCCTCAACTATTGATATGGAAAAGCAGATTTTACATCCCGAGATGGCTGCTTGAATGGCTTACATCATGGTCTCATGGTGCACTTGCTGCACCAATTAGTAGTTTATGAGAATCAAGCATTGTATAATACATGTACAATGTACATTGTACAAGCATCATCATACTGAATATTTTAAACATGATGATGCTCGGCAACTAGAGTAGCATGACTATCACTAACCATTATGGTGTGTTGCTTGCTGTGTTGTTTCATACTGGTATTCACTGGTGAATATGTTTACAGAGATGCTTGCCAGTTTTATTTTGGAAACTCAAGTTTCCATGGCCAACCCTTCGTTATGAGTCTTCAAGTTACAAGTCAATTATTTTAGTGATTGATTAAAAATTTTGAATGCAAGATAGATCTTTACAAGCATGTTCCCAGGAAATTAAATTTTTTATCAAGTTATCTACGAGTACTAAACCAATTCAACTTTTTTCTGCTTAGCTAGTTTTGTTTACAAAATCATAGGGCATTATTCAGATTTTGGTGAAACATTGTAACTAATAGGCCTGCAATGATTCACAAAATACTGTTTTGATTTTTTCCATTCTGCCAATTAACTTTTTCGATTTTTTCGATTCGATACTTCATTGCGCAAAATTAACAGAAAATACACTAGTGAGGTCAATCAGACCAATAGCAGTATCTCACAATTTTACTGAAATAATGTAACTATGTAGTACAACAATAGGCAATCGTGTTACTGTAACCCCAAGCAAGCAGTAGTAGTATAGTCAGTGCACTTCTATACAGACACGCACTCATTGACCCCTGTTTTCAACCAATCACAAGCCGGTATTTCCGATTTCAACCAATCACAGAAGAGCACAAAAATTTTGCACACGACCTTGCCAAGGTCACCCCAAAATCCCCCCTTCTGATTGGTCGAAAAAACATTTGCACACTTGACCCCAAACCCGGCCACGACCCCTTCCCTCCCTCCTTCCCACCCTCCTCCCCTCCCCCTCCCCCACCCCCATTCCTCCCTCCTCCCCGCCACCGCCCTCGTCCCGTCCGCACCACCGCCACCGCCGCCACCACCACCCTCACCACCGCCGCCGCCACCGCCGCCACCGCTACCACCACCGCCGCCATCACCGCCGCCATCACCGTCATCACCGCCACCCCTCCTCCACCCCGCCCACCCTCCCCCGCAACCCCCACTCACCCGAACGACCGATCGTTTGAGGCGGTCAAGCCGCGTCCGCCTACGTTGCGTGCGGCGCCGATCGCACACGTGGAGACGACGCCCGTGCCCCGTATCCACCGGGCCAAGCGACTAGGCCGCGGCCCGCCGCCCATCCCGAGTTCCACTGGGGTGGGACTGTAAAAGATAAGCTGGTCTGATGGTGGCATTATTGCGAGGAAGGATCGGTTCTATGATATACATTGTATTGACAAGAAAGAAATGTAGGTCAGTACTTCATATCTGTTATTTAATGTATTATATATTATGCTGACTTTGTGAAAAGTTTATTTAATGTATTATATATGCTGACTTAACACATGCACGCAGCCTTTTCTTGCTAATAATAGGTATGTCATACTCCTTTACATATGTGCCTTTTATTCATTCAATTGTGTTTAAATTATTATATAATGGTATTTTAACATGTGTACACATTTATTCATTATATTGCTAGTATTATAAAAAGTTTATTTAATGTATTACATAATGCTGACTTAACACATGCATACAACCTTTTATTTATTCTATTGCTACTATTGTGAAAAGTTTATTTAATGAATTACATAATGCTGACTTAACACATGCATACAACCTTTTATTTATTCTATTGCTACTATTGTGAAAAGTTTATTTAATAAATTACATAATGCTGACTTAACACATGCATACAACCTTTTATTTATTCTATTGCTACTATTGTGAAAAGTTTATTTAATGAATTACATAATGCTGACTTAACACATGCATACAACCTTTTATTTATTCCATTGCTTCTATTGTGAAAAGTTTATTTAATGAATTACATAATGCTGACTTAACACATGCACACAACCTTTTATTTATTCTATTGCTACTATTGTGAAAAGTTTATTTAATGTATTATATATTATGCTGACTTTGTGAAAAGTTTATTTAATGTATTATATATGCTGACTTAACACATGCACACAGCCTTTTCTTGCTAATAATAGGTATGTCATACTCCTTTACATATGTGCCTTTTATTCATTCAATTGTGTTTAAATTATTATATAATGGTATTTTAACATGTGTACACATTTATTCATTCTATTGCTAGTATTGTAAAATGATAAGTAAGATGGGGAGTCTAATTCAATGTCCTTGTTTGGTATTATAGCGAATGGGAGATGGGTACGCCCCATCTCACATTGCCATAGAGAATGAAGACTACGAATGTCTACATACATGTCTAAGATTGGGAGCTGATTCTGAAGTTCGTAACTACAAAAGTGAAACCACTCAACAACTAGCTCACCTCTACAAATCTCCGGAAATGATAAGGGACCAACAACATAAGAGAAATATGCATAAGAAGTATAGATTTCTTGCTTTGACCACCTTGAGCGATCTTCGTATGAGTAAAAAACTAAAATTATCTTGTAGGTAAGACTGTGTCAAGAGTTTGGAGCTGGAGCATATCAATTAGAGTATGCTGATAGCGAAGTCGTAAACATCATATTATAGCTCCTACAACTTCTGATGAAGATGAGTAATAAGTACCTAAACTCATCTCTCTCTCTCTCTCTCTCTCTCTCACACTCTATAACCCTTTTACCACAATGTGACTATTTTAACATTTTTCTCAGTCTCCTACTAAACTCTATTGACAAGCAAAAATCTAACACTTGCACACAACCTTTTATTCATTCATCCTAATAATCATTATATTATAGTTCTACTTTTTTTTTATTACTTATAACAGATATGAAGTACTGACCTACATTTCTTTCTTGTCAATACAATGTATATCATAGAACCGATCCTTCCTCGCAATAATGCCACCATCAGACCAGCTTATCTTTTCCAGTCCCACCCCAGTGGAACTCGGGATGGGCGGCGGGCCACAGCCTAGTCGCTTGGCCCGGTGGATACGGGGCACGGGCGTCGCCTCCACGTGTACGATCGGCGCCCCACGTGTACGATCGGCGCCGCACGCAACGTAGGCGGACGCGGCTTGACCGCCTCAAACGATCGGTCGTTCGGGTGAGTGGGGGTTGCGGGGGAGGGTGGGCGGGGTGGAAGAGGGGTGGCGGTGATGACGGTGATGACGGTGATGGCGGCGGTGATGGCGGCGGTGATGGCGGCGGTGATGGCGGCGGTGATGGCGGCGGTGATGGCGGCGGTGGCGGCGGTGGCGGTGGCGGCGGTGGCGGCGGTGGTGGCGGTGGTGGCGGTGGCGGCGGTGGTGGCGGTGGCGGCGGCGGTGGTGAGGGTGGTGGTGGCGGCGGCGGTGGTGGTGGTGCGGACGGGACGAGGGCGGTGGCGGGGAGGAGGGAGGAATGGGGGTGGGGGAGGGGGAGGGGAGGAGGGTGGGAAGCAGGGAGGGAAGGGGTCGTGGCCGGGTTTGGGGTCAAGTGTGCAAATGTTTTTTCGACCAATCAGAAGGGGGGATTTTGGGGTGACCTTGGCAAGGTCGTGTGCAAAATTTTTGTGCTCTTCTGTGATTGGTTGAAATCGGAAATACCGGCTTGTGATTGGTTGAAAACAGGGGTCAATGAGTGCGTGTCTGTATAGAAGTGCACTGACTATACTACTAGCAGTGAATGAAGACAGTGACCACAATTATCAATGTTGCTATTTATTTGAATCATTTACCCATTTACCATTATTTTAGAACACTGTCAGTTGTAGTAATTGAGTTGATAATTCCATTTTAGAATCACCAAAAAGACTAGAATGAGTAGATTCCAGAAGCATACCCTTCTAATTGTGTGGAATATCAAATATAAATTGTATGTTTGGGGCATTTATATAATTATAGACTTATATTAGTAATACATCTTAGCACATGATGTATTTTATAGCTATCTACCTATTGCCAACAAAATTACTAGAAAAAAATTGTGCTTCACTGAGATTCGAACCCATGACCACACGTTTGTAAAGCGGGCGCTCTGCCACCATGCTATGGTGATAACTTGGGATTCCCAACACTAAGTATATAATTAACAAGAATCGAAAATATTGAGTGCAATGAATCGATATTGAAAATGCTGAAATTAATCGTATCGAGAATCGTTATCGATTCATCGTTGCAGGCCTAGTAACTAAATTGTACCAGAAGTCCTAAATAAATTCTAAAAACAATGTTACTATTTTTAGGTAGAATGTGTTAAAATTCCATTAATTTTGATTGTGGTTATTCCTATTAATCACAGTCCACAGGTTCCCAATGAACACTCAGTTATTCTATGTCATGTAATATTATTACATCAAGCTGTTATCTTCTTAACCCCCAACCTAGCCATGTCTTCTATCCAGCAATCCACTATTAAACTAAAATTCGGTGTGCATGTCACTATCATGGATAACATACATGTACAATGTAGTAGCAAAGGAGATTCCATAAGTTGATAGACACATTCCACCACATTACTAATAGGCCTATCATTACCAAAAGTAAGACAATCGGATCTTATTGCAAATAGACAGTTTACTTTAAAGAATGAGATAGTCTTCATAATAATGTTTATATTTGTGTCTCTCTTCTGTATATTATACAGGAGAGAGACACTGTGTCACCATCTTCATGAGCCTTAAAAGAACACTAAAGATACGCTACAGTGTACATGACTAGCAAGAGAAAGTTAGTAATGCAAACAGGAATAATGGTAAGAGTCATTGATCATTGTAATCTGAAGCAAGATCCTTACAATAAGCTTATGTGAAAACCTACCTAACAATAGGCATGTTCGGATATTTCTCGTGCATGCTAGATAAATAGCAATGCACTACAATAACCATTAATTTCTTTCCAGTATTACACAACGGCCTATTACCACGCACAGTTATGAATACTCATAAGGCATTCAGTTATTCAATGCAGTCTCGTATGAAACAGTACAGTTTCCAGATACCCTAATGTTTGTATAACAAGCTTGTTTTAACTTGGGGTTCTTGACATTGTTGCATGTTAACCATTGCTGCGCCTCTAGTACTGCAGGTAAAAGTGCTTGATATAATACTGCTGTAAAATAGCCCAATAGAAATGAGACACAGACTAACAATAACTTACCGGTATCCTGATGGAGACACCTGGATGAGGATACCTTGGATAATATGCTGAGACTTACTTATGTAGTAGACGAGGAGAGAAAACAAACTGCTTGGTTATGCTTCTACAATTTATTTTATGAGCAACACATCGGCATAGCTTGGTATTTCATAGAACACCAATATGTCATTGTTATGAAATATTTTGACCAGTGATAAGGTTTTACCAACAACATCTGTGTTTGGTATGCTTCATTATTATACTCAGCCTATTCAATGGCATGATGTCAAATTCAAACCGAAAGGTCTGCTGTTTCAAATGGTAGAGCAGTGCAATAACTTACAAAATTTTCAATTTACATCTAAAAAATGAAAGATAACTGTTTGGTCTACACTGGGTTCATGTTTCTTCTCAAAGTAAGCAAGCCTCTAGAGCTGATGCATCTAGATATGGAGACAAGATGCCAAGATGTCTTAGAGTGAAACTTTAACAGAGAAACTTTGGAAGAAAGGTTGAGGAAACCAGTAGAAATGTTGCAAACAAAGCTAGACTCCTAGTAATTACATGAGATGATCAGTTGAAATCTATCCACACAGTGACAAAATGTACATGGTTGTGCTTATTGATAGTACAAGATATTGTAGATAGTACCAGATACCAGGGATGGGACTAGCGCGGTTGAAATGCTATTCGGTTGAAATGCTATTCGATTGTGCTAATACCTTCTTTTGCACCAGCGAACAGCTGTGACACTCTTCTTTCAATTTCTGTCAATTTTTAATAGCAGTTCAACCAATCCGCTTTGATTATCAGCCCAATCTGCTATTAGCCAGTAACTAGTAGCTAGTAACTAGTGCCCTAGTGCCCTCTGGCCGCCTTAACTATTATACATGTGAAGTTGCTAACCAACTCAATTTAATATCCGGATTATATAGGTGTTTAAAGCTTTTTCTACTTCAAAAACATAGTCTTTACAAGACAGAAACATACAAAGAATAAATTATAGCATGTGTGGTGAAAATTTTTATATTAGAAGTCGTAAATACTACCAGTTCAACCACAAATGTATAATATTTTAGACATTGACAAAAACCATGGGGGGATAAATCTAAATTTTACTTTGTACATGTATAATACTGCTGCAATAGTATATATGTACAACTGTACAACACTAAAGCTTCTACAGTTTCCACAGTCAATTTGAAGGCTATACATTGTATATCTGATGCCAAATACACATGCATTTGTCTTGGCTATATTAAATTGAGTATTGTGGTGAAACAGCCTGCCTGGACACGAACTGTACTCACATTGTACTTAAACCACTACTGTCTCACCATTCAACATTTGCAAGGGATATTGTTCATCTTATTTCATGAAGATTGATGTGTTGTTTGTCTTTGTAAACCTAGTGGTAGTCAAGATAAACCCATTTGAACATTGGCTATTATGACCTCCAGTCAGCATTGAGACCTGTTAAGTTCCCATGGCTATGCCTGTCCTAAGTCTATACTTGTAACTTATGTACATAGGTAAGCTACTAGCATAAAATAGCCCAGTAATCTAATTGAGCCAACACTAACTGTCATTCATTGCACTGTTTTATATTGACTGCTTGAGTGCTTCCAAAATTCCCAACATAGGCTGATTGAAGGTGATATTAGCCAATATTAAAATAGCAGTTTCTTGGCAGCAGCTAGGTTTCCAAACACAAGCAACACATCAATCTTACTGAAAAAGGATGGACAATACTATTGTGCAAATATTGAATAGTGCGACAGTAGTGGTTTAACATTATAATAGCTGACATTACCATATATATAATTTTATCCTTGCGTGACACTTATTATATCGTTCATATACTCATTCATTTATTCATTCATTCATTATTATATTGTAATGGTTTCTGTGATTTGGTGCGGTCGTCCTTGGACGACTATCGACCCAGAAATGAAGTGCCTATGAGTGGTAATAGGACTTCGCATTACATGAAAGATCGAGCGGTCTCAGTAGCCCAAATACTACCAAAGACGACCCATCTGATCTCAAGTCCGACCTTCAGACTATACAGTGAAAGAGAGTAGTTCAACCTAGTAGGCGGTTCGCAAAGCGAATGACCTAGTAAAAGGAAGAGAAAGTCCCTGTATCAAGTATAGATGTGTCTTTATTGAAAGCCAAGTGTAGACTGAGACAATGAACAGTAAAACAGTGCCCTTTATATAGTATAAGGACTTCCGGCCAACGTGACGTCGGGAAAAGACGACGTGTGGTCGTCCGGAAGTTGCGCAACAAGATGGCCGCCGGAAGCCCGACGGCCGACCCAAAATAGGTCGGGTTCTACAAAAGTTGCTTATAATGGTCCAATTCATGTACAAAATGAATATCAATGGATTCTGAGAGGTCGGGCCTCTGTACATGGGTATAAAAGGCATTAAAAGACTTAGAAATAATCATACAATCATATATAACAATATAAGAGTAAAGTACAAGCAGATATATACATGTATGCACGCAATAATGAGTGTCAGATGTAAGATACGACTGGGCGTACCATCACATAGCCCCCTCACACTAGGTCATGGGTGTCTCTAGTGTCAAGTTAAGAAGGGTACGGTACAGTGTAGATTCTCTGGATACTATATCCAAGTCTGCTTGTACAAGCTGGAGTTGTCGGGGGTGGTTTAGATGCTGGTTGGCTAGTTCACGAAGAGCTATTTCTCGAGCATAGAGAGGTTCCAGATGTTGGCGTAGAGTGTCTCCCACCTGTTGACGGCTGGCAAGGTAGTGAATCCGTGGCTTGAGTTCAGCAAGTTGTTGCATGAACGACGGATCCGGAGATGCAGGACGTGTGGCATTCGGCTGAGTTAGTACAGGAGATGCAGGAGGTGGGGACTGGACGGCAGGAGAGTCTGGAGTGGCTCGGAGTAGGTCCCTGGCAGGTGTATAAGGAGAGCGGTGCGGTGAGACCTCTAGTGTGGGCCTGGACTGCAGTGGCTCGATCAGTAGAGTCGGAGAAGCTGTACAAGAAGCTGCACATGAGACCTTGGGTGGAGAGCCTTCGTAGAGAGGGCCTGACTGAGGAGCAGGCATACTCTTCCTTGGAGCAGGCCTTGTCTTCCAAGAGGGTAGACGTCCGCGTCGGCCAGGGGGGCCGACACTTACTGCGGAGGTACTAGCAGGAGGTCGCCAGGGAGAAGGTCCAGCAGGAGTGGTAGGCGACGAGGAAGAGGAGGAGGTAGCATCAGAAGGTGCGGAGTCGGGGGTCTGTTCTGGAGATGGGCTGTGCCGTCTCTTGGGAGGTCGCTTCCTTGTGGAGGAGGAGCTAGGCAAATAGACTGGTTTATTTGTCCCCGACTGTCCGTCCATAGTAGGACGACATGGTAGAAATGGTGGGGGATCCTTTACGCCCCACCATTCCATGAGGGCCCCATAGCTGGGCCCGTCCGTGAGGAAGAGACGTTTCCCACAGATACTGGATCTCCGACTGAAGTGATGGCCTAGAGCATCACGGCTAACTGAGCTGCGTCCGCAGCGACAGTAGAAGCGGGCAAAGTGCTGCCAAATGTGAATGTTCAGTCTCTTGAGGGTGCCGGAGAAGCCACACTTTGCACATTTGAGGTTAGGTTGACTCCTTCTAGCCAAGTCGTCTCGGGCTTGTTGAGTGAAGGTACTAATCCATGGCTTAGTGGCTCCGGAATGCTGGGACGACTCTATGGGCAGCTTGTCAGTGAGTTTGTGCAGCTTAATGGTAGCTAACTTCAGGGTAGAGGTAACAGGAGATGGAGTGGGTGGAGGCGTGCCGTCTGGCGTGAGCGTCTTCCGTAGAGGAGATGCATCTACAACACATAATTCATCTGATGTGTATCCTCCGCCTTCTAACTCATGCTCTTTCCTGTGAGAATGTTCAGGGGAATTCTCCTCTGTCCCGACTGGTCTATGCCGAGTGGGGAGGGAGAGAGAATTCATGCCTGACAGTCCCACAGGTGTGGATTGTTCCTCTAATTCTGATTTGTTCCCTACTGGTAACACTGAGATTTGCTCACCTTCAGCTGTGAAGACAGGCTGGTTGGAGTGATCCATACTAGAAGGAGTAGCCGTCTCGTCTGCACGAGAATGAGAAAGGAGACGAGTGCTGTTAACTTCACCAGTGACACAAGGAGTGCAGAAGTTGCCACATGTAGGGATACATGTGCTTCGGTGAAGTGCTGAACGAGAAAGGACTACTCGTCTGTGAGCTGTCGTATTTATACTAGCCGAGGGATGAGCAATTGGCTCAATTGTAGGCAATGCCTCAGGCACATTTTCTTTGTTCGACTCGTCAAATAAGCGCGGGAACACGGCAATAGTTGCCTTCGATTGCTTCTTATCCGCTTTAGGGGACTTCGAGAGTTCGGCAATCTGTATTTTCGGCTGAAACTGTTCGGCAATGCTAGATTCCGTACAAGAGCGTTTTGCTTTGTGTACTTGAACTGCTGGCAGTATAGACTGTATCTCCGTCGTTGGGATTATGTCTTGAGGTTCGGCTACGCGACATTTCGCGTCCTCTGGATCAGGTCGGGCTGTTGAAACTTGAACATTCTTCGAGAGGTTCAGAGGTAGCTCTCTGGTTTGGTCCAGCACGGTTTGGTCCAGCACGGTTTGCTCCGTGTCGATCCTCAGGCCGCGGACTTGGACTGTGGTGTCTGGCAGTTCTACACACGATAAGTCGTCCGTCGGGGCATACTGAATTTTGGCGGGAATCAATTGCTGATTAGTGTCGGGTCTGGACGTGGCCAGATCCTGTTGATCCTTCTGAGTTGAGGATAGGTCGGGGTTACCTTGTGAGGTTTGTTCCGACGGGGCGGGACATATGAGTCGTCCTTTCAGCCTTGGGGGGTGATCTGTGGTCACTTCGGATGTGTCCGGCTTTGAGTGGAGTCGTTTCTTGCCTGGTGTTGGCCTAGTGGGTTTAGGTTCATCCACTGTGACGGGTGTAGGTGACGCCGTCGGCCTGGAGTGTGATGGGCTAGTTACCCGTGGGGTTTTCTGTTTGGAGTGGCTACTCTTGACTTTAGGCTTAGTGGGTATAGGTTCTTCCACTAGGACGGGTTCTGATGTGTCCGTCGGCCTCAGTGGACAACCATTGTGGTTTGGTCCACTCTTCTTGGGTTTGGCCGCAGTAGGAATGGGTTCATCTACTGGGACGGGTTCTGATGTATCCGTCGGCCTTTGTGGACGACCAATGTGGTTTGGTCCACTCTTCTTGGGTTTGGCCGCAGTAGGAATGGGTTCATCTACTGGGACGGGTTCTGATGTATCCGTCGGCCTTTGTGGACGACCAATGTGGGGTGGTCCACCTTCTCCTTGCTGGGCTCCAGTAGGAATGGGTTCGTCTACTGGGACGGGTCCTGGTGTGTCCGTCGGCCTCTGTGGACGACCATTGTGGTTGAGTCCACCTTCTCCTGGGTTGTTGTCTGTGTCGGCTACAGTAGGAATGGGGTCGTCTACTGGGACGGGCTCCGGTGTGACCGTTGGTCCATCATCTGCGCCTTGACATTTCTGTAGGAGGGTATGTAGGGCTTTCCGTAGGAGGTCGGCGGGAAGCTCTTCTTGTGGTTTTGGAGGGCTGGCCTTGTCATCCTTGTTACTCCGGAAGGCCATTCCGGCTTCCAGTGCTTCCTCCATATCATCGGGCTGTAACCATGTATAGTACCAGCGTAGGCCGTGGTCGTGGACTGTGAGGCAGAACTTCTCTACAGCCCATTCGTCCAAAAATGCAGGGGGTGCTCCTTCAAAGGCTGTTGCCATCAGTCTACGGATGAGAGCTGCATAGTCTCTGAGTGACGTGTGGGCTGGCTGTTCCAGTATGGACAGCTTCCATCGGGCTTCTTTGGCAGATAGTCCATATTGCTCCCTCAGTCGGGAAAATATCTCTTCGACTGATCGGGGTCGGCCGCATTCTTGTGCGGGCCCGTGTAGGGCGGCTTTAAGCCGTATGAGGCGTGCTCTGTCATTCCAGTTGCAACACTCTGCCATAGCGGTGAAGTCTTCTATGAAGAGTTCGACGTCCTCTTGTCCGTTGTAGCTGAGTGTTTTGAGGTCCTGCTCGGCTTGGTACATCACCTGCTGGAGCAGGTTCCTTATTTGGTCCATGTCGGTAGGGTGTCGGGTAGTGAGTAAAACTGCTTTGGTTTGTTAGGCCGTGTCGGCCTAATGGTCGTACTGAGTACCGTCAATCTGTTCTGGATCCGAGGTCGGTCTTTGATTGAAGATCCGGCGTAGGTCGGGCTACATCCAGCGGAACCACGAGAATTATGGGTGCACTTTAGCGTTTGTCACCTTCTCGTATCCAAGGTTCCCGGGTCCGAGTCCTAAATCGCCGTAGAAGTATTGAAGAATGAGGTCGGTCGGTCACCCGAGGCCGAGGTCACCTTCCTTCTCTTCGTATCGTAAGAGTAATGTAATGGTTTCTGTGATTTGGTGCGGTCGTCCTTGGACGACTATCGACCCAGAAATGAAGTGCCTATGAGTGGTAATAGGACTTCGCATTACATGAAAGATAGAGCGGTCTCAGTAGCCCAAATACTACCAAAGACGACCCATCTGATCTCAAGTCCGACCTTCAGACTATACAGTGAAAGAGAGTAGTTCAACCTAGTAGGCGGTTCGCAAAGCGAATGACCTAGTAAAAGGAAGAGAAAGTCCCTGTATCAAGTATAGATGTGTCTTTATTGAAAGCCAAGTGTAGACTGAGACAATGAACAGTAAAACAGTGCCCTTTATATAGTATAAGGACTTCCGGCCGACGTGACGTCGGGAAAAGACGACGTGTGGTCGTCCGGAAGTTGCGCAACAAGATGGCCGCCGGAAGCCCGACGGCCGACCCAAAATAGGTCGGGTTCTACAAAAGTTGCTTATAATGGTCCAATTCATGTACAAAATGAATATCAATGGATTCTGAGAGGTCGGGCCTCTGTACATGGGTATAAAAGGCATTAAAAGACTTAGAAATAATCATACAATCATATATAACAATATAAGAGTAAAGTACAAGCAGATATATACATGTATGCACGCAATAATGAGTGTCAGATGTAAGATACGACTGGGCGTACCATCACAATATTGTCTGATTAACCTGCGTGTCTTATATATACATATACTAGCAATCAAGCTTTGGGATTACGTTCTATTGCAACTTGGTTTTTCCCACATTTATATACATATTTAGTAATTGTCTACTCTCGCTTGATTGTAAATTGTTAGAGTCTTTTTGCCATTTCATATAGTAACTTCATGGCCGACCTTATAGATTAAGCTCATAATTATATATGACATGTTTCTCCTTATTGTAAGCACATTTTGTGCAAAGGCCGACCTTTTATGTGGCCGACGTCGGGCGGAACCATCCATGTTGTTGCATCAGTTCCGGAGCCGATACCATGTCGGATAGCCGATACCATGTCGGATAGCCGATACCATGTCGAGCTCTTTTGGCCGGAAGTTTGTTATGTATATAAGGCAGTGCATTTTGTGTTGTAAATCAGTTGTTGATTGCGCTTGAATAAAGCAACATCACCTAACTCAACATACAGAGGCTTACTCTTTAGGCGGGTAACTCCACCTGAGAATCCTTTAGATTCAGTACGGCTCGAGTTCACCTTATCCTAGGCTAAGCATATCTCTATCCACCCCGTAGACTTAGGCCGATCCCGGGTTCTAATGAGCCTAGCGTCGAGCTTAGGCTCTCAAGGTTAGACAATCCTTCTCTGCACTCTCTCGCAGTATAAACTCTACATGACCTACGTCGGTCCTGAGCTCCAATGAGTCTCGGCATCGGCCTACGTCTGATATAATCTACAATACACTCATAAAGAGCACACATAACTGTTCACTCTTTTATGTAATGAGTCGAAGGTACACTTGGACGGCCTCTACCACCGTCCAAGCCCTTCCTATACCTGTAGCCCTCAGCTCTTTTATGTAACTACACACTCAAAAACATTACAGTATATTGCTGCTACCCTGATGCCTTCTTATCACGTTATCAATGATGTTTCAAATCCATGACGCAGCCCTACTGTGCATTGTAGAAAATCATATAAACACAATATGAACTCTGCAGAATAATGAAGCTGAAGAGAAGTAAACAAGAAATAGCTGTGTTTGTGCTTTATAATTTTTATGGAAATGAATGGGCGCCTTTGAATTGTCTGATTTGAGAGAAGACAACTTATAACTAATAGCGATTCAGCGATTATAAAAACTAGTCTCTATTTTTAAATTTCACTATCACATAGGCAGATTCTCTATTCTTGTAGTGAATAGCTAATAGCACATATTACTCTATTCTTGAAACTATCGACTCCCACCCCTGCCAGATAGTATGAGATAGTATGAGATAGTATGAGATAGTATGTGATAATATAAGATAGTATGAGATAGTATGAGGTAGTATGAGATAGTATGAGATAGTATGAGATAGTATGAGATAGTATGAGATAGAATGAGATAGTATGTGATAATATAAGATAGTATGAGATAATATAAGATAGTATGAGATAGGATGAGATAGTATGAGATAGTATGAGATAGAATGAGATAGTATGAGATAGAATGAGATAGTATGAGATACATGTAGAATGAGATAATATAAGATAGTATTTTACTCAGCACTAGAATTTTTTTACAGTAGACATCCATGATTTACTTACAGCTCCTTGCACTCATTATTGGCAAAATACCATAAAGTTAGGTTGCTGGTAACAATCAAACTCATGTAATGAACACGCTAGTATGCTCCTGTTGACAATCATGCACATCACCTTTACCTTCACAATGTAGTTGTGGTCTACTCTCTATATTAGCATACAGAGTGTAGATGTAGCTACATAATATTATAGTACTACTACATGTATATAATGTATCCAATTAATCGTGAGTCAAAGGTAAAGGCTGTTGCCTGTCAGCTAGGAAAGATTGCCAGTTCAAAATATTTGGTTCTGCCCTTATATTATAGTCTTTGACTTACAGCTGCATCTTTTTTCCATTAGGTATTCATTTAAATATTAAAACCATCTGAAAATGCATCTGAGGTGCTAGTTTATGAGATTCAAGCAAGCAACAATCATCATACTGAATATTTTTACATATAAACAATGCTCTGAAACCAAACCATCTGTTAATAAATAGATGCTCTGTTGCTTGACTCAACGGTGTTGTTTTATTATACTGGTATTCACTGATGACATGACTATAATTGATGCTCTAGTAGAGTGCTATTCTATCCAGTACAATTAAGGAACATCTATACATTTTGAGATCTGATGATGCTTTATAGTTTGGTCAACGCACCAGGGTGATGCTGCTCTTCACTTAAGAATGAAATCATCAAAACAGCATGACAGTCATAAATATAATGAGTCTACATTCAGACCTTACATGATTTTTATGTTTTATAGGTACTGGTTACTACAATGTTAACAAACATCGATATTGTTTTTGTAAATCTTTTCCACAATGAAGCAAACATTGCTTAGCAGGGCTTAACTCTCCTGAGGTGCCTTATCCAAAACAATTGTATCTCAAGAGTATGCAGAGTACTACTACATTAGCTCAAAGCACCATAGTAAGTCTTGACATTGTGTATTAGCCAGTCATCTACATGTACACCTACAGCTACACATACACCTACACCTGCTATGAATCAGATGCTGGAAGTGTGAAATGCCATACACTAATCATTCATTCAAGACTGAAATGCTTATAATGTACACAAGGTACAAGCGTATGTTTACATAATGTTGGTAATCTTAAGATTGTTTAAGAAACACATTATGTTGGAAATTGACTGGCACTTTGTATGAGTCGATACAATTAATCATACAGAACTTTTTCTCTCATAAGCTGAAGCAGGCTATTAAATTATTGTCTGGTCTGTACTTTTATCAAGTACGATGCGGCATTATGATGTACTAAATACTAAAGTAGTGTTCGATATTTTTGTTGTAAATAAGTTTACTTTTAATTTGGCCCTACTAACACAAAGTTACATAATACAAGTACAATATATATGTACATGTACCGTACATATATGTAGCAAGTGAGCTGGCAAGACTGAAATGGCTCTAGTCATGGTTAATAGTATAAAATAACATAGGTTGTTATTGTAGGACATATATTTTAGCAGTTTTAACATGTTGGAGTTGTCTGCTTTCTAGAAAAGTCAGAAAATGAGAGGAAATTTTTGCATAACTTGGGCAAATATTATGTCAACTGCATAATTCAGATTATAGCATTAGAGCCCCTAGGTTGATTGCGCTGGCAAAGTAAATGCCATTCTCTTCGCTAAATTATGTCTTAAACGACATAATCAACACAACGTGCAATGTGTTGCTGTAACAGTCGGGTCAGTATCAATAATACTGTAGTTATATTATGTATAACTATTGCACTGTTCATGGGCACCCAGGCTTGTTCTCAATATCATCAAGCCACCCATTAGCAACACAATGTGCAATGTGTCACGGCAACTGTTGGGTCATAGCTATTGTGCATAACAGCATACTTGGTGGTGTACTGGAAGACCCAGGTTTGCGAAGCAAGCGATCCCAATGATCAGCAAGGTGCAAAGCATCAGTGCTGGTACACCATATTAGGCCTGCAACGATTCACAAAATACTGTTTCGATTTTTTCGATTCTGCCAATTAACTTTTTCGATTTTTTCGATTCGATTCGATACCATTTACGTTGCAGTAGTTCTTCGCAACAGTATTTTAGAACACTGTCAGTTGTAGTAGTTGAGTTGATAATTCCATTTTAGAATCACTAAAAAGAGTAGAATGAGTAGATTCCAGAAGCATACCCTTCTAATTGTGTGGAATATCAAAAATACAATTGCGTGTTTGGGGCATTTATATAATTATAAACTTATATTAGTAATACATCTTAGCACATGATGTATTTCATAGCTATCCACTTATTGCCAACAAAATTACTAGAAAAAAATTGTGCTTCACTGAGACTCGATCTCATGACCACACGTTTGTAAAGCGAGCGCTCTGCCACCATGCTATGGTCATAACTTGGGATTACCAAGACTAAGTATATATTTAACAAGAATCGATATTGAAAATACTGCAAATTAATCGTATCGAGAATCGTTATCGATTCATCGTTGCAGGCCTACACCATATCCTACAAAACAAAGTTATACTTACGTGTCCGATTGTCTGCCCCTGCGAAGCATGGAATGGGGTACTGCGAATGACTTTGTATGCCGAATGACTTTGTATGCTTCCTACGAAGCCATGCGAAGTGAGACATCAAGTGAGACATCGCTTCGAAGTATGGAATAGTTCATTCAAATCGCTTCGCAGGGTATGTGAAAAAGAATCTCCCGTGGGTTCAAAAGGTCGACTGCAAGTGCTTGTTTCCGCTGGAGGTTTTTATGAATTGTTGAGTAGCATAAATCTAATATTAATTCTGTTTTCAAAACTGTTAGCTATCATGGTTACTTCGTAGAAGACGATGAAATATTAGTATTTTAAGCTTTGGTCAAAGAAACGAAATCATTCAGAAATATTGTTGAAAGGTACCAATCCAACACAAAAAGATTAATTTGTCAGCTAGCTGGTCTAGCAAAATCGTAAATGAAAATCATACTACTGCTTGGGAGAAGAAGACAGGGCGCTAATAGCAGGTGAAATGAAAGGAAGATGGAAAGTTCAAAATTAGGTATAACTACATGGAATAATGTGGTGAAACAGCCTCCGTGGTAATGGCACCTAGGCCAGCCACACTGACAATATCATTAGCTGACAATTAACCTTATTCATATACTGTTATACACATATCCATGCATTGTCTATATATTATTATCTATGCATTCAATACCCTATTATCCACTGCGTGTCTTATATACATGTCTGTATTAGCAATCAAGTCTTGGAATTACTCTCTATTGCAACTTGGTTTTTCCCACATTTATACCTATTTAGTAATCGTCTATCCTTGCTTGATTGCCTATTGTTAGAGTCTTTTTGCCACTCTATACTGTAACTACGTGGCCGACCTTATGGATTTAGCTCATATTTACACACGAGATGTTTTTACCTATTGTAAGCACTTTTTGTGCCATGGTCGACCTTTTCATGGCCAGGTCGGGCGGAACCAGACATATTGTTGCGTAAGTTCCGGAGCCGACCTCCTGTCTGCCACCGATACCATGTCGTACCATTTTTGCCGGAAGTTTGTCATGTATATAAGGCAGAGCATTTTCTATTGTGAATTAGTTGTTGATTGCGCTTGAATAAAGCAACATCTCCTAACTCAACCTACAGAGGCTTACTCTTTAGGCGGGTAACTCCACCTGAGAATCCCTTGGATTCAGTACGGCTCGAGTTCACCTCATCCTAGGCTAAGCATATCTCTATCCACCCCTTAGGCTTAGGCTGATCCCGGGTTCTCAAGGTTAGATCTTCTTCACTACACTCCCTCGGAGTATAAACTCTAAACTCTACTAGACCTACGTCGGTCGGCCTCTACCACCTTCCAAGCCCTTCACATACAATAATATTTTATAATCGATGTTTTTCAAATGGAAAAAATTGAGTTGAATTTAAAATTCATTTTTATCAAAATATCATTCAATTAACGCTGGTCATTCCATTGCAATAATGAAGTAGAATTTATTATAAATTTGTTGTAATGGTAAATTGATTGATTTGCTTATTATTATTATAAATTTCATATTATTAGAGAAAACATAGTGTATTTAATTTTGGTAATTTTTTCAGTACAATACAATCATGTTAAAGAATATTCTATATCTATATGAATATATATTCCAGGGACCAGGATATCCTGCACGTTAAAAATTCAGACAAGTATACATGTATTTATGTGATGTCTTCTACCTTTGGTGCAAGTGGAATGACCTGTAACCTAACCACACTGCATGCTTGGTTAAACTACTCTCATTCTAATAGCTTTACATTCTGATGAATAACTGTTCTATGCTTCCTATGAATCCTATCCCACTCTTACTTTACTTAGCTAATAATCTCTCCTGCAGGCTCCCTTTGATGTGACTGTTTTTGTTATGTTGAGACGTCATACTCTCACAAATTTGGAAAACCAACAAGAGAAGACATTCGCACAATAATCTGTCACATTAGTCTGTTGCTAATGAATTTCCACAGCTTCGGATCATCATATTTAGCTTTTATTGCTTGATATCAGCATGAAATATTATGAAATGCTGGATGAATGCTTTTTCTTCTGTTGACAGACATAAAACTCTCTATACCCGAAACTCTGCCAAGAAATGGAGCATCGCGAGCAGTCAATATGGAAGCCTTTAGCAGGATATTTCATAGTCAAACAGGGTCATGATGGAAGGCTTCTCTTTTATGATGTGTAATTTATTTGTCAGTCAATCTTCCAACCTCACAGAGAAGCCAGCTACTCTGCAATCACTTCTACTCCACATGTGCACATAGGCCCCCTATATACATGCACCAACTACTTCTTTTGTATATCCAACACCATCAGCACATTATAACACTCCAAGTGCACCTTTCTAACAACCATCTTTTACCTCTCACTCTTGTCCTCAGTTCTCTTTCAATATCCGTTTCCATACATGCTTCTTCACAACAATCTTTCACAACTCTCCTATCATCTATTGCGGTTGAGAATGCTAATGCTAGGTATACTGTGCCTGATATTGACTAATTGTTGAAGTGTTTGGTTTTTTTTTTCTTCTTTCTATGCCTGTTTCTCCTTTATATCTATGAATATTTCATGATTTTGTGAAAATGATGATATCCTTCTTCCTGCTGGTGTAGAAAAGGAATGACCACTGTGGCAGTTTAGTTGTGGGCTAGCCAAGTTTGTGCAAGCTGGCAAAATAGCCTTCAAACAAGCTGCAGCCTGCCGTACAGTTTCCTCATCATCACAGATCAAGGAAACCTAACTTCCAAACTAATCAAGGGAAATTGTTTTAGATAATTGCTACTAACTTACCTCTTGCTTGTGAAATTATAACATATTGATGCTTAATTGTGTTATTTTAATTCAGATGTGTGCTTTATAATGATTATGATCTAATAAACAAAATTATTTGATCTAAAATATAATATTTACTTATCATTTATCAATAACATGCACATGTAAAATATTTATAAGCAACATACAGTAGGAGTAGACAACTACCATACAAAATAAAACTTGACTACAAAGTGGATAATGCTATTGAACAGACAACTCCGGTGTCTACTGCATGTACTGCGAGGCATGGACATGCTCACGTCGAATTGAGTGGATAACTTTGAACGAAATCTGGCTTCGTAGTAGTGCGAAGCATCGAAAGCCAGTGAATATGTATTAAAAGACAAAGCTTTCAATACTACCTTTAAAGAATAGCTGCATTTCCAACAACCTACTAAAGTTTCAGACATCAAATCCAGTAAGCTTTTTTCATTTCTGTAATCAAAATATTAAAAAATGCACTAATCCAAAATGTAAACTACAAAAAATAAATCTGTTTGAGATTAATTCCAGTGTTTACATTGAAAACACCGATGTAAACACAAAGCACATGTTCAAGTAATTTACGCACGTAACTAGACATAATATATTGTAATGTTTTTGAGTACTATTGCATACGGGAGCCAAGGGCTACAAGTATGTGAAGGGCTTGGAAGGTGGTAGAAGCCGACCAAGTGTACCTTCTGCTCATTAGATAAAAGAGTGAACAGTTATGGGTGCTCTTTATAGTGTAGATTATAGATTATATTAGACGTAGGCCGATGCCGAGACTCATTGGAGCTCAGGACCGACGTAGGTCTTGTAGAGTTCACACTCCGAGGGAGTGTAGAGAAAGAAGATCTAACCTTGAGAGCCTAAGTCCGACGCTAGGTTCATTGGAACCCGGGATCAGCCTAAGCCTAAGGGGTAAATAGAGATGTGCTTAGCCTAGGATGAGATGAGCTCGAGCCGTACTGAATCCAAAGGATTCTCAGGTGGAACTACCTGCCTAAAGAGTAAGCCTCTGTAGGTTGAGTTAGGAGATGTTGCTTTATTCAAGCGCAATCAACAACTGATTTGCAACACAAAATGCACTGCCTTATATACATAACAAACTTCCGGTAAAAAGGAACGACATGGTGTCGATTATCCGACATGGGGTCGGCTCCGGAACTTACGCAACAATATGTCTGGTTCCGCCCGACTCGGCCATATGAAAAGGTCGGCCATTGCACAAAATGTGCTTACAATAAGTAGAAACATGTCGTGTATAAATATGAGCTGAATCCATAAGGTCGGCCACGTGGTTACAATACAAAGTGGCAAAAGACTCTAATAATTCACAATCAAGTAAGGATAGACAATTACTAAATAAGTATAAATGTGGGAAAAACCAAGTTGCAATAGAACGTAATTCCAAGGCTTGATTGCTAGTACAGACATGTATATAAGACACGCAGTGGAAAACAAGGTAATGAATGCATGGATAGTGTGAATAACAGTATATGGATAAGATATTGAATGTCAGCTAATAATATTGTCAGTGTGGCTGGCCTAGGTGCCATTACCACAGAGGCTGTTTCACCACAATATCACGTGACATTGTTGATTCAATCATGCGGTTGTTAAGATTTTCAAGGGCTTTGTTCAAAGATTTCATCATAGACTTTGCTCCAAGAACCTGTGTGAGCTTTCTTCAATATCTTATTAGTATACTGAAGGAGTTTTATTCTAAAGTCTATGAACAATTTTTAGATCTAAGGCTTTGAAATTACCTTTATTTGTTGATTTGGGAGCAATGCTGATGAATAGCCCAAGTCTAGTAACGCCGCAAGTAGCAATTAGTAACAAAGGTACAGAGGGCACCTGTTGAATTTTATTTTAATATTCTAAAAGATATCTACGTTGTCTAAGGAGCAATATAAAGTTGATCTGATTAATATCTTGCTCCAAAGTACTTTATTAATCTCCAACCGGTAGCTAGCTAGCAGATCTAGCTCAAGCTATTCACTCCAAAAGAAGTAATGGGATCAAAATACCTAGAATTAAAATTTCTAGTTACATATGGATTTTGGGCGGAGCTTACTACTGCGATATAAAATGTAAACAAAAATTTTACCCTCTGATAAAATAAATTGGTTTTTTTAAAATGCTTTTTTTGAAAAAAAACTTTAGAATAATAAATACTGCATTTTATTCTATTAATAGAAAAAATTTCCTGCCTGGTTAGTGCACTTAATCTTTAAGATTATTGTAGTGGAGTCTGTTTAGTTTACCGGCTTTTATGCACGAGTTCCCACCATGTTTCCATGTTATTGCGCACTACTTTATGTCAGAAAGTTACATCTCTGTGATTGATTAATGTACAAGTAGTTCACCTTTTGACATGCCGTATAAGGCAATAGCTTCATTAGAGCCCAGACTGTGGCCTGTTGGGGTGCAAGCCAGTACTCAGACAGCCGGTCTCAAACCCGAAAGAACACAGAGAGTTGGTGACAGGAAGGGCATCCCGCTGTACAATCTGCAGCAATAGAATTATGCAAGTTCCAACAGACAATCAGAGAATGCTAGAAGGCCGCCTGTTTTATGCGGCACGCAGCAGAACTGCCTTTGTCCCGACGCTGCGAAGAATAAAAGAGAGGGGCATAACCAGAACTGTGGATAGCAACCCTGAACGTGGGGACACTAATTGGTAAAAGCAGAGAGATCGCAGCTGTCATGTGTGATGAAACCGTGTTGGGTGTGTGCAGATACTACTGTATATGTACATGTATGTGTTGTTGTAGATATGATGAAATACTGTAATGTTTTTGGAGTATGCTACATACAGGAGCCGAGGGCTACAAGTATGTGAAGGGCTTGGAAGGTGGTAGAGGCCGACCAAGTAACCTTCTGCTCATTACATAAAGAGTGAACAGTTATTATATGTGCTCTTATTTGTATATTATATCAGACGTAGGCCGATGCCGAGACTCACTGGAGCTCAGGACCGACGTAGATCATGTAGGCTTTATACTCCAGAGGAGTGCAATGAAAGATAATGTACTCTAAGATCTTAAGCCCGACGCTAGATTCATATAGAATCCGGGATCGACCTAAGTCTGAGAAAGGAGTGTAGAGATATGCTTAAACGAGGATGGGGATGAACTCGAGCCGTACTGGATCTAAGGATCCTCCGGTAGAGTTATCCGCCTACAAGAGTAAGCCTCTATAGGTTTGAGTTAGGAGATGTTGCTTTATTGAAGTGCAATCAACAACTGATTTGATACCAAAAATGTACTGCCTTTTATACTATATCTACTTTCGGCCAAAAGAACCCGACATGGTATCGGCCGGCTGACATGGTTCGGCTCCCGAAACTGATGCAACAACATGGATGGTTCCGCCCGATGTCGGCCACAAAAAGGGTCAGCCTTGGCACAAAATGTGCTTACAATAGTGTGAAACATAAGATATATAATTATGAGTCCAATCCATAACATCGGCCACAAGGTTACTTAATATAAAATGGCAAAAGACTCTATTTAATTCAATCAGGCAAGGGCAAGCAATTACTAACAACATATGTGGGAAAACCAAGTTGCAATACAAGTGTAATTCCAATGGTCTGATTGACAAGTATAATAAAAGGCACATAGTATACAATATAAGTTGATTGAATATAGGTAAGGTAACACGCATGAGTATAATTGCAGTATAAGGTAAGGCATCATGCATGAATGAATATGGATAAAGATATTGTCAATGTTTATGTACAATGTTTATGAGAATACAGTTTGTATCCAGGCAGGCTGTTTCACCACAATACGTCACACTCAGCTGATCAACTATGAGGAGGGAGGTAACTGTGCCGGTTCTCTAGGAAGTCTGAGCGGTCGAATACATCAGGATGTATTAAACAGTACTGTGTGTATATGATAAGGGGGACAACTTGAGAACGACCAACAACCTGTTATGATTAAATAACTACATGTAATTCCAAATATTATGACTGCTAGCGGCTCGCTGGCCCGACAAACCAGATACGAAGGAGTGTAAAGCTATACTATGACCCCATAATAGTCTATTTATATAAATCTCAACAATATTACTGTAATGTGTTTATGGATATGTCACACCAATGCCGATGTTGGCACGAGTGGGGGAAGTGCTTGGGAGTGGTAGTCGGCTGCCAAGTTGTACTTCCACCATTACATAAAGAGTGAACAGTTATGTAGCTCTTATTAGTGTTCTAAGGACGTAGGTTCAATGCTTAGGCTCATTAAAGAGTTAAGGATCGGCGTAGGTCCGATGGTTTACACTCCTAAGAGTGTAAAAGTTCTTAGTATTGAACTGGGGACGTAGGCCCAATGCTTAGGCTCATTGAAGAGTCAATGATCGACTAAGGTCCGATGAATATTCATCAAGAGTGTAGTAAGAGTCCTGGATTGGAAATTGCCAATAGCATTTCGATGTTCGATGGCAATTTTCGTTGGTCTATTCACCATCGGTTCCACCTAATCGTTGGTTTCCAACAAAGCCATCGAAATGCATGTATTCGTTGGTTTTATAGGGTTACAGCTACATTCGATTGTCACTAAACTGCTAATTGATCTGCTAGTAATGTTTAGTACAGGAAATAAATAAAAAGCCTCGTAGCTTAGTTCTTCTCTTTTTAATAAAAGAAATGATGATGAACTGTTTTATGTAATAATAAAATAATAGCCTCTATTTGCAAGCTAGGATGAAATGTTAGTGACTAGCAATAAAAAAGAAATAATAGCCTGGTATTTCTGGCTAAGATTTGCTGTACATATAAATATTTGGAGGCTAAAAAGAAACATGTAGGTAGAGGAGATAACTCTGAGCTATGAGAAAATGCAAATAACACTGGTAATATTAGGCATGTTTGTTATAACATTTTAAAGTAATAGACAAAATTAGTAAAAACAATGACTTTCTCTATTTTTACAAAAATTATACCCATATACATGTGCATTTTCTAAAATCGTCATCGATTGTAAAATCGATTGAAGTACAATCATTAATTTGGTAAAGTAACAATCGAATGCTTGTATTCTTTGGTTCAATCAGCATAATCGAAAATTGAATGCGAAAGTATATCAAAGTTCCCAACCCTGTAAGAGTCTTATACGATTATGAAGATGAACTCGGGCGCTAAATGTCCAGGGGAACAGGGCTGGAGCTGCCAGCCTGCAAAAGTAAGACTCTGTAGGTTGAGTTAGGAGACGTTGCATTATTAGAGCGCAGTCAATAACTGACTAGCATAAGAAATTGTGCTTGCTTTTATACTAATCTAATTTCCGGCAAAAAGCTCGATAAGGTATCGGGTGGGACGATAAGGTATCGGCCCGGGAAATTTCATAACAATATGGCTGAAAAGTGCCCGAGGTCCGAGGGTCGGCCATGTACAAAAAAAAGCTTACAATCATGTGGAAAAGATTATATGTAAAAACTACTATGGTCCAAGACATCGGCCATTATTTACAATAGGCAAAGAGACTTAGAACAATTAATACAATAATGCAAACTTGCTATATAATGATGTGTAATGTATAGTAAACGATAATAGGCAAGTTTAGGCAAACGTGATTGGCTAATAGTGATAGTAATGGCAGTAATAGACAATGTACAAGTGAAAATGCAATTAAGGTATAGTCAATGCAGGCTAGATGAGATGAAACACTATATCACTATCCAGAATGTCCCATTAACCAATATCTACATGTATATCAAGGTTTTTGTAATTAGACAAAATTCCTATAACACCGTAATTAAATTATCCACTGAATTATCCACAATATTTTCTATACAATGTAATATCATAGAACACTTATCTATATCTAAGATTGTTACTTTTTTTAAATTGTTTTGTGTTTTGTTGATTATTTTTGCTAATTATTCAAATGTGTGTGTCAACCTAGCACAAAAATATTTTTTTGTACCGCATAGGGGTTCAAAAACATGTGATATGTTATCATATTTCTTGATCCATGTAAATATTCCAACCACTTTGGCCATTTACATAATATAAGTCTGAGTCAAATGAGCTGCATTGTCAAATCTTAGTCACAAGAAACTCTTTGTCTTATTTAATTTATTTCTAGGCCGGCCCATAGAATAGATAAAAAGATAAATATTTTTATTCATTTTGCTTATATAATTATATTGTTCATTGAATAAATATATTATTTATTATCATTTATGTTTTGCTTTAAAACAAAACAATTATACAATGTAGGTTAGTTACTACTATTCAACCAAACTCAACTTGCCACCAACTCATTTAACTGAATGAACTGAACTGACTCTTAGGTCCTCCTGGACCCACAGATGCCAGAATTTTGCTTGGCGGCCGGGGCACGCCCCCGACCCTGTTGGGGGGCTTCCAGCGCCCTCCAAACCCCCAGCTAGAAGGGACACTGCAATGCAGTGTTACAGGGCACGAAGCGAGCCGCACATGAAAACTGGAGTTTTACCTTAAGAAAAGCCCCACTCTCAATTTTGCACCACCCTTACTCCATTCCTGGATCAGCCACTGATTATTATAATTACTACAACAAGCAGTATACCATCTGCCTCTAATAATTCCATGTACAGTTACTAATATTATCCACATGTATGTCTAATACGCAATATGCTGGCTATCAATTCAATTTATTTATATCCATATATCATTAGCTCACCCATCAATGTACTACATCACGCTTCATGCTTACCTATATACCATAATTGGATACGCAATAAACAACTCCAATTTTAAATTCTTTTCATTTTCTCATATTCATTTTCTATTTGACTTCTAAATACACAATTTATTTAACAAGGCAACAGGGAGTATACGTGCAATACACACATTAAAATACAAAGCTAATTAGGTAAAATGTTCACAACTTAACAAGGTTAAAATACTAAATCAGTAAGCGTGTAATAATATGGTGTCATTTCTTTTTGTACTTTTTGTGATACTATTAAGTAATATCATACTTATTTTTAATTGGCTAAAATATTGTAATGGTTTCTGTGATTTGGTGCGGTCGTCCTTGGACGACTACCGACCCAGAATTGAAGTGCCTATGCGTGGTGCTAGGCCTTCGCATTACATGAAAGATCGAGCGGTCTCAGTAGCCCAATAACTACCAGAGACGACCTATCTGGTTCCAAGTCTGACCTTCAGACTATACTATGAAAGAGAGTGATCCGACCTAGTAGGCGGTTCGCTAAGCGAATGACCTGACAAAAGGAAGTGAAAGTCTCTGTATCAAGTATAGATGTGTCTTTATTGAAAGCCAAGTGAAGACTGAGACAATGAACAGTTAAACAATGCCCTTTATATAGTATAAGGACTTTCGCCCGACGTAGTGTCGGGAAAAGACGTCACAAGGTCGTCCGGAAGTTGCGCAACAACATGGCCGCCGGAAGCCCGACGGTCGACCCAAAATAGGTCGGGTTATACAAAAGTTGCTTATAATGGTCCAATTCATGTACAAAATGAATATCAATGGATTCTGAGAGGTCGGGCCTCTGTACATGGGTATAAAAGGCATTAAAAGACTTAGTAATAATTATACAAGTATATACGATAATATAGGAGTTACATAGAGTAAAGTACAAGCAGATATATTATACATGTATGTGCACACAATAATGAGTGTCAGGTGTAGGAGACGACTGTGCGTACCATTACAATATTCACATAATGTATACAATAAAACATCAGTTATACCAATCTGTCATAGGGAGCTTGATTATCCACTTAACTTTTATTGGCTAGCTAAGGGAAACACTGCAGTACACTGGGTAACTGTTACTGTTTATTTTGCCATAAATGCATTGGGTCTATTGGCTATATTATAATAGTGGAAGGGCTTGGCTATTGTTTGAATCTGCTGTACATGTACATGTACATGTACATGTATGTTGTTATGTTGTTACAGTCTTTAACTTCTGTTGCACAAAAGTAGTATAGTCAGTGCAGATCTGCACAGACACCCAGCCATTTCCGCGCCTCATTAGCCCTAGATCTAAAAACTCCCCGGGCGGACGACCACCCCACCCGTCCTCTCGCCCTCTCCCCTTCCCTAAACCTCACTTTATGTGCAAAGCCCTAGAACCTACCCCACGATCGCGGGTGGGGTTTCGAAAACCTCATCGGCTGTTCCGCAGAACCCAGTCTAAAGAGCAAACCCTTCGCCCCGTCCCCGTCCCACGGCTCGAGCGAAGGGGCGCGCGCGTACGCGCGCGCCCCCCCCCCCCTTCCCCCCGCTCCGCAAACCCCACCTGTCCGATGAAAGACTCGCGCCTTAACCCTCATTTCCCCCGGGCCCTCCCCTAGGGAAATCGCCCGTCCCCGTGACGAGTGGCGAGGGAAAGTGAAGGCAGTGGCTCTTCCGCGCTTCAAACCGTAGACTTTGCGAGGAGGTTAGCCGACGACATCATCGCTCGGAGGGGTAGAAATAGATAAACGGGATAGATGAACGCTCGTCTTCTCATTGTCATCGCCATCGGCATCGTCATCATGATCCTACAAATAGACCCGCCTCTACGATGATGTCGTTGACTCGCCACCAATTTCTTTGACCACCGTGTCCACTTTCCCCCGGGTAGCAAACTCTGATAGGGAGAGAGCGCATCGTGCGCGTGCGATGTCACCCCCCACCTACGAATGAAGACATTAGAAGAAATGTGAACTGATAAGGGGTGAGTATGAGCGGAAGCTGCGCTAGTACCGTCTACCCCTTTGGTTTGGAGAGGTAAATGGTTTTTAATGTATTAGCTAGTGTTTTATTGCTCGGTTTTAAGGCTACAACCGGTAAACACTCCGTTTTGAGAACGGAGACCCCTTACAATAGAGAGTGAATGTGAAAAAAATTATACGGATATATACAAGGGTTATGATGCACTGTTCGTTTACTCTCCGATTTATCGAATGAAGTAGTCTCATCTCCGAGAAATCAGTACTAGCATTCTATAGGACTCGTACTCACCCCGTCTTCCGCAACCTTCCGCTTACCGTAGAAGTAGGTGAGTCCGGTCTTTAGCTGGGTATAGCTATACGTTTGGTTTCTTCTTCTGATAAAACCCCGATTGTCTCCCCTCACCGACTCCCCTGTTTTGAGCACGGAGAGGAACTTTTCTTTGGTTAGGGTGTTTCCTCTTTTATTTAGTCCTTTGCTGCTATACTTGCTATCACCGTCAGCGGACCAACAAAAGTATGTTTTTGAGTTGAGCGCGATGACCCCCTCCCCCCGAAACTCCTCCTTAAACAGGCCGGGGGTTCGTGTTTCGTATCGCTGCACCTTCTCACAACATTCCCTCATCTCCCACTCTTGCCCAAGCACCTTGGTTGTGATAAAGTCTCCCTTGTGGCTATCGCAGAAGGGTCTGGGAAACCATTTACCATACTCTCTGTAGAACTCTTCTTTTTTATCTTTTCGGATGACCTCATCTATACTGCGAGCACTCAGGGCCATGTAAGCGCTATCCGTGTCCACTTCTACGTACTCAAAGTCCTCTCTGCTGACGAATCTGTGAAAATAAAACGGACGGGTTGGAGGGTGCTGGCACCGAAGAATAAATAGAAAAGGATTTGATAAAATCTTTGTATAGCCTAGTTCTACTCACCTATCCATAAAGTCGTAGTAGAACTCTAGCATCCTCAACTTGGCTCTCTGGAGGATGATGAATCCTACGACGGATGGAACATCCATTCGAATCTAAAAGAAAGAGAGAGAGAGAGAGAAAGTTCACCCTTCCACTCGGAAAAAGTTTTGTCAAATCAAGAGTCAAAGTAAGAAAGATTGTCAACACTTACCTTTTTCTTGTGAAGCTCTATCTCAAAATAGTTTTCATCAACTTCGTTGAGACTAGAAAAGTGCCTACTCCTCACTTTGACGGCCGCCCCCTCTACCGTCTCTACATACTTGACAGTCTTATGTTTCTCCTTATTTGTTATGGTCTTTCCGTAGGCTGAATTCCCAACGAGCTTGCTGGTGCTGGCCAAGAGGGCCAGATCGGGGTCCAGATCTCCCCTTCTCCTTGCGTCTGAGACCGAAGAACCAAAGTCTTTGAAGACGGCTCGTGGGATAAAGTGAACGAACTGATAGACCCTGGTAATTATCAAACCTTGATTTAGATACCATCTAGCCAGGTCGGTGAGTAGTGTGATTCGCTCGCCAAAAAGACTCCCCACGAGCATTCGCTGAGGTCTCTTCAAGAGTCCGTTCTGTTTGGCAAAAGCACGCATGTGTTCGCTAAGATGTTCTCTTCCCACATTTACATTCTTGAAAATAGGTGCCATCTCAGAGAACTTCGCTTTTAGCTCTTCGAGTACGGAAATGTCACACTCCACTAAGCCGTAGTACTCTCCACTATGAATGTTGTTGATTATTTTATCGAGGTTGACGCAACCCCTCTCTGGATAGAGAGAAGAAAAGAAGACGGAGAGAAATGTCCTAACCTCTTCATCCGAACGAACTCGCGCTCCCCACTCACACTCCCGAGTGGTGATGAGCTTATAGCCTAGAGCCTTGATGTAATCTCCTTTCGTCGCAGTGTCCACTCGGAGCTCTTCATTCGTCATGTTTCTGACACCTTTTCCATTCCCTCCCAGCTCGCACTCGTGTCCGTGCCAGTAGCAACCGTGGAATTGGTACACAGTCCGACTCTGTCCGCTATAACCATCCACCGGTAGGTTGTGACAGCCTATCCTCATTTCTCCTCCATTCTGTTGGTGAAGGATGACCTCTCCTCTCTTCCACGATTGGAACTCTAGCCATCCATGCGCCACTTTGCTGAACTTTTTAACGGGTTCTAGAGCAAAGCCTCGGCTCTCTAGCCTCCGCCTTGGATAACCCGCAGGCATATTCCCCATCATGCAGTATAGGTAGAGAGCGTTGGCATCGACTCCCAGAATGAACCTACAGGGTTTTGCGGATGTGCCATAAATCTGCTCCCGAATAGAGGTCACTCCAACTTCATGATGTCTGTGAAAGATGATGCTTGGCCCTCCCACGAGGTTATCGCGAAGAGTGTGGTACAGACTTTTGCTCTCCTCATCGAACAGACATATGGGCTGTGAGTTGCAAAGTTCGTCTCGGAGAGACATTAACCTATGCAGCGGGAGAGCGGCTTGCGGAGGAGAGTAGCCATAAGGTCGGGCCTCCACCTCCATAAACAACCATCTGATAGCCAAGCCTGGAAGCGAGATTGCAGATTTCAACATATCAATACCCTTTTGTTGATAGATAGAGCTCTGACGTGCAATGGCCTCGATGAATGGGGCCACATCGAGGTTGTTGTACCAGATGAGGAAATCCCTGAACGTTTCCATGTTCTCTCTTTCCCACACGAGCTGGCATTGGTGATAATCTTGTTCGCTCAATTCTTGCTGAGTCAGCGAGTTGAAAAAACTCTCTCGGGGAGGGAGTCCATAATGATCCAACCTTCTCAGGGAATCTACCCAGTCGTAAGGAAAGAATCCCTTACTCTCTGGCACGCCAAATGCCTTCAAGTATTTGGAGTAGTTGAAGCCTGGTGCGATAAAGTTGCATATGTCAAGGAATCTAAAACGTCTACTCTCCACGCAGGACATACTGTTAACACGCTTAACGATGAAAACAAAATCTTCTCCCTCCTCCTCTTGTAGAGAGCAAAGTAAAGGTCCCTTTAGTATATTTAGGTCATACTTTTGCGAGTTGAAGCCGACCACCGGAACGCTGGAGATGTGCTGTTCTAACTCTCTTTCTAATCCGGAGAGGCCGGACTTCACCCTGTAAGTCGAGACGTTAGAGAACTTGTCGTCAGCAAAGGCCTCTTCTCTATCCGTCCGATCCGCGAGGAAGGTAGAGAGTCGCTCGCGTACATCCTGGAATCTTTCCCCAAACAAATCTCCTGCCACGTCAGCAATCTTTGCTATGTATTGGACGAATTGACGAATTCACTTCGTCCCATCCTTGCTGTCGACGCTCCTCACAAAACACTTGGCCCGCTCAAACCCCGGGGCGTTAGAACACGCGGATATGCTCAGTAACTCGTGTCTTGCACTAAAAGTCATCGTGGAGGTGTTAGTTGGTAGGTTGTCTTTTGGCATGAAGCATTCGATATCATAGGTGATATAGTAGGGGTAGTATAAGAGGTCAGGGTTCACCACCTCTATTCCCGCCACTCGCTTGAGTTTTGTGAATATGGTTGGCGGGGGTCCAAACGTTCCAACAGGGAAAACGAACACCGATGCCTCTTCTGGCGAGCACTTGTGTCGTCGTAGGCTGGACAAGCGTGTAAACGCGCTATCGCACAGCTTGCAGGTGAAACATCTGGCAAACGAATCAACATTCTTTATCTAGCTGAAGTGTCTTTCGTACATGTTGACGAAGAGTTTATGGGCTTTGTTTCGTGCCCCAGATGACCAAACTATCGGAGCTACCTCCTCATCAGTTAGACAGAAGACTATTATAGATATGTCAAAATGATCTTCCAAGGCCAGTAGATCACTCGCGTCCACCCCGGGAAAGTCTGACAAAGTTGATGAGGGTGGGGAAGAAGATTTAGATTGTCGCATGTATTGTTAAACAAGCGATGTGTTGTGGTGTGAGAGGGGCAACGACAACGACATCCCTTCTTTTGGTCGCAGTTACAGCCATACATCATGGCCAAGCATCTAAAGAAACACAAGTTGTCTGAGTAGGGACACGCACCTCCTCTAGCCCAAAAGTCTACGTCTAGTGCTATCACGTGTCGGTTGTTAAGTGTGTAGTCTGGGAGTTTTCTCACTACGCCGCCCACCTTGCCAATCTCTAGGAGTTTATAGACGTAGAATGTCAGATTCGCAATGTGACGTAAAGCTCAAGCGGTATTCGGTCTCCTTTGTGCTGACCTCTCTCTCAAGTCGAGCTCCTGCACAGATTCGCAAAACTCTCTCATCTCATTCTCTGTTCTGATCACTTTTGGTTTGGGGAAGAATGCGGCATTGTTGCTCGATGAGTGAAAGTAGCGCAACTCTCCACTGATCTTATGCTCGAGGATGACTCCAGCGCTACAGTTAATCTTCACAGTACAAGGCACTCTCTTCCACATCGTTCTCAACTTAGTCCACACCTCTTCATCTCCTTCGTCTTCACCTTCCCCTCTCCACACTCGAACGTTGAGAATATCTTCTACGGGACGAGAGTGTATTGCGGACCTGATGGAGCTCCAATAGCGGGCTAGTAGCACCCCCATCTCATCCCCCTCTTCAGCTGTTGGTGGTTTGGACCAGAAAACATCATCAAACTTCTCTGCATCTCCCTCATCTTTTTCCACATTACCCTCGCTATGAAATCGCCTCATGTGATGACCTAGCTTTCTCCTCCCATCAAAACATCCGCCACAAACCGGGCACTTGTGCGGGTGAGCCTGTGCATGCATTCTCTTCGTGTGCCTGTCTAGAGAAAACGCTGTTCTGAGAACCATACCGCATAGTTGACAGGTGTGCTCGGCCTGACGAGAGGTCTCTCCCCCTTTAAAAAATACAAAATGCTAGGGTGTAAGTTATTCTTTTACTTCACACTACTATAAACAATAAACAATCCACAATTGCTACCAACTACCTCATTTAGCACTAACCTTCTTTTTCACTCGTTGACATCTCTGTTCATGCGCTGACTAGAAGGTAGGTGTCTCTGTTTAGTCTCCCTATAAAAATATATATAGTAGTAGGGTGTAAGTTATTTTTTTTTTTTTGGCTTGATAGCATTATATACAATAAACACTCTTTCTGTAGATAAGGTAAATTGACAAAATAATTTTGCGGAGTTGTTCCCTCTCAACATTTTCACCAGGGGAGCATGCGATAGCTACACCACTAATCACTACTAATGAATAGATACTTGGACCTACGCCAGCAGCTTGCGCTGAGGCAAATGTAGTTATACAGTGTGCATCTATTATATAGTACTACTGCAGCTATAAGAACACCATTGTGATGTATGTGCACTAGGACAAACATATATGTATTCAAGGTGACCACTGCAGCTATTATATTACTTGAATTACTTGGTAATCTGGTAGGGAATATGACAAACAACACAACCATTATGCATTTTCAGTGGTCTGAATTACAGCCAAGTATTATATTAATAGTGTACAATTATTGTATGGCCCATAAGACTTTACTGTGTGTCTACTCCCTGCTACGCATACATGTATGCAATGGTAATCAGATTCATAAATTGTGAGAATCATTGGTATTCATGCATTCACTTTTTATAACCATGCTAGGTCTAGTCAAGTGCAGAATAGCAGCACATACATGCACATGTACTGTACATAATATTGATTTATCTGTCAATGGGACTTTGGGCAGTTTGGCACAGTTTACATCTTATCTCTTTGTGGTAAAAAGAACAAAATAATAGCAGAGTTAGCAGCAGAGATCAACCTTTGACCCAAGTTTTGTTTTTCACCACCGAACTGCAAACTACACAACTACATGAACCATCACACTACGTTTTATAACCCTGTTGAGGACAAAATACACTGAGGAGTAAGGAGCAACTGATGTGCATACATGCAGGCTTACTGCGCAGCATTTCTCAAGCTTGGTAGTTTTAAGTAAGAGAACTTTAATTCAACCTAAAAAAAACTGTGTAGACCCAAGTATTAGAGCTCTGTTGTTTTGGACATGGTATTACTTGATAGAGTTTTAATATGGGTGTGTTGCCTTTAAACTAGTAGCAGTAGTAGTAGACGTGGTGTTGCAGTTTTAGTTTGATCTCATAATATTTATTTTTTCAATGAATGAAGCACTTTTTTAATAAAATCAATCTGCTAGGTTTTTCTACCAACTATTTACAGCTAACTACAGGCAGGTCAAAAAACTTGGCTTTATTATGGCAGTGATCTCTGAGTAAAACAGATAGGTCTTTGTAGCAGTATCGTATATACATGTACTATGCAGTTGGTAGCATGAACATTCACACTGTAAATAGTAGCCACCCAGTACATTGGCTATTACTGGGCATCAGTCATGTAAATATTATTGTACATTGCAACTATTGTATAATAACAGGCCATTCAATTCATTGCTC
The DNA here is from genome assembly GCA_935421135.1 of Bugulina stolonifera. Taxonomy (NCBI): domain Eukaryota; kingdom Metazoa; phylum Bryozoa; class Gymnolaemata; order Cheilostomatida; family Bugulidae; genus Bugulina; species Bugulina stolonifera. Next base: position 2,492,810 of record OW285190.1, on the reverse strand, counting down.
TACAGTACACAGTCCCTAGTGTAGTGTAGGCTGTCAATCATATTGTAATTATTGTTCCAGAGGAAGGCCACAAAATATGCATATTTTCAGTGACCTTTCACACCTAGCTTGTGTACTACAACTGTAGGTCCCTGTAGGCACAGTTTAGAGGAGAAATTTGGATAGCATTGGTTCCTTGTTTGTGTTTACCTTAGGCTAGGAAATAACAGGCATGTACCTTCACAGCTCTCAGCTAGTGTTAGCTTGCATTCATAAAAACCTCCAGCGGAAACAAGCAATTGTAGTCCACCTTTTAAACCCGCGATATGTTATTTCCCACAAATCATGCGAACCACTTCGAATGAACTGTTCCATACATCGGAGTGAAGGCTCACTTCGCATGGCTGCGTATTGATTATTCCGAGTAAAGTATTCTACGGAGTCATTCAAAGTGCCCAATTCCATGCTTCGCAGGGACAGAAAATTCTTAGTGTTTTGAGGCATCAAAAGCTAGTCGGAGTAGGATTTGTCTGAGCATGTATTGGCAAGATCAGGTTATAGATGTGCAGAGAATATCTGATAGAATGATGGCAATGAAGTTGGTAACACTAGGAGAGAACTATAACGTAGTCTGCTCTTATGCACCACAGCAGGGATGTAGGCAGGTAGCGAAAGAGGGGTTTTGGACACAGATGGAAGGAGTGATCAGTCGGGTACCGAGGATGGAGGAAGTCATTGTACCAAGAGATATGAATGGCTACATGGGGAAGGATAAGAGAGGTTTTGAAAGATGGCATGGAGGTGAGTCAGTGGTACAAAGGAATGAGGAGGGAGAGAAGATCCTTGAAGTGGCTCAAATGCATGATCCGGTACTGGCTAATACCTTTTTTTTTTGGAAGAAGAAATGGAAGGTAGCACAGAGAGGGGAAAACCAAGACCAAGAGAGGATATATGAAGAGGAGTACAGAATGAAGAACATAGAGTCAAAGATCGAAGTAGCCAGGGCTAAAGAGAAGGCTTATGAAGAGTTGTACAGATGAGATCTAGAAGAACCTCTAAAAGTTGGCCAAAACAAGGAAGAGGAGGTCACTAGATATAGACAGAATAAAGTTGTGATGAACAGAGAAAGAAGTGTACTGTCAGAGAATGGAGAAATCAAACGAAGATAGCAAGAGTATTTTGAACAGCTGTTCAACACCAGTAATAGGAGAAAAGAACTTGCTGAGTGCGAGCGAGTAGAAGGGTCGATAGCTCTAGTGAAAAAAAAAGAAGTTCGCGAGCAACTAGAAAAGATGAAGACAAGAAAGGCTACTGGACCTGACAAGTTCCCTATCGAGATAGTGAAGAAGAAATGGAAGGTAGCACAGAGAGGGGAAGCCAAGACCAAGAGAGGGTGATTTAGATGACATCAGTACTGAGAGAGGTGCAATAGCCAGGAATACCAGCTGTTCGGAGAAGGAGTTGGATAACACAAGCAAAAGAGAGACCCTCTCAACTGTTTCAATTATAGAGGAATCAAACTGCTAAGTCAATGTCTTATGCTCTGGAATAGAATTGTTGAACGCAGACTGAGGGAAATAGTGAAAATATCAAAGCGGCAGCATGGCTTCCAGAAAGGAAAGTTCACCACCCAGCCTATGTTCTGTCTAAGGATAATTGCAATAAAAGATGAAAGAGTTCCAACAGGATATCCAACTAGTTTTAGTCGACTTGGAGACAGTCAAACTGAAAAGCCACAGCCAGGAGGACCTTTGTGAACTGCTGGAGACTATCACATTTAAATACCTTCAAACTCTGATAGACAAGGATGGAAGATGTGGTGTAGAGGTAGCAAAGAGGATTGGGGTGGCATGGGACAGGTGGTGCGACCTATCTGGGGTCATGTGTGGCAAAAAGGTACCTACTAAATTAAAGGTCCTGTTACATGTATATAGTCATTACGACTATTCTACGCGTCTCGGAAGAGACTGTACGATATTGCCGATTGGCTAGGGATAGAAGAGGAGTTCCGGTTGAAAGCTGAGAAAGCTTGGATAAAGAACTACAACCTTATCTTCATGAACTTTGGTGAGTGAAGACACATCTAAGAATTCTATATATTGATACGAACCTAACTATTTAACAGGCCCTCCTATATATATAAGACGTCAATTAAACCAACACTCACTTATGGAAGGGAAGCCTGGCCAGTCACTCAGAGGATGGAGAAAAGAATGGATGCCACAGAGATGAGGATGCTTAGACATATCCATTGGATCACAGTCATATGAATATCACATGCCAAATTAAGAAATCAAAAAACAGGCCAACACTGGGGTCTACAGCAATAGGATGTTAATGACCGGATGAGGTGGCACTCGCGGATCGAGCTTGGAGCTTGCCGGACTGCTACTTGCCCAGGACAACAGTTGGATAGGTGAGAAAGGTAAGAAAGTAGTGCCCAGAGTTTTTAGTTGATGTGTGCTCTTTCAGCTAAGGCCTACTATTGTATTTTTGCCAACTTTTTTTATTCAATGTGACAATAATTACAGTCGGCTGGGTACATGTATGCACATTGTACATATAAGTACAAATAATGTTACCAACTTAATTACAATTATCTGTCTTGTTTTTAGTTAGAATGGTAATCATACATGTAAATTTAATTGTAGTGGCAATTGGGCTCATTTGGAGGGGTGGGGGTTTGGAATTTGGGTTCCTACACATTTGATACTATTGTGCAATTCTAGGACAAAAACATAAAATTATTAGAAATTTTTTATATATTTGTACATACATTCATTGCCACTAATTGCTTACACTTGTTGCATAGTCATATTATGTTTATGGATTGCTGTGTGTTCTAATATTTTATAATTGGTATCATATTATTATAATATTGAGTGACCCAATTCTACAGCATTCATTCCAATTGATATAGCGGTGGACAGGGCTCCTGGGATAAGCTATCACCCTAGTAACCTGGCAAAACAGTTGACTCTGCATCAACTAGTAGCCACGTATTAATATCAACATTGTATATCTTATCTGTTATGTAATGATTATGCTTTAATTAGCAATTACCTAATCTAGTATACCTGAGACATTCATATTATTGTATTGTAATGGTTCATGTAACTTTCTATTCAGCCTCCCCATCATATTGTACTTACTATGAACACTTACTGCATATACTTGCCTGTGTTAACTTATCCCTGTAGTAAACTATCACTTATATACATGTACTTATAATGTGCATTACTGAGCAAGTATGTCCTTTTTATACCCATGTAAAGAGGGCCGACCTCTCAGAAATGCTTGATTTTCATTTTGTACATGAATTGGATGATTGTAAGCATCCTTTGTTAAACCCGACCTATTTTGGGTCGGCCTCGGGCTTCCGCGCCATCTTGTTGTGTAGTTTTCGGACGACACTACAGAGGCTTTTTACGACACTACGTCGGCCTTTTACAGTATGTAAAGCACATTGTTTTTATGTTTATTGTCTCAGTTGGTGCTTGGATCTTAACAAAGACACTTCTATACTACTTATACAGAGATTTTCACTTTGTAGATAGGTCGTTCTAGTTGCCAAGGTCTTTGACCTTGCCTCCCGAACTGCCTACTAGGTCGGATCACTCTCTTTTTCAGTATAGTCGGCAAGCATTGACTCGAGTAATTATCCGACTACTAGTACCTGTTGATCTTTCATGTAATGAGAAAACCTAGCACCACTCATAGGTACTTCACTTGTTACACGGGTGGAGACGACATATACCAATCACGAAACCCTTACAGTATTTACTTGCTATATTCATTACTTTTGGGCTGTTGATAGCTGGCCAAACTCCGTATGATCTTGTGTCAACCGGCCAATCATGATTAAGCCTCTTTTTTTGCTGTGTAATACTGTGCAGTCAATATTATAACTAGCTAGGATGCTTTACTCAATACACACTTTCTATCTAAGCTACCTACTACTGAGGCTTTGATCTAGGAGCGACTAGGATTACAGTGCACCCAGTACCTACTTAAAGTGGTAACTAGATACAGGGTAACAGAGCTAGCATGAGCCACCTGCGTTGTTAGCAGGTGGCTGGAATCATGCAGTGATTTGTCATCTCTTACTCTTACAAGCCAGTAGTGACTGTGCAGGATAAGCCCTGGCCAGTGGCACACAGATACTACAATGTTATCCAAATCTTTAAGGCAAGCACAATCATACTTAAAGTTTGCTTGAGAGACTTCGGAGTGGTTCTGGTTAGCAGTGTATTGTGGTGAAGCAGCCTGCCTAGACATAGACTGTGTTCTTGTCCTGATATGCATTGACATTGTTTATATAATTATTTCTATACATACATGTATTGACACTTACCCATATTGTCCACTCATGAATTATTGTCTTACCTTGTACATTTATTATACATGCATGCTTATACTTTTATTACAATCAACCACTTATCGTGTGCTCTATTATTATTATCCACCAATCAGATTATTGCAATTACACTTGGTTTTTCCCACATATTATAAGCAATTATCTGATTGTACTAGACTGAGTCTTTTACCATATACTTTCCAAGGCCGATATCTTGGAATAGGCTCATATTTGTATACTTTCCATTTTGGACCATTGTAAGCACCTTTTGTGCCAAGGCTGACCTTTTTTGTGGCTAACGTCGGGCGGAACCATCCATGTTGTTGCATCAGTTCCGGACCCGATACCTTATCGGCCGGCCGACACCTTATCGACCACTTTTTGCCGGAAGTAGATTTAGTATATAAGACAGCACATTTTCTGTACAAAATCAGTTGTTGATTGCGCTCTAATAAAGCAACATCTCCTAACTCAAATCTATAGAGGCTTACTCTTGTAGGCGGGTAACTCCACCGGCGGATCCATAGATCCATACGGCTTGAGTTCATCCCCATCCTCGTTTAAGCATATCTCTACACCACTTCTACGACTTAGGTCAATCCCGGATTCTATATGAAACTAGCGTCGGGCTTAAGTTCCTAGAATACCAGATCTTTCACTACACTCCTATGGAGTATAAGGTTTACAGACCTACGTCAACCCTGGACTCTTTAATGAGTCTCAGCATCGGCCTACGTCCAGATATATACATGTAATAACAAGGGCACTTAATAACTGTTCACTCTTTCATGTGATGTGTGGAAGGTCACTTGGTCGTCCTCTACCAGCTTCCAAGCCTTTCGCATACTCGTGCCCTCGGCACCCGTATGTAAATAAACACTAAAACATTACAGTATCTTACAAAATCTTAGTTTGGCAATCTAAACAAACGATGGATTATTATTGGATAATGTTTTGAGGTGGTTGCTCTTTGCAAAAACACATGTACTTGTAGTTATTGTTTGTCACAAAACTTGTAAGCTATAATAATGAACTCTACTTATCTAGCCTATATAATACATGTACGTGTACCAGGGGCGTAGGTTAGAAAAATTGAGTGGGGAGGCAGAAAGTTGGGTGGGAGGGGGGTGCGGGCACCCCCCGCAAATGCCCGCGCAGCGGAAAATTTTCAAATCTCACTCTCTGAAGTGCAAAAATTAGACATAGCAGCAAGGTAGTTCTAACATCACTACAACAAGTACTCATTACTACTTCTGCTTAATAAAGTTACTACTACTTGCAACAGGAGTGAAAGTGTTACAGTACTATTACTAGTTAGTAGAATTTTATAATAACTACAATACTGCATGATTGTATATTTTTACAAAGAGTCCATAGGCACAAGTGTATTTTTTAAATTAAGATTTTCAAATTTTAGTAGCTGATCAACAACTGTTGTCATTATAAATTAATTATTTAAAATAAAATGTATTTAAAATAAATATTTTTGCAAGAAAAGTGTGGCAGCCTATTAAAGTTAAGATAATATTAATGGTGTAATTATATTAATTATATATAAATTTAAAATTAAAATACTTAATTATTATTGTATTATGTTATTTTTAAATTAGTATTTTTCCTTTACAATACATATTTAGTTGTTAGTAGTGAATGTAGCAGCAGAGTAGTAGCTGTCAGTGGAGTGGCAATGGCTGGAATGAATGACTAAAATGAATGGAAACACTTTTAATTATATTATATTAAAAGAAAAAACCATAAATATTTTTATCAGAAGCCAAAATAATATTGGAATTAAATTTCATGCATCTGCTCGTAGTCAGTGACAGGGAAGAAACCACGTCATTGATAGCAGTGACTTACAAATTGATTCACCTGATTCAACTGTTCACTACTTTTACTTTCACATTTATTATTTTTTCCTTGGTATAAATAACTATCCATAAAAATATTTATTCATTCATTCACAAGATCGCAAGTTTTTAACCTTGGCATAACCATAGAGTCTTTTAGCAGAGTACATAGTTTTATGGGCCTCTTTGTGTGCCACTTGCAATGTAGTGATTATTCCAAGATTACTGGTTATTGTGACGCAGCAACACCATAGAGTTATAAGTAGAGTGATAACGCCATAGAGTTAAAACTATAGAGATAACGCTTCGGTCGCAAACCGGAAATGAAGCAAATATTAAGGAAAACAGTGTCAAATGTTCAAAAGTAGTGTTTTTAGGCCACTTTATTTTGAAAACAGGGGCGGCAGTGCCTCCCTGCCGCCCCTTAAAATACGCCCCTGTGTACATACATGTACATAATCACCCATGCTCTAGATTATCGGTTTGCTAACTTGATAGTCCAAAACTAGTATTAGTTGAATTATTGTAACCCACAAAGGAAAAACACTTAATATTACTGTAGAGACACCTTCAGAAGGTGTAATAATTTCATCTGATATTTTAATTTTAAAATCGAGCTGGAAATGCACTAATTGAGTTTAAAAATCAGTGAACAAGCTAAATTGCTAGTAGAAATTTAATTATGAGTTTAACACAGCATTCACTGGTACAAAAGAATATAATACCATGTCCACTGCAGCAGTCCCAACCCTGATATATTTGCACCCGAACTTTCAGACACATGAACTCCCTCAAAATTTTTTAAATCCACTCCTTTTACAGATTTCACACACAGGACCAAACACAAATTTCACATTTTTGTGCAAGGAACCTGGTTTTCTAATAAACCTCGGATGACTAACTCTGACCAAGCAAGATCTCGTATCTAAATCCGTTCACCCTAATTCTAAGATGCCATCTTGAGATGTTATTTGCAACCTAGATCAATTCAACGAGTTGCAAAACTACATAATTTCTGCTAGATAATAAAAAAGAAAATATATTTTATATTTACAGTCGAACTCGGCCTAGGTTAATTTGAAAACTTAGTTAGCTCAAACTATTAGTTCCAGGGCTAGGCAAAGGCCTTAAGGTGGAAGAAACACCAAAGGTTGGGAAGTCTTCCTGAGTTGTCCTCTCTTGTATGAGTGGAGAAATGTAATTGGAAACCGTTCATGCGAAATTTAGTTTTTTATTTCTCTTTCAGTGCTAATATTGTTTTACCACAAGTGGAAGTAGTTATGTGTATTTTAAAAATATACCAGAAAATATGCTACCCACTGCCTCTATTCACTTATGGGAGCTTTTAGAAGATATGAAGAAGTTGTCTACTCATTGTAGTATACCCTCAAACAAATGAAAAGTTTTCTTGCTAATTGCACGTGAATATAATATGTGGCTAAGTATCATGTTATCTAAAGTGTAGAAAGAATTCATAAACTCTTGGTTAATAGAAAAGTTATTAAATAAAAACCTTTCCATGGGCTTTGTAACAAGGTTAACTGAATTACTCAGATTCCATAGACTGCATTTGTTGAGATCAATTTGTGGCAGATGACATCATCATGACATCATCTGCGCTTGCACTAGCAAACTTTTTTGAATAGCTCTAGCTGAGCACTATCCAACAAGCCATTCAGCTTTTTGATCAGTTTTGGTCAATTTTGGAAATTCTCCCTCTTGAAAGGTTTCAGGATTTTTATATGCAAGGGTGTGAATGTTTGATCCCAAATAGGATTTCTCTGTTTTGTTTTATATTACATGATGTATGCTTTGTGAAACTTTTTCTCTTCAATTGGTACTTTGGATGTTATGTATTTCTGTATCTAAGCCCATGGAGGAATGTAGTGTTAGTAGTTGTAGCTAGTGGCTGTGTAGCTAGTGGCTTTGTATCTAGTGACTTTGTAGCTAGTGGCTTTGTAGCTAGTGACTTTGTAGCTAGTGACTTTGTAGCTAGTGACTTTGTAGCTAGTGGCTTTGTAGCTAGTGACTTTGTAGCTAGTGGCTGTGTAGCTAGTGACTTTGTAGCTAGTGACTTTGTAGCTAGTGACTTTGTAGCTAGTGACTTTTAGCTAGTGGCTTTGTAGCTTGTGACTTTGTAGCTAGTGGCTTTGTAGCTAGTGACTTTGTAGCTAGTGACTTTGTAGCTAGTGGCTTTGTAGCTAGTGGCTTTGTAGCTAGTGGCTTTGTAGCTAGTGACTTTGTAGCTAGTGGCTTTGTAGCCGGTGGATCCGGAGCCACGTGTATATAAGTAGCTTTGTATATAAGTAGCTTTGTATATAAGTAGCTTTGTATATAAGTAGCTTTGTATATAAGTAGCTTTGTATATAAGTAGATGCTTAGAGAATGAGTTATAATAATAAAGGGACTACAGTACAACACTAATCTACTCTACACTGCTTACCAATTATGTTACACCAAATATTTGCTGCTTTTTTAGGCATCCAACTGTGCATCATATAGCTAAATAGCTGCACATATGGTCAGTTTGAACCAGTATTTATTTAAATCATTTTGAAAGCAAAATTTGATAGCGATAGATACTCGTTGTGACTTTGTCACTCGCTAGCAAAAGTTAAAACTCTCAAACAGTATCCGCTTTTAGGGCAATCTACTTTTAGCTCGCAAATAAATATTGAATTATTTAATAGCTTGTTGCATTTTCAGTTTGCACACAAAATAAACATTAAAACAATTTCTCGACGTAAAATAGTACAGTATAATTACCAGATAAAGATGATAAAACATGAGCATCAGCATTAACATCCCATAGATATTTTGGTGATACAATACTAACTTGCAAAGATGTAAAATGTAATAAATAGTTACAGATCAAATAATATGGTGTTTTTAGACAAAAAGAAGTTTGCAGTGATGCGTCGACTAGCCAGGAGTCTAGATTCAGGAAGAGAACATATTAAACTACTGATCTCACTTAAACAATTTATTCAACCTGTTAACCATTTCTTGGTAGGCGGGTTGTTCAGTGTCTGGTAGTCTGCGAGTTTCTTTATGGTATCCTTCATAATTATAATAGTGATTCCGCACATCATCAGATATCACATCGGCAGTGTACATATCCATTTCAAAATATCCTGTAAACTTGTAGCATGATACTACAATAATGTAATCATGTGATTCGGGTTCAAGTTTCTTTTTTATTTTCCTATGCAAAGCAACATAGCCCTTATTTAGGTCCTCACGAGCATCATTATACATGTAGCGGATAACAGTATTGAATTTCTCTTTAAAACTAGTCTCAATATCTGCCACAAGGAAGCTGTTTCTGGCCAAACAATCTGTGAATAGCTGAGTACTACTAAACTTGTACTTATCATTATTGAGAGGTCGCGGAAAGTGTATAGCAACTGGTTTGCCAATAAAATAGGTTTTGGAGAAGCCAAGAACATGCTCATCTTTGTAGAGATTCTTTTTTCGGTTTTTTCTCTTGTCTCCCTTCCGCCTGTAGTGAAAAGAAGGTATTCCTCCAAGTTCCATGTAAAGTCGAGAAACCGTTGCAACTGTGCGTAGGTAATCAGTAGATTCATAGATGATAATGAAATAGTTGTTGTTTTTATTCTTTTCTGGGTCAGCTCTGAAAGCAGTCATTTCTCCAGCACATTCCGCAAACACTCCACCATTCTCAAACTGAATTTGAGCACATGGGATGTAGTAAGAGTAAACGAGTATCACTTTGTCTTTGTTAGTTTCTTTATCCATCAAGTTGAAGTTATCATCTCTGTACAACATTTGCAGCTCAGTATGAACTTTGTTGCTAAACTGTTCATTTAACACCTTATCAGATTGCATCTTTGTTAGTAGACCGTTGAGTCCATCTTCACAGGTGTCTTTGCATGTTGCTTTAAGCCATTCATCTCCGTAATCACGATTGGTGTACACCTCATTTTCACCATCATCTTTTTCATCTATCTCATGGTCCACTGTCAGTCTGCCATTATCTTCCAGGCCAATTTTCAAAGGTGTCGCTATAACCCACTGATTTTCATTGTTTTTCATGTATTTTGGTCTTTTTTTCTTCAAGGTGTTAACAATCTTCACAAGCTGTTTTTTTATGTAGTATTCAGACAGTGAAGATAATAGCTTTCTAGACCGTTTATCTTGAGTCATTTCTGTTTCTAAAATGTCCACATTATCTTTCCCCTTCTCTTCTTCTGAATGGCTTTCAGTGTTTTCCTTGCTGGCCGCAGGTTTACCCTGTTCTTCTGGATGACTTCCAGTATTCTCTTTCTTTGCTGCAGATTTACCCAGTTCTTCTGGATGACTTCCAGTATTCTCTTTATTTGCTGCAGGCTGACCCTGTTGGTGTGGATGACTTTTGCTCAAGAGTATAATTGTAAAGATCAACATCAACTGCAAGCAGAAACAACAAAATATACCCTATATAATATGCATGTATATGGATATATTCATGCATGCAAATTAGGTTAACTCAGACACTTGGTTAAGCTATAAAACAAACTTTCATCTGGCATATTGTAAAGGAAGGATTTGTAAAAATCACTACACTATGCAATTTTTGTATGCTGTCATTATTTTAAACTATACTGACAAAAGTATCTCTATGGTACAACAGAACTTCCTACCCATGTGGATGTTTACGTATTATGCAAAGCATATTATGCAGCAATATTATGCAACAAGTATTATGCAACACGTCTTATGTAACATGTATTAAGTAACATGTGTTATGCAACACGTATTATGCAACACATATTATGCAACACATATTATGCAACACGTCTATACCCAGTATAAAAAGGAATGCAAAGTGCACTTTCGATTTTTATTCCTGATATTTTGTTACTAGCCCTAGTATCATTGTCAGGCGAACACAATGTTGGTCAAATGAATTTATGTCCCTCTGATGGTGATACTAGGACTAATGTCAAACAATGAAACAAAAATATTAAAAGCATCCAAGTAGTACATTTTATCACAAATCCACACCAGCATCTTCAAATACCTAGGTTTATACATGTAGAACATCTATTCAAAAGAGTCAAAAATTAGCAATGAATGGAAATGCGGCCAGTTCAAAAATAGAACGTTTATAGAATATAGAATGAAGTGCATATTAAAATTGAGCTGTTCAACAATGATTGAGCAACAAACTTGTTTTAGCTGTTGGACTGTTTACTTCAATCCTCATCATAAGCCTAAGATAGAACATAGAAAATCTCAAAACAAGTTATTACAATAAAACTGTTCAATGATAATAAAATGTATAATTATTACTGATTACTTACCGATATCCAGAGGTTGGACATGATGAAGACACCTGGATGAGTCTTGGGTACGATGGCATAACTTACTTATATACATATATAGTAGATAAGGAGCGGAGAGCAAGCTGCTTGGTTATGCTCTCCTAGTTTACTGTTTGAGCATAACATCAGCATAGTTTGGTATAATTGCTACATAATATCCACATACACATAACACGTGGTAATTTTAGACCATAGATGATGCTTTAAGCATCTAGATCAATGTTTAGTACTCATGCACGCTTCCTACTGTGATCTGTGATTGCAATTTTATACAGGTTTGCAATTATAAATACTGAATTAATAAATGAAAGTGAAACTTGAACCGGAAACTTCTATACTACTAATGTTACCATATTTTACTAAAACTGCAGAAGAAATAATTCAAGGCCTCTATAAAAACTTAGACTATATAAAACTAAACTTAAGGTGCATCCAACAAAAACTGAATTTAACTTGGTGGGAAGTTAATCTTAGTTACTACTTGCTAAAACCTTGAGACTGCTGGGGACATGTACAAATTGAACTTTTACATGAATTACTGTATATGGTAGATGGAAAATGAAATAGTGAGGTTATACAATGTACACACTTAAATCACTAACCTACATGTAAGCTACGCTATATACTGCCCTGTAGATAACTGTTCATACCAGATGGTCCCATTGTCGTACCCTGGCCACTGTAATTAAAACAGTGGTATTTATGTATTATAGCATAACTTCAGAAGGCTTCTGCTATAATTCCTCCAATGTATAAATCTACTGTATTGGAATGGATTTTGGTTTCTGGTATGGTCGTCCTAAGGCAACTCCCGAGTCCAAAGTGAAGTTCCTATGAGTGGTGCTAGGCCTTCTCATTACATGAAAGATTGATCGGTGTCAGTAGTCAAAGAACTACCAAAGACGACCCATATGATCCCGAGTCAATGCTTGTTTACTATACTGAGAAAGAGAGTGATCCGACCTAGTAGGCAGTTCGTGTTGCAAGGTCGAGGACCTTAACAACTAAAATGACCTATCTACGAAGTGAAAGTCTCTGTATATAAGTATAGATGTGTCTTTACTGAGATCCAAGCATGAACTGAGACAACAAACGTAAAAACAATGCCCTTTATATAGTAAGAGGAATTCCGGAGGAAGTTCCGGTAAAAAGGCCGGCGTAGTGTCGGGAAAAGACGACGTAGGGTCATCCGGAAATTGTGCAACAACATGGCGGCCGGAAGCCCGATGGCCGACCCAAAATGGGTCGGGTTATTACAAAAGATGCTTCGAATCATCTAAATCATATGCAAAATAAATATCAAGTAATTCTGAGAGGTCGAGCCTATTTACATGGGTATGAAAACAGTTCAATGTCTTAGCAAGGCTATATACAAGTATGTAATTATCGAATGTATGGTTAGACATGCAATACAAGGCAAGTATGAGTATAGAAACAGCTAAGTGCAAGAGAATAAGTGTTAGATGAGTTATAGTGCTGTGGCAACTACTAGGCACTTAGGGTGCTATAAGGTCCATCAGGGTGGCTGGAGTCGTATATACAAATGTCCTGAACCATTACAGTATTAGCAAAAAATCTCCAGATAAGTAATCAATGAAGAAAGTAGTCTTTATTTCAAAGACAACATATTGAGTCCCTAATGAGCTTCACATTATCTAGTAGAGTTGCTAACTCCCAAATTATATTGTTGGCCTGGTGTTACCAGTATTCATGAATGATGTGCACCAGTCTGGTTTTGCAAAACCAGACTGGTGCACATCGGTCAAAAATAGCCCATTACCTATAAACTAAACATCACACAAATAATGGGAATTAACCAGTGTAAGCAGTAGCAGCGCCAATAGTAGCAGTAGCAGCGGACTAAGGAATTAAAGACTGCAAACAAATATAGATTATTTGTAGATCATGTTCTGTTCTTCAACAGTATAGTTAACTGACAATGTATATTTATGTACTGGTATCATGCACAATGTAACAGCCTACAGAATAAGGTACTTAAAAGCATTTGAATGTATACCAATAATTGAATGAATGTACATGATTGTGTACTGACATACATGTATGTCAGTACACAATGCTATATTTGCAATTGAATAATTGCTATCAAACCAAAGCTAGCTATAATTGCTGTAAGCTGTTGTGAGCTGCAGATGCTATAGTGCAATATGTATAAGCTATTCAATTCTGCAACAGATTAAATATAGGCTAGATATTTTTAAACTGTAATCACTGATGATGCTTGCTTTAACAACATGTTGCATAATACTGGTATTCATGTGAGTGGTGTGCATCTACTCATCAGTCAGGAGTAGAGTATAATCTCATACTACCCAGTATCAAAATGGCAGTTTGGAGTCATTCTGTGGCGTACTTATCATTTTACTAGATATTTTTAGACCACGACCGACACTTTGAAGCAGCTAATCTTGCTTGTTAGTCTAGAGTCTGATGTTCTCTGTGGTATTGTTGTCTTTTATATGGATTTCCATCTGCTGGCCAAATGATAGTTAAAGAACTATTAATTTGTTAATGATGGTTAGGGTGATGAAGAGTGACTGCACATACACTTGAATGTTTGCTTACTTGGTGTAGAGTTTGGTATTTATGAGAGCAGAGTGCAATACCAACAGTACAAGTGCGCAAAGAATAATAGTTCTAGACGAAAGAAAGGAAACCATTCATGTGATGCAATTGCTCAGGATTGTAATCCTGTATTTCGTTCAATGAACACGGCATACTTGAACATAGCCGTGGATTGCGGTGTTTCAGACCCACTCACATATGCAGACACTTATATAACGGCCTGACAATGACCTGTATCACTTACTTTGTTTACTGCCTAGTTTATCTATTACATATGTCTAAGCTAATTATGCTTGCCTGAACTCACCCACTATTGTTTGTATCTTGCAATCATGTGAAACCTTGTTATACAAAGTATTTCTATGTTTTGAGCCTATCATAAATAAGGCCGACGTTACAGAATTTTATATATAATACGCTTCTCATGATTATAAGCATCTTTTCTAATGGCCAATCCTTTTTAGGTCGGACCTCGGCCTTTTGTCACCATTTTCTTACGCGATTTTTGGGGCAAATACTATATCGTCCCTCCCGATACTCTATCGGGCCTTTTACCGGAACTTCTACCAAAACTAGATTCAGTATAAAAGCATGAGCATTTTACTGTACAAATCACTTGATGATTAGACTCCAATAAAATCGCATCTCCCAACTCAACTTTACAGAGCCTTGGTCTCTTTGGACCATTCACCCGAACTCATCAGCGAGTTCGACTGAACATACTCTTTCACATACACTTTCATGAGCTCTAGCATCGGACCTATGGTCTCTATACGTGCATAAGCTACTAAATACTGTTCACTCTTTATGTAATGCTGGAAGCATAGCTTGGTCGACCACTCCCAAGCGCTTCCCACACTCATGCCATCTGCACCCGTGTGTACTCACCAGTAGAAACATTGCAATATTATGTTTTATGTTAGGGTACTTTGCTCTTTTAAAGTACATGTACTCGTATTTACTCTGCACTTAAAGCAAGACAATCCATAACTATGGATATATATTGAACATGTAATTACATGTATAATTCATGTACTTTAAAAATTGAGTTGTGTTCTCCCAACTTAGTATAGCCTTGTTTTCCCAAACTTGGAAAACTTCACTGATGATTATGATTATAGTGACCAATTATTACAAAAATGACACTGCACATGTTGTATTGATTTACAGTACTTCCAAAATTGAGGTGTGCTCCCCTAACCTAGTATAGCCAACATGGAGAACTCCACTAAAGATTATAATTATAGTGACCAAGTCATATTAAGCTGCCCAATGATGCCATTTGCGTACACTTTATTGAACACACCAGTCATGTACAATGTACATGTTACATGTAAATCTTGAATATGATAATATGGAGTGCCCAGCTGTTGAAAGTTTAAAGAACACTAACATTAAATAATATTTAAAAATCTTGTATATTTACAGTAGAACTTGCAAGAGTGCAATGCTACTTTTCAGAAACCAGGCTACCGATAGTCACGCTTTAATGTCTTTCACGGCCTTAATATTTGACACTTATTGTACTGCGAATTGCACAACATGCAATACATTTTTATTTTTATGGTATATTCAGTGTTCAAAGCGTGGTTATGCGGGAGTATACGGTGTGTACCCACCTCAATTTTAGTGGTTACACGGCCAGCAGGCGTGTACGCTCATTTTAATAGCTAGTTTTCCCCATGCAGTTGCTGTGGCCTTGATAGCGTAGTGGAAGAGTGCTGGGCACTCATCCATAAGGTCTCTTGCTCAATTCTCACCGGAGTACAACTTTTTTCATTTTAGTAATCCACTAATTTTTTAGCTACCATAAGATTAGGTGGATAGCTATACAATACTATCTGCGGGATTTCATGTACCGTGTACACACCTCAAATTTTCCACTTCAAACAGCCATGCTGCTGAAGAAGAAAGTGACATGTTAATTGGGTTTTGATCTTCTCTGAGGGCAAACTTATGGCAAGACTTCACTATCTAATCTCGAGCCTTTTTTCCTGACTTACTTAGTTTGCATCAGTCTGCGCTAAATTGGTCGATTGTGAGGAACATACTAGTGTAATGGACGACCCCAGTCCGTTTGCTAGCCGACGACCCTTAAGGCCGTCGAGCCCTTTATGTTATTATATAATAGTCTACCATTATAGTCGTCTTTGTTGTATCATAAATAGTATCCTGTAAGTGTTTAGCTTGTTACATAATCTTTAGTATATGATTATGTAACCTTTTCTATAGCTAATTATAGTGTTTGATTACTAGCCGTCTCTATCATGAACGGCCTTATTGTTATTTGAACGACCTTGTGTAAACGACCTACTACTGTGAACGGCTTACTAATGTAAACGGCCAACGGCCGGAACTAGTGGTTTTCTTTGTCTAGTATTTCCTTTGTCTCCTTCAGCTATATAAGGAGCTTGATTCGTGTTGTACTTTGCAATCTCTTGTATGCCTTCGTGCCCTCAAGATCACTCAATACATCATACATACACTTATATATTCTATGAGTTATATTGATGCGTTGATCAATTGATACTTGAGCATTACACTTTGAACATACGCTAGGGAGGTTGTTTTGGCTAGGTAGCCGTTCTCTGCATCTGCACCTACAAGTCGTCGGTGGCTTGTGTACAGACCTTGGGCCGTCTGGGACACATCCACAACATTGGTGGCAGCGGTGGGATTAGGCGAATCCCTGACGACTTGTAGCAAGGGCAGATAATGCAGAGGCGGAACCTAGCCATGGAGAGCACACGGTCATCCGCAGGGGAGGATACCGGAGATGTTCACAGACTGGTGGGTCTTGTGGAACGACTGTTACTGGAACAGCCTCGTCCAGCAGTACAGGCCTTCAAGGCACCCTGCTACGACGGCGGCAGTGACGTCGAGTTCTTCATTCGCCAATTCCAGGCCGTCGCTACGGCGAACGGCTGGAATGAGGCGGCCACCTTCTTACATCTCCGGAACTCGCTCTGTGAGGCGGCCAAGGATTGTGGACGGCCAGATACCACTGCAGGGATCTGGGTAGCTCTCAGGAGCCGTTTTGGTATGTCCCCTCGGGAGGCACGCCAACGGCTCGGTCAGTTGAGGAGAGACCAGCACACTCCACTTCAGGCACATGCTAATGAAGTGGTAAGGCTGGTCGAACTGGCTCATGGGGACCTGCCAGAGGCGTATAGGACGACCCTGGCAGTGGAGGCGTTCACGCAGACGTTGGGCAATGGGCACCTCCAACGGCACCTGTTGGCGGTGGGAGCCAGGGATATGGAAACGGCCGTGCGAGCGGGCACGGAGTTCCTTAATGTTCAGGCTACCCCCGTCAGGACGGACCGAGGAAGATACTCCTCGGCCGTCAGGGCGGTGTCATTAGAGGACGGCCCACCCATGGAGCGGGAAGAACAGGAGGAGCGGCTAGCCTGGCGGGATGAAATGCAGGAAATGGTGCAAAAACTGCAGGTTATCATCCGACAGGTAGTAGAGCTCAAGGAGTTGGCCAAACAGAAGAACATGCCACCCCCAGTGTCCAACAACCCAGTCTCATGCTGGCACTGTGGAGAAGAGGGGCATGTACGACGCTTCTGTACGGCCAAGGAAGGGAGCCAGGCTAAGCAGTCGGGAAACGGGCGAGGCCCGGTTCAGTAGAGACCACTGCTAGCCGGGCCGTCACTGAGCTGAGAGTGGACGGCCACACGGTCGGGGGCCGTTCCTTTGCGACCCCCATCACACCCAACCTCTGGAGAGGCGCTGCCCACCAGGTAACCCCGGTGGACCTAGCCCCCCTTGAGGCAATGTGTGTCGATCAGTTGGTAGTGAAGGATGGCCAGCCGTCGCCCTCTGTCGCCCGACGGAGGAGGAGGAGACGGCACCAGCGCCGAAGGGACACAAAAAGCCAGGAACTACATTTGGAGAGTTTATATGTAGACGGCCTGGTAGGAGGAGTGAGGGCCCGTTTCCTGATTGACTCAGGTTGCACGGCCAACATGCTCGCTCCTAGAATTGCGGCAGCAATACCTGATAGCAGAAGACCAGATAGGCCGTTCACGCGTACGACGGCTATGCTGGCAGATGGGTCTAGACTCCCACTGGAAGGGACGACCCAGGCTGAGCTCTGTATTGGTAAAACCTGTGGCGAAGAAACATTTGTGGTGGGACCCATCAGGGCAGATGGGGTGATAGGGATGCCTTTTCTGACGGCACATGACTGTGCGTTAGATTTCAGGAGGCGGAGTTTGGGCATATATGGTGAGAGGATCGCCTGTACCATTGGCTCTGGTACAGAGACGACCCCCGATGAAGTAGCGCGACAAAGGCGTCAGACGACGGCCAAGCTACATACCGGGACTCCCATAAGCGACCCCAGGGCGCCAGAAAACATGCAGACGCGAAAACGACCAATCCGGGTCCAGTCTGTCTCTGTTGGCCCCAATGAGCGTTGTGGCAAACAGGTGCGAAAACGGCCATCCACGGCCCAGCCTGTCCCTGTAGCAACGGACTCCCAGCGTCCAGATAGAGGGCGAGGTAATCCTGCACTTGAACGAACCACCCAAACGTATGCCGTCACAGACAGCACAGGCAGAGCTCAGGCCGTCCCTTGGCAGTGGACGGCCAGGATCCAGAAACGGCCAGTCGCCGAGATAGGGCGTGGCCTAATGCGGACGACCAACCGCAGTGATGTCTGGAGTCCATCAGGTATTAGCGCTGCCTATATAAGTGGGGACACTTTCTTCGAACAGTGCAGTTGTGAGGGAATTACTACGCGGACCACTCGTTTCCGCTCATGCGCATCTTGTTTGCAAACATTTTGCCTTGGGCCAACGTGTGATATCCCGGAGAATTCAGAACCTTATAACTGTACTACACTTACCTGGGAAGAGAGTATGGATCCCCAAGGTGAGTTATGGGATGAGCTGGCTTCTCTGGAGCTAGATAAGTCGTTGGACGACCCAGGGTTGGACAGTAAGTCGTCCGGACAGTCTGATGTGCTGTTGGATTCCTCACTCGAAAGTTTGGCTACTACATTAAACACTCCTACGAGGCCCCTATCTGGGAACGTTGGTTCTCAGAGGGTATGTAGAGTGAGTAGTAGTCCAGACTCGAAAGGGCCACACACACAGGCTACCTCCGGCGGCCCTGTCACCAGCGACTTGGAAGCTTCAGGGAAGGGCACCACGCCTGGTTCAGTTTTTACTACTGTAATAGACTGCACACCTACGCCGAAGTTCGTAGGCAAACTTAAGGGAAAGGTTATGCCTTCTCCTGACCGTTTCCTACGGACGTTCGAGGCTAGGGCCGTCCAGTCGTCTGTACAGAGTGTCATAAATACTGAATCTGTGCTTGTAGGTGAAGCAAGTCCCATGGAGATGTCCCCCAGTCAGTGTGGCGCTGGCTGCAACGTAGGAGAAGGGAGAGTGACCCCTGGAGTAGAGCAACGGGCCGCTGAGTCGACGACCCCTCCAGTGGACGACCCTGTCGTCGCTGGAGGAAAGTCGGCTCAGTTGGAGTCATCTGCCAAGGGGTCGGACCTGTTGGGTGATGGGGAGCCAGTCTCTGCCGTCTTGCCGTCGGTGCAAGTTCGTGTAGAGCCGTTGTCTCTCACGCCCAAGCAGGTTGCGGAGCTGCGGGCTGGCCCCATACCAGACCAGTGGCTATCATCGGGCTCACGAAAGATGATAGACGTCTGTATGGAGGGTTCCGGGAAGAACCGGCATTGCACCATATGCCTCTTCCCTGGGACGGCGAAACGGGTACGGACCCATATCATGCAGCATGTGGCTAGATGCTACTGTGGCTGTAGGTATGAAAATGTGTCCCGGGACGCTGTCTGGAGCCATCAGCACCGTGGCAAGAAGCAGAAGAGATGTGCCCAGGCTGGGGTGATTTACCGGGTTGATGCGGCCTCCTTTCCTGCCTTTAAGAGAGCAATGGGATGGCCTGCATCTCTCGGCTGGTCGGTGCCAGTACCTTTCTTACTGGGACCCGATGGTCGCAAGACCAAACCAGATACAGCTGCTCCTTCTCTTCCTTCCACTGAGGAAGGTGGGAGTAGTACAGCCCCCAGCCTTGGAGTACGAATGCCAGCCTGGCACCCGAAGGCAGCGCCCGCTGCTTCGATGGTGTCAGGTGAAGAAAAGAAGAAGATGTCCCCAGCAGAGCAGAACCGGACACCAGCAGTCGAGGAGCCAGCCCTCCAGATCACAGAAGCAGATGTCACCCTGGATGAGCCCACGTCTCCCAACTCTGATAGCTCACCACTCCCCCAGGCAAGCCAGCCGCAGAAGAAGCCAGAGGCACCCGTCTCTCCTGTCCGCCGGAAACGGCCGCTTCCTTCTGCACAGATGCTACCTCGGAGTTCCCTATCAGACCCCAGACGACCATCCAGGGACCGTTCCCCTGCCAGTGAGGAGCCTAGGACTTCTAGACGCCATGCCCGGAGACCCTCTGAGGACAGTAGAAGTCGGAGCCCACTAATGCCAGCCCACTTTGACAAGGAGCTGGAGCGGCAGCTGACAATAGAGCCTTACTCTTATGGTTACGACCAGCAGTTGAGGGATGTCTCAGACCCTTTACGGAGACACCTACGCGCAGCAGACAGAGTAATCAACCATTTAGGGACCAAGAAGGCACAGCTAGATGGAGTGGCCCGTAGCAGAGTATCTGACGAGTTGAAGCGAGTGAAACGAGAGCGTGCTACCTACCAGAGGCTAATGCAAGAACTTCCCTGATCCGGTATACACTGACTCTCTTGTATATATCTTGTGTGTCTCATATCTTATCCATATTATTATCATGTGTGAACTTATATATATGCTGTACCTTTTTTGCTAGTCGTGCATTACTATTTTTGTCATTGGAATCCTAGTGTCTCCAATTGGGGGGGATTGTGTAATGGATGACCCCAGTCCGTTTGCTAGCCGACGACCCTTAAGGCCGTCGAGCCCTTTATGTTATTATATAATAGTCTACCATTATAGTCGTCTTTGTTGTATCATAAATAGTATCCTGTAAGTGTTTAGCTTGTTACATAATCTTTAGTATATGATTATGTAACCTTTTCTATAGCTAATTATAGTGTTTGATTACTAGCCGTCTCTATCATGAACGGCCTTATTGTTATTTGAACGACCTTGTGTAAACGACCTACTATTGTGAACGGCTTACTAATGTAAACGGCCAACGGCCGGAACTAGTGGTTTTCTTTGTCTAGTATTTCCTTTGTCTCCTTCAGCTATATAAGGAGCTTGATTCGTGTTGTACTTTGCAATCTCTTGTATGCCTTCGTGCCCTCAAGATCACTCAATACATCATACATACACTTATATATTCTATGAGTTATATTGATGCGTTGATCAATTGATACTTGAGCATTACACTTTGAACATACGCTAGGGAGGTTGTTTTGGCTAGGTAGCCGTTCTCTGCATCTGCACCTACAAGTCGTCGGTGGCTTGTGTACAGACCTTGGGCCGTCTGGGACACATCCACAACACTAGGCCACTATGTTTGTGATCTTATCCAAAATATCTATTCAGCCTATCCACCATTGTTACTGAAAAGCCTGAACTAATAGTTTGACGCGATGCCCACCTTTCGAATTTTGCTTATTGTTAAATGTCTTGCGAGGTCATTGCTCACGAAAACTAATAGGAAAACTAACAGAGTGGTTTTCCCTGTTTGCATAGCAAAATTGTCATGCGTCTATTTGTAATTATTGAAAAGGGAGTGAAAGTAGACGTTTGATGCTGGGAAAGTGGTTTGACTTTGGCCGGCCCAGCCATACAGGTGGCTATTTGCAGGTGGCTACGGCCTTTTTCATTGCTATTCAGCAATAAATTACTTAGTCGTGCTACTTATATTCCCAGCACTGATATTCTAGTAACAACAGTGCAACTAGCGCTGAGCTAACAAGTTAATCACATTCTAAGCTTCTAGCCTCATCCAATCAGCTGTCAATCAACTGTCCTATAGTGCAATGTTAGCCATATTAAAATTTGTCTACTCATGGAATTATTTCAATAATGGAAGCGTGACTCCACACTAGTTGTTAATTTCCTTGTATACGTGTCGCCATGTAATGTAAGTAGTAGTATCAGTGCAGATCTGCACAGACATTTCCCCACGGATTCAGCCAATCACAGAGCCGTATTTCGGATTCTGACCAATCAGGAGCCACCACCCTCCGTGACCTTCGTCAAGGACACCCGGAACTAGCCATCAGTGAAGATCTGCACAGACATTTCCCCACGGATTCAGCCAATCACAGAGCCGTATTTCGGATTCTGACCAATCAGGAGCCACCACCCTCCGTGACCTTCGCCAAGGACACCGGAACTAGCCAAAATTTCCCCACGACCTTGCCAAGGTCGCGCTCCAGAACTGAGCGTTTCCTCCTCAAAAAATTTCCTAGCCGCGAACGAAAAATCTCCAAAAATTTTCCTAACAGCGACCGAAAAAATCTCAAAAAATAATCCTAACCGCGAACGAAAAAAATCTCCAAAAAAAAAACTTACCTCCAATGAAACGCCTCCGTCCTCGATTCTCTTAAAATTCCCCAACCTCTCCCTCGCGCCTCTTCTCTCCACGCCTCTCGCCTCTCGAATGATCGCCACCGACTCCGTCCCCCGCCTCTCCTATTCCAAGCCCCGCCCTCAAACCTCGGAATCTCCGCCCCGACCCTTTGACCAATCGACTGTGGACGAGGGGTGGGAGCCGGCCGCCAGCCGGGTCCCTCCCGCCCGGAACCCGTCGCGTTCTTCCCGACTATCTCCCCGGGGTTTTGAAATTCGTATCACCATTTTCTCGGGTTTCGATTAATAATACGTATATTTTATCGTATTCCTTAGAAAGTATATAATGATAGAAAGTATAGAGTAGAACACAAGGTGTATAAAATAAATGACATATATAACGCACATATAGTAAGCGAGAATATCGTGTAAGCTACATAATTTCATCATTCAAAACTACAATTTAATATAGACTCGAGTCCATTTATATGCACCGATCTTGGTATGTTTTTACCAATCATTTTACCATACATTCTCGAGAGTAGAGCTCTAACGGAGTGATCACGCATTTCTTCTGAAGTAATTGTGATGAGACGCTTAATGATCTTAGACATGCTCCATCTTCTAGCTCGTAAGAGGCAGAATAGAATGCAATAATCCCCGCACACATTACTCAGTTCTCCTTGAATACAGTCTCCATTCCATCGGATGATTACATCATTTCTCTCAAGCATTTCGCACATATCGGGATAAAAAGATGGTGGGAGTCCGTAAGAGTCAAAGTAGTCAATCTCTTTGCTAGTTGAGAAAACTGATATCCAGTGTTCACCGACTCTATCACTCGAGTGGGTGTTGAAGACGTAGGTCCCGGGAGTGGAAAAAGAATTTATAAAGTGATCTCTCGGCATAACACCTCTGAATAGACTAGTACTCTCTTCATCATCGGTGAGGATGCGCGCTATACTAATCGTATCCATCTTTACATCATACCGGCAACCATAGATACTTTGTGATTACTGTTCATATAAATGATATCGTCTTTTTCTTCGTATACGAATAGACTCAATGTTGTATCCGTAGCTCTCGCGAATGAGAGATTGACAGAAAGACATCCGTTTGAAAGTAGGTGAAAGTTGTCGTCGCACAAGTCTTCCACTCGTATAATCAGGCTCGTATCTTCTCGTTACAGGACTACCGTCTATAAGTAGTTCGACAGAGCTTACATCATATGGTGTAAACTTAAACGGATTCTTAGAGTAGGCTCCACTTTTGGCGGTATGATCTAGTAGACCCACGAAAACGCAATTAGGACGTTGACCACCCTGATCGAAATTGATTCTCACACTCTGCTGTCCTCTAGCAATGACATGGAAGTGAGTCTTAATTCTATCGATGGGTAGCTTTATACTTTCTTCTTCTCCAACCCACACATCCATCTGCGCTTTTTGTAGTGAAGGATTTGCCTGTACGCGTCGTACCCACAACTCGGCTTTAGTTATCAAAATCCTCGCTGTATGAGCAAGATTTTCAGCAGCACCGGCGAGAGACATTTGTGGTGCAGCACGCTGTAGGGTGAGTCTTGAACCCACTCCGGGTGGAATAACTCTTCCTTGAGCAAAAACGCTCAGTCTAGGTCTCCCGTAGAAATTCATCTCCCCACTCGATAGTAAAGGGGTTTTTCTGACTAATTTATCAGCATTTGTAATGTCAGCATAGTCATTTCCAGTACCATCATCTTCAGTCCATCCGCTACCCACAGCCATATAAGACTTTTTCGCGTCTTTACCATAACTGAGTAAATTCTCAAGATAGGCTCGAAATGGATAGTTTCCTTCGTATTCTACATCTTGTCCAGCTAGTTGAAAAGTAGCCGTTGAGAAGAGGGAATGCATAAAGTTATCACCCTTAATATAGAGAACATCATTAGCAGCTTCGGGGAAATTATTCCCATCCGCTTTGATCACTTTGACTGTTACGGCTAGGTAACTTTTCGATAAGTCTGTGTAAAGTTCATCCGATGGTGGGATTACAATCTCAATAGCACCCTCTTGAGATTGTGTAATAGGTGCTAGGGGTATCCACTCTCCTCGGAGTACACTAGTGTGTGTTGGAGGGGTGGCGAATAAATCGAAGGCTGAGTTTACAGTATCCGCAGAGTCTTCGGAGACTTTAGAAAGTGCTACAGCTCGATGGTTGACAGACATGCTTTATATCTACTTCTTTCTCCGTTGACAACTTATTCGTAACTGCTTTCCAATAGTATATTCTTTGATATATATATATATATATTATTTTAGTCAAATATAGTTCTCTTTCCTCGCCGCTTCTTTTTACTAACCCTAGAAGAAGAGGCTTGCCCTCCAGCTTTTTTTCTTTTAACTTGAGAACTACGTAGTACACCCTCAACATCATGTAGAAGATCTCCACCGGCCTCACGGAAACGCTTACTCGCAGATGTCTTAAAATTTTCTCCTTTTATTACATCTCCCAGTAGACCAGCACCAGTTGTTAGAAGTTTCTTTCCAATTGTTTTAGCTCCTTTTTTCAAGAGTGGTAACACTCCTCTTGCCAGACCAGAAAATAGAGAGCCAATTCCATTACCCGTCATGACAGGGCGTACTCGATATACATACATTCCATCTCCTACCTGAGAGTTGTAGTAGTCTTCATACATTTCACTAGAGTCAGTCGGGAAGTATGGAACTATACGCGGAGCCATGATATTCACTATAATTCTAAACTTCTCCAAGAGGTCTAAAAGGAACCGTCAGCACAACCTTTCCACTACGAAAGGAGACTCTCTCACCATCATCGCGCCTTATATCTATTTCAATGAGATCGGTACTGGTATTCGAGACGGGTGAGTACTGTACATTACAAAACTCTCGAAACACTGTACTATTCCTCTCAGTCTCAGTTATCGGAATGGTGCGTAAGAGAGGAACTAGACTATCCCCCACGAGTCTCGGTGCTACAACTGATGAGTATACGTAGAGTGAAGTGAAGCCTGCGTTGATATCAGGAGAATTCGGACTGCGAGTTACCTCTGCTTCATAGACTTTATTAGGCTCAAATCCAAGGATCCAGGCTACATCTCTAGAAAGTCTTATTGAATGAGTATTTCCTCGTATCAAGATAAAAGACTCATTACGTAAAGCATCGTAGTAAAAGTTTACTTCATTTTCTAAAGAAAAGTTTATCAAAGATCTATTGATTTCCGTTAGCAGTTCTCCTATTGAACTATACCTTCCATTTCTGATATTACAACGTCGAGGTACGCTCTCACTTGTATTCTTTACTTCAACATAGCCGAGCTCGATATTCCTCCAAGAAACGGGATATTGTATATCGAGGAGTCCTACTTCCCATTGTGATGAAGGAAGATTAAGCGGTCTCGCCAACTTTGTCGTAAAGTGTGCATTAGTATTAGAAGCCTCTCCTCCAAGCAATACATTCGAGGTAAGTGTGACATTGAAGGCCATCTTTAGAGTGAGGATGATTACACGAGTTGTAGAGATTTATACTGTTTTATACGAACTGGCTAGAATCAATCCAACTATTGAATGAGTCAGGATATCCCATCCACTTTACGAAACTCTCTTCTCTTCCCCGCCTTCTCCTCTTGCGTAAGACCTTTTCTACTTTAAACGTTTCGGGAAGGTCTACTGGCACCAACTCTTGACTGTAAAATGTCCCCTCAACATCTTCTCCATTCAGATCTTTTAATCTGTAAACTGGAGGAGGTGTGCGAGAGAATGTCTTTGACAATGAAGATCTCAGTTGAATAGTTCGCTGTAAAACCACGGTCAAAGCTTCCACGAGCCATTGATATCCTTACATGATCTCCAGGTGTAAATGTTACCCTCTTTTTATTAACCCATCGTTCAGGGGATGATTTGAACAGGCGCATCCAAATATCTTCTTGATTATCTTCATCAACTTCATTAGGCTTCATACCTATAGAGCGATTAAAGCTGTTGTTATAGCTAGACACCAAATCATCTAGATCGTCTAAAAATCGACCATCACCTCTGTAAGTTAAAAGTCTGTGAAGCTTTCTTCTCAACGTTCGATTAAAACGTTCAATAAGTGAAGCTTTTATAACCTCATTTTCTGAAGAAAAGGGCAAAGGGCATGTTTCAAATGCGCCGGAAGACACAGGAACAATCAGTGCCCGATTTGAACCAAGTGCATAAAGTGTGAAGGCCACAACCACCACTACCTGCTATGCAAAGATGAGGCTGGTAGTGTAAGAAATACGAGTGAACCCGTGAGATCACCTGGAACTCTGGAAAAGATGACTAGTCACACTAGACAGGAGGCTTCTTCCTCTGTGTTCCCAATACAAAGCGTGGCGGTGGCCGGATCATCTGTCAGAGCGATTATCTTCTCTGATGGTGGGTCCAATGCCACTTATATAGCCAATGAATCCGCTAAACGATTAAACGCTCGAAAGGTCGGCGCAACGCTCTTGAGGATAACTCGAGTAGGTAACTCGGTGACCGATCACAGAGCTAGCATTTACAGAATCAGGCTGATGACTCCAAAAGGAGAATCGGTCCCAGTCATAGCGTATGGGATGGATGAAATTACGGGATTAATACCTAGTGTCAGCATGCCTATGCTTAAATCACTTTTTCCTCACAGGGACGATTTGTTGGAACTCGTTCGCCAAGAATGTAAAGTTGATATTCTACTCGGGAATGACTATTACGGGTACCACCCCAAGGTAGAAATTGATAAAGCTGGACTACATCTTAGTTTGATGGAAGGGATTTTGGGACGATGCTTACAGGGTTCACACTCCTTGCTGAGACAAGGGCCACTGGGTAGTAGTCTAATAGGATCTTCTTGTGTAGAGAATGAGACGGCTGTTGAGTCAGTGCCTTTACTGGCCAGCGATTCAAAACGAACCTCTGGTGAAGAGAAGGACGTAGCGGTTGAGCCTGTGCCACTGCTGGCCGGCGATTCAAAACGAACCTCTGGTGAAGAGAGGGACGTAGCGGTTGAGCCTGTGCCACTGCTGGCCAGCGATTCAAAACGAACCTCTGGTGAAGAGAGGGACGAAGCGCTTGAGCCTGTGCCACTGCTGGCCAGCGATTCAAAACGAATCTCTGGTGAAGAGAGGGACGTAGCGCTTGAGCCCGCGCCACTGCTGGCCAGCAATTCAAAACAGACCTCTAGTGAAGAGAGGTATGTCGCTGTTGTGCCTGTACCAGTGCCAGTTGGCAGCTCAAAAGGGTCATCTGGTGGAGGGAGTGACGTGGTTGTTGCATCCGTAGGATTACTGGCTAGTGGTGCAGTGGAGTCCTCCTGTGTAGGGAATGATGCAACTTTCTGTGTAAGATCCCTGGCTAGTAGTGCAGTGGGGTCCTCCTGTGTGGGGACTGAGGCAGTGCCGTCAGCAGATTGCTTGACGGGGCCAGGCTTAGGGACCAGGGGCCCGGCCGTCTGGTCAGTGGACTTAGTTGGCGAGGTGCGGTCTCGATGCCATTGCTGTGGGAGACGTCCCATTCCGTGGCGCACCTGTTTGTTCAGACTGCGGCGGCGTTTGAGAACTATCCAAAGCAACTCTCGGTATGACAAAAAGAGAAAGACATGGATTACCACATATCCATGGATCATGAATCATCCCGGTACACTAAAAGTGGAAAGTCAATCTTCTGCGAGCTCTTTAAGAGACATAGTTTTATCTAGTGATTTAAACACTGCATATATAGCTAAAGCAAACTTTAGTAGAGGCCTTTATTTAGTAACTAGAGTAAAGGTAAGATACAAGAGTAACCGTATAACGGTATCAGTAAGAATAGTAAGACAATTACAGGAGGTAGTGATATCAAAAGGTAATGTATCACAGTCATACTATAGCATATATCAGTTCTTGTCCCAACATCATATCTCTGCATGTACATTCGTTACTCGTCTACTTGCATCTCGGATATGCCGGCTCAAAATTTTTTTGGTCAGTTGGCTTGTTAGATGTCGCATATCATGATGTCATGACCAGTTATGTATGTGATTTTATGTTACTATTAGAGTAGGTTAAAGTATTCCACATTTGATTGCAATAGTTATAGATATGTGTTAATGTTATGTTACTACTAGAGTAAGTACAGTATTTTACATGTGATTGCAATAGTTGTGGATACATGTTGGGCCAACTCCAGTCCCTCCGGTGTGTCAGGCTATATAGCCTGACCAGCTGGCTAGCTGTGCTTGGCCCGGCATGTATCTGGGAAAGCTGGTTTTAAGCAGTAAAGTACTGTGTTTCAGTCAATGTGATTGAGAAAAAGTAAACTGTGTCTACGTTTTAATGTACAATGTAAGTACCTGTATTACTTTTTATCTGTGTTATTTTATGTGATTAATCCAATGTATTTTAATATTGTTTTATGTATTAACATTGATGTGGTTGGCAAACTTTTAACTTGTATGTGTAAATTTTAGAGCAAGAGGCCAACATTAATTACGGTGTGGCACTAATAAAGATTATAAATGTTACACCAGTTGGTTAACAAGGCCTTTCTGGATGAACCAGTACAGGTTCCAATACAGCCATAACCAGGCACGCACTGACCCAGAAGTATATCAAAGCTGTCACATCGTCTAAGAGCTCAAAAGACAGGCTTACATGACATTTAGTCAAGTCTAGTCTAGTCAATACATTGGTGAGTCCAAGTCAAGTCGACTTGTAACATGACTTGACTTGGCTTTGACTTGGAAAGTCAAGTCAAAGCTCTGGTAGTATTCATAGTAGTAGAGCTAGTGTTAGCTGTAGTAGTAGTAGTAGTAGTAGTAGTAGTAGTAGGTTTAACTTGCAATATGGCAGCATAATTATTATAATTATGTACAATGTATGATAGGCAACAATGCTTAAGCAAGAATCAGAACACCAAATTGATTAACACACTTGCATGACATGTAGCAGTTTTAAAACATCAGTTATGGTGTAAAATATCTAATCTAATGACAATCACACATACATGTATTTTACATCACGATGACCCATCGCTATTGTAATGTCCGTTATGGTTCCACTCGTACACTTAATGTAATATTGGGTGTGATGTCCGATAACTGCCAAAGGTTATTGGTTACTTGTGCTTATAAAGTCATGCTAGGGATGATGTGTGTATCGGCAGGTGAAGAGCCTATGGTAGGGTAAATCAAGAAAGAACAGTACTTGTAATAATGAGTTCTACTCAAGCCGACCCATAGTCCACAGTTGATGTGCTATACTATGCTTGAGAAAGAGTATGTTTTGTCCTAGTACAAGAGTTCAGGCGCCAACGTCCGAAGGGACCTCTGACTGGAACTAATCTTAGCTACGAGAGAAGAATCTGTATAAGTAGTATATACTTGTACAACGTCTGTTGCTGTATTGAGATCCAATCATCAACTAAGACAATGACAGTATAAAACATACGCTTTATATACTATTGGGTTTTCGCTAAACGGACGACATTAAATCGTCTGGAAATTGTGCAACAACATGTCTGCCAAAGGGGCTGAACTTATATTTAAATTATATTATTGCTAATATTCTTTGGGAAAACATCAGTGGCGACTGGCTTTAGTTATTCGGGACTTCCCGAGCTTTGTATAGATCCGAAAGATGTTCCAGGTTCATGGAATAGATGGCTTACAGAATATAAATTATGTATTAAAATGAAAAGCTTCAAATTGGGAAATGGTAAAGTTACTGATGAACATGGTGTTGAAACTTTGGTTCCAAAATTCACTGATGAAGGTAAATTATTAGTATTATTGAAATCTATTGGCTCGGAAGGTAGAGAGACATTACTGTTCACGGGTTTGGATTTAGAAGGAGTCAATACCACATATGATGAGGCTTTGAGGCTCTTGGTTAATCACTATCAAAGGGAAGATGGCCTATATGTTAGAACTTACAGTTTTGTAAAAGTACAACAATATGCTAGTGAAGATCCTAGGTATTATTTGAACAGAGTTGAACATTTAAGTAGAGGTTTACAATTTTTTCATACTGAAATTGATAGAGAACCCTTACAAACGACATGTAGACAATTAGCATTAGTGCTAGCAGTTACAGGTTTGAGAGACCAAAACATGTGTAGAGAGCTTATAGCAAGGGATGATTTGACTTGGGAGTCAGTCACAAAGTTAATAGTGAGTTAGGTTTATTAGCTATAAAAGCGGAGCCAGTGGGCGAAGTTAAAATAGAAAGTAGTAGAAAAGGTGGAAGCAGGGAAAGAAGGGGTAGATACAGTTCTAGTTCTACAGACAGTTACAGGCGTACTAGTACACCTGAAAGGAAAGATGTGGTTAGATGTTATAAATGTAATGGAAAAAATCATGTTGCCAGATGTTGCCCTAAAATTATATGTTACAAATGTAAAAGGAAAGGTCATCAGGCTAGAGATTGTGAGACAGAGTCAGGGTCTTGGGCCAGATAGTAGAGAGGGCAGTGTTCCAGAGAGTACATGTCGTGTTGCTTGGTAATAGTTTTCGCGCATGTGCCACCATAGTTACATAAACATGACATGACTTGTTTACTGTGATTTACAGGCCATAGAAGTCTCAGGTGGTGAGCGGGAATCTATGGCTCTTCCTGCTGCTCAGAATGCAGATTCTAGTGTACAAGTTAGCTAGAACTCTAGTGAATGAGTCAGTGTGGGTGTGGAAGTAAAGTCAGAAGGCGCAGAGTCTCAGATTGTTACTGTTTATGGGCCCTTCTACTCGGAGGTGACTAGAAATGCTAGTTTAGGACTTTCAGATCCAGAAGTGTGACTTTTCGGAGGACACGGCGGGAGGGGGGCTCAGTGGGGAGAGGAGGGGAGGACAGGTGGAGAGAAGCGGACGGGCAGGTGGAGGAGGGGACGAGCGTGCGCATAGCACACCTATCACCCAAGACAGGCGGGTTGCGAGAAAGCGTGGAGTTTTATTGTTAGCGGGAGTTCTAGAAAAGACCCGACTTGATTTTGGTGACCCCACCTGCAATGGGGGTTAGTTTCTTACGCTTTGCACATAGACTGGGTTCAAGGAGGGGGCTTCAATTGATAGGATGGGTGGGGATAGGCCCCGGCTTGGGTTTGGGATCTAGGGCTAAAATTGGGCCGGGTTGGCGGGGCATCTGTGCAGATCTGCACTGACTAATACTACTACCGTGTTTCCATACAGAAGTATCAGCTCTAGAGTCACTTGTTTTGTTAAACAAATGAGAACCCGGTGTAGACCATGACCATCATTCATCTTTTAGTTGTGAAGTAAAAATTCTTTAAGCTACTGCACTCCTCTGCCATCGGTAGCAGCAGCTGTATTTGGTTTTATTTCAACATTTATCGCCTAAGTAAAGTTGTACACTTGTATATTGAAGCATATGAAACAAACACAGATATAACCAGTTGCCAGTTAACCAGTTAACTCCGGTCTTAAAACATTTGATAACATGTTGATTTTGTATGAAATTCCAAACTACATGCTGTATGTATGCTGATATGTTGCTCGTAAAATAAACTTTAGTAGCATAACCAAGCAGCTTGTTTTCTCTCCTCATCTACTATATAAGTAAGTTTCAGCATATTTTCCAAGACATACTCATCCAGGTGTCTCCATCAGGATACCGGTAAGTTATTGTTAGTCCGTGTCTCTTTGTTATATTACATGCAGTAGTATTATTGTAAGGCTTTATGGCTTAGGGGTTAGAATGCTGAGCCCTCATGCTACAGGTTCCAGGTTCAAATCCCGCTCACGTGGTGTTACTTGTAGGAAAAGCATCCAGCTACAATTTCTCCTGTGCCTCATATAAAATTCTTTGGAGTCATGCAAGCCAGCATGGCTTCAAGGCAACTCCTCTACCCCTGCCAAAAGGAGCCCATATCATCTGGGCCTTTCTCGCAGGGAGTTGGCCAGCACTGGCACCACCTAGCAGTGCAAGCTGCAAGGGACTGGTCACGCCAATGAGTATAAGCTGGAGAGTTTTTATGGGTTAATCACACGAGTGCCGATGTCAGCACAGGTGTGAGAAGTGCTTGGAAGTGGCCGACCAAGCTTACATGATTGGATAATAGAGACAATACATAATTCATACAGTTAATTACATGTAATAACATCCATATTGTAGTGTTTGTAATAGCTTTGTAGCTAATAGCTTTATAGCACTAAAGCTAATGTAAGGAAATATATATAAGGATGCATGTATGTCTTAGGAGTCAGTTATAATGAGAATAAATTACGTCAGTACAACACTAAATTGGCGACGAGGATTATTTTCAACAGATATATTATAATGGCAGCTGGTGGAATGCTGATTCCTAGACTAGAGAAAGATGGAGATGTGGAGGCATTTTTGGAACGCCTTGAATGTTATTTCACAGTTGCAGGGACAGCAGATAATAGTAAGGTATCTGTCTTATTAATGGGACTCACATCCGTGCAATATGAAACACTAAGAAGCTTAGTATCACCTGCATTACCCAGTTCCATGGACTTAGCCGACCTAAAGACTCAACTTACGACTCACTTTGGAGCACCAAGGAATAGGAAACTAGAAAGAATTCAATTTCGATCAGTGAGTAGATTTAGAGAGGAATCGATAGCTGAATTTCAGGTGAGGGTGAGGAGAGCTGCCATGAAATGTGAGTTTGGTGATAAACTAGAAGAAAATTTACTAGAACAGTTTATTGCAGGGATCAATAATCCAGGTCTATCTAGGAAACTCATTGAAAATCAAACAGTTACCACTTTGACCGCAGCAGTTAATTTAGTTAATACTGCTAGGCTGTTTGAAGAAAGCACACCAGGGATAAAAGATGAGATAACTAAGGTAGACGACAGGAAAGGAAGATCATCAAGGAAGGGTGTTATTTGCTACAGATGTACCAGGACAGGACACATAGCTTCTGATGACAATTGTCCAGCAAAAGGAAGAAAATGCAAAGTTTGTGGGAATAATGGACATTTTGCGGGATCCAAGTACTGTAGGAGTCATGGAAAGGATACATTTACAGCTGCTACCAATACAGTTATGGAAAAGACAGACAGTCATGAACAAAGAACAGCACTGGATTGCTTTGGGTATGATAACACTATAAACAACATTAGAGGTGGTACACCTAAATGTATAGTTGATGTCGCAGGTGTATCAACCGAGTTTATTGTTGACTCCGGTGCTGTGAATAACGTTATTGGCAGACATACCTATCGTAGAATCAAAAATAGAGTGAACTTAGAGCCTGCTACAAAACAATTGTATGCTTTTGGTCAGTCTAGCCCATTACCTTTACTAGGTCAGATTACAGCTAACATTTTTATTAATGGTAATAATGTGAAGGCTATAATTTTTGTATTTGATGGAAATTCTTGCAACCTTCTGTGTGCTGAAACAGCTAATGAACTAGGTATAATTAAGTTGAATACAGTAGGTAGTGTAGACAACATTATTGATATAGGAAGTTTTGTTAGGGCCAAATACCCAGAGCGTTTTATAGGGGTAGGGAAGCTAGAAGGAGTTCAGATCAAGTTGCATGTTGATAGTGCTTGTGAACCAGTTGCCCAGCCTGTAAGGCGTTTGCCTTTTGCATATAGAGCTAAGGTTGAGAAAGTGTTGCATAGGTTGATTGAGGAAGACATTATAGAACCAGTTGAGGGTATAGGGTCGACATGGGTTAGTCCTTTAGTGGTTGTGCCTAAGGATGGTGATGACGTTAGACTATGTGTTGACATGAGAAGGGCTAACAAAGCGATTGTCAGAGAAAGATATCCTGTTCCTACAATCCAAGAAATGTTAGTTGAATTGAATAATGCCAAAGTATTTTCCAAACTTGATTTGAAGCAAGGGTTTTTTCAATGTGAATTAGAGTCAGGTTCAAGAGACATAACAACTTTTGTCAGTCATATAGGCCTGTTTAGAATGAAGCGTCTAGGAATGGGAGTGTCATCTGCTCCTGAGATATTTCAATACACTATCCAAAAGGTGTTGAATGGCTTGAGTGGAGTGTTAAATTTAGCTGACGACATATTAGTATTTGGTACAGATGCAAGTGAACACAATGAAAGATTGATAAGTGTGATGGAAAGGCTAGTGAAAAGTGGCTTAACTTTGAATGGTGGCAAATGTCTTTTTGTGGTGTCATCAATCAAGTTCCTAGGTCATATCATTTCAAATGAAGGCATATCTGCCGACCCTGCTAAAGTTAAGTCTATCCTATCTGCTAGAGCACCTGAAAATATTTCAGAGTTAAGAGGATTTTTGGGATTAGTTCAGTTTGTGGGGAGGTATGTTCCAGATTTAGCAAGGGTTGCTGCTCCTCTCTGGGATTTAACCAAGAAACCCCAAACTTTTTCATGGAGTGACGTACACCAGGATGCATTTGTGGGAGTAAAGAAGCTTATGAGTTCTAATCAAACGTTAGCTTACTATGACAAAGAATGTTGTACTACTGTTGTAGCAGATGCTAGTCCCACAGGTCTTGGTGCAGTTTTATATCAGAGACAAAATGGAGTTTCAAAGATAATAGCATTTGGGCATCGTCGGCTGTCAGATGTGGAGATTCGGTATTCTCAGATAGAACGTGAGGCTCTTGGACTAATGTGGGCATGTGAGCATTTTCAGATGTATTTACTTGGCAAGCATTTCCGGTTAGTGACTGATCATAAACCTCTAGTGTCTATTTTTGGCAGTGCTAGTTCAAAACCAACTCCAAGACTGGAAAGATGGAGTATAAGGCTCCAGGCATTCGATTTTGATATCCATTATAAGCCAGGTTGTTATAATATTGCGGACCCAATGTCCAGGCTTAGTGTTTCTAAAGACAGCAATGCAGATCCGGTGACAGATGATTCATATATTTGCTTAGTTGCGGAGCAGGCAGTGCCATGTGCCATGACATGGTCAGATATTCAGCAAGAAGCATTGGTATGTAATGAAGCTAGTCTGATCCGGAAGGCTTTACAATCGGGAGATTGAGAATCATGTCCAGCAATTGCAAAATCTATCCAGAATGAGTTGAGTTGCTATGAAGGAGTAATTTTGAGAGGTAATAAAATTCTTGTCAAGTTGCGAAAGAAAGTGTTACAGCTGGCACATGAAGGTCACCAAGGCATAGTGAAAACAAAGAAAAGACTACGTTTGAAGGTTTGGTGGCCAGGAATGGACCATGATGCTGAGGCACTATGTCGGC
This sequence comes from Bugulina stolonifera, assembly GCA_935421135.1. Taxonomy (NCBI): domain Eukaryota; kingdom Metazoa; phylum Bryozoa; class Gymnolaemata; order Cheilostomatida; family Bugulidae; genus Bugulina; species Bugulina stolonifera. Next base: position 2,457,056 of record OW285190.1, on the reverse strand, counting down.
AATGCTTCTCATGTCAATTAGTGGCTAACAGCAACCCACCAAGTCCTATTACTCCTACCAAGATGCCAGGCAGTCCATGGAAATTTTGCTGTATAGATCTCCTTGGACCTCTTCCTGATGGTAGATCAGTTGTTGTGTTAGTAGATTATTTTAGTAGAATCTTTGAATTTGGATTTCTACGCAGTACCAAGGCTGATAAAGTTATATTGTTTTTAGAGCATGTTTTTTCATACTATGGGTATCCAGAAATGATAAGATCTGATAATGGTCCACAGTTTGCAGGGGGCGAGTTTCAAGAATACTTGAAACAGTGTGCCATTAAATGGATTTCTACCACTCCACTGTGGCCCCAAGCAAATGGGGAAGTTGAACGTGTGAATAGAACTATTCTTAAAGTGCTCAAGATTGCTAAAGCCGAAGGGAAGGATTTGCAGAAGGCATTACAAGAGTTTTCTATGGCATACAAGTCAACACCACATACTGGTACAAGAGTACCTCCTTTTATGCTGATGTTTGGTCGAGAGATGCGCACAAAGCTGCCTATGCTCGGTGACACTGCTGTGGGCACAAAAGAGGAAGCTCAGGATTCTGATGCTATTTACAAGAAGAGTATGAAGGAGTATGCAGACAAGAGTTCTAAGGAAAGTGGGATAGAGGTAGGTGATATAGTCTTAATGAAACAAGAGAATAGAGGAAAATTGGATACCAAATTCAGCCCTACAGAACACACAGTGGTTGGACTCAATGGTTCTGATGTAGTGTGTGCCAGCCCTTCAGGTTCCTTAACAAGAAGGAATGTTTCTTTTGCTAAGAAGGTTCAGTTGTCGGGTTCTTCCCCTGTCTCACCCCTTGATCCATGCCCAGTTTTATCTCCGGTTCCATCCCCAGTCTCCAGCGAAAATGTGGGAGTGAGTAATCCTCCAGATCCCCCTCTTAATGTCAGTCCATCTAGGGTTAGGAAAGTGCCTCAACGTTTTCAGGATTTTTATATGCAATCATAGAGTGAATATTTGGTTCTAAATAACATTGTTCAATTTTGCTTTATAATAATAATATACGTTTTGTAATTTTTCTCTTCAAGTTGTACTTTTAATATTATATCTTCTTGTATCTAAACCCATGGAGGGATGTAGTGTTTGTAATAGCTTTGTAGCTAGTAGCTTTATAGCACTAAAGCTAATGTAAGGAAATATATATAAGGATGCATGTATGTCTTAGGAGTCAGTTATAATGAGAATAAATAACGTCAGTACAACACTAAACATATCAAGATAAAGGAATGCAATGCAACTGTGGGCAAGTACGTATATAATTAATTATTGTATGGCAGTCTATAGGAGACTGGACATGTCTAGCATACCGAAACCCTACATTATTCTGGTGGTGGTGGTGGTGGCGGTGGCGGTGGCGGTGGCGGTGGCGGTGGCGGTGGCGGTGGCGGTGGCGGCGGCTATGTTTACCAGCCAGTATAATATTAGACTTCCACTCAGCAATGGATTGCTAAGTAGATGGACATCACACATTGTTGAAGCAAACAGCATTGCATAACATTATACTTTATCAAAATGCTGATTTCACAAAATCGTAGTCTCAGTAATTAGTTAACGCATCTAACTTATACTGATTGTCAGTATTTTAGTTCTTTTGTACAGATCACATCGCTCCATTTTGAAAAGTAGAAACGCATATTACCTCCAAATTCAGGGGCTGATAGGTGGGTTGCTGTCTTGCTGAAGGAGTTCTGAACATCAGAAAGACTGGAGTGTTAGGTTCACTTTAAGTTACAACATTTATTAAACCCATCAGCTCTATTCATGTCATAACTCCAGTTCAGATGTGAGAAAGACGTGTGTAAACAGGAGTGTGAGAGTAATCTTAATTAGCCAAGAATATTGGTAAAAGTAATATTAACATCAGGAGTAATTTACACAGAGTTCCAGATGATGAACAGATGTGACAGATACAACAGCATTGCTGTGGAGTTGCGAATGCTACTAGACCAGAATGGATCGCATTTTAGACTGCTGTAGGAAATTTCTTTTTTAGATTCGATTTCAACAGAAACGCTTAGCCTTTTCTCTTCTAGTCAACTACCAATAGTGCAATGATATTGTGATGGGCCTTCCATCTGATCGGCTATGCTTAATTGCAGTAACTAGTACTTATAAAATATAAAGTTTGTCTGTGAATTCAATATATCGAAATGTTTTGCTGTGGGTTGCTCACACCAGTGCCAATATTAGCACGAGTGTGGAAAGTGCTTGGTAGTGGTAGTGAGCTGCCAAGTTGTACTTCCACCATTACATAGAGAGTGAACAGTTATGTAAGCACTTATTAGTGTTGTAGAGGACGTAGGCTGATGCTTAGGCTCATGGAAGAGTCACGGGTCGGTGTAGATTTGATGGTTTATACTCCTAAGAGAGTAGAAAGTGTCAATGTTGAACTGGGGACGTAGGCCCGATGCTTAGGCTCATTGAAGAGTCAATGACTGACCAAGGCTCGATGTTTATACCCATCAAGAGTGTGGTAAGAGTTCTAATACAAATATGAGGACGAGCTCGGGCGCTAAAGGTTCAGAGGACCAAGACTAGAGCTGCCTGCCTGCAAGAGTAAGACTCTGTAGGTTGAGTTAGGAGATGTTGCTTTATTAGAGTGCAATCAACAACTGACTAGCATAGAGAATTGTGCTAGCGTTTATACTAATCTAGTTTCCGGTGAAAATCCCCATAAGGTATCGGGTGGGACTATAAGGTATCGGCCCCAAAAATTGCATAAGAATATGGCTGAAAAATGCCCGAGGTCCGACCTTAAAAGGGTCGGCCATGCACAAAAAGTGCTTATAATCATGTGAGAAAAATTATGTATTAAAACTATCGTGATCCAAGACATCGACCAATAATTATAATAGGCAAAAAGACCTGGAACGATTTATATATAATGTGATTTGTTATAATAATGCGTATGCATAGAAATAATGGTAAACAAGTACAGTTAACATGATTGGTTGATAATGATAACATATGAGCCTCACAGTTAGTTGATAATAGACATGTAAGAACAATGCACTGCAACTGTGGGCATGTAGGGTTAGTTAAAGGGGTTATGACATGTGGTTTATGGCTATGTTCAAAGCAGCATCTCTTACTTAGGTTTATTGCATTTGTGCTACTATAAGCAGAGTTGTGTCCTCTTGCCCATGCTTGACTCATTAGCACTATTGGATGCTGATCCAAATGCAACTTTGTTATGAAGACACAACTGCGTGCTTTATGTCATATAGAGAAAATTGTTGAATTCAAGCTGTTTGCATAGAAAGAGTACAGTAGTGAACAAATGATTTCACAGGATTTACTAATATAGCAGTAGGATAACTTGTGCAAATTTTTGAATTTTTCTGGGCTTTACTTTTGCTGGCAATAGCTAGCTGCCTTTATTGGTAGGTCTGGTATTTCATTTGGCCACACTGTATACAGCGGCTATCATTGCGTTATTCCACATGCCTATACACTGCGTTGTGGTCTAGTTGTTTTAAATATAGCCCGGAAGCCGCAAGCATAGGATAACTAACAGTACTAGAATAGTAAATATCTAGGCACTCAATATCATTGTGCCACTAGATAGCTGAGTGCGTCTTAACGCTACCTGAAAGCACGTGGCATAACCCCTTTAAGTGTGGCGGTCTATAAGAGACTGGACCTGACTAGCATGCCGAAACACCACAATATTTCTTACTGTCAAGTTCTGTTGATGACGTCATTTCGTAGTGAAGAGCAGCACCACCTTGTTACAATCAGCAGAATGTAAAGCATCATTAAACAGTAAAAGTTATAGATGTACTCGTACTTGATCTCGTGTACTGCAATGCATAGCACTGTGTTAGCACCTCGGTTGATGTTTGCTATCATCCTTAGAATTCCCTGACAAGTGGAAACGTGCCCAGATTGAGTTGTTGGATAACTACACCTACCAATTAGACCAGCCCAGTACCAAGTACATACAAAGTGCATCACTAGATTTTTCAAAAGCTTTTGACAAGCTCCAGCCTGCAACACTCATACGTAAAATGGTGGAGTATGGTTTCAACTCAAACATTGTGCTATTGATAAAAGACTTCCTGGATAGACGAACTCAATGTGTTAAATATGGTGAAGGTAAATCCAACTACATAAATCTTCATGTAGGATCTCCTCAGGGCACTAAGCTGGGACCTGTGCTGTGCTTAATCTACTCAAATGATCTTAAGGCAGAAGGATTCCATCACATAAAGTATGCAGATGATACAACATTCTTTGCTGTTGTAAAGAACATGGCTAATCACAGCACTATAGCACCTGCAATAGAAACAACACAAACTTGGTCTGAGGAGAACAACATGCAGCTAAACACTAACAAAACTGTTGTTATGAACACCTGCCTATCATATAAACATAACTATGAAAATCCAGTAGAAACAGGTGAAGTTGAGCTAATGCCGAGCCCCTACACCAAATTCTTAGGCATAGTCATAGATCACAAACTGTCTTTTTCAGAGCATATATCACAAATAAAGAACAAATGCAATAGCAGACTCTTCCTGATGAGGAAACTCAAAATTCTAGGTCTAGGTAACAGTGGACTAACTACCTTTTATATCACTAACATCCGATCGGTTATCTGCTACGCTGCACCAGCATGGTTTAGCCTCCTCTCGAATCATGACAAAATGAAACTGGAATCGATCCAGAGAGCGGCTACCAAAGTGATACTACCAGATAAGGAATACACCGACAGATTAAAAACTTTAGATATGCCTTCACTAACTGATTTTTTATTTAAACTATGTGCCAACCATTTTAAGTTCATCTGGGAAGAAACAACACACCCGCTTCATAAAAGACTACCGCTAACCTCCAAATATAGCTCCATCAGAACATCTACCAGGACAAATATTCCTTTTTATCCAAAAAAATGTCGAACCGAGAAAAGATCAAACAGTTTTTTTAATTATTTTACTACATTTTATAATAACAATTTCATGTACAAAGGTTGATCTATTTTTAATTTTTATTGTAAACATTTCATTTCTGACCGATTGCGGTACTTTTGAGTGTAGATAAAAATAAAATACTAAATACTAAATACTATCAGGTACTATTCAGTACCACCTGGTACTATCTACGTACTATGTGCATGTACAATGTATGTATAGGTCAGTTGATGCTTGTCTAGAAACAACATTGTTGAAGCAAGCAACAGAGAATTGATTTATCAATACATACATGTACACGTACATGTACATGTACATGTACATGTACATGTTTTATTTTCAGAGCATCGCTAGCATTTTGAAATATCCAGTACTGTGATGATACATGTACATGTAGATTGTAGATGCTTGCAAAGCTTGATTTTCATAAACCAGTAATCATCTTGATATGCAAACCAGCTATCATACCTGTCATACGTAACAAATAACAGACGACCAGTTAGGCCGTCCAAGCAGACGACGGCCATGCTGGCAGACAGGTCCAGACTCCCACTAGAGGGGACAACCCGGGCTGAGCTCTGTATTGGTAGAGCCTGCGGCCACGAATCATTTGTGGTTGGGCCTATAAGACCCAATGGAGTGAGTAGTATAGTCAGTGCAGATCTGCACAGACTCTCGCCCATTTCCGCGTCTTATTAGCCCTAGATCCAAAAGCTCCCCGGGCGGACGACCACCCCACCCGTCCTCTCGCCCCCTCCGCTCCCCTAAACCTCACTCTATGTGCAAAGCCCTAGAACCTACCCTCCGATCGCGGGTGGGGTTTCAAAAACCTCATCGGCTGTTCCGCAGAACCCAGTCTAAAGAGCAAACCCCGCGCCCCCCCCCCCCCCCCCCCCCCCCCCCCGCCCCGCGAACCCCACCCGTCCTCCCTCCACCCGTCCCCGCCCCTCCCCACCCCTCCCCTCCGCCTCGCCCTCCGCCTCGCGGCGGTTCTCGTTTGCGAGTCCAGCCGTGGCCCCACGCCGCCCTCCCCCCCGCCCATCCCCCGCCCTCCCCGCCCTCTCGCCCCAACGACTCGTCACCGCCCTCGCGGCCGGACCGTCGGCTGGAGTAGGGTGAAGCGAAGGAAAATACGGGTTAGAGTAATGATAGGCTGCGCCCGTGCGAAGTGCCCGTGCAGAGTTTACGACGCTGACTATACTACTATAAGAAACTTACCGAGTGGTGGTGGTGCTTCCGGATGATTTCTTCGCCGGGGACTGTTGAGACTGAACTGGTCGGGGTGACACCGCACTCGCGCGCTCCTCCGTTCGAGCGCCCCCGGACCTTCGATGAAAGACTCGCGCCTTAACCCTCATTTCCCCTAGGGAAATCGCCCGTCCCCGTGACGAGCGGCGAGGGAAAGTGAAGGCGGTGGCTCTTCCGCGCTTCAAACCGTAGACTTGGCGAGGAGGTTAGCCGACGACATCATCGCTCGGAGGGGTAGAAATAGGAATAGATAAACGGGATAGATGGATGCTTGTCTTCTCATCACCATCGTCATCGTCATCGCCATCGTCATCATCATCATCATCCTACAAATAGACCCGCCTCTACGATGATGTCGTTGACTCGCCACCAATTTCTTTGACCACCGCGTCCACTTTCCCCCGGGTAGCAAACTCTGATAGGGAGAGAGCGCATCGTGCGCGTGCGATGTCACCCCCCACCTACGAATGAAGACAATAGAAGAAATGTGAACTGATAAGGGGTGAGTATGAGCGGAAGCTGCGCTAGTACCGTCTACCCCTTTGGTTTGGAGAGGTAAATGGTTTTTAATGTATTAGCTAGTGTTTTATTGCTCGGTTTTAAGGCTACAACCGGTAAACCCTCCGTTTTGAGGACGGAGACCCCTTACAATAGAGAGTGAATGTGAAAAAAATTATACGGATATATATTATATATACAAGGGTTATGATGCACTGTTCGTTTACTCTCCGATTTATTGAATGAAGTAGTCTCATCTCCGAGAAATCAGTACTAGCATTCTATAGGACTCGTACTCACCCCGTCTTCCGCAACCTTCCGCTTACCGTAGAAGTAGGTGAGTCCGGTCTTTAGCTGGGTATAGCTATACGTTTGGTTTCCTCTTCTGATAAAACCCCGATTGTCTCCTCTCACCGACTCCCCTGTTTTGAGCACGGAGAGGAACTTCTCTGTGGTTAGGGTGTTTCCTCTTTTATTTAGTCCTTTGCTGCTATACTTGCTATCACCGTCAGCGGACCAACAAAAGTATGTTTTTGAGTTGAGCGCAATGACCCCTTCCCCCCCCCCCCCCCCCCCCCCGAAACTCCTCCTTAAACAGGCCAGGGGTTCGTGTTTCGTATCGCTGCACCTTCTCACAAGATTCCCTCATCTCCCACTCTTGCCCGAGCACCTTGGTTGTGATAAAGTCTCCCTTGTGGCTATCGCAGAAGGGTCTGGGAAACCATTTACCATACTCTCTGTAGAACTCTTCTTTTTTATCTTTTCGGATGACCTCATCTATACTGCGAGCACTCAGGGCCATGTAAGCGCTATCCGTGTCCATTTCTACGTACTCAAAGTCCTCTCTGCTGACGAATCTGTGAAAATAAATCGGACGGGTTGGAGGGTGCTGACACCGAAGAATAAATAGAAAAGGATTTGATAAAATCTTTGTATAGCCTAGTTCTATTCACCTATCCATAAAGTCGTAGTAGAACTCTAGCATCCTCAACTTGGCTCTTTGGAGGATGACGAATCCTACGACGGATGGAACATCCATTCGAATCTAAAAGAAAGAGAGAGAGAGAGAAAGTTCACCCTTCCACTCGGAAAAAGTTTTGTCAAATCAAGAGTCAAAGTAAGAAAGATTGTCAACACTTACCTTTTTCTTGTGAAGCTCTATCTCAAAGTAGTTTTCATCAACTTCGTTGAGACTAGAAAAGTGCCTACTCCTCACTTTGACGGCCGCCCCCTCTACCGTCTCTACATACTTGACAGTCTTATGTTTCTCTTTATTTGTTATGGTCTTTCCGTAGGCTGAATTCCCAACGAGCTTGCTGGTGCTGGCCAAGAGGGCCAGATCGGGGTCCAGATCTCCCCCTCTCCTTGCATCTGAGACCGAAGAACCAAAGTCTTTGAAGACGGCTCGTGGGATAAAGTGAACAAACTGATAGACCCTGGTAATTATCAAACCTTGATTTAGATACCATCTAGCCAGATCGGTGAGTAGTGTGATTCGCTCGCCAAAAAGACTCCCCACGAGCATTCGCTGAGGTCTCTTCAAGAATCCGTTCTGTTTGGCAAAAGCGCGCATGTGTTCGCTAAGGTGTTCTCTTCCCACATTTATATTCTTGAAAATAGGTGCCATCTCAGAGAACTTCGCTTTTAGCTCTTCGGGTACGGAAATGTCACACTCCACTAAACCGTAGTACTCTCCACTACGAATGTTGTTGATTATTTTATCGAGGTTGACGCAACCCCTCTCTGGATAGAGAGAAGAAAAGAAGACGGAGAGAAATGTCCTAACCTCTTCATCCGAACGAACTCGCGCTCCCCACTCACACTCCCGAGTGGTGATGAGCTTATAGCCTAGAGCCTTGATGTAATCTTCTTTCCTCGCAGTGTCCACCCGGAGCTTTTCATTTGTCATGTTTCTGACACCTTTTCCATTCCCTCCCAGCTCGCACTCGTCTCCGTGCCAGTAGCAACCGTGGAATTGGTACACAGTCCGACTCTGTTCGCTATAACCATCCACCGGTAGGTTGTGACAGCCTATCCTCATTTCTCCTCCATTCTGTTGGTGAAGGATGAACTCTCCTCTCTTCCACGATTGGAACTCTAACCATCCATGCGCCACTTTGCTGAACTTTTTAACGGGTTCTAGAGCAAAGCCTCGGCTCTCTAGCCTCCGCCTGGGATAACCCGTAGGCATATTCCCCATCATGCAGTATAGGTAGAGAGCGTTGGCATCGACTCCCAGAATGGACTTACAGGGTTTTGCGGATGTGCCATAAATCTTCTCCCGAATAGAGGTCACTCCAACTTCATGATGTCTGTGAAAGATGATGCTTGGCCCTCCCACGAGGTTATCGCAAAGAGTGTGGTACAGACTTTTGCTCTCCTCATCGAACAGACATATGGGTTGTGAGTTGCAAAGTTCGTCTCGGAGAGACATTAACCTATGCAGCGGGAGAGCGGCTTGCGGAGGAGAGTAGCCATAAGGTCGGGCCTCCACCTCCATAAACAACCATCTGATAGCCAAGCCTGGAAGCGAGATTGCAGATTTCAACATATCAATACCCTTTTGTCGATAGATAGAGCTCTGACGTGCAATGGCCTCGATGAATGGGGCCACATCGAGGTTGTTGTACCAGATGAGGAAATCCCTGAACGTTTCCGTGTTCTCTCTTTCCCACACGAGCTGGCAGTGGTGATAATCTTGCTCGCTCAATTCTTGCTGAGTCAGCGAGTTGAAAAAACTCTCTCGGGGAGGGAGTCCATGATGATCCAACCTTCTCAGGGAATCTACCCAGTCGTAAGGAAAGAATCCCTTACTCTCTGGCACGCCAAATGCCTTCAAGTATTTGGAGTAGTTGAAGCCTGGTGCGATAAAGTTGCATATGTCAAGGAATCTAAAACGTCTACTCTCCACGCAGGACATACTGTTAACACGCTTAACGATGAAAACAAAATCTTCTCCCTTCTCCTCTTGTAGAGAGCAAAGTAAAGGTCCCTTTAGTATATTTAGGTCATACTTTTGCGAGTTGAAGCCGATCACCGGAACGCTGGAGATGTGCTGTTCTAACTCTCTTTCTAATCCGGAGAGACCGGACTTCACCCTGTAAGTCGAGACGTTAGAGAACTTGTCGTCAGCAAAGGTCTCTTCTCTGTCCGCCTGATTCGCGAGGAAGGTAGAGAGTTGCTCGCGTACATCCTGGAATCTTTCTCCGAACAAATCTCCTGCCACGTCAGCAATCTTTGTTATGTATTGGACGAATTGACGAATGCACTTCGTCCCATCCTTGCTGTCGACGCTCCTCACAAAACACTTGGCCCCCTCAAACCCCGGGACGTTAGAACACGCGGATATGCTCAGTAGCTCGTGTCTTGCACTAAAAGTCATCGTGGAGGTGTTAGTTGGTAGGTTGTCCTTTGGCATGAAGCATTCGATATCATAGGTGTTATAGTAGGGGTAGTATAAGAGGTCGGGGTTCACCACCTCTATTCCCGCCACTCGCTTGAGTTTTGTGAATATGGTTGGCGGGGGTCCAAACGTTCCACCAGGGAAAACGAACACCGATGCCTCTTCTGGCGAGCACTTGTGTCGTCGTAGGCTGGACAAGCGTGTAAACGCGCTATCGCACAGCTTGCAGGTGAAACATCTGGCAAACGAATCAACATTCTTTATCCAGCTGAAGTGTTTTTCGTACATGTTGACGAAGAGTTTATGGGCTTTGTTTTGTGCCCCAGATGACCAAACTATCGCTGGCTAGAAGGTAGGTGTCTCTGTTTAGTCTCCCTATAAAAATATATAGTAGTAGGGCGTAAGTTAATTTTTTTTTGTTTTTGGCTCAATAGCGTTATATACAATAAACACTTCACAATTGCTGCCGATTACCCTATTTAGCACTAACCTTACGTTGTACTTGTTGACATCTCTGATCAGGTGCTGACTAGTAGGTAGCTGTCTCTGTTTACTCTCACTCTGTTGACTAGAGGCTGATTGGTCATACTGCTAGAGTGAGAAACTCATACCTTAAATAGTAGTATTGTGATGGTACGCCAAATCGTATCTTACATCTGACACTCATTAATGTGTGCACATACATGTATATATCTGCTTGTACTTTACTCCTATATTGTTGTATATGATTATATGATTATATCTAAGTCTTTTAATGCCTTTTATACCCATGTACAGAGGCCCGACCTCTCAGAATCCATTGATATTCATTTTGTACATGAATTGGATCATTATAAGCAACTTTTGTAGAACCCGACCTATTTTGGGTCGGCCGTCGGGCTTCCGGCGGCCATCTTGTTGCGCAACTTCCGGACGACCACACGTCGTCTTTTCCCGACGTCACGTCGGCCGGAAGTCCTTATACTATATAAAGGGCATTGTTTTACTGTTCATTGTCTCAGTCTACAATTGGCTTTCAATAAAGACACATCTATACTTGATACAGAGACTTTCACTTCCTTTTGCCAGGTCATTCGCTTTGTGAACTGCTTACTAGGTCGGATCACTCTCTTTCATTGTATAGTCTGAAGGTCGGACTTGGGATCAGATGGGTCGTCTTTGGTAGTATTTGGGCTACTGAGACCGCTCGATCTTTCATGTAATGCGAAGTCCTATTACCACTCATAGGCACTTCATTTCTGGGTCGATAGTCGTCCGAGGACGACCGCACCAAATCACAGAAACCATTACAGTATTCAGTAGGCGGAGTCTAACCATTTCCCCACCTTTGGCAATACCACCCCGATGCATCCCGATGGCAATCCGAAGCCTCCCGGATGCACCCCGATGGCAATTCGAAGCCTCCCGATGTACCCCGATGTCAATCCGAAGCCTCCCGATGCACCCCGATGTCAATCCGAAGTCTCCCGATGCACCCCGATGCCAATCCGAAGCCTCCCGATGCACCCCGATGTGAATCCGAAGCCTCCCGATGCATCCCGATGTATCCCGATGCACCCCGATGTGAATTGACACATCGGGGCGCATCGGGGGCGCATCGGGGTGCATCGGGAGGCTTCGGATTGACATCGGGGTGCATCGGGGTGCATCGGGGTGCATCGGGAGGCTTCGGATTGGCATCGGGGTGCATCGGGAGGCTTCGGATTGACATCGGGGTGCATCGGGAGGCTTCGGATTGACATCGGGGTGCATCGGGACACATTGAGATTGGATAATAAAAAGGGAGGAGTCAAGAAATGAGCAGTTGTATAAAGGGAGAGTGGGATCACAGTCTCAGCATTCAAAGTTCAGCACATCACTACTGTACAGCTACACTACTACAATAGTACATTATCAATGGATACTGACAACATAGTCCCGAACCAAGAAGAGTTATTTGCGGGCTTAACAGACTCACAAATGGATGGAATTATTGAAGAAGAAGAGTGCAGTCAGAAGAGGAAAGAAGAGGTGGATGCGTTAAAAGAGGCACGGAAGAAGGGGAAAATAATAGGAGTGGGGAGTGTTGCCCGAACGGATCTTTCTAACATGGCGGACTCTCCGTCCTCCCCGGAGCGGGCCTCGGATAGGGGCGAGACCACAACATCCAAGAAGAGGAAGAACCCAAAAGGAGATGAAATCTGTGCTAGGAAAAAGAAGAAACCCCAGGTGATTGTAATATCAGATGATGATGATGATGATGATGGCCACGGAGCCGATACGGCTACGGAAGAAGTGGATGGTGGTGAGACGTCGAAGGGAAAAAAAGCTACCAAGTCCCCTTGCAAGGGGAAGAAAAAGAGCGGAGAACTAAGCCTGGAGAAAGCTCGTGCAGTGGCAGCAACCCTAATGTAAGTAGCCCTATTCGTATATCCATAAAACTCCGTACCATCTTTCTCCCGTTTAACCGCTTTGTCGGATCTATATACACCACTTTCGTTATTGTAGGAGCATGGGAGCGGAGAAGAGGAGCTCTCTGCAGACAACGGTGAAGCTGTCAGAGCTAGAGCCAGGAACTGTGCTAGAAGTGAGTGGAGGTTCGGTAGTTGAAACGGCATTCGGAAAAGCATTCTTAGCCAGGGCAAGCTATGTGGATGGCAAGGGGATGAGACATTGCATCAGCTTTCACACCAACATTCGTCACGCCATGCCCAAGCTAGCGGATACCAAAGAAGAGGAGCTAAAGGACCTTACCCTTCCACCTAGGATCATGGTGTACTTGGGGCAGCAGGAGACCGCTAAAGGACAAAACACATTCAACCGTATCGAGAGCGTGTGCTCCCTGCCAGGAGCAGCCATGAAAAAACTGGCCGGTGACTTGAGAAAGAAGACCTTGGCCCAGTTAGAAGAATTTTTTCGAGTGAACACGCTATCTTCATTCCCCGTTGGTTCTGTGCTGGTGGTGACCGCACTCCGACCCACATACGTCCCAAGATGCGGTGATGGTGATAATGCGAGCAACTCCATTGCCACCTACGAGTGTCGGATTGGAAACGAAGAAAGAAAGGGAGAGGTCTTCCTTCCGGGACGTCTGGCAGTTTCGATGAAAAAGCTCCTCCCCTCTGTGATGGTGTACAAGGGACAGAAGACTTCCAAGAGCGGGAGAACATTCTACGATTGTGCCATTCTAGACTCCGTCCTCGGCGAGCGTCTCCTCCCCGCCACTGCACAGTTTTGAGGCAAAAACTTTTGTCATTCACACTCATTCGTGTCTACTTATCAATTGATTTTATATTATTACTCTCAAACTCGTGTATCATTAGCCTTACTCATATTTTTCATAGTCGTATATCGGTTTTTTATCGATTGGTTTTATATTATTACTCTCAAACGTATTGAAAATTAAAACAAACTCATGTATCATTACCCTTACTCATATTTTTCATAGTCGCATATCAAGTTTTTTATCGCTTGATTTTATATTATTACTCTCAAACGTATTGAAAATTAAAACAAACTCGTGTATCATTACCCTTACTCATATTTTTCATAGTCGCATATCAAGTTTTTATCGATTGATTTTATATTATTACTCTCAAACGCATTGAAAATTAAAACAAACTCGTGTATCATTACCCTGACTCATATTTTTCATAGTCGTATATCATTTATTCTAGAATACATCACACACCATTACTCTAACCCGTATTTTCCTTCGCTTCACCCTACTCCAGCCGACGGTCCGACCGCGAGGGCGGCGACGGGTCGTTGGGGCGGGAGGGCGGGGGAAGGCGGTGGATGGGCGGGGGAGGGCGGCGTGGGGCCACGGCTGGACTCGCAAACGAGAACCACCGCGAGGCGGAGAGCGAGGCGGAGGGGAGGGGTGGGGAGGGGTGGGGAGGGGCGGGGACGGGTGGAGGGAGGACGGGTGGGGTTCGCGGGGCGGGGGGGGGGCGTGCGCATACGCGCGCGCCCCCTCGCCCGAGCCGTGGGACGGGACGGGGACGGGGCGCGGGGTTTGCTCTTTAGACTGGGTTCTGCGGAACAGCCGATGAGGTTTTTGAAACCCCACCCGCGATCGGGGGGTAGGTTCTAGGGCTTTGCACATAGAGTGAGGTTTAGGGGAGGGGAGGGGGCAAGAGGACGGGTGGGGTGGTCGTCCGCCTGGGGAGTTTTTGGATCTAGGGCTAATAAGACGCGGAAATGGGCGGGTGTCTGTGCAGATCTGCACTGACTATACTACTGGAGTGCTAGAGATGCCCTTTCTGACGACACATGAGTGTGTGTTGAATTGCAGAGGACAGAGTTTGGGCCTCTATAGTGAAAGGATCGCCTGTGTTGCTAATCCACAGTTTTGTTCGAGTCAAAAAGGCCGACCTTTCTGAACTCCAGGTCTCTAAATCCACGTCAGAACACCCATTGAAGCAAACAACCCACCCAAATGCAAGTCGTCGCAGGCAGAGCTCGGGCCGTCCGGTTGGCAAGGACAGCCATATTCTAGAAATAATCAGTCATCACTTTAGGGTGTGGCCTAGAGTAGGCAATTAACCACGTCTGAATTTGTCTGAATTGGCACTGCCCATATAAGTGAGAGGCCTTTCTTCGAGCAGCGCAGATACAGGGGACACGTACCACTCATTCCTACTCAAGCCCCCCTTTTTCATCAGACATCTTGCCTTGAACTAAACCAATCATTAATTAATTTTAGCTTACAATAAAACAGTCTTAATCAGTCTTAATCATTGAAATCAGTTAAAAGCATGCCTCTTTTTGACCATGCAGCTACATGTATATGTATAGGCTAGAACTTTAATATATGTAATATGAAACACCGAGGTTAGTTATACACACATACAAGTTTTCTTCTCCACTGTGTCATATACAATGTGCATCAAATTTGTATGAGCCTTGTCAACGAGTGTCACTTTATACTTTATATCATATACATGCAATATATGTGTCATATTTTGTAGTTTTACTTGATGAGTCAAAGATCCCTAATCGATAGTATATGAACAATTTACAATAAACAACTTCGATTATAAATGTGCAACCAGACTAGGGCGCAGTCATATGTGTATTACAGCTAAACAGAGTAGGCAACTCCATTTGGTTTTATTTGCAAGCATATCAGCTGATATACTATTTACTGTGTTTTCGGTTTTGGTTTTTGGTTACTGTTGAACCACTTGGCCATCCTATTTAACGAACCTCAGAAGTACGAAACTTGTATGAGCAACAGGAGCTGGGCTCTGAGTGGAAGACCTCGCCTTCCACAACAGGAGTGCATGGTCAGTGACCACTACATCAACCTGCCACGGGTGAAAGTCTTAGCCAGAAATGATACAGCTGGGAGTTTGAACTCACAACCTTTCGGTTTGTGTGCTTGTATGCCACCAACTGTGCCACCCTGACACCCATTAAACATTCTAGGTATCCCTGTTTCCACCGGACAGTGGAGGACCAGGTGGACAGTAGAGGACCAGGGGCGTAGCTACCCTTAGGTCCTAGCTAGTAGTAGTAGTGGTCGATGCTTGATAAAGTGTATTGAACAAAGGATAGAGTTTATGGAACTCAGAAAATTTTAATATGACTCTGTGAGGAAATCAAGGCAAAACAAAAAATTACTGATGGCTTCACCTGTACTGCGCCTCAACTCTGAATAGAGAGGGAGTAACTCCTGAATAGAGAGGAGTAACTCCTGAATAGAGAGGGAGTAACTCCCGAATAGAGAGGGAGTAACTCCTGAATAGAGAGGAAGTAACTTCTGAATAGAGAGGGAGTAACTCCTGAATAGAGAGGGAGTAACTCCTGAATAGAGAGGAAGTAACTCCTGATGAAGAGGTAAATACCTGAACAGATTTATGCTAATTCCAATGTAAGGAAGTGCCAGGAGACAATACATGCAGAGCTGACTGTAAAGTGAGAGAGAGAATTGTTGAATTGATTGTTAGTGTGTGAGTTGGCCTTATTGCTAGATTTGGTAGCTACATGAATAGGATTTTTATATTTAATAATTTAATAGCCCTAAATATAAATAGTAATAAAATTATATATTAATAATTAATATGTGATTTAATTGTTTCTATTCCTATTCTTGTCAGCCTAGGAAAACATGTTAATAGTTTTGAGAATCAAAAAGATCTTTTGGGGCTGACTTACCCCTTTATTATTCCCTTATTTCTTTTATTGTTATTTTGTTTTATGATAGTGTAATCAATACAGCCTCAGCCTGCTTGATGGACATTATCGCACCTTAAGTGCCTCTAGTTGTCTCGCTCAACTCACACTCGTCCAGATACTGCTGTACAAACTACGTCGTCTTTTTACGACACTATGTCGGCTTTTTTACCAGAACTTCCTCCGAAAGTTTTTATACTATATAAAGCACATTGTTTTTATGTTTGTTGTCTCAGTTCATGCTTGGATCTCAATAAAGACACATCTATACTTATATACGGAGACTTCCATTTCGTAGATAGGTCATTCTAGTTGTTAAGGTCCTCGACCTTGCAACCCGAACTTCCTACTAGGTCTGATCACTCTCTTTCTCAGTATAGTAAGCAAGCATCGACTCGGGATCATATGGGTCATCTTTGATAGTTATTTTACTACTAGTACCTGTTAATCTTTCATGTATTGAGAAGACCTAGTACCACTCATAGGCTCTTCATTTTGGACAAGGGATTGGTCTTAGGGTGACAACACCAACCCACAAAAACCATTACAATACTATACACCTCCAAGCTTCAATTCATTTTCCATTTGCCTACTCAGGCAGTACAGTTATTGTATAGTGCTGTAATATTCATGTAGACTGTACCCATACATGTTATGCCTCACACTTACATTGTATTAACTAACTCAGGCACGTAAAATTCATGACTTCTTGAAATTGAAATTTTTCCTATATCCGACCCTGTATTAATATGTGGTTTAATGTTTTCCTATTCTTGTCAGTCTAGGAAAACATGTTAATAGTTTTGAGAATCAAAAAGATCTTTTGGGGCTGACTTACCCCTTTATTATTCCCTTATTTCTTTTATTGTTATTTTGTTTTATGATAGTGTAATCAATACAGCCTCAGCCTGCTTGATAGACATTATCGCACCTTAAGTGCCTCTTCTAGTTGTCATCGCTCAACTCACACTCGTCCAGATACTGCTGTACTTACCTACATTACTCACATGTCTTCATGTTATGTACTGTCTTGAACTATAATATGTTATAATTACTAAGTGTAAATACCTCTTTTATACCTATGTAACTGGGGCCGACGTCTCAGAGTCTGCTGTAATTAATTTTGTATATGATTTCCATGTTTTTAAGCATCTTGTTGTGCAATTTCCAGAACCTTTTTCCTGAAGTTAGGATACTATATAATAAGCCAATGTTTTCTACTGTTATTTTGTCAGTTGATGCTTGGATCTCAATAAAGACACTTCTATACGATGAGGTCTTTGACCTTGATGCCTGAACAGCCTACTAGGACTGAACATACTCTTTCTTAAGTACCCCCTCTGACTTATTCTACATCTGGTTATAAGCAGCTCAGTTCAGTTTTATTTAAACGTATCACAGCGCAAAAAAATGTCAACTGTTCTCATTTTTGCTGCTTTAATTTACACGCCTGGTATATAATCATTTTGAACAGTAATTCTACACCCTAAACGTCCTGCAATTTTATATCTACGGCGTAGAAAGAAATTTTGTAATTGTTTTCTTAAATTTCTCTGCTGCACCTATCCCGCACCCATCCTTGATTTATCACCCTATGTGGGTACTCAGTGTGCTGCTAATTCTATCTTCTCTAGATAAGAATCCGTCAATGTAGTAGTTGGTAGTGTTAAAGTGTATTGAATGGAACTGTATTGTATAAAATGTAATATAAGACAGCCTGATGACAATAGAGAATGCTGTTGGTTACATAGTGTAATGGCCAGGACATCTGTCTTTCTGAATATTCTTCTTCTTGCAGTACCACTATTTGTGCTCTCGTTGTAGCTGGAAAACGCGCTTTTGACCATTTTTCATCTATTTCTCGAGCTTAATAAAGAGGTGTGTTGAGCGGTAAACTACCTATTGCAGAGTGATTTATAACATTATGGGCAACATAATGCTAGTAAATAAAGTCCTAACACATATAATTAATAAAAACCACAACAGAAACAATCACACAACCATAATTTAGCAGCGGATCACACTATGAACAATTATGATTGAAAAATATGATGTGGTCTTAAACTTTTGGTAAGCACTGTATGTCTAGGTACACCAGACTCAGATAGTAGCAATTCAATAGCAAAATCTGCAGTGGTGTTAGCAGCTTGAGCTGCTAAACTCTGAGCTGCATCAGAAACTTCAGCTGTAGACAAATTAACTGCTACTTCCTGAACTGCTTTAATGACAGAAGGAGCAGCATTGGCAGCAGCACCAACTGCACTAACAGTCATGCATGCTATGCCTGCAACTTTAATACCAAGCTCTATGTTTTCTTTCAAGTCCTTTCTCTTTTGTTGTCTTTTTCTTTCTTTGAAGAAACCAACTACATCTTCTTCCACAGATTGATATTTACTTTTCATGTTCTCCTTAACCATTCTGCAAGAATTCAGTAAAATATTTACAGTAGCTACATGGTAAGACTGTGTGTATGTTTAGGTAGTGACTAGGATATTGTAATGGTTTTTGGTTTCCAATATGGTCGTCCTGAGACGACTCCCGAGTCAAAGTGAAGTGCCTATGAGTGGTGCTAGGCCTTCTCATTACATGAAAGATTGATCGGAGTCAGTAGTCAAAGAACTACCAAAGACGGCCCATGTGATCCCGAGTTATGCTTGTTTACTATACTGAGAAAGAGAGGGATTCGACCTAGTAGGCAGTTCGTGTTGCAAGGTCGAGGACCTTAACAACTAGAATGACCTATCTACGAAGTGAAAGTCTCTGTATATAAGTATAGATGTGTCTTTATTGAGATCCAAGCAAGAACTGAGACAACAAATGTAAAAACAATGCCCTTTATATAGTAAGAGAACTTCCGGAGGAAGTTCCGGTACAAAGGCCGACGTAGTGTCGGGAAAAGACTACGTAGGGTCGTCCAGAAATTGCGCAACAATATGGCAGTCGGAAGCCCGAGGGCCGACCCAAAATGGGTCGGGTTATTACAAAAGATGCTTAGAATCATCCAAATCATACACAGACCAGGTTTTTTCAAGCCTACTGCTTAATGTCATAAGATGCATAACCTTATTCAAAACACAAAATGTACACAACTGGAATTGTAGTAAACTTTGCAAATATGAGAATAATGCATAGCTGAGCCTCTTCTCCGTTGTGAGATTTTAGTTAGTCTAATCATCCTAATGTGATTGTTTTTCCCGTAACATTAGTGTCTAGCAGACAAGTAAGATTGACAGCAGCACATGAGATGAGACACATAATCTTAGAAGCTGGCAACACTGCTGTCAATGAGTTAAATAATTACCTTAGAACTCCACACCTAGACAGTTTTTCATAATCGCACTACTCTCTTCCGGATGAAGATTTATGCAAATGATACCAGTAGTATAGTCAGTGCACTTCTAGACAGACACGCACTCATTGACCCCTGTTTTCAACCAATCACAAGCCGGTATTTCCGATTTCAACCAATCACAGAAGAGCACAAAAATTTTGCACACGACCTTGCCAAGGTCACCCCAAAATCCCCCCTTCTGATTGGTCGAAAAAACATTTGCACACTTGACCCCGAACCCGGCCACGACCCCTTCCCTTCCTCCTTCCCACCCTCCTCCCCTCCCCCTCCCCCACCTCCCACTCCTCCCTCCTCCCCGCCACCGCCCTCGTCCCGTCCGCGCCACCGCCGTCGCCGCCGCCGCCACCGCCGCCCTCACCACCGCCGCCGCCACCACCACCGCCCTCACCACCGTCGCCGCCACCGCCGCCGCCACCACCGCCACCACCACCACCGCCGCCACCACCACCACCGCCACCGCCGCCGCCGCCGCCACCACCACCACCACCGCCGCCGCCGCCGCCGCCGCCATCACCGTCATCACCGCCACCCCTCCTCCGCCGCCGCCCACCCTCCCCACCCCGCAACCCCCACTCACCCGAACGACCAATCGTTTGAGGCGGTCAAGCCGCGTCCGCCCACGTTGCGTGCGGCGCCGACCGTACACGTGGAGGCGACGCCGGTGCCCCGTATCCACCGGGCCAAGCGACTAGGCAGCGGCCCGCCGCCCATTCCGAGTTCCACTGGGGTGGGACTATAAAAGATAAGTTTGACTGATGATAGTATTAATACAAAGAAGACTTAGTCATAGCAAACATGTCTTTTCTCACCAAAGGAGCAGCGGGGAGATATGTACTTTTAAAGGAAGTCCTCCCGAAGTCTGTATGGGAATATATGATCAAAAGTAATATCGAAGAAACGAATAGTCCATGGATGTGGTATTGGGTTGACAGACTCGCTCATAATTCCTTAGTGGTAGAGCTTGCCATCTATTTTAGAACACTTTCACTCTCTATGAATATCCCTTTTAAGATAGGAGAGGAAAAGTTGAGGAAAATGGCACTTTGTTATGAAGACTTAACAGGAGCTAGGTCAAGATTTTCATCTATGGTAGAAACAAAAAACGCATCCGTTTCTTCTCCCTTACTCCTTCTTAGGAATGCAGAGTTGTCAACCTGGTGTAGAGTGGAGGTTGAGAAGATTATTGAAGATAGAAACTGGGATGAAACTGGTGTGGGAGCGGAGGCCACTTTTAACACTCACTTCTTACTATATCTGGATAATGAACCTGGTGGGGAAGGTTCAAAGAATGAACTCTATCATAGAGTATTGAACATATTAAAGGATGGGGCAAGAAGATGTCGCTTTGAGGATGGGAAGGAGAAATCGCGAGCGAAGAGGAGTTACAATGAAGAAAGCATCCCTGGTTTAATTCTTAGTAGAGGTAATACGCTATATGCAGGGCGATTGTTTGGAGAACTAGATCCATCCAAAAATGGGTTAGAGGTGATAAGAAGTCCTTCACCAGGAGATGCTAGATTAGAGGTGAGAGAGACTTCTACAGGAGAGACTAACCAGGTTATGATAGAAGAGGTTGAAATGTGTGACATTGGAGAACTAGATTCATCCAAAAACGGGTTAGAGGAGATAAGAAGCCCTTCACCAGGAGAAGCTAGGGTGGAAGTGAGAGAGACTTCTACAGGAGAGAATAAGCAGATTATGATAGAAGAGCAAACTCATGTAGAAACTAAAGAAGAGGTTGAAATGTGTGACAAAAGGGAACAAGAGATTAGAAAGATAGAACAAGAATTGGCACTAAAGAAAGTGGAATTGGCGGGAGCACTGGGGTGGAAAGAAGCACTAGAGATGCAACAGAGAATTGATGCAAGAAAAGAGAGAAGAACAAATCGCATTGCCTTCTTAGAAAAAAAGTTAACAGAGGAAAGAATGGAAAAAGAGAGGTTAATGATGGAAATCGAGCGTTTGCAAAAAGAAGAAGAAGAAGAAAAAATGGATAGTGTATCAATTATTGATCACATAATTCCCCACCTGGCTAACAAACTAGATGATAATGATGCAAAAGCAGAAGGGGAAGATAGTAAACTGCCACAGTGGGTTCCAACAGGAGAAAGTAATGATGAATAAAAGTGTATAGATTCCAATCGTTCTCTCAAACAAGGGCAAGATGTCAAAGCAAGAGGTAGTATGTAGAAATGAGAATTATGAAGATGTGGCTGATGGTCTCTTAGATGAAGTAGTAGCTATCTCTGCTGAAGAGGGAAGGGAGCAAATAGGAGAGAGAAGCAACAAAAGAAAGAAGTTCACATTCTACATAATCATAATACTATTTATACTTTCTTGCTCATCTTTATCACCATCAGTTTACACATATCTAAGTGATAGGGAACCACCCAATGGCAAAGACAAAGGAGTACTTAAGCAAGGACACTTTTTAAAAACAAACACAACTCTATTAGCTACTCAACTGGATCAGCATGCGTCCACACCAAGAAATCGATCTTCGCTTGCAGAGTCCCTTCACAGCTCTAGTCTGTGGTCCAACAGGGAGTGGAAAAACGGAACTACTATTTAGTCTTATTAGGAGAGTTGATGAAATTGCTTCACCCACTCCTGTTGAAATCATTTACTGCTATGGAGTTTGGCAACGCCGCTTTGAGGATTACAAGGATAAAGTAAGGTTTCATTCAGGACTCATTGATGTAGAAATGGATATAGAGCGTGATGGGAAGAATCGCTGGCTCATCATTGATGACTTGATGGGTGAAGTCGGGGGGAAAGAGACTACTAATGCAATCTTTACAAAGTTCAGTCACCACCTGAACATAAGCGTCTTTTTCTTACTACAGAACCTTTTCCCGAAAGATAATAGAACAGTGTCAATAAACTCACAGTACTTTTTCTTGTTCAAGAACCCCAGAGACGGAATGTCTGTTACCAATCTTGCAAAGCAGGCTTTTCCTCAGAGTACAAGAGCTGTTCAAGAAGCTTTTAGTGATGCTACACGTAAGCCACACTCTTTTCTATTCTTGAATCTTCGCCAGGAAACCCCGGAGTGGGCTAGACTGATCGGTAATTTTGCTTCTGAGCACTCTCCCATGACTGTATATATCCCGAATACCCTGGAATATAAGTAGCATTCACATCTCTACTCTCTCCATAAACTGTCTTGGACTCGAAGAGAGCGCATCCATCATCAAGCATGAGATACATTAATTCACCCGAGTATTCTCCAAGGTTGAGGAGGAATGCCTTGAGTATATATGCACTGACGAAAGCATCTGCAACCATCAGAGATTCAACCATTGCTGAGGCTAACAAAGACCTTATACTCGCTCTTGTTGAGTGTGCTAGAAATGTATTATTAGGTAATGTTCATCTAACTACCGCTCAGTTGAACTCTCTACGTCGACATAGAAGGGCCATTGAGGATCTCACCAACTCTCGTACTAGTGTGAGGCAGAAAAAGTTAATCCTACAACGTGGCGGATTTTTAGGTCTTCTTTTGAAGCCATTGGCAAGTTTACTCGGAGGTGTGCTTGGTGGATTAGGCGGTGGACGAAGGTGAAATGAGTCTCAAGTTTTCTAAAAAGTATCTTCTTATGGATAAACATACATATGAATCAATGAATAGTAGAAACAACAAAAAAGAAGGAGAGCATCTACCCTCACTCTCTACAAATGGGGATCTACTCCTGGCAGAAAAAAGCAGAAAAGATGTAATATCTAACCTCAAAAACTCTGATACAGACATCTACTCTCAGCTAGAGCAACATGCTCATAAAATGAATAAGTTCCTAAAAGAGTTGGAGAGATCACGCCATCCGCAGCAGGAGTTGTATAATACATTAGAGGGAATTAACACTAGGTTTAATGAAATGCATACATGGAGACAAAGAGAAGAAGAAGCACAAGAGCGAGGGCGAGAGAAAAAAAGAGATGATGAAAAGAGGCGAAGTGGCTCAAGGTCACCACTACCACACCCATATAGGAGAGAAACAAAACCAGAGAGGTCAGAAGCTGGCGCACGTTGGAGTGGGAAGGGTGAAAATAGAAGTCCTATCAAAACTAGGTCTAGGCGAAAGCTTCCTAAAACCCCTCTTGCAAGCAATAGTAAAACAGAAAGATGGATGATATAGATGAAGGTCTACGTGATATTTACTTCTCCCCTCCTCAACCACCGTCTTTTGGAGGAAAGAGAAAGTTAGTTTTAGCTTCTCCTCCTGGTATTAATGAGAATGATGTTGAGAAGTGGTTGAGAAGTCAAGACGCATACACTCTTCATCGCCCGATTAGAATGAAGTTTACAAGGAGAAAAACGTTTGTGAGTGGGATTGGTGAACAACTCCAGGCAGATCTCGTGGATGTGCGTGCGCACAAGGACTCAAATGATGGAGTAACATTTTTGCTCACCTGCATAGATGCCTTCTCACGGAAAGCATGGGTCTTTCCTCTTCATTCCAAGTCTGGTCTGGAAGTGTCCAATGCACTCATCTCTCTATTCGAAAATGAAAGCTTTAGACAAATACAAACTGATAAAGGTAAGGAGTTCCTAAACAGAAGGGTGAGTGAAGTGCTAAAGAAGTATGGAGTTAGCCATTTCACCTCTGAGAATGAGATCATCAAGGCTGCTCTTGTTGAACGCTTTAATAGAACATTGAGAGGGAAAATTCATCGTCTACTCACTTATAGAGGGGATGGACGCTACTTAGAAGATGTAGAAGACCTAGTCCAAGGATATAACAACAGTTTTAATAGGTCAATTGGAATGAAACCTATTGAGGTTGATTACGATAATCAAGAAGAGGTTTGGGTTCGGTTAAATGAGTTCTCACCTAAACGATGGTTAAAGAAAACAAGAGTAAAATACTCACCAGGTGATCATGTTCGGATTTCGATGGCTCGTAGTAGCTTTGAGCGAGGGTTCACACCAAACTGGTCAACCGAGATATTCACCATAAAAGCAGTCAAGGCACATACCTCACCTCCTGTCTATACACTGGAAGACCTAAACAAAGAAGGAGTAGATGGAACATTCTATGCACAAGAATTGCAACATGTTAACCTACCTGAAATCTTTAGAGTTGAGAAAGTCATACGTAAACGGAGAAGGAGAGGAAAAGAAGAGAGTTTCGTGAAATGGAGTGGTTATCCCTCTTCATTTAATAGTTGGATAGATTCTAGTCAGTTTGTGTAAGACCAAAGGTAGTATAAATTCGATATGTAAGTTCAGTTTTGCTCACTCTCAAAGATGGCCTTCAATGTCACACTTACCTCAAATGTACGCATCGGTGGGAGTGACACAAACACCAATGCTCACTTCATTACGAAGCTAGCCAAGACATTGAAGCTTCACTCATCACAGTGGGAGGTTGGGTTACTTGACATTCAGTACCCTGCATCCTGGAGAAATGTGGAAGATGGCTATGTAGTGGTTACGAATACAAAAGATGGAGTCAAACGAAAATGTGAAATCAGGAGTGGAAGGTATGCTTCCATGGGTGAACTTTTGAGTGAGATCAATAGAATACTAATAAACTACGACTTAGAAAAAGTAGTGAGCTTTTACTATGATAGTCTACGGAATGAAACCTTCCTCATGTTGAGAGAACAGGAACACTCTGTCATGATGTCACGTGATGTTGCGTGGGTGTTGGGATTCGAACCTGATGTAGAATATGCTGCGGAAATCAACAGGAGTCAAAACCCTCCAGACATCAATGCTGGTTTCACATCCCTCTATGTCTACTCCTCCGTAGTCTCACCAAGACATGTTGGAGATAGTCTAGTCCCCCTACTTCGCACAGTTCCTATAACAGAGAGTGAAAGAAATAGCACCGTTTTCTTTGAGTTTTCGAATGTTCAATACTCTCCAGTGTCTAATACAAGCACAGACCTCATCGAGGTAGATATAAGACGTGATGATGGAGAAAGGGTCTCATTTCGCAGTGGAAAGGTTGTGCTGACGGTTCGTTTCAGACCGCGTGGAGAGAAATAACATGGCCCCTCGCATAGTTCCATATTTTCCTGATGAGTCAGGTGAGATGTATGAAGACTATTATGCAAACCAGGTGGGAGAGGGAATGAGTGTGTACAGGGGAAAACCTATTATGACGGGTAATGGGATCGGCTCACTCTTTTCTGGACTGACCCGAGGGGTCCTTCCCATGCTAAAGAATGGTGCCAAAACTATTGGGAAAAAGCTATTGACTACTGGAGCTTCGGTTCTGGGAGATGTAATCAAGGGAGAGAACTTCAAATCCTCTGCAGCAAAACGTTTTCGTGAAGCTGGTGGGGATCTTCTAGGTGATGTAGAAGATGAATTACGTGAACCACCTGCCAAACGTGCACGAGTTAGTCAAAAGTCTACAAAGAAAAAGCGTAAAGGAAGAAAAACAGTTTTTGACTAAATGAAAGATAAATATATAATCCACACCTAGACTCACCACTCCCCACTCTTAGACAAGCGACTGTAGGAGCAAGTACTAGATGGAACAACTCTCACACTATCGAACATGTCCGTCACACATCGAGCCATCTCTCTCTCCAAGGTTTCTGAAGACTCTCCAGACACGGTTGACTCCAGTTTTGACTTATTTGCCACTCCGCCAACTCATACTAGCGTGCTCAGAGGTGAGTGGGTACCTTTGGCTCCTGTTACGGACTCCCCTGATGGCACTATTGAATTTAACATCCCGCCCGCAGACGAACTCTACACAGATCTATCAAGGTCTTACTTACACACCACAGTAAAGGTGAGCAAGGCTGATGGAAGCGTACTACCTGCGGAAGAACAACTAAAGGTTGTTCCAGGGGACAATTTTATGCACAGTCTCTTTTCTTCTGCCACTGTTCAACTGGCCGGGCAAGATGTTGAGTATGAACCAAACTATGGACATAGAGCTTATGTCGAGAATCTCCTAAACTATGGTAAAGATGCTAAGAGCACATATATGAAAGTTGGGAGTGGGTGGATGGAGGATGAAGGAACTGGAGAAGACTATGATGGTATACCTCCCGAAGTGGTTGAAAAAAGAAAGAAACTTATAGCCACAAGTAAAGAGATGAGCTTCTATGGGAGACCTAGGTTGAGTATGTTTTCTCAAGGAAGACTTATTCCACCAGGAGTTCGCTCTCGCCTTACTCTACAACGTGCTATTCCACAAATGGCCCTCTTAGCAGAAACAGACAACCCTGCAGGAGGGGCGAAGATTTCTATAACTAAGACAGAATTGTGGATTCGACGTGTACAAGCCAATCCGGCCTTACAAAAAGCACAAATGGATGTTTGGGTTGTGCAACAAGAGTCTATAAAACTACCAATTGACCGAATAAAAACTCATTTCCATGTCATCCCTGCTGGACACCAGTCAGTGAGAGTAAACTTTGATCAAGCGGGACAGAAGCCAAACAGAGTCTTTGTCGGACTAGTCAACCATACTGCAAAGAGTGGAACGTATAAGCAAAATCCCTTCAAATTTGGACATAACAATCTAAGTTCATTAGAATTACTAATTGATGGAACACCGGTGACCCGAAGATATGAACCAAATTTTGCAAGTGGAAAGTTTGCTCGTGAATTCATGAATTTGTTCACTGTCACAAATACATCCGATGCTGACACAGGGAATGAGATCTCCCCTAGCAAATACAAGTCCTGCGCTGCTCTCTACGCCTTTGACATTTCAGGAGATTTGTGTGATGACAACTTTCACTTGTTATCAAATGGGAGTCTATCTATTAATCTAGCATTTGCTAATCAAACTCAAAATACACTTGGACTGTTTGTATACGAAGAAAAAGATGACATTATCTACTTGAATGCAAATCACGAAGTATCTATGGTAGCCGGGATGATGTAAAAAAAATGGATACATTCTCAATCTCGAATATTCTATCTGATGATAAACTCTCATCAACCTCCTTTAGAGGGGTTATGCCAAGGGATCACTTCTTAGACTCCTTCTCCCCATCTGGATCTTTTGTTTTCAACACTCAAACAAGTGAGAAAAGTGGCGAGCATTGGATCTCTGTTTTTTCGAATGGAAAAGAAATAGAGTATTTCGACTCCTATGGTCTCCCCCCTTCTATTTATCCTGATGTGGGTAAGATGTTACAACAATGGGGAATACCAATAGTATGGAATGGAGAGTGTCTACAAGAAGAGAGTACTAACGTGTGTGGAGACTACTGCATCTTGTTCTGTCTCCTTCGAGCTCGAGGGTGGAGTATGGAGGGAATAATTACACGGCTAAGCAGAGTAGAAGGAAGAGTTCGAGATCATTCTATAAGAGCTCTATTACAACGTTTATACTATAATAAAAGAAATAATACTTTCCCACTCACAACGCATGTAAACAATATTATGCTTTTTTCACCTTTTCACTTTGACTAGAGAGAAATACTTCACCTTACTTATAATTCGTTTTTATACTACTATAACTAAAAAAAAAAAAAAAAAAGAGACCAATAGTTTTTATCTTACCTGCATTCTTTTTTTTTCTTTGCTTTTTAGATTTCTGCTTGATTCTTGATTCTTTTATTTTTTCTCTATTTATCTTCGTAATAAAACAATACTACTGAAGAAAGCTGCATCTTTTCTATCTTGGAATAATACTCATCCATGGGTTGTTGTGGTCTCGCCCCTATCCGAGGCCCGCTCCGGGGAGGACGGAGAGTCCACCATGTTAGAAAGATCCTTTCGGGCAGGACTCCCCACTCCTATTATTTTCCCCTTCTTCCGTGCCTCTTTTAACGCATCCACCTCTTCTTTCCTCTTCTGACTGCACTCTTCTTCCTCAATAATTCCATCCATTTGTGAGTCCGTTAAGCCCGCAAATAACTCTTCTTGGTTTTGTACTATGTTGTCAGTATCCATTGATAATGTACTATTGTAGTAGTGTAGCTGTACAGTAGTGATGTGGTGAACTTTGAATGCTGAGACTGTGATCCCACTCTCCCTTTATACAACTGCTCATTTCTTGACTCCTCCCTTTTTTTATCCAATCCCAATGTGACCCGATGTGAATCCGAAGCCTCCCGATGCATCCCGATGTGAATCCGAAGCCTTCCGATGCATCCCGATGTGATTCCGAAGCTTCCCGATGCATCCCGATGTGAATCCGAAGCTTCCCGATGCATCCCGATGTGAATCCGAAGCTTCCCGATGCATCCCGATGTGATTCCGAAGCTTCCCGATGCATCCCGATGTGATTCCGAAGCTTCCCGATGCATCCCGATGTGAATCCGAAGCTTCCCGATGCATCCCGATGTGATTCCGAAGCTTCCCGATGCATCCCGATGTGATTCCGAAGCTTCCCGATGCATCCCGATGTGATTCCGAAGCTTCCCGATGCATCCCGATGTGATTCCGAAGCTTCCCGATGCATCCCGATGCATCCCGATGTGAATTGACACATCGGGATGCATCGGGAAGCTTCGGGATGCATCGGGATGCATCGGGAAGCTTCGGAATCACATCGGGAAGCTTCGGATTCACATCGGGATGCATCGGGAAGCTTCGGAATCACATCGGGATGCATCGGGAAGCTTCGGAATCACATCGGGATGCATCGGGAGGCTTCGGATTCACATCGGGGTGCATCGGGAGGCTTCGGATTCACATCGGGGTGCATCGGGAGGCTTCGGATTCACATCGGGGTGCATCGGGAGGCTTCGGATTCACATCGGGGTGCATCGGGAGGCTTCGGATTCACATCGGGAGGCTTCGGATTCACATCGGGGTGGGGAAATGGTTAGACTCCGCCCACTGAATACTACTATTTAAGGTATAAGTTTCTCACTCTAGCAGTATGAACAATCAGCCTCTAGTCAACAGAGTGAGAGTAAACAGAGACAGCTACCTACTAGTCAGTGCCTGATCAGAGATGTCAACAAGTAGAACATAAGGTTAGTGTTAAATGGAGTAATTGGCAGCAATTGTGAAGTGTTTATTGTATAAAATGCTATCAAGCTAAAAAATAACTCACACCCTACTACTATATATTTTTATAGGGAGGCTAAACAATTTAATATATTACATTATAGTCCCACCCCAGTGGAACTCGGAATGGGCGGCGGGCCGCTGCCTAGTCGCTTGGCCCGGTGGATACGGGGCACCGGCGTCGCCTCCACGTGTACGGTCGGCGCCGCACGCAACGTGGGCGGACGCGGCTTGACCGCCTCAAACGATTGGTCGTTCGGGTGAGTGGGGGTTGCGGGGTGGGGAGGGTGGGCGGCGGCGGAGGAGGGGTGGCGGTGATGACGGTGATGGCGGCGGCGGCGGCGGCGGCGGTGGTGGTGGTGGTGGCGGCGGCGGCGGCGGTGGCGGTGGTGGTGGTGGCGGCGGTGGTGGTGGTGGCGGTGGTGGCGGCGGCGGCGGTGGCGGCGACGGTGGTGAGGGCGGTGGTGGTGGCGGCGGCGGCGGCGGTGGTGAGGGCGGCGGTGGCGGCGGCGGCGACGGCGGTGGCGCGGACGGGACGAGGGCGGTGGCGGGGAGGAGGGAGGAGTGGGAGGTGGGGGAGGGGGAGGGGAGGAGGGTGGGAAGGAGGAAGGGAAGGGGTCGTGGCCGGGTTCGGGGTCAAGTGTGCAAATGTTTTTTCGACCAATCAGAAGGGGGGATTTTGGGGTGACCTTGGCAAGGTCGTGTGCAAAATTTTTGTGCTCTTCTGTGATTGGTTGAAATCGGAAATACCGGCTTGTGATTGGTTGAAAACAGGGGTCAATGAGTGCGTGTCTGTCTAGAAGTGCACTGACTATACTACTGATACCTAATGCACAATTATATGCCATCCATGACCAAAGATTTATGCAAATGATACCTAATGCACAATTATATGCCATCCATGACCAAAGATTTATGCAAATGATACCTAATGCACAATTATATGCCATCCATGACCAAAGATTTATGCAAATGATACCTAATGCACAATTATATGCCATCCATGACCAAAGATTTATGCAAATGATACCTAATGCACAATTATATGCCATCCATGACCAAAGATTTATGCAAATGATACCTAATGCACAATTATATGCCATCCATGACCAAAGATTTATATTTTTCACCCTCCTTGCGATGTTGCCATACTATTTTGTGAGACTACAATTTTCGGCGACCGCGAAGTGTTTTTGGGAGATAACTCCGTACCAATACCTGTTTTTTTCATTTCAATTTCTAATCTGCAGCTTATAAATTACGATACACAAGCTTTATCCAAACTGTAAATGACATGCCAGAGCGGAGTCAGGGTCATAGAATATTACTGAAACATCAATTTTTGTCACAATTTTTAAGAATATTATGAAAAAGACAACTAACCTCCAGGTAGTTTTAAGTTCCTCATAGTCTCCAATCACTGTTTTCTGTTCCTCAATATAACGTTCAGCTTCGCGTTTTTCTCTTTGCACACGAGCTTTCACATCTTCTTGTGAAAGTATTGCCTACAGCGTCAAAGTATAATATATTATGAGCATTTTTACAAATATTCCAGGAATAGTTACATTGTACTTTGATGTTGTGATCAATGTACAGCGCAGCTGATTTGGGCTCACTGGCCCAATTACTACTGGGCTTCTATATGGTGTACATGTATGATGTATGCTTCCTCCTATTCTTAGTATAATTTTTAATTTACATATACATGTATATATTCAGCAAACACCAAGTCACAAAAACATGATTAATCCAAGCTGGGAAAACATCATTAGAAAACATAGGATTAAAGAGGCAGAGTACAAGAAAAACAAAACTTTTTTTTGATGATTTTTGAAATACCCGACAACTTTATCCTTCAAATATATACATTCAGGTTGTACATGTATATCCAACACTTGATGCTTGAAAGAATTAAAAAAAAATTTGTTAACAGGAATTGGTAACAAATAGTCGATTAACCAATATATGATAGCCCACAGCGTGCAACCTGAGTGGCAATATTGTATCTTCAGATACTGAATACACTCACAAACCTTGATGTTGGTCTATGAGCACTCTGTTGGCTACGGTTAATGCAGGTATATTTCAGTAATATATACGTATTACAAACGCAGAACTACATATTATAACGCTGTAAGATACACACAACTACGTATAATGTGTGTTGTAAAAATGAATTCCTTGCCTAAAAAAATATCACATAATTATACCTTAAAAAATGGCCAAACACCTTCACATGTACATTTGCGTAAAGTATACACATAACTATGTATACATGTACTTGTAATATACACGTAACTACATATAATACTAGTAATATTGTAATTATTTTTGGTTTCTTGTGCGGTTGTCCTTGGATGACTCCCGATCCCAAAATGAAGTGCCTATGAGTGGTGCTAGGCCTTCTCATTACATGAAAGATTGAGCGGTCTCAGTAGTCCAAGTACTACCAGAGACGACCCATCTGGTCCCGAGTCTAGCCTGGGTACTACACTTAGAAAGAGAGTGATCCGACCTAGTAGGCAGTTTTGGTTGCAAGGTTGAGTACCTTAACAGCTAGAATGACCTAACTACAAAGTGAATGTCTCTGTATATAAGTATAGAAGTGTCTTTATTGAGATTCAAGCAAAGACTGAGACAACAATCGTAAAAACAATGCCCTTTATACAGTAGAAGAACTTCCGCCCGACGTAGTGTCGGGAAAAGACAACGTAGGGTCGTCTGGAAGTTGCGCAATGACATGGCGGCCGGAAGCCCGACGGCCGACCCAAAATGAGTCGGGTTATACAAAAGATGCTAATAATCATCCAATTCATGTACAAAATGAATATCAAGTGATTCTGAGAGGACGGACCTCTGTACATGGGTATAAAAGGCACAAAAAGACTTGGTAATTATCATACATAAATGTACAATGGTATATGGTTAAGTAGTAAGGAATACAAGCACATAATATACATGTACATGTATATAGGTATTAAATGAATGGTTAGACATGCAACATAGACAAGTGTGAGTATACGAACAGCTAGATATAAGAGTACAAGTGTTAGATGAGTAGTGCTGTGGCAACTACTAAGTACTCAGGGTGCTATGAGGTCCATCCGGAGCTCATAGCTGGAGTCGTATACAAATTTCCTGTACCATTACAATATACACATAAAATAGTGCAAAGTCACTTACGTCAGACCTCTGAATGGTACTTCTGCACTCGTCAGCCATTGTGTTTTTAACACACATTCCAACAGAAACTACATATCCCACCCTCGCAATCTTCTCAGGATCAGATCCTTCTTTAAAACTTACGCTCCGACAAAAGTTATCCTCAAGCGTCTACAAATGTATTGCGAAAATGTTAGGTATTAGACAAAAAGATATTGTCCATTAAGATATTAATACTTGGAGTTTATACCTATACATCATTCTTTAGAGAAATTTCTAGTAAATGCTTAATAAAAGTAAAGTTACGTGTAAATGTCGAGTACGAGAATACAGCACATGATTTTGCAAGCAGCACTTGACAATGTTCTAGTAAAATAGTGATCATTATTTTAATTGAAAAATTTAATCTATCAAGATATAAAGAATAAAAACAGAAGGCTAATTTGACGATGTTCAATGTGAGTAAAGAGTTTAATGATGTAAAGTAGTAGCATACATTATTATGATACTAGCCCTTGTATCACCACCATAAGACATTAAATCAAATCTTATGGTGATAGTTAGACATTATTTATAATCCTAGCACAGGAAGTAGTAGACATACACGCAGAAGAGACTTTAAGTCACATACCTATATTTTTGTTTAACATCACAACGGAAAATCTTACCACTAACAAGTCATCAACAAATTTATCTGTTACACATATGCGGGCATTTGTTCACAAAGTAATGTTGGTGTAACAAACTTTTATCTTTCCGAACAGTTGTTGTCGAGACAGGAGCACTTCAGGGTTCTCATCTGGTAGCCTCACCAACAGGTATTCCGCAAGCTCCGCTGTACTTTTGATAAATTTTTCAGTCGCTTTATCACCCGTGAGGTCTACAGTATAGACAAGGCAGCATGCCATATATTACTTTCAGCTAATAACTCTGTAAATGTGTCAGCTTCCCACTTGGTGCTTTAACTGTCATTAAATGTTCCAACTGAAATTCGTAAAGTTAAAACTCTTCCTATGACACTTTGATGATGTAAATACATGTAAACTGGAGCATTTTTTAATAATTTAGTTTTACATTAAGCATTGGACCAGCTTTCCAGCATCTGTACAACTGAAAGAGACACTTTGCCTAACACTTACATGTGATGTGGATCATTTCAATCTCAAAGCACCACCTGAGCGATAACCATTTGCCTCATTTAAAGGTGATCAATAAATTCAATGCATATGTGTGGACAGACACTTGTAAACCATGTACATGTACATGTCAACTTCTAAATATAAATACTATGCTAAATTGCTTTCCAAGAAAGATATCGGGAAAAAGATATATTTTATTATTTTAACACATGTATATTCTTACCATTAATAGAGAGCCCATCCTTGTTACTCCCTCGCAAAAGGTTGTCCCCTGGCTGAGGGAGCTTCCATTCAACAGTGTGGGTAAATGTTTTCTGGACAACCGTCTTCCCTGGACTCGCATCCTGAACATGAATTTATTTTTATTACATGAGTTTCAAAACACCTTTTACTTCTGATGCAGCCTTACTCTGCACAGTAGTGTAGCGCACAGTAGTGTAGTGCACAGTAGTGTAGCGCGCAGCAGCGTAGTACGCAGTAGTCAGATAAACGATTGAAATACTGTACATACAGAAAAATTTACTGCCATAATATATTATATATTATACCCATGTACAGTGGAACTTGCCTAGTTCAAACTTCAAGAGACCGCCATAATTAAGTTGAATTAGGCATGAATTTGAATTGTGAGACTACTTTGATTTATATAATGATTTGGATGCCTAATTCACAAATAAAACTATTAATCTAGCTGTACATAAATGTGCATGTATACATTAATTTGGATTTGCTTCAACTGCGAATACGTTTGAGGGAAGACAAGTATTAACATGACAGCTTCCTGGTTAATAGAACCTAATGCAAAGTCTATTACACTCAAAACTACACTACCGCAGATGGGCAACAAGTTATGCATCACATGTACAGGACAACAGTATGAAAACGCGTTTAACTAAGAAACAGTACAGCAACCAGTAGTGTGGATTGGCAGAGTATTAACCCGTGCAATGAGCGGTCAGGCGCCATTAATGCTTGCTTTAATAGTATTATTATTGATCATGGTGTGAGCCTAAGCCGGTGAAGTTTGAATTGTACATAGTAAATTCTAATTGATTGAAGCCATTTACCTGCAGCGGGGACCTGGGTAATAGCTTGAACTAGCTCATTATTTTAGTTCCACTTTACATGTATATACATGTACAATGTAATAGCCTTAATAACACACCACTATTAAAATATGGTTATGTTAATAAAGATGTAAAGTTTTCTGGTTTGAAAACCGACTGCTTATAAAGCTTCAACAACTCTCTGTTCTACTAACTATGTCACTCCACTATATTGCATTGCGACCATTTTTGCTGATTGAAGTAGAACTGGGACAGCCATTCAAAGAATGACATGGTAATAGTAAAGGGATTGTTTTCAAACATGCCTAAAGCATTTTTACATTGTAACTTTAATTAAGTCTTATTTTCTTTCAGAAGCACTTTCTTCCTAACAAAATCAACATCAAACTTATGAGAGTGGGTAACTGAACTCTATGCTATCAGTGGATTATCAATATTTCTGTTTTCCGAATTCAAAATATACCAGCTTTATTATGTTTTGGTAGTTCTAAGTTTAGCTTGTTTATCAATAACAATGATGTTTTTGGCTATGTGTTCCACAGATACAAATGAGGGCTTATTTCCGCTTTTTGTACAGCTTGTCGACTTTGTAGCATGTAGTATCCACCATGTTATTATGCAATACTACATGTACTATGTCAGGTTCATGGAATGCTGTGATTAATTGATATGCTTTAGTAACTTTAGATTTAACATGCTATATAAGGCAGTTCCAGCACCTGCCCAGCTGTTTTAGGTGTTTAGTGCTCGGGCTGGGGCCTAATGTTTAGTATTTTACACCTGTTGTATTCCATGTGACCATGTAATCAGATGTGTGTGTACATGTAAGTACAAACATACAGTATTACCAACTTAATTACAATTCTATGTACTGTTGTTGGTAATAGTGGTAACCATAAGTGAATGTAGCTTGTTGGCAGGATAATAGCAGAATACCACTTTTTCCACCAAGCTAGCGATGTTAGTATTACTTGATACCTCTACAAACATATTTCTAAACTGTTTTCATAGTAGCAATAGATGTTAAATTGCAATAAAATATCCCCAAAATTTCTAAAATACACATAGGCCATAGTGATGTCAGCATTAGGAATTATCTCCACCTAATTTTATGTCAATGTTCCCAAAACTTTTCCTTTGATTATCTCGACTCTGACACACTATGTACATGTAGCAGCAATATTGAGTTGTTACAACTACTTTATACGAAATACAGTGTTTATTCAATAAAACAGATATTAGCAATTATAATTCTACATGCTACAGGTTCAACACACCAGTCTAGTAAGTAGGCATGATATTTTTGTGATAAACAAGTAGCCTATATTGACCAATCATATTGTAAACTCAAAAATCATTTGATAACTTTTTGGAACAAATTTTGATTTTTATTGTCTAGGAATATTAATTATCATTTTGTTCAACATACCCATTTTTCGTTTTGTGATATTCCTAGTATAACAAGAACAGAAACTGTTTATAATAATATAATGAGTGGTCTGGCATCCACTCCCCACAATGAGGTATTTCACTAGCTTTAACAGAGCTGATACCCATGATGACATCATGTATCCCAGCTGGTATTGTGCTAACTGGTTCAGCTGCTACTAGGCTTTCTAATGGTGTATTCAGCTTAAAACCTCAAAATTTCAGTACAGTCCAGTATTTCATAGATCTAATGTATTGTAATGGTTTTTGGGGGTTGTGCTGTCCTCCTAAGACGACTCAGCGGTGCTATGTCTTCTCATTACATGAAAGATTGACAGGTACTTTAGTAGTCTGATAACTACCAAAGACGACCCATGTGGTCCCGAGTCAATGCTTGTGTGCTATACTGAGAAAGAGAGCGATTCGACCTAGTAGGAAGTTCGGATTGCAAGGTCGAGGACCTTAACAACTGGAATGACCTATCTACGAAGTGAAAGTCTCTGTATATAAGTATTATAGATGTATCTTTATTGAGATCCAAGCATGAACTGAGACAACAAACATAAAAACAATGTGCTTTATATAGTATAAGAACTTCCAGAGGAAGCCCCGGTAAAAAGGCCGACGTAGTGTCGTAAAAAAATGACGTAGTGTCATCATTAAAATGCACAACAATATGGCGACCGGAAGCTCGATGGCCGACCCAGAGTAGGTCGAATTTAACAAAAGATGCTTAAAACCATCTAGATGATGTGCAAAATCAATATCAGGCAATTCTGAGAGGTCGGGCTTCATTACATGCATATAAAAAGGACATAATTGCTCAGTAATGCACATTATAAGTACAGGGGCGGATCCAGGGGTGATTCAAGTGGTGCATTTGCACCACTGGAAATTTCAAATTTTTTTTAATTTTTTTTGTTTTGTTGATTATTTTTGTTAATTATACAAATGTGTGTGTCAACCTAACACAAAAATATGTTTTTGTAATGCATAGGGGTTCAAAAACATGTGATATGTTATCATATTTCTTGATCCATGTAAATATTCCAACCACTTTAGCCATTTATAAGTCAGAGTTGAATGAGCACCATTGTCAAATCTTAGTCACAAGAAACTTTTTACCTATTCTATTTATTTCTAGGCCGGCTCATAGAATAGATAAAAAGATAAATATTTTTATTTACTTTGCATATATAATTATATTGTTCATTGAATAAATATATCATTTATTATCATTTATGTTTTGCTTTAAAACAAAACAATTATAGGTTAGTTACTACTATTCAACCTAACTCAACTTGCCACCAACTCATTTAACTGAATGAACTGAACTGGCTCTTAGCAAAGTGGTACATGGCTCTTAGGTCCTCCTGGAACCACAGATGCCAGGATTTTGCTGGGCGGCCGGGTCGCTGCCCCGGACCCTGTTGGGGGCTTACAGCGCCCCCCAAACCCCCAGCTGGAAGGGACGCTGCAATACAGTGTGATAGGACACGAAGTGCGCCGCGCATGAAAACTGAAGTTTTACCTTAAGAAAGGGCTCAACTATCAATTTTGCACCACCCTTACTCCATTCCTGGATCCGCCACTGAAGTATATACACTGTAAGTGTAAAGGTGGAATGAGACAGTATTTTTGGATTCGAGTCGAGATTCGAGACACTACTTCTGAAAAACTCGAGACGAGACGAGACGAGACTTGGTTTTAGGATTCAAGGTATTTTTCCTAAAAAGTTTGCCAGATTTTATATATTTGCATGCTAGAACTATTTATTTTTCTTTTTCCGCGTATCAAGGAGAGGGGCCAGCAAGGATTGCTGGGCCCCTGCTAGCCAGTGATAGATTCACTGGTCTGTCTTGGCAAAGTGATGGCGCCTAGGACGCGGTTGTCTGATGAAGGGAGGTGATGGCACCTAGGACGCGGTTGTCTGATGAAGGGAGGTGATGGCGCCTAGGACGCGGTTGTCTGATGAAGGGGGTGATGGCGCCTAGGACGCGGTTGTCTGTAATGGTTTTGGCATCTGGAAACACGTCTGTATATTTGGTGAGTTAAGATGCAAAGAAAGAAGATTTTTTATTTTGGGATTTCTTAGTCGCGATTCCAGCACATCCGGGTGCTAGGATGCTTAAAGATTTCGAGTCTTCGAACCATTCATGAGTAGAGGAGACAATTCCTAAATAGGTTTGATACTAACCAAGAAAACTGGATTTTTGGGAAAATCCGGAATATTTCATATGCGTTGAATGTATTTTATCATTATGCACTTTAATAAAGGTGAACAGAAGGCTGTGAAATATATTGCACATGTATTCCATGTACATTACATTGCATATACATGGGTACCAAATAGTGTAATTTGACAAATTAGTATGGAGTTATGTGTCCATTAATGAAATAATCTCATGAGTAGACAACTTTTGGTAGGGACATAACATTGCATTATGGGAGTGGTGATTGACAGCCATTAGTAATTCTGTATGACTTGTAGTGATCGACTAGCTGCAATGCTATTACTAGGAAATCAGAGCTGGGAATGTAAATAAAGGTAGTATTACTAAATAATTTGAATAATAGCTTTCTATTTGATAGATTTATTGTTGATTCGCAATGAATTGTATTATATTTAATAATATTTTGTTATAAATGAAAATTATTAGGTGCTATTTGTTTTCCAGTTTCAAACACTGATTGTCATCTCGAGACGACTTTCGAGACAAAACAAGTCGATACGAGACTCGAGAAATCTCGAGTCTCGTTTCACTTCTATATAAGTGATATTGTAATGTTTTGAGCTGTGTTATGTACGAGTGCCGATAGAGCACGGGTACGGGAAGTGCTTGGAGGTTGGTAGAGGACGACCAAGGTAACTTCCACACATTACATAAAGAGTGAACAGTTAATGCTCTAGTATTGTTGATAATGACGTAGGCCGAAGCTGAGACTCATTAAAGAGTCCAGGGTCGACATAGGTCTGTAGGTTTATACTCTAAAGGAGTGTAGAAAGAAGTAGTAGTAATCTAAGGACTTAGACCCGACGCTAGATTCATAAGAATCCGGGATCGGCTAAAGTCCGATGATGTAGAACTCACAAGAAGTGTAGAACGAGTTGCTTAAACGAGTATGAGGGGAGCTCGAGCCGCTTAGGTCTAAGAAGACCTGTGGGTGGAGCTACCTGTCTGCAAGAGCAAGCCTCTAGGTTGAAACTTAGGAGATGTTGCTTTATTAGAGCGCGATCAACAACTGATTTGATACAGAAAATGTGCTGGCTTTAATACTAATAACACTTCCGGAAAAAGGTACGATAAGGTATCGGGCTGGTACGATAAGGTATCGAGCCGGAACTTACACAACAACATGGAGTAGTTCCGCTCGACGTCGGCCACCAAAAGGGTCGGCTTTGCACAAAAAGTGCTTACAATAGTCCAGTATGGGTAATATATAAATATGGCCATGTTTAGAGACATTGGCCCCGAAAAGTGTACAGGTAAAAGACTTAGAAGATATAATCAGGCTAAATAGATAATTGCATACATAGTAATGCTAAACCATGCGTAAATGCGATAACCTGATTGGTTAATGATAATAATACAAAGCACACAATGCATAAGCAGTTGATTATAATAATAGTAGAGTAATGTACATGCATGTATAAGAGTATAATTATAGTAAGACAATGTCAATGCATGTAACAGAGTAAATATAAGAACAATGCCAATTGTGTTGGCACAAGTTACAGTTCATGCTATGGCAGGCTATGCTGATTCACCACAATATATAATTACAAATGTATGGTCAAAACATGCATAACTACATTATGTAGGTATGAGTTAATAGGTAATTAAGTGCAGAATGTCAGAGACTAGATAAGTAGAGCTGTGGCAACTACTAGGTACTTAAAGGGCTACAGAAATGATAATATTTTGTTTGGTATATCTAAACTTTAAGTCCTGAGGCTGCTATATTCACTTTATTAAAACTCTAAAAGTAATTTGGGCTGGGATATGCCAGCATATAAAATTATCGTGAAAAGTGGGTTCTGGAAAAGGAAGTCCCAAGTTACAGGGGTGTTGTCCACATCCTGTATGACGTGTGAAGGCCCATAGCTTGGCTCTCTAATTATAGCCCTGTGTAGGGGAGTTACCAGGTGCCCCATACTTACACTACAATCTCACAGCTATGAGCTTTCTGTAATTATTTGGCTTATGTAATCCTATGGTTTTCTCAATAATATGACCAGCCATTGAATGATACAATATAATTATAAATCAAACGAGACTTACCTGTGTGGGATTATAGTCTAGAGGTCAACGCATATGACGAAGCCGCCTATAGGATACAGAGACAAGCGCTAGCCAATAGGATCGAGATACGAGACTGAGGCATAGAATACAGGAGCGAACACACGGCACTTCGATTCATACTACTGGTGAGTCTAGACGTGTTGTTAAAGCTATCCATATTATATTATATCTTGACTTGACATGGTACCACGAGTGGGGTAGCAGTGTTTTCAAGTTATAGATATACTGTTCTACTGGATAGACTTTTTCGAGGAGAGAGGCGATCAACAGAGGAGGAGAGAGAGGAGAGGACAGAGAGAGAGATTTTCATTATTTATTGTTGTTATTAATAGTTATTGGGAACAGTGAGTTTCAGAGAGATTATCATTAGATTATAGAGGAGAGAGAAGAGGAGTGAGGTTGTATACTTATACTAACTTAATTATTTATTAAAATAGGGTTAAAAAAAGGAGATACTTTAAAATTAAAATAAATTGCAAACGATGGCGACTGGGTTTAGTTATTCGGGATTTCCTGAGCTTCGCATTGATCCACAAGATGTTTCAGGGTCATGGAACAGATGGCTCACAGAATTTAAAATATGTATTAGAATGAAAAGTTTTGAAATGGGTAAAAATAAAGTTACAGATGAACATGGTGTTGAAACGTTGGTTCCAAAATTCACTGATGAAGGTAAATTATTGGTATTATTGAAATCTATTGGCCCGGAGGGTAGAGAGACATTACTGTCCACAGGTTTGGAGTTAGAAGGGGTCAATACTACGTATGATGAAGCTTTAGAGGTTTTGGTTAACCACTATAAGAGAGAAGATAGTTTGTATGTTAGAACCCAAAGTTTTGTGAAAGTGCAACAGTGTGCTAGTGAAGATCCTAGGGATTATTTAAACAGGGTCGAACGTTTAAGTAGAAGTTTAGAATTTTTTAATACTGAAATTGAAGCCGCTAAAGTACCCTTACAAACGGCTCGTAAGGAATTAGCTCTGGTACTAGCAGTTACAGGTTTGAGAGATCATAACTTGTGTAGAGAGCTTATAGCTAGGGAAGATTTGACTTGGGATAAACTAAAGACTATTATGAAGTCACGATCTTCTGCACAGGAGTCAGTGACAAAGCTAAATAGTGACCTGAGTTCTTTGACCATTAAAACTGAACCAGTGGGGGAAGTTAAAGTAGAGAGTAGAATAAATAGGGTAGAAAGAAGCCCTAGGGAGTATAGAGATAGTAGAAATAATGATAGGAGGAATAGACATAGGTCTAGGTCTAACTCTAGAGATAGTTACAGGCGTAGTATTACTCCAGATAGGAAGGACCAGGGGAGATGTTATGAATGCAACGAAAAAAACCATGTTGCGAGGTTTTGCCCTA
Source organism: Bugulina stolonifera (assembly GCA_935421135.1). Lineage (NCBI taxonomy): Eukaryota > Metazoa > Bryozoa > Gymnolaemata > Cheilostomatida > Bugulidae > Bugulina > Bugulina stolonifera. Next base: position 2,415,025 of record OW285190.1, on the reverse strand, counting down.
GGATTATTTGCTTCAAATGCAAGGGGAAAGGCCATCAGGCCAGAGATTGCAGGGCGGAATCCAAACCCTGGCCGAGGAAGTATAGCAGTAGTCCTGAAAACAATGGTAGGTCTTACTATCGGAGACAGAGTAGGAGTCCAAGAGAGAGAAATAAAAGAAGGTCTACTCCTTACCGGGAAGAATACCTTCGAGAGGAGAGTAGAAGTCCTAATCGAAGAGTAAATTTCGTGAGACATGTTAAGGAACACAGTTCTAGTGATAGTGATGAATGACTAGGCGGGGAATATAGAGCTATCTTAAAAGTAAATGGTCATAATGTAAGATTTACACTAGATACGGGCGCCGAGGTAACAGTCCTTACAGATAACTCTTCTAGGGATATTGGTATGAAATTACAGCCTCAGTCTAAAATTTTAATGGGGGCTGGAGGTCATAAGTTGTCAGTCCTAGGAGAAGCGAATGTAGAGATCAAGAATAGGTTTAAATCTATCTCAACTTGCATATCAGTAGTCAAGGGCGCTAACAGAAACCTACTAGGTATTTCAGAAATTAGAAAGCTTAACTTGTTAGCTATAGTAGAATCGGTGTGTGTTAAAGCTTTTGATCCCTTTGTGAAGTTTCCTGAGCTTTTCAAAGGACTAGGAGTTTTGCCTGGGATATTTTCAGTCAAATTGAAAAAGGATGTTGAACCCTACCATCTAACGAGACCTAGGGTAATAGCAGCAGGTCTTAGAGAAAAAGCAAAGGCTGAAATAGATAAAATGTTAGAGATGGGGGTAATTGAACCGGTGGAACAACCAACAGAATGGTGTTCAGGCTTAACCATTGCCCCTAAACCAAATGGAGCAATTAGAATGTGTGTAGATTTAACTAGATTAAACAAGGGAGTTAGAAGGGAAAATTATCCTCTTCCCAGGGTTAGTGATATGTTGTCTAGTTTATCTGAAGGAAAAATGTTTTCCAAATTGGATGCAAACAGCGGATTTTGGCAAGTAAAATTGGATGAGAAGTGCAAACTGCTCACTACCTTTATTTCACCTTGGGGTAGGTTTTGCTTTAAGAGAATGCCATTTGGAATTAGCTCTGCACCTGAGTTCTATCAGAGAGCCATGGAAAAAATTCCTCATGGCTTAGACGGCGTAGTATGTTTGATGGACGATGTCCTAGTCTATGGTAAAGACGCCAACCAACATTGGTCCAGATTGAAAAAAGTGTTGAGTAGAATTCAAAATGCGGGAGTAACCCTAAAAAAGAGCAAGTGCGAGTTTGGATGCTCGTCAGTAAAATTTCTAGGACACGTAGTCAGTGGAGAAGGCATTAAGCCAGACCCAGAAAAAGTTAAAGCTATTTCAGAGATGTTACCTCCTAATAACAAAAAGGAGGCACGCAGGTTTATGGGAGTAGTTAACTACCTAGGTAAATTTAGTAAAAAGCTCGCTGAATTGAGTGTTCCCATTTACGGTGTGATAGGAGGAAAAAGTCCGTGGTATTGGGGTATTGATCAGCAGAACTCTTTTAATAGTATAAAACGAGAGCTGTCAAGCACACCAGTATTGTGTTCTTTTGACTTGAATAAAAAACATAGGGTTTCAGCAGATGCCAGTAAATCAGCGATAGGAGCGGTGTTGTTGCAAAACACTAACAGGGGAGACTGGCAACCAGTAGAGTATGCTTCTCGCAAAATGACAGAAGCGGAAAAAAGGTATGCGATGATCGAGAAAGAATCTTTAGCTATAACATGGGCATGCGAGAAATTTGATTTCTATTTAATGGGGAGACAGTTTGAGATTGAGACAGATCATAAGCCATTAGTCTCACTCCTAGGGGAAAAAGATTTGTATCATTTACCTTTGAGGGTACAGAGATTTAAGCTAAGGCTAATGAGATTTGAATACAGAATATTTCATACTCCAGGTAGAGAAATGTACTTAGCCGATGCATTAAGTAGGCCTTGCACAGAAGGGATTACTGATGAAGCTATTTATAATTGCGCTCTAGTGGAACGCTACATAGCGAGTATCGTAGAAGAGAAGCTTTTAGGCAGTGTCAGAGAACAAGAGTTACTAGATGCAATCAAAATAGATGAGATTGCTAGTAGCTGTATATTATATATGCGTAACGGATGGCCGAGAAATGGTACATCGCTACATGGGGAATTACGACGGCTCTATAGCTGCCGTGATAGTTTGACCGAATATGGAGGGTTGATTTTATGTAACTCACGGTTATATGTTCCAAAAGTATTACGATAAGTTTATTTAGAAAGGTGCCATGTAGGTCACCAGGGCATAGTCAAATGCCAGAGAAGAGCGAGACAATTATTTTGGTGGCCTAGTGTTAGTAGTGATATTAACAGCTACATATCTACGTGTGAAACTTGTATAAAGAATAGTGCCATAAAACACCAACCTACTGTGGGTATAACCTTACCTACAGCACCATGGGTAGAACTTGGTACTGATGTATTTATGTTTGAGGGAAAGTTATATCTGATTGTGATTGATTACTATTCTAAATGGATAGAAACTGCATTCCTGAACTCGCAAACAGCGAGCAATGTTATTAGTGAGTTGAAATCTATATTTTCACGACTGGGAACTCCTAAGAAACTTAGGAGCGATAATGGTAGCTGTTTTGCTTGCGTGGAGTTCCGGTCCTTTGCGGATAGTTGGGGATTTGCTCACGCCACGAGTAGCCCTAGGTATCCGCAATCGAACGGTCTCGCGGAACGAGCCGTAGGGACTGTTAAAAGGTTGTGGCTCAGCTCAGAAAACAAGGCAGAGGCTCTGTTAGCATATCGAGCTACTCCGTTAGAGTCCGGGTTTTCACCTGCAGAACTCTTGTTTGGACGACCCATAGAAACCCCCTTGGGGTGCCCTCATGGTGATCCAGTTGATTACAGCGAATTTGAAGAGATCGAGCTGAATAACAAAAGTAAATCCAATGCCAAATGGGATAGGAAACATAGAGCAAGTAGGTTACCGGATTTGAAAATTGGGGACAAAGTGTGGGTTAAAGCTCCCAGTGATATAGGTAGAGAAGGTATTGTCCTTAGACAGGATACATACCCCGATAGTTTTTGGGTTAGAGTGAATTCTAGAGAACTTAGGCGCAACCGTAAACACTTGTATCTGTTATGCAGGTCGGAGACAGGGTTGGGGAGTGATGTCTTACCATCACCCTCTAGTCCGGAACTCCAGCTAGGTGAGTCTCGGGGTGAAGAAACGGAAGACTTATCTGAGGTAGACCATATACCCTTGGATGAGCCTTCAATACCCTTAACAACTGCTAGTGACAATGCTTCTAATGATAATGCTGCTAAGACTAACACCACTAGTAATAAGGCTGCTAGTAATACCACCATTAATGATCTTAGTGAACCCCAGTCGACCGAACAAACGGTTATAGAGAGCCAGATTATACAGGACACTAGAGAGGCCGCCAAGCCAAATGAAGGCACGGCAACTGAGTGTCAAGCTGATAACCCCAACGCCTCTGTGTCTGGAAAAACCAGGTCCAAGGAGTATGTAACTAGATCAGGAAGGGTTAGCAAGCGACCAAACAAGCAGGACATGTCATATTACTAACTGTTGTAGAATATTCAGACTACTCAGATCATTCAAATCATTCAACATTAACAATGCCAAGCGGAGGGAGCAGTGGAGAGGAAGGAACATGGCAGGTGGTAGAGGGAAGAAGGAGAAGGAGGAGAGCTAGAGCAGACATGACCGAGAGTGCAAGCAAGGAGGATGGAGACAGTGGAGTCCCACCAGAAATCAGGTCAGGTAGAAGTAGAAAAATCTATGGTAAACCAGGTAATATGAAATGCCTTATTTGTGGATGCTTACGTGACCATTCAGCACGTGATTGCCCTGGTAATGTTTGCCACAAATGTGGAGATAAAGGCCATTGGGTAGCCAGCTGTCCAAAGAAAGTTTGTACCTGGTGTGCAAAAACAGGAGGAGATCACGATACAGCAGATTGCCCGTATGGTGGTAAAGATTTTATAGCAACCAAGAGAGCTCGAGTGGAGGAGGAGACACCTGCCCCTCCCAGTAAGAGCGCTAGAGTTCCAGGGAAGCGCACAATTGTAGGTGAGGTATCCAGTTTTCTAGACACGGTCAAATCTACCGAGTTTCTCTCTGCTTCTGTTTTTGATTCTAGGATGGAAGTATTGGCAGATAGACAACAAGAAATGGAGAGAAGGCATGCCAGAGAACGCATGGAGCTCGAGAGAGAGAGAGAGGCCCTAAAGGTCGAGTATGAAGGAGGAGAGGCCATGAGAGAAGCTATTCAACAGCTAGAGCTCGCAAGGGCTAACTTTATCAGCAAGAGGTCTAAGATCTCGACAGGTACCTCGGCTGGTCCCGTGGTGGCACCACCGCGGTCAGTGGCTTCCACCTCTATGGTAGGTATGGAGGCGTCAGGGGGAGAGGGGGAGTCTGTGACTCCGGTAGAATCTAGTATACAAGTAAACCAGAGCTCTAGTGAACGAGTCAGTGTGGGTATGGAAGTAAAGTCTGAAGGCGCAGAGTCTCAGATTGTTGCTTTTCATAGGCCCCTCTACTCGGAGGTAGCTAGAAATACTAGTTTAGGGCTTTCAGGTACTAGAACGACTGAGAGTCCGAAGGGTGATAGCACACCAGCTGCCGAGACGCCAGGTAGACGAAGTCCAGATCCAGAGGTAGACTAAACCCTGAACATGCGAGTAAGTTACTAGAAGACTAGGTAAAGTATTAGAGAACTAGAACGAGGTGAGTCCAACTTATTATATATATACTGTACACATTGACACTGTAATTCATGCCTTGTAGACGATAGTAGTTGAAAATAGCTTGTATTTATATAGAGCTTGTGAAAAAAAAAAAAAAAAAAAAAAAAAAAAAGGAGCATGTAGAGCGTTATAAAATTTGCTTGTTTATGATCTAGACATGAGACTTCCAAGGAGGAGAGCATGTTACATAACACATGATAAGTGTTGTAGGAATCTAGACTATTGGAGAAGGGATTACCAGAAATCAAGGAGGAGGCTCTTCGAAGAAAAGGGCATGTGGGATTATAGTCTAGAGGTCAACGCATATGACGAAGCCGCCTATAGGATACAGAGACAAGCGCTAGCCAATAGGATCGAGATACGAGACTGAGGCATAGAATACAGGAGCGAACACACGGCACTTCGATTCATACTACTGGTGAGTCTAGACGTGTTGTTAAAGCTATCCATATTATATTATATCTTGACTTGACAACCTGTAAGGTGAAGTTTGATAGTAATTCTGCGAACGAAGAAGGTAAACAATGAGATAGCTTTAGTGGATATGCAGGAAGCTGGTCACTTGTTCAGAGGAGCACACAGATTAGGGCAAAAGTTTTTTGAAAAAAGATGATGAAAACAATAACATACAATTAGTAACATACATTTACAATAATAAAATGATAGCGAAGAGTAAAATATGGGTGGGAAACTCTAACCCAGGGGCGGGATTGTTTACCTTCTTCGCTATTCGTTCGCAGAATTACTATCAAACTTCACCTTACAGGTAAGTCTCGTTTGATTTATAATTCTGCTTCACTCATAGCTCCAAAAGATAAACAATGAGACTTCAGAGGAGCCCTATTCTGTGTGCCGTTAACACTCAGCCACTGTATATAATACAGTCATGCATTATTAATAATGATGTAATGCCATATCTTTGATAATAAAACTTTGATATAGTAGTAGTATAATATATAGCCTGTAGTGGCATCAGTCCTGGTACATGTACCACAGCTTTTTATTTGAAGGGAAACCTTAGCACTATGAAACTCTGCCGTAATGTGCATTGCATTTCTAGCTCTCAATGTATTTCTGCAAACTAGTAAATACAGTAGTTAACCAGAAGCTAGCAGCATTCTTGTGGTGATAACTTGACCACCTTAGTTTGGCAATTGTGTGATATTCATTATGAATAAATACACTTACATGTACATGTACATTATACATGTAGCGCAGATGTAAATGACATCATATAGTACAAATGTGCATCTTAATAGATACAGGATGCATTGTAGGTAGCCTGTTTCACAATTTTCAAGACTGAAAATTTAAAGAGTCTTCAGATTTCCCAAGAAATTTGAAAGTTCGTCCAGAACCATCCGTGAATTTCAAGTGTCTACATAGCGAGGCAAAGTTAGCCTTGCATAAACAACACCTCTCTGTTAGTTGTCTCTAATAGCCCTGCTGGCAAATTTCATGTCACAAAGACAGAGGAGGTACAAAACAACCAGTACTTTGTTAAACCTTATTCACAGGTATAAACAAACAGCAACTGCAAATGTGTGCAGCAATAAATTCAGCAACATCATCTAGGCTTAGAAGATAATAATACATTTACAAATGGGCTATTTAGTTGGTCAACTTGATTAATAAAAGTGTATAATTTTACTTATATATACACGGTTCCTGGGTTGAAGCCATTATCAAGTTGATAATAGTGTTCCCAGCAACCACATACACCTTGCAACTTTCTGCTGGTGCAATCCTAACTCTTGAAAGTGAGTCATGAACTTTTCCCAGCCTGTCTATGGCCACAATCTGCTACATGTACAATGTAGCTAGTGACACTTCGAATATTAGTTATGCACATTTTCCCCAAACACTTAACAGAGGGGCATACATTGTGATTAGTATCAAACTTTGGCCAGCCTGGCACAAAGGTATCTACATGTGCATAAACATCATATGCAAACAGTAGAATAGGTAAGGCTTTCATCATATGAATTAGATCACTACTAATTCCAAAAAAATATCAACAGAAACATACATGTATCAGAATGGTCAAATATGACACAAGTTAGACAGCTACATCATAAATGTAGTCTGGTGCAACTGAATTCAGTGTACTCGCTCAATTTACAGATGCATAATAAACTTGGATATTCAATTTATCAGAAATATATTATGATTGTATGCTAGTTGCCGATGATATCATTGACTTAGCTAGTTATATGTGCTAAATTATTTTAAAGAATGGGTTCTACTCATCAGATGATGTAGCTAACTGCAGCAGCAGAGTTACTACATGTACAAATCTAGTCATTTGGCTTTTTAACTAATAGCAGCTTCAAGCCATTGTTAGCTAGCTAGCTAGCTATTTCATTACTGGTCCATCTCTTGCTGATAGATATCAAAGCACAACTTACAAAATAACCAACTAAACTACAAAGCATCTACAAGTACAGTATGTTCAACTCATTTTTATACAAAATACTGTAGATCCAACAGTATTATTAGTACTGTGCAAATTGTGTGTCCACATTTTAACAGGTTCCATTTCGCTTTTCGGTTACCAAACCTTTGGCTATTAAATTGGTCAAGCCTAGCCTGTATAACGTACAGTAGCTTCTCAACTGGATAAGCTAGCTAGCAAGCAAGCCACTACCAAGTCAGTGGCCTGGGCTAATCTCTCTATCAATACCATGGAGCTTTCAGCATATACATGTAAGAGTCCAGCTAGATTAGGAATGCCTAGCTTTCAGCTATCAAATAATTGTTCCAGGAGCAGCTACAGACATTAAATTCAAAGTAGCAGATCTTATTGTGTAACAGAACAGGTCTGTGTTTAGTGTACATAAATGCCAGCTTTTCTAGTAATTAGAAAGCTTTCAATGTAGCAGATTTCCACTTGTAATGTGTGCTGATCAGTCACAAAATAATACATGTATATCTTTCATTAATCTGAATATTCCAGGTGCAGCCCACAATACTGGTACAGCCTATGCTCTGAAATAAACCTAGGGTATAGTCAACTTCACAACACTTCTGATACCAATGGTACACAATTCGCTTGATGTCATAAAACAGCCAAGGAATCCAATGCCAATTGAACTTAAGTTTTTTCTATTTCAGATTTTTTTTGTACTTAACAAGGTACATGTAGTTAAAAGACTTCAACCTTTTCAATTAATAGTCAAGCTTTTAGCCAGGAAAACAACTAATATGTGCTGACCAAGAGTAGACTATAACACACATTAGCTGAAGACCTTTCATTTCATAAGACATCATTTTATGACTTGTTCAGCTATGGTAAAATTGATCTGGAAGCGTAAAAGGTTTATTACAACACAGAATGTATCATGCGTCTGTCATTCGTCAATATTTCTAGAAATTCAACCAATTACAGTACAAGGCGAATTATTGTTTTGCCACTATATTCTGTGGAGTTGTCTCCATCTTCCTTATACAATGTATATATATATATATAAATAGTTTAACACAAGTCACTTCCATTGTGTTTTGCAGTGTCACCAACTGTTTCTGAGAATGATCCCTTCAAGCTGATAGCTTTCATATTTTTCATCACTTATTGTCAAATTCCTATATAAGAAATTGTCACCAATCACTTTGATCATTTGGAGGTGATCATTTACTTTTTATAGCAACCAAATCCTATTCCTGTACAAACCAATATAGGTTGGCAAACACTATCATCAGTTAGAAAACAAGGATTTACTCAACACTGACTACGACAGTAATATGAACCCTCACTTGAAGACATTGATATTATAGGACTCGGTGATCCTTGATGTGACATCTATGAAATTCTGTCATTCTCACATAGAGTCCAGCAAAGAACAATCTACCTGCCTAGTCTGTCGGTTGATGACACCAGTCATCTTTGCCAATTATAGCCTTAGATTCATTACTGGTTATCATCTGTTAAGGCTATGCCTAATTCAACATTGCAAAATAATCAGGTTCAATGGCTATATAGCTATATAGCCAGGCCGGCTGCAGCTACTTTATTCTACAATCCTGTTCATGCTATAAACACAAACTAAACTGTGTAATGCTTCATGGTGTAGCATAGTCTTAGTTAACACCATATAAATATTATATGAAACATCTAGCAATCCACAAGAGAGGTTGGTTGCTCTCACACTTTTACCATCTTTACTATAGCCATTAAACTGTGCTTCAGAACTGAGGCTTTTTCATAATGTAATATAAAGCCACCCAGTAAATGACACAATATGTCGCTTGACAGTTGGCCACATCAATAATATACTGTTGCCAGATAAAGCAACCATGGAAGCCAAGGCTTGTTCATATTACATCAAGCCATTATAAACAACACAGTCATGTTGAGTTACTGCAACAGACAGATCATTATCATTATTTCTTAGACTGTGCTTATTCATAGGGCCACAGGCTTGTTCACAATATAATATCAAGCCATCCATAAGCAACAGAACATACTGCGACAGTGGTGTCATCATCAGTATACATGCAGTTATACATGTACATAACTATTAGACTGTAGATGGGGACCCAGGCTTGTTAACATAATATCAAGCCATCCAATAGGTAACACAAAATATGTGTCACTGCAACAATAGGGTCATTATATCAATATAGCTACATGTATATGTATAACTATTGGTCTGTTTGTGGGGACCAGGTCAAGCCACCCGTAAGCAACACAAATGTGTTACTGCAAAAGTCGGGTTATTATCAATGCAGTTGTATACACAACTACATGTATTAGACTGTACATTGGAACCCATGGAATCCATGATAGGCAACACCAATGTGTTACTGCAACAGTCGGGTCATTGTCACTGTAGTTATGTGTATAACTACTAGACTGTGCATGAGGACCCAGGCTTGTTATCAATATCATCAAGCCACCCACTAGTAACACCATGTGCAATGTGTTACTGCAACAGTCGGGTCATTATTAGTACAGTTATATGTATAACTATTGGACTGTGCATGGGGACCCAGGGCTTGTTCATATTATCAAGCCACCCATTAGCAACATGAATGTGCTACGGCAACAGTCGGGTCATTATCAATATAGTTATATGTATAACTATTGGGCTGTGCATGGGGACCCAGGGCTTGTTCATATTATCAAGCCACCCATAATCAACACAATGTGCAATGTATTGCTGCAACAGCCGGGTCATTATCAATATAGTTATATATATAACTATTGGACTGTGCATGGGGACCCAGGGCTTGTTCATATTATCAAGCCACCCATAATCAACACAATGTGCAATGTGTTGCTAGTAGTATAGTCAGTGCACTTCTAGACAGACACGCACTCATTGACCCCTGTTTTCAACCAATCACAAGCCGGTATTTCCGATTTCAACCAGTCACAGAAGAGCACAAAAATTTTGCACACGACCTTGCCAAGGTCACCCCAAAATCCCCCCTTCTGATTGGTCGAAAAAACATTTGCACACTTGACCCCGAACCCGGCCACGACCCCTTCCCTCCCTCCTTCCCGCCCTCCTCCCCTCCCCCTCCCCCACCTCCCACTCCTCCCCCACTCCCCGCCACCGCCCTCGTCCCGTCCGCGCCACCGCCGCCGCCGCCACCGCCGCCCTCATCGCCGCCACCGCCGCCGCCACCACCGCCCTCACCACCGCCGCCGCCACCGCCGCCACCACCGCCACCACCGCCACCGCCGCCACCGCCGCCACCACCACCACCGCCGCCGCCGCCACCACCGCCGCCGCCATCACCGTCATCACCGCCACCCCTCCTCCACCGCCGCCCACCCTCCCCCCGCAACCCCCACTCACCCGAACGACCGATCGTTTGAGGCGGTCAAGCCGCGTCCGCCCACGTTGCGTGCGGCGCCGACCGTACACGTGGAGGCGACGCCGGTGCCCCGTATCCACCGGGCCAAGCGACTAGGCAGCGGCCCGCCGCCCATTCCGAGTTCCACTGGGGTGGGACTATAAAAGATAAGTTTGACTGATGATAGTATTAATACAAAGAAGACTTAGTCATAGCAAACATGTCTTTTCTCACCAAAGGAGCAGCGGGGAGATATGTACTTTTAAAGGAAGTCCTCCCGAAGTCTGTATGGGATTATATGATCAAAAGTAATATCGAAGAAACGAATAGTCCATGGATGTGGTATTGGGTTGACAGACTCGCTCATAATTCCTTAGTGGTAGAGCTTGCCATCTATTTTAGAACACTTTCACTCTCTATGAATATCCCTTTTAAGATAGGAGAGGAAAAGTTGAGGAAAATGGCACTTTGTTATGAAGACTTAACAGGAGCTAGGTCAAGATTTTCATCTATGGTAGAAACAAAAAACGCATCCGTTTCTTCTCCCTTACTCCTTCTTAGGAATGCGGAGTTGTCAACCTGGTGTAGAGTGGAGGTTGAGAAGATTATTGAAGATACAAACTGGGATGAAACTGGTGTGGGAGCGGAGGCCACTTTTAACACTCACTTCTTACTATATCTGGATAATGAACCTGGTGGGGAAGGCTCAAAGAATGAACTCTATCATAGAGTATTGAACATATTAAAGGATGGGGCAAGAAGATGTCGCTTTGAGGATGGGAAGGAGAAATCGCGAGCGAAGAGGAGTTACAATGAAGAAAGCATCCCTGGTTTAATTCTTAGTAGAGGTAATACGCTATATGCAGGGCGATTGTTTGGAGAACTAGATCCATCCAAAAATGGGTTAGAGGTGATAAGAAGCCCTTCACCAGGAGATGCTAGATTAGAGGTGAGAGAGACTTCTACAGGAGAGACTAACCAGGTTATGATAGAAGAGGCTGAAATGTGTGACATTGGAGAACTAGATTCATCCAAAAACGGGTTAGAGGAGATAAGAAGCCCTTCACCAGGAGAAGCTAGGGTGGAAGTGAGAGAGACTTCTACAGGAGAGAATAACCAGATTATGATAGAAGAGCAAACTCATGTAGAAACTAAAGAAGAGGTTGAAATGTGTGACAAAAGGGAACAAGAGATTAGAAAGATAGAACAAGAATTGGCACTAAAGAAAGTGGAATTGGCAGGAGCACTGGGGTGGAAAGAAGCACTAGAGATGCAACAGAGAATTGATGCAAGAAAAGAGAGAAGAACAAATCGCATTGCCTTCTTAGAAAAAAAGTTAACAGAGGAAAGAATGGAAAAAGAGAGGTTAATGATGGAAATCGAGCGTTTGCAAAAAGAAGAAGAAGAAGAAAAAATGGATAGTGTATCAATTATTGATCACATAATTCCCCACCTGGCTAACAAACTAGATGATGATGATGCAAAAGCAGAAGGGGAAGATAGTAAACTGCCACAGTGGGTTCCAACAGGAGAAAGTAATGATGAATAAAAGTGTATAGATTCCAATCGTTCTCTCAAACAAGGGCAAGATGTCAAAGCAAGAGGTAGTATGTAGAAATGAGAATTATGAAGATGTGGCTGATGGTCTCTTAGATGAAGTAGTAGCTATCTCTGCTGAAGAGGGAAGGGAGCAAATAGGAGAGGGAAGCAACAAAAGAAAGAAGTTCACATTCTACATAATCATAATACTATTTATACTTTCTTGCTCATCTTTATCCCCATCAGTTTACACATATCTAAGTGATAGGGAACCACCCAATGGCAAAGACAAAGGAGTACTTAAGCAAGGACACTTTTTAAAAACAAACACAACTCTATTAGCTACTCAACTGGATCAGCATGCGTCCACACCAAGAAATCGATCTTCGCTTGCAGAGTCCCTTCACAGCTCTAGTCTGTGGTCCAACAGGGAGTGGAAAAACGGAACTACTATTTAGTCTTATTAAGAGAGTTGATGAAATTGCTTCACCCACTCCTGTTGAAATCATTTACTGCTATGGAGTTTGGCAACACCGCTTTGACGATTACAAGGATAAAGTAAGGTTTCATTCAGGACTCATTGATGTAGAAATGGATATAGAGCGTGATGGGAAGAATCGCTGGCTCATCATTGATGACTTGATGGGTGAAGTCGGGGGGAAAGAGACTACTAATGCAATCTTTACAAAGTTCAGTCACCACCTGAACATAAGCGTCTTTTTCTTACTACAGAACCTTTTCCCGAAAGATAATAGAACAGTGTCAATAAACCCACAGTACTTTTTCTTGTTCAAGAACCCCAGAGACGGAATGTCTGTTACCAATCTTGCAAAGCAGGCTTTTCCTCAGAGTACAAGAGCTGTTCAAGAAGCTTTTAGTGATGCTACACGTAAGCCACACTCTTTTCTATTCTTGAATCTTCGCCAGGAAACCCCGGAGTGGGCTAGACTGATCGGTGATTTTGCTTCTGAGCACTCTCCCATGACTGTATATATCCCGAATACTCTGGAATATAAGTAGCATTCACATCTCTACTCTCTCCATAAACTCTCTTGGACTCGAAGAGAGCGCATCCATCATCAAGCATGAGATACATTAATTCACCCGAGTATTCTCCAAGGTTGAGGAGGAATGCCTTGAGTATATATGCACTGACGAAAGCATCTGCAACCATCAGAGATTCAACCATTGCTGAGGCTAACAAAGACCTTATACTCGCTCTTGTTGAGTGTGCTAGAAATGTATTATTAGGTAATGTTCATCTAACTACCGCTCAGTTGAACTCTCTACGTCGACATAGAAGGGCCATTGAGGATCTCACCAACTCTCGTACTAGTGTGAGGCAGAAAAAGTTAATCCTACAACGTGGCGGATTTTTAGGTCTTCTTTTGAAGCCATTGGCAAGTTTACTCGGAGGTGTGCTTGGCGGATTAGGTGGTGGACGAAGGTGAAATGAGTCTCAAGTTTTCTAAAAAGTATCTTCTTATGGATAAACATACATATGAATCAATGAATAGTAGAAACAACAAAAAAGGAGAGCATCTACCCTCACTCTCTACAAATGGGGATCTACTCCTGGCAGAAAAAAGCAGAAAAGATGTAATATCTAACCTCAAAAACTCTGATACAGACATCTACTCTCAGCTAGAGCAACATGCTCATAAAATGAATAAGTTCCTAAAAGAGTTGGAGAGATCACGCCATCCCCAGCAGGAGTTGTATAATACATTAGAGGGAATTAACACTAGGTTTAATGAAACGCATACATGGAGACAAAGAGAAGAAGAAGCACAAGAGCAAGGGCGAGAGAAAAAGAGAGATGATGAAAAGAGGCGAAGTGGCTCAAGGTCACCACTACCACACCCATATAGGAGAGAAACAAAACCAGAGAGGTCAGAAGCTGGCGCACGTTGGAGTAGGAAGGGTGATAATAGAAGTCCTATCAAAACTAGGTCTAGGCGAAAGCTTCCTAAAACCCCTCTTGCAAGCGATAGTAAAACAGAAAGATGGATGATATAGATGAAGGTCTACGCGATATTTACTTCTCCCCTCCTCAACCACCATCTTTTGGAGGAAAGAGAAAGTTAGTTTTAGCTTCTCCTCCTGGTATTAAAGGTGGACTGTACTGAAAATTTCAGAATGTTTGTCACCAAATTAACTATGCTAGTATTACTTGATACCTATACAAACATATCTAAACTGTTTTAGTAGTAGCTAATAGATGCTAAACTGCAAAAAAGTGACCTCAAAATTTCTAAAATAACCATAGTGATGTCAGCATTAAGAGTTATCTCCACCTAGTTTTATGTCAATCCTCAAAACTTCTTCTTTGATTATCTCAACTCTGACACACTATATAGAAGCAATATTGCGTTCTCACAACTGTTTTATAAGAAATACAGTGTTCCTTCAATAAAACAGATGCTAGCAATTATTAGTACTACGTTCTACATGTTCAACACACCAGTCTAATAAGTAGGCATATTATCCATGAGATAAACACGTAGCCTATTGACCAATCAAATTGCAAACTCAAAAGTCATTTGATAATTTTTTGCAACAAATTGTACTTTTTAGTGTCTAGGAATATTAACTAGCATTTGTTCTACATACCCATTTTTTCGTTTTGTGATATGCCTAGTGCAACAAGGATAAAATCTCAATTAAAATTTTCTGTTTATAATAACACAATGCCTGGTCTGGCATTCACTCCCTGCAATGATGTATTTCACTAGTTTTAGCAGAGCTGGGTACCATGATGACATCATAGAGCCCAGCTGGTATTGTGCTAAATGGTTCAGCTGCTACTAGGCTTTCTAATGGTGCATTCAGTTTATAACCTCAAAATTTCAGTACAGTCCACCTTTAATGAGAATGATGTTGAGAAGTGGTTGAGAAGTCAAGACGCATACACTCTTCATCGCCCGATTAGAATGAAGTTTACAAGGAGAAAAACGTTTGTGAGTGGGATTGGTGAACAACTCCAGGCAGATCTCGTGGATGTGCGTGCGCACAAGGACTCAAATGATGGAGTAACATTTTTGCTCACCTGCATAGATGCCTTCTCACGGAAAGCATGGGTCTTTCCTCTTCATTCCAAGTCTGGTCTGGAAGTGTCCAATGCACTCATCTCTCTATTCGAAAATGAAAGCTTTAGACAAATACAAACTGATAAAGGTAAGGAGTTCCTAAACAGAAGGGTGAGTGAAGTGCTAAAGAAGTACGGAGTTAGCCATTTCACCTCTGAGAATGAGATCATCAAGGCTGCTCTTGTTGAACGCTTTAATAGAACATTGAGAGAGAAAATTCATCGTCTACTCACTTATAGAGGAGATGGACGCTACTTAGAAGATGTAGAAGACCTAGTCCAAGGATATAACAACAGTTTTAATAGGTCAATTGGAATGAAACCTATTGAGGTTGATTACGATAATCAAGAAGAGGTTTGGGTTCGGTTAAATGAGTTCTCACCTAAACGATGGTTAAAGAAAACAAGAGTAAAATACTCACCAGGTGATCATGTTCGGATTTCGATGGCTCGTAGTAGCTTTGAGCGAGGGTTCACACCAAACTGGTCAACCGAGATATTCACCATAAAAGCAGTCAAGGCACATACCTCACCTCCTGTCTATACACTGGAAGACCTAAACAAAGAAGGAGTAGATGGTACATTCTATGCACAAGAATTGCAACATGTTAACCTACCTGAAATCTTTAGAGTTGAGAAAGTCATACGTAAACGGAGAAGGAGAGGAAAAGAAAAGAGTTTCGTGAAATGGAGTGGTTATCCCTCTTCATTTAATAGTTGGATAGATTCTAGTCAGTTTGTGTAAAATCAAAGGTAGTATAAATTCGATATGTAAGTTCAGTTTTGCTCACTCTCAAAGATGGCCTTCAATGTCACACTTACCTCAAATGTACGCATCGGTGGGAGTGACACAAACACCAATGCTCACTTCATTACGAAGCTAGCCAAGACATTGAAGCTTCACTCATCACAGTGGGAGGTTGGGTTACTTGACATTCAGTACCCCGCATCCTGGAGAAATGTGGAAGATGGCTATGTAGTGGTTACGAATACAAAAGATGGAGTCAAACGAAAATGTGAAATCAGGAGTGGAAGGTATGCTTCCATGGGTGAACTTTTGAGTGAGATCAATAGAATACTAATAAACTACGACTTAGAAAAAGTAGTGAGCTTTTACTATGATAGTCTACGGAATGAAACCTTCCTCATGTTGAGAGAACAGGAACACTCTGTCATGATGTCACGTGATGTTGCGTGGGTGTTGGAATTCGAACCTGATGTAGAATATGCTGCGGAAATCAACAGGAGTCAAAACCCTCCAGACATCAATGCTGGTTTCACATCCCTCTATGTCTACTCCTCCGTAGTCTCACCAAGACATGTTGGAGATAGTCTAGTCCCCCTACTTCGCACAGTTCCTATAACAGAGAGTGAAAGAAATAGCACCGTTTTCTTTGAGTTTTCGAATGTTCAATACTCTCCAGTGTCTAATACAAGCACAGACCTCATCGAGGTAGATATAAGACGTGATGATGGAGAAAGGGTCTCATTTCGCAGTGGAAAGGTTGTGCTGACGGTTCGTTTCAGACCGCGTGGAGAGAAATAACATGGCCCTTCGCATAGTTCCA
Source organism: Bugulina stolonifera (assembly GCA_935421135.1). Taxonomy (NCBI): domain Eukaryota; kingdom Metazoa; phylum Bryozoa; class Gymnolaemata; order Cheilostomatida; family Bugulidae; genus Bugulina; species Bugulina stolonifera. Next base: position 2,398,254 of record OW285190.1, on the reverse strand, counting down.
TATTTTCCTGATGAGTCAGGTGAGATGTATGAAGACTATTATGCAAACCAGGTGGGAGAGGGAATGAGTGTGTACAGGGGAAAACCTATTATGACGGGTAATGGGATCGGCTCACTCTTTTCTGGACTGGCCCGAGGGGTCCTTCCCATGCTAAAGAATGGTGCCAAAACTATTGGGAAAAAGCTATTGACTACTGGAGCTTCGGTTCTGGGAGATGTAATCAAGGGAGAGAACTTCAAATCCTCTGCAGCAAAACGTTTTCGTGAAGCTGGTGGGGATCTTCTAGGTGATGTAGAAGATGAATTACGTGAACCACCCGCCAAACGTGCACGAGTTAGTCAAACGTCTACAAAGAAAAAACGTAAAGGAAGAAAAACAGTTTTTGACTAAATGAAAGATAAATATATAATCCGCACCTAGACTCACCACTCCCCACTCTTAGACAAGCGACTGTAGGAGCAAGTACTAGATGGAACAACTCTCACACTATCGAACATGTCCGTCACACATCGAGCCATCTCTCTCTCCAAGGTTTCTGAAGACTCTCCAGACACGGTTGACTCCAGTTTTGACTTATTTGCCACTCCGCCAACTCATACTAGCGTGCTCAGAGGTGAGTGGGTACCTTTGGCTCCTGTTACGGACTCCCCTGATGGCACTATTGAATTTAACATCCCGCCCGCAGACGAACTCTACACAGATCTATCAAGGTCTTACTTACACACCACAGTAAAGGTGAGCAAGGCTGATGGAAGCGTACTGCCTGCGGAAGAACAACTAAAGGTTGTTCCAGGGGACAATTTTATGCACAGTCTCTTTTCTTCTGCCACTGTTCAACTGGCTGGGCAAGATGTTGAGTATGAACCAAACTATGGACATAGAGCTTATGTCGAGAATCTCCTAAACTATGGTAAAGATGCTAAGAGCACATATATGAAAGTTGGGAGTGGGTGGATGGAGGATGAAGGAACTGGAGAAGACTATGATGGTATACCTCCCGAAGTGGTTGAAAAAAGAAAGAAACTTATAGCCACAAGTAAAGAGATGAGCTTCTATGGGAGACCTAGGTTGAGTATGTTTTCTCAAGGAAGACTTATTCCACCAGGAGTTCGCTCTCGCCTTACTCTACAACGTGCTATTCCACAAATGGCCCTCTTAGCAGAAACAGACAACCCTGCAGGAGGGGCGAAGATTTCTATAACTAAGACAGAATTGTGGATTCGACGTGCACAAGCCAATCCGGCCTTACAAAAAGCACAAATGGATGTTTGGGTTGTGCAACAAGAGTCTATAAAACTACCAATTGACCGAATAAAAACTCATTTCCATGTCATCCCTGCTGGACACCAGTCAGTGAGAGTAAACTTTGATCAAGCGGGACAGAAGCCAAACAGAGTCTTTGTCGGACTAGTCAACCATACTGCAAAGAGTGGAACGTATAAGCAAAATCCCTTCAAATTCGGACATAACAATCTAAGTTCATTAGAACTACTAATTGATGGAACACCGGTGACCCGAAGATATGAACCAAACTTTGCAAGTGGAAAGTTTGCTCGTGAATTCATGAATTTGTTCACTGTCACAAATACATCCGATGCTGACACAGGGAATGAGATCTCCCCTAGCAAATACAAGTCCTGCGCTGCTCTCTACGCCTTTGACATTTCAGGAGATTTGTGTGATGACAACTTTCACTTGTTATCAAATGGGAGTCTATCTATTAATCTAGCATTTGCTAATCAAACTCAAAATACACTTGGACTGTTTGTATACGAAGAAAAAGATGACATTATCTACTTGAATGCAAATCACGAAGTATCTATGGTAGCCGGGATGATGTAAAAAGAATGGATACATTCTCAATCTCGAATATTCTATCTGATGATAAACTCTCATCAACCTCCTTTAGAGGGGTTATGCCAAGGGATCACTTCTTAGACTCCTTCTCCCCATCTGGATCTTTTGTTTTCAACACTCAAACAAGTGAGAAAAGTGGCGAGCATTGGATCTCTGTTTTTTCGAATGGAAAAGAAATAGAGTATTTCGACTCCTATGGACTCCCCCCTTCTATTTATCCTGATGTGGGTAAGATGTTACAACAATGGGGAATACCAATAGTATGGAATGGAGAGTGTCTACAAGAAGAGAATACTAACGTGTGTCGAGACTACTGCATCTTGTTCTGTCTCCTTCGAGCTCGAGGGTGGAGTATGGAGGGAATAATTACACGGCTAAGCAGAGTAGAAGGAAGAGTTCGAGATCATTCTATAAGAGCTCTATTACAACGTTTATACTATAATAAAAGAAATAATACTTTCCCACTCACAACGCATGTAAACAATATTATGCCTTTTTCACCTTTTCACTTTGACTAGAGAGAAATACTTCACCTTACTTATAATTCGTTTTTATACTACTATAACTAAAAAAAAGAGACCAATAGTTTTTATCTTACCTGCATTCTTTTTTTTTCTTTGCTTTTTAGATTTCTGCTTGATTCTTGATTCTTTTATTTTTTCTCTATTTATCTTCGTAATAAAACAATACTACTGAAGAAAGCTGCATCTTTTCTATCTTGGAATAATACTCATCCATGGGTTGTTGTGGTCTCGCCCCTATCCGAGGCCCGCTCCGGGGAGGACGGAGAGTCCACCATGTTAGAATGATCCTTTCGGGCAAGACTCCCCACTCCTATTATTTTCCCCTTCTTCCGTGCCTCTTTTAACGCATCCACCTCTTCTTTCCTCTTCTGACTGCACTCTTCTTCTTCAATAATTCCATCCATTTGTGAGTACGTTAAGCCCGCAAATAACTCTTCTTGGTTTTGGACTATGTTGTCAGTATCCATCGATAATGTACTATTGTAGTAGTGTAGCTGTACAGTAGTGATGTGCTGAACTTTGAATGCTGAGACTGTGATCCCACTCTCCCTTTATACAACTGCTCATTTCTTGACTCCTCCCTTTTTTTATCCAATCCCAATGTGACCCGATGCACCCCGATGTGAATCCGAAGCCTCCCGATGTGAATCCGAAACCTCCCGATGTGAATCCGAAGCCTCTCGATGCATCCCGATGTGAATCCGAAGCCTCCCGATGCATCCCGATGTGATTCCGAAGCTTCCCGATGCATCCCGATGTGAATCCGAAGCTTCCCGATGCATCCCGATGTGATTCCGAAGCTTCCCGATGCATCCCGATGTGATTCCGAAGCTTCCCGATGCATCCCGATGTGATTCCGAAGCTTCCCGATGCATCCCGATGTGAATCCGAAGCTTCCCGATGCATCCCGATGTGATTCCGAAGCCTCCCGATGCACCCCGATGTGAATTGACACATCGGGATGCATCGGGAAGCTTCGGGATGCATCGGGAAGCTTCGGAATCACATCGGGATGCATCGAGAAGCTTCGGAATCACATCGGGATGCATCGGGAAGCTTCGGATTCACATCGGGATGCATCGGGAAGCTTCGGAATCACATCGGGATGCATCGGGAAGCTTCGGATTCACATCGGGATGCATCGGGAAGCTTCGGATTCACATTGGGATGCATCGGGAAGCTTCGGAATCACATCGGGATGCATCGGGAGGCTTCGGATTCACATCGGGGTGCATCGGGAGGCTTCGGATTCACATCGGGGTGCATCGGGAGGCTTCGGATTCACATCGGGAGGCTTCGGATTCACATCGGGGTGCATCGGGAGGCTTCGGATTCACATCGGGAGGCTTCGGATTCACATCGGGGTGGGGAAATGGTTAGACTCCGCCCACTGAATACTACTATTTAAGGTATGAGTTTCTCACTCTAGCAGTATGAACAATCAGCCTCTAGTCAGAGTGAGAGTAAACAGAGACAGCTACCTACGAGTCAGTGCCTGATCAGAGATGTCAACAAGTAGAACATAAGGTTAGTGTTAAATGGAGTAATTGGCAGCAATTGTGAAGTGTTTATTGTATAAAATGCTATCAAGCTAAAAAATAACTCACACCCTACTACTATATATTTTTATAGGGAGGCTAAACAATTTAATATATTACATAATGCTGACTTAACACATGCACACAACCTTTTATTTATTCTATTGCTACTATTGTGAAAAGTTTATCTAATGTATAATAGATATGACATACTCTTTTAAATATGTGTCTTTTATTCTTTCAATTGTGTTTTAACACGTGTACACAATCTTTTATCCATTCTATTGTCACCATTGCGAAAAGTTTATTTAGTGTATTATATGTGCTGACTTAACACATGTACATGGTTCTTTATTGTCAATACAATGTATATCATAGAAACAACCCTTCTTCCCATCAGTATATTTATAGCCAAGACTTTACACATTTCTTTATTAACAATGTAATGCACATCATAAACCAAGCCTTCCGTAGTACTTCTTCTTATCGCTGATGAAAGCTATAGGCGAAGCGCAGCCGAATTCGCTCGCTTAGATCACAAGCTTTCCGAGTGGGGAGGCGCAGGAGAAGCGGCGGGCCGCTGCCTAGTCGCTTGGCCCGGTGGATACGGGGCACCGGCGTCGCCTCCACGTGTACGGTCGGCGCCGCACGCAACGTGGGCGGACGCGGCTTGACCGCCTCAAACGATCGGTCGTTCGGGTGAGTGGGGGTTGCGGGGGGAGGGTGGGCGGCGGTGGAGGAGGGGTGGCGGTGATGACGGTGATGGCGGCGGCGGTGGTGGCGGCGGCGGTGGTGGTGGTGGCGGCGGTGGTGGCGGTGGCGGTGGTGGCGGTGGTGGCGGCGGTGGCGGCGGCGGTGGTGAGGGCGGTGGTGGCGGCGGCGGTGGCGGCGGTGAGGGCGGCGGTGGCGGTGGCGGCGGCAGCGGCGGCGACGGCGGTGGCGCGGACGGGACGAGGGCGGTGGCGGGGAGTGGGGGAGGAGTGGGAGGTGGGGGAGGGGGAGGGGAGGAGGGCGGGAAGGAGGGAGGGAAGGGGGTCGTGGCCGGGTTCGGGGTCAAGTGTGCAAATGTTTTTTCGACCAATCAGAAGGGGGGATTTTGGGGTGACCTTGGCAAGGTCGTGTGCAAAATTTTTGTGCTCTTCTGTGATTGGTTGAAATCGGAAATACCGGCTTGTGATTGGTTGAAAACAGGGGTCAATGAGTGCGTGTCTGTCTAGAAGTACACTGACTATACTACTGTTGCTGCAACAGCCGGGTCATTATCAATATAGTTATATATATAACTATTGGACTGTGCATGGGGACCCAGGGCTTGTTCATATTATCAAGCCACCCATTAGCAACACAATGTGCAATGTGTTACTGCAACAGTCGGTCATAGGTATTGTGCATGGCAGCAAACCTTGATGGTGTACAGGAAGACCCAGGCTTGCGCGATTCCAATGATTAGCAGGATGCAAAGCATCAATGCTGGTACACCATATCCTACAAATCAAAGTTATACTTACATGTCCATCTATGGTAGTAAGCTATGCGACCCAGCCACCTGCAGTCCAAAAGCAAAGTGACCAGCTTCCTGCATATCCACTAAAGCTATCTCATTGTTTAGCTTTTGGAGCTATGAGTGAAGCAGAATCAAGGACTATTACAGCAAGCAAAGGAAGCTGTGAGTGAGGATATTGAGACAAAAATCCTATAGTTCCTCACGAAAGCTTGTTGAGGGCCCACGACTATGTTGTAGTAATATAATACAAGCAGATAGTGTTAGTGTAATACATGTATACATGCAAAATAATTTTGATATTTAAATTTAAGTGGCAATATAATATGCATGTAATAATTGTTATATAGACCTACATGAACATCCAGACCTGTTTGAGATTATAAATATGTTCAACCATGTTACTTATTAATACAAATCATGTACATGTAGGTACAGATATACAGTAGTGCTTGCATGAAAATATAGAGTAGATACTATATTTATACATTTTGTAGTATATACTAGATAGACTATAATATGTTATATTACATTGAATTATAAACACAGCATATACATTGTAGATATAGTATAACTACATGTATATAATAACATTATACTGTGTTATGGTCTAATCAGCATGTACATGTACATGTATTACAACGTGCATGCATTGTATTACTGTACATTAAAATGTACTGCACTCTAATACAAATAAATATTTCAATGGAGAGATAGGAAGTAATGCACCAGTTATTCAAGCCAATTGAGAGTGGTGTAAGTGTGGCATACATCATTTGGGGCCACATGCTGTAGTAAGCAAATGCACATAAAACAAGAAAACATGGCAGAACTGAGGTACTCTGTTGTAACAAGCAAAATTTTACCAAATACACAGTGATTAACTAGATCCAAGTTTCTGTTTGAAGCCTAGACTTGGAATAGCAGATTACATGGAGGCATTGGGTACTGCTGGCATTAATTCCCACCCATTACCTATGCTGGAATTTCAGCTAAATTAACCACACTAATTTAATTGGCTAGGCTTTGTTATGTAACAACTTCCATTTTGTTTCCACAGTTACAGAGTAAACAAAGTTTACATCCTTTGTAATTCAATATGGCAGAATGAGGGCTTGCAGTGTTTTCCATTTGCAGAAAACAGACAAACTGATTATGTTATATGAATTTTTGTTGCATATATTGAAAAATAATAACCTATATAGCATAATTGCTACATGAAAAGGCATGATTTCAGTAGTACTTTAAGGTGTTATAAAGTCCATCAGGCGAGCTGAGGCCATATAGACAAATGTCCAGACCATTACAGTATTAACTTATGATAAATAACAATTGTTAGGTGCTGTTGGTTTTCCAACCTCGGGCACTAATTTGACAAGACAATTCAGGACGAGACACGAGACTTCTCAAGCACCGTTTCACCTCTAGTTGCTGGTGGAACCGATTTGTGCTCAACTGAGTCTTAAAAATTCATAGCAAAGATAGGAAGAACACAAAGCGTGCATAGCAATACCAAACTTGGATTTGGGATTTCTCACTTTTTAGTGATGGTGGAACTATAAGCTAATATTATAACTGTAAGTAAACACTGCTATTATTTAAATTGATGGGATAATGAAGGTCTAAATTACATTTAAGTGCTTTTTCATTGAACTAACTAATTGTAAATTGTGTACTCTTGTTTGCTATTTTTATATCTGACTGCATATACATATATTTATTACACTAAAACGGTTTTGGGGTTAAACGAACCAGGCTTGGAAGATGGCCAAATATCTTTTGACTGCCCATTCCATATTTCTCATCTTTATACAGCACTACATCTCTGGACAGCAACACCAATCCTCTTTCTTGGGTCTCGTTCGAGGTAGGCATATTTCTCAATGGTGCTGCATACTGAATGCTAGCCTAAAATTGAAACAAGACCAAATGCATTACAGCAATTTGAAAATAAATACTGTAGTTGCAGCCATAGAAGTATACGTTGTATCACGCCTGGCCAAACTGTGGCCCGTGGGTCACATGTGGCTCACTTGCTAAATTTTGGTGGCCCACTTGAGCTTTGTGCAAAATTGGCATTTTTAGTATTTTCATTTGATGCAGCAAACAGATGATTTCATATATCAGAAACCTGATAATAGTGTCTCAAGCATCCTAGAACTCTTCACTATGCAACATAAATAGAAATTCAAAACATGCAATTAGAATTTGAACCACAGGTATGGCCCGTTCAGAAATTTACATAAGCTAATGTAGCTGATTAAGTGTCCATTCCAAGCTGAACCACTTGAGGAGTGGAAGGGCTACGTTGAAACTGTTTACAAAGAATTTTCAGTGTCTGCAATGCAAGTGAAATTGTGTAATCTCAACCAGCAGAATTTGAAATGGTCAACGTCAAAGACCTTTGGCAAAGGCCGCTACTGTGGAAGAATACCCCAGTTGACAAGTGTGGAAAAATCTACTCACGGTGTTTGCAGTAACCTACCATTAGAAATCTGCTTTCTCAAACCAAAACTTTATAAACAGCAAATTCAGATCAAGTCTCAATCCACAGCGCTTGCATGAGCTACTAAGGATGTCATGTACACATTTAGAGTCTAGCTATGAGGCCATAATGACTAGTAAATCAGAATCTCATCTATCACCTACAGCTACACGTACATGTACACCTAAACCTACAGCTATACATACACCTACTGCTACATGTACATCTACACCTACCTACACATACAGCTACATGTAAAACTTACCTACAGCTACACATACACTTACTAACAGCTGCACGTACACCTACCATTGCCCGTACATCTGCACCTACAGCTACATGTACATGCTCAGCTACACGTATACCTAAACTGACAGCTACATGTACACCTACAGCTACACGTATACCTACAGCTGCACGTACACCTACACGTACACCTACACGTACACCTACGTGTACACCTACATGTACACCTACACGTACACCTACACATACACCTACACGTACACCTACACATACACTTACACCTACACTTACATGTACACCGGACCCCGCAAGTGAAACTGGTTCCCACCTGTCGGGTGTGCGTGCAGACGAATGTCCCCGCAACTGTCGCCTGAGCTGCGGGAATGCACACATGCGTGTGGATGTGCGTGCACATACACATCCACTTCTCAGAGCATTCATCTTATGTGTCCTTGAACTACTGTTACATTACATGTACTTAAAGCATTCAGTTGTGTAAAAAGATAGAGATTTTTCTGTCACTATTTTTAAATACTAGCGGGTCAAATTATCTTTCAATGCTGAGTTATTTGCTCTTTTCGCTTTTCCTCTGTTGAATGAACATGCCAATATCAACAATTTCCACCACTTGTTTTTACGTTCAACTATATTTAATTGAAAAAAGAATAAAGTGGCCCACCTCAAGTATGAGAATTTGGCCCACTTCAAAATAACTTTGGCCAATCTGCCTTATATTATAGTATGTGGCTTTTACTTACACTGTCAAGGTGAAGGTGAAAAAGTTCAGATTTACCTGACATTAGAGTTGAACCACATTATGTTTAAAAAATTGTAAAAAAGATCATTCTGAATGTTTTTTATTTCTCAGGCCGCTATTTTGAATTGTAAAAGAACACTATAATTGGATGGAGCAGCATAACATAAACATGTATATGAAAAGGTTTAATAGAGCTACTCCTACCCATATAGGACAAAACAGAAATGGATGAGATAGGTGAATTAGAAGAGCTCCAGCAATTTTTAGTTTTGAAGAAGATTTGAAATAGTTTATAATGTTGGTAAACTCTCTCATATTTGTAATCTTGCATGTACCTCTTATTTCCTTCAAGCTAATTTTGACAGATCAAACTCCAGTGTATCCCTAGCTATGCCTATTTACACATATTTACTAGTTCTGGGCAGTTTTGATCTGCATGTCCATTCAGATTTTTGCTGATTTTTCTAAAAAACTGAATGACACCGAAGTTGTCTTCTCACCCTCGGACTAATTCAGTTCTTTTTAATTTATGAAAAACCACCGAATCAAACCGGAAATTAAATACTCAACGTTGGGAGTTGTCACATCCTGCTTTTAAGCTGTGATGGCGGCTATTTTTAATTTTCTGTATTAAATCGCAATTATTAAATGCCAATTATCTATAATTATATGCAAGTATAACAACTGGATTTGAGTGAAACTAAAGTAAATCATCTCTGGGTGACAATGATGGCTGCAGCTAAGTCTAAATTCCAAGGATGGCCTCAAATTATAAGGATTGAAAGAAGCATAACATGAATTCACATTTTTTCAACACCAGCCATTATCAAAAGTAGGTGCACTAAGAGGCCAGGCGCGGTTTGATTTTAAATTTGATGTCGGCTCGCATTTTAAATTTTGGCGGTTTTTGAACCGAAAGAAAAAAAATTGAAAAACTGAATGACGCCGAGACATTGTGCAGCATTAATAATTACTATGTACAATAATTAGTATGTGCAGTATTATGTGCTTTTCTCTGTGTATAACTAACCTTAGGAGGTCTGACACTCTTATCCGGTAAAAATACGATCGCTACTTTACCAAGTAGTGATCGTATTTTTATCGGAAGTTACCGGAAATTACCGAAAGTGTAATATGTATAAATGGCAAAAATTTTCAGTAATCAAATTAGTTGTTGCTTAGAGCTGAATAAAGGCACAACTACTACAAAAATTCTACTTGAAGTTGTCATTTCTAGAGTAGCATGTTTCCAGCCTAAGTCCTTCGGGACCGAAAGCCTAAAGTCCTAGCTAGCACAGACCGAACTCATATTAGCTCTCAGACAATAAGTAGGAGCTGGGACCTATGGGTCTAAGTACATGCACAGTCAACTAAGCAGTTTCTGCTCAGTGCTATGTAGTTAGGAGTTGGCTCAATAGACCACTCTTGAACTAGTCCCGGCTCTACATGTATATAAGAAGGTGCATCTCACCCTAAGATACTCTAAATCATTCTGGTTGTGGTCTTCCTTTTTGTTCAGAATGGTAACACTGGAAAGCTCCATGTGAAACTGAGAAAGTACGATGTCTACTGCATGTGTATTGTCAAACAATCCTTGGCAGTCCAGTAGCAAGGCCCCATACTGTGTCAGCATAAATAAAAAAAGCAGAGAAAGAGTAATACAATGTATCACGATGATCGATAATGGAATGTATCTGAGAAGTGCAACTAGCAGACGATGTAATTGCATACTACCATTAACGTACTTTATTCACGAATATCCTATTTATAGAGTATAACCGGATGTGTTAACATAAACTTGTTTTACTGAGTTGTCTACTCAATACAATAATAAAAGCAAAAGGAGATAACTCCAAAATACATAACAGAATTAAGAGCTACTCAATGCATTCGACAATATTGAGGATGACATGGTTATGGCAACGATGGTGGTCAATTCAAACTTGTATAAAGTCATACTGCCTGAACAGTAGTAGTTTGGTTTAACTCAAGGAACTGCACTTAACTATGGTGTCAAAGTTATCGAAGCAACAGAACTATAGCCAATTACCTATAGCCAGGAAAATTGAGGTGGGTACAAGGTGCATGCAATCTTACAGATTAGTATTGCATAACTATCCACTTAATCCTATGGTAGCTAAGAAATTAGTGAATTACTAAAATGAAAAAAGTTTTCCCCTGGTGAGAATTGAACTCAAGGCCTAATAAATGAGTATCAAGCACTCTACTACTACACTATCAGGTCCACAGCAACTGTGTGGGTAAAACCAGATAGTTAAATTAGGGTACACGTCTGCTAGCCGTATAACCACTGAAATTGAGGTGGGTACACGCCGTATACTCCTGTGCAACCGCACTTCGAACACTGCCTATTGCCTATAACCAATCTAAAAGTTGTTTGTACATGTACATGTATATGTTTTGTCGTGCAAACGAAATAACCTTGGCAATAACATATTTCTCAAAATTTAGATTTAGGTTCTGGATCTGTGATTTCACAAAAATAATGCCACGATGCTACCATTTTAGTGCATGACACTAGACCAACAAGAAGGCCCATGTCTATTACTGCACTGAAATGTTACAAAATAAACTACCAGAGAGATGTAACAATAATACCTGTTTGAATACAACTATAGTTACCTGCTCGCCAGAAGAGCTTTTCATTTCCAAAACTTCATCATAAATCCAAATTCCGTCTGTTACAGCTTCCGGGCAGTGTTCCCATTCTATTTCATCAGTAAGCTTTGCAGTGTTTTGAGACCAATCACTCAAAGACCCTTTACGTCTCTATTCATAAAAAAAGTTCCTGAGATGAAATTCTATATAAGCATTTACAGAAAATATTCTCACTAACACGTCAAAAGTTTTAAAACTCAAGAGGGACCTGTGTTCTTTTAAAAACACTTTATCATGATCATGCAGAGTAGATACATGATTGAAAGTGAAGCCTAAATGTTGAGGATTTGCTTGCCAAAATTTCTATTCCAATTTGCATAATTTTGAAGAATCTATCTGAAACAATATTTTTACTAAAATCCTAGTTGTCGTATGTACATGTACATGGTATATAGTGTTTAGTCAGCTAATAAATTTTTTAGGGAGCAAATGGTATAATTACATGCATATTTGTATTATTAAAACACAAATAAAAGTAGTGTGACTATATCTAGACTACATGATTGTACGCATGCTGCAACCTTAGGCTACAGAGGGAGAACTGCAAACATGATCATTGACTGTAACTTGTACACTAATCTATGAAATGAGGCACGACTTACATGTTTGTGGTAATCAACCATCAAGCTTAATAAACATGACTTCCCTGTTCGTCTGGCTCCGCTGATGGGGACAACATGAAATCTCTGAATATGAGGAGCTCGTCTCATGACAGACTTCAATACGGAACCATTAAACGTAGGAGTGACAGTCTCAAAACCGCCTCTCCTTTTACTCTTGATTGTTACTAAACTCTGCATTTTCTGCAAGTAAGGAAGAGTTCCAAATGCTAAAACTTATACATGTAGATATTATTAAGTATTTTTGATAAAAATTAAAGAGTAGAATAATGTATACATTGCATAACAGCTACTGTGAATAATTCTACAATGTGTCAAAAGTACCAATTCTGGAACACCCTCCTAAGAGGATCTATTTTGGGTCGCGCTTGAGTAATTTATGACAGCCTAGACTACCTGGGCTGCTAATTGAGATTTAGGGTTAAAGGTAGTTATGTATAATAAATATGGGAGAGAGAGAGCTAGTACCTTTTACTATTGATGGGAAAGAATTTATCCCTGACACCCAGTCGATCGTAGTAACAAAGTTGAGAGACCTGGCTGAACAAAGGCCTTACGAGGTTGTAGAGGTAGACCCTGATATAACTAGGTATGGTGATCATATTGTGACACTGAGAGATCTTAAGGAGGGTATGTTTTTGAAAGTTTACATGGGAGCCCGGTTTATGAATAGATGTCAGCCGGGTAAAGTACTAGTTTATAATGGTAAAGTTCCACTGAAAAATGGCTCTGGTCATACATATCATGACATTAGTTGGTATACCCGTAAGGAATAAGTAGCTGTGTGTCCATATAGGTAGACACCTATATAGACAGACATGGTGCTTGAGATGAGGGTTAAAGCTAAGTATAATAAAGAACTTTTTTGGTATAATAAAGGGGGGTGCGCTACATGGCAAGCTTAACCAGCACTTTATTGTCCTGCAGTTACGTGTCTTACGACAGCCGGTGCAACCTCCTTTTTTTGGAAATATCTCTCTTCTCCATGCCATTGTGCCCATAGGCCAAAAGCCTATGGAGACAATTATTATTTTTTATATGGGAAAATTATGCGAGGATAGTATACACAATGCCTCCAATTACAATACTTGTACCAATTACCAACTTAGTCCCCTCATGTATATCGACTGATGGAGTACTTTTGTTTTTTGCTTTTAATAATACCGGTGCTGGTTTTTGAGCTACCACTGCTGAGGTAATTGGTCTAGGAGGAGGAACTGATAGTTTTACAACTGGCTTAGGAGCTGGTGGATCTGGTTTAGGAACTGAGAGTTTTATAACTGGTTTAGGAGTGGGTAATCTTATTACTGGTTTAGGAGCCGGCGGGTCAGGTTTTACACCAATCTTGTCAAATTGTTTTGCTATTTGTATTTGATCATTAAATCCTTTTACGCTCTGCCCTAACTCGTTTAAATTCATATCTGATGGTAATATATATAAACCTTTAGCGATAACGTAATTTACTTTACCCTTTGTCTTACTCAACGCGTCTTGAAAGTTTACGACTGACTCTTGGAGCGTTTGTTGTTTAGCTATGAGGTCATTTACTAAAACTAGAAATTGTTGCTGACTTTCTAAAGATGTACCCGCCTGTCTAGCTTGTACTTGCGCACCCAATAAACAGTATACATATGCTCCAATACTGTCATTAATTCTAACTAGACCCGCCGATGTAAAACCATTGCTGTGATCCGGAACAACACGGTGGTAATCGATTTTGTCTTGTTGAACTTTAGTAATGACGATCCCCGTATTAACATTGTTATCAAAATTGTAGAAACCACCCCAAACGCATCCACCAGTCCGCGGCTCTACAGTACCACGAGGTTTAATGTTTCGGTACATATTATTAGCACCGGTTGAGGGGAAGGTCAACGCCGGAGATGGTGGATTGCTGTCTTCTACTTTACCGCCTGTTGCTCGACGGTAAGCGAATCCTAAGCCATTGGCGGGTTGATCTATTTCGGGTATGTCACCTGGTCGGGCGTTAAACTCGTTTAAAATCTCATAATATTCTGTTTTATTGTACGGGTTGTTGTACGGATTAAAGTCACCATCTCCAGGATTACGCGCTTGCATCTGCGCCAAGATTTTTTTGGTTTGATACATTACATGAAAATTCATTATAGATTTTTGTAAGGTGTAGACCTCGCGTTAGTTGATCTTTACTAACACCGCATAAAGCCGTCGCGCAATACAACGCGAACTTGTACTGCTGGAAATAGTACAGCATTGGATCTTTGTACCACCGATCAACATCATCAAAACTAGTTATGACTACCGGCTTGGGGGTAATGTCAACAAACTTTTTTGTAAAAGTATAAGTTGCATTCGCGTCTTTGTTGACGCTTACTACAATGTTGAGATTATAAAAATGTATAGGATATCCGCTTGATAGTTTTGCCATTTATATATCCCTATATATATAAATGGGGACTAAAGTAATGATAACAAAAGTTGGTAACCATGAGTTGCTAGAGCCGATAAAAGTTAGTGGCATATCGCTGAATATGATAACGGCGTGTCTAAAATTATACAACTTGCTCGAAGCGAGTACTTATAAGGCTGGGGGGTCTGAAACTATAATTACTATACCACCTGGTTACTACACATACGAACAGTTGAGGGGGTTAATGCCTAATGACTTTACCTTTGATGAAAATACCCTCAAGGTTACCGTTAATGGTACGCTGACTGGTGGGATAAAGAAGCGAATGGATGATGATTTTTTATATCTGACGCCGCTTAGTCTGTCTATGTATGTAGATGGAATAAATACATCAGAATCTATTGTCGACGAGAAACGATCATCGCTGTTAGCCGTAATACCATTGGGTAATTTTAATGTTGGTGAAATTGTTACGTATCAGCCGACATCAAATTTTAGAAAAATGTGTGTTAATACAATAAGCCATCTCAAAGTGAAGATAGTCGACGATCTTGGCAATGATTTTACGGGGAGATTTAAAGCAGAATTAACTTTGCACGATTAATAAATGTTAGGACAAAGATCACGAGGCAAACACCTTTATCGAGTAAAGGTAGCTCGACAATCTACTAATAATAATGAATCCTTATTCCAACTCTTTGTACCGGCTAACTCTATCTTAAGAAGCGTAGCTTTTTACAAATCTTCTAACTTTACAGATTTCAGAAATATGACTATAAAATTCTATGTGGGATCCGATCTCATACGAGAATACAAAGGGTGCGAATCGAATGTTTTAAACAAGCTAGACTTATATATAGCGAGAGGGGTAGTAACATCGTGCTTAATATCCAGTTCGAAGCCTGATGTATGCGAGTTTTTTTATGAATAAATGTTAGGACGAAGACTTCATACAGAGAGTTTAAAAATTGTTAGACAGAAGCGGAAAAATGATAGCGAAGATAATAGCCAGTTTTTGATAGAGCTCCCACGCTATTCAACGATTACAGAAGTAATATTTAAAACTAAAAATGGCAGTGGTGGCGGTTTACCATTTATAGGAATCTTTCAATCGCCAATTGCCAACGCGACCTACGGTATATACAAGGACCTTCGAGTAGATATAATCAACGACATAAATCTAAGCGTATCCGAAGGAGGAGTGATACTATGTTATGTAGAGAACAAGCACGCTAAAGAATGTGTTGTATATTATAAATAAATAAATGGCATCGATTGCAATGATGATTGGTGGAGCTATCGTGAATGCGGTGGCCTTCACCGGTGGGAACTACTTGTTTTCAATGATGGATAAAAATGGAGCTAAAGAAGAAGCTAAGCGACACAACGGGGCAATTGAAAAGATGAATGAGGAGCAAATGGATTACAATATTAAGCGAGCGAAAAATCAAGATTGGCTTAACGCTGAAATTGCCAAAAAACGAGAGGCTACCAATGACATATATTCTGTAAATAACTCGTTTACCGAGTACGAAAAAATATTTGGTAAGAAACCTAAAGTTCCACATCCTAATCTCCAGGAGCCAAACTTTGACTACATTCCATCAGAAGAACAAAAAAGGTATGAGAATATTTTTATAACGGCGGGAACAGTAGCTAGTGTTGCCACCGCTGTAGCCACTTTGACTTGAGTTATAATAGATAGACAAGATCTATTATAACTTTGACTTGTTCTTTTTAATCTCATACGCCAAGAATGCCAAGACCGTCATGATGATTATCCACAGATTGTCTTGCATGTATTTAACGACGTTTTCCATCATATGCCAAAAAGATTTAAGAACCCCTTTGCTGTTAAGAAACTTACTGTGAAAATAATTAGCCAATTCTGATAGCTTCTTCTTGATGAGCTTCCCTATACCGCTGGCAGCTATATCTTTCAGGTCAGTTGATTTGGGCAGGAGATCTTTCGCGACATCGGAACCTAAAGCGTTTGCTATAGCTTCGAATATTCCTGTTAGAAGACCGCCGACGCCAACAGCAGCCAATCCCACACCGACTAACTTTAAAATGGTATTTTTACGTTCTCTTATTTTGTTAAGTTCATCGAGCTTAGCATCGAGTTCAACCTTTTTGCTCGCAAAGTCTGCACTGAGTCGTTCTCGTCTAGGATCATCTCGTGGGAGCTCAGAGTACTCTGTGGCTATGCTATTCAGTTCATCTATTGTATTAGCAACTTCTGGACCCAATTCTTGCAAGCGTCCATGATCTCGCTCTACTTCTCCTCCAATCTCTTCTCGCCGCTCAGGTGTCAAGTCGTCCATTTGGATGTCTACGTCATCGTTAGCTAGTCGTTGATAACCAGAAGAGGGCTTAAATTTTGCTAATAGGTTATTTACGGATTCGGAAACCGAAGTCCATGTACCCTCTATGGAGGCTTTAATTTTCTCGCCTAACGTTCTTTTTCGCCATTCTGACGGTGATTCAAAGGCCGATGACAGTGATTCGTCGCCTTCAAACGCCCTCCAAAGTTGATCGTTCTATCTCATTCTTAACACTAAAATTACGTTCTCTTACTCTCGTTTTGTACGATTCTTTATCAACACCAAAAAGTGACTCGTACTCAGAGGTTGGTATCGCTGGGTTCACTAAAAACAGCTTAGGATTTTTCTGGGTTATAATAGTTGAACCCTTACTCGTCTTTACGGATAAACCCCCATTTTCGAGTGGTATGAATCTATCGTGATTACCACTCGCAAAACTGTTCAACTCAGACAATTTAACATCGATTTTATTCTGTACATCTAACGCTATGCCGGGAGTGTCTGTCGGTATACTTGGTAGTTTGGCTTTAGCACCTCCGGAGAGATAGTCTTCTATCGTACCACCAGATTTTACGTATTCGGCATATTCTTCTATTACTTGACTTAAACTTTCTTGATCTACTACATTTCTGTCAAGAATCATCTTTTCTAACAACTCTCTGCGCACTGGTATGTCTTTCATATTTTCTATGATCGTATTAATGTCTGGCAATCCCTTTTGTATTAAGCGCGTATTAACATTACTATAGTCGAGAGATTGTTGTATCGTAGATTCGTCGAGTGTGGTGTCGGGTGTTATGAAAGTAGACGTCTCTATATCATCATCTCGCAACACGTCTACATCTTCTGTAAAATCTCTACCTTCGAATTCTGCCATTTATTTTAGTACAATAAATAATGAGTATGCACGTAGGAGAATTAAACCATAACTTTTCTACCCGAGATAGACAGGGTCTGAAAGAAAACAAGATTCACGCGAAAATGAATCACAATCCATCTGAAGCGAGTGCCGGTGACGAGCTCGTAATTAAAATGCCAAAGCTCACATCGAACAGCGTTCTTTATCCCAAATCGCTAGTGTGGACGGGTGATTTCAAGCTCGCTTCTGACGGAACAGAAGCAGATGTACCCGACCACCTAACCGCCGCTATTGTCGAAAGGTTCAAAATTACTATTAACGGAACAACTGTGCAGGATATAAACAACTATAACCAATTGGCTACCTATTGGCCATTTTGGTATCCTAAACACAAGTACAAAAAGGAATTAACCGATAGAGGGATTCAGTCT
The DNA here is from genome assembly GCA_935421135.1 of Bugulina stolonifera. Taxonomy (NCBI): domain Eukaryota; kingdom Metazoa; phylum Bryozoa; class Gymnolaemata; order Cheilostomatida; family Bugulidae; genus Bugulina; species Bugulina stolonifera. The sequence continues at coordinate 2,380,044 of OW285190.1, read as the reverse complement.
TCGGCTACTAAAAAGAAACGTCATAATATAGACGGAGCCGTGGACGACACCCTGACATCGATTCACAGAGAGAGGTACTCTTTTCACATCGGTTCGTTTCTGACGGAATCCGCCTTTGCACCGCAGGCTATTCAAAATGATGTAGAGTTTCACCTAAAACTATCTGCCGGAAAATATACGCTCAAGAATATTTGCCTAGAGTATGACTATATTATCGAACCCGACATAGCCAAAGAAATAAGGCAAAAATATCTTAATCACTATCACATCATTAATGACTACAAGTCTCACACGACTAAGACCATCTCGAACGATGAGTCTGACTTTGAGATTAATATCAACGCGACATACGACAGCCTCAGGGCCATTCTCGTGTTTTTCAAGGTTGGCAATGACATTGATACTACTTATGCGAACCCGAAGATTAAAGACATTAAAGTTGACATCGATGGAACAACCAATCAGCTGTTCACATCTGAATATCTACCCATGTATTCTTGGCCAGATGCTAAAAAGTATTTTGGCTCTAAGAGTAACGTAGAAGCCTACATTAACCAGGAGTCATTCTACGACAATAAGTTTGCTCTTGTCTTAGATTTTAGGACACTCGACGATGAAAAGGCTAGCGGAACGGGTCGTGAAGTCAAGGACTATGTTAAGCTAAAGATTTCTAAGAAGGCTACTACGAGTGTCGGCAAGGCATTTGTCTTCATAGTCACGGACAAGGCAATAAGGTTCGTCAATAATCAGCTAAGCTCCGTAGAGCAATAAATGGACAGTTTACTTCCCAAGCATCCTCACAACGCTCTAATTTGCGGACGAACCAACTCGGGTAAAACGCACCATACGTTAAATATAATAGAAAAATATTATGGCGGGAGATTTGATCACATTTTTATCATCTGTCCGACATTCTACGACAATAAAACCTACGACAGGCCGTGGCTAAGCAAATGTGGAGTTTATGTCGATGGCAATCTCGTCAAACATCTAGACGAGCTAATCAAACGCCATTCTAAAGGCGGAAACCTGTCAGGTAAGAAATCTCTCATAATAATCGATGACTGTAGCGCTGAAAAAGACTTGAACAAACATAGGACTTCCCTGAGTAAAATAGCGTTTAGTGGCCGACACGCGAACCTGACGACGTGGTTCATAACGCAACGATACGTTTCCGCGCCCAAAGACTTTCGAGAAAACATACACTGGGTCTTAGTGACTAAAAATACCTGTAAAAAGTCCTTTGAAACTTTAGCGAGTGAAAATGACATCATCCCCGCGGAAGAGCAAAAAGCTATAAAAGAAGGATTAGTGAACGAGTTTATGCTGTTCGTAAATACTGATCTGGGAAAGTATCTCGTTCTAGATAAATGATAGAAGAGATTTTCTACGCTAGTGGATTCCTCTTCTTTAGCGTATCAACTTTTTTCATGATACGACTGTACCTCGCTGCAAGGAAAGTTTTTGGTATTAATAAAATGGATAGCATTACCCTGCCAGAAGAAGAACCGCGGCAACATAGCGCCGAAGTAGAAAAGTATCGATCTAGACTCGCACAGGCGCATGTCAAGACTGAAGAAGATCTTAACAAAATATCTAGTGAAGACGTTAAAAAGTTGTATCTCAAGCACGAACAGGCTGTCATTGATAACGTTAGCGAGCAGATGACTAAGCTGGTTACCAAGGCTTACACAATGTCCATTGCAAGGGTAATACCTCTAGACAATCCGGATGAATTAGAGTCGACTTTGAATAAAGACGTGTTCATTAAAGCCTTTGTCAACGAAGTATTTCCATCTATATATTACCGCTACGGCAAATATCTGGCTCCAGCCTCTTTGGTAGCCACTACGGCTATACACGTAGACTACGAGCGTTTGTGGTCAAAAAACTCTGACATAATAAATGACGGAACAACCCATCACTGTGACGAAGAACCCCCGACGGGTACAGACGACGAGTTCTGAGTTAAAAGATATACAGCCAGAAACGGTGAAGCAACCAGAAGAGACGCCAGCTCAAACTAAGGACAACGTCAAATATATTGGACTAGGAATAATCGTGATACTGGGACTAGTCTACTATTTTAAACCTACACCCAAGCCTGCAGTGGTTACGCCAGCTCCCAAGCCTGCGGAAGATACGCCAGCTCCAAGCCTGTCGTTAAAAAACGAAAGTTTTAATGTATTAATAAAGATGGAACCAAATATGAAAGATGTTGGAAACAGGCTGTACAACGCCGCTCTAATCACTACCGGGATTGTCGCTACTAGATACGCTATGAAATCTTTCGGCTTTAAAGAACGACCAATAGAATTTAAACTAAAAAGCGTAAGTATGCTGGCTGTAGAGGTTGCAGCCGCTACTTATATTACAAAGACCCTGCAAGATAGCAAGACATTGCCTGACAAAATCTTTGTATAAAAATTTTTATACTTGTGAAGTATAAAAATTATTAAAAGTCGGTGTCGGGCGGTACCACTTGTAGTTGCTCTTTTGTAAAGGTCCGTTCCTCGTCTAAATTTTGTAGCGTATACAGTGTTGGCTGATTTTCAAAAGTTTTAATCTCATCAATTTCATACACTTCGACAGACCAGATCGCGTCAGTAGCCCGATAACGAGTATCATTGTGTTCTTCGCCCGGCTTATACAGATATCTTACTAAGGCGTCTATGGGCAAGTCTTCGGGAATATCTTCTTTTTCGTACTCCGGTTGTGGAACTTTGTCTAGCTTTATCGCATCCGAAGGCTTCATCCCAATCATCCTAGTTTCCTCATCATTCATAGCCGCTACTACCTTCGATAGTCTGCCCGCCCATTCTTTGTTAGTTCGCTTCGTTTTCATTTCTTCGCCGTATTGGTGAGAGAACAACTTCTCAGAAAGGTACTTGTTAAATCTTTCTACGAATGCCACCTTCTTCTTATTTAGAGAGACGACCTTCTTTACGCCGTGTTCCCTCATCAGGGTCCGAAACTCTCCCATAAATTCTCGTCCTTTATCCGACATGATAGTCTGGGGGTAATTTAATGGTGACCTGTCATATATCTTCTGTATAGCGGCAGACGTTTCTTTGGCGGTCTTAGTCTTCAAAGGTTCTGCTTCTTTGTATCGAGAGGCGATGTCAGTTAGCGTTAGAGCGTACTTGTATTTTCCATCCGCGGGTAAAGATAGTAAATCTATCTGATGAGTGTGATTTGGTTTGTCTTGCGCGTAATGAGGGAACCTTATAGTCTTAGGCGGGGCCTTATATATTTGGTAAATAGGCTGCCGGTCGAGCCACTGCTGAATTTGGCGTCTAGTAAGCTCGGGTACTTTCTTCTGTAGCCTTCCAGCAGCAGTAGAGCCACGCTGGTAGCCCGACGGTGAATAATATAATTTCTGCAATCGATCCATTTATTACAGTAATTTTATAGAAATTACGGTAATTTTATAGAAATTACGGTAATTTTATAGAAATTACGGTAATTTTATAGAAATTACAGAAATTCTACCTAGATTACCACACCACACTTTTTCTCTTATAATAAATGTCTAATAAGGTATATCCCAACTTGGAAGACACGGGTAGATATAGAATGACGGAGCTAGACCGTATTCGATCTACCCTAGAAAACAAGTGTGAGGCTAGAAAGTCTCTGATTAAAAGATACAAGCTTATCAACAAGGTCGTTGAGGGTGTTATGGGAACATCTTCCGTGATGGCTGTAGGATGTAGTGTAGGAGCAACGGTTACGGCAAGCACCGGTGTAGGCGTTATAGTAGCACTGCCACTGGGAATTCTAGCAGCTTCATCCGGGGCCGTCGCGCTTGCCCTCGAGATGCCTAGAAAACGGTTAAGAAATAAGTTGGCTGAGCATGAGAAGAAAGCTGAGGCGCTAAAGTCTAAAAAGAATACGATTCTGAACCGGGTGTCAAAGTTCATAGAAGACGGTAAAATCGACCACGAAGAGTACGCCATCATACTGAACGACATGGGTGATCTAGATAAGCAGCTAGCACAAATAGATAAGACGTTCGTACAGCCAACGGCTCCACCCGGAGATCTAGAGGAGGGTCTACTTGAGCGCATCATGTCGCTCTTGAATATTAAAAAATAGTAGTTTTTATACCCAACACAGGTATAAAAATTACCCCGCAGAGGGAGACAGGGCCTCTGTCAGTTCGTTCTTTCTCATTTTGTAATATCCCTTGATACCCAGTGACTTGGCTTTTGATCGAAGTTCGGATAGCTTTGGTCTCGGGGGTTCGTATTTCCGCATACTATAACCTCCTACCGTATATCGCTGTCGTGATGGTATGTACGTATCGTAGACTACTGGAGGTCTTACCATATCCAAAAGTTGCATAGCTATTTGTTTGTCCATTTATTATACAATCCTCCAGTGACCGTGTGCTAACGTATCTATTCCATCGACGATATAGCGCTTGTCATCATCTGCGGACAGCGCTATCTTTTTTGAGCGCATCAGGTAGAGTCGGAGTCGTTCACTGCCAATGCGCATCATCTCTCTCGACTGCGTGGGTGCCGGTTCGGCTTGAGGAGTCAAAGACCTTTGAGTCTGTAGCCAGTCCGCATGCTCGTATAAGACGGACTTATAGTCGTCAAACGTGAGACCTTTCTGAGTCACTGACCTAGTCACCCCCTTAGCCTTTTTAGTCACTTTGTCACCTATTCTATAGGCATACATCTTTGGGTGCAGCCCTACAAATTCTTCTATGATCTTACTATTAGCCTCATCCTTAAACATGCCGACCACTTTGTTGTTGACGCCTGTCGGTATCCCTGACGGATGGTTATCTGGATAGTTGCTAGTGTCAAATAACCTTTCCATGTCAGGAGCGATGTCCTTGTAGAAGTCTTCCATTTCCACTATGTATACAAAACTATCCGTGTCCATGTATGCCAACTTCACACGAGAGCCATACTTTGTCTTCATGTATAGGTAATGGAAGTTGTACATCAAGGTCTTGGACAGGTCTAGGACAGCTGCACCGACATATATGGGCTTGTCGAATAGCACCGTGGTTCTACGCATGTGGACGGCTACAAAGTTTTTATCAAAGATTGTAGCCCGATCGTAGTTTGGTTGCGCTGTTAATTTTTCCGCTTGCCTCTCTTCGGTTACGAACCGAATGTCGACACGACTCCGGACATTCTCTATCGTCTTCCCATACAGACTATTGTTCATGAGCTTGTACAGATTTTCACTCGCCTTATCACCTGCAGCCTTGGCCTTGATCCTCTCATTGGTGTTAAAGTCGATGTACTTACCCAGCTTGGAACTTTCTTCGAACTTTATCCCCCTGTGAACCTTAGTTATTCGCATGCCCAGTCTTAGATATAGCTTTAGAGCGGCATAGTGAACAACGTAATTTTTCTTGTCTCTCAGGTTAGCTACCAGCTTGTTGCTCTTGTTAATTTTTAGGTTTTCGACGGCCAGGGGAAAGCAGTTGTGTCGATCGTGGAGTTTCTTCGGGTACGTCAAGTCTACCTCCAAAAAGCTAGGATGCTTTCGCCAGTCCTTCAGCTCCTCATCATTCATCCACTCCAGCTTGCTCGTTGGTAGCTTCTGCTTCATAGCCCAACCGTACTGGTTATTAGCATCCAGATATTTTATGTATCTCTTCGGCTTAGTCGGATCGTGTGTAGCCATGTACTTGTTGTTGGCCTTAGCGTGGCGAGTGCTAACCTGCGTTATTCCACCGCGTACCCTGTTCTCTAACATAAGCAACATCTCCACGTCGCGAATTGGTTCGTACTCCAGGCGGGTATATTTCAGCCCCGCATCCCATGTTAGACCCGGTGCGGTGTAGTACCACATCGGATCAAGGCCATATTTTTCTAGGCAATTTTTACGGAACCTCTGTATCACATCCATTAACAGGAGTGTATTAGTTTTTAGATAGAGGTCATGATACTCTTGGAAGGTCTTCATATCAAACTCTTTCCACACGCTTTGGGCACGTTCGTAGTCCTCCGTTCCTATCCAGCTGTCGTATAGTCGAGAGTAGAACTTGTCTTTAGGCGGGAGTTGCTTTTCTTTCAGTCGCTCAGGTCCATCAAACCAGTCGTACGGAAACACGCCTTTCTTTAAAAGGAGCTTGTGCTGCTTCTCTTCTGGGTACGCTTTCTTCAAAGCTTTGAAGTCTTCAGGTTTTAGACCCTTCACTAAATTGTCGAGCGAGTCTAAGAGGAATCGGTAGCTGTCTAAAAACCGGATTTCGAACGTCACGTCCACCTCTTCCATTTTACCAGTCTTTTTGTTTTCCTTTGTTCGTTTGTCTACCACCAAGTGCTTCGAGAACGAAATGTAGTTCTCCTCTGTATGGGGGATAACTGTCAGCCTCCCCTCGTACTTGGCTAGTTGTCGTACAAACAGTTTAGAGTCATAACCTGATAGATTGTGAAACAGGACCGGAATAAACTTTGGCATTCGATATCTGAGATTGCACACGTTATGAGCCGGCCCGCGATACTTTCCAGTAACATGACAATGGTCACGCACCGTGTCATCGCCTAGAGGTTCCTCACAAATGTGGCAGGTCGTAGCTTCCTTGTGTCGCTGGACATCTCCATCTGTCATAACCATAGTCTTTTTGTCCTTGTACTTGGCGTATAATTCCTCTACCTTTTTCACCAACATATCAAGGTATCCACGCGCTACGTCATCGCTAATCTCGCCCGGTTTACAATTGTACATGAGCGTCTCCGAGTCACCGCTATCTTCCTCAACGTGTAGGCAAAACCCACTCGCATCGTGCTTACTAAGTTTCTGGGTATACGGCTTCTCAGGGTCTGGTTGACACGACTGGATGGGAGTGTTAAACGCTTCGGCATCAGCAACCATCACTATGGGCACTCGCATTTTCTTATGATGGTTAGTGAACTTGATCGTCACTTCTTTCGCGCTGGCGCTACCATCAGGATTTTTGACTTCCTTAGTTCTGGGTAAGAGGTCCACCTTCACACAGTTGTTCTGAAAGCACCATTCTTGGTGAGCCCTCAGTTTCTCTAGAGCTGTGTGATGGTGCTCTTTCTTATCTCCAAAGGAGCATAGACAGTTCATACATGTTTCGCGTCGGTGACCATCTTTACTCACCTGCAGAGATAGCAGTCGACTCATGTCTCTGACACAGCAATAGTGGCTGCGAGTTTGAATCTTGCCTTCTACACCTACCGCCTCTTGTAGGAGCATCAGATTCACAATTGTCTTCCGACCGGTCTTTTCAGCCCGCAATGGATATATTACAGAACTTTTCCCAGGGCGTTTGTAGTAGCTCAAGAGGTTTATACCAATGTCCGGATTGTTTCGCTCGAATTTCTCAATGTCTTTAGAGCTAGCCGGGAACTTAATACCTTCCCAGTTGTACTTATCAACATGTTCTGTATAGTGACTTATACGCTGAGGGTTTTCATTAGCTGGATGTAGTGCCGCTAGCAGCGCCCATTTAAAACATTCCTCATCCTTATTTTGTGGATTTACGATGGCCTTCTTGCTCTTTAGAAATTTGGGCAGCTCCATGTATGATGAACCACGCAGCGGTCGCCACCAATTAGTGCTTAACTCCATTCGCACAACTCTCTTAAAGATCCAATTGCTACCTTTTTCCGTAAAATTGGCAATCTTCTCCTTAATTATTTCTACAACTTCTCTGTATACGGCTTCCAAGTCCGTGCTCGGTATTAGCACTAACTTTTTAGTCCGTATATGATGCGGAGGGTTGGTCAATATAGTCTGTCCCGTTGTCTCATCTATACGCTGAAACTCAGAGAGTAGATTTACTGAAAAGCTAACTCCCTGCTCAGTCTTTATCAGGTGACGCAGCTGACGTAGTACCCTCTCCTTTACCATGTCCAGATATTCCGATGCTCCTAAACGATCTCTCCCGGCTAAAGTATACGTCCTAAAGAACCCATTTATAGCTCGGTCCGTTTCAACCAGGCTAGGCATAATCCTGTCTAGCAGAGCTCGCTTCCCCATACGATCGTAGCCCATCACTTTTCCAATAATCTAAAATCTCTTTGGAATTGTTGGTCAAACCTACCCTGGGCATAATGGCGCGCGGCAGCACGCTTCATATCCCTAGTTTCTGGGAATAGCTGCGCCAGTTTAGTCTTATTCATCTTACCCAGCTTCCCTCGGACATTATTCACAATTTCATCAGAATCTTTGGCCCACTGCGAAGCTATATAACGCAGCTCTTTTTCTCCACGATCTTGAAAGCGCCTGTAGCTTGTCGCGTCTACCCTTCGCCTTAAATTCGGCATTGACATCTTGTCATAGTTTCTAATGCCCAACTGTCTACCCCTCTCTCTGTAGGCATACTCAGAGTCAGACTTAGGTTTAGGCACAACGCTACCAAAGCTGTTCATCCACCTCGCTATACCTCCATCGCTTTGTAACTTTTCCGATAGCTCAGCTTTAGTCATTCTAGAGTACCCTTTCAGGCCTCGCTGTTTGGCCAAGGCTCTCAAGTCCTTGACTGTTCAAATATCTCTCTTCTCCATTTATTGTATACTAAATTTTCTTTAACTATATTTCAATTAATTGGCCGAGCCAAAGGCTACTATACCGTGGAAAACAGAAGATGTCCATGAGGGGACTAAGTTAGCGATAGGTACTAGCATAGTCCTTGGAGGCATTGTCTATACTATCCTCGCATAATTTTCCCATATAAAAAATAATAATTGTCTCCATAGGCTTTTGGCCTATGGGCACAATGGCATGGAGAAGAGAGATATTTCCAAAAAAAGGAGGTTGCACCGGCTGTCGTAAGACACGTAACTGCAGGACAATAAAGTGCTGGTTAAGCTTGCCATGTAGCGCACCCCCCTTTATTATACCAAAAAAGTTCTTTATTATACTTAGCTTTAACCCTCATCTCAAGCACCATGTCTGTCTATATAGGTGTCTACCTATATGGACACACGGCTACTTATTCCTTACGGGTATACCAACTAATGTCATGATATGTATGACCAGAGCCATTTTTCAGTGGAACTTTACCATTATAAACTAGTACTTTACCCGGCTGACATCTATTCATAAACCGGGCTCCCATGTAAACTTTCAAAAACATACCCTCCTTAAGATCTCTCAGTGTCACAATATGATCACCATACCTAGTTATATCAGGGTCTACCTCTACAACCTCGTAAGGCCTTTGTTCAGCCAGGTCTCTCAACTTTGTTACTACGATCGACTGGGTGTCAGGGATAAATTCTTTCCCATCAATAGTAAAAGGTACTAGCTCTCTCTCTCCCATATTTATTATACATAACTACCTTTAACCCTAAATCTCAATTAGCAGCCCAGGTAGTCTAGGCTGTCATAAATTACTCAAGCGCGACCCAAAATAGATCCTCTTAGGAGGGTGTTCCAGAATTGGTACTTTTATACTACTGTCATATTAGGTGTTAAATTCAGCTTCAGTGGCAGAAGAGTGGCCCGGACCTAGCCAGGGTGGCCCTCTGGATCCCCGGCCTGTTGGCAGAACCCTTCAAACTGAGTCACATCTGCCCCTGCATACATGCTTTCCCAAAAACAATGTTTATATAGTAAACAGTGGATACAGTATAAGTTCCTATATTACACAATTTTTTGTTGAAAGTTTATCACATGTTCTTCTTCATTTTTAATTACAAATACCCGCTTTCAAAAATTCCCAAAGGGAAATTCTATTTTTATCTATCTTTAAGTTCCTGGTATACATGTAATATTATACAGGCAAGTACAACTTGTATCTGTTTGTTTATAAGTATATGTACATTATTTATAGTGATCAATGATTATGGATATGTATGCCTGTTACTTGTCTATATAATATTACATGTATACCAGGAACTTAAAGATAGATAAAAATAGAATTTCCCCTTTGGGAATTTTTGAAAGCGGGTATTTGTAATTAAAAATATTTGACACCTCTGAACTATGGGTCAAGTATATGACAAACAGATACAAGTTGTACCTGCCTGTATAATATTACATGTATACCAGGAACATAAAGATAGAATTTTCCCTTTGGGAATTTTTGAAAGCAAGTATTTGTAATTAAAAGCATGTGATACCTCTGAACATTGGCCAAGTATATCACAGACAGATACAAGTTGCGCTAGGGGTGTAGCCAGAGTTCCTGTTTTGGAATTTCACTAATCAGTGAAGCTGTTGCAAACCCAGATTTAATGTATTACGTTGTGTGTTGTACATGACGTAGTGTGAAGTATCCATGACTATTGTTACTTTAAAGGCGCTGCTGTTAAACAAACAATTAATGTTAGAATTTAGTTTTACATGTAGGCTAGAAAAAAATGTATGTAATAAATTATTATTTCCAACAACCGTCCAGTGGTCAGCCACACATGGTCAACTGCACAGAGTTGGGTCCAAGCCATAGATTTGACTTGACTTGACTTGGCTCTCACAGTTCATCTGCTACTCCTATGAAGTTGCTAATTACACTGCTGATAGTTTAGAGTTAATACTATATAATTTTACAGGGAAAATCTCAGAGCAGTCCCTGTTCTAATGTTATATTGTGATGGTACAGGACATTTGTATACGACTCCAGCTACCGGAATAAACCCTACAGCACCTTAAGTGCCTAGTAGTTGCCACAGCACTACTCAGCTAACACTCGTACTCTCATAACTAGCTGTTCGTATGCTAACACTCAACTGCATTGCATGTCTAGACCATTCATTTATTGTCTATATACGTGTATCTATGTGTTTATACTCACTCTACTTCATTACATACTGATGTACGTTCATGTATGATAATTACTAAGTCTTTTAGTGCCTTTTATACCCATGTACAGAGGCCCGACCTCTCAGAATTACTTGATATTCATTTTGTACATGAATTGGATCATTATAAGCAACTTTTGTATAACCCGACCCATTTTGGGTCGGCCGTCGGGCTTCCGGTGGCCATGTTGTTGCGCAACTTCCGGACGACTCTATGTCGTCTTTTCCCGACACTACGTCGGGCGGAAGTCCTTATACTATATAAAGGGCATTGTTTCACTGTTCATTGTCTCAGTCTTCACTTGGCTTTCAATAAAGACACATCTATACTTGATACAGAGACTTTCACTTCCTTTTGTCAGGTCATTCGCTTAGCGAACCGCCTACTAGGTCGGATCACTCTCTTTCAACGTATAGTCTGAAGGTCAGACTTGGGACCAGATGGGTCGTCTCTGGTAGTTATTGGGCTACTGAGACCGCTCGATCTTTCATGTAATGAGAAGGCCTAGCACCACTCATAGGCACTTCAGTTTTGGGTCGGTAGTCGTCCAAGGACGACCGCACGAAATACCAGAAACCATTACAATATGACTAGTCTCATTGCTTAATTTAAGGACCTTGTATGTTACTGAAAGTTAATCGTCATATTGTGATGGTACGCCCAGTCGTATCTTACATCTGACACTCATTATTGCGTGCATACATGTATATATCTGCTTGTACTTTACTCTTATATTGTTATATATGATTGTATGATTATTTCTAAGTCTTTTAATGCCTTTTATACCCATGTACAGAGGCCCGACCTCTCAGAATCCATTGATATTCATTTTGTACATGAATTGGACCATTATAAGCAACTTTTGTAGAACCCGACCTATTTTGGGTCGGCCGTCGGGCTTCCGGCGGCCATCTTGTTGCGCAACTTCCGGACGACCACACGTCGTCTTTTCCCGACGTCATGTCGGCCGGAAGTCCTTATACTATATAAAGGGCACTGTTTTACTGTTCATTGTCTCAGTCTACGCTTGGCTTTCAATAAAGACACATCTATACTTGATACAGGGACTTTCTCTTCCTTTTACTAGGTCATTCGCTCTGCGAACCGCCTACTAGGTTGAATTACTCTCTTTCATTGTATAGTCTGAAGGTCGGACTTGAGATCAGATGGGTCGTCTTTGGTAGTATTTGGGCTACTGAGACCGCTCGATCTTTCATGTAATGCGAAGTCCTATTACCACTCATAGGCACTTCATTTCTGGGTCGATAGTCGTCCAAGGACGACCGCACCAAAACACAGAAACCATTACATTGGTGGCAGCGGTGGGATTCTAAGGTCGTACTCTTACGATACGAAGAGAAGGAAGGTGACCTCGGCCTCGGGTGACCGACCGACCTCATTCTTCAATACTTCTACGGCGATTTAGGACTCGGACCCGGGAACCTTGGATACGAGAAGGTGACAAACGCTAAAGTGCACCCATAATTCTCGTGGTTCCGCTGGATGTAGCCCGACCTACGCCGGATCTTCAATCAAAGACCGACCTCGGATCCAGAACAGATTGACGGTACTCAGTACGACCATTAGGCCGACACGGCCTAACAAACCAAAGTAGTTTTACTCACTACCCGACACCCTACCGACATGGACCGAATAAGGAACCTGCTTCAGCAGGTAATGTACCAGGCCGAGCAGGACCTCAAAACACTCAGCTACAACGGACAAGAGGACGTCGAACTCTTCATAGAAGACTTCACCGCTATGGCAGAGCGTTGCAACTGGAATGACAGAGCACGCCTCATACGGCTTAGAGCCGCCCTACACGGGCCCGCCCAGGAATGCGGCCGACCCCGATCAGTCGAAGAGATATTTTCCCGACTGAGGGAACAGTATGGACTATCTGCCAGAGAAGCCCGATGGAAGCTGTCCACCCTGGAACAGCCAGCCCACACGTCACTCAGAGACTATGCAGCTCTCATCCGCAGACTGATGGCAACAGCCTTTGAAGGAGCACCCCCTGCATCTTTGGAAGAGTGGGCTGTAGAGAAGTTCTGCCTCTCAGTCCACGACCGTGGCCTACGCTGGTACTACACATGGTTACAGCCCGACGATATGGAGGAAGCCCTGGAAACCGGAACGGCCTTCCAGAGTAACAAGGGTGGCAAGGCCAACCCTCCAAAGCCACAAGAGGAGCTTCCCGCCGACCTCCTACGGAAAGCCCTACATACCCTCCTACAGAAATGTCAAGGCACAGATGACGGGCCGACGGACACGCTAGAACCCGTCCCAGTAGACGAACCCATTCCTACTGGAGCCCAGCAAGGAGAAGGTGGACCACCCCACATTGGTCGTCCACAAAGGCCGACGGATACATCAGAACCCGTCCCAGTAGATGAACCCATTCCTACTGAGGCCAAACCCAAGAAGAGTGGACCAAACCACAATGGTCGTCCACAAAGGCCGACGGATACATCAGAACCCGTCCCAGTAGATGAACCCATTCCTACTGTGGCCAAACCCAAGAAGAGTGGACCAAACCACAATGGTCGTCCACTGAGGCCGACGGACACATCAGAACCCGTCCTAGTGGAAGAACCTATACCCACTAAGCCTAAAGTCAAGAGTAGCCACTCCAAACAGAAAACCCCACGGGTAACTAGCCCATCACACTCCAGGCCGACGGCGTCACCTACACCCGTCACAGTGGATGAACCTAAACCCACTAGGCCAACACCAGGCAAGAAACGACCCCACTCAAAGCCGAACACATCCGAAGTGACCACAGATCACCCCCCAAGGCTGAAAGGACGACTCATATGTCCCGCCCCGTCGGACCAAACCTCACAAGGTAAACCCGACCTATCCTCAACTCAGAAGGATCAACAGGATCTGGCCACGTCCAGATCCGACACTAATCAGCAATTGATTCCCGCCCAAATTCAGTATGCCCCGACGGACGACTTATCGTGTGTAGAACTGCCAGACACTACAGTCCAAGTCCGCGGCCTGAGGATCGACACGGAGCAAACCGTGCTGGACCAAACCAGAGAGCTACCTCTGAACCTCTCGAAGAATGTTCAAGTTTCAACAGCCCGACCTGATCCAGAGGACGCGAAATGTCGCGTAGCCGAACCTCAAGACATAATCCCAACGACGGAGATACAGTCTATACTGCCAGCAGTTCAAGTACACAAAGCACAACGCTCTTGTACGGAATCTAGCATTGCCGAACAGTTTCAGCCGAAGATACAGATTGCCGAACTCTCGAAGTCCCCTAAAGCGGATAAGAAGCAATCGAAGGCAACTATTGCCGTGTTCCCGCGCTTATTTGACGAGTCGAACAAAGAAAATGTGCCTGAGGCATTGCCTACAATTGAGCCAATTGCTCATCCCTCGGCTAGTATAAATACGACAGCTCACAGACGAGTAGTCCTTTCTCGTCCAGCACTTCACCGAAGCACATGTATCCCTACATGTAGCAACTCCTGCACTCCTCGTGTCACTGGTGAAGTTAATAGCAGCACTCGTACCCTTTCTCATTCTCGTGCAGACGAGACGGCTACTCCTCCTAGTATGGATCACTCCAATCAGCCTGTCTTCACGGCTGAAGGTAAGCAAATCTCAGTGTTACCAGTAAGGACCGAATCAGAATTAGAGGTACAATCAACACCTGTGAGACTGTCAGGCATGAATTCTCTCTCCCTCCCCACTCGGCATAGACCAGTCGGGACAGAGGAGAATTCCCCTGAACATTCTCACAGGAAAGAGCATGAGTTAGAAGGCGGAGGCTACACATCAGATGAATTATGTGTTGTAGATGCATCTCCTCTACGGAAGACGCTCACGCCAGACGGCACGCCTCCACCCACTCCACCTCCTGTTACCTCTACCCTGAAGTTAGCTACAATTAAGCTGCACAAACTCACTGACAAGCTGCCCATCGAGTCGTCCCAGCATTCCGGAGCCACTAAGCCATGGATTAGTACCTTCACTCAACAAGCCCGAGACGACTTGGCTAGAAGGAGTCAACCTAACCTCAAATGTGCAAAGTGTGGCTTCTCCGGCACCCTCAAGAGACTGAACATTCACATTTGGCAGCACTTTGCCCGCTTCTACTGTCGCTGCGGACGCAGCTCAGTTAGCCGTGATGCTCTAGGCCATCACTTCAGTCGGAGATCCAGTATCTGTGGGAAACGTCTCTTCCTCACGGACGGGCCCAGCTATGGGGCCCTCATGGAATGGTGGGGCGTAAAGGATCCCCCACCATTTCTACCATGTCGTCCTACTATGGACGGACAGTCGGGGACAAATAAACCAGTTTATTTGCCCAGCTCCTCCTCCACAAGGAAGCGACCCCCCAAGAGACGGCACAGCCCATCTCCAGAACAGACCCCCGACTCCGCACCTTCTGATGCTACCTCCTCCTCTTCCTCGTCGCCTACCACTCCTGCTGGACCTTCTCTCTGGCGACCTCCTGCTAGTACCTCCGCAGTAAGTGTCGGCCCCCCTGGCCGACGCGGACGTCTACCCTCTTGGAAGACAAGGCCTGCTCCACGGAAGAGTATGCCTGCTCCTCAGTCAGGCCCTCTCTACGAAGGCTCTCCACCCAAGGTCTCATGTGCAGCTTCTTGTACAGCTTCTCCGACTCTACTGATCGAGCCACTGCAGTCCAGGCCCACACTAGAGGTCTCACCGCACCGCTCTCCTTATACACCTGCCAGGGACCTACTCCGAGCCACTCCAGACTCTCCTGCCGTCCAGTCCCCACCTCCTGCATCTCCTGTACTAACTCAGCCGAATGCCACACGTCCTGCATCTCCGGATCCGTCGTTCATGCAACAACTTGCTGAACTCAAGCCACGGATTCACTACCTTGCCAGCCGTCAACAGGTGGGGGACACTCTACGCCAACATCTGGAACCTCTCTATGCTCGAGAAATAGCTCTTCGTGAACTAGCCAACCAGCATCTAAACCACCCCCGACAACTCCAGCTTGTACAAGCAGACTTGGATATAGTATCCAGAGAATCTACACTGTACCGTACCCTTCTTAACTTGACACTAGAGACACCCATGACCTAGTGTGAGGGGGCTATGTGATGGTACGCCCAGTCGTATCTTACATCTGACACTCATTATTGCGTGCATACATGTATATATCTGCTTGTACTTTACTCTTATATTGTTATATATGATTGTATGATTATTTCTAAGTCTTTTAATGCCTTTTATACCCATGTACAGAGGCCCGACCTCTCAGAATCCATTGATATTCATTTTGTACATGAATTGGACCATTATAAGCAACTTTTGTAGAACCCGACCTATTTTGGGTCGGCCGTCGGGCTTCCGGCGGCCATCTTGTTGCGCAACTTCCGGACGACCACACGTCGTCTTTTCCCGACGTCATGTCGGCCGGAAGTCCTTATACTATATAAAGGGCACTGTTTTACTGTTCATTGTCTCAGTCTACGCTTGGCTTTCAATAAAGACACATCTATACTTGATACAGGGACTTTCTCTTCCTTTTACTAGGTCATTCGCTCTGCGAACCGCCTACTAGGTTGAATTACTCTCTTTCATTGTATAGTCTGAAGGTCGGACTTGAGACCAGATGGGTCGTCTTTGGTAGTATTTGGGCTACTGAGACCGCTCGATCTTTCATGTAATGCGAAGTCCTATTACCACTCATAGGCACTTCATTTCTGGGTCGATAGTCGTCCAAGGACGACCGCACCAAAACACAGAAACCATTACAATATAATCAGTTAATCAACTCAGTATACCTTATTGTAACACAAATATTGTTTTAGCTACCGTTCATATGAATTCATTTTATTTAATTTCTGACCAACTGACTCTCAGAGGAAGCCGTTGATTGTCTGCAATTGGTACAAACGGAGGGAAATCATAAAAATTAATTCATTAGCTGTTATATTATTTATTGTAAATATTGCTTACTTTTAATAGTACATAATTTTTCAACTCTAGACATTCTGCAAGCTAGTGCTGTTTTGTAAGATTAGTTGAGAGGGTTCCCTACATTCATTGTACATTCATCACATCACATTCATCGTAGGATCCGTGATCCCCAAAGGGCCAAGCTGATAATGTAGAGTTCCACTACCACTTCATGAATAAGTGAGTCAAAAGATAGAGTGATAGGAATCACTCTACCTCCAATAAAATCATCTATCACATACTTCCGGTTTGAAGCTTTTTACGCCAATGTTAAGTTTTGCAGTGTTACATTTTTGTACTTGGAGGTTCAATATTTTATTTTTTTCAAATTTGAACAAGTATTTTAAATCTACTTTATTCAGAGCTTTATTTGAATTATTAAAAATTTGTTTATATGTAGCCCCCATGATGAAAGCTTGCTGAAACTGAATTTGGTTAGATATCTGAGCAAATGCTGCTCTATTTCGCTGTAGTTGACGCCAAAAGTTGCTAATTTTAATTTTGATAGTGGTTCAAAAAAGGGATTTCCCAGAGTTTTTGAAGCATCCACAAAGCCAAATAACTAATCAAAGACAAGCCCGGTTCTTCATGCTTCAATTGAGTTAAAGCTATTAATAAATTGGCTACTACTGCAAAGTGAAGTGAGATAGTTGACGCCAAAGTAATGTGAATAACGCAACGTAAATTGACCAAAATCAGGAGGGGATAACTTCACATGATATACGTGCCCTGCAGTCTAATACTATCCTACCTGTTCCTAAACACTTATAGAAACACCTGCACATGCTAGTTTACCTTATGGAAAAGAATTTATTCTACTAATAAGACAAAACTTGGATAAGGTTTTACAGGCAAAAAGCCAGCATAAGAAAAAGTTCTAGGAGACCATTTTTTTATTTTATCTCTTCGTAACACCAGCTTAGGTAAACATTCATGCATATTTAACAATGTTATGCAATAATTTAACTGAAAAATAAATTATTCCAGTAACAGCAGGCAAACTTCATAGCGCTGTTTTCGATCTTGGACCCCTGTAACGTTGCGTCATGTGACTTAATGCTAACACTGAAAGCTGTCCAGGCCCTTTCAGACATGGTTCAATATGTGGAAAAAATTTCGAAAGAAAATTCAGACCCCAGTTACATAACCTTGAAAGTGGCCTGTTACTTGTCTGTATAATATTGTAATGTTTTTCGTGTACATGAGGTCGAAGGACAACCCACTAGCACAAAGGAAGAGCCTATGAGTGGTGCTAGGTCTTCTGCATTCACATGAAAGATCGACAGACTTGCAGTTATAGAGTTAACCAAGAGTCAATGCTTATATGTTATACTTGAGAAACAATATGTTCGGTCTTAGTAGGTTGTTCGGGCATCATGGTCGAAAGACCTTATCAGCTGGAACTAACTTTAGCTACGAGAGAAGACTCTGTATAAGTAGTATAGATGTGTCTATATGTAAGTTTATAAATAGTAGTACAGGACGCTTTTTTATTTAGATTTATTGCCTAATATTTTGTTAATAGTTCAGTTGATTGAGCTAGGCCTCCGGCCGACACCCGCTACTCGTACAGGATAGAGCGGAGATAGGTAAGCATAGGTGAGCATTTCGTTACTAGTTCAAGTAACATCATCAGAGGATAAATCAAGTTGTGGAAATTAAGGGCTACTTTATATAATAGTATATGTAATATACTATTATATAAAGTAGCTCTTACTTTCCATAACTTCATTTATCCTCTGGTGATGTTACTTGGACTAGTAACGAAACATTAGGCAATTAATCTAAATAAAAAACTTGTTTCGTACTACTATTTATAATTAAAATATTATCCCACACCGACATATTTCAATGTAAGTTTATACTCTGTTGATCAAACAACATTCCTCAGCTCTCTAGACAACCTTCTGCAAGTGTTATATTTACTTATTAATTTTCCTGGAAGATTCCAGTCTTGCTGAGCTGTTTCATGCGTTGGCTCCTCTCTATAATGTGTATTTTAACAACGGGAATTTTCCCTTTGGGAATTTTTGAAAGCAAGTATTTGTAATTAAAAGCATGTGACACCTCTGAACATTGGCCAAGTATATCACAGACAGATACAAGTTGCGCTAGGGGTGTAGCCAGAATTCCTGTTTGGGGGTGTGACTAATCAGAGAAGCTGTTACAAACCCAGATTTAATGTATTACGTTGTGTCTTATACAGTACATGGAGTGTGAAGTATCCATGACTATTGTTACTTTAAAGGGGTTGCTGTTGGACAAACAGAAATAACTAGCATGTTTACCGCAAAGTAAACAATGTATTGTAGTGAATCAGCCTCCGTGTCTGGATAGCTACACATTTAACTAACTCTACAGCTACATGCATTACCCCTTCTATGCCTATCATAGAGGTAGGATAGAGGCAGTACTATATAGAAAGCGAGTGAAGCCGTAAAGACCCACTTCTTTGCTTTAGACGCAGTTCCGGTTTGCACTTTTGCACGTAAATGTAATTGTAATGCCAAACTTTTGTGCAGCCTTTGGCTGCAGTAATAACTCATCTAGGACTAAGTTGTTACTTCATAATTTAAGCTTTGTTAGCTGATGCTATTGTTTGTCATCCCAAACGTGTATTTTTAATGCTTTTGATAAGAATAATTTAATAATATAATAATAATCTAATAAATACTTTATACTGCTACTACCACTAGTGCTACTCCTATTCTGCTATTGCAACTAATGATAATAATATTAATGTTATATAAAAAAATTAAATTTACTGTTAGGCCCCTATTGTTAATTACTGCAACTACTCCCACTACCACCACACCACCACTACTACTGCTACCAACAACAAAAAATTAAAATAATAATAGTATAGTTCGCTGACGTACATGTATGTATATATGTGTATAATAATAATAACTAATATTATGATAATAATATAAATATCATATTATATTATATTGTAATGGTTTCTGTGATTTGGTGCGGTCGTCCTTGGACAACTATCGACCCAGAAATGAAGTGCCTATGAGTGGTAATAGGACTTCGCATTACATGAAAGATCGAGCGGTCTCAGTAGCCCAATAACTACCAGAGACGACCCATCTGGTCCCAAGTCTGACCTTCAGACTATACGTTGAAAGAGAGTGATCCGACCTAGTAGGCGGTTCGCTAAGCGAATGACCTGACAAAAGGAAGTGAAAGTCTCTGTATCAAGTATAGATGTGTCTTTATTGAAAGCCAAGTGAAGACTGAGACAATGAACAGTAAAACAATGCCCTTTATATAGTATAAGAACTTCCGGCCGACGTGACGTCGGGAAAAGACGACGTGTGGTCGTCCGGAAGTTGCGCAACAAGATGGCCGCCGGAAGCCCGACGGCCAACCCAAAATAGGTCGGGTTCTACAAAAGTTGCTTATAATGGTCCAATTCATGTACAAAATGAATATCAAGTGATTCTGAGAGGTCGGGCCTCTTTACATGGGTATAAAAGGTACCAAAAGACTTAGTGATTATCATACAAGTATATACAGTGACATAGTAGTTAAGCAATGTAGAATGCAAGCAGGTATATACATACATATAAGCACACACAATAATGAGTGTCAGGTGATTAGAGACCACTGTGCGTACCATCACAATATACATGTCTGTATTGGCAATCAAGCCTTGGAATTACGATCTATTGCAACTTGGTTTTTCCCACATTTATACTTATATAGTAATTGTCTGTCCTTACTTGATTGCATATTGTTAGAGTCTTTTTGCCACTTTATACTGTAACTACGTGGCCGACCTAATGGATTTAGCTCATATTTACACACGACATGTTTTTACCTATTGTAAGCACATTTTGTGCCATGCCCGACCTTTTCGTATGGCCAGGTCGGGCGGAACCAGACATATTGTTGCGTAAGTTCCGGAGCCGACCCCCTGTCGGGCTGGCCGATACCATGTCGTACCTTTTTGCCGGAAGTTTGTTATGTATATAAGGCAGAGCATTTTCTATTGTGAATCAGTTGTTGATTGCGCTTGAATAAAGCAACATCTCCTAACTCAACCTACAGAGGCTTACTCTTTAGGTGGGTAACTCCACCTGAGAATCCTTTGGATTCAGTACGGCTCAAGTTCACCTCATCCTAGGCTAAGCATATCGCTATCCACCCCTTAGGCTTAGGCCGATCCCGGGTTCTAATGAACCTAGCGTCGGACTTAGGCTCTCAAGGTTAGATCTTCGTCACCACACTCCCTTGGAGTATAAACTCTACATGATCACTCCCACGGAGTATAAACTCTACTAGACCTACGTCGGTCCTGAGCTCCAATGAGTCTCGGCATTGGCCTACGTCTAAGATAATCTACAATCTACACTAATAAGAGCACCTATAACTGTTCACTCTTTTATGTAATGAGCAGAAGGTACACTTGGTCGGCCTCTACCACCTTCCAGGCCCTTCGCATACGTGTGGCCCTCGGCTCTCGTATGATCTAGCACTCAAAAACATTACAATACTATGGTGTATCCGGGCTCCAGGATGGTTCTAGTATTATACAGAGAATAAGGTGCCTCTCTGTCTGGGCCAGGAATTGCATATTTTCTAAATTCTAAATATTCTTATCAAAATATATTCACAAACATTACTTGATGACTAAATCATACACATGATTATTATATAAGAAATCCACAAACATCAAAATGCAAATACAATGCATGACACCAATATTATAAATCTTCCTAAATTTACTGTGAACCCTGAACTAACTAGCGGAATTTAAAGTTAAAAGTCTAAAATGAGTGTAAATGTATTTGGAAATTGTTGATTGCAAAAGGATGGTAGGTACAAATAACAAAAAGTGAAGCACCAGAAGTAATAGCTTAGTAGCAATGGTATGAATTCTGTATAAAAACCTCCAAAATTCTGTAAAACAACAAATACATGTACATCTATATATAAATATGTGTGACCGTATAATAATTACCATGACTACAATAAATATGTCCTATATTATAATGTAACTGGCTAGGATAGCTGGTCCTCATTCTATAGACTCAGCTCTTGGTCACTTCAACAGCAATGTAGGGGAGGGTTGACCACTTCTCCTACTGTCTCGTACTAAGAAGGTAAAACTGTGGCTGGATGAGTTGGGTAGATACAGAAAAGCGTGAGCTGACATATTGATACTAGCACTCCTATGGAATTCGGACCCTGGAAATACACAAATTAAGATCAAGAGAGGACAATTCTTAAAGATATTCCACCGCTCAACATACAAGTAGTAGCTACATACCACAACATGCATAATAATACATTGAGGGTGTTATTTAGGTTACCTGTACATGTACCTGATATCTTTCAACTAGCTAACAGTAGTGTTTATTTATTTATTTATGTAAACCGGGAATATTGGCAAAGTTCAAAGTAACTAATGCACATGTAACGTTGCTAACTTGTGATATGAAGGATTTATCCAGAACCATGTTATGTTATATACAGTGATATTCCATGCTTCGTATTTTGCTTCATATTTAGCTTCGTATTTAGCTTTGTATTTAAAATTGGGAATTGGAATTGGCGAAAAATACGTACAATATATTTCCTGATCTTCGTAGGAGCAAGCTCCTTCGAGCGGGAGACGTCATATTTCCGAAAATACGTAGGGATTTTTATTGCCTTCGTAGGATGGATGTAACATTCTTCGAATTTGAGCTAGCGCAATAGTCTTTACGCTTGAATAACTGTTTGTTAATAACTACATTATGCTATGATGTCAGTTAAGTTGTGCACTCCTTGTTGCGGTTGAATTCACATCAGACAACGCGTAGCTATTTTTAGCTCCTAAGGTTATTGTACAATGATGCCATAGGCGGGAAAACTTGAACGCGTTTGTCACAAAACAGTTGAACAAAATACGAAGCATGGAATTAGACCGGAATGGAGCTTCGTAGGGTGAAACAACTCCCTTCGAAGGAAAATACGAAGCATGGAATATCACTGATAGTCCAGAATAAATACAAGTAAACAGTTGGGTAGTTGTGATCTCTAGAGCAAGCCTACCCTGTGACACTAGCTAATACCCCTGTTGTGACATAAGACATCATTGGATGATGCAGTAGGGAGAGTACAAGGTGAGTTCAAGGTCATATAAAGGTTAGAATATAGTACTATACTTACAACTATAAAGTTGTCACCAAGAAAGGCTCCATATATAGTCCACTCAATAGATACTATAAGGTTAGCTAGGCATAGAGTAAAACTCATAGATGCTGTTGACTTGGTTGATACTACCTCCCCCTGTAGACATAGATGTACACAGTTAGACTACCTGAGTAGTGGAACCAACTGGAAATACACACACATGTAATAAGCATCAACATACATGTAACTGATAGATATTGTAGAAGTACAAACTGTTTCAGAAGTTGTCCTCTCACGAAAAAAGAAATAAATATCAAAATAATTGTGACTTTGAAGTTATCTTCCTTTGATCGACAATATTCTCATAATTACACAGGGAGACTACTCTACATAACAGGGCTTGGTAAGCTGTGGACCATGGGTCACATGTGGCCCACTTGCCCATTTTTGGTGGCCCACTTGAGCTTTGTATAAAATTTAGCATTTTTAGTATTTTATTTGGTGCGGCAAAACAGGATGAATTTACAACAGAAAACCCGTTAATTGTGTCTCAAGCATCAGAGAACTCTACACCATGCAACATACCATGTAAATAGAAATTGAAAACGTGCAAAAAGAATTTGAAATGCGCCTTGGCCAGTTCAGAAATTTGCATCAGCTAATTGTCCAATGCAGGAGACTTCAACTTGGGGAGTTGAAGGATTACGTTGAAACTGTGTGCAAAGAATTTTCAGTGTCTGCAGTGCAAGTGGAATTGTGTAATCTCAAAGCAGCAGAATTCGAAATGGTCAACATCGAAGAGTTTTGGACAAAGGCCACTCCTGCGGAGTGTGGAAAGATTGCAAATTTGCTTCCTCAAAGCAAAACTTCATGAAGAATAAATTGAGTTTAAGTCTCAATCCACAGCGCTTGCATGAGCTACTAAGGATGTCATGTACACACTTAGAGTCTAGCTATGAGGCCATAATGACTAGTAAATCAGAATCTCATCTGTCACATATACCTACATGTACATGTACACCTATAGCTACAGCTACACATACACGTACAGCTACACATACACATACAAGTACACATACACGTACACGTACACATACATACACACCTATACCTACAGCTACACGTATACCTATAACTACAGCTACATGTACACCTACAGCTGCGCGTACACATACACCTACAGCTACATGTAGCCTACACCTACATGCACACCTACAGGTACATGTACACCTACATGCACACCTACAGCTACAGCTACACATACACATACAAGTACACATACACGTACACGTACACATACATACACACCTATACCTACAGCTACACGTATACCTATAACTACAGCTACATGTACACCTACAGCTGCGCGTACACCTACACCTACAGCTACATGCACACCTATAACTACAGCCACACGTACACCCACAGTTACACCTACACACACACATACACTTCTCAGAGCATACATATACATCTACATGTACTTTAAAATATACTTTTTAAGTAGCTGTGTAATTAGATAGAGGTTTTATCTGTCACCATTTTTAATTACTGGCAAGTCAAATTATTTGCTATTTTCGCTTGTCCTCTGTTGAACGAACATGTAAATATCAACAATGTCAACCACTTAATTTTATGTTCAACTCTATTTAATTGAAACAAGAATGAATTGGCCCACATCAAGTATGAGAATTTTATATGTGGCCTACGTTAAAACAACTTTGGCCAGCCCTGTTATATAACTTCCCTTGCTTTACATTGTGTTTGAGGCTCTAGAATTCTGATGTATTTATATTAATATACCAATTTCTGGTCATACAAATGCTACCATAATATTGATTCTGGCTTCCATACTGGAGATTTGAATGCTGAAATTATGTCATGTGTAATTACTTTGGATCTACATTAACACGTCAGCTATAATGGCCACATGACTTTAAGTCTGTAACATTCACAGTAAGGGGAGGGTATACTATGCCTATAGGCTAGTACCATTACACGTGTGAACTAGGGCTACTACTCACCATTGCTGAGAGTGGGGAGGCATAGGCTAGTATAGAAAGGCAGGAGCCCACAACTCCTAGTATATTTACTATAGTATTGGAGTCTGCATACATGTATATGTAAGTGTACACTGCTACTACGAACATTAGTGAGTAGAGAAGCTGCAAGTTGAACAGTCTCTACAAAACAAGATATAATGGAGTAGCTACAAAACAGGATATAATGGAGCAAACACACGGGATCGTTTTGGTGCGAGTGTTTTCTGAGCAAACGTCAAACGCTATGGCCATGATAAACACACGGGGGGACGGAGAGCGTGGCGATTTTCCAAATAGCAAAATATCTTAGCTAAAACTCAAACATCAAGTAAAACTTAGCATTACATTCTAAAAATAACATTCATAAATAAGTCAGAGAAGAATATTATTTGTAAATTGCCTTTCCCTTAACGAACTTTAAACAAACTAAACACCTGATACTTGTGTAGTAAATCAGATAGGAGGGTTAGACATACCCAAGTCACGTGACAACACGGTGCATCAGGTTTCCATGGTGAGCAGGGAGGTGCATAAACAATAGCACATGGAGTAAGCACAAGATACACTGTATATAAATTCATATTATATAAATATACATGTGTAGATCATAATTATGTATACATACAACACTTACCTTACTCTTTGAGTAGAAGTAGAATACAAGTATATAAAGTATCTGATGTATAGCTCCTATACTGTTTACAAACATAAGTACTGAGTTAGTACTTAGATATCCATAAGCTACCCATATAGTACAGCTACAATATATCAAGTATCATATTACAAGTCACACTTGACATTATACAAGTCATCATCAAGTCACATTAAGTCGCTCTGCAATTTTGCATTCCATGAACAGGGAGTTAAGATGCGAGTCAAAAGCGCAATGTTGGTCCATATTAGCATATAATTCAACAACTCTACATGAAATTAAAATAGCATAATATGTGAAGGAGAGGTTTATGCTACTCAGAACATTTTAATATGACTCTCTGAGGAAATCAAGGCAAAACAAAAAATTGCATCAAATTAAATTACTTGAGTTGAAAAGTGGGAATGTGGGAAGATAAATATCATGGATT
This sequence comes from Bugulina stolonifera, assembly GCA_935421135.1. Lineage (NCBI taxonomy): Eukaryota > Metazoa > Bryozoa > Gymnolaemata > Cheilostomatida > Bugulidae > Bugulina > Bugulina stolonifera. The sequence continues at coordinate 2,354,081 of OW285190.1, read as the reverse complement.
AAAGAGGAATATCTCTGAATAAAGAGGGAGTAAAGACATTTGATCCATCTGGTTGACAGAGCTGAGGCTAACCAAAATGCTGTCTGCTTAGGTAAAGAACTACATGTCGGCATTTAAGCCTCCCATCCCAGGGAGCAACTCCAATTATAGAATTGATTAAAAATAATTTTCCTGATTGGCATGACAAAGCCAGTCTGCTGAAGCTCAGGGCTTCTCATGTACTGCACCTCAACTCTAAATAGAGAGGGAGTAACTCCTGATGAAGAAGGAAATACCTGAATTTTCCCTCTTCATCAGTGCTAATTCCAAAATAAGGAAGAGGTAGGACACAATACGTCGTACAGAGCTGACTGTGAAGTGAGAGAGAGAATGGATTGATATGTTCATTCTATCAAAGAAGATTGACACACATTGTACATATATACATGTATACATATACATGTATATGTACGTATACGTATATGTATACATATACATATACATGTACGTATATGTATACATATACATATACATATACATATACATATACATATACATATACATATACATATACATATACATGTACGTACACATATACATACATACACATACATATACACAGACAGATACACATACATATACATATACATGTACGTACGCATATACATATACATGTACATACGCATATACATACATACACATACATGTACACATATACATTATACATATACATATACATATACATGTACGTACGCATATACATATACATGTACGTACACATATACATGTACATACATACACATACACGTACACATTATACATATACATATATACATGTGAATGTAAGTACTAGATTAACTAGAGCATGCGTACACATAATATCATTATTATGAAACTAAAGAACTATCCATATATGTACATGCACTGTAGAAGCAGACACAGTGACTCATACCCTTACTTAGTAAGAAATGCTACATATGGAAATGTGGAGACAATCCCAGTATCCTTCCTCTTTCTTACCTTCCACACCAGAGGCCTAAAATAATAACAAAACATACAATACGCTGTATGTATAACATGGCAACCATGTGTACGGAAAGTGTTTGACTTCTGACTAGTTATACCACATCAAAATACCATACCATATTATATCATATATTACATAATATATTATATCATAATACCATATCATATCATATCATATATTATATAATAACACCAAATTATATAATATATATATCATAATACCATATCATACCATATATTACATGTATATCATAATATCATATCATATCAAATATCATAATTATCATATAACACTAGTATATAATATCAAATATCATACAACGGCTTTTTGATCCGCTTGCACTAAATAGTGTCACCAATATGGAGTTACCTTGCCCTCAATTAGGAGAGGACAACTTCGTATAAAGGCTGATTTTTATCTATTCAAAGAGCATCCAGAAGTTTACTTCAATTCCAAAGCAAGACAACTCCAAATTGTTCTCACAAAATCTTTCAGCAAGTGGGTAAAGTCAAACAGTTCTTGTATGGTCTTTGAAATCATTTAGTTCAAATAGAATGCAAGACAACTCCAAGTGGCTAAAGTTTGGTGCAGTACAGCTGACCAGCCATGCATGAGTTACCATACAATAGTATAACTCTCCACACGTGTGTTACCATACAATAGTATAGCTCTCCAAACATGCAAGTGTTACCATACAATAGTATAGCTCTCCACACATGCAAGTGTTACCATACAATAGTATAGCTCTCCACACATGCAAGTGTTACCATACAATAGTATAGCTCTTCACACATGGAAGTGTTACTATACAATAGCATAGTTTACCACACATATGCATGTTACTATATAATAGCATGGCTCACCACCCAGTTGTGTTACTATACAATAGCATAGCTTACCACCCAGTTGTGTTACCATACAATAGCATAGCTACCACCCAGTTGTGCTACCATACAATAGCATAGCGTACCACACAGTTGTGTTACCATACAATAGCATAGCTCACCACACAGTTGTGTTACCATACAATAGCATAGCTTACCACCCAGTTGTGTAATACAGGATTGTTGAGAACGAGGCTATAAAGGACACATAGTCTGTAGTCGTGTACCCGACCGCCTCCATCTTATTGAGAAATTGTATCACCCAGGCTACAACATGATATTGGTGCATCATTAGTGCAGATAGAAATTATAGGTTATATGGATATAGAACAATGAGGGTGAATTTTCTCTGTGAAGTAGACTATCATAACACCCCAGGTAATAAACCAAGACTCATAATATTATACAGAAGTTGAACAATCAAAACATTTTGCACAACAATGAAATTTGCAAAATAATTTAATATACCATTGGTATCCTTAACATACCAATAGCAATCACATGAAGTATAATATATTATTATCTGTGTACTACAGGTGATTGTAGCTGATATATAGTTATTGATAGATAATAATGGTTAGATTTGTGTGCAAGTGAACAGAGAATCAAAGTGACAAGCAGTGGATGATCATGTGACCAGCTCTTCACACGCTTTCCTGTTTATGTGACTACTTTGTGGTGAGAATACTCTGTCACTTGGTATCATAACAATTATAGTAGTCAATAGTTTCCATACTTTTACACCTTCAGGAGTTTAGAATAAAGATATTGATTCTAACATTCATCTCACAAAAAGACCTACAAGTATGTAGTGGTAAGGTATTAGAATTTCATAAGTCACCCCAGTTGGAACCCTAAAATCTCAAACTAGCTCACCTCTGAAATAAATTAAAATCTGTTAGAATGTTTGTCTGTCTGGGTACATATGAATATTTATTAGAGTGAGGCAAACGTTAAACACTCGTCAAACACAATCCTGTTAACTGTGTTATAACTTCCGAGTTAGAGCAATAGTAAGTAAAGTGGTTATGGTGGAAGGTTCTGTGTTGTATAGACAGTAGAAATAATGTGGAAGTATGCTGATAGCTAAAGTGTATTTTGTTGAGTCAGTATACCCGGCCATCCAGCTTGCGGCATATTATATGCCATCCTGTCTCCCGCTACACCGAGAAAACTCCTTATTAAATAGAAAACAGATAACCTTGAGTTCCACTCTTACAACCCTGAGAGCAACTGTCGCAGTTGATGTAAAACATATATAGCCTAAGATTCTTACAAACTTAATCTGTAATAAACGAGTCTAAGTGTTTTATATATAATGTTGACACTCAGAACTCTAATTGCCAAGTTTCAACAACTCACACAAGGCGTAAACCTTGAATGTAAAGCCTGCAGAGGAATAATCTAATATACCCTTTAACAGGCAGACAAGACTGCAATAACGCTAATCAACAGTGAGTCTATTTAGATAAGAATCAGTTTCAGTGACTAATCTGATGGGTTGCCATTGCCAACCATTGATCAAACTTGATGTTTTGAGATAGCAGATGGGCTAAAAATATCCATTAATGCTAATAATAATAACAATCTGTAATAACATTATTAACTAAACCTATATCAACTAACATACATTGTACATGTATATAACTAAATATATATCAAACTGTATAGTCTACTCATAATACTAAATTCCTCCACACAGGCATCAGTAACTTTAGTCACATTTTACCAGCAGTCAGAAAATGAAATTACTCCCTTAGTGGCAGCCAATGGACTACCTAGTAAATTGGTCAGTATGAGAGTAAGTCTAGGTAACGTGAAATAAGTTCGGTGAATAATTCACAGAATTCATCTCCACATAGGGTGTTGACAAACCAACATGGTAAAGATGAAAATTAAATTAACTAATCAAATTTACTTTGTGTACAACATACTTTCTACAATCCATGGTACCAATGGTTTTTCATAGTAATATTCTAGCGTCTATTAATTTTAACAGTCAAACAATAGACAATCATTAACACAGTCCTGTGGTGTTATTAAAATTGGTAAAGAAAGTCAACCAATGCTTTAATTATAGACAAGTCTACTGCTGTAGCTTTATGCTCAGTTGGGATTAACACAGAAATCTGAATGATAGTCCTTTGTATTTACATTGGCTCATTGAAGCCAAGGTGGGAAATCTCTACAAACTAGCCAAAGTTGATTTCAAGTTTTTGCCACTTGGGTTAGCTGGGCTTCTTGCACTTGGGTTCTTTCGTAGAGACACAGTCTTCTATGTTTCTTTGTAGATGGTAAGTGAATAGCAGCCACGGCTAGTTTGGGTCCATCTTGACCAAGTCTTCACTGAGCTTCTGCACACATTCACGGAAGGTCTCTTCATCGACTTCGTTGTAATATCTAACAGTTAATATAATATCTCTAGCTTTGTGCCACTGAAATACAGGTTTTTAGTGCAGCAGTCACCCTATAGTAGACAGTGATCACTTAGGGCAAGTTGAATGATGTCTGTCAGTGATGTGTCCAGGTGTGTTAATGCATAAAAGGTCAAGTGTGTTACCCATGATGTTGAGTAGGCTCAATCACACTCTGATTTAGCATAAATTCATTTAGAATATAAAGAAAATTTGTATTTAAATAATAAAAAATAGGTCTATGTGCTGGCAATTAGGTTTTACTATGTCATCCTCTTGTAGCTATTTAATTATTATAATAAGCCTATACTACTCATACAAATATTTGGCTACAGAATTATTTTCTATCATTACGTCTCACGTCTTCTTCTTTAGAACATGCTAGAGCGTGATGCAAGGGGTACGCCTCATCTGCTTTTGGTTTTTGTCAGGATTACTGTGGTTATATGTTCATGTTATGCTAACATATTACACTAATATATATTAGTGAAAATTGCAGACCCCCTAGTCCAAAAATAGTTAAAACTGGAGGCTCCCTTATAAATTTACATGAAACTGCTGGCGGAGTCCTACCTCATCTGAGATCAATTCTGAGGTAAATTTGTTGCTATGTTTATTGCAGTAATTGTGACTTGAGTTCACGTATAGTTTTGGGCAGGAAGCTACCATGGTAGGCAGAAGTTTTTGCATAAATAGTGGGTGGGTCACCTCTTGTAGCATCTCGAGTGACAATTGCATCAGCAGTATGATTGTTCATGAGCTCATCATAAGTAGGCCTATTGGCAAGAGCTCTGTGGTGTTCTTCATTCGCCAAAATCCGTAAGAGGAGGTTATGTCAGTTCTTCCTGCGGCGGTTGCTAAGCGTAACAAGATTCAGTTCCTTGAGGACAGCAGAGATGCTAACTCTACCTTTTAAGTTACAGATGTAGCGCACAGCACTGTTTTGTACCATTTCAATGTTGTTAATTTGGTAGGCCTATTCATTAATCATAGAGCACTAATTAACATTATAATCATTATTTATAATTATTACAACTATTAATAATTCTAATGTAATTGCATTTATTTTACGTTTTCATCTTAAATTAATGAATTGAATTACAAATAAAATTAAAATATTAAATTAAAATTAATAAAAAATCATTTCATAAATTTAAATTATAAATTCTTGTTCGACTAAACCAGCAAGCTACAGCTACAAAAAAATTTCAATAACATCATTCTTACTTACTTAGCTACACATTCAAAGATAATTATGCATACAAATAATAAAGTAGAATTATAGAAATAACACATGTATGGGTTGAGACTACAAGCTTGTGTACATGTAATAATTAACCTGTCAACATTACAGGAAACGGAAACGCATTCTATCTAGCTGGTCAAGTATATCCCATAGTTGTTACGTATAGGGTTAATTAATTGGATAAAATATTGAAAGTCACCAATTCTGCAAGAAAGTCCGCTACGTCTTGCTACATCCAATAGCAATTCATATATCAGTTGGAAAATGCTAAAAATTACAATTCAATTGCAATAGCTAGGCTCAAAGTGGTACAATAACCACTTCGGCTAGGATATCATACAATTACAATAACAATCATATATATATCATGTACAGTATTCAGTATCAATCAAATCCATACTAATAATGTGATAATAGTATAGTTAATATGCATAAAGAATGACTGTAGTTATTAATCTGTTGTATAACTTTAAACAACTCCTTTCTTTAAACCACTACTGTCGCACTAGACTATACTATTCAATATAATATTTGCAAAATTGAAAATAGTATTGTCCGTCCTATTTCAGTAAGATTGATGTGTTGCTTGTCTTTGGAAACCTAGCTGCTGCCAAGAAAACCCTCTCTTTCAATTTTTAGCCTACGTATGTATTTTGGGAATTTTGGAAGCACTCAAGCATTGTTTTGGTTTTTGTCTCAATGGACAAAAACCAAAACAATGCATCTCACTGCTCAGCTCAGATGGTGTCATCACCGATGACCCTGCATCATGTTCTGAAATCCTTAACACTCACTTCCACAACCAGTTTAACAAAACACATACCCTCCGCAGTCAAAATCCATCAGCACATAATCCTAGCTGTGGAGAAATAGAAGTAAATGGTGTGATAAAGCTTCTAAAGGGCCTCAAGTCTGGTAAAGCCCCAGGTCCAGATGGTTTGAAGAAGGAAGACCTCACACTAGGTATAGAGCAGACTGCAGGTTGCTTATCCCTCATCTTCAACAAATCCCTCGAACATGGCAAACTGCCAACTGAATGGAAAACTGCCAACGTTACGCCCATCCATAAAAGTGGGAGTAAACAAAACGCCAACAACTATCGACCAATCTCTCTGACAAGCATCCCCTGCAAACTGCTCGAACATGTTGTACTCAGAAATCTTCTGGAGAAGATGGACATTTGGCTCCATAAAAGACAACATGGATTCAGAAAAGGGCTCTCGTGTGAAACTCAGATATGTGTCACCCTGCATGAGATCATGGGGGCGACTGACAAAAAGTCTAGTGTGCATGCCGCTGTTTTGGACCTGTCAAAAGCTTTTGATCGTGTGCCACACACACTACTAATGCAAAAACTGTCAGAGATTCCTGGTATGGAAAGTTACCTGCTGGACTGGATACATGATTTCTTATGCAACAGATCACAAACTGTGGTGCTGGATGGTGTGAAATCTGGCTCACTGCCAGTGACATCAGGAGTTCCGCAGGGCTCGGTGCTGGGCCCTGTGTTGTTTCTGGTGTATATTAATGACCTCCCCAGCCATGTTGATTGCTCTGTTGGCCTCTTTGCTGATGATACCCTTATGTACCAAGATGTAAACAACACAACCGATGAGAGGAGATTTTAAACCAATCTTGAGTCACTGAACACCTGGGCTAAAACATAGGGAATGTGCTTCAATGCCAAAAAGTGTAAGATCATCGCCTTCCAGCCCCAAAGAGCAGTCCCTGAGTATACTATGAATAATCTAGTGCTGGAACACACAGATTACTGCAAATACCTGGGAGTGATACTGCAGTCAGACTTGAAGTTCACCAACCATATAGCTGATAAAATCTGCAAAGCCAGAAAGCAAGTTGGGATGATCAGGAGAGCCCTCTACTGGGCACCTGAGCGAGCTAGGTTAATAGCATACAGATCTCTCTGCCTTCATCACCTAGAATATGCTTCCTGCGCATGGGATCCTTCTACAAGTAAAGAGATTGAGGCACTAGAGATGGTGCAAAACCAAGGTGTGAGAATGATCTGTGGCATCAAAGGAAGGAGAGGTGTCACAGAGGCCAAAGAGAAACTTCAACTCCAACAGCTGGACATCCGACGCAGGAACTCTCGAGTAAAGCTTTTGCTAGATATACTGTCAAGAGAAGAAGCCCATCCTGCTCTCTGTGCATCATATGATAAAATCATGGAACAACCTCAGACAACAGTTCAGACTAGATCACAGTGTAGAAACGAACCGCGGTCTATTGGAGCCACTGGGAACTGTTTCCATAACAGCTTTCTACCCCGCACAATACGAGACCTTAAAAAAGAATAAACATTAGCAGAAGAACAACACAACTAATACTAAAATACTACATGGGTACCCACTTGTACCCACTCTGAAACCAAATATCTTACCCATGAGATGGTATATGGAACAATGTCCTTATGATAATTTATGTACAAAAATTGAGGCACGCCCCTTCCGCCCTAGGCGGTCTAGCGTAATGTCGTCATTGATGTAAGTTGATGTAAGTTGATGTAAGTTAATAAATTATAAACTTGTGCCACAGAGATAGCCATAGTGACTATCGATAGTGCCTGCAACTCATTACGGTCGTTGCCTGTAACTTTCTTGTTTATCACTGTACACAAGAGCTATTTATAGAATGACAGTGACTCAATAAGATTACTTGGCTATTTCATGCTGTAGCCTACCTATGTACTCAATGCTGGCTGGAGGTCATAATAGCCACTATTCAAATGTGTTTATCTTGGTTGCCACTAGGTTTACAAAGACAAACGGCACATCAATCTTAATGAAGTAAGATGAACAATATTCTTTGCAAATATCAAATGGTGCGACAGTAGTGGTTTAAACATAACATCAACATGGGTGATTTAATAGTTACTGTTAGTATAGTTATAGTATTGCGTTGTCAGTGTGAGTGTTCCACTCTACTCTTCATTAAATTTTAATTAAAATTAAATATAATTTAATAAAATATTATTTATTTATATAAATAATGATTTATTATTGCTTTATATTAATAGTGTAATAGTTATTAATTTATAATTTTATATTATAATTAAATATTGTTATAATATAAATCTCAATGTTCATTAATGATATAATAATAATATTATCAAAGTTTATAGAATTATTAAGTTTTTCCACCGTGTTCTGCGTCAATAGGAATGTTCGAAACCTGACCTAATAAACGACCAAGCCAAAAGTGGTTGAACGGACAACGAAAAATCACCCATAAAACAATGGAGTTTTCTCAAGATATATTGGGGAAAAAATTGTTCTCTGGTTGGCTAGAAGTACCTAAGATGCTAGCCCATTATTTTTAGGACACATGACGTTGATACCGATAGCATCAATAGAAGAGGCAAACATTTAGAGAAACTTAAACATGGGGAAAATGTCCAAAAGGTCGGAGTCATCCCACGAGCATGTAGTCTAGCCGTGCAGACCAAAGATGGTAAAAGTACCCTCTTTGCGCATACTGTCAACTATTAGCTCGTTACGTCGAGCTGTATTTTTTGTAGCCTAGGTGTTCGCTGTAGGTCGGGCACTCGCCAAAGAGCAACGTTCCGGCAATTTTGTTGAGAGAACCACGGCAAATTACTATGCGTATCATTTACTGGATGAACTTGTATGTATGAACTTTGATATTATCTGATTTAAAAATATTTTTTGATGAAAATTGTTATGGATTTTTCCATTGAACCAGCTTCCAGCATTCCATCTAGCATGTGACAGAAGCCGTGTGAATAGAAGTGTGAATAGCATGTCATATTGTAATCACAGAACTACCAAAAGTGTAGCTCATTGGTGCCTGCTACAAAAAGAACACAAAAAATTCAAAAGCTTGCTAAAGTAGCTATTTGCTATGTACGATAATCTTTTGAGAAGATTTAATTCATTTTTGTACACTTTCTTATGAAGCAGCTAGTGATGATATCATGTTATTCAGAAATATTATTTGGTTCATGTCAAAACATAAACAGCTAAAATTCTGAAAAACTCTTATAATGGGACTTTGTGTGCACCTACACTTTAAAGTTGTGTCTAGAGCAGTAACCAATTGACCAAGTAACTAATTGACAGCAAGGAGGCACACCTCGTCTTTCAGACCAATTGCTAAAAAAACTTCAATAAGAGAGGCTACATTTGACATGTACATAAGTTACCCATTAGGGTGTCAGGGTGGCACAGTTGGTGGCATACATGCACACAAACCGTGAGGTTGTGAGTTCAAGCCCCCAGCTGTGTCATTTCTGGCAAAGGCCTTCAGCAAGTCTTTCACCCTAGCTGCGCCTGTTCGGATCAGGGCTTATAAATAATACAGGAGGTCCCGTGTAATGTTTACATCAAAAACACGCACGTTAAAGATCCACCTCTGCCCTGATTCGCAAAGAGAAGCCAGATTCTGGCGGGGTATGTGACCACATTAGGGTGGCAGGTTGATGTAGTGGTCACTGACCATGCACTCCTGTTGTGGAAGGTGAGCTCTTCTACTCAGAGCCCAGCTCCTGTCGCTCATACAAGTTTCGAACTTCTGAGGTCCGTTAAATAGGATGGCCATGTGGCTCGACAGAAACAAAACAAAAAAAAAAACTCCTTTAGCGGCTTAGGCTGTACCCAATTCCACTATCCTTCATGACTAAGTCACTATATTAGGCTGCTATATGTGCAGTCAGGCATTACTATTACTGTCATAAAGATCCATAAACAGTTTGCTGTACCAATAATGGGTCAGTTTGTAGTACTGAATCAAACCCAACCAAAGCGGTGGATTATCCAAATAGCTGTAAGAGAGTTCGCTCTAGAAGCTACTATTAGGTCTACCCACAGCTTCTATTCTCTACTAATAGTAGTAGATAGAGTTTATGTGTACAAGTTGTGAGAGTGCTTGCAGGTGAATGACTGAATTATCTCTGTTATAGCCTACTCATTCACCTGCAAGCATTCTCATTACAGAAATCAACTTGCTATCTTTTTCTTTACAGTCTTTGGCATTGGCATTGCGTGTAGTAGGACTTATCTCTTTCATTACAGATATCTACCTGATGAGGAAGGCAGGATTTTGGACCAATCGGTTGTTATTACAGAATTTGCCGACTATACTGAAAGATAGGCCGCACCTGCAGCGAACGCCTGTATGGACGTTCTGTACTCTTGTTGTCTCTAGTGTTGTTTATGGGTACTACTATGTATACAGCACTCAAAGTGAGTGCATCCATGTTACGTACTGAGATGGTACAGTTATATCTAGTTTGTTATTGAATCAATGTCTTGATGATATAGGGATGTTAGTATCCACTCTTGGTAATTGCGCCTCTTGAGGGAATCAGACAAATGTGTCCAATAAAAACCATAAAGCTAATGTTCCATCACCATCAAGCTAGGAACATTGGGAGCATTAGGGTCACCGCTGTACAAACTAAACATCTGGAAAGTTATACTGGGCAAGACTATCAATACTTCTGTGCATTCTGTACTGCATATTGTGTAAGCAATAAACACAACATAGCCTTAGTGTGCTAGCTATCGCATGATATATGTATGTATGTATGTATTCTAGAAAAATATGAGTCTATGGATATATATCAATCTTCTCTGATGCATCTACATAACTATGAGCCAATAGACAAGTACATAGGAAGTCCTATCAAGGTTGGTTACATGGAGGAGAGATCTGTCTCTGAGAAGAAGCTATACATGGTCATCCCATTCAAAGGACCAAAGGGGAAGGCTAAACTCATAGTCAATGCCAAGCGTGGTAGTTCAGATGAGTGAGTATTTACTTATTGTACTCTACTGTGCTACTACTACTAGTAGTTGACCTAAATAGTAGACATGTTGATTACTTTTAGCAGAGGGCCCCAGTACTCTTCTTTAGTAAAGATATTGACCCCCTAACTGTTACTAGGATTATCATAGGGAGTTTTGGAGTTGTCTATGCACCATTATACAGTGTAAGAGAGGATAACTCTTTGGTGTACTTGTAAACATTCAATTATTCATCATAATGTATTTATTGTATAGAATTGAGGTACACAACAGAGTCACATTCCACTAACAGACCTGTATTTTATAGCATTGATAGGCTTATACACCTAGGCTTGTACACCTATATGTAGCCCTGCTTGTGTTTCAACAAATAGCTTACTCCAGTGTTAGAATTGGTTGGTACACAGTGGTGTACACACTGTAATAGGCACACAGTGGTGTACACGCTGTAATAGGTACACAGTGGTGTATATGCTGTAATAGGCACACAGTAACAGTGGTGTACACTCTGTAATAGGCACACAGTGGTGTATACGCTGTAATAAGCGTATTGCTTTGGAGTGGCATGCAAAATTTACCTTTATCTGGTTTCTCTGTATGTCTAGATAATTGTCTGGTTGTGTTATGTCACCAAAATCTGTGTCATATATAATATAAACACAATATTTTCTCTCTTTCTGCAGGATGTTACTAGATCATTTAGATATAGAACTTCATAAACCAAAGAAAACCTGGACATTCTATATAGAAAATCATGCTGCTGGACCTCAGTCTACAGAACCTAATGCTGTAGGGGGTTTTACTGTAGAATCCAAGACTGTGAATGTTAAACCGGAATTAAATTCTAAGGCTAAGGAACCACAGACAATAACATCCAAGACAGTAGAGAATAACTCCACACAAACAGTCTTATAGACTTGAGGGATATCACTATAATTATGATGTCCGCTATGTTGGATGTGGATAGACTGTAAATGAAAGGTTAACACTTTATATGCAAGTCTGGTAGTGGCACGAATTGTTGCTGCCTGTGCTGCCTAGTGTATCTATTGTCTTGGACGGACTGAGTGGTTAGGAAGATGAATGGGCCCACTATAGAGGGATTGAATAGCCCAGCTGTACAAGAATTCATACTCCGTCAGATTCGCTTCCCATGTTTGTTTTGTGGTACTGTAATTTGGAATCTAAGCAGTACATAATGAGGTCATCAAAGCATGCCTCCTTTATAAGTACTTATTGGGGGTTGTCTTCCCACAGTATTACAATTATGTATGTACAGTATGAGCTGAAATATAATATACTAATTGAAGATCTAACTTTACCGCACAAACAATTGTTAGTTTCAAATATTTGAACATTCAAGCAAATATACATGTATAACACATTGCTCTGCAAGTTGCTGTACACATTGCTGTACTGAATTCAATTTATTGAGGCCAATGATTTACACAGTACATGTACATGTATACACAACACTTACATGCTTCAGCCAAAGTTGGTGCTCTACAAAAAGAACATGATTGTGAGATATTACTTCTTCAGTCAGCTGAGTGACTATCTGTTAGTAAAACAACCTTGCAAAGATGCCCTATGCTATGCACAATGTACACGCACTGGTACATGTATAATATGTACATGCAGCAGTATTGTTGGTTTCTAAGAGTTATTTTCTCTTGATTCATGACTAGACAACTCCAAATAGTTTACTCCATCTGGTTGTGATTGTGACTGTCTGTATACAATGATATTTTTATTTATTGGTGCATATTTGTCAAATAAAATAGTTCTTTGCTAGTTGGTTGTATGTAGCCACAGGGCTATTTTTGGTTGAGGGATCACAACAAACACCTTGCCAGTGTTCAGCAATTACCCATCACTAGTGTTATAGATAGAACAAGACTATGCACTATATACAGTGTGCAACAGTGCTGATTGCTGTGTGGCTCAATATTGAGAGTTGAGTTAACAAGTATGTGTTTGGACAGATTTCTGGGGAGACAAATGCCTACCTTGCCCCATCCCCTGGTTCTCATCATTAGATGTAGAGCCCATTAAACTTACAGGGCTCAAATTAATAGATTCGGATTTACATAACTTTGGTTGCCCAAGTTTATTTTGATCAATACAGACTACGTAATTACATTGAGTATAAAGGGCTACATATTGTAATTGAGAGACCTAAACTACATAGTCTTCTCCCTTTACTTACTCTCTCACATCTACAGCTCATACAGACATAATATAAACTGTGTTTTGCTCCACGGGCACTTAATAGCATAATAAAACAACTCATCATAAGGAGTTGTTCTCTCCCACAAGAGAAAGTACTTCAGAGAGGACAACTTCTAGTTATGATTAGTGCGAGGCATACCAACTCTATCATTAGTATGGACTGTTATCGTGTTATGGCAGTAATGTTGTACCCACCTTCAAGCAGGTTGCTAAGTAACTGAGACACAAACATGTTTGATTCATCAACTACAAAATAAGCAACTTGAAAATTAATACATAAAATATTGTTCATAATAAGGTTCATTAAAAAAGGATTAAATCTTAGAATGTTCTGTAAACACAACTAAATCGCTCCAATTAGACAAGATTTAGTGGTACTCAGTGATCTAATATACAGCTGTGATGTCTCCCTGGGAGACCCCATAATGGAATGAGCTATTCAGCCTGAGCCAAGCGGCCCCAGACAAGCCAAATATTCATTCATTCATTATCTGAGTAAATCTCCTTATTATAACAATCTACACAGTTAATAATAAATAATAAACTAAATAATACTGGTGAAACTAAACCTCCAATTCACATAATTATAATGGATATAAAATAACCTTTCTCTATTCTATTCCATCACCTAAACAAGCACGTCTATAGTTACAGACACTGTTTAGTATGTAAAGTACATCTAGCTTGGGTAAAGCAGAGACAAATAATTATACTATGTACTGGACTATCAATCAAATCAAATCCAGTCATAGAGTATAGCTCTAAATATTATACTACATGCATAGCCTACACTATACCATAACACCACTCTACATGGATACACTACACAATTTCAAAATTTCGGTTCTGAAAACATTTGAACCTCAAATTTAATGTCCCTTTACAGTATATACACTACATATATATCTTCATGTATCTTTACATGTATACACTTCACTACATCATACACTACACCACACTACATTATACACTACACTACATTATACACTACACTAGTCTACATTATACACTACACCACACTACATAATACACCACACTACATTATACACCACACTACATTATACACCACACTACATTATACACCACACTACATCATACACTACACTACATTATACACCACACTACATCATACACCACACTACATTATACACCACACTACATTATACACTACACTACATTATACACCACACTACATTATACACCACACTACATTATACACTACACTAGTCTACATTATACACTACACCACACTACATAATACACCACACTACATTATACACCACACTACATTATACACTACACCACACTACATCATACACCACACTACATTATACACCACACTACATTATACACTACACTACATTATACACCACACTACATTATACACCACACTACATTATACACTACACTAGTCTACATTATACACTACACTACATCATACACTACACCACACTACATTATACACCACACTACATTATACACTACACTACATTATACACTACACTAGTCTACATTATACACTACACCACACTACATAATACACCACACTACATTATACACCACACTACATTATACACCACACTACATTATACACTACACCACACTACATTATACACCACACTACATTATACACTACACTAGTCTACATTATATACTGAACATACTCTGTCTCAAGTATAGCATATAAGCATTTACTAGGGATCACATGGGTCATCTTGGTTAACTTTCTATCTACAATTAGTTCTGTAGATCTTTCATGTAATGAGAAGGCCTAGCACCACTCATAGGCTCTTCACAATAACAAGTACAATAACCTGCCTCAACAATACAACATAACACATTACAGGTAACATAACCTACCTCAGCAATACAACATAACACATTACAGGTACAATAACCTACCTCAGCAATACAACATAACACATTACAGGTACAATAACCTGCCTCAGCAATACAACATAACACATTACAGGTACAATAACCTACCTCAACAATACAACATAACACATTACAGGTAACATAACCTACCTCAGCAATACAGCATAACACATTACAGGTACAATAACCTACCTCAGCAATACAACATAACACATTACAGGTACAATAACCTGCCTCAACAATACAACATAACACATTACAGGTAACATAACCTACCTCAGCAATACAACACAACACATTACAGGTACAATAACCTACCTCAGCAATACAACATAACACATTACAGGTAACATAACCTACCTCAGCAATACAACATAACACATTACAGGTACAATAACCTACCTCAGCAATACAACATAACACATTACAGGTAACATAACCTACCTCAGCAATACAACATAACACATTACAGGTAACATAACCTACCTCAGCAATACAACATAACACATTACAGGTAACATAACCTACCTCAGCAATACAACATAACACATTACAGGTAACATAACATAGCATGTAGGTAAGGTATGTAATACAATGTACAACAAGACATGAATATCGTTTAGCCTGGGTTCAACTATTTCTGCCCAGACCGCTGGTTACACTATTTACTGTTGTAATATTAGTGTATAATGTAGTCTAGTTTACTGGCAGATCTTCCACTGGTATTTATACTTACCCAGAGAATCTGTTATTGGTGTCAGACAGGCACAGACTAAGGTGATATTATAATGCTTCCACTATTTTCATTTCCATTACTACTACATTGTACATGTATCACTACAAGTACATCCCTCGCAGTAACTCAGTAGTTGTATCCTGTGAGCCACTCCCCTTTCATCTCCAGGAACTTACACAAAACTGTTGGGTTTAGTCAGTCATCTCCATGGTATTGCGTGGAATCGGCTGGTCTGCAATCCGATCAGAAAATAGTAGTTCCAAACAGGCTGTTAGTTTGAAAAATACAGAGATTATACGTGACCACACGAACTAGAAGTCAAGGATGTGACGTATTAAAAAACAATTATAGTCCCCTAGCAACCCTATACAAACTAAACATTTGATAGTTCTCAGTCTAAGGTCAGTGCGAAAGTGGACAGTTCAACAGCTCGAAACGCCTAACCCCAAACCCAGATTTCAACTAATTTCTATTTTTAATATTATTTTCTTTATTTAATTAATTAAATTAACTAATTAAAATTAATTATCTGCAAGTTGTGTTCTACACAGTCCTGTTTCGAACTGTCTGAACTGTCTTTTTCAAAATGTCCCTTTACCCAGCTGGACATACCTGTACGTTGCGACACAATATCTCAAGCATCTCTAGCAGAGTGCGTTGTTCAGTGGGTAAAAGTGCTCCAGCTAAACCAGGAAACAGCTGAACCAGGAGCAGCTAGTCTGTTTAGAAAGCTAGTCTGTTTAGAAAATGGTGGTATTTCACTTAACTCTCAGTAAGGAGATGGAGAAACTAATCAAGTACATGTAAGTGGAAATAATAGTCTGTCTATATTTATTAGTCCATAACAGAATTCAGGGTTTGATTTATGAAAGTATTCTTGATAAAATGCATTGCATAGTCAGCATAATATGATATTATGATTAGTGTAGATATAAAGGCACATAAGTGTCTATAGTTAGAGTATTTGTAGGGGGGTAGATATAATAGTACTAACTACCTGCTTACCTGCACACCAGGTTTGGGAAACTTATACTCAGCACCAAGTTACCAGTAGATACTAAATTCTCCATAAGATGCAGGTAAAATATATGCAGGTAAAAATATGAAAACTACAGCTGAAACTAGACCACATTGTGAGAATTGTTAGTATATCATACAGTCTGTGAAATAGTAGAATATTCATCAAAAAAGATGGAAACAAACAGTAGAATAATACCAGATTATGCATTGTAAGGTCAGCAATAACTCATGGAGGACAACTCTTAAGATTGCTGTTGGCCCACTACTATTTGAACAGTGTTAAGGGTGGTGAGGAGGGCTTGGACTGTTAGTTACAGGTATGCATTGTATATAGTGACAGTGAGTTGACCGACACTTTATTATAGTGAGTGCCCTGTCTATACACTAGCACTAGTTAGTTCCCCTTCTATAGAATAACCTAATATATAGAAATGAACAGGATTGAGAGTTGGAATGTAAAATATGACGAACAGACTGACATTCTTCATCTATTTTGGTTTCTTTTCTTTCTTTTTCTTCTTGTCGGTCTTCTTCTTGGCTGCCTTTTTGCCCTCCACTGGGCTAGCAGCAGGTGACTTGTCTGCTGCTAGGGTAGCTGAGAGCGCCATGTTAATCTCCACGTCTTCCTCTTGCTGCCTGTAAACACAAAGTCATAGAAATAAATAATAATATAAATCTAACTATAAAAAGTGGGTACTGAACAGGCTGGTAGGTTAATCACTCCACCCTTACTCAACAGTTTGTAGTATAGAGGGTAGAGTATGCATATCTATAATGCCATAGCACTTGAGTAGATGTTAGTGTTATAAGATGGTAAGCAGCTGGTGGAGAGATGGTGGGTTGCAAGGTCATTGACCTAATGGCCAATTACCCTGAGACAGGTCATTTACTGTCACCTAAACATTGAGTGTACACCAGCAGTGGTGATGCTACACATAACCACTATAACACAGTAAAACAAAACACTGTTGCCTCCACCCTGGGTTTTAATGATTGTATTGATTACATCACATCCTGTATCGCTGGAGGGCAGACACAGAGACAAGCATGATAAAGGTGCAACCTCCATGATATACTTAGCTTAATCACATTTTAAACTAATTATAAAACGCTTTAATTAGAAAATTACTAATTCAATTTCAAAATTGAGGATTTAGGACACTTATTTGCTACCCCCCCCCCCCCCCCCCCCTTGGAGATATGAACAGAGGGAAGTGCAGATACACAGGCTAAACTCATGGCCCCAGCAAGTTACTATCAATTTACTGATGCCATAAATCAAGTATGTAACAAAGTTGTTATTTTAATAAATTGCACCCAAACTCTAATTAACTATTGAGTGAAAACCTTCATAAATAGGGATTAGTCAGTTGTTTTTAAAATAAGAAATAATATTAAATTAATCTTCACCTAATCCACTGAGATTGTCAATAGGACATCTATTATTCACAGCGTCAGCATTATTCACAAGTCCCAGAAAGGAACTGCTTCTCTGATTACACACAGTGTGTATAATCATGGATGTAGTAATATCTGTATTACTACATCCATTGTTATTCTGCTCAGTCACATGTTTTCAAGAACAAAACAAATTTAACAAAAAGGCTAAATTATACTGAGAGAAGATTTGATTTGATGAAAAATCAACGACCAAAATAACGCTAGCCTACAATGCTTCCTCTACAGCAGCTAGAAAAATACGTAGATACAAGGGGTGGTGGTGGTACTGCATGTAGGTGACTTACATTGCCAACATATTTGTAAACGCACTTTTAACAGTAAATGTTACAAAAGGAGGAATGCGCAGCACAAAAGCTGTCTATGGGGCATGTACAAGGATGTAGACTGGGTCATCATTGATAATTACAATTGTCAAAGATTTGATTGTTATGCAATAGGTGAAGACATGCAGACAGCATATTTCCTCCTCTCTCTTGACTATGTACATGCACTGTATTATAATTAGTAAACTTGATCTAAATATATCCCAGACACAATAGAGTAATTATACCAACACATGTCTACATCACACATTCATATTTGCACTGAAGTTCGTAAAAGTGCTAATAGCTGTTACTTTAACAATTGAATTTTAATTTTTTATAGTACAACAATTATTACAAAATTTAAGTATTGCCTGAGGATTACAACTGTTGCATAGCTCTGTCTAACTAAAAGATCCCTATATACATGTACATGTACATTGTATGTGTAGACCATAGAAACAAGAGTTGAATAATTTAAAAAATGTCGCTTTCCGTAAATAAAAGATAAATGTGAAGACTTCACAGGAAGTGCGTCCCCACCCACCATTTACAGAAGGGTCTGTAATAATTACAGACCCTTCTATAAATGGGTCTGTATCATATAATTATGGTATAGTGATGTCACTGTGTGCATGTATCCTATAGTACATAGTGATGTCATTGTATGCATGTATCCTATAGTACATAGTGATGTCATTGTGTTCATGTATCCTATAGTACATAGTGATGTCATTGTGTTCATGTATCCTATAGTACATAGTGATGTCATTGTGTTCATGTATCCTATAGCACATAGTGATGTCATTGTATGCATGTATCCTATAGTACATAGTGATGTCATTGTGTTCATGTATCCTATAGTACATAGTGATGTCATTGTGTTCATGTATCCTATAGTACATAGTGATGTCATTGTGTGCATGTATCCTATAGTACATAGTGATGTCATTGTGTTCATGTATCATATGATACATACTTGCATATGATGATGTGGTTGTGTTCATTGTGTTCATGTATCCTATAGCACATAGTGATGTCATTGTATGCATGTATCCTATAGTACATAGTGATGTCATTGTGTTCATGTATCCTATAGTACATAGTGATGTCATTGTGTTCATGTATCCTATAGTACATAGTGATGTCATTGTGTGCATGTATCCTATAGTACATAGTGATGTCATTGTGTTCATGTATCATATGATACATACTTGCATATGATGATGTGGTACTTATACAAGTGAGGAGACCTAATACAACACATGTTCACCATAATTGTGTCCAGGAGTACTCCCTCATCTACACCAGGTAGACTGGCTAAGCTATGCACATGTGTTAATTGGACATGAGGGATTTGAGAGAATGCCTAAACTGACCTCTCCGTCCCATCTGTCTCTAACTAGCACTGCTTTCTAAGTATGAAACGGCGAAAGCATGCCACCCCTCTCGGAATTAGAAGCTGAAGGAACTAAAGCTATAGAACCTGTAGGTTTAGGCTATATCGTCATGTGACTGCCATTTGCTGCAGGCAGTCAGCATACAGGATAGGACAGTGATGGGGTCCTATTTCAGGCACAGTCAATTTGTTAAAAAGGTTTCCGGCCCACTTCCGTCACAGGATCACAAACACACCAGCCTGGATCAAAAGCAAAATCCTCATTGTCGCAAAAGAAACTCAGGTGTACCGATGAGCAAGGGATTGTTTTCTCTGATCAAGGGAAATCCCCAGTCTGGGCCCTTTAGGCCTAGGACGGGCAGCCATCTTAGTACTTTATATTATTTGCGAGCCAGGTCCTTCGAAGAGGTCACAAAGACACATCTTAGTAAATAGCTTGTGATATACAAGACTACTACCTGTAACATATAGACCTACTACCTGTAACATATAGACCTACTACCTGTAACATATAGACCTACTACCTGTAACATATAGACCTACTACCTGTAACATATAGACCTACTACCTGTAACATATAGACCTACTACCTGTAACATATAGACCTACTACCTGTAACATAGAGACCTACTACCTGTAACTTATAGACCTACTACCTGCAACATATAGACCTACTTTATTCAGCATGTCACTCATCTCCCATTGCTGTGTTTAGTATTAATTAAATGTTTCTAATTACAGGTCAATGACCCTTGCAGTCAGATAGTACAATGGGCAGAAGAGCTGGCTAATGAGTATTAAATTCCAAGAGACAAGGGCACCCCATATTTCATGGTGGGTACTACACAGTCATTAATACTATTATTTAGGCATTTATTTCAGAAGGTAAAATATACCAGCGTTATAGTGGCTTGTAGGTAACTGACTGAGGTTGTCCCCTAGAGGGGGAAGTATATACATGCATCTATGAACTTCACACCAGCCAGTTACAATGCACATGTACATCGTACCGTCGTACTTCCGTACCACCGTACCATCGTATTAGTAACCATGACAGACGAATATTATAGTCCCTATGTGACTCTAGACCACTGGTCAGCTTGTATCTTATACCAGTGACGACCACCTAGCTACCAACCGCCTAGCTACCAACCGCCTAGCTACCAACCTCCTCGAGGGGGCAATATTCACACAGAGCACAGGAACACTGTGGTCAGTTAGCTAAATGATCGAATTTTTATCAGTGGACAGAGTCAACCATTGAGGAACTAGATGATGACCACTCCATAGACAGTTGGGATAATTTTGTTTGACTTTGACTGTCCATGTTCAGGGACCATACAGTTGACCAGTCTATTAGATTAGGCTCTGTCTAGCCTGATTAGTACAGTTATTGATTTTAGTAATTTCATTCATGAAGAATAACAACTCATAACTATCCATTCTAAGTGAAGGCAACTCCAAATATATTATAACAACTAAACCAAATAATGTATTCTATTAGACTTTGACCAAGAAATAATAAACAAGGACATGATTGCGTAGAATTTCCATCACTATCTACCCACCGGGTGGCATCAATATTACCTAATATTATTATAGAGCACCTGCGCATTCCAGCAAATTTAGTCATCTATAAAACACTACAGCCAAAGACAACAGAGACACACGCAAGAAGAGGAGTTGGAAACCCTGCAAACACAACACTAATTAATAAAATAGTTACATAATAACATTAACTTCGACCATTTAAGGGAAAGGGAAATATTTTGGGTTGAATCTTGGGTTGAGAGATTAACTGAAGGCAGCTTCCAGCGGAATCATTAGGTAATGCTCCAGGGTGCAGCAGACTAATTGGTAACTAGGCAGCCATTCTTTGATTGGCTAATGAGCAGTGCTAACCAGCCAATCACGAACACAGTCAGCATTGCTATATAAAGCTGAGAGGTCTTAGTAAACAACTCATTACGCACACAGTAGCAGAATCATGTTGTGGCACACGTTTCTCTTGATATCTCTAGTTGGCGTTTGCGGAGGTCAACTCCGGTTCTACAAGGGATTTGCAGTCCCCATAAACGGATCAGTGCAAGCAACATCAAGATCCGTACACAACACGTACCGAGCTTTGTATCGTAGCCTCTTTAGGAAAATTATATTCAAACAAGGTTGGTATCCATGTTATAATCTAAGTAACATTCGGTTTCAAAATAGTATATCTATACACAATAAGCTTGAGCACTGCATGTTCGTATTTGAGAAGTCGTAGGTGAAAAGCCGTATAGGCTTAGTATACTTTATATAAGAAACATATAACTTAGAGGTGGGAATGTTGTTTGGCACGTGTATTGTTCTGTATTTAGACATCCGTGAAATCGACCTGGTAGCCCTGGTAGACGCCAGCAGTGGAATCAGAAATGAAGGATTCACAATGGCAAAATCATTCATAGCCGTAAGTTCAACCTAGCAGTGAATACACTACATAGCTTGCAGCGTTTAGTATAATTATCATATTTTAAAGTTTGAAGGAAGCATATCTTAATATTGAACATATTATTAATAAAAGTATTCATACACTTAAATATCAAGTGGGCCTATTTTCTACTTGACACATGCAATGCCAATTGGCACCATGTCAACGCAGAATAATTTCCATGTTCAACGTCAGATTCTAGCGTGTTATAAGCCATTCCATTGCTGTAGTGGAATGAAATACACGGCAGCTGCATAGTATTTTCAATGTTTCCGATAACATGGCAGCAATCAACCAATCAAAAGCCTGCTAACTCCGCCACGCTACTGCAACACGGCTAATTAGAGCCTCCCTTTGTGTTTGGTGAAATCATCGGACGTGCACTAGCTTAGTTCTACCACTTTAATTCGTGTTACCAAGTGCCTACGCTTTCAGAATATTCATGAATCATAGTATCAACTCTTTGTCAAACTAAAGCATTGGCTGTCTACACTCAGTACAGGCCAACACTCCCAATTACACCTTACACAGTAATCATTGCTATCAGTATTCACCAGAGTTATGCTCTCTCTCCCACATATTCCAAGACTAGAGCCTGATTGGCTAGAATTACGTATGGTATCTCTTGGTTTCCACCAATCACTGAATGAGTAATCGTATGACTTATATTGCAGGCCCTAGTGTCGCTGATGCCAATTAATGATTTCCGATCACGTATAAGGACGGGTATGTACACATACTCCGACTGCGATGACCTAACATCAGAGTTCAAGCTGGGAGATATGAAATACAGGGAATCAACACGGCAAGCCTTTATGAATGCTAGATTTCATGGTAGGTCATACAGTCAGATGCTAGAGAGCCTTTTGGGTACCGATTACGTTGTACATAATTATACTTGTAGGCTATATGTAGCTGTAACTGTGGCATGAATAGACCTGGGTATCTATTCTCCTACAGTGTGTAGTTTATTTACGTACGAGGTTGTACTATTATATACATGTATTATTATTAAACTGCTATATTTAATTTTTTGTACAGTGAGCCAGTAGCCTACCCAATATAATAATGTAATATATGTTCTAGGTAGAACAGAGAGCCACCTAGCAATGGCTCTGGAAAGGGTGGGCCGTCAAATGTCTAGCAAAGTGCGGCCCGCAGCCAGAAAGATAATCATTATAGCTACCGACGGTTACTCCAACGACGATGAAATGGGCATCGCGCCGTTATACGTACGGTCTAGAGGGCTGAGAGATCGAGGTGAGTACATACTATATGCCTACAATTGCACACAAAATATACTTCACCTTACTCCATATACTGAAACTTACATGAAACCTCATGTCATAAATCTGTCCTTATGGAAAGCTGGCTGGAACATTACATTACTGCATTATATGATAATTATCATTATGTGTTATATTGTACTTACTGCATGGTAACTATATATTATAGGAACAGAGATATTTGTACTGGCTCTAGGATATGACATTGAACTTACCAAAGTTGCTATGATAGCCTCAAAACCAAAATCCGACCACATTATTCACCTGAAGAGTCCCAGTTCAGCTGCAAAGATACTGCGTAAACTAATGAATAAGATCTCCCCTCCGGTAGAGCGTACCGTGGACTACTGATGGGACACCCTCACCCTACACACCCCTAACAGGGCACTCTAAGGCTTGAGATAGACTGTGTGTGTTCCGCGCTTGTTGTTGGTTGTGTTCACGTTGTGCGAGAGTTTGTGTCATCACCAATGTTATACTACGTCGTATTCTGGAGTTATTCCAAGCTATTAAGGAGTTATCTTCTCATAGCAGCCAACCTTAAACTAGTCACTTGACGGGTATTTTGTTTGTTTAATATTTATTGCACTTACGCATTGATAATACTAGTTTGTAGTTTATATGTTATTCACTAGTGAGTGGCATGTTAATAAAATAATTGTAAGAAAAATCAGACATTTCACTACTTTTATAATTTTAATACACTTGTCAGAGTTGGTTCATCCAGGAGTTGAGGACTTTCACTTAATTCAAGCAACATTTAGTAGCTTATTAAATTGATTCAAGACTTGAATATATACATGTACATGTAGCTATCAAATGCTTGAATATAATGTAATACATGTACATGTAGATATCAAATACTTGAATATATACATGTACATGTAGCTATCAAATACCTGTATATATACATGTACATGTATCTATCAAATACTTGAATATATACATGTACATGTAGCTATCAAATACTAGTATATATACAAGTACATGTAGCTATCAAATACTTGTATATATACAAGTACATGTAGCTATCAAATACTTGAATATATACATGTACATGTAGCTATCAAATACTTGAATATATACATGTACATGTAGCTATCAAATACTTGTATATATACAAGTACATGTAGCTATCAAATACTTGTATATATACAAGTACATGTAGCTATCAAATACTTGAATATATACATGTACATGTAGCTATCAAATACTTGTATATATACATGTACATGTAGCTATCAAATACTTGAATATATACAAGTACATGTAGCTATTCAAGACTTGAATATATACATGTACATGTAGCTATCAAATACTTGAATATATACAAGTACATGTAGCTATTCAAGACTTGAATATATACATGTACATGTAGCTATCAAATACTTGAATATATACAAGTACATGTAGCTATTCAAGACTTGAATATATACATGTACATGTAGCTATCAAATACTTGAATATATACAAGTACATGTAGCTATTCAAGACTTGAATATATACATGTACATGTAGCTATCAAATACTTGAATATATACATGTACATGTAGCTATCAAATGCTTGTAACTTGATTTTGGATTCTTATCATTACGTTGAAGCATTCAATACCATGAATTTTCATAGATAAACTGTAAATGGTAATGAATAGAAATAACCACAAACAATATTAATGAAATTATAAGATTTTGCATGTAAATAGCGAAATTTTGCTTTGAACTTTGAACTCCCGGTACCATTTACGAACAATTACTCACAAATTAATCTTTCAAAAACTTAATCTAAACGAGAAAATAATTCAATTGTAACTTGACTTGCAGTTGGATGAGATAACTTGATAAAACCTTGAGTTTCTGAGAACCTATATTGTTTTCACTATATATTACTAACAGATAAGTAGACCTAAATAATGTAGTGTAGAGCACGAGGGTTTATATTATCTACACAACCCCTTGGGCTAGCCCTGGGCAAGTTGGTCTGTACCTAAAGGTTAGATCACAAAGACACCATAGTCGTGTCCATAGAGAGCTCTGAATTACCGGGACGTAATGATAGCCTCTCTCACCTCAGCAACACCTGGGGCCACAGGCTAACTCAGGTGGCACATAACCACAGACATATTACATAACATACTAACTGGTGTGCTGCTGCTGGCCGACTAAACAATACTAGAACACTCTTCAGCACATTACCTGATTCTCTCATCGTCCATCTTGTCCACCAGTTGACTTCGGGAGTGGACAACGCTGACCAGCTCACTGAGCAGTTCCTCTTCCCTCCTTTTATCCTCATCGGACTTGAGATTCTCTACAAGCAAGAAGCAATGGTTAGATCACAGAGGAGCACCGCTAGGTGTGTAAGGGACCTCAAATACAATGCAGTTGTGAAACAGTCGTTCATTCCCCACTCAGACAACCACTCCCCAACTAAAGTTGGAGAAGAACACATTATTTTGATAGACTGAGATCTACGTAGGTTTACTGCTTGAAAGCAATAAGGTTGGGGGTTACTCACAGATAAGGAATACAAACTCCAAACTCTTGCATTGCCTCCCTTAATCGAATGAAGACAAAAATAGACCAAAACTCGTATGAGGATGTTGTGATGCTGGAGCTGAGGATCCTTTGGCTAGGCCAATGGTCAGACATGTTTATTTATTTATAATTAATAAATATAATTATATTCATCCTCTGCTGTCCACCCCCTGTCAAGGTCATCAGAGCGCAGCTGAATACAGCAGAAGAGTCGTGTGCCCACTGTGGAGACGTAGGCAGTGAGTTAGGTTGACAAACAACAATTTATTTTCTAAGAAAAATTTTATTGAAAAATAATATTATTTACGTGATATACTGCCAAGATCCTATTTGTGCACTGCTGTAAGATTGTTTGGAAGGGTAGTGGTATGTTAGTGTTACTTATTAGTCAGAGACACCTGGCTGGAAGTATGCTAAGTGGAATTTGCAACTGTTCAAAAAAGATAGTTCAAAGCAGGACGTTTTAAAACTGGACAGTTCAAAACCCTCAACCACCATAATTATGTCAACTAATTTTTATTTGTATTATTTTTTTATTTAATTAATTTAATTAATTAATCAAAATTGACTATCTACGAGTTGTGTTTTTCTAAATGTAATCTACACAGTTTCGACCTGTCCGGTTGTGAAACGTCCTGTTTCCAACTGTCTCTTCAAAATGTCCCTTTACCCATTCGAAGTATTGCATGCCATGCATCTAAACTTACCTTACAAACCCTAGGAGATGAAGCTAAACTTGGGAGTTAATATAGATGTACTCTAGCCCTACCAACTAGGCCTGTAGTACACCGAGGCTAATTAGCTGAGTTCCTTAGTGGGTAAAACAATGGTAGGATCACAGGTTAATGAGCATAGGACCCGAGGGACAGAGGAGATGGCTCTATATTATTATACTGTGAGAGAATGTACAGGCCTGGAGATATGCAGGTAACCGTCTGAAGAGACGTGTGTATAGCAGTAACTTTACCTGCACATGCTATACAGTACATGTATATGTATAATACACACATGACCCATAGACATAGAAGGGTGTGATAACCTACCAGCTCTATGCATTATCTGTCTCAGTTCATATTCAATATCTGCCTGTTTGGTCTCCAGCTCATGGTGCTTAGATCTGTAATATTACATCGTATTACATCACATCGTATTACATCACATCGTATTACATCACATCGTATTACATCACATCGTATTACATCACATCGTATTACATCACATCGTATTACATCACATCGTATTACATCACATCGTATTACATCACATTGTATTACATCACATCGCATTACATCACATCGTATTACATTATATTACACTGTTGTATTAAACTGTATTACATTATATTACACTGTCTTATTACACTGTGTTACATAATATTTTGTTGCATTACCTCATATATTACAGTCAACATACACCATTGTAGAGACATGTATATACATTGTATATGTTATAGTAGCATAAACGTATAGGGCCTATACTATATAGGCTAATTACAATATAAAACTATATAAAGTTATACACACTGTATATACGTACTCGTATACATAAATTTATAGTATATTATTAGTACAATGCGCTGTATTTAGAGAGGTTGGTTTGGGAGTTGTCACCCATGCAAACACAAATTTATAAGTGATATTTATCGTGTAAGGAAATATATTTATGAGTAGCAGGATTAACCACTACACAGCTTCACCTTCACCTTCACAGCTTCACCAACCTGTGCCCTGAGCCAACTAAACACTAGATATACTTCTATGACCACCTTACTATACTCACCCCCTATTTAGCTAAGTGGTCATGTAAATAAATACATTTTTTGCGAAAAAACATAATGTACTAAAAGTACGGCCAAAATTATGTGTACATGATTGTATTTGTATAGAGTAAAGATGATGTGTGTGAACTACCAACCCTGTAGCTATATGGTACTACTACGGCACACGCGGTTACCTACTGACACATCCATCAGGGCTAAAGTCCACAAATATGTGATGATATCATCTCTAATATATTTACATTCATGAAACCCTATTCCTTCCCCTCTACTGCAGTCCTGGCAACCAGCCAACATGGGAATAACTACACTTTGACAGCACCAGCATGTCTGACAAAACTGGAAAAGGGTCGAAATGAAGGATAACTGCCGATGTAGAGGCGACTTCACACAAACTCTACAGGGAAAAATTTATGCTTATACTCTTTATACGCCTAATAGCGGCTACGGCCATCACTAACTAAGCCCACATGGTCCTATAATAGTACGTAAGGTCCACCCTTATATTACACTACTATGAGGAAACGATATGAAGTTGCATATCGGATTATATTTCAATGTTATATTCTATTTCACCTGCATATTGGCGCCATGCAGCAGCAGTAAATACAATTACGTAATGCTCTTTTTCAGAACCTATTGCAACATAATTGAAAGTTAAAACCATTTTCCAAAGTTGATAACAAATCAAGCAGAAACTACAGACCTGGACACACACCCATTCTAAGGACAATAAACTAAGTTCCATGTAGCTACACCTTTTAGTTATTCATTTAAAATAAGCACGCTGAATTGCTGTAGCTGCAAAAAAATGTATTTTTCAAGGAATACTGCAGCACTGTGGGTAACATGATACGGATGGGTATGACTCAGAGTGGGAGGAGCTGACCAATATATCTAGTAGACTAGTAGGGGTATCATGTGACAGTCAGTCTGGGAGTGTACAAGGTGTTTGTCAGGTGCACATGGTCAACTACTGCACAGTGACTGGCTGTCAGTCTGGTGTACTTTTAGTTTTTTACTAATTATAAATTAACCAAAAATTTCTCATTGTTTAATTAGCTGCTAATAGACACACTGAATACAACATGTTATCTTCAGCGGTTTATGTTTAGGCTAGCAGTTCAAATTTATTCACAACTCAATCGAAAAATTTTAAAATTCAACACACCTTTTGACCCTGAGTTCCGAGACATGGCTGAATGTATGAGGATTACATATCATACTCACATCTCACATGAAGGCTCATGCAGAGTTGGTCAGCTGTATCGGTTATCACAACAAATAATATCCAAAATCCCGGTTTTTGGGTCAAAAAGTGATGATAATCCATCCGTAGCGGACCAGTGCCAAAACTAACAATAGTGGGTTCAACCCAAAAAGTTATGGACTGGTGCCAACAATAGCTGACCCAACAATGGCTCAGTGACTAATGAGGGAAAGACAATGGATTAGCAAAACAATAGGCATGCAATAATAGACTTTCGAAGGAGATCCAGGATGTATATGTAGGACACTGGATAACCAACATGAACAGGAATGATAATATATCCAGAATGACAATGCCATGATGGAATTTTCATATAAAAAAACAGAAGTTAGGAGTTATCTTATTCGCCAAGGCACAGTCACGTTCAGCTCAATCTTTCCATATTGCCCATCAGTTGGTTTGAACATGTGATTGAATGAAGAAGTAAAAGTCAAAAATTCTGAAAAATGAACGAATCCTCAATCGTTTCAGAAGACTACGAGTCGGTACTGTACCGAGTGAGATTCTCTAAACACATAAAAGAACCAATCAAGTGAAAAAACATTTCATCGTTAGTACTTTCATGGAATTTTATAATATATGACCATCACCACATAAAATGGTGAAGGGACATTTCGATAATGTCAGTTAGAAACAGAACGCTGAGAAAAAGTCCATTTAAAAAACACCCATTATGAAACTGTGTAGATGTAAAGACATTTAGGAGAACACAACTCATAGAAAGTTGATTATTTTTAGTGTTCAACAAATTAGTAGTAGTAAAAACAAAAAATGTAATATTAAAAATACGTATTAGCTAAAAGGTGAGATTTGGGGTTTAGAGTTTCCAAATGGTTGTTTTCTAAACGCCTGTTTCAGAATATCCTGTTTCTAACTAGCATTTTCAAACAGTCGCAAATTCACAAGTCGAGACTAAAGCTTACATGAAAATAAATAATGATTAGTTTTAAACTTTATTGGTGCTCATATTTGATAATGAACTCTAATTCATATTTTCATTACTGCGGTTTCTACTCCATGATTACCATCTAAACTACGAGAAGTTACACGGATGCTTAGAAGAATCCAGATCTTGGACCAGGACATAGTATCATATCCTGCTAACTAACACGGTATGCTCACCAGCCATTGATAGTACTGAAGCACTTTAATATAGTCAGTGCCAAGATATTCCTTACTTTAGTTCCTGGAAAGTTGTTGGAATTTTTTTCCCTTGTAATTATATCATGAGACAATAATAAAAAGGGCAAAAAACATCTTTTAATTTAGTAATATTATCTGTCAATGATAATCTTGATTGGGCAGATGCCAAATAAAACAAGTTGAGTGGTTTCGTGGGGGAAATCTCACGCAAATATTTACAGGTAAATAAATAATTCACAGATGCCAAAATCTGGATTTTGAACAGGATACAAAATCTAGCTGTGGAAAATCTTTACAAGAGTGGCCTCAATCTTCACGCCTACAAAAGGAGTAGCCTAGCAGTTTGAAGGAAGAGTAATAGTTTGCTAGTATGACGAAGACTAACATGAATCGAAAAGGATGACAACTCCCAAATTAAAATGTATTATATGTGGATAACTACTATAGTGGCTAAATTAGCTGCTGACTAGAAACTTTCCAAAACTGAGATGAAATGTTTCACTAATCTAGAGTTATCCTATGACTGATTTGGAGGAAAACATTTCAAAAACCAACAGAGATGCAGTTAGCCGCAATGTAGTTTACTCCAATCTGAACACGGGGAATTTTTATTCAAATATATAAAATTCTAGAAGAAACATCCTGGTTTTTTAAATTGCTTACTCCAAAAGCAATGCAAGATAACTTCAAACTGTTAATAAGTGAAGCGTAGTTATCATTGAGCATCTTGGGCAGTTGTTTTATTGACTATGGACTACCAGCCACTAACTACTAGCTACTGACTACTAGCTACTGACTACTAGCTACCGACTACTAGCTACTGACTACTAGCTACTGACTACTAGCTACTGACTACTAGCTACTGACTACTAACTACTGACTACTAGCTACTGACTACTAGCTACTGACTACTGACTACTTGCTACTGACTACTGACTACTAGCTACTGACTACTAACTGCTGACGGATAGCAATTAACTAGTACTGTATGGTGTTTCGGTGTTCAGTTTTTATTTTCTCCAGCTTTAAAAACCGCACAATTTCAAAATATAAACCAAAACAGAATGCAGCGGTTCGATTCTATTTAGTTAATGAATTCTAATCACATCTGTCCCTTCATCGTGCCCATTTTTGGTAATGGCTGGTGTCGCGTACATGTGCATGTACAATGTGCCTCGTTCAATCTTTATAATTCGATTTGATCCTTGCCTTAGTTTCACACAATGTCGATTTTTTGTAGTTTTACTGTTTTCAGTACTAATAATTATTTATTATTGTAAATAATTAGTATTAAATAACTAAAATTTATTAAACAAAATAAAAATGGCCGTCATTATTGGTAAAAGCAGAGATTGAAAACTCAAAAAATTGGGCATGAAATTGGCGAGCTCTTTTTCCAAAGTTGGGAAAACCGGAAAAGCTGAGCAGTAGCAGACAAATTCGGTATCATTCAAGTTGTTTAAAATACAGCAAAATAACCAAATTCAAGTGCAAATCAAAACCGGTAAAGGAATATTTCGAAAAAGACAGTTCAAAACAGGACGATTTACAACCGGACAGTTCGAAAAAGTTCAGTTCAAAACTGTGTAGATTACATTTAGAAGAACACAACTCACGGAAAACTAATTTTAATTAATTAATTTAAATAAAAAACCAATATTAAAAATAAAAATTAGTTGAAATCTGGTGGTTGGGGTTAGGGGCTTCGAACTGTCCGGTGTTGAACTGTCCAGTTTCGAAACGTCTTGTTTTGATATGTCTTTTTCAAACAGTCACAAATTGATCGAAACCGCCCACACTACTGCCTACTAGCTACTAACTATTAACTACTAGCTACTGACTACTGACTTCTCACTGCTGACTACTAACTAGTGCAGCTGGATGGTTTTGATTCGTACTTGCATTCAGTTCTTTTATCTGATTTTCCAAAAAACTGAACAAAACCAAAGATGTGAATTAACCTCCGGTTTAACTCGGTTTTGAAATTCATGAAACAAAATTATCGGACCGAAATTAACACAGGTCCACTCAATTCTCGGAGTTGTCACCTTCTGCTTTTAAATGTAATGGCCTTTTTTTTTATTTTGTTTAATAAATCATAATTATTGAAAACTAATAATTTGGAATAATTATGCAGGTATAATTACTAGAATTGAGTGAAACTACAGAAGCCTATATCATCACTGGGTGACAATGATGGCTGGAGCCAAGTCTAGATTCCAAGAATGATATTGAATTGAAAAGATTGAAAGAAGCATAAAAATGGAGGCAATTTTCATTTTGTTTAACAATTTGCAATTATTAAATATTAACTACATATTTATAATAATATGCAAACATAACTACCAGAATTGAAAGAAACTACAGCATATCATCACTGGGCTAAGTCTGTATTCTAAGGATGGCATCGAATTAGGAAGATTGAAAGAAGCATAATATGAATCCATGTGTTCGCAACACCAGCCATTATCGAAAGTTGGTGAGCTAAGGGGCAAGGAGCGGTTTGAATTTTGAAAATGATACATACTGAACCGTTGCATTCGGTTTCGGTGTGCATTTTAAGATTTCGCAGTTTTTTAACCGAAAGACAAAAACAGAGAAACTGAATGAAGCCGAAACACCGTGCAGCAAGCACTACTACTAACTACTAACTACTAACTACTAGATACTACTACTAACTACTGACTACTAACTGCTAACTACTAGATACTACTACTAACTACTAACTGCTGACTGCTGACTACTAGATACTACTACTAACTACTAACTACTAGATACTACTACTAACTACTAACTACTGACTACTAGATACTACTACTAACTACTGACTACTAACTACTAGATACTACTACTAACTACTAACTACTAACTACTGACTACTAGATACTACTACTAACTACTGACTACTAACTGCTAACTACTAGATACTACTACTAACTACTAACTGCTGACTGCTGACTACTAGATACTACTACTAACTACTAACTACTAACTACTAGATACTACTACTAACTACTAACTACTGACTACTAGATACTACTACTAACTACTGACTACTAACTACTAGATACTACTACTAACTACTGACTACTAACTACTAGATACTACTACTAACTACTGACTACTAACTACTAGATACTACTACTAACTACTGACTACTAACTACTAGATACTACTACTAACTACTGACTACTAACTACTAGATACTACTACTAACTACTGACTACTAACTACTAGATACTACTACTAACTACTAACTGCTGACTACTAGATACTCACATGAATATTAACTCCGACTCTCTCCTCACCAGCTGGTTCTTCTCATTGACTGTCTCCAACCAACTGGTGAGTAACTCATCGTCTTCATTGATTGATTCATTGCTCTCTATAGCTGCTCTCTCAGCTGAGGTATATAATATACATTTACATGTCTAATATACTATCTATGGCAAGAAGATGGGGAAATAAACCACATAGGGAGAGTTTTCCCCTCCTGAACAAAGGAAAACAACTCCCAGTAGAACAGAAGAACATAATACTGATGCTCCTTTCAAACAGAAAATTAGTTGACGCTTATCATAAAGTGATTAGCTTCTCTGACCAGAGGCTGAACACAGGTAGCACCCATGCTATGCAACATTTTCAGAGCCATTTGCTTACAGTTAATGTTTTTGCAAACTGTAAAACATGCATATGACTTGTAATATGCATATGCATATGTAATTGTACTGCTGTGTAAGATACAGTTAGCTAATGCAACCACATGTCATCAATGGATCCCATGGAAAATACATTAATGGGTGGTATTGGGCTCGAGTAATAATAACACCCGCTTTCTATAGCTACTGGAAGATAATATTCACCATCTTGGTCTTTTCAAAATAACTTTATAGCATTATTAGCCGAGCCTTTCTTTGGCTACGCATATGTGCAGGGTAAGACAAATCTTAAATTTTTCATCAATTATAATACAGATAAATTATCAGATGGAGATTTCCGGGATTCACAGGTTGAAACCGATAACATATACGCATATAATGCGTCTCTAATAGGATGTAGGCCTACATAAATTTCAATAGTGAATCTAACACTGAATACTGCTGTGAGCACCAACAGGTTCCCTTGCAGATTATCAAACGTCAGTCTCCATCACGACATGTAGGAAACGTCAGTCTCCATCACAACATGTAGGAAACATCAGCCTCCATCACGACATGTAGGAAACGTCAGTCTCCATCACGACATGTAGGAAACGTCAGTCTCCATCACGACATGTAGGAATCGGTCTTATTATTAGCTCGGGCAAATCGAGCAAATTTGCGTTCTGATCAAAACAAGATTGTAATAAGTTATTCTAAATATCAACATCTCTCACAGCTCCCACCAATTTTATTATTTTAATAGTTGGCCATTGTTCAAAATCACCTCACTAATCCAGTGGAGCAACTGTAACCCACATTCCATAGCCTGTGGTCAGAGAAGCTCTAGACACTACAGATTAGCCTAAAGTTGGGTGGGAATATAAACTACAGAGTCTGTAGACCGACTTACCTGTCCTTAAGGCCTGTTCCAGCTGCCGTCCCCTCTCCTCTAACTGTTGCTGTTTGACATCAAGGGAGGCTAACTCCCTGTCAATGTCCTCGGGGTCTAGTCCAAACTCTGTCTGCACCTACATATCACAGAGAGGGGGTTGGCATAGTGAGTGAGAGAGAAGGTCATGTCCAGTACAATAACGTCAACAATGGTTCAGTGCATAATAACTTGGAGGAATGGAATGCAACAATCAAAAGTCTAGATAAAGTTTTTCTTTTACAACAGGAAGTTGTCTGCCCTATCTGTAAATAGGAAGATAACTCCATATTTGGAAATAAAGTGCTATGGTACATGTACAACCCTATCATTTGTACTTGTGTAACACTGTACACGTCAGCCATGCAATGTGACTAAACAGAAGTTCATGCCTTTTGTGTAGAGAGTGCAGTGTGCCTACCATCTACTACATATGCTTACAGAATAGGTGAAGGTTAGTAGACAGTATTTATATTAGGTTAGTACAAACAGACCTGTGTAGGGGACACAGCGGTTATACATTAACACACATACACAGTACACCCTGTTAGTAAAGTGTTAGTATTACAGGGAAAGTTTGGTGTTACATAAAGATTGAGTCATATATGTCAATTGCTCAGACAATTTGAAGTTGTCCAACAACACCTAGGAGTGATTACCGGCCACCGGTAGGACAACAGGAAGCAAACCTCATAAGCCAAATGTTGTTAGTCTCTACATTGGCAGCTGTGATTAAACCAATCAGAACTAAGCAATGGAACCAACCTTTTGCTATGTAGATCACATAAAGAGTCAATGCTCCCTGACAATAACTGTGGGGCGTCATCTCACCCAACCTCAAGGAAACATACTGCAGAGAACCTGGGCTAGGTGTGTAACACTACCCAATCTCTCTCTCTTCTAACACAATCAACCATGTTGGACAAACAAGATTGTTGAATAAAGTGATTTTATTTTAGCTTTAGCTCCTTATTATGGCAGTAAACTGATTATCTACAAGCTAAGGCTAATATTTGGCATCTATATAAAATATATGTTCATATGTCTTACTATCATACATTGTTCATCGTTTTATCATATAAAATACTTCTTATATACTTCCAGTAATAACTCTTTTAAATACATAGACTGAGTATCCTAAGATATTTGAGAAGTGTTAAGTAGGCTATTCAGTATACAGTCCCTTAAACCGATGAGGTACATTACAGTAAAGGTAGAAAGACTAGAGGCAGAGTAGACAGCCGACAGCACTGCCGGCGGCAGCATTAGCATAGTTGATATATTACCAGCTAGTACCGCTCTCTCTCCCCATGTCACCTACTTACTCACTTACTATGAGCAGTAGGCTCACACTGAGAGCTGAAAAACTGGGTAAATCTGGATAAAAGAAGAGAATGAGAGCAGCCAATTAGGTGACAACTTACAAGTTCCCAAGTGAAAATGAAATCTTCAGTATTAAACAGGGGGAAGTAACTATTACATAATATTGTTATATTTTAGCCTATATACAATGTAAGCACAACTCCAGTACATATATACTGTACCATGGAAGTGGTCACCTGTATACTAACATGACGATTATACGCTACAGTAGTCTGCATGGTAGGCCTACGCTAAGGAGTAGTATAACCATGGGTGGGGATATCTATCTAGCAATTAGTGTGTACTCGTGCATCTACTAACAGCTCATACTGGTGAATACTGACATTTTATTGGCTAGAAAGAGGACCATGGATCGCACACTATAAGCTCATTACACAAAAGGCAGAACTCCTAGGCTTCCTTCACTCCAATTTCATATTATTCTAGGTAATAGTGCACTTTTAGCTCTCGCCATAATTTTGAAATATTTGAACACAGGCAAGTGGTAAAATAGAAAAACATAGTTTTGCTGACAATTTACAGGGGAAGTGTTGGCTAACTGACGGGATGAAATGGGAGGGGAGGAAGCACGGGACACTACACTAGCTAGGCTACAGAATAGAGAAACGCTGATTGAAGCTAGCCATGTACAATAATGCAGCACACCAAAGAGAGGCTCACATCTACGCAGTGTACATAAACCACACTAGTAACTAGCACAGCTTAGTAGATTCAATACTTCCACTGAGGGAGTGACTTAGTGGTGATCAGTTTAGATTTTGTACAGTTAGCCTCAGTGCTTGAAGTACAGTTGAGAAAACAGCCTAATTTACTGGTACGTACCCGACGTTTAGGAGGCAGTGGTCTGGGTGGAGCTGGTCTATGCTTCTTTCTGTTCACCTCTGCATTTCCAGCTTCCTCATTGGTCAGTTCATTGTTTATAGGCTCTTCATTGGTTATAAATATTTCAGTGTTTGTGTCCTCTTGATTTGTGGGAGGAGCCTGTAGAGACGAGCTTTTATTTGAAGGTGAGGTTTGCGTAGGCGGAGTTTGTGATGATATGGGTGTGGTCTGTTGAGGAGGAGGCGGAGCTGCTTTCTTTTTAGGAGTTGTCCGCTTATTGGAAGTATCTGGTAGAACTATAACATTG
Organism: Bugulina stolonifera; assembly: GCA_935421135.1. Lineage (NCBI taxonomy): Eukaryota > Metazoa > Bryozoa > Gymnolaemata > Cheilostomatida > Bugulidae > Bugulina > Bugulina stolonifera. The sequence goes on along the minus strand of OW285190.1, from coordinate 2,316,155 downwards.
TTTGCCTTCTTAGAAGCTGATTGGCTGATACTACTGGAGGAGGATAACTCCTGCTCCGGAATGACTTTCTTCCTGTCTGTTGGCACGTCTTCCTCGTCATCACTCACCTCGAAGGGATTTGTGGGAATTATCTTCCTCCGTTGAGGTTCCTCGCAGGAAGAGTTATTTGACTCAGACGGTCTACTAGTTACAACAACTTTGTCATCCTCCTCATCGTCTTCTGCGAAAGGATTCAATGAGTTATCATACTCAGAAGTCGCAGCAGATGATTCGTCTACGTTACTACCTTCTACTTCCTCTTCCTCCTCCTCACCGAATGGATTATTCTCTGTATATACACATATCACTGGTTAGATCAACATACTAGACGATACCAAACAGTAAACAAGCTGAAAGTTGGATAAGAAACGAAATCACATCTAGGAATGGTTCCCTATGGAAACTATAAACTACTATTACTACACCATACGAATAATGAGGACATTGCATGCTGTCACTCATATACACTGAGACAACATGGATAACAACCTATCTGTAGGTTATACAGGCCTAAACACCACCAGTTCAGTATCATATGCATATGAATGTAGAATATATTATATCGATTTCTACATATAGAATATATACATATATATAATATATAACTATATATTACATCAATGTCTACATGTAGAATATGTATAGATATCTACAGGTAGAATAGTGATGTCTACAAGTACAGCATTGTTGTCTACAAGTCTATTAGGTACTGGATAGTGGGAGTCATGTTACACTTAGGAACCCAACGATAGGAGGAGAGGTTTATTAAAGTGACCAATGGACTGACCAGTGGACTGACCACACCAAACACATCAGTGTAGCCTGAGTGCCATAGCCAACTGTAGCCTCCTTGACTGCAGTAGGGCTACCTGGTGCTGCCACCCCTTAACATACACTGCTGCCGGGTTAAAGGTTAAATAGGCTCAACCTAGCAGCTCTACATGCAAATAAATTCAAAATGGCAGCTGGCTAGTAAACAGCACTGGCAGCTATTCAAGTTATAGCGTATGGAAGAGTCCGATGTCTTCGAGGAAGGCTGAGTTAGTAGTTCTCAGTTTAAATTAATTCAAATAAAAGAGAATCATAAATAAACTAAACATGAATAGCTGTCAGTGCATCACCAAACATACTATGGTTACCAACTTGTTATTATTACAATAGCTTCTAGTGATTGTGCCGTTTAGTGAGAGAGCTGTCTAACAAGTGTGTGCGGAAGAAAACTAGAATTGTTTTAAAACAACATAAATATAATTTATGGAAAGGGGAAGTGGCTTGGATACTCACTATGTTAAATGAATATAATATAAAGTATATTATAGTACAGGGTGGGATACTAATGACAACCTGGAAATAGAATAGACCAACCAAGAATAAATTCATAGCTCATGATGCCTGTGAATAATAGCACATTCCCTATACACTGTGTATTACAGCTGTAGCATGCTACTACTAATATGCACACTCATACATGTTCTGTTTGAGTAGAAATAATCTCGTATTGAGATAAGGGAACAAGATAGCAATAACGGAGTTGTCCTGTCTTTGTAGCGTATAGAGACAAGAGGTGACAACTCCTATTTCTGTCCCAATTCACCATTGAAATACTGGATTATAAATGTAATGATGTACATGTAGGTCACTGTGGGAGAGGGCCATGTTATTACGCATTGTAACAAAAATAATACAGTTCTAATGTACATCGTTATATCTCCCAGGATGATACCTGTCTATTTCACCCTGAGATACAATGTAGGAGTAGGATGATACCTGTCTATTTCACCCTGAGATACAATGTAGGAGTAGGATGATACCTGTCTATTTCACCCTGAGATACAATGTAGGAGTAGGATGATACCTGTCTATTTCACCCTGAGATACAATGTAGGAGTATGATACATGCATCTATCAAGCTGACGCACATACATACCTGTAGGGTAGCTCTCTGTAGTGTACCAGGTTGTCCTCTGCCGATCCTTACGCTTAGACGACCAGCTCTGTAGACTGTCCTCCCAATTGCCAGGCTTAGCCTTAGAGACTGCGTGTACAATGGCCGACTGTCGGGCTGGCTTAGGGGGCGGTTCCCTTACCTCTGTGTGGCTCTCATCCATGTAGAAATGAGATTTGGAAGCTGAACCTAAACATAGAACTTGAGTCATTGAGTCACTAGTTGAGTCACTCACTGCATTCATATGACAAATAGTGGAATTGAAACAGAATTTATAGTTTTCTCTCTGTTAACAATCCCAGAGTTATCATCCCTTTACCTCCCACAGGATGTGGTACTGATCTGTCTGGTCACTGTATATTCATAACTCTACGTAATAATCTGCTCTGTGAATAAGAGGTTTACTGGGCCATGGAATTTCAAAACAACATAAAAGAGGGTGTAGCTGTACTATTCTATAATATTTATAACTAAATGTGTTTATGATTTCATGGGATGAACTTGTTAACTTGGCAACAGATGACAACACATTAATCACTGAGATGGAAGGTATGTAAGTAGCCAGTAAATGGAGACTAGCTCACTCCAGACTAAATTAATTGTAGAATTACATCGACACATTACTTAATACAAAATTGAGACATACTTGGTCCCTCTACTAGAGAATTCAGGGCACTACAACCCCCCCCCCCCCTCCCCAACCACCAAGTGATAGTAGTGGCATATGGATATAGACCACATCTGCATCCACTTCTACATGGAGAGTAACAGATCAGCAGATGAGGGAAGTCATAATATACTGACAGCTCTCTGTTGGAGGGGATAGGAATACCTTGTGAGGTAGCGGAAAATATACAACAGAAATATTGCCGAATAATTTCATCATTCAAGCAGAAATTTGCAATATTTTACTGAGAAAAACCAGCATGGAAAGCACTCACTAAATAGCAGAGATGGGCACTCGAGTCATTTTACTCGACTCAAGTTAACTCGAGCAACAGCTTTTCATTACTTTTAATTGACTTGTGCTTTTGTATTGTGTGAAAGCTGGGAATTGACTTTTACTTCTACTCTCCTACAAAGCATGATGCTTGACTCTTACTTTACTCTAATCTCTCAGCTATCAATGATAATTCTATTGGTTTGGTGTAATTATGTAATAAGTCTTGTCCACCATAGAGAAGCTGAGAGGCTTATAGATAAACAGACCTACCATTATAACAATAGTGCAAATTTGAAGTAGCCTTTGTTCCTCAGAACTACTATAACTGACAGAAAATCAGATCTAACACTAAGTATTACCTATTGTGTGTTGTCACACTTGTATACATCAAAAATTTGTGTTATACAAAATTCTCATTGGTATTCTCTTTGACATACTGCTGTACTTTTGACTCTACTCTGACTCTAGCATTTTGGCACTAGTTGCTTGACTCTTACTTTACTTTTCAAAATGGCTGCTTATTTACTCTTACTCTACTTTTGACTTGCTTCATCCGATTAGTTTACTCTAAATTACTTTTTATCAATTGGGAATGTATACTCTTACTTGACTCTTGACTTGAATATTTGTCTGCTTGGCACATGTCTGCTAAATAGACACACTATTGTTTACCTGCGGCAGCAGTAGCAGGCCTATGTGGAGGCTGTTTAGGACTAGCATGTTTCTGTCTTATTACCATTGTACCAGCACTGGTGTCATGCGGAGACATCACACCAGTATTAGTGCTAGCAGTGCTGAGGGAGTCACCTTCTTTGTTAGTCAGTCGCCTGGCAACAGCTGGGGAGACAGAAGGGCGGTCAGGCTTACCAGCTTTAACTACAGATACACACATATAGATATGAGAGTGGGTTACTTGTAATAATATAATGTCAGCCCATTAGTATAATAAGAGAACATGCTGCATTAATTGCGTGGTAGACCGCCTGGCTTTACATAAAAGAGACAGGGGAGACAATTACACATTTCTATTCCAATTGACAAGTACAGCAGTTCCGTAACATCACGTACATGTACATATATTGCACAGGTAGCTTGAATGATAAAATACATGTCCATGTAGGTGGACAAACAGACATACAAAAACATACAGACAAAAATAAAACCCTCATACACCCAGGCAGCATTCATTATGGTCTAGTTATGTAGATTGGTAAACATAGCATAGCTGTGTAATGTGTACTGAAGGATTGCAGGATGACTGTACAAATGAATATTGGTTAAGCTAAGGATATCTGCTAAGCATAGGGTAAAGTATAAGAATATTCTAGAAGTAGAAGCAGCAGACAGAGGTATGAGCTAGCAACAGCTATTAGTAGTAGACTAGACAGCATTAGATACTAGGAGTAGCGCTATAAAGTGTGACGAGGTAACACTAATCTTTGTACTGGGTGAGCATTGTACACCCCACCACCGCCACCACTTACTATCCACATCCTCGGGTGAGGGAGAGCTAGATGGGAGATCAGATATCACTTCCTTCTCTCCATTGCTAGATACCTCCTTGTGGTCCTTGACCTCTCCATTAATGGAAACCTCATTGGAGTCCTTCACCTCTTCATTAACGGAAACCTCATTGGAGTCCTTCATCTCTTCATTAACGGAAACCTCAGTGGTATTGGTATCATCGGTTTCATTATTGTCCATCTTGTTTTTGACGGTTATAATTTCACTTACTGGCTGCTCATTGGCCAACCTTTCACCCTTTGCACTCTCATTGGTCACCTTTTCACCCTTTGCACTCTCATTGGTCACACCAATGCCTATGCAGTCACTACCAGTGGGGTCTGTTTGCTCCACAGAGAGTTCACAATCTGTGTTTGATGCAATCTCGTTAGCAGCAGCCACGCCTATTTCCCCCTTCATCATCTGCTGACCATCCCCGTCAGCGGCAGAAACTGATACTCTAGCCACCTCAGTGCTCACATGTTCACTATCAGTGACAGTGACACTACCACTTCTATCCTCCGCCACAGTGATCTCTGCTGATTGGCAATCTTTCTTACACTCCAAATCACTTTCAGCCACATCCTTCACATCTTCACTGGTGGTTTCACTGGTGGTTTCAACTGGTACCACTGCTGCCTCTGTCCCAGAATCTTCTGTAGACTTGTTCAACGGATCCAAGTCGTCTGAGGAAACTTGAGATTTAGCGGAAACCTCAACACTGGTTGTATCTACTTCCAACCCAACAGCTTCTAGACTCAACCCAGTGACCTCTTCCTTAGAATCATTTTGCCTCAACTGAGATTCCGCAACTCCAAGAGTCTCCGACTTCGAGCTAATTTGGTGGGAGGAAACTGAAATCACAGTGGTAGCATGCAGCAAAAGCCAAGTGCTGTACAAGACAGTGAGTTCACACAATGTCAAGGAGCTTAGTCTAAATAAAGAGGAAGGATAGGTGCAAATCATACCAATGAGAAGAATAGATAGAGAGAGCGGCAACAGCCTGAAGTGGAATTACTGATCAGGAATATCATTGGTGAGGGCATACTGTCAGCGAGTCAACTTATTCCTAGTGCTTGGAAAGGTCTTCTTGTTATCATTTTACCAACAATGACTATTGTCTAGGAATTCGGTCTATTTGCCTTTGGAAAATGCTACCATTCAAAAGTTTTATTTATTAGCCTACATGATGTTATCACGATGTGATGCGTTTCCTTTGTTACCAGTTCTATTCTGACAAGCATGGAGTTAATTAGTTAGGTAACTCATCTAATCCTGGCTGTTAATTACCACCATAATGGGCAGATTACTAAGTATAAACCTCATGAGTGCGACCACTGATTATATTATATTCCAGCACATGCCGTAAGTGGGTTACCTGTCCTTACAGGAGGCAGTAAATCAAGATCATTACAAAGATATGTCAAACCAAAGAGAGGTTAGGCATGGATATCTGTGGCAAGTATCTCTACGTGACTCATCAAATGGCATCCGATATCTTCATCAAAATCATGCCAATGGTTACCTGGATACCACGAACCCTGCAGAGGTACACTGAACAGAACCATCAAGCTATGGAGTTAGTTGATGTATTGTGATTCGCTAAGCTACAGTATGCCGACCAATGATATTCCGTGATACAGTGGCGTGACAGATAGAATTAGCAAATAATATAGGCCGTAACACAATTCTAAGTGCAAAGTATAAGGAGCTACTACACCTCTAGTTGATAAGCTGGCATTCACTGCGTGTCTCTAACATTCCCAGCATGACTTAGCCTTTACTGCAGACCTGCTTATCCAAGTACTTACCTGTAATTCCAGAAGGGCCGACAGAAAGTCTTGTGGGTAAAGCTGTTGTCTCAGTATCTTTATGTGCAGACGTAGCAGAAGGACTAGATTTAGTAACAGCTGAGCTGTGATTGGTTGAAGAGAGACTTTTACTAGCAGCACTACGTCTGTGTCTAGCAGGGGCTAGCGGTGGCGGAGAAATCTGCAGACGTATCGTTTCTAAACAATAGGTCAAAGTTAGCCATGAAAGTAGCCAATCAGAGCTATTGCAGTTAGAATGATCAAATACTACTTGATTGTCTTCATGGAGGACTGGGCAATGGAGTTACCAAAGATGGATCACAAAAAATTTTACTTATTTAATCTTTTACCAGCAAATCATTACAAAGCTTGCAAGTTTCGACTCCCATCCCTCCCCCCCCCCCCCTTTCCGTTATGTTACCACAATCATGTCATAACAGACAAAAGGAGAACCAGCACCTTTGGAACCATATGAACGTTGGCTACTGACGCCTGATTGGCTGATAAGACAACTAGCAATCAATGAAATTAATAACAATCTATATGCCCAGGTTCCGAAGGTTTATAACGAAACCGTCAACAAATTCATTTCAGCATCAAATATCAATCAGTTATTCAGATGAATCTTTTATTCAATTATATTTATGACATGAGCGGGCCAACTCATCAATATTCATGAGTTTTGGAAAATAAAAATTATTTTGAAAGGTGGATGATGATAATATTGTTTGGATGAGCTACCTACTGCACATGTACTGCTGCAGTGAGCCTAGCATGATGGCAAGCTGCAGCAGTACACCATATTAAGTACAATTATAATCGTGACTGGCATGACATAGTTGCTGTTCTGAAAAAGGAAAATCAGAGCTGTCCTTTAAATCGGTCAGTACTTTGCTGCTCTATTCCTCAATGAAAACCAGGCAATCGAGAAGGAAAATCAGAGCTAATCAGGTGCAAGCAGATACAGAGAGTGCATGACTGTGACCTTCATGTCACCTTAAATAATCAGCCACCAGCTGTCTTCACTTACCTTCTGTTACACTACTGACTTGATGGGAAGGCCCACTCGTATCATCACTATCATCCTCAAACGGATTGGTAGACTTTTTGACTGATTGAGTGGCTGCCATTTCTACACTGTCTTCCTGGTCTCCTGCCACTGATGTTTTGTCAGTCTGCTCATGTACTATGCCAACGCAGGTGGTTTTACTATCTGCAGACACCTGTGCACTGCTGTCAGAGCATACCTCCTCATGAGTATCGGAGTGTGAGGTCCTGTTGGTGTGTAAAGTGTCACTATCACCAGGTATATTCTCTTTTTCACTAGCACCAAAGTCACGAGTCTGTGAGCAAACACTAGCACCTTGCGCATCGGCAGTAGTCTGTTTGTCTGCTGCTTCCTTGTCTTCAATTTTAGATGAGGTGGGAACAACCTCACTAATTCTCAGTTCTTCTTCTTGACTCCCTACACTATCCACACTGTTGACTGGTTCTACTGGTTTACTCACTGCACTACCTAAACTAGAAGTTGATTGGTCAAATTTACTAGCTGAACTACTTGGACTAGTGTCTAGACACTCTGATTTACTCCCTACATTACTCGAATTCGTGTCTGGATGTTCTGTTTTACTCCCAACATTCTCAGATTTCGTGTTAGACTTCTCTTGTGTACTCCTCTTATCTGAACTACTGTCTACCTGCAACCTCCCAGAAGCCGAGAGATCCTTGAGCTTCTCTAGCCGAGCTTTCAAAGCTGGGCTAGAAGGTGCACCAGAGGCCTTAGCCGAAGCACGTAGCTGTCGGAGTTTAGTGATTCGCTCATCCAAGTCTACGCCTACGCTGACTGCCCTGGGTAGAGGGGACTTCCTTATCACCGAGTCGACTGCTTTAGATCTTAGCTGTACCCTCTCTGCCTCTGTCTTTGGTAAGACAGGAGTGGATGTTTGACTGCTACTACTGTTCTCATTCAATGGTGCCAAACCAGAGGTTTTATTAATAGCACCAACAACGTTCCTTCTAGCAGACTTGTCCTGGATTCTGCGCTGCCATTCCGGTCTGGTATCTGGCGGAGTGCCAGGAGTGCTGGGTAGAGAAGTTGACGGTTTCTTTAGTCCATTACTGGCGAGTGAAACCGGTCGCAGAGGAGTAGATATGGACTGGGGAGGGGTGGCTGTTGGCCTTGCAGGGGTGGATACAGATTGCGGAGGAGTTGATATGGGTCTGAGAGGGGTGGATGTAGACTGGGGAGTCTGTGAACTAGAGATGAGGACACTAGCTGGACGTTCAGACCGATTATTCCTTCTGTAACAGGATCTGTGGTAGAGTTTACCATCTACTAGATGTTTTTCTATGAGGTAGACCTTTCCGTCACACGCCACACAGATGCCTGCTCCTGAGCTCGTCTGCAAAGTACACAACAGGCATGAACTAGTAAAGTAGCAGGTGCTCATGCAGTGACACTGGGTAGGCCTAATTTAATGATGAACCACGCCCTACTGGCCTTTTTCATTCACATACTTCATGATCTGAGATGTTGGCAGCAAGCAAATGATAATCTTACGATCACTCTTCTCGGTCTAACAACAACGTTCAGCAGTTGCATGCGTTTAGCTAATACTTTGTGTACATGAATACATAAGGTCAGCAGCGCACATTAGTATTTATCTAATAGACTACCAAGGCATATCACTCTACTTACAGTGGATGACTCTGTTGATTTATTGCTAGTAGAAAGGGCTGGTTTCCTCTTAGACTCAGGACTGCGCATGGTGACAGACCTTTGTACAGGGGTGGAGTGCCTCTTAGGGGCAGCAGACTTCAGCCCAGGACTACCAGCTACAACAGGAAACAATAGAGTAGTTGCATCATTTATTACATTAGAATGTAACTGCATAGGCCAACAACTAGTAAATGTAGCAGTCGTTGCATGTTTGGGATATAATTCGACTTAACCAATTTATTCTCTCCTGAAAGTCTTTCCAATTTTGTATTATAATTATTATGATTCAGGCAACTTGTGGAAACCAATGAACATTTTTCAAAACATGTTTCAAATACTTCTTTGGTCCTCGTGGAAATCAACTGCACTGCACTTCACTACAATAATTATATAGGCCCTACTAAGGGGGTCAGAGTAGAGATATAGAGACCTGTTACCTAAACATTCATTGGATCACAGGCTGAGAGATATTCACAGCCCAGACTCAAGTAGGCCTATACACTTGACACTGAATATGACAGATACAGCATGGTGGATGGTAACTTGATTAAAGATTCCAGGAATAAATCACTTCCGTATTACAAGAGCTCTGCTCACAAGAGGCCGGTAGACAGTGGATAGAGTGCAAGTAGACAGTGGATACAGTGAGAGTAGACAGTGGATACCGTGCGAGTAGACAGTGGATACAGTAAAAGTAGACAGTGGATACAGTGCGAGTAGACAGTGGATACAGTAAAAGTAGACAGTGGATACAGTGCGAGTAGACAGTGGATACAGTAAAAGTAGACAGTGGATACAGTGCGAGTAGACAGTGGATACAGTAAAAGTAGACAGTGGATACAGTGCGAGTAGAGAGTGATTATAGTGTTGTAGGTCCTGTTGGTTGACAACCATGACAGAAACTGAACACATGTAGCTGTGAGCTACAAAGATCCATAAAGATGATAGCAAAATAGAAAAAATTGATAAGTCAAACCATGTGAAAAATAATTTGTGCAAGATGGAATGAAATACAAAATAAGTCTAATCTGGGAGTCGGCCGATTCGTAGCAGTTTCAACACAAAACTAATCCGTGATTAGCTGGCATACCTACGAGGTATAAACAGAACTATAAATAGAGCTTCGATACAAAAAATATGACTAACATGGCTGGATAACAGGAAGTGAGGAGGTCAGTGTGTAGCAGTCAGGTAGCCACGGCTTTATAAGACCATTATTAACATGCTATGTATCTTTACTAATGATATACTAATGTGGGGTAAGTGGTGGGAGATGAATAATTCATGAATTAATCACTGAATTAATCGCAGTCCAGGAATGCATGTCCAGATATGACAACAGAAGGGGAACCAGGGTCACACTCTCCGAACACTAGAGTAAATATCTCTTTCTCTCTGACTCTCTCTAGATTACCCAGTTATAACATCTAATGGTATCAACAGTTCAACTACTTAGCAAGAGGCATGGGGGGAAAACTATTGATAAATTATTCCCACAACAACAGCGAGGACTGAATGATAAGGATGGTGTGAACTATCCTTCCGCTATAGAAGAGTGGTCAATTAAATGATGCAACATACAATCCTGAGCTACAAGTTATGCGCCCATTAATCCTGTACCAGTTATAAATATCTCAAGGAGCGATAGAGATTCCAAGAGTACTTGCAACTGGTTACAACATTGATGATTAAAATCACAAGTAAAAAGTAGTCAACAGGAATTCAATCGTAATGAAACACGGTTTTTGTAAGCGGTGATGTAATTTATATCCCACAATGCACTGGCCTATTCTGAATAGGTGTCTATATTTTCAAAGAATAAATTGACTTATTCAAACCTTTGCATTCCAAGAACCAAATCAACCTAATTTTTATTGTATCCGGATGTTATCGTAGCCTAATATTACATAATGAGTCTGGGGCACTGTAGCTCTCAGACCTTTATCCTACTGTACATGTAAAACAATGAAGTATCATACACCTGCAGGTCAACTCAACAATCATACGAACTTGGAAAAACAACTTGGTGAACAGGAAATGGCTACATTGTAACAGCTGATGGAACTGCCCCTTTATCCAGCATTCGAATAAACCAATGATAGATGGTGTATCAAACAAAATATCTTGTCTGTAGATATGATTTACTAGGGCCAGTCTCAAGTGACAATGAAGGGAGATAACTCTGAAGTAAACAGTGTACCGTCAAGTAGCCCTAGATCGCCGCCAGCAGACTCTGGGTTAGATGAACAGACAACCGGTCACCCATAGTTCTCATCTATACCTCTCCACTGCCCCATATTACGTGTATAAACTGTCACCAGACTACTATAATAATATCGGAAGGGCTCTTCTCAAAGTATATCCAGTGAGGGCTGGTGTAGACGCTGGAACAGAGTCTACGTATTGATCATAGATCATATGAGTCATTCCAGCTGAGGAATGAGAGTGAAGTGATTGCAATCAGGAACTAGAAGTCAATTTCCACAACTTGAGATAAAGTAAGTTTAGAGGTCAAGTGACCCATCAGTATGTCATGTATAGCCCACTGATCTCTTCACCAGCGAAGGATATAGAGCAGAGATATGGCTACGAGAATACCCCAGTTTTGTAAACATCATTTGGGAGTACAGCAGACGCTGGGAGTAGAGCAGACACTGGGAGTAGAACAGACGCTGGGAGTACAGCAGACGCTGGGAGTACAGCAGACGCTGGGAGTAGAGCAGACGCTGGGAGTACAGCAGACGCTGGGAGTAGAGCAGAAGCCAGTTCAAGCAGAACTAATGAAACTGATTTTAACTTCAAATAAAGTAAATAAATGGCTATATTTGTGTCAGAGTACTACCATGGTATGCCATGGCTAGTCATAAATCACAAGTAGTAAACTGTAACGGCACACAGTCCCTCCCAATAACATCTCCAGTTTAATCAAAAGTCAAATCACTCACGATATGAATAACAGCTAAGCGCTCAGACGACCCCAAGGGAAAACTGGTACCTAGTCAGGCTACTAGCCTGGGGCTATACATAGGTCAGAGTGAAGGTCATAATGAAGGTCAACAAAGAGGTGAAACAGAACTCAACCTCTCAACAGAAGAGAACCATCAGTAGCAGGAGCTAACTAAAACCAACCAATAACAGTTTGGCTACTGAGCCAAATTCTTAATCACTGAATATTTTAGCATAAATCTCCTGATATATTTTGGAAGGTTCATGCCAACAGGGTCCAGGGATGGATTTCCACACTCTGCAAACCATTGGCTAAGCAATACAGTGTTCACAGAATACGACCAGCACAACAGGATATGATAATGTTAACACTGACTACAAATATGCCAGAATGGAAAGAGTACTGCAAGACCCAAACACAAAATTGAGTTAGGAATACATCCATGCGTCTATGAGCTGATACTGACTGGCACAGAGTCTATTGGCAAGATGTTGTGGTTTAGAACGAAAATTCCCAAGAGATCGGGAAACAGAACAGAAAACTAAAGACTTGAGCCGACCAATGATATCGCATACATAAAGCACATATTACTCCCTCCCTCCACCAAGAGAAGAGGCGTGACTGTACCTGGCTCCTTATCCTTGAAGTAGTTGTGTAGCTGAGCCACGTATGTTATGATACTCAGTTTGTCTGGTACCTCCAGCTTCACCATGTCTTCTGCATCCAGTAGGGCGGGAATTCCCAGTCCCTCAGCCACTTCAAATGCCTGTAACAACATTGTACAACAATACTACACGCATATAGTTAGTTACATAGGACTACTTGTACATAAATATACCAATATCTGGTATGTAATACCCATGTGTGATAACATAGCATCAAGTAGGAAGGGAACAGATCAGGGTAAGATGGGCAGTGTAATAAAACTATAAAACTAGCAACTACTAAAACACTACTACTACTACCACTACTATTACCACTACTACTACCACTACCACTACTACTACTACTACTACTACTACTACTACTACTACTACTACTGCTACTACTACTACCACTACTAATTACCACTACTATTACCACTACCACTACTACTGCTACTGCTACTGCTACTGCTACTACTACTACTGCTACTACCACCACCACCACTACTACTTCTACTAGTACTAGCACTACTACTAGTACTGCTGCTGCTACTTACCAGCTCATTGTTTTCAAACACATTTTCTTTAGAGAGGGAGTCATAGTCACTGAAAAGAGAAAACACAAGTATAACACAAAAGTAGCAGCTGTACATGTATATATTAGTTACCATACAGTACCCTACATGTACTAACAGCTGTAGTACATGTAGGGCAGGGATGCCCAAATGTGTCCCTAAGGGACACAGTGTCCCTTTGCCTGGATTTTGGTGTCCCTTCATCACTTCTCAAATTTTGCATGCAAAAATGTCTTTCTATGGCTGAGCAGTGCTAGCAAAATTTACACTGCTCAAATTACAGTCAAAAATACATCACAACGTTAAAAGATTCTCACATTTGGAAATCCCAAAATATTTTTAGCTGACATAGAGGTAGATTTCTGTCAAAAATTTGGAACCTACAGAAAACTGATGGCCTGACTAAGAGCTGAAGGCAGAATAAAGTGGAAAGCACAGCTACCCCAACATATCTAGAATTGCTGTCAAACTGGTGCTACTCTTTGCTAGCACTTTCTTGTGTGAGAGTTTGTCCAGTCACCTGAGCTACATGTACATTGAAAACGAAAAATCAGGCATGACTGACTGAAAAGCATACCAGGCAGCTATTAAAAGAGACACCGACTTTATGACGATACAAGAGAAAGGACAATTCCATGTCACCCACTAATAATTGCGTTCACAAGTGAATCATGTAACATGCATGGAAGATTCATTACAATTTTCATTTAATTTTAAGACTGAATCAGACTAGTGAATATTTTTGACATGTTTCCCCCACTTTTTGCCAGCGTGGCAACTTTTTTCCCACTGAACAACACACACTAGCGATGTTTCCTTCATGAGCATAGTTTCTAGTTTGAGCATGTGTGGCAACGCAGGAAATTATTTTTACGTCTCCTAAGTGGACATCACATCATATTCAATTTTGAATTTCAATTTACAGACGGAAATGCGGAGTGGCGTCGGTAAACACGTTGCTGGCCAATCTGAAGCCAGCTTTATTGAAAGCGAAACACAAAATATTAATCATGCTAGATATTTGGCGAACAGGGCATTTTCGCTCAATTTTGTGACGGCCTGTCGCTCCACCGTGATTTCGCAGCGAATAACGGTACAAAGTTAGCTAGTCTGTTTCTCCCTTTATTTTGTTTTCGTGTACTCCAAAAGTAGATGACTATAATAATTGCTGTTATACTTTGGTTGAAACAAAATCAATATATACGCGTGTTATAAAACCTATAAAATAAGTCGTATTGTATTACAATCAAATTGCCCATTTGATAGCTGCAATAAATGCAGCAGCAAAACTAAGTGTCCCTTGCTCCGGTCCACTTTTATAATTTGTCCCTTTCCGCCAAAAAGTTTGGGCATCCCTGATGTAGGGTATAGATTATAACACAGTAGCTTATGGCAGTCTGACAGTGGCATGGGAGTCATACATTAGACAATAGAATGTAATATTACATTGTATTACACATGCCATTCATAGTTATCAGCATACAAATGTACACTATATATAATGCTCATTCACTGCCCTAATCCTTTCACTCTATATTATGTACATAATCACATAGGTTAGTGGATTACACATCTATTAGACAGATATAATATGTAATATAATAACACAATAGAGAGATGCATATCATTGTTACTTACTAAGATGGCCTCAGAAAAGCTTTTGCTTTCAAGAAACAGCAAAAATATAGATGATAAATCTTAGCACTGACTAAATGTACCTGCGTAAGCTAACAACTAGTAAAGTAGCCGTTGTTATAGTTTTGAGATGTTGTTCCACTTAAACCAACTTACTCTCTCCTGCAAGTATTTCTATTTTTGTATAATTATTATGATGCAGGCAACTTGCGGAATCCAATGAACATTTTTTAAAAAATACTTCAAATATTTTTACATCCTTTAGCCCTCACGAAGATGGACTACAATACTCTGTATTGCACTGTTATACAGGAATAGCAGTAGAAATATGAGAAGATTAATAATGCTGCATAATTATCAACTGCAGTAGAATAATTGATTAAAATTAGAGACATTTGGTATCATTTCTAGACAGGAACTTAGATGGAAAATGTAACAATAACCAAAGAGATAAGTTAGCAGGGCAAAGGCCAGTTATTGCTGATTAACCCAGGCCAGTTATTGCTGATTAACCCAAACCACAGCAAGTATCTCTACACACAGTGTACTATATAGTTCTAGAGAGCATTGCCCTATATCTGACAAGAAGCTAGTATATAGGTTAGCAAATCACCGACACAACATAACTTAAATCAGGAAACTAAACCTTTATCACAACCAAATTCTGAATCAATGCTGGGTGTATCACTACATACAGTGCATATGTACATGACTCATATACAGTCAAAGCCTCAGGGCTGACCGATATCATCTTGTAATATATGTTTGAAATTCTACCAGCTATTCAATCTTACATAATAATAAAATACTGCATCAACATAAAAAGTTAGACTTAGCCCGAGGGCTTTGAAATATCTGAAAATTGCAACAGGGGTGTCTTTACAGAGCCGCCTCGAATATTATGGTAAAGGAATGCAGGCTAACCATGTATCAGAATCAATAGCCAATGAATAACAAACATTCATTCATGATTCCCAGCACAATGCTTTCATTTCCGACGATAACATTTTCAATCTATTGTCAAACTGTCAATGTGAACCCATTTGCATTACCACCAGGTGAACATACTCTATACCTGATAGGGCAAAAACTAATTCCATCTCAAAACAC
The DNA here is from genome assembly GCA_935421135.1 of Bugulina stolonifera. Lineage (NCBI taxonomy): Eukaryota > Metazoa > Bryozoa > Gymnolaemata > Cheilostomatida > Bugulidae > Bugulina > Bugulina stolonifera. The sequence goes on along the minus strand of OW285190.1, from coordinate 2,300,284 downwards.
GAGACTGATAGTCCGAGCTCTATTACTATAAATACACTAGAGTAGGCATAGCAAACCTGGTGCCGGCAAGGGATGGGCTTAATATGGACAACCTTGTGATTGGCCTGAGCTATCAAACAGTAAACTTACATGAGGTTGTGAACGTACATGAGGTCGTGAACTTACATGAGGTCAGGTCTGAACTTGTGGATGAGGGCGCAGAAGGCCATGCCATCCCTCCAAGAGCTCGTCATGTTTGTGATCTCGACGTCGCGATATCCCATAACTCTGTTTTTACACCAAATCTGCAGAGCTTTAACTTTGCCCATACCAGCCATGGTGGTGTTTGGTGTGTCAACTAAATCTATAACATTATATAGTGGACATAGTCCGAGGGGGAGCCCTACATGCACATATCTATAGTATGATAACCTGCAGTAGTAGTAGTTTATGGCACAATACATTATAGCACATGTCTACAACCTGGATTGGTATCTCCATAATAGGTCCATAGGAGTTGTAATGCTGCAGGTATATTATTGTCTCCCCCTACATACTCTACTATGATGTGACTAGAGCAGACTACAAACTAGTAGGCCTACACGTAGTCGTATTTCATTTAATAACCTATAAGTTACAGACAAGCAGTATTGTAACTGGGCAGGTACTGGATGGTTTATTGCAGTGTATTATAGTCCAGACTATTAGACTAGGCAGTGCAAACTGTGGCTAATATCTGATGTACGCCCATATGATCCAGACGACATGCATACATAGCCTGAGGATACAGCTCTACCTCAGATATGTTGGCTACGAAAATATCTACCAATAACATAGAAAGTAAAGACCGACAGCCAAGGCTAGTAACATACCTTAATGGTGGTTGTGTTAGCTCCAGTCTATAAAGTGGGTAAATAGATCCACAATGTTAGGCTTGACAGAGAGAGAACATGGCTACTTCTGGACTTGACTGTTCCTAATAACATAGTAACCCAATGTATATGTAAATTAGCAATAAATCAGCTCACCAATGTGAAGATTAAACATAGGGTATGGTGAAAGCGGTAGCGAGTGAGTGGTAGATGACAGGACAACAAAGTGCTTGGTAACTAAGGGCCTGACAACCGTTGCTGTGCAGGGGTGATGGATACCAGGCCATGTGCATAAGTGTGCTCAAAATAGACACCTATTCCACTAATCCCTCTTTCCATTCAGCCACAACACAGCTGGTATCTCAGCCACTACCCATTGAGGTAGTGGTGATACGCCTTTTCTACGCTGCCAATGGTTACCATGAATCCTGTCATAAATAGCCTGTGAATTATAGAGGCTGATGGCTGCAGTATAACTCTCATTTCGACATGTAGGCCTATTTTAACTCGACCACGAGTAGTTGGTTAACTGGCCATACACGATGTCTATCTGTAGAATAACCAATAGCTGCTTTAGGAGTATCCAAATACAAAATAGCTTACAGCATTTAAGCGTAAACTGCAATATGAATATCCAATTCTCCCAAAATCTGTTAATCGACAGAGTTGAAGAAAAACCTGTTAGATAGTAGGGCAGAATCTGTATTGCTATGACATGATGCGCTTATATTATCACATCTAGGATGATTCCCTTCACCCCGCTGCATCGATTATTACCACCGTTCCTGCCTCACCCTACCTTTCTACAGACCAGATGTTTAGAATAAGTGCATTTACATTGTGTATATTTCTCTATTCAGATTGATGGGATAGCAAAGAAAAATAGAAACTTAATCAGAGCCAAGGCAGGATCTGCAATACTCAACGCCCATCCTGCCTCGGGTATAATATGAAGCAAATCTTTTGATAAAATAAATATCGATAGGGTTATAAGAGATGCATAGGCTATGCATGGTAAAAAAGGTATGTGTGTAGCCTGCGTAAATTGTAAACAGGTCTACATCTAGCCTATATATAAAGGCAAAAGTAGAATGCGGGACCCAATTTCCTAGTGAAGAGGCCTTTCGAAAAAAAGAGCGGTATTCCCGGTCACCCAAGAGAACTTTGTCTCTATTTGCAAAAATCGACTAATAGCCTCCTCAGAAGAATATTGCATATGATGGCGTAACTTATTGGCGGTAACCTTATCTAAGATTTCTCTTGTCTAATGTGTTAGACCTCACTAGTGAGTGCTTAGGCCTATTTCATATTCATTTTATTATAGCCTAGCCTAGACATTATTCATGATTATGAATAATCATTTTTAATAATATATATTATATATATTAACAATTCTATTATTAACATAGGGCCTAATTATGATATTAATAAATAATGAAATATTCCAAAATAAAATTATCATATTATCATTATTAACATAATAAACATAATAAATAATAACATAGTTTCAATTAATCTGAAATAATAGGCTACAGGACCTAAATTAAAATTCAATAATTATATCATTATGATTATTGTTGTTATTAAATAATTATGATAATATTACTATGAATTGATACAATTATCACCATTTAGATATTTAGGAACGATTTGCATAATTTACATAGGCCTCCGTTACTTCAGCTTCTAAAAAATAATTTGTTAATTTAGTCTTGTCTAAGTATCCGCATGATAAATCATAATGTCAATCTAAATTTCATCATGGATATCATAATCATCATCATGATCATCCCATGCAAATGAAACATAAATCATCATATTTACTTTACCAAAGTGAAAGTTAAAGTAAATAAATAAAATTTTATTTACTCCTGTTACATTATGAGTACTATCGCTTTGTAAATCTTAATCTACTAATCATTACCCATGGACATGGTCAGTTGGATTAGTGAAGACCAAATTTCAACTGAAGTCAATGAAAATGCCATGTAACCAGTAATGCCATGTTGTGTCAGTTCACAACAATAGCTACAATTCAATACAATAACAACGACAATCAAATCAATTACAATTTAATTCAGATGTTTTGATCTATTCTTCTCTATCTATCTATCTACATGTATATCAATGTGATTCGATTGCACCCTTCTGACTTTTCTTTTGAACAAAAAAATCATAACTATGTATAACTCTTACATTCTCGAGTTACCTGACACTTTTAGTACGATTAGAATTATCCTTTCAAATGAGTTTGGTGAGGAGACATGATGGTGGTGATTCTACATGGACGAGTTCATGGCATTGGCATTGGGCTTGTTTTTATTACTTTTCAATCCTATCCAATGAGAACCCGCCTACATTTTGTTGGTCCCGGAAACACATGTAGGCGCTTTTTGCGTCATTGATCCATCCTCGCCATTGGTATTTTGAAGTTGTTTCATCCCGGTAATCAAGAGAAGATAAGCCAGAAAGAAAGTAAAAACCAGCTTACAATGTAGTACATTGGAGCTCGGATTTGTGCACCAATACGATGAGACAGTGATCCAGGAGATAGATGCACTTTGTTCTACAATGTACATGCAGCTACTAAATACTAATGGCTAATAGTACTACAATTCAAAATAATCACATTCATTCATTGAAGTTATTCACCTAAAAATCGTATTGCATTTGCGTATGATAGTTATAAAACTTGACATAAAAACATTCAATGAATAAGCATCACAAACACTATGCATTGCAATGACACTCATGCACTTTTTGCTCTTGACCTTTTCCTCCCTGAACTTGCACACTTTCTACAAATATGACTGGCCTAGTTTGTTTGAGATCACTATTCAAATTATTAATTGGTAAATCCTAATAAATTGTGCAGCACAAATGAAAATGCTTCACTAATAATTACACAAATCATATTGTTACGGATTTTACTTGTGGCTTATAGTCTCGGTTTTGTCTGCAGACTCAGACAAGGTAGGGTGGTAGCACTCACCAATCACACAACGACCTGACAGAAGGACAAACAGAGTATGATGTAATGTCTAGGGCATAACTTACATTTAATAATTATTTGTTTATTTATAGTTTTCGGTGTCATTGTTATAAGGCTTGGTAGGGACAGCAACCATCGATTTAACACAGGCGCTATGGCACATGTACCTGCTTTCCTCCTACCTGGGTGGATTGCCGGGCGAGGGTTGCCGGGTAAAGACTTCCACCGCCGCCTCTCTGAAGGTGTGTGATTACTCTAATAATAATAATAACAATATAAATTGAAGGCCGAACTGGTGTAACAGTGAATAGTGCAAACTGTATGTATTTAACTAAGATATAATTTCAATATGACTGTCTACATAAGAAGGACTTCACTTGCGCCGTGATCAGAGACTAGCTTCTCTATCAGCAGTTGGAGTTGTCTGCACTTAGTGTAAACTTGGTGAAGGGATTTATTGAAGCCTTGAGCCATAGAGTTACTTCTGTAACTCTACGCTTTTGAGCAAACAATCACCGCATTTGCATTTGAGGAACATTATAATATTATAATTATCTCATTTCACATTGAAATGCTTAAGAGGTGGAAGCTGCACCAGCTAGGGCGAGAAATAGTGTACCGTTCACCTGTGCATAGCACATGCACTGGAAACAATTAATGAAACCCTAGGGCCTCCTGACCACTGCGAGATGCCGATAGAGAGCGCTGGACATGCACATAGAGGTCACTGCTAACAATATCTTGAAAGCCAACAATTGCAATTAGCACTAACTACAAACTTTTAATTTGAGACTATGAAGGCAAAACAAGTTTTATCCCAAGCATGAAGTATATCATATGCGATGTACAGAAACAGGTTGGGAGGACACAACTCTAAACTCAGTTAAAATGACTCCTTGGTGATCAGCCTTGCCTGGTATCAGCTTTGTGTCATTTTATGAATCCACAGCTATTTTATCTACTGAAATACATCATGATAGTTATTAAATAGTAAGCACTGTAATGGACGAACCCCGGCCCGTTCGTGTGCTCAGCGACCCTTAAGTTCGCCGCTTTACTTATATATTCTGTTTCACTCATAGCTCTAGAAGCTAAACAATGAGATAGCTTTAGTGGATATGCAGGAAACTGGTCACTTTACCTTCTTCGCTATTCGTTCGCCGAATTACTATCAAACTTAACGTTACAGGTAAGTCTCGTTTGATTTATAATTATACTATAAGGCTGTTTTGCATTATAAACGTCTGTATTGTACGTAAGCAATTACAGTAATGCCTTTTGTACATATATATATCATAGAGGACGGCTCTTAGCATGGGTCGTCTATTTCTTTAGCGGGATAGTAGTAGTTGTCCGGAGCACGTCAGAAGTAACTGTTACTTACTAAGATGGCCTCAGAGAAGCTTATATTATATAGATGATAAATCTTAGCACTGACTAAATGTACCTGCGTAAGCCAACAACATTTTCTTTGTTCTCTTTTCCTATAAACAGGATTATGCAGTGCGGTCATTTTTAAAATTTCAAGCTGTGATTGAATTGATCGAGAGGAACATTAAATATAGACCTACTTATACTTTATACTTACATTTCTAGGGTTATGCTGGTGCAATAACTACAACCTTGATCAGCCGTTGAGGCACATGGACTGCTGAGGCTGGGTAGCCGTTCTACATTGCTTGATAAGTCGTCGAAGGCTTGTACACAAACTTTGGGCCATTTGGGGTACAACTACAACAGTATACAATATTCATCATAATAATATGTATCTATACAATGTACATGTACGCGAGTCCGAGCACACGAACAGTTCCGGAGGTACATGTACATGTACACGTATTGTGATGGTCATCATCTCCAGACATTATATTACTCTACTATTTAGCCTTATATATCTTATCTATACTCATAAAACATTGTGTGTGCATTCACTGATATAGTTTCAAGTTCTGAATAAGTAACAGACTCTTTTTTATACTATTTTTCATAATATATATGTTTTATTTGTCATCAATAGCACTGAACAGACAACTCTCTTTGCTGACACGGTTTATTTGCATATATTATATATCTCGCAACTCTACACTAATTGTATTTCCGACAGCTAATATTGCATCGCCGTCATCATCATCGTCGCCGTCATGGTGCAATCTTTTCTATGATTGGTCTCTGGCCTTCCATCGGGACTACTTCTACTTCTTATTGGTGCGTCTACAATCAAGCACAAGTACATAAGGTGTGCGATTTTTACTATACTTTGCATTATAATTCAGTCTAGTCTAGTAATCTTTACTCTTATACCTTTTTCTATTGGAACTTTAAATATACTTTCTACCACGCTACTGAACCAAGAATCTGATCTAAGTTTTGCACAAGGTATGTTGCAATAATATACAGCGGCGGCCGTTGCCGAGTGTTCATACAACTCTAGGGATCGAGTTGTCGGGGAACACAGTGGGATACTTTTCTTACTAAAATCCATTGTAGTACTTCTAGACTACATTGACAGACTTTAATAATCTGGTCATATTCTCACCTGAACCCGACACAGTGAGTTTATCATGAGCACATGAGCTATTGCTATTGGTCAAGTTTTCCCCTCTCATTTCCTGTTTCTCTCTCAGAAAAGTGAGGAACAGAAATCGGGAGAGGATAACTACTGATTGACCATGGATTTTATACTCGGTTCTAGTTCTTTCTCAGTTGTCTTCTCTATAATGTTAAGGAAAGACAACTCTACAGTCCTCTCATGATCTTATGGTACACTATTTATGCCGGCTTCTATTGGGCTATGTATTCAGCTACTACCAATCAACGGGGTTTTAACATCTGTCACAATTGTAACTGTTTCCACCTCTGCTATTAATTACTCCATTTCCGAAACTATGTAACGCATTATAAAAAATCAATGGTTTTCATTTTATCCATTCTTATATCATTCTAGTTAGTTATTACTTGGTTTTGTTCCAATCTAAAGCGACAAAATATCTCTATTTGCAGGCAAAGGTAAATAGTATGTTGGTACGTTTTTTAAAGTGACAGAGAGATGGAGATCATAGTGTTGTGGATGTGTCCCAGACGGCCCAAGGTCTGTACACAAGCCACAGACGACTTGTAGGTGCAGATGCAGAGAACGGCTACCTAGCCAAAACAACCTCCCTAGCGTATGTTCAAAGTGTAATGCTCAAGTATCAATTGATCAACGCATCAATATAACTCATGGAATATATAAGTGTATGTATGATGTATTGAGTGATCTTGAGGGCACGAAGGCATACAAGAGATTGCAAAGTACAACAAGAATCAGGCTCCTTATATAGCTGAAGGAGACAAAGGAAATACTAGACAAAGAAAACCACTAGTTCCGGCCGTTGGCCGTTTACATTAATAAGCCGTTCACAATAGTAGGTCGTTTACACAAGGTCGTTCAAATAACAATAAGGCCGTTCATGATAGAAATGGCTAGTAATCAAACACTATAATTACTAAATTAGCTATAGAAAAGGTTACATAATCATATACTAAGGATTATGTAACAAGCTAAACACTTACAAGATACTATATATGATACAACAAAGACGACTATAATGGTAGACTATTATATAATAACATAAAGGGCTCGACGGCCTTAAGGGTCGTCGGCTAGCAAACGGACTGGGATCGTCCATTACAATAGCTGGCATATTGATATTAATTATATAATTAATTATAATAATAATATTAATATAGGCCTAAGGCTAATAAAAATTAAAATTGAATAATTAAAATTAGTCTAATGATAATCATATCATAATTATTAGATTAGATTAATATGAATATCATAATCTAATAATGTGCCATGAGAATGAGATGGTGATGAAGTGTAGGCATACATGTAGGTCTAGCCACATTTGTCCGATTTTATTTTGCTTTTTGTTTCTTAATTTGGTGACAGTCCAGTTATCATCATCAGAGGGAAGTAAATAGTAAAACTCTTATCTAAAGATTACAAACATAGCACTTTTAACATAAAATTGAAAAAAAAAACAATCGAGTTCTGACGACTTTACGCACTTTTAAGTGCGGTCTCTGTGAGATAAAAAAAAAAAAAATTAAAATATTAAGAAACAAACAAAATTTGTATAGACCTATTTTTCATTGTTAACAGAAAAATATTATATAAATATATGTCAGGGTAAGTTGGTAGCCTAAGTCAAAAAATCCAAGCAAATGTACAATGTACTGCAGTGTAAGCAGTGTAGCAGTATTTTTCTACTAGCAATTGGTCAGAGATATAAATAAAGCTGCTGGTCACTTACATGCACATATCTATTGCTCTATGAAGTTAGCCTAACTAATTTCTCACAGCCTAATAATCCCAGCACATACATGTAATTCAGTCCTTGCCCTTGAGAAGTAATGGAATCAGTAGCTTTTTCCTAAGCAACTCACAAGCTATGAGATAAACTGAAGATTAATTTGGAGATTTGGAGCATTTCCATTCAAAACATAGCTAATGTGAGAAAATCTTCCAAAATTCGAGCAAATCATTTATAATGGAAAACCTCCCGAGCTCCCAAGCAAGCACTCAAAATCCGGACTGCTCGGAGAAAATCTTGGGAGCTCGGGAAAATCGGAGAAAATTCGAGAACTTGAGAGCCCTGATATATGTGCTCCAACTTTTCCCACACCAACGTTCAAATATGTCATGTGAATGATTGACTGAATGTAATTATTTATTTTAATTGCATTATTATTGTGCTCAGGGTTACATTCGTTGGATTTTCAAACCATTCATTCGATTGCATGGCAAATAACTCGGACTGTCATAACAACAGTGAAGTTTTATCGGTTACTCGGAAGTTGAGGCTTGACCACCTCTCTGCCTTGACGGCTGAAGCGAATAATGGTATCTAATAACATAGCCTAAATGACAGAGTTGGGTCCAAGTCGACTTGCAAGTCAACAAGTCAAGTCATTTCTAAAATTTTGGAGGCAAGTCAAGTCCAAGTCAAGTCAGTGCTGCCTCAAGTCAAGTCAGCCGTCATACAAGTCACAAGTCAAGTCAAAGTCAAGTCGGAATGCAAGTAAAGTGGAAGACAACTTCAAAAAATTTTACATTTTCCAAAACATCACTTTTTTTTAGTAGGCACTCCAATCCATGAAAAACCTATGCCAAGGTGTAGCAGGGCATGCACATGTATGTTATGCAATCATGGTAAAGAACTAGTTTGTATAAGTAGAGTAGTAGGCCTATTATTGGCACTACGGTCGAGACTGGTCATATAGTATTATACACAGGTATATTTTAATGGCAATACAGTGTTACATAGCGTATAAACAGCATATGGTACAGCACAGAGTGTCCTCTGGCCAGTGCTGCAATTTAACTCTAGTAATTATCGCACTGTACATTGTATTCACTACTTACACCACACCTATGCTACACTTACACTACTTGCACTGTGTGTACTTGTGACTATGCATTGTCGTTGTGTAGTCTCACGTACACACAGCCTAGATATTCCCTGAGTTGTGTATCCTCATAGCTACTAGTAGCACTGATCTAGTAAAAATGATAAATAGGTAGGCGATTGAGACCTTTTTTCCATGTTGGCTAAACACTGTACAAAATTTTTATTTGCCAGATTGACTTGGCAGAACCCAACTCAGAATTACGAGTCCAAGTCAAATCAAGTCACATTGATGCGCAAGTCAAAGTCAAGTCAAGTCAGCAAGTTGGCAAGTCCAAGTCAAGTCGACTTGTGACTTGACTTGACTCAACTCTATGACTTGGACCCAGCTCTGCTAAATGATAATAGTTTTTTTAATGTAGTAGTCAGGTAATACATGTGTTCAAAGTGTGGTTATACGGGAGTATATGGTGTGTACTCACCTCAATTTGAGTGGTTATACGGCCAGTAGGCGTGCAACTTCATTTTAATAGCAGTTTTCTCTCCATACAGTCACTGTGGACTTGATAGTGTAATGGTAGAGTGCTTGTTTATCATTCATAAGGTCATGGCTTTGAATTTTACTAAAGAATGATTTTTTAAATTTTAGTAGTTCTCCACTTTCTTAGCTACTATAACATTAAGTGGATGGCTAGCTATACAATACAAATCTGTAGGATTGCTTGCACCATGTACCCACCTCATTTGTTCCACTTCGAACATTGTGTAGTACAGTTTGGTAGTTTGGTATGGCTATTGATTTATTACAGCGTCAGGGTGGCGCAGTTGTTAGCATGCATGCTCATCAATCGAGAGGTTTTATGAGTTCAAACCTCGGCTGTGACATTTTCACGCAAAAAACCTTCAGCAAGCCTTTCACCTTAAAACTACTGTGCCTGTTCAGAACAGGAGGTCCTGCATAGTGTCTCCATCAAACATGCACGTTAAAGAGAATCCAGGTGAATGAATACATCTGAGTTGGAAGTAGCGGGGATTGATTGAGTTCTCTTTTTTGTAACTATCTATCCATTAACCGAGGTCGAATTAGACAAGTTCCACTGTGTAATATCTAAGCTGACAGTGAAATTTGAGGGAAAATTAAATAAGAAATCATAGGCCTACCTGTTGAGATTCCTGCACATGATTGCCTGTGGATAAAGTAAGTTTAGTACAAAATTAGAATATTCATATGGTGGTGGTGGAATTTTAATATTAGGCCTATATTATGTTAAGTGGTGGTACCTCTGACTGTAATCCAATGTCCGGTGTTTCTTGCAGTTTGTTATTATGTATTGTTTCTAATTACAGATATAGGCAGGTATGCTGTTACCACCACATCATTTTTCATTTGATGCATTTATGAAAGCAGTAACAGTACAAACCAGATGGAAAACCTACAAAGCTTTTGGGAAAACGTCGGAAATAATTCAGCCTACCCATACATATAGCAAGGATGTTCTCATCTTCAAACACAATAAACCGTTTCGTCTACGTGCTGGAATGGCTTGTTTAGCAGGTATTTCTTGCTGTAATCTCTCGGTGCTTAGCCACCTAGGCTACACCAGTGTAATCAGGTTGAACTTATTCTCAAATCTTCTAATGTTTGTAAGTTTCTCAGCAATCAGAGACACCATTGTTGGTAATTGTGGCACTTCTAAGCTGTGTATTTCAAAGTGTATATTTTTCAATATTGCTCTATTCTGTAGGCATATCTGTATTCTTAGCCTCGGTGGGCTCAACCTTCAGCTTCATTGGAGAAAAATTGGCCTCTAAAGGGAAGAGCTCTACAAACCAAGAAGTTGATACAACGGAAACTAAGAAATATTTTCTTGATTTTTATAAATTTAAAAATGGAAAATATCATTTTGCAATCTCTACCTTTTTTTATGGACTAGGTAGGTTCAGTTAACACTCATCTATATACTGCCCAAGTTCAAGTTCTGCTATAATGCTCACTATCACATGTTTTGTATAAATAATAAGAATTATGTAAGAAAAACAATGTTGACAATACTTGATGGTATGATTGTATTTGTACATGGATATTATGTATATAATGTATGTTTTAGCGGTGCTATGTGGCTTGGGTATTGTGCTCATCCCTCCGAGGTATGTCAAAAGCATAGTGCTAATGAAAGGTGGTAAAACTGCTTGTGTGTCTACATATGCACCATTCGGTTCTACAAAGCATATAGTAGTCCCTTCAACACAGGTAAATAACAACATATTCTGTTATTGCATTACTAACAGTAGGTTATCTATTCAAACTAAAAACTAATTATCTAAAACTCGCATTATGTTATCTAGGCCGTCATGTAAGTTACTTATTTGTAGATCAATGCTACCCATCAGGTGCCTGCAGGTAGCTCTATGACCATTAAGATCGATAAATATAGAATTCCATATTATATCAGCGGCAACGGTGAGATCCTGAATACTGCCTTCATGAATGAACTACTAAGACGGTGACATTTAAATAAAGGACTGGATTTGGTATAGCCTTAGTTTCTCGGGCTCGTTAAGGGACATGATCCAAGCCTTATTTACTCAGGCTCGTTAAGGCACATGATTCACATATTTCTTGAAGTTGGCTAACTATTTTTTTAGAAAAAAGTTTATGTTGGCACCAGAACTGTATAAGGAACTGTATACGAATTAATGCTTGATACTTGCTTTTTTGTGATTTGTGTAAGATTATTGTCAGTATGTGTTTTATTTTATGTCGCCATCATAAAATAAATTTCATGAGCTGTCTGCTTACCAAAATGACATAGAATCATACGTGTATTTATGCAATTCTACATCTCTTTTTCCCCACATGGCTACATGTACATCATGCTCTTACACTACATAGCTGTTGATTTATGTATTACGGTTTATTTCATACATTGATGATACGGTTATGCCTTACAACTAATGGTGGTTATAATTTTGGAAATATCACATTAAAACACACAGTAATATTGATACAATGATAATACAGGGCGATGTCAAAATTAATTTAAAAATCCAACTTTACATTGTATTCACTCAAGGTAATACGAGACAGGGTAAATATTGCTCACTTATTGATGACACAAGTAAATAAATAGGTAAAGCATTCGCTAAGATAACACATGCACATATAGTCTCTTGGAGAAAGTAATAATTGCTGTAGGCACACGGTGCTTAAAAAATTCAACGCTGTGTAGTGTCCGATTCTGCTATTTCTCCCTCACTAGGAAGACACCAGTTCTATCCAACTCTTAAACATATCCGTATATGATGATGTAGTGTTTTCTGGTGGCTTACATACATACAGAGTAAGAGCTGCATATACTCCACTGGAGAAGTACTTAGCCTGTCTTCTCAATCTATAATATTCAGGGGTTGCATTCTCCTGATCAGTTAAGAGAGTGTTCGTCAGATCTAAGGCTAACTGTGAATGTTCTAAGGAGTGTAAGACATGACCCAGATGAAGGAGCAAATGAGAGATAGACAAGTGAACCTTGGCTAGTGACGCCATCTTGTGTTTAGATGGAGGAAGAGAGTCGTAGTAACAGAGAGCTGAATACAAACAGTTCCAACTCCTTCTGTACTGGTTCAAGTGTAGACAACACTGAGCTAGCAAGTAGCAGATTGTAGCCTTCTGCTCCTGGTAGTAGTTAGTCGGTAACTGTTTGAGGGCTAGTAGTAGGAACCCCTGAGCATGTTTATAGTCTGACGAAGTAATCATAGTCTCAGAAAGGCTAATCAACACTCTTCTGTACACCCTAGGATCAGGCGTGCTACTCTTACCTATCTGTACTAGTGCACTGGCATAGCAGTGCATGGAGTCTGTATATTGGTCTAATTTATGGTACAGTCTACCTAGCAAACGGTAGTTGTATGCTATATGTATGTGGTTCCTTTGGTCACCAATTGCAGCTTTAGTAGTGTCTAGTGACAAAGTGTTGTATCGAAATGAATTTGTATATTCACCTATATCAGCATACACATCACCTATGTGTCTATAAGCGAAGGCAATGAAAAGATTGTTTGCATCCACATTATTGATAGTTTTGAACATATTTATAGCTTTACCGTAGTAGTCTAGTGATGTTCTATACTCCTTTGCACTATGATAGGCAAAGGCAACATTGTGGTAAATAGTAGCTAGAGAAGAATTCATTGCTTTAGTTTCATATATCTGGAGTGCCTTCATGTAGTATTCTAAAGCCTTGCTGATTTCATCCAAATTGCTATATGCTACACCTATGTTGCTATAGCTATCAGCTATAGAGTTTTGTCTACCATCAGCACCATATACAGCTAGCTTCATTTCTAGTGATCTCATGTGATATTCTAACGCCTTGCTGTATTCACCCATGCTGTCATACACACAGCCAATATTGCTATGGCTAAGGGCTATATTAACGTGTACACCATCAGCACCATATATAGCTAAGGTCATATCTAGTGATTTCATGTGATATTCTAACGCTTTGCTGTATTCCCCCATGCTGTCATACACTAGACCAATACTGTTATAGTTGCTACCTATGCCAGCATGTGTGCAGTCTGCACCATGTATAGCAAGCTTCATATTTAATGCCTCCAAGTAGTATTCCAAGGCCTTGTTGTATTCGCCCATGTTTTTGTGCACTCTCCCAATATTGCCGTAACTGATAGCTATTGAATCATGTATGCAGTCAACACCATATTCAGCTAACTTCATAGTCAATGACTTCTTGTGATATTCTAAAGCCTTGCTGTATTCACCCATATTGTCGTATACTCCACCAACATTGCTGTAAGTTGTTGATATCAAGTCATTTGTACTATCAGCACCATATACAGCTAATTGCATATTTAGTGATTTCATTTGGTATTCCAAAGCCTTGTGGTTTTCGCCGATGCTGTAATACACTCCTCCAATATTGTTGTAACTAGCAGCTATAGAGATGTTTGTACTATCAGTACCATATGTAGCTATCTTCAAGTTCAGCGATTTTGTGTAGTATTCTAAAGCCTTGCTGTCTTGACGAATGCTGTAATACACCAAGCCAATATTGTTATAACTAGTAGCTATTGAGTCATTTGTACTATCAGCCCCATATACGGCGAAGTACATATCTAGTGATTTCTTGTGGTATTCTAAAGCCTTGCTGTATTCACCCATATTGTTATAAACAATCCCGATATCACCATACCTAGTAGCTATTGAATCGTGTGTACTAGTAGCACCATATACTTTAAGGTTCATATCTAGCGATTTGACGTAATATTCTAGTGCTTTGCTGTATCTACTCATCTGATTATACACCTCGCCAATACTGGCATATCCTGTAGCAATGCTGGGATTGTTTGTTAGAGTGAGTTTAGATATGTTTACAGCTCTGTTCTGTACAGCCAATCTTGATGACAGATTTCTAGAGTTGCCATGCAGGTCGTGAAATGTGCCCAGGTCTACATTATTGTAAAGTGTATGAATTACTTGCAAAGAGTTTTCATGATAAGCAAGAGCTTTGTCGTTATATCCCAGTTTAAGATAAACATCGCCAACATTCTTACAAAGTTCAACAAAGTCAGGGTCAAGGTTGCTACTTCCATCATTGACATTGGCTATATTTAAGGCCATCTCAACGTCTCTCAAAGCCTGCTGATTTTCCCCTCTCATAGAGTTCACTTTAGCCCGACTACTAACAATAATAGCTTGCTGCTGGACAAAAGACCCATGTTCACCTAATCTCGACAACATATCCAGTGTCTTGTTGAAATGTTCAATGGATTCATCAAAATTATTCAAAGCAGCGTATATCTCTGCAAGGTTTTTCAAGCAGTTAGCTATGTCCATATGATCAGTATGCTCATTAAATAGCGAGGTCGTCATATTTAGCGCTTTGGTGTAATAGTCTAGGGCTAGTGGATACCTCCCTGTTTGCTGGCATAGTTGACCAAAGTTGGTGTACAAGCACGCTAGATCTGGGTGGCTCGTCCCTTCAGAATGAATGGCATTGAACTGGGCCTGTGCTTCCTTGAAATATTTTGTAGCCTTTGGAAAATTCTTATTTTCTAGTGCAATTTCACCAAGAGAACTCATGAGCTGCATGTGAACATAACGATCCCCGACTACCTTGTCTTGAAGTGATTCATATATATGAAGGCTAGTCGCCATCACATCTTCAGCTTCAACATACAATTTCAGATGTTTGTAATTTTCACCGAGAGTTCTATAGGCATATGCCATTGCTAGGAACATTTTTCTTTCTCTCACTGATAGGGTGCAAGAGGTTTTCAGTTTCTCCAAAACATGGTCGTGCAATGAACAATGCTTCTCTATAGCAGATTCGCATATCAAAATTTTAAAAATTTCAGCCAGAGAATGATTGGATTCAATATAGCTGTGAGACATGTTCAATGAATCAGAGTAAAATATTTTCCAACGGATACTTTCCACCAGATCCTCTTCATTGTCGATGAGCCACTTGAAATATATGGTAGACTGCGTGTAGTTTCTTGACGCACAGAGAAGAAAAGAAACTAGCTCAATTAGGTGTTTGTTCAATATCTTGGAATCGATGACCTCATTTGGGTGGGCTCCTGGGTAGTCTTGGACAGCGCACAAAATTTTAAGTAACTTGTTGGGCTCATTGGGAAGAAATCTCTGATTGATAGCAATATGAAGTTCTTCCAAAGCACCTTCATAGTCACCAGCAAAGAACATAACCTCTACCTTTACCACAGCTGAAAAGTTGAAAATTTCAGTGCCCTCAAACAGAGTTTTAACTACGTTTGTCTTGATGGCACATGGACCTTGTGATAAGGCACCTATTTTGGGTTGTAGTGCTGTTTTCAGTGGTATGAGCAAGCACCCTAGCAGAACAAATAGTTTTCGCGGGATGTGGTATAACGTCTTGAGGGCGTCAGATGTACATGTGTAGAGAGAAAGATGTTCTGATCGGTAGTTCAATGCTAAATACGAGCGAGTCCTGATATAGATTGATAAAGCTAGCACCAAAGTCAAGTAAGAAGTTGTTTCAGCTGACAATATACCATCAGCCTGTAATGTAAAAATCGCATCCCATGGATAGCATGAGTCTAACGATAATGACATCCTAATGTGATCCGCAAGCAGGGTTGGATATCTAAATATGTCTGATTTGACCTTGATATTTGTGTTGTCTGGAGGACCATAATGCTTCATTCTGGGAAGGAAGCTGTAATTTTGTAGATCTTGCTTTAAAACTTCTATTCTTTTCTGGATTCCTTTTGCTGTGGTTGTATAGTCTATCAAGATTTTGTGCATCGCCTCCACTGCTTCAATATAAAGCTGTTCTCCACCATCAGAAGTATAAATCAAAGTTTTTGAAGATAAAAGATCATCAATATCAGCCAACGTGCTTGATGCTAGCTTTTCGCGATAAAGTTCAATTAGTTCCTCTAAAGTCAATATTAAGCTTTGGCCACCATTCCCTTTGCCTGTTGGAATGTGGCCTGCTTTTGGCGAAATCCCATCAATATGGATTCCTATATTCGATTGCGCTTTTGGTTTACCAACCATTTCTTGAATATTGAAAATCTGCAGTGGAGACTCACCAAGGTTTCCAATTTGAAAGTAATTGTCAACAGCTAGCTTAGTAAAGTACTCCAACTCTGAATTAGATTTAACAATAAATGCATATTCGAGATCTGAGTATGGTGTAGCTACACCACGTGCCACTGATCCCAAGCCAATAACAGCAAATGGATACGGTGTATTTATTCCTAACTTGCTCAAATTATTGACACTTGATTTGAAAATCTCACTCATAAAAGCAATGAAGTCATTGCTGCATTCTTTACTAGCTGTCAAAATTTCTTGCGACACCTTGTTGACTGTAGTAAAATCTTTCCTTTGAAGAATTTTATCGACATTTAGTCGACTCTCTACATTTAGGGCTACAAAGTTTTCTTTAGTCTTACTTCTATAGTCATCAAGCAGCCGTCGATGTCTCTGTATTTCATTTTGATGCTGGTGATAGGTAAGTGGGTGTCTACCCTCATACCAAGCTTGTTCGATTTGGTAAACTGTTTTCCTCCGCTCTTCTGTACACTGTCTGAACAATAATCTGTTTGCAAGTCCATGAGCCTAAAACATATAGTTGACAATTACCCTGGGTTATGACTTCTGACATTTTTCTCACGTTTTGTGAATAACATTGACTGATTATTGATTGGTACTCCTTGGTACTACAGATATACAAGTACATTGTACATGTAGATTAAAGGTGGAGCGGGTCAGTATCTGGTTTTATGCGTGGCTAAGTGATGTAACAGTAAAAAATTAACTAGGTGGTCCATTGAAATGGATTGAACTAGCCACACCCCCATCAAGTCGGTATAATTTATTATTAGCTAGAATGCTCTCTGCATTGACATTTGACATTCCAAAGTGTTGATATACATATCCAGTGATAAAACTACAATAGGGCAGTGTGATAGAATCTTACAATAATTTTCTGCTAGAACTATGTGGGCTAAGCCTACAATAGCCCTCTCTCAACTCTACCTCTGTGACTCCATGAACATCATAATTGTAGTGAGCCAGACAATATCTACTATTAGTCTACAGCATGACTTTGTCGATAGAATTCCATGTGCATTCAAGTTGATAAATAGTTGTGAATTATTCTTTTCTGTGAAAGGCCAATAGTAGACTTTTTGCGTATTAATCAGCTTTCTATGATAGTATTACCTACGTCACACCGCCTGACTTACAGACCTGCCAACTCTCACGCATTGAGCGTGAGATTCAAGCAATTGCCCCATAGCTCAAGCTCTCACTCCCTTCTCACTCTTTTGCCCCATCAAAGCAATAAAAAATTATTTTTTGCCCCATTATAGAGTAATAAAAAAGGTTGTTTTTGCCTCATTTTGCTCTACTTACTTGCTATCCTCAAGCCACAAAACTCACACAAAGTGTACACAGCACAGTTCATTGGCATTGCCATAATAGCCTTTATTTCATTCATATGGAGCATCAATTTATCTGTTGGGATACAGAGATACCCCTTACTAACTTACTACTTACTAACTACCACAACGCTTAGGCACCTACCATAAATGATAATCTGAATTCAACTATAATATTAAATGATATGATAGTCATAATATACTAAAGTAAAGGCCTACTTATTAAAACATTATTTTATATTATCAGTTGTATCAGTGAGCTAAGCCTAACTAGTATCTGCACTACTGTAATTTGTGCAGTGACAGTGAGATAGAATGGAATGGCGAGAAAGTGTTAGTATATCAAATTTAATAAAAGAAACTAATCTAACCATCAAATCGCCAGAGTTCCAGGGTAGATTGGCTCTGAGGCAGACTATTTTGTACCTGATAGTACTATTGCTAAATGAGATGTAATTGACCTTATTGTTACACACTGAAGTTTTTTTTTGTATAGACATGAGAAATACTGAATTATACAGAGGAATAAATGAATGCATTGGAAAATGCGATCACTATAATACTTCAACATTTTTAAAAATGAGATAACCAGGTTTTGGGTAAAGATGGAGAAACATCAAAAAAGTTTAAGCTAATAAGCTATCTGGCTCTCACATTGGCCCTTATACCCCTTGTACATAATTCAACACCATGCCAAACTGCCTTCCTAAAGACGACGCTCAGCAATATAATTATAAAATGTGCTAGTCCCTCAGATTATTTTCACCCATCAGAAGAATGATAGTCTTAAGAAAACGGTCAAATCTGGCACTGAGTACAGCTTGTTTCTGCAAGTGTGGTCCTATCATGCATATGTATATTATTGTGCATGCATAGTTCCGACCCCGGTTTCCAAGTCCAAGCTTGTATAACTTATTTTGAACTAACACTGTTTACTCCGGGCACTCAATTCCACAGGCTGGAAAACTCCTAGGTAATACTTTGGGTTTCTATTAAGAATGCAGAGCATGTAAGAAGATAGAGATAACTGTATTGTAATCCAAGGCAGAAAAATGTGGCACCTTTTATAAAAGAACTGGCTCTGTCTAGAGTCTGAGGGACGAATGGGCCATTTGTTTCCAACTAATTATTCTACAAAAACTTCGGAGCCAATGCACCATCAACGACGACTAGGACATAATAACAACACCCAAGGGTTCGGCATAAGATGTCAGCCCTTGCAAGTCATGTAGAGGATTGCGATCTATGTAAACAATTGTTTAATAGCTCTCGGCCCATAATAGATGACAGTCAATTCCAGTCAGCAATGAAGTCAACAAAACATGGCTCAACAAGAAATACACATAAAATAAACTCATACAACTAAAGTATGGTTGAGAGATGTAGGGCCTACAGTATAGAGGCAGGCGCAACTTTATGCTTTTTGGTCATAACCAGGGTTATTCAGCAAAATTTAAGATGGAGAAGTTGGCTTCTCCATTACAAATGGTGTCAGCCCAACCACAAACAGACCTAAAGGTACATGAAGCTATGCACTATTGCACTAACAGACAGTATAACACATGCAATTGCAGTTGGTCAACTATGCGATATAGAGATTGCATTTACAGTTCATCGCAATAAAATATGTAGACCTACAACTTGTTTTATCCACTTTCTACCAATGTGCATCAAATCATTAGTAAGAAACTTCTTGGTAATATGTATAACTATAGATAAATTATGTTTAAAGATATTTGGATCTTTGTACCACATGGTTGTAAGCTCATCATAAGCAGACCAATTAACTGCTGACGCATTGGAGGACGTAAGCTTTTACTACAACTTAACAAGTTGAAACTGAATTTTATGTAATTACATTAGGCTACACAATTCTCTCAGATGTTGTTACAGTAATAGAAGGGGCAAAGGCTAAATACATACTGGTCTCTTGTAAGACTACATTATTTTCACCAACTTGCTAAATTACTAATTTAAAAGAAGCGTTACCAAACAACCAGTGGTCAAAGTTGGGGGGTCGTGGGGGACGCAGTCCCCCCACCACAAATTTCAGGGGGTCCCTCAGACTGATAGACTCCTACAGATTACTATTATAATAATAATACTAATTGGACCATGTTTTACCTTTAATCTTGGACCATATTTTAACCTGAAGTTCTTTGATTTTGCATCAATTCGGTGTCGAATTTTGATAAAGTTTCCAATTTCCGGGAGGGCGCTCAGGCGCCCCTCCCGGACCCTCCCCGCCGGCGCGCTTCGCATCTTCAAGTGACTATGTTTGCTACCCAAGAGACCCCCACCTCTCTCCTTAGACTTTGGCCACTGCAAACAACTACAATTATTTGCACTCATGGCCATTATTACTAACTACTACTAGATTTTATTTTACATAACAACAAGTCACAATCTATTAATTGGTCTACAAGTACTATAACTATTAAATCTTATTTTTTATTTTCTGCCAAATTTACAAGCATGCTAGCAGCTAGTAATTAAATTATATTAATAATGATTTTCATATCTTTTATAATCATAATGATTATAATAATTAGTTCAGAGGCTTTGTGAGTGCCCCAATAAAAACAGTGTTTGCCCCTTTTATGCAACTCGCTCCATTGCCCCACCCCTAGGTTGGCAGGTCTGCTGACTTACATAGGTCCGACCTTTTTGTGGCGACCCACGGGTACCTATTATTATGTCCTAGTTGTCCCTCTCGATGGTATATCGGGCCTGAGGTTTTTCTGAAAAAGAATTATTCAATGAGCAATTCTTGTGGCCGACGATGGCCCTTCAACCCATCAGCCCATCAGCCCTTTAGGTCCTGCGGCAGAAGTTAGTTTTGTAAAAGAAGCCGCTTCTCTTTTATTAGAGTCAGTCGCCATTTAGACTTCAATAAAGCTACATCTCTATATTTATTTGTCGTTCTTTAGACTATTCGAGGAGTCTCTCGGCTTAGTAAGTCCCCTATGGAACTGAAGCTCAGAGCCACTCGGATAGTTAGGGTAGGCATATACTCTCGAAACTAATGCTTAGGGAGTACATAATATTAATAGAGAAGAAAATATAACAGTCGGACCTGTTGGTCACTTGAATAAGAACAAGGTTTGAGGATTCTCCCAATGAATGAGCTTTGCTAGGTTGCCCCTCAGCTCTACAGCAAGTTCAGTGCTACCACAATATTTATATCTATGATATTATGGTTGAATGTATACGAAACATACATTTCTCAGTAGCAGCCATTAATACAATGGATTTATCCTATGCAGATGTCAAGCTACTCAACAAAAGTTTAGAGAAGCAAGCACAAACCAAGACTACATTTTCTTAAGGTTTATGTTCATGGCGGAGGATTGTGAGTTGTGAGTGTGACCCATGTAAACAATTGGTTTATAATTAATACATGTACATACACACACATCTGCTCTTGGCCCATAAGAGATAATAACTGAAGTTAGCTACAATACACTCTCAAGTCACTCGTCAGTAACAATAAATCATGGAACTAGTATAAAGGTATAATTTGATATGTACATTATAATACGTGCAGTGTCAGGAGATCAATTATGCTACAGAGATTGTATTCACAGTTTACTGCAATATTCCCTTGTGGGAGGGGCGATCCATGGGCATTTTTAAGTTGTCCCTCGCAAGTTATTTCCCCCTCCTCTTTATTCCCCAGGGTGTAACACTTTTCTCAACTTTGGGTGTTCAAATAATTTTTATTACGATCATTGTGAAAGTATTTTCAGCTGGTCCCAGCAAAGGTGATTTCGTAAAGGATCGCTGGCATTAATAGAAATCTGGAAGTTCTTTGGTTAACCGCACAGTCATCATTCTCATACAATGACTACTGAAAATGAATACATTTTAACTTTGGACATATGCAGTCTTAGTTATTGCCTATTATTCAGAACTTGCATGTACTAATTAAAGTTGCTAAAACCATTTTATGTTAATAATTGCCCTCTCCCTGTTGGTTGTGAAATTCATCTACATACATGTACCTGCTCTATGGTACACACCAAAGAGTCTGTAGCCAAATTAGGATTTTCAAATAGATATTACAGAGATTTGGGACCGAAAAATAATCAATGGTTGTATTGTATCACATTGTATTGTATAGCTTTATAATAAAAATATTTGGTCACCAAGTGTGGAAAGAGGGGTGTTACATACAGGAGAAAAGGAAGAGTGCGAAAGATTGAGAGAGGACAACTTCTAAATATGATGCATAGCTTATGGGTGCTCATGAGAGAGAGAAGTACTGCAGTACACAACTCTATGTGCAGAGCTGCATAGAATTCGGACTTGAAGTCAATAAGTCATTTCTAAAATTTTGGAGTCAAGTTAAATCAAAGACATCAAGTGGAAGAAAGCTTTGAAAAATTCCACGCTTCCAAGAACATTTCACATTTTTCTTCTAGTAGACATCTAAATCCATGTAGAACTGATAATATAGTAAATTCTAAATGTATTAGTATGATGGAAAATAAAATAGGAAGTTAGAAGAAAGCACATACTTGAGATTCCGACTCAAACAGGCTTTTCCTCTCTGATAACAGTAAACTGAACTACCGGCCGCATAGTCATGCAATGCCAATGGAAGTACAACGAACTATAGCAAGTGGTTCTAGTCTTACACTTATAATCCTTCATTGGGAGTTGTCCTCTCAAATACACACAAGGAGAGACAGGTGTATGATTACATCTGGTGAAACTCGTTAGGATAACTCGGCAAACCGACAAGTCATTCACTTTTTCAAGACAAGTACATGTAGAAAAAGTTAATGACTTGTCGGTTTGCCGAGTTATCCTAACGAATTTCACCAGATGTAATCATAAATCTGTCATGTAGATGAGTCCCAAGTCAAATCATCAAGTCAGGCTACTACTATGACTTGGACCTAGTTCTGTTTATGTACACAGTATGTACACAGTATGTACACAGTAAGTACACAGTATGCACACAGTATGTACACAGTAAGTACACAGTAAGTATACAGTAAGTACACAGTAAATACACAGTATGTACACAGTAAGTATACAGTAAGTACACAGTATGTACACAGTAAGTACACAGTATGTATACAGTAAGTACACAGTATGTATAAGATATCTGAGTGAGTAAACATAGAATACAACCTCACCTTAAGATGATCCAACCAGTTCCTACTACTAGCAGCTTTCAACACATACTTTCTAACCCAGTTATCTAGTTCCTCTAGTGGAGGATACTCACTCATGGTATTTCACTGAAAAATGACCATATTCAGTGCATTGCATGTATATACAGTATATTACAGACCTTTCACATTCCTAATGCACATTACAATATAGTTATAGTACATGGTCGAAGACAGGCTGAACTGTTTTACTAACAGTTCGCTAAAAACTTTCCATATTGTGTATGTAGAGTTTAGAGACAGCAATCATACTACCGGATGTTTCGCAACTGATTCACAGACACGGTTGTAAAAAGCCATGTTTTCAAACATGCAATTTAGAACAATTGAGCATATGCTATTGCATTATTCCTCATTATGAGCCATGTCAATTAAAAGCGTCAATTTATAGGAACACAGTCAACCAAAGCAGCTGTTCGGTGGCTGAACATACTAGTTTTGCAGTTCAAGTATATTGTACTCGTAGTATACCAAAACTCTTCAAATGAAAGTCTGATATTTTCTCAAGTCGCAGGAACTTTTACCTGTCTGTACTGTAGGGGCCATAACATAACAGTCTGTTGCTAATTGACAGTAATATTGCCCCCTCCCCTTTCACCATTTATAACTGATGCAACAAATTTTGAAATTTCTCACCTGGCTCATCTACCATACCTCTGCATCCAGGTTCTTATAAGCTATGTTACGTCTTTGCAAGGTTCCATGGGTATGCATTGAGCGTAATCCTGGTGCCTACACATACAAAAGCATTCAAATTCACCTTTTGGTATGAGTCAAGTGAAAGTTCTAGCTATTCATGAAGTAGCTTACATGCATACAAAATAGTTATAGCTGCTGTTGTCACACATATGATTTACGTGTAAAAGTTGATTTGTCAATTATACGCTTAGCAATTACGAGCACAAAGCAAAAACCTGATAAGTACCTTACTTAGCAAGAGGCTCCTTTTCAGCTAAGACTTTTGCACCCCAGCCAGCCTAAATTGGACACCTCTATCCAAACGCCGAATCATCTCCACCTTTCTTGCCAGATAATGCCAGCAGGATGGTATGTACTAAAGCGTCCTATGGCCAACATGTTACGACAGTAAAAGTGAAGCCAGCGAATAGAACATGTCACTACTCACTAGAGTACACACATTATGATGAGTAGATGGTAGCTGTGTTTTAGCCAAACTAGAAACAACCTACCTCATCTCACAGCAACATATCCACAATGCACTGTAACATGCAGTGGGCAGTTACCCACAATGCACTGTAACATGCAGTGGGCAGTTACTCACTTGCTAGCTTGTATAATATGTCAGCCCTTACCAAATAGATGGCTGCAGTGTTGTGTCTCCCTTACACTTCTCTCCACACACCTGTCAGATGCTCTACTACAAGTGACTAAAATAACCAATGGTGCCGCAGAGCTTTCACAGGGCAGCGAGGTGATGTACACACCCAGTGCTATATTCAGTATATTTCACATACAAAGTAACTATTACTTTATATTATTTACATGGCCAACAAAATAACCAATCATATGTTTCTTTTCAATATCACAAGTGAACACATTCTTAGCACACAGTGACTAGGCATACAATATACAATATAATATTATCATGTACAAGCCTTGTATGTAAGCACTCAAGTGTAATATGAAATTGGTTCTCATTGTTCAGCCCTTTTTATAATCCTTCATGTGGGAGCTCACTGAATTCAATGAACACTCCTAGTAGTTTGCTACTGAAATACAAATAATGATCTTTGCTTCATCTTTATGATAAGTTTACTCTCACTGCAAGGTATGAAAAGGGCATTACACACTACATCTAGTATATATCATCTGGTTGCATGCAGTAGCAATTATATTGACAGCTATTCCAAGTTGCCAGAATATTTACACATCACCTGCAGTTATCCCATCACTTGTTCAGTTTACTGATGTTAATGATGGGGTATTGACAGCCTACACAATAGTTATAATATATACATGTATATAGTCAACCAGAGTAAACAATCCTACAAAGAGAAGCTAACTCCTACTCAACTATAAACCCCAGAGTAGAGTTATCCATACGTCCATCATATCATTATATAGTGACACATATTGATAGAATACTGTAGGTTGTATACACATCATAAAGGTAGAAACTGGTAATAATATTCTAGCTAACATCATTACAGTTACACGTGGCTACAATTCTCACTGTACGGCAGACCAGTGACATGTGATAGCAATAAGTTGCCAGTTCTTATATGGTCAGTGTGATGATGTATCACCAAGTAGCCTGGGTTCTAAACTCATCAAATCACAGGATGGATACGTTGGTTGATATATTAGTGGCCACCAGTGCATTGCTATACCAGTATTGATACAGCATGTACTTGCTAACTTTTCTGGTATTATCCAATGGGAACATTGTAGTGTTACAACTTTCACCTGCGTGTGTACTACTGTGGCCTGCATGTACACTACTATGGCCTGCATGTGCACTACTAATTGCCTGCATGTGCACTACTATGGCCTGCATGTGCACTACTATGGCCTGCATGTGCACTACTATGGCCTGCATGTGCACTATATGGCCTGCATGTGCACTACTATGGCCTGCATGTGCACTACTATGGCCTGCATGTACACTACTATGGCCTGCATGTGCACTACTATGGCCTGCATGTGCACTACTATGGCCTGCATGTGCACTACTATGGCCTGCATGTGCACTACTATGGCCTGCATGTGCACTTCTATAGCCTGCATGTGCACTACTAATTGCCTGCATGCGCACTACTATGGCCTGCATGTGTACTACTATGGCCTGCATGTGCACTACTAATTGCCTGCATGTGCACTGCTATGGCCTGCATGTGCACTACTATGGCCTGCATGTGCACTACTATGGCCTGCATGTGCACTTCTATGGCCTGCATGTGCACTACTATGGCCTGCATGTGCACTACTATGGCCTGCATGTGCACTTCTATAGCCTGCATGTGCACTACTAATTGCCTGCATGCGCACTACTATGGCCTGCATGTGTACTACTATGGCCTGCATGTGCACTACTAATTGCCTGCATGTGCACTGCTATGGCCTGCATGTGCACTACTATGGCCTGCATGTGCACTACTATGGCCTGCATGTGCACTTCTATGGCCTGCATGTGCACTACTATGGCCTGCATGTGCACTACTAATTGCCTGCATGTGCACTACTATGGCCTGCATGTGCACTACTATGGCCTGCATGTGCACTACTATGGCCTGCATGTGCACTACTATGGCCTGCATGTGCACTACTATGGCCTGCATGTGCACTACTATGACCTGCATGTGCACTACTATGGCCTGCATGTGCACTACTATGGTCTGCATGTGCATTACTATGGCCTGCATGTGCACTACTATGGCCTGCATGTGCACTACTATGGCCTGCATGTGCACTATTTTGGCCTGCATGTGCACTACTATGGCCTACATGTGCACAACTATGGCCTGCATGTGCATTACTATGGCCTGCATGTGCACTACTATGGCCTGCATGTGCACGAATAATGGCCTGCGTCTGCATTACTATGTCCTGCATGTGCACTACTATGGCCTGCATGTGCACTACTATGGCCTGCATGTGCACTACTATGGCCTGCATGTGCACTACTATGACCTGCATGTGCACTACTATGTCCTGCATGTGCACTACTATGGCCTGCATGTGCACTACTATGGCCTGCATGTGCACTACTATGACCTGCATGTGCACTACTATGGCCTGCATGTGCACTACTATGGCCTGCATGTGCACTACTATGGCCTGCATGTGCACTACTATGACCTGCATGTGCACTACTATGGCCTGCATGTGCACTACTATGGTCTGCATGTGCATTACTATGGCCTGCATGTGCATTACTATGGCCTGCATGTGCACTACTATGGCCTGCATGTGCACTACTATGGCCTGCATGTGCACTACTATGGCCTGCATGTGCACTATTTTGGCCTGCATGTGCACTAAATTGTACACCTACTGCATTACTACACTGCACTACTCACTGCATGATATAACATACATTATACATGTACAATGTACATAAGGCCTACCACTAACACTGTTTGGTACCAATAACATCATGTCAGAGCCAAGTAAATTCACAATGATTTGTTATAAATATATTTTTATTGTATTTAGAATCAGGCAGATTAAAAAATAAAAAGACGTAAGCGAATATAATAATAATGCCTATGTTTTATTTGGTTTACTAGGTGGGTTACTAGATGCATTAGACTGAGTATCAGTCCATTCATCAGGGTTAATATCAAAGTCCACCATATACTGCTGTGTGTACCGCCACTGTCCAAGAACACCAATGTCGACGATATACCGGGGCCACTCGGACCACGTCATCTGTATATCCTTGCACTGTGCCTCATACAAGTCTATATACTTAGGGTGTTCACTAACCCATATCAAACTAAACACACCAAAACTAAACCTCCGTAGTCTTCCGTGACTGTGGTAGTCTAGTATTGTCTGAACTTGCCTACACTTCTCCTTATTCCTAAGGGCGACGCCCACTTCTGCAAGGTCACTAGTTAGTACTGCCAGGTGCCCCTCATAGTCATCCATAGATGGATTGTGGGTATACAAATAACTAGTGGCAGCGGTTAACAAACCATAGAAAGTCGTTCTCATTGGCTTCTCCCTCACATAGTCTTTGGTATCGGTGATTGCGTTCTTATAATCCTCAACGATTCGTTTCAGATGTCCCACTGAAAGTAGCCAATATAGAGAATTATTACACACCAGTAATGCAATTCATGATCCTCTATGTAGAAAACAAGGATTCTAGGTTTCAGTGTGACCACTGACGGAACCAGTGGGTGTAACTGAGTGCTCATGTGCCCAGTACCTCTCGCAGTGTTGTTACCAGAAATGTCTGCAAGTTTTGTTTTAGAAACTCTGAGTTGAGACTTTACAAAAAGTGATTTGTTACTAAAAAAGAATTGACTTGTGCAACTCAATTCTTTTTAGTGACAAATGACAACTTTCAAGTTAAAAGTTAAATCTTTAGGCTACATGTCCCCAGAAACGCAAGTTTTGATCAAGCTGCTAGATCAACTACATGTCAAGCTACAATTCAATTCATTTCTTGTTTAGCACAAGTTCTGTTTATAGAGTTATTAGGCTATTATTTAGGTTTTGATGAAATATTGTGACTAAATGGTGGCAGAAGTTCAAACTTCAAAGCAAAACGTCACTTTTTTAGTGTAAAACTTGTCAGAATTTCACTAATTTTTATTGTGGTTATTTCTTTTTATTGTTACTTACAACTTCTCAATGAGTTAATGAATGTTTTAACATAGTGATGTACGAGCAAAGTACCATGGAGGCAATGAGACACATCATTGACAATTTTTAATTAACATTTTACTCATGGCTCAAGATATTATGAAATAGTGAAAAGGACCGAGAGAGAGCCGTCATCTGCAGTTGCTGAATTGAAGGCAGTATAGTTAGAACTCTCTACACTCGTTTTATAACGATATTCATCTAATACATAATGTCTTCGATCTATCTGCAGTTAAAACTGCTCTGCAACCACCATAGTTTATTTACCTGCAGAATAAAGCTTCTTAAAGCTGGCACATGGATGTTATAATTAAGATGGATGGCTTTACTATCCCATAATGAATTACACTAAAGCTCCCTAGACTTGGGTAACGCATCTAAAGCCTATGTAGATCTGGGGATTCTACTGAAGTTATTAAGCTGGTAGGTTACCTGCCACAATAGCCCTTAAAGAATTAAAATAATGTTATGAAACTTGGGTGACTTTACAGAAGTTTATATTTATAACCCAAACAGCTACAACTCTCTTGAAATCATACCAGGTGGTGCATGCAAACTTATCTTGTTCAAGAGAGTATCATCTCCCACTCTAAGTTACACTCTTGGTGGCAGCAAACTACATTGTAAGATGTGGCAATGAGACAAAATACCTGGGCATACTTGGGTCTATGCTGTAAAACCTGAAAATCGAGAAACACCACCAAAGATTTATGATGCGAAGTACTAGGCTGTAAGAAGTATTCCTTCTGTGAAGCATCCAAAAAAGGCATACTAGTGACTGCCGACCAATGCTGGAATGTCAATATGGTGATACAATCTTCAGACAACGCAACCTGACACTAATGTAATACTAATGAACCGGGGAGAACACTACACACAGATTTACCATTTATTGAAGAGGAGTCTACTCCCCACTCTGACTCTCTTACTCACTGAATTGAATAGAGTAAGAATTTAATCATAATCTCATAATGGTAATCATAGTTCATAGATGAAATGCAAATTTTGACTAAACAAATGAAAATTTTACAGTGAGTATCTATTTCGCTTAGGCGTACAACTTTTTTTTTACTTTCTATTTTAAACTTTAACGTACAGAAAAGGTAACGTCTTCCGTCTTCTTCTTTAGAACGTACTAGAGCGTGATGCAAGGGGTATGCCTCATCTGGTTTTGCCAAGATTACTGTGGTCATATGTTCATGTTATGCTAACATGTTACAAGTTAATATATATTTGTTGCTATGTTTATTGCAGCAATTGTGACTTGAGTTCACGTATAGTCTTGGGCAGGAAGCTACCATGGTAGGCTGAAGTGTTTGCATAAATAGTGGGTGGGTCACCTTTTGTAGTAGCTTTAGTGACAATTGCATCAGCAGGATGATTGTTCATGAGCCCATCATAAGTATTAGCAAGAGCTTCGTAGTGTTCTTCATTCGCCAAAATGCGAAAGAGGAGGTTGTATCGGTTCTTCCTGCGGCGGTTGCTAAGCGTATCGAGATTAGGTTCCTTGAGGACAGCCGATATGCTAACTCTACCTTTTAAGTTACAGATGTAGTGCACAGCACTGTTTTGTACCATTTCAATGTTGGTAATTTGGTATTCATGGACGGGATCCCAGACGGCAGATGCATATTCCATGTGTGGCCGACAGAGACTAGTGTATGCAAGTAGTTTAGCATCTTTGGTTGATCCGTGGAGTGCCCTCCTAACCATACCCAGTTGTCGTTTAGCTTTGGTAATTTTTGAACTAGTCTAATGTGAGAGGTGAACTTTAGATTAGACTGGATGATCATGAATTCAAAATGAAAATTGAAATTCATTTCCTCATTCATTCATTTTACCACATAGAATTTATTTACTAGGTTTAGCAATTTTCAAAATAACTATCTGGTAAGAATTTCCAAAGCTACATTTACATGTAACCAATCAATCCAATCGTGATTGAGTGGGCTATCTCTATCTATTGACTATTGGATTGGTCAATCTCAAAGTCAATGGAAGAGACATGCTGTGTAGCATATGAAGCCAAAGCTAAACCTGGCAATGTCGCACCATTTACCTATTCTTTTTCTAATGGGTTCTTTGTCAGCTTTGACTATATTTGCAGTCTTGGGGAGTACATTAGCTGTCGAACAGTATAGACGACTAGGTGATAGAGCTTTTGTGCAACAAAATTTTACAACCATGGGCGCCGCCATGTTTTCAAGGAATAACTGCAGCAGCTTTACTGCTTTGCCCAAACACCTAACAACAAATACTTTTTAAGTAAACGGGACCTTCGCGAATCCATCGCGGAGGTTACGTTATGTTCACCCTCTTCACTAGTAATCTTTACCATGACTCTAGGTCTACCGGATGCCCAGATTTAATGCAGAATACTAACATGTCAACAAATTTAAAGGACAAAACCACTCCTCAATAAAGAAGATCACCAAATCAATAAGCTTATCATTATGACTTTGTGTGGAGCCTAGCTATTCTCAGCCCAATTGGCAATTATAATATAATTTAATTTTAAGAAGTTTGCATCAAATGCTGAAAACTGCCAAGCATTCAGGATAAAATTGAATTAATTTATAATTAATCAACTTCAACTTCACTTGATTAAACATAACATCTCTGATTCTCTCTCTTCTCTTGTCCTTGTGCATCTGTTTAAGTGTTTGGGTAGAAAGAATCAAGGATTTGAATCCAAATCATGAGACCGGGTGTTATATCACTCACCAGGTAGACCAAGAAGTAAGAAGTGGCTCCAATACGCTGCTCTTCTACTTGTATACCATTCAGTGCTATACAAGCCTTGTAAGCTTTGATCACCTGATGCTAAGACCTTTAATCTCCTATACCCCTGTATACATCATTAAGCAGGGGCAGCCAGATGTCATTATATAACACTGGGTCATTCTGAATCTGATCTCAAAACACTTACCGTGAATATCTTCAATCATATCATTATCAAGTCATTAGCTTAACTATTAAATTATTTATAATCTTTATGTTATCATTACAATTATTAAATTATATTAATATTAAATATAAATATTTTATTATTATTTATCACTTGTCAGATCAATCAGATCACCCACACCTGAAGAATAGTCATAGTGAATATGATGAATAATATAACAATTACCTATCAATGAATATATAACAATCACCGCCACTTTTTACCTCAGCATCCATAGTATATTCTATTTAACCTAGTATATGACTTGAATGCCCCATAATTAAAACATTGTGCTACAATTGGCAAGCCAGGGTTTACAGCATACTGCTTTTTTGCACTTGGTCAGTAGCTATGAATCTCATATCCCGAATCCTTCTAGAGAGGAAACTGTCATAGTAGGTCATAGTATCATGAGTGCAGTCTCCAATAATTTCATTTTAACCAGACAGCAGTGTTCTACGGTACTCTTGATTTTGAAAAGTTTTATGCAGCAGGTGGCTCAATGGTTTCATTTCCTATCTGCAAGTGGTACTAAGCCAAGTAGATTTCTGACTTCAGTAGCACTTTCACATTCGCTGAGACTACTGATAAAGTGAACTGCCTCCCTCCGGATATTTTCGACTTATTTAATGGTTTACTTGTTTGTTGGGGTCCATGCACTGTTTTTATATTTCAGAATAGGTCTACCTAGGATAGTGTATGCCAAAAGCCAACTGTTGGTTGGTGTAGATTATTTTCTTTTCGCCATTGGTTCACACATATGAAGGATGGCCCAAATAAATATTCCTATTGCTTCAAATGGGCACACCCCTTATGCCCCTCAATGTTTTACTGTAATTATGATCTCCATGAAAGCCTACGTAATGTCAATAAAGTTGTAAGCCATCCCATTTATCTCTGTGACTGTGAAGCTGTTTCAATACTTTGATGGAAATCACATTCTCCTGAATAAGCAACATGGATTTGATGACAAAAGGAACTGTGTGATCCAACTATTGGTTACAGTCCTCTGTATCAGCGAGCTTGTAGATGCATTTATTCTAGACTTCTGTAAAGTATTTGATAAGGGAAGTCGCGCCTAGCTGGTATACAAATTGCAACATCGTTGGGTTAATTAGAAACTTGTATGGTTGATGCGCTAATGGTTCCATGAAAAACATCAAATTGTGGCTTTAAATGACACCGACTATATAAGGAATACCTTAGGGTAGCATGCTAGGTCCCCTTTTCCTATAATTATGCAAAACCTGATACACCTCTTTGCCGATGACACGCTGTTATTCAGGCCAGTCAGGAACACAAGATCCCTGCAAAATGGCTTACACCAGCTTCATGGCCCTAACTATTACAGATGAACTTCAATCTTAACACATTTACTTCAATGCACAAAGTAGCCAAAAAAGTTGATCAACAGCTATACCCTCCATTAAAAACATGAACAAGCAACATATTAAGATGCCGAGGAAAGACCCAATATAAAGCCATCAAATAGATTACTAGCTTTAAAAGGGCTGATATGATATTGTACTGGTTCATATGAGGCTGCGTTTAGTAACCGAATGCAATTGAGCGTTCAGGTGTGACAAATGCTTTTTGTGAAGGGGGGGGGGGGGGTCCCCACCGTAATGATAAATAATTATTAGCAAGCACAGCTAGCTGTGCAATTTATTTCGATGAGTAGTTAGTTTCTATGGATGCTGTTGGAATATACTAACACCACAACTCGGTCTGCTAAGGTCTGCCACATAACAACATTAAATGATAATCTCGGTATCAGGGCTAGGAAACTCGGTATAAGCAACTAGGGCGTTAATATTGTCTCTGTCTCCAATGAGAGCACAACGTAAGTTATTGTCGCAACAATATACGTGTACTTAACACATCAGAGACAACAAGTAGTAGGCTTAATAACTAATCTAAGTTTGTGGTGTCATCAGCATATGTACTCGGTATGGTGAACTTGTTAATCGAAACGAAATTTATTTGTTTATTCAACTTTGTTTTAGATTGTGTACCAGTGGAGTAACATAGAAGTTACTGACTACTAGACCTACTTATAGTAGCAGGTCTAAAGGGAGGAACTATTACTACTGTGCTGCTGCTATTACTGCTGAGTTAGTTACTCCATACTAATAGTCAGTGGAGTGTCTCACCAGTCACACTGGTTTGTGATCAAGATGGATGAGTTAGAGTTTCAAGGTAAGTACAAAGTAGCAGTCACAACTCGCTATGTATAGTTTATCTACGCTAGTAAGCTACTCTACATTTTACAGTCCAACAATGTATCTTGTCTGTAAGTGTCTTGGCTTGTAAACAATCAATAAAGCATGTAAGTTCCTTTGGACTGTGACTTGGGTTGTTATACTTGGCATGGCAACAAGGAGTTGGTCTGGAGTTCTATAGAATTGGCAGGTGGAAACTATTTTGTCTCGAGATCTTGTAAAAATATAATTTATTTTTTACGAAGTGAGCTCTTGGCTGTTGGTGTTATGTTTCCATCAACTTGCCAGTTTTTATTGAAGAATTGATCTTTTAAAAGCGAAAATATGTTGTTAGTCCTTGCATAAAGTATAAAATTTGAATAATTTCCAAATTTCAGACCATCCCTATGAGTCGGATGATAAGAAGTCAGCAGATGCCCCTGCTGAACATACCGTTGAGTTCTCGGATTTTCCGCCCGACGCAACTCGGGACGACGAGGATGAACCTCCGGTATGTGAAGATAGACTGGACGGTAGTATTACATCATGTAGGATATACATGTACATAGGTGCATGGACTGTTACCTGTATGTCTACACTCATTACCACATGATACCTTGACCTCCATACATTCTTGTTACAGAGTAATGATGTGGAAGGTAAACCAGCTCCTTCCGTCTTCTCTCTCGCCTTCTACCAGCAATTCTTTGATGTTGATACACCGGAGGTTGGTAGCAGAATTCTATGGTCTATGTTACCCAACCCAAAGAGAAATGTCCTTGAGCATGTTATACGACCCAAGGCTGACCTCTACGGTGTGTATAAATGACTTCTATATGCATTAGAGTACTTGGTATCGCCGTATTGTGTATCTAAGTTGAATTGGAATGCACGTATTGTAGGTGGATATTATATTGTGCATCATTACTGGAACATGAAGCTCACTTACGCCTATATTATACTGTGTCCATTACTAAGTGATAGTCTGTTACCAAGTGATGGTCTGTTTTCAGGTCCTTTCTGGGTGTGCGCTACTCTAACGTTCTGTATCGCCATAACGGGAAATGTTGCTGACTTCTTTGAGACGTCTGGACGAGGGTTTAAATGGGTCTATGATTATCACAAAGGTAGAGGAAATACGTAGCTGTCCATCATATGCATTGTATTAGTAGGAGTGCATTATAAGAAGGAATGCTTATTGGTGATGTGACTTGCTCAAATTGTCCAATCCAACTGCTAAACATGTGGAACTGAGTCTATCTGAGCACTTCCTGTTTGACATGTTCATTACATAATATACATGTCAGTATTATGTATTATTATATAAAACAACTTCCATTGTGTACATGTTATTGTCAAATCTAGAGTGACTTTGGTTGCACAAGTTCAGTCGTAATTTGAAGTCGGATGAGCAACTTCACACTACTGTGTTTATTGGCTGACAGCATTTCATTATTACAGTGCCTCTGGCAGCTACAGCTATATTTGGATACTGGCTGGTAATACCAGTAGGATTGTGGGCTATACTGAGGTGGAGAGGGAGCCTAGCTGGGTACACCCTTACTGAGCTCATATGTGTTTATGGATACTCTTTGGCTATATTTATACCATGCTCTGTGAGTGAGGAGTGCATTGCATATCATGATAATATGATATATTCACCATATACATTTTATATGCACATGTAGTGCATTGACTACCCAAACTATATTCTATCATGATTTATGTGTAACTTTGTGTAAAGCCAGCCACTCTTCCAACATACTCTACTTAATGATAACAACACAGTTTGTTGTTTTCTTGCTATCTATTTGTCATATGCATGTCACATGGAGTGTAACAATTGACAACCAATGACCATGAAGGTAACAAACCATAGGCAGTTTGATATTATATTGATAATAGTGATTGGTTATTAGATAGGTGCTAGTGTAAGTAGTAATAGTCGTGAGGGGAGGTGACAACTCCGAATTAATGACACATTTCACCATAGTAAACTAGATGCTGTAGTATGTATAATAATAGCAGTTGAGTATGTCATCTAATGTATACATTTTATACATACAGGTATTACATAAAGTTATATATATCAAGTAGTGTTGTACATGTTTTTAGATTCTATGGCTGATCCCTTATATCCAGTACCCACTTGCTATTGTGTGCGCTCTACTGTCTGGGGCTACAC
Source organism: Bugulina stolonifera (assembly GCA_935421135.1). Lineage (NCBI taxonomy): Eukaryota > Metazoa > Bryozoa > Gymnolaemata > Cheilostomatida > Bugulidae > Bugulina > Bugulina stolonifera. The sequence goes on along the minus strand of OW285190.1, from coordinate 2,264,243 downwards.
TCCTTATTACCCTCTACCCTGCAGTCAAGAATGATGGCAAGCAGGTAAGTTTAGCATAACTAATGTATATTATTAGTAGTGAAAGGATATCACTCAGTGATGTTATAGCATTGATTATGCCGTCACATGATATCTACACAATGATGCTGTTGGAATAAATAAATTATCTTATCGACATTTTTACATTTAAAGGCAGTGAATGACTACGAGTCACATCATATCATTTATTAAGCACTGCGTAGTCTACTAGCTACTTTGGTAACATTAGTGATCTTGTCAAGACATGCTACTTTATTGCAATTGTCTTCTCCTGCTTTATCATGTAAGGGGCAGATAAATCCAAATAATACCTTCTTTCTTGTAGGTGATGATTATATTCATGGTTATCATTATTGTACTGCATTCGCTACTGGCAACTGGATTTGTTGTAAGTATATCATCATCTATGTATTATTAACCAATAATAATAGTAATGAAGTAACTATTCATTTATTTGACTAAATGTTGCGAGTATTAAGAGTGTACATACATGTATATGTATACTGCTAGATGATCTATGTACAATATTCAACCCTTCGAGCAGAATCGGAACATTCTCATTTACACATCATAGCACATACACATGGCACATACACATGGCACATACACATGGCACATGCACATGGTACATACACATGGCACATACACATGGTACATACACCATGGCACATACACATGGCCAGCTGTTCCATCATTATTATAGGTTAGACAGATGATACTTCACATTGTCTTTCTTCCTTGCGGCAATCACTTCACTACTCAAATGTAGTAAAATGTACATTTTGTGTAAACAGTCTACTCTACTATGTATATAGAGCCTGTGTAGACAGTCTACTCTATTATCTGTATAGAGACTGTGTAGACAGTCTACTCTACTATGTGTATAGAGACTGTATAGACAGTCTACTCTACTATGTGTATAGAGACTGTGTAGACAGTCTACTCTACTATGTGTATAGAGACTGTATAGACAGTCTACTCTACTATGTGTATAGAGACTGTGTCTCTACTATGTGTATAGAGACTGTGTAGACAGTCTACTCTACCATGTGTATAGAGACTGTGTAGACAGTCTACTCTACTATGTGTATAGAGACTGTATAGACAGTCTACTCTACTATCTGTATTTTGTATGTGAAGAACCTTGATACTTAGTGTCTTTACGACATAAATTTAAGGCAAAAGCTAACTTGCTCAAAAGTTTTGTGGCCTACTTTGGTCACAGGGTCGTGTACACACTGACCTGGGCCAAAAGGAAACTCCCTAATTTTGTGTGAGACACCTCCATATTGTACAATGCAGGTGTGTCAATGAGCCAGGGATGGTTTCCTCCAACCAAACGAAGTCCCAGGTCAATAGCCTCTTCAGCCTAGGCCAAGCGGCTCTCATTGGATTTTTATTTGACTGGTCGTGAAGACACTAATTCTTTTTATAGATCATGTATGACTGCTAGTTGTGAGTTAGATCTCCTATGTACAGCTTGTATGGTGTAGGCCCACGTTTGTGTATACACTGGTCAGTACTATGTTGTACAGTGGTCTAATGTACATGTTACTATGGGTCTTGTAGATGTACTTCTTCAGGTTTGACAAATCTGTCTCGACAGTCGCCCCAGCTGTGAGTAATAAAGTCACCGCTGCCAGCCATAGTGAGGTTATTACTAAGAAGAATGTAGCTGTGGATCCTAAAGCCTTCAAGAAAAATATCGCTGATGCAGCACCTCTAGTAGACAAGACGAAGACACGTCCTGCTAGAACATCCGCTAGTTCCTTAAATCAGCCCACCGGGTCTAAAGTAAATAAAACTAAGGCTATGCAGCATTCTGAGAGTAAAGTAGCAGAACATTCTAGAAATAAAGTTGCAAAGGATTCTGAGAATAAGGTTACACAGGATTCTGGGGGAGGTAGAGTAGCAAGTAGTAATAACACCAAGTCCACCTAGACTATCCTGAGAATTACATCAGTTCTGTGTTTATTTATTAAAATAATCTGGATTTTTACATTAATTAATCATTAAATTGCAAATTTAATAATTATTTATTTACTTTGAGATCATATTATGAATGAAATATGGTGGTTATGTGTGAAGGATCTGCAGTACCCGCTTGATTATACTGAATCTCTTTAACTCATTGGCAAGTTGCCACTAGGTAATAAAAATATGCAGTATGCTCAATGTAAATCAATTCCACTATCAGGTATCAGCTGTCTAAGATATAATATCCTGGTTCCTCTATTTCACTCGAATTTCATCTCTAATTTTTCAGCATTTATAATAAACCATGGGAACAGAATTTAATTCATTTTTATTTGCCATTGGTTGTTTTATCATAACCAAGATTAGGTAGTTCGATGGGACATACAAGTGTAATTCAAGTGTCGTGGATGTTTGGGAAAGTTTTATATTTTGTGTTCCTCTTCATATTATATTGTAATGGTTTCTGGTATTTCGTGCGGTCGTCCTTGGACGACTACCGACCCAAAACTGAAGTGCCTATGAGTGGTGCTAGGCCTTCTCATTACATGAAAGATCGAGCGGTCTCAGTAGCCCAATAACTACCAGAGACGACCCATTTGGTCCCGAGTCTAACCTTCAGACTATACGTTGAAAGAGAGTGATCCGACCTAGTAGGCGGTTCGCTAAGCGAATGACCTGACAAAAGGGAGTGAAAGTCTCTGTATCAAGTATAGATGTGTCTTTATTGAAAGCCAAGTGAAGACTGAGACTATGAACAGTGAAACAATGCCCTTTATATAGTATAAGGACTTCCGCCCGACGTAGTGTAGGGAAAAGACGACATAGGGTCGTCCGGAAGTTGTGCAACAACATGGCCGCCGGAAGCCCGACGGCCGACCCAAAATGGGTCGGGTTATACAAAAGTTGCTTATAATGGTCCAATTCATGTACAAAATGAATATCAAGTAATTCTGAGAGGTCGGGCCTCTGTACATGGGTATAAAAGGCACTAAAAGACTTAGTAATTATCATACATGAATGTACATCAGTATGCGGTTAAGTAGAACGAGTATAAACACATAGATACACGTATATAGACAGTAAATGAATGGTTTAGACATGCAATGCAGTTGAGTATAAACATACGAACAGTCAGTTATGAGAGTACGAGTGTTAGCTGAGTAGTGCTGTGACAACTACTAGGCACTTAAGGTGCTGTATGGTTTATTCCGGTAGCTGGAGTCGTATACAAATGTCCTGTACCATCACAATGTTACCGAATACTGATGGCTTATTGGGACTGGGTAGTTCTCCTTTGTCTACACTGTCACTGACAGGATGTGATATAGTGAAACGTTCCAATAGGAGGTAGTTGCTGGCTGGTGATCTGATATACATGTATGTAGATAGTGAAACTAACCAGCTGTCCAAGTAGAGAGCACTACCAATCAGTTGAGCTATGGTAAGGTAGCAGCGACGACCAATTCGAAACGTAGTTCTGGTAAAGGAATTATTACCACTTAGCACTTGCTGTAGATGTACATGATTGCTGTAGCTGCACCAATAGGCAATATTATTGTTGGTAGTTGTCTTCTCTATAACTATAGAATACCCAGCTGTTTGGTATGCACGCATAAGGTTGCACGCATAAATTTCCTTTGTATTTTGGTGAGGGCAACACATGTGTGCAGAAGCTTGTGCTACGCGTTTAGTTTCTTGCTAAACTTTGCTAAATATTATTAACTAAAATCTGTATAGATAGATTATTATTATTTTATTACTTATCAAATCACAAGATAATTTGCTGCAAGCTGCATGTAACTAATATTATATTATCAAATTGATATGTTACTCATACTCAATAACATACCTTTTCGCTGCCATCATTTTTATGTTTACAAACCTAAAACAAAGAACACTACGAAGCTCTTGCCAATACTTATGATCAGATGATGAGCTCATGAACAATCATCCTGCAGATGCAATTGTCACTAGACCTGCTAGACCTGTGGTTTGGGGGTGAGGGTGGTCAACCAGCAAAATATAGAGAAGACAACTTCTCCTGCTTCATATTTGGCGAAGAACAAAGGCTATCTCAAATTTCTCCACTTCTGCACCTAAAGCCTGGAGCAAACTGGAGGTGAAACTAGCCGCGCTTTAGGCCTATGTGAGGCCATATTGTTTCGCTTTGCACTCCTAAACACACTAGGCGCGAATCCATAGCGAAACTTTCAGGATTGATTAATGGCCTAAACATACATGTCTTGTGCAGGTAAAAGTCACACACCGCATATCCTAATAGACTATTCTACGTGCAGTTGCTTATAAGTCCACTAGCTTTTCTCGAACTCTTCATTCGTAAGCAATAATTTAGTTAACATTTCGATTTTTCTTACATTTATGAATATTTGAAGCGTTTTACATTACCTTACTATGGATAATGACAATCATATCTATGCTGCTGGGTTGATGTTTGTTACTATGGCTGTGCTCGTACACAGAAGAAGAAGAAGGAGAAATTATCAAGGGGAAGCAGCTAGGAGATGGTGGGTTCATCCCATCAATCAGCAAAGAGATTCCGAAGGGGCCTGGACCCTCTTAATGGAGAGGTTTAGGCTGAAATTTCCCGACAAGCATAATAACTGCTTGAGAATGACTAAAGAACAGTTTGACATTGTGCTGGAATATGTGAGGCCACATATACAGAAGACAGATACTCAACTCAGGAAAGCTGTACCACCAGAGTAGAAGCTTTGTGTAACACTGTTCTTTCTGGTCAAAGGTTTGGCATTATTTTTTTGTATGGGCGAGTCCACAATACGGAGCATAGTTTATGAGACATCTCGAGCCATTTGGGATTCTATGCATGAAGCGCAGCTGAGGACTCTGAAAGTGAGTATTTCAACTACAAGAAGACATTCAGCATAGTGCTGATGGCAGTGTCGGATTCAATGTATTGCTTTATCTATGTTGATGCTGGTACATCTGGCAGATGGAGTGATGGTGGTACTTTCGATCACTGCAGCCTGAATACTGCACTCTCTCAGAATAGACTTAACCTACCACCAGGTTCAACTCTTCCAGGTAAACACAATATGGCTTGGTGGCTGCACTCTTGCATCGGAAATGCACATTTAATCATGATTATTGATTAACCATAGAACTTTGTAATATATTTGCAGATAGTGAGAATTTTGCACCATACATCTTTGTTGCCGATGAGGCATTCCCTCTCAGGCGATATATTATGAGACCATTTCCTGGGAGAACAGCAGCCGAGAATGGTGGGCTAAGCAAGTGGATTTACAACTTTCGGCTATCTAGAGCTAGACAGACGATTGAAGTGAGTGAGGAACCCCTTTAACTGGTCTGCACATGATAGCTAAATAAAAATTTACATATATGCAAAAAAAATATGAAAATTAAATAATGTGAATATAATATAGTATGTGCAGTTTTGACTAGATTCGTCAATTTTGCACCAGTTCTACATGTTTCGGAGTCCAAGATTGTAACTACTTACATGTACATGTATGGTGCCTGCAAATAAGTTGAATGCATGTTTTGTAGAATGCATTTGGTATTATGGTATCTCGGTGGAGATACTTGAGAAGCCCACTCTGTATGTCACCAGAACATGCAGAATCAGTTGTGCTTGCATGTGCAGTCCTGCATAACTTCCTTCGGACACAAAGATGCAATAATTACTGCCCACGAGGCTTTACTGATGTATTGGATTGTGATGGCAATGTGGTGAGAGGTGCTTGGAGAGAAGAAGGCATGGGTGATGGTTTACGCAACATTAATGCCACTGTACACCGCAACCCACCAGTATCAGCAGCAGATGTTCGGGATACCTTTGTATCATATTTCAATAACGAAGGTGTTTTGCCATGGCAGGTATGTCATGTGAATAAGACTTAACTTTTGCTTAGCACATTAGCTAACTGTTAGTGCATCTCCTATTATATTTGTGTCATGTAAATCTCCTATGTTAGTTTTCATAAATCTGCATGGTATGTTGGCTAAAGCTTTTATTGCTATAATATGACAATAGCTATATATAATATATGTATATATGCAATATTTATGATTTTGATTGTATATTCATTTTAATATATACCTGTAGAACCAACTTTCCTTCGGCAAGAATACAGATTTAAAAAAATAAAGTCACAATAGGTGTGATGGTTATTAATTATGTGTATATACAGTATAACTCAGTATATACATGTAACAGTATAATACTTCAAGGAGAGGAAAGGTCATACATACCTTCCTCTTTTTATATAAGGCGCCAGCCATTTCATATGGGAGTACCACTTCCATGCAGGTTCTGCTGTGGCTCCTGCTCCCGAACGTGTCTTGAGTTCATACTCTGAACGCCGTTTCAAGAAAGTGTCTCTTAGGCTTTTCCATTGTCTCTTTACTTTTTCCACTATAAAGTAAAAGCAGATTACAGTGGAGTAAATGCAATAAAACTAGCTCACCATTACTGATATTTATCATCATTCGTTTACATATAGCAAGATACAAAGGTCTACACATGCTTGCACACGATTCAACTCCTTAATATGTTAAGAACCTTGCATACATATAATAATTACATCATGCAGATACAGATACACATATATCATATAGTGTAGATATACTTAGTACTGTCCATTAAATTTTAATAATTTAATTTAATCTCAATAAAATATAATTATTATTACAATTATTTACATTAGAATGATGATATAAATAACTAATAAGATATTTATTTTATTTTATATTCTAAACTATAACTACAATTGCTATATACCTATCGAAACATTTATGTGATTAAGGAGTATCCTTCATTAAAACAAACAGTAACAGACAGAGGTATCTCTTACTCCAAATTGATTGTCAAAGGTAGAGCATCGATATATCGAATATCAATATCAAACAAGTTATTTTGTTTTAAACAACACTGACTCACCATCTATAGAAAGAGCTACTCCCATCTCAATCCAATTGTTTTCTTTAACAATGGTGTTTTTTGTAATTTAGATCTGCGAAATTGTAGAGATATGGCCTCTCTCTGACGGAGTTAATCATTAATTCAGTTTAATCATCCATGTCAAATATTGTGTTGCGTTCGCGCTTCTGTCCATTGAAACTTTCGCGCGACAAGAAGTAATGAATGGTGTGTCGACCAATAGCACGCACACGGCAAGCGAAAATATCAAACATGTTTAATCGGAGCGAATTCACAAAATTAGCCCAACGCAGCAGGGTCTCGCTCGTTTCTCGCAATTTCTCTAGCGAATTTCGCCCTATTCGCCTCCAGTCTGCGCGGCCCTTAACTCTACAAGAGGTGACCCACCCACTATTTATGCAAAAACTTCTGCCTACCTGCCCAAGACTGTACGTGAACTCAAGTAACAATTACTGCAATCAATATAGCAACAAATCTATGTTAGTGTAACATGAACACATGATCACAGTAATCCTGACAAAAGCCAAAAACATATAAGGCATACCCCTTGCATCATGCTCTAGTACGTCTAGCTTTCTGCTCAGGGTTTCGAGGGAAATTCGGACTGGGGACACAGTAGCAGACTAACATCCAATCACATGATGAACTGGTGGTTCCCTTTTTCCTTTCAACTGAAAGGTCTTGGAACTCTATCCTAAAGAAAGAAAGAAAGAAAGAAGACGTAAGACAAAGACCTACTAGAAATAGTGCCACCATCCAAGTGCATGTCCTGGAATATTATAATTATATTATTATCTTGTTTGCTGTTGCATATGATATGCAACAGCAATTCTCTTACAAAAGAAGAAGATAAGGCGTTAGGTGTAGAAGCGGAGAAATTTGAGATAGCCTTTTTTCTTTGCCAAAACTGAAGCAGGAGAAGTTGTTTTCTCTATATTTTGTTAGTTGACTGCCCTTACCCTCAAACCTAAACCACAAAAAAGGAACTAAGGCTATCCAAAGTTCTCCACTACTGCACCTAACAGAAGACAAGCATGAATGATGGTTATACAAAGCCCTATGTACTCTGCATATGATGTCATCGTAAACAGCAAATGTCAAATGTCTGTAATAGCAAGAGCTGTGCAAAAAGGATAATCTACCTCAATCTATGCTGTAGGCTTCAGCTAAAGAGACTGAAGCACTTGAACTTGTAAAAAATAAAGGTGTGCGTTGCATATTTATGATATATGATATCAGAGGAAGGAGAAGTGTTTCTGAAGCGAAAGAAAGCTTTAGCTACAACCACTGCAGGCACGGATGAGAACGTCTCGTCAGGTTGCTACACAAGATCCTCTCCAAAGAAGAGGCTCACCCTGTAAGTCATATGATGTGCTAGTGAACCAACCAGAGTCAACTGTCCAGATGAGAACAATATCCAGGGGAGTTCTACGGTCTGTCTGACCATGTGGAAATATCTTCCACAACAGTTTCCTTCCCCGTACCGTAACGGATCTCAAGAATAGTGATCACACAAAATATCCAAACAGCCACGCATCTGTCTAGTAAAAACATTTGGATGGGTACAATCCAGGTATCCACTCAGCCCCTAAATGGCCAGCATAGTGTCCCTACTGAAAAAAAGTATTCCATCAGGGCTAACCACTACAACAATGAGGCACGCCCCTTCCGCTCCCCTAGGCGGTCTAGTACGTATTACAGCAGCTTTCTACCAAGAACTGTATGAAATGTAAGGATAGCTTACCTATCCAATAGGGCCTCCACAATCCCATGCTATCTGAAACCTGATGACGGAAAATGGTGGAAGCCTGTACATCTACTGGTTTTCCCTTATCTTACACATATGAGGCCCTCTAATTTTATACCAAAACAGTAATTTAAGAGTGTCCTAAATTCATTGAGGTAAGAATCTTATACAGTATACCGAGGTAAGTTTTCACGAGAGCCTAATGAAATGCTATGCTTATGTTTGCAACAAACAGCTCCTGTCCCTCACAAAAGACTAGGTGTAACATCCTTATATGTGGAAGAGCCCAAATTAGAATAAGAATAACCGGCGTCTAAAAGTATCCCTGGTCAGTGTACAATACAAATACAATGCCGTGAAACCATGCCCTCGAAAAATCAGCTGTCAGAAAAGTCAAGTCAAATGGGAAAGAAAAGAGAAAGCTTCTTGCTTACTGGATGAGAATAAATTTATATTCTTCTGATGATGATTTTAGTCCTATAATCATCATCAGAGGAAGATAAAATCAGGAATAAACAATCAAAAATGTCTCTACTACTACTTTTTGCCATGTTTGTTCAGCAGCATCTCATGTAAAAATGAATCCTGCAAATTGGTGGCATGTCATGAGACAGACCATTCTACATGTCTTCTTGGTAGTACAGTGTGGTAAGCATCGATTAACCTCGGTGCACTGGTGGTTCGGCTGCAGATTGCAGTATGACCTCTAGTTCAAGTTTCCATCATACTGCAATGAAAATGCTTCAGTTGATATCAATATATGTATAATAATAATGTTGCATTATTATTATACATAATTATGTTTATGCTAATGGAGGAGTAGTCTTAAAGGGGTTATGCCACATGTTTTATGGTAGCATTAAGATGCACTCAGCTATCTAGTGGCACAATATATTGAGTGCCTAGATATTTACTATTCTAGTACTGTTAGTTATCCTATGTTTGTGCCTTCCGGGCTATATTTAAAACAACTACGCCACAACGCAATGTATAGGCATGTAGAATAACACATTGATAGCCGCTGTATATAGTGTGGCCAGATGGAATACCGGGCCTACCAATAAAGGCAGCTAGTTATTGCCAGCAAAAGGAAAGCGCAGAAAAATTCAAAAACTTGCACAAGTTATCCTACTCCTATATTAGTAAATCCTGTGAAATCATTTGTTCACTACTGTACTCTTTCTATGCAAACAGCTTGAATTCAACAATTTTCTCTATATGACATAAAGCACGCAGTTGCGTCTTCATAACAAAGTTGCGTTTGAATCAGCAAGAGGACGCAACTCTGCTTATAGTAGCACAAATGCAATAAACCTAAGTAAGAGATGCTGCTTTGAACATAGACATAAACCACATGTCATAACCCCTTTAATTTTATTACTAAAAAATCGCTCAATCTCTTATACCTGAATTTTCAAATTCTAACTTTAAGTTGACGACCATGAATTGCCACAATAAACTGGTCATATGTGTTTGTGGTATAATACTGAAACTCCTTCATAAAATTGATAGTAGCTGACTGTGTTGTGTAATATCGTTTAACATTCCAAAAATGTTCTATACTTGCCAACTCTTCAAGTTTAGCAGTTTTTTCATTTAGTCTGTTGTAGAAGGTGAGAACTCATGTAATATTTTACATGTCTATATTAATATTTTAGGTGGTACATGTATAACGGTGTCACCTGGTGGTTACATGAATAACGGTGTCACGTGGTGATAACTGGAGTTATGATGTCACGAGCCAAGATGGTGACGGTTGTGTCGGGCTGTCTCTCCCTACTTGCACTCAGTGTTCTAACCTATCCTAAATATAGAGACCAAAAGTCTAACATGGTGAAGGAAGAGGTAGACAGACTCCTTAAGTCTAGAGAGAGGAAGGATTAGACTGTGATCATACTGCAGTGAAGGACTTGAGGCTAAAATCTACTAAAAGGTGTACATGTAGGTGTGCAAGGTGCTTTGGTGTATGATCACAGTCTATGTCACTAGTATACGCTTATGTGACAATTTACTGCTGGCTTTATTATCTCCTTGATAATGGCAGTTATATGTATGCCAGTCAGTTGTTACATAATATGTTGCTAAGCACCTTTCTACATACTGCCTTCCATAATACTGTTATCTGCCTGCATACAATAATAGATCTTTATTCACAATACAACTCATTGCGTTTTGTATAAAAAATAAACATCTCCTGTATATTGTTTGCCCTGCTGAGTTGAGGTCAATTTTTGTTGGAGCATGGTGCTCATAGTCAGCTTCTGTCACCAGTTATGTAATGTACTAGGACCACCTTCCAAAAATGCTACACAGTTAGAGTGCAGTTACCGGATGGGTGAGCCCGATCCACTAGCATCTACAGTTGTGGTTGTTTTGTAAAGATGTGTCCAACGTTCTACAGTTACAGTTACCTATATGAAGACATTAAACTCATGTGAGAGAAAAGGAAATGCAGTATAACAGTCAATTCTCTGCTTAGACCCCTCTAGGTGGAGGAAAAATAATGCACATTATAATTTTTATTATACATGTATCTGGATAGACCAGTGTTAGTGCTCTAATGGACTTGCACCAGTATGATTGTACATTGCAGGTATACTGCAGATCAGTTGTATAATGTTGTACGTATATGCATGGCACTCACCAAGTTATCGATCATGGCTAGAAGTTGTCACTCTCAATCTGTTTTCTACTTTTTAGAAATAGTAGAGAGCAAATTAAAACAGGACAACTTCTAATAATGATCAACAGCTTATTAGAGCCCATGAGTATTATAATTATAACATTCATGCACCTGGACTCGGTAACTACATGTATAGCAATCATAATAAAATGTGCTAGGTAGTATGAATGTAATTATAACATTACATTGTAATGGTTTGAACTGAACATAGTGCTAAAATTCTTCTACATTTTTCACGTGCATGTACTGTAAGTAAATATAGATAGCGTATTATATGCATGTATAAAGGGTAAAGGCTAGAGTGGAGCAGACATGTGCCAAGCAGACAAATACTCAAGTCAAGAGTCAAGTAAGAGTATATATTCCCAATTGATAAAAAGTAATTTAGAGTCAACTCATCGGATGAAGCAAGTCAAAAGTAGAGTAAGAGTAAATAAACAGCCATTTTAAAAAGTAAAGTAAGATTCAAGCAACTAGTGCCAAAATGCTAGAGTCAGAGTAGAGTCAAAAGTACAGCGGTATGTCAAAGAGAATACCACAGACATGGGCACTCGAGTCATTTTACTCGACTCAAGGACTCAAGTTACCTCGAGCAACAGCTTTTCATTACTTTTAATTGACTTGTGCTTTTGCATTGTGTGAAAGCTGGGAATTGACTTTTACTTCTACTCTCCTACAAAGCATGATGCTTGACTCTTACTTTACTCTAATCTCTCAGCTATCAATGATAATTCTATTGGTTTGGTGTAATTATGTAATAAGTCTTGTCCACCATAGAGAAGCTGAGAGGCTTATAGATAAACAGACCTACCATTATAACAAGTGCAAATTTGAAGTAGCCTTTGTTCCTCAGAACTACTATAACTGACAGAAAATCAGATCTAACACTAAGTATTACCTATTGTGTGTTGTCACACTTGTATACATCAGAAATTTGTGTTATACAAAATTCCCATTGGTATTCTCTTTGACATACCGCTGTACTTTTGACTCTACTCTGACTCGAGCATTTTGGCACTAGTTGCTTGACTCTTACTTTACTTTTCAAAATGGCTGTTTATTTACTCTTACTCTACTTTTGACTTGCTTCATCCGATGAGTTGACTCTAAATTACTTTTTATCAATTGGGAATATATACTCTTACTTGACTCTTGACTTGAGTATTTGTCTGCTTGGCACATGTCTGGAATACCAATGGGAATTTTGTATAACACAAATTTCTGATGTATGCAAGTGTGACAACACACAATAGGTAATACTTAGTGTTAGATCTGATTTTCTGTCAGTTATAGTAGTTCTGAGGAACAAAGGCTACTTCAAATTTGCACTTGTTATAATGGTAGGTCTGTTTATCTATAAGCCTCTCAGCTTCTCTATGGTGGACAAGACTTATTACATAATTACACCAAACCAATAGAATTATCATTGATAGCTGAGAGATTAGAGTAAAGTAAGAGTCAAGCATCATGCTTTGTAGGAGAGTAGAAGTAAAAGTCAATTCCCAGCTTTCACACAATGCAAAAGCACAAGTCAATTAAAAGTAATGAAAAGCTGTTGCTCGAGTATAGATGTGTCTTTATTGAAAGCCAAGTGTAGACTGAGACAATGAACAGTAAAACAGTGCCCTTTATATAGTATAAGGACTTCCGGCCGACGTGACGTCGGGAAAAGACGACGTGTGGTCGTCCGGAAGTTGCGCAACAAGATGGCCGCCGGAAGCCCGACGGCCGACCCAAAATAGGTCGGGTTCTACAAAAGTTGCTTATAATGGTCCAATTCATGTACAAAATGAATATCAATGGATTCTGAGAGGTCGGGCCTCTGTACATGGGTATAAAAGGCATTAAAAGACTTAGATATAATCATATAATCATATACAACAATATAGGAGTAAAGTACAAGCAGATATATACATGTATGCACACAATAATGAGTGTCAGATGTAAGATACGACTTGGCGTACCATCACAATACAAAAGCACAAGTCAATTAAAAGTAATGAAAAGCTGTTGCTCGAGTTAACTTGAGTCGAGTAAAATGACTCGAGTGCCCATGTCTGGAGTGAAGTGGGAGTGCATAAACCAGACATCTTGGTTGGGACCAAGTTAAACAACAAGTCCTTTAATCAATACTTTTACTCCAGTTCGGTACCTATTTCCACTTTCTAGGTCATTTTTATAATTACATGTACATATGTTTTTTATTCTGGTTAGCTCGTTTCCCTTTCGACCAGTGGGCAGCAGTTTCACATCTCACATTTATGATTTTATTTACATGTTATGCACATCATATTATAGATGTTAAAGAGTTCAAAACATTGCTTACATCTGTGCCAGTTTAGCAGTTAATAGACGATAATACTTTGGAAACTTACAATGTACAAATAATAATAATAGCACCAGAAAAGGGAGTTGTCGACTCTTTTCATAAGAAGAGAAGATAAATCCCACATTGCTTATAAGCTTCCTTGGTCAGCTGGTGGGCTTGTTTGCGCAGCGAAGCGTCTCTCTGACGTCGATATCGACCCTCTCTGCGCAGAGACATAGACAAAACCTTAGATCATGTGTCTATGGTAGCTCGCATGTATCCGAATCTAAGAGGAAATCTCCAAGGTCTAGAACATAACCATTGATCTAGGAAAGGATCAAATAGAAACTTACTGTTGATGCTAACCGTTTTCTTAAAAAAAAACCATTCTCAACACTGCCACAAAAGCAGTGCTGTTTATAGAAAATTTATAGCAACCTGTATTGGGGTACCGATAAGGTTGACCAGACATTGTTTGTATTTAATTTAAAACAATAGACATAGACATAGACACAGATATCAAGCCACAAAATGGCTTTGAAAAGAATAAACAAGGTGAGGCACTAAACTTGACTAGCAGACAGCACAAGGAAGACTTGCTATTGCACAAACTGTTTTTTATCGAGTTGTTTTTTGAAAGATTAGAATTAGTTCAAATTCAAACTGATAATTTGAACCCCAGAAGACTAACTACCATGAGAACAAAACAGCTAGCCAAGTTCAAGTTGAAGTTCCGTTTTTCAGCAATTCTTATATTAAATTATAATTATTCTATTCTAATTGCCAGTGTGGATGAATTATAGTTGGAGTGTTGGTCTGTTTTAATTTAATCTTATAGTTAATAATAGTTAACATTACTCAATACCAATAGATTTAAGTTTAGTATAATTACTAATATAAGTATTAGTATTATACTTGTATTTGCCCTATTCCAAGATTTTGTAATTGTCTGGGCCTATTTATTCTAATGTTATAACAATTAAACTAAACCATTTGGGTGTAGACGCGGTATATGAGTTTATTAGTATGCTTTCTAGTTATGTATAGGCTTACAGCTACTAACATAGTAAAAAAATAGGATAGGGTGGTTAACTAACTAGAACTACCTATTTTATATACTAAGACTCGTAGTCTAAGAGTAGTTAGTAAATATAAAACAGTTGATCATAAAAAGTTCAACGCAATAAATGGTCTGTCTTAGATTTATTTTACCTTAGAACCCAGAAAAGCATTTTATTGGGGTAGATTTTCATGTAAATGAAAATTCCTCTCAAAATGTGTTGCATTCTAAATTCATTTCAAAATCGGTAATTCTCCCAAAAAAGCATATTTTACAAAAGAGCTAAATTTTAGGCTACATAGTTATGGCATCGTACTATTAATGAAAAGACCTTAGATCCAGTGTAAGATTACGGGAGGGATGCGGTAATTGACATTCTCACAGTGTCCCATGTATCTCAGGACATCTCCCACTGTCCTGATTTATTTCCTGTGAATTAGACATTGACTGTTTGTCAAAAAATTGCTGTTGCTTTATTTTGGGTTCCTCAAGACTTACTGCAAACAGGTTCTTTTTACCATAGACGCTTGGCAAGTGTGTTTGGTTCTGTTATAATAATAGAGCTAATACTTAAAAAGACATGGAGTTAAACCACTACTGTCGCACCATTCAATATTTACAAGAATATTGTTCATATTATTTCATTAAGATTGATGTGCCGTTTGTCTTTGTGAACCTAGTGGCAGCCAGGATAAACACATTTGAATATTGGCTATTATGACCTCCAGTCAGTATTGAGAACATACAATGTAGGTAGGCTACAGCATGAAATAGCCAAGTAATCTTACTGAGTCACTGTCATTCCATAAATAGCTCTTGGGTACAGTAATAAACAAGAAAGTTAAGGCAATGCCCGCAATGAGTTGCAGGCACTATGGCTATCTCTGTGGCACAGTTTATATTAACCGTTGAGTGCTTCCAAAATTCCCAACATACATACGTAGGCTACAAATTGAAGGAGAGGGTTTTCTTGGCAGCAACTAGGTTTCCAAACACAAGCAACGCATCAATCTTACTGAAATAGGATGAACAATACTATTTTGCAGATATTGAATAGTGCGACAGTAGTGGTTTAAGTATACGTTATTAAAGGATGGTACTAACTACGTACAATCATGTAAGGCAGTCAACTTAACCAGGTAAAGTTACACGGTAAACAGTTACTACATGGCACTAGGCTCTATACAGGAAGGTATAATTAATACAGGTAAGACTTAATAGTACAGGACAAACCAAGAAATAGAGTATTTTCATGTCAAGTATGAGAGATGTGTGGAGGAAGCAAATGTAAAGAAAGATTCAACAAATCTGTAGAGTAGTAGTATGCAGTGTCCTAGATGAATTGCCTGTCAGAGTGGGGATGTAATAATAATAGCTGGTGCTTATGCTTCATACATTACAGTTTCTTCTGTAGGAATTGCAAGATCTTGGAAGGGATCCGCCAGCACAATGTTCAGCAGGCCCCGTCGGTGAAGATTGTAAGTATTGACAAGTAAAAGGTCAAAAGTTGTGGCTACAGAGATTTTAGTGAGATTATTCTCGGGGCCAGTTGATATGTGGTCTAATTTCGACCCGGGTTCAATTATCAATGTGGATTGAGTTTACAGCCTGCATTAGGAGAATTATTGCATGTGTTACAATTCTGTTGGGGTTTGTACTAAAATGAATACAATTCATCGTCTAGGTTTCCATGGTAGGGCAATGAGTGGGAATTTGACGTTTCTCTAGTTAGTGAACCATTAGAGGTGTCTTTAGGTCATGCATGGGAACTAATAGAGTTGCAGCTCTAGTAACCATGTCAATATGTTACTGAATAAAGTACTATAAACAGAAAGACAGAAGGGAACCCACAGGTAGAGGTGGTAGCTTCACTGGCCCTACTGATCTCATCTACCCTAGTGCACACCACCTACTCCTTGTATACTGACAGGTGCTATACACGTCAAGTCATACATTTTCATATTCTGTTACTTATTGTTTCTTTTGTTTGCTTTTAGTATTTCATTGGCAAGCAACAATAATGGGACCTGTAAGTTGAATACTAATATAATACCATGTCATGTATTTGTATGTACTTTATACCTATGTCAATAGATATTGGTGTAATATTTGCTTACCTGTATTATATAATACAGATTTATTGAGATGATATCATTATTATACAGAATGTGTATTATATTACTATCTCCTGACTGTGCTGTTATAGTACATCCTATACTTGTCAGTGTCCTATGATAAAGTTAGGGGAATGCAGCGTTTGGGTTGGGTACTCGATGATTTGGGTGGGAAAATCTGAGTGTACACTGTTACTGTAGTCACACACATAATCATGTAGACTAGACAGGTATGGGGTACATACATGTAGGCTACTTATACAGTAATATTTATCTGATTTTATAGCCCGACAGCCCTTATCAAAATGGAGTGTTCTTTTTAAATATACAGTTTCCTACAGATTACCCATTTAAACCTCCAAAGGTAAGTGACTCATCCTATATCCCAGTGTACCAATCATATATCTCAGTGTACCAATCATATATCCCAGTGTACCAATCATGTATCTCAGCGTACCAATCATATATCTCAGTGTACCAGTCATATATCTCAGTGTACCTGTCATATATCTCAGTACACCCTGTCAACTGGTTGCTCATTCTGGAATCTTCATAATTTATAATTGTCTATTAATTGCTCTAAATTATTTAAAATACAAGAAAAAGGTGACTGGGACACAATAAGATGCCTGGGAGCAATCTGTCTTTCAACACCCTACTCAAGGGAGATAATTCTATTAATGACATTA
The DNA here is from genome assembly GCA_935421135.1 of Bugulina stolonifera. NCBI lineage: Eukaryota > Metazoa > Bryozoa > Gymnolaemata > Cheilostomatida > Bugulidae > Bugulina > Bugulina stolonifera. Next base: position 2,246,684 of record OW285190.1, on the reverse strand, counting down.
CTTCCAGGCTTTTCCCCTCAGGCGTTTGAGCAGCTCTAGTCACTTCTGTGTCACTTGGACTGCATAACAATCTTATATTCTATATAGCCATTGTAACTGCAGCTAGAATAAACATCTATACATAGTACATGCCCAAATAACACTCTTATTCTTCCTCCTTGTATATAGCACCACACTCTATACTATACACTATGCAATGGGGAACCCCACGGTTTATACCCATAGTAGGAGTCATTATATAAATGTCAACCTCATAGCGCTTGCTAATGTGTGTATAGCTATTATACAATGTATGTATAACTTGTTACCACATGTCACTGTTACTGTATGCAATGTTGTAGGTAACATTCACAACTCGGATCTATCATCCAAATATAAACAGTAATGGAAGTATATGTTTAGATATTCTACGGTCACAGTGGTCCCCTGCACTTACTGTCTCAAAAGGTACCAGTAACTATAATATACTCTGCGCCTATCTATTAAACTATATTCTACGTCCATTTGTTAAGCTGTGGCTACTTGAGAGGCCGTTTGTTCTATTTCGACCAAATGTTCTAGATCCAAATGGCATTCCCTTCGTTTGCTGCAGCTAAGAACAATAAGCTGGTATTTTCAGTCTGGGGCGTCACGGTCACGTAGCCCTGTTGTAATTGTACTATCCTATGGGGCCAGGCCAATGAACAACCGAAGCCACGCCTTTACATGTGCATACAGATAGATACAGTAGACTATGCATGACTGTGTAGTACCACACAATACTAGATGTACTGTGTTATAGGGCCTATATTGGCATATTATTACTATAATGTATGTATGTACATGTATGTATTATTGTAGTAATTATGATATGTTCATATTGCATAAGATAGTGTCATGCAAGTAACAACCCTCTTGTGTCTGTCTGTACACCAGTAATTAGTTACTATTTACATATTATACCCATCCCCTATACAGCTAGTAGCAGTAGTGCTAGTTTAGTAGTACATTACTAGCCATATAACAGCTGCTTGCTCCTGTTAGGTCTACTACACAGTGCTATGCTTTACACGGCGGTTGTTATCCTCAGCTAGTAACTAAATCAATACACAACCTTTGTCTTCATTGACTGGCCCTATCGGCTCTTGACGTAGCAACAGTTACTCTGTATTGATATACATGTCAATGGGGAAACCCCAGTATTACATTGTGTAATGGACTTCTGTTATCGCGCAATGTATACTGCAATGTCATGCCATGGTACTGGATTGTTTGGCATTGCATTGTCATCATCAATATGGGGTTAGTAGCTGGTCTCACATGACTATCAGCTGAATGCATACTTCCTCACAGTGAAGGCTGAACAATGATTACAAGTGTACATACAATGATGCCATAATATTAATATTATGAATCACATCATGTACTATTAATTTTTTAAATGTTATAATAATTACCATTTTAATTCATACATTGACATCTGCTTCCTCATCATTACACTATGAGTGGCCCTTGCAGTACATGCCCATGTCAAGTAAACACACAAGATTATGTTGTACAATGTAGCTGACACTACAGTTTATGGTATAGTAAAAGAGTGCTAGGTTCCTATGTAGACCCTGACTGAGACTGAATCATTTAACTCAATGTTAGTCAATATCCAACCACAGAAGGTAATATAGGTCAAAGTGTATGGGGGCAGTCAAAGTAGGAGGAGACTAGACACGTATGCACGTATGCACGCATCATAGTTAGACAATTAGTGTGTCCTTCCAGTCAGTTATCTGTTTTCCTTGTTATTAATCATCATATTGGGGAAGATAAGAAGGATTGATATTGTCTGATAGCGCAATGTGAACAATGTGCCTGTGGTACTTATCATGTAGCTGTATGTAGAGTATATCAATCTTCCCCATATTTCTCATCTACTATTTGTCAACACCTGGAAATGTGGGCGTCACCAGTAAGCCCATACCTAATAAACGAAACTACATATTACTTGACCTTTATATACATGTATGTGTATAAAGTGAAACTACTTGTTACTTTACCTGTATGTATAAAGTGAAACTGCCACACCACCACTGCGTAGCAAGTATAACTAGTGTATTGCTGATGAACACATGTAGGCCTACAAGGGAGTTATTGGCCCATACATTATTGGTATATAATCGGAAACTTTCCACAGTTTCCACCTCATGTTGGTTTTCCAAACCTGTGTGATAAAATATTCCAAATGTGTGGTCATGCTATATTGTAACTGGAAACTGATAGGATGCTTATGTTTTGCACTGGTCCTTTATTCTTTCAACCTAAAGGACATGTTAGAATATTACATTATAAATTATAATTGTTATTGGAAAATAACATAAGGCCTACATGTAGATTATGATGCATTATATTGTTTTTGTATAATATTAATATTGCTGTATTATATTATTGTATTATATTATTGTTGTAGTCCTGTTATCCATCTGCTCCCTCTTAACTGATCCAAATCCAGACGATCCCCTCGTTCCTGAAATTGCAAGGATATACAAAAGTGATCGAAGCCGCTACACTGAGATAGCAAATGATTGGACAAAAAAGTACGCCATGTAACACCGTATCTGATTGGATGTATTCATTTACCCACATCGCTGCTTTAGAACACACAGTGAGAGCTCTAGCTAATTGCAAGTCTCCAAGACATGAAAATGCCTGACCAGAGACTAACACTGTTCATAGATTAATTTACCTTCATTCAATATCTGTACTCTGGGACTTTACTAACAACCAAGTAAATTGTGTAAAGCTTGGATATGCACATATTTTAGAAGACATTATGCTATGAATTTTGGGGCTGGCAGCAGTAGCCCCAGCATATTTCTTATATTATTAACAGTTGTAGTGTTTCATTGTATTTTCAATATAAAACCGTGTTATTGCTCTAAATAAAATATATAATTAATTATAAGTATTCTGTACCAATCCAACAGTAATGTAGGATATGAGTTGACCAGACACTGCGTTCCACAGTCTCTCCAGGAATGACAATCAATACCTAACCAACACACCAGACGTATTCATTTGGGTAGAGTTTGAAGGGAAGGCCATGCCTTCAACCTGTACCAATAAATCCAGACTGCTAGTTGCATTTGCCATTTTCCATACCGTCAGTGATCCAGCTCTTCCGGCTTATTATAGATTTTTATGTTAAACTATTCATCCCACAAATAGGGCTAAATACAATTTATAAGGTAATTTGATATGAACTTTTCAAATTTGTCACTAAAAATAACAAATACAACCTGCAAACCCTTTGTGAGCAGTTTTTAAAAATATCCACTGTCCAATCAGAAGTGGATTGTTCTGCAGGAGATGGCAATTAGAAACCTTTCATATGTCCAATAATTAGTGTAAGCCTGTGCAAAAAATAGAACATAGAAATCGATAATATTGCTGTTTTACAATAAGATAAACGATAGGTTTTATTATCCGATCACTGCGCACCATTTTGCATTTGTCCATAACTCTGTTATTGGACATGTGAAAGGAGGTTTCTAATTGCCATCTCTTGCAGGAGTCACACTCACTGTGATGTCACAGTGCATATTTTCGAAAAAACAACTGCTCCAAAAACGTGTTGACAGGTTGTATTTTTTATTTTCAGTAACAAATTTGAAAAGTTCATATTAAATTGTACCTTGTAAATTGTATTTACCTTCATTTGTGGCAATATTCTAGTAGTGATGGTTTGTCCTATCAATGAAATTTATAACTAAAGACTACTCAATGGCTCTGAACTACTCTACCGAGGTCACTCACTGTTAGTTACAGGACAGATTGGAAATTCACACAACATCTGATAACTTTAGTGGTTTTAATTACTAGTAGATTATATTGGTAGTAGATAAGATATGGAGGAGGTTTTTGTTCATGGGAATGTTTTCAATTTATTGATTATGAAAATTAGTAACAGTAACAAGACTGGAGGTGTAAAGCACATGGTTTGGGAGTTGTCCACCCAGCTATGAAGAGCTGACAACTCATATATCACCACCGTAACAATAATTACTATACAGCCACCCTGGTACATAATAGATTAGGTATAAGGTAACAAATTGGCACAAAATAACATAGAATAGTAAAAAACCCTACGGATTGTATAGTAAAAATAATATGTATTAAAGGTCTTTTGATTTCTATTTCGCTGTACTCGTTGTTGTACTATTAAATCTTAAATCGAATAAATTCCAAGTCAGTCTTTGGTCAACTGTATTTTCTTATAATATTATCTATTTGCCTGGCATAGGGAAGGTAGCAGCAAACTCTTCTACCTGTTCCATCAGTACATTAATCTTAGGCTGGAAGATATCATTGTGTAAAGTGGCCTTGAAATCCTTGAGTGAAGTAGATGGACTCTTAGCCTGTATCTCCTGGGCCAGAGTGATACCTGCAGTATATATACTTATGAGACCAAATATTCTAAGCTGTTGGGTTGAACAGAAACACGGTGCTAAGATCAATGAACCAGTTTAAGTCCACCTCAACAGGTACATCTACTTAGTATGAATATCGAACTGCTGGTACTCTAGGCAGGAACACAGTTATGGTCCCAACAATAATATCGCAATGAGTACAGCAATATGAGAAGCATCCAACCAAAGAGCAGATGCACTTCGTTGAGTTCCTATTGGTTCATATAGCACTCTATTGAACTGTGGGTAGGGAAGCTGAGTAACAACACATAGACGTCTACCCCTCTAGTTCAGGCCTTAGGTAGACCAAGTCATCAACCTTAGCTTGATATTATAATACATAAGCATTGAATTTACGTGTAATTCTTTCCCAACTACGCAATCCGATTTTGTTGTTAACGTCATCTCCATATTATGTCATACCTTTATGTATAAAGTCAGCTACTTTATGGAAGTCTTTGCCAGTAAATCCCCTGGAGGTGAGTGCAGGTGTACCGAGCCTGAGACCAGATGGACTGAGGGCCGACTTGTCTCCTGGACAAGTGTTCTTGTTAGCAGTTATGGATATCTGTTCCAATACATACTCGACTTTGGAACCAGTAAGTTTCAGTGGCTTGAAGTTAACCAGCAGAAGATGTGTGTCTGTACCTCCTGCACAAGAGAGCACAAGAGAGAAATATGTTATGTATATATAATATGCACAATAGAACAACACTCACAAGCCAATGATTTAACAAGTTAAAGGTCAAATGCTATTGGTATTGGAGAGAATTGGGCTCAAACCTGACAATCAGTAACAAAGTTACACTAGAAGATGAGTTGTATTATCAAAAGGTCATTCAGTATCATATGCTCGCACTAAACCACTTACGTTGTCAACAGAATGACCAGTAGGCCAGTACTGTATTGTAACAACAGGCTATTGCAATATTGTTTGGAGTTGTCTTTCCAACATATTCTAGAGATTTTTAGGGGAAAGAAAAGACAACTCCAATGTAATGTCTACATTGTTGCTTACAGCTGATGACAGAATTGTACTATAACCACAATACAATGTATATAGAGTAGTACAGTTATGGTGAGTGACAGGGAGTAACTACAGTGTGGCTACAACGAATCAACATATCTTACATGTAGATATAGCATAGCCTACTGACCTGTGACTAAAGTGTAGCCTAAGTTCTGCAGAGCCACCCCAAACTCCTTTGCATTCTCTATCACAGTCTTAGCATAAGACTTGAAAGCCTCTGACTGGGCCTGCTTCAGTGCGACAGCTATACCTGTAAGTAATACAGTTACAGCTATACCTGTAAGTAATACAGTTACAGCTATACCTGTAAGTAATACAGTTACAGCTATACCTGTAAGTAATACAGTTACAGCTATACCTGTAAGTAATACGGTTACAGCTATACCTGTAAGTAATACAGTTACTGTTATACCTGTAAGTAATACGGTTACAGCTATACCTGTAGGTAATACGGTTACTGCTATACCTGTAAGTAATACGGTTACTGCTATACCTGTAAGTAATACGGTTACTGCTATACCTGTAAGTAATACAGTTACAGCTATACCTGTAAGTAATACGGTTACAGCTATACCTGTAAGTAATACGGTTACAGCTATACCTGTAAGTAATACAGTTGCTGCTATACCTGTAAGTAATACAGTTACAGCTATACTTGTAAGTAATACAGTTACTGCTATACCTGGAAATAATACGGTTACAGCTATACCTGTAGGTAATACGATTACTACTACACCTGTAAGTAATACAGTTACTGTTATACCTGTAAGTAATACAGTTACTGCTATACCTGTAAGTAATACAGTTACTGCTATACCTGTAAGTAATACAGTTACTGCTATACCTGTAAGTAATACAGTTACTGCTATACCTGTAAGTGATTCAGTTACTGCTATACCTATAAGTAACTAGTAACTAAGTAGGTATCAAGTAGTAACTAACTGATGGTTGTGATTGGTTGATTTCAGTGAAACCTCACAATGGATGAGAGGACAACTTCATATGGGATGGATTTGAGACAGGTTGTCAGATTTTCCTTTCCACTAGCTTTCAGAACTTGTTTGATGGCATATTGTCAAAGGATTGCAGTAAGGAAGCACTACTCTAAATTTACCGGCTTTACTTCCCACTATTAACCCCAGGTAAGGAAGCAATGATCTAAAGCAGGGCTGGCCAAACTGTGGCCCACTTGCTCATTTTTGTGGCCCACATGAGCTTTGTGTAAAAATTGGCATTTTTAGTATTTTTATTTGGTGCAGCAAACAAGATAAATTTACAACAGAAACCCATTAATTGTGTCTCAAGCATCATAGAACTCTGCACCATGCAACATACCATGTAAATAGAAATTGATAATGTGCAAAAAGAATTTGAAATGAGCTTTGGCCAGTTCAGTAATTTACGTGAGCTAAGCTAATTGTGCGATTAGGTGTCCAATGCTGGCTGCACCATTTAAAGAGTGGAAAGGTTCATTCAAGTTGAAAATGTGTGCAACGAAATTTCAGTGTCTGCAATGCAAGTAATCTCAAAGCAACAGAATATGAGATAGTCAACATCTAAGAGTTTTGGACAAAGGGTGTTACTGCAGAAGAGTGCCCTCAGTTGACAAGTAGTGGGGAAAGATATCTACTCACGGTGTTTGCAGTAAACTATCATTGCAAATCTGCTTTCTCAAACCAAAACTTTATAAAGAGTAAATTCAGATCAAGTCTCAATCCACAGCACTTGCATAAGCTCCTTAGGATGTAATGTAGGCCTACACACTTACAGTCTAGCTATGAGGCCATAATGACTAGTAAATCAGAATCTCATCTGTCACATATAACTACAGCCAATGTACATGTACACCTACAGCTACACCTACACCTTCACGTACAGGTACATGTACACCTACGCCTAAACAATCATACACATACACTTCTCAGAGCATGCATATACATGTACATGTACTTAAAACTACTTTTTAAATAGCTGTGTAATTAGATGGAGGTTTTGTCTATCACAATTTTTCAATACTGGCAGGTTAAGTTGGCTCCTTTTGTCAACCACTTAATTTTATGTTCAACTATAAAGTATAAAGTGGCCTACCTCAAGTATGAGAATTTTATAATGTGGCTCACTTTAAAAAAACTTTGGCCGGCCCTGATCTAAAGAGATCTGCATTTTTTCTAGTCTAGGGTGGGGAAGGCAGTTCACCAATAGCAAGTCACTGAAGTAGTACAGGAGCATTATAAGGTTGGATGCTCTTCCTAACACCACCAATGACCTTTGTTCAGGGAACTGAACCTGGGACTCCAGCTGTGGAATTCCAGAGCCAGGCCATGGCTGAGCACAACCCTAAACGATTACTTTTAAATGTTTTTGTGAGAAAACAGCGATTCCTCTAAAATTATTCTGCATATCTTCTTGCATATGGCATCATTCTGGGAAAAATTCCGGTTCCAAGTTTTTGCAATTCTGTAATTCCATGAACTAAAGTTGGATGATTTCACTTATATTGTGCTGGCCAACCAACTGACCTGCAATCTGGTGGACATGTGGTCCACCTTGGAGACCAGGGAACACTGCCTCATTGATGGGAGTTTCCAGGTTGTACATGACGTCTTTACCGTTCTTGTCTACAGAGCGCACACCTGCAGGTAGACAGAGTAGAGAGAGATGAAAATTAGACCTAGTACATGTATCTTATAGTACAACACAGTAAATGGCGCAAAGTCTACATGTACATGTATGTATGTAAGCTGTTATATCACATAATACTGTTCTACATGTATAGCAATCTCAACCCTTGCTAGCCATACTAAGGCAGTACAATGTAGAAGATGGCCTATACATGTACATGTAGGTCACACTATTAATGGTAGCTGGATGGGAACATTCCCTTAACCTTTAGTCTCTGTTAGCAGTTGTGAGCTGCATGGCTAGTTGATAAGTAGCAGCCTAAAGGATGAGATAAGATAAATACATAATTACATTGCTGCTCTTGTATAAATAACCAATACATACATGTAGCACATGACATGTAATATCAGAGTATACACATAATTATACCAATACTAGACTAGTTCTAAACAGGTGACAGTAGGTAATAACCCACTATTTAGTATATAATGAGCACAAGACATTCCTAATACAGATAAACGCCACAAGTACACTTTGATATACATGTGTATGTACATGTATGTCTATGATATGTGTGTATGTCCATGGTAGATTTGTCTGTCTTTGATATACGTGCATATGTCTACATTGTATGATATTCGTACTACGATACAATATGTGTACTACGATATTACGTCTATGATACTGTGATACGAATTACCTCGTCTGAAGAAGATCATGCCTGATCGAGGTCCCCTCAAAGACTTGTGCGTTGTCGTGGTTACGATGTCACAATATTCAAATGGATTGTTTACAATGTTAGCAGCTACCAGTCCGCTGACGTGAGCCATATCAGCCAATAGGAGAGCTCCGACCTCATCGGCTATAGCCCTGAACCTTGCATAGTCCAAGTTACGAGGATAGCACGACATACCTACAACAACGAGCAGTTGTAGCTAACACAATCAGCAATTGTCAATAATTAACCCAGTACCACTCACTACACCACTGGTAAGGGAGTATTCTTAGTCTAGTCTAATAGCACACTCCAGTTAGACACACAATGTCTTACCTGCAATGATCATCTTAGGTTTGAAGAGCTTTGCTGTATAGAGAAGCTGGTCATAGTCTATAAGTCCAGTCTCTGCATTCACCTTGTAGGGGAACGACTCAAAGAAGACGGATGTGGCAGATATCTTCTTATTGGCTGTCATGAAGCCGTGAGTTAAGTGACCTCCGTCTGGAAGGTCTAGCCCCATGATACGCCCTGCAGGTATAACACTCATTATATAACAGTATTATCTAGCCCCATGATACGCCCTGCAGGTATAACACTCATTATATAACAGTATTATCTAACCCCATGATACACCTTGCAGACGTCAATTCTAGTTCACCCACAATGCCATTGAAATCTGACAATTAAATCAAATAAATTCTTGATATGCATCAAAATGATGGGCAACTATTTAGCTTTGTAAATAGGATGAATATCAGTCTGGTGGTTTGCCAAAAATTTAGGCTACTGACTTAATTCAGAATAAGGATGAAATACACCACTGTAAATACAACACTGTAGACACAGCATAGTAAATACAATATATTGACATACATGTAATTATATACAGCACTCACCGTGTGGCTCCACAACGGCAGTGTAGACTGCAAAGTTAGCGGGAGATCCAGAGTAGGGTTGTACATTGACACCCCACTTACTAGAGTCTAAATTAAAGGCGTCTAGAGCTCTTTGCTGACACAACAGTTCCAGTTTGTCCACATATATTTGTCCGCCATAGTACCTGCGATCAGTGAATAGGCATAGGCTATACATACATGATATGTACGTATACCATTCATAGTGTACACATATTTGTAATATTATGCATATGTATAATGAGATTAGTGTAGTTAAACTAATACAAGCCAAAGACGTTAATGGCAAAAATGCTAAGTATAAATACAAAGATAATTTTCCAACACAGATTCACAGTTTGATAGTACAATAGAATCATATTCCCAAACCTTCGGCCAGGGTAGCCCTCACTATATCGGTTGGTAAAGCAAGAACCCAGACAATCTAGAACAGCTTGGCTAGTAAAGTTCTCAGAGGCAATCAACTCTAAGCCTCTCACTTGTCTCGTCTTTTCTAATCTAATGAGTTCGGCAACTTCAGGGTCGACTTCCTGTACGCTACCTTTCAGATCACATCCATCCATCTGCCAACAGTAAGCATCAGTTACAGAGCATAAAGAGTGTGTACATCAGGGACCATTAATAATTAACCGTCTAATCTTTAGAAAACACCATGCAGTTGGCAGAAACAAACTGTCGATAACACACAATGTGTAAGCCAACATCTATAGGTGAAATAGAAGTTATGTAGAGTGTTCCCAAAACCCACTCCATTATTCCCACGAGCAGTTCTGGAACATAAAGAGTTTAACCTCTTGCTGACAAGACTATAGGCCTACTCAATACACTTGCATCACTGCTGCAGTCGCGAAACAACCGCGCCATAATATCACGATAGCGTTAATAAACCGAATGGTTAGGCTCACTGGCTGGTACCACAGTGAACAGCGATGCAGTATGGGTAGATTGACCATGTCCACTCTAATCTACATTTGCGCTCACTCTCGGTCACCTGAGCTGGATTAAAGGTAAACTTTTTGATAGGAGAAGTAAAGAGCAACCATTCATACAATTACCTATAATTCAGTCAGACGAGTCTGTCCCCAGCTCTCTTGGTAAACGATGAATAAAATTATGCTGACAGTTACAAATAGCGGAAATGGCTGACAGATCTGAACCTGTTTATTCACACAACGGGGGAAGAAGGCATAGAAGATGGAGGTGCATATTATTGAGCAAATGTTTATTTGACTGCAACAACCAAAATACCTTCTTAATTTTGTTTGTAGATCTAAAGACCAATTGCTGTAGCAGCTATTGCATATCAGTTTGATGATGTCGATATTCTTCTGGAAGTTTATACCCGCAGCTCATCCAGTACCATTCAGTTTTCTCACTCACTAATAATACTCCTTTTACTCTAAATGCTTTATGAATTAATGCAGACTAGGTTTATCTTTGTAGCGCATCTACACCTAGGTAGGCCCCTATTCTAAAAGTGACTGCAAACTTTATTTCAAGATATAATATTTCTTCTCCATCAAATTGTCCAAACTGCTCAAAAACCATTATTGCAGTCCAGCTTAGTGGTTTAGATTAGTCTACTGTTAGAAGTCTATAAGGCAAAAGTGAGGTAGGTAGTAGCCTAGTAGAGCCATTAGTTATAGTTTTAAGACTACAAGTAACCTACCATATTGATGAGGTACCTAAAGCTACAAGTAACCTACCATATTGATAAGGTGTCTGAAAATATATAGTAGAACCCTCAAAGATTCTCAATTTGCTAAATCCAGTGTAATTTGTCATAGTGTCTTTTAATATTTCACAAGGTCTCAAACCTGAAGTGAAGTCATCAGCTCAACTGGGAACCTTAAAAGCAAACAGCAACCTATACCACCAGAGTTTTCTACCTCAAACTATCTGAGATTTAAAAATTGTACAGCTATGATACATGACAAAATATTCTTAAAAGTTAATTTCCCCAACAAATGTCAGGTCATGACAACCTGCATTGCCAGAATATGTAATGGCCCCCTGGTCCATACCCATTGGATACTGACCAAACCAAACCATGCACTTCTCCTGCCCCATACGTCTGAGGCATAACTTTACTTACTTTTTCATTCTGTGGTTATTCATTGCAACGATTAAATTTAAAGTGCTACAGAAATGATAATATATTGTTTGGTGTATTTAAACTTTAAGCCCCAAGAGTGCTATATTCACTTTATTAAAACTCGCAAAATAAATTAGGCTGGGATATGGAAGCATATAAAATTATCATGAAAAGTGGGTTCTGCAAAAGGAAGTCCCAAGTTACAGGGGTGTTGCCCACATCTTGTGTGACGTGTTAAGGCCCGTAGCTTGGCTCTCCAATTATAGCCCTGCATAGGGGTTACCAGGTGCCTCATACTTACACTAAAAACCCACAGCTATGAGCTTTCTGTAATTATTAGGCTTATGTAATCCTATGGCTTTCTCAATAATATGACTAGCCAATGAATAATACAGTATAATCACGGACTCGTAGAGCAAGCAAAGGAAGCTGTGAGTGAGGATACTGAGACAAAAAACCCTGTAGTTGCTGACCAAAGCTAGTTGAGGGCTATGACTATGTAATAGTAATATAATACTTCTGCAGATATTATTATTATTATATATTACATGTAATATATGCAACATGATTTTAATATTTAGATTACAAGTGGCAATACGTGTAGTAATTGTTATATAAACCTACTGTACATGTACATGTACATGTACATGTACATGTACATTCAGGACTTGTTTGAGATGATAAATATGTTCAACCATAAAAATCCATGTTACTTATTAATACATGTAGGTACAGATATACAGTAGTCCTTGCATGAAAATATAGAGTAGATACTAGATAGACTATAATACGCCTAATATATTACAGTACAGTACAGTACTATAGTATAACTACATGTATAATAACATTATACTGAGTTATGGTCTAATCGAGTATCAGTATGTAGCCTATCACAAATGCATGCATTGTATTACATTAAAATGTACTACATTGTAATACAAATAAATATTTTATCGGAGGGATAGGAGTAATGCGACAGTTATTCAAGCCAGTTTAGAGTTGTGTAAGTTTGGCATACATCATTTGGGGCCAGATGCTGTAGAAACAACTTCACATAAAACAAGAAAACGTGGCAGAACTGAGGTATTTTGTTGTGACAAGCAAAATTTCACCTAAAACACAGTGATTAACTAGATCTAAATTTCTATTTGAAGCTTAGACTTGGAATAGCTGATTAGATGAGGATATTGGGTACTGCTGGCATTAATTACCACCCACTACCTATGTTGGAGTTTCAGCCACACTAATTTAATTGGCTAGGCTTTGTTATGTAACAACTTTCATTTTGTTTCCACAGTTACAGAGTAAACAAAGTTCACAACCTTCGTAATTCAATATGGCAGAATGAGGGCTTGCAGTGTTTTCCAAATTTACAGAAAACAGACAAACTGATTATGTTATATGAATTTTTGTTGCATATATTGAAAAATAATAACCTATATAACATAATTGCTACATAAAAAGGCATGATTTCAGTAGTACTTTAAATATAATATGGCAGAATGAGATATTGCAGTGTTTTCCATTTGCAGACAACAGACAAACTGATCATGTTATATGATTTTTCGTTGCATATATCATTATATGGGAAGATAATAACCTATATATCACAATGATAACTGCTACATAAAAAGGCACGATTTCAGTAGTACTTTAGAATTCTTAAATTGGATTTCAATTTCTTTTTCATTGATTTATGGTTGTTGAAATACTAAATATAATATTATATTAATATAATTATTAATTATTAATAATTAATATAAATATCATATTAATATTTAAAGTAAATTTGAATTTGAATATTATTTACATATATATATTTACATGTGTATATCTATATTATTATTTATATCCCAATGAAATCCAAATTCAAATGAAATTCAAATTGACTTTCACTTTCAAGGTGAAGGTAACGTTGCTTCGCTCATGGCTGTGTGTACTCATACAGCGTTCCAGAAACATAACCAATCATGGTTGAAACAAGTAGATCAATCTCTCGTCCATTTTACTTAAAAAAATAACGAACAACAATATCATATGGTATTTACATTTATATTCAACCGGGTCTTGCACAAGGAATTCGTTCTTCAGAGCCTTTTCGCAATGGTTATTGTACCACTTTGCCTTTTCGATGAAAGTGAAAGCACGTTTCCGTGAATTTGAAACTATAGCCTCGGGTCCAAGATCACGCATGATTATTTCGTTTGTAGGAATGATATTGTATTTGGAGCGAAGTGTTGTTGTACCACTTTGATTTGGGGCAGAGAGATTTACACAAGTCTAGTGTGCGCCCTCGATATAGTCGGTAATACACTGCGTATTCCAAGTGGCATCCGTGAAATTGGCGACTGCATAATTACAGTTACCTGTATTTATTCCCATAATTTGAAAGTCATGGCGGGCTCCGACCAGCTCTACGAGGTAAGGCAATTCTAGTAAATTACTAGCTACTTGCTCATAGACTGTTATTTACAGTTGTTCTGGATTTTTGCTGGGTGTTATGGAATCTTTGAAGGACTAAAAATATAATTAAAATGTTTCACTCCCACCAAGGTTTAGTGATTTAGATTTGATTTACACTGCTCTACTGATACTGATCACAAAGGCAATCCCAGATCTGAGATCATCAGGGACGACTACCGAGTAATCACTATCAGTGGTCACGATTGTCACAGCTCACAATTACAATAGTTTAATATAAATAACTAACAGGCACAGTAGAATAAAAACCATGTGTTTTGATGGATGCCAATCATGTTACCATAATGATATCATAAGATAATAATGTCAATGTGAATGTGATCATTAAATTAAAATTAAATAGTCTTAAAGGTTAAGGTAGAGAGTTTTCAATCACTACTAAGTCTAATAGAAAAATTTTACACCTAAGCTCACTTAATAAAGCTAGACAAAGTTGCAGATTTGCCCTATTTCATACTATATAACTATTATTGTATTCCTTTTTTTCCTGATTTTGTGTCTGCTCTTGAACTAATGAAGGTGAGTCTCAAATGTTATCACTAACTGTATTAATACTGGTTCCTATGTGACATAGGTACCACTACATAGTGACATAGTATGTCACTATGTGCTGGTACCTATGCTCCAAGAGGTGTAGCGCACCCATTATAGCATTCAGCTTAGCTGTGAGCTCATTTATTGCTCAACTGGCACTTGACCAGAAAGCTAAACAATGGAATGCTGTTACAGTAAAACAGCAAATTTTCAGAAACGTTATAGCATGGAGTAAGAAGTTGTAGCAATAGTCGGAAGTGCTCAGTTAACCATTTTTAGCTGCCGCTACTATAGCTATCGATGTGTCACTACATCGAATCTACCTAATTATGAGTAGGTATCAACATTAATTTATGCACTGAGTGCACCAATTAATTTGGCTACAAAGAGCAAACCATAGTCTAAACTACCAGGTTTTGTTAGTCTCAATTGAGCCGGTTGAAGCATTGAATGTCTGGTGAAAGTGTAGGTCTATGAGGGAAATTCGCAACACGCTGATCACTCAAGAAACTTGTCTTTTCAGACCACATTATCTAAACCTGCTATTTCAAATTGGCAATATCGTGAAACGTCGCTATACCAAAGCTGAAAATTAATCAGCACGTTTCAAGTCCCTCTAGTCCCACAAGAATTGCATTTCTGTTACTAGTTTCACTATGGATAAAATGGCTAGCATTAAGCTATAAGTTTCCAATTCTGACTAGATTGAGGATCTTGTGGCCAAGAGGAAGAAAGGTAACATAACAGAATACTTTGTGAAATGGAAAGGGTTTGACAGTTCAGAGAACAGCTGGGAACCTGCTACTAGTCTGCATAACTGCCAAGATATGATGGATAAACTCACTAAGGTCAGCTATGCGCACCTCTTCTTATCTCTGTACCACTGTAAATCACTCATAGAATCGGTTTAGAGTTGCTATTTTCTTTATCAACTGTTTGGCAAGCGAAATCATGACATATTGTGTGACAACATGTTCAGGCAGATCAAGTCAGATAACTATCAGCTTATGCAATACGTAACATCATTCTGATATCTGTCTTCTCCAACCCACTGCAAATACGCTTACATAAGCTGTTGAAATACCTGTCCTACTACCAGTGACTGCACCTATATTGTTGTAAACTTGCTTTCATATATTATATTGATCTACTTGGCTGCTTAGTAGGTATGACTATGAATATCGTTGTCATTTGTGATATAGCAATGTAGTGGTGGCAGAATTATTCTGATGATATACTCCATCATGTCTTTGCTTTTAAAGATACTCTCTCCAAATTTTTTTGTTGAAGGGAACAACACCAATTTTCTAAAAATAGAAAGTAGGCATTTTACAAAGTGAATGTTTCTGAATTGTAGAGTGCCTCTCCTGCTCGTACACCGAGTAGATCAAGGACTCCAACGAGGCGAACTAAGTCTCCAACTAAGTCTAAGGCAGCCAAAGCTAGCACCCCTACTAGGGCGCGATCTAGGTCAAGAAATAGGGCTACAAGTAAATCTCCTGCAAGAGCCAAGAAGTCCTCAAGGAGAAGCACCTCAGAATCACCAGCTAAAACTCGAGTGATGACAAGAAGTCGATCTCGTTCTCGACCTCGCACCACTGGACCGGTGTCGGACAGGAAGCCATCACCAGCACCAGTGAGTTATACATGTCCATCTTTCTTTCTAGCAATGTATCGGCATGCCTACTTTTGTATGTAGGTGCCGTAGAGGCCCCGGGTTCAAACCCCAGTTAGGGACTGGTATTTTCATGGATTTGAAACAAGTCTCTGACTGCTCAAATATAATTTCCTTGCTAAAAAATGCTTCTTTATAAAAAAATGGCCAAGCCCCCTAACATTTTGTATGTAGGTTGTCAATGGTTTGAAGAAGCTGGTGATATTGTGTCAAAACTTAGATAACCCAAATGTGTACCTTTTGATTCACTTGATATCTGTCGGCATGTCCTATCGAGGTAAGGTTTGACTTGCTGTCACTCTGCTGCTGCAGTACATGCTGTTATTTTGTCTACTAGAAAGAGGAAAAGGTGGTGAGAGCAAGATCCAAGTCATCAACCAGGCGGTCAACTACCACTGTCACAAAGATCACCACTAGGAAGCCTGCTGACCAAGTAGATAGTAAGGCTGGGGGAGATACTGCCTCCACCACTCACACCTCTACGTACCAGGTATGTAGGCTATGTCTCAGTTACATTTTGTGCACATATCATAAATTAAAAGTTGTGCCAACTTGTACGATACTTATGAAATGGTAGACAACTCCAAAATATTTACAAGTACGCATTAGGTAGCATGCTTGTATTATATTTTGTATTCACATATTACGCTGCATAAATGTTCACACTTGGCTGCATCTCCATGTGTAGCTATACATCTCCCAGACTGTGCAAAGGAGAGACCAGAAGGCTTGTTCCATAGTGGGTCACAGGCTATGGCTATCCTATATTCTGTGAACTATCTTGCAGGTGAAGAAGACTGAGCTCCAGCCGGTAGTCGTACCAAAGTCGCTGCAGGTACCAAGGAGACAAGTGGAGTCTAAGGGGTTCCTGGACCAGGTCACCGCTAGGGACGTCGTGCTTATCCTTGTTGTAGCTGTCGTAGTTGGGCTCACTTTGGCTCATAACTTCCACTACATTAACCTCAACGAGTGCATGCAAACCCTCCAGGCTAAGCTACAGCCTTATCTACCCAAGACATCGAGGGAACCTGTGCCATCCCCAAAGAGCACTTCTCCCCCTCCCACTTCTCCTCCACCTGCTAAATCCACTCCTTGAGCGCACACTGGTGTCCTTGCTATGGTGCAGTGCCTTAACTTAGTATTAGATCACATCACCCGGTATAGCAACCCACAAGCTGTGTTCAAGGGTGTGCAATTCCACATACACTAACTGTTCATAACATTACACCTGAGTGTTCAGTCCAGGTTATTTGGTGGTGGGTAGAATTAAAAGCACTCAAGATATCTAACTATTGAATATTAATATATACTTACTACTAATGTATGTACATGTATGTATGTATGTATGTAATCTCATTGTTAATAGGCTATTGTGTACATTTTTAAAGTATTGTACATTATCTTTGTAAATTTTGCAAATTTTTGGTTCTATATTGTGTTGGTGTGAATCTTTTACGTAGTAGTATATTATTGTTTTATTTAAGCCTAATAATTTTATGGGAAATCTTATTTATGATTGATTTCGTTGGTTTTTTACTAGACGGTACCTACATGACACATTGTAGCCTGTAAATTTTAAACAATTTAATTTAATTTACCGTCTTTCAGTAAATATGTATTTGTACACGACTCTTGAATATTTATTATTTAAAGATGCATGTGTTAATGATACATAATTTCAATAGTATTACCACATTGTATGTAGATTCTGTATTTGTAATCAAATAATATTTTAATTTTGCTGATTTATTGATGCAGTCTTCAGTTCTTTATTAAAATAATAATGGAATAGTTTCTATGTTGATGTTACCACACTCCACAATATGTACACAGGTACAGCTCACAATACAGATAGTACATGTACATGCACAGCACATACAAACTGGACTACCATACATGTATGTCTTTATAATTATATCTGCTTTTGAGTGGCCACCTCAAGCTCAACATGTTTGGGAACCACAATTACGCATCAACACATGTATTACAAACGTGGCATGCATATTATACATGTATATTAATACACATTCATTTTTCAGACAGGTTTGTTTTAAACTAGACATTATGGACAAGCAGTATTGATAGAGTTCTTGGACCATGGTGTTGGAGTTGTGAGTCGCTGTCCACCCTACTAAACCCTACTATTGGATGTATGAATATTAATATCATGTGTTATCACTTTGACCTTACACTACTCTAGCTTGATTGCTTGTAAAATTTACATGTATGTATTTGAAGAACAATTAGAATAAGAGTGAATAATATTGTATAATATATTGGTGTAATTTTGACTTGAGTTTAGCTGTTGCTTCCATAATATTGTAATGGTTTTTGGGTTTTGGTGCTGTCGTCCTAAGACGACGCCCGAGTCCAAAATGAAGTGCCTATGAGTGGTGCTAGGCCTTCTCATTACATGAAAGATTAACAGGTTCAAGTAGTCAAATAACTACCAAAGACGACCCATATGATCCCGAGTCAATGCTTGTTTACTATACTGAGAAAGAGAGTGATCCACCTAGTAGGAAGTTCGTGTTGCAAGGTCGAAGACCTTAACAACTAGAATGACCTATCTACGAAGTGAAAGTCTCTGTATATAAGTATAGATGTGCCTTTATTGAGATCCAAGCATGAACTGAGAAAACAAATAGAAAAACGATGCCCTTTATATAGTAATAGAACTTCCGGAGGAAGTTCCGTTAAAAAGGCCGACGTAGTGTCGCCAGGAAATTGCACAACAATATGGCGGCCGGAAGCCCGATGGCCGACCCAAAGTAGGTCGGGTTTGACAAAAGATACTTAAGATCATCTAGATCATATGCAAAATCAATATCAAATATTTCTGAGAGGTCGGGCCTCTTTACATGGGTATAAAAAGGGTATAAATGCTCAGTAATGCATATAGGAAGTGTACAGGTAACATCCTACTACATAGACAATGGGTACAAGCAAGTGTAAGTATATAAGATAATGTCATGTAGTCGGGAGGCTGCGCGTGACCATTACAATATAGTGATATAGTGCAATCAAATACGATGTGATGTGTTAACCAATTATGGCAATGTCAAGATGAAATATTAAGGTTCTGGGAAAAAGTTATGCCCTTAACTTCTTCTCCAGTAAATCGCTACCTTGTACATTGCCATACACTCATTATTTTTCATCTATAATTACTGTATTACTCAGTACATATCGTTTATTGAGTAGAGAAAACAACTCCACATGACCAGTCTATAACAGTCTTCACAAGATACTGTGCAGGCATCAGACTACATGTAACTCCAGGGCTCACACACTGGTACTTGGGCCGAGCCATTGATCTAATACTTCCTGTGAAATAGTCGACACTTCTCATAACCCACAATTTAGAGTAATAAAATTGAGCGTTGCATGTTAGGTTTGATTGAGTAAATTGAACTTTCCATCCTAATTATTGAATATATCAAGCAAAAAGTAAAATAATAAAAAGGTGTTGACTAATCGTTCTGAAAATGCTGTACTGACAGCACTAATCCTGTACACGTATGTATGTGGTTAAATGTAGTGTATCGGCAGCAAATGCTGTGACCATCTGGTTTTGAAGCGAGGGGGGATAATCTTGACTAAGCGGCTAGTTCAGCTGGTCAGTCGATAAAATTAAAAACCAGAGAAAAGAGATCAATTGCACGTCCCACTGCTATATTGCTATTATAGCAGTTGAAACATCATTCAAATTGGTTCAGGCTGTATACCCATGAGATGCTACATGTATATCCTGGATTCTACACACTGGGAGATTATTTATCAACAAATAGAATAGAACACAATATGCTACATTTAATACAATACATTGTCATATTATTTAGTCATGACTTTGACCAAGTCTTTATAAAACAACCATTTCTAGAAAAGCTAATTTAAAACAGTATAGGTGGCATGTATCACTGGTAAACAGGGAAACCAGCACTTCCAATATATTTTGCTTTGTTCTCAAACCAGGGATTGTCACCAGCTAAAGCATTTACAACCCTGCTAGTCCTTATTCTCAATCCCACATGTACATGTGTCTATGTCACAATTTTCATGTAACTATGTTACCTCATTGCTTTACTGATCTGAAATTTCCTAGCAGTTTCATGAGACAAGTTCTAAAGTCTACAGTTCAAACTTCAAACGTATTGCATCTGGAAGTATATCTGAGAGGTGGTATGGTATCCTAGTTGCACAAAACTCATTGAACCTTACCCAGCGGGAGTTATGCTACCAGTTTAAAAGTTACTAAAGTAGTTGTCTTCACTTGTAAAGTTACGTATTATTCGGTAACGTAATGTAATCTCACCAATCTATTGGCTAACAGTCAAATTAGTGTAAACAAACACACGTGTTAACTAAAAATCCTCGTGTGCAAAAGAGGAAACGGACTTTGGGATTTCTTTTTAATTTTTATTAGCATTGAATTCGATTTTGAACTTGATTTTCTATGGAGTTATGTAGAAACTGTTCAAATTTGGTTGCTGCTTGTTAATTAATGCAGACTATTACACAACTTGTATCGCATCCACTGATTTATATATATGAACTTCGACCTTGGGCTGAGTGCCAGTCAGCCCAGTGAAGTGAGTGGCCGTGGGGGTCGCCATTTTAAACTTGGTCTGCTATAGGAACGGTGATGCAGGGATTTCCTAATCACAGTGTTATGCAATATATCACAGCAATATGGATTATCTCACCGGTGAGTGAATCATTGTTGTGTAAGCGCACAAATAGTTTGGTGTTTAATTTGTGTTACAATCAAATGACAAATGCCAGGCTGGAATTCACTGAAAGAAGTGAATAAAAAATTGTATTGTGATTGTCATGGTGATGGTGGTAATGATAAAAAGCCTTTAGCTAGTGATATTTAACTGGTTGTGATTATCTTGGGATAACCCAGATCATGCAGTAATGTGAACACTGCTGGCCACTGGGTGCAGTTCTTTCCACTTATTTATAAATTATCAAATTCACTAGAAATGGAAAGTTCTTCCAACCTAAGTAGAAGTAGTATTAGTATAGGCCTAGCACATTTTAGTGGTGAAATTTACATTTGTTTATGATAAAATACATCTCATTAAGGATAATCTAATGATAATTATCAAAAGTGCATCATGAGCACTCATGTCTTATAGTTTGAGCAGATGATCATCTGACCAAGGGTATTCCAGATAATTATACAGATGGATCAAACCAGCTTGATCTCTGGCATATCTATGTGCAATGCTAGTAGGCCTACTAGTAGCAGTGTACCACCCACTTTAGTGTCCCTATTGCATCATCATCTTATGATTATGATATGACAATTTATTGTGGTTTTGCAAATGCAACTTATGACATATTTTTACCGATGAAAAACATATGGTTGATATCTGGTAGTTTAGTTACCAGGAAATGGGACCAGATGTAGCTACATATGTACATGCTTACAGCGCCTAATCTTTCCAGCAATGACTGTCATATTGGTTTGACAGTAAAAGCAAGAGACAAGTGATGAGTTTCGATTAAAATTTTGCTTATATACAAAAAATGTAGATGTCAATGAATTATATATAATTTTACTCACTCAGAATATGGCCATAGAGAAATGAGTTTGTTGGGTGTAAAGTGCAATGTACAAGTTATGGCTAATATGCATATGTGCTGTATTATAATAGATCATAATATAGTGTAATATATGCCTAGTTTATCATGTAACTATCATATAGGTACAAGCTAGGTCTCTGTTTATTTATGAGTATTATGTAAACTACGAGCTATGCAGTGCAAGTACAGCTGATCGTATATAAATATGTAGATTAAAAGTTAAACCCTAATATAAAAACAGTAGCTAGTACCTAAAGTATTGATGCTGGAGCATACCATGTAGTCTTTCAATTTGCATGATTACTGCAGTGTGATGTTGGTACACCTAGAACTACTAGGCTGTATCTAGGCTTAGTTAATACAAACATTTGTAAACTCAATTCTATAAGTATTAACACCATAGTTATATGCAAGACGTCACTACATCACGTGGCTCTGTGTCTCATAAGGGTACACTTCATTTTGCGCAAAAGCCGACAAACAAAACTCAACTAAAATGCTACAAACGATTTAATAAGTCAATATATGAGAGTCCGATTCAACCGTGACTTAGATTGCTTAAATTTATTGCAGTTGCCGCCACAACTTGCAATTCCCCCTGTGTTTAAATAGGTCCATTGATTATGGTGGGCTATGCAATTGCCACCACTTTTTCTTGTATCGTTTGCTGCCTTCTAACTGTCTGGTGATCGATGCTGTGGACTTATGGTTGCTCTCAACAGTCTCGCTCAACTTGTTCATCTTCAGGTGTTGTAAAACCTCTCAAGGTTCCTATGCCTAGGCTATTGTAGTCTGGCTTATGTTAGTTGTTATAAGGCTATTGCCTATTTTATTGCTAGCATGCATAGTTGCATATCGACTTCTACTTCAGTCTCTATTACGTTCTACTTTCCCCATTCTACAAACTCATTGCTCCTGAATGAATTAAATACCTGAATCGAATCTGTCGATTTGTAAGCAAACATCATCAATAATGCAATGAATGGACCCAGACAATTCAGTCTTAACCGCGGCCCAATTTGCACTTCATTGGGTATCAATCTGTCTATCAATTTGAAAAGTATTGATCTTACTGAGGCACTTGCATGTGACAAGAGATGCTAATAGTTGGTAGTGCCTTATATTTTATCTCTGGGAAGGACTCGAACGACTAGCTATCACACACCCTGACTCATAGTCACTGGGTTTTGGTGTAATATCTTGTAATATTTTGGCACGTTCCGTGCTGATAGTGCTCAAGCTGATGAACCCTCTCCAACTCTCCATGCAACTCAACATTGCCTACCTCGAAAGTAGGCTACCACTAAACTCTCGCTATGAATTGAAATTGGCCGTTGATTTATTGTAGTTACTGGGGCCTTCCTATCTTAGAATGTTTGTCACGTAAAGACTGGAGTGCTTTATATTGCATACCCTTGCTGCTTATAACAATGTTGGCCTGTGTTTGAATAAGCACATGTTAGGTCATGATAATACTCGATGACTTTGAGTGATTAGCCCCCTTAGACCCTATAGCATGCAATCAGTTGCTTTTGGTTACACATTCAATCATATATGTTTAAAATGCAGCCCCAGATTATTTATATACATGTAATATTGACCTCCACTGATAATCAATAAATGAATGGTCAATGTGAATAGGAGTACTTAACACAGTCTGTGCCTTTGATAATGATAAGTCTGGCCCATACCGGAGGAGGCCATGTTGGTTATACACTATGCAGGGCAATATAGCCTACGTTTATCAATAGCTCCTGCCCTCCCAGCATTGGGCGGCACTCGTAGCTGTCGTCTTTCATTTAATGTCAAAGTAAGTTTGTATGAAAATGCCATTATAAATTACTGTGACCCCAATGGGTAGACTAGCAAAGCTGTTATATAATATTACATGACTGAGTGACTGGCGGGCAGGCTAGAGCCTGCATGGTTTATTTGAACAGCCAGCATAGGTTTATTGAGTGCTTAAGCCCCAACTGGAAACTTAATACACATCAAACTTATGATTGTATTCACTCTCTGGCCAAGTATTATACAACTAATAGAGTCTAGTGTATAGCAGAGGTCTCAGTTTTCAATCATAGCCTATCTGACCCCAGGGGCCTTGCAGCTGATGGGATATACTTACAAACTATACATACGCAGTATGTACTACATTCATTACATAACAGTATAGCAACCAATAAGTTACTGCATACTTGATGTAATCACTTCGGGTAGCTGTTGCTGTCTAAAAAACTGAATCCTGCATCCAATGGTATTGAACATGCAGGCAGCCACTTAATAGCTTAGCTTTTGAATTGATTCAAGTTGAACCTGTAATTCAGATATTTTAATCACTGTAGCGCTGCCTACTCTGAATGCTAAGCTATATATAACTCTGGAATGTCTAGCTTTCAGGCCCTGCAGTACTCAGCATGGATAAGTTGTACCACTTATAGGAAATAGAGCTAGACAGTCCATAGAACAAATTCAATGACTACATTGTATAATAACTGACCAAGAATAACCCATTTCAATGAATTGTGTAATCAATTGTTTATTATTGCTGAATGCAGGCTATAAGTAAAGACACACCTCATGTGTTAAGCACCGCCCAGTCTGATTTTCAGCTCCTACATGGTGTTAAAATATCATTTTTCTGAACTACCATGACTGATTTTATTTCACAAAGTAACGCTTTGCTGGCTAAATACTGCGCTCCAAATATTGTACTGATTTCCCCCAGGGTCAGCTATTTCAATAACTCAAATTGGCAGCAGTTTTGAGAAAGTGTTACCAGGGCAGGAGTAGAAGTAAATGCTGATAATTAATTAGTGGTATAGTTGGTCTCAGTCCACTTTATCACTTTGGCTAGCAGGGTCCAACCTAAACTGATTTTCTTGCATGATGTCATGAGAGGTAAATGCAATTAATTACATATATTGCATACTGCAATCATACTCTGTAGACTAGTTCACATAATTAAGACAATTGGATGACATAAGCTAATATAATATCATCTAGATATCATTATACAATGTTAACTACCCAAGAAATAAAATAATACTCTACATATTGCCTTTAACCAATCATGATTGGCTTTTCTGGCCAGGGAATTGCTTATGGGTGGAGCCTACTTGGTTGCCCATGGTACTATAATGGTAGTGCTCCAGAAATGATGGGTTTTTGTACACTATATCCATGAACAGGGTGTCGATGTTTATTTCCAGTGTGTCAAGCGTTCTTGATGCATGCTAAATACTCGCAGCTGGCGTATATCTCCAGCCTACTTGTGCCTCGCCTCTTCTGGTCATACCAAGTAGATAATCATTCCAATTTTGTCTATTCACTCGGGCTTCACTTGGATTATTATTTGTCTTCTGTTCCCACTGCTGCCCATGCTGTGGACTCGGGATAAGAATTTAGTTATGGAAGAGGCTTCCCGACTTTGGCAATTAAAAATGGCCGCTTCTGAACTAGTTTCGCACCATTCCCACTTTCCTGGTACGTACGATTCATCTGCTCGTAGCTTTATTTTTCCAACATTGCTTGTTATAGGCCTACTCGTAGGCTTTTCTTCAACATGGCTAGATAATTTGATTTATTTGAAATCCAAACCCAGTAATCCAAATAAATTTGATCAGCTAGAACAATAACATCACAAAATGATGTTACTTTATAATTTCATTTAACCTGTCTTATCCTAATAAAAAATTTAGTGTCTGAAAAAATTGAAAGCCAAACATAATTAATATAATAATTACAGTTCATAGAGGAATTATCCACAATTATTAGCTTATGTTTTTAAAGCTACTGTATTATTTAGTGGGCCCCAGAGATTTCAAGAAAGGCTTTGTAGTTGATATTGCGTGGGAGTACACCATAATAAAACGCAGTTATATAAAGCTTACTATGTTATGTTGCATATATTGCGCTGAATTAAATACATCTAGGACTATACTAAATAATATTGGTAAAAGTATCTGAACCCATGTGGGCCACCCATGATGTAAATTATGTTCATCGACCCTGGTAATTACATAACTTGACAAGTGTGTGCCATCAATACAAAGGCTGTACTACTCTATGTAGTGGGTCTAGGATATATCCCCCTATACAGTTTAGTAAAATTGGCATTGATATGAAAATGGTGTAATTATGCAGAAGAATGCAGGTTAAATCACATTGCACCCAACCTGCTGGTGGAGTATTTAGCATAATTTTACCCCTTCACCTATATCCTACCTCCATGGTTGCTCAAACTTGGACAACTAGGACTGAACATACAGCGAGGCCACATATCTATATTTGTATGTCACCGTTTTGGTATTTAGTATAATTATTTTTATAAACACTGACTATCTTGAAATAGCTAGCAGCTAAGATTATGTAAATTCCTGTAATTTTCAATTGGTGCATTGAACCCTGATCTAATATGTCTGGAAATGGTGTCTTGCCTTCTCTCAGTCAAGGCAGAGTCGTTTCACCTTGTATAAAATCCAAATGGATGATCCCAGTGTCCCAGTGATATTTGATCGGCTTTACTGATGATTTTTTGTAGTTTGCAATTAATTTGCCATTGGATCTACATTGGATTGAGATTAATAGTGGGCTGACAGTCAGTAGATGTTTGATAGGTTTTTACCATTTATTGCTATAGCCAGTTGTAACTTTTTAGTGGAAATGTTTCAAATAAAGTTGGTCCTAATCAGTATAGAATGGTTGAAATTTTTTGTGTAGAA
This sequence comes from Bugulina stolonifera, assembly GCA_935421135.1. Lineage (NCBI taxonomy): Eukaryota > Metazoa > Bryozoa > Gymnolaemata > Cheilostomatida > Bugulidae > Bugulina > Bugulina stolonifera. The sequence continues at coordinate 2,219,860 of OW285190.1, read as the reverse complement.
CCTACTAGCCTACATAATTCTATAAAAATTATTATTAGAAATACAATTTATATCTTCCAGTGATATCTTCAATATGCGTTTGACAGGGACCTGCAGCCTCAAATCTTGACCCTGTATTGATAGTGCATTTTTTCTATTGTCTTACAATATCAACCAATTTCCTGATGTCAGTCAATGTCAAAGGTCGTTTCAGGTGTGACCCTAGGCTCACCTTGAAGGTCCTGATTTTAATTTCTTGTCTCAGGAGAGGGTTTGGATTTTTGGCACTTGATAAAAAACTGAAGATTTTATTCAGTAGGGATGTCCAAGTTGCAGCTGTAGGTTTTCACTACATTGTGATCTCAAATTGTAGAGCTACTAGGACATAATTATTTTGAGTGCACTCAGGGCCCTTCCTCAAAATGAAAACATAGCTGTGCAGTCATACCCTTTAATTTTTGGCAGCAAAATATATAATGAATTTAAAATATATGTAGGCCTATAATATGCTAACTAACACTGACCTATTTGAATCCGGCAGTCAACCTACATGCAAGCTTCACATAGTTTGGGGACAGCCATGTAAAGCAGGGCTACTCTTTGCTTTGCTGCATGATTATGGAAACTAAAGACAACAGTAAAGGAACTGTTTAATGTGCCTTAGCGATCATTATATGCCTCAATATGCAAGACTTAGGTTTTTATATGACTATCTAGTTCTCCTACTTAGTCAAGAACTTTGTGTTGAAACCTGCTAGCCAACTCATTTTACTGTATACCCGAAGGAGGTAGATAGATCACATTGAATGATTCTCTCAAGAGAGCCTACAAAGATTTGGGTAGCTGGTAATCAACGCCCCCACCTGGTTGGTTAGCAGTGATAAACTGGCTACAGGTGTTTTACTAGTCCTCAACCCTACCCAATGGCAGGTGTACCAACTAAGAAACAAGACAGGGGCCAGTTCCCATTGCCTAAATAGGAGTTATATCATAATTATTCTAATTTATTTGCCATTGGCACACCGACTGGCTTCCTGAAAATGGCATATCACTAAGCAATGGCTAACTAATGGTCTAGAATCTATCCATCTCCTATAGTAGGAGACCAGTGCCCCTTTTCCTTGTTCAGCGTTCCCTTATCAACTCCTGCTGATAGTACTCGACTTGCACCAAAAGCATTTCATTTTTTACACTCGTGGAATGTCACTTGACTAATAAAATGAGGGTTTACCAATCACTGGGACTGGCCAACACGCACTTATTGGGGTTTGTATCACCCGTAGCTATGCAGGTGGTGATATCTAGTCTCTCTAAATGTCAGCATCGATTGGGTTATGAGCACTCTCACGAGTCCCTAGATCAAGGGTTGAGGCAGCCTCCCCTCTGCAGCGGGAAAAGATCCCTCCAGTCTCCTATGTCAAACATGTGTTTATCATTCAACGTTTACCTTTTGGAATATAAGCGACCAACTACACCATCATATTGGGCCAACCATGTAACTCCGCTACTTGTATGCCTACATATAATACTGCATCTTGCATGTTCCTTGAACATTGCGTTACGAGTAGATGTACAGGCATCTTGTTATTACCTATAACCTTCTACATCCAGCAGATCTTTTTGAACATGATATTGGCATGGCCAGACCCATTATATGACCCTATATAAATTGTGACATGGCCGATAGTATGTTAGTGATATAAGGGGCTTATTGAAGAGATGTTAGTTACTTGTTACCCCACAGAAGTATTGAGTGTTCACTGCTAAACTAGTAAGGGTGTAGCTGTATTATTTTCTAGGAATACATGAGGTACATGTTCTACATAACTGTTATTAGCTACTGCAAAAGAAGACTTGATTGTAATAGGCCTGCTTTCATCCCACATATCAAAGGATGTTCCCATAGCAATCTATAAAATCAGCCAAAGGTTATACAATACTCAATAACTTATTGTAAGGTGATCCCATTTAGTGACATGAAAGTCAGCATAGCCTTTTGGTGAATTGTCAGCCATCTATCTTCAATCTAAATATATACTGGGTACTTCCTGTGCCCTGCAGTATCAGCAGCATCATTGAATTAAGATTTCAGTTTATTGTGTAGTTAAAAAGTAGTTTTGTAAGGAGTTGATGGGTGTGTCAGCATTTGCAGGAGGCTGACTAATCATTGCAGGAATAAGGAGCCCTTTGGGTGGATTTTATGTTTCAACTGTATAGTTATAACAGCCCTACATCAAACTGAATATTACTAGTTACCTTATGAGGCAGTATTCATTTTAGCCTGTAAAATAGTAACTAGATGTTGATGAAGAATTTGTTTCAAGATTTATTTTATTTTTATTTTGTTCATCAGTGGGCCTACATGGCTACTACTAAGGTGTAAAATTATTATTATTACTAGCACTATTTGTACAAGTAGTGTGACCCTTATCTAAACTAAACTACATTCAGCTAATGTAGACCGATAACTCTTGAGACTTCGGCGGGGTCTGTGACCTTCACCTAGACTATTGAAAGCATTAGGTCTACACCCTGGTGCGTCAGTACTAGTAGTTTAGCTCTAACAACTAACTCCATCATGTAACAAACCCTCAGCTCATACACAGCATATCATAGTATGCCAACACTGCCAGCAAATCTTCAACTAATGGCGCAACAGTTTTTTGCATTATTTTCATTTTTTATTGAAGAAACTAGTCTTTTTAACAGGCTTGTTTAACTACTAGGTTGGTTGATAAAACCAGTAGGGATGTTTAGACCACCGGCAGGTGCCCCTAGTAGCGGATGTTTAGACCACCGGCAGGTGCCCCTAGTAGTGAGATGCGTTTTAGCTGTGAAAAGTTATTGTGTGTGATAAAATTTCTTCAAGTTAGAGCGGGTAAAACCCGTTGCATCTTCATCTTTTTATTTTTTCTACCAAGTTGAGTCTAGTAGGAGGCCGTTGCTGATGGTATCAGCGTTGTACAGTAAGGATTGAATAGGGATAGGTCATCTTACATCATCATCTCAGATTTCATTTCAACCAGTGCTTATACAAAGAGGAACAGTTGACATTGTTCACCTTCCATCTCCTGCATATTTTTTCATGGAGCTGCACTCTATAATACTTGTACTTAATCTACATTTGATAGCTAGCTGGGATAGGGGCACTATCAATCATTACCTAACCTATTAGCTGTGCGGCAGCATAGGCAGCAAACCTCATTATTTTAGCTTATGTCAGAATTTATTGGCATAAACTTGCGTAATAGTTAAAAGTTAGACCTCTATGTTAGTGCAGTGCAGCGTATTTTATACAGTGCTTTGTGGGCCTTTCCATTTCTTGTTCAATACCCTAATCATCTGCACTGTAATGCTGCCTCTCATAGCTAGCAGCTATTATACAATACCTACTGTATATCCTCTATTGTTAGCCCTATTTCCACTCGGTAGCCTTGACCCATGGTCATCATATCTCTTTATACCCTTTTCCCTTCTTTTCCTTTGCTGCTTCTTAGATGTAGCGATCCATTGGGCTTTGTCGTTACCTTCATTTGTCTGAATATTAGTCATGTTTTTGGGTGGAATGTCTTGTTATTGTTTGCTAGTTTACTGTTTACTGGTGGGCAGTGGGCAGTGTGAAAGTCCCTTGCCCACTGCAGTTGTATAAATGGTTCACATGCCCATCAACCATGTTTTTTTGTTTTATTTGTTTTCCATTAGCTTTTCAATCATCATCAATTCTCAATGTTTTTACATGCAGAACTAAACATTTTAATTTTATACTTGGCACTTCCTGGACCCTGAGGTGTGCATTTTTAATTAGACCTGATTTTACTGATAATTTATTACACTCTTATCTTTCAATCTCTAGTCCTCTCTCACTCCCACATACCATGCCAACTTGTGACTATAAATAAGCCAGCATGCTTGCAACTTTGTTGGCCCATTATAAAGCATTATACATAATTATACATGTATTACATACATGTATTCCACAACAAGTGAGTGCAAGTAAGCTGTAATGCAAGTCCATGGGCCCATATGCTACAACTAGTAGTTGGTTAGTTACTCTAGAGAGACTGGCACTTCTCAGGGTCTATGTGGTAGCAACAGGGCACTGCACAGCAAATTACTTATTATCTAACATCTATTTACAAATTGCAATGCTTCTTTGATAGCACTTGAGTAGACTGGGTAGTAGGCCTGCCTATCCCACCCTGTCTTAATTAACAGGTCTAGCCCCGAGGCTATGTACACATGCATATTACCTGAGGGGTTTATAACCAGTTCAAGCCCCATCTGCTTACTAGACCTCCATTACTCATCCACCTAGATGGTGCTTTTCTTCCTCCTTGCTTCTTAAATTAAAACAAACAAAGGTGGTGATAAAGATGCACTGTACGTAATAGTGTAATAGTTGGACTTTACGGGTCATTTATCCTACTCGCTGTCTGATATGCAATCCCTCTGGGCTCATGGTTCATATATGGCCTCAAAATCAATAATACATTGTAATAAAGACTTGAGCAAGGGCCTCTAATGAATGTGCTCTACTAACTCATGCATGAATATAATTTACAATCTTATGCGTGATTACATAAGTCTATACAATAAATGTGCTAGACAGTAAAATAGCATTAATTTAAATGTCAGAGTATGTACTTGTTTTAGCATGCATATGTGGATATACAGGCTGAGCCTAGGGCTGCCTCCCCTTCTCAGTATTGTAGGCCTACACACAGTTGGCAGGTTTCGTTGTTACATAGTTAGCTACATCACGCACCTATTTACATCTACATCTACCTGCTATCCACAAGTACAGTAGTACCTAACACACCCCATCATGACCAACATCGTACATGTAGACCCTAAACACACACCCAGCTACTTGTGAAATATCCTAAGTACATTCTACCATAACAGTATGACTGACACAGTACAATACTAACAAAGTATGAAACCGTCATAAACCATTCGCCAATCTCCACAAAGTTACCGAAATCCCAATATATTATGTTGTGGATTTATATAATTAGGAAAGTGTTATGTGTAGCCTGCTATGATGTATTATTTGAACCTTGTGTTGGGAATGGCTGCAGGCACACAGGAAATGATGAGCCTATTGGCTCAATAGCCAGCTGAAAATTATTCTAAATATATTCCCCCTTGCGCTCACTGCTTAGCATATATGCGCTATGGGAACCAGATCTCCCCTGTTCTATGCCAAGGAATTTGTTGTATATATATAATGGGCTGTTGTTTACAAAAATCTGATAATAATACATCTTTATTTGTATGCCAAGCTTGGCTGCAATCGAAAGATGGGAATATTTCCTCTAATGCGGGTAGACAACTCCTAGCTAAATCTTTCAAATTATAGTATATTCTAATGAGGGAAATACTCCATTAGAATGTACGCGTACAATGTACAATGTACATGTACATGTAAATACACAGGCTGGTTTGGTTAATGCTGTTATTGTAAAGAATTCTTTAATAGGCCCCCAATATTTCCCATTTTCATCACTGCTGTAAAAAAGCCCTCCATGACTGGGGTTTGAATCCAAGGCTTTACAACACCTCATCATCACATAGGTGTTGGAAGCGCCGGCTATGCTTCCACAGTGTATTTCTGTTGCTCGCCAACTTTTATTCATTCAATTTGACCTTTGTACTTGTAGACGAGGGTGACCTCCATGTTTGCGGCTTTTGCAAGCAAAGCTTCAAGCGACTGGACCAATGGCTTGAGCACAAACAACTACAATGGTGCAAAACATCTTACCGAGTGAGACACTTTTCTCAGCCTCAGGATATGGTTGTTGGCCCTTCTTTGGTATCTCAAGATGGAGTGGCCGACCTCCACCGCCCGTACCGGCTCTCCTCATCGGACGATGTTCCCGAGCCCAAAGGTGACATAGGATTATTATTGAGTTGAAGTATATTGTATACAAACCATACTGTTAGTGAACTAGTCATGTGATTGTGTCAATTGGTAGTGTTCACAACCAATGCCAACACTGTTTCTGTTTGTAGGGCTATGTAGTTGATAGCCACCACCCAATACTAGTCATCACTGACCAATGGACGGATTTCTATGTTCCTGGTTATACCTTTAAACTTTTGAAGTCGTCTAAAATTTAGTTGAACTTGAAGGTTTTCCCTATTATTGTTTTATAGCTAATACCCAATGGCCAATTGTCTTGCTCTATGCAATAATAACTCTAGCTATAATTAGAGTCATGTCCAAGCCTAGCTCACTAATTATGGATACTGATAACATCTCCAAGGAATGATTTATGTTCTAAAATGAGAACATGATTAGCCAACCAATAGTATGCTGTGGAGAAAAATTCCTAGAAACTTCCGTCTTCTTCCTAGTTCAAAGTAACCTCAAAGTTTACCAATTTTTCTAACTTTCTAATCGATCTAAATTAGGTTTATTGTGTAAATTCAAATAAAAACTCTTTGAATTGTGATAATTCAGTTTTCATTGGTAGCCCTAAACAGGCATAACCCACATTACAAATGTGCCTAGGCTTACATCGTATTTTGTGTGCAGTAGTTTTATACCAGTAAAGTTGATCAAGTCGCCAGTTTCATCATGTCACGTAATTCCACAATTATTGCTAAACGATTCTGCAAGTCTTGCCTCAGATTGCAACCAAATTGTGGAAATTTGTAGCATTCGTATTGATTAAAGGCCCATATTTAGGCCTTGTGATGGCTATAGCAACTATGCCTGGTGCCATCTATCCTCGCCGACTTCCGTCTTTAATTACTTCTAAATATTTCAATGTTGCTGAAGGCCTTCAGTACTGTTGTTATAGACTTTCACCTTCACTGTTCAAGAAAAAAAATATATGTATGTATATCTACACCCTCGCCTCTGGGCTTACATTAGACAATACCGTTAATGGTTTTCCAATAATAGACACTAATAAATATTGTCTTGGTGAAATATAAGTTCACGATTGTATTCCTCATGGACCAACACACAATGGCCTATTATCTGTAGACCATAATATCTAATGCTCTTTTCTAGACAGGAGTGGCCCTCACCTTACCCAATATTTATAAAGTCTCCGGATTAACTGCCATAAGCCGCGCTACATGCCCATGACACAACATTACGCTATACTGGGCTCTGCGTTGTCCGTTGTCGTAATAATGCGTCATTCCTTTATGGTAGGGGTTAATCCGCTGTCATCCCACCAATAAGGAAATGATGCTCTGTTTCCAAACAATATGGTGTATGTGGAGTAAGTGCCGTCAGGTGGGGTGGGGGAATGCGGACTTAGTCTTTCTCCAATCTGTTTGGCTGATAAATAGTTATACGATTGAAGGGATATCTGTGCATTACCAACTTCCTCTGTGTTATGAGCTGACAATATAAAGTGGCATATTGTTAACGAAGAAGCAAAGTCATTTTTTGCTTTGACAAAGAAGTTATTAGAGATGGTGTTAAAGTGTTTTTCTGTTTGCAGATATGTCTACCACATCCAGGTCTGCTCCATCCAGTGCAAGCACCTCTACTTTCTCTGTTCCTATAAAACGTAGTCTCTATCCCATAATGCCACGAAACAGGAAACGAGAAAGAGGTAATGTTTCAACGCTTTCAAGTGAATAGTTAGGGTTTTTTATTCAATAAACTGTCACATGGGATACTCTACTTTTACTTGGTGTAGGTCACATACTTTCGGACTTTTACCCATTGGGAAAAGAACAGAATTGTCTGTAGGCCTATTTGTTGGTGTGTGTCCTACTACTACGACTACTAGCAAACTAGTCAGCTTTGAAAAGATATTTAAGGTGACCCTAAATTATGAGACATCAAGTGATTCTCACCCCTCGTATTGGGAAGAAAATATCATGACGGCGTATAAATAACCGGCAGTGTTTTGTATCTCACCTAGATCAACGAGTGTATTTGGATGCGTATTAGGTAGGTACCGCTTTCTACTGGGATATGATGGATATCCTTTAGTGTCACCTTACTCATGATCGTTAAAGTTTGTGTGAATCTCCCTTACTCTAATTTTTTTATTAAATTAAACCTGTACAGATTTGGCATGTTGCCAATCCTTCAGCAAATTGTAATTAATCAAAATAAAATTGGTGAATATAAAAAGTTTTTGAGTTCTCTCATTAGTGACTCACTGAATATGCTTGTTGTTCAGTAGAACAGGTAACTAATAACCATTATTTTATTTTTATAAATAATTATAATTAATATCAGTCATCCATCATATGTGACAAAATGGCCACAGGAACCAGCTATTGTCCCTTAGAGGTGGCAGGCTTGAGTCCAACGGCCAAACAACTAGATTGCCTACTAAAAAGACTAAATGCAAACCTGTTTAATATGTCTGCCTACCTGTTCGCGCTGTCTAGCCTAAAGTAATAAATTCCATTTTTCTCAGAAATTGAATACATTTATTCCCTCTTAATATGCAAGCATGGCTTACGGAGAAAGGAAAGCTGGGCTGGTCTACAATAAACGTCTTCTTTCATTTTCGGCTTAGACGTACAATCGGTTCTCAGAAATCGCATGCCTGGATATAAGTTTTAGATTGTTTTGAAATTCTGCTAAAGATTGCTTTCTACCAGTTCGCATTTCTCGAAACTCCAGGTTTTTGGGTTAAACTGTGTTATTATTTCAAATAGGCCTATATTCTGTTTTATCCTTTTACATCTTATGTAGCTTACATGTTTTGTACATGATATAGCGTACCAGTTTAATCATCTTACTATCTGGTAATTTAAGCTCATGGTTTAATTTGATGGTTGAAAATCTGGGCCCTCCATCAGTATTTTGGCATTGGTACTTTACAAGTGCTGGTTTACCCCATAACAAGAATAGTTTTTATATCCCAACTCCAGGGCAATCTTGGGTTTTAATTAACAAGGCTTTAAATTTAGAGTTAATAGTTTTTTTATAATAGATTAATAAAAAATAACTTAAAAATGATAATGGCATCTGACATGATTTAGGGAGAATCTAGGGGTCCAATTAATGTTATGTCTGATATACATTCTAACATTTGCCTCGACAAATATTTGACGTTTTTGCTAAACTAATACCCAGACATGCCCTTCCACCCCTTGCCCTGGAGACACCCGCTTATCTCCCTCTCGCATCATCAAGGTGACTTTTATCTAATCTTCCCGTCAACTAGGCTTGAGCCAAAAATCCGATTGCGTCGAGTATTATATACTCTTTCTGTCTGTGACTGCGGTGGCTAGGTAGGTGCCAGCGCGAGCTGGAGGGACGTAGTTTTATTAGACCCTATTTGTTTTACTCAAATGGTCTGTTAACATTGGCTCTTCTTCATGAAGGAATATTTATGTTTGGGTCAGGATTTAAGGATTTTTTTATTTTAAAATAGAAGAGAACTAGAGGAAATTGCAAGGCACCTTTGATCTTAAAATATGATATTCTGGTTCTGGAGTGCCAACAAGACTTCTTCATAAAATACGTTATTCTCTCCTAGGCACTGAATATGGTAGCTGCTATCGTGATGAATATTATATTGTGAGGTGGAATTTCTATTACGTATATATTATTGTATATGCATTATATGGTATGCATGTGTGTATAGGCCTAAGGATATGGTTTGTTTACGTGACATGGGGTGGGGATACAAACATTGTATTTAGAATATCTGCAAAAAATATGAAATTGACTGACTCATTCAATGTAAGTGAAGACTCCAAACTGTTATAATCTGTTGTTCCATTTATATTCTACCGGCCAGTTTTCACACCTGACTGTTATGAAATAGTGTAGAATAGACTAGCGTAGTTATCTTGTGTTTAGTTCGCTCACGGAAACAGGACTCGCCGCAGCCTCTTGTGAAGCTAGAGAAGTCTTCCCCCACAACAAGTTACTCCGACTCTCTGGTGCCCGCCTCTCCTAGTGCTGATGATAAAGAGGGTATTGAAAGCGCCCTCTACAAACGACCCAGAGGTATTGCTGTCCATGTACAATGTCATGTATTATTATTCAATCGTATTACCTAATCTAAGTCTGTGGTGATTCCTTATAAGCTGTGGAGATTGCCGTGATCGGTACTATGGGAATCCTTCATCCAGACAGCCTTTCTTCGACTTTCTGGACTTTTTATGTTTATTACCTGAGGGAGGACTATTTTTGGAGCTCTGCATGCAGAAAGTATGCGAGACCCCTGTCCCGCCGTATTTAGTATCGTACTGTTCCTGTGCCCTCGGGTCTTATCTGTGGAGATATTCCCTCTATGCCATACATCAATTTGTAAAGCTAACTAAACTAGGCCCCCATCCCGGAGGGATGGTAGAGTGTGTAATCCACAATTTAGTCCTGTAATCTTGCTGGGGCATTTTTTGCTACTTATCTGGGTTGGCCCATCAATATTAGTATTACTTTTGTGTTTTAAGAATATTGGCTAATCCAGTATAACAACACATTCAGCCACCAAGCGATTACCAGTGTATATAGTATTGCCATGCTTTTATTTCTGTGATTCTTATAATTATTTCAGGTCGTCCTAGAAAAGACTCTAATTTGTCAGTAATCGTCTCCCCTGGTGCTAGCTCTTCTCCCATCACTGCTCTGGGTGGTGGCTCATCAATGTTCTCCCCAGAGCAAGCAGTGGTGGCTAGTGATATTAGCACCCACTCTAGGAGACCGTTGGTGCTGCCTAGAGTTTACTCATGTCCAAGGTAAGCTAATGCACAGGGGGAGCACTGTTCAGGGGTAACTTGAGTATTAAATTATTGTGAGTAGTGTAGATTCATCTGTTTTATCATACAGTCATACAGTATATTATAAATATATAAACTGATGGCCCCAAATACCCTGAATAGTGATGTGAACATAAAAATAATGATACATTTTACTAGATGGGGAAGATATCTAGAGACTGGAGGCTTCTTCATTTGCAAACAGTGTGGCCCAGCCTACAGCTGTTTGGTTCTGTAACTCCCTAAAATTAGGGATAGGCTGGCCAACTCTCTACTAGTGTGTAATTTGTTTGTCAGGTCTCTATGATGAGATGTGGTGGATTAGAACCATGTGCCTGCCACATGTATTGGCCCATAGCCGATTGTCCATAGAATTTGCTAGAAAATGTGTCAAAAATGTTTTTTCTGCTAAAGAAAACCACAAGAACAAGGCCATTTTGATTTTTATCCAAGTTGTTTGGGCAATGCCCAATGGTCTACACATCCTGTCCACATCCTTGTGAATGTGGCAATAGGAAGGCTAAACGTGCCCCTCAGTTACATACATATGCAATCATTTTATTAGAATCAAAGTGAATTATTTATACATAGACACCAGCAGTTGCTGGGCTCCCAGGAAGTCATCCACTGCCCATCCTCTATCTTGTCATACTAAACAAATAACATTAATTGTTTTATGATATCAGCCAGCAAACTAATAACAACAAAAATTAACATTTTTGTTCCAAAAATCCGATTCATTCAGTTTTCTCAAGCTTACCATCCATCTTGATTTGAACATACAACATGCTGACCTTCTCTACCTAAGTTATAGTTTAGTCTACTGGCCTCCTCCGTTTATATTTTACCACTTTCTTCTCCCTCCGCTCATACACCTTGTTACCATGCCTCTGAAAGTCTCCAATAGGTGGTGCTACATCATCCATTGCAGTATTTTCATCTGGAACCAAGTCCACTTGCTCTCCTAATAGATAAATATATACACTAATTAATTAGACATACCTAAGTACATGTGCACTTACACACTTACTATTGTTGAAGACGTGTATGTAGATGGAATGTCATGACCTTCACCTTCGGTTTTATCACCTCATCTTCTCAGCCTCTCTATCAATGTTTATTTTTGACATGATGCTTAGTGCCAAATATTTTATCTATATCCTTGAATGCAATGTCTTAGTTGCTTAAAGAAATGCTGCCAATACACTGCTGCTGTTGCTTCCAGCTGGCTAGTGGGGTGGGGTTTGGGCCAAGAGTCAGCGGGTCATCTGATCACGCTATTACTACATGATTAAGACCATAATTGTTTTACCCCTGTGTGTGTAGGCTAAATAAACTCTTTGAAACTCAAGGTAAAAGGACAAACTAGTTGTGAACTGGTATGGGTGGTATGCATGTAATGAGGGTAGAGTAGCTGAGAGCTATGCACAGCTTATTTTGGCCCAGTTTCACTCCCAGTGACCTGGCATTCCCACTGACCCTGTAATCATGTCATCATATATTATTATTATTTGTTTAAAACAATGTTGGGTAATCAGTAAGTAATCAAACACTGTCTTTAGTCCAATAGTCAGGTCATCTTTCCAAACCCATGCTGTACTTTTGTATGCTTCAGTAATGGCCGACAGTTACCTAGTAATGTGATGCACTTTGCTTTCTATTTCAGGTGCTCCAAGAGCTTTATTAAACTCTCTCATCTACATAGACATATGAATAAGAAGAAACCATGTGAGGTATGCTTGAATATGCATATGTTCATGTACATGTGCATAAACCTGTACATGTTCATGTTGTGTAGCTCTCCCAAAACAATGTGTATGTGTAGTATAACAATGTGTATGTGTAGTATAACATTATCTGATCCATTCATGTTGAAATTACTAATTGATGTGAATGTAGACCTACATGTACATAGTTGCTGTTGTGTATTGTATGTAAACATGACGATTTCTTGTATATAAGCGGTGGTATCGATGGAATGTCCCGGGTATGGGACTGGGAGAATAGTGATACACTGTCTTATATTTAATAAGACCACCAATCTAAATACTGGGGTGATTGAACTGTCTAGGTGCCTGAAAGACATACTTGCCGCCAGAAAGACGTGATCGACGCCCTTTATTACGCTATATTTTTTATATCCTCGGGTTATTCGGTTTGTGACACTTGTATTCTATTAGAGTAGGTGTTGCGTCACATTTTCCCAAGGAGGGCGTTAAAGACACCTAATAGAATATCACAAGAGTTGAGGCTCGGAACCTGACCTACATGGCAGATTGTTGCCACATCCACCATTTTTTGCTACTAATGAGCTACACAGATTAGTCCCCCACATCTGGCTGGACAAAACTTTTACTTGATGTAATGAGGTGCCCATCATGTAGGCTAGTCTGAAGTCTAGAGTATGGACTCAATGGTAGGCCTAGTAACTACCAACTTGAGGCATAAATAGTTGAATACTAAAGCACAGAAATCAACAAATAAACTCATTTACATATAATATAACCTGCTAGTAGATTTAATTCATAGTAGCAGCTGATGCTTTTGGTGAAGATGGGGGACTAAGGGTCAGATCATACTAGCACTTGTTACAAGGGAACAACCCCAATCATACATACCATGTAGATTTATGGCTTTACAAATCTGTTCAGTTGGATCATTGGAAGGACTGTGGTTAACAGAGATATTTGATCTTCAGCAGAGGACATTTGGATCAGGCCTTTCTCTACCAAACCCTGTTCATAAACTGCCATACGACCAATTAATCTGCCATTTTTTGTTTCTGACCCTCGTAACAAGGCTTAAACATCCTATTGCCATTTAAGTATAGATTATTTTGGTAATTTTTTGTGGTTGGTGTTACATGAGGTAATTGTTGTTGTATTTAAGCAGGCAAGATTCAACCACAAACCGTCCCTCTTTGCCTTAAAACCGCGTGTCACCGATAAAAAGGGAAACGGAATGAATTAATGCTTTCAAAAACGTTTGGATAGACAACGTTGATACCTGAGAATATAGAACTGGACATTTTTCTGATCAGTGAAATTCAGTCGATGTCAAAATGAAATTACTGCATATATTATTACCTACATAAGATTTGACTCAACATTGGCTGTTTGTTTCCGGGTTCAACAGCAATGGCTGTCATCACCCGGGGACTGAGTTGGATCTACTGAGGGCTTAACAGCAATGACTGTCATCACCAGGGGATTGAGTTGGATCTACTGAGGGTTTCAGCTTACAAATGGGTTCACACTGATGTCGTCCATAAACACCGGAGCTGAAATCATCTCCTTTTCACTGAGTTCCCACTTTCCCATAGACCCTGGGCCATTAATCTCTTGTCTATCTTGAACTTATCTTTAGGAAATGTTTGTGACATCATTGACTGCTAGCTACCTCTTCCTGGTGATGTCATGTGATCAGTAGAAAACTTTACTGTCTCTCTCTATTTTTACCATCAAGCATCTAAATAGAGATACATCTCTACATTCATAACTATATTCACAAAAAATTTGATGGTTGGTGAACACTTGGAATAAATCTACATACTGATTATACAGAGGGCATGTGCAGTATCTACAATGACTCTGACGACAAACAGCTACAGATATCCTCGTAGTCCTGTATGCTGCATCTGTTTATGTAGGATGTGCTGTACTGGTAGTTGGTTCTGTCTTAGTGCTCCTTCACTGCTCAACAAACTCTGCTCGACTTTAACTTTGGGTTCTCAGATTGTGTATCACGTCTGTTGTTTTTATAGACGTAATATTGTATTTGATAAGCTGCTATACCTACATACCTACCTACGCAGACCTTGGAAGTTTGAACACCTGTTACCTACTCTTCACATTGCCCTCAACCAAACTATGGCGTGGGAACGTCTGTATTGTGTAATGAAAGACTAATGAGCGCCATTAGAGCACATGCTAGTACCATTAAAGCCCATGCGACTACCGTTAGATTAGAGCACATGCGAGTGCTGTTAGAGCACATGCGAGTACCGTTATATTAGAGCACAGGCGTTATATTAGAGCACATGCGAGTACCGTTAGAGCACATGCGAGTACTGTTAGAGCACATGCGAGTACCGTTAGAGCACATGCGAGTACCGTTAGAGCACATGCGAGTACCGTTATATTAGAGCACAGGCGTTATATTAGAGCACATGCGAGTACCGTTAGAGCACATGCGAGTACTGTTAGAGCACATGCGAGTACCATTAGAGCACATGCCAAACAGTTCACTGGATTGCCCAATATTTCACAAGGGATAAGGTGGAAACTTCCATTGGTGGCTGCCAGCAGATATCCAGGAATGAGACTGTTTAAACAAGATATCAGTGCAGGAACATTTAATTAATAAATTGTATAGCGGGTCGTTGGAGTCTTTACCAGTACTTGATTAATAAGGATTATTGCTGGATTTAATTTCTTTTTCTTTTAATTTGTTAAGTTTGTGGTTTTTTGATAATCAGTAGCCATGAGTTTTTTTTTGAAAATGGGCCTTAAAATTAATCTAATTTGTAGTTGGTGCTAATTAAACACTTGTGCTCCTACTAATTGCAACCACCTATGTTAGCCCAGCTGTGGTAGCCAGGGGGAACAGAGGGTAGAGATAAAATTATTTACCAACTGGCGGTTCTCTTTATAACCGGTTCAAGCAACTGGTGTCTTGGAACTCTGTTAACAGTAACGACGTACTGCACTGTCGCTGCCGTGTCTCCTTCATCTAGTTGGAGTCTCTAGCAGCACTGCCAAATCTGTTGTCACTCGTCACCTAACTTTGCGGAAAAACGTGGAACAAGTCTTGTGGCAAATTTATTGTTTTCACATTCGTTATTGGTAGAGTATCGTAGGTAGAATCTAGCCAACCAATGGTGGTAGGTAATAGTAATTGTGTAATGCTGTACGACAGGCTAAAGAGCATATAGATGCAATAGATGACCATAGTGAGCCAGAGGAGCTGCTCTCTCTCCCTTCCCAAGTCTCGTTTACCTGTGGCTTGTGCTCAGAGCAACACAACAGCTATGATGACATCATCAACCATCACTCGGAGAAACACCCTGCGTACTACCCAGGTATACCACCCGCCATAGTTATATGCATGTACCTACTGCAGTAGTAGGTTTCCTATGTACATGTAGCCTGTACTATATGGTATGTACTAATAATACGGTAGCATATACTAACAGTAATATACTAATAATACAGTAACATAATTATACTAACAGTAATATACTAATAGTATAGTAACATATTATGCTAACAATAATATAGTAGTATATTGCTCTTCTTTATACATATAGATATCTAGCCTGGTTAAGTATGTTTGAGAAAGGTATTCTAGTATTCTAACTTTTTAGAACTATATTGTATATAATTTTACATGCATAGCCAATGCCCACACTGCCTAGCTGCACGGGACCATTATGCAACCAGGTGCTAATTGTTATACATAACTTTGGGCTGTCGAAATACTGTCATATACTTATAAACAGTTTAGTCCTTGGGAGGACACTTATCCACTGCTTGGTTAGGTGGCGCTACACTATAGAATTGCATCACTACCTGCATTACGATAAATAATGTTATGTTTTATTATGTTATAAATGTTGTGACCTACCAATATGACTGCACAGTGTATGTGTACAGTATGATGTAACATATAATAGGTTTTGTATTATAGAATATCATCACCTAGGCCTCCTTCTATATTATTTATGTGTTTGAACTATGAATACTCACAAGTCTGTTCCTATCACCCGAAGTACGAGGCTTTCACCTTAACCTACCCCCCCCCCCCCCCTTTACTAACCATGTCAGTAAGTGACAGACTTAACCATGACCTAACGGTGTACATGTATATCGGGCGTGTGCACCCCCCCCCCCCACACACACACACACACACACACACTTCGCAACTTCTCAGAACCAACGTAATGTCAGAGTTTCAATTTAAATATATAATCTAATTTTAATGTTCCCTTATGTTTTTCGGAGAATTTTTTACAAATTAAAAAGATTATGTTTGAAATATTTAAATACAGTGTTTGCTTTGTGGCAGCAGAAGATGCATGCAGCGGTTAATGTTTGTATTTTAACATAAATTTTAGTCAAACATGATTATCCATGCCTTTACCTATTCAACTTTACATAAATTAATTTTAATATACTAATAAATCGGACAGTTTCTCAGTATCGAAGCTGTTAGGTTGCCATGGCAACATCTAAGCAGTACTGTGTACTGTTGTCATTGTTTTATTCAACACTTTTGGGTGTTTTAACTTTCAGCCTCCATGTCCTGTAGGTTAGATACGTCCTGTGATGCCTCATTCCCTCTGCAAGCAACTATTAAACCAACGTTGTCAGCTTTTGCTCCTGCATTTGATAGTTATAATTTTAAAAGGTTGAAATGCCAAACTATTAGTATAATTTCAATTTTTTAAAGAGAAATTTGTCTAGGAATGAAATCTGGTGAAATGGTGTCAGCACTTAGTTTTAGTCTTAGGAAAGGCTACGGCTACGTGTAGTTGGTTACAGACTATTTCCATACATTACAGGCTACTGTAGATTCTGTGGTAAATTTCAAGATAGGAAGAACAAACTGCTGATACATCTAGTAAAGCATGACCATTCACAGATAGTTGACGAGGTAAGACAGCTATTGGTGGCTAGTCATCCATTCCTCCCTCTCTCTCTCCATCATCCCAGTAACTCTCCCTCAATCCGTTAGCCCTTGCCACGGCACTGGAGAAAGCCGATGACCACACTATCTATTCTATGCAGTAGGTAAAGTGGTCATCGTCTACGGTAGTTTATCTCGTCACATGATGACTCACCACAGTCCAGGGACCTGCTGAACCATGCTAGGCGTGGTAGTCATATACTTATCCCCTTGTACAAATTATTTCTCCATTTTCTTGCCACCTGAGATTGTGAAATTGTCTGCAGCTTTCTCCTGTCATACTTGATTATGAGGCCTCTTTATTATATATTATTTATTAATACGAGAAGTGATTGAATATAAATACCATGCTCATAGTCTCATCTGTGTTGACCAATAGAGTGGTCGGCTGAGGGGTGATGTATAGGTTGGGGTCACTTCTCCCTCCATCTGACAGATCAAGCCAGCTATATGTTCACAGTCTAACCAACTAGCCACTTTATCGTTGGCAAAGCCCCATTTCTCTAGAAATTATGCATGTCACCTAAAATAGTTTGAGTGTTGCAAGCGGCTAGGTGACATTGAGTTGGCCGATTTAAGGGCCCATGAATTAGCGAAAATTGACAGGGTACAGAGGGCCACAAGTTCAACCTTGCCCATCCTGGAACTAGTGGGGAATACCAATACATACTTGGCTGTGCTTGCTCAAGTGTCATATATCCAACAATTTAATTTTCAAATTTTACCTGGATACATGCAAATTAATTGCCATTTGATTGGATGTTGTTGTTTTGTATAAATCATAGAGCTTTGCCTGCTCCTCTTCCTCTGTTGTGTATTATATAATGATATAGCAGCCTGAATGTGGGTCATCTCACACTCAAGGACTAACAGGGGTCATACTTTGGTTTTCTCCCTTATGGTTTCCTCAATGTTCAGGTGTGGATAAATGACGTAGTTGTATTGTTTTATTCTCATTTAATTTGACACATTTTATTTATCAAGCCATATTTATGGCAACTTTAATGCATTATTTTTTATTTAACGACTTGAAAATTTTTGTTGTCAACGAATGATTACTGATTTTTTGTTCAAATAATGTTCTCATTTGGATGGAGGGAAAATTCAATTGTCAACTGGGCTGTTCATTGAAATGCTGCAATATCTGACTAGTTAGCGTTGCTAATAATTTTTTAAAAATTGCATCATCTTTTGACTATGTGCTGTCTGTTTGTACATCTCTCTATCTGTCTGTCCGCAGGTGGCACAGGAAGTTAAAAGGATCCGTCACATCAAAATAGACAAACCTTCTCCTGCCAGTCAGCTAGCGCTTCCTTCCAGTACCACGAGTAGCACGTTCAGTCTAGCCTCCTCGTCCATGACAGTATCTGGTGCGGCTTTGGCGGCAGGTTTACCAACCGTCCCACAAACCAATGTACATACACCTGTCTCTCAGTCTATGCCGTCTGATCATCTAGTCGTCACAGAAGTTACGTGTCCCTGCTGCAAGTCCAAGTTCCCTGACCGGGTAAGTTGACATATAAATTGTTTGTACATGGCGCCAAGTGCGGTGTTCATAGTGTGATAGAACTGGTTGTTGAGAAATCTACCTAGCCTCTTCTTCATGTGCATAGCCTGTGTTATCATGTTACACAGCCTGTGTTATTATTTGCCAATGGTCTTGCCTTAAAACGTACTTTTAAAAAGTTTGATAATTGTGCAAGAGAATGATGGAAATGTGAATATAATATGATACATCCCAAGTGGTAAGCTCAACTAATTTCGATAATGGTACAAAATCTAGAAGGATCTAATAGGTAAGCGTTGGTAAGTGATCACATAGGGCTAATACAGGCCCAGCGAGATCACAACCTTGGCTGCAGTCTAGTCTCGAAACTAATATTTCTGACATTTATTGCGCAAGCTGGCAGTATGCACAAAATAGTTGAAACACAGTAAACATTGTTGCATTGCGGTTGGATAAGACATTATTATGGGGCAAAAAGTGAATGAATTCAACATTTATTATTCAGAATAAAAATAATAAATTATTAGACCTGTTTTTGTGGCTGCCAGACGTACGGAGCTTTGGTGCAGCATCTGTTAGCCGAGGGAAAATGGAAGATACCACCCTATGTTTATCTGAAATTCCTGCAAGGCGGTCTCGAACTTTTCAATATTTCAACTGAGGAAAGCAAAAAAGCTAATAATTTCTCTCGCCATTTTGACCAAAAACAATAACTTATATTTAAAATTGAAGCAGCTTGGATTCAATCCGAAATATGCAGGTGTAAGGGGTGCTAGTTTTTGTTTTGACAATCAGAATTATTGTGGAAACGTGACTTTTGTCCAGCTATTATAATCTGGCAGTGAGATGAAAGTTCACGGCACATATTTTGTGGTTTGGTAAAAATTAATATATGTATCTGTGTTGATAAAATTATGATAGCGTGTTTCTGTGGTTTGTCATCATGTCCCAAATATGCTCGCTGCAATGGCTTCCTGTCATTGTAGTAGTGATAAAATGGCGGGTATTCTATTTGTTATGTATCAGCTACAAGCTACAATAAAGTTAAAATGGGTAGTCGGCCGGCCGCTCCCCCACCTTTCCATACACCAATAATGTCATAAGGATTATAATTATATCTCATTATATAATTCACAATATTCAGACCAACCGCTGCCTTGTAAATGGATTAATTGTTTTATAACGAGACATTACGTGTTTTACAGCACAGAGAAATCAAAGTTATGCAAAGATATCAATGTTATACAGAGATATTAATGTTATACAGCACCGCTCTTTTAAAAGCCAGCCAGAATGTGGACAAGCAATGTGCAAAACTACAATATTTAATAATATTTTGATTGAATATTGAATGTTGTCTCACATTTTATAAGAGGGGAATTATCCTGTATATGTGTGTAAATATCACCTACTGATACCGACCAGTGCGATACAGAGGTTAAAATTAGCAATTTTAAATTAATTTCGATCAACCCTATATTCTGAATCATTTTAAAAGATTCAGCTATTTTTATTATTACTGAGATAATTTACTGATGTACTTAATTGATGATCATACCACAAAATGAGTAGCCTAAAATAATTGCTTGTAGTACTAGAGCTTGTAAGATATTAATTAAACCTGCCAGGTTAACAATGCAATCATCGGGTCGTAGGTTTAGATAAAGCAGCCAAGGAAAGAGGAAAGACTAGCAATTTATCATATTCAGAACTTCCCATATGTGCACTCAGATTTTAAAGTGACCTAGAGCGAGCTGGCAGGGCTTGTGTGAAAATATGGGTTAGACTACCATCGGGTTGGCATGTATTGCAGGTTGTTGTTGGGCCCCTTTCGACCACAAATAATTAAATCGATAATTGGATGTACATTAAAACACCATTATTAATCATTACGACGGGCTTCTACAGAACCCAGTACATGGGATTTGCACGTATACAATCTATCTACTCTATCTTATAGAAAAGCAAATACTTGCACAATGTCTACACGTATGTGGACAATGTCCACACGTATGTGGACAATGTCCACACGTATGTGGACAACGTCCACACGTATGTGGACAACGTCCACACGTATGTGGACAATGTCTACACGTATGTGGACAATGTCTATACGTATGTGGCAGGTCGAATTTTGTGTTTGATGCACCCTGTTCCAAATTTATTATTAAACTAGAACAACCCCCCCCCCCCCCCCCCCAGGTACTACAACCTAGGGACACCCCCCTCAGGTACTACAACCTAGGGACATGTTTGTGCTGCCAGCTAGGAGAAGTGAAAATAGTTTCTTACATGCGGCATGAAACCAAAATCTAAGCAAGATGGAGGCCGTAGGTTCGACTCCCACGCACTCCTGTTGTTGGTAAATCTTCCTCTCACTTAATACTCTTGTAAGCCACAGCTTTCAGAGGCTCCTAAATAGAATGCTTGACAGTAGGCCTAATAAACCATAGACCTGAGATTAACTAGCCACGGTTGGTCATCTGAATATCACCACAGACCCAGGAGCAAAAATGGTTGTTTACAGTGTATTTATAACTTGGACAGGTCTATTACATGTAAGGCCTGCTTCACACAGAACTGGGTAGTAATTCCATTGGTATTACCCATTTGAGTGTGAACCACCCCTACCTGTGCCTGTCCATAGCGCTGGGTACAAACTGAAAAATTAGCATTGGGTGGTAATCTATTGCTTCTATGGTTCTGCAGTGGACTGGAGGATTTTGGTACGAGAGAATTAAACAAATGTAGACTCCCATGTTCTTCTTGTGCCATCCCTTTAACAATATTAATATTCACCAAGGCATTACCTCTAGTGTCATACGTATAGCTATCTGAATGTCGGGAAGGTTGATCTTTTACAGTAAACAATAAAAAAAAGCATCTTAAATTTGTAGCACCCAAGAGATTTTATGTTAAAAGTCGACTAAAATTTCTTTTATGTTAGCGATTATCAAGCAGTTACTACTAGCGTGGGGGCTACGTTACCCGTGAGAATTACATTCAGTTGGTACACACAGTCTTTTGACAGGGGCATTAAATTCTTCAAATTCTTCTGAGCTATTGGTACTTTGTGCTGAGTACACTGGTAAATAATGAGTTATTTATCATTTAAAAGTACAACCCATTTGTTATCCTTACTAGCGAGTGAGAGTCACTGGAAGACTTAACAATTACGTAATACCTGGTTTAAGTGACTGCAAGTAGTATGGAATCTTGGGAGGGCGGCTATACATCACACTTAGTATACGAGTAGTTTTCATTGTATATACTGATTAAAGTAAAGTGTGTTACTGCTATTATAGATGTACATGTAGAAGTGTTAGGTCCTGCTGTTAAGTAAAAGACCATATTTAACAGGTTTTCGTGCGGTTCTACGACATTGGAGCTCGTCAACCAATTTTCATGTGCAGAATTCTGGGATTTTGTCATTCGAAGGGTAAATGCTATTGTATGCATTCAATAACTCAGCTAACCGTCACTTGTTGATGGACTAGTACCTATCAACGTCGTGAAGACGCCAATGTCAAATATACAAAACTGGAAATTTGCACCTTGCGCCCAAATATGGAATTTTCAAATTTGTGTCTGGGTATTTTTTGGGATTATTATAGAGACACCTGAGATATTCGTATTCCCAGGCTGTAGGTTGATATATTTTATACAGTATACGATGAGGATGCATACCAATGTGTTCATAACATGACAACTTTATGCAGCATTGATGTTTCAACCAGTAGGTTTAATATGTCCACCACTTTTCAAGTGTCTATCAGCTCCTCAAATCTTTCTGTAACCTACAAAATGGCTCTTTCCTTTTTCTGCGGCTATGAGTGGGGTTTGAACCCAGACACCTGCTGCTATATCGATTACTGGGTAGAGACCACTACACCCGCTTTATTTACGTCTAAACATGACTTTTACCATTGCCTACTGATAAATTATTTTCCCTGTACAGGACGAACTTCTCTGTCATTTCCGTGACTTCCACGCCCCTATTGGCTGTAGCGTTGTGGAAGAGGACATCTTGGAGATGGTAGAGGAGAGGCCCGTTGCTGTCAGTGCAGACGTACTCAAGTGCTTCATCTGCTGTCTCAGGTTCCACAGCAAAGACTCTTTTCAGCAGCACATTGATCTCCACAGGGTGAGCACGTCTACAATATTACACAATGTTAGCTAGAGGACAAGAATGGTAATAGTTTGCTATTCGAGAATGTTCTGGCATACTGTTGCTATTTGTATAGCGTATCATACTCTGGCCTGTAAACTACTAAAACACTACATATGCTTCCAGTCAGTGCTGTGAGAACACTGACTCAACCAACAGTTATGCCACCAAACATGTGATACAGTGTGAAACTTGTACATCATTCACAAGTATGCACTCAGTCTACCAGTAGAAGTGAATAGTTTGCACCTGGGACAGAGACACCATTATTATGTATCATGCATCACAGACACTCTACCCTAATAATTCCTTTAGTACATTGGCCCTCTGTCTTCCCAAATGTGCGACCAGTACTTGCTGGCAGCTAGCGTCCCTTGTCTGGTTTATTTTTTATTTAAAAATTATAAAAACTATTTTGGTTGAACACATAAGTGATGTTGAATGTAGGATAACATGAGAAATGATGTATATGAGCGGTCTTACACTTCTTAACTTTGATGTACTGTATGTGACATTTGCTACATTTGACGAGTCAAACCATCTCACATAAACCCATGTAATACTGTCAAAATATATCCACTGATGGCTTGCATCAACTCTCAAATAATTATATTTTGTTTTGTCTGCGCCAAGTTCAAAGTGTCCCCTTGCTCGCCAACCTCGAGGCCCCGAAAGGCTCCACTTGATATAGATTTTAATTAACGTATTCTCATTAGTTATGATATGGAATTAGTGGGCAATATTACAAAATATTACTATGGCTGTCGTTGGCAGATGAATCGAGTTATTAATTATTAGTTACCAATTGATTGATTGTATCCCCAGCTGTGCTTTTCTCTCACAGGTTTGGAGTGAGAAAGCTGAGGTGCAGCTTCCTAACGGATCTCCTGGTGACTCTGAAGGTCAGATGAAGGTCGATGAAAATAAGAACACTCCGAAGATGCCAAACAACGAGATGGAGGCCTCTCAGCCCCCACAATCCTCTACCAGTTCCAGCACCGCGGACTCCACTACGGTCCCCGCCGACCCTCCTCCTGCTGAAGGTAAAGCACAAGGTCATCATTTAATGGCGGCCAGCGTCACGTAGTCGCCATGCTCCAGTTTTGGCATCTCCTCCGTTAAAGTTTGGAGCATTAGGCGTTAGATGCAAATAAATTTTACATTTTTTACTCTTTTTGTGGGCAGAATTCCAAGCTGTGTTTTGTTTAAGATATACCTATAGGTCTTGCAGCGTGTTATGTCATAGTCTGTATTTGCAGCCATGTTTTCGTAACTCCCCGACTCAGCTCTGCGTTTACAATGATTCTAGACTTTGGGCTGATCATAGCTCAAGCCCAGTTGGGCTCTTCTCTACAGGAAAGAAAAGATTTTATAATTATTTTAGTGAAAATGTCAGCCGCGCGATAATTCTACCAGGTTCCATCACATGTTATTATACAATCTACAGTTTTTTATTTTGAATTATTACATTCTAATAAGATATATCCTCTATACTTCCATCTGGCTCACCCACTATTGCCCTGATGTAACAGGATATGAGTTGATATTTGCCTAGATTACATCACCATTATCACCGTTACCATACCTACACCACTACCCCACCACCCAATCTCCAAGTCCTGCTTCCCCGTCTTGGGTTACTATTCACCTCAAGCTGGCCACAAGTCTTATTGACTCCAGTCATGCTATACACAGCAGTCTACTAAACTGTAAACAGTTGGAATGGAGACCCAGTTATAAGATGCGCCAAGATATCAAATTGAAAGTTTTCGCAGTTGTTCATTTCCCAACATACATTTGGTTACCGTGTTGCCTTCGTTTACTTGTAATAAAATTTAATAGTATTTTATTTTCACAAGCCATTTTGTTTTTCGCTCTCCGAATATTTTCACTGTTTTTGCCAACTTTATGTTGCATTCTATTTCATTCTATTGAGTTGTATTTTTAGAATCCGCTGAGTCGAATAACAACAATAGTGAACATGTTATGGATCTCAGTCTAAATAAGAAGTTTGATAAGACGGTTCTTCTCTCCTCATCCTCAATCTCTTCAGGTGTGTGAAAACTTAGGCTATTGCGTTATAATTACTTTAGTAGTAGGGAATCTTAATACTGTGTCAATGAAATTATTAGGGTGTAAGTATCAGTCTAATGGGAGACTGCAGACCTCCCTTTATCAGATCTTTGGTTCGGAAGGTAATCGATGTATCCAATGGTGTGATCTGCCCCTCACTTATCTTAGCAGTCGATATATCATTCACTCCTTCATCTCTCTCGATGGGCTTAAAGAGAAAATGCGTCAAATGCTGCACAGTCCATTACGTTACGTTCTCAACCTCCATTTTCATAATTTCATGGCTTCCTCGGAAAGAGATTTTCCCAGAATGTGCCGTTAGAACTGTACCAGTTTATGGAATAATGGGATAAATTATGGCAGCTCGTTGGTCCGTCACAATTAATTAATGGACTGTAGTTTGCACCAGGTGTGAGCCAGTGCTGTTCCTGTTACAAAAAAAGTTCATTTAAAACCGTTTTTGTTCTAAGAGTGTCCGACTATCCAAGTTATTGAATTCCCACTGATCTCTTCAGAGGAATTAGAAATTTAAATTAAGAACAGGAAGACTTTGCATAAAATTAAGGCATTTAAGTTAATTAGCAGTAAGATTATCTGTGAGATTAGTTTTGGGTTTGTGTTGGCTAACTGGGTGGTCTGTAATACAAGGCATCAGCAGTTAATACTTGGCTGCCTTCGCCAAGGACGTCCCTCAATATATCTGCTGAGATAGTTGACATTTTTTGTGTTCCTGACCTCCAATCTGTTTTCATATTATTGTAAAACAATCAATTAAAGCGTTACCAAAGCTTGAGGCTTGGTCGGGCAAAGTAGGGGGGACTTTGAGCTCAGAGCCTAAGCTGGTTCCACTGGCTGGTTGATTGTGTACAGCTAACACTGGAAATTGGAAAAGAAATTGATATTTTTTGCAGTAATTAAAACAAGTGCGTAAATTTATGCAGTGATATTGTACATAATCACATGTCATTATTGTTACTGGTATATATTTGCCTGGTGTATTACATGACCAATAAATATATAGCCCTGATTGACAACACCTGACCCAATACTGGACATTGGTGCCTGCGACAATATTATTGTTGTTTGTCAGTAGTATCTGGGTGCTGTGTATTAACTAGGCACTATACAGTCACAGCATGTCACGTATAAGCTAAATGTTGCATTGCCACTTGGATATTTGGATTTATCCCCACATGACTCATAATTGCAGCAAGAGTTAATTGTTGAACGTTTCCCAAAGCATGCGTTGTGTAAGTCAGTCAGCTGGGTGTGGCCTAGCTGCTGGTTGACTTCATTCATTGACCTCCATAGCATAAGTGAGTCTAGCGTTGTCGCCCCTGTAGGACCGTTATTGTGCCACCACGCTGATTAGACAACAATGTTGATACTAAATTAAATTCTGATGTCATGAATCACTGTAGTGATTTGAGGCGTAGGAAGATCTACTAACCGAGTATTAAGGTAGAATAGATGCTGCCTCAATAACTCTCTCACAAACCTACTAGAAACGATAATTCATTTGAACCCAATTCATAATCAATAGCAGTCATAAAAAATTTAATTTAAAATTTAGATTCGTCCCATCAATTTACTCTTTGACTTGGAAAACTGCTGAGATAATTCTTGGTAAAGCACTCGAGCTCTATAAAGTCTGAGATAGTAGCTGGCCACTGATTGGCCAGTCTAAGAATAGTTGTAATTCCCACGTCTAGACTGGCCAGATGTCAATCTCAAATATTCTTTTATGTGTAACACTCCTCTACTACTCCAATTGATATTCATAATTTCATGAAACATAAATTGGAATTTGGGTGAAGTTTTGTATTCTCAGAAATGTCTGCTATTAATTGGTAATGTTCCCGAGTTGATGGGTCGTAATATGTTCGCTTAATAAACGAATACCGGGATAGGTAGAGCCATTACTTATCTCACGGCGTCACGCTACCCTTGGTTTTCCGCGAAATATTACTTTGAAATGGGCATCTCCGTGATTAACAACTGGAGTAGCTAATCGATAAGAGGACTGCGAGAAGAGCTTTGGTATTGATGTCGGGTGTAATCACATATCCTAACTCACCCAGTGTAACATGATACATACTTGTAGATATAGCATACACTGAGATGTGTATAATATTATATAATGTACTTATAAAAGCTGTGAATCCTCTAATGTGGTTGACGATAAAAATTGTGTTTTGTGAACAGGCTGCCAGGAATATGACTCAAGTACAGCCATGTTGCAACTTAGGTAGTCTTAGACTTGCCTTACCTGTTTCCCACTATGATAATATTTTAAAATAGACAGTTTTGTGTAATAATATTGGACTAAATCAACAAGTTCATATAGTTGAACAAAATTTCTGGTAAAATATCCGCCAGTAAAAGGTTCAACTTGAATTAAACTAATGGGTCCAATTTGAATTGAACCAATGTTCTTTTCAAGATTCGTAGAGGATAGTTTTTCGAAAAATGAAAAATTTATTTTTGGCTACCTTTTCGGAGTAATGAGTTAACAATAGCTGACATACGTGTACGTTTGTAGTATGTGTGCCACCAATGAGAGTAGAACATATGTTGTCAAAATGTGCAGTGTCTACTATATCTACTAGCATGCATTGTTGAATACATTCCTTTTACCTACATTTCCTTCTAACTACATTTCCTTGTACTATTTTGGAGTTTTTAATCAAAAACTATTAAAAAAATGCTTGTGTGTTCTATTGACCTAGTTTTGGTCCTGTATAAACTTTTACATCGATTAAAATATATACCCTCTAACTCATTTGGGGAGGGGAGAGGTAGAAGTTCACTCTCGTGTGTGGGTGGTATGATTCTACCCTTGTGATTCCAGAATCCAACGGAAGTCCTGAGGAAACAGTGACCTTAGATTATCCTTGTTGGCTCTGTTCCAATCAGCACCCAGATCTGGAGACTTGGAGAGACCATGTTCTATCTACTCATAAAGTACCACTACTATTCAGGTATCATATATGATGTTTTATCTACTCATAAAGTACTACTACTATAATTCAGGTATCCTATATGATTTGGTAACCATATGTTGCGCCGTACATGTACATGTATCTCCATGTTTATTATTAATTCTAAAATATACATGAGTGAAATATATACATTAAAATAATATATCTGTGCGAATGAAGCTATGCAAACACCAAGCGCGGTGTGCAATCTAGTACAATACATCATTTATACTAATTATTTATTGTGTAATATTAATATAATACATTAATTAATAAAAAATAATATATAAATTGTACTGTAGGTCTAGGCAGACCTTGAAGGTAGATAATACACACTAGTCAGTATATATTACTGTGCTTGCCATCAATAATACTTAGTACCTACACTATGGTGTTGGTTCATTGATAATTATTTAATATGATATAAAATATTTATAACTTGGTTAACCGATCTACACAATTATGTAACTGTATTGCGATATATCAAGTCATAGAGTCTTGTATATAGCATATCAAATAATTAAACATCTAATCCCATGTAGGCTATAATAAATAATATCTATAATATCACTTGATGCTATATGTTACTGAATCTATGTTAGAGGTATATTTTTATAATAATCTTTCTCTATATTATTACATTAATTCAAGTTTAAACTTGTACTTTCTCAAATAATACTTGCAAGTTAAAAATCTGAGCTGATCATAAAATAAATTCATAGTTAAAGTCCATAATATTATATTTCCTTCCATCCCTATTAAAATAATTGTTTAGTGGTGTGCATCTTCAAATAATAATGTAATAATAATGTATATTATACAATACATAGGCTACATACAGAGATACAGATCAAACCTTCCGCTGCGCATGAAAATAACTCCCTCTTACTGTAAGGTGACAAATGACTTAAAGATGACTGTAATAATAAAATACATATTTGTTGTGGTTAATTTTAGTTTCAATAGTATTTATTTAACAAACTAAAGTATCTACGTCAAATCCAGTCAAATCCAGCGGAAAGTTTCTTAGCCGTGAATTAAATTAATTTTTGTTTTAGACATACATGTAATAGGAAAAGAAATACATTTAGGCCAATATTGTTCATCGATCATGATAACATACATGTACTTGTAAAGTTAGTGGACTTCAGTTCAGGATATTTGTTGAGTAGCCCAGATTTTTGTTGAGTAGCCCAGATATTTGTTGAATATCTCGTCTATTACTAATCCTACCCTAACACTGTGTGATAGGTTTTATTTAAATTGGTTTTAAAATCCAAGAAATAATAATCATTTAAATTAGCATAACAGCTTTAATTCACTAGAATTTTCCAAAGATAAATTGTACAGATTTAAAATATGAATTAAAGTTGCTAATTACCTGATTCCCTGCGGACCATTTAACTCTGAGATGAGCCCATCTATTAAAGATTTGGTGCATTTCAACGAAAACTGGTCAATAAAATATGTGTGAGTTAATTATAAAGATGGTATTCTCAGAAGATTCAATTGCTTAACCGATCTTGAGGGAGGTGGGGGTTGCTGTGGCTACCAAAGGCCCCCACCCCAACCTCCTACAAGCACCAAGGCTACATTCCTCGTATCCAGACTCCCATACGGAACTGAGTGATGGTTTAATCCAAAAGTTTGATCTCAAAGCAGAGTTTCCACGAATATTTCACCATTAAAAGATAATATTACCCATAAATTGGTTTTCTGGTATGGCGGAACTCGGTTCCATCAGAAATTAAAGAGATGGATGTATTCACAGGGAGTTTATTCAGTCTCTGTGATTAGGGTCAGAAGCATCTGAGCTTCTTTAATTTATAAACAAAAATATATTTGAGAGCAAAACTAAGAGAAATGATTCAAATATGTATATTTCACTCGTATTATTCACACACATGCATAACCAGGATGTCCCACTTTGTAGAATTAACTAACAAAGATTACTAAACTGTAAAAATAAAAATTAATCGAAAATATAATTAAAATGATAATTAGCCACTGTCCAGCATCAGCTAATAATTATACGTATTACATGCTTTATGTTGCCATTAAATTACATCAACTAGTTTTATTTCTATTTTATTTTAGTAAAGTTTAGTTAATAAACAGGCCTATCCAATGGTTCAAGGCCGTAGACTATTGCCTAGATATACATATAATATGTATAATAAATCACTGTTTAAATTATTCAATTCTTCTGGGGATTTATGATAAGTGCATGTAATAATCTTTATAGGTTATCTATCGGTTTAACAGTTCATAATCATGTTAAGTGGGGTCTAAATTAAAGTGCCTTGCCTTATTTCATACTGCTGTTGGCTAAAATAATTACAATATATCAATTTAATACTGCCCACTAGGTATACTTTGTTGTGAAATTTTAGGGGTCACTAAATTCAAGGTGTTATTTGTCTATTACAGGAGTTTTATAAACATCGAGTGTATCTGATGTGTATTATTACCCTTGGAGTTGTCTGCTTTTAGGTGTGTGGTTGCTGAGTGTAGGCAGGAATTCCAAACTTGGAATGATTTGTATGATCATAGAACCGAACATTCACAGAGGTCATATGTTTGTAAGGTGAGCCTATACTCTATATTCACAGGATATTGAATGTGAAGGTCATACCGAATCTGTAAAGTTGACCTGAAACTCTATCCCTTACTCTACCCTCTACACTACCCCCTACTCTACTCTGTATTCTACCCCCTACACTACCCTCTGCTGTACCCTGTACTCTACCCTCTACACTACCCCCTACTCTACCCCCTACTCGGTCAGTTCATGGAATTCCATCATGGACTTTCAAATCTACTGGTTAACAAGGAATCTGTACCATTTCTCTCCAGTTCTGTGAGACCACAATGCTTGTAAGTGTGTATGTAGACCTCCTCCCTTGTAGTATTTATCTCTGTAGCCTCCATATATTGAACTTATAAGTACACAAAGTGATTGATTCTCAGCTTTCTTTAATCCATCCACTCACCAACTTAATCACATGGACGACACATTCCAACCCAGAAACCCCCATTTAGTAAACAATGCAGGGAGCTTGTGGTTTCTCTTTTTCACTTTGACAGGTCCCAAGGTCACCCACTGTTTATACCTACCTCAAGGTTTTAACGGTTTATATTAAGTGGAATTTAACTTGTGGTTTGCTATAGAATAGGATTAAGGGGGTTGTGGGGTGTTGATGGCATAGTATGCTATTAGTTTCAGGTGCTATCTATATCCTGGTATATAACTCGTTGGGCACAGGCAAACGCGTCTTCTTCTACTTTTGCGCCTTTTTCTTACCCTCGATGTGTCAGTTATATAGTATGTACAGTCTAGTTTGCTTCCACAGCACTAATATAATACATGCAGCTTCATCTTTGTGCTTTGAGTTAGAACTTTGATATAGTTTTAATTGCACACAAATTTAGTACTAAAGTGTAACTGTATTACTGTAACTGTATTACTGTTTCCAATTCAGAATTAGATGAATTAGTAGATATAAAATTTAGTTTGCGAAATTCCTCTGACAAGGTGGAATGAGTTTATAGTAATTTATAACTTTGAAACAGGCAGGTTACAATTTCCACTCTCCTATCTTTGTACTTGGACTATGCCTCACCCCCCATTCAATCTGCATCATTTCTGCAAGTCATTCTTTCTGCCCAGTTTATCTGTAGAATTAGGGTCATCTAATCCAAAGTCAATCTTTCTCATCCGTTCTCCCTTTTTCTCTTTTCCTATTTTTTTCTAAGCAAAGTTGATCCCTAGAGAGCCTATGCCTCCCTGTTTTGCCTCTTTCCTCATGAAAGTACCATAACTTTGATAGTCCATACAAGGACCTACTATGAAAACATCTGGTTGTATCTGACTCTCTGACTTCAGGAGGTAGGTTTCTAATTCCAGTGAAGCTGGAGCATTTGCGGGACTGATGACTGTTACCAAGGTAGTTGGTACACACTCATTTGGAAGACTGCCTTTCCTAGAACATACTCATTAGTTTTCCCATCATGTGTGTCAATCCTTAGCCCTATCTACTCACCATCTCCCCTCTTCTCCTCACTCTCTACTACAGACAAACGGACAGACAGAGGGGCTGGACGCTTGATTGGGTTGGGAGATATATATTGTAAAACCGTAACGCTGGCACTCTGCTAGCAGATTCCACGAAATAGATGACAGATCGTAGATTGCCACTCGAATCACCATAGCAGCATAATATCGGTAATCGACTTCCCAGCAATGAAACTAATAATATGTCGGGCTGTAGTTTCGCTGCCACTATTTTATATAATACATGTATGTCTAATGATACATAACATATCACATGACCGGTTAATCATGTTCAAATACGCAGCAATATTTGGAAACTATGCAAACAATAACTAAAAAATTCAATTTTCTCCAAGCGTCAGATTCTCAGCACCCGGATGTAGTAATGATTTTTAAATTAAATTTTATGCCATTCTGCGGACACAGGATATATTAATCTGACTATAGCAGTGGATAGGAGTTGCCTCCACTTGACAAAACTCTACCTCTAACAGGTTGACTAACCCGCTTTTACGATGACAGACTAGCACAAACCAAACCACTTCTAAGCTGTGATGTTCTGTGACCTACTAGTCTGCCAGCTGGTTTAGAGTTCAAGGTTGAATCATGTTCAACTCTCATCCAGGGAACCAGAGCCATGGCATTATATTAATTATTTATAACATTGTAACTTGACAAACTGCGTATTAATTACATTGAATCAGTCATATTATGTCATGGCAGGAGTTTTGTGCGTTCAACTTTAAATATTCATCCTCTCATGTGACAGAAAGAAAATGTGGGGCCACATTACATTTCACATGCAACCATATGTACCACCAGAACCATGTGAACCATATTGTACCATATGAACCACACATTACCACGTGTACCTAACATATATCTCCATGGAGCTCTGGTTTCTCTCCTGTTCTCTTCTTCTCACCAGCAATTTCTTTCTTTGTGGCCAAAACCGTCCAGATTGTACCGAGACTGTTATTTTATTTTATTGCCATTCTAATAGCTCCATACATCTTTGCCATTGTTGAGTGATGAGGGTAAAGCCATGTGTAGGTGACACCTCAGCAATTCCTGGAAATGATATACTTAATGTTTCTGGTCCATTCACATATCCTTTACTACCTATTTATAGCACTATAACTAGGTCTATAATACAGTCATGTGGTATAATATACCTTATATACCATATTCTAGTACTGAGGTTATAGGTACTAGTATTGTATATTCCATTACATATTAGC
This sequence comes from Bugulina stolonifera, assembly GCA_935421135.1. Taxonomy (NCBI): domain Eukaryota; kingdom Metazoa; phylum Bryozoa; class Gymnolaemata; order Cheilostomatida; family Bugulidae; genus Bugulina; species Bugulina stolonifera. The sequence goes on along the minus strand of OW285190.1, from coordinate 2,186,469 downwards.
TTAGTCTATTGCCATAGTTTGGCAACCTGTGAAGTTGTCACGCCTGTTTCAGAGAAAATTTAAATCTGAATGTGACTATGCTACCTGTATTGTATATATGTTTATGTGTGACTATGCTACCTGTATAGTATATATGTTAGTGTGTGACTATGCTACCTGTATTGTATATATGTTAATGTGTGACTATAATACTATATGGAGTATGGAATAGGATGTACCTTAGCCAACCGTGAAACTAGAGCTACAAGTTTTGGTAGATGTAACATTTTTTGTCAATTAGGCTAACTGTTAGGTACTTTCTGGCTCTCAAATTAATTAGTTTTTAAATTTGTTAAAAGACATCATGTTGAACATAATCCCCAGTTTTTTGACAATTAGATTTTTTACAAATACATCCATTTAATTAACTCAAATCAAACAGTTAATCCAAGAGTGTAGATATGTGTGTGATTTAGTCAGTGCATTTCACACCATTTACAGCCTCTCTAGGGCACCTAAGGTGTCATATCAGTTCCTGCCAACCCTCTTCTTCCAAGCTGACACTTCGAGCAGGTGTTTTAGCCCCTAAATATTCCCATGACCTTAGTGTACCCATCTTAGCCTGCCATGTGACTTATTACAGGTATGTAACGACCACCAGCCGACTAGAGCTGCGTTAGCCAATCACAGCAAGTCTCACAGTTCAAGTGGCTGTCTCTCTGCTGTCTGTACGTACTGCCAGTCACTAGTCGATGAGAATATGGAGCTACACCGTATGAAGTGTTCACAGCAGCTCGTACCTTGCCCAGAGTGCAATGAGAAGGTAAGCATTCGACATGTAGTGCAAGGTGTCAGCAGGTGCAGGCACATGTTACAAGGTGCCTGTTGATGTCAGACAAGGTGCCTGCTGTTGTGTAATAGGTATCAACTATGTCTAGTCAAGCTTATTTAATGTTGGTGACACTCTTATCAATTCAGCCAATAATTTATTTCTGGTTGGCTTAAATGACGTCATGTTATACTATAGTAGTGTGAGGAGTTGTCAGCTCGCCCGTTCTAACAAAACAAAGTACATATGCCTACACTATGTAATGTAGAGTAGTACTGTGTCGTATGCTCTCATTCTATGCACTCAGTCTATGCACTCAGTCTATGCTCTCAGTCTAGGCCTATTAACCCACCACACATGTAATAATCTGTAATATTAGGCCTATGTCAGGCTAATTAGGTTGTTTTAAGTGTGGGGCACTTGCTGGTGCAAGCAGCATTTCAAGCTGTTATTTGCAAAAAACTTAAAATTTTATCTTTAGATAAAATTGATGGCCCTTTTAGAGTCCAAATAGAATATTGTTTTAATGCTGGCCTGGAATTTGTATCTGTACTGGAGCATGCCGACCAAAGAGTTGAAATATATATTAATTAGTAATGTGGTAATGTGTTAATATCTGCTACTTGATTACCAATGCACTTTGATATCTTGTTGTTCTCCCATCCTACTTCTACTGGGATTAGAGTAGAAAATTCATCTTCCCTGTTGTTGGGGCTATCTACTAGATTGTTATGCATGTATTTACACTGTACGATAACTATACTACATGTACATGTATGTCATATACTCCACCTACACAATACCTTTGCTTGTTTATGTCCAATGTCTAATATCTATAACTACACTCTATTACCCACATGGTTCTTACAATGTATAGTATATATGACCTTGTATAGCCTCATATACTCTCTGATGCATAAGGTACAATATTCCTCTCTCCTTGTTCCAGGTCAAACGTATCTCCCTGATGAGGCATATCCTCTCTCACTCCACATCTCCCGGCAAGACGTACAAGTGCGACCACTGTGACAGTACATTCAACCTCCGAGACAGACTCACCCAGCATGTTAAGAACGTGCACGGTCCTAGGAAGTTTGTCTGTACCGACTGCGGTGCTGCGTTCAAGCGTAACGACAAGTTGCAGCGGCACTGTCAGAGTAGACATAGCGACCTCAAGCCCTACCTCTGCCCGATAGTGAGCTGTGGTAGAGCCTTCAAAAGGATAGACGGGCTGAGAGCTCATGTACGGTGCTCTCACGTGGCAGAGTCTTTAGCTCACCCTCTGAAGAACCACTACGGCTGTACGGTGTGCGGTAAACTTGTATCTGGACAGGAGAGGCTGGTGGACCACCTCATGTCTCACGTGAAAGCAACTCCTCCGTCTCTCATGTCCTCTTCTCTGAGTGGAGAACTGTTTGGTGTTCAGTCGGAGTACGCAGATGAGAGCAGGGTGGCGGCAGCAGTCGCCAGCACGTCTGCTGTGCTGCCTCACTATGAATGTCCACACTGCCATCTGAAGGTAGCCAATGAAACGCTATTCTATGCCCACCTCGTACAGCACAGTCAGGTAGCTTTCGGCTCCCCTACCCTGCCCTTCTCTACGGGTGCCTTCTTCTTTCCCTTTGGCCAGACCCCTGCTGCCTCTACCCCACCAAAGATGGAGTAGATGATACGGGCTAAGGGGCTAATCTCGCAAGTTCGAGCTTTTCGGTAATCTTTTTCGTATTTTAAACAAAGCGTTTCGAACAAAATTAGTTTGACTGAAAGTCAAGTTGACAGTCAGGAGTTAGTTAGTGGTTTTCTTATTCCATGACATTGTGATAGGACTTGGGTAACCAATCAGTAATATAATAATATTATATAATAATTATTAACCCATAATACTTGTGTATACAAAGGACTTAGCAAGTAGTTATTTTTTATGTTATATAATTAATATATAGGCCTACATTATAATATTATAATACACATATATGTAGTAAGGGAGACAATTCCATATAAACACTGCTAGGTAACAAATCTATACAATAATAGGTGTGTATTTATTTTTCCAGTTATTCGAAGTGAATGTTTTATTTTATTATAATATAGTCTATATAATCACATATACGCTACTCCATATGCACATATAAGTATACTATGATAGTTGATTTATCTATACCACGTAGGTTGATGTCTATGAGATAATGGTAGATGTATGTCTATAATCTCTATGTCTATGTTTTCAGAGTTACTATTTTTTCAAGAAAATGAAAATCTAGGTTCGTGTATCATATCTATTCAGTTAGAGATTTCCCGGCAGAGTTGCAAGTTTATGTAACACTTTCTTCCTCAAAAACAAATTTTAATTATTTTTTAATGTTACTTTTGTCAATGGGTCTATAATATGTATTCATATAGTCATTGTATTTTTAATTTAGTCGTGTCTATCTTCTCGTTATTTAGCCGTATTTAGCCACCGGTAGATTCTTATCATATTTTCTGTTGTCTGAAAGCCACTGCCCACTCAATTTCTGGTGAACTGTAAGATATTTAATGCTGTGTTCATAGACATTCGTTTGATGTACTTTGCACTCTAGCTTTGTGCAATTGTCTTTTTCGTGTCTATGCCATGTTGCTTGAATCTCATAGATTTATGTACTGCTGAAGGAATACGGAGTTGTGTCCTTTTTACACGCTCTATAAGAGGTGGGATAACTCCTGATGGAATGTTTACATGTATTATAATTCGTATCACTAGGACCTTTCTAGGTAGGGTTAGAGCTGGTTGAAAAGTTGCAAGTTGAATATTTTGTTTCTTTATTTTTCTATTTTGTTTCTTAATGTGCTAGCCCGGTTTTAATTAACTAATAAATATAATAAATAATATATGTATTTTCCACGCCACATTTCTCTTAGCAGTTCCACTTGCTGTTGATCAAGTTCCAGGAATATAATATTTACACTTCTTGTATGACACATGGCATGAATAGATAGTACTCAGCTTATTCAATATTGACCTTCACTTACACGCTCTCCATAGATTTAGAGTGAATTGGTTACTAAAAGTTAAAATGCATGCAGGCCTGCGCTGCCTGCTTGGCAAACTGACTGTAATATGATCACATGACCTGCGTCAGCTCAAAATGGGTTTTTAAATGTGTTAAAATTACTATACAGCATCACTCAGTGACGGGCACTGACGATAGAGTTGATGGAACACAAAGGCTGCAATCAGCCAAGTTTATTGCTCTCAGCTTGTAGGCAGGTCGGAGCACACCTGTAGTACAAAGACTCGGTAATCAGTAGACATCAGCGAGATTCGAACCCTGAACCTTCAGCTGCTTTCGTGCCTCAGGGCAGGCGCTCTAACCCACTGAGTCACCTCCTACTCAAGTAAAAGTCACGCAGGGAGTGAGAAGTTCACCAATTTGTCCGTAGCTTTACTTAAAAATGGAGTAACTCTGGATGCTCTTACTAGTGTGTCAGATCAGGATGCAACTCCTGCTAGTCTCATGTCCATACAGCTAAAGCTAGGCACTGGAGCAAGAGCTGCATGTATCACGGGTCCTTGCCTGGTTGTGTGTTCTTGAATAAAATGACACTTTTGAAGCCACTATGAACAGTAGATAAGCACTACTAATCCCACTGATTACATGTACATATATATACATGTACAAGCACATCAACAGGTACATATACCTGTATATGGTGATCTCTGGCTTTGCAGAGAAAATACATACATAAATACTTGCTCAAGGCGCAGGGGCAAAAGATCTGGTCTCGCCTGTTCCCTGGACAGAGTGTGGTTGTATAATATTTGAATAAAAATCTTATCTTAAAGGTATCAAATTACTCATTTTAGTAATATTTAGTGACTTTCGGACTATTTTATGCAATGTAAATGACTTATTTTAGGTTGCATCTCTTGTTTTATGAGGTTTAGTAACATTTGTTGCCTTATACAAAAAATCAGGACTGCTGGAAAGTTAGTAGTGACAAGCACAAAAACAAGGGGGTCTGGACACTTGGCAAGTGTGTATACATATGCATTCAGTAAGTAGGTGGACTATTTGGTTCAAGTTTATTTTATAAGCAATTGATTATAGTTTGAAGTTGTCTTCTCCCAACTTGCTAATCCTTCAAGAAGTCAGGACTAATAAGTTGGGAGAGGACAACTTGGAATTAGGATCAATAGCTCATGTTTACTCAGTTGAAATACAGTACTTACCCACCAGATTCAATAGTTCTAAATATTCTGGCATCTGCTCTCCGACTGCTTGCAGCCGTAATGTTACCTCATTGTCAACTGCTTGCAGCCGTAATCTTACCTCATTGTCAACTCACTACTGGACCCAAATTTTAATATTCTTTTGAAAATAATATTCTGAAATTAAACCATTTTCTTCAACTCAATTAAACCTTTTCACAGTGGCAATAGCTCACCGTTGATTCTGACTCTAACTCTCACAGGTATACATTACCATACATGCATATACTCATCTATTTCACCAACTCTCATCTACGTGGACGTGTATTGTTTATAAATATACTGTAGATGGATAATATACAAGTAGTATAGTCAGTGCAGATCTGCACAGACACCCGCCCATTTCCGCGTCTTATTAGCCCTAGATCCAAAGACTCCCCGGGCGGACGACCACCCCACCCGTCCTCTCGCCCCCTCCCCTCCCCTAAACCTCACTCTATGTGCAAAGCCCTAGAACCTACCCCCCGATCGCGGGTGGGGTTTCAAAAACCTCATCGGCTGTTCTGCAGAACCCAGTCTAAAGACCAAACCCCGCGCCCCGTCCCGTCTCATGGCTCGGGCGAGGAAGCGCGCGCCTACGCGCGCGCCCCCTTGCCCCGCGAACCCCACCCGTCCTCCCTCCACCCGTCCCCGCCCCTCCCCACCCCTCCCCTCCGCCTCGCCCTCCGCCTCGCGGCGGTTCTCGTTTGCGAGTCCAGCCGTGGCCCCACACCGCCCTCCCCCCGCCCATCCCCCACCCTCCCCGCCCTCCCGCCCCAACGACCCGTCGCCGCCCTCGCGGCCGGACTGTCGGCTGGAGTACGGCGAAGCGAAGGAAAATACGGGTTAGAGTAATGGTGTGTGATGTATTATAGAATAAATGATATACGACTATGAAAAATATGAGTCAGGGTAATGATACACGAGTTTGTTTTAATTTTCAATGCGTTTGAGAGTAATAATATAAAATCAATCGATAAAAAACTTGATATGCGACTATGAAAAATATGAGTAAGGGTAATGATACACGAGTTTGTTTTAATTTTCAATACGTTTGAGAGTGATAATATAAAATCAATCGATAAAAAACCGATATACGACTATGAAAAATATGAGTAAGGCTAATGATACACGAGTTTGAGAGTAATAATATAAAATCAATTGATAAGTAGACACGAATGAGTGTGGATGACAAAAGTTTTTGCCTCAAAACTGTGCAGTGGCGGGGAGGAGACGCTCGTCGAGGACGGAGTCTAGAATGGCACAATCGTAGAATGTTCTCCCGCTCTTGGAAGTCTTCTGTCCCTTGTACACCATCACGGAGGGGAGGAGCTCTTTCATCGAAACTGCCAGACGTCCCGGAAGGAAGACCTCTCCCTTTCTTTCTTCGTTTTCAATCCGACACTCGTAGGTGGCAATGGAGTTGCTCGCATTATCACCATCACCGCATCTTGGGACGTATGTGGGTCGGGGTGCGGTCACCACCAGCACAGAACCAACGGGGAATGAAGATAGCGTGTGCACTCGAAAAAATTCTTCTAACTGGGCCAAGGTCTTCTTTCTCAAGTCACCGGCCAGCTTTTCCATGACTGCTCCTGGCAGGGAGCACACGCTCTCGATACGGTTGAATGTGTTTTGTCTTTTAGCGGTCTCCTGCTGCCCCAAGTACACCATGATCCTAGGTGGAAGGGTAAGGTCCTTTAGCTCCTCTTCTTTGGTATCCGCTAGCTTGGGCATGGCGTGACGAATGTTGGTGTGAAAGCTGATGCAATGTCTCATCCCCTTGCCATCCACATAGCTTGCCCTGGCTAAGAATGCTTTTCCGAATGCCGAACCTCCACTCACTTCTAGCACAGTTCCTGGCTCTAGCTCTGACAGCTTCACCGTTGTCTGCAGAGAGCTCCTCTTCTCCGCTCCCATGCTCCTACAATAACGAAAGTGGTGTATATAGATCCGACAAAGCGGTTAAACGGGAGAAAGATGGTACGGAGTTTTATGGATATACGAATAGGGCTACTTACATTAGGGTTGCTGCCACTGCACGAGCTTTCTCCAGGCTTAGTCCTCCGCTCTTTTTCTTCCCCTTGCAAGGGGACTTGGTAGCTTTTTTTCCCTTCGACGTCTCACCACCATCCACTTCTTCCGTAGCCGTATCGGCTCCGTGGCCATCATCATCATCATCATCTGATATTACAATCACCTGGGGTTTCTTCTTTTTCCTAGCACAGATTTCATCTCCTTTTGGGTTCTTCCACTTCTTGGATGTTGTGGTCTCGCCCCTATCCGAGGCCCGCTCCGGAGAGGACGGCAAGTCCGCCATGTTAGAAAGATCCTTTCGGGCAACACTCCCCACTCCTATTATTTTCCCCTTCTTCCGTGCCTCTTTTAACGCATCCACCTCTTCTTTCCTCTTCTGACTGCACTCTTCTTCTTCAATAATTCCATCCATTTGTGAGTCTGTTAAGCCCGCAAATAACTCTTCTTGGTTCTGGACTATGTTGTTAGTATCCATTGATAATGTACTATTGTAGTAGTGTAGCTGTACAGTAGTGATGTGCTGAACTTTGAATGCTGAGACTGTGATCCCACTCTCCCTTAATACAACTGCTCATTTCTTGACTCCTCCCTTTTTATTATCCAATCCCAATGTGTCCCGATGCACCCCGTTGTCAATCCGAAGCCTCTCGATGCACCCCGATGTCAATCCGAAGCCTCCCGATGCACCCCGATGCCAATCCGAAGCCTCCCGATGCACCCCGATGCACCCCGATGTCAATCCGAAGCCTCCCGATGCATCCCGATGCACCCCGATGTGCCCCCGATGCGCCCCGATGCGCCCCGATGTGTCAGTTCACATTGGGGTGCATCGGGATGCATCGGGAGGCTTCGGATTGACATCGGAGTGCATCGGGAGGCTTCGGATTGACATCGGGGTGCATCGGAAGGCTTCGGATTGACATCGGGGTGCATCGGGAGGCTTCGGATTGACATCGGGGTGCATCGGGAGACTTCGGATTGACATCGGGAGGCTTCGGATTGCCATCGGGATGCATCGGGGTGGTATTGCCAAGGGTAGGGAAATGGTTAAACTCCGCCTACTGAATACTACTATTTAAGGTATGAGTTTCTCACTCTAGCAGTATGAACAATCAGCCTCTAGTCAACAGAGTGAGAGTAAACAGAGACAGCTACTTACTAGTCAGCACCTGATCAGAGATGTCAACAAGTACAACATAAGGTTAGTGCTAAATAGGGTAATTGGCAGCAATTGTGAAGTGTTTATTGTATATAATGCTATTGAGCCAAAAACAAAAAAAATTAACTTACGCCCTACTACTATATATTTTTATAGGGAGATTAAACAGAGACACCTACCTTCTAGCCAGCGCATGATCAGCAGAGATGTCAACAAGTGAAAAAGAAGGTTAGTGCTAAATGAGGTAGTTGGTAGCAATTGTGGATTGTTTATTGTTTATGTAGTGTGAAGTAAAAGAATAATAACTTACACCCTACCATTTTGTATTTTTTATAGGGGGAGAGACCTCTCGTCAGGCCGAGCACACCTGTCAACTATGCGGTCTGGTTCTCAGAACAGCGTTTTCTCTAGACAGGCACACGAAGAGAATGCATGCACAGGCTCACCCGCACAAGTGCCCGATTTGTGGCGGATGTTTTGATGGGAGGAGAAAGCTAGGTCATCACATGAGGCGATTTCATAGCGAGGGTAAGGTAAAGAGTAAGAGTAAGTTTGATGATGTTTTCTGGTCCAAACCGCCAACAGCTGAAGAGGGGGATGAGATGGGGGTGCTACTAGCCCGCTATTGGAGCTCCATCAGGTCCGCAATACACTCTCGTCCCGTAGAAGATATTCTCAACGTTCGAGTGTGGAGAGGGGAAGGTGAAGACGAAGGAGATGAAGAGGTGTGGACTAAGTTGAGAGCAATGTGGAAGAGAGTGCCTTGTACTGTGAAGATTAACTGTAGCGCTGGAGTCATCCTCGAGCATAAGACCAGTGGAGAGTTGCGCTACTTTCACTCATCGAGCAACAATGCCGCATTCTTCCCCAAACCAAGACTGATCAGAACAGAGAATGAGATGAGAGAGTTTTGCGAATCTGTGCAGGAGCTCGACTTTAGAGAGAGGTCAGCACAAAGGAGACCGAATACCGCTTGGGCTTTACGTCACATTGCGAATCTGACATTCTGCATCTATAAACTCCTAGAGATTGGCAAGGTGGGCGGTGTAGTGAGCAAACTCCCGACACGTGATAGCACTAGACGTAGACTTTTGGGCTAGAGGAAGTGTGCGTCCCTACTCAGACAACTTGTGTTTCTTTAGATGCTTGGCCATGATGTATGAGTGTAACTGCAACCAAAAGAAGGGATGTCGTTGCCATCGCCCCTCTCACACCACAACACATCGCTTGTTTAAACAATACATGAGACAAACTAAATCTTCTTCCCCACCCTCATCAACTTTGTCAGACTTTCCAGGGGTGGGCGCGAGTGATCTACTGGCCTTGGAAGATCATTTTGACGTATCTATAATAGTCTTCTGTCTAACTGATGAGGAGGTAGCTCCGATAGTTTGGTCATCCGGGGCACGAAACAAAGCCCATAAACTCTTCGTCAACATGTACGAAAAACACTTCAGCTGGATAAAGAATGTTGATTCGTTTGCCAGATGTTTCACTTGCAAGCTGTGCGATAGCGCGTTTACACGCTTGTCCAGCCTACGACGACACAAGTGCTCGCCAGAAGAGGCATCGGTGTTCGTTTTCCCTGGTGGACGTTTGGACCCCCGCCAACCATATTCACAAAACTCAAGCGAGTGGCGGGAATAGAGGTGGTGAATCCCGACCTCTTATACTACCCCTACTATATCACCTATGATATCGAATGCTTCATGCCAAAAGACAACCTACCAACTAACACCTCCACGATGACTTTTAGTGCAAGACACGAGCTACTGAGCATATCCGCGTGTTCTAACGTCCCGGGGTTTGAGCGGGCCAAGTGTTTTGTGAGGAGCGTTGACAGCAAGGATGGGACGAAGTGCATTCGTCAATTCGTCCAATACATAGCAAAGATTGCTGACGTGGCAGGAGATTTGTTCGGAGAAAGATTCCAGGATGTACGCGAGCGACTCTCTACCTTCCTCGCGGATCCGGCGGATAGAGAAGAGGCCTTCGCTGACGACAAGTTCTCTAACGTCTCGACTTACAGGGTGAAGTCCGGTCTCTCCGGATTAGAAAGAGAGTTAGAACAGCACATCTCCAGCGTTCCGGTAGTCGGCTTCAACTCGCAAAAGTATGACCTAAATATACTAAAGGGACCTTTACTTCGCTCTCTACAAGAGGAGGAGGGAGAAGATTTTGTTTTCATCGTTAAGTGTGTTAACAGTATGTCCTGCGTGGAGAGTAGACGTTTTAGATTCCTTGACATATGCAACTTTATCGCACCAGGCTTCAACTACTCCAAATACTTGAAGGCATTTGGCGTGTCAGAGAGTAAGGGATTCTTTCCTTACGACTGGGTAGATTCCCTGAGAAAGTTGGATCATTATGGACTCCCTCCCCGAGAGAGTTTTTTCAACTCGCTGACTCAGCAAAAATTGAGCGAGCAAGATTATCACCACTGCCAGCTCGTGTGGGAAAGAGAGAACATGGAAACGTTCAGGGATTTCCTCATCTGGTACAACAACCTCGATGTGGCCCCATTCATCGAGGCCCTTGCACGTCAGAGCTCTATCTATCGACAAAAGGGTATTGATATGTTGAAATCCGCAATCTCGCTTCCAAGCTTGGCTATCAGATGGTTGTTTATGGAGGTGGAGGCCCGACCTTATGGCTACTCTCCTCCGCAAGCCGCTCTCCCGCTGCATAGGTTAATGTCTCTCCGAGACGAACTTTGCAACTCACAACCCATATGTCTGTTCGATGAGGAGAGCAAAAGTCTGTACCACACTCTTCGCGATAACCTCGTGGAAGGGCCAAGCATCATCTTTCACAGACATCATGAAGTTGGAGTGACCTCTATTCGAGAGAAGATTTATGGCACATCCGCAAAACCCTGTAGGTCCATTCTGGGAGTCGATGCCAACGCTCTCTACCTATGCTGCATGATGGGGAATATGCCTACGGGTTATCCCAGGCGGAGGCTAGAGAGCCGAGGCTTTGCTCTAGAACCCGTTAAAAAGTTCAGCAAAGTGGCGCATGGATGGTTAGAGTTCCAATCGTGGAAGAGAGGAGAGGTCATCCTTCACCAACAGAATGGAGGAGAAATGAGGATAGGCTGTCACAACCTACCGGTGGATGGTTATAGCGAACAGAGTCAGACTGTGTACCAATTCCACGGTTGCTACTGGCACGGACACGAGTGCGAGCTGGGAGGGAATGGAAAAGGTGTCAGAAACATGACGAATGAAAAGCTCCGGGTGGACACTGCGAGGAAAGAAGATTACATCAAGGCTCTAGGCTATAAGCTCATCACCACTCGGGAGTGTGAGTGGGGAGCGCGAGTTCGTTCGGATGAAGAGGTTAGGACATTTCTCTCCGTCTTCTTTTCTTCTCTCTATCCAGAGAGGGGTTGCGTCAACCTCGATAAAATAGTCAACAACATTCGTAGTGGAGAGTACTACGGTTTAGTGGAGTGTGACATTTCCGTACCCGAAGAGCTAAAAGCGAAGTTCTCTGAGATGGCACCTATTTTCAAGAATATAAATGTGGGAAGAGAACACCTTAGCGAACACATGCGCACTTTTGCCAAACAGAACGGATTCTTGAAGAGTCCTCAGCGAATGCTCGTGGGGAGTCTTTTTGGCGAGCGAATCACACTACTCACCGATCTGGCTAGATGGTATCTAGATCGATGTTTGATAATTACCAGGGTCTATCAGTTCGTTCACTTTATCCCACGAGCCGTCTTCAAAGACTTTGGTTCGTCGGTCTCAGACGCAAGGAGAGGGGGAGATCTGGACACCGATCTGGCCCTCTTGGCCAGCACCAGCAAGCTCGTTGGGAATTCAGCCAATATATATATACAAGGGTTATGATGCACTGTTCGTTTACTCTCCGATTTATCGAATGAAGTAGTCTCATCTCCGAGAAATCAGTACTAGCATTCTATAGGACTCGTACTCACCCCGTCTTCCGCAACCTTCCGCTTACCGTAGAAGTAGGTGAGTCCGGTCTTTAGCTGGGTATAGCTATATGTTTGGTTTCCTCTTCTGATAAAACCCCGATTGTCTCCTCTCACCGACTCCCCTGTTTTGAGCACGGAGAGGAACTTCTCTTTGGTTAGGGTGTTTCCTCTTTTATTTAGTCCTTTGCTGCTATACTTGCTATCACCGTCAGCGGACCAACAAAAGTATGTTTTTGAGTTGAGCGCGATGACCCCCTCCCCCCGAAACTCCTCCTTAAACAGGTCGGGGGTTCGTGTTTCGTATCGCTGCACCTTCTCACAACATTCCCTCATCTCCCACTCTTGCCCAGGCATATCTCTGAGCTGCACTGATGAGGTGTTAAACACCGAAACAGTACACTGTATGCAGATTGAGTATTACGCTCGAAATTGGTAGCAATACCAATTTCTTGAGCACTTTACCTGGGAGATACACTGAACTGGTGGCATTACGCAATTCTCGCTGTCTCTGGCAGCTTGAGAACTTTAGTTCAGTGGATTTCACACCTTTTAAATACGCTTTGCTGTAAATATACAGTATTGCTAAGGTGTGCTCCCAGGCATATCTCTGAGCTGCACTGATGAGGTGTTAAACACCGAAACAGTACACTGTATGCAGATTGAGTATATATATATATATATATATATAATATATATCCGTATAATTTTTTTCACATTCACTCTCTATTGTAAGGGGTCTCCGTCCTCAAAACGGAGGGTTTACCGGTCGTAGCCTTAAAACCGAGCAATAAAACACTAGCTAATACATTAAAAACCATTTACCTCTCCAAACCAAAGGGGTAGACGGCACTAGCGCAGCTTCCGCTCATACTCACCCCTTATCAGTTCACATTTCTTCTATTGTCTTCATTCGTAGGTGGGGGTGACATCGCACGCGCACGATGCGCTCTCTCCCTATCGGAGTTTGCTACCCGGGGGAAAGTGGACGCGGTGGTCAAAGAAATTGGTGGGGAGTCAACGACATCATCGTAGAGGCGGGTCTAGTTGTAGGATGATGATGATGATGATGATGACGATGACGATGGCGATGACGATGGTGATGAGAAGACAAGCATCCATCTATCTCGTTTATCTATTTCTACCCCTCCGAGCGATGATGTCGTCAACTAACCTCCTCGCGAAGTCTACGGTTTGAAGCGCGGAAGAGCCACCGCCTTCACTTTCTCTCGCCGCTCGTCACGGGGACGGGCGATTTCCCTAGGGGAGGGTCCGGGGGAAATGAGGGTTAAGGCGCGAGTCTTTCATCGAAGGTCCGGGGGCGCTCGAACGGAGGAGCGCGCGAGTGCGGTGTCACCCCGACCAGTTCAGTCTCAACAGTCCCCGGTGAAGAAATCATCCGGAAGCACCACCACTCGGTAAGTTTCTTATAGTAGTATAGTCAGCGTCGTAAACTCTGCACGGGCACTCCGCACGGGCGTAGCCTATCATTACTCTAACCCGTATTTTCCTTCGCTTCACCGTACTCCAGCCGACGGTCCGGCCGCGAGGGCGGCGACGGGTCGTTGGGGCGGGAGGGCGGGGGAGGGTGGGGGATGGGCGGGGGAGGGCGGCGTGGGGCCACGGCTGGACTCGCAAACGAGAACCGCCGCGAGGCGGAGGGCGAGGCGGAGGGGAGGGGTGGGGAGGGGAGGGGCGGGGACGGGTGGAGGGAGGACGGGTGGGGTTCGCGGGGCGGGGGGCGCGCGCGCCCCTTCGCTCGAGCCGTGGGACGGGACGGGGCGCAGGGTTTGCTCTTTAGACTGGGTTCTGCGGAACAGCCGATGAGGTTTTTGAAACCCCACCCGCGATCGGGGGGTAAGTTCTAGGGCTGTGCACATAGAGTGAGGTTTAGGGGAGGGGAGGGGGCGAGAGGACGGGTGGGGTGGTCGTCCGCCCGGAGAGTTTTTGGATCTAGGGCTAATAAGACGCGGAAATGGGCGGGTGTCTGTGCAGATCCGCACTGACTATACTACTTATACACATGTACATGTACTTTGTATGTTAGTATTACTTAGCCATGGTTGTACCACTAGTAATGTTTAGTCTGTAGTACATGTACATTGCTGACTTGAGTATGTTCCTTACTGACTATATAAACTGACCTTGTCTGCTAGTCTCTGACTCTAGCAGACATTTTAACTCAACTGAACAGACGCTCATGTATAAAGAGTCCTCCATCAGTACACATCAACTCAGTCTTACATACGTACTTACAATATGTACATGTACTTACATACATATACTTACATATACAATGTACTTACATGCATATTACTCAGAAAATTGCCACATACCTACAGCATAAATACTTGCATACTTGTCTTTTTTATAGCGTTTTAGCTACTATGTTCATGTACATGTGTACATATACATTAATTCTAAACGATAGTATGTGCAGCTTGCCTCTTTCTCAGAGAAAACTACAATACAATGTCGTTGTGAATTGTTATGACTATCACTATTATATAATACTATCTGGTCTTGTTTACTATATAGTTATTGAAGTCAGATTCATACATGTCTTAAAATTACAACACTAAGTCATGCTCCCTATATATATTGTAGAGTAGATGTAAATCGTGTCCAGCTACTGTAAATATTGTGTTTGGAGCTGCTATCTCCTGTTTTCACCTACAAACAGGAGGGGATAACTCTAGATAATGCATTATATTTAGCACTATGATTCCAACTTATTTCCATTTTCCAATGATTGCTAGCTTTATATGGCAGGATATTGCGCCATGTTAACACACGACATATGTACACAGTATATGAGCCATTCCATGGGGACTGATCAAATTTGCGTGCTGGCCCGACTCAGATTCTTTTGAAAATTTGCAGGTTGAAAGAGCACCCTTGAATTAGTGGGAAACCACCAATTTTTTTTCTATTTGACCCCTTTGGTTCTCGCAGCAGCTCGTTGAAAAGTGGGAAAATGTGGTGGGGACAACTCCAAACGGACTTTTTTTGAAATTCCTGAACATTCAAATTATTACTGTGGCCACTGTATGATACTTAGAGCTGTAATTTTTGTTACATAAATACTTTCATATACGCGCTTCAGCTTCACCACTCATTCAAGCCCGTATGGTCAACATATTGAGGGTCAGAGGTCACTGAAAACCCCTCTCGGAGCTAGTTTGACCCAAATTCACTGAAAATCGACCAAATAAACACTGCTGGATTTGATGAAAAGAAGGTTGATATAGAATAACTAAAGATTAGAGGTGCTCAACACAAGGATAAATGAATTTTTGAGAACAAAAAGAACTCTCCAAAATGAACTGTATGGCGACAGCGGCTTAAATTCAACATGGCCGTCGTCCGAGTTGGCGTTTTGGGGCGCTATTCAAGGCTAAATCTACTAAACTTAGTAGTGAAAATTAATGGTGAAAATGTTGCTATGTATACAATTCACACCTGTAGATTCCATTTCTGCAATAAAATCTTTGTCTTTTTGGGTCTAAAAGGCTGAATTCTCAGATTCAAATTTTACATACATTCGCTATAATATAGTGGCTATATCGCCAATGCAGCTAATTGGCTATGGCCATAAAGGTCAGTTAAGACTTAATTTAAGGTGCAATTTGAGACTTGGCCTGGTTATGCAACCTACTTTGTGAAGAAAAATGGGTGAAATCCGTTTTACTAGCCTAAACATGCAGTTTTGTTAACTTTGCCATTACTCTTCCTTTCACACGTTTGTTGAATGAGGCAGAATAGCTAAGCTCAGCAGTATTTCCAGGTCAGACTTAACCAAGTATTGTTTATTGAAAAGGAAGGGGAAGAAGATGAAGCTCCATAGAACTAAGGCTTCTTTAATCAGTGGGTGAGGTGGTGTCTTAGCTCGGGATTTTTTTATGGTCACCATTAGTTATCAGATTCTAATCAAAAATATACACGCAAAATTATAGCGACAGCTCACAAACGATAGTTTTGACAAACTTACACAATAATTATATACATGTATTTAGCTTACAATTAAACCAGTCTTTACTAATTAGCTTCAAAAATATATTTTGTTCATGATATGTGAATAGTTCCTTTTCCGGTGTATAAGTGTTGTACAGTATTTATTAGAAGAGATTGAATTTCAGCAGTCCATAGTAGGCTATAACAATTATCATGGCCAGGTCAATATGGTTGTCTGCACTTAGAAAGGTAAGATCTGCTCTTCTTTTATTCACTGAGCATAATTTTTTTCAGATAAGTGGTTTTGTCTTTCGAAGGGTCAAAACTATCTCGATTGAAAATCAAGTTGTCGGTATAAGGAATGGTAAATGTGGCGAGGTGATGCTAGCAAGTACATTAAACATTATTACCTTTGGAAACAAGCGAACGCTTGTAATATAATTTCCACTTGCTAGGTACAACTAAACTAAGTCTCACAAAACCATATTCATATTTTTGATCACTCTGTTGATTAAAAGTTAATGCATGTCGCACCACTTACCTTAGTTGTGGTCATTTATATAGGACCAAAAAGATAATTTTGGAGCTAATTAGCAAACACCGGTTTAATTGTCAGCTACATGTAAATATATATAAAAATTGTTAAAAGTTATTGTTCGAGGGCTGTGGCTATAGTTATGCATGTACATGTACATGTATACATTTGATTAGAATTTGATAACTAATGGTGACCCCAAAATTTGGCTTGAGCTAGTTTAAATAACCTTTAACTCCTCAGCCTTACCCACTGATTAAAGGTGCCTTAGTTCCATGGAGCATCACTTTCTTCACCTTCTTTTTCACTAAACAATACTTGGTATAAGTCACACCTTGAAATACTGCTTAGATTAGCTATCTTACCTCATTTAACAAACGTGTGAAAGGACGAGTCATGGTAAAGTTACCAAAACTGCATGTTTGCGCTATTAAAAAGGATTTCACCCATTTTTCTTCACCAATAAGGTTGTATAACCAGGCCAAGTCGCAAATTGTACCTCAAATAAAGTATTGACTGACTTCTATGGCCATAGCCAATTAACTGCATGGCCATGTCGTCACTATATTATAGCGAATATATGTAAAATTTGAATCTGAGAATTCAGCCTTTTAGACCCAAAAAGACAAAGTTTTTATTGCAGAAATGGAATCTACAGGTGTGAATTGTATATATAGCAACATTTTCACCATAAATTTTCACTACTAAGTTTAGTAGATTTAGCCTTGAATAACGCCCCAAAACGCCAACTCGGACGACGGCCATGTTGAATTTGAGCCGCTGTCGCCATATGGTTTAGTCTGGAAAGTGTTTTTTATTCTCAAAAATTCATTTATCCTTGTATTGAGCATCTTCAATACTTAGTTATTGTATATCAACCTTTTTTTCATCAGATCCAGCAGTGTTTATTTGGTCGATTTTAAGTGAATTTGGGTCAAACTAGCTCCGAGAGGTGTTTTCGGTGACCTCTGACCCTCAGTATGTTGACCATACAGGCTTGAATGAGTAATGAAACTGAAGCACATATACAAAAGTATCTATGCAACAAAAATTACAGCTCTAAGTATCATACAGTGGCCACAGTAATGATTTGAATGTTTAAGAATTTCAAAAAATTCAATTTGGAGTTGTCCCCACCACATTTTCCCACTTTTCAACAAGCTGCTGCCGGAACCACAGGGGTCAAATAGAAAAAAAATTGGTGGTTTCCCACTAATTCAAAGGTGCTCTTTCTACCTGCAAATTTTCAAAAGAATCTGAGTCGGGCCAGCACGCAAATTTGATCAGTCCCCATGGAATGGCCCATATGTAACTGCTGGTCCTTGTCCAGTTAGCCAGTATACAGGGCATGATAGCTGTCTGCTGTAAACTGTAAAACTGCATATTATATTGATATTACATGTAATTGCTCCAAATGTCCTAAACCTATTACAGCATTATTTTCAAATCACTAGGTAGCTTTTTACAGAATGACAATTATAGCATTTTGTGGTGATTTACAACAGATTTGGCTGCTAGCATGGATGAGAGGCTAGCATCAGCCAATTACCATGGCCATGGCCTAGGTTGGACAGCCATCTTCTGATTTTTATTTGCGACCCGGGTCTGTCCAAGAAATTGCAAAGACACTAACCACTCTGTACTCAGGGTTTTCAAGCAATGTGCATCACAATCAGTATGTCTACCCTCATTTCCAACACTCTTAATATTTTCATGATATGTTGGCGTTGCATAGTTCAGCTCTTATGTGTACTGGTATAAACGGGTTTGTCAACTCAGTAGTAACTTTTTATTGATTAACTAACTGGTGACCTGAAAAGTAGTTACAAAACATTACAATTTACAGTATTATTAAACTTTATAGAAAAGCCATAAAATGCCACTAAGAATAACTACATTGTTGAACAATTACAAAATATCAAACAAAAATTACTAATTACTAATAAACTTACAAATTTATTGCCCCGTGAATAACATGTGTATGGATGATTGTATGGATCAGTTATGGTAGGCTACTGCTGTGCTCTAAAATTAACAATTTGTTGATAAACTAATACAGTCATACATGTAGTGGTAAACATACAAGTAAACAAACAATAAACTGGAAAGATAATATTATAAAAGAAAAGAGGCAGTAACAAACAGTAAATTTTAATGTACATTGCTAAGTGACTTACCTAATAATTTCTCTGCTGGCATAACTACATGTAAGTGTCATATTATGTAAATGTGCAATATGTATACATGCACATGTATAAGTACGTATTCAATTCAGCTTACTACATGTTGGAAAATACAACTGTTGACTTATAATAATATTATAGTGATTAATTGAAAAAGTAATAGCTAGACTGCTCTGAAACACTGCCAAGCTAATAATACCTATATTATGCAGTTTAGTAAACAACAACTGTTAGTTCTAGCCAAAACGACCACACTGTGGTTAGCAGTCCATTGTGTTGAAATTGCATTAGTCATATAAGTTTTGCTATCAATATGTAGGGCCAATGTCAGTTCCGGGTGCATTGGGAGATCATTAGATCCCAACACATTATGGTTGCGCTTATACATGAGCTTAGGCTATATTA
The DNA here is from genome assembly GCA_935421135.1 of Bugulina stolonifera. Taxonomy (NCBI): domain Eukaryota; kingdom Metazoa; phylum Bryozoa; class Gymnolaemata; order Cheilostomatida; family Bugulidae; genus Bugulina; species Bugulina stolonifera. The sequence goes on along the minus strand of OW285190.1, from coordinate 2,167,217 downwards.
CATGTAGGTATGCACATGGATGGACTATGGTATCATGCACCATACTGCCGAGAACCATAATACCATGTACCGCTTACCACGTACCAGAGCGCCGTGTACCGTTCACCATGCACCATGCACCATGCACCATGCACCATGTGCCATGTACCATTGCACCATTGTACTTAGTGTGCCTGGTTCTACTAGCTACACAGCACAGTGATTGGTTTAGATAATAAGCACTGTCAGACCTTGATTGTCCGTTCATAGTTCTCTTTCCCTAAATGGGTGACATGCGAAGGAGATCTAACTCGAGTGCAACATCACACGGCTTCACTGAAGGCGTTTGCTCTATTTCAGCCGACTGAGCCTCGTTCTAGGGCTGCCTAGGTAAAGACTAACATGTTGGCTCTTTTTAGTCCCTTGCGTCATGGAGCACTGTTGTACATGTAATTAGGCAATATGAGATACAACAACTTTGATTACAGAGTTTATTTAATATATAATAACATAAACATACGCTCACATAATTTCAACTAGATGAATCCAAGATGGGATCTTAGAGCGACATCAATAATGTAACATCATGTTATTTCACTTCCTGTAACTGGAATCGACCCAGCAGTCGCTCACATAAACATGAGTAGATAACTCCTGATTCCTTCTGTCGCATCTACAACCTCCCGCCGTCTGCACACAATCATCAATACTTGAATAGTCGTGATTAGTGACCTCATTTCCCGTTTCTTCTGCATATGTAAAAAACAATAAGTTATTACAAGTTACCATAGTAACTAGTTACAGAATCTAGACTAGTGAACACACACACAATGGACAAGTACAGGTATGTATACAGGAATAGAAGCTGACTGCAAGAAGCAGAAGGTACAATTATACTACTTCGAGTGGACTCATTCAGGCGTTCCACTAACCTTTCTTCACGTGTGCAGATGTAGAATTGTCTTTTCTTGACTTCTTTCTGAAAGGAATATCAAGCATGTAATTATATTGATAGTTCAATCTAGTGCTTTATCTACGCATCATGTGTATCGTATTGCTATACACATCATATCCCACCTCGCTCTCCTCACTAAGGTATACATACACACGTCGTAGAATTATATTTCTAAACAACATATCACACTATCCAGCTCAATATACACATTTATGGAAATATACTATCCCATGTTTACTCTTTGGGCTTCCATGAGCTTGTTCAAAAAGCATGGGGCCCTCCTGTTAACATAGCCTTCCTATTAATATAGCCTTCCCATTGATATAACCCATCCATAACATGTATCAGGCAATCCTGCTGAGATGGGCTCTCCTCATAGAGATACATGTAATATAAACATATATTATATTATATATAAAAATTATTATAATATATTATATTATATTATATCATATATATTATAATATATCATGATATGATATAATATATTATATTATATATATTATATTATACTGTATTATATCTATGGGCTATCTACTTAGTTCCAGGTGTCTGACGTATCAGTTCGGAGCTCAGCTGGAAAAGCTTAAGGTGGCACATATTTTGCACTGAGGTTGGACTCCATCGTCTCAAGTCCACATGGCACTCATCTGCTATTGAGCTTCCCTAACTCGATGGAACCAGAACTCAGACGTTCTTCGGACGGATCTCTCTTAGCGGCCACCACCTCTTACAAGTTAATCATGGCCACAGGTCGACCCCCTTGTCTACCTATCGTATCTCCGGCCCTTTAATTAGGCCCTGGTTCCCCCAGGCCTTCACTTGGTTCCTGGAGTGTACTAAGACCAGTCTCTCTGTTCTATCCGTGTACACTGTTTGCACCCTGAACAGGCCTGCCTACTTACCCCATCAGCATTTCCACAGTACCACTGTAACATGTGCCATTGTAGCATGTGCCACTGTAACATGTACCACTGTAACACATACCACTGTAACGCGTACCACTGTAACATAGACCACTGTAACACATACCACTGTAATGCATACCACTGTAACACATACCACTGTAACACATACCACTGTAACACATACCACTGTAACACAAACCACTGTAACATAGACCACTGTAACACATACCACTGTAACATGTACCACTGTAACACATACCACTGTAACGCATACCACTGTAACATAGACCACTGTAACACATACCACTGTAACACATACCACTGTAATGCATACCACTGTAACACATACCACTGTAACACATACCACTGTAACACATACCACTGTAACACAAACCACTGTAACATAGACCACTGTAACACATACCACTGTAACATGTACCACTGTAACACATACCACTGTAACACAAACCACTGTAACATAGACCACTGTAACACATACCACTGTAACATGTACCACTGTAACACATACCACTGTAACGCATACCACTGTAACATAGACCACTGTAACACATACCACTGTAACGCATACCACTGTAACACATACCACTGTAACACATATCACTGTAACACATACCACTGTAACATAGGCCACTGTAACATAGACCACTGTAACACATACCACTGTAACACTGATGCACTAGAAATAGACTGAAACACTGATCATTCTTAATCGCCAACATTCTTCACCTCTTGGCTATCAAGATAACCCTAAGGACTTTCAATTCTATGGCCTGCCGTCCTTGAAATCAGACATTAAACTAACATTTTTCTCAGCCGTAAAACCACCAGTATAACAGCTACAGTGATTATTAGCAATGTACATCCAGGTATGCTGAGTGTAAGGACTAAGGTTCCCTCCTCTCCTATCCCATATGATGGTGGTGGCGTGTGCCATCTACTGCCATCTATAGTTTAGGCATCATTTGTAAGCATAAAATGACAGCAATCACATTTGGTGACACTTAGCACTCTCTACAATTAGAAAATCTCCATCTCACTTACTGGCAAGTGATGAATTCATTATACTGCCAGCTTCCAATTATATTCTTCACCAGTTGTATCACTGATTTGTATGCTCTCCTACCTCCTAGGCTAAAGATATACTTTCTCGCTGCAGGTGAGGTAACAATAACCGCAGGTAGGCTGCTTTGACTATTGCTATGTTTCTACTATCATCATAACTGCCTTATAATAGTTTTATGGGGGTCACCCAATAAAACAAATATTTAGAAGTAGCAGGTAATCTTATTTATTACCTGTGATAGGTAAGTTCTACCTTTTGTCTATCTGTCATTCAGCAGATAGGTGAGAGGAAATCTAGAGTTTCTATTGGTCAATGGGAGTGTAGTGAAATGGATAAACAGGGATTTTATAGATGTTTCCCTTCTGATAACCTCAAGTGTGTTTGCCTGTACTAGATTCACTATATACGGTATTTATTCCCATAACAAGAAATAGAAGAATAGTAGCAAGGTACATGTATGCAGTGTCACAGTACGTGTATATAATGTGACAGTACATGTATACAGTGTCACAGTACATGTATACAGTGTCACAGTACATGTATATAATGTCACAGTACTCAATCTGCATACAGTGTACTGTTTCGGTGTTTAACACCTCATCAGTGCAGCTCAGAGATATGCCTGGGAGCACACCTTAGCAATAATGTATATTTACAGCAAAGCGTATTTAAAAGGTGTGAAATCCACTGAACCAAAGTTCTCAAGCTGCCAGAGACAGCGAAAATTGCGTAATGCCACCAGTTCAGTGTATCTCCCAGGTAAAGTGCTCAAGAAATTGGTATTGCTACCAATTTCGAGCTATAATGTCACAGTATGTGTATATAATGGGAGCTGCCGTGGCCTAGTGGTAAGGGCTCTGGACTTTCATGTGGAAGTCCCAGGTTTGATTCCCATAAGGGTCATTGGTGGTGTTAGGAAGGGCATCCAACCTTATAATGCTTCTGTGCTACTTCAGTAACTTTGCCATTGGTGAAGTGCCTTTCCCACCCCAAATTAGAAAAAATGCAGATCTCTTTAGATCATTGCTTTCTTACCTGGGATTAATAGTGGAAAGTAAAATTGTTAAGTTTTTTATGTGTATATAATGTCACAGTATGTGTATGTATTGTCACAGTACATGTATACAGTGTCACAGTACATGTATACAGTGTCACAGTGCATGTATACAGTGTCACAGTACATGTATGCAGTGTCACAGTACATGTATACAGTGTCTATTTATTACCAGTCAAATTTCATTTATAAGTAAATCTTGGTGCTCCCCAGAACTGGGTTAGTTGCCTGTGCCAATGGCTAGCAGGAAAGTACTATAATTTTTTATGGGTAGATCACAACGGTGCCGATGTTAGCATGAGTGTGGGAAGTGCTTGGGAGTGGTAGTGGGCTGCCAAGTTGTACTTCCACCGTTACATAAAGAGTGAACAGTTATGTAGCTCTTATTAGTGTTGTAAGGGCGTAGGCCCCGATGCTTAGGCTCATTGAAGAGTCAAGAATCGACTAAGGTCCGACGATGTTTATACTCATCAGGAATGTGATAAGAGTCTTATGCAAGTATGAGGACGAGCTCGGGCACTAAAGGTCCGAAGACCAAGGCTGGAGCTGCCTGCCTGCAAGAGTAAGACTCTGTAGGCTGAGTTAGGAAATGTTTTATTAGAGCGCAATCAACAACTGACTAGCATGAGAAAATGTGCTTGCTATTATTAATACTAATCTAGTTTTCGGTAAAAAGTCCGAGAAGGTATCGGGTGGGACGATAAGGTATCGGCCCCGGAAATTGCGTAACAATATGGCTGAAAGTACCCAAGGTTCAACCTTAAAAGGGTCGACCATTTACAAAAAGGGCTTACAATCATGTGGAAAAGATTATATGTAAAAACTACTATGATCCAAGACATCGGCCATTACTCAAAATAGGCAAAGAGGCTTAGAAGAATTAATACAATAATGAAAGCTTGCTATAATGATGCGTAATGCGTAGTAACAATAATAGACAAGTTTAGACGAACATGATTGGTTAATAATAATAGTGATATGCGTAATAAGTAGTAACAATAATAGACGATAATGATAATAGTGATAACAATGATTGTAGACTATGAACAAGTGTACATGCAGTAATGTATAGTCCATGCAGCTATAGTCAGTGTCTGCAGGTTAGATGAGCTGAAACACCACAGTACATTGTATTGTAATGGTTTCTGGTTTTTCGTGCGGTCATCCGTGGACGACTACCGATCCCAAAAATGAAGTGCCTAAGAGTGGTGCTAGGCCTTCTCATTACATGAAAGATCGAGCGGTCTCAGTAGTCAAAGTACTACCAGAGAGGACCCATCTGGTCCCGAGTCTAGCCTGGAGACTATACTATGAAAGAGAGTGATCCGACCTAGTAGGCAGTTCGCTAAGCGAATGACCTGACAAAAGGAAGTGAAAGTCTCTGTATCAAGTATAGATGTGTCTTTATTGAAAGCCAAGCAAAGACTGAGACAACAAATGATAAAACATGGTCCTTTATATAGTATAAGAACTTCCGCCCGACGTAGTGTCGGGAAAAGACGACGTAGGGTCGTCCAGAAGTTGCGCAACAACATGGCGGCCGGAAGCCCGACGGCCGACCCCAAATAGGTCGGGTTATACAAAAGCTGCTTATAATCATCCAATTCATATACAAAATGAATATCAAGTAATTCTGAGAGGTCGGGCCTCTTTACATGGGTATAAAAGGTACCAAAAGACTCAGTAATTGCCATACATGAATGTACAATGGTATATAGTTAAGTAGAATGGATATAAACACATAGATACACGTATGTAGACATTAAATGAATGGTTTAGACATGCAATATAGTTGAGTATGAGTACACGAGCAGCTAGGCATGAGAGTACGAATGTTAGCTGAGTAGCGCTGTGGCAACTACTAGGCACTTAAGGTGCTATGAGGTTTATCCGGGTAGCTGAAGTCGTATACAAATGTCCTGTACCATTACAGTATTACCTCCTGGTGGCTCATTAAAGGGGTTATGACATGTGGTTTATGTCTATGTTCAATGCAGCCTCTCTTATTTAGGTTTGCTGCATTTGTGTTACTATAACCAGAGTTGTGTCCTCTTGCCCACGATTGACTCATTAGCACTATTCAATGCTGCTTCAAACGCAACTTTGTTATGAAGACGCAACTGTGTGCTTTATGTCATATAGAGAAAATTGTTGAATTCAAGCTGTTTGCACAGAAAGAGTACAGTAGTGAACAAATGATTTCACAGTGTTTACTAATATGGCTGTAGATTAACTTGTGCAAGTTTTTAAATTTTTCTGGGCTTTCCTTTTGCTGGCAATAAGTAGCTGCCTTTATTGGTAGGTCCAGTATTCCATCTGGCCACAATATTATGGCGGCTATTATTGCGTCCTTCTACATGCCTATAGATTGTGTTGTGGCCTAGTTGTTCTAAATATAGCCTGGAACTCACAAACATAGGATTACTACAGTACTAGAATAATAAATATCTAGGCACTCAATATATTGTACCACTAAATAGCTGAGTGCGGCTTAATACTGTAATGTTTTGAGTGCTACTGCATACGAGAGCCGAGGACTACAAGTATGGGAAGGGCTTGGACGGTGGTAGAGGCCGACCAAGTGTACCTTCTGCTCATTACATCAAAGAGTGAACAGTTATGGGTGCTCTTTATAGTGTAGATTATATCAGACGTAGGCCGATGCCGAGACTCATTGGAGTTCAGGACCGACGTAGGTCACGTAGAGTTTATACTCCGAGGGAGTGCAAGAAAGAATGTTTAACCTTGAGAGCCTAAGTCCGACGCTAAGTTCATTAGAACCCGGGATCGGCCTAAGTCTAAGAGGTGGATAGAGATGTGTTTAGCCTAGGATGAGGTGAGCTCGAGCCGTACTGAATCCAAAGGATTCTCAGGTGGATCTACCTGCCTAAAGAGTAAGCCTCTGTAGGTTGAGTTAGGAGATGTTGCTTTATTCAAGCGCAATCAACAACTGAATTACAACACAAAATGCACTGCCTTATATACATAACAAACTTCCGGCCAAAAGAGCCTGACATGGTATCGGCTATCCAACATAGGGTCGGCTCCGGAACTGATGCAACAATATGTCTGGTTCCGCCCGACTCGGCCACATAAAAGGTCGGCCTTGGCACAAAATGTGCTTACAATAAGGAGAAACATGTCGCATATAATTATGAGCTTAATCTATAAGGTCGGCCACGAAGTTGCTATATAAAATGGCAAAAAGACTAATAATTCACAATCAAGCAAGAACAGACAATTACTAAATAGGTACATAAATGTGGGAAAAACCAAGTTGCAACAGAACGTAATCCCAAGGCTTGGTTGCTAGTACATATATATATATATAAGACACGCAGTATATAAGATAATAATGAATGCATGGATGAGATTATGTATAGTAGGTCAATTTCAGCTATCATAATGTTTGTGTGGCTGGCCTAGGTGCCATAACCACGGAGGTTGTTTCACCACAATACTACCTCAAAACACGTGGCATAACCCCTTTAACCAATCACCTTTCAAATCTCCGATTGATTTCGTTGTTTTACTGGATACCTGTGGTAGTTTGTATAATTTATTTTTATTTATCTACAGCATTAGAATTTCACACTGCTTGCAAGGTTTTCTGACGCTTTCATGTCCTCTTTTAAGTTTTAACACTGTTATAACTAAAATTGGGGGTTTTGGTATTGTCAGTTATAACATTTAATTGGAGCCAAAGTACTTAGGACTCACCAGCTGTACGTAGTAGGTAGTAGTAGTACGCTGTCTGTAGGTCCTTTTGTCAGCACCTTGATCTCCAATGTAGTCAGCTGTGTGGCGTAGGTTCTGGTTCTGTGGTCTAGGATGTGGCGGTGTCGACTCTATTCCAAAATCTACAACAAGATAGTTGTCCCGCATATATCCTTACTCCTTAGTACGCATTGATATGAGTTACTGGGTAGCCTACGATCCACCTACACTCCACACGCTCCACACTATTGTAGTTTAGTTTAGTTTTTTAGTGTTTTTGTTTTAGTGTTTTATTGGTTTTTATTTGGTTTTCTATTTTGTAGTTTTTCTTCCATTTTTGTGTTTTCTACTAGCTTATACATTTGTATAATATGTATGTGTGACGTCTATGTAGTCGTCCACTCTTGTCACTGTGTGACTTATCTACAGGTATGTCGACAGTCTATACTGCTGTCTCTCCATGCCTCTTTTCCACAGTCTACTCTAGGTATCTGTCTATCTATCTCTCTACTGAGACTACTCTACTGTGTAGGTACTCCTCTCCTATATATATATACCTGTCCTATCTACAGTCAGCCAATCAATTTTAGTGAGGAGTTACATTCTCTCAAGTGCGCAAGAGTGGACAACTCTTAAATATACTAATTGTCACTATTTATATGCAACAACACATCTATAATATACCTTCTTCCCCGGTCTACCCCTGAGTCTTTTCCCTGATATTTCCAATTTAAGCACCCTCTTCCCTAGATGATTTTCCTCTTTCCTCAACACATGACCAAATCACCGTAGTCTCGCCTCGCGTACTTTGGCCTATAATTATCATTAATACATTTCAGATCCGTGTTTAACCTAAGAGACTAAGTAAGGTACCCTATTAGCTTACGTAGGGAAAGTAGAATTAGATACCTGATACATGATAAAAAACATGGTGTTTTGGTCAAATAAATAATGCCCTAGGGCCCAGGCCATTACAAATGTGGTATTGATGATAATATATACGTATGCTCATGACCATATACATGTTTACACCACACAACCACTGCAGTTCAACTGTAGGCTCTAGGGCAACTTTATTTACATTAAGGTATCAAGTCATTTTTACCACACTTTGGCCACACCGTCTTTGGATACTGCTTAACTGCATACCTAATACTATAGTATTGAGTATACCAAATTTTCTCAAAAATCTTTTTTCTTTGGTTAGTATCAAGCTTACCTAAAAGTAGTATCCTCTTTTCATAAGTCATGCGAAGAAGTGAAAGTAAGGGAAGACAACTTCTAATTATTATCAATAGCTTAGAATGAGTGCCCTTGGTTAGTGGGGCAGTTTCCTCAAAGAAGAAAAGCAGGGCGGATGGTGCATTTAATTGACCTGCGGATTACCCACAAACCCATAAAAATCTCCTCCTAACCAAACCGTTTACTATGATTATCTTTGTTTAGTAATAATTATGTACTATTAGTACTAAAAAATATCCTTGAAGTTGTACAGTACAGACGGGTGCTTCCAGATTCCAAATCCATTTTTGGACAGCTACGTCCTAGGTGCTATCACCTCTCCAAAGACAACACATGGATTGCATCACTGGCTAACAGGAGCACATAAATCCTTGCTGACCCCTTTGATACGAGGAAAAAGAGAAATTGCAATGCCATGTTCCCTAGTAGTTATTAAGTGTATTATACAAATACATGCTCAGTGATATTAGGGTCACACAGTGCTGTGTACACGGAGCCTGTAGTAAACATGGGATATTCTATAATAAATGTACACATCTCTTAGATATGCTACCATAAGCCTGTGCAAATCTAATTAGCAGGCTGATCACATTTGCAATGTCAATATAAAGGCAGTCTCCTGAAAGTTATTTCTACCTAGATCATAACGAAAACATTAATACTGTGGTGAAACAGCCTCCGTGGTATGGTTCCCTAGGCCAGCCACACAAACATTATCATAGCTGACATTATTCTTGCATGACATCTTATTGTATAGTTTGATGAAGATGTATAGTTTGCTCATGACCATATATACACCATCCAACCACTGCAGTTGAATGTCCGGGGCAACCTTGGTTGTATCCATTCATTTCTGCCACACTTAGGCCACTTCATTCTTGGCTACTGCTTACCAGCATACTATTACCTAATACTAGCATAGAGTCAGTCTCACATGTTTCCTAGTAGTTAAACAAATACATGCTCAGTGATATCAGGGTCACATACATGGAGCCTGTAGTAAACATGGAATGTTCTATAATAAATGTGCAAATCTCTTATAATATATGCTACCATAAGCCTGTGCAAATCTAATTAGCAGGCTGATCACCTTTGCAATATCGATATAAAGGCAGTCTCCTGAAAGTTATTTCTATCTAGATCATAACGAAAACAGACTGCAATGTCGGGACTTCCAGAAAATTATAATTCTATGCCAAAAACTGGACATATTTAAGAGTGACAGACAACTCCAAGTCATTCAACTATGAACTATCAGTTAGCTTGCTGTGATTGTAATCGATCCAGCAATCCCTCACGTAAGCGTGAGTGGATAAACTCCCATTTCCTGCTTTACTGCCACCACTTCCTGTCGTCTGCATACACTCATCAATACTTGAATAGTAGTTATCAGCCACCTCATTTCCTGTTTCTGCTGCAAGTATTCACAATATTATGTCAGTCTCTACAAAATATCTTATACACTACTATGCTGTGAAAGTTGCGACGTTGCAGACGCTACAAGTTACTTAATTGTTTGGTTGGGAAAAGTGGAGACTGCTCAACTTTATTCGGTGTGTAATGGTTTTTGGTTTGTGATATGGTCGTCCTAAGACGACTCCCGAGTCCAAAATGAAGTGCCTATGAGTGGTGCTAGGCCTTCTCATTACATGAAAGATTGATCGGAGTCAGTAGTCAAAGAACTACCAAAGACGACCCATGTGATCCCGAGGTATGCTTGTTTACTACGCTGAGAAAGAGAGTGATCCGACCTAGTGGGCAGTTTGTGTTGTAAGATCGAGGACCTTAACAACTAGAATGACCTATCTACGAAGTGAAAGTCTCTGTATATAAGTATAGATGTGTCTTTATTGAGATCCAAGCAAGAACTGAGACAACAAACATAAAAACAATGCCCTTTATATAGTAATAGAATTTCTGGTAAAAAGGCCGACGTAGTGTCAGGAAAAGACGACGTAGGGTCGTCCGGAAATTGCGCAACAACATGGCGGCCGGAAGCCCGATGGCCGACCCAAATTGGGTCGGGTTGTTACAAAAGATGGTTAGAATCACTCAAATCATATACAGAATGAGTATCAAGTAATTCTGAGAGGTCGGGCCTCTTTACATGGGTATAAAATCAGTACAATGACTTAGTAATGCCATATTCAAGTATACACACAATATTCAACTAAGTAACAAGGAATACAAACAGATATACATATGGGTACACATATAATTAGTGTCAGGTGGTTGAGGAGAACTGTGCGTAACCATTACACAGCCCCCTCACACTAGGTCATAGGTGTCTCTAGTGTTAAATTCAGAATGTTACAATATAGGTCAGACTCTCTTAGAACCACCGCTAAGTCTGCTTGTATCGACTGGAGTTGTTGGGGTTGTCCTAAGTATTGGCTGGCCAGAGTTCGAAGAGCTATTTCTCGAGTGTAGAGAGGCTCCAAGTGTTGGCATAGAGTGTCCCCCACCTGCTGTCGACTGGCTATGTAACGAATTCGGGGTCTAATGGTAGCAAGTTGCTGTTTAGCATGGAGTGCCGGATCTGGAGATGCAGGACGTGTGGCGTCAGGCTCCGGTAATACTGGAGACGCAGATAGTGCTGGCTGGAGGGTACTGGAAGTACTGGAGAGTGCAGGGTCCTGGGATGGCTCCTGGCAGGAATTTGTGGGGAGCAATGAGGCGAGACCTCCAGTGTATGTCTGGACTGTAGAGGCTCAATCAACAGGTCTGGAGAAGCTGTACGAGCGGCCTTGGGTGGAGAACCTTCATTGATGAGACCAGGGGAGGAAGCTGGCATGCTTTTCCAGGGTGCAGGCTGTGCTTTCCAGGATGGCAGGCGCCCACGTTGGTTGAGAGGAGCAGTCTGTACCCTCGATGTGCTAAGAGCCGGTCGCCAAGGGGACGGACCATCAGGAGTGGTGGTTGACGACGAGAAAGAGGAGGAGGAGGCAGGGTCAGCAGGTGCTGACTCTGGCGTCAGCTCAGGAGATGGAGAGGGACTGTGCCGTCTCTTGGGAGGTCACTTTCTAGTAGAGCGAGTGTTTGGCAGATAGACAGGTCGGTTCGTCCCAGTTTGGCCATCCATAGTTGGGTGACAGGGTAAGAATGGTGGGGAATCCTTTACACCCCACCATTCCATGAGTGCCAGGTAGCTAACTGCATCAGTGAGGAACAGACGTTCCCCACATATACTGGATCTCCGATTGAAGTGATGGCCTAGAGCATCTGCACCGCACCGGCAATAATACCGTGCAAAATGCTGCCACATGTGGACATCCAACCTCTTTGTAGGCTGACTTCGCCGTGCCAGTTTATCCCTAGCCTGCTGGGTGGAGGTGCTGATCCATGGTTTGGTAGCTCCTAAATGCTGAGGTTGTTCGAGAGGCAGCTTATCAGTGAGTCGGTGTAGTTTCACGCTAGCTTGTTTCAGAGTGGAGGTGACGAGAGGTGGCGTAGGTGGAGGAATACCGCCTGGAGTAAGAGTCCTCCGAAAGGGAGAGATATCTACAATACACAATTCGTCTGATGCGTAGTCACCGCCTTCTAACTCAGGTTCTCTCCTGTGGAAATGTTCAGGGGAATTCTCTTCTGTCCCGACTGGTCTATGCCGAGTGGGGAGGGAGAGAGAATTCATGCCTGACATTTCCACAGACACAGGTTGTACCTCTAACACTGGTTTGATCTTATTTCGTAGTACTGATGTTTGCTTACCTTCAACTGTGAGTACAGGCTGGGATGAGTAGTTCTTTTGAGGAGATGCAGCCGTCTCGTCGATTGTAGAAACAGAAAGAATACGATTGTTGTTATTGATTGTGGCACGAACAGGAGTGCAAAGGTTGCCAGAGGGGACAGTTTGTGTAGGGATACACACACATGTGTCACTGTCGAGTGCTGGATGAGAAAGGACTACTCGTCTGTGAACTGTCGTATTTATACTAGCCGAGGGATGAGCGTATTGCTCATTTGTAAGCAATGCCTCAGGCATATTTTCTTCGTTCGACTCATTGAATAAGCGCGGGAACACGGCATTATCTATCTTCGATTGCCCTCTATCCGCATTGTGGGATTTCGAGAGTTTAGCAATCTGTATCTCTGGCTGAACTTGTTCGGCAATACTGAATTCCGTTGAAGAGCACTTCGCTCTTTGAATGTGAACTGCTTAGAGTATAGACTGTTTCTCCGGCGTCGGGAACATATCTTGGGGATCGGCTACGCGATACTTCGCGTCCTCTCGGTCAGGTCAGGCTGTTAAAACTTGAATGTCATTTGAGAGGTTCAGAGGTAGCTCTACTGTTTGGCCCAGCACGGTTTGCTCCGTGTCGATCCTTAGGCCGCGGACTTGGACTGTAGTGTTTGGCAGTTCTTCACACGACAAGTCGTCCGTCGGGTCATACTGAGTTTCTGTGGAAATTTTCAGCTGCTTATCAGTGTCGGGTTTGCTCACAACTAATTCCCGCTAGTCCTCCTGAGTTGAGGATGAGCCGGGGGGTACCTGGTGAGGTTGGGCCCGGTCTCGTGGGACTCCTGAGTCATCCCTTCAGCCTTGGGGGTGATTGTCCGGATGGAGTTGCTTTCAGCTTTGCCTTGGCCTAGTGGGTATTAGCTCATCCACTAAGACGGGTTCTGGGTGTACCGTCGGCCTGCTAGGCGGCTGGCTAACTGCATTGGATGCTCCTGAAGTGAAGTGATTACTCTTCTTCTTAGGCCTAGTGGGTATAGGTTCATCCACTAAGACGGGCTCTGAGGCGTCTGTCGGCCTAGGTGGGGGCCTACTGTTGGAGCCTGGTCCACCTCGTTGCTTGCTAGTGCTCTTGTCTTCAGGCCTAGTGGGTATGAGTTCATCTACTAAGACGGGTTCTGATGTGTCCGTCGGCCTAAGGGGGGGGGGGGGGGGTGACCGCTAGTTGGGTTTGGCCCGCCTTTTCCTGGTTTGATGCCTCCATTGGCCTCAGTGGGAATAGGTTCTTCCACTGAGACGGGTTCGGGTGTGTCCGTCGGCTGATCTGTTGCTTCTCGACATCGTTTTAGGAGGATGTGGAGAGCCTTCCGTAGGAGGTCATCGGGAAGTTCCTCTCTGTGAGGGGTCGTTCTTTTGTCGTGGCCTTGTAGGAATAGCGTCCCGGCCACGACCGCGTCGTCCAAATCGTGGGGCTGTATTCGTGTGTAGTACCTTTGCAGACAGGGGTCGTGGACCGTGAGGCAAAACTTCTCGAGGGTCTATTCGTCCAAGGATACAGGTGGTGCTCCTTCAAAGGTGGTCGCCATAAGTCTGTGGACGAGGGTGGCATGACTTCTGAGCGAAGTGTGAACGGATTGTTCTAAGACGGATAATTTCCAGCGAGCTTGTCGGGGAGTTATTCTGTATTGGCCTTTCAGTTGGGTGAATATTTCGTCGACTAAACTGGATCATCCGCACTCTAGTGCAGGTCCTTGTAAGACAGCTCTTAGTCATATGAGGCGTGCTCTGGGGTCCCAGTTGTAGCGCGCTGCCATGGTGGAAGATTCTTCTATGAAGAGTTCTACGTCCTCTTGTCCATTGTATGTGAGCATGTCGGGGTCCTGTCCTGTCTGGTACATCACCTGTTGTAGCAGGTCCTTTAACCAGTCCATGCCAGTAGGTTGTCTGGGTAGTGGATAAGTAACTTTGGTTAGTAGACCGGGTTGGCCTAGTACGACGTACTGAGTACCGTCAATGTATTCTGGATCCGAGGTCGGTCTTTAGTTGAAGAGCCGGCATAGGTCGGGCTACATTCAGCAGAACCACGAGAATTGTGGGTGCGCTTTAGCTTTCTGTCACCTTCTCATCATGCGAGTTCCCGGGTCCGATTCCTAATCGCCAGTGAAGTCTTGAAGAGTGAGGTCGGTCGGGCTACAGTCCCGAGTCCGAGGTCACCTTCCTTCTGCTTCGTACTGTAAGAGTACGACCTTTAGAATCCCACCGCTGCCACCAATGTAATGGTTTTTGGTTTCTGGTATGGTCGTCCTAAGACGACTCTCGAGTCCAAAATGAAGTGCCTATGAGTGGTGCTAGGCCTTCTCATTACATGAAAGATTGATCGGAGTCAGTAGTCAAAGAACTACCAAAGACGACCCATGTGATCCCGAGTTATGCTTGTTTACTATACTGAGAAAGAGAGTGATCCGACCTAGTAGGCAGTTCGTGTTGCAAGGTCGAGGACCTTAACAACTAGAATGACCTATCTACGAAGTGAAAGTCTCTGTATATAAGTATAGATGTGTCTTTATTGAGATCCAAGCAAGAACTGAGACAACAAACATAAAAACAATGCCCTTTCTATAGTAATAGAACTTCCGGAGGAAGTTCCGGTAAAAAGGCCGACGTAGTGTCAGGAAAAGACGGCGTAGGGTTGTCCGGAAATTGCGCAACAACATGGCGGCCGAAAGCCCGATGGCCGACCCAAAATGGGTCGGGTTATTACAAAAGATGCTTAGAATCATCCAAATCATATACAAAACGAATATCAAGTAATTCTGAGAGGTCGGGCCTCTTTACATGGGTATAAAATCAGTACAAGGACTTAGTAATGCCATATTCAAGTATACACACGACATTCAATTAAGTAACAAGGAATACAAACAGATATACATGTACATATGGGTATGCATATAATTAGTGTCAGGTGGTTGAGGAGAACTGTGCGTAACCATTACAGGTGATCGAAGGGAATCTGAGAATAGTTTATGTGAAGCTGGAACATCCGAATTATACAATAAGCTAGTACCAGTGTTCGAAGTGGAACAAATGAGGTGGGTACACGGTACATGCAATCTTACAGATTAGTATTGTATAGCTATCCACTTAATCTTATAGTAGCTAAGAAATTAGTGAACTACTAAAATGAAAAAAATTATGCCGTAGTGAGATTCAAACTCAGGATCCTCTGAATGAGTGTCAAGCACTCTACCACTACACTATCAGGTTCACAGTGGCTGTATGAAGAAAGCTAGCTATTAAAATGAGGGTACACGCCTGCTGGCCGTATAACCACTAAAATTGAGGTGGGTACGCACCGTATACTCCCGTATAGCCATACTTCGAACACCGGTGAGTACACTACATATTGTGGTGATTCAGATAGCCTGCCACGGCATGGACTATAATCTTGAGTATACATGCATTGACATTGTTCTCATAATATTTACCCATTCATGCATTGCATTGTCTTACCTTACAATGTATACTCTTATACATGCATGGACATTACTACTATTATAATCAACTACTTATGCATAGTGTGCTTGTATTATTGTTTTTATTAACCAATCAGGTCATCGCATTTACGCATGGTTTAAAATTACTATGTATGCAATTATCCCTTCTTGCCTGATTATGTTATATTCTCAGTCTTTTTACCGTACACTTTTTGAGCCGATGTCTTGAAACTTGCCCATATTTATATACTATCTATTCGGACTATTGTAAGCACTTTTTGTGCAAGGCCGACCCTTTTGGTGGCCGACATCGGGCGGAACTACTCCATGTTGTTGTGTAAGTTCCGGCCCGATACCTCATCGGCCTAGCCCGATACTTTATCGGCCTAGCCCGATACTTTATCGGCCTAGCCCGATACCTTATCGGCCTAGCCCGATACCTTATCGCACCTTTTCTCTGGAAGTGTATTTAGTATAAAAGCCAGCACATTTTCTGTATCAAATTAGTTGTTGATTGAGCTTGAACAAAGCAACATCTCCTAACTCAAACCTAGAGGCTTACTCTTGCAGGCAGGTAGCTCCACCCACAGGTCTTCTTAGACCTAAGCGGCTCGAGCTCACTCCATACTCGTTTAAGCACTCTTTCTACACTCCTTGTGAGTCTACATCTACGGGCTTTAGCCGATCTCGGATTCTCTATGAATCTAGCGTCGAGCCTAAGTCCCTAGATTATCAGAACTTCTTTCTACACCCCTTTGGAGCATAAACTCTACAGACCTACGTTGACCCTGGACTCTTAGATGAGTCTCAGCCTCGGCCTACTTCCTTATCAACAATTCTAGAGCATTAGCTAACTGTTCACTCTTTATGTAATGTGTGGAAGGTAACTTGGTCTTCCTCTACCAACCTCCAAGCCCTTCCCATACCCGTACCCGTGCACTCGTATGTAACACAGCTCAAAACATTACAATATGACTAATATATGGTGAGATGTACGTACATGTATAGCCTACTAACCTTCTTCAATTCTCCCAGCTGGAGAATTATCTTTCCTTGATTCCCTCCTAGATTAACATAACATAATAAGCTACATGTATATATGATGTATTTTTTGCAAGTAATATATTTTTGAGCAGTCAGAGACTTGTTTCAAAATCCATGAAAATACCAGTCCCTGAAGATGTAGAAAACTTCATGTAATTCTCCTTGAAGTCGTACATAGCAACTAACCATTTTCGTAGCTGTACAGCCACCAGTATGATAGCTAAAGCAACCATTAGCAATGTACATCCAGGAATGCTGAGTGCAAGGACTAATGTTCTCTTCTCTCCGGTATTACTCACATGTGGTGATGGTGGTGTTGGTGTAGATAGAGACATGGCTGAAATAATGTACCGGTTATTATGCAATATCTATTAAACATACAACCGTTATATTATGTGATACTGTGCAGAAACCTGCAACCATTAACTGGTCAGAAATAGCAACACGTTCAGTAATGGATATTCACTGCAGGTTAATATTACTTGCAGAATTAAAGTGACTGCAATGAAATGTCACTTACTGCTGAAAGATGAATTAAGCCGTGGGATGAATTCTGCATTTTGTACATCAGTTGTGTTTGTCCGACTTATGTTTGCAGATATTTCTGTTTCATCCAATGATGTATCTGTAAACAGTGGGACATATGTTGTAAAAAATCACATGTGTGAAAACTATTTTGGAGCTAACATTTCTTTGTAATAAAACTTACCAGTTTTACTTCCGGTAATTAATCACATAAGAAAGCTAGGATTTGGGGTAGAGAAGGGGGGAAAAGTAGCACATAAACATTACAAGGTTGGATACCCTTCCTAAAACCACCAATGACCTTTAAAGGAATTCAACCCTCATATGAAAGCCCAGAGTTCAAACCACGCATTTCTTAGTAATGATTGTTAAAATATTTGTGATTTGACATCAAGCTCTCTCCAAGGTTTAATTCACTACACTCAGTTTAACCTTGAGCCCTTGCATTGTATTCCAGAGTTGGGTCCAAGTCGACTTGCAAGTCAACAAGTCAAGTCATTTCTAAAATTTTGGAGGCAAGTCAAGTCCAAGTCAAGTCAGTGCTGCCTCAAGTCAAGTCAAGTCAAGTAATTTCTAAAATTTTGAAGGCAAGTCAAGTCGAAGTCAAGTCAGTGCTGCCTCAAGTCAAGTTAAGTCAGCTATCATGCAAGTCACAAGTCAAGTCAAGTCAAAGTCAAGTCAAGTCAAAATGCAAGTCAAGTGGAAGACAACTTCAAAAAATTTTACATTTTTCAAAACATCATTATTGTTTCTTTTAGTAGGCATTCCAATCCATGATAAACCTATGCCAAGGTGTAGCAGGGCATGGACATGTATGTTATGCAATCATGGTGAAGAACTAGTCTATATAAGTAGTATTATTGGCACTACGGTCGAGACTGGTCATATAGTATTATATACTGTATATTGTAATGGTGATGTAGTGTTACATAGCATATAACCAGCACATGGTACAGCACGGAGTGTCCACTGGCCAGTCCTGCAATTTAACTCTAGTAATTATTGCACTGCACATTGTATTCACTACTTACACCACACCTACATTGTATGCTACACTTACACTACTTGCACTGCGTGTACTTGTGCCTATGCATTGTCGTTGTGTAGTCTCACGTACACACAGCCTAGATAGTCCTCATAGCTAACTTTGATATACTCTGAGTGCTGCTAGTAGCACTGGTCTAGTAAAAATGATAAATAGGTAGGCAATTGAGACCTTTTTTCCATGTTGGCTAAACACTGTGCAAAACTTTTATTTTATTTATTTTATTTACTTGGCAAAACCCAAGTCAAAATCAAAAGTCATTCCTGTGTCCAAGTCAAGTCACATTGATGTACAAGTCAAAGTCAAGTCAAAATTACAAGTCATTCATGTGTCCAAGTCAAGTCAAGTCAAGTCACATTGATGCGCAAGTCAAAGTCAAGTCAAGTCAGCAAGTTGGCAAGTCCAGGTCAAGTCGACTTGTGACTTGACTTGACTTGGCAAGTCAAGTCAAATCTATGACTTGGACCCAGCTCTGTTGTATTCTGTATTCTTCATTAACAATGGATCACTACTGATGATGTCTCATCACTAACAATGACTCATTACTAGCAATGACTCACCACCAAACACGACTTGTCACTGAGAATGACTCATTATTGATTGTGGCTTGTCACTGAGGATGACTCCTTACTGAACGTGCCTTGTCACTGAGACTGACTCGTTACTGAACCTGATTTGTCAATGAGGAAGACTCAGCAGCACAAATAATGAATCATCACCATTCCGCTCACCATGGTAAGAGAGGAGGAAGCCCCCATAGTTTCCTGCGTAATCAGTCTTAAAATGGAAAGATACCTTCCCATTGAGTACCTCTATATCTACACATGTGTCGATATAGTGATCTTGCCATACGCCACAAAAGCTCCGCTTCCTCTTAGATACCACAGCGAGCTCATCATCGCACCACTGCCCATACTCAACGTATTCCATATCAAAGGAGATGAAACAGATAGTGAGATTTTTGCTACTAATGTTATTCAGTGTGAATACGGAGCCTGTGTTTGCACGGTACTTTTCCTTTGAGAAGCTGAAATGGCTGACAATATATCCAAACCGCTGAGTTCGAACATCAAATTCATGTGAGTGCACCTGTACTCCCACATCAATCGCATGGGCAGCTGCAAAGTTATAGCAAACAGTTTTATACAGTTAGAACATACTGTAGTAATAATTGTTGGGCATTTATTAGGTCTAGGTAACCCAGACAATATTACAACACTGTAGATAATCTAAACTCTCCCTTCAAGCTCTAATACATTTCATAATGCTCAATCTGTGATTTGTTTCTCCTCTGAGGATACCAAGTTAAACAGTGGTGCTGGCTAAAGTAGGCGCTATCATGCAGTATAAGTATCAGTTTCAATCTTTAGGGAAACTGATAATAATTGAGGTGATACATGTTAAGGGGTCTGGCCATCCTTTTTATATACAATGCAATATGATATTTCAACTGCAAGAAAAAGTGTTTTGTGCAAATTGCCACCACTAAATGACTTTTGAACCTACATTGCAGCACACCAGCATCTAATAGTGTAGAGTTGTCTTACCTTTATACGTTAAGTTGAAGGAATATCCACTGGAAAAGTCCGGAGAGAATAACCTAATTTGGATCTCTTGACTTGTAAACAGAACCATGGGAAGTGCGATGTGCTCTTTCCAATCAGCAGAAGAATTAAAATCTCGAACTACTTTTGGTAATTTAAATTTCTTTCTTGAGCTGATCTCAATGTAATTACAGCTGCTATCATCCAGACTGCTGCTACAGAAAGACGGGAGTTTGATAGAGTATGCGTTCAGCTGGAACCAAGTGTATGGAGGTAACTGAGTCAGGGATAGTGTGCAGTCTAGAGGACCAAGCTCGCTGTTTGTAGGGCTTATGATGTCACCCTGATGACCAATCGCCTTGGAGATTATTGCAGATGGCTCACACATTGCGGTTGCATCTGCAGACAAAAGTTTATCAAGTTCAAGATAAGTTTTTCCAAACAGCAAAATAAATTAGTTACAGAATTTACGGTAACGCAAAAAACTGAATTGGTGTAAAATACGTAACAAATAAATAGAAAATATTGGTTGATTTTACCAAATACACAGAGACGTACGTAAGTACAGTAACAGCCCAGTAAATCCATGTATGGTGTTGAGTAGATGTTAGTGATAGGCATCATAATTGTACATCATGTGCGCAAAGTTTGTTATAATATTTGTACTTACAATTACTTACACAGTCACTATACCGATTTACATACATTAATGTATACAACGCGTTGGCCTATAATGTACATGTAAATCATTGTTTGAACTTAAAACTAAAATTGTAGATTGTAGATTGTATATCTGATATACCTGCTTTTGCCAAATGCTGAAATTGTTGTATTTGGAATACTGCCAGCAAAATCCCCGTAAAACTCTGCATGTTCTCCCACCGCAGACGCAGTGTAAATGAGTACGGTGGTAGGTGCTTGGCGTCAGGTGCTTGGCGTCAGATGCTTGGCGCCAGGTGTTTCACCAATTATTTAAATGAAAAATCACTCCAGCAAGGCAACTACACGTCTATTTAAATAAAAATTGACTGCTCTTTTGTTTATCCACTCAAATCCTTCATCATCGTATAATATTTTTATGATGTCATCCAATAAAACACTGCTTGAAGTCGCAGGTAATCTTATTTATTACCTGTGGTAGGTAAGTTCTACCTTTTGTCTATACGCCATTCAGCAGATAGGTGAGGGGGAAATTAAGAGTTTCTATTGGTCAATGGGAGTGTAGTGAAATGGATAAACAGTGATTTTATAGATGTTTCCCTTTTGATAACCTCATGTGTGTTTGCTTATGATACATTCATTGCATTCTGTCGCATAACATTTCTAAGAAAACAAACACGAGAGATAACGGCACAGGATTGCTGTTATACCTTCAGCTATATTGAGGTCAACATGGCTATGAATCAAGAGAAGAGAGGACAATCACCAATTTATATTCTGTGTTTTCTTGGCCAGTTTATATGTAAAAATACCAAACTGTTGGCACCAAATGCTGCATAGAGTTTTATTTTTGACCAAAGCTTCTGATTCATCTTCTGTACTCCGGTAGCTTTAGGAGTTGTCCTCTTCTGTGAGGCATTAAACCAGTCCAGTTACCGCATGTAGACGTGTAGTTATAACATTACACACATTCATGTATAGCCTCAGATTTCATAATATTATATACAGAGGTTGAGACAAAGAACACTGGCTATCTCATGCTTATTATGTAAACTACACTCACTTTACATGTATATAATGTCACAGTCCAGGTACATGTACATCATGTCACATCATAGTACAAGTATATAATGTATATCTCTTACCAGTATTTTATGTATATCTCTTACCAGTATATAATGTATATCTCTTACCAGTATAATGTATATCTCTTAGCAGTCAAATTTCATTTATGCATGTGGGTAAGTCTAGATGGCCACCGACAACTGTTTGGTGCAGTGGTGGAGAAATTTAGCTAGCCTTAGTTTCTTGCTTGTGGTTAGGGTTTGGGGTAAGGGCCGTCTACCAACAAAATATAGAGAAGACAACTTTCCTGCTTCAGTTTTGGCGAAGAACACAGGCTATCTCAAATTTCTTCACTTCTGCACCTAACTCTCCGAGAACTGCATGGGTGAGCTTGTGCCAATGGCTAGCAGGAAAGTACAGGCACGCCTTACATTGTATTATCTCCTGGTGGTTCAAAAACCAATCACCATTTAGATCTCAGATTAATTAAATTGTTTTACTGGGTACCTGTGATAGTTTGTATATTATATTTAAAAACTTGATATTACAGCTATAATATCGGCGTAACATAGCGTCATCTATAGATATGTTTGCCATTGCTAGACCTCAGAACTCAACAATGGTAGGTTGGAACTTATTATTTTGAGGTTGAAAAGAACTACTAGTTTAAATAGAGTCTTCACAATACGTAGTATAAGATAAAATACATATGGTAGCAGATGTAAGAGATGTGTATTATGTGAAACACTTTGCTTATTACTACACATAGATATAAAACAGGACACGTGTTTGTATGATACAGTAGAGAACATGACTTGTGAGACTCAATGCTAGTAACTTTCAGCTATAAATCTGTTTAAACTCAGTGTACGGAGTCTACTTGAATCTGAATTATTCAATCTCAAAATGTTTACATGCAGAGCATTAGTCATACACAGTGCGTGGAGATATGTTGACTACTAGCGATGGGTCACATGACTGTTGGCCACGCCCTATGCCTGATTCATGGTAAAATACATGACTTTTTGGTCGAATGATGAACACCCTAGCGTCACTAGAAATGTGATAATAATGATGATGATGTATAGTTTGATCATGACCATATATACACCATACAACTGTTGCAGTCGAATGTCCGGGGCAACCTTGGTTGTATCAATTCATTTCTGCCAAACTTTGGCCACATCATTCTTGGCTTACCAGCATATTAATACAAATACATGCTCAGTGATATCAGGGTCACTTACATGGAGCCTGCAGTAAAACATGGAATGTTCTATATAATAAATGTACACATCATTCTCTTAGACATGCTACCATAAACCTGTGCAGATGTAATTAGGCTGATTACTGCTACAATGTCAATATTAAGGCAATCTCTTTTCTACCTAGATCATAACGAAAACAATAACGTAATGCTGGGAATTCCGGGAGACTAATAGTTCTCTGCCAAAAACTGGACAGTGACCGATAACTCTAAGTCATTCAACTATGAACTCTATCAGTTTGCTTGCTGTGATTACAATCGATCCAACAATCACTCACATAAGCGTGAGTGGATAAACTCCTATTTCCTGCTTTACTGCCACCACTTCCTGTCGTCTGCATACACTCATCAATACTTGAATAGTAGTTATTAGCCACCTTATTTCCTGTTTCTGCTGTAAGTAATAACAGTATTATGTCAGCCTCTCCAAAATGTACTATAGGACATTATACACAATGAGTTCTATAAGGCTTACTATATAACACATGCACAACGAGCTCCTCACAGCATAATATCACATATACTAGTGACCTCAGATACTCGGTGACCTCAGACCACAATAGAGACAACAGAAGGTCATATTTGTATAATTACACTATTGCTCAAACTCCTTGCTCCAGAAACTATTATGCAGACGGCTTCAGTAAAACACACGAGAGCATTTCTGAGTGACTTTTGCAACATTCACACTGCCATTTACACCAACTTCTAGTGGCGAGCGGCGAGTGGCCAACGCTAACCACAATGTGGTTAACTATTACTCTATTACTATACTATAGCTGGCACGTGTTAGTTAGCGGCGGGGTTTAAAGTTCAGCATGTTGAACTTGTTGACCCCTACCGCTCACTGGAGCATGTCACTACATAATGTAGTTGTGGTTAGCGTTGGCCGCTCGCCGCTAGTAGTTGGTATAAACGGCAGTGTGAATGTAGCATTTGACACTCCACTTTAACCGCTTCACCGCTTCACCGTTTCACCGTTTCACCGTTTCACCGTTTCACCCAGGTCTTGGTGTTTCACCTAGATCTCAGTGTTTCACCTAGATCTCAGTGTTTCACCCTCACCCTCAGCACCGGTAAGAAGTATGAACTGTGTTCACAGAGCAATTGAGACGATTGACACTGTTAAAAGAACTTGAGTCGCCATGTGGTGAAACTGCACACTGCATCGATCTACATCTGCCCAGTATGGTTATCAAGGGTATAGCGCTTAGCTGTTATAACCAAGATGCTCATGTGTGTTTCCGTCCACACTTAGAGGCCACCTTTGGAATATTGAGCCATGTAGAGACCATCACGACACCAACAAATTTCACAACACCAACAAATGTCACAACACCAACAAATGTAACAACACCAACAAATGTTGCAACACCAAAAAATGTGGCAACACCAACAAATGTGGCATTTGCTAAAAAATGTTGTTAAATTTACTAGCGTGGCGATAGCTGCGACGTTGCAGACGCTACAAGCTACTTAATTGTTTGGTTGAAAAAAGTGGAGACTGCTTGACTTTGTTCAGTGCTCAAAGGGAATTTGAGAATAGTTTATGTGAAGCAGGAACATTCGACTTATGTAATAAACTAGTACACTACATATGGCCTAATGTATGGTGAGATGTATATATAGCCTACTAACCTTCTGTAACTCTCCACATTGGAGACGTACATGACGTATCTTTCCTTGACCCCCTCCTAGATCAACATAACATAATATCAAAAGCTATACATTGCACACATTGCATGTAGATTAATGATGGTGAACCTCCGTGAAATCGCAAGTTTATTGCATGTAATAAATTTTTAAAGCTACAAAATGTGAAACGAGTGTTGATTGGTTACAGCTGATTTCAGATGTTTTGACGACGAGTTGCTAGCAGTAGCAGCTGAATTTAGTTTTTAATTGAATAAAACTTTGAATTAAAATCAATTACTATTTAATTCATTTATCAATTTGTAATACGTTCTACTAAGTGCAAAATGGGCGAAAGCCGTAATAAGTATGGTTATGTTGATTAAATTAACCCAACAAAAGATCAGTACTGTGGGAAAAGTCCCATCCTGATTATAAAGACACCTGGAGAATGAATTGAAACAGCTGTGATTTACTAAACAATCTACAGAATTACTTCAACATCGCAGCCCAACTGTACGTAACACAGTAATACATAACACAGCAGTACATAACACAGTTGTACATAACACAGTTGAACATAACACAATTGTACATAACACAGTTGTACATAATACAGTTAGACATAACACAGTTTGACTTAACACAGTAACGTGTAACACAGTAACGTGTAACACAGTAGTACGTAGCACACCTACGTGTAACACAGTAGTACGCAACACATTTCCACAAAGTATATATTGTGGTGTTTCAGCTCACTTAGTCTGCACTACTGCACGGACTATATACATTTATGCTTGTACAGTTCATTCTTACATATCTATTATTACATACTTATTTATTGTCTATTATATCAATTAACTGCCATGTGCTTTATTATTCAACCAATCATGTCTTTGTACTTGTTTACTTCTATTGTATTATTATTACAAGTATGTTACTGTCTACTTTTAGTCTAAGTCTTTTTGCCTATTATAGTTAATGACCGATATCTTGGATCTTACTCATTTTAATATATAATTCATTTCACATGATTGTAAGCACTTTTTGTGCATGGCCGACCCTTTTATGGTCGGACCTCGGGCACTTTTCAGCCATCTTGTTATGCAATTTCCGGGGACGATGCCTTATCGTACCGCCCAACCCCCTGTCGGCCCTTTTTACCGGAAATCCAAATAGTATAAAAGCCAGCACATTTTCTATGCTAAGTCAGTTGTTGATTGCACTCTAATAAAGCAACATCTCCTAACTCAACCTATAGAGTCTTACTCTTGCAGGCAGGCAGCTCCAGCCTTGGTCCTCTGGACCTTTAGCGTCCGAGCTCATCTTCATACTTGCATAAGTCTCTTACCACACTCTTGATGAGTATAAACATCGGACCTTAGTCGATCCTTGACTCTTCAATGAGCATCGGGCCTACGTCCCCACTTTCACATTGACACTTTCAACACTCCTAGGAGTATAAACTATCGGACCTACGTTGACTCTTGACTCTTTAATGGGTCCAAGCATCGGCCTACATCTTTTACAATACCTATAAGAGCTTACGTAACTGTTCACTCTTTATGTAATGTGTGGAAGTTTACCTTAGCAGCCCACTACCACTACCAAGTGCTTCCCACGCTCGTTCTAATACTGGCATCCGTGTGAAACCCAAAGCACAAAACATTACAGTATATTGTAACTCAATAAAATGTAATGCTGTCATGTCGTGATGCAATATTTGCACTAGAATGAGGTACTACTTTTAGCTACTGAGAATGTAGAAAACCGCGTTGCCTTGAAGTCATACAATACAACTGACCTGACATGTACAATCACCAGTATAACAGCTACAGTGATTGTTACCAATGTACATCCAGCTATGCTGAGTACGAGGGCTAAGGTTCTTTTCTCTCCGGTATTACTCACATGTGGTGATAGTGGTGTTGGTGTGGATAGAGACATGGCTGAAATAATGTACTGGTTATTATGCAATATCTATTAAACATGCAGTCGTTATATTATGTGATACTGTGCAGAAACACGTTCAATAATGAATATTCACCCCATGTTAAGATTACATGCGTAAATAGAGTGACTGCAACGAAATGTCACTTACTACTGAAAGACGAATTAGGCCTTGTGACGAATTCTGCATTTTGCACATCAGTTGTGTTTGTCCAACTTATATCAGGAGATAGTTCTGTCTCATCCAATGATTTATCTGTAAACAGCGGAACACAAGTCGTACAAAATCCCTGTAACGCTATGACTACTTTGGTGAACACATTTCTTTGTAATAAAACTTACCAGTTTTGCTTCCACTAATTAATACCAGCTGTGAAAGATAGAATCTGGAGAAATCAGTGTTTTTATAATTTGAGGTAGAGAAAGCGGCAAAGTAGCACAGGAACGTTATACGGTTGAATACAAACACCACTAATGACCTTTACGGGAATCGAGCCTGGATCTCTGTGATAAAAGTTCACAGCCGTAGCCACTAGACCACAGCTTGCTGCTCCCTACACATCTCTTTGTAATAATTGTTAAAATATTTGACAACTAGATTTTATTCACTACATATCAGCTAAGCTTTGAGCTCATGCATTGTATGAGTATTCTACCTATTAATTTAACAGCATTCCTTTGACCCTATTTGACAATGGCTCATCATTGACAATGATCCTTCATTAGCAATGAGTCACTAGTGATGATGACTCACTACTGACTTGTCGCTGAGGATGACTCAGCAGTACAAACAATGAGTCATCACCATTCCGCTCACCATGGTAAGAGAGGAGGAAGCCCCCATAGTTTCCTGCGTAATCAGTCTTAAAATGGAAAGATACCTTCCCATTGAGTACCTCTATATCTACACATGTGTCGATATAGTGATCTTGCCATACGCCACAAAAGCTCCGCTTCCTCTTAGATACCACAGCGAGCTCATCATCGCACCACTGCCCATACTCAACGTATTCCATATCAAAGGAGATGAAGCAGATGGTGAGATTTTTACTACCAATGTTAGTTAATGTGAATACGGAGCCTGTATTTGGACGGTAATTTTCCTTCGAGAAACTGAAATGGCTGACAATATATCCAAACCGCTGAGTTCGAACATCAAATTCATGTGAGTGCACCTGTACTCCCACATCAATCGCATGGGCAGCTGCAAAGTTATAGCAAACAGTTTTATACAGTTAGAACATACTGTAGCAATAATTGTTGTAGATTTTTACGTCTAGGTAATCCAGTCTCATTGTAACTTATGCTATGATGATTGCCCCTAGGTAAGGCAGATAGGTAAGTTCCCTCTGTACGAATAGTAAGTCCTAGGTACACGTACATGTATATAGATCAGCAGATCGCAGAGAGTACAGAGAATAATCATAACACACTCTTTCATAGGTAAAGAAGGGCCCAGCATGAATGAACCAATGAAATATCACATGTGAAACGGCATCAAATGGCCAAGTCAGAAAACTAAAGGTGGCACACTATTTAAGCATAATTATCTATCATCCGTTTTGGACGTAGGGAATGTCAATTACTCTATGTCATGATTACCACATAGCCGTAGTCTTTAGGATACACATACACAGATATACAGAATAAGCGAGAAATGATGACTATGATTATCATGAGCGATGGCGTTGTCCACTACAATATTGCAGATAATTTAAACTCTCCCTTCAACTAACAAATTTCATAATGCATGATTTGGCTCATCTTTGATTTGTTTATCCTCTGAGGATACCGAGTCAAACAGTGGTGCTGGATAAAGTAGGCGCTATCATTATAGTATAATATCAGTTTCAGATTTTTTGGAAAGCTGATATAGAGGTGATCCTTTTTATATAATATGATATTTCAACTGCCAGAAAGTGTTTGGTGCAAATGGCCACCACTAGATGACCTTTGAACCTACATGACAGCACACCAGCATCTAATAGTCTTACCTTTATATGTTAAGTTGAAGGAATATCCACTGGAAAAGTCCGGAGAGAATAACCGAACTTTGATGTCTTGACTAGTAAGCAGAACCACGGGAAGTGCAAAGTGTTTTTTCCAACCAGCAGAAGAATTAAAATCTTGAACTGCTTTTGGTAGTTTAAATTTCTTTCTCGAGCTGATCTCGACGTAATTACAACTGCTATCATCCAGACTGCTGCTACAGAAAGACGGGAGTTTGATAGAGTATGCGTTCAGCTGGAACCATGTGTATGGAGGTAACTGAGTTAGGCACAGTGTGCAGTCTAGAGGTCCAAGGTCACTGCCTGTCGGGCTTATGATGTCACTCTGATGACCAATCGCCTTGGAGATTATTGCGGTTGGCTCACACATTGCGGTTACATCTGCAGACAGAAGTTTACCAAGTTCAAGATGAGTTTTTCCAAACAGCAAAATAAATTAGTTACAGAATTTACATGTATGCTAATGCAAAAAAACTGAATTGGTGTAAAATACGTACAGAATAAATAGAAAATATCGGTTGATTTTACCAAATACACAGAGACGTATGTAAGTAAAGTAACAGCCCAGTAAATTCATGCATGGTGTTGAGTAGATGTTAGTGATAGGCATCATAATTGTACATCATGTGCGCAAAGTTTGTTATAATATTTGTACTTACAATTACTTACACAATCAGTATACCGATTTACATACATACTCGTACATGTACATTGTACATGTATATAACGTGTTGGCCTATAATTAGGCCTGCACGGTGTTTCGGTTTCAAACGATGTAAACGGTGTGTGAACCCTCGGTGTTACACATCGGCAAATTTTTTATGCACCGAATCGCACCGGCACCGTGCCCAAACGATATATCGATGGTTCGGTGTAGTTCGATGTTATCGAACCGGACCGCTATGCCAGTAGTCATTCAATATTCATGCGGTCAATATCACGTGTTCTTGTTTACCTCACTTCAAACTAGGTTGCATACCTTCGCTAATCCGTTTCAACATTAACTGCCATCGTGGCTGTGATTGATTATCAATGTTGTGGAGGTAATAATTATTATTAAATTATACTAAATTGATTCATAATTACGTAACTTAGCAGATTCTGGTATATTGTATTCTATCGTTTGCATATGATTGCTTTGTTCATGAATAGTGTGCTGAAATAGAACAGTAGTATCCGATCGAATATAATGGATTATATTATTTTATAAATAATATTATATAATTAAATTTAAACATACCATTGGATTAATTATTTCTATTATAATTATCTACTACTAATGTTTAAGTTTGGTTATATTCGCTTGTAACTAAGAATAGCTACAATGCTTATAATAGTTAATCATTATAATTATGGCTTTTTAATTTAAATCGTTGTGTAGTTATGCTTTTGGTAAGCACCAGCTCTTTATTTACTTAGAATAAGCTAATACTAATGTTCAATCAATATTTTGTAGGTAGAATTCATCGGACTGAGCCATCGTAATATCCCATCTGAAGACAAATCTGCTAGATTCAATCGGTGGACACACTGAATTATACCAAATCAGCAATCTATCAAGAAAGCTTGCAAGAAAGATTCCCTACATTAATCATTACATCATATGCAACTATGCTAGCGTTTCTTCTTTCTCTTGTGATATGAAGTTAGCCCATGTCATTTTTAATTTGTTATCTTTTTGTGTCAGTGGTACGAGTGTGGTGGAAATAATGTTTGCTGTTTTTCTTCTGTAATTTGGTCACAATCAGTAATAAATCTAATAAATTATATGTAGTCGGTTGGGTGTGTGTCCAGCCTCATGTTTTTATATTTATTAAAATTACATAAAATAGGTGAAGTAAGACCCAATGCAACTTAAGACTCACTAGACTACATGGGCAAATACAAAATCTTGGGAGTAGGAGTAAGCACTGATTACTTTCATTAGCCCAATAGCTACTTAAATAAAATAATAGACATATACTATGTTTTAATGAAGCCCTGTCTGCCTGCCATATCTGAAAATAAAATAAACAATGATTGGCATGAACTCATGTTGCAAGAAAGTGTTGAGGATTTTTGTTCCCCTGTATTGAACGGTCATGATGGGACAACTCTATTAGGCGAACTAGCTCCTGGACCAGTTCGATCCGGTATATCGAACCACAGTTGACACCGTCTAACACCGCTTGAGACCAGGATCAAGGGGTCCGGTGCGGTTCGGTATATCGATCCAAATTTGGCATCGGTTGACACCGAATGAGACTAGGCACAAGAGAACCGGTGTCAACCGGTGTTTGATTACCACCACCCCAAAAACCGAATATCAGTGGGGAGGCAACACCGGTGCAGGCCTACCTATAATATACATGTGAATGCATTGTTAGAACTCAAACTAAAATTTAACGAGAGTTAGGATTGGTTGGCTGATCAAGGTAAATGTAGATTGTATATCTGATATACCTGCTTTTGCCAAATGCTGAAGTTGTTGTATTTGGAATAATGCCAGTAAAATCCCCGTAAAACTCTGCATGTTCTCCCACCGCAGACACAGTGAAAATGAGTACGGTGGTAGGTGCTTGGCATCAGGTGCTTGGCGTCAGGTGCTTGGCTTCAGGTGCTTGGCGTCAGGTGCTTGCGGTCAAGTGCTTGGCGTCAGGTGCATGGTATCAGGTGATTGGCATCAGGTGTTTGATGTCAGCTGTTTCACCAATTAATTAATGTGAAAAATCACTCCAGCAAGGCAACTACACGTCTATTTAAATAAAAATTGACTGCTTTTTTGTTTATCCACTCAAATCCTTCATCATCGTATAATATTTTTATGATGTCATCCAATAAAACACTGCTTGAAGTCGCAGGTAATCGTATTTATTGCCTGTGGTAGGTAAGTTCTACCTTTTGTCTGTTCACCATTCAGAAGATAAGTGAAGGGAAGTCTAGAGTTTCTATTGGTTAACGGGAGTGTACTGAAGTGGGTAAACATTGACGTTATAGATGTTTCCCTTTTGATAACCTCATGTGTGTTTGCTTATGATAGATCCATTGCATTCTGTTGCATAACATTTCTAAGAAAACAAACACGAGAGATAATGGTTGTTATGGCCTTCACCTTCGTCTATTGAGGTCAACGTGGCCATGAATCAAAGAAAGAGAGGACAATCACCTATTTATATTGTATATTTTCTTGGCCAGTTTATATGTGAAAATACCAAACTGTTGGCATCAAATGCTGCATAAAGTTTTATTTTTTAACAAAGCTTCTGATTTATCTTCTGTACTCCAATAGCTTTAGGAGTTGCCCTCTCCTGTGAGACATTAAACCAGTCCAGTTACAGCATGCAGTTGTAACATTACACACATTCATGTATAGCCTCAGGTTTCATAATATTATATATAGAGGTGGAGACGAAGAACACTGGCTATCTTATGCTTATGTAAACTACACTTACCTCGTATATTCTGACTTTCAACATCCCATAACCAAGCAAGGAGCCCTACTACAAACAATACTCCAATTTGCACACAATACATGTATATCAACATTTGCCATGGAGTAGTCAATTAACGCCTTGGACTATATGCCTGTATATAAACCAACACTAATTGTGTTAGCTACACATGTACATGTTGCAATTACTTACCTGTACATGTACATGTATATAGTGTGTGTTATAATGTAAATTTATCTGTTCCCTATTCGGTGTTTTTCTGCATGTCAGAGTATATCAACTGATGTTTGGAGTTATTTCTCCTTTACTAGCATTCTTATTATTGGTGCACCTACGAGGCCATTAAATATCGGGTTTTTGTGATTAAGTCTGTCCAGACATGACCTCTGTTCAGGAGGCAGAACCATATTAGTAGAAACAGAGCTCCACTTTTGCATATACATCTATTTTCAGATGTTTGTTTAGAAAACATAATTAGAAGTTATCTCCACTTGGTCACCACTGATCTTTAATATTAACACAGCTGCGCACCTACAAGTTAGCACAACACCCTGTTACTCTTGCTGAAGCCAGACACAACCCTTTGAAAGTCTAACCAATGTATCTCCTAAGTCATTAACACGGTGTCATGCATCTAGTTCATGGGTACTAATATGCCATTGATAATAATTAAAAGTTGTCCTCTCCTTCAATTTTTAATTACGATCAATCTAATCACATACATGTAGCTGGTGGACTAGCTGTGGTGTCAACTAAGTCCAACTACAGGTTAAACATCACCCATGCATACCGATCACCCATACATACTGATCACCCATACATACCGATCACCCATACATACCGATCACCCATACATACTGATCACCCATACATACCGATCACCTATACATACCGATCACCTATACATACTGATCACCTATACATACTGATCACCCATACATACTGATCACCTATACATACTGATCACCTATACATACCGATCACCCATACATACTGATCACCCATACATACCGATCACCTATACATACTGATCACCTATACATACTGATCACCTATACATACCGATCACCCATACATACCGATCACCCATACATACTGATCACCCATACATACCGATCACCTATACATACCGATCACCTATACATACTGATCACCTATACATACCGATCACCCATACATACCGATCACCCATACATACTGATCACCCATACATACCGATCACCTATACATACCGATCACCCATACATACTGATCACCCATACATACCGATCACCTATACATACCGATCACCTATACATACTGATCACCTATACATACCGATCACCCATACATACCGATCACCCATACATACTGATCACCCATACATACCGATCACCTATACATACCGATCACCTATACATACTGATCACCTATACATACTGATCACCCATACATACTGATCACCCATACATACCGATCACCTATACATACCGATCACCTATACATACTGATCACCTATACATACTGATCACCTATACATACTGATCACCCATACATACCGATCACCTATACATACTGATCACCTATACATACTGATCACCCATACATACTGATCACCTATACATACTGATCACCCATACATACTGATCACCTATACATACCGATCACCTATACATACTGATCACCTATACATACTGATCACCTATACATACTGATCACCCATACATACCGATCACCTATACATACTGATCACCTATACATACTGATCACCCATACATACTGATCACCCATACATACTGATCACCCATACATACCGATCACCTATACATACTGATCACCTATACATACTGATCACCCATACATACTGATCATACTGATCACACTGATCACACTGATCACACTGGATCACACTGGATCATGCTCATTGTTGTTACAGTTTTATTATGCTGCTGATACAGTTAAACTCAAGAGAGATTTACAAAGAATTAAATCTAAAAATAAAGCATTTTAATGAATTAAAATATATGATTATTTCTGGTGCAATACTTGATCTATAAAATTGAATAAAATAAAATATAATTTACAAAATATCAAAATAGAGGTACCGAAATTATTATCCTATAAAATAAAACAATGCAGTAACAACAGCGTGCATTTTACTATAAGAGGTAATCTGACCGCTGCCGACTAGCTCTGTAACACTGCTTATGATTGGAGGGATTCTTATGCACTTTTGACTTGTTAGCAGAGTTATAATTGGCTTATTCTAAGCCACCTGCTCGGCTTAGTTGCATGCATCATCGTCAAATCTTTATTTGGCACAGTTACTACACATTATGGATACTTGCTAACCACAGGAATTTACTTACTTTCAGAGAAAGTCTCTCATGCTATGAAGCATTTAATCAGGGTGTTATCTTCTCTTTGGAATGAGGTGGCATGGAATTCTCTTAATATGTTACAACACAGTTTACGTGTATGTTCACTCAAAGCTTCATCTAAACAAAACATTAGCAGTTTCGATGAATCATTGACTGCTGTCATTAACCATGTTATTATCGTTGAAGTCTTCTTTCCCGATTAGAGATTGCGATTCCACGAGATTACTGGTCGGCGAGCAGTCAGCCTTGTAACCATTGTGACGAGTTTGAGCATTTCCATTTTGTCCATTTTCTAAAGACCCATTAGTTGGTAGTCGTTTCATAGCCATGTTACTGGAGGTTCGGCTCCGACTTTTAAACTTATAGGGATCTCTGTTACGAAATCTCTCACAGCAGAGAATTCGTTTGAAAGCTGCCCTGAAGTCGGCATTGTACTTGCTGTATATAAAAGGGTTCATGGCAGAGTTGATGTAGCCAAGCCAGGTGAAAGCTATAAACACACTAGCTGGAATGCAAGGTCCGCAGAAAGACGATACAATATTTACAGTAAAGAATGGTATCCAAGAGCCGAGGAAGAGCCCCATTATCATGCCTAATGTAAAGAGAGCCTTGTTCTCTCCCACTTTATTCCTGACTCCATTGGCAAGAGAGAAAGCTTGAGTCTGTTTAATATTCTCTGCATGATGTCTGGCGAGTTTATACATCTTAATATATACAGCTACCATAATAATACAAGGAAGAAAAAAACTAATTGAAGATGAAATAACAGCATAAGCGGAGCTTAGATTTAGCATACAAGAAAGAGTTTGTGCATCGGGAGACACTGTGGAAGTGGAGAGAACTGAGTGAGGATTAGAGATGGTGGTTGTTGAGGTTTCGGAGAAAGACACTGATCGTTCGTGCCAGCCGAGGTTTATGGGTAAAAATGAGATTAAGACAGAGAGAATCCAAATGAGGCTGATGAAACCTAGACACTTCCTGGTCGTCATCCATTCTTCGTATTGAAAAACATGTTTCATATGAATATACCTGTCTATACTAATTGCACATAAGTTTAGAATTGAGGCCGTGGCTGAGAGAATGTCAAGAGATATCCAGATATTGCAGAACTCCGTGCCAAAGGGCCAGTATTGTAGAAGGTCATTAGCGACAGCAAATGGCATCACCAGACACGCTACCACTAGGTCAGAGATTGCAAGCGACATGAGGAAGTAGTTTCCAACTTTTCGCAGTTTTCTGCAACGATAAAAAGATGTGTGTTTACTTCATACTTTATACAGTTGACCATTCAATGCATGTTTAGTGAAGTTGTCTTCTCTCATGATAATATACAATGTGCATGTTTTACTACAGCATACTTTTCTCACATTGTGATTCTACAATAACTTTTATTACTTTAAATCTTGTAAGTCATAGCCAATTTGACGTATTGGAATACTCGACAGAGAACTGGTGTAATAGACTGTACTTCCT
Organism: Bugulina stolonifera; assembly: GCA_935421135.1. Classification (NCBI taxonomy): domain Eukaryota; kingdom Metazoa; phylum Bryozoa; class Gymnolaemata; order Cheilostomatida; family Bugulidae; genus Bugulina; species Bugulina stolonifera. Next base: position 2,131,103 of record OW285190.1, on the reverse strand, counting down.
ACTTTAGCACCAACAATGTCCAGACCACAAACAATACTGATACAATGAAGCTCAAATCAAGTGATAACTTGAATACAAGAGTAGATAACTCTGTATTCAGGAGTGGATAACTCTGTATACAGTAGTAGATGACTCTGTACACAGGAGTGTGTAACTCAGTATACAAGAGTAGATAACTCTGTATACAGGAGTGGATAACTCTGTATACAGGAGTAGATAACTCTGGACACAGGAGTGGATAACTCTGTATACAAGAGTAGATAACTCTGTATACAGGAGTGGATAACTCTGTATTCTAGACACTTGATCTGAGCCCCTCTATCCATCTGCTGGGTTGGAGATACATCTAATTAGTACTTATGTAATCTCAACTGGAAGAGTTGAGTTGTTATTCATGCAAGTTCAATTTACACTTTATTTACTAAAACAAAAGTTTTTATATTTCCTGGTTACCAACCTTACATGCCTATAATTCAGGGAGATACAGAAGCATAGTGAAATGATGGCAATATTAGCTTTGATAATTGTCAAGGTGACAAGGTGCCCTACAGGTTGATCTGTAGATATTCAACTACCAGCACTGCAGTATCACGTCCTTTTAGAGAATGGTATCAACATGCAGTATATTGCATTTACACCAGATACATGTATGAGTTTCACGCTATAATAAGGGTAATGCTTTTTAGTCCAGCAAAGGTGCAAGCAGGCAATGTAGTAGAGCAAAAGCTAATAGCCACTAACCTGTCTGTGAGGATGGCTACGCACACCAGGATGTTACCTACTATGGCTATCAATATGATAGCACATAAGACAATCCCAATTATATATTTAAGCCAAATGGGTGGTCCCGATGTGGATTTAGTTGTCAACGGCAACAAGATGGTGGTCGTCCGACTAAGGAGAGCCAATGTACTGCTTCGACTCACCGCAGTTGATGAAAATATGCTCGTCATTTCAGTTGGATTAAACTTTGTACACTATGCAGCATTGTCTGCAAAGAAGATGAATTATGGGTTATAAACAGGATATACATGTAGATATGAATTATGGGAAATATTAAGACACATGCTGCACCCATTCTTACGGGTATATGACATACACAAATAATCTAGTCTATGTAAATAAGTTAGTATAAAGCAAGATAAGCACCTAATTATTAATATGTAAATGTTGCATATTATATACAGGTAGATGCACTTGAGCTGTGTTAGAGTATTGGGTACCTCTTGAGACTAGATATATGGAGTTGATCTACATGTATAACTATTGTCTCTACTATCTTGCTTACTAGCCCATTTACCAGACTATATCTACACTACATTGTATATTACCATCCCTTAGTGTTCTATAATTATATAATAACATTGATAATCCATCGAATGTCTATATTTAAGGGTGTTAATTGGAACTAATTATCACAAAGTGAATGTATTCAGTCTATATACATGTACATGTACTTATACTGCAACATTCATGTCTAGCTACATTTATGTACATGTAAATGAATATTTCTATCCATGTATTTTGCACATGTACAATGTATATCCCACATGCATGTTGGATATAACATGTAGTTATAATCCACAAGTGTATAACAACCTTCTTACTAATTAACTAATTTTAAACAGCAGAATATCGTACACAGTCAGCGTCAGCAGTATTTGGAAAGTATACATGTATGTATATGCATATTATGTACATATTGAGTATACGGATAGTTACTGTCACACATTCATATGTTGTTTTAAACACTATTATATACTATTGTAATGCCTTAGATCCTAATAGACTGTTAGTTTGAGAGATACAGCACACAGTGTTTAGGTCTATGCTTCCCCTATTAGAGGCTGCAATATTAGACTATACACGCTAACAACCGACCCAATCATGTCATTAGAGGCTGCAATATTAGACTATACATGCTACCAAGTAACAAGTCTGTGTTAGATAACATGATCAAGAAAATCCAATGAGTTTTACCAAATCACTAGGTTGGCTTTGAGCTCTACAGTTTTTAGAGATCAATTTATGATAATTATACAGATTGCATTAGTCTGCTGCAACTTCTGGTGGTTTGCAAATGGACAGCAAATAGCAAGCTAGTCCAATAATGGTAATATCGCTTTGCCATGTGTTTTCTGTCACTGGTGGAAATACATGTACATGTAGTATTAGTATCTAGTATCGCATTACTGCATAAAATATTGTACACACTTATCAGTATTCTGCATTATATACAATGTACTTACATGTTGTATTAGCTGTCTGTATCACTGATTTATTACTAGTGGTAAGGAATGAATATAGTATTGAGATACCGTTTTATTCCAAATAGATTTAATTTTAATATACATGTACCTACATGTACATGTACAATGTACATTAGTGTCTATGACACTCTGTAGTTGCGACTATATTCCAGAATATATTATTATGACTATATGACTATACGTATGGCTCGCATGACTATATGACTATACGTATGACTCGAATGACTATATGACTATACATATATTAGACTTAGATCTCACCACACCCTCACTAGCTCACACAGTTTGCTAGTTCTCAGCTCACAGATATAATTATACACTAGTAACAACTTAATAATTAAATTACAGTTATAATAATTAGCTGCTGATATTACTGGCACTTACTAAATCAGCTAGAAATAGTTTTGAGGGATGTAGAACTACAATACGATTATTTCATCTATTAGAAATAAAGAACTCAGTTTATTAGTAACACAGAACACGGTCTATTTGTAACATGGGTTTAGATCAAAGTCTAGCTGCTAAATCTTTATAATTCTGCAATAGTAGGAAGGTAATACAATTGCAGAACATTATTATAATTAATGTAATCACACCGAGTATTTCATATTATCTAATACTATACCAACATATCTTGTATTTCTCTTTAATGAAAGTCAATTCCTTCTCCTCTACTTGTGATATGATTTATATTTTCTTCCAAAACTATTAAAATTTAATTTGAATATTTACTGCTCTCTAGAGTAGAAAGACTATGTATAATACTTGGTGCTGCCACTTGAGCTGATAACCAACTATTTACCTGCTGACAAGCCTCAATGATCTCTAGAGCAATGCAGGGCGCACTTCACTCCAACTCGAATGCTACTGAGTAAATGAAGTATCATCAGCAAGTCAATCACGGTGATTAAATTTATATCCCATTTAGCTAATTGTGCCTTATTCATTAGCTGTGAAAATTAGTTTACATTCGAGTCAACTCAGTAATCATACTGTTATTTTTAGTCTGTATAAAAATATTAACACTCAAGGAATCACAGTGGCAAATTATAATATGACATAATAACAACCGTACATGATATGGGAAAAGAGCACTTGTTAGTGCTTGTCGTTATGACACTTGCTAGGACATGTCATTGTGATCTAGAGGTTGATTGACATGCGGATGAAAGTGGACATAATCATCCCACTCCCCTTAAGAGATCAGTGTATTAAGAGTGTACAGTGTTTGTATACCCAGTAATTTCATAGAATAATAATATTAAATATGCATACATCATACATGTGTATATTATTCTCAATGCATATGTACATGTACGAGCTTTAGTTGGTATATGAATGTATTATACATGTACTAGGTACATGGATATACATGTACTTGCATAATATGTATATACATTGTACAATTTGTATAATGTATACAACGTACCGTACACTCCAGGTCCAGAAACACAAAAGGACTTAACCACTATACATATGTCTACATATGTCTACACATGCCAAGTTCCCCTGCTTTCCTGGGATACTTCCAGGTTTTAATGCATCTTGCAGCATCACCGACCCAAGCTGGACACCTCTCCCACCCAAACTGGACACACCTCTCCCACCTAAACTGGACACCTCAGTGGTGAATCGCCCTAATTCCTATCAGATGGGTTCAACAGCTACATCATGTATGTACATCATGTGTACGATGCATACAACAGAGAATATTGGTGCAGTTAGATTCTATACAGGTCTATCATGAGTTTCTATTAATACCTATACCCTATTAGAACAATGGACAGGCCTATCTATACACGCGCGTCTTTTTCGTGTGAGCATTTGAAGGACTTGCATTTTAATAGAAAGTTATAAGAATGATTGATTGGAACTGTATAAAGGTTTGTTTGCTTTAGTACTGATTTTATAGATTCTGCAAACCTTCATTTTCCACAGCATTGTTTTCATATGTTGAACTCTTGACCCCCATTGGCTACGTTTAGGTGTGTTGATAATGTTTTTGACTTTTGTCACCATAACAAGCGGACAACTCCGAATAAATTTACAACATGACTCAACCAAAGCCTCGCGTCATGCTCTGGGCAGAGGTTTAAATGGAGGGGTAAAACCGTCCCAATTGACATCTAATATATTTTAGCTAAATATACTGTTTAACATTGCACATGACCTTGATGGTACTAAGGTTTCGTTTCTGTGTTTTACTCCGAGGAGATAGTGTGCTATATTTAGATATATATGGGTGTTTTATTGGTCATAGGATTAGAGTCGGCGGGTATAGATGTATATTAGACCTTTCTAAGAAAGCACATCAGCTGAATGCATGAGGTGTAAATATTGTATAATAGCAGTAGTAAATGAATTCACTTTCTAAGAAAAAAATGCCATAAGGATATGTTATGTTTGAACAGATTGAGTGCTGACTATGCACTCCCCACACAGCAGAGATCAAACTATACACTCGGAATAGGCAGCTAGTACAGATTATATAGCCTTATATCCTGAAGCTATAACCTTAATCATGATACACACACTTCCTTTCTACCTCCAACACTAAAGAGCATGCAAGCAGTATGTTTTATAATTGATCTGACTTAATCTTGACAACGTTCTTGCACATGTACATTCCTGCACGGTTTTCCTTTCACAGCTCACAACATGGTAGTCATGGAAGTGGTAACTACACTTCTGTGAGTTAAACTAAGCAAAAACAGTGATTGTCTAATATTATTATACATATTATTATTAATCTACTACAATCACTATATTATGTGCTCCTATGTATCCTATATAGTACATGTACTTAGTGACATCACTATATTATGTGCTCCTATGTATCCTATATAGTACATGTACTTAGTGACATCACTATATTATGCGCTCCTATGTAACCTATATAGTACATGTACTTAGTGACATCACTATATTATGTGCTCCTATGTATCCTATATAGTACATGTGCTTAGTGACATCACTATATTATGTGCTCCTATGTAACTTATATAGTAAATGTACTTAGTGACATCACTATATATATGTGCTCCTATGTAACCTATATAGTACATGTACTTAGTGACATCACTATATTATGCGCTCCTATGTAACCTATATAGTACATGTACTTAGTGACATCACTATATTATGTGCTCCTATGTATCCTATATAGTACATGTACTTAGTGACATCACTATATTATGTGCTCCTATGTAACCTATATAGTACATGTACTTAGTGACATCACTATATTATGTGCTCCTATGTATCCTATATAGTACATGTACTTAGTGACATCACTATATTATGTGCTCCTATGTATCCTATATAGTATATGTACTTAGTGACATCACTATAATATGTGCTCCTATGTATCCTATATAGTATATGTAGGCTACGTAGTGACATCACTAGATGTAGCACTTTGCAAGTCCACCACGAATTCGTATGAGTTAGTAAGCACTAAAAACACTCTTAACAATTTACAAGAAAACTAATGCTTTCCGGAACTTTATTGTAAGTACTTGTAAATGTACTTACATGTATGTACATGTATACAAACTGATAGCTGGGAATAGGAACTGTAGATTTCCTCTTCAAGGAATAACGTCGTGTGACGATGCCATACGTACTTTGGTATCTACATTGCATTTTAAACATACTACTTGCATGTACAGTGTACATACAATACATGCTTTGTTATTCTATTGTAACAGTCTAACAATGTTATTCATTATTTTATAATAAAAAGTCAAATGGAAAAAATCCACATGTATTGCCATATACTGTTAGTTCTATTGTAGTACTCGTAACTGATCAATTATGTATTTGGGAAAAACATTTTTAGCTAATGCAATTTATTACTGCTGCAGTTTTCCATTAGCTAGTACGACATACATGTAAATAGTACATGTATAAACATGCTGCATTATTATCGCTCTAAACCAAATACTACCATGGCCGATTTGGACTGTGCTGGTTGGGGGGGGGAGGGAGAGGGAGGAGGGGCGGGTAATAGCTGAGCAGAGTAGCTCAGATCACACGACAGGAATTTGTCGGTCTTCAGCTACAAACCCTTTTTTTCTACGATGACTTTGTTTCCAAGTTCCAACCTAGACTGGCCATACTTACCGTAGTCTGATTCCGGAGTAAGTGGTAAGAACTCCTGCTATTCATTACGAAATCATGAGTGGTAGAAACCCAGGCTACTCAATATGAAGTCATGAGCATCTAACTATGAAAAACACTCCTGTATCTCAAATCTAAAGTTATTCAGTTTTTGCTACTCAAGCCATTCATGTTCATGTCTGCATTTGCATATGCTACTGCAGTGAAAACTGATATGCTGTTTATGGTAGGCTATAAATTCTCCCTGATACCACAAGGTCAAATATTACTATGTAAAAGTGAACGGTGTTTGCGTAGGGGGCCGTAAAATTGAAACCAAAATCTGTTTAAAAATCGGTCAGAATTCATAGATATGTAGATGTAGACGAATATCTGATGATGCCCGGCACAATAGAGTTAACAGCAACACTATCTTGCAAGCCTCTTATTACTTTACTTGCTGTCACGGCTAAATATAGAATAGTTTGAGTCGGTGATCTCACCATGTGACATGTGATCATAGACTGAGGTCCAATGGAGGAAGTAGGAAGTTACATCCATATATCAAATCCCTAGGCAAATACGGCATGCTGAATGACTACCAACATCCTGTTTATTAAAGCCAAAGTCCCGATATTTTTAAGCTGAAGATTTAATTTTCCATGTCTGTGTTACATAATTACCTATTTATTTGCAATTAGGTCAAACATGTCCCACATTGTACATTAGATTGGCAGGATTATAGCTGATTATCTGGGACTAGGAGTACTATCTGACACGATCTCCCAATCATGTAATAATGACATGAACAGTACGACTAAGTTAAAGAGAGAGAAGAGAGAGAATATCCGTCCTTAAGAGGTATTAGCATAAATAACTCGAGTCTAGTAAGTTAAGAGGATAGTATATAACGTATTAACAATGATACTAATAATACACACGATATAATATAGATTGGTGTATGCTTAACTGCCGCCATACTACATAACTATCAACTAGAAGTATTATATTTATCAATATAATCATAATTAATTGATATTACTAGTTGATCAAGGTGTATAAGGCTGTACAAATATAGACATATAAGATGTTTACATAGCTAAATACAGCATGAAACTACAAACTACCTACATATCTTAACACCATACCTTTTAAGACTGAAATCTTGCCGATAGATATTTACACATACAAATACAATGTACATGATACATGCCCTGAACTCTCCGCTGTTGACTGAGTCGTACACTGTAACACGTTAATACTGTAGTGATGGGTAGGCCTATAACTTATCGGATGTTGATTTTAAATAAAATGAACTTTTTATGTTTCACAAAGACAATGGTTGAACTTTCTCTGCAATGTCTAGTAGATATCTATTTAAAATAATGGCACCTGGTAGGGAGGAATGACTAACAATTATCAGCCTCGTGCAAAAAAAGATGAATTTTAAAGTTAAAAATAATGTGGGTGTTTAATGTAATAACAATGCTGGGTGTATTTTGACCCCTCTCTACGTCCCAATACAATACCATTTTAATTTAGTTATCAAAATCCTATTCTTGCATATGCAATGTATCATCATCATATAATCGGAATACAAATTGCAAAATATCTCAGAGAAATTAAATCTCATGATGTTCTGTAGACTGGGAGATTTGGACGTATAAAAATAGAATAGAAGAGAGGGTAGACATGGTAGATACACTAAAACTGCTGACATCTGCACCATAGTCCTAAATCACTAGAATACATGTATTATGAACTCTCCTGGGGAGGGAAGGGGGACTGGGGGAGGGAAGGGGGACTGGGGGAGGGAAGGGGGACTGGGGGAGGGAAGGGGGACTGGGGGAGGGAAGGGGGACTGGGGGAGGGAAGGGGGACTGGTACCTTAAAATCCAATACTACTTATGATGGACAGAGAGCTAAGCACCAACCCTTATAGACCTGTATCTAGGTCTGCATACAAACTACATGTACATGTACATGTAAATCATGCACACGAGATTATAATGATACACAATACATTGCACATCTTGCATTGATACAACTGTCTTATATAATCATGTAAATGTACATGTAGCTTTATGTCTACATGTATGTCACCTGTGCCCATACTTGTATGCAGCAGAATTATAAGAATAACCATAAAAATAAATAAGTAAATATAAACATAATAATGATTAACGTATAATTAGATCGGCCATAATTTTATATCAGCACCATGTACATGTACTTTGGTATTATATAATACACAAATTAGTAATATTGGATTAAATGATATACATGATTCCTATTCATAGTTAAATTAAATACATATACATGTATGTGTTAGTAGTTACATTAGCAAAGCTGTCTACCAGTATATCTCCCAGAGAGGTACTAGCGTACAAAGGTGATACACTTTAATCTACAATAAGAGGGTCCGTTGTGTCACCTACCAGACGTTACATATTACGTCGATTGTCGGCAGGTATATCCAACAGTAGCAGTAGATGATAGCCTTTTGAGATAATCCTTAAAAATGATTCACACACTCGATGTGATAATTTAACTCCGAGGGCTGACCCTTGCTCTATAACGCTGCCTTGACTATTAGACTAGGCAGAAAGTAAGTAGTAATGTTGTAATCCACAGAGAATATGCCCTGTCAACTGTCTGTCTTCTCCGCCCAAGTCAGCGCTAATCAACTTAGTGAAATATTTTCACTTAGAGCAAAACTTAGTTGAAGAATGCCAACGATATATTCATTTAAAGAGAGTTGAAAAATATTTAGTCTAAATCGTTTGGCATTGCTAGTCGTTGTTATTTGCTCTGTGCTATTCACTGATGCACAGTAAACTAATGCTGAATGAGGGATACATTAGCACGCTGTATAGTTCTTGTGTGTGCTGACGAATAGCTTTCAATAAAGTTAATCATGTATATATAATATGTGTGCAACGAGTGTTGTAAAGGGAAAACGGACTAGAAGAAGCATTATTTGTATTTACAAGACTCGAAACAATAGGCCTATTAGTAATTATGGACAATTGACAATCGAGTGTTGACGATGACTTGGAGATGTAGGGCTTGAAAATATCTTTAATACACTCAAGAAGTAATTTGTACTAGAAATAGTGGCACCAACCATCATAACCACTCAGAGGTCAATAGGTCACCTAGGGATTAGATAATCACAAATTATTTAAATGATGTGAAGATTAATGAATTCGTAGCAAGACTTTAACTAACTACTAGTTTCATAAGGAGAGAAGGTTTAAAGAAAGTGAATATGCTGTTGGCAGAATGTGCAGAATGCCATACCAACTGTAGAACAACATAGAACTCTGTGGTCTCCTCCTGTAATCACTCTGGATGGCCTAGCCAGAGAATCAGAGTATTATTCAAATCTCCCTGATGATAACCCGACCCTGCCGACTTGCAGAACTGATTAGATAAGAACCCGGGCGAGGGCATACACTGATGACATTGAAAGTAAATGTACATGGAGACTACAATCACAGGCATAGTACTACATGTACATGTAAAAGAATTTCAAAGGTATTCAACTAAAAAGAGACTGTGGCTTTGAGCAAACATACAAATCTATTTATAGCAGGCATGAAGGTAATTTGACACTAACTAAAATAGGAATACAAAAGTCTTAACAAATTTTAATTTGTATTTGAAAGAAAGCATCTTAGTATTGTATGCTACCAGACTTTTGACTATGTGCAAAAACACCCCATACAGGTACATTTTCTATTTTTAGCCTTTTGTTTTATACTACATGTATTACATGGATATTTAGCCTTAGGCACACTTTTATTATAACGATACATGAATCAATCGTTTCACAATGTATAATACTTCAATCGCCAATCAATAATTGATTGAAGCTGTGGGTTTAGCCTCTGGTTCTGCGATCAGCTGAGAGATGATACTGAGTCTGTGAAACGTGGGCTACGATTTGACAATTGATAACAAGTGATATAATAATCTGACAATCATGGGCAAGGCGGGAAGGTATTCTTGGGTAATTAGAACTGAGGCTAACGATAACTAAAACATTCAACACTGTATTCGATACCAGTAATCTTCTATCATAGAGATGTTGGCTGCAATTATAGTTCAACTACATGTATGTTGTTTGGAGAAGCTTCGCTCTGTGTAAGCCCTAGTTCGCTGTACCACCATGGTACGGTTACAACGCTAGCCAAATAGGCCTACATCCTTGTAGCTTAAATACTAATAATACAAAATGGCAAGGTTACAAAAAGTGGAGGTCAAACTTGTACCAATAACTTACATGATCTCTTGTAGTGGTAGCTGAGACCACATTTTAGTCTTAGAATTTGTTCAGTCAGAAAATATTGAACTTGCTGCTTTCAAACGAATAGGAAATAAAATTTACACTCATGTGAATATCTTTAGTTCTTCAAAGAATAGATTTATAAATGATATAAAAAATCAATGACTAAAATAGGCTAGAGATAAGTGTCGGTGCTGGCAGGTGCTCCAATTGTCCCTGGGTAACTTAACGTAATGTGTGAGCGCATGTGTGAAGACAACCATGTGAGTCACTAAGTCCAAACTCGCTCGTGAGTTTAATACAAAGTTACATGTAGATGTCGGTCAATCGTTGGTGTTATAAATATATAAAACGTTCAATCGGATGATCCTTCCTTCCGGATATGGAAGCCTGTTCGAATGATGAGTTTATTTTGTCAAGATTTACCTACGGAACTGAGGCTAAATACCATACACATAGACATAGATTAGCAGCACATCAGGTCTTAATCTTAGCCTCAGTTTCCCTTTCAATCTATGTTAAATTAAGTTTGTTTAATTCAAGTGCATATCAATATGTAATACAATGTGTAGAAGGGAAGTCATTTGAATTGCCGTAGTTAATTTGTTTGTTTTCATTTTTTATTCAGGCGTTTATTCTCCCATTTACTCACCTCATTACGGAGCTCTTTCCAAGCACGGCGCATTCTCTAATCATCTGTGAATTGTGTTCAGCCATATTGAACATTTAGTTTCCAAGGGTCCAACGATTCTGCTGACTATACACGTATTATCAGCTTTCCAGTTTAGATGTATCAATGGTGATTAGATTAGTAATATATTTGTGGAGTTCTATTACTCCACAGCATTTTCACAGAACTGAAGGAAACTAAACTTTATTTTATAGTTTTACGAAAACCATTTCCATCATACATGTACCTGCTGTAATCTAAGGGGGTATTTCTTGCATACTGTATATCAGATTGGTTATGGTGCAGAATAATCTATTTTATAATTGGTTCTGTAGGATGTTTCGACAAAATCAACCTCCACAAATGTTATGTTTAGATTTATACCAGGGACTCTGAACATGGGAGTACGATACTGCTCATAAGCTTTTTGATGTCCATGTTATGAGAATACATTGCTAGGCCTATCGCTTAACGGAAGGAGGGGTGGCGAGTTATTACTTTCAGAGAAAGGACACGTCTTTATAAGGCAGCAAAGACACATTACGTATCAAATGGTTTCAACTTTTTGCACATCTTGTTACATGTAGCTGGTGGGAGATGATAGCTAAAGGAGGCAATCCATAACATTCAATACTAGCATATACAGGAATATTAATGTCAACAAAGTGAGGTAAACATATCGGCAGCAAATAATACATATAACAAGTAAAGCGACGTTATGTCAACATAAAAGCTTCTAAGACAGTACAGTGGGTTAGCTGTAGTCCCAACTGGGTCAATATGTACAGCATTAAACCGGGTCAAGTTAACCAAGTGGCCTTATTCATCGTGTCACGGACAAATGTATGTAATTTTTTCAGCTTAGTAAAGCATCAATTGAGGCTAATTACTTGTATTGTGTATAATGTACACATTGGCTTTACATTACCTAAATATAGAAAGTGTGCTTTTAGCTTTGTTGAGAACATTTGAACGAATAGGCTTTGTAGCACATGCAGGGCACCGCCTCTAGCACTGTCACACTCTGCAAAGTGCTTCAAGTTGATGAGTGTAATGTCTGTGTGTGTGTGCATTGTCTGTAGAATTGAGAGCACCCTGGGCCAGCCTTCAGAGCTGTCTCAGTATGCATATAGAGTGAGCCTGTGCTACAGTGCAACATGTGGCTATATTGGAAACTCTCTGTTGGATATGAGCTAGTAATGAGTATCATGGGAGGGCAAGGGTACGGCCCTACAATTTCAAAGCACAACAAATGATCATTAGTCTAATAAACTACAGAAAGCTACTCTCTATATTGTAATGGTTTCTGTGATTTGGTGCGGTCGTCCTTGGACGACTATCGACCCAGAAATGAAGTGCCTATGAGTGGTAATAGGACTTCGCATTACATGAAAGATCGAGCGGTCTCAGTAGCCCAAATACTACCAAAGACGACCCATCTGATCTCAAGTCCGACCTTCAGACTATACAAGGAAAGAGAGTAGTTCGACCTAGTAGGCGGTTCGCAAAGCGAATGACCTAGTAAAAGGAAGAGAAAGTCTCTGTATCAAGTATAGATGTGTCTTTATTGAAAGCCAAGTGTAGACTGAGATAATGAACAGTAAAACAGTGCCCTTTATATAGTATAAGGACTTCCGGCCGACGTGACGTCGGGAAAAGACGACGTGTGGTCGTCCGGAAGTTGCGCAACAAGATGGCCGCCGGAAGCCCGACGGCCGACCCAAAATAGGTCGGGTTCTACAAAAGTTGCTTATAATGGTCCAATTCATATACAAAATGAATATCAATGGATTCTGAGAGGTCGGGCCTCTGAACATGGGTATAAAAGGCATTAACAGACTTAGATATAATCATATAATCATATACAACAATATAAGAGTAAAGTACAAGCAGATATATACATGTATGCACACAATAATGAGTGTCAGATGTAAGATACGACTTGGCGTACCATCACAATATTATTATAGCCAATGCCGCACTAACAAGCACTTGTGGTCACAGATATTGTATATAATGTACCATTTATGCATTGACCCTATAGACGCTGGCATATTGTAAACAACAGCCAATAACCCCTCTAGCTTCCATCAGGAGCAGAAAACTCTATGCACATGATGGTGGCACTTATTACTTCCTGGTTGTACTGAATAAACTAACAGCATTTGAATAGTTATGTGCCAGACAATAGCACTCTTGTTACTCTGAAACCGAAATATTGTGACCTAACAACAGTATACTGTAGATATACAGCAGTATACTGTAGATATACAGCAGTATACTGTAGATATACAACAGTATACTGCTGTATATCTACAGTATACTGCTGTATTAGAGTTATTAGGCCTATTCGTATGTTGTATAAAGACAATTAGTATTTAGTATAATATCCACAGACATGTAGCTGAATTCAAAATTGATTGGCAAAATTATCATGAGAGATTAAGCAAATTCTACAACTGCATAAAACAGAAGTATGTACTTATACTATTCTAATATCTTTACATGATGACATGCTATCTTGTTTGGGTGCATACAGTCGAAAACTGCACTACAGAGAGTCATGGATGACCCCCTAGTTGTACTGTGCCAACCATGTTATTGTGGCTCTCACTGACACAGGCTCTATCAGAATGTCAAGTGGGCTCATCATTTACCAGACTTTCCTTTTACAACGTTTATGAGTGAATTATTGGTGACATCACACATTGTGGTGTCACAGGGTAAATAGTGACATCACAATGCACTCTGTGTGATGTCAAGAAGTACATAGTGACATCAACCAGTGTACCGGGTAAAACTGTTAGATTCAAAGGCACCAGCAATGAAATTATGTTGTAGGGTATTGCAGCCAACTAGGTGGCTTCATCAGGGATGGCAAGGCTACACGTACATGTACACTGCATAAATAGATATAGTGCATTCATCTTACCAATTATATACTTTCTGAGAATATCTGTTGCTTATCTAATTTCTTTCTGCAAAGTGAGAAAAGACTAGCAATTATGATACTAACTACATGGTAAATATTTACTTGTTCATATACTGCCAATAACATAAGCCCATAAATAGCTTTGATTGGATGGACTATATTTATATCTATACACTTACAAGGTGACTGACCCCCTTCCTTAGACACTTGTACATGTACGTGATGCGCTCACTAATTCCAGTTTTAATTTTAATAAGATATTTCATGCTAATTAATTAGATAAGCATGAAGAGATAAAATCAATGGCATGTTTCCATCTACAAGACAGCACCATGCACGTGCCCTCAGCATATAAGTCGCACCGCTTCACATGTACTTCTACCTATACTATCGTGTGTTTAGTACCTACAACAGGTGCTATATTATCATTTATTAGGTCTGTACAACTAGACTATGTTCACCTGGCAGTGCACACGGTGGGGAACCAGGAAATATTAGAAATCGCACCCCACCCCCCACCCGCACCCAAACAGTTCGAACTATTCAGTATCTTGGTATATGGAACCGCACAACCATTTAGTGTTCAATTTCTAAAATGAAAACTATTTCAATAGGAGTTTAACAACCTGTACAACTCGGTGGTCGCCCTTCATTGCCCTTCATTCTTATATAAATACATAACCTAATGGCTTTGACCAGAGATTGAACTGCTGTAAAAATATTAAAATGTATTGTCATTCTCCACCATAAACTGCAATTGTACAATAATATGCAAAATGTGCAGTGTATATATGCATGCACATACATTGTATTATAAAAGATACAGTCATGTACATGTACATAATAGTCACATATGGAAGTAGTGTTCTCTCTATATGGTGAAAGTCTCCAGGCGGTATAACAAAGCAGCAGCAGCAGCAGTTACCCTATCCCAGTTACATGTAAGATGGAATAGTTTAATAACAATTAATAATTTGTGTAACCAAAAATAGATAGGAAACATAATATTGTATAGTACAATTTTAGATTGATGGCAGTGAGTAATGAAAACATTCTGCAGAAGCAGGAGAAGACTATTCCACATTACATAGTGTACAGTCAATGATATGGAAGAGGACAGACACACATCACAATAAATTATTTACAAAAATACTATTATTACTTACAATGTACTCAAAGAAATCTATTGAATAACAAATTTCAACATTTCATTGAAATAACACAGATGTACATGTTGAAAGTTGTCAGCTCATTGCCCGATTTCCATATAGAATAAATCACAAAATAGAGAGGAGACAACAAGCAATCAAAAGAAATAAAAATCATCATTAAAAATTGCATAGCGGTAGTAGTAGCAGTAGCAATAGTAGTGGCAGTAGTAGTAGTAGTAGTAGTAGTAGTAGTAGTAGTAGTAGTGGTGGTAGTAGTAGTAGTAGTAGTGGTAGTGGTGGTGGTGGTGGTGGTGGTGGTGGTGGTGGTGGTGGTGGTGGTGGTGGTGGTGGTAGTGGTGGTGGTGGTAGTGGTAGTAGTAGTAGTAGTAGCAGTGGCAGTAGTAGCAGTATAATTTATAAAATGGTGATAACATTACATTGTAATATACCTGATTCTACTGATCAAAAGCAGACTAAACTATTAAACTAATTAATGGCTCATAGCTTACTGCTGATGAACTGATTCATAGTTTACTACTGGCTGAGTGACTCATAGTTTACTACTGGCTGAGTGACTCATAGTTTACTACTGGCTGAGTGACTCATAGTTTACTACTGGCTGAGTGACTCACAGCTCCCTGACTTAATAACTCATCTATTTCCTGTCTACTTAGCCCACATTCCTTGAGAATGGTTAGACTGTGTTCCCCTGGACTAGGCAGAGGTCCCTTGTTAACGAGCGCGGGGGTTCGTGATAGACCTGGAGCAGCAGCCGGCTGGTAAGATCCTGAGCTATCCTTGATAAATGACTGGAATTAAACATAACCACAATGTACAATACTATCTTCCTAAAAGACATAACATACTAAGATCCTATCAAACATTACGATACTATGCATATATATATGCATATATATACAACAGCTAACATACAATACCATACATACACATACATAGTATAATTTACAACATAAAGCACATGTCCATACTTGCCGAGTGTCCAGATTTTGTCAGGACACCCCTGGTTTTTGTACCTGTCCCTACTAATTTTCCAGCTGTCCTGATTTTTTATGTATGGTGAAAATTCTACCAAACCTCATAAAACACAAGATACAACCTAAAATAAGTCATTTAAATTGAATAAAATATCTTACAAGTCACTAAATAACACTAAAATTGATAATTTGATACTTCTCAGTGATAAGTTTCCTTCAAATAATGTACACCCAAACTATGTCCAGGGACGTTGAGCCAAAAAGTCCAGATTTTTTGCTCCTGCTCCTTGGCAAGTATGCACATGTCCATGACAACATGACGAGCAGACAGACAAAAGACAGATCGACATGGACACAGAAGTAACACGCACCTCTAGGTTATGTTGATGTCTATGTGCCTCTTCTAACTCAACTACCGGAGTGACACAAGCATCTTTTCCATCAAATATGGCCGCCCACTCTGCCTGCGTCTTGCTAGCGAACACATCTGTAAGCTTTCTCCTCATCGCTGGCCAGTCATCAAACTGTGGGAAATGTTCCTCATCCAGACCCAGAGCTGAATAATAAATTGATACACTGTAGATATATGTGTGTACAGTGTAAGTACAGTGTAAGTACAGCGTATGTACAGTGTATGTACAGTGTGAGTACAGTGTATGTACAGTGTGAGTACAGTGTATGTACAGTGTATGTACAGTGTATGTACAGTGTGAGTACAGTGTGAGTACAGTGTATGTACAGTGTATGTACAGTGTATGTACAGTGTGAGTACAGTGTATGTACAGTGTATGTACAGTGTATGTACAGTGTATGTACAGTGTATGTACAGTGTAAGTGTAATGTGAGTACAGTGTAAGTACAGTGTAGGTACAGTGTATGTACATACACGTACATGTATGTATGTGTAGCTATATACAATGTATGTACAAATGTAAGTATGTATGTATATGTACAATGTATTAACGACAGAAAATAATTTCGGAATTGTCTGCCCTAAAGGCCAAGCGAAAAGAGGAAATTACTCCACACTAGTGAATACTGTTATGTACAACTGAAGCTGTTATGATTACTATTCCAAAGCTCTTTGTATAAATATCAAAACTAGCATGTGTTATTCATGTTATACAGCCCACATGATTGTAGATTCAGGTGTACATGTATGTGTAAATAAGAGAGGAGTCATCCAAAAATGCTTTCCTTTCGAAGGCAATTGAACGAAGCAAAGTAAAGAGCTCTGGTGGACATGATGATGCCAGTCAAGGAGAGTATGGCAGCTCTGTGTGATGCCTACTTTGTCAACTTTCAGTATACATGTATGTAGATGTAGCTGAGGTTTTAGCAAGGTCTCAGACTACCACTACGTCGACAACTTATCATTTTACCGCTGCAGAAATGTCGTAATAGAACAATGTGTTTTATTTGTCAACCGGCGAGCAGGCAGTAGCTGAACACTATGGTACATGTATATACAATACTTACATCAGACAGATGCCCGAGGTATTCATATGCAGCAAGAGCCTATAAAATATTGGACCACTCACCTTGCAATAGCTGCTGGTAGAACTGGTGTTCCAGAGCCCCGACTGCCATATATCTGCCATCTTTAGTTCTGTAAGTATCATAGAATGGAGCCCCACTGTCTAGAAGATTCTCACCACGTGGCTTACCCCACAGCCCGTCTCCATAGGAGGCAGAGAGTGAACTCCACAGGAAGGAACCTAAAATATACAGACTAGTTGACGAAGAATGTATTTGGTTTCAGATGGCGTTAAACTGTATTTACTGCTGCTCACAACACACTGGTAATGTCGGCGTTGAAAGATAACACATTGTAATGACAGGGGAGACAGGAGTGCGTCAGTCGTCCAGTGTAGAATGATCATACTATATTACAGTGAGAGATGACAACACCCAGAGCGAACAGCATAACAATGGATGGACTCCTGGTTGAGTGATAGTAGAATATAAGACATACTGATGGTACTCAGCACCATGGGCACTTCAGTGAATACCATTGGTTATAACCAGTTCAATACAGAAAGAAACAGGAAATAGCTAACTGAACTCACTGACGTATGCAGAACCCTGCACCATGTTGGAGTCTATAACTTGACCTCTACCAGAACTTGTTCTCTCCAACAGGGCCAGGAGCACTCCGACGGCACACATGAGGCCTCCTCCGGCAAAGTCAGCAAGTAGGTTTATGGGAGGATTAGGTTTAGCCTCCTTTCTACCGAGACGGGAAAGAACTCCTGGTAACAGTACATATCTATACTGTATAACACCTGGTAACAGTACATATCTATACTGTATAACACCTGGTAACAGTACATATCTATACTGTATAACACCTGGTAACAGTACATATCTATACTGTATAACACCTGGTAACAGTACATATATATACTGTATAACACCTGGTAACAGTACATATCTATACTGTATAACACCTGGTAACAGTACATATCTATACTGTATAACACCTGGTAACAGTACATATCTATACTGTATAACACCTGGTAACAGTACATATCTATACTGTATAACACCTGGTAACAGTACATATCTATACTGTATAACACCTGGTAACAGTACATATCTATACTGTATAACACCTGGTAACAGTACATATCTATACTGTATAACACCTGGTAACAGTACATATCTATACTGTATAACACCTGGTAACAGTACATATCTATACTGTATAACACCTGGTAACAGTACATATCTATACTGTATAACACCTGGTAACAGTACATATCTATACTGTATAACACCTGGTAACAACAGTACATATCTATACTGTATAACACCTGGTAACAGTACATATCTATACTGTATAACACCTGGTAACAGTACATATCTATACTATATAACACCTGGTAATAGTACATATCTATACTGTATAACACCTGGTAACAACAGTACATATCTATACTGTATAACACCTGGTAACAGTACATATCTATACTGTATAACACCTGGTAACAGTACATATCTATACTGTATAACACCTGGTAACAACAGTACATATCTATACTGTATAACACCTGGTAACAGTACATATCTATACTGTATAACACCTGGTAACAGTACATATCTATACTGTATAACACCTGGTAGCAGTACATATCTATACTATATAACACCTGGTAACAGTACATATCTATACTGTATAACACCTGGTAACAGTACATATCTATACTATATAACACCTGGTAACAGTACATATCTATACTGTATAACACCTGGTAACAGTACATATCTATAGTGTATAACACCTGGTAACAGTACATATGTATCTATACTGTATAACACCTGGTAACAGTACATATCTATACTGTATAACACCTGGTAACAGTACATATCTATACTGTATAACACCTGGTAACAGTACATATCTATACTGTATAACACCTGGTAACAGTACATATCTATAGTGTATAACACCTGGTAACAGTACATATCTATACTGTATAACACCTGGTAACAGTACATATCTATACTGTATAACACCTGGTAACAGTACATATCTATACTGTATAACACCTGGTAACAGTACATATCTATACTGTATAACACCTGGTAACAGTACATATCTATACTGTATAACACCTGGTAACAGTACATATCTACATGTATGTTGTATACAAGGTATGCCGATACATCTATATCCTATATATAGCACACATGTCATATACACAACAATGATGTTCAACCTGATGTTGCTATGTAGTTGATATCATGTCCAGCCATGTGTTTATAAGGACCAGTCTGTCCGAACCCTGTTAGTCTGGCGTATATGAGCCGAGGGTTGTCTTTACAGAGTACCGAGGGACCAAGGCCGAGTTTCTCCATTACTCCTGGAACAATACATCAATAGTAATGATTGCAGGTACGGAGGGCAAATAGAAGCAAGAAATTCATGCTGCGAACGAACCATGGGTGCCACTAATTGAGATATGGTGTACTACAAGGTATACTATGTGTACTACAAGGTATACTATGTGTACTACAAGGTATACTATGTGTACTACAAGGTATACTATGTGTACTACAAGGTATACTATGTGTACTACAAGGTATACTATGTGTACTACAAGGTATACTAAGTGTACTACAAGATATACTATGTGTACTACAGGGTATACTAAGTGTACTACAAGGTATACTAAGTGTACTACAAGGTATACTACGTGTACTACAAGGTATACTACGTGTACTACAAGGTATACTACAAGGTATACTAATAGGTATACGGTGCAGCTACCTGGTCTGAAAGGCTCAATGATGACGTCAGCATGTTGACAGACTCTCCTAACTACATTCACACCTTCCTCTTTCTTTAGATTTACAGCCAGTGATCTCTTACCCCTAGATAGGGTGTCCGGAATAGCGCCCCTTATCTACAGAATGTTGTGCCAACATACGAGTCTATACGATATTTCAGATGGGGAAACCATGTGAATATCTCTGTACAAATATACTTGTAGCAATCAGTTTCAGAACCACCAGTGCTACCAATAGGTATGTATAATATTATGCATATTATAGCATATTTAGCCTGTAGTATGTATAGCATATGTAGCCTGTAGTATGTATAGCATATTTATGTAGTCTGTAGCATGTATAGCATATGTAGTCTGTAGTATGTATAGCATAAGCATGTAGTCTGCATTATGTATAACATAAGCATGTAGTCTGTAGTATGCATAGCACATGTAATCTGTACTATGTAGGCCTATAGCGCATATGTAGCCTAGTGTTACTTACCTTGTCAATTCTCATCACATTAGCCCCATGATCAGCTAAAACCATCCCACAGAATGGGCCGGGTGCCAGACCAGCCATCTCAACCACCTTTATTCCTTTTAGAGCCATAGTCCACCTTCTATCAAGTAGAATTGTTACTATACAGGGGGCGGGTCGTAGGCTACATAAATAAGCATACAAGTATATAACACCTTGGTACTAGCAGGGAGAGGGTGCTAAGGAAGACGAGGTCATACAGCATACAGACAGTTACTTCGGTTTGCCCTGGCAAGAGCAATACCATCAACAATTTATTGTATAAAATTGATGTCTCTCATTGGTTATACTATCATTGGTCCAATTGTGTGACACTCTATAAAACAATCTGTGTCTGTATATTTCATATCTACAATCATAGTCTATAGTAATATATATAGCAATGGTGGCGAATCCCTACAAATGAACCAAACTTTTCACTTACTTAGTATTTGCAAATTATTGGAATAAGGATAAAATCCCGTTCATACAGCACTGGTTGAAGGAAGACTCTGTAATTTAAAAAATAAACCGATGATTTAGAGAAAATAGAATTACGAGTGTATAACAGCAAATATTTGATCACCTATTACGATTAGAACAATAGAAGGTTCAATAATTTGTACAAAAGGTGCATATGATTTTGAAACAGGAAGTTCAATCTTACATACTATCATTGTAAATTTTCTAGTGTCTTCAACTACTATTTATGGCGAGTTGCACAAAGACTAAATTGAAAACCCATAATTGAATGACTCATACCCCTCGATCTTCGCTGTTGGACATTAACTATACCGACATGGACACATTTATATACAAAAGCGCATGCTAACATAATTCTACGTTTTATTCCCACATGTTCACAAATTTGAAATGTATATTTTTACCTAATTAAACAGCTATGTGTACTCACCTATGTCAGTATTCGACCTAGACCTCGACACGAGTCTCAAACAGCTCAGCATGGACAATCTGTAAATAGCATTGAGTTCATAAGTAGATCATTTAACCTATCAACTTTCCACATACCCAATTTATATTATGCTACTGCTCATTAACTGATATCAAACAGAAGCTGAGATTCCGCTGATTATGGAACTGTGAGCAACTGCTTGAATCAGCCGCCGCTAGAGCACTACAGGGGTGGATTGAAGGGGGAAGGAGAGATCTGCTGTCTTTGCAGGGTTTGACAACTATTTGTAGCATGTAATACGTCAACTCCAAAGTTTAGTTCCAAATCATACAAATCTCATCTGAAAAATCAACCAGCAAGTCCTCTGCCTGCAAGAAAAATTATAGTTCAGTAAGAGGCACTGGGAGGAGACCGCTACCATGTTTCAAAAGCGTGAGCTAATTTCTGGCGACTATTGAATTTGGAGAGCTGCCACTGTTTTAGGGAACATGTAGGTGTTGCATGATGAATGGTGTGGCTGCGTAACGATAACCAGTAATCCTGGAATAATGAACTACATTGCAAGTGATAGACAGAGAGGCCCATAAAAATATGTGCTCTGCTCCAAGGCTCTATGGCTATGCTAAGGTTAAAGACTTCCGGTCTTGTGAATGAATAAATATTTTTTATGAATAGTTATTTATACCAAGGAAAGAATTATAAGTGCAAAAGTAAAAGTAGTGAACAGTTGAATCAGGTGAATCAATTTGTAAGTCACTGCTATCCATGAGATTGTTCCTTCCCTGTGACTGACTAAGAGCAGATGCATGAAATTTATCTGCATGTTGAAACTCCAATAGTTTTAATTGCTACTTTGTA
This sequence comes from Bugulina stolonifera, assembly GCA_935421135.1. Taxonomy (NCBI): domain Eukaryota; kingdom Metazoa; phylum Bryozoa; class Gymnolaemata; order Cheilostomatida; family Bugulidae; genus Bugulina; species Bugulina stolonifera. Next base: position 2,108,131 of record OW285190.1, on the reverse strand, counting down.
AACTCTGTATTTTATCATTATGCATTTCAATAAAAGGTGAACAGGAGCCTGTGAAATATATTTCACATGTATTCCATGTATGTTACATTGCATGTACACTGTACATGGGTACTAAAATAATAAAATGTAATTTGACAAACTAGTATGGAGTTATGTTTCCTTTGATGAAATAATCTCACGAGTAGACAACTTTTGGTAAGGACATGACATTGCATTGTGGGAGTGATGATTGACAGTCGTTAGTAATTCTGTATGACTTGCAGTGATGGACTAGTAGCTCAGCATTAGCTGCAATGCTATTACTAGGAAATCAGTGCTGGGAATGTACATGTAGGTAGTATTACTAAATAATTTGAATAATGATTTTCTATTTGATAGATTTATTGTTGATTAGCAATTAGTTGTATTATAATAATTAATTTATTATAAATAAAAATTATTAGTTGCTATTTGTTTACCAGTCTCGAATACTAATTTACATCTCGAGACGACTTTCGAGACAAGACAAGTCGATACGAGACTCGAGAAATCTCGAGTCTCGTTCCACCTCTACCACTGACAGCTACTACTCTACTGCTACATTTGCTGCTAATTTAAAAATAAAATAACAATAATAATATAATTAGAGATTTTAGTTTTAAATTTATATATAATATAATTATACTATTAATATCATCTTAGCTTTAATAGGCTACTACACTTTTCTTGGAAAGATTTTTATTTTAAATGCATTTGATTTTACCCCGCACCCACCTAACTTTCTGCCTTCCCACTCAATTTTTCTAACCTACGGCCCTACACAGTCAGTAAGGTCATGAAATCACTCACTAATAAAACCACAATGGCAACATAGCAGCGATAAACATAGCCACACATTAGCCACAAATAATGAATCAAAGGTTTGTTGACAGCGCTTGCAAAAGCTGGGGGATTGCAAGAGGATGAATTTGCCGGAACCCTTTTGGGCCCTCTGCTTGGGATTGGTTGAGTCTGATGGTGCAATCAGATGGCCAATGGGAGCTGGAACACATCATTCTTTTACTTGTTTCTGTAATTCTGTTGTTGGTGGAAAATGCTGGTTGCCCTGGTCAGTTAGAATTGTTAGTGACCGAGGAAGTTGTGCTCTCAAGAAATCTTGAATATAATTAAACAGAGAACTTTTACTACTACAAGGTTTGGAAGAATTTTACTACCACAAATCATAAAACCTAAAGTTGTTGGGCTATCAGAGAAGAGCTAAAGGTTTGTCTGATATCAACTTTTCTGTAACATTTATTGCCGAAATTCTTGCAGTTGATAATGCTGTAATATTGATATGCCTATTCTACATGAACCTTCGAATATTATTGGTAAGCATTTTATGCCTTGTACTGCTACTGTTGCTTAGTTTATTTGTCAACTTATCAAGATCATGGATTGCCTTCTGATGTTATGATATTATTTTCTAACCACCTATTCTCGATTTGTGTAGTCTTATTTTATGCATATTATTATTTTAAACTTCACAGTGTTGATTTGCAAATTAAAGTGTTAATCCTGTGGAAGTTGAAAAAACGAAATAAAAAACATTTGACACCACAATTAGCTACGCTTGCAAGGCATCAGTTGAACTCCACGTTCTTCCATAATCTGACTAGCTTGAGAGTTCTAGCAGACCCAACGAAACTGCTATAGTATTCACTCAGTTTTTCAGTCACTAGAAAGTTTAATGTCTTCAGTGTACTTGGTAAGAATCCTTTCCTACCTCTACTTCAAATTTTCAGTTTTTGGACTAGATTAATTAGCTTTGGCTCCACTTTTACATTCTACAATCACTATTTGATTTACTCTGCATAACATAATTTTATCTACCATCTTATATCACCAACTCAAGTTGATTATCTTTAACATTGCATTGTCTGCTTGATATAATTCTACTCGCTTAATAGTTTTATAACTTTGTCAAAGTAATACTGGTACCACTTGAGTACCACCTGTTTGTCACATTTTGCTACATTGGTTTAGTTAGTAGCATTAACATCAGAATATGGCATCAGTGAGAATCCATCCACCTTTCCGTCCTGATCGGTGTGCATTTTGCCAAAATCAAAGAGCTAACGTGAAACTTGTAAAATGCAAAAATTGTCAACAGACATCCAATCATTATTGATAAGTGAGAAAACTGAAAAGGTGTGTGAAACAGAAAAGTCAGTTTTAGTGCGTGTCACATTTTTTATTTCATTGCATCCATTAGCCAGGTTATTCTGCTGTATAATCAACTGAACAAAGTACGATGTAGATAGGATCAATGTTACAGCGGTTTCAATTTTTATTCATGTAGGCCCTACACATTAGCCATGTATTTCATTTAATTATAAATAGGCCTACCAGCATGCCCATTACGTTCATTTCACCTCATTTAGATTTTGGAAAATGACAGACATAATTAGTGTACTACAAAATGTGTTACATAAAGAAACTCAGGAATGCTGCTGTTAGAGCAGAAGATTAGTTAGCACAAGATATTTTCCTGTCAAATAAACGAGGAGTCCATATGAGCTGCACTTCAATAACACGCTGTGTGTATTCTGTCTTAAGAGCAAAGCGAAGGGGCCAAAATTGTGAACTTTGGAACAGATGTCACAACTGCTCAGATATTGGGTAGAAACCATTATAATAGAGGTGTGAGGCTGTACAAGCCACTGTATGAAGTATGTGGATGGGAGAAATTGGTGGCTCTTGGTGAGTGGCTGGCTCTCTGAAGATAAAGAAGAACCATTGACACATCTAGAGTGGTCGTATGATGACAATCCAAACTAATCAGAGATGGAGAGCATAATTGACATACTGACTCCTCTTTTGGTCGAGTCTGCAAAGTAAATCAACAAGGCTTCTTCCAAGGTAGTATTCTGGAATAACTACCTGTCAACTGTGCAATCCATGTTGACCCTCATACATGCTGGAAGGTCGAAAAACTGGTATTTGCAGCTTGATGGACTCATTGCAATGCTGCAATTCTTCTTTGCATATCAGCGAAAATATTATTCGAGGTGTCAGCCCATATACATGTACATTTTTGATATGCTAGGCCTTGAAAAGAGTGCACCAGGCGTACCCCAACTTTTGTGAACTTTGCATAACTATAACCGAAAAGAACTTAGCTGGGATGCCCACGGATGCAAGCCAAATTTGAACTAATCTCGATGCTGCTCAAAAGGATTAATGCAGGCTCATAAAAGGGAAGAAAAGCAAGCACACAAAGAACACAAGTATGTCTTCTTCTTGCGTGATTTTTATACTATGTGTTTGATATCATGAGTTTGTTCTCTCTATGCCATTCTATTAGACGTTCACCACGATCGTTTAACAGAGCTACTACAACTGCTAAAGATGAAACTGATGTTCAATCACTGACCATACTCTTGATTAGCCCAGCATTGCCATCTTTGGCAAAAACACCCATCTTATAAACATTGCCACTGGTGCAAACCCAGATGAGGAGCCTACTCGACGCATACATTCGGCACTAACAATTAGAGCTGAGCGAGCTAAGAGTTTCATAGATGTTTCGTGAACAAAAGTAAACCACTAGATGCAGTTTTACCAGAGCAAAAAGTTTCAGCCTTTGATTGTGTTTAAAATTAAACCAGTTTCAGCAGAAAGATCGAATGGAGCGAATGAAAAAGATACTGCTGACTGAACTCCTTATTTTTGGACAAGGGCGGGAACCTGAGATTAATGGGTTCTCCAATATGAAACTACTGAGATTACTTATCTCTGTTCAACGGACAATGAAGAATGAGAAAAGCAACTAAATTGCAACTGACAAAGGTGTTTGAGAGCTACATTACTGACCACAACCTGATCGAATATGATAAGGGGTATCAAGTGTTAGAAAATGATGGCATGTCTTTTGTGAAAATGGTAATGGGATCAGGGGAATTTGGTGACTACAACAAGGGACATTTTGCACACACACTAGCTGAAGGAGTGGGATACCAAAGAATAGAAGCATCATCTGATGCCTACAATCAGTATTTTATCAAACTTCCAGAGCACTTGAGGTCGTGGCGAGCAGATGATGTGCAATATCAATACCAGCAGTGAAGTTCGAATAGGCGAAGGCGCAGAAGTTGTTCTGAATTGTAGGCCAGCTGAGAAAAATATGCATTAGACCTGTTCTTGGTAACCGTCTAGGTCCCAGGAAAAGTGAGCTACAGCATTAAAAACAGCCAAGTGACCTCTTATTCCAGCGTTAGAAATTGATATGGGAGAAAGCTGACAACTGAAGTGCTTAGCAGTAAATGCCGAAGCCTGATTTTAGATAACATTTGGTGACATGGCGCAATAATTGCTCCATAGAATTCTTCCGGCTCTATCCTATAAAGCAAATACTGTGCACTTGGTGCGTGACACTTATCTGACACACGTACCAAGGCGACAGTGACATGGTTTAAGCAGATATTCAAAAATTCCCAGTCGAAAACAGGCTTGCCAATTCGATGTACAGAACTCTTTTTGTGAAATATTGACCCACACCAACTGTTGAATAAAAAATAAGTTTACTGGTGGGATATAAGAAATAATTCACACAAATACGACATAATTATGCAACAGACAATATTAAGGGGTTGAACCATGACCATGAAAAGTCGACACTCATAAGCTACTACACGCTCATGTTACATCTACTAAGAGCCAACAGATTAATGGTGCGATCGTCTGTGGCTTGATCTTGTCCACCGGTAAGGGTGTAAAAGCCATATTGATTAATATAAACAGAACTGCTATACAACTAGGGCCAAGCCTATGTAGTGCACCAGTTGCTGCCCATGATTTAATAGGATGCGACATCGCAAGCTCATTCTACAGTAAAGAAAAGACTGAGATATACTCATTACTCATAAAATACCATCAAGGCATTATACATGTAGTTGATGAGAACATAACTAAGGACATTGAGCAGCTTATTTGCCTGTTGTATGTAGTACCGATATACATGTATTGATGTTATTAATAATCTTAAAATAATCTTTATAGTTAATGGCCATTCACAATTTGCTGCCAGTTTTTTAATTCTTAACTTTTCTTTAATATTATGTTTGTGAGAGGTCAACTCCGAATGACGCAAGTTATATATGTTTTAAAATATTATTGTAAAAAACTTTGAACCCATGCTTATCTAATTTTACTCAGACTCGAGGCTTATTCAAGCAGCGCTGGAACATTCTGTGAAACATGTCCTAAGAAGAAACTGTTTTTTTACTAATGGACAATCAGTGCAGCCCTATTTCCGTTAACATAATTGACTATGCAGAAGAAAATGGAATCACACTCTAGACATTCCCTTCACACTGTTGTCACGAACTCCAGCCATTAGATGTAACAGTCTATGGGCCGCTTAAACGGTTCTATAATGATGCATGTATTCGTTGGATGATAAGCAAACCAGGACGTACCATCTCTATACATGACAATGGTGGGCTCCTAGGCGATGTATACCCAAAACCATTTACTTCATCAAAAATAATTTCAGACTATAGGGTGTGTCATATAGTCATTATATGATAAGGTCATTGCATTTTTATATCCTGTACCAGTTGTCTGGTATTCTGTATCCTGTACCAGTCGTATGTCAAAGTGATTATTTATATCCTGTACAACTCCTTACCAGCAGTTATAATAAAGTGAGTGATATAGTAACATCTACTAGCTCAACCTGTCTCTTGGACTATACAAAACTATATACATAATGCAACTTAACATGGTGTCAGGAGTGGGGTCCTTAGAATTTTACTAGGATTATTATAACCACTTTGCAAGTATGCCTGAAGGTGGCTCACTTAGACCACCATCTAACTTTTTGACTAACTATTCAGCCCTAGTGACGCCAGCAGAGATAGGACAGCGTGACTGGAGCAGTACGACTTCTACATGACAGCAACCGAGAAAAGTACTGAGGACGAAAGCGCACAGGTAACTAACAATATTTGGAGCACAAGGCTAGGAGCTGTTCAGAACATTTGATCTGTCAAAGACTAACCGAAAGATCAAAAACCAGCTACTTTGCTCCTAGAGTAAAAGAAGAATTTGAACGTTATAAATTCTACAGTCGAGTCCAACAGAGGGAGGAATCGCTTGACAAATTTCTGTCATCGCTTAGGGAGTTTAATAGCAACATGTAATTTTCATGAGGAAAAGAAAGATAAGACAGTGAGAGATAGAATCGTGTTTGGCATTAATTTGGAGATAATACAAGGTGAGTTATTCAATGTCCAAGATCAGCTCACATGTGGAGTCAAATTGAAAATTAGCAAGTGATCAACATGACATCAGGAGAATTAGAATTCATTGCTGATAATTATAGTTGTGATGAGTTGGGAGAGCACACAATTATTTTGTATCACTACGTAAATATAATTATTAGTTATTATTTCAGCGTTGAGATTGCTCACTTCCTTTACTTTATTTATACATTAGTAAACTCATGTGCCTTTATATTTAACAGACTCAGACATCAACCCAGAGATCGATCTGAGCAATGAGGCTCCTGATAGTGAAGATGAAATTGTTAATGTTGCCACAAAAAACTGATGCAACAGATGCTTTAACCCCACCAACAACCACCTCAACACCACTTGAAACTAACAGAAAAAAAGTGTAGGTCACAAAAGAGGAAAAGAAACTTACATGTAGAAGAATGGAGCAAAAATAAGGCATTCAAGTGTGCAACGGTGAGCATGCTTACAAAAGGAAAGAAGTGGTTTCAAAAAGAAAAGCAGGTGACCAATTTTTGTGTAAGAAAAAGAACTGTCGAGATTTATCAGACGAAGAATGGCAGTCTATACACGATGGGTTTTGGACACTCACTTCTCAGAACAAAAGACCTAATTACATAATTGCTCATACATTCACAGTTACAAAGAAGCGACCAGTTCTGGAACCAGCTTATAACAGGTGACGACAAAAAGTACTTTTGTTTTCGGTCTAAGGAAGAAAAGCTGGAGGTGTGCGAAAAATTTTTTCAGAGTACTTTATGCATAAGTGATAAATTGACCTCTTACAATTTGAAAACATCAGTAAACGGCATTAAATCACCTACAACCCGGCCAGCACCAAGTAACAAGTGAGCTCAGAAGCAAAGAAAAGTGTGATTGACCACATAAAATCATATCCTGTAATAGAGTCACACTACTGCCAAAGTAGCACGCACTGAACCTACATTGATCCCACACTAAACAAAGCTGGAATGTTTCAAATGTATACAGTCTGAATTTTGTAATCCTGCTGTTAAACTGCATTACTACAGTCGAGTATTTTATGAGAAATTCAACATCGGATTTCACAAACCATCTAAAGATGCTTGCAATACTTGTGATAAATACACCAAATCTAAGGTAGCCGACACTGTGACAGCAGAGATGGGAACTGAGCATGCTCAACACATCCATCGAAAACAGGCCAGAGAAACAAAAGAGCATGATCAGACGTCTCAATGCTATGACTGTAACTTGTGACCTACAAGCTATGTCTACACCAAGGTTCTTTGCTGGAAGCACATACTACAAGAGAAAGCTTAATGTGTATGAATTGCCCACTGAAGATGCAATATGTTTTACAAGGAAGGAGGCAGAATTTCAGCGTGGAGCCAGTGATACTTGTGGGGGACAGAATAGAAACAGAATTGTTTGCACAGCTATAGCATCTTTTTTATCATCTGCAAAAGTTGTGAAAGAAGTGGAACAAAAATTCTTTGAGAGTGGTCATTCGCATATGGAGTGCGATTTGAAGCAACTTTTAGATCAATCAAAGTTGCTCTACCATCAGACTATATTAGTTGCATAGCTCGAGCGAGGACCAAAACATCCTACAAAATGAGATGACATGAAACGACTCACAACATGGTAGGTGGTTATGGTTCACTGAATGATCATGCCTTCAGAAAGATGCATTCAAAGGTATAATAAAAGCTCACTATATCCGATATATTATGATTGATGACAGAAATGACATCAGCATTACTATGGCATACAAAATCTCAGGACCTGAAAGCGAGGTTTCGTGGAGAAAACGAGGAAACAAAAAGTCGCTTATCGCAATTCAGTCTGCTTATGACCAACTATGTGTGTAGAAATATACACGTAGCTTACACAGTAATAAAATTTTTGCAATCAACCTATGGGCTGTCAGATCAATTAAATGCTGTTGCAATTGTTCATGGTAAGGCAGCGGCTTGCTGTTGTCGGCGGTCAGCTGGGCGTGTCATCTTGAATGTGGGCTGCCACTGTTGCGGTGTTGGTCCGCTCTGGGATTGGCTGGTGCTGGTGGAGCCATTTTCTGGCGGCCAATAGGTGTATGACAACTCAATCATTTAATTCGCTGTCTTTTAGCCGGCAGTCAACCTGGGCAGTATAGAATTGGAGCCCACCATGTAAGGTGGCCTAAACAGATTATGTTAACATACAAATTTACTAAGTTTTCAAATAGGCATCATACAGATTATAAAGCTCTTATGGGCCATTCCATGGGGACTGATCAAATTTGCGTGCTGGCCCGACTCAGATTCTTTTGAAAATTTGCAGGTAGAAAGAGCACCCTTGAATTAGTGGGAAACCACCAATTTTTGTTCTATTTGACCCCTGTGGTTCCGGCAGCAGCTCGTTTAAAAGTGAGAAAATGTGGTGAGGACAACTCCAAATTGAATTTTTTGAAATTCCTAAACATTCAAATTATTACTGTGGCCACTGTATGATACTTAGAGCTGTAATTTTTGTTACATAGATACTTTTATATATGTGCTTTAGTTTCATAACTTATTCAAGCCTGTATGGTCAACATATTGAGGGTCAGAGGTCACCGAAAACACCTCCCGGAGCTAGTTTGACCCAAATTCACTTAAAATCGACCAAATAGACACTGCTGGATCTGATGAAAAAAGGTTGATATACAATAACTAAGTATTGAAGATGCTCCATACAAGAATAAATGAATTTTTGAGAATAAAAAACACTTTCCAGACTAAACCATATGGCGACAGCGGCTCAAATTCAACATGGCCGTCGTCCGAGTTGGCGTTTTGGGGCGTTATTCAAGGCTAAATCTACTAAACTTAGTAGTGAAAATTAATGGTGAAAATGTTGCTATATATACAATTCACACCTGTAGATTCCATTTCTGCAATAAAAACTTTGTCTTTTTGGGCCTAAAAGGCTGAATTCTCAGATTCAAATTTTACATATACTCGCTATAATATGGTGACTATATGGCCATGCAGTTAATTGGCTATGGCCACAGAAGTCAGTCAAGGCTTAATTTGAGGTACAATTTGCGACTTGGCCTGGTTATACAACCTTATTGGTGAAGAAAAATGGGTGAAATCCTTTTCAATAGCGCAAACATGCAGTTTTGGTAACTTTACCATGACTCGTCCTTTCACACGTTTGTTAAATGAGGTAAGATAGCTAATCTAAGCAGTATTTCGAGGTGTGACTTATACCAAGTATTGTTTAGTGAAAAAGAAGGTGAAGAAAGTAATGCTCCATGGAACTAAGCATCTTTCATCAGTGGGTAAGGCTGAGGAGTTAAAGGTTATTTAAACTAGCTCAAGACAAATTTTGGGGTCAAATTCTAATCAAATATATACATGTACATGTACATGCATAACTGTCGCCGCAGCCCTCGAACGATAACTTTTAACAATTTTTATATATATTTACATGTAGCTGACAATTAAACCGGTATTTGCTAATTAGCTCCAAAAATATCTTTTTGGTCCTATATAAACGACCACAACTAAGGTAAGTGGTGCGACATGCATTAACTTTTAATCAACAGAGTAATCAAAAATATGAATATGGTTTTGTGAGACTAAGTTTAGTTGTACCTAGCAAGTTGAAATTATATTCCAAGTGTTTGCTTGTTTCCAAAGGTAATAATGTTTAATGTACTTGCTAGCATCACCTCGCTAAATTTGCCGTTCCGACAACTTGATTTCTAATCGAGATAGTTTTGACCCTTCGAAAGACGAAACCACTTATCTGAAAAAAATTATGCTGAGTGAATAAAAGAAGAGCAGATCTCATGACACCTTTCTAAGTGCAGACAACCAGATTGACCTGGCCATAATAATTGTTATACTATGGTCTGCTGAAATTCAATCTCTTCTAATAAATACTGTACAACACCTATACACTGGAAAAGGAACTATTCACATATCATGAACAAAAAATATTTTTGAAGCTACATTGTAATTAGTAAAGACTGGTTTAATTGTAAGCTAAATACATGTATATAATTATGTAACTTTGTCAAAACTATTGTTTGTGGGCTGTGGCTATAATTTTGCATGTATATTTTTGATTAGAATCTGATAACTAATGGTGACCATAAAAAGAAATCCCGAGCTAAGACACCACCTCGCCCACTGATTAAAGAAGCCTTAGTTCTATGAAGCTCCATCTTCTTCCCCTTCCTTTTCATTAAACAATACTTGGTTAAGTCTGACCTGGAAATACTGCTTAGCTTAGCTATTCTGCCTCATTTAACAAACGTGTGAAAGGAAGAGTAATGGCAAAGTTAACAAAACTGCATGTTTAGGCTAATAAAACGGATTTCACGCATTTTTCTTCACAAAATAGGTTGCATAACCAGGCCAAGTCTCAAATTACACCTTAAATTAAGTCTTGACTGACCTTTATGGCCATAGCCAATTAACTGCATTGGCGATATAGTCACTATATTATAGCGAATGTATGTAAAATTTGAATCTGAGAATTCAGCCTTTTAGACCCAAAAAGACAAGTTTTTATTACAGAAATGGAATCTACAGGTGTGAATTGTATATATAGCAACATTTTCACCATTAATTTTCACTACTAATTTTAGTAGATTTAGCCTTGAATAGCGCCCCAAAACGCCAACTCGGACGACAGCCATGTTGAATTTGAGCCGCTGTCGCCATACAGTTCATTTTGGAGAGTTTTTTTTGTTCTCAAAAATTCATTTATCCATGTGTTGAGCACCTCTAATCCTTAGTTATTCTATATCAACCTTCTTTTCATCAAATCCAGCAGTGTTTATTTGGTCGTTTTTCAGTGAATTTGGGTCAAACTAGCTCCGAGAGGCGTTTTCAGTGACCTCTGACCCTCAATATGTTGACCATACAGGATTGAATGAGTAGTGAAACTGAAGCACGTATATGAAAGTATCTATGTAACAAAAATTACAGCTCTAAGTATCATACAGTGGCCACAGTAATAATTTGAATGTTCAGGAATTTCAAAAAAGTCTATTTGGAGTTGTCTCCACCACATTTTTCTACTTTTCAACGAGCTGCTGCCGGAACCACAGGGGTCAAATAGAAAGAAAATTGGTGGTTTTTCACTAATTCAAGGGTGCTTTTTCAACCTGCAAATTTTCAAAAGAATCTGAGTCGAGCCAGCACGCAAATTTGATCAGTCCCCATGGAATGGCCCTTATATCAGGACAAGTAATAGAGAGGCTAAAGGTCATTTTTCAATTTCTATCAATATGTCAATTTCAGAACTTGTGGTCAATGTGTCAATGTGTAAATTATCCTTGTTTGTGTGTTCATACAACCATGTAGCTTATATGCATGTGAAACCCGCTTTATTATTACAGCATGTTAGCCTATCGCTCATTGCCTTTTCATTCATTATGTAATATGGATTTTTACCAGTAGTGTTATCCTTTTAACCTTGTAGACTGGGGTGTCTTTGCGGTGGTGTCCTAGTGTTTGTGGAGTAAATGAAGTTTTAAGTCTAGCTGCTACTACTGCATCAGCGAATCTCAAAGCTGAATGAACACTTGTCAATCAAAGCCTAGCGCTTGTCACTATAACGTGGAATAGACAAAGACAAGAAAGCAGGTTTGCTGTCGATGGTGGAATTTGCCCCATCCAAGTTGATGTACAAGTTGTAGTATAAAAACCTGCCTGTAAAAAATTTAATTTATTTTTGTGAATATTGTTACAAACATCTAGCTATATCAATAACATTGTGAGTTTTCATGCCATTGTTGCAAATTTGGTGCAATAAAGAATATCTTTTCAAAATATTAAAATGTGGACTTCATTCAATTTTCAACTTCGAATCAACAAGAACGTTCTTGACAAATTGGTATAAAAGTTAATGGCAAAGTACCACAAGTGGTAGTTATGGCACTTTGCCGTCAACTAGCATCAAGATAATATCAATGTGCAGCAAGTGTAAAACAGCCGAATGTAAGAAAGATTGGCGAAATACATCCTTATATCATGAAAGTTGAGACATATTTTATTAAAACTGTCAAGTTTGAACTATATCGGTCAATACCACGATTTGGGATGAACATGAGAACATGAATTCTTTATTACCTACATTGTAATAATTATGCAGTTTTGGCACTTTGCCTCTGAGCCCACGATATACTTGTTTGCATATGACCACGTAATCTACTCATACTTCATTAAAACTCTCTGTTATCATGCTCTGTACACTATATTTATGGCTACATTATGTCTTAGAGGACGATGAGGTGCTGTGAAATTCCTGTTTGACAGTTAAACTAAAGTGTCAGGTTTGGCTTCTATCACTGCTGGCTAATGTAATACATGTAGTTTGCACAAATGCTATGTATAACAAGTAATATTATGGTGTTTGAGAAGAGCAAGTTTGCTCATTTTTGTGAGATTGACAGTGTTTGATAACAGTCGTAACTCTGCTTTTGCTTCAGAAGGGTTTTGCAAATGAAAAGACGCCACACGAAAGATCAATTGCTGATTCTGTGTAACATACACTCACACATTGTTTCAGAAATGCAGTCAGCCACCGAGTTGACCAACCACACCAAAACTGAGCCAAGGTGTAGTGTCACTAAACCACTATGTTATCAGCAGAAAATATATTTGAGGTTAAAAACTTATGGTTGAAACAAACAGATACTGGCTAGGTCCAAGAAAACCTGCACGGACTTGTGAACGTGTGAAGCCCATGCCAATGAGGGCCATTGCTTTGTGTTTAGAAGAAAGTGAGTCAAAGGTTCTCCCTGTTAGGTAAGAACAAGTTTTTGCTTGTTCTAGTTGTTCTATTTTGCAACTTTGTTATACTACCCCTCCTCTGTCTGTTCTGTCATTTGTGTATTGCATGAAGACACCGCACCTTTTGTTACACTGAGTTTGAATTTTACTTGCAGTATGGTGGTAGCACCAGATAATTTTATCTTGCTGCCAGCGTAAGACACTTGTTTGTATTTTCCAGGAAAGTCAAAGGTCGTAGAGGCAGGCCCGGGGCTCTAAGAAAAAGGAAAAAACACCTGTCTGCTCTGGCACAGGTCCCCTGAGGTTGCTGCCACTGTACCTGATCAAACAACGATGTTGTAATAAGTGGTGCAACAGGCTGTAGTCAGCAATGTTACTGCAGACTTGTATACATGAACACCTTGCACTTTCTTTTAGCTAGCGAAAACAGTGCCAGGAAGGAGAAGTCGCCGCAATCACCTCCTGCCACAATGACCTACACTCAGAGTCTACTCAGTGAAGAGGCAGATGTAGAACTGTTGTGTGTGAACCAACATCAAATGTAATTGGATACAAACCCACTCACACCATAACCTAAAACTTCTACTTGTAGACTTTGTGCCTGCTGAGGAGGCAGATTTCTGAGCCAGGCCCGTGTAGCAGTGGGAGTAACGCCACCTGGAGTGACAATTGTATACAGCTGCTTTGCTCGCTGTACATCCCAGTGTTGAAGGAATACAACAGATATGGGAAAGCTGAGGAAGAGAAGGTAGTCTCTGTATTGTTAGCTTCCCGTGCCTGCAGCCATGGATGTTTACGTGCTGCAATCCTGCCTGCTGATACATGGTCCAGTTGTACATGAGCCAATCTGTGTTTGCAGTTATGTTTGAACCTGGAGTGAAATTGTGGCCAAGCTCAAAGGCAGGATGTTTCCTCACAAAAATTCCGATTTAGACAACAATGGAAATACAGGTTAGTATGGTGTGGATAACGGTAACTGTTTGCATTTGACCACATGGCTAGTATGCCCATTGCTGGACTGCAACACTTGCCTTGTGTGCCAATGTGGTACTCGAGATGTCAGTGTCTGGTTGTTTGAAACCTAACCATGCTTCCATCATTCTGTACAATGATTGTAGGAAGAGACTGGATGGTGTTCAAGCACTATGGATTGAACATAACAGGTGAGGAACCAAGGTAAGTGTTGCTATGGATGTGAGAAGCCTGAGCAGGGTGTAGAGAAGGAATGTTGGAATGTGTTGGGGAAGGTCTGTATGCCAAAGATTGAAATTCGGCTATTAGCTATGGTCAACCTCCCCACTAAACTTTACTGATGGTTTTCTGTTAACAGCTACGACACAGACTTCTTCAAGAAGGCATCAGAGGTCCCAGGCCAAGCGCAGGTCCTAAGTGGACCTGTTAGAAACGTTAAGTCATAAAACAAGATGTCGAAGTTGAGGCAGGTTATGAGAAGTTTGGTGGGCAATTTGGAGTTGCATCCTGCTATATGACCAAGATTATGTGAACAGAGACACTCGTGGGAGAGATAGAAAAGAAATATGCACTCAATTTAGAAAGGTTAGCAGTTTTCTCACATAAACTATTTATATTATATTATTGCTTCCACATTGCACATAGTACATTTAACTATTTCTAAAGATAAAATTAGCATTGCTATTTATTTATTGATTAAAAAAATAACCTCACCTTACCTTATTTTTTATTTTGGCAGGAATGGAATGAGTTAAAAAGTCAGAGAAGTCTGGAAGTGGCACAAGTGATCTCTACATGCCAACATGTGAATATTACCATGAGCTATCTTTTTTGATACCAACTCTGGCAATCATAAAAGGAACTGACATATTATCCCTTCCATCATCAACAGATGGAAAACAAAGCGATAAGTTGATTATACTAGCATATAGCCATCTTACTATAGTTCAACCTCAACGCGTTTTTATTCTATTTTCAGATAATGATACTGCAATTATTAAAGATAAGAAAAGCAAAAAACCGACTAATTAAACATGAAGACGATGACTATGTAGTAGTAGTCAAATATATGGAAGTCTACCACCCAACACTTGCAGACCATGAGGGAAGAAAAGAAACATGGTCGTGGTAAAGTGACACAGGAACAACATACCGGACTTGTAATATATCCAGTGTCCTTAATTGATTTCTGTTGCAAGTGGTGTTGTGAATAACACTTGGGAAGCAAATTTATGTGATTAGTTAGCTTTTATGTTAGAAACTACAGATTTCAATAAATATGTGTTTGGTTGTCACAAATGCATAAAATGAAATGTTACATTGTCTTATTTCCTACATGCGTTCCCCTGTTACAGTTACGGGAGCAAGATTTAACGCAGTTAGTACATTGATTCAATATTTCTGGTTCAAGAAGGGTGTTCGCCCTGCCCTTTTTGTCAACAGAAAATTTGCTAATTGAATTCCTATTTCAAGTGGTCCTGTGAAACATAATTTGTATACCCATTGGGGTCACATTTTATGAGATTAGTTAGCTATCAGTCATAGACTAAGTGAAATCTGTAGAATAAAGATAATTTATCCTAGTAGTAGCAGGGCTCCAGAATCTGGAACATTCTGCCTCAATCAGGAGAAGTAGCAAGTATGTTACGGGGAGAATTTTGGTATAAATGTTACAGTATGTTGCGATATATTCGACACAGTTCTAAAGCTCATGCTGTGGGTGATTTGTTTCATACTATCTACAAATCAAAGGCACAAGAGGAAGCCCATTTCACATTACATTAGCATGTATTCAAGACCTTGCCTGCAAAGCAATAATGCGAACTGTCAATATATCAAACAAATTCAAATTTAGATTTCATAACATCATGGGTATTAGATTGTATATGTATGTACATGTAAGTGCATAGGCTGATAGTTGCATCCAGCGAAAGAGGTACGCTGCAGCTCATTACTATGTCACATCAATATTTCTGATAAAGGAATATCATTACAGCTGTATTTCAGCAGTACCCTTTTTAACGAAGATAAATATCATTGTATCAGAATAAGAAAGTATAACCTGTATTGGCCCAAAGTACAGTGCTTTTGCCCTTTTTAATCAACTTGTTTTCATGATGATTACTTCTGCAGAAAACCTGCTCCTTTGTGTTAGTGTACTTTTTGCAGAATGACAACTGCTGGTGTTAGCGGTTTGGTAGTGGATCATATTCTGACTTCCAAGTATTTCCATCACAGAGCATTCATTCATTTGTATTCAATCTGTGAACATCACGGAGAAGTTAGGTAGAGTAATTATTTCTACTTTGCAGATATTATAAGTGTTTTCCTAAAATGTTATTCTCATAAGTCACATCAGGAGAAGCTAAAATGTAGCCTAGTCTACAAAATAATATTTCAACCTTTGCATTATACGAGTACAGCTAAATATTGTATTATTATAATATCTTGTATTCATTATTCATTTGATGTAAGTTGAGTATTGTGTTTTTTCTTGTCTTGTATTATTCATGATGTACATGTCTATATTAGCATATTATTGTATATCATACTTTATACTACCAAGTAATTTGTTATTGGTTTAGGCTGTATGTACAAAATGTAGTGGTGCATACTGTAATACCTAGAAGTTTTGAAGCGCTTTGTCAATCGGGGACGATGAAATAATTTGTGAGTTTGCTTTTTATTTGCTTTGTAATCTTGTAATTGCAACGATATTAATTTTGATGTAAAAATGTTTAAAATGGTATAACACTGCTATCATGTATTCAGTGACATTCTTATGTCTCTTGAGATTGTGTAATGAGTTTTCTAACATTGCCAGGTTCAAATAAAAAGTTAAACTAAACTACTGTGCGACATACATATCTAGATTCCCCATTCCAAAACAGTGACAAGCTGAACCCTGCAGACACAGCCTCCAGAGGATCGTCTGTAAGGAATTTGATAGATTCCTGCTGGTATTCAGGGCCCAAATTTCTTTGGGAAGAAGATATGACACAAATGCTTGATAACCAACCCGAAGTGCATGTAAAAAGCACAACACTGACGGAAAGACGGGACGTAGTCAAAGTAAAAAATTTCTCTACCTGGCATAGCCTCATCAGAGGTGTCACCCAAGTGAGGTTAATCGTGAAGAGAGGAAAGCAGAACGTAAAACCTATATGGAAGCTACAGGATGGCACTAGAGAAGATCTCATTGATACAGAGACGCTTCTTATCAAAACGGATCAGCAGAAGCACTTCCCTGAAGAAATCTTAGCATTGAAAGCTGGTAGATCTATAAGTAACAGAAGTAGAATCAGTCAACTCTCACCATTTCTAGATGACTTAGGACTCATGAGAGTCGGTAGCCGGGCCGTAAAATCATCAGTGTTTACGTCCGAAGAGGCGCAGCCGAGGATAATCAGCAAAGATTCCTGGCTGGCAAATCTACTCACCAGTCACCACCACTCAAAGGTTCATCACCAAGGAAGAATATTCACCCAAGCCTCACTGAGACAGAGCGGATTCTGGATGGTAAGTGCACACTGCCTAAACAAGTCATGCATAAGTAAATGTGTAACATGTAAGAAACTTCGTAGGTCACCAATCGCTCAACAGATGGGACTGCTGCCGAGAGATAGAGTGGAGCCTTCACCACCATTTACCCACATCGGTGTGGACACGGTTGGTCATTTTATAGTAAAAGAAAGACGATCAGAGGTCAAACGATGGTGCAGAGTATTTACATGCATGTACTCAAGGGCCATACATATTGAAGTTGTAAAGGATTTGTTCACTGACGGTTTCATACAAGCCTTTCAGTGCCTAGAAAGCATTCGAGGGCCAGTGTCGACTATATACAGCGATAATGGCACAAACTTCATGAGTGCAAAATCCGCATTATCCCACATCCAATTCAGAACTAGTACACCAGATGCAAGCCATCAAGGAGTGTGGGAGCGAGAGATTGGAACAATACGGAATATCTTTAACAAAATGAAAGGAAAATATGCAACCAGAATAGATACAAAATTTCTGAGAGCTTCAATGTATGAGGTGGCAAAGGTTATGAACAGCAAACTACTCACCATAGCAAACCTGGACGGCCCTGATGAAAAGGTAATAACACCTCAGCACCTTCTGACCATGAAGCCAAGCCAGATAGTTACATCCAAGGAAACTCGGGGAAACAACAAATAATGATATATACGGACATCAGATGTTTAAAAAGTCGCAACAGTTTGTACAGGAGTTTTGGGGACAGTGAATAGATTATCTGACTACTATTGAAACAAGACAGAAGTGGAAGAACCCCTCCCACAATCTCAAGGTAGGAGACATTGTAGCAGCTATGGACGAGAATATGGGACGGAAAAATTGGAAAACGGGAGTTGTTGAGAATGTTAAAGTTGGGGCCGGTAGACTAGTGAGATCTGTGACTATTAGACTGGCTACAAGTGAGCATATGAGCACCGCTACCTGTAAACGAGACGGCAACTGTACCATACTGACAAGACCAATTCAAAAACTAATACTAATTCTAAGCAAATAACTATTATGCATCAAGCGTACCTGGAGCCCATGTTTACATTTATGTTCATCATGTATTATTCGTCCATTTTATTGGTTTTCATTATTTTAGAACATAATCTATATTAATTTTTCTTTTTTTTACATTTTAAGCTCTTTATCGTAAATTTTCAAGAAAAATTTAGGTGGGAGAATTTAATAATTTGTTTTCTATAACTCACAAAGATAGTTTAGCACTACATAGCAATATGCCTCATTCATAGAGGTATTAGTCATACCTAATATTTACAAGGAAACTCTGTTACTGTCTGTACTGGGGAAATAATTAAGTTAGACAAAGGCATTTGGTTTGTACATTTAACATTAATGAACTTCGCACTGTAATGTATTCATAAAGAAACATATCAAAGGAAACACATATTGCATCAAATTTAGGTACACTGTACCAAAATGTTTATATAATTTATCAATTTAATCCAAATCCTCTACACTGCCTTGATGGCACCCAACAATATTGCGACACAAAGAGAATTTTATATTCTGGATCAGACATGGGTGCGCGACATGGGTCCTGTGGTGGTGTCATTGGTGTTGCTGTTGCCGCGGGTTGGGATTGACAGGTTCAGTTTGTGTTGAGAGAGCGCAGAGCAATGCTGTTGCTCACACAAATCAAATAGTAGAGAATAGTAGAAATAGAAAGTTATTAAATAGTAAAGTAAACTTGGCCTTAAGGACGTCAAGGTATGTTTCATAATCATAATTAATTTGAGTAATATTTAGCAGAGCTGGGTCCAAGTCATAGATTTGACTTATCAAGTCAAGTTACAAGTCGATTTGAGTTGGACTTGCCAACTTAACTTGACTTTGACTTGCGCATCAATGTGACTTAACTTGGACACATGAATGACTTGCGATTTTGACTTGGGTTCTGCCAAGTCAATTTGGCAAATATACAGTACAGTGTTTAGCCAACATGGAAAAAAGGTCTCAATTGCCTACCTATTTATTATTTGTACTAGATCAGTGCTATTAACAGCACTCAGAGTATATCAAGGTTAGCTATGAAGACACACAACTCAGGCAATATCTAGGCTGTGTGTACGTGAGACTACACAATGCATAGTCACAACTACACACAGTGCAAGTAGTGTAAGTGTAGCATAGGTGTGGTGTAAGTAGTGAACACAATGTACAGTGCAATAATGTAATGGTTCAGGACATTTGTACATACGACTCCAGTCACCCTGATGGACCTTATAGCACCCTAAGTGCTTAGTAGTTGCCACAGCACTACTCATCTAACACTTGTTCTTTTGCACTTAGTTGTTTTGGTATTCATACCTACATCGTTATGCATGTCTAACCATACAGTGATAATTACATATCAATCACATACCTGTATAAAGCCTTACTGAGTCATTATACTGCTTTTTATACCCATGTAAAGAGGCCCGACCTCTCAGAAATACTTCATATTGATTTTGCATATGATCTAGATGATTTTAAGCATCTTTTGTCAAACCCGACCTATTTTGGGTCGGCTATCGGGCTTCCGGCCACCATGTTGTTGCACAGTTTCCGGACGACCCTACATTAGCCTTTTTACTGGAACTTCCTCCGGAAGTTCTATCACTGTATAAAGGACATTGTTTTTATGTTTGTTGTCACAGTTCATGCTTGGATCCCAATAAAGACACTTCTATACTTATATATAGAGACTTTCACTTCGTAGATAGGTCATTCTAGTTGTTAAGGTCCTCGACCTTGCAACATGAACTGCCTACTAGGTCGGATCACTCTTTTTCTTAGTATAGCAAACAAGCATTGACTCGGGACCATATGGGTCGTCTTTGGTAGTTCCTTGACTACTAGTACCTGTTAATCTTTCATGTAATGAGAAGGCCTAGCACCACACATAGGCACTTCATTTTGGACTCGGGAGTCGTCTCAGGACGACCACACCAAAACCCAAAAACCATTACAATAATTACTAGGGTTGAATTGCAGGACTGGCCAGAGGATACTCTGTGCTGTACCATGTGCTGTTTATATGCTATGTAACACTGTACTACTATTTTAATATACAGTATATAATAGGCTACTATATGACCAGTCTCGACCGTAGTGCCAATATACTACTTATATAGACTAGTTCTTTACCATGATTGCATAACATACATGTACCTGCACTGCTACACCTTGGCATAGGCTTTTCATGAATTGGAATGCCTACTAAAAGAAAAAAGTGATGTTTTGGAAAATGTAGAATTTTTTGAAGTTGTCTTCCACTTGACTTGCATTTGGACTTGACTTGTGACTTGCATGACGGCTGACTTGACTTGAGACAGCACTGACTTGACTTGGACTTGACTTGCTTCCCAAATTTTAGAAATGACTTGACTTGTTGACTTGCAAGTCGACTTGGACCAACTCTGATATTTAGATATAAACTGTTTCATTTTTTCATAAGTTTCCTTGTGTAAATTGTCTACACTCTACTCATGATTGTTATTTTTAAACACAGGTTTAATGATTTTTAATGGGAATTTATACGGGACATGCATAGAAAATAGTAAAGTCTTTACTATTTTCTATGCATGTCCCGTATAAATTCCCATTAAAAATCATTAAACCTGTGTTTAAAAATAACAATCATGAGTAGAGTGTAGACAATTTACACAAGGAAACTTATGAAAAAATGAAACAGTTTATATCTAAATATCAGAGTTGGTCCAAGTCGACTTGCAAGTCAACAAGTCAAGTCATTTCTAAAATTTGGGAAGCAAGATAAAGTACAGTAACAGAAGTTATTTCTCGTTCATTCACAATATCCAACAAGTTCCTCGTTGTACCTAACTCTAAAAAGACCACACAACCGTAAAGTTCAGTGCAGAACTTTACAACCAGTATGCAAACAAAAACTAACCTGAGCTCTAGCACGCTCCCAAGACTATAATAATAATTGTACAAAGGTTGTGAAGAAGAGCAAAGGCGGGACTTACTTCCGACGTTAGTGGACTACACGAGCATCTACATAAGTCGATGGTTTGTTGTTTATAAACATCAGTAGCATTCTTTGGGTTAAAATGCAGAAAAGTTAAAAATTAAAAAATTCAAATCAAAAAATGTATATTGAATTTGTCGTTAAAGAGTTCTTTGAGGGATAAGTTAGCCGACAGCTGTATCAACTGAACTGTTTTCCGCAACGAACAAAAGCGCGCGCTCGCACAGGGAACACTAAGGTAACACAAGCAGGTAATCAGTTACAATTTGGGTTTTTACATCAAATGTGCTTTATCCTAGGGCGTAAATGTGTTATTTATAGAGATAATTATTACAAGCAGTTCAAACCAAATTCGCTGAGTCGTGCAGAGCGCATTTCTCGCTTCAAAACATCATTAAATGAATTTCAATGTGAATGTTTAAATATTTTTTATTTTATTTTAAAAATAGAAATTGCATAAAAATTGAATTTGTCGAGGTGGATGAGTTCTACATAGTAGTAAGTGTACTTTTTAAAACACCTGTTTATTCAAACGTTCATAATTAGAATAACACTTGTTTGAATTGTATCTGGAAATGGGAGTAATGTTGGCCCTTTTTCAATAGAATAAGGGCCAACATGGCTTTCTCTCCGGCAGATCCTGTGAGACTCAACTGGCCTATACTACTGGTCATATTGCATCACTGGTGGATAATGGCTCTGTAGTTGACACTATTATCCTTGATTTTTCTAAGGCATTCGACAAGGTCAACCATCGTAAATTACTCTCCAATATAAGAAAGATAGGTATAATATAATAGTTTTGTGGCTTGCTAGTTTGTTACAGGATAGGAAGCAGTTTGTTATGATAGATGAGCACAAGTCTCCGACGAACAATGTGGTTTCGGGTGTCCCCCAGGGCTCCGTCCTAGGTCCTCTTCTTTTTCTAATATATGTTAACGATTTGCCAACAACAATTAGATCACATTGTCGCCTTTGTGCTGACGATGTTCTTCTCTATAATACTTCAAACAATACTCATTTGTTTCAAACAGATCTAACCAGTTTAGAAAGATGGTCCCATCAATGGCAAATGGTGTTTAATGTAAATAAGTGTTTTTATTTACAAATAGGAAAGCAAGATAATCAATCAAAATATGTTTTAGAAGGCCAAACATTATCCAAAGTAATTTCACACACTTATCTTGGACTTCAACTACAACACAATCTTAAATGGAACTTGCACATAGAGAACATTGCAGCTAAGGCCAATGCTAAGACGAGTATTAAAGCATGCTGACACTCCAACACGGCGAATTGCATATTTTTCCTTGGTAAGACCCGTCTTAGAATATGCCTCCTCTGTCTGGGATCCATACCTAAAATGAGAAATAAAACTCCTAGAAAAAATTCAGAATAGTGCCATTCGTTTTATTTTTAAAATCAGAGGAAGGGTGAGTTTTAGTCACATAAGGGAACAAACACTTTTATCATCCCTCAAGGAACGAAGAAAGGGTGCCAGAATGAATCTTTTTTTCAAGTGCTCGGAAGGCATTGAGCCTCCCTTTGATCATAATTATCAAAGTGGGCATAACATCAGGCAACATCCCAATACTTTTGTGCCATACATTCGCTCAAAATCTTTTTATTATTCATTCTGGCCGAAAACTATCCGTGATGTGAGAGGAGATTAAATTAAAGAGCTGACAACAGTGTTAAGCAGATAGGTGTATAGATTAAAAAAAAAATATATATATACACATTCATACATAAATAATAACAAAAAAGCAAAACAAACATTACCTAAGCACAGTATTATCGTGTTCCACACTTTTACCTCATTCGAGGGTCTCAGTAGAATAAATTGAAAAAAAAAAAAATGAGGGCAGCACTGGCTAATCCGGCCAGTCATGCAATGGAGGGGGGGGGGGGTGCAAAAGAGATAGGGTTTTCTTAAGACAGGGCTTCACCTTTCCTGCTACAACTTTCATAAGTGTTACATGGGCTTACAAATTTCTTCTCTTCTGTTGTCTAAATTGAGTTGAGCATTTGCACCCCCATAAATCCGCCCCTGAGCAGGCATTCGGATATAAAGTAGTTCTTATTCTGCAGTTGAGGGCCACCGGCTTTGTGGTCAGCTCTTCCACCAATAGTTACTATTCGTCTTGCTTTGGACAAAGTGGAGAAAGCGCGTCCCCTCAAGTAGGCCAATTTCATTTGCATTTTATTCGAATAGGATTTACAAATACTATTTGTAAATCCTATTCGAATAAAATGCAAATGAAATTGGCCTACTAATTGAAATAGCCAATTGGTAAAAATGAACTGAACCAGTGTATAGATTAGCTACTCAGGATAAATATAATAGCTCATACAACCCGGTGGGGCCACTGGTTCAGGTTTAATTGCTGTTTCAGCAGCGCTGATTTGGTGAGGCCAGAGGTGGGAAAAAGCATACTTGGAAGAGTAGACAAGTGTAATAATCCAGGGCATGTGCAAACGCAACGTTGCTAACTGGGGCCTCTTTGACACTACTAGGAAGTCTCTCGTTGAGTCTGACGCAACATTATCCTCAAAGAGTAAAGCCTAACCAGTTAAATAGTTGTAAAGCTGCTGCGGGCCTACACACAGGCAGTGCAGTAGCATTTAATTCTTCACTAGCATATCTATCTATATGTACACACCATAACCTACTTTATTGGAGATAAAACAATACAAATATGTTGAATTATCATTATAATATCAATAACATTAGTTGTTTTGACAGAAATGATGTAGACTGGTTTCTAGTTACTGTGCAATTGTAGGCCTACCCAACAGCTAATAGACTTAAAAGACCAATTACTACTATTCCACCTAAAATTCAACTGACTGATGCATGGCTGATGTTAGACACATTGACTGCTAGTGCACATGGCCGGCACTGCACAAGGTCAAAATTAAAACTCGTACAGCTCTAATAGAATACTATCTAGGTTTATAAAATAGGCTAATTATGCAGTTTGCAAAACTTAATTTGAGAAATCTTTTGACAGGCATTTGGATAGCAAAGAAATTGTTGTATTAACATGTCGTAGATCAAGTCACGACAATACAAGAAGTATAAGAGGCCATCATCAAGATAAAATATTGATTTAACTAGAAAATTGAAATCCTTCCAAGTCTAATATTGAAGATCTGGTTAACTTGAAGTTTAAAGAGTTGAGCATCGCCGCATACTTGTTGAATCAACATGTGTTGTAAATCGCATCTTGTTAACATTGTGAGCCATCAGGATGACAAGGAAGTGGGTACACTGTGATGAGCAATGACAATCTCCTCTATCACCCTTTCCCAACACTGCAGTAACCCCCAATACTGAATTTGAGAAGTAATTCTAAGCTGATCATTAAACCGCTCAGCAAGCTGTCTATACTAAGAAGGAGACAGACCACGCGGCTTAGTCCTGCGCACCACCCCACAAAAAAAACTATTATTCGCCCATAAGGCTGATATTTGTCAATATAAGCACCTGCTAGCTGCTCTGGTGTTAGGAGAGGGGATGAAGTGGAAAATCATTGCCACCATAGTGCACCACTAGAATATCAGCGTAGAAATTCGGAATCTGAAACTAAATAAGCGAAGTAGGAGTGTCACTACCAGACTAACTCTGCACTATATTTGAAGTCATGCAAGTATTGGCTGCTTGACAGTGTTGCTAGTACATAGTAGTTCAGAAACAACAAAACAACTGTTGTATTCCATTATAGTGTATTAACTTACGGGTGAGTTGTTGATTCTAGCCCCTGGCTTCCCGAGCAGTGTTGGTGAATCATTCAAATGCCAATCTAGTGATTGTTCTGTAATAACTTGATGGTTTTCACATTACTAGAAAGCAGGATGAATGTGTGCCACTCTAGGTTTCTGTTACAAGATACGAAAAGATTTATAGACTATCAACTAATTGCTTTATGCAACTCACCTTTAATTCCTTCTTCAGCCTCGTTATATAGGAATGGCCTATGATGGTGACTTTCATGCTTGTCTTGAAATTAGAAAGTTTCAGAATGCAGTATTCAGGTATAAAACATCCATTTCAACATCTGTGACATATAAAAATTACCCAGCTGCTATTCAAACATTAGTTTTAGAAGTTCAATAGTTACTCTCATCATGCAAATAATTTCTGCTTTTATTACATGTACCAGTCCCATGTCTACAGTTATGTCCAACAGTAGACCCAGCCCCTGACTCGGTAGCTTAAAACTGTTTGCCTCTCCATATTGTTTAA
Organism: Bugulina stolonifera; assembly: GCA_935421135.1. Lineage (NCBI taxonomy): Eukaryota > Metazoa > Bryozoa > Gymnolaemata > Cheilostomatida > Bugulidae > Bugulina > Bugulina stolonifera. The sequence continues at coordinate 2,082,376 of OW285190.1, read as the reverse complement.
CATAAATAATCATAAATATATTCATGGGAGAAATTGTAAAACTTTTGATGTTTGTTTTCAAAAATGGCATTAAAATATGGTGAATAATCAATTATAATATCATAAGGAAAATACAATCATAATTAAGCATTGGACATCAATTTACATAGTTAAATTAAAATACTAAGCACCACATGGAGCAGAACAGAAGAGAGGTCGTAAGACAGGAGAATATCGAAATAGGTGAGAGAAGGCGATCAGCAGTGCTCGCACATATAGCAGACCCGCTTATAGTGCATTAGTGCATTAGCTTGCTCATCGGTGCCGCTGTGAGAACAATTTATTATAAAATTATGAGTTAGAATCGCTAATATGCATATATTAGGAGTTAAATCTTACTGTCTAAATTGGTTATTCAGATCAACTACATAAATGCATGATTAAAATTTACAGCTGTACCACGAACAAACTACAAGCTATAATACATGTACCACACAGTCAATCAAATCAAGAAAGTAGAAATCTCAACTAATACCTCACTACAACATTGAAATGCTCGACTAACGCAGAACCCATACAATAACCTACACAAACCAGAGATCTCTGCAAAGCAAATCAGCAACAAAGTCTTTAAGCTCAACGTCGACAGTCTCAGCATCTGTGAAATCATCTACCCAAAAAGCGCCTTATATCGAAGCTTCGAATCCCGCTTTTTTCAACTCTATAGTTATACAAAACAATCCACGCCATCCTCATTCCAAAGCCAAACAAAATCTTTTTAAACCTAAGAAGAATGATTATTCACAATAACTGAAGCAGCATCAACAAGATCATGGGAAATGGAATCATCAATGGAACGAACACCTTGAGCAAAGTTAGAAGGGGCTCTCAGCAGCGCATTCACCTTTCTAGTCAGACCTTTTTTATTCAGGTTGGCACACTGTTGCCCTCATGCTTTCAACCGCGCTGCAATTTCCTGCTTGGTGGTCTTTGCACGGACTTTAGAGATGGCTTTTTGTTCTCGGACCTGACCATAAACTTTCATCAACTCAGTAACAGATATGCGCTCTATCCAATCTGTTGTTTTGTTGAAGGAATCGGAAGTCTTGCTTGACACATGCGAATCACTTGCAGTGTGGCATCATCTCATGGTGTTATTCGTAAAGCCTAAAGTGGTTTCCGCTGTAATATCATCGACCGGCGCATTCTCTCCCACAACCACAAGATTTGCAGGAAGGTTGAATCGCTCCCCACCAGGCAGATACCTTGCTGCTTGTCGCTCCACAACTTCCAGAAATGATTGGGCTATGAGATTAGCTCGCTTGAGTGATTGCTGGTCAGCATTAGACCTGATAGTATTTGCACAACTTTAGCATACTGAGCTGATTGATCAAAAGGTAGATTGACCAACAGAAACTGAAGTCCCACAACAAACGAGGAATGCTAATCAACTCTTTCAACTTGTCGACCATGTAAGCAAGAATTGGGCAGCTTTTCAAATTTTTCAAGCCGGAGCGCCTGTACAAACATTTCCTCCAAGGACCAGTGAGACATTTCCCAAAGAGACCACATACAACCAATTGACACTGCGTTGATGCCAAATTTAAATCATTTGCTTTCTATAGGAAAGACTCTGATTGCAGAAGCTCACAAAATACTCGGTTAGCACATCTCTCAAGTAATACAAATTCGCAGCTAACTCAAACAAAACATGGAACCTATTACCTATATATCTCAGAAGCAATTTGGAATCTACACCTTTGATTTGTAAGAAATTCCTAAAGCCAATTGAATCTCCTTTCTGTTCATATCGCATCTTATGTACACTTGGTATAATTTTTGCGCAAGCAGGGTTGGCACTATATAACAATGTCTCCGAATTTGTTTCACTTTCTAACTGTTTACACACTTTAATAAACGAAGTAGCAGGGCTATCAAGCGGATGTATATTGCAATTCAAATCGAGGAGGTCATGGCCAACATATTTTTCTAACTCGACAGCAGCCCTATCTCCCATAGTAGAAGAAATTTTTTGCTTGAACTCACCAAGGTAAACCTCAAAGACAAGACTTATGCTTTGCATACTCTCTAGCAACAGATTCTATTGAACTAGTAATACGATGCAAATAATCCTTTGTGGTTCCTCTAGGCAATGTAGCGACATCCAAAAGAAATGACTCAGCTGCCGTATTCACATGAACCTCATTAACATGAGCTGAATTGATAGAGGTTACATCCCAAGCCAGGTTGACATTGTTGGTTGACATGATGGCTTCCGCAGTTTGCAATTTAGATAGCAACCCCATCTCATCAACCATGTTGCAGATAGTTTGTGTACACGGCTGCGGGGAAAGCTCATATTCAAACATTCAAACAAACATCTTTCAAGACAGGAATGTTGTGTAGGGGTCCATGCTTACGTGCACACATGTAAACACTTTTTCTATCAGCCATAGTGTATTTGCCATCTTTTTTTGTTGCACAATGAAGTTTTTTTCTTGAAGTTTACAGATGAAATCTTCATAATGTTTCAGCTCTTCAAGCTCTTGAGCTCGTTTATCAGCAGCTGTCCGTTGCACCTTTATTTCATCTAAAGGGAAGTCCTCGCGCCTAGCATTCTTCAAAGCAGTATTTTCTTTTGTATTTGGCGGGTTTTAACAAGTCGATGACTATTTTTTGTTTTTTCTAGCTTGTGCACCTTCCTTCTTAGTTTAGTGGTAGTTTTAAAAGAATGCATCCACCTTTGTCTATTTGGGCTTCAAGTTTCTTCCAGAAAAGTTGTAGCGCTTCAATTTCTTTCTGTACATTAGATGTGCAGGCCAGACAGTCAATATTTTTTTATTTGCTATGTGGGCAGATGCATTGGAGGGAGTAGAGAAGAGGCAAAAAGATGAAGTGGACAAGGGATCTGCTCCATGTGGAGATGAGCCTACAGCTGAGCTAGGCAGTACATGAATTATAGTAGACATGCACCCTAAAGTTTTGTTAATTCCATTGACTGTCCCCGTATCTTTGAGTATTCACATAGATTTGGCATAAACCTGTTCTACGCTTACAAGAGACACAACTATATTAAATTTTGATTTTAAGTAATCAACGCTAGAGGATTTGTTGACTTTTTTGATGCCTCGACCTTGTTTTGACAGATTGTATTACATGACCATCTTTAATTTCACTACCTTCTATCTAAGTCTCAATTTCATACTTGCCAAGCTCAGCTCTGATTTCTGGTTTCATAATGAAACGAATTCACACTACAAAGTTTTGGAATCAATAAGAGAGAATTCAACAAAGACTGAACTCAGTTGAACACTAATACACTAGACAGCCCTTTGAGAAGTGCCTAAAACAAAAAATTGCACATGACTATCTATATTCTTGTATAGTGCACCCAGCCTACACGAGAGAAGAAATCATCTATGTACTAGGAAAAACTTTAGGTTTACCAGTTACAAATAATGCACAAATCTGGTATCCACATGTTTAAAGGCATTTACCTGGAGATTTGATAGTTTTAGTAGATAGTTATAGTTGTAGTAGATAGTTGTAGTAGATAGTTGGTAGTTGTAGTAGATAGTTGTGTTAACTCTTAGCTTCAGTTAAAGTGGAGTGACAGTTTCAATTTTTGATCTCAGATAAAAAGTTTTTGTGAAGTAAGGGACAATTTCCCATCAATCTCACCTTCACTTGCTGACTCACTACATGAAACTCTGTACCTGTGAATCACTATAATTGCCAACAGGAGATATTCATGTGAATTACTGGTATATTTATCCTCCATTTATGTTCAAACCTTAGCAACAGTTTTAATTGCAATTATTGGGATTGAGGGAGGGCTATAACACCCAAACCGATAGAGAGCTGCTCTGAACTGAGCAATTCGAACTCCAATCGGAAATGTTTTGCTGGACTATTTTTTATGCACTAAGATTATGCAAGTGATATCCAAAAATGAGTGGCACAAATGATTGTCCCTGTGACAACCCTAATCATTTGATTTTATATTGACACATTAACCTTGAAAAATGATGACTAAGTTTAATGATGAGGTAGGGAGTGTCTCCTATGCATACCGAAGGATGCTCTTTTCCCTGGTAGCCCGTCCTTTTCCCTGGTAGTCCGTCCTTTTCCCTGGTAGTCCGTCCTTTTCCCTGATAGCCCGTCATTTTTCCTGTAGCCAAGGTGCGCGCCTCTGTACTTTCATTTATAGGTCAACAGTTTTTTTTCTGTAGTGTTGCTTAATATGCAACCTTTTATGATACTATAATTGCTAAGATTTTGTTCAGACATGGTTTTTAATTCTTGATTGGTTTTTGGGAAAAACATGACAAGTTTTTAGTTTTTGCAAAGGTCAGGGATCATCCGTAGGCGCAAACCTGTTGTCTGATCTGATAATCAGTTTGTCATAAATGCGGGTTAGAGTCGAGGATTTCCTTTTTTAAGAGAAGCTACAACAACAGATTGTGTTTGTGTATTTCGCCTCTAGGCTAGGCTCATATCTATGTCATCAATGAGATATTGAAAGCTAGAGTTTTACACCGCGGCAGGTTATATATTACACATTGGTCTAGTAAAATTCCTATTTCGATCCCCTCACACCACCACACATGAAACTAGTGGGGCATTTTAAAATGGCATGTACTATCATATGAAAATTTATCAAGAGATTGTCTCTGTCTGAGAGTCTTTTTGTTAGCTGTTACCGCTTTGTTAGCTTGTCTAACTCGTTTCTCATCTGCTCCTACAGCATAGGTCAAATGATCGCTGCCAACTGATAATCCCATAGCTGTGAACAAGGTAGCGATACCTTTCTCTCCATCATTGAAACCAACTGTTGCTACAGAAACACCAAGTCGGAGTCGCCTAGCTCCACTAACCTCTTTGGGGACTCGTTCCCACATGACGTGGTGGAAATGCTTCATTTGCATTTTGTGTACCACCATGTACACACTTTTCTAACAAGTCACTTGACGTCAAATACAGGCTTTATAAGCTCGCATAAAAATGGAGGTAGACGGTGTTCGTTAGCTTTTTCCAAATCACGATGACCAAGCTGGGCATTGACTGTAATTCCCAGCCCTGTGATGGAAGATGTCCCAAATACTTTTCTTCATATCATCAATGTTGTTATTTTCCCGTACAGCTGCACCAAAATATCCCTAAATACGTTTTATTTCTTCTTTGGTTAGTCGTCCTGCACCACCTATGCCTGTCAACCGTTTTTCCCCTCTGGACTTGTTGACTGTAGTCTAGTGAAGTCTATTTCCATATTTATCGATGATAAACACTCGAGATCTATCATCGCTTACTAGATTCAGTAATGGCTTCCCCATTCGTTTTTGAGTATACCCAGTACATTCTAGCTTCGCTATTGTCATAGCGCCATATACATTAGTATCACATACCGATTTATACGCTTTGCTGTCTCCATCACCCAAGTATTTGGTATAACGAAGAGAATGTCGCTCCTCACTTCTTTGAAAAATTGCAACTGCACCGCCTGCCTCCATTGCACCAGACGACCATGTGTGGTTGATAGCACAATCAGTATGATTTGCAACAGTTGAGTTTGATGGCGTCGCACTTCAGTGTCAAGTACTTTGCTGCCTTCGTGTTGCCCTAATACTGACACTACAGTAACAATACCATTTTTGCTAGTAAAGCCTCTTTGTTGCCATGTCCCATCAACTGAGACAGCAATGCCATTATTCTGAGCAAGGTCTCTTGCTTCTGAGGCAGCTTGCTTTGAAAATAGAATGGCACATTCTTCATCAGCGAGTGTTATCTCATCAATTTGATCCTGATATGGGGTAGCTGTACAGGGCTTGGGCAAATCTAAATAGGCAGCAAGTCTCTAAGACTCAGCATGATGTCCCCCAATAGATGTAAAACGGCTGCAGTGTACCTTCCGTTGATTTCATATAGGCGCTTGGATCCTACCAAAATTATCAATGCTCTATAGGTTTTAAGTAGACTCAGAGCCAAAATAATGTGCTACAACTAGTACTTCACTATCTGACATTATTTATAAATCACATCTGACTCTTACAACTCGCCTTCCATCGATTAGATAAATCCTGTTTCTCGTCCCTCTCACAACTCTGGCAAGTAGCAAGCAATCTCTGTGCCAGGCCTCCAACACTCTTCACAGATACTGTCAAACTCCCATAGCATGGTGGACACTTGAACTTGCCAATCAATATCAGTGACCTCTCAAGGTCTTTTTGTTTACAAATTTTCACTTAGACATTGGTTGATAGAAAGTCTCATGGACCAATCACCATCCATCTTAGAGGAAAACTAAGACCATGATGTAAGACTAGACAACTTCAGGATTCCATTAATAACCTATTTATTGTCATTGCTTCATAGGATCTGAAGATAATTGAGGCTAAAATACTCTTATATATTGTTGATTTAGACCATTTTTAGCAAATTATTTGGAAATAGGGTGTTATTAGATGCCATTCTGTGGGAATATGAGAAAGGTATGGCAGTTCCAATCTACACCATCTTGTTCCCCACACTTGAAAATACTGAAAACTTGAAAAAACTAAATTTGAAAAATTCTTGGTAAATCCTTCATTTTCACTAGACCTCCTACCTTAATCAGTACTTAGCCCCTGGGTGTTTAGCAGGTTTTACTGTAAAACCTAATCTGCTGTTTTCAATTCCAAGACTCGACTAAGTTAACATGGGCATGGGTAGTTACCTCCACCAGCTTGGCCACCCTCCAACTCTCTGGCAGAGAGATCACATACAATTATGTTCAAATGTTGTTTAATTTGCATATATGCTGTTTTGCTACAGTTGAAGTATGCCATTATATATTTAGGCTTGCAACTAAAACAAACCAGTTATTATACCTGGATGACTGGGCTGTATGTTGCAGGATTACCTGTGTAAAACCTTGCAATAGCTTGGTAGAGTCTTTCGTCGTGATATATAGGAATTGGACATTGCTGAATCTCTGCTACCCTATCAGCTATATATATGAGTTGATCTTTGATCTTGGAGGTAGACCTGGCTATTATATGTAAGTATGGAGCCTCCACTAAGCTTTAAACATCGTACCTGTAGTAAAAGTGCAAGTTGTTTCATAGGCCTGCATAAGTACAGTTCGAATTTAGACTTGCATGTATATCTATTGTTTATGCACAATTAGGCAGCTTTATTTTGTATAAACTGTATCTAACTTGCCTATTACGGTGATGGGTAGGAAGCCAGACTCTGTTACAACCTAACCTAGTCCCCTCCCATATCTTATTTCCCTCCCCCTTGAACTTAAATGGGCTGCCAAAGAGTGTGAGACCTGCCATAGTGTCAGCTTACCCTTTCTCTGTTGATGTTAGGTACATCGCTGGGTTATAGGCAAACCAAACAGCAATGAGATAATGAGAATGCCCTACAAGGAATTAGTACATCTATTTAATAGTTATTATGCTGCAGAATTAGGAAACAAAATGATTGCCAATAGCAGTTCTCATACTGGGCAAAATATCAAACTTTTAATGTTCTAGTAGGCTAGATATAGGCTTACATCTGAGGCAGGGCCTACAAGATAATAACCTCCAATATCACTGTGGTCATGCCAAAACACCTTGTGGTCAGTTGTCTCAGCATCCAGCACTTTCTCTCCCGAGTCTGAAGAGAGAATCCATCTGTGTGAAACATTCTATAAATTAACGTGCAAGATATTGTGAAAGAAGTGGTACTGGACTACGTATGTTTAGTCTAAGTTGCTAGAATAACTATAGTCTTATCGGGTGCGTTTGACACTAGTCACTCACCATTGCGTTTTTCTAATATTTCCTGGCAGCTCTTCACAGTCAAAGTTTCAATATCTGTGGTTCTTAATAGCCCTCTCGCTGCCATATTTTTGAGGTGCGCCTTCCTGATATTGAGCAAGCTGATAACACTGCCTGTCAGCACTCGGTTCTCAGCTTCTTCATTTCTGTAGACCACCAAGCTAATAAGACAAATTGCCCAGCATTGAGGTTTGAATCATTTAGTTTGTCTGAAAGTTGTTCCTCATTGAATGAGTAAATCCACCTTCAACAGAGGAAAAGTTCATTTTATATTGGGGAGTCAACAGTGGTCAAATTCATTACAGTCTTCAAGCTAGTTGATGCAGCCGCGCTACCATGTAAGCATCACATTACTCCTGCTCACCATAGCAAAAACTAGCAAACCTATAGTCCGCAAATTCTTCCTCATTGTTAGTTAAGAGGAACATTGCTCTGATGTAGCTGACTAAACAAAATGGTGATGGCTTTCGCTCTCTCCTTTCGATGTCTGACCAACTAGGCGGCTTTATTTTGGTTAAACTGTATCTAACTTGTCTATTACGGTGATGGGTAGGAAGCCAGACTCTGTTACAACCTAACCTAGTCCCCTCCCATATCTTATTTCGCTCTCCCCTTAAACTAAAATGGGCTGCTCAAGAGTGTGAGACCTGCCATAGTGTCAGCTTACCCTTTCTCTGTTGATGTTAGGTACATTGCTAGGCTATAGGCAAACCAAACAGTAATGAGATAATGGGAATGCCCTACAAGGAATTAGTACATCTATTTAACCTTTTAAGTCCTATACAAATAAGGTACCAGAGTCCTGAGCACTAAATTGAATAACGGACAGTGGTTCATGCAAACTGCCTTTAAAACAGTTCTAGTGGGCCTATCCTCAAAATTCAAAGACCTAGATGTTAAGAACAAACTTTTCTGTGTTTTTTTATCAATTTTTTTGAAAAAATAGATTATTTCTTGGTTATTTTTGTATTCCAAAAGGAGATGTTATTATTTCCATCCAAATATGTTTACTATACAATATTTTAGTCCTTGTGGTAATAATATTCACATAAATTAGGTATATGACAAGGCTAGTTGTTGTATGATTGTTAATCTTGTGCCTATCTCAGGTCCAAAACTTTGCCTTTGTATGGTAAATTGCAAAGCAATTTTTGATGCATAATCCTGGCTTTGAAGGGCAATATGTACGTTGTGTTGATACATCACGACGTTGACCTTTTCCGTAGCACACTCTACATCTTTTTCTGAGTATGCGGCCAGTGTCCTCTGATCGCTCAAATTCAGATATAAAATGCCTCTCTGTCAAACGGCAAACATGCTCGTTTCTTACAACCTCTGGATCTGAGTAGATGTCATCAGGAAATAGAAAGCTGGAAATGAGTTTTATTTGAAACTCCTAGTATATCATTTTACCACCATCTTTCTTATACAAAACATGCCCATTCAGCTGCGCCTTTTGCATTAGGTGAAATGCTAGCTTCCTGTATCATTTTCTGCTCTTCCTTACACAAGTGTATGGCTCAAGCAACTGAAAAATTGAGTCTATACATGTACATACTACTCCTTTCTATATACACAAATTTGCACAACATAAAATTTGAGAGCAATCAAATTACTTTCTGTGTTGCCTGCAATGTATGTTGTTCCAGTATCATGTGCATATTTTCATGACATTTAAGAGGGCAGACAACTTATGTCCCTACATTCGTTGCTTATTTATTTATCTACCTTGTACAATGTACAATGTTATCCTATACGAGGAGGGTAGTCAGCACATGGACATCCTTTTTGTCTCTGTATTTGATGATCGAAATGTCACCATCATCATTTTTCACAGCTTTGGCTTCTCCAGCCGGTACACTATACAAGAAAGATACATACAAATGTAAATATAACCTAGATAACATGCAATGTATCAAGGGTACATAGTAAAAAGCTAGAAAGCTGATAAACATAAATGAATAGGGAACAGTACATTTCAACATTTTGACTTCTGCCTTTGGCTGGAAAGGTTGTGTAAATGCATTATACTTGTCTTTCTACATCTACATGTGTTGGACTAACTGCTATGATGATAACAACGTGTAGCCTTTCTACACACTCATATACTGCTCGAAGACTTACTCTTGAAGCTTCAGAGATCCTGGAATTCCATTGGATCGAATGGTGCCAGTGATGAACGTCTTCCTTTGAAGAAGGAAAGAAGCTAATGGGATGCTGGTATAGTAACTATCCGCATACAGTTTGTGAGCCTCATCTAGCAGTGGCAGCATCAGCCATATAACAATTTTTTCGGATGACAACATTTGTTGGGCTTGAACAGGGAGGTCTTGGGTCATCTGACGTGCCGGATCTTCAGCTCCAGTGTAAATACAAAGCCTGAATGTATAACCTGTCTGAGACTCACAAACCGAATACAGTTCTATTCCAAACCTTGCACGTTTCAGAGGAAGGTACTGCCGAAATAACAATCGACCTTTCCAGAGCAGCAGACTTTCATCAATGGAAATTTCTGCATCTGGCTTATAGGCAGACTCAAAAGCTTTGGACAGATGATCTATGAGTGGCCTAACCTTATAAAGTCTGTCTCTCCGGATCATCATTGGCGGGCTGACGGTCATTGTCATTGAAGTGGATAAATTTTAAAATTTCCATAAAATGATCTCGACTCATAATCGCACTAAAGATTGGTGTGCTCAACATAGTGTCAGTGCTCCAGTAGTAACGTATTCTGGGCTTGTGGATAATTCCCATCAAGAACATCAAACCTAGAAATTGTGCATATTGGATGCCACAATCTGGTAAAGGATCGAGAGCCTGCATTGGGATTGTCTCTCTGCATCTGGTGAGCAATGTGTTGGTCTGAAAAACAATGTACTGTAAGATCTCATCATCCATGAATTTATCAAATTAGTCACTTGGCTCTTTCAAACGATTGGCAGCTACTTGTTGACAAATGAAAACAATTTTTTCATCACCTGTTGGAATAGTCCCTTGTGGATCCACATAGTGGCAGCAGCAGCTATATGAAAATTTTCTCAGATGACAACATTTGTTGGGCTTGTACAGGGAGGTCTTGGTTCATTTGACAGCCCCAGTGTAAACACGGAACCTGAACGTATAGCCTGTCCCAGACTCACAAACAGAATACAGTTTTATTCCAAACCTTGCACGTTTCAGAAGAAGGTACTGCAGAAACAACAACCAACCTTTCCAAAGCAGCAGACTTTCATTAATAGATATTTCTGCATCCGGCTTATAGGCAGACTCAAACGTTTTGGAAAGATGATCTATGAGTGGCCGAATCTTATAAAGTCTCTCTCCGGATCATCATTGGCGGGCTGACGGTCATTGTCATTGAAGTGGATGAACTTTAGAATTCCCATGAAACGATCTCGAATCATAATTGCACTAAAAATTGGTGTACTCAACATAGGGTCAGTGCTCCAGTAGTCTCCTATTCTAGGCTGGTGGATAGTTCCCATCAAGAACATCAAACCTAGAAATTGCTTCAATTCCGTTGTGCTTATTTGATGCCACAATCTGATAAAGGATCGAGAGCCTGCATCGGGATTGTCTTTCTGCATCTGGCCAGCAAATGTGTTGGTCTGAATAACGATATGCTGTAAGATCTCATCATCCATGAATTTATAAAAGTAGTCACTTGGCTCTTTCAAATGGTTGGCTGCTACTTGCTGACAAGCAAATGCATTGTTTTTAGCACCTGTTGAAACTGTCCCTTGTGCAGCATCATCCCAGTGGTAGCCATGGTACTGCTGTGAAGCAAAATTTGGCACTAGACTGGGTCGACCTCTGCGGCACCTATACAAGAAGTTCTTCTTGGTGAACGTGATCGACTTCTCATCATCATCATAGCAGTCTGTCGGTTCGACAATGACTGTCTTCACTTTGGTCTGATCAACTGTCTCCAACCGTCTCTATCTTTGGCTTTTCTCTGCCAACCAGTTCTGTCCATGTCCAGCTTCTTCATGTTTCTTTTCACAGCATCTTTGAATCGCAACCTTGGACGTCCTTGGTTCCGCTTTCCTTCACTGAGTTGAGAGTAAAGAAGCTGTCTGGGTAGGCGCTCATACTCCATTCTCTCCACATGACCAAGCCATCTTAGATTCATTTGTATCAGAATAGATTTGAGTGGTGGTATACCTGCCCTCTTCAATACCTCATCATTGGTGATCTTATCCATCCATGAGATACCCATTATAAATCGGAGATGCCGCATCACATATGCTTGCAGCTTGCCTGCTTGCACACTGTACACGGTCCACCATACAAAAGAGCAGCCAAAACGGTTGCTCGATAAACCTGACACTTTACTTTGATTGGTACATGGTGATTATTCCAGAGTCTTGTTCTCAAGTTTCCAAACACTGCGCTTGCATTCCCCATCCTCAGTGCAATTTCACTTTTCAGTTTAGCATTCTCAGCAACAGTACTTCCTAGATATTTGAAAGTTTTACACTGCACAAGAGGTTCTCCATCAATTGTAACAATATCAGGTTGGCACACCTCGCTTAGGAACTTGGGAGGCTGGAAGAGACATTCAGTCTTTTTTATGTTTATTTTAAGACTGAACTGTCTTGCAGCCTCTGTGAACCTGTTCACTAGAGATTGTATATCCTCAGGGCGATGAGCTACCAGGGCACTATCATCTGCGAAAAGGAGATCTCGCACCAGTTTTGTAGTTGTTTTGTTCTTAGATTTGAAGTGGGAGACATTGAACAGGTCTGCTTCTTTCCGTGTTTGAATATACACCCCTTCAGAGCTTTCTTTGAAGGCAACTTCCAGCATAGCTGACAGATAGACTTCTACACTCTACAATATTCAATTTTAGGTGCAGATTGATATAACCTACAATGTATATTGAATATCTGTATTTCTTTCTACATGCTTAGATTCTATATTATGAACTTCTGTCTACATGCTCATATATGTATGTACATGCAAAGTATAAAACCTGGATGTTACAGCAATAGCATTGTCATAAAATTTCTTCACAAGACCAGTATTTGTCACCAAGACTGGTCTAGTGAAATATTTATGTTACAGTCTCCTAGTCTTCTCCTATTTCAAGCTATATATATTTTATTACACTTCAAAAACTCGTTGGTCAACCTACATGTCCTAAAACATGAACTAAGTATTGTTCTAGAAAATGCAATGTCAAATATGTGTGAGAGTACATTTATACCTTGGGCATCACATCTGACTGAGTAGATATAGGGGATATAAACTTCTTGCTTGATGAAAGTTGATTTCCTCATCAGAACTAAGGGCTCCTTCATCAGCTGCCCTATTACTTGTTTTTCTTTGCAATAAACCCAAAGGTAAGTCATCTTCAGATTCAGATTCACCAGAAAAGTGGTAATGGCTAGAGTCATCCAAATCATAAAAACATCGGAGGAGTTCAGAAATCGTGGCATGTTGAGTGTATTAGGTATAAAAGGGCCGGATATAGGCTCATCTTGTAGAGTGAAACTCCCACATGACCGCCAGGGCTGAAAGCATGACTGAGTCATTATAGGACTTAGAAGGTGAATAGTTATTACTGCAGAAGTAGGAAACACAATTATTGTCAATAGCAGTTCTCATACTTGGCAAACTATCAAACTTTTAAGATTCTAGTAGGCTAGATATAGGCTTACCTCTGATGCAGGGCCTACAAGATAATTACCTCCAGTATCACTGTGGTCATGCCAAAACACCATGTGGTCAGTTGTCTCAGCATCCATCACTTTCTCTCGGAGTCTGAAGAAAGAATCCACCTGTGTGAAACTTTCTTTAAATTAACGTGTAAGATATTGTGAAAGAAGTGGTACTGGATTACGTATGTTTAGTCTAGGTTGCTAGAATAACTATAGTCTTAACGAGTGCGTCTGATACTAGCCACTTACCATTGCGTTTTTCTAATATCTCCTGGCAGCTCTTCACAGTCAAAGTTTCAAAATCTGTGGTTCTTAATAGCCCTCTCACTGACATCTTTTAGACGTGCGCCTTCCTGATATTGAGCAAACTGATAACACTGTCTGTCACCACTCGGTTCTCAGCTTCTCCATTTCTGTAAACCACCAGGGTAATAGGACAAATTGCCCTCCCAATGTTAATCTCTCCCTCGACTATAAGGTCATCTCTGTATTTAGCTTAAGTTGAACAGTTAGAACTATTCAAAGCAGCAATAGAAAGCTTCTGCCAATGCTTATAGTATAGCTATTTCTCAATGTTTCTGGACTGTGCTGTGAGAGAATTCAATAACTATGCAAAACAAAGACTTACTTTACCTACCATTGTGTTTTTCCAATTTTTATTGGCAGCTCTTCACAGTCAAAGTTTCAACATCTGTGGTTCTTGGTAGCTCTCTCGCTGCCGTTTTTTGTGGTGCGCCTTCCTGATATTGAGCAAGCTGATAACACTGCCTGTCAACACTCGGTTCTCAGCTTCTCTATTTCTGTAAACCACCAAACTAATACGACTAATTGCCCTCTCAATGTCAAGCTCTCCCTTGATTATTAGCTCATCTCTGTATTTAGCTAAAGTTTAATGGTTAGAAATATTAAAAGCAGCAATAGAATGCTTCTGCCAATGCTTATAGTCTAACTATTTCTCAATGTGTTTGGACTGTGCTGTGAGAAAATTCAATGGCGATACAAAACAAAGACGGTCTCTATGGAGTATAGAGTTCAAGTTTTGAGTGTTTAGCCTATGTAATATGTAACTATGTACATGTGCTGTTTTGCTAAGGTATGCCATTATGTTTACACCTACACCCCACACATAAATGAATCAATATAGGACAAACATAAGTTCAATCTAGGGCCCAAGTGGTGTGCTTGGCTACAGAAAACATTAAATTAGAAAGTTCAGTACAGACACACTTATGGTGATAAGTCAGGTGGCTATTCCAAGCTGAATCAAACGGGTTTCAGACATAGTTCCAGTCCACTAAGGTGACCTGTGATGCACTGGAATGACTGATTGCACTAATTCAGCTTGATGACAGAATCATGATTATCACAGCAGATGCATTCTGGTTGAGTAGGCATATCCTGACACTTTTTGCAAGCACACCATTCATCTGCTGGCTCTACAACATGTTTAGGTAATTATAACAACTACATTTATGTACATGTAAAATGTATGTATAAAAGTGATTTATGACAACACAACTGCAGCTATGTAGGGTAACAGCTGCAGTTTCCAGAGCAGGCTCATGAAATTAAATCAGAATAAGCTCACCCAAGTCATGATGCTCATTTCTCTTATTTTATTTTCTCTTATTTATTATACTCAATTTGGATAATAAAAATTATAACTAACCTACATTAGCAGGCCGATTAAACACTTCATCCATCTTCATATAACCAACTTCAAGGTGAGGTGCTGGTTCAAATCTGAAACAAATATTTTTATATACAGATGCATGTCTACAATATGTAAGATTATATAACAATAAGTGAATCTGTGAAGTGAATATGAATATCAAGTTGTCATGAAGCTTTTCAAGTAGCCTTTTGTAGTTTTGGGAAATTATGAATGGGGTCATGTGGGTTCGTTCGTGTCAACATATTTTTGAGCATGTTGTCTAGAGAATATTTGCAGTGAAACTGAATCTGGAGGTTTTAGCTATGAAATGAAGTCATACCAGACCCTAGCTAGAATAAATATATTTATCTACTTGACCTTTTAAATCCTATAGAAATAGGTACCAGAGTCCTGAGCACTAAATTGAATAACTGATCGTGGTTCATGAAAACTGCCTTTAAAACGGTTCTGTTGGGCCTATCCTCAAAATTCAAAGCCCTGGATGTTAAGAGCAATTTTTTCTACAGGATGGTACTAAGAATACTATATGAAGTTGAGAAAAAACAGGTATTTATTGTGTTTTATATCAACTTTTTGAAAAGATAATTTTTTGCTTTTTTATAATCCAAAAAGAGCTGTTATTTATTTCATACAACATTGTTTATTATACAATATTTGAGTTCATACAGTAATAATATTTATATAAATTAGGTGTATGACAGGCTAGTTGTATGATTGTCGATTTTGTGCCTATCTTAGGTCCAGAACTGCTTTTGTATGGTAAATTTTTAATGCACAATCCTGACTTTGATGAGCAATAAGTACATTCTGTTGATACATCGCGACGGTGACCTTTTCTGTAGCGCACTCGACATTTTTTTCAACCAGTGTCCTCTGATCGCTCGCATTCGGATAGAAAATGCCTCTGTCAAACGGCAAACGTGCCCGTTTCTTACAACATCAGGAAAGAGAAGGCTGGAAAATAAGTTTTTTCTTATATAAAACATGCCCATTCACCTGTGCCTTTTGCATTATGTGAAATGCTAGCTTCCTGTACCATTTTCTACTGTATCTCCCACAAGTGTATGGCTCAAGCAACTAAGGAATTGAGTCTATACATGTACACACTACTCCTTTCTATATACATAAATTTGCACAACGTGAAATCTGAATGCAATCAAATTACTTTCTGCGTTACATGCAAGATATGTTGCTTAAGTATCATGTGCATATTTTCATGACATTCAAGTGGGCAGACTACTTGTGTCCCTTCATTAATTGCCTATTTATTTATCTACTTTGTCCGCAAGATCAACTCCTCCCATATAAGTGTTGTATTTTACTACTGGGAGAGGTTTTGACTTGTCATTGGCCTGTACAATGTTATATGCGTGGAGGGTAGTCAGCACATGGACATCCTTTTTATCTCTGTATTTGATGATCAAAATTTTACCATCATCATTTCTCACAGCTTTGGCTTCCCCAGCAGGTACACTATACAAGTAAGATATATACAAATGTAAGTGTAACTTAGATACAGTCTTGGCCAAAAGTTTAAGACCGCCTGTGCATAACTCAATAAATAACAATGTTTCATTGTTTAAACATATTTAGGCTATATTAGCGTTATACAGTGCGTGTTTACGTTTACAAAACCTCAAAGCAAGAAAGAAATGCAATTTCTGAGTCAGTATTTTGTATGGCTTCCACAGTTTTTGATGACAGCTTCTAAGCGACGAGGCATGCTTTTTTATCAGTTTTTGGCAGTATTCTTTGCTGATGTCTGTCACCCAAACTGCCTTTATTGTCTCTACCATTTCTTTTGCACATGATGGTTGTTTCTCTGCAACTTTGTTCTTTGATTCATTTGAAAACAGCACTTTAGACCACTCTTCAGCCGTCCAGCTCTGGTAACGTTGAGCAAAGTCCATGCGTTTCTTTCTCATAGCTGGAGTTAGTCGAGGTTTCGCAGCAGGTTTCCTTGACTTCAGCTTAAACTTATCACTAAGTCTACGTGAAACTGTTCTCTCACTCACTGAACAACCAGCATGAAGCAGGCTAGCCCGGATTTTCTTGCTTAAGCTGGTAGGAGACCGTGCACAGATACGTCTCATCATGGTATCATCTCTTTCACTGGTCACTCTTGGACGTCCACTTCTCTTTCTGTCACTGTGTTGTTTTGCTTCCTTTATCGACTCAATGCCTCTTGAACAGCTGTTTTGCTCACTTGAAACTTTTCTGCTAGTCTTCTTTGCGAGAATCCAACACTTGCTAAGGCTACTAATTGTGCTCTAGAAGCAATTGAGAGAGATAGTTTACGTCCCATTTTCATGAAAATCAGCTCACAAATGGTGGAGTCAAGCATGACAAAAAGCATGACACAATGGTAAATTTACAATGGTAAATTCACAGTGGTTAATGTTTATGCTTATTCAAAAGAAAATCCCATCAGATTCTATTATTCTTGCTATTAACTGGAATGTAGGAATTTGGTGCATGAAACAATGGGCGGTCTTAAACTTTTGGCCAAGACTGTAAAATGCAATGGAAGAAGGGCAATATGAGACAACTAAAAAGCTAGAAAGCCGACACTTTGGAAATGGATAGCAAACAGTAAAATATGTGCCAGAGTATATTTATACCTGGGGCATCAACATCTGACTGATTAGACATAGGCTATGAACTTCGTAGCAGAAGACGGGGCATGTTGAGTTTTCAAATGGTTTAAAAAGTATACAGTCAGGATCGATGGAATCATATTGCTGGATTGAATCTAATGGACACATGTGGCACATATTTTTCAATTTCTCAACCATGCATAAAGAGGAGATATTGCCTATACATTTGCTGCATCTGCAATGGCAGCTTTTACTTTAGGTTTGGGGGTGAGGAGCGGAATCTCTCTGTGCTCCTCTCCTGATAATTTTTACCCTTTGCTTTTGGGTTTGTTGACAGCTCTTTTGCTGTGCTGCTCTGGTATACTACAGTTCAGGAAAGCAATAACTGGTTTTGCAGTGGTTTCTCAACTCATGCTTACTGGAAAGTCTTTCTGCTTACACTATAGCAAGTGTAACAGAAGAGCGTAACTTCTGATTACCATCTTATTTGAAAACAACTCTTTCATTTATTCACTAGAAGAGGATTACCTGTTTACAATGAATGGCGGCAGACACTGCGGGCTTTCATAATAAACCAATGTGCCTATTGGAATTTTGAACATAATTGGGCGCTCAGTAGGGCATAGAAGGGAGTGAAATCTTTCATGGGCCATTCCATGGGGACTGATCAAATTTGCGTGCTGGCCCGACTCAGATTCTTTTGAAAATTTGCAGGTTGAAAGAGCACCCTTGAATTAGCGGGAAATCACCAATTTTTTTTCTATTTGACCCCTGTGGTTCCGGCAGCAGCTCGTTGAAAAGTGGGAAAATGTAGTGGGGACAACTCCAAATTGAATTTTTTGAAATTTCTAAACATTCAAATTATTACTGTGGCCACTGTATGATACTTAGAGCTGTAATTTTTGTTGCATAGATACTTTTATATATGTGCTTCAGTTTCATTACTCATTCAAGCCTGTATGGTCAACATATTGAGGGTCAGAGGTCACCGAAAACGCCTCTCGGGGCTAGTTTGACCCAAATTCACTGAAAATCGACCAAATAGACAGTGCTGGATCTGATGAAAAAAAGGTTGATATACAATAACTAAGTATTGAAGATGCTCAATACAAGGATAAATGAATTTTTGAGAATAAAAAACACTTTGCAGACTAAACCATATGGCGACAGCGGCTCAAATTCAACATGGCCGTCGTCCGAGTTGGCGTTTTGGGGCGTTATTCAAGGCTAAATCTACTAAACTTAGTAGTGAAAATTAATGGTGAAAATGTTGCTATATGTACAATTCACACCTGTAGAGTCCATTTCTGCAATAAAAACTTTGTATTTTTGGGTCTAAAAGGCCGAATTCTCAGATTCAAATTTTACATATATTCGCTATAATATAGTGACGACATAACCATGCAGTTAATTGGCTATGGCCATAGAAGTCAGTCAATACTTAATTTGAGGTACAATTTGCGACTTGGCCTGGTTATACAACCTTATTGGTGAAGAAAAATGGGTAAAATCCTTTTTAATAGCGCAAACATGCAGTTTTGGTAACTTTACCATGACTCGTCCTTTCACACGTTTGTTAAATGAGGTAAGATAGCTAATCTAAGCAGTATTTCAAGGTGTGACTTATACCAAGTATTGTTTAGTGAAAAAGAAGGTGAAGAAAGTGATGCTCCATGGAACTAAAGCACCTTTAATCAGTGGGTAAGGCTGAGGAGTTAAAGGTTATTTAAACTAGCTCAAGACAAATTTTGGGGTCACCATTAGTTATCAAATTCTAATCAAATGTATACATGTACATGTACATGCATAACTATAGCCACAGCCCTCGAACAATAACTTTTAACAATTTTTATATATATTTACATGTAGCTGACAATTAAACTGGTGTTTGCTAATTAGCTCCAAAAATATCTTTTTGGTCCTATATAAATGACCACAACTAAGGTAAGTGGTGCGACATGCATTAACTTTTAATTAACAGAGTAATCAAAAATATGAATATGGTTTTGTGAGACTTAGTTTAGTTGTACCTAGCAAGTTGAAATTATATTACAAGTGTTCGCTTGTTTCCAAAAGTAATAATGTTTAATGTACTTGCTAGCATCACCTCGCCAAATTTACCGTTCCTTATACCGACAACTTGATTTTCAATCGAGATAGTTTTGACCCTTCGAAAGACAAAACCACTTATCTGAAAAAATTATGCTCAGTGAATAAAAGAAGAGCAGATCTCACCTTTCTAAGTGCAGACAACCATATTGACCTGGACATAATAATTGTTATACTATGGACTGCTGAAATTCAATCTTTTCTAATAAATACTGTACAACACTTATACACCGGAAAAGGAACTATTCACATATCATGAACAAAAAATATTTTTGAAGCTAATTAGTAAAGACTGGTTTAATTGTAAGCTAAATACAGTCATGTATATATTATGTATGTTTGTCAAAACTATTGTTTGTGGGCTGTGGCTATAATTTTGCATGTATATTTTTGATTAGAATTTGATAACTAATGGTGACCATAAAAAAAATCCCGAGCTAAAACACCACCTTACCCACTGATTAAAGAAGCCTTAGTTCTATGGAGCTCCATCTTCTTCCCCTTCCTTTTCATTAAACAATACTTGGTTAAATCTGACCTGGAAATACTGCTTAGCTTAGCTATTCTGCCTCATTTAACAAACGTGTGAAAGGAAGAGTAATGGCAAAGTTAACAAAACTGCATGTTTAGGCTAGTAAAACGGATTTCACCCATTTTTCTTCACAAAGTAGGTTGCATAACCAGGCCAAGTCTCAAATTGCACCTTAAATTAAGTCTTGACTGACCTTTATGGCCATAGCCAATTAACTGCATTGGCGATATAGTCACTATATTATAGCGAATGTATGTAAAATCTGAATCTGAGAATTCAGCCTTTTAGACCCAAAAAGACAAAGTTTTTATTGCAGAAATGGAATCTACAGGTGTGAATTGTATATATAGCAACATTTTCAGCATTAATTTTCACTACTAAGTTTAGTAGATTTAGCCTTGAATAACGCCCCAAAACGCCAACTCGGACGACGGCCATGTTGAATTTGAGCCGCTGTCGCCATGCAGTTCATTTTGGAGAGTTTTTTTTGTTCTCAAAAATTCATTTATCCTTGTGTTGAGCACCTCTAATCCTTAGTTATTCTATATCAACCTTCTTTTCATCATATCCAGCAGTGTTTATTTGGTCGATTTTCAGTGAATTTGGGTCAAATTAGCCCCGGGAGGTGTTTTCAGTGACCTCTGACCCTCAATATGTTGACCATACAAGCTTGAATGAGTAGTGAAACTGAAGCACATATATGAAAGTATCTATGTAACAAAAATTACAGCTCTAAGTATCATACAGTGGCCACAGTAATAATTTGAATGTTCAGGAATTTCAAAAAAGTCCATTTGGAGTTGTCCCCACCACATTTTCCCACTTTTCATCGAGCTGCTGCGGGAACCAAAGGGGTCAAATACAAAAATAATTGGTGGCTTCCCACTAATTCAAGGGTGCTCTTTCAACCTGCAAATTTTCAAAAGAATCTGAGTCGGGCCAGCACGCAAATTTGATCAGTCCCCATGGAATGGCCCTCATGCTAATGCTAGGGCCACACTGACGCGAATTTTTGTGCGAATAGCGAATTTTGGCCAAAGGCGAATTCGCAAATTATAATCGAGCGTGCCACACTGCAAAAGCTATAAGCGAATTCGCATTTATTTCACCCAATGAGGGATCAAAAATTATTATCCCCGGTCACGTTTCTCATTCACTGCAGAACTAGAACTCCGAAAAATGTAAAATAAAAATATAATTATTATTTTATTCTTACTTTCATTCGTTTTACACAATTCTTGCAAACGGAAGTAGTCATTTTATTCATCAGTTAAAATAAATATTTTAATATAATAATTTAAACTCATGATTGATTGAAAATCCGTGGCTCTGAACACGTGACAGTAACGTGACAAGTAAAAATTGGCCAATCACAAATTAGCGAGTTGCGAATTAGCTGATTGGTATCAGCGAGTGCGAAATCGCTAATTTATCGCGAATTCGCACAAAATTTGCGATTTGCGAATTCGCCTTTGGCCAAAATTCGCTATTCGCACAAAAAATCGCGTCAGTGTGGCCCTAGCATAATGCCAACGGGGTTTCCAATCTTCTTTTTAGCCTGTGTAGTTTATTAACAATCTAGATGGTCATGGATGTGTACATCTCACAATGTGTACACGTATAATGGGCAAATGTAGTATTAGACATTCTGTTGCTTTTATTCTATTAATATCTTATATCCAGTTTTGATCACTAAAGCAAAACTTCTTGCAATGCATCAATGTGTTTGTACTAATGATGCATTGATAGAACTTTATATTGAATATGTTCCCAGCACTAAAAAGGTATTTCACTGTATGCTAGATTTGAATCCACCCGATGTATTATACTAGGCTAATTACTCTAATACAAGAGACGATCATTTAGTTAAAATCTGTCTCATTGTTTTAGAAAAGATACAAGAGTGGAGATCCTCTCTGTCAAACAACATGGACCATGAACCCGAGCTTCTTGAAAGAATCAATGATGCTGCTTCGGAGACCATGGAAATATCAAAGTTAATATCGGTAAAAGAGTTCATTGCGAGATGGCGTGCTGTTTTGACTTATGATGAGTTGACTCTGCAAGGTATAGATAGTCTACCTTATAAATCTGTCAGCGGAGAGTCGGACTCTATTCCCCGTGAGATATGGGAGGAGTTATTCATTGTTACCAATCCTGTGGAATCTCTCTTCGCTGAGGGTATGGTACCATTCAAGAAAATCAATCCGGAGGATATCCCCTCTGACGTCAGGCTGCAAACAGTCATGAATTCCAGTGAAAACAATCAAATCAAGAAAACCAATTATCGGGCTCATGCCTATTTAGCCGGGATGGTGCTAGAGCATCATTTTAAGCAGGATGAACACTTGTCACACAAATACGCTATCTTACAGTATGAGCGACAGAACGACAACAGAACTGATACAAAGGATACCATTTCTCCTGAGCTCAGAATGACTATTCCTGAAGCAATTATTACAGTCAATATACACAGACCTCAAAGCATGTTCAGAAGAGCCGATGTCAAACGCGGCTATCCCAACGCGCTGGTGCAAATTATAACTCACACGTCATTGGTCCAACTCAGGGATGCAATTAGATGTCCCAAGGATTTTGAAATTCCCGGTGATTTCAGTCTAGCACCAAACGACTCGAATCAATCAAAGCGTGCAAAAGAGATATTCAACTCTGCCTTGTTCTTCATTGAAGATACATTCTATGTTGACAGAAGAAATCTCAGGGCTAAAGACTACAGCCAGCCTATAATTGATTGGCTGAGAAAAAAGGGTCTTACCCAGAACTTCCCCGTCAAGCCGATGAATGCAGTGAAGATGATTGACTTGAAACTGCGGCTGGGCATGCCTTATGTTTACATCCACCAAGGAAACTGTGAGCATGTCATACAGTTTACTGATATACGTTTGATGCATTCTGAAGACTGTCAGTTACTGCCTGCCTACCCACTCCACCTCATGACTGTCCAACCCAGGCTAACAATATGCAATGCCTGTCAGATCCGAGCTGTTAAGTGGATGGTGGCAGGCAGTGCTCTGTCGACATCTGACCCCGCCCACTATTGTGACGTCTGCTATAAAATGCTTCACTATGACTCGGAGGGGAACAAAATATGTGACTTTCAGGCTTATCGGTATACTGACAATGCGTTTGCATCACATTAATCTTGAGTATAAAATTCCAACGTTTTATTTTCATATTGCTTGTTCAAATGTGCTATACATGCACATCAATATGAGCATAATTATCTTGCTTGTGCCCTATATTCTGTACAATTGTAAAAATGACAGATTTGTAATATATTATCACTGCGAAATAATATTACTGTGGAATAGTTGAACCAACGCTTTATTTCACATGTGACTATAACAATGTTAAGTATGGGTTGGGAGAGATGTTCTTTGGCTGAGGGTATGGTATAACCTTCTATTGTCAATCGCTTCTCTTGGAGAGTTTTCTATCTTTGTGTTCATAGATAATGTTGTATTTAGAAGGCAACTCTGTAAAGGATGCACAACTAAAATAAGTACGTTACATCTAAACTGTAAATGTAAATGTAAGGATAGGCGTCTAACCAACCCCAAGGCAGTGAGTGCAATATAATGTAACCAATACACATGTGGTAGTCAGCTAATCAACTACGGTAATCAGGAGAGGACAACCTTATGTTCTAATCAATATACTTGATGAGTCTATCCCATGTGACACACAGTAATATAATAATCGTCATAATAGTGATGGAGTCTCTAGCATGCCTCACTAGTTCTCCTGGTAAATAAATGAGATTTGACAGTCTGCTTTCCATGCACAGCTGGGGACTGAGTCATTGTTGTTTTCTCTTGTCCATGGTTAGCGACCTCAGTTGGGAGCTGACAACTCCCGGGTACTTAGTCTGTTCACAATAGAAATGGCTACAATATACATGCAATACTGGGGGAGTGTACTGTACATACATGTAGGTGTACAATTAATAGCATATGCATGTATTGGCTACAATAGACCTGTAATATTGGGAGAATGGTTATGTATTGTATATATACATAAAATATTGTAGCCAGTGCAATACATAGCGTATGCATGTACAATACATAGCACATATACATGTATGCATGTGTATATATGCGTTATGTATTGTACATGCATATGCTATTAATTGTACACCTACATGTACATGCTATGTACAGTATTGTACATGTACATTGTATATGCTACATTATTGTATGTACAGTATTATACATGTATGTCCTACATTGTAATAAACTGAAACACTGACACAGCATGTGACACAGCAGTATTGGGGTCCTATTATTCCTAAACAATGCCCACCCTAAAGCACAGCTAATAACAACAGTACAGCATGCTATACTTTAGTATTGTAGGATACGCAGTGCAATCCACTAGTGCTAGTAGTAGACACTGTGTATCCTCCACTATAATCATTATTACAGTTACCAGAGATGAATGAGGATACTGTAACCATGGTGATTAGAGAAGTTAGGGAGAAAGACTTCCCCCAGATACATACTCTGATACCAAAGAGTGCAGCAGCATCCAATATGGCAGCACCAGATGTGCCGAGCTCCGAGCAGCTACTCCGTGACTGCCTTCAGTCTCATCCTCCAAAGTTCAACTGCCTAGTCTGTGAGGTGAGAGGAGAGGTCATTGGATACGCTATCTACGCCTACGGTTACTCCACATGGGCTGGTAGAGTACTTGACATAGAGGATTTCTATATACAGGATGGCCATAGAGAAAAGGGAAGACATGATTTGATGAGGCGACTGGTGGAGATAGCAATAAGTAACTGCTGTGTTCGCATGGCATGGCTAGCGTCCCATGATTCTACAGACTTCCAGGAGTGCTGGAGCAAACACGGAGGGGTAGACGTGACTAAACTAGAGAACTGGCATCAGTACAAGTTGGATCAAACCAGCTTCAAAGGTTTCATAGACAAAATTGAGGGTAAATAATGCTCTATCTAGGATGTAGGATAGTGTGAGCACATTCTGTCAAAGAGTAAAAGAGTATGACATTTAGTAGTCTTACTGATAAGTTGGTGTTCCATTGAGTAAATGCACAGTTAGTTAATACACAGGAGAGCTGTACATACATGTATTTTCAGTTAGTATGGTGCCAGGCAATGTGAAATCCTATGTGCAGTTTACCCTATACATGTACATACATCTCTCTTCTATAATATGCTTCCACTGTAACAGAATACAACACAAATTTGCAAAATATATCTGAAAATATTCATTAACTCACATTTTTATAATGTTTATCATGTATGTCCATCACAAAACCCATGGATGCTGTTGCAATGGTCATCCATGGAGGCACAAGCTATTGGTGTAATTTGAAGTTTTTATTCCGAATTTGTTCAGGTTCTAGTTATGTGGTTAATGTACTAGTAGTATGGTGGGACAACTCCCACTATAATGTGCATTTGTGACTTTGATGATGAATTAGGAGGGTGTCTATAGTAGTTAGCTGGATTGTATTGTAAAATGGACGGAAATATAATAATAATTGAACAGAAAATAATAATAATATATGTATTATTTAAATGATAGCTACACTGCTGTATGACTGTCAGTCAGTTATCTGACTAAAACACATCTGATAACACTAAAAGGAATAAGCAGACTGTTGTGCAATAGTAGTGACTAGTTGATCACACCCAAGATGAGGGTGTCCCAATCAAATCAACGGACATATTACTGATGTCAGTTTCTATTCGCTGTGTCTCACAACTCATTTTATCTGTGTTCAGCTCAGCTGAACTTGTTCCAGCCATGATCGGTCCAGCTCGACTCGTGATTGGTTGACTTGGCATAGATATGGGAGACAATGAAGCCTTAGAGGTCTTGCTGTCATTTACTAGTGCATCTGTTCTGCGTATAGATCTGCTGAGCATGACTCGTGTCTTCCTTGGAGTGTTATCACAGGTGGTCTAGTTGATGGAGGAGTGACACAGGGGGCAGGTCTTATACTGGGCGATCTCCTTCTCATACGCACAGTGCTTGCAGGTGCTGCACATCCAGAACTGGTACTCATTCATTTCCCTACCAGATGCTACACACACCAGCTTCTTAGCATCTCTATAAATATGAGAAAGCTGTTGATATGTACACTGTAGAGTAAAACCCAGGAACTACATGTATATTAAGAAGCTAGCAATTCTCTGTGCATCAACCATATTTCATGCTACACCACATGTTATTGAAAAATCTTAGTGTGGGCTAGTATTTTAATAATAAATAGTAATAAAAGACGCATTTCTATTTTTGATTTATTTCCTAATACTTCAATGCTCATCTGAGCATCATCATCAGATGATAAATTCATCCTCTGATGATGATGCTGGGATGAGCATTGAAACATTAAAAAATAAATCATAAATAAAAATGCGTCTTGCATTACTATTTATAACCACATGCTATATATTATAGAAATAGGAAAACTGTCAATAACACAGTAAGAATGCTTTCAGAAGCTATAAATGAATCTCCAGCTGCAATGAGTTTTAAAATTTTTTTATTACAATCACTTACTCGGAGGTCATGCTGTGGTAGTTGAAGGTCATTGGTGATCTGTCTTTAGGACTGTAGCTGAAAAGAGAAAGAACAGGTATAGGCATTAATGGGAACAACCGATTCAATATGTTAGTCTAGTGTTAATGACTTGAGATAAGATACATGTAGCTTGAGCTAATACTACTCACCCACATTATCATATTACAGAACCTCGATATAAAGTTCATAAGTAACTTGAAAAAATGACTTGACTTACTTGATGAATATCTCAAGTGCCAAGTCTCCGTACTCTTCCTTCTCAGTGTCTGAAAGAGCTGGCAGAGTCTCCAGTCTTGTGAAGGACTTGGATGCAGTGGCAAACTGCTTGGATGTTACTCCAATAAGAGCTGTAACAACGCAATACCAGTGTGATGTAATCATGCAATACTAGTGTGATGTAATCATGCAATACTAGTGTGATGTAATCATGCAATACTAGTGTGATGTAATCATGCAATACTAGTGTGATGTAATCATGCAATACCAGTGTGATGTAATCATGCAATACTAGTGTGATGTAATCATGCAATACTAGTGTGATATAATCATGCAATACTAATGTGATTTAACCATGCAATACCAGTGTGATGTAACCATGCAATGCCAGTGTGATGTAACCATGCAATACCAGTGTGATGCGACCATACTATTCTAGTGTTATATAACCATGCAATACTAGTGTGATATTACCATGTTATTCTAGTGTTATATAACCATGCAATAGTAGTGTCGCAATGTATGTAACTATACAACGCTAGTGTGATGTAGACTTATTAAGCTAAGTAAATAACGAATCACTGAGCGTGGTAAAGCAATAGCTAACCTATGAGAGAGTGTATAATCTTCGGGTCCATGATATCTTCATACAAAGTGAGAGCCTGTGACGTGATAAAAGCTTTATCAACGTGACCTTGATGGAGCTGTTTTTGTGCCAGGAGGTAGAAATGATAGGCCTCCGCTCCTCTCCAGGCGTTGTCTATCAGCTTTGTGTCCGACACTGCAGACGAATCTTCTTCCAGTAGTCCAGCGAGAGCAGATAGAGCCTGGAGAATATGTGCACATGTACACGTAGGGCCATGATAAGTATTAGTATTGGAAACATTTCATTATGTTGTTCTAATAATACCTCAATAACTATCCAGTTATTCAGTTATCGAAATATGAGGAGAACAAACAATAGTGAATAGTGTGTCTAGTACTACTTTTTATTACTCGATTATTCACCCATGTGAACATTTTCAAATGTAAGTAATCTAATGATACTAGGCCCAGCATCAAACACTTCACTTCCAATACAGAACATAGTAGAGTATGTCAATAAAACTCATACAATGTGTCTAGTAGTACACATAAGTCAGCATGGAGGGAGACCATTTGATCAAACTATCTACCGGGATCACTAGACTGGATATCTTAGACAACAACTATATGCATAACCAAATGTTTTAGTGATGATACATGATAAACTGACTAGTAATAAAGTCACACACACAGGAAAACACTGAATGGATAGGCGTTGTCTACTCTTGAACAGTAGCGTGAAAGAGAGCATGACTCCAAAATGAGGCACACAGAAATACGCATAGTATGAGAGGATATAGTAGAGCAAAGATTGTAGGGGTGCAGATATGCTAGAGTAGTAAGTACACTCGTCTACAGGAAAAACAATCTGAATACTTCAAACACGATAACAAAGCAAATGAATTCTTCGAGCTGGACAACTGTTAAGACCTGCTTCACCAGACAGCACACAATGCCATAATTGTTACAAATATGACAAGGAAGAGATGGGTGTTGCACATGACACCTACATGTATATGTATGTCATAACGTACTGGAGGAAAGACAACTCTAAGGAACTTACTTCAGCTCCACGTTTGCCTTTGTTCCTAGTTTTAGACTGTTGTTTGATACTCTCATGGTACTGTTCTATAAGTAGAGCCCCCAACACGTACATCTTCTTCAGTCTCTTAGGCTGAGAGGTCCCTGCCTTTGCCTGCTCCTCGGCTAGCTGATTAAATAATCATGGAATAGTAAAAGGCAAACTTACAAATGGGGCATAGTGGTGAAGGTCCCTCCCATTAGAAGGTAAGCAGTTAGTTACATAGGCTAATATCTTATTAAGCTTTAGGCTAACATCAATTGCAAACTATGTAGTGTGAACTCTACTTGTTTCTGAGTTATTTTGTCCCAAAATGAAAGAATCTTTTGTCACGTCGTTCCATTTGTCATATAAAGATATGCCCACTACTACTACTACTGCTTTAGACCATTATCTATAATATTCTTAGAATATTATTCTACAATAGAAGCATGAAATCATAAATCAATTAACTTTTCACGATTACTAACCTTGTACATTAACTTGGCTGCTTCAAGAAACCTGCCAGCTTTCCTGTAGAGCTCAATGGCACTCAGTATCTTCTGCTTACTCAGCAGATGCTTGGCGTAGGTAGCGAGGAGCGAGTCAATCTCCTTGACGTTGTGTTCTTTGGCCAGATCTATGGCCATATTCCATTGGTTGAGCATGACACATGAGTCGATGGCTTTCTTTATCTTGTTACACTGTAGAATATAGAAACAGCTACTAGCACACTGATGACCAACTTCACTCTATATATTATGACATGATATAATCTCATCATAGTAGAGTACGACTTGCTACTTCCATGTGCAAACAGAGTGGTGACGTCTTTACCACACATTTGTCACCAATGAACTCAAGACAATACACAAAACCACTAATGTCATTACACCACACATGGACTGGTGATGTCATCACTATATGGGAGGGTGAAGTTACCTTAGTAAAGGCCTGTACTGCCTGCTCTGCCATACCCACAGATACAAACTGCTGCGCAATGTCTGGCAGCAGTTTGTGGTTCTCTGGAAGAGACTCCATCATCTTCTCCAGACCGTTGTAGTCCTCCAGAACGTAGTAACACTCGGCCAGCCTCTCCTGATTGTTACCTTGCACATAGAACGTCACCGCCTGCTGCCTGTCGTAATGGTACACTTATTAATACATAATTATTGTATCACTCTATTATTGCTTAAGCCGTGCCCCTCTATAATAAAAATTCTCGTAATGAAGTCCTGTAGATGCCCTCCTTATTCCATAACTTATTTTTATGAAGTTTTTGTGATAATAATTATGGTAGAATCTAGAATTTGAGTTACATTAACGGCATTAGGATATCACCATGTCACCGTTCAGTGACATATTCTTGTGGGTCTGCTATATTTTATACAATCACCACTTACCATTTCTGTCGATCAGCATAGTAATTGCCTATCTCATTCCACGCTTCCTCAAGTTGTGTATCGTCTCCCCCAGCTGTGCCTTGCTTAAGGAGTTGCACCACCCTGAACCAGTCACCTAGCTTCTTCCTGAGTGCCACTGCAAGATCTCTACAAAATAATACCACACACTCAGGTATATGATAACAGAGACACCAAAGTGAGCACCCCATTACGCCTGAAGCTGATAGATATGGACAGTGTCACGCTGGTGGAAGATAGAGCTGAGTTACTTATACATGTAGCTGTCAATAGGTTTAAGATTTAATCAGAAAATCCTGGTGAGATGGAAGAACACTTGGGTGTCTAAACTAATATAGCCTTAGTTCTTACTGTCTGTCTAACACCATGCATATACAGCCCTAGCTCCTACCATATTTTGTTTAGCTCAATGTACATGTACTTGCATATAGCTTTAGTTCTTACCGTCTGTCTAACTCAATGTAAATAGCCTCAGCTTCATCATAGAATCCAAAATACGCAGCAACTTCTGCTTGCTTCAATGACTCACTCTGAAAATAAGAGAATTAATTAAATGACACAAGTTCTGGCATGTTTCCAATTAGTCAGGTGGTACACTCAGCCATGTTATGCTATGTTTACGTAGGTACGTCTTACACCCATAACTACATGAACTATTAAAACAAATAGAGGTACATAGGAGAGCTGAATGAGGTGATTGACATTATTAGGAAAGTACCATGGTCGAAACCGAAGGCGTAGCTGGAAGGCCTGATACATTAGCAATGAGTAGTTGCTGGTTTATATGGAGCAATGTTATCAGTCCAGGGCTGATCAACAGTAACATAGTGACTAATATTATATGGCTTATTGGCTAATCACCAAGTTAGGGGTTACAGACAGCTGTGAGAAGTAAACGCACCATGTACATGTAAGCGACCGAGTCAGTCGTATGGTGAAAGCTCTAGAGCAAGTAGAAATACCTGACCAACCAATAATATGCATTCATATAGCCTACACCATTTAGACAACAGAATTGACCAACCTGAAGGTTTCCCAGCCTCTTCACAAACTCAATACCAGGGTAGTCTTTGCACTTGACGAAAGCCGTTTCAGCTACAGGGAACTCCTGCAGTTCCAGAGCAGACTCTGCAAGAAGTCTCCAGAGTCTAGGGTGAGGGTTCTCCTCTATGAACCTCTGGGAGTCCTGCAGACCGACCTTCTCCAGCAGATCTCTGGTATCTCTCAGAGACTGAATGAGCATACAGATACACATAACTACACAGCTAGGACATTGACTGCAAGTTCTCCTCATAATACCAGGTATAATCAGCCTTGCTATATCTTACCTTACTGTGATCCGGGGTGGCTTCCATCACTCTATCAGCACCAGAATATTATGAAGATATAATTGGTAACACAGCACATGGATATTTACTCATTGCCAAATATATTTGAAATGTAAATAATTGACAAAAAGTATATTGTCACAAAGGACAGTGAATTATGTGGTGAATTCTACCGATATCCCATTAGTTCAATGGCATACTAGAACAAACAGAAGAAGGAGACAGCATACACATGTTGTGTATACTCGTATTAGTATATAATACTGATTGATGTAAGGTGGGGTGGATAGAGAAATCAGGACCAAGAAACGATGTCTTGGAGTCAGTCAGTCGGCTAGGAGAAGTACATACCATCTAGAGCCACATTTATCAACCCAAACAAACCTTATCTCTCATATTAATATAAGCACACCCTAATCTCATGGTACTATAAGCACACCTTAACCACATTGTACTATAAGCATATTCTAATCTTGTGGTACTATAAGCATACTCTAATTTCGTGGTACTATAAGCATATCTTCATCTTGCGGTACTATAAACATGCTCTAATCTCTTGGTAGTATAAGCATACCCTAATCTATAAGCATACCTTTATCTCATGTTCGGTTATGTTGTCTTTGGCAGGAGCCTCTGGATCTTTGAGGATCTCATCCAGAAGGACTGACTGAATCTGAAGGTCACTGAACTGGCATATGTATCCACTGGTAGGTATGGGCTCCTGTAGTTTATATAACCATACTATTATACATGCACCACATTAACTTACTGCATTCATAGACTACATTCTATGATAGCAGTATTCCTTGGGCTACTATATTATAGTATTCACTGTTACACTGGCAATTAGCCAATTAAATCAACTGTCAGTCAGTTACAATAGATTAGCACTTCAGGATTGCTGATGTGCCTAATGATAGTACATGGGACTACAAAGACTAAATCAACAACACTACAGACTAGAACTGATAACTTTATCCCACATAAAGCTATTGTACCTCATAATGACAATTAGTACATGGCCTAATTAATATTTCAGAATGTTAGGAGTTTTCTTCTCTTTGCTATAATAAGTAGACAACTCCGAAAAATTGGTGCTGGAATTGCTGGTTTTTCATAGTAGAAGATGAAATCGCTTTAGAGAGGGCTATATTACTTTGTTTGTGCGGCAGTAACAATTTCTAAAAGCCAGTAGTGAAATACACTGATATTATACATACAACACACTGATATCTAGATGAGCTACACTGACCTCTGGCTCCATATTCCTAAACACATACATCCTCGTCTTCTCCATCATGGCGAAGAGCTCAGGGTTATCATCTGCCCACTTCATATCCCAGACATCCTTCCTTTCCTGTTTCAACTGCTCACCGATCACCTCCTTGCCGTTAACATCCATGGTACGCGCCTCAAGGTCAAAGAAGGTCAACACACCTGCTATGTCTATGATAGACAGCCTCCTGTATATGTTATATACACCATAGACATGAAGATGTAGAGAAAGATGTACGAGCCTCGTGTACATGTAGTACTATTACAAACATAACATACATGTATGACGAGTACGATGAATATACATCAATCTATACAATGTACATGTACATATATACGTACGTGGAGTTGGAATTGATAGCCAGTTGATGAGGTCTAGAGGCGAGTGTATATTTACACGTCAAGTTAACTAGAGGTAAAGTATATCGGTGAAGGGCACCCGATTCCCGACCCTGCAATGAGAGACGGTCATACATTGTATTCATCAGTCATATCATGTGTAGGCCTATAATTCAACAGAAATAGGGAGCAAATAGGAGCAAGTAATTCCAAAGTTAGCCCAGTTTTCATGTTCTTATGTAAAAAAGATGAGAATCTATGTCAAGCCAATTTGGAGTTATCGGTTAATGATAGTAAATAGCACAACACTGCAGCATCATACAATAATATGCATTGTGCTATAGCCACTGGGATAGAGTGATACTGCTATGCCATGGTACATGCCAATCACTAGTTTGATGTAGTATGCAGGAGACTGCGATTGCTCCAGAGTTGGTATTGAATGTAGGACCTTATGTTAACTTAAAGTAATGACAACACAGCTCTGGGGAAATAAACGTACTATAGACTGAGTTCCATGACTTACAATAATGAGGGTGTTCTCTGAGGCACAGACACAGCAGATGGGGTCATTAGTTTCAGCAAACGCCTGGTTGAAGTCAATTGTGTCCGAGGTGGAGTTAGAGGGGATATCGTCTATGTGAAACAGCCTTTAGAATACAGAATACAGCTATGTGAAACAGCCTTTAGAATATACAGTGAGGCTATGTGAAACAGACTTTAGAACATAAAGTAGAGCTATGTGAAGCAGCCTTTAGAATATACCTTATAACTGTGTATTACAGACTTGAGAATATACAGTATAGCGTTAATAAACCTATATGAGTACACCTAAAAGCATGTATGCCTACACCCGACATGACTCGGCAGTTTTGAATAATCATTATAAATGTGGTTTGCTGCTAGTAGTAGTAGTAACCACTCACTTCTCCATTCCAGCTTTACGTTTGCCTGAGATCTCAATGTTGACTAATTTTTTAGGATTCTTAAACTGCCATGTATAGAAGGCTTCTCGAGACGCCACCACCACATGTGTCTTTGTCATAGCAAGGAATACTGGCTCCATCTCTATGTATTTGGCTTCTATGATTGTACCAATGCTGTTATACAGCTGCAGTGAGTACTACAACATAACAGTTCTATATGCACAATAATTATATCTACATGTCGTAAAAGGAAGTCAATGTGAGAAATGCGATCATGTATGTAATTCTAGCACCGCCCACAAAAGCAGTTGATTTTATATAATACAATACGGTACCAGCGCACAAATTAAATTACACTATTCAACTATATACTGTACATTTAATAATAATTCTTGTGGGGAGAAGAGATACATTTTAGAGGACATTCTGTATCTTCTACTCTACTATCATTCAGCCAATGAGAGTCTACATATAACTGTTTAGGTATATATACTATGTTGATACCTTGGTCAGTCATGGTTTACTGAATAGAAACACTCCAGTATATTAATAACAATATATAATAGAGTCACCAACCTGGCCGACCTCTTCGTCTACTCTGGAAGCGACGCAGCAGTAATCTCCACATGCAGAGATACAGAGCAGGTTCTTAACATACTTCATTACTTTCTACAATGTACACGGACACATACTACAGAGTGTACATGTGCTACTACAGTGTATACACGTGTAACTACAATGTACACGGACACATACTACAGAGTGTGCATGTGTTACTACAGTGCATACACATGTTACTACAGTGTATACATGTGTTGTTACGATGCATACATGTAAAACTACAGTGTATACATATGTTACTACAGTGTATACATGTGTTACTACAATGTATACAAGTGTTGCTACAGTGTACACATGTGTTGTTACAATGTATACACGTGTTACTTAAGTGTATACATGTGTTACTACAGTGTATACATGGCTTGCCACTGACCCACCTCATCATTCTTGATATCCCAGAAGAGGATAGTCGTATCACTTCTATCTGGTCGTGTGAAGGAGTAGACCACTGTGTTACTAAAATACCCCCACTGTAAACATACAGAAAGTAGAGTTAGAGCACATGTCTACTGAAGACGAACCAATCAACCAATCACTAGCAAGTCCATAAATACATGTATTTCAGCTTTTATAGAACAAGAATGAGCAGCCAGGACTACTAGAAAATTATATGATTGGGAACGATTGAGCAAATACTATGAATTGATTTTTGAAATTTATTTGGGTTATCTCTCTAATTTAAAACTTGGTTTTTATTTTATAATAGTAAGAACATTTTCCATTTATAAATTAATGCTCGGAAACATGGAAACCTAGTTACTTTACTCTGCAGCTGAATTGGTGAGAGTTTGTTACCTGCTGTCTGTTTACTCCTGACTAACTAGTAGGATATTAGATTTATCCATGGAGATGAATACATGCTATAGCGTGGAGGCCTATACTTACTTACCTTGTAGTCTGGTCTGATGTTAGCAAAGTATATAAATGAGTCAACAGCCAGGGCTATTCTTAGACTCCCTCCTTCCCATGCACAGCTAGTGATGGATTTACCTGGTACCTTCAATGTCCTCAGATGCTGTAAAGGACAGGGTTAACAGTCTATACAAGTAAAGGGCAGCAACATCAGTCTATCACCAAACATATGCGACTAATGGCAGAGTAAGACAACTCCAACTAAGTACATCTATCCAGAAGGAGAGAGATATGAACAATCTGATAAATAAACCCGGACACGGCAATGCAGGGGAAAGGGGTCATAACAGCCCTCACCAACAAATGCGAGGGGAGGGGTGATAACAGTTCACACTAAGAACTACACAGTCAGCACAGATTACCGCTAGGAGTGGATGACTATACAGCAAACATGTAGCAGATATATTTGTATTTTTGTTACATGGTAACACAAACTCAGTAGTGGACAGCCTACTGTAAAGAACACTGGTTATAGAGTGGAGAGAGCGGGCGTGCAACTTACCTCCCCAAATGGAGTATAGAACTGAACTACATTCACATCCTTATCAGCTGCTCTCTGAGAGCCGCACACAGCTAGAGTATCCCCACAGTGATTCCATAGACACTGCATTACAGCCATCCCTGTGTCTATGAGTATTGGCTCTACATAGTGAAGGAATGAATCATAGACATAAATTTTTAGTTGTATTGCATAATATCATCATATTCAATAATGACTTTGCTTATGGAGCAAATATTACATTGAAAGGTTTATCTACGAGGAAAGTACATAAATTAACAGAAATTCACAGAGAAGCATATGAATTGTTACACAGTGGACAGTGTCACACAGCAAACCGTCACATAGTGGATACTGTCACATAGTAAACACTATCACATAGTAAATAGAGCAAGAGGTCTACTCACCCTCATCTGACTCGTGTCTCATAATCTGACACCTGCCGTTGCTGAAGCAGACGGCTAGACAAGGACAGTCAGGTTCCACATAGCCATGCTCTCCCTTATACCACTCCAGCCCAACCAGCCTTGTGTTCTGTGTGCCAAGGTCATTCAAACAGATCACCGGTAGCTTCGACTACAACAGTCAAACATTGGTAAGCATTTGCATTACATCGCTTGATTTGTTGTGGTCCACAGAATGTTTGCTACATTGTATACCTACGTGTATAATTATACTATATCACACGAGTAAGATATCATGTTTGACTACTTCCTATGAAAGTTTGTAACTGCAATGCTGACTCTTCGATAGAAAAATGAAACGTCAGTTGCTACAATACGTCTGTCTGACAACATGTAACGTGTATATACTCTGCATGAGTGTGCTATAATACAATACTCATAGGGTAATACAGTATTATCGTGTTATACTATGAGTACATTACACATGTCCATTACCGTTGCTTACTTACCATAAAGTTGCCGAGGCTGTCAAATATCTGTACCTCTGCATTACTCATACCAAACAGGATCATCTTCCCATCTGGAGCCCACTAGACATAAACAAAACCACATGGTCAACGACCAATCAGATAACATAGTCCAATTTTACCATAATGCGACACAAAAAGTATTGTTACATTATACATTTAGGTGTAATATTGAGTGTTCTGTTGTGAGATAGCCTTAGTTCCTTATATAACACCAATATGAATCCAATACTGTGACATAACATCAAGTACCAATATGATCCCAGGACATTGGCCCAACATTTACACAGCAGTTAGTAATGACATCATATCTAACTGACATGACACTCAATGTTGGATCTATATCAGTTTGTTGCTTGTTATGTAACTAATAATAGGAGGACACAATGGACATCCTGAGACTGTACCTCCACAGCAGCAAGAGTGCATCCCTTGAGGTCCTTGCCCCAGATCCTATTGCCATCTACGGAGCCCACAATAACCGCCCCGTCTTCATACACAATGCAGATCTTCTGTCCCTCGGAGTTCCACTTCATGCTCCTCACCACTGACTTGTTCCTGTTGTTTATCATCTCTTCATACCACGCACCTGCAGCAGAGATCAGTGTATATTATCAAGGTCAAGGGCATATATCATATACGCGTGAACAGTAGATTTAGAGGATAATGAAATCCTTGAGACTACAAAAACTGGGTGTACTTTACCTAGAAACACACGATTTTAGGACTACACAGCAAAAAGTGTCTGCGCTGAAGACTGATTCCATACATACATTGTATATGCTGAGCTTCCTGCGACATTGAACTGACCTTTGTATAGACACCAAACAATAATAAGTCCATGCTGGTCACTTGTGGTCAGCTTCTGGTAGTGTTCATTCCATGTGACAACCTGGACTGTTCCATTGTGTCCTTCCAGAGTCTGGTTCATAGAGAGGTTACTGGGAGCTGCCAGCCCTTTCACACTACCACCTGAATTAGAGTAGGGATTGTACAGTACCACATACATAATATTAGGGATTATATAGTGCCACGTACATAATACCTACAGGTATTTGTGTATATTACAGACTGCACAGTGTAATTACAGTACCTATCCTACAATACTATTATTTAGTATATTGGGTCATTAGAATATTTTTGAGCAAAATAGAGAGTTAATTAGTACGAGTTGCATTACTGAATACCATGTTACCTTTTACTTTACCAAATATTAAACTCTACTAATGCTAACCCTGTATTTTGTTTTTGTTCAGTTAATCATGCAATGTACACGCAGGTTAAACTTACCTGGTGGGGCTTCTAGCCTCAGTACCCTGAGTAAACCATCGTCACCCCCACAGGCTATGTATCCTTCCGCTCTATTCCATGATATATACTGCAACCTCGTGTTGTTAGGTATGGCTATCTGTAGAGGAAAGTATCATGTAGTTAGAGCATACATCAATATGAGGTGGGTGTAAAACTCCCCTCACTATGTACTAAGTTGTACAATATATGATATAGACCTATGTAATAGCCCTTTTGTGTATTGTAGGTATAGGTCATATTAGGTGCTTCCTGTTCTGGTAGCTGACTTACTCCCCACTGAGCTAACTAAGATTATCCACAGATCATACAATCATAAACCAGGTGTCTTGCTCATTATTTTCCAACGCTGATTTCCTGATAAAAAATGTCAACTGCAGTTACTAAAAAAGCTGTTGTAGCGCAACGCCAATGACGCATGGATTACTCTAACTTGAATCCTCTGCTAAGTAGACATGTACTAACCACATGCCTACTGTTTTGACCAATATTCACATTGAGTGTCAATACTTATTCTAATCTTGTGTGTAGAACAGCAATGGTTAACAACCAAATTAGCCAACACCACTGCTGTATATACCTTCAAACAAAAAAGATCAGCTGCTGGTATGATGCAAATAGCTGTAGACCAGTAGTTTGAATTCTGCATTACAAAGTTGTTGGTGTAGTCTAGAGTCGCAGTGAACCAAACTTAAATTAAATATTTATATTAATATTTATATTAATTAATTAACTAATACAACATGAAAACTAAATATATGAAAGGAATGGGTAAATAAATGACTACCTTTTTACTCAAATAGATAAACATCGCCTTTTGAATAAAGCAACTACCAATTCATTAGTACATCAAAGGCTATGAGTTGACACTTGAAGATCTATTAGCTCGATAAGATGAAAAGCACTAACTATCCGTGGCCTTGATATTTTTCTTCCCAACCAATAAACAAATATGCGAGGGATTCCGAGAACACGCGATGGTGGCCTCTATTGGCTGGTGATAGTCGAATCATGAGTCAAACTTTTTGGATTCAACCAATTGAAACTTTTGAAAAGTTCCTAAGCCTGTCACAAGAACCATCGTAGGGAGCCAATAATCTTTCCATACCTTCTAAACCGCTGTTCTTCTAGGTTCTCGGCTATTCTTGTAGCGGTTCGAGTTATTTGCAAAGCACTCTGTTGCTTCCGGTGTAATATTGATAATTTTTTTTATTATTATTATTTTAATTATTTTTTTGACTTTGCATTGCTATTTGTTTCATTATTTATTGTTGAATTATGTTATGTTTATTTTAAAAAATTTAATTATTATGTTTGCCATAATTAATTATGTATAGGAAAGCTGAATTTATCTCAATAAAGTTCACACATTCTCATTCAAGTCATTGACATTCACATTGATTTACATTAGAATTAGTCTTAGAGTATCATTGTGTTTATTCACCATTAATTCTTAAGTTTATAATTGAATTGAAATTACTCTTACTGACAGTGCACCCAAGGATTAGAGATGTGCTAATGTTGTCCCCTTTTTAAAAATGGAAAAATGGGCCGATCAACTTATAATGTTACTGAGTGAATAGGCCAGTCTCATTGACCAGCATCTGCTGCAAATTATCGGAATATATTCTTTTACATCATCTACATCTACAACTAGAATGAATACTAGTTTTAAATTAGAGTTCGAACGAGACTCGAGAAATCTCGAGTCTCGTTTTGAATTGCCTTGTCTCGAAAATCGTTTCGAGATGGGAATTAGTGTTCAAGACTGAAAAACCAATAGCACAATTGTTAATTATAATAATAATAATAATATAATGGGTAATTAATCTGTGAAGTAAGAACTTATTATTATAATTACTTAGTCATCTTATCTACCAATTTCAGTACTGATTTTATAGTAATAGCAGTGCAGCTAGTGCTGAGCTACTAGTCCACCACTACATACAAAATAACTACTAATTACCGCATTCCAATCAACTGTCAACTCTCCCATCATGCAATGTCATCCACACTAAAATTTGTTTACTCATGGATAACTCGGTAATGGAAACAAAGCTCCCTACTAGCTGTCAATTATCTACTTGTAGACATGTAGGCTACATAATTGTGCAATGCATTCTGTATTGCTAGTCTTCAGCTCATCCTTTATTAAAATACAAAGCGTAGGCCTATATATGAACTACAAAGAATTCACAGAGTAGTGATTGAAACTATTGGCATTCTAACATGTAAATATAAAAGTTGGCTAAACATTTAGGAAAAATGCTTGAAACCTTCGGCTCAGTCTCGTCTCAAATTTTTATGAAGTAGTGTCTTGAATCTCGTCTCAAATTCAATTCTCGTTTCACATCTATTTCAAACCAACATGAATTTAGGAGATCACTCTCCTGCTTCACACAATTAGTCACTATGGTGCAGGAAGTTTCAGCTTCACTTGAAAAGAAGTTCACTCAGCTGTTTTGAACTTTAGCAGGGCTTCTGATTTAGTTCCACATCAGAATCTCACCATCTCATTACTAAACAAACATTGACACTTGATATAGCCTAATTAAATGGATAGCGGACTTCTTGACAAATAGATCTCAGTGTGACATACTACAGGGAGTTAGATCTGACTCTGTTAATGCTACATCCGGTGTCCCTGGAAAAGTGTATTATTTGGTCCAACTCTTTTTCTTATCTATATTAATGACATTGTCAAATTTGTAATGCATTCTAACATCAGGCTGTTTGCTGATGGCACTTTAATGTACAAGGCCATAAAGACAGTTTAGATTTTCTTGGTGTTTATTTAAATTCCAAGGTTAAATGAAACAGTCATATAGACTATGTCCTTAGGAAAGTCTCTTTCATGTTGAGGTATAGTGGGATGCTCCGCCCAATGTTAAGAAAGCGACTCATTTTCATTATGCCAGTCAGTGCTTGAGTTTGGCTGCGAAGTGTGGGCCCCCTATTTTAAGCATCTTGTCAATAAGTTAGATCTTA
Organism: Bugulina stolonifera; assembly: GCA_935421135.1. Classification (NCBI taxonomy): domain Eukaryota; kingdom Metazoa; phylum Bryozoa; class Gymnolaemata; order Cheilostomatida; family Bugulidae; genus Bugulina; species Bugulina stolonifera. The sequence goes on along the minus strand of OW285190.1, from coordinate 2,041,032 downwards.
GAATAGAGCCGTTAGATTTATCTACAATATGGAGGAACGGAATAAATCTATCAGTGAGATCCGAAAAGAGCATGACATTGAATTACTAGAAGAGGGGCACCAATTGTCCCACATTAATTTATTTCATAACAAATTGAGTCGCTACAAGAGAGGCGCCAGTCGTCCCGCATCAATTTATTTAGTAAAAATATACTCGCTAAGGAACCTCTGCATCTCAATCTTTACAATTTATTGAACTGCATCCCATCTAGTTATTTTAAATGTTTCAACGCGTTCTAATTGTGATCTAGACCTAACGTAAGAGTTCTCTGATTAGAATATCTCGCGAGCTCAGTGCAGGGGAACTAGTAGCGGAATAACATAGTATACTGACGAACTGAAGGTCTCTACTTTCCTCCAATTGGAGGTCTCAAGACTTGACAGACAGACAGACAGACACTGAAAGCGTACTTTGTACGTAAAACATGGGAACAAACTGTTATTCATAGGATATCGGGTGTCATGTTACCGATATTGGAATATGAAGTTGTATGTAACTGGTATGTGAGTGTTGAACCAATATTGAGACATGATGTTGGGGCATCACATGTAGGATCAATGTTGGCCAGTGTGCTGGTATATTATTGGAACTGGATATGTTGCCACAGGATTGGTTCATTATTGGTATGTTGAGAACCAGTGGTTATACCACAACGGAATAAGCGATATTAGACATAACATTATTTGTTACCTTTGATATACATGTTGTAACACTGTTATCATGCTCACTGATGATGCCGTTAGGACTCTAGCTGTCCTTCTCTTGCTTTCATAAAGTAATCCGTTTCTTTCTAATTTGGTTTTCCGAATGCCAACACATACAAACATGTCAACATAATATTATATTGGTAAACTTCTATAATACTAGTAGAGAATGTCATATTTGTAACACTGAAATTGGAAAAATAACTTTGAAGCCACGTGAGGCACACCCCAATCTCCAAGTAAGTTGCGAAGCATCAGGTTTTGAACCAATATTTTCAACTCACTTGTATACCAAGCGAATTTCTATAGGCCCACATGTTTAATCTCCTTCAGATTCGTCATAGCCTGTGAACCATGTGCCCATTGAAGTAATGGTGGATCCTATCTTGCCCCCAGCCAACTTTAGCATATGGCCCCTTACAAGAACTGGAGCTATCGTATTTGATGCCATCATACTAATTGTGGGGTTACTTCTATGGATTATTCCGAGGAGAGTTTGTCGTACGAATCGTATTGATGCTACTAATGTAAGTTACTGCAGACTACGTATCTGTTCTATTGTGAATGGAGGTCATAATGCCTCATGTATCATGTGTCACCCTCAAACCAGGTTCATAAAACAGGATTTACTTCATTCAGTGATGAACGAAAGACTATTTGGAAGCAGTCTCAACGTCGTTGGAGGTCATTTAATGGAAGCATCACAATAACTTCTTTTCCAATAGTTTATGAGTTGTTAGCGAATAGCTTACTTTCCCATAACGGGGATTGTTACTACTGTAATGTTGTAAAGGCTTACTATGTTCTAGGAATGCTCTCATCTACAGTAGCTACGTGTAGGATTATGCTTCCTGAATCAGTCAGGGTCCACTGCCTATATGAGTGATTCTCAAATTATATGTTATATTGGGTTCTAAAAATCAAAATAATTCTTGTTGTCTGATTTTGTTCAAAATTTGCATGTGTGAAGAACATGAGGTCTGCAACAAACAGAAAGTAACAGCAGAGCTTAATTATGATTAATTACTTCACTAATCACCGTTATATATATATAAAGCCTCATACTCTATGCCTACATGTACATGTATGTCTTATACAGGGAGTAGTGAGCCAGTGCAAACTCTGGGGGTTTTGGGTGTGTGGTATAGACTCTGTACACATAGCAGATGGACAGGTTACTATAAATAGACACAGAGGCTACTGTTGCTGCTCTATAACAGGTTTGTATTAGCTTGCATCTCTATACACACACAGTGTATAATTCACTCACAGCAGAAGTTGTCTTCTCTTTTATATCTCTATACACAGTGTATAATTCACTCACAGCAGTAGTTGTGTTCTCTTTACTAAGATATTAACTGCTATGTTCTCATCTAGCAGACTACAGTACATACTGCTTGAATAGCACTCCACTACCTCCAATCTGAAGATTGCGATAGTGGAGTCGCCAATCTCATATCCCAATCATAAGTTAATTGATTTCTGCTGTTTACTTACACTACAGTGTGCTGTCGGTGGAATGGGTATTTGGGCCCTCTCGATACTTAGCCTGGGCTCCAAACACTCCCAAACAATTGTTGGTTATCATACAGACAATAGTTGCTGTACGCTATACTTCCATTGATTGGAAAGTCCAGAACCCCAGGCTAGTGAATGCCAGTGGAATTGAATCGTATGTTAATACACACTGTACACTGTACTCTACTCTACCCATAGACATGACCTTCCCTGTCAGCAGTCTAGTGAAGATAGAATTACAGAGACGGAGCATCCTGTCACCTGGTATTCTCTGGGCCATACTAGTCGGTCTACTGGCTGGTTTCTGGTTGCACTTCATACCCTGTATTTGGTGGAGCTGTGATCTGCACTACTACGATGGACAAAGTATGTACTAAATATGCAGTAGATTACACTCTCTGTGTCTATATGCAGTAGATTACACTGCCTGTGTTGGTGTCCATATCGGGATAAACATAAACACAGTGGAATACCTGAGAGAAGTGTGATCACAATGAGATCATATGATACTATGGATGGTGCATATGTACCCTGGCTAGACTACCGGTAATAGCCTACCATGATTCCCCATTATAAAGGTCATACAGTCCTATATACATGCACATGTAGTTACAGATGTAAGAATTAGAGATTTTATGCTACTTTGTCAGGTTTAGAGAATTGTCGTGGAGTTACGAAGTCATGGAGTATCTGTTTAATTTTTTGACAATAGGTAAGTCATGTATCAATGTAGTATGGTGATGTGTAGTGATACTTTTATGCTATTCTGTTGTAGCGGTTAGGGGTGCTATTTGGGTGGTTACATCCGTGATAGTGTTTATAGCCCTAGTTCCACTATACTTTGTATTGGAACTCGAACTATCTGTTAGACAAGCTGAAAGTGGACCAGATGCGCTTGACAAGTACCGGCTAGCTGTGGGTCAAGGTTCATGTTGGCGAAGAAGCAATCCTTCTGTCATGTCCGATTTAAACACTCTTAGCAAGTGTGAGTAATACCATTGACATTCATAGCAGGTGTGAGTAACACTCACACTATTAGCAGGTGTGAGTAAGACCATTGACACTATTAGCAGGTGTGAGTAACACTGACAGTCTGACACTATTAGCAGGTGTGAGTAACACTGACACTAATAGCAGGTGTGAGTAACGCTGACACTATTAGCAAGCTTATGCTCCGGCCAACCAATACTATATTATTTTAAGTGATTATGACATTTGATGCTATTTGTGCTTGCAGTAGCCGGCATCAGCCAATCAGAGCAACTGCCGTAACACCATCAGCCAATCAAAACTACTCAACAACAGGTCTCAGCTTATTAGAAATATTTTCAACAATTTAGAGGATCCTGAGACTATAGAGACCGTCCTTCTGCTGTCTCACCAGATTCATCTGATACAGTAGCTTACTTACAGATAGCTCAGTTTTATTATCGTGATTTTTATGATTTTTACACTTCATATTAGACATAGTATTATACAATTCCATCCTTTGGCATCCGTTCTCCTGTACATTGTATATGCATGCACATGTACTGCACAATATATGTGTACATGCATTATCTCACTATAGCACATACCTGTCAAGTTTCCAGGTTTCACTGAGAGACCCCTTCCCCCACCCCACGACGTTTTAAAGGCACCTGAAAGACACTTGCTAACTTTTTCCTTGTTTCCTCCAGTTTTTCTAACTTTAGACATTTTAAAATTTTTTTTGATGAAGTCAGACAACTATACATATAGGCCTATGCAGGCCTAACTACATGCATGTCAAGTTTTAGCCACAGATACATTTAATGGCAATTCTATTTAGAAAAATTTGTCCAAACAACATGCAGCTGGTCACCAGCTGGAGAATTTTCTGGGAAACTAGTGTTTTAGTCAATAGTCCATATCATTTTGAGGGTCTTTCCCAAAAGTCTCCCACTTTGATTTCTGTTTACTTGACAAGTATGCTGTAGTGCCTGCCTACCTGCAGTCTATTTTTGCTACTCATGTTATAATCATAAATATGCAATCAATTTGAGAGTGGGTGCTTTTATCAATCTTTGAAAATCATTTACTTATCTTCTATATTGCTCAAAGGCTACTTACTAGTTTCTATTTTTTACTCCTATCTTTGTGTGTAATGTCTGGACTTGTTTTAATTAAGTTTGGAATATTAAACCATCTGTAAAGGTTCCCATGTTGTTGTTGCCGTCAGAGAACTTCCTTTCTTGTCTGTGGTGAGCACACGCTGGAATGCGATATATTGTAATGATTCAAACACACTAAGGGGTTGTCTATCTATGCCCTATCTGTTATTACGTGTACAGAGTTGACAAGCCAGAGTTGCTCCTTGTATCTTTATGAGACCCGTAGGTCAGAGTGTTCCTTGTTACTAATGTGTTCATGTGTATGGTGCTACCCTAGCTGCTCTGGCTGCAGTTCCTGTGTGAACTTAGGCTAAGAGACTACTAGTTAGAATCCGCCAGGTAGAATTATACAAGTGTAACAGAAATGTCTCTATTGACTGCTCAGGCAGGGCTCTCAACTTGGTAAAGTGAAAAATCCTAATAAAATGTTGAATTGAGGAAAAAGATGCCAGCCTATGAAAATTTTTTAACCGTGCCATCTAAAATGGCACCAGTTCATGCAATTCTAGTCATATTTTACTTAAAATGTGCTGTGCTTGGTAGAGGTTGGAACATGCAACTTGTGTGTATTTATTTGGTAGAACAAACAAAGATGCAAATAGGGCATACAGTATATACATGTACAGAGTTAGATGTAGGTGGTGGAGATAGTGGAAAATATTGTGTATATATACAATAACAGGTAACTATATGACACCATAATACAGATTTAAACAAAATACAAATATAGCCTATATCTGTATGGCTCCAAGTGGAAGTGGAACAAATGAGGTGGGTACTCAGTGCATGCAAAATGTTTGAGATGTTTTGACTTGTCTCACTTGTTTTCTTGTCACTATCTAAAATGTTATATATTTGTGGGTAAACAGTAGTACTTAGGACTTTCTAACACAAAAGTATTTGCAACATATACAATCACATATCCCTTATGTGTTATTTTGTAAGACCTATTAATATCAGACTGGAAAATACTTAAGACATCCATTTGATTCAAATATTAAATTGATTAGGTTAGCGACCTCTCAACCCCTATTGATTCCATTAGACAGGCTTTGTTTGTGTATGGCTTTGGTGCTAGTTAGCCTACTAGGAAAGGGAGTACTCTCTTTGCAACTAGTAACAAATCCTAACACAATAGCAAAATCCGAACAGTGAGTGGAAAATATGGAAATCCGTCCGAATGCCCAAAAGGGAAGGACAAATCCGAACAATTTGGATTTAATCCGAGTAGTTGAGAGCCCTGGCTCAGGAACAACTGAACTTACTACAGAACAATCTCAGCTTTTATACAAAAAGCAGTTTTGGCTAGTTCCAGTAAGGGGTGACTAGTTCCAGTAAGGGGTGACTAGTTCCAGTAAGGGGTGACTAGTTCCAGTAAGGGGTGACTAGTTCCAGTAAGGGGTGACTAGTTCCAGTAAGGGGTGACTAGTTCCAGTAAGGGGTGACTAGTTCCAGTAAGGGGTGACTAGTTCCAGTAAGGGATGACTAGTTCCAGTAAGGGGTGACTATTTCCAGTAAGGGATGACTAGTTCCAGTAAGGGGTGACTAGTTCCAGTAAGGGGTGACTAGTTCCAGTAAGGGGTGAATAGTTCCAGTAAGGGGTGACTAGTTCCAGTAAGGGGTGACTAGTTCCAGTAAGGGGTGACTAGTTCCAGTAATGGGTGACTAGTTCCAGTAAGGGGTGACTAGTTCCAGTAAGGGGTGACTAGTTCCAGTAAGGGGTGACCAGTTCCAGTAAGGGGTGACTAGTTCCAGTAAGGGGTGACTAGTTCCAGTAAGGGGTGACTAGTTCCAGTAAGGGGTGACTAGTTCCAGTAAGGGGTGACTAGTTCCATTAAGGGGTGACTAGTTCCAGTAAGGGGTGACTAGTTCCAGTAAGGGGTGACCTACTATATGATCGTCCACCTGTCAAAAAAAGAGGTACGGCTAGGACATATTGTAATGGTTTCTGTGATTTGGTGCGGTCGTTCTTGGACGACTATCGACCCAGAAATGAAGTGCTTATGAGTGGTAATAGGACTTCGCATTACATGAAAGATCGAGCGGTCTCAGTAGCCCAAATACTACCAAAGACGACCCATCTGATCTCAAGTCCGACCTTCAGACTATACAAGGAAAGAGAGTAGTTCGACCTAGTAGGCGGTTCGCAAAGCGAATGACCTAGTAAAAGGAAGAGAAAGTCTCTGTATCAAGTATAGATGTGTCTTTATTGAAAGCCAAGTGAAGACTGAGACAATGAACAGTGAAACAATGCTCTTTATATAGTATAAGGACTTCCGGCCGACGTAGTGTCGGGAAAAGACGACGTGGTGTCGTCCAGAAGTTGCGCAACAACATGGCCGCCGGAAGCCCGACGGCCGACCCAAAATAGGTCGGGTTCTACAAAAGTTGCTTATAATGGCCCAATTCATGTACAAAATGAATATCAATGGATTCTGAGAGGTCGGGCCTCTGTACATGGGTATAAAAGGCATTAAAAAGACAGTAACATTCATGCAGTTATATACGGTTATATAGTGGAACAATACATGAATAAGTAATGAGTATTAGCACATGGAGACACGTATGTAGACAGTAATTAATGGTTTGGACATGCAATGCAGTTTAAGGTAAGTATACGAACACTAATTATGAGAATGCGAGTGTCAGATGAGTAGCGCTATAACAACTACTGAGTGCGTAAGGTGCGATGGAGCTTTGTCCGGGAGTTGGAGTCGAATACAAATGTCCTGTACCATCACAATATTAACAGGCACCTGGGGGCCGTTATCACTAGGTCTGGTGCTAAAGACACATGTAGGATGCACAAAAACCACTAATAGTAATAATGTTAGGGAGTTTGGCCACTTTTTACACATATGTATTTTTAGCAAGGAATTTACTTTTGAGCAGTCAGAGACTTGTTTTAAATCTATAAAAATACCAATCCCTGACTGGGGTTTGAACCCGGGCCTCTACGGCACAAATAAATTACTTGCTTAAAACTGCAATGCAAAATGCAATAATTATAGTAATAATATTGTGATGGTACGCCAAGTCGTATCTTACATCTGACACTCATTATTGTGTGCATACATGTATATATCTGCTTGTACTTTACTCTTATATTGTTGTATATGATTATATGATTATACCTAAGTCTTTTAATGCCTTTTATACCCATGTACAGAAGCCCGACCTTTCAGAATCCATTGATATTCATTTTGTACATGAATTGGACCATTATAAGCAACTTTTGTAGAACCCGACCTATTTTGGGTCGGCCGTCGGGCTTCCGGCGGCCATCTTGTTGCGTAACTTCCGGACGACCACACGTCGTCTTTTCCCGACGTCACGTCGGCCGGAAGTCCTTACACTATATAAAGGGCACTGTTTTACTGTTCATTGTCTCAGTCTACACTTGGCTTTCAATAAAGACACATCTATACTTGATACAGAGACTTTCTCTTCCTTTTACTAGGTCATTCGCTTTGCGAACCGCCTACTAGGTCGAACTACTCTCTTTCCTTGTATAGTCTGAAGGTCGGACTTGAGATCAGATGGGTCGTCTTTGGTAGTATTTGGGCTACTGAGACCGCTCGATCTTTCATGTAATGCGAAGTCCTATTACCACTCATAGGCACTTCATTTCTGGGTCGATAGTCGTCCAAGGACGACCGCACCAAATCACAGAAACCATTACATTGGTGGCAGCGGTGGGGTTCTAAGGTCGTACTCTTACGATACGAAGCGAAGGAAGGTGACCTCGGCCTCGGGTAACCCGACCGACCTCATTCTTCAATACTTCGACGGCGATTAAGGACTCGGACCCGGGAACCTTGGATACGAGAAGGTGACAAACGCTAAAGTGCACCCATAATTCTCGTGGTTCTGCTGGATGTAGCCCGACCTACGCCGGATCTTCAATCAAAGACCGACCTCGAATTCAGAATAGATTGACGGTACTCAGTACGTCGACTAGGCCGACACGGCCTAACAAATCAAAGAAGTTTACTCACTACCCGACACCCTACCGACATGGACCGAATAAGGAACCTGCTTCAGCAGGTGATGTACCAAGCCGAGCAGGACCTCAAAACACTCAGCTACAATGGACAAGAGGACGTAGAACTCTTCATAGAAGACTTCACCGCTATGGCAGAGCGCTGCAACTGGAATGACAGAGCACGCCTCATACGGCTTAGAGCCGCCCTACACAGGCCCGCACAAGAATGCGGACGACCCCGATCAGTCGAAGAGATATTTTCCCGACTGAGGGAACAGTATGGACTATCTGCCAGAGAAGCCCGCTGAAAGCTGTCCACCCTGGAACAGCCAGCCCACGCGTCACTCAGAGACTATGCAGCTCTCATCCGTAGACTGATGGCAACAGCCTTTGAAGGAGCACCCCCTGCATCTTTGGAAGAGTGGACTGTCGAGAAGTTCTGCCTCACAGTCTACAACCGCGGACTACGCTGGTACTACACATGGTTACAGCCCGATGATATGGAGGAAGCACTGGAAACCGGAACAGCCTTCCTACGCAACAAGGATGGCAAAGCCAGCCCTCCAAAACCACAAGAGGAGCTTCCCGCCGACCTCCTACGGAAAGCCCTACATACCCTCCTACAGAAATGTCAAGAAGCGGATGACGGACCAACGGTCACACCGGAACCCGTCCCAGTAGATGACCCCATTCCTACTGCAGCCGACACAGACGACAACTCAGGAGAAGGTAGACTAAACCAAAATGGTCGTCCACAGAGGCCGACGGACACATCAGAACCCGTCCCAGTGGAAGAACCTATACCCACTAGGCCTAAAGACAGGAGTAGCCACTCCAAACAGAAAACCCCACGGGTAACTAGCCCATCCCACTCCAGGCCGACGGTGTCACCCACACCTGTCACAGTGGATGAACCTATACCCACTAGGCCAAAACCAGGCAAGAAACGACTCCACTCAAAGCCGGACATAACCGAAGTGACCACAGATCACCCCCCAAGGCTGAAAGGACGACTCACAAGTCCCGCCCAGTCGGACCAGACCTCACAAGGCAAACCCGACCTGTCCTCAACTCAGAAGGACCAACAGGATCTGGCCACGTCCAGACCCGACACTGATCAGCAACTGATTCCCTCCAAAATTCAGTATACCCCGACGGACGACTTATCGTGTGTAGAACTGCCAGACACTACAGTCCAAGTCCGCGGCCTGAGGATCGACACGGAGCAAACCGTGCTGGACCAGACAGAAGAGCTACCTCTGAACCTCTCGAAGAATGTTCAAGTTTCAATAGCCCGACATGATCCAGAGGACGCGAAGTATCGCGTAGCCGACCTCCATGACATAATCCCTACGACGGAGATACAGTCTATACTGCCAGCAGTTCAAATACAAAGAGCGAAAAGTACTCTTACGGAATTCAGTATTGCCGAACAAGTTCAGCCGAAGATACAGATTGCCGAACTCTCGAAATCCCATGAAGCGGATAAGAAGCAATCGAAAACAACTATTGCCGTGTTCCCGCGCTTATTTGACGAGTCGAACAAAGAAAATGTGCCTGAGGCATTGCCTACAATTGAGCCAATTGCTCATCCCTCGGCTAGTATAAATACGACAGCTCACAGACGAGTAGTCCTTTCTCGTCCAGCACTTCACCGAAGCACATGTATCCCTACATGTAGCAACCTCTGCACTCTTCGTGTCACTGGTGAAGCTAATAACAGCACTCGTATCCTTTCTCATTCTTGTATGGACGAGACGGCTACCCCTTCCAGTACGGATCACTCCAATCAGCCTGTCTTCACAGCTGAAGGTAAGCAAATCTCAGTGTTACCAGTAGGGAACAAATCAGAATTAGAGGAACAACCCACACCTGTGGAACTGTCAGGCATGAATTCTCTCTCCCTCCCCACTCGGCATAGACCAGTCGGGACAAAGGAGGATTCCCCTGTTCATTTCCACAGGAGAGAACATGAGTTAGAAGGCGGAGGATACACATCAAATGAATTGTGTATTGTAGATGCATCTCCCGTACGGAAGACGCTCACTCCAGACGGCACGCCTCCCCCTACTCCACCTCCTGTCACCTCTACCCTGAAACAAGCTACAATTAAGCTGCACAAACTCACTGACAAGCTGCCCATAGAGTCGTCCCAGCATTCCGGAGCCACTAAGCCGTGGATTAGTACCTTCACTCAACAAGCCCAAGACGACTTGGCTAGAAGGAGCCAACCTAACCTCAAATGTGCAAAGTGTGGCTTCTCCGGCACCCTCAAGAGACTGAACATACATATTTGGCAACGCTTTGCCCGCTTCTACTGTCGCTGCGGACGCAGCTCAGTTAGCCGTGATGCTCTAGGCCATCACTTCAGTCGGAGATCCAGTATCTGTGGGAAACGTCTCTTCCTCACAGACGGGCCCAGCTATGGGGCCCTCATGGAATGGTGGGGCGTAAAGGATCCCCCACTATTTCTACCATGTCGTCCTACCATGGACGGACAGTCGGGGACAAATAAGCCAGTCTATCTGCCTAGCACCTCCTCCGCAAGGAAGCGACCCCCCAAAAGACGGCATAGCCCATCTCCGGAACGGACACCCGACTCCGCACCTTCTGATGCTACCTCCTCCTCTTCCTCGTCGCCTACCACTCCTGGACCTTCTCCCTGGCGACCCTCTGCTAGTACCTCCGCTGTAAGTGTCGGCCCCCCTGGCCGACGCAGACGTCTACCCTCTTGGAAGACAAGGCCTGCTCCAAGGAAGAATATGCCTGCTGCTCAGTCAGGCCCTCTCTACGAAGGCTCTCTACCCAAGGTCTCATGTGCAGCTTCCTGTACAGCTTCTCCGGTTCTGCTAATCGAGTCATTGCAGTCTAGACCTACACTAGAGGTCTCACCACACCGCTCTCCTTATGCACCTGTCAGGGACCTACTCCGAGCCTCTCCAGCCTCTCCTGCCGTCCAGTCCCCACCTCCTGCATCTCCTGTGTTAACTCAGCCGAATGCCACACGTCCTGCATCTCCGGATCCGTCATTCATGCAACAACTTGCTGAACTCAAACCTCGGATTCACTACCTTGCTAGCCGTCAACAGGTGGGGGACACTCTACGCCAACACCTGGAACCTCTCTATGCTCGAGAAATAACTCTTCGCGAACTAGCCAACCAGCATCTAAACCACCCCCAACAGCTCCAGCTCGTACAAGCAGACTTGGATGTAGTATCCAGAGAATCTACACTGTACCGTACCCTTCTTAACTTGACACTAGAGACACCCATGACCTAGTGTGAGGGGGCTATGTGATGGTACGCCAAGTCGTATCTTACATCTGACACTCATTATTGTGTGCATACATGTATATATCTGCTTGTACTTTACTCTTATATTGTTGTATATGATTATATGAGTATATCTAAGTCTTTTAATGCCTTTTATACCCATGTACAGAGGCCCGACCTCTCAGAATCCATTGATATTCATTTTGTACATGAATTGGACCATTATAAGCAACTTTTGTAGAACCCGACCTATTTTGGGTCGGCCGTCGAGCTTCCGGCGGCCATCTTGTTGCGCAACTTCCGGACGACCACACGTCGTCTTTTCCCGACGTCACGTCGGCCGGAAGTCCTTATACTATATAAAGGGCACTGTTTTACTGTTCATTGTCTCAGTCTACACTTGGCTTTCAATAAAGACACATCTATACTTGATACAGAGACTTTCTCTTCCTTTTACTAGGTCATTCGCTTTGCGAACCGCCTACTAGGTCGAACTACTCTCTTTCCTTGTATAGTCTGAAGGTCGGACTTGAGATCAGATGGGTCGTCTTTGGTAGTATTTGGGCTACTGAGACCGCTCGATCTTTCATGTAATGCGAAGTCCTATTACCACTCATAGGCACTTCATTTCTGGGTCGATAGTCGTCCAAGGACGACCGCACCAAATCACAGAAACCATTACAATATTGTAAAATAAAGCATCCGCCTATTATACGAAAAAATAACAATGTGATGACCACAATTATATGCACATGTTGATGCTAATTTGAAGTTGTGCCTACTTTCTCACTGGAAAATAGAGCAAGCTGGAGAGCTGGAGATCACATCTCAACAATCTATTGCATGATGATCGTGCTGTAGGTAGGCACTTTGTTTCATCATTCTAGACATTCAAAATGTTAAAATAATTCCATGCGAAGGAGCACAACTACAAAACTAATTCCTAATAGTATATTGCATGGTATATCTCCAGGATTGTAATAAAAATACAATAATAACTCTTAATTGTACTTACAGCAAAATTAGTATACATGTAGGTACTACATTGGTGATTGAAGTACTAGAGTTTTGTTTCATGAAGACTAGTGAATCTAAAGCATATACATGTACATGCATCTTATGTTACGTAAATAGATGTGGTCAGCAGGGGAATGAGATCGTAGTGTGTAGTGAGGAAACGACTCCTATATTAACTGCTAGAGAGTGTAGATATACAGTACATTGTACATGTAGATGTGTGCTGCTGTTTTTTTTGGTCACGACTTGGAATAAAAATGCATAAATAAAATAACTGCCATAGGTGTAAAGTGTCATTCAGTACTGTTGTCTGGGTATGTACATGTACATGTACAGTATGTGTATATAACAGGACATGCTATTATACACTACAATGGAACCTGAGACCAGACAGCTACATGTAAATATAATAGACATTAAACTACATGGTATTAATATTCTAGTAACGTAAAGTGAATAACCAAATAGACGTACACGTACATGTGCGTGTGCGTGTACTCCAAAGATAGTGGAAGGAAAGATGATTTACTCAATAAAAGCATCCTGTACGCCCAAATACGTCCAATTTGGCGGTACTAACGTTGCACGACTCTCTTTCTCGCCTTATCTCTGCGGATGAGCTTCACCGGTTAACGCTTGTACATATCAATAATGCAATAAATTATAACGTTAATGTGAATGGCTTGTTTATACGGGAGCCATGGCAAAGAAGCCTCGCCAATTGGTCATGGTCGTAACTATCTAGGCGGCTAGGCTGAGGCGTCCCTAGCCGCCTGCACTTTTTGTCAAAAGAATAAAAAATTAAGCTAATATTGGAAGGCATCGCTACCCTGCCCGGCATGATATCAATATACTCTAATTGAAATGATGCTATTATGTGTATCATTATAATATTGATGACTAGTTTTCATGTGAATCTACTACTGCTGATCTAATAGTGTAATGGATAGAGTGCGAATTCGAATCCTACAGAAGGACATTTTTTTCATTTTAGTAATTCACTCAATTTGTCAGCTAGCATAAGATTAAGTGAATACAATGTGTATACAATGACAATACTAACCTCATCTGTAAGATGGATCATTGCATCTGTAATTCTATATTCAACTATAGGAAATGCCCTAAGATTGCATGCACAGTGTACTCATTCACTCCATTTGCTCCACTATGAACACTGTTCCTCAGGGTTTGGGAAGCCTAGGATACCACTTTCCATCTCTATCCACCAACAGATTTTACACTATTTCCCTTCTTATTAATGTGTGTACGTCTTTAGGCCAACGTCATGTAAAGGACTACAATGGTACATCATGGCCAAGCCAAACGTAGAAGCACCTTTTACTAATTTGAAGTTTACTATTTGCAGATTGCTATACAATTTTTGGCACTGTTGTACCATCACGTATTTCTCAAATATACAGGTCAAATGCATCAAAATGGCTGTTTTTGTGTGATTTTTCGAAAAATTTCTTGGGGAGGTGCCCCACCCTCCTTCTGCTCCACTCTCCCACACGCACTGTCCCATCACCGCTACTTGTTAGCCAGCCCAGTTTTGGTCGCCTCAACTTTTTCAGGAAAGTTATCCCTTGTTGGCCTGGGTACTGGGTTACACCAATAAAAAGAGAGTATTTGTACGCAAGGTAGCATAACTCATAATGTATAGTTTTGGCTGGAGTGCAAGATCTATTCTTCCACTGTCTTTGTGTTCAGTGTATATACATGTATTTGTATTATATCAACCCTTCTGTACGGCAGAGAGTTAGACGCCTCAGCAGGTTAAATTATGACTTTTTCTCCGTTTATTTCCGATCATAAACCTAGACTAAGAATATATTGTAATGGTCACGCACAGCCTTCCGACTACATGACGCTAAATTATATACTTATACTTGCTTGTATCCATTGTCTATGTAGTGGAATGTTACCTGTACACTTCTTATATGCATTACTGAGCATGTATACCCTTTTTATACCCATGTAAAGAGGCCCGACCTCTCAGAAATACTTGATATTGATTTTGCATATGATCTAGATGATTTTAAGCATCCTTTGTCAAACCCGACCTATTTTGGGTCGGCCATCGGGCTTCTAGCCGCCATGTTGTTGCGCAATTTCCTGACGACCCTACGTCGTCTTTTTACGATACTACGTCGGCCTTTTTACCGGAACTTCCTCCGGAAGTTCTATTACTATATAAAGGACATTGTTTTTCTATTTGTTTTCTCAGTTCATGCTTGGATCTCAATAAAGACACATCTATACTTTATATAGAGACTTTCACTTCGTAGTTAGGGCATTCTAGTTGTTAAGGTCCTCGACCTTGCAACACGAACTGCCTACTAGGTCGGATCACTCTCTTTTTCAGTATATCTGGCCAATCGGTGAGGCTTCTTTGCCACGGCTCCCGTATAGACAAACTATTCACATAAACGATATAATTTATTACATTGTTGATACTGCCTAATATGTCTAATCTACCCGTGTACGTTTTGAAGCTGGGTAAAATGATTCCTGTATCATTTCTCATCATCTTTTCAGTTGAAGTTTTGCTAAATCTTGGAATGGAACCACACAGGGCTCGCATATAATAAGGCTAAATATAGTCTGTATACACAGCCTTCAGTCCATTCTGGTTCAGCCCATACATATTAGTTGTTTGAACAAGTATATTCATCTGTTTGACGCCCCCATATGTTATTCTAGTGCAATTTATGACGTGAAACAGTACGTCATGTTCTATTTTCAGGTAAATGACGTATGCACTACATTGTTATATATTCAAGCAATTACCCACTGAATAATGATTCATCTACATGTATTCATCTTATAGAAGACTATACTTACGTATTAGGTGCAAAAATCTCCAAAAATAGATTTTTTTTGGAACTTTGACGCTGCTGTATATGATAGAATCATTATTCTAAAGCTGACGCATTCTTCCAAAACATGCATGAGACAGGGTCATGAGACAAGGTCGTAGAGCTGCTTATAGTTAATGTTGTAAATGTAAATGTAGCCGTAGTAAGCTCAGTAATAACATGTTTACATAATCTTTACAATCATTTTACGTTTTCGTTCTAGATTTGCACAAAAATGCCATAATTTGTAAGAATTTATTTGTAAAATAGATTTCTATTACATGATACTGTTTTCTTTGCCCACGTATCCAACCTAGCCTGTATTAACTTCAACTATACATATATAATGTATTGATAGAGAGCCATGAAGACATGACTTATGTATTCAATGGATCTATTAAGGCTGTCTTCTCTTCTTCTGTTTATTTCTAGAGAAGGGACAACTCCAATGGCATCGATATATATAATTGTCTTTAGACTGTTTGAGCTGTCTATAATATAATATACTCCTACAATTAGTTTAGCTTTGCGCCAAGTTCGGAGTGGAAAAATTGAGGTGGGTACACAGCACATGCAATCTTACAGATTAGCATTATTTATAGCTATCCACTTAATTTTATGGTAGCTAAGAAATTAGTGAATTACTAAAGTGGAAAAAAAGTTACACTCTGGTGGGGATTGAACTCAAGACCTTATATGGATGAGTGTCAAGCACTCTACCACAATGCTATCAGGTCCATAGTAACTGTAAGGGGAAAACTAGTTATTAAAATGAGGGTACACTCCTGCTGGCCGTGTAACCACTAAAATTGAGGTGGGTACACACCGTATACTCCCGTATAACCACACTTCGAACACTGCTTTGTGTTCTGTGATTGCATTTTCTATCTTTAGCTTGTAAAGAATAGAGAATTGAGAATCTTCTACTTTCAAAGCAAACAAGTCACAACCCAGCTAACAAGCATGTGTACATCTGCACCATAAAACTTTCTAGGCCCAAGTGTAATAATCTATTTCATGTGTGGCTCAATGTTACTCCAGTGCATTTTCAAAAGTTGAAAGTGCTTGTTGTGTTCTATTTCTACACAGGAAGGTGCATGACTTGTACTGCATGTATGCATTCAAAGATACTGTTCATATAGGTTAATTATCAAATACATTGTAGCTTTTTGTCAAAGTATGCTGTACATATAGATTTACATGTATTATCAAAAGATGTTGATGGCATTTATTTTCAATCTTTGAGCAGTCAGAGACTTGTTTCAAATCCATGAAAATACCAGTCTCTGACTAGGGTTTGAACCCAGGGCCTCCACAGCACCTAATCGCCTAGCACAATGAACAGAACATGCTACCACTACACACCAGCTAAGCAACCTTGAAAAAGAATCTTCACCAGTGAGCAGTAAACATGCTCTGAGCGAACTGCACACGAGGCACCCTTCTTATTATGGCCACCTTGCGCCTTATATGATGTTAGGGGGTTTGGCCACTTTTTTATGTTATGCATGATGTATTTTTAGCAAGGAATATATCTTTGAGCAGTCAGAGACTTGTTTCAAATCCATGAAAATACCAGTCCCTGACTTGGGTTTGTACTATATAATAATTAGAATATTGTCTATTACATGTACATACATGTACATGTACTTATATTCTGTACAGCTCATCATGTTAATTGATGATTTTATTTTATCTGTTCATGATAGAAAAGTGGAATAAATCAAATAACCTAAGTTCTTCATTTATTTCTTTATCCTATATCCAGAATGTAACATAACAGATATTTGATTTGATATAGACATTTATCACTTCTACTCGTACTGTCATTTGCTAGAAAGTTTTCCAGACAAATGTTATAGTGTACCAGTTAAAACATTGCATATTATACTCAAACAATAACTGTTGCACTTCCAAAGGCAAAAAACCAGTTTTTTGGTTGTTATTAAAATGTTTATTACAAAGATTCCTCAGCTTGGGTTATGAGTGAACTACATTGTAATACTGTAATACTGGATAACACAATCCTGGTGATATATTAGCTGTCTGGTTGGTGCTTCTACTGCGTGCTTCAAGAAATGGCACCAAGCAAGGCTTGCATATCATGCTACAAGTTTAACATAGACTGCACACACAGCTTTTAGTTCACATCCATGTATTTCAGTTGTTTGAGCATGTATAGCCTGTTTGACGCTCCCATATGCTATTCTGGTACAATCTATGAGGTGATACAGTACGTTGTATTCTATTTACAGGTAAACGTATACATTAGGCATATTCAATCAATTACCCACTGAATAATGATTCATCTTCATGTATTCATCTTACAGGACTGTAGTTACCTCAAGAAACTATGAATATCTCTAAAAATAAATGTAGATCTACCATCATACGCTAATGTGCATTGTTATTCTGACGTACCCTTCCAAGACATGCATAAGACAGTGCTGTAGAGGTGTTCAGACCTTGTAGTTGCAATAGCCAAACAGTTGAGCAGCAAGTAAAGTAAAGGACACCCCATGTATGTTGATAAATGGTACAAATGTACATAGTTGATAGTAAAAGCAGTAAATAGAACCAACCATACCTAAAGTTTTACAGTTAGGGAATTGCAGTTGACTGGTAAAGATCAACTCCATTGATTTGGCAATCCATCTCAGGGAGTTGCTTTTCCAAAATCTACTGTGTATATGGATGCTAGGCTTTGTTATATTAATGCTGTGTTATGTTAGATGGTACTGCAATAAGCAATATACATGTAACATACCTATATTTTATTCTAAATTGTCATTCACAGGAACATGTATACCTTTGGAGGTGATGATACTAGACAATTGTCTAGTATCATGACCTCCAAACTTGAGCAAAGCAGCGCTGACTTCATTATTATGTTAAGAAATGATGTTGCACCTTCTTGTATCTCCAATGGCATCAGTTTCAATGATTTAATAATATAGCAGAACAAGAGAGTAAAATAGAGTAAACTGTTGAAGATACACAGTTCATGGATTGCTGTGACATGATATAGTGCTGAGTTCAATTAGAGATTCAGCTGTACTTGTATATCTACAGTCACTGTGACACTGTGACACTGTGACACTGTGACACTGTGACACTGTGGCACTGTGACACTGTGACACTGTGACACGTCTAGGCAGGTGTACAAAGTACGTGATATGGTTTGTAGATGTAAATATAAAGCTATTATTATCTGCAGTGTTCCGGTTGTGGATTCACCAGTTATAGCCTGTAGATGTTTCTTGTACATGTGATGAAGGGGGAGGGGGGGCTATATCTTCACACCCTTCATGTGTAGGCCTAGTGTTGATATAGTCCTAGGTTATAATAGATAGAAAGATACACACACTATTTGGATAAATATAGCCTAAAATTAATCATGTTTTAATTTGTAGTGATGTCATAAATTTACAGGAAATGCACTTACCTTTATTGTTAATTAAGTTCATTAGTATATCAAGCGTCATCTTCTCCCTAGTCATCAGATATAAATACTCCTTGGTTCTATGTACACAGTCAGATTACCTAAAGTGTGGTTGATATGATGTCTCTGATAGTACTGCTCTCTCTTACTCTACTGCTGCTGAGGTCAGCTGATGCTGACGGTGCAGACAGAGGTGTGCTGACAGACGCCTGCATCGACTGCTTCGTTGGACCAGTGAGTATGAACTGTAAAAGATCATGCAAATGGCAGCATATTTTCATAATTTAGAGTTTGTTTGAAATAAGAAAAATTATATTTACCAACAAAGAAACAACATTAATTGATAAGAGATCTTCTTTTAATTTTGGCTGCAGTAATCAGTGGATGCAACTTCTTTCGTTTTTGTGATTGGTACAATATAAAGAAGAGACTAACCTACATGTATATTTTGCTTAACATGTCCTTTGTCCAAATTTAGCACTGCCAGAATTGCAATGAGGAAATGCGTTCAATGTGTTCATTGCCTTCAGCTCATGGGAACTAGTAAGCTATTTGTAATAATTAGAAGCTCTCTTTCCTCAAATATTTGTATTATTAAAATACAGGGTTGGGAATCGCCAATAGCATTCGATATTCGATGGTGATTTTCTTTGGTCTATTCACCATCAATTCCACCTAATCATTGGTTTCCAACAAAGCCATCGAAATGCATGTATTCGTTGGTTTTATAGGGTTACAGCTGCATTCGATTGTCACTAAGCTGCTAATTAATCTGCTAGTGTTTAGTACAGGAAATAAATGAAAAGCCTTGTAGCTTAGTTCTTATCTTTTTAATAAAAAAAATGATGATGAGCTGTTTTATTTAATAACAAAATAATAGCTTCTATTTGCAAGCTAGGATAAAATGTGAGTGGCTAGCACCAAATAAGAAATAATAGCCTGGAATTTCTGGCTAAGATTTGCAGTGCATATAAATATTTGGAGGCTAAAAAGAAACATAAAGGTAGAGGAGATAACTCTAAACTATGAGAAAATGCAAATAAAACTGGTAATATTAGGCACAGTTGTTATAACATTTTAAAGTAATAGACAGAATTAGTAAAGACAATAAATTTCTCCATTTTTACAAAAATTATACCCATATACATGTGAATTTTCAAAAATCATCATTGATTGTAAAATCGATTGAAGTACAATCATTGGTTTGGTAAAGTAACAATCGAATGCTTGTATTCTTTGGTTTAGTCAGCATAATCGAAAATCGGAAATCGAATGCAAAAGTAGATCACAGTTCCCAACCCTGTTAAAATATAGATAAAGTCAAAACAGGCAATATGAGATCATTTTCAAATCATTAATTGCTCTAACAGCAGAGATATACAATGTATCATTCTTAGAGGACCCCAGTTTGACTAGGCCTCTTTGGTGTCTTTTACTGCTGCTTTTGTACGGATGATTTCCAATTGCTTCAGTAGACAGCTACATGGCTACTGAATATGCTAAATATTTAATATTAACCATTTGAAGTAACAACCTTGCCAATGCTAACACGAGAAAATTTGTCAGTTAAAAAAAATAATAGTCTTACTATTGTCGCCTTACTGAATGTCAGGGGGTTTGGCCATTTTCTATATATATATTGTATTTTTAGCAAGGAATTTGTCTGTGAGCAGTCAGAGACTTGCTTCAAATCCATGAAAATACCAGTCCCTGACTGGGGTTGGAACCTAGGGCCTCTACGGCACCTAATCGCAAGGTGGCCACAATAAGAGGGGTGCCCTCGTGTGCAGTTCGCTCAGAGCATGACTACTGCTCATCCGTGAAGCTTCCTTTTGTAAGGTTGCTTAGCTGGTGTAGTGGTAGCATGTTCTGTTCACTGTGCTAGGCGATTAGGTGCCGTAGAGGCCCTGGGTTCAAACCACAGTCAGGGACTGGTATTTTCATGGATTTGAAACAAGTCTCTGACTGCTCACAGACAAATTCCTTGCTAAAAATACAATATATGCTGATTGTGTATTAACTTCCCTTCGGCATCTAAGTAACTAGTCATGTTACTACTAGTGATGTTGCTACTAGTAAGTTTGACTACTAAATTTAGAATGGCTGGGCGAGTGACTACGCTCCATGTAGAGACTATACGGATTCTTATACTGGATTCTGTGGAGATTATTCAATGACATACACACTGTGGACAAAGGGAGAGAACTACTCGGGTGAGACCTCTCTACTGTCCTAAACGTACTTGTATAGATATTATGTATCTGTGATTAGTAAGGAAGACAATTTCTAGAGATATATTGTAGTGCTGCCTCCCCTTCTCACTTAATATTATGACACTGTGGGAAAACGTATACTGTTACAGACTAGCTGATGATATCTATACATAATATGCCTATACGTACATATACTGTACGTCTACATGTCTACGTTAATGACATGTGTGCGTGTTCGTGTGTTATACATAACACTTGTATACACCACTTTCACAGTGTACAGAGTATATACATGTACATATTGTAATGGTTTTTGGGGGGTTGTGCTGTCGTCCTAAGATGTCTACGTTAATGACATGTGTGCGTGTTCGTGTGTTATACATAACACTTGTATACACCACTTTCACAGTGTACAGAGTATATACATGTACATATTGTAATGGTTTTTGGGGGGTTGTGCTGTCGTCCTAAGATGACTCCCTTGTCCAAAATAAAGAGCCTATGAGTGGTGTTAGGCCTTCTCATTACATGAAAGATCAACAGGTACTAGTAGTCAAATAACTACTCAAGACGACCCATGTGGTCCCGAGCCGATGCTTGTTTACTATACTGAGAAAGAGAGTGATCCGACCTTGAAGGCCATTCGTGAGGCAAGGTCGAAGACCTTGATAACTGGAACGACCTATCTACGAAGTGAAAGTCTCTATATATAAGTATAGATGTGTCTTTATTGAGATCCAAGCATGAACTGAGACTATGAACATAAAAACAATGCCCTTTATATAGTATAAGAACTTCCGGAGAAAGTTTCGGTAAAAAGGCCGACGTAGTGTCGTAAAAAGGCCGACGTAGTGCCGTAAAATGACGACGTAGTGTCATCTGGAGATTGCGCAACAATATGGCGGCCGGAAGCCCGATGGCCGACCCAAAATAGGTCGGGTACAACAAAAGATGCTTAAAATCATCCAAATCATGTACAAAATCAATATCAGGCCATTCTGGGAGGTTGACCCTCTTTACATGGGTATAGAAAGGACATAATTGCTCAATAATGCGCATTATAGGTATATAAGTGACAATCAACTACATAGACGATTAGCACAAGCAAGTGTAATGCAATGTAAGTGTACAGTGATGTTCATTCATCTTTGGACGCTTTTAAAATACCATTGTTTCATGGATATTTTTGGTCCTGAAATAAAGCCTATCGCTCTTGAGTAGCTTAAATTATACATTTTCGGAATCCTCATTAGCTGCTGATTTTTGTTATTTTATTAAATCATGATGTTTCATGTACCTAAAAGTTGTTTTGCAAAACATTCTTCGATGAACTTTAAGAGGTCACTACTCTTTGAAGCACTGTGGGAAGGCACTACAGTATACACATTTAATTTTATTTTCTTGCACGTTATGTGCTGTGAACAGACGCTTTGAAGATTTGGTGGCCCTGAAAGCTAAAAATAATGCCACTACAGCAACTTGTTAGCACACCCCTAGATCGGTTTTCCATTGGTGGCATGTTTATGTGTGGTATAAGATTTCTAGATTTTATCAAACAATAATGATTTTGTGAAAAATGGATTCACTGACTAATGACGATTCAGGAAATATATAGTTTAATACACTTTGTAACAGTAGATAGCCCTACAGACCTCAAAAACGTAAAAATCGTCTAGGCGTCCAAAGATTAATGAACATCACTGTATATAATCAGTGTCATGTAGTCGGGAGCCTAGGTTAGAGTTATACGTGACCATTGCACTATTATACTCAGCAGATATACGTCCAAGGTAAGAAAGCTACATGCAAGATCTGAAGAGATCAGTGTTTTATTCTAATGTGGGGTAGATAAGGGTGGGGGTTGGCATGGGAGCATTTTAAGGCTGGATGGCACAGGATGCTAACACCACCAATGACCTTTACTGGAATCGAATCTGGAACTCTCACATGATAGTCCAGAGCCCTAGCCACTAGGCCGTGGTTGCTTCCTGTGTGTATGCATACACATGTATATCAACATTATATTTATATATGTACAATGTATATGTGTATCACAATAACTAAAGACGAAACGGTCTGCAATCTGTGATCTGTCATCCTCCAATCAGATTCGAGGTGGAAAATTGAGACGATTTACATGTGTATATACATGTATGTTGCAATGCTGTTGGTCAGGATCTCGGCTACGGGTGGTGCTAGGACCTTGGGACCGGGTCCACCAACATAGCTGCCGGGGAGGGTCTTTAGCCTTCAGCCTGCAGACCCTAGCAGAGGAGGGGTGGGTACTCGACTCACTTCACCCACCAGAAGGTTATTGGAAATAGGGCTACGCTGGCAGAAGAGATCCCCTTGGACCCATGATTAATATGTTACAATGCTGCCAGTCTGGATCTCAGCACTGGTTGGTGGTGTTAGGACCTTGGGACCGGTTCCCCCGACATCGCTGCCGGGGGCAGGTCGTCACCATAGGCTCTCAACCCCACCTGGGGCAGAGTGGGTTCCCGATCCACCCCACCCACTTTATTAGTGTTGGAACTCGGGCTATGGACTTGGAGTTGTCTCCTTAATGCATTGAAACACAACTCTTCATGAGGTCACTGCAACATGTCTGCACCAACAGAGGTCATACACATGCATGACCACAGCACATGAACGCAAGCCATCATTACACGCGAGTGAAGCGATCGGCTATTGCTGTGAGACTATGTAACATATTATGCATCTACATGTACATGCACATGCACATGTAAAATACATGTATATTGTGTATGCGTATGCGTATATCATTACATACATGTATATACATATAATATAATGTATATTGAGATGTAACATGACTGGAACTCGGAAGTATGGTGTACACATTTGTTGAGCCTGTTACAACACTGTGTTATAGCTTGGCATTCATCTACGAATAATTTATAGAATTTGCAGCGTGCAGTGAGGACCCTGTCTGCTCTAGAGAATACGTAGTAGAGAGGATTGACCAAGTCCAACCTACATGTGAACATGCCTTTTCTCCTCTAACCTATGAATATATGACTTGTGATAATTACGCTTTCATCTGGTACTACGCAATGAGACAGGAAGAAAGGTCAAAATGCTCTCAAATATTGACATATGATATTGTAAGTACCGTAATCCCTATGCAGAACTGTGTGATGTGAGAATAACCTTTCCTGCATGTACTACATGTACTGTAATGTTGTGTACGTGTATCGTGTGAGACAATACATCATTAGCTTGGAATTTATTCAACCTCTAAGAACTGGTTGGTATATGAATGGATTGAATGTGATGAGATAGTGTAGATCTTTTAGTAGTTTTAATGTAACTAACAGGCACACTCATACACCTGTTTCCTCAGACTAGTCGTAGAGCACTGTCAATGATCTACCTTTGGGTATCTCTGATGGTCGTTTAGTGACTGTCACTCTCTCATTTTTGTAACATTCATTTTGTTTACCTGTGTAGTCTAGTCAGCATCTAGTAATGTGTGCTCTTGAAACTCCCATTACAGGGGTTCACATGTAATGAGGCAGGTCAAACCACAACAACAACACTACAGACTACAACAATTCCAACTACCCCCACAACAATGCCTACGACAACCACAACAATGCCTACTACAACCATAAGAATGCCTACTACAACCACAACAATGCCTACGACAACCACAACAATGCCTACTACAACCATAAGAATGCCTACTACAACCACAACAATGCCTACGACAACCACAACAATGTCTACTACAACCACAACAATTCCAACTACAACCACAACAATGCCTACTACAACCACAACAATGCCTACTACAACCATAACAATGCCTACTACAACCATAACAATGCCTACTACAACCACAGAGACACCTACTTCAACCACAACAACCTTTCGATCTAGATTCATACCACGACGTCCATCATACTACAACCCTACAGGTGACTACTACTACCATAGATATAATATAAACACTAGATAGGACACCCTGTGTTAATGCTCCAATGCTCTTTGTCCTACTAAATTATGGAAAATCCCCACAACGTAACGTAATCTCACCATGATACTTGTAGCCTGCAATCATGATTCACACTATATATTATAATGGTGTACTGCAGCATTAACTAGCACCACTTTGGTTTAAATCAAGTCCTGCTGCCATAATATCTGTATCCTGGCAAATTGATGTCTGCATAGCACATTACCACATAACAAGCTATCAAATGGTACTAAACACTACCTATTTACCCTATCTAAAAGGCCTAAAAAGTGCTAATGTAAACCTACTACATGCATGTTTCAATAGAGCACTGCACAGCAATTAGGCTGCTTTAATTATAAAACTGTTTCCCAAGTCCTGTGTTTTGACATATTAATGTTCTGCAAATTTATTACCATGAAAAAATCTGTCAAGTGAGGCTAATGTTCATTGCCACCTCCCCAAAAGTAATTAATTTGTTCAAATATTTAAAATTATATTTGTGCTAAGTATAAAAGTTTGAGCTGCATGCTGTTTTGTCAATAGCTAAGCATGTGCTGACCATGTTACAGTATATCTACAAATGTAAGTGCCACAGATAATTGCAAAACAATGTTTATGTTCTCCAGCAATGTAGTTATTAGTTTCTCCAACAATTTGATTATAAAAATAATTATAAAGCTGGTAGTGTAGGTGAAGGTTACCCTTTCTAAATGTTGTTGTACAAAATTATTCTACTCAGCTTCTGTCGCAGGTTTCCTTTATCGCCTACTTCAGATGTTTCATGATGTATGCGAATAGTGCAGTACCTGCTGATAACTGTTTTTATAACAGAGGTGCTATGGCTAGCACATGAAAGTAGCTGGGGAATGTTAATGTGGCAGCATAGGAGAGCGTTCTGATAACAGTTTTCTTATGTACTAGCTTACACATTCCTTCAGCTTGCAATATCGGTCTTATAGATTTCTCAGCAACCTGGCAGAGTTCAGTGACAATAGGGTTGGGGTTGCATTACAGCATTGCAGGTGATTTCCAAGTTTTAAATGTTATTACCTTTGTAGTAGATGTTGATGCTGACTCATAATCTTGCTTATCCATGGTTCAAAATCTAGCAAATCCTACAGTCTCCCAAGACCTAACAAACTTTCTAATATGTAGAAAATATAGACTATACGTCATGCATGTGTAAAAGCTAAATGCAAAGTGAAACATCACTGGAGTATGGAGTATCTACACACCGTAAGGCTGCCTGCTGTGAGCATGGGCAGTGTTATTTTATATCCATGGGCTGATATGACATGTTCAAATCATGCCACAATATTTTATTATAATGCAGTGTCAATAAACTAAGCTATGTTACTCACACGTGCATGCACAGCATTATTATTGCTTTTAAAAATGACCATAATACTTTTATCCTCACTTGATAGGTCTGTAATTATCCGTGTGACGCTTAGATATACTTTACATGGTCAGCACATGTTTAGCTATTGGCAAAACAACATGCAGCTCCAACTTTTACACTTAGCACAAATATAATTTTAAATATTTGAACAAATTAATTACTTTTGGGGAGGTGGCAATGAACATTAGCCTCACTTGACAGATTTTTTCATGGTAATAAATTTGCAGAACATTAATATGTCAAAACACAGGACTTTGGAAACAGTTTTATAATTAAAGCAGCCTAATTACTGTGCAGTGCTCTATTGAAACATGCATGTAGTAGGTTTACATTAGCACTTTTTAGCCCTTTTAGATAGGGTAAATAGGTAGTGTTTAGTACCATTTGATAGCTTGTTATGTGGTAATGTGCTATGCAGACATCAATTTGCCAGGATACAGATATTATGGCAGCAGGGCTTGGTTTAAACCAAAGTGGTGCTAGTTTATGCTGCAGTACACCATTATAATATATAGTGTGAATCATGATTGCAGGCTACAAGTATCATGGTGAGATTACGTTACGTTGTGGGGATTTTCCATAATTTAGTAGGACAAAGAGCATTGGAGCATTAACACAGGGTGTCCTATCTAGTGTTTATATTATATCTATGACTACTACAACTTACTGTACAATGAATACAAATGTGTAATGTACGTTGTACAAGTGTGTCATAGGTTAATCCTGGAGTTGTTCAACGTCTTATGTTGGGCGTATTATTTGTGGTAAATACATCATCTGTTCAATATGAAGATATAATGGTCCTTTGATTAATTATTAGCAATAGAGCCTCGATCATTCGTACTAATGCAAATAGAGGTCTACAGGTACTTAAAATGTAATCCAGGATCTACACTATACATCGTCTGAAAGAATAAGTCAAACTCCCTCAAGCTAGTAATTAACCATGTGACTAACTCTATTGTAGTGACTGGCAATAAACTACTCCAATGTACACGTACTATGATATTGTAGAGTGTGAGATGGCAGTGGAATACTATGGAGTCTGTCAGATGAACTATATGACATGTGAGGGAGGTACTTATCATGATGGACGATGTCGTCATCCTGACAACAAAGGGCAGGTTCTCTCTCGAGGCGGAACCATCCACAGATCTTGCTGCGTCCGCGGTGACTTTGATGGATACAATGCTCGTAGTATTCGTGAAACCCGCACATAGTGTTTTAAGCTACATGTATATAGAATACAAGAATTAAGATTGAAGTTTAACAGATTGTTATCATGACTTTATGAATTTCTTGTTTGGATTTACTACATCTCTCTTGTTATTTCAAGAAATAAGAGTACCATATAAAATAATGATTGCACTGCCACTACATTATTTAACTTTGTAAGACAATCCCCAGGTCATAAATGAGCTCTGTATTCTGAAGAAAGAATATACATGTAATTGTACCGGAAATGGACACCTGTTAAAGTTGGTTTATTAATATCCACCATTACGGTCACTGAGTAGTGGCCACTATGTAGTGGTGACTATGTATTGGTCATTGTGTAGTGGCCATTGTGTAGTAGTCACTGTGTAGTGGTCACTGTGTAGTGGTCACTGTGTAGTGGTCACTGTGTAGTAGTCACTGTGTATTGGTCACTGTGTAGTGGTCACTGTGTAGTGGTCACTGTGTAGTAGTCACTGTGTAGTAGTCACTGTGTAGTGGTCACTGTGTAGTAGTCACTGTGTAGTGGTCACTGTGTAGTGGTCACTGTGTAGTGGTCACTGTGTAGTAGTCACTGTGTAGTAGTCACTGTGTAGTGGTCACTGTGTAGTGGTCACTGTGTAGTGGTCACTGTGTAGTAGTCACTGTGTAGTGGTCATTGTGTAGTGGTCACTGTGTAGTGGTCACTGTGTAGTGGTCACTGTGTAGTAGTCACTGTGTAGTGGTCACTGTGTAGTGGTCACTGTGTAGTGGTCACTGTGTAGTAGTCACTGTGTAGTGGTCATTGTGTAGTGGTCACTGTGTAGTGGTCACTGTGTAGTGGTCACTGTGTAGTAGTCACTGTGTAGTGGTCACTGTGTAGTGGTCACTGTGTAGTGGTCACTGTGTAGTAGTCACTGTGT
This sequence comes from Bugulina stolonifera, assembly GCA_935421135.1. Taxonomy (NCBI): domain Eukaryota; kingdom Metazoa; phylum Bryozoa; class Gymnolaemata; order Cheilostomatida; family Bugulidae; genus Bugulina; species Bugulina stolonifera. Next base: position 2,012,345 of record OW285190.1, on the reverse strand, counting down.
AGTGGTCACTGTGTAGTAGTCACTGTGTAGTGGTCATTGTGTAGTGGTCACTGTGTAGTGGTCACTGTGTAGTGGTCACTGTGTAGTAGTCACTGTGTAGTGGTCACTGTGTAGTGGTCACTGTGTAGTGGTCACTGTGTAGTAGTCACTGTGTAGTGGTCATTGTGTAGTGGTCACTGTGTAGTGGTCACTGTGTAGTGGTCACTGTGTAGTAGTTGTAAGGTGAACTGGATACTCTAACAGCATGTCAAGAAGCACAAAGAGAAACAGAATCATAAACTCATTTCTAAATTTTAGGAAGTTTCTTCTGATTAAAATCTAAAGTTAGATAACTGTAGATGTTACACCCCTCATGGACAGAGAAATAAAATATACTTTGTGCTATGATGTATTTTTAGCAAGGAATTATCTTGTTTCAAATCCATGAAAATATCAGTCCCTGACTGGGGTTTCAACTCGGGGCCTCTGCGGCACCTAATCACCTAGCACAGTGAACGGAACAAAGATAATTCCTTGCTAAAAATACATCATATATAATAAAATCATACTCTGCTTTTAGTTTACATCCATATATTTCAGTTGTTTGAGTGTGTATTGCCTGTTTGACGCTCCCATATGTTATTCTGGTACAATCTATGAGGTGATACAGTACGCTGTATTCTATATGCAGGTAAATGTATGCATTATATATATTCAGGCAATTACCCACTGAATAATGATTCATCTTCATGTATTCATCTTACAGGACTGTAATTACGTCAAAAAACTACATGTATGAATATATCCAAAAATACAATCATGTACAAGCATAGATTTGTTATCATATGCTACTGTGCATTATTATTCTAAAGCTGCCATAACACACATGATATAGGATCGTAAAGCTGTCTATAGTTGCAATAAGCCAAACAGTTGAGCAGCAAGCAAAGCAAAAGACACTCTCTATGTTGATAATTGGTACAAATGTACATAGTTGATAGTAAAAGCAGTAAATAGAACCATACCTAAAGCTTTACAGTTATGGAATTGCAGTTGACTGGTAAAGACTAGCTCCATTGATTTGGCAATCCATCTCAGGGAGTTGTCTTACCAAAATCTACTGTGTATATGAATGCTAGCCTTTGTTACATTAATGCTGTGTTATGTTGGATGGGTGCTGCAATAAGCAATATACATGTACATGTAACCAGGGCGGATTTGGCCCAGTTTGAAGGGTTCTGCTAACAAGCCGGGGGTGCAGGGGCCGCCGGCCTAGGCGAGGTCCGGCCGCCAAAGCTATACATGTATGCCGAATTTTGCACTATATGGAGCAAATCTATGCACACTTACACTTTGAATCAACATGCTCCTGTTATATAAATATTTGCTGTTTTATAATGCAAATGAAATATTTGTATGTTAATATATTTTAAATTATATTATCATTTTATAGTTATTTATGTTACATTATAAAATTATAGTAATCTATGACTATGGATGTGTATATCAGGCTAAATCAGGGGCTCGTTTGTCAAACATGTAAGCAAATTTCAGCAGCTCTGAAATGCAAACCCATATCATTTGACTGTTGGCAGGCTGAGCAGAGTATCTATTTAACATTAGCATAAAGTCAGTGTGTGCAGCAGAATTATATGTATGGGATGCAACTTACTCTGCTTCCTGTACTAAAGCATTAATATGAACATGGGCTACATGTCTTCATTTAGCATTTGATCAACAGAAACTGCAGGCTTAGTCTTGCCTCTTAACTGATACAAGTTGTCTTTTCATCTTGAATGTACAAATACAATTTTCCTTCTTGGCTTCTTGCTCGTGTCTTGGTTTCCTAGCAACACTATATATGGTCTTTGGTCTAACCTAAATAACTTCCTGTAGGAAGCTTGTGTCTTATATTATCTGCTACGAATCCGCTAATGTGGCTTAATTTACTACTATAACTGTAGCGAGCCAAGCTCACAGATTAGTAATAGGTTTCCTGTGTTGAAGATAAATGGGAAGGCCTAAAAGGGATAACAGATTTTCACCAGATTGCGCAATTAGGCTATGGACCTAAATACTGAAGACGGGTGAGACTTTATCATTCATTACAGGTCAAGGTCACCAAACAAAAAGGGATAACACATTTTCACACTTGACACACGGTTGACATGTATAAAATAATATTGTATATTATGTAATTTTAATTTTCTAAAGGGGATCAAACATTTGCACACAATATTTTATATTTTAATTTCTTTTCAGTAATCTAAACGCATTTCTACATCCTATATTTACCATTGTGATTGTTATATTATTAGAATTATATCTAGTACTTCCGTAACGTGGTGTGAATAAAAACTAAAAAACGGATAACACGTTTTCACACTAGACACTCACACTGTATAGCGTATATTATTATAGAAGTCTTGAGGGATGACATATTTTCACACGGTTTTATTTTGTATTTTAATTTTATTTTAGCAGTCTAAGGGTATGAAGCATTTCCACACCCTATTATTATTATAATATAATATAATTATTATTATCATCATAATCATTGTTATGATTAATTTATATTTATATTATAATTATTAATTTCATTATTAATTATAGTTAATAGTCTAAAAAGGATAACACATTTTTACACTAGATATTTTATATTTAGTTTTATTTTAGTAGGCTTAGTCTATAGGGAATAACGTACTTTCACACCATATTACTTTAAGGTAATCTAAAGGGGATAGGGATAGCACAGTGACAGTGAGTTTCACATTGTATATTATCATAGCAGTCTGAAGAGTATGACCCATTTTCACGCTAAAGGTCTATATTATGGTAGCCTAAAGGGGATAACCCTATGTAACTGTGCATGACAAAACTTGATAGATATGCATTGTTATATGTGCATGATCACTGGATGATGGACCATCTACATTCATCAAGTATGTCGTTTGGAGATCATATTATCTGCCTACTTCACGTTGTTGCACAAACCTGACAACTGTAAATATCAGGTTTAGCTTTGGTTCATTGTCTACACATTCTAAATTGAATGTAATTCCAAACATTGATCTGGGTGTGTTGCTGCTGAACTATTGCGACAAAATCTATCTACGCTGAAATCAATGACAAAACTTGTGAGGTATACTGCAGTAGTACATATACAGATTGTAGTACTGCATGGTGGACCCTCTACGTTCAACGGGCACCGTACTGGTTCACGCTGTGGTGAGCTAGTCAGCAGTCGCACAGACTCGAGACTTGCAGTCTGGTAGGGATTCGTGGCCACACAATTCGATCTGAAAGACACTTCTACTTTTACAGCATTTATTCTTGTAGGTGGGCTTCTCTCTACAACCAGAATTGGAGAAAGGAGTTGTGCTCTCTCTTCAACATGTGCCATGCTACCCTGGCTGCCCCTCCCTACTACTCTCTAGCGCTACTCTCCTGGTACTCTGGCCTGTATGTTGTGCGGTTGCACCTCTGGTACTGGGACACAACAATATACAGTGTGAAAATGTGTTATCCCTTTTAGACTGCTATAATATACAGTGTGAAAATGTGTTATCCCTTTTTAGACTACTATAATATACATTGTGAAAATGTGTTATCCCTTTTTATACTATTATAATTTATTACATTTGCATGTATAGTGTGAAAATGTGTTATCCTTTTTTAGATTACTATAATATACAGTGTGAAAATGTGTTATCCCTTTTTATACTATTATAATTTATTACATTTGCATGTATAGTGTGAAAATGTGTTATCCCTTTTTAGACTGCTATAATATACAGTGTGAAAATGTGTTATCCCTTTTTATACTATTATAATTTATTACATTTGCTTGTATAGTGTGAAAATGTGTTATCCCTTTTTAGACTGCTATAATATACGGTGTGAAAATGTGTTATCCCTTTTTAGACTATTATAATTTATTACAATTTGCATGTATAGTGTGAAAATGTGTTATCCCTTTTTAGACTGCTATAATATACAGTGTGAAAATGTGTTATCCCTTTTACATTACTATAATATACAGTGTGAAAATGTGTTATCCCTTTTTAGACTACTATAATATACAGTGTGAAAATGTGTTATCCCTTTTTAGACTACTATAATATACAGTGTGAAAATGTGTTATCCCTTTTAGACTACTATAATATACAGTGTGAAAATGTGTTATCCTTTTTAGATTACTATAATATACAGTGTGAAAATGTGTTATCTCTTTTTAGACTGCTATAACATACAGTGTGAAAATGTGTTATCCTTTTTAGACTGCTATAATATACAGTGTGAAAATGTGTTATCCCTTTTAGACTGCCATAATATACAGTGTGAAAATGTGTTATCCTTTTTAAATTACTAAATATACAGTGTGAAAATGTGTTATCCCTTTTAGACTGCTATAATATACAGTGTGAAAATGTGTTATCCCTTTTTAGACTATTATAATTTATTACATTTGCATGTATAGTGTGAAAATGTGTTATCCCTTTTTAGACTACTATAATATACATTGTGAAAATGTGTTATCTCTTTTAGATTACTATAAAATACAGTGTGAAAATGTGTCATCCCTTTAGACTGCAGATTCCAAGAATATACCAGTGAAATTATTATCCTTTGTAGTTAACTAGTAGCCAGAGTATAAAGCATCATAATTATATACAATGTATAGTAAGAGATGTAACTTTATTAGAAGCCAATAAGTAACTGAAAAATATAAAAAAACTGGGGCAATGTTAAGGAAAAATATAGTCTCATATCCAACATGAATAAGCAAGAGTTGTGTGAATGTACGTAAAAGTCCTCAGCAGATCAAAAATATATATCAGTTTGAGATAAAAGTGCGCAACATAGAGACAATGTAAGAATGGGCATGCACATTATGGAATAATACAAAAGTAGATGTCAAGACGGCACTACCAATAATATCAGATTGGTCCTACCGGACCTGTACATAACAATGAAACAAAACAAGTCAGTACATATAGGTCAGTACGATAACATCACAGCAAGATATAATTATATAATTATGAGGATACAAGGATTTGAATGATACACATGATTTGTGTCTTTGGAGTCGAGTTGGACTTCTAATTCTTGTAATGATCCATATAACCCATACATGTATATAATGTAGATGCGAGGCATATACAATAGTCACTAACCATACGTAGGTCTGTTCACTTGATATCCTGTTAGTTGCTTCAGAAAACCTAAAACAAGAATAAACCCAATTCATAAAGTATAAACTGGCAACACATGCATAGTTTTAGTCTTATGACAATTCACATGTATATCTATAACTTTTATTCACAAAGCATTGGCTAGTAATGTATATTGAATGTAAAATAATAGACCAGGGAGGCCCAATAATTTTTGGTAGGGGGCCAAATAGCAGACTGGGCCCCAAGCTTGGCCAGGTATTAGTATAAAGATAGATATATTATGTATGTTTACGTGTGTTTTAATGTGTAAGCATGCATAAGATGTATTCGAATGTGACATGAATGTAGCCATCAGATTTACACTTCTCAAATAAACATTTATTACAAGTGGATTTGATTTTCAACATAATCAATTGTACAAGAGAAGTAGTGAGGGTGACAGGTGAAAACGATCTTGATTTCAGTAAATAATTGGCAAACCCTCGGCCAAACGAGCTTATCGGAATTTATATGAAATTATGAATTTTTACACAAGTAGATGGCTTGATGAATTTAGCTAGGGAGCCTTATCAGACCTGTGGGCCTCCATTTGGGCACCACTGTTAAAGACATTGCAATACCTAGTGATATAGGCCTATTATACAATTAACCAAAAAAGGAAGAGGAAAAAATGAACAAATATCAACAGCTGGAATTTGACTTTGGAAGGTTGTGAGGTGTTGGACCAAGCGTTGTACCCAGAAGCCATATAGTGATCGGAACAACATCAATCGTACTCTGCAGTAAGATGATGATACAGGCGAAAATCTTTAGGCCCTTAGTTGAGACAGGCTCAGTTACTACCATGGATATACCCATATGGTATGCACCATATTAATCAACAATATGATTACACAGATAATATCCTACTAGCCCTGCTTGGGATAGACGTATTGTTTGAGGCATTTAAAAAAGCAGCTGCGCTTCAGTGTGCATGGTAGGCCTATATGTAAAGCATTACAGACTGATACTTTGACCAGCCACAGTTTTTTAGGAAAAAAATCGCTAAGCGACCAGCTTAAGATAAACCAGTCAGGACGCTGTGAGAAAAAAAGTAGTAGGCCATAATAAAATTGATAATTACTATTTGATTTGATAAAAAAATTTATAATAGGACTATATTAATTATAATTATACATTTAATTGTTATCTACATGTATATTTAAATATTTTTGAATACATCTGTACAACAAAAATTGAACGCTCTGGGATGCCTCAGTTATCTAACGGTCAGCGTGCTTGATGTCATAGGTGTTTGGCCGCAGAGGTTACATCAACCTGCTATTTATTCTACATGAGTGGCTGTGTTGGTAGTAATCTAGTCTTCTACAGTTACAAGGGGTTGAAGTGCATTCGTTCCTCAGTGAATTTAGGACACTCTTAAACCACCATCATGGTATAAAAATACAGTGTCTCAAATGTGTAGGCCTAACATAAGGGAAAACACCAGAGGTTGTACAGGTTTCCAGCATTTTCATTTTGCCGTTTTCAGGTTTGGATTGTCATTGTGGAGGCCCTATCCGTATGGTACTCGGCACAAAAATGCTGTGATAGATATGTGGTGCAGCATAAATTGAGGCAGCTCTTGTTAGTACAGACATCTGCTGTTAGTGTTTATGATATATATTATCATTGAAAATTATCATGTCATCGTATGCAGAGGATAGGGCTTCATGCTTATCTTCTGGTACACACTTTATTTTCAGCTGATTGCTCTGCTGTATTTTGTCCCTTTACATCGCTTGTGTCTACTGACCAGGATTCTTCAGAATGAAGAACAACATTCCACTCTATCCAGAGCATATGATGACATTGTGGGTGACAGAGAGTTGGTAACAATGACCACTAGAGCAGCTACCAGAGGAGAGCCAACCTCAATATCAGCCAAAAAATGCATCTACCACTCTAGTTTCCTGCCACGAACAATCCGTGAGATAAGATGAGAAACCGACCTCCAATCCTAAACAGTGATACTGTAAAAATTGCAGATCCCCTAGTACAAAAATAGTGAAAACTAGAGGCTCCCTTATAGATTTACATGAAATTGCTAGTGGAGTCCTACCTCATCTGAGGTAAATCCTGAGGTTCCCCGTAAAGTTCATGATGGTTCTGGGTAGAAAACTACCGAAGTAAACTCACTGTCCTGTAATGATGCTATGCTAGGTCCTGGAGGTTCAGCTTGCCTCTGGCATTTTGGCAGGAGCTCTAGCTCGTTGACAAGGTGAGGTCATGTTTCTTCTTTTATTTACAGTAGAGTAGGCCTAACAGTAAAGTTAAAGTATTATTATTATACAGTATTTACTATGCAACTACTACTATAATATTATATTTAATATTTATATTAGTTTAATAATCATAATGTATAATCGGTGATTAATTTTAAATTATTTTTAAAAAACAATGCAATCAAATTCGAAATAGAGGCATTTTTATGTATATTTTGTTGCATAAATTTAAATACAGATTCATTCATTCATTCAAATTCGAAAATTGAAATTAGAAATTCAAATTCATGAAATTCAAATTGACTTGAATCACTCCTTGCTTGAATCAATCATATTCATTGATTGATTAGTTATTTTATTAATTATCTATGATTATTACACTTAGTTTACTAAATAACTTACTTACTATCCACTTTCCAAAGACCACCCGTGGCTTTAAACGCTATCTTTGTTATTCTTATTGTTAGTTATCACTTTTTCATTCCTTCATTCCCTTTATTGAAGCTTAGAAGCATGGATGGCGCCAATTGAGGGGCGTAATAAAAACTGTTCGCACAACCCCGTTTTTATGTTTGTTCGCAACTCCATAGTGGGTACTTGGGAGAAATAACTTGATCCACTCCTGCGTTCACCTTGAGGTCTTAGAACCACAATAACAGAATACTATATCATTACTGAGGGATAGCTCAACGCGTTTAAGCCCCGAACTTGGAAATAAGCCATTTGGATCTGTAGGCAATTTTGTGAAAATCCGTTATCCCTTTTAGGCGGCTCCAGATAAATACTTTGATACTTTATTTCATGATCAATTTGTAGCTAATTTGAAGATAGATAACCAATTTAATTTTTTTATTGGAGATGAAGGGTCCTGCCATGGCAGGGAGGGCAGGACCCCCAAATCCGCCCCTGCGATGTAACATACACATTAATTTATATTCTACATTGTCATTCACATGTACATGTACGTATATCTTGTCTAGTATCATGACCTCCAAAATTGAGCACATCAGCGCTGACTTCATTATTGTATTGAAAAATGAAGTTGCACCTTCTTGTATCTCTAATGGTATCAGTTTCAAGGATTCGATATAGCAGAACAAAACACAAAAGAAAGTAAAAAATAGAGTAAACTGTTGAAGATACATAGTTCATGGATTGCTGTGACATGATAGATATAGTGCTGAGTCCAATTAGAGATTCAGCTGTAGTTGTATATCGACAGTCACTGTAACACTGTGACACTGCGACACTGTAACACTGTGACACTGTGACACTGCGATACTGCGACACTGTGACACTGTGACACTGCGACACTGTGACATTGTGACACGTCAAGGCAGGTGTACAAAGTACGTAATATAAGTTTGTAGATGTAAATATAAAGCTATTAATATCTACAGTGTTCCGGTTGTGGATTCACCAGTTATAGCACATGAGTGTTTCTAGATCATTTGAAACAGAGAGGAAGGGTATATCTGCACACCCTGTTTCTGAAGTGTAGTTACATGTATGGTCTTAGGCTACAATGAATGGGAAGATCCAAGCACAATCTGAATAGATGTAGCCTAAATTGAATCAGGTTTTAATTTGCAATGTTTTCATAAATTCAAACAAATTGTGAACATCTTTAGAGATGATTAAGTTCATTAGTATATCAGGCGTCATCTTGTTCCTAGCTATCAGATATAAATACTCCTTGATTCTCTGCACACAGTCAGCTTACCTGAAGTGCGATTGATATGATGTCTCTGATAGCACTGCTCTCTCTTACTCTACTGCTGCTGAGGTCAGCTGATGCTGCCGGTGCAAACAGAAGTGTGCTGACAGACACCTGCATCGACTGCTTCATTGGACCAGTGAGTATAATCTATAAGAGATCATGTAAAACATGTTAGCAAATTGTTATAACTTAGAATTTATTCAAATTATCAAAACTCATGTTACTAATGAATTTAGAATGGCTGGGCTAGTGACTACAATCCATGTAGAAACTATACGAGTTCTCATACTGGATTCTGTGGAGATTATGCAATGAGGTACAAACTGTGGACAAGGGGAAATGATTACTCAGGTAAGACCGAATTTGCAACTGTTCGAAAAAGACAGTTTGGAACAGGACGTTTTGAAACTGGACAGTTCAAAACTCCAAGTCCGAACCTCCAGATTTCAACTAATTGTTTTTTTTTAATATGACATCATTTATTTAACTTTTTAATTAATTTACTTAATTAATTAAAATTAGTTATCTGCGAGTTGTGCTCTTCTAAATGTAATCTACACTGTTTCAAACTGCCCGGTTTCGAACTGACAAGTTTCAAAACGTCCTGTTTCAAGCTGTCTTTTTCGAAATGTACCTTTACTGGTGAGACCATGCTCTACAGTACGTATATGTACAACATATATATATAATATGCATAATGTGTACTATAAAAGGTTGAGGGACATTTCGAAACCAGATAGTTCTAAACTGTGTAGATTACATTTAAAAGAACACAACTTACTGAAAATTGATTTTATTTTTTAGTATTTTACAAGTTAATAGTAGTAAAAACAAAAAAATATAACATAAAATTAGCTGTAGTCTGAGGATTGGGGTTTCGGGTTCCGAACTGTTCGGTTTCGAAACGTCCTATTTCAAACTGCCTTGTTTAAACAGTTGCAAATTCACTGTACAATTGCATGTAATACAACATATTACACTATACATATTATTATCATTTATTCAGAAATTACTGTTTAGGCTCTGCATCTGTTGCGCTATTAGTAAGGAAGACAATATTGTACTGTACTTGAAATATGCTGTAGAATTGTCTCTCATTCTTACCTTCTACAGCGGAGAATCATGGACTCTGCTATTATACATGCAATTTATTATAGCTTGACATTCTACCAATATTTTATAGAGTTTGTGGCGTGCAGTGAGGACCCTACCTGCTCTAGAGAATACGTAGTTGAGATGATTAACAGAGTCGAAGGTACATGTGAAGAAGTGTTTACTCCTCTGACCTATGAAGATCTGACTTGTGATAATTACGCTTTTATCTGGTACTACGCAATGAGACAGAAAGCGAGGTCAAGATGTCCTGAAATATTGACATTTGACATTGTAAGTACCGTAATCACTATACAGGACTTGTGAGGTGTGAGAATAACCTTTCTGAGTGTTATACGGAATGTGTGCGTGTATCGTGTGAGACAATACGTGATTAGCTTGGAATTTATTCATCCTCTTAGAGCTGGTGCCTGGTGGTTATATGAAGGGATGCAATGTGCTGAAATACTGTAGATATTCTAGTAGTTCTGATGAGACTAATGCGCACATTCATACACCTGCTTCCTCTGACTAGTCGTAAAGCTCTGTCAATGATCTACCTTTGGGTATCTCTGAAGGTCGTTTAGTGACTATCACTCTCTCATTATTTAAACAGCTGTGTTCTTTACTGTGCAGTACAGTTAGCATCTACTAACTTGTGACTTGGCTCTTTTCTCATATCTGTACTCATAATTACCATTACCAGGGTTTCACATGTAATGAGGCAAGTCAAGTGACAACAACGGCTACACCCACTACAACCACCACTCCATCTGAATTCATATCACGACCTCCATCTTACTACAACCCTACAGGTGACTAAACTACAACTTACTGTACAATGAATACAATATGTGAGCTTCATGTGCATGTTTATATTATATGTAGGGAAACCTTGAACTTGTCTAGCACCTTACAGTGTGCTTGGAAATATTTTTTGCAATTCTTTGTTCATACATTGTTAGCAATGAATTAAATTGATAAAACAATGTTGATGCTATACAAGCTCAGTAATCGCACTACTAGAAACACAAGTCTATTTGCAAAGGATAATGTCCACATAACCAAGGTTCCACACCACATGCATTTAAATTGTTCATTGAAAGACTACACCTGTAAGTCAAACTGGTAGAAAAATGTGAAGTCCACATAGTTGTGCATGTAGTAGCTGATAGTAAACTGCATGTACTATGATATTGTAGAATGTGAGATGGCAGTGGAATACTATGGAGTCTGTCAGATGAACTATATGACATGTGAGGGAGGTACTTATCATGATGGACGATGTCGTCATCCTGACAACAAAGGGCAGTTTTCCTCTGGGGGAGGAGCCATCCACAGATCTTGCTGCGTCCGTGGTGACTTTGATGGATACAATGCTCGTAGCATTAGTCAATCCAGTGCATAATGTCTCTCTCTTGTTGTTTGCAAATATAAGAGTAACATTCAATTGGTTACACTGCCTCTATGTCACAGAACTTTAAAAGACAATTACATGCAAGTCTTAAAATAGCTCTGTATTACCAAGTGCAAAATATAGTTGTTTGACAATGGCTGAAATTGGTACTATGCTTCTCTCTTTGTATCTATTATGATGCAGAATTGTGCTCACTATGTAGTGGTCGCTGTGTAGTGGTCACTGTGTAGTGGTCACTGTGTAGTGGTCACTGTGTCGTGGTCACTGTGTAGTGGTAACCATGTAGCGCTCGCCATGTAGTGGTCACCATGGAGCGGTCACTGTGCAGTGGTCACCGTGTATTGGTCACTGCATAGTGGTCACTGTGTAGTGGTCACTGTGTAGTGGTCACTATGAAGCAGTCACTGTGCAGTGGTCACCGTGTAGTGGTCACTGTGTAGTGGTCACTGTGTAGTGGTCACTGTGTAGTGGTCACTGTGTAGTGGTCACTGTATAGTGGTTACTGTGTAGTGGTCACTGTGTAGTGGTCACTATGTAGTGGGTTGAATGAGGTGGTCAATCTACTCAGTGGTACATTAGTTGGGTGTCCACTGTGGTAAACATCTGGTGGTCAACAGGAGTGCAATATCGCAGCATACACTATTATATTAGTATTGCAATGGTCAAAGGGTAGTCAGTATAATATATTTAGTCAGGCGCAGAAGTGGAGAAACTTAACATAGCCTTTTTCATTTGCCAAAATTGAAGCAGGAGAAGTTGTCCTTTCTATATGTTGTGGGTCAGCCGCTCTTACCCAAAACTCCAACCACAATTTGTAATTTGTTCTGCTCACTGCAATACATTATTTGGACAGGATGAGCGTATTCGATTTGAGTAATCCAAAGCAGTATTTACCACTTGGTTGCAAGCGTTTCAGACTGTGTCTCTGGCCCAATCTCTTGGCTCAGGAATAGGCAGGGGAACAAGATAGGTGGTAACATTGTCCAGTTGTACTAGAAAGTGAACAAAACTGATCGGCCGACCAAGTTAGAGGTGAGCAGGTGCAGCAGGCACACTGTAAATGCAAGACTAGGTAATGGGGGTGACACAGAGAGATTCCCGGGGCTAGAAGGTACCGTCGGAGTTAGCGCAAGACCAGGTGGTGTGGGAGTGACTCCTATAGCTAATCAGAACCAGCCAAACTAGGACCTACAGCTGTGAGGAGAGGTTAGAGTATCAGTCACAAGACTGTACTAGGACAGACCCAAGGCTAGAGAGAGTGCTAGCAAAAAACAGTAAGAGACTGTATAAGGTCAGTTCAGTAAGATAGCTTATTGAACAACAACCTACAGACAACTGAAGTTCGAATGCGGAATCTTGTTGCTTATATATGAAAGTTAGTTCTAGTCTGAGGTTAAAAGGTTAACCAGTACATTAAGGTAAGTCTTGAACCAAAAGGAGTCTGAGTTGTATCTGCTAAAAACACTGACTACAGCACGGTGATGCCGACTATAGTAGTGTTAGTGAGTAGTAGTGGTAATGTACATCGTACACTATACACTCAGTTGTCATACGTTACCCTTATTACTGGAGACAGGCCATACTCGTGACCTCTACCATTTTTGTTCAGATTACATATCCAGTCATGTAGGCCTGTTGGTGAGAGCACACAACTCCTAATTCATATTGTATAACTAATGCGCGTTGTACATATGCATGTATAAAGGCTTACTCGGTTGCACGAGAGGCCGATTGTTCTTTTTTTGGCCTTCGGAGCCTCGCTCTCGAGCAAATCAGCGTGCTGTTTGTTTGGCTGTGCAATGACCAACGTGTTGGTCTCTTTGGTCTACAGCGTCACGGAAAGCTGTGGTGATTGGTTAATATTAGATATAATTACCCCAATTTTGTATAAAAAGTGAGGCGTTTTGCCTCTTGTTGTCACTTGTCCGATGTACTGCAATACAAACACTTCCATTACTTTACATGTATATGCAGCTTGCGTGGTTACTAAACTAGAAGACTCTTAGCCAAATTTCTTCAGGGAGCTGACACCAGAGAACCTAGGTTTAATATACATGCAAATATACATGCACAACGTAAACAGTGCAGTCAGTATACTCGGACCGATCAGTCACTCAGTATGGTTTAGGGGTTAAGACGCCTGGGTTCGATTACCGGCGATAACAAGCATTGCAGGCTTAAGCTGACCATTCAGTTCCTGCAGATCAACACTTAAAATAGTAGGGGTTCCTTGTGTGCATATAATTTGCATGCAGGATAGAAATCCACCTCCGCCCTCTTCGACAAGAGCAGCCACATCACACAATTAGGCAGGTGAAAGACGGCAGCACCAGCACTGACTGTTCCGGCCTTGTAGCAGTACTTCACGCTGGGTTCATAACAGGCAGGGACTGAAGTGTGGTGGTGAGAACTTGGTAAGCTCACACACCACTATAAAAATATGACACACCTACATACACATGTACAGTATCTGTGGTGCATAAAAAAGTACCATCAACGTTCTCGGCCATCAGATTCTGCCATTCACGAAGAAGAAGTTTACTTGCAAGTCATACTCGCACCTTCCACTCAGTACATATACATGTAGTACTGCTCAGCTGAGTACAACAGGGCAGGAAAACATTACAATATATTACTTAATACGTCATAATATTAATAAAATTAATGTATAAAATATAACATGAACAAAGGCTTTTTACTCTCAACAGCATAATTATATTTTATAATACACACACTATACATGTATTTACATGTACAAGTCATGTACTTACACAATGTACATGTACATTGTTTAAGTACATGTACATGCAGTGGTCAAAGTTGAGGGAGTCGTGGGGGATGGAGTCCCCCACCATAAATTTCAGGGGGTCCCTCAGACTGATAGACCCCTACAGATTACTGTTATAATGAAGTACCATTCATTTTCTTTCTTTCACAGCAACAAATCGTAAGATCTTGGATTTTGCACCAGTTTGGTGTCTAATTTTGATAAAGTTTCTAATTTCTGGGAGGGCACTCAGGCGCCCCTCCCAGACCCTCTTCACCGGGCGCTAATCGCGCCATTTGGACGGTTGTGCCCTTAGCGATTATGTTTGCTACCCTAGAGACCCCCCCACCTCTTTTCTTACACTTTGACCACTGTGTACACGTACATGTATGTAATTATGCTATCAGTTGTTTTAAAAGTGATTTACATGTAGGTTCTATTACATTTATATGAGAATATAAAAAGTTGTGGTTGTAGAAAAATCTGTTGTTGTCCTACCTTTTTAGTAAGACGTAGCGATATATACTCACCTGGGTTGAGAGTTGTTCCATTAACATCAGTAGTATAGTCAGTGCACTTCTAGACAGACACGCACTCATTGACCCCTGTTTTCAACCAATCACAAGCCGGTATTTCCGATTTCAACCAATCACAGAAGAGCACAAAAATTTTGCACACGACCTTGCCAAGGTCACCCCAAAATCCCCCCTTCTGATTGGTCGAAAAAACATTTGCACACTTGACCCCGAACCCGGCCACGACCCCTTCCCTTCCTCCTTCCCACCCTCCTCCCCTCCCCCTCCCCCACCTCCCACTCCTCCCTCCTCCCCGCCACCGCCCTCGTCCCGTCCGCGCCACCGCCGTCGCCGCCGCCGCCACCGCCGCCCTCACCACCGCCGCCGCCGCCGCCACCACCACCGCCCTCACCACCGTCGCCGCCACCGCCGCCGCCGCCACCACCGCCACCACCACCACCGCCGCCACCACCACCACCGCCACCGCCGCCGCCGCCGCCACCACCACCACCACCGCCGCCGCCGCCGCCGCCGCCATCACCGTCATCACCGCCACCCCTCCTCCACCGCCGCCCACCCTCCCCACCCCGCAACCCCCACTCACCCGAACGACCAATCGTTTGAGGCGGTCAAGCCGCGTCCGCCCACGTTGCGTGCGGCGCCGACCGTACACGTGGAGGCGACGCCGGTGCCCCGTATCCACCGGGCCAAGCGACTAGGCAGCGGCCCGCCGCCCATTCCGAGTTCCACTGGGGTGGGACTATAATGTAATATATTAAATTGTTTAGCCTCCCTATAAAAATATATAGTAGTAGGGTGTGAGTTATTTTTTAGCTTGATAGCATTTTATACAATAAACACTTCACAATTGCTGCCAATTACTCCATTTAACACTAACCTTATGTTCTACTTGTTGACATCTCTGATCAGGCACTGACTAGTAGGTAGCTGTCTCTGTTTACTCTCACTCTGTTGACTAGAGGCTGATTGTTCATACTGCTAGAGTGAGAAACTTATACCTTAAATAGTAGTATTCAGTGGGCGGAGTCTAACCATTTCCCCACCCCGATGTGAATCCGAAGCCTCCCGATGTGAATCCGAAGCCTCCCGATGCACCCCGATGTGAATCCGAAGCCTCCCGATGCACCCCGATGTGAATCCGAAGCCTCCCGATGCACCCCGATGTGAATCCGAAGCCTCCCGATGCACCCCGATGTGAATCCGAAGCCTCCCGATGCATCCCGATGTGATTCCGAAGCTTCCCGATGCATCCCGATGTGATTCCGAAGCTTCCCGATGCATCCCGATGTGAATCCGAAGCTTCCCGATGCATCCCGATGTGATTCCGAAGCTTCCCGATGCATCCCGATGCATCCCGATGTGATTCCGAAGCTTCCCGATGCATCCCGATGTGTCAATTCACATCGGGATGCATCGGGATGCATCGGGAAGCTTCGGAATCACATCGGGATGCATCGGGAAGCTTCGGAATCACATCGGGATGCATCGGGAAGCTTCGGAATCACATCGGGATGCATCGGGAAGCTTCGGAATCACATCGGGATGCATCGGGAAGCTTCGGATTCACATCGGGATGCATCGGGAAGCTTCGGAATCACATCGGGATGCATCGGGAAGCTTCGGAATCACATCGGGATGCATCGGGAAGCTTCGGATTCACATCGGGATGCATCGGGAAGCTTCGGAATCACATCGGGATGCATCGGAAGGCTTCGGATTCACATCGGGATGCATCGGGAGGCTTCGGATTCACATCGGAAGGCTTCGGATTCACATCGGGTCACATTGGGATTGGATAAAAAAAGGGAGGAGTCAAGAAATGAGCAGTTGTATAAAGGGAGAGTGGGATCACAGTCTCAGCATTCAAAGTTCACCACATCACTACTGTACAGCTACACTACTACAATAGTACATTATCAATGGATACTGACAACATAGTACAAAACCAAGAAGAGTTATTTGCGGGCTTAACGGACTCACAAATGGATGGAATTATTGAGGAAGAAGAGTGCAGTCAGAAGAGGAAAGAAGAGGTGGATGCGTTAAAAGAGGCACGGAAGAAGGGGAAAATAATAGGAGTGGGGAGTCCTGCCCGAAAGGATCTTTCTAACATGGTGGACTCTCCGTCCTCCCCGGAGCGGGCCTCGGATAGGGGCGAGACCACAACAACCCATGGATGAGTATTATTCCAAGATAGAAAAGATGCAGCTTTCTTCAGTAGTATTGTTTTATTACGAGGTGGACTCTCCGTCCTCCCCGGAGCGGGCCTCGGATAGGGGCGAGACCACAACAACCCATGGATGAGTATTATTCCAAGATAGAAAAGATGCAGCTTTCTTCAGTAGTATTGTTTTATTACGAAGATAAATAGAGAAAAAATAAAAGAATCAAGAATCAAGCAGAAATCTAAAAAGCAAAGAAAAAAAAAAGAATGCAGGTAAGATAAAAACTATTGGTCTCTTTTTTTTTTAGTTATAGTAGTATAAAAACGAATTATAAGTAAGGTGAAGTATTTCTCTCTAGTCAAAGTGAAAAGGTGAAAAAAGCATAATATTGTTTACATGCGTTGTGAGTGGGAAAGTATTATTTCTTTTATTATAGTATAAACGTTGTAATAGAGCTCTTATAGAATGATCTCGAACTCTTCCTTCTACTCTGCTTAGCCGTGTAATTATTCCCTCCATACTCCACCCTCGAGCTCGAAGGAGACAGAACAAGATGCAGTAGTCTCCACACACGTTAGTACTCTCTTCTTGTAGACACTCTCCATTCCATACTATTGGTATTCCCCATTGTTGTAACATCTTACCCACATCAGGATAAATAGAAGGGGGGAGACCATAGGAGTCGAAATACTCTATTTCTTTTCCATTCGAAAAAACAGAGATCCAATGCTCGCCACTTTTCTCACTTGTTTGAGTGTTGAAAACAAAAGATCCAGATGGGGAGAAGGAGTCTAAGAAGTGATCCCTTGGCATAACCCCTCTAAAGGAGGTTGATGAGAGTTTATCATCAGATAGAATATTCGAGATTGAGAATGTATCCATTTTTTTTACATCATCCCGGCTACCATAGATACTTCGTGATTTGCATTCAAGTAGATAATGTCATCTTTTTCTTCGTATACAAACAGTCCAAGTGTATTTTGAGTTTGATTAGCAAATGCTAGATTAATAGATAGACTCCCATTTGATAACAAGTGAAAGTTGTCATCACACAAATCTCCTGAAATGTCAAAGGCGTAGAGAGCAGCGCAGGACTTGTATTTGCTAGGGGAGATCTCATTCCCTGTGTCAGCATCGGATGTATTTGTGACAGTGAACAAATTCATGAATTCACGAGCAAACTTTCCACTTGCAAAATTTGGTTCATATCTTCGGGTCACCGGTGTTCCATCAATTAGTAATTCTAATGAACTTAGATTGTTATGTCCAAATTTGAAGGGATTTTGCTTATACGTTCCACTCTTTGCAGTATGGTTGACTAGTCCGACAAAGACTCTGTTTGGCTTCTGTCCCGCTTGATCAAAGTTTACTCTCACTGACTGGTGTCCAGCAGGGATGACATGGAAATGAGTTTTTATTCGGTCAATTGGTAGTTTTATAGACTCTTGTTGCACAACCCAAACATCCATTTGTGCTTTTTGTAAGGCCGGATTGGCTTGTACACGTCGAATCCACAATTCTGTCTTAGTTATAGAAATCTTCGCCCCTCCTGCAGGGTTGTCTGTTTCTGCTAAGAGGGCCATTTGTGGAATAGCACGTTGTAGAGTAAGGCGAGAGCGAACTCCTGGTGGAATAAGTCTTCCTTGAGAAAACATACTCAACCTAGGTCTCCCATAGAAGCTCATCTCTTTACTTGTGGCTATAAGTTTCTTTCTTTTTTCAACCACTTCGGGAGGTATACCATCATAGTCTTCTCCAGTTCCTTCATCCTCCATCCACCCACTCCCAACTTTCATATATGTGCTCTTAGCATCTTTACCATAGTTTAGGAGATTCTCGACATAAGCTCTATGTCCATAGTTTGGTTCATACTCAACATCTTGCCCGGCCAGTTGAACAGTGGCAGAAGAAAAGAGACTGTGCATAAAATTGTCCCCTGGAACAACCTTTAGTTGTTCTTCCGCAGGTAGTACGCTTCCATCAGCCTTGCTCACCTTTACTGTGGTGTGTAAGTAAGACCTTGATAGATCTGTGTAGAGTTCGTCTGCGGGCGGGATGTTAAATTCAATAGTGCCATCAGGGGAGTCCGTAACAGGAGCCAAAGGTACCCACTCACCTCTGAGCACGCTAGTATGAGTTGGCGGAGTGGCAAATAAGTCAAAACTGGAGTCAACCGTGTCTGGAGAGTCTTCAGAAACCTTGGAGAGAGAGATGGCTCGATGTGTGACGGACATGTTCGATAGTGTGAGAGTTGTTCCATCTAGTACTTGCTCCTACAGTCGCTTGTCTAAGAGTGGGGAGTGGTGAGTCTAGGTGTGGATTATATATTTATCTTTCATTTAGTCAAAAACTGTTTTTCTTCCTTTACGCTTTTTCTTTGTAGACTTTTGACTAACTCGTGCACGTTTGGCAGGTGGTTCACGTAATTCATCTTCTACATCACCTAGAAGATCCCCACCAGCTTCACGAAAACGTTTTGCTGCAGAGGATTTGAAGTTCTCTCCCTTGATTACATCTCCCAGAACCGAAGCTCCAGTAGTCAATAGCTTTTTCCCAATAGTTTTGGCACCATTCTTTAGCATGGGAAGGACCCCTCGGGCCAGTCCAGAAAAGAGTGAGCCGATCCCATTACCCGTCATAATAGGTTTTCCCCTGTACACACTCATTCCCTCTCCCACCTGGTTTGCATAATAGTCTTCATACATCTCACCTGACTCATCAGGAAAATATGGAACTATGCGAGGGGCCATGTTATTTCTCTCCACGCGGTCTGAAACGAACCGTCAGCACAACCTTTCCACTGCGAAATGAGACCCTTTCTCCATCATCACGTCTTATATCTACCTCGATGAGGTCTGTGCTTGTATTAGACACTGGAGAGTATTGAACATTCGAAAACTCAAAGAAAACGGTGCTATTTCTTTCACTCTCTGTTATAGGAACTGTGCGAAGTAGGGGGACTAGACTATCTCCAACATGTCTTGGTGAGACTACGGAGGAGTAGACATAGAGGGATGTGAAACCAGCATTGATGTCTGGAGGGTTTTGACTCCTGTTGATTTCCGCAGCATATTCTACATCAGGTTCGAATCCCAACACCCACGCAACATCACGTGACATCATGACAGAGTGTTCCTGTTCTCTCAACATGAGGAAGGTTTCATTCCGTAGACTATCATAGTAAAAGCTCACTACTTTTTCTAAGTCGTAGTTTATTAGTATTCTATTGATCTCACTCAAAAGTTCACCCATGGAAGCATACCTTCCACTCCTGATTTCACATTTTCGTTTGACTCCATCTTTTGTATTCGTAACCACTACATAGCCATCTTCCACATTTCTCCAGGATGCAGGGTACTGAATGTCAAGTAACCCAACCTCCCACTGTGATGAGTGAAGCTTCAATGTCTTGGCTAGCTTCGTAATGAAGTGAGCATTGGTGTTTGTGTCACTCCCACCGATGCGTACATTTGAGGTAAGTGTGACATTGAAGGCCATCTTTGAGAGTGAGCAAAACTGAACTTACATATCGAATTTATACTACCTTTGGTCTTACACAAACTGACTAGAATCTATCCAACTATTAAATGAAGAGGGATAACCACTCCATTTCACGAAACTCTCTTCTTTTCCTCTCCTTCTCCGTTTACGTATGACTTTCTCAACTCTAAAGATTTCAGGTAGGTTAACATGTTGCAATTCTTGTGCATAGAATGTTCCATCTACTCCTTCTTTGTTTAGGTCTTCCAGTGTATAGACAGGAGGTGAGGTATGTGCCTTGACTGCTTTTATGGTGAATATCTCGGTTGACCAGTTTGGTGTGAACCCTCGCTCAAAGCTACTACGAGCCATCGAAATCCGAACATGATCACCTGGTGAGTATTTTACTCTTGTTTTCTTTAACCATCGTTTAGGTGAGAACTCATTTAACCGAACCCAAACCTCTTCTTGATTATCGTAATCAACCTCAATAGGTTTCATTCCAATTGACCTATTAAAACTGTTGTTATATCCTTGGACTAGGTCTTCTACATCTTCTAAGTAGCGTCCATCCCCTCTATAAGTGAGTAGACGATGAATTTTCCCTCTCAATGTTCTATTAAAGCGTTCAACAAGAGCAGCCTTGATGATCTCATTCTCAGAGGTGAAATGGCTAACTCCATACTTCTTTAGCACTTCACTCACCCTTCTGTTTAGGAACTCCTTACCTTTATCAGTTTGTATTTGTCTAAAGCTTTCATTTTCGAATAGAGAGATGAGTGCATTGGACACTTCCAGACCAGACTTGGAATGAAGAGGAAAGACCCATGCTTTCCGTGAGAAGGCATCTATGCAGGTGAGCAAAAATGTTACTCCATCATTTGAGTCCTTGTGCGCACGCACATCCACGAGATCTGCCTGGAGTTGTTCACCAATCCCACTCACAAACGTTTTTCTCCTTGTAAACTTCATTCTAATCGGGCGATGAAGAGTGTATGCGTCTTGACTTCTCAACCACTTCTCAACATCATTCTCATTAATACCAGGAGGAGAAGCTAAAACTAACTTTCTCTTTCCTCCAAAAGATGGTGGTTGAGGAGGGGAGAAGTAAATATCACGTAGACCTTCATCTATATCATCCATCTTTCTGTTTTACTATTGCTTGCAAGAGGGGTTTTAGGAAGCTTTCGCCTAGACCTAGTTTTGATAGGACTTCTATTTTCACCCTTCCCACTCCAACGTGCGCCAGCTTCTGACCTCTCTGGTTTTGTTTCTCTCCTATATGGGTGTGGTAGTGGTGACCTTGAGCCACTTCGCCTCTTTTCATCATCTCTTTTTTTCTCTCGCCCTCGCTCTTGTGCTTCTTCTTCTCTTTGTCTCCATGTATGCATTTCATTAAACCTAGTGTTAATTCCCTCTAATGTATTATACAACTCCTGCTGCGGATGGCGTGATCTCTCCAACTCTTTTAGGAACTTATTCATTTTATGAGCATGTTGCTCTAGCTGAGAGTAGATGTCTGTATCAGAGTTTTTGAGGTTAGATATTACATCTTTTCTGCTTTTTTCTGCCAGGAGTAGATCCCCATTTGTAGAGAGTGAGGGTAGATGCTCTCCTTCTTTTTTGTTGTTTCTACTATTCATTGATTCATATGTATGTTTATCCATAAGAAGATACTTTTTAGAAAACTTGAGACTCATTTCACCTTCGTCCACCGCCTAATCCACCAAGCACACCTCCGAGTAAACTTGCCAATGGCTTCAAAAGAAGACCTAAAAATCCGCCACGTTGTAGGATTAACTTTTTCTGCCTCACACTAGTACGAGAGTTGGTGAGATCCTCAATGGCCCTTCTATGTCGACGTAGAGAGTTCAACTGAGCGGTAGTTAGATGAACATTACCTAATAATACATTTCTAGCACACTCAACAAGAGCGAGTATAAGGTCTTTGTTAGCCTCAGCAATGGTTGAATCTCTGATGGTTGCAGATGCTTTCGTCAGTGCATATATACTCAAGGCATTCCTCCTCAACCTTGGAGAATACTCGGGTGAATTAATGTATCTCATGCTTGATGATGGATGCGCTCTCTTCGAGTCCAAGACAGTTTATGGAGAGAGTAGAGATGTGAATGCTACTTATATTCCAGGGTATTCGGGATATATACAGTCATGGGAGAGTGCTCAGAAGCAAAATTACCGATCAGTCTAGCCCACTCCGGGGTTTCCTGGCGAAGATTCAAGAATAGAAAAGAGTGTGGCTTACGTGTAGCATCACTAAAAGCTTCTTGAACAGCTCTTGTACTCTGAGGAAAAGCCTGCTTTGCAAGATTGGTAACAGACATTCCGTCTCTGGGGTTCTTGAACAAGAAAAAGTACTGCGAGTTTATTGACACTGTTCTATTATCTTTCGGGAAAAGGTTCTGTAGTAAGAAAAAGACGCTTATGTTCAGGTGGTGACTGAACTTTGTAAAGATTGCATTAGTAGTCTCTTTCCCCCCGACTTCACCCATCAAGTCATCAATGATGAGCCAGCGATTCTTCCCATCACGCTCTATATCCATTTCTACATCAATGAGTCCTGAATGAAACCTTACTTTATCCTTGTAATCCTCAAAGCGGCGTTGCCAAACTCCATAGCAGTAAATGATTTCAACAGGAGTGGGTGAAGCAATTTCATCAACTCTCCTAATAAGACTAAATAGTAGTTCCGTTTTTCCACTCCCTGTTGGACCACAGACTAGAGCTGTGAAGGGACTCTGCAAGCGAAGATCGATTTCTTGGTGTGGACGCATGCTGATCCAGTTGAGTAGCTAATAGAGTTGTGTTTGTTTTTAAAAAGTGTCCTTGCTTAAGTACTCCTTTGTCTTTGCCATTGGGTGGTTCCCTATCACTTAGATATGTGTAAACTGATGGTGATAAAGATGAGCAAGAAAGTATAAATAGTATTATGATTATGTAGAATGTGAACTTCTTTCTTTTGTTGCTTCTCTCTCCTATTTGCTCCCTTCCCTCTTCAGCAGAGATAGCTACTACTTCATCTAAGAGACCATCAGCCACATCTTCATAATTCTCATTTCTACATACTACCTCTTGCTTTGACATCTTGCCCTTGTTTGAGAGAACGATTGGAATCTATACACTTTTATTCATCATTACTTTCTCCTGTTGGAACCCACTGTGGCAGTTTACTATCTTCCCCTTCTGCTTTTGCATCATTATCATCTAGTTTGTTAGCCAGGTGGGGAATTATGTGATCAATAATTGATACACTATCCATTTTTTCTTCTTCTTCTTCTTTTTGCAAACGCTCGATTTCCATCATTAACCTCTCTTTTTCCATTCTTTCCTCTGTTAACTTTTTTTCTAAGAAGGCAATGCGATTTGTTCTTCTCTCTTTTCTTGCATCAATTCTCTGTTGCATCTCTAGTGCTTCTTTCCACCCCAGTGCTCCTGCCAATTCCACTTTCTTTAGTGCCAATTCTTGTTCTATCTTTCTAATCTCTTGTTCCCTTTTGTCACACATTTCAACCTCTTCTTTAGTTTCTACATGAGTTTGCTCTTCTATCATAATCTGCTTATTCTCTCCTGTAGAAGTCTCTCTCACTTCCACCCTAGCTTCTCCTGGTGAAGGGCTTCTTATCTCCTCTAACCCGTTTTTGGATGAATCTAGTTCTCCAATGTCACACATTTCAACCTCTTCTATCATAACCTGGTTAGTCTCTCCTGTAGAAGTCTCTCTCACCTCTAATCTAGCATCTCCTGGTGAAGGACTTCTTATCACCTCTAACCCATTTTTGGATGGATCTAGTTCTCCAAACAATCGCCCTGCATATAGCGTATTACCTCTACTAAGAATTAAACCAGGGATGCTTTCTTCATTGTAACTCCTCTTCGCTCGCGATTTCTCCTTCCCATCCTCAAAGCGACATCTTCTTGCCCCATCCTTTAATATGTTCAATACTCTATGATAGAGTTCATTCTTTGAACCTTCCCCACCAGGTTCATTATCCAGATATAGTAAGAAGTGAGTGTTAAAAGTGGCCTCCGCTCCCACACCAGTTTCATCCCAGTTTCTATCTTCAATAATCTTCTCAACCTCCACTCTACACCAGGTTGACAACTCTGCATTCCTAAGAAGGAGTAAGGGAGAAGAAACGGATGCGTTTTTTGTTTCTACCATAGATGAAAATCTTGACCTAGCTCCTGTTAAGTCTTCATAACAAAGTGCCATTTTCCTCAACTTTTCCTCTCCTATCTTAAAAGGGATATTCATAGAGAGTGAAAGTGTTCTAAAATAGATGGCAAGCTCTACCACTAAGGAATTATGAGCGAGTCTGTCAACCCAATACCACATCCATGGACTATTCGTTTCTTCGATATTACTTTTGATCATATAATCCCATACAGACTTCGGGAGGACTTCCTTTAAAAGTACATATCTCCCCGCTGCTCCTTTGGTGAGAAAAGACATGTTTGCTATGACTAAGTCTTCTTTGTATTAATACTATCATCAGTCAAACTTATCTTTTATAGTCCCACCCCAGTGGAACTCGGAATGGGCGGCGGGCCGCTGCCTAGTCGCTTGGCCCGGTGGATACGGGGCACCGGCGTCGCCTCCACGTGTACGGTCGGCGCCGCACGCAACGTGGGCGGACGCGGCTTGACCGCCTCAAACGATTGGTCGTTCGGGTGAGTGGGGGTTGCGGGGTGGGGAGGGTGGGCGGCGGTGGAGGAGGGGTGGCGGTGATGACGGTGATGGCGGCGGCGGCGGCGGCGGCGGTGGTGGTGGTGGTGGCGGCGGCGGCGGCGGTGGCGGTGGTGGTGGTGGCGGCGGTGGTGGTGGTGGCGGTGGTGGCGGCGGCGGTGGTGGCGGCGACGGTGGTGAGGGCGGTGGTGGTGGCGGCGGCGGCGGCGGTGGTGAGGGCGGCGGTGGCGGCGGCGGCGACGGCGGTGGCGCGGACGGGACGAGGGCGGTGGCGGGGAGGAGGGAGGAGTGGGAGGTGGGGGAGGGGGAGGGGAGGAGGGTGGGAAGGAGGAAGGGAAGGGGTCGTGGCCGGGTTCGGGGTCAAGTGTGCAAATGTTTTTTCGACCAATCAGAAGGGGGGATTTTGGGGTGACCTTGGCAAGGTCGTGTGCAAAATTTTTGTGCTCTTCTGTGATTGGTTGAAATCGGAAATACCGGCTTGTGATTGGTTGAAAACAGGGGTCAATGAGTGCGTGTCTGTCTAGAAGTGCACTGACTATACTACTAACATCACCTACATGGGGAAATGTCTCGCTATGTACACATGGCGATCTACTGTACCTAAATTGTATCTTTACACAGTGCTGAACCAAAATCTGCAAATAATTACATTATTTGAAGTTATCGTAAGAGATCAGCTTTGGTTGGCACTTGCTAGATACATGTAGATGTTTATGTTATTCAAGCATGCACCAAACATAAATGTACCTCAATACTTTTCTATGATTTTTTGAGGGTATTTGCATCCATTCTTTAGAGAAGTTGACAAAATAATACTAACTTATCCTCATGTAAACGCTCACAATTGAAAGGGTTATAATGTGGCCTATCTTTTAATTTTTTCAGCTTCTACTCGTAGTTTAATTTACATGTATTTTCTGAGTAATTATTATAATTGGAATCATATTGTCAATATAATAACACTTATTTAATATGGTAATTTATTTTCATAGGTACAAAAAGAGGTGTCGGTCACAGATTGACTTTTAGGTGGCTTCTAAACCATCTAGCCCAACACCTGTATCACTATGTTAGAAACCAGAGCTATGTTGAGACTCAGAATCCTACCCTTGCGAGGTAACTCAACTTATTTGGTTACAAGGCTACATAATATTATTTATAAACCTATTCATTAGTTACACAGGGTACAAGGGTATAAGGCTACATGCTTATGCTTTTACAACGCCACTAGTTACACTGGTTACAAGGTGAGTTGCTGGAATGGGTAGGATTCTAAGTCGTGTTGTTTATACTCCTACTATAAGGTCACAAGTAAATCCCTCCATTTACATAGGAGTTACCGCCTTTCTGATAAGTCTCCAATTCGACCCACAGATAACCAAAGTTTAGTCAGTTGTGTGGTGTAGACGCTTACACAGCAAAGTAAGTGCGAGTCCCAGTCTGCCTACCATCATAGTGTAGGTAAGTATTAATTTAAATAAAAATTAATCATTTGACACAATTTTGCAGACTTACTTACATGATTTTGGCTAAAGCAGAGACCCACCCTGGACAGGCTGAAGTCGTTAGACAGAAAGAGACGACAACTATTGTAGAATGTCTGTTCATGACTTTCAAAGTGTATGTGCAATATGGACAAGCTGGATGAGTGTTTATCTCTTAGTTGAGATGGAAATGCTGGATGTATGTATGACTGGTTAATCATGAACATTGAAACAAACAATTTACATGTAATAATCAACTAACATGTGATAATATAACACTACAACTACAACTAGGCAATCTACTGTTTAGGCAGTATGCGAAGGATCTACATGTACATGTGATGTTATGTTACAATATTATAGCGTTATAATAATTATACTGTAGCAAAATAAGAGTATGTATACCAGATTGTCTAGCTAGAGTTGTGTTATACCTTGATGGGTAATTATGTAATAGGTGTATGTGAAGTTACATGCCGTATGTGACCTTTTCTATACTCCATGTATTTCAATCTCGTATAGATTTAGGTAAGTTGTAGCATTAAAAAGAAT
Source organism: Bugulina stolonifera (assembly GCA_935421135.1). Taxonomy (NCBI): domain Eukaryota; kingdom Metazoa; phylum Bryozoa; class Gymnolaemata; order Cheilostomatida; family Bugulidae; genus Bugulina; species Bugulina stolonifera. Next base: position 1,985,007 of record OW285190.1, on the reverse strand, counting down.
CTGAACAAACTGTCCTTTGATTGGTTGATCACAGGTAATCAGGGTATAATACTCGTTCAGTATACCATCATAGTAGTTACATAGAACCTCTATGTTTGATCCAGTAAACTCTAAGTCTTCTGTTTCCATGGCAACAGTTACTTCTGCATTCTTTGATCTTTTCCACACATCTACAGAATAATTATATTGTCATTACAAGCGTATTTAATTGTTCATTGTTATGGCTACTTAACTTTTTACCTTCCACGGAATCTTAAGGGTATGCTACACGGACGCACAACTTCTACAATAATATCGCAAATTTAAAAAACGGAAAATGTTGTTAGGTGCTACACAGAAGTTGCGTTTTTATTGTAAACAAAAGAAGTTGTATACTCATTAATTCAACTTGAGGCAAGAGTAAATAAATCTAAGGAAATAGTGTAGCCTGTGAGCCCACAAATGATAATTGGGGGTTGCGACACATTTACATTCAATCTCTTTAGGATTAGCCCCTCCTTATTGTAGCTTAAATTAAAACCTCCACTATTTTAGCAATATATCAAAACACGCAGGTTGAAATATTTCTGCTCGGTGAAAATCAAGTTCAACTAAATGTTTTCTATAAGCAACACGCAACTGAGAGGCTTGACTTGAATTTATAGCTGAGGATGGATACGATAACTTAGCTGCTGGTTTATATTATTTTCCTGGTGTTTATAATAAGGATTGAACTTCTCCCACAGTGCTGGTCTTTTGTTGGATTAATTTAAACAACATAGCTATAATGCTTTCGCCCATATCGCGGTCAGTAGAATATATCACAAATTAAATATTCAATTGATTTTAATTCCTTTAATGGTTTTATTTAATTATCCTTAAACCTAAACTCAACTGATAGCACCTTGTCAAAGTATCTTATGTTAGCTGCAGCCAATCAACACTCGATTTGCAGTTTTTAACATTAAGAGTTTATTACATGCAATAAACATGCGATTTCACAAAAGTTCAACATCAGTAATTGCAAAACGCAAAATTGATGTGATTCGCATGAATTTTGCGTTCGTGCAGCATGCCCTTTAAGAATACAAAACAATAGTGAGTAGTATCTGTATTTGGGTAAACATGAATTTTTTTTATTTAAGAATATGTCTAGATGATTTAATCTGCCAAACTTTCTCAAACTTTGTTTTATATGGTATGTCTACATGTATAAAATATTTAGCTTTAAGATTAGATAAAGGCTGTCTACTTCGCTACATTTCCAAATAAGTCAGACTTTTATTAACATCCAGGTTATTTAGGTCACTCACCCTGTCAGTGTTGTGGGCGGGGCTTACCCCATAATGTAATCGGTTGATTGAGACATGATAATATATTAATGTAAAACTGTGGATAGCAAACCATTGATCACCAAATTTATTAGAACTTACAGTCATGTGTCAAATAAACCCAAGAAGGCAACAAATAAAACTAGACATGTGCATAAGTATTCTGTAACACTGCGCTAGGTCCTCAGTCCCACTTGGGAACTAGGCCGGAAGACTCCTAGCTAGTGCTGGTCCTTATCTATCAAGGTGACTGAGCATATACATGTAAGGAGAGAGTTGTTACTTTAGTACCAACTACATGTACATCTAAATTTAAATCAAGACTGATGTAATACAGAAAATGGATCAAAGGGCCATTGGTTATATAGGTTTCTTTTTATTTGATTATCCGACAATTCTCAGACCTGATACATCACCGAGAGGTACATACAACAAATTTCCGAGGGATATGACATGATATTAGCTCATCAAGGTCAGGCATAGGGCTGCAGTCATGGCCAAAAGTATTAAACCTCTCCCCATTATTACCCTAGCCATAGAGTGCAAATGAGATAAATTTTAATAATAATAATAATAATATCCGTGGCGCCAAACACAATTATTTAACGTGGCTGTCCAAAAGCAGAGCTAGTCGAGGGGCTACACGGCTCCTAGAGCTGGACATTATTATAACCTTCTTCGGGATGAAAACCTCCAGGTCATTGGTGGGACTTGAACCCACGTCCTTGCAGATAACTTGCGTCATTGCTGCAAGACCAGAGTGCTTAGTGCTAGACCACTCAGCCACCAACACACCTTACACATTACATTACATTACATATCATTTAAACCATGCAAATTATACATCATAGTAAAGCTGAAGACTAGTGCAGCACAGTTTTAAGTATAATTCAGTTCTTCAGTTTTATTTTTCTTGGTTGACAGCATAGCCCTAGCTAGTACCGCGCTCTACAGGTAAGTTAGCTGAGGTGTTACCCTTCACTACGCATGTTGCTGGCGCTTGCTGTTTGCAGTGCCTACTCTCTACTGATGAGAGGATGCATCTGTTAGACCTAGAGCAAAGAGTCACCTTCCCTTAGCAGCCTAGGCTAGCACTAGCTTTGTATTTGCAATAAATAACCTTTTTATACCTATATAGCTGGGGCTAACGTCTCAGAAGTTGACGTAGTTAATTTTGCACATGTTTTGTATGTTCTTAAGCATACTTTTGTTGTGGCCGACCCATATTAAGTCGGGCCTCGGACTTCCGGCCACTATCCTGTTGTGCAATTTTCAGATGAATCTACGCCGGCCTTTTACTGGAACCTTTTTCCGGAAGTTAAAACCTATATACATGTAAAGTGAATGTTTTATACTGTTACTGTCTTACTTGATGCTTAGATCTCAATAAAGACACATCTACAATACTTATACGGAATTTTCTCTCATAGCTAAAGTTAGTTCCAGCTGATAAGGTCTTCGACCTTGATGCCCTAACAACCGACTAAGACTGAACATACTTGTTCTCAAGTATAGCTTATAAGCATTGACTCGGGACCACATAGGTTGTCTTGGTCAACACCATAATGACAAGTACCTGCCGATTTTTCAGGTAATGCAGAAGGCCTAGCACCACTCATAAGCTCTTCGCTTGTGCAAGTAGGCCGTCCCTCGATCATGCAATACCACAAAGAACATTGCAATACATACATGTACATGTACATATATAGTAATACAGTATCTACAGTAAGATCAACATAGCATGAAGAGTTAAAGTATCCATACCATACTCAGCTCTGTTAAGTATGTTCACATCCCAAATACAGTAGGCATCTTCCAGATCAACTCTCCACCAAGGTCTGTACTCCTTATCACTGTGAACCAGAGAGATAACTGGATCACCATCGACCATGTACACACCATCATTAGCATAGGAGGCTCCATAGCCAGTGTTAGAATAAATGCTTGATAAGAAAGCTGGTTTTCCTGGAAATAAATAAAATTTTGAATAGCAATTGTAAATAATACAGTAATGAACAGAACAATATTGTATTAGTACAGCTGGTACAGTCTATTTGAATACTGATTGTGAACAATTAGCATTATATTATATGCAACTATTGCCCACTTTTACATGTAGATGCTCCAAAGGGATACATCCTTCAGCGTACAACACTATTTGTTGAAAGTATATTATTATTCAATTGCATTTGGTTCGCCATTAGCTCTGTGTGGTTGGATAGCAAGCCTGTATTTCAGTAGCAATTCATTTGTATATGTTCTGCAATTATGTTCTGCAGTTACACGTAAAACCGATGTTAGCACAGGGATGCTGTTATCATATACATACAATGTACAATGTGTATTATATATACATGTATTATATATACAATCTACATGTATTATATATACATGTATATAGGCCTGCACGGTGTTGCCTCCCCACTGATATTCGGTTTTTGGGGTGGTGGTAATCAAACACCGGTTGACACCGGTTCTCTTGTGCCTGGTCTCATTCGGTCTCAACCGATGCCAAATTTGGATCAATTTACCGAACCGTACCGGACCCCTTGGTCCTGGTCTCAAGCGGTGTTAGACGGTGTCAACTTTGGTTCAATATACCGGATCGAACCGGTCCAGGAGCTGGTTTGCCTATTAGTTGTCCCATCATGATCGTTCAATACAAGGGAACAAAAATCCTCAACACTTTCTTGCAACATGAGTTCATGCCAATCATTGTTTATTATTTTATTTTATTTTCAGATATGGCAGGCAGACAGGGCTTTATTAAAACATAGTAACTGCAGCTACAGTATCAGCACCCAATGCCAACATACTAGACCAAACTTATATAGGACTGACAGAAAACACTTTCAAGAAGCGCATGTACAACCACAAATCTTCATTTAATAATGAAAACCAAAGAGCAAAGTAAATACATCTGGGAACTGAAGGAACAGCAATCAAACTTCAACATCAGGTGGAAAATAATAACGCATGCACAGGCCTAAAATTGCCACCTATGCGTGACTGAGAAATACTTCATTTTACGCAAACCACGAATGGCCACACTAAATAAACTAAACGAGCTCATATCCACGTGCAGACACTCTAGAAAACACATGCTCAAATATAAAATCACTTAATACACCAAGACTAGTCCTAATCTCTTTAGCTACATGTATATAGCAGTAAGCCAAACAATCGCTACATATAAAACACCATGTCCTTGTCCATTAGTAGTATTATGTCTCTTTTATCTGATGATTGCTATATATTTCATTCCAGTATATAGCATGAAACTAATAGTAATAAAAGAGATAAAACAGTGAGATTCTACTAAATAGTAACTATATTATGTATATTATTTTTATTTAAGTGGCAATTGGGTTAATGAGAGTAATCAGTGCTTACTCCTGCTCCAAGATTTTGTATTTGCCCATGTAGTCTAGTAGGTCTTAAGTTGCATTGGGTCTTACTTCACCTATTTTATATAATTTAATATTAATATATTAAATCTAAAAACATGAGGCTGGACACACACCCAACCGACTACATATAATTTATTAGATTTATTACTGATAGTGACCAAAATACAGAAGAAAAACAGCAAACATTGTTTCCACCACACTCGTACCATTGACATAAACAGATAATATATTTAAAATTACATGGGCTAACTTCATATCACAAGAGAAAGAAGAAACGCTAGCATAGTTGCATATGATGTAACGATAATGCAGGAAATCTTTCTTGCAAGCTTTCTTGATACGGATTGGTGTAATTCAGTATGTCCACCGATTGAATCTAGCATACTTGTCTTCAGATTGGATATTACTATGGCTCAGTCCGATGAATTCTACCTACAAAATATTGATTGAACATTAGCATTAGCTTATTTTAAATAAATAAAGAGCTGGTGCTTACCAAAAGCATAACTACACAACGATTTTAAATTAAAAAGCCATAATTAATAATGATTAACTATTATAAGCATTGTACCCATTCTTAGTTACAAGCGATTATAATCAAATTTAAACATTAGTAGTAGATTAATTATAATTAACATAATAATTAATCCAATGTAATGCTATGTTTAAATTTAATTATAATAATAATCTATTATATTCGATCATATACTACTATTCTATTCTAGCACACTGTTCATGAACAAAGCAATCATACCCAAACGATAGAATATAATATACGCAGAATTTGTTAAGTTACGTAATTATTAATCAATTTATTATAATTTAATAATAATTATTACCTTGATAATCAATCACAGCCACGATGGCAGTTAATGTGGAAACGGATAAGCGAAAGTATGCAACCTAGTTTGAAGTGAGGTAAACAAGACCACGTGATATTAGACCGCATGAATATTGAATGACTACTGGCATAGCGATCCGGTTCGATAACATCAAACTACACCGAACCATCGATATATCGTTTGGGCACGGTGCCGGTACAATTCGGTGCATAAAAATTTGCCGATGTGTAACACCGAGGGTTCACACACCGCTTACATCGTTTGAAACCGAAACACCGTGCAGGCCTATATATATATTATGTATATATGGGGCAAATGAGTGTTTCTTATCAGCTTCAGGTAGCAATATACCACAGTGTACCTTAGTAATATATCACATTGTATCTTAGTAATATATCACACTGTACCTTAGTAATATACCACAGTGTACCTTAGTAATATATCACACTGTACCTTAGTAATATATCACACTGTACCTTAGTAATATATCACACTGTACCTTAGTAATATATTACACTGTACCATAGTAGTATATCACACTGTACCTTAGTAATATACCACACTGTACCTTAGTAATATACTACACTGTACCATAGTAATATATCACATTGTACCTTAGTAATATATCACACTGTACCTTAGTAATATATCACACTGTACCTTAGTAATATATCACACTGTACCTTAGTAATATACCTCACTGTACCTTAGTAATATATCACACTGTACCTTAGTAATATATTACACTGTACCATAGTAGTATATCACACTGTACCTTAGTAATATATCACACTGTACCTTAGTGATATAACACACTGTGCCTTAGTAATATACTACACTGTACTTTAGTAATATATCACACTGCACCTTAGTAATATATCACACTGTACCTTAGTAATATACCTCACTGTACCTTAGTAATATATCACACTGTACCTTAGTAATATATCACACTGTACCTTAGTAATATATCACACTGTACCTTAGTAATATATCACACTGTACCTTAGTAATATATCACACTGTACCTTAGTAATATACCTCACTGTACCTTAGTAATATATCACACTGTACCTTAGTAATATATCACACTGTACCTTAGTAATATATTACACTGTACCATAGTAGTATATCACACTGTACCTTAGTAATATATCACACTGTACCTTAGTAATATATCACACTGTACCTTAGTAATATACCTCACTGTACCTTAGTAATATATTACACTGTACCTTAGTAATATATTACACTGTACCATAGTAGTATATCACACTGTACCTTAGTAATATATCACACTGTACCTTAGTAGTAGTATAGTCAGTGCCGATCTACACAGACACCCGGCCATTTCCGCGTCGTATTAGCCCTAGATCCAAAAACTCCCCGGGCGGACGACCACCCCACCCGTCCTCTCGCCCCCTCCTCTTCCCTAAACCTCACTCTATGTGCAAAGCCCTAGAATCTACTCTCCCCCATCGCGGGTGGGGTTTCAAAAACTTCATCGGCTGTTCCGCGGAACCCAGTCTAAAGAGCAAACCCCGCGCCCTCGCCCCGTCCCACGGCTCGGGCGAGGGGGCGCGCGTACGCGCGCCCCCCCGCCCTGCGAATCCCACCCGTCCTCCCTCCACCCGTCCCCGCCCCTCCCCACCCCTCCCCACCCCTCCCCACCCCTCCCCACCCCTCCCCACCCCTCCCCTCCGCCTCGCGGCGGTTCTCGTTTGCGAGTCCAGCCGTGGCCCCACGCCGCCCTCCCCCCGCCCATCCCCCGCCCCTCCCCCGCCCTCCCGCCCCAACGACCCGTCGCGGCCCTCGCGGACGGACCGTCGGCTGGAGTAGGGTGAAGCGAAGGAAAATACGGGTTAGAGTAATGATAGGCTACACCCGTGCGGAGTGCCCGTGCAGAGTTTACGACGCTGACTATACTACTATAAGAAACTTACCGAGTGGTGGTGGTGCTTCCGGATGATTTCTTCGCCGGGGACTGTTGAGACTGAACTGGTCGGGGTGACACCGCACTCGCGCGCACCTCCGTTCGAGCGCCCCCGGACCTTCGATGAAAGACTCGCGCCTTAACCCTCATTTCCCCCGGACCCTCCCCTAGGGAAATCACCCGTCCCCGTGACGAGCGGCGAGGGAAAGTGAAGGCGGTGGCTCTTCCGCGCTTCAAACCGTAGACTTCGCGAGGAGGTTAGCCGACGACATCATCGCTCGGAGGGGTAGAAATAGAAATAGATAAACGGGATAGATGGATGCTTGTCTTCTCATCGCCATCGTCATCATCATAATCATCATCATCATCATCATCATCATCATCATCATCATCATCATCATCATCATCATCATCATCATCATCATCCTACAAATAGACCCGCCTCTACGATGATGTCGTTGACTCGCCACCAATTTCTTTGACCACCGCGTCCACTTTCCCCCGGGTAGCAAACTCCGATAGAGATAGAGAGCGCATCGTGCGCGTGCGATGTCACCCCCCACCTACGAATGAAGACAATAGAAGAAATGTGAACTGATAAGGGGTGAGTATGAGCGGAAGCTGCGCTAGTACCGTCTACCCCTTTGGTTTGGAGAGGTAAATGGTTTTTAATGTATTAGCTACTGTTTTATTGCTCGGTTTTAAGGCTACAACCGGTAAACCCTCCGTTTTGAGGACGGAGACCCCTTACAATAGAGAGTGAATGTGAAAAAAATTATACGGGTATATGTACAAGGGTTATGATGCACTGTTCGTTTACTCTCCAATTTATCGAATGAAGTAGTCTCATCTCCGAGAAATCAGTACTAGCATTCTATAGGACTCGTACTCACCCCGTCTTCTGCAACCTTCCGCTTACCATAGAAGTAGGTGAGTCCGGTCTTTAGCTGGGTGTGGCTATACGTTTGGTTTCCTCTTCTGATAAAACCCCGATTGTCCCCTCTCACCGACTCCCCTGTCCTGAGCACGGAGAGGAACTTCTCTTTGGTTAGGGCGTTTCCTCTTTTGTTTAGTCCTTTGCTGCTATACTTGCTATCACCATCAGCGGACCAACAAAAGTATGTTTTTGAGTTGAGCGCGATGACTCCCTCCCCCCGAAACTCCTCCTTAAACAGGCCGGGGGTTCGTGTTTCGTATCGTTGCACCTTCTCACAACATTCCCTCATCTCCCACTCTTGGCCGAGCACCTTGGTCGTGATAAAGTCTCCCTTGTGCCGATCGCAGAAGGGTCTGGGAAACCATCTACCATATTCTCTGTAGAACTCTTCTTTTTTATCTTTTCGGATGACCTCATCTATACTACGAGCACTCAGGGCCATGTAAGCGCTATCCGTGTCCATTTCTACGTACTCAAAGTCCTCTCTGCTGACGAATCTGTGAAAATAAAACGGACGGGTTGTAGGGGGGGGGGTGGGGGTTGACACCAAAGAATAAATAGAGAAGGATTTGATAAAATCTTTGTATAGTCTAGTTCTACTTACCTATCCATAAAGTCGTAGTAGAATTCTAGCATTCTCAACTTGGCTCTCTGGAGGATAACGAATCCTACGACAGATGGAACATCCATTCGAATCTAAAAGAAAGAAAGAGAGAGAGAGAGTTTACCTTACCACTCAGAAAAAGTTTCGTCAAATCAAGAATCAAAATAAAAAAAAAAGATTGTCAACACTTGCCTTTTTCTTGTGAAGCTCTATCTCAAAGTAGTTTTCATCAACTTCGTTGAGACTAGAAAAGTGCCTACTCCTCACTTTGACAGCCGCCTCCTCTACTGTCTCCACATACTTGACAGTCTTATGTTTCTCTTTATTTGTTATGGTCTTTCCGTAGGCTGAATTCCCAACGAGCTTGCTGGTGCTGGCCAAGAGGGCCAGGTCGGGGTCCACATCCCCCCCTCTTCTTGCGTCTGAGATCGAAGAACCAAAGTCTTTGTAGATGGCTCGTGGGATAAAGTGAACAAACTGATAGATCCTGGTAATTATCAAACCTTGATCTAGATACCATCTAGCCAGATCGGAGAGTAGTGTGATTCGCTCGCCAAAAAGACTCCCCACGAGCATTCGCTGAGGTCTCTTCAAGAATCCGTTCTGTTCGGCAAAAGCGCGCATGTGTTCGCTAAGGTGTTCTCTTCCCACGTTTATATTCTTGAAAATAGGTGCCATCTCAGAGAACTTCGCTTTTAGCTCTTCGGGTACGGAAATGTCACACTCCACTAAACCATAGTACTCTCCACTACAAATGTTATTGATTATCTTATCGAGGTTGACGTAGCCCCTCTCCGGGTAGAGAGAAGAAAAGAAGATGGCGAGAAATGTCCTAACTTCTACTTCCGAACGAACTCGCGCTTCACACTCACACTGCCGAGTGGTGATGAGCTTATAGCCTAGAGCCTTGATGTAATCTTCTTTTCTTGCAGTGTCCACCCGGAGCTCTTCATTCGTCATGTTTCTGACACCTTTTCCGTTCCCTCCTAGCTCGCACTCGTGCCCATGCCAGTAGCAACCGTGGAATTGGTACACCGTCCGACTCTGTTCGCTATAACCATCCACTGGTAGGTTGTGACAGCCTATCCTCATTTCTCCTCCATTCTGTTGGTGAAGGATGACCTCTCCTCTCTTCCACGATTGGAACTCTAACCAACCATGCGCCACTTTGCTGAACTTTTTAATAGGTTCTAGAGCAAAGCCTCGGCTCTCTAGCCTCCGCCTGGGATAACCCGTAGGCATATTCCCCATCATACAGTATAGGTAGAGGGCGTTGGCATCAAGTCCCAGAATGGACCTACAGGGTTTTGCGGATGTGCCATACATCTTCTCTCGAATAGAGGTCACTCCAACTTCATGATGTCTGTGAAAGATAATGCTTGGCCCTCCCACGAGGTTATCGCGAAGAGTATGGTACAGACTTTTGCTCTCCTCATCGAACAGACATATGGGTTGCGAGTTGCAAAGTTCGTCTCGGAGAGACATTAACCTATGCAGCGGAAGAGCGGCTTGTGGAGGAGAGTAGCCATAAGGTCGGGCCTCCACCTCCATAAACAACCATCTGATAGCCAAGCCTGGAAGCGAGATTGCAGATTTCAACATGTCAATACCCTTTTGTCGATAGATAGAGCTCTGACGTGCAATGGCCTCGATGAATGGGGCCACATCGAGGTTGTTGTACCAGATGAGAAAATCCCTGAACGTTTCCATGTTCTCTCTTTCCCACACGACCTGGCAGTGGTGATAATCTTGCTCGCTCAATTCTTGCTGAGTCAGCGAGTTGAAAAAACTCTCTCGGGGAGGGAGTCCATAATAATCCAACCTTCTCAGGGAATCTACCCAGTCGTAAGGAAAGAATCCCTTACTCTCTGACACGCCAAATGCCTTCAAGTATTTGGAGTAGTTGAAGCCCGGTGCGATAAAGTTGCATATGTCAAGGAACCTAAAACGTCTACTCTCCACGCAGGACATACTGTTAACACGCTTAACGATGAAGACAAAATCTTCTCCCTCCTCCTCTTGTAGAGAGCGAAGCAAAGGACCTTTTAGTATATTTAGGTCATACTTTTGTGAGTTGAAACCAACCACCGGAACACTGGAAATGTGCCGTTCTAACTCTCTTTCTAATCCGGAGAGACCGGACTTCACCCTGTAAGTCGAGACGTTAGAGAACTTTTCGTCAGCAAAGGCTTCTTCTCTATCCGCCCGATCCGCAAGGAAAGTAGAGAGTCGCTTGCGTACATCCCGGAATCTTTCTCCGAACAAATCTCCTGCCACGTCAGCAATCTTTGCTATGTATTGGACGAATGCACTTCGTTCCATCCTTGCTGTCGACACTCCTCACAAAACACTTGGCCTGCTCAAACCCCGGGACGTTAGAACATACAGATATGCTCAGTAACTCGTGTCTTGCACTAAAAGTCATTGTGGAGGTGTTAGTTTGTAGGTTGTCTTTTGGCATAAAGCATTCAATATCATAGGTGATATAGTAGGGGTAGTATAAGAGGTCGGGGTTCACCACCTCTATTCCCGCCACTCGCTTGAGTTTTGTGAATATGGTTGGCGGGGGTCCAAACGTTCCACCAGGGAAAACAAACACCGATGCCTCCTCTGGCAAGCACTTATGTCGCCGTAGGCTGGACAAACGTGTGAAAGCGCCATCGCACAACTTGCAGGTGAAACATCTGGCAAACGAATCAACATTCTTTATCCAGCTGAAGTGTTTTTCGTACATGTTGACAAAGAGTTTACGGGCTTTGTTTCGTGCCCCAGATGACCAAACTATCGGAGCTACCCCCTCATCAGTTAGGCAGAAGACTATTATAGATATGTCAAAATGATCTTCCAAGGCCAGCAGATCACTCGCGCCCACCCCGGGAAAGTCTGACAAAGTTGATGAGGGTGGGGAAGAAAATCTAGATTGTCTCATGTATTGTTTAAACAAGCGATGTGTTGTGGTCTGAGAGGGGCGATGACAGCAACATCCCTTCTTTGGGTCGCAGTTACAGTCATACATCATGGCCAAACATCTAAAGAAACACAATTTGTCTGGGTAGGGACGCGCACCTCCTCTGGCCCAAAAGTCTACATCTAGTGCTATCACATGTCGGTTGTTAAGTATGTAGTCTGGGAGTTTGCTCACTACACCACCCACCTTGCCAATCTCTAGGAGTTTATAGATGTAGAATGTCAAATTTGCAATGTGACGTAAAACCCAAGCGGTGTTCGGTCTCCTTTGTGCTGACCTCTCTCTCAAGTCGAGCTCCTGCACAGATTCGCAAAACTCTCTTATCTGATTCTCTGCTCTGATCAGTCTTGGCTTGGGGAAGAACGCGGCATTGTTGCTTGATGAGTGAAAGTAGCGCAACTCTCCACTGGTCTTATGCTCGAGGATGACTCCAGCGCTACAGTCAATCTTCACAGTACAAGGCACTCTCTTCCACATTGCTCTCAATTTAGTCCACACCTCTTCATCTCCTTCATCTTCACATTCCCCTCTCCACACTCGAACGTTGAGAATGTCTTCTACAGGACGAGAGTGTATTGTGGACCTGATAGAACTCCAATAGCGGGCTAGTAGCACCTCCATCTCATCCCCCTCTTCAGCTGTTGGAGGTTTGGACCAGAAAACATCATCAAACTTCTCTGCATCTCCCTCATCTTTTTCCGCCTTGGCCTCGCTATGAAATCGTCTCATGTGATGACCTAGCTTTCTCCTCCCATCAAAACATCCGCCACAAACCGGGCACTTGTGTGGGTGAGCCTGTGCATGCATTCTCTTCGTGTGCCTGTCTAGAGAAAACGCTGTTTTGAGAACCAGACCGCATAGTTGACAGGTGTGCTCGGCCTGACGAGAGCTCTCCCCCCCCTATAAAAATACAAAATAGTAGGGTGTAAGTTATTCTTTTACCTCATACTACTATTAGCAATCCACAATTGTTACCAACTACCTCATTTAGCACTAACCTTTTTTACTTGTTGACATCTCTGATCAGGTGCTGACTGGTAGGTAGGTGTCTCTGTTAAGGTTAAGGTATGAGTTTCTCACTCTAGCTACTCACCCCGATGTGAATCCGAAGCCTCCCGATGCACCCCGATGTGAATCCGAAGCCTCCCGATGTGTCCCGATGCGCCCCGATGTGCCCCGATGTGCCCCGATGTGTCAAATCACATCGGGGTGCATCGGGTTACATCGGGTTACATCGGGTTACATCGGGATGCATCGGGAGGCTTCGGATTCACATCGGGGTTCATCGGGAGGCTTCGGATTCACATCGGGGTGCATTGGGAGGCTTCGGATTCACATCGGGGTGCATCGGGAGGCTTCGGATTCACATCGGGGTGCATCGGGAGGCTTCGGATTCACATCGGGGTGCATCGGGACACATTGGGATTGGATAATAAAAAGGGAGGAGTCAAGAAATGAGCAGTTGTATAAAGGGAGAGTGGGATCACAGTCTCAGCATTCAAAGTTCAGCACATCACTACTGTACAGGTACACTACTACAATAGTACATTATCAATGGATACTGACAACATAGTCCAGAACCAAGAAGAGTTATTTGCGGGCTTAACGGACTCACAAATGGATGGAATTATTGAAGAAGAAGAGTGCAGTCAGAAGAGGAAAGAAGAGGTGGATGCATTAAAAGAGGCACGGAAGAAGGGGAAAATAATAGGAGTGGGGAGTGTTGCCCGAAAGGATCTTTCTAACATGGCGGACTCTCCGTCCTACCCGGAGCGGGCCTCGGATAGGGGCGAGACCACAACATCCAAAAAGAGGAAGAACCCAAAAGGAGATGAAATCTGTGCTAGGAAAAAGAAGAAACCCCAGGTGATTGTAATATCAGATGATGATGATGATGATGATGGCCACGGAGCCGATACGGCTACGGAAGAAATGGATGGTGGTGAGACGACGAAGGGAAAAAAAGCTACCAAGTCCCCTTGCAAGGGGAAGACAAAGAGCGGGGGACTAAGCCTGGAGAAAGCTCGTGCAGTGGCAGCAACCCTAATGTAAGTAGCCCTATTCGTATATCTATAAATCACCGTACTATCTTTTTCCCGTTTAACCGCTTTGTCGGATCTATATACACCACTTTCGTTATTGTAGGAGCATGGGAGCGGAGAAGAGGAGCTCTCTGCAGACAACGGTGAAGCTGTCAGAGCTAGAGCCAGGAACTGTGCTAGAAGTGAGTGGAGGTTCGGTGGTTGAAACGGCATTCGGAAAAGCATTCTTAGCCAGGGCAAGCTATGTGGATGGCAAGGGGATGAGACATTGCATCAGCTTTCACACCAACATTCGTCACGCCATGCCCAAGCTAGCGGATGTCAAAGAAGAGGAGCTAAAGGACCTTACCCTTCCACCTAGGATCATGGTGTACTTGGGACAGCAGGAGACCGCTAAAGGACAAAACACATTCAACCGTATCGAGAGCGTGTGCTCCCTGCCAGGAGCAGCCATGAAAAAGCTGGCCGGTGACTTGAGAAAGAAGACCTTGGCCCAGTTAGAAGAATTTTTTCGAGTGCAAACGCTATCTTCATTCCCCGTTGGTTCTGTGCTGGTGGTGACCGCGCTCCGACCCACATACGTCCCAAGATGCGGTGATGGTGATAATGCGAGCAACTCCATTGCCACCTACGAGTGTCGGATTGGAAACGAAGAAAAAAAGGGAGAGGTCTTCCTTCCGGGACGTCTGGCAGTTTCGATGAAAGAGCTCCTCCCCTCCGTGATGGTGTACAAGGGACAGAAGACTTCTAAGAGCGGGAGAACATTCTACGATTGTGCCATTCTAGACTCCATCCTCGGCGAGCGTCTCCTCCCCGCCACTGCACAGTTTTGAGGCAAAAACTTTTGTCATTCACACTCATTCGTGTCTACTTATCAATTGATTTTATATTATTACTCTCAAACTCGTGTATCGTTAGCCTTACTCATATTTTTCATAGTAGTATATCGGTTTTTATCGATTGATTTTATATTATTACTCTCAAACGTATTGAAAATTAAAACAAACTCGTGTATCATTACCCTTACTCATATTTTTCATAGTCATATATCAAGTTTTTTATCGCTTGATTTTATATTATTACTCTCAAACGTATTGAAAATTAAAACAAACTCGCGTATCATTACCCTTACTCATATTTTTCATAGTCACATATCAAGTTTTTTATCGATTGATTTTATATTATTACTCTCAAACGTATTGAAAATTAAAACAAACTCGTGTATCATTACCCTTACTCATATTTTTCATAGTCATATATCAAGTTTTTTATCGCTTGATTGTATATTATTACTCTCAAACGTATTGAAAATTAAAACAAACTCGCGTATCATTACCCTTACTCATATTTTTCATAGTCACATATCAAGTTTTTTATCGATTGATTTTATATTATTACTCTCAAACGTATTGAAAATTAAAACAAACTCGTGTATCATTACCCTGACTCATATTTTTCATAGTCGTATATCATCTATTCTAGAATACATCACACACCATTACTCTAACCCGTATTTTCCTTCGCTTCACCCTACTCCAGCCGACGGTCCGCCCGCGAGGGCCGCGACGGGTCGTTGGGGCGGGAGGGCGGGGGAGGGGCGGGGGATGGGCGGGGGGAGGGCGGCGTGGGGCCACGGCTGGACTCGCAAACGAGAACCGCCGCGAGGCGGAGGGCGAGGCGGAGGGGAGGGGTGGGGAGGGGTGGGGAGGGGCGGGGACGGGTGGAGGGAGGACGGGTGGGGTTCGCGGGGCGGGGGGGGGGGGGCGCGCGCATACGCGCGCCCCCTTGCTCGAGCCGTGGGACGGGGCGAGGGCGGGGCGCGGGGTTTGCTCTTTAGACTGGGTTCCGCGGAACAGCCGATGAGGTTTTTGAAACCCCACCCGCGATGGGGGGAGTAGGTTCTAGGGCTTTGCACATAGAGTGAGATTTAGGGGAGAGGAGGGGGCGAGAGGACGGGTGGGGTGGTCGTCCGCCCGGGGAGTTTTGGATCTAGGGCTAATACGACGCGGAAATGGCTGGGTGTCTGTGTAGATCTGCACTGACTATACTACTACAGTTAATACACAATCTCTAGTACTTGGGCTTCTCATATGCAGTCCTAGCACTTCTTCAGGACTGTGACTAGGTCTTTACACTTTCTCATAATAGGCTCTACTCCTGCTACCCTATGCAGAGGCATCAGTACCCACAGACCCATGACTCTCACAGTCTAGTATTAGGTAGGGCTCATGAAGGCTGATTGGATGTCCATCTCCATACACTCCATCGCTGTTGCAGGTAGACTTTTCTGTCGCACCTTGGACTGCGCACAGAGGCTGTTCTCTCTCCAGCACTTGTTTTGCAGGGCCATAAGGCCATTAGGCTCGTGTTTGCCTGGTTAGCCGCTCTCTTCATTTCTCTGACTGTATATATACATCTGTATATTGTACGGCTGTACCCTTGCTACCCTGTCAGACACCACAATATTATGTACATTGTAAATATCAATAGTATCATACACGTGTAAGTTCATTACCTACATTGTAATTCATACCCAGAGTTATGACATGAAAAACATTTCAGCTGCTTGAAAATTTTGTGGCATTTAAACATACGTCATGTATTTGTCATGAGGGTAGGCAAGCATATAGTACAAAGTGTAATATATATTGTTAGATTTGAGAAATGCCCTGTATATGAGCAGTAACAGCATTAAGTTGGGATTTGGCAAGACCAGAAGTTTATAAGGTAATCACAGTGTTTGCTTACTTTTCTAAACTCAATATTCTACTTACACTATCTATAATAAAACTCCCGCACATTAATTGTTATGAATCATGCTATATTTGAAAAGTATGGTGCCACAATGAGGTGAAGTTTAAAACATATCGCATATCGCACAGCATGATGTTGCCAATAATCTGCCCGAAGAATTCAAATCTAAACCCAGGAGAGTCTGCAGCAACATGTTCTAAGTCACAGAGTCTCTACAATGTATATTATGAGCGTTGTACCTCACTAAAATAATTAGAACACTTACAAGCCCCAGCATCGGGCGTTCTAAGGTGTTAACCTTCTATGTTTGTGTTTTGGCCATGAAATATTAACAATAATGTTCATATGACTTTAAATACCATAAGAATTAAACTATTAAAAAACAGCCTAAGGGTCGTAATATAATGTCACAACGTAATATTACATGTATATTGCAACTCATACGCTTTTTTATTTAACGGTTCGAAAACGAGTTCAACAGTTTACATGTTATTATGATGTACATCTATAATACTATCGTTGCAATTAAACATCCCAATAAATCTATTAAACTGATAGATGAAACCAATAACTTCAACATGTTGGCATAGTTGTTGATATATAAATACTATTAGTGTTCAACAAAGGGCTATTCAACAAACTCTAGACTAGTAAATTGCCAACAAGTTCAACTTTTTCATGATTTGTTTCAATATGCTATCATTGAAATTCAACATCTCAACAAGTCAACAAATATAGCTACTGCCAGCCCAACAATTTCCCACCAGCTTTCAACTTCCTATGGGGTGTAGAAATTTTGGGCTCACTACTCTTCTACAATGTTTCGTAACTCTTCTACAACTTTTGCAACTGTTTCGTAAACTTCCAAATTTCTTCATTTCTGCACCTAACTGGACTTCTTAAAGTATCTAGCAAGACCAATACAGGAAATAGAACAGAGCTGTGTATTAGTATTAGTGTAGAATTATTTTGTTCATCATTCTGTGCTCTATCATCATGCTACAGTATGTAATATAATTGTGTGGCACCACTTACTATAAATATAGTATGTACAGTATAGACTATAGACTATAGACTATAGAGTTTGATGTAGTACATGTAAAGCATGGGTAATGATAAACTATTTAGGGGTGGATGACACTACAGACATAAAGGGGTTTACATGCATTTTAATTGAAGAGCCATAACGGCAGAGAGACTCGCACACTATTGTTGACCGTAAAATAATTTCATTTCGTCCATTTGTACAAAAACAAGCTAAATCACAGATTGGGACAGTATTCTGTGGTAGCACATAACGTGTATAAAATACAGAATGGCATAAATTGTCAGTGTTATATTTTGTCACCATCCAATCAACCATGCCAGTTTTCTATACATTGGATAGTGGTCGGCTGTTTATAATAGCCATCACTTCATAGAAAAAGACACGCATGCTTGCTTGCTCGTGTAACAGTGAGCATACTGCATTAGGCGGTTGTACATGTATATGCAGTATACTGATACAGTGTAAATGTGTAAAAAGTGACCATTACTTCCTTGTTAGGTTTTAGTGTACAACTACACTACATATACGCTGGTGAGTGGAAGCAGTCATAATAATGGAGGAGGAGGAGGGGGACGAATCCAGTACTACAGGGTTAGTAGATTTATGGTCTCCAATACTAGTACTAGTAGTACTAGTATTGGTACTAGTATTAGTATTAGTATTAGTATTGGTATTAGTAGTATAGTCAGTGCACTTCTACACAGACACGCACTCATTGACCCCTGTTTTCAACCAATCACAAGCCGGTATTTCCGATTTCAACCAATCACAGAAGAGCACAAAAATTTTGCACACGACCTTGCCAAGGTCACCCCAAAATCCCCCCTTCTGATTGGTCGAAAAAACATTTGCACACTTGACCCCGAACCCGGCCACGACCCCTTCCCTCCCTCCTTCCCGCCCCCTCCCCCGCCTCCCACTCCTCCCCCGCTCCCCGCCACCGCCCTCGTCCCGTCCGCGCCACCGCCGTCGCCGCCGCCGCCACCGCCGCCCTCACAGCCGCCGTCGCCGCCGCCACCACCGCCCTCACCACCGCCGCCGCCACCGCCGCCACCACCGCCGCCGCCGCCACCGCCGCCGCCGCCGCCACCACCACCGCCGCCGCCGCCGCCACCGCCGCCGCCGCCATCACCGTCATCACCGCCACCCCTCCTCCGCCGCCGCCCACCCTCCCCACCCCGCAACCCCCACTCACCCAAACGACCGATCGTTTGAGGCGGTCAAGCCGCGTCCGCCCACGTTGCGTGCGGCGCCGACCGTACACGTGGAGGCGACGCCGGTGCCCCGTATCCACCGGGCCAAGCGACTAGGCAGCGGCCCGCCGCTTCTCCCGAGCCCTCCACTCGAAAAGCTTGTGATCTAAACGAGCGAATTCGGCTTCGCCTACAGCTCTCATTAGCGATAAGAAGAAGTACTACGGAAGGCTTGGTTTATAATGTGCATTGCATTGTTAATAAAGAAATGTGTAAAGTCTTGGCTATAAATATACTGATGGGAAGAAGGGTTGGTTCTATGATATACATTGTGTTGACAATAAAGAACCATGTACATGTGTTAAGTCAGCATATATAATACATTAAATAAACTTTTCGCAATGGTGACAATAGAATGGATAAAAGATTGTGTACACGTGTTAAAACACAATTGAAAGAATAAAAGAGTATGTCATATCTATTATACATTAGATAAACTTTTCACAATAATAGCAATAGAATAAATAAAAGGTTGTGTGCATGTGTTAAGTCAGCATTATGTAATATATTAAATTGTTTAGCCTCCCTATAAAAATATATAGTAGTAGGGTGTGAGTTATTTTTTAGCTTGATAGCATTTTATACAATAAACACTTCACAATTGCTGCCAATTACTCCATTTAACACTAACCTTATGTTCTACTTGTTGACATCTCTGATCAGGCACTGACTAGTAGGTAGCTGTCTCTGTTTACTCTCACTCTGTTGACTAGAGACTGATTATTCATACTGCTAGAGTGAGAAACTCATATCTTAAATAGTAGTAATCAGTGGGCGGAGTCTAACCATTTCCCCACCCCGATGTGAATCCGAAGCCTCCCGATGTGAATCCGAAGCCTCCCGATGTGAATCCGAAGCCTCCCGATGCACCCCGATGTGAATCCGAAGCCTCCCGATGCACCCCGATGTGAATCCGAAGCCTCCCGATGCATCCCGATGTGAATCCGAAGCTTCCCGATGCATCCCGATGTGATTCCGAAGCTTCCCGATGCATCCCGATGTGAATCCGAAGCTTCCCGATGCTTCCCGATGTGATTCCGAAGCTTCCCGATGCATCCCGATGTGATTCCGAAGCTTCCCGATGCATCCCGATGTGATTCCGAAGCTTCCCGATGCATCCCGATGTGATTCCGAAGCTTCCCGATGCATCCCGACGTGATTCCGAAGCTTCCCGATGCATCCCGATGTGTCCCGATGTGTCAATTCACATCGGGATGCATCGGGAAACTTCGGAATCACATCGGGATGCATCGGGAAGCTTCGGAATCACATCGGGATGCATCGGGAAGCTTCGGATTCACATCGGGATGCATCGGGAAGCTTCGGATTCACATCGGGATGCATCGGGAAGCTTCGGAATCACATCGGGATGCATCGGAAAGCTTCGGAATCACATCGGGATGCATCGGGAAGCTTCGGAATCACATCGGGATGCATCGGGAAGCTACGGATTAACATCGGGATGCATCGGGAGGCTTCGGATTCACATCGGGGTGCATCGGGAGGCTTCGGATTCACATCGGGGTGCATCGGGAGGCTTCGGATTCACATCGGGAGGCTTCGGATTCACATCGGGGTGCATCGGGTCACATTGGGATTGGATAAAAAAAGGGAGGAGTCAAGAAATGAGCAGTTGTATAAAGGGAGAGTGGGATCACAGTCTCAACACATCACTACTGTACAGCTACACTACTACAATAGTCCAAAACCAAGAAGAGTTATTTGCGGGCTTAACGGACTCACAAATGGATGGAATTATTGAAGAAGAAGAAGGGGAAAATAATAGGAGTGGGGAGTCTTGCCCGAAAGGATCTTTCTAACATGGCGGACTCTCCGTCCTCCTCGGATAGGGGCGAGACCACAACAACCCATGGATGAGTATTATTCCAAGATAGAAAAGATGCGGCTTTCTTCAGTAGTATTGTTTTATTACGAAGATAAATAGAGAAAAAATAAAAGAATCAAGAATCAAGCAGAAATCTAAAAAGCAAAGAAAAAAAAAGAATGCAGGTAAGATAAAAACTATTGGTTTCTTTTTTTAGTTATAGTAGTATAAAAACGAATTATAAGTAAGGTGAAGTATTTCTCTCTAGTCAAAGTGAAAAGGTGAAAAAAGCATAATATTGTTTACATGCGTTGTGAGTGGGAAAGTATTATTTCTTTTATTATAGTATAAACGTTGTAATAGAGCTCTTATAGAATGATCTCGAACTCTTCCTTCTACTCTGCTTAGTCGTGTAATTATTCCCTCCATACTCCACCCTCGAGCTCGAAGGAGACAGAACAAGATGCAGTAGTCTCCACACACGTTAGTACTCTCTTCTTGTAGACACTCTCCATTCCATACTATTGGTATTCCCCATTGTTGTAACATCTTACCCACATCAGGATAAATAGAAGGGGGGAGTCCATAGGAGTCG
Organism: Bugulina stolonifera; assembly: GCA_935421135.1. NCBI lineage: Eukaryota > Metazoa > Bryozoa > Gymnolaemata > Cheilostomatida > Bugulidae > Bugulina > Bugulina stolonifera. The sequence goes on along the minus strand of OW285190.1, from coordinate 1,963,486 downwards.
AAATACTCTATTTCTTTTCCATTCGAAAAAACAGAGATCCAATGCTCGCCACTTTTCTCACTTGTTTGAGTGTTGAAAACAAAAGATCCAGATGGGGAGAAGGAGTCTAAGAAGTGATCCCTTGGCATAACCCCTCTAAAGGAGGTTGATGAGAGTTTATCATCAGATAGAATATTCGAGATTGAGAATGTATCCATTCTTTTTACATCATCCCGGCTACCATAGATACTTCGTGATTTGCATTCAAGTAGATAATGTCATCTTTTTCTTTGTATACAAACAGTCCAAGTGTATTTTGAGTTTGATTAGCAAATGCTAGATTAATAGATAGACTCCCATTTGATAACAAGTGAAAGTTGTCATCACACAAATCTCCTGAAATGTCAAAGGCGTAGAGAGCAGCGCAGGACTTGTATTTGCTAGGGGATATCTCATTCCCTGTGTCAGCATCGGATGTATTTGTGACAGTGAACAAATTCATGAATTCACGAGCAAACTTTCCACTTGCAAAGTTTGGTTCATATCTTCGGGTCACCGGTGTTCCATCAATTAGTAGTTCTAATGAACTTAGATTGTTATGTCCAAATTTGAAGGGATTTTGCTTATACGTTCCACTCTTTGCAGTATGGTTGACTAGTCCGACAAAGACTCTGTTTGGCTTCTGTCCCGCTTGATCAAAGTTTACTCTCACTGACTGGTGTCCAGCAGGGATGACATGGAAATGAGTTTTTATTCGGTCAATTGGTAGTTTTATAGACTCTTGTTGCACAACCCAAACATCCATTTGTGCTTTTTGTAAGGCCGGATTGGCTTGTACACGTCGAATCCACAATTCTGTCTTAGTTATAGAAATCTTCGCCCCTCCTGCAGGGTTGTCTGTTTCTGCTAAGAGGGCCATTTGTGGAATAGCACGTTGTAGAGTAAGGCGAGAGCGAACTCCTGGTGGAATAAGTCTTCCTTGAGAAAACATACTCAACCTAGGTCTCCCATAGAAGCTCATCTCTTTACTTGTGGCTATAAGTTTCTTTCTTTTTTCAACCACTTCGGGAGGTATACCATCATAGTCTTCTCCAGTTCCTTCATCCTCCATCCACCCACTCCCAACTTTCATATATGTGCTCTTAGCATCTTTACCATAGTTTAGGAGATTCTCGACATAAGCTCTATGTCCATAGTTTGGTTCATACTCAACATCTTGCCCAGCCAGTTGAACAGTGGCAGAAGAAAAGAGACTGTGCATAAAATTGTCCCCTGGAACAACCTTTAGTTGTTCTTCCGCAGGTAGTACGCTTCCATCAGCCTTGCTCACCTTTACTGTGGTGTGTAAGTAAGACCTTGATAGATCTGTGTAGAGTTCGTCTGCGGGCGGGATGTTAAATTCAATAGTGCCATCAGGGGAGTCCGTAACAGGAGCCAAAGGTACCCACTCACCTCTGAGCACGCTAGTATGAGTTGGCGGAGTGGCAAATAAGTCAAAACTGGAGTCAACCGTGTCTGGAGAGTCTTCAGAAACCTTGGAGAGAGAGATGGCTCGATGTGTGACGGACATGTTCGATAGTGTGAGAGTTGTTCCATCTAGTACTTGCTCCTACAGTTGCTTGTCTAAGAGTGGGGAGTGGTGAGTCTAGGTGCGGATTATATATTTATCTTTCATTTAGTCAAAAACTGTTTTTCTTCCTTTACGCTTTTTCTTTGTAGACTTTTGACTAACTCGTGCACGTTTGGCAGGTGGTTCACGTAATTCATCTTCTACATCACCTAGAAGATCCCCACCAGCTTCACGAAAACGTTTTGCTGCAGAGGATTTGAAGTTCTCTCCCTTGATTACATCTCCCAGAACCGAAGCTCCAGTAGTCAATAGCTTTTTCCCAATAGTTTTGGCACCATTCTTTAGCATGGGAAGGACCCCTCGGGCCAGTCCAGAAAAGAGTGAGCCGATCCCATTACCCGTCATAATAGGTTTTCCCCTGTACACACTCATTCCCTCTCCCACCTGGTTTGCATAATAGTCTTCATACATCTCACCTGACTCATCAGGAAAATATGGAACTATGCGAGGGGCCATGTTATTTCTCTCCACGCGGTCTGAAACGAACCGTCAGCACAACCTTTCCACTGCGAAATGAGACCCTTTCTCCGTCATCACGTCTTATATCTACCTCGATGAGGTCTGTGCTTGTATTAGATACTGGAGAGTATTGAACATTCGAAAACTCAAAGAAAACGGTGCTATTTCTTTCACTCTCTGTTATAGGAACTGTGCGAAGTAGGGGGACTAGACTATCTCCAACATGTCTTGGTGAGACTACGGAGGAGTAGACATAGAGGGATGTGAAACCAGCATTGATGTCTGGAGGGTTTTGACTCCTGTTGATTTCCGCAGCATATTCTACATCAGGTTCGAATCCCAACACCCACGCAACATCACGTGACATCATGACAGAGTGTTCCTGTTCTCTCAACATGAGGAAGGTTTCATTCCGTAGACTATCATAGTAAAAGCTCACTACTTTTTCTAAGTCGTAGTTTATTAGTATTCTATTGATCTCACTCAAAAGTTCACCCATGGAAGCATACCTCCCACTCCTGATTTCACATTTTCGTTTGACTCCATCTTTTGTATTCGTAACCACTACATAGCCATCTTCCACATTTCTCCAGGATGCGGGGTACTGAATGTCAAGTAACCCAACCTCCCACTGTGATGAGTGAAGCTTCAATGTCTTGGCTAGCTTTGTAATGAAGTGAGCATTGGTGTTTGTGTCACTCCCACCGATGCGTACATTTGAGGTAAGTGTGACATTGAAGGCCATCTTTGAGAGTGAGCAAAACTGAACTTACATATCGAATTTATACTACCTTTGATCTTACACAAACTGACTAGAATCTATCCAACTATTAAATGAAGAGGGATAACCACTCCATTTCACGAAACTCTCTTCTTTTCCTCTCCTTCTCCGTTTACGTATGACTTTCTCAACTCTAAAGATTTCAGGTAGGTTAACATGTTGCAATTCTTGTGCATAGAATGTTCCATCTACTCCTTCTTTGTTTAGGTCTTCCAGTGTATAGACAGGAGGTGAGGTATGTGCCTTGACTGCTTTTATGGTGAATATCTCGGTTGACCAGTTTGGTGTGAACCCTCGCTCAAAGCTACTACGAGCCATCGAAATCCGAACATGATCACCTGGTGAGTATTTTACTCTTGTTTTCTTTAACCATCGTTTAGGTGAGAACTCATTTAACCGAACCCAAACCTCTTCTTGATTATCGTAATCAACCTCAATAGGTTTCATTCCAATTGACCTATTAAAACTGTTGTTATATCCTTGGACTAGGTCTTCTACATCGTCTAAGTAGCGTCCATCTCCTCTATAAGTGAGTAGACGATGAATTTTCCCTCTCAATGTTCTATTAAAGCGTTCAACAAGAGCAGCCTTGATGATCTCATTCTCAGAGGTGAAATGGCTTACTCCGTACTTCTTTAGCACTTCACTCACCCTTCTGTTTAGGAACTCCTTACCTTTATCAGTTTGTATTTGTCTAAAGCTTTCATTTTCGAATAGAGAGATGAGTGCATTGGACACTTCCAGACCAGACTTGGAATGAAGAGGAAAGACCCATGCTTTCCGTGAGAAGGCATCTATGCAGGTGAGCAAAAATGTTACTCCATCATTTGAGTCCTTGTGCGCACGCACATCCACGAGATCTGCCTGGAGTTGTTCACCAATCCCACTCACAAACGTTTTTCTCCTTGTAAACTTCATTCTAATCGGGCGATGAAGAGTGTATGCGTCTTGACTTCTCAACCACTTCTCAACATCATTCTCATTAATACCAGGAGGAGAAGCTAAAACTAACTTTCTCTTTCCTCCAAAAGATGGTGGTTGAGGAGGGGAGAAGTAAATATCACGTAGACCTTCATCTATATCATCCATCTTTCTGTTTTACTATCGCTTGCAAGAGGGGTTTTAGGAAGCTTTCGCCTAGACCTAGTTTTGATAGGACTTCTATTATCACCCTTCCCACTCCAACGTGCGCCAGCTTCTGACCTCTCTGGTTTTGTTTCTCTCCTATATGGGTGTGGTAGTGGTGACCTTGAAACACTTCGCCTCTTTTCATCATCTCTTTTTTTCTCTCGCCCTCGCTCTTGTGCTTCTTCTTCTCTTTGTCTCCATGTATGCATTTCATTAAACCTAGTGTTAATTCCCTCTAATGTATTATACAACTCCTGCTGCGGATGGCGTGATCTCTCCAACTCTTTTAGGAACTTATTCATTTTATGAGCATGTTGCTCTAGCTGAGAGTAGATGTCTGTATCAGAGTTTTTGAGGTTAGATATTACATCTTTTCTGCTTTTTTCTGCCAGGAGTAGATCCCCATTTGTAGAGAGTGAGGGTAGATGCTCTCCTTCTTTTTTGTTGTTTCTACTATTCATTGATTCATATGTATGTTTATCCATAAGAAGATACTTTTTAGAAAACTTGAGACTCATTTCACCTTCGTCCACCACCTAATCCGCCAAGCACACCTCCGAGTAAACTTGCCAATGGCTTCAAAAGAAGACCTAAAAATCCGCCACGTTGTAGGATTAACTTTTTCTGCCTCACACTAGTACGAGAGTTGGTGAGATCCTCAATGGCCCTTCTATGTCGACGTAGAGAGTTCAACTGAGCGGTAGTTAGATGAACATTACCTAATAATACATTTCTAGCACACTCAACAAGAGCGAGTATAAGGTCTTTGTTAGCCTCAGCAATGGTTGAATCTCTGATGGTTGCAGATGCTTTCGTCAGTGCATATATACTCAAGGCATTCCTCCTCAACCTTGGAGAATACTCGGGTGAATTAATGTATCTCATGCTTGATGATGGATGCGCTCTCTTCGAGTCCAAGACAGTTTATGGAGAGAGTAGAGATGTGAATGCTACTTATATTCCAGGGTATTCGGGATATATACAGTCATGGGAGAGTGCTCAGAAGCAAAATTACCGATCAGTCTAGCCCACTCCGGGGTTTCCTGGCGAAGATTCAAGAATAGAAAAGAGTGTGGCTTACGTGTAGCATCACTAAAAGCTTCTTGAACAGCTCTTGTACTCTGAGGAAAAGCCTGCTTTGCAAGATTGGTAAAAGACATTCCGTCTCTGGGGTTCTTGAACAAGAAAAAATACTGCGAGTTTATTGACACTGTTCTATTATCTTTCGGGAAAAGGTTCTGTAGTAAGAAAAAGACGCTTATGTTCAGGTGGTGACTGAACTTTGTAAAGATTGCATTAGTAGTCTCTTTCCCCCCGACTTCACCCATCAAGTCATCAATGATGAGCCAGCGATTCTTCCCATCACGCTCTATATCCATTTCTACATCAATGAGTCCTGAATGAAACCTTACTTTATCCTTGTAATCCTCAAAGCGGCGTTGCCAAACTCCATAGCAGTAAATGATTTCAACAGGAGTGGGTGAAGCAATTTCATCAACTCTCTTAATAAGACTAAATAGTAGTTCCGTTTTTCCACTCCCTGTTGGACCACAGACTAGAGCTGTGAAGGGACTCTGCAAGCGAAGATCGATTTCTTGGTGTGGACGCATGCTGATCCAGTTGAGTAGCTAATAGAGTTGTGTTTGTTTTTAAAAAGTGTCCTTGCTTAAGTACTCCTTTGTCTTTACCATTGGGTGGTTCCCTATCACTTAGATATGTGTAAACTGATGGGGATAAAGATGAGCAAGAAAGTATAAATAGTATTATGATTATGTAGAATGTGAACTTCTTTCTTTTGTTGCTTCTCTCTCCTATTTGCTCCCTTCCCTCTTCAGCAGAGATAGCTACTACTTCATCTAAGAGACCATCAGCCACATCTTCATAATTCTCATTTCTACATACTACCTCTTGCTTTGACATCTTGCCCTTGTTTGAGAGAACGATTGGAATCTATACACTTTTATTCATCATTACTTTCTCCTGTTGGAACCCACTGTGGCAGTTTACTATCTTCCCCTTCTGCTTTTGCATCATTATCATCTAGTTTGTTAGCCAGGTGGGGGATTATGTGATCAATAATTGATACACTATCCATTTTTTCTTCTTCTTCTTTTTGCAAACGCTCGATTTCCATCATTAACCTCTCTTTTTCCATTCTTTCCTCTGTTAACTTTTTTTCTAAGAAGGTAATGCGATTTGTTCTTCTCTCTTTTCTTGCATCAATTCTCTGTTGCATCTCTAGTGCTTCTTTCCACCCCAGTGCTCCTGCCAATTCCACTTTCTTTAGTGCCAATTCTTGTTCTATCTTTCTAATCTCTTGTTCCCTTTTGTCACACATTTCAACCTCTTCTTTAGTTTCTACATGAGTTTGCTCTTCTATCATAATCTGGTTATTCTCTCCTGTAGAAGTCTCTCTCACTTCCACCCTAGCTTCTCCTGGTGAAGGGCTTCTTATCTCCTCTAACCCGTTTTTGGATGAATCTAGTTCTCCAATGTCACACATTTCAACCTCTTCTATCATAACCTGGTTAGTCTCTCCTGTAGAAGTCTCTCTCACCTCTAATCTAGCATCTCCTGGTGAAGGGCTTCTTATCACCTCTAACCCATTTTTAGATGGATCTAGTTCTCCAAACAATCGCCCTGCATATAGCGTATTACCTCTACTAAGAATTAAACCAGGGATGCTTTCTTCATTGTAACTCCTCTTCGCTCGCGATTTCTCCTTCCCATCCTCAAAGCGACATCTTCTTGCCCCATCCTTTAATATATTCAATACTCTATGATAGAGTTCATTCTTTGAACCTTCCCCACCGGGTTCATTATCCAGATATAGTAAGAAGTGAGTGTTAAAAGTGGCCTCCGCTCCCACACCAGTTTCATCCCAGCTTCTATCTTCAATAATCTTCTCAACCGCCACTCTACACCAGGTTGACAACTCCGCATTCCTAAGAAGGAGTAAGGGAGAAGAAACGGATGCGTTTTTTGTTTCTACCATAGATGAAAATCTTGACCTAGCTCCTGTTAAGTCTTCATAACAAAGTGCCATTTTCCTCAACTTTTCCTCTCCTATCTTAAAAGGGATATTCATAGAGAGTGAAAGTGTTCTAAAATAGATGGCAAGCTCTACCACTAAGGAATTATGAGCGAGTCTGTCAACCCAATACCACATCCATGGACTATTCGTTTCTTCGATATTACTTTTGATCATATAATCCCATACAGACTTCGGGAGGACTTCCTTTAAAAGTACATATCTCCCCGCCGCTCCTTTGGTGAGAAAAGACATGTTTGCTATGACTAAGTCTTCTTTGTATTAATACTATCATCAGTCAAACTTATCTTTTATAGTCCCACCCCAGTGGAACTCGGAATGGGCGGCGAGCCGCTGCCTAGTCGCTTGGCCCGGTGGATACGGGGCACCGGCGTCGCCTCCACGTGTACGGTCGGCGCCGCACGCAACGTGGGCGGACGCGGCTTGACCGCCTCAAACGATCGGTCGTTCGGGTGAGTGGGGGTTGCGGGGTGGGGAGGGTGGGCGGCGGCGGAGGAGGGGTGGCGGTGATGACGGTGATGGCGGCGGCGGCGGTGGCGGCGGCGGCGGCGGTGGTGGTGGCGGCGGCGGCGGTGGCGGCGGCGGCGGTGGTGGCGGCGGTGGCGGCGGTGGTGGTGAGGGCGGTGGTGGCGGCGGCGACGGCGGCTGTGAGGGCGGCGGTGGCGGCGGCGGCGACGGCGGTGGCGCGGACGGGACGAGGGCGGTGGCGGGGAGCGGGGGAGGAGTGGGAGGCGGGGGAGGGGGCGGGAAGGAGGGAGGGAAGGGGTCGTGGCCGGGTTCGGGGTCAAGTGTGCAAATGTTTTTTCGACCAATCAGAAGGGGGGATTTTGGGGTGACCTTGGCAAGGTCGTGTGCAAAATTTTTGTGCTCTTCTGTGATTGGTTGAAATCGGAAATACCGGCTTGTGATTGGTTGAAAACAGGGGTCAATGAGTGCGTGTCTGTGTAGAAGTGCACTGACTATACTACTGGTATTAGTATTAGTACTGCTAGTAGTAGTAGATTCACTATAGGTTCACTTTAGAATAGTGTTGGTGTCAGAACAAATAACAGTACCAGTACTTCTAGTCGCGTACATATATTGTTACTAATATTGGTTGGAGGGAGAGCTCTATCATATCTGTTAACCTCACAGGAGAAAGACTGTGTTGTTTGGTAATCTAAACTTATGAATGACATGACTGCAGTCATGTCACCGCCGTGTTACCTGGGCCTATGCCAGACAGGGGCGGCTACATAGCAATGGCCAGGAGGGCTTGTGACAGCAGGTGCCTGTTTGGCACTCAGTAGTAGCAGTTTCTGTGCATGTACAGTGATGTGTATAGAGATGTAAGTGATGAGTATAGAGTCCTAGCTACAGCTAGCCTACTCTAGGTACGTAGATATGTGTAATACTGTACTGTGGTATATCAAGATTACTCCAGGTACGTAGATGTGTGTAATACTGTACTGTGGTATATCAAGATTACTCCAGGTACGTAGATGTGTGTAATAGTGTACTGTGGTACATCAAGATTACTCCAGGTACGTAGATGTGTGTAATACTGTACTGTGGTACATCAAGACTACTCCAGGTACGTAGATATGTGTAATACTGTACTGTGGTAACTAATGGTACTGCACCCTATTAAGGAAATACCACGCCGAGCCGGAAGTACAGCAGCATTGTAAAACTCTGGTTGAGCTGGTTACAATATTGGTGAGAAGCTAGACCATAAGTAGTTAGTTAGGCTGAGGCTATAACCAATATCATGCACATACATGTAATACAGAAAGAGCATATGAGATTGTACAGGTAGAGTATAGAGTAACACATACATACAGGTAGCATATAGAATAACACATACATGTACATTGTAAAGCATAGAGTAACATACACATACAGGTAGAGCATAGAGTAACACATACATACAGGTAGAGTATAGAGTAACATATACACATACAGGTAGAGTATAGAGTAACACACATACAGGTAGAGCATAGAGTAACATACACATACAGGTAGAGCATAGAGTAACACACATACAGGTAGAGTATAGAGTAACACACATACAGGTAGAGTATAGAGTAACATACACATACAGGTAGAGCATAGAGTAACATACACATACAGGTAGAGTATAGAGTAACATACACATACAGGTAGAGTATAGAGTAACATACACATAGAGGTAGAGTATAGAGTAACATACATACAGGTAGAGTATAGAGTAACACACACATACAGGTAGAGTATAGAGTAACACACATACAGGTAGAGTATAGAGTAACATACACATACAGGTAGAGCATAGAGTAACATACACATACAGGTAGAGTATAGAGTAACATACACATACAGGTAGAGCATAGAGTAACACACATACAGGTAGAGTATAGAGTAACACACATACAGGTAGAGTATAGAGTAACATACACATACAGGTAGAGCATAGAGTAACATACACATACAGGTAGAGTATAGAGTAACATACACATACAGGTAGAGTATAGAGTAACATACACATAGAGGTAGAGTATAGAGTAACATACATACAGGTAGAGTATAGAGTAACACACACATACAGGTAGAGTATAGAGTAACACACATACAGGTAGAGTATAGAGTAACATACACATACAGGTAGAGCATAGAGTAACATACACATACAGGTAGAGTATAGAGTAACATACACATACAGGTAGAGTATAGAGTAACATACACATACAGGTAGAGTATAGAGTAACACACATACAGGTAGAGTATAGAGTAACACACACATACAGGTAGAGCATAGAGTAACACACACATACAGGTAGAGTATAGAGTAACATACATACAGGTAGAGTATAGAGTAACACACATACAGGTAGAGTATAGAGTAACACACACATACAGGTAGAGTATAGAGTAACACACACATACAGGTAGAGTATAGAGTAACATACACATACAGGTAGAGCATAGAGTAACACACACATAGAGGTAGAGCATAGAGTAACATACACATACAGGTAGAGTATAGAGTAACACACACATACAGGTAGAGTATAGAGTAACATACACATACAGGTAGAGCATAGAGTAACACACACATAGAGGTAGAGCATAGAGTAACACACACATACAGGTGGAGCATAGAGTAACACACACATAGAGGTAGAGCATAGAGTAACACACACATACAGGTGGAGCATAGAGTAACATATACATAGAGGTAAAGCATAGAGTAACACACATACAAGTAGAGTATAGAGTAACACATACATACAGGTAGAGTATAGAGTAACATACACATACAGGTAGAGTATAGAGTAACATACACATACAGGTAGAGCATAGAGTAACACACACAGAGTATCAGAATAATTTGGCTGATTGCGCAATAAGGCTTTCCTGAATACCGCTAGTTCATCAAATCCATCATCTGACTGTAAACATATTACAACATAGATGATTGTATATCCATAAATATCTTGTGTTATTGTATTAGGTAGCCTTCAAGAATATTATGATGATTGTGTTATTTCCTCTTTGAGTTGTGTAACCATGGTAACAGTATTTTACCCAATCAAGCTTAGTCAGATGCTAGCTTAGTTAAACTACACACTTTGACAGGTGGTCAGTGTGGACAGTGTGGACAGTGTGGTTGTGTAGACAGTGAGGACAGTGTGGACAGTTTGGACAGTATGGTCAGTGTGGACTGTGTAGTCAGTGTGGACTGTATTGTGGCGTTGTAATATATGAGGTATACATGTGTGTACTGAATATTATTAGATTAGTAGTACATGTATATCAATTTATAGGACGACGATCAAACATGGGTGTTAATATAATATTCCGTGCTGTGGGTGCATGTAAATGGGGAGATAACACTCAGTCTGAAAGGTATAACAGCCTTCACACAGCATCGTTTACAGTATACTGGTGCTAGTGATGGGCATCAGTATACTGCCTATTAGTCACTTATTCCCGTGTGTTTAGGTGAAGGTACTCTGTAGACTGAGGTCCTGAAGGATTATCTTAATGTGTACAGAGATTCTTTCCCACCGATGAAGTGAATAGATACAGGATGTACAGGCTATCCTGTATGAAGTAATTAGTTGTGGAATCCGTGATACAATGTGTATATTGTTACACACTCAATTTTATTCCTAGCTTTGTACTTTGCAGACTAACCTCAGATCCAGTGGCTAACGTACACAGAAGTTGGTTGTTTATCACCCCGGCCCTGTCGCTGACTATAATATTGAGTAATATCCTGTTACTCTGCCTGACAATGTCCTACAATAGGGAAATGCTACTGACATTCATAGTAATGTTTTCATTGCAGTGGTTCATGTATATGCTCCTAGCTACCTTTACACTCATATACGTCTGCTCCGACAGGAAGAAGAGATGTAGTGGACAGAATAACTGTTTTGTGGATAATATTGGACTCATTAGAAAGGTTGTTATCTTGTGCTTTATTGGGAACTTGATGCTTGGGGCATACTACTGTTACTATATGCTGCCAGATTCTCATTACGTCATATCCATATGAGTTAGCTACGCTGTAGTTTGACTCTGCTCGTAACATGTGCATACAATTTATATTCACAATACTGAAAACATATTTAAATAAAATATGTAGCCTAGGTTTTAACTTACTTAAATGTACATTATCCATTGCCCTCCCCCCCACTCTTACATTGTACATACTGTACATGGAATTCTGGCTTCCTTTTTGTGTAATTTTATATGCGTTTCGTGCCTATGCTTTTATTATAATATCCATTGTTATTGATAAACTCAACAATAAAAATAATAATAATAATATGGCGTTATGTCTTAAGGCAAACAGGGAGCTGCTAAATGCTAGGTTAGTGACTGTTAGATACAGTAGTAAAAAGCTTTGCTGGTGTTAGCATGTTAAATCACTTGCAACAATTAGGGAAGACAATTTCTACTACTTCAGTTCTGGTGAAGAACCAAGGCTAACTTGTCTACACTTCACTCCACTAACTGTGATATAGCCGAGTGGGTAGCATGTGTTCCATCCAGTACAGGCAGAATAATCATCAACCTCACACTAGAACCACAATTCTATGGTTGTTATTGACTCTGCGCCGACATAAGTCTAAGTCTTATTTTTTCACAAGTCATGATAATTTTTTCGTTTGAATCAACTTTTTTCCGAGCAGTGTTAGAAGGAGAGTTTTGTGATTTGTCGTAAGAGTGCTTCAACGTTGCAACTATTACTACCCGATTGGCCTTCTTAAATTTCGAGCGAGTGAACTTTCTAGAGTCGACTTTATAGAGCCACCTGCATAACATTTTGGGTTGATATAGAGGCACTGATGTTATCCCTGGTCATAGAAGGAAGTACAGGTTTATGCACAAATAAATAATTTGCATTGGGAACATTGGATTGTAGATTATGGCAATGCACTGAACATGTTTATCAGCACGTGTACATGTACATGCAAATCAATATAGTACAGGGTCTGCCAATGTAGGACAGACAAGTTGGTTTTACTTTGTGCAAAACAGTGTGATTATGGCTACTTTTTCCTGTTCATGAAGGCTCGGTGTTTGTTTTATGCCAGTGTTCTTCTGAGTTTATAAAATCATATAATTTGTAAAGGTCTAATGGTAAACATTTTAGAGATCTATGGCAATACTAAGTTGTCCTCTCTATGTTGCTTAAATCATGAGAGAGGACAACTTCAAATTGCATTGGCTGTTTAGGGGTGTAGTAGGGTACAATGAGTTGTATGCAAAGCATAGCCTTTACTATTTTACCAAATTAATATATTCAAATATTTGCTGTTAGAAAAAGAGAAGTTTCATCTAGAAGATTCACAGCAATGTAAGAGAGAACACTGAGATGACATGCAGTCAGTTTAGTAATAGTTGTGTACATGTACATGTATTTGGTTGAAGTTTTAACATAATATTCACAGTCAGATAGGGTTGCTATCATTATTTTCAAGTTTCAGATTTTACCAGTGAAAGTAGTAATTCTCTAGTTTTATGGTCAGTGGAGACTGTAGTCACTCCTGTCTGGTATAATACACAAAGTCAGTTACCGTGATTACTATTATACATGTGACCATACGTGCACACTAGAAACACTAGAACAAGTGTAGACAGGTGTAGACAGGTGTAGACAGGTGTAGACAGGTGTAGACAGGTGTAGACAGGTGTCCCAAGTGGGCACATGTATTACTGTAGAATCGCTATCAGCACTATGTTAAACTGATCTACTTGGTCAAACTTTTAATAAACAAATAACTTTCTAAATTTCCAACCAAAACCTTTTTCCAGCACTCTAAAGCAAAATTTGTATTTTAGCATCTGTTGTCAAATGATAAGAGTCGTTTACTCTGTCCCTATCAATGTTACCTTGCCCAATCCATTAGACCACTTTGAATAAATCAAACTATCATACTAAATTCATAAGAGTTATCCTCTCTCAATATAATTAAAACAATAAGTTAGGTACACTATAATATGATAATCTAAACAGTTTTTCAAGAGTGTTATACATTTGACAGCACAAGTAGGCGGACATTACCGGCTTCACTTAACCTAATTATTTCAAAGGTACCTTGCAAGGGCATTGTACCTCGAAATATAGGCATACACTATATGTAAACTAGAAGCCATGGAAAGACAACCCAAGGTAAGAGGTGTTGCTATTCAATTTGCCTGTTGTCTTTTAGCACTTTTAGTTTTTGTCTTATACCTCATTTTCTTTTGGAGTTTCGGGCGGCTCAGTTTTGAGTCTCCCAAACTTGCATCTTGCAAACTTTCATTGTGTAAGCTCTCTTGATTATGTGGCATCAACTGCCACTTTAGATTGGCACTAGAAGTGACCCTGTTTATCACCTGCATGTAATATGGGTCAGTCACCAACACTTAAATGTACTATGGGTCAGTTACCAACACCTAAATGTACTATGGGTCAGTTACCAACACCTAAATGTACTATGGGTCAGTTACCAACACCTAAATGTACTATGGGTCAGTTACCAACACCTTGGTGTACTATGGGTCAGTTACCATCACCTAAATGTACTATGGATCAGTTACCAACACCTAAATGTACTATGGATCAGTTACCAACATCTTGGTGTACTATGGGTCAGTTACCAACACCTAAATGTACTATGGGTCAGTTACCAACACCTAAATGTACTATGGGTCAGTTACCAACACCTTGGTGTACTATGGGTCAGTTACCATCACCTAAATGTACTATGGGTCAGTTACCAACACCTAAATGTACTATGGGTCAGTTACCAACACCTTGGTGTACTATGGGTCAGTTACCATCACCTAAATGTACTATGGGTCAGTTACCAACACCTAAATGTACTATGGATCAGTTACCAACATCTTGGTGTACTATGGGTCAGTTACCAACACCTAAGTGCACTATGGGTCAGTTACCAACACCTTGGTGTACTATGGGTCAGTTACCAACACCTAAATGTACTATGGGTCAGTTACCAACATCTTGGTGTACTATGGGTCAGTTACCAACATCTTGGTGTACTATGGGTCAGTTACCAACACCTAAATGCACTATGGGTCAGTTACCAACATCTTGGTGTACTATGGGTCAGTTACCAACACCTAAATGCACTATGGGTCAGTTACCAACACCTTGGTGTACTATGGGTCAGTTACCAACACCTAAATGTACTATGGGTCAGTTACCATCCCCTAAATGTACTATGGGTCAGTTACCAACATCTTGGTGTACTATGGGTCAGTTACCAACATCTTGGTGTACTATGGGTCAGTTACCAACACCTAAATGCACTATGGGTCAGTTACCAACACCTTGGTGTACTATGGGTCAGTTACCAACACCTAAATGTACTATGGGTCAGTTACCATCACCTTAGTGTACTATGGGTCAGTCACCAACATCTTAGTGTACTATGGGTCAGTTACCAACACCTAAATGTACTATGGGTCAGTTACCAACATCTTGGTGTACTATGGGTCAGTTACCAACACCTAAATGCACTATGGGTCAGTTACCAACACCTTGGTGTACTATGGGTCAGTTACCAACACCTAAATGTACTATGGGTCAGTTACCATCACCTTGGTGTACTGTGGGTCAGTTACCATCACCTAAATGTACTATGGGTCAGTTACCAACATCTTGGTGTACTATGGGTCAGTTACCAACACCTAAATGCACTATGGGTCAGTTACCAACACCTTGGTGTACTATGGGTCAGTTACCAACACTTAAATGTACTATGGGTCAGTTACCATCACCTTAGTGTACTATGGGTCAGTTACCAACATCTTAGTGTACTATGGCCATGGATCCACATACCTATTTACAGCACATTGTATGCCGCATGTTCTGGCAAAACAAATTCGAAAGCTACATGTTGTACTAACAGGCTTGTAATTAAACAAATTTGGTGGCAGATCTGTGCTTACCTATTGAAAGTTCTGCATGAAAACTGATCCAGCTGTTCTGTTGTTATATTAATTTCCCTGGAAGTATTGATAAATTTAGTGGAAATGTTTAAATGCCACAAATAGTGTTTATTTGATATTACTCAACAAGATATGCATGTGTACATGTAGGTCATAGTGGCGTCTAAAAATTTGGTTGGAGTGCTCTATTGTAAATAGTGAATTACATACAAATAATTGCTACACAGTATATGATGTGATTTTGATCAGGTTTACATGTACCGTACATCCAATGCTCTGTTGTGATTAGGTTATAGTCTACATCCATTATTTCAATAGTATCATGTAACAAGGTAGATTCAAATTTACAACACTCAAGTTTTTTAATTAAACATCAATCATTCCATACAGGTAGCTTTTGTAAAATAATGACAATACGATAATTATGTAATACTAAATTATTACAACGATACTATACAGCAAATCTCTTGTCAACATTGGCATTATTCCACATCCTGAATGCTTAATCATGGTAATTATTGGCATTAGTATACTTCTTTTGTATGCTTGTATGCTTTTAATTGCACTGGATTTAATTAAAACATGCTTTTGTCGACTTTTTATTGACTACTCCCTACTAGTGAGACTATGTAACTGGTTATTACATTATATATGTGAACAAGTGAGAGGACACAACTCCTTGTTCATATTCCATATACATGTATCATTGAGAGCACACAACTCCTTGTTCATGTTATATAATACATGTATCATTGAGAGCACACAACTCCTTGTTCATGTTATATAATACATGTATCATTGAGAGAGCACAACTCCTTGTTTTTGTCATATAACGTATATGCTGTAGTAAGAGTACATCAATGTGTTAGCTCAATGCTGCTATTGGTTGCCTCACCTGATAGCCTCTCCGTGCTGTTGTAGATCACATACAGCCCCAGTTAAATGATTACATACTTACTATGACTTGTGTTCTCTTAACTGGTTGCAGAAAATTCTCAAACCTATTTCTCTTCAGAACAAAGATGTACTATACATCTTGAAATGACGGAGAATCACTCACTCACTAATGTGTGTACCCACTTCAATTTTAGTGGTTACACGGCCAGCAGGCGTGTACCTTCATTTTAATAGCTAGTTTTCCTCTTACAGTTACTATGGACCTGATAGCGTAGTGGTAGAGTGCTCTTCATTTTGGACCCGGGAGTCGTCTCAGGATGACAGTACCAAAACCCAAAAACCATTACAGTATTTTACAATAATTGGAGTTTGAACGTCATAGAATGTCGTCAATGAAATAATTCATTGGCAGAGTTAACTAACTGTAAGTTATACGCTTATTGACTAAGCAGTGGAAAATCCATAGGCTTATCTTTCAAACCTGCTACAAAAATAGTTTTGACAAATAAAGAAGAATTTTCTGGTGAATGAAATTCTAGAACAACTCAAGTCAGACAGGAAACCAAGAGGAAATTAAATATACATGTAGGTGTCATATTGCTGTAGTTGCATATTAATACATGCATGTATTAATATGCAACTACAGCAATATGACACCTACATGTATATTTAATTTCCTCTTGGTTTCCTGTCTGACTTGAGTTGTTTTAGAATTTCATTTACCAGAAAATTCTTCTTTATTTGTTAAAACCGTTTTAATAGCAGGTTTGAAAGATAAGCCTATAACTTTAAATGTAAAATGTACGTAGACATAAAGATGTAAAAACAGAAGTTGTCCTCTATCACTGTGATAAATACACTCTTTTTTGTGTTAGTTTTAGTTACAGAGGTTGTAGAGCCTCTCTAATGGAAGAAGCAGCAGCCCATTGCCCATATGACTTGTAGTCGTAGGTGTTCATAGTTAGTAATTAACATAAACCATTAATAGGCGCTGCTATGCTTTAAGACTTTAAAACACATAAAAAGGAGCCTAACTATCCAACTGTCTATTTAACTAAGATTTTGAGTGTGGCAGGGTGCTCCACTGCCCTCCCATTCACATGCCAGCAGTCCACTGCAGGGGCTGGTGTGTCCTTCAGCACCTCTGTCTCTCATCTCTGTGATCCAGCACATAGTAAGGGATCCAGCACATAGTAAGGGTTCTTGCTTACTGCCCTGGATTTAAGAACCTTGTTAGTACAACTTAGGCTATCATACTGAATGCAAGGTAAGGCCGTCCACTTTTACAGTACATGAGTGTGACGATGACTGCAACACATTATTGATAAACCAACTGCTAACTAGACTTGAAACAGGCAATCTACTGTTACATGGAAGATTAGTAAAATCCACTAATTTGATACATTGTAAAACTTCATGAACAACGGTAGCTAAATTAGCCTTAGTTTGATATACTTGGTCAATATATTGATATGAAAAACAGGAAAGCAGCAGTATGAGGCAGCGTTTCCTGTTTACTTAAACAATCAATAATTGTGGACACTGTTTTATTTCGAGTAGGAGTTACAGAGTGTTCAGTTGGGCTTTTAATTATTACCTCAATATAATTTAGTTTCAGCAAGAAAGTAACTACTATTATGTCTACTTTAGGAGTTGTCTTTCTCATTGGTAAGTGTAACCAACAGGATTCCATAGTAATGTAAAACGATTTATGTTCTACTAAAATTGTTATAAATATACACGGTACATGATACAATGTATGTACAAAGGCTGAAGTAGATAGCAAACACACAAGCTGAATATTTAAACATATGGCTTGAAGCACGATTGCCTGTCTTCTCTTAGTTTAAAATGTTGTAAATGTGTTCACTATATACATTGTATATGCCACCTTGTCTTCTTAATTTAATATAACAAACTGATGTACATTGCAACAATAGTGCTTTCTACTCTCATAAAATATTGCGCTGAAAATGTTACAGGAAGGATAACTTGCAGCTCATCAAACATCAGCGTTATTAAACCTCTCTTTGAGCTTATTGTCGGCCAACATAAATCATAGATCATAAATTACAGTGCTGCACGCTGTTTCGGTATCTTTCAATTTTTTTCAGTTGTTTTCTTTCAAAATTTAAACTGAAACCAAATGCTGTGGCTCGATACAATTCAATTTTAAAATTCAAATCGTGCATGACTCGTTGCAGTGCCCATTTTTGAAATGTAAACTCATGATGTGCCACTTTCAATGCTTTTAATCCTTGCCACACGAGTTACGTATCTGCAACGTTGTCACCCAGTGATGACTTGTTATAGTTTAAACTTTAGTACTTATACTGACATATTATTATTTAATTGATATTTAATGCAATAGTTACAATTTATTAATCAGAACCAAGATTGCTGCCATTACAGTTAAAAGTGAAGTAGGATAACTCCTAAACCTGATTGGATTTCTTTTTTATCAAAAATTAAAACACTGAATAAAGCCAACAGGTAAAAGACAACTTCGACACTATTCAGTTTTCTTTGAAAGATCAGCGAAAAACTGAATGCAAGCGCAAATAAAAACCTCCCAGCACCAATAAATCCTACAGTAACCAACACTCCTTGTAACATACTATGCAGTCCACAAAAACACTTTTATTTCATAGCCTTGGTTTCTGTACTGCTCTGGAAGGTAGAGTGCGGTGACAGAAAGAATGCCACATTCAGACGACATGAGACTCCATCTGGTGGTCTTGATACTGTATATCTATTACAAGCCAAGACCTGTCCAACATCTGTCCATTGTACACATGAATGTCTACATAATGATAATTGTACTGGAGTCCTGTATGATGGAGTAACGTACAGATGCACTATGGTACATTTAGTTTGCAACAACCAGAACCTGTCTAATCTACAGGAAACAGATGTTCCAGCTCTGTATTTGCAAGAAGGGTTCATCAGTAAACTTACAAGGAAAGAGCTGGCCAGAGGTATTAGGTGTACATAGCAAGTAGGCCTATTTGCATGTAAATTGTTTAGAGAAATAAATGCTCAATACCATCGTAATTGTAGTTGTAACAATAATGGTTATAGGAATTAAACAGAGTAAAAGCTTGTGGAGTAGCTGAAACATTAAATAACTTGATACTTCTCAGTGTAGCACAGTGTACAGACACACAAAGTGCTCCACATGTCATGGTACAGCATTTATAATAAACCTCTGCATACTCTCTACGCCTCATGTGATTGGTGAACTTTTGCCGTACAAACTGTCACATTGGTGCATCTCACCTACACATCCCATGCATCATACATGCGTGCGTGCGTGCGTGCATGTGCGTGCGTGCATGTGTGCGCAGCTCAGGCGACAGTTGCGGGGACATTCGTCTGCACGCACACCCGACAAGTGGGGACCAGTTTGACTTGCGGGGTCCGACCCGGTCCCCACAACTGCAACAGGCTCAGTTGAAAGGAAATTTCATTCTGAGCAGATATATACCTAGTTTTGGGTCGGTCCCCACAATGACCATTTTTGATGCACACGCTTTTGCACAAATATTGGGGAGATAACAACAGTGCGCAGACGGTGCGTGCATAGGCGTGTGCATGGCCTGGACCCCACACTGTATGTCTTTAGTCAAGCAAAAACGCGGACCCCACTTTAATGACGGTTGGCAGGTGGCGGTCCCCACTTTGATAATCTCCTGCAGGTCTCTCCATTGCGCATGGAAATGCAGTTGCGGGTACCGCTTGACAGGAAGTGCTCTTGTATGTTAGAAGGAAAAAAATATCGTGTTGACTGTGTGCATCTGTTACTTTCCATAAAAGTCATTGTGGGGACCGTTAACCGTTTATTGATATTATATTGAATGTGTGCATGTGACTCGTTATGTAAAGGTTCTTGTGGGGACCGCCTACTGTATAACGATATTATATTGACTGCGTGCATGTGACGCTTTCAATAATAGTTATTGTGGGGACCATGAACAGTATAACTACATTGTATATTGGGACCTCTGTGTGCATGTGATACATTGTGTTATAGTTCTTGTGGGGACCGCTCACTGTGTAGCTATGTTATATTGATTATGTGCATGTGTTACTATCAAGAAGAGTTATTGTGGGGACCGCTAACACTTTCAGCCAAAAGGACGAGTATACTCGCAGCTATGTTTTTCACAGGGGCCTGAGGAGGAGCATACTCGCAGTTGCAGTCTTTTATTCATAACAGCAAAACTATTGGGTTTGTGGTATAAGTAAAGCCATATTTAGTGAGAGCATACTTTTTTGCGTTGACACATAATCTCCAGGATTCTAGTGCTAATACAAATGATTTAATTGGGTGATGAAAACAACTACATTAAATGTCTTCGTGAACTAAACTTCAGACCTACATGTAGGTCGATCTACAAAAATATTTTCGGGCACACCTGTCACAGGGTCGCAAAGTCCTCATTTTCGCGCGAAGAAATCAGGTGTGCCGATGAGCTAAGAATGGTTTCGTCCGGCCAAGCAAAATCTCAGGCCAATAGCCCTACTGATCTGAGATGGACGGCCATCTTGTGATTTTTATTTGTGAAAACACCTATAGTATATCCTCTGGCCTGGCACTTGCTGTTTAGAGTAAAAATGGCCTCCTTCAGTAGGTTTGATGCTGTCCGTTTGATTGATGAAATTATTGGCTGTGAGGGGCCAGAACTTGGTTCAAACACTGATCCAAGTATGTTTAGCTAATTTTAGCATGATGTTAACTAAATTTTGATAGGAAATAGAGTACTTGCTTGGTAAATAATACTATTTTAGTATTGAGTTTTTAGCAGAATGATAACAATAGGTTTTGCCTATCTCGCTGTCATCTAATGGCTATGCATGGTGGCTCAGGTTTGTTTCTATTAATAGTTCTGCAGGTGTTAAGCTTCATTTTGATACATAATTTGTATAGGTACAGCAAGGATTAATGTGATTAAAATGCTGATGGAAAGTAGGGAAAATGGCCAAGACCAGACAGTCTGCCACATAGGAACGCGCTGAGGACTCATAGTATTAACCGTCTAACGACATTATATTGACTGTGTGCAAGTGATACTTTCTATAAAAGTACTTGTGGGGTCCACAAACTGTCTAACTATATTATATTGACTGTGTGCATGTGACACTTTCTATGAGAGCACTTGTAGGGACCGCTAGCAATTGAACTATGTTATATTGACTGTCTGCGTGTGATACTCTCTATAAGAGTACTCGTGGGGACCGCTACCTGTCAAACTATATTATATTGACTGTGTGCATGTGACACTTTCTATTAGAACACCTGTGGGGACCGCTAACTATATTATATTGACTGTGTGCATGTGACACTTTCTATAAGAGAACTTGTGGGGTCCGCTACCTGTCAAACTATATTATATTGACTGTGTGCATGTGACACTTTCTATAAGAGAACTTGTGGGGTCCGCTACCTGTCAAACTATATTATATTGACTGTGTGGAAGTGATACTTTCTATGAAAGTACTTGTGGGGTCCACAAACTGTCTAACTATATTATATTGACTCTGTGCATGTGACACTTTCTATAAGAGTACTTGTGGGGTCCGCTAGTATTCAAACTATATTATATTGACTGTGTGCATGTGACACTTTCTATAAGAGCACTTGTGGGGTCCGCTACCTGTCAAACTATATTATATTGACTGTGTGCATGTGACACTTTCTATAAGAGTACTTGTGGGGTCCGCTACCTGTTAAACTACATTATATTGACTGTGTGCATGTGACACTTTCTATAAGAGTACTTGTGGGGTCCGCTACCTGTCAAACTATATTATATTGACTGTGTGCATGTGACACTTTCTATAAGAGAACTTGTGGGGTCCGCTACCTGTCAAACTATATTATATTGACTGTGTGCATGTGACACTTTCTATAAGAGCACTTGTGGGGACCACTAACTGTCTAACTGTATTATATTGACTGTGTGCATGTGACACTTTCTATGAGAGCACTTGTAGGGACCGCTAGTATTCAAACTATATTATATTGACTGTGTGCATGTGACACTTTCTATGAGAGCACTTGTAGGGACCGCTAGTATTCAAACTATATTATATTGACTGTGTGCATGTGATACTTTCTATAAGAGTACTCGTGGGGACCGCTACCTGTCAAACTATATTATATTGACTGTGTGCATGTGACACTTTCTATAAGAGTACTTGTGGGGTCCGCTACCTGTCTAACTATATTATATTGACTGTGTGCATGTGACACTTTCTATTAGAACACCTGTGGGGACCGCTAACTATATTATATTGACTGTGTGCATGTGACACTTTCTATAAGAGTACTTGTGGGGTCCGCTACCTGTCAAACTATATTATATTGACTGTGTGCATGTGACACTTTCTATAAGAGCACTTGTGGGGACCACTAACTGTCTAACTATATTATATTAACTGTGTGCATGTGACACTTTCTATGAGAGCACTTGTGGGGTCCGCTACCTGTTAAACTACATTATATTGACTGTGTGCATGTGACACTTTCTATAAGAGCACTTGTGGGGTCCGCTTTCTGTCAAACTATATTATATTGACTGTGTGCATGTGACACTTTCTATCAGAGTACTTGTGGGGTCCGCTACCTGTCAAACTATATTATATTGACTGTGCGCATGTGACACTTTCTATAAGAGTACTTGTGGGGTCCGCTACCTGTCTAACTATAATATTATATTGACTGCGTGCATGTGACACTTTCTATAAGAGTAGTTGTGGGGTCCGCTACCTGTCTAACTATATTATATTGACTGTGTGCATGTGACACTTTCTATGAGAGCACTTGTGGGGTCCGCTACCTGTCAAACTATATTATATTGACTGTGTGCATGTGACACTTTCTATAAGAGCACTTGTGGGGACCGCTAACCGTCTAATTATATAATATTGACTGTGTACATGTGTCACTTTTTAAAAGAGTAGTTGTGGGGACCGCTAGCAGTCCAACTATGTTATATTGGCTGTGTGTGTGATACTCCTATTGATGGTCATTGTGGGGACCACTATCCAACTCAAGTTATTGTATTCGCTGTGTGCATGACATGATTTCTATGGCAGTACTTGTGGGGTCCGCTAGCAGTCTAACTATATTATATTGACTGTGTGCATGTGATACTTTCTATAAGAGTACTTGCGGGGACCGCTAGCAGTCTAACTATATTACATTGAGTGTGTGCATGTGATACTCTCTATCAGAGTACTTGTGGGGACCACTCACAGTCCAGTTATGTCTTATTGACTGCCTGCTTAGAATACTTTATTTAGTACATGTAGTTATTGCAGGATCGTTTAGTGGTGAGTCATGTTATATATTGCAACTCTTCATTCTTAAAGTAATACCAGCATCTGGCGAGTGTTTAAGTTTTAGCATAGCTTGTGTTTCACGTACGGAAGTTAGATTAGGCTTGAAAGTGGTCATGATGTAACTAAATAAATTAGATAATATCGCTCACACCTACATTGTATACAGTTTTTGTACGTGTATACGACTATTAGTGATAGTGTATTTTTAGGCAAAGAAATTTACTTTTGAGCGGCCGGAGACTTGTTTCAAGTCCATTAAAATGCCAGCCCCCAACTGTGGTTTGAATCCGAGGCGTCTATGATAGGTAGTAGCCTAGTACAGTGATTTGAAACAAGTCTCTGACCGCTCAAAAATAAATTTCCTTGCCTAAAAATACATAATAATATATAAAAGATGGCCAAACATCCTAACATCTTATATATATACATGTACATAACAAGGTGGCCGTAGTAAGAGTGGTGTATTGCGTGAAGTTCGCTCAGAGCATGTCTATTGCTCACTGGTGAAGCTTCCTTTTTAAGGCTGTTTAGCTGGTGTAGTGGTGGCATGTTCTGTTCACTGCGCTGGCGATTCGGTTCCGTGGAGGCACCAGCCAGGGACTAAATTTTTATTGATTTTAAAAAGCTGTCTCCGAATGGTCAAAGACAAAATTTCCTCCGTAAAAATGCATCATTATGTGCAGAAATGGCCAACCCCCCCCCCCCCCCCCCCCAACACCCTATCCTTGTGAAGTATTTTCATTAGGGTCATGCTTATCACAATTAAAGGGATAGGAGAGTGCTTATTCTTTTAACAAGAGCTCATGAGAAGAGGGCTTATATTGACTCTTTTGGAAACAGCCAGAATACCCGCCAAAAATCCCTAAGTCATTTCCCTACCTAACAACGCCATACCATGCAAGGCTCATAGGCATTGAAGCAAATTGCAGAAAACTTCTCACAAATCCAAAGGCCAGAGGGCATTCCTAGTACTAAAATTCCAAAATATGTTGCCACAATATCACTGACAGGTGTGTAGACAGAAAGAATTTGCCACTGTTCAAATATTTTAGTTAGAACCAGGACGTCCTGAAAACATTTGAACCCCAATTCTCAACCCCAAAACGCAAACTAATGTTTTTGAAACACCTTGTTTTTAACAGTTATGGAATGCTTCTTTACCAGCAAAAGCTTTACAATGGGGTGAATTTTGCTCTGTCAAAACATAAACAAGCGCTACGGTTCTTGCGAAGTTGCTCGAGGCAAAAAATATTCTCCCTATGGCCATGCAATGGTTAACAACGCCTTGCCAAGACTTTATATTACCGTTGCAACCTTATGTGTGGTGAGCAACACAGCTTTATGCTAAGTGATACAAGTGAAAAGGCTTGCCATAAAACTTGACATAACATTTACATGTGTGTATATTCCTTCCCACTTGAAGACTCCAGTCTCTGGCAACTACCATGGCTGAAAAGGATTCCTCATCCAATTCAACAATATTTTTCACCAACATCCAAGAAAGAGTTTTTTGAAAGACCACAATTTGGTCTTATACATGTAGATAGGCTGGATTGCTCTTCTAGACCTCTCCAGGGTGCCTTGGCGGCGCCCTGGACCCCTGGCATGTTTACTTTGCTATCCCTCTGACAATTTTTTAGAAACCCCTCTGAATTGTCTTCTCTTGGCGTGTGCATGACTTCTTTTTGGGGACCATTTTGCACACACACAGCTATGTGTGCAACTAGCGGACCCCGCTTTTATTCAGAAATGCAGATGGTTATGCGGTCCCCACTTTGTGGACTTCTAGCAGATGACACTTTTTGCACGGTGCCCGCAACTGTTATCTCATCTGCAAAATATTATGAAAGTGCGTTGCCTGGACCCCACAACTGTTTTGAAGTATTGTGGCCACAATTACTAAAATGAAATTATATGAAAATGGTTTTCTTGGTTGGTGAGAAGTTGTCTTTTCAATGAGCCAATAAACAAGCTCCTAGCCCTTCTAGAAGTGGTGGTCCCCGGAATACGCACTTGGGTCAGATGTCCCCGCAACTGTCGTCTCACCTGTATAGGTGTACGTGTACATATGCACACACTATCATAATGATAGCATGTTTACACCAACAACTGCTACTCAGTGTCATGCTATACCATACCCATTATGAGCGTTAAAGCTGGCCTCAGATCTATAACTATTCCGTACTACATCAGAACAGTAACAGTGATACTGACTCTTCTGAGAACATGTATCCATGTATTTATATCTTCCTCTATGAATATTACATTTGCAGGAAAACCCTCATCATTATCCAGTTACCACAATGAGGTCAGATTCCCAGCCTCCAATGCAAATGATGGCATTCTTACTTCATATACTCACAGCTCTTTGGAGAATGGACCGTGGTGGCGAGTTGACCTTGAAGCTGCTTTCTGTATTTTGGATGTGAATATCCTAAACAGAGATGATGGAGGTATGTATTGCTAAGGTCAGCTCCTAGACAGATATGATGGAGGTATGTATTGCTAAGGTCAGCTGCTAAACAGAGATGATGGAGGTATGTATTGCTAAGGTCAGCTCCTAGACAGATATGATGGAGGTATGTACATGTTGTATTGTAATGGTCTTTGGGTTTGGGTGTGGTCGTCCTGAGACGACTCCCGAGTCCAAAATGAAGTGCCTATGAGTGGTGCTAGGCCTTCTCATTACATGAAAGATTAACAGGTACTAGTAGTCAAAGAACTACCAAAGACGACCCATATGATCCCGAGTCAATGCTTGTTTGCTATACTGAGAAAGAGAGTGATCCGACTAGTGCTGGGCGGTTTTGATTTGCATGTGCATTCAGTTTTTTTGCTGATTTTTCTAAAAAACTGAATGAAACCGAAGTTGTCTTCTCACCCTCGGTTTAATTCAGTTTTTTTTATTCATGAAGAAACACCGAACCGAACCGGAAATTAAATACTCAATATTGGAGTTGTCACACCCTGCTTTTAAGCTGTAATGGCGGCCATGTTAAATTTACTCTAATAAATTGCAATTATTAAATGCCAATCATCTATAATAATATGGAAGTATAACAACTGGAATTCAGTGAAACTAAAGTAAATCATCTCTGGGTGACAATGATGGCAGTAGCTAAGTATTTATTCAAAGGATGACATCGAATTATAAAGATTGAAAGGTGCATAACATAAATTCACGTGTTCGGCGTTTGAGCCATTACCGGAAATGGCCGCCATTTTTATTTTGTTCAATAATTTGCAATAATTAAATATTAATTATTTATAACAATATGCAAGTTTGACTACTAGAATCAAATGAAAACTACAGTGAACCCTTACTGGGTGACATTGATGGCTGCAGCTAAGTCTGTATTCCAAGGATGGCATCGAATTATAAGGATTAAAAGAAGCACTAAAATGGCAGCCATTTTCATTTAGTTTAATACTTTACAATTATTAAATATTTATTATTTATAATAATATGCAATCGTAACTGCTATAAAGGAGTGAAACTACAATAAATAACCACTGGGTGATAATATTATGGCTGCAGCTAAGTCTAAATTCCAAGGATGGCATCGAATTATAAGGATTGAAAGAAGCATAACATGAATTCACGTGTTTTCAACGCCAGCCATTATTGAAAGTGGGTGCGCTAAGAGGCCAGGCGCGGTTTGACTTTTAAAACCGAATAAAACCGCACCGCCGCATTCGGTGTCGGTTCACATTTTAAATTTTGGCGGTTTTTGAACCGAATGAAAAAAAACCGAAAAAACTGAATGACACCGAAACACCGCCCAGCACTAGATCCGACCCAGTAGGCAGTTCGTGTTGCAAGGTCGAGGACCTTAACAACTAGAATGACCTATCTACTAAGTGAAAGTCTCTATATATAAGTATAGAAGTGTCTTTATTGAGATCCAAGCATGAACTGAGACAACAAACATGAAAACAATGCCCTTTATATACATGTAGTAATAGAACTTCCGGAAGAAGTTCCGGTAAAAGGGCCGACGTAGTGTCGTAAAAAGACGACGTAGTGTCGTCCGGAAATTTTGCAACAACATGGCGGCCGGAAGCCCGATGGCCGACCCAAAATAGGTCAGGTTTGACAAAAGATGCTTAAAATCATCTAGATCATATGCAAAATCAATATCAAGTATTTCTGAGAGCTCGGGCCTCTTTACATGGGTATAAAAAGCTGTATAATGACTCAGTAATGCTTTATGCAGGTATGTAATTGATATGTAATTATCAGTGTATGGTCAGACATGCATAACAATGTAGGTATGAGTATCAAAACAGCTAAGTCCAAGAGAACAAGTGTTAGATAAGTAGTGCTGTGGCAACTACTAGGCGCTTAGGGTGCTATAAGGTCCATCAGGGTGACTGGAGTCGTATGTACAAATGTCCTGAACCATTACAATATTGCTAAGGTCAGCTACTAGACAGTATGATGGAGGTACACTTTATGTATTGCTCAAGTCAGCTCCTAGCCAGATATGATGGAGGTACGTATTGCTAAGGTCAGCTGCTAGCCAGATATGATGGAGGTAAGCTGCTAGACAGTATGATGAAGGTACATGTATGTATTGCTAAGGTTGGCTCCTAGACAAATATGATGGAGGACTTGGAGTTACATGTATGTATTGATATGGCCTGGTCCTAGACACGTCTTAGCTGCACTGAGGAAGTGGCACACACTGAAACAGTAAACTATAGGAAAACTAATCAAAATGTCTGCAGCTATAGATGCTGACAAATTGTGCATGTCGTCGTGTTGTTCTTTAGCAAGTAGCTGTGTGAGGTAATAGGTATTGTAATAGATGCGTACCTGGGCCATGGCTTGGTCTACATCACTATCACTGGCGTGTAAGAACTGAGACAACAACTTCACAACTGGATGAGTTTATGTCGTCCACGTGCTAACACTGTTAGTGGCTCATGTTTCCATCGCAAGTAAAATAGTGGCTTAAATGTAAATTGATGCCAAATTTTATTCACCCATGCACACATTTAGTTGTGGAACATACATCTCTACAGTATAATTTTTGCATAGTGTACAATAGCGACTTACCTAATATGAGCAATTTTTGATTTGCAACATTCGTGAGAAAATTAGGAGTTAGCATTAAGTTATATGACGCAACGTTACAGGGGGTCAAATACCGAAAACAGAGCTATGAAGTTTGCCCGCTGTTACTAAAATAATTTAAGCTGGTGCTATGAAGAGATAAAATAAAATAATGGCCTTCCAGAACTTTTTCTTATACTGGCTTTTTGCATGTCAAACCTTATCCAAGCTTTGTCTTATTTGTGGAATAAATCCTTTTCCATAAGGTAATCTAGCATGTGCAGGTGTTTCTCTAAGTGTTTAGGAACAGGTAGGATAGTACTAGACTGCAGTGCATGTATATCATGTGAAGTTATCCTCTCTTGATTTCGGCCAATTTACGTTGCGTTATTCGTCAACTATCTCACTCTCACTTCACTTTGCAGTAGTAGCCAATTTATTAATAATTTTAGCTCAATTAAAGTATGAAGAAGCGGGCTTGTTATTGATTAGTTATTTGGCTTTGTGGATGCTTCAAAAACTCTGGGAAATCCCTTTTTTGAACCACTATCAAAATTAAAATTAGCAACTTTTGGCGTCAACTACAGCGAAGTAGAGCAGCATTTACTCAGATATCTAACCAAATTCATTTTCAGCAAGCTTTCATCATGCGTGCTTCCTATAAAGAAATCCTTAATAATTCAAATAAAGCTCTCAATAAAGTAGATTCAAAATACTTATTCAAGTTAGAGAAAATAAAATAATAATTTGCCAATTAATTTGACATGCAGCTATTTAAAAGAAGCTCTACAGTTTAAAAGGTGTTATAGTGTACTGCCCCTTTCCACAAAAACAATGTAACTCACTATATTGTAATTTTACAGGAGATGGCTAAACGCGTTAGTAGTATAGTCAGTGCACTTCTAGACAGACACGCACTCATTGACCCCTGTTTTCAACCAATCACAAGCCGGTATTTCCGATTTCAACCAATCACAGAAGAGCACAAAAATTTTGCACACGACCTTGCCAAGGTCACCCCAAAATCCCCCCTTCTGATTGGTCGAAAAAACATTTGCACACTTGACCCCGAACCCGGCCACGACCCCTTCCCTCCCTCCTTCCCGCCCTCCTCCCCCTCCCCCACCTCCCACTCCTCCCCCACTCCCCGCCACCGCCCTCGTCCCGTCCGCGCCACCGCCGTCGCCGCCGCCGCCACCACCGCCCTCACCGCCCTCACCGCCGCCGTCGCCGCCGCCACCACCGCCCTCACCACCGCCGCCGCCACCGCCGCCACAACCGCCACCGCCACCACCGCCGCCGCCGCCGCCACTGCCGCCGCCGCCATCACCGTCATCACCACCACCCCTCCTCCGCCGCCGCCCACCCTCCCCCCGCAACCCCCACTCACCCGAACGACCGATCGTTTGAGGCGGTCAAGCCGCGTCCGCCCACGTTGCGTGCGGCGCCGACCGTACACGTGGAGGCGACGCCGGTGCCCCGTATCCACCGGGCCAAGCGACTAGGCAGCGGCCCGCCGCTTCTCCCGAGCCCTCCACTCGAAAAGCTTGTGATCTAAACGAGCGAATTCGGCTGCGCTTCGCCTACGGCTCTCATTAGCGATAAGAAGAAGTACTACGGAAGGCTTGGTTTCAGTGATAAGAAGAAGTACTACGGAAGGTTTGGTTTATGATGCGCATTGCATTGTTAATAAAGAAATGTGTAAAGTGTTGGCTATAAATATACTGATGGGAAGAAGGGTTGTTTCTATGATATACATTATTGTATTGACAACAAAGAACCATGTGCATGTGTTAAGTCAGCATATATAATACATTAAATAAACTTTTCGCAATGGTGACAATAGAATGAATAAAAGATTGTGTACACGTGTTAAAACACATATTTAAAAGAGTATGTCATATCTGTTATTAGCAAGGAAGTCTGTGTGCATGTGTTAAGACAGTGTATATTATACATTAGATAAACTTTTCACAATAGTAGCAATAGAATAAATAAAAGGTTGTGTGCATGTGTTAAGTCAGCATTATGTAATATATTAAATAAACTTTTCACAATAGTAGCAATAGAATAAATAAAAGATTGAGTGTATGTGTTAAGTCAGCATTATGTAATACATTAAATACACTTTTTACAACACTAGCAATAGAATGAATAAAAAAGCTACATATGTAAAGGAGTATGTCATAGCTATTGTTAGCAAGAAAAGTCTGTGTACATGTGTTAAGGGCAGCATATATAATACATTAAATAAACTTTTCACAATAGTAGCAATAGAATAAATAAAGATTGTGTACACATGTTGAAATATCATTATAATATGATTTAAACACAATTGAAAGAATAAAAGACACATATGTAAAGGAGTATGTCATAGCTATTATAGCAAGAGACAGCTGTGTGCATGTGTTAAGTCAGCGCATATAATACATTAAATAAACTTTTTACAATAGTAGCAATAGAATGTATAAAAGGATGTGTATAAGTGTTAGAATACCATTATATAATAATTTAAAAAAAAAATAATTTTAAAAAATCCTCACTGATTTGCTATCACATAAAAGTAAATGCAGAGGGAATGAGACACTATAGAGAGAGAGTGGGAGAAAGAGAGTGGGAGAAAAAAGAAAAAAACTAAAGAAAGATGATTAGAGCTTTTCTTCACTGACTCGAAGGTAAGCTTCAGCTTGTGCTATTACCTCTCTGTGATACCCATTCTTCTTGAGATGAAAAATGGCAGAGCGGTAATACTCAACTGCTCCAGAGAAAAAAGATGGGGGGAGTCTGCTTCGATCAACTAGTTCACTGACAGTCTCCTCTTCTATGGGGGTAATAGTGGTGGGGGTATTAAGATTGAGTTCAGACGAACAAGAAGGAGATTGCAAGCTAAGTAGCTCTCTTCCAAAAGAAAGAGAGGGTGAAGCTAAAGAAAAGGAAGAAGTGGTAGTAGTAGAAGTAGTAATAAAAGTAGGTATTGAAAGACTAGTAATTGTATTATTAGATCTTCCAAGAGAAAAAGAGGGTGAATCTAAGAAAAAGAGTGGAGCAGGTGAAGAGGTGGGAGTAGAAGTAGGTATCGAAACAGTGGTAACTGTATCATCAGATCTTTCAGGAGAATGAGAGGGTGAATGTGAAGAAAAGAGTGGGAGAAAAGAAGCAGTAGAAGGAGTGGTAGTAATGGTAGTAGTAATAGTAGTAGTTGTAAGAGAAGAAGTAGAGGTGGTAATGTCTCCATTAGTGAGAGAGTTACTGATGGAAGAAGCATCTGAATCAAAATGATGGTGAGAAGGGAGAGGAAATTGTGAAGAGCACACCCCAGACTTTACAGATCTTTCAGGAGAATGAGAGGGTGAATGTGAAGAAAAGAGTGGAGGAAAAGAAGTAGTAGAAGGAGTAGTAGTAATAGTAGTAGTTGTAAGAGAAGAAGTAGAGATGGTAATGTCTCCATTAGTAAGAGAGTTACTGATGGAAGAAGCATCTGAATCAAAATGATGGTGAGAAGGGAGAGGAAATTGTGAAGAGCACACCCCAGACTTTAAAGAGAATGGAGTAGTAGACATCCCCTTAAAGAAGGGAGGGTATACTACCCCACCAACAGTTGTTGGAGTGTATGCGGGGATGAGTATTTTGGAAGGTGGAGAGTGACCAGTGACCCTTTGCAAAAAGGATATGGTCTTTTTTAATGAATAGATATCGGTTAGAAAGCGTGTGTTGAATGAGATGTGTCGGTGACAGGGCTTTCCATCAATATGATGATTAGATGGAAAGTTGTAGTGTCTATTCATCCCCTCATCATCTACTGTTATGTGATAGCAAAAACAGATTCGGAGCAAAAAATGTTGTTGAATGTGGACACCTCGTCGGTGCCCAACATTCTTATTGCATAAAAAGCAGGGGTCGTCCGATTCAAATGGCTTTGTTAGTGACATCTCCAGTCTTCTTTTTGTCTCATCACTAACAAAGACATAGAATCTTAGACCCCCCTTACATATCGACTTTGCTCTGAGTCCTAAAAAAGAAAGAAAATAACAAGAATAAGTGAGAGAGAACATATGACTTACTTGTAAATCAGAAAAAAAAAAAAAAAAGATTCTAAATATACAAATAGATACTAGATCATTCTTACCTATCTCGAACCCATCTACTCCCCCACATTCTTCAAATAACGCAATTTCTTCTTCCCCTAGTTCTGTTTCTTTTTCATTCTATAATGTAAATAAAATGTGCAGAGACTAATTAACAAACTACATTAACATAGTTATTTGTAATATATGATTTTTGAGGAATTTGATGAAAAAACTAGCACTCTAAGTACTAAGCAAGTCTACTAAAGCCTGTCTATTTATTCACATAAAGAGAAATACATCATTAACATAAGAAAACCAGTTGTAATTTATGTTATATTTTTTCACATAAGAAAAGAAAAAAAAAAGTGTCTTATTGATAAAAATAATACATAAGAAAGAAAGTGCAATACTTATAATAAAAATATCACTAATCTTTAACATCTTAGACATGGTAAGAGACTTATAGAATTAGAGAAAATCATACTATGGCTAATTAACATCTGGTTTTAAAAAGGAAGTAGTCTCTTTTGACATTCTAGACATGGTAAGAGGCTTATAGTATAAAAAAGTACATCATCATTATGTGTAACTAACATGTACTTCTGAAGAAATGTCAGTAATCTCCTTTGACATCTTAGAAACCCAACACCATAGTGGATTGAAGGTGTAATGCATGTGTGAACAAATAAGATAATAGACTAACCATTTCTGGAGATGGGATTCTTTTCCTCGAGATTCGTCTTCTGTCTTCCGAATCGTACGTAATCATATACTTCATACCTTTCTTTGATGTTTTAATTTTTCTTATATATTTCTTTCTTTGATATTTAGATGTAGAAGCCTGTAAGTATATGTAGAGTAATAAACATATACCAAAGCATGAGTCAAGTAGATGGAACTACTAATGCAACATAGTTACTAAAGAAAGAAACACTACAGTGGTATAACCACTTATAATAAAGTTTCTAAGCTCTGGTCACACTGATTGTAGTATAGACAGAGCAGATCTCTACACACACGCTCTCATGTTGAGAATCAAAACAGTTTAATATATAAGCTTACAACGTTTTTAAGCCCTGGACATACCAAAGGAGAATTATACCACTACTAAAATATAATTAGCCCCAATGTTAACTCAAATGAGTAAGTTCATATTAAAATACATATTAAAATAGCTAGGATGTACTAGTATAGCCAGTACAAGTGGTAATAAACTGTTTTGATACTTATTACACTACTAGTGGTATAACTACTCATATTGAAAACAAATCTCACAACATATAAAGCTTCTAAGCTCCGGTCACACAAATTGTAGTATAGACAGATCAGATCTCTACATACTTGCTCTCATGTTGAGAATCAAAACAGTTTAATACATAAGCTTACAAAGTTTCTAAGCTCTGGTCATACCAAGGGAGTATTATATCACTACTAAAATAGAATTAGTCCCAATGTTAACTCAAATGAGTAAATTCATACTAAAATACATATTAAAATAAGTTTACTCACCATATTAATTGTTGAGTGATGTTTATTCAGAGAAATTAGTAAATATCCACAGAGTTGCAAGTCTTTACTAGGTGGTTGAGTGGTAATGATAAAAATCCTCTCTCACGCTTGCTTTTATGGAAATCTCTGTCCAATCAGAAGTGATTTGCCTTTTTTTGTCTGATTTATTGCATCCCGATGTGATTCGATGTAACCCGATGTAACCCGATGTAACCCGATGTAACCCGATGTAACCCGATGTAACCCGATGTGTTTTCGACCTCCCCCGATGTGTTTTCGACCTCCCCCGATGTGATTCGATGTGTCTCGATGTGTTTTCGACCTTCCCCGATGTGATTCGATGTGTCCCGATGTGTTTTCGACCTTCCCCGATGTGACCCGATGTAACCCGATGTAACCCGATGTAACCCGATGTAACCCGATGTGTTTTTTACCTCCCCCGATGTGTTTTCGACCTCCCCCGATGTGATTCGATGTGTCTCGATGTGTTTTTGACCTTCCCCGATGTAACCCGATGTGTTTTTGACCTCCCCCGATGTGATTCGATGTGTCCCGATGTGTTTTCGACCTCCCCCGATGTGA
This sequence comes from Bugulina stolonifera, assembly GCA_935421135.1. Taxonomy (NCBI): domain Eukaryota; kingdom Metazoa; phylum Bryozoa; class Gymnolaemata; order Cheilostomatida; family Bugulidae; genus Bugulina; species Bugulina stolonifera. The sequence goes on along the minus strand of OW285190.1, from coordinate 1,928,563 downwards.
TTCGATGTGTCCCGATGTGTTTTCGACCTCCCCCGATGTGATTCGATGTGTTTTCGACCTCCCCCGATGTGTTTTCGACCTCCCCCGATGTGATTCGATGTGCTTTCGACCTCCCCCGATGTGATTCGATGTGACCCGATGTGTTTTCGACCTCCCCCGATGTGATTCGATGTGTCCCGATGTGTTTTCGACCTCCCCCGATGTGTTTTCGACCTCCCCCGATGTGATTCGATGTGTTTTCGACCTCCCCCGATGTGTTTTCGACCTCCCCCGATGTGATTCGATGTGTTTTCGACCTCCCCCGATGTGATTCGATGTGTCCCGATGTGTTTTCGACCTCCCCCGATGTGATTCGATGTGTTTTCGACCTCCCCCGATGTGATTCGATGTGACCCGATGTGTTTTCGACCTCCCCCGATGTGATTCGATGTGTCCCGATGTGTTTTCGACCTCCCCCGATGTGATTCGATGTGTTTTCGATCTCCCCCGATGTGTTTTCGACCTCCCCCGATGTGATTCGATGTGTTTTCCACCTCCCCCGATGTGTTTTCGACCTCCCCCGATGTGATTCGATGTGTTTTCGACCTCCCCCGATGTGATTCGATGTGTCCCGATGTGTTTTCGACCTCCCCCCGATGTGATTCGATGTGTTTTCGACCTCCCCCGATGTGTTTTCGACCTCCCCCGATGTGATTCGATGTGTTTTCGACCTCCCCCGATGTGATTCGATGTGACCCGATGTGTTTTCGACCTCCCCCGATGTGATTCGATGTGTCCCGATGTGTTTTCGACCTCCCCCGATGTGTTTTCGACCTCCCCCGATGTGATTCGATGTGTTTTCGACCTCCCCCGATGTGTTTTCGACCTCCCCCGATGTGATTCGATGTGTTTTCGACCTCCCCCGATGTGATTCGATGTGTCCCGATGTGTTTTCGACCTCCCCCGATGTGATTCGATGTGTCCCGATGTGTTTTCGACCTCCCCCGATGTGATTCGATGTGTCCCGATGTGTTTTCGACCTCCCCCGATGTGTTTTCGACCTTTCCCGATGTGTTTCGATGTTTCCCTATGTGTTTTCGATCTTTCCCGATGTGATTCGATGCACTCTGATGTGTTTCCAATGCACTCCAATGTATATGCTGTTAGCCAATCAGCTTTATTTGTATCTTTTTATTCACTATATAAAGAGAGGTGGAAACAGTAGTTTAGTTAACTCTTTCTAGCTCCAGTCTGTTCTTAATAGAAATTAAAGAAGGTTAGCACACAAATAGCATGGAAAGTGGATATGGATCAAGCGAGTATAGCAACAAGCTAATGACTCCTATAAACCAAGAGCTGATGAAGGTAACAGTGGAAAGATGTACAGAACAAAGCAAGTATGAGAATAAAGACTTATTTGAGGGGGTGTCTGAGCTCTTTCTCCAAAAAAGCTTACCTCTAGACTGGCAGAAATGGGATCCTTTAACCGATATTCGTAATAAGCTTAGCACACAGTTACTAGAAGAAATTCGTTCTATCTTTTGGGAGCAAGATGGAAAGGATGAAGAGTTGTAAGTTATACATACTTCCAACTATTTTTTTTTTTTTTGTTTAGTATTGTCTTTTATGATCAAAATAACATATGATAGACAAATTTCCCATATAACTACCTCTCAACTATGTGAAAAACAAATATCATGCTAAATGATGTAGTGAGGTACTAGAAGCAGCCCGAGATAGAGATGAGAGAGCCGTTGCACTTGCGGTATTTGTTGCGAGGAGTCACAAACAACTGAATACAAAGAATGCGAATCGGCAGACGTTACTTCACCTAACTGTACAGTCTTATTGTTCGGATTCACTAATTCGCCTCATCATCACAAGGGGAGCGGATGGAGCAATAGCCGATGCTTGGGGTTAGTGTTTTATAGCACCAATGTTTGCATGCATTGCTTGTTAAAAAATAAAGTGTTGCAAAACTTGTAACAATTCGGTACTTATCTATATTGCTAATGTTTATTTGGAAGGTGACACCCCCCTTCACATTGCTGCACGTCTGGGTAGAGCTAAGGCTATTCATGCTCTAACCACAAGTTTGACCAGAGCAGAAGTAAAGCATCCATACTTCAGAGTTCCTTACAAATCACTTCCCCAAGACAATGTACAGAGCTACAATCATGATGGAAGGAGTGTAGTCCACCTCATTGTTGAAACAGCGCATAGCAGCAAGCATAGAGAGGCACTAAAGGTACTAAAAAAAAATACTCGGGCTGACTTAGATATGAGGGTAAGTGAATACATTACAGTGGAATAAAAGTAGAGTAGATCGAATTGATAAGTTAGATGGGGAGTTTAATTCTATTCTCTTGTTTGATATTATAGCGAATGGGAGATGGATACGCCCCATCTCACATTGCCATAGAGAATGAAGACTACGAATGTCTACATACATGTCTAAGATTGGGAGCTGATTCTGAAGTTCGTAACTACAAAAGTGAAACCCCTCAACAACTAGCTCACCTCTACAAATCAGCAGATATGGTAAGGGACCAACAACATAAAGAAGTATAGGTTTCTTGCTTTGCCCACCTTGAGTGATATTCGTCTGAGTAAAAAACTAAAATCATCTTGTAGGTAAGACTGTGTCAAGAGTTTGGAGCTGGAGCATATCAATTAGAGTATGCTGAGACCGAAGTCGTAAACATTATAGCTCCTACGACTTCTGATGAAGATGAGTAATAAGTACCTAAACTCCTCTTTTATTTATTCTATTGCTACTATTGTGAAAAGTTTATTTAATATATTACATAATGCTGACTTAACACATGCACACAACCTTTTATTTATTCTATTGCTACTATTGTGAAAAGTTTATCTAATGTATAATATACACTGTCTTAACACATGCACACAGACTTTCTTGCTAATAATAGATATGACATACTCTTTTAAATATGTGTCTTTTATTCTTTCAATTGTGTTTTAACACAGGCGAAGCGCAGCCGAATTCGCTCGTTTAGATCACAAGCTTTTCGAGTGGAGGGCTCGGGAGAAGCGGCGGGCCGCTGCCTAGTCGCTTGGCCCGGTGGATACGGGGCACCGGCGTCGCCTCCACGTGTACGGTCGGCGCCGCACGCAACGTGGGCGGACGCGGCTTGACCGCCTCAAACGATCGGTCGTTCGGGTGAGTGGGGGTTGCGGGGGGAGGGTGGGCGGCGGCGGAGGAGGGGTGGCGGTGATGACGGTGATGGCGGCGGCGGCGGTGGCGGCGGCGGTGGCGGCGGCGGCGGCGGTGGTGGTGGCGGCGGTGGCGGCGGTGGCGGTTGTGGCGGCGGTGGCGGCGGCGGCTGTGAGGGCGGTGGTGGCGGCGGCGACGGCGGCGGTGAGGGCGGCGGTGGCGGCGGCGGCGACGGCGGTGGCGCGGACGGGACGAGGGCGGTGGCGGGGAGTGGGGGAGGAGTGGGAGGTGGGGGAGGGGGAGGAGGGCGGGAAGGAGGGAGGGAAGGGGTCGTGGCCGGGTTCGGGGTCAAGTGTGCAAATGTTTTTTCGACCAATCAGAAGGGGGGATTTTGGGGTGACCTTGGCAAGGTTGTGTGCAAAATTTTTGTGCTCTTCTGTGATTGGTTGAAATCGGAAATACCGGCTTGTGATTGGTTGAAAACAGGGGTCAATGAGTGCGTGTCTGTCTAGAAGTGCACTGACTATACTACTCGCGTTTGAGTTGAGCCCTCCAATTGTATTAGTCCTAGGGATGCAAACAAAATATATTCTAAGCCAAAATCACATTCTCTGTTTAATGGTACCATTTTTATTGCTGTATGTTGGTTTTTTAACTAATTAATCCAGTTACATTGTTTTTGTGGAAAATCATCGTGCTGGGCTCTCTTCAGTGATTGTCCGCAAAAACAATGCATCTAATGAATTACAGTGTTTCTGCAGACAATATTGAAGTTATATCAGCAAATAATGCCTGTGAAAACAATGCATGAGCTTGTAAATTAGTGCAATCAATGTAGAAGCACACATACAGACTATATTTGCATGTGTGACAGACAGTACCATCCCATTACACCGATATTATCAGGTTGAAACATAGATTTCTGTAAATCCAACTCAATATAAAATATCTACACTCGGTTTACTCGATTCCGATTATTTTTTCTTGTTAATGAGGTGTGCAGCGTCTGCAAAACTGAAATCATTTGTTGATAGTTTGGTTGTTGCTTTTTGGGGGTCTTCAGAGGCTCACCTCTTACTTTGGGTTTAGAATTTTCATGAAATTAAACTCTGTTATGATTTCCCGTATCACATTTTTGCTTCCCGAGTACTTCTAGTTCTTCCGCAACGATGTGCCCATAATTTCCAACATAATAGCCCTGGTGATTGTCTAAATACATGTACTTATAAAATCTCAACCATATGGTTTATTTTCACCTACTTTATTATCTCTCTGCACATAATTTTTAGCATCTAGAAACGAAAAGTTGTCGTATAAGCGCTCTTATTTTCGCATATTGGGAAAGCGCTCATGTAATGCTGGTCCAGTTTAAGGAACATAATATTTAACGTAGCACTGCCTCCCATATGCTGCCAGAAGCCCATCTCTATCAGCAGATGGTAGAATATTTCATTGTGCGTTTTGTCAATCTTTACAGATCGTATTTTCATCAGATCGTATTTTTAACCGAGCATGTCATAAAAATATTTATATATATTATAAATTTATGACAGCTGCAACCACCGAAAGGCTCTTTGCAAGAATAGGAAAATGCATAGGCTATATTATGTGAAAACTAGTGCTTCAGATAGAAAATGAGATAATGAAATGGCACACTTTTATAAGACTTGTTTGACAAGGAAAATGTAACGGTGTGGGCAGAAATGCTCCATAATAACTTAAATCCGAGTAATATTTGGTTCGAATCTGAGTACAATCTGAGTACAATCTGAGTACAATCATGATTCAGAGTACCAACACATAATTTGTGCTCTTCAGTTATACCATACTGACAGTCAGAGCAAGTTAGACTCCACACAGCATTTATGATAGATTCATTGGAACTGATAATAAATATTTGCCGAGACAACCCCGCTACTGGAGCTCCAAACATATTATAATTCACTTGGGTTCATATAGATTCATGATGAAGTCATGTAGGAGATGTGAGAAGATAAAAACATACTTGAATAGTCAACTCCAGAAAAAAAAATGAGGCAAAATTGCACTGTATGTGTTGGAATCTGGAGTTACATTGTTTTTGCTGACAATCACTAGTGCCAATATTGAGATACAGTGTTTCTGCTCTCCCAAAAAACCCATAAGGACCCATTTTTTTTCAAAAATATTTTAGTATGTGGTGTAAGATGGTATTTCAACACCATTTATGCAATAAACCCAATTTTGAAAAAAATTGAGTTACAGTGTTTTTGTAGAAATGGGCAGTGTAATGGTTTCTGGTTTTCGAGCGATCGTCCTTGGACGACTGCCGACCCAAGAAATGAGTGGTGCTAGGCCTTCTCATTACATGAAAGATCGAGCGGTCCAGTAGTCAAAGTACTACCAGAGACGACCCATCTGGTCCCGAGTCTAGCCTGGAGACTATACTGTGAAAGAGAGTGATCCGACCTAGTAGGCGGTTCGCTAAGCGAATGACCTGGCAAAAGGAAGTGAAAGTCTCTGTATGAAGTATAGATGTGTCTTTATTGAAAGCCAAGCAAAGACTGAGACAACGAATGATAAAACATGGTCCTTTATATAGTATAAGAACTTCCGCCCGACGTAGTGTCGGGAAAAGACGACGTAGGGTCGTCCGGGAGTTGCGCAACAACATAGCAGCCAGAAGCCCGACGGCCGACCCAAAATAGGTCGGGTTATACAAAAGTTGCTTATAATCATCCAATTCATGTACAAAATGAATATCAAGTGATTCTGAGAGGTCGGGCCTCTTTACATGGGTATAAAAGGTACCAAAAGACTCAGTAATTGCCATACATGGATGTACAATGGTATATAGTTAAGTAGAATGGATATAAACACATAGATACACGTATGTAGACATTAAATGAATGGTTTAGACATGCAATACAGTTGAGTATGAGTACACGAGCAGCTAGGGATGAGAGTACGAATGTTAGCTGAGTAGTGCTGTGGCAACTACTAGGCACTTAAGGTGCTATGAGGTTTTTCCGGGTAGCTGGAGTCGTATACCAATGTCCTATACCATCACAATAGTACTGGTGAAATGATATTCCATCGCAATATTACTAAATATTGAACATCAACTCATCGTAATGCTGATAACTGGTTTAAAAACGATCAACTTTTCTATTTTTCATAGCCATTTTGTTTTTATGAATGAAGGTAGGCGGAGCTTCCGGAACCTGTCAGCTGCGTAGCAGCAAGGTTTTTCCTATAAGATGGGATAACTCCTAGTAAACTGCGCATATACAAGCCATTTAGTCCACCACAGAGCTGCAAACTGTACATGTAATTATTCAAATATGAAATCTAGGATCACATTATTGTTTTTTTGCAAATTTTGTTTTGTGTTGGTTTTTAGATTGCCACAAGCTGATGCTAAACAACCCAACAAACATATCTAGTAGAATAACTACCCTTACTCTTTCCTAGAATAATGGATATATGCATTTTATAAGAATATACACCACATTTGTGTTTTGCATGGGATAATTCATATACAAAAAACAAAAAAAACTTGTTAAAACATGCATTATAATATGTTAGCCATACACCATGTAGTACTATGTCAATGATATTGATCATTCTTCTGCATCTGTAACATTGTGTCATACCTTCACGACGGAGTTCCCTTGTCTAGCCATTTCATTCATAGAATTGGAGCTGTAGTAAATGGACCCCAAAAGTTACTATGGGCCATAACTTGAAAAATATTTCTTAGACCTTCCCAATTTTTTTCTTATGCCTTTCCAGGTAGTAATGCCTATGTAGCGTTAAAAGGAGTTTTATTTTGAGAACCCCAGTTACATAACCTTAAACGCCAAATAGAACTAATTAAATAAATTAAATAAAAAAGTGAATTATTTAAAAAAATAGGACAGCCTGATGTTCTCAGACACAGTGGGGATTTACAGTAGAACAGCCTTGTATAATATGCTAGCAATCTTAAACCTACTTTCTACATACTTTTTGTCATTTAGTTTGTTGCAAGACAGGTGCAAAATTATACAAATTAATTATTGTGTTACTCTTGAAATGCATTTACCTTGCAATAATTGCAATGTCCATTTAGTAACTGTGCTATCATAGCAGTCCACCTTCGATTACCACCACTAAGCAAGTCTGTGCCATGGTAAATCTTGCTTTCAATGATATCTAAATTAGGTAGTGCTACCCCACCTCTTCCTGTAGCAGTGCTAGGTGTGACTCTATGTGGTATAAACACAATTACTTATATGCATTTCCTTGCCAATCGGCAGACAAGGCACAATATGATGGCGTGGTCTAAGCAGTAACTGTAGATAAGGCACATTGCCCAAAAGTCAAATCAGCAGGCAAGGGATAACTGCAGTACATATTAGTATCTCGTTAATAAGCTGTACACATCTCTGCCATGAATCTTTCATTGCTCACCAAAATCAATGCATGTACTCTTCTTTGTAATAGGCTGAGAGGTCAAGTGGATGTTCGATTTTTAGTACTGTGTTAATCAATAGGCTGCATACATTGCTTTATCTACATATCTTTTTGATACCCGACCTCGTGCTATTGACCCTTTGGTGCCTGTTATTATGTCTTAATCATCGTCTCGACATGTACATGGAATCCCGTACCCTTGTTTATGGTACTTATTTTATGACTAATGTAGACCGACCTCTGCCCTGACCGGAAATAGCCAGAAGTATTTTGGTATATAAGTAGAGCTTAATTTATACAAGCATGTCAGTTCAGTTGTTACTGAGCAAGCAATACAGAGACTTATAGTAAACTTATATACTCTGGAGTGGTAGATTCTATCTAGTAGTCTCTTAGCCAAAGATCTCTAAATTTCTCAAAGCAAAGGTCAACCGAGATCCTTAAAAGCAAACAGCAGAATTTTCTGCCTCGAACTATTCAAGATTTCAAAATTAGACAACTATGATGCAAGACAAAATACTCCTAATTTCTCCAAATAGCAAGTCATAGCAACCACGGACACTGCCAGACTATGAAATGACTCTAATGGAAAATTTGAACACTGGTCAAACCATGCACCACTTCTGTCCTATGAAGCATATCTCTTCTGCCCCCTAAGCAGTCTAGTATGACAATAATGTCCACTTATAGTGTAGGTCTACGTAAGTTTACCTAGCTGCAGCCAGAACAGTAGCATTGTAGCATTGTACGTGAACATAATGTATAAGCAATAAGAAAAACTCGGACCCACAGGTCTCACTAAGCACAAGTATCAACTAGGGCTAATCAACACTTAACCATTGTTACTCAGTACATGTAATAACGTATAGGGTCGATATGCCACTCTCTTGGCCCTCTGAAACGCCTCTTAGTATGCTCGGACCATAACAATATTACATGGTTAGCATTGCTACATGTACATTGTATATCGCAATTATTATCGTATTGTCATCTACTTTTATTCTAAAATAAGCTAAACACCATTTTAGATACCTGGATGAGGTCAAAGAATGCAGAAGTAACCGTTGCCATGAAAACAGATAATTTAGAGTTTACTGGATACAACATAGAGGTTCTGTGTAACTATTATGATGGCATGCTGAATGAGTATTATACTCTGATTACCTGTAATCAACCAATCAGAGGGCAGTTTGTTCAGGTTCTGTTTAGAGCATCAACTTATTTGAATTTGCTTGAGATTGAAGTACATGGAATTTAGTTCATATACATTGTGAGTAGAAAGTTTATGTTGTACCAACAGCCTCAAATTTATTATGTTCAGAGCGTAAAGACATGACTTTATAATGGGGTAGACTGCAGAACACTCACTGATTACCTTGTATCTAAAAGTCCATTGTGGTTTTGTTTCACATCTGTTTTACCGTAACCTGTGTAAAAAATATAGTCACAAAAAGTAACACAATATGTTTCTGCTAATTTGAACAGTTTAACAGTGTGAATGTTTAGAAATTCAAAATATTTATTATAATATGAACAGTGATTTAATTTTGATCGATCGTTGCCCACAATCATATTGACATAATCAGTCTGAGATTTTGGCTTTGAGATGCCCTGTCATGTCAAAGTCATCTGAACTATCCTGCAAATGGGGAATTCGATTTTCATATTGAGGTGAACGGCAGTCAGCTTTACTTCAGGATGATCCAATTCACTCCATGACAGTCAGCAATCTACTGATGATGGACTGAAGTTGCCGGCTACAGACCAGTCTGTCATCACAATAACCTGGCCTAGTCAAATAGACTGTCAGGTTCCTATATGCCTCAACTTGAACTACAAGTACAAAGTACATGTATATCATTAGTATTCACTCACATGTACTTGAATATTTACCAATCATGTATATGTATAATTATAGTTATATGCTTGTCAATTATTGTTTTGTACTGCTAGTTACTTGCATAGTTTTATCAAGGAGTAAGAAGAGAAGGAGGCTCATCTATGAAAACCTGTATATATGTTACAATGGGCTTCCGGTGCTCGATGTGCACCCCGAGTATTTGGTAAAGCCTGAAGAAAAGATGATGAATATTTTTTAAAAAGTAAAATTCACACATTAACTAAAATTAAAATATAATCAATGTCACTGATTGGTAATAGCCTGGTGAACAGATTGACTATAAACACACTACTTAAATCACTGGGATACGAAAGATATAGCCGAGTAAAATCGCCATATTTGAAGAAAATTGCGTATCTCGATATAAAATGACACTTTATGCAAATACCAACATGATCAACAAAATAAGCAAAAATAACAGTAATAGATTTAAGTATGCTACAGTGAGTGAGCTTGAATTCCAAATTTAAACTTTGCTCCTTCATAAGAAATAAAACGCGGTTGAAATGATTCAATTTGTGCAACACGTTTTTCAGACATCAGGATTCCATATACTTAGTCTGTTTTATGGCATATAGTTCAGATACCAGTTCAGTTAATAGGCTAGTTTGTGGGCCCTACAAGATGCCCAAACTAAATGAAAATAGTGCTCAAACTATTGGCTATCTCAATGAACGATTATGTTTAGCTCTCCATAGAAATGATTTTGATTGGATGCTATAGCTGTGACGTAAGCGCCAGAGCCGTGCACATGTGCATTGCTTTTATACCTGTTTAGCAATGAAGAAGCGTATCATGATTCAACAGAGTTGTCCACTCGCTTAATGCCAGTGACTCATGTGCTCATATTTTTAAACCGAGGAGCACATCGAACACAAAATTCTCATGGACGAGCCTCCTTCTCTCTCTTACTCCTTGGTTTTATCTTGGTCTGTCGGCAGGCCATCATTTTGACGGTTGTCCACAGGAAGCATAGATGACCAGCCAATTAGCTTTATCTTGTTATACATGTATGAGTATATAAGCAGAACAAATTTTTCAGTCTTGAACCAATTGTCAGTAGTAAATGCATGATTTCTTTTACATAATGCAGTAATATAGCAACTATACATGCTGAAGAGATCTTACTCAGGACTTAAGAGATGGGTGCACGCCTGGTACCTCACTCTAGGTTGGTAACAGAGGTACCAGGCACTGAGGCTCTCAATGCATATTCAGGACTAGTACACAAATACGTTGTATACATGTATATAAGCAAGTGTATACTTACCAGTGGTTGCCTACACCTACCAGAACTTGGACCAGTTAGATTTATGTTACAATATTTAACACACTGTTACCTCACAGGATAGAATACAATTGTACAATATTTTAGTTCCTAAGCAGACATACACGTGCATCAGTGAACCACCTTACAGTTCCCAAGCAGACATACACGTGCATCAGCGAACCACCTTTCAGTTACTAAGCAGACATACACGTGCATCAGCGAACCCCCTTGCAGTTCCCAAGCAGACATACACGGGCATCAGTGAACCACCTTACAGTTCCCAAGCAGACATACACGTGCATCAGCGAACCACCTTTCAGTTACTAAGCAGACATACACAGGCATCAATGAATGACCTTTCAATCCAAGATATGGTAACCATATTTCTACAGCCAATCAATGCAAAAAATAACACTGAAAACAGAATTCAAATAGTGGGCAATCGAAATAACTAGCTCACATTATACTGTAATTATTAGCATCGTGCATGACTTGTACTTGTACTGACAGGTATCATCCTTCTCAATGCAATAAAGGTAATATTTTCTGTTGGTCGGAGCAGTAATTTGAAGTTGTCTTCTCTTTCACGTTTACGTATAGCAATAGAGCTATATTGTTAACAGAAATCTACAGCGCTGTCTGGAATTCACCCGCAATGTTGTTTTAATTGGAGTGCAGGCTAGATATACGATGACTAGTTTCAGCATTAGTTCTACACAGACAGTCTAATATCTATTCAGTTAGGGCTTAGTAGTACCCGCAATTACAATTAATAATAAAATCAGAATAGGGCTAATTTTAGCAAACAGTTGTTTTGTGACAAGTCCGTGTCAGGAGCACTAGAGCCAACTCTAATTGCTAGGGAATTTTGAAAGTTTCCCCATTGCTTAGCTTCCATCGTTTCTCATGGCTTTGAAAGAGAAAGGGTAAGTTGAGGTTATTATTCCTCCAATCACTATTTTCAAAACTCATTCAGTCATTGGATTGTTATTCAATTGCTCTGGCATTACTATCGAACACCACAGAACAGTGTCATTTTATTTGGTTGAATTTTAATTTATTATTATTGTTTTATACCCAATTTAAGATTAATTATTATCATATTGATATTAATTATAATTATTATTATATAGTTTAGCCTATATTTATATTATTGTAATTAATTTTTTTTCGTTTTATTAATTAATCAACTAATCTCAAATCTGTATGTATTACAAACAATTATTTTATAAATTAAAATTATTTTATTAATTGTATATAATTTTAAATTTAATATTATCATGTTATTTATATTAATATATATATATATATATTAATATGTAGCCTATTTTAATTTTTTATTTAGGCCTACTTTATCATAATGAAAATGGTAATTGATAACGATAATAATAGGATAGTGAATTATATCTACAATTACAATATTTTGCAAAGAGTCTCTGCGAATCAGAAAGCAAATAACTATAATATGTTATTCATAGTGATTGTGGTGTACCACCCCCAGTTATAGAAGATACTCAGTTGGTATATAGGCCCAACCATGATCATCCTCATAAGCTCAGTGTCTGGCAGCTATTGTACGGAACAGCAACAAAATTAAGTATAATCAATTGATAGTGATAAGTAGGCTAAGCATAAAGTGAGTACAATACAGGGTGATAGTAGTTGAAACAGAATGAAGATCCATAATGATTATTGGGTAATGCAATATTTATTGAAGAGCAATTATTTAATATAAGTATTTAATTATATTTGTAAATTGGTCCAGCAGATTTACAATGTTAATATAAATAGGACAAATCTAGAATGGTGCTTCTGATGGCCACTGAATAGGTCTGTGTAAGAACAGGCAAGCTTCAGCGCTATCAGGTAGCACAGGAGCACATCACGCAGAGATGTAGTCTTGTAGCTGGAATGCTAGCCGCTCAACTCTGCACTGCCTGTTAAAATATTGACGAATCTAGTTCAGCTAACCATTGACAGTCATACATGTGCATATCAGCTTTAGTTGCCATCAAACCATCAAGTCATTAATGCTGTTATATCATTTACTGTGAAATACAAATTTAAATGGTACATGTATCTGTTATTTGCAGATAAGAACCATTATGCTAAATGAGAACATTGAACCAGTTATTCACCTGTTTTCCTGGAATTTGCTGTTCTCCATCAGGTACTTGGTCAAGTTGCCTCCAGTCAAGAGCTTTCAATCACACCCCCTGCTGTACGTTTTTTCTCCTGGGAAATCCAATGACTGTCATACATTGGTAGGTATTAATATCTAAGGTTAGTAGTTGTAGGCCTACTAGGTGTATTGCATTTGTCACATGTCAGTCTTTGACTATAGATTATGCTGCAGTGATGTACTGGCATCTATATTACTAACCTAATTGGAGGTCGACTGGTAGGTTAGTTAGTAGCTGTACTTGGATAGGGCTGGCCAAAGTTCTTTTTGAAATGGGCCAGATCTAAAATTTGCATGCTTGAGGTGGGCCACTTTATTCTTGTTTCAATCAAATGTTGTAACTTCAGTACATGTATACTAATGTATGTAGAAGTGTATGTGCATTTGTAAGTGTGCATTATACAGTGTAGATATAGGTGTAGCTTTGGGTGTAGGTGTACAGTGTAGATGTAGGTGTACAATGTAGATGTAGGTGCAGCCGTATGTGAGGTGTAGGTATACGTGTAGACTGTACATGTAGCTGTAGGCATATATTAGGTGTATGTGTAGGTGTGCATGTAGCTGTAGGCGTGCTTGTAGCTGTAGGCGTGCTTGTAGCTGTAGGCGTGCTTGTAGCTGTAGGCGTGCTTGTAGCTGTAGGCGTCCATGTAGCTGTAGGCGTCCATGTAGCTGTAGGCGTCCATGTAGCTGTAGGCGTCCATGTAGCTGTAGGCGTCCATGTAGCTGTAGGCGTCCATGTAGCTGTAGGCGTCCATGTAGCTGTAGGCGTCCATGTAGCTGTAGGCGTCCATGTAGCTGTAGGCGTCCATGTAGCTGTAGGCGTCCATGTAGCTGTAGGCGTCCATGTAGCTGTAGGCGTCCATGTAGCTGTAGGCGTCCATGTAGCTGTAGGCGTCCATGTAGCTGTAGGCGTCCATGTAGCTGTAGGCGTCCATGTAGCTGTATGCGTCCATGTAGCTGTAGGCGTCCATGTAGCTGTAGGCGTCCATGTAGCTGTAGGCGTCCATGTAGCTGTAGGCGTCCATGTAGCTGTAGGCGTCCATGTAGCTGTAGGCGTCCATGTAGCTGTAGGCGTCCATGTAGCTGTAGGCGTCCATGTAGCTGAAGACGTCCATGTAGCTGTAGGCGTCCATGTAGCTGTAGGCGTCCATGTAGCTGTAGGCGTCCATGTAGCTGTAGGTGTATGGGACAGACAAGATTCTGCGTTGCTAGTCATTACTGCTTCATAGTTATATGTAGTCAGTAGTTGTACTATGATGTGGGTCAAAAAGTTCTGAAGGATATTGGAATCCAAGCTTGAAGCAGAGTGACTGGCAGAATGAGTGTGCATTCTTGTGGGGGAATGTGGCTTAGCACCTAACAGTGACTTACTATAAGTTAGTTCATGATTTTGGCTCTACATGTACATGCCCATTCACAGGGTTTCTGAAACTGCCCCAGGTCACATCGTTTAGCTACATGTAGTTCAGTCAGTGCTAGTAGGCAGTCTGTGAGCTGGCTAGATGCCAACTGTCTGTACAAGCAAGCAAGCAAGCTATTAATAGCCCATAGCTTAGTGCTAGTTATTAGTAGAGCTGCATGCTAGTACTAACGATTGTGTGTAGTGTTAAAACAGGCCTCATTGCTGTTTACTGTCTAGGCCTACAGCAATGTTTAACTTCTTGACTGAAGCAAAATTTAATTGAAACTAATGTTGATGCCATGAAGATAGATTCAGTTGAAGCAATGAGGATAATGATGTTTGAAAAGTGAGTACATGTAATTGTACATGTTTTTATCTGTAGCTGGAGTGGAGGTAAGCCAACCTTGCCTAAAGAGACCTCTCCTTTGGGTATTTATGGTGGTGTCACTCAAACTAGAACATGACAGCAGTTATTGCCAGCGTTATTAGCAGAGAGAGAATCATCAGGTAGATGGAGAACCGTACAACTACATGTGACAGTGGGTATGTATACGTTTTCAACCTACTTCAATATATTATACATTGTACATATAGGCTAAATCACACCACATGTAGCCATCAGACTCGTAGCTTACTGGATTTACATAGCTCTGTATGTACATGTATATACATTGTGACAGTAGAGCAGTGCTACTTTTACTGGAATCAATGCAGTAGGCCTACAACTAGGAATCGGTGTGTAGTAGGTTATGTCATTACACAACGCTACCTTTAGTTGATGCTTCAATTGTATTAGTTTGACTGGCTGGCAATTATTACACATAGGTGGTACCAAAACAGCTAACACTCTGCTCTTGTTGATATTATAGTACAGGACTGGCCTAAGTTTTGTTGAAGTGGGCCACATCTAAAATTTCCATATTTGTGGTGGACCACTTATTTTTGTTTCAATTGATGCTGTAACTTCAAAAGTGTATTGATGCTCTTAGCAGTGTATGTGCATGTGTCTGTCGGTGTACATGTAGATGTACTGTGTAGATGTAGCTCTAGGTAAGGTGTAGGTATACTTGTAGGTGTGCGCAGCTCAGGCGACAGTTGCGGGGACATTCGTCTGCACGCACACCCGACAAGTGGGGACCAGTTTGACTTGCGGGGTCCGGCCCGGTCCCCACAACTGCAACAGGCTCAGTTGAAAGGAAATTTCATTCTGAGCAGATAGATACCTAGTTTTGGGTCGGTCCCCACAATGACCATTTTTGATGCACACGCTTTTGCACAAATATTGGGGAGATAACAACAGTGCGCAGACGGTGTGTGCATAGGCATGTGCATGGCCTGGACCCCACACTGTATGTCTTGAGTCAAGCAAAAACGCGGACCCCACTTTAATGACGGTTGGCAGGTGGCGGTCCCCACCTTGATAATCTCCTGCAGGTCTCTCCATTGCGCATGGAAATGCAGTTGCGGGTACCGCTTGACAGGAAGTGCTCTTGTATGTTAGAAGGAAAAAAACATTGTATTGACTGTGTGCATCTGTTACTTTCCATAAAAGTCATTGTGGGGACCGTTAACCGTTTATTGATATTATATTGAATGTGTGCATGTGACTCGTTATGTAAAGGTTCTTGTGGGGACCGCCTACTGTATAATGATATTATATTGACTGCGTGCATGTGATGCTTTCAATAATGGTTATTGTGGGGACCATGAACAGTATAACTACATTGTATATTGGGACCTCTGTGTGCATGTGATACATTGTGTTATAGTTCTTGTGGGGACCGCTTACTGTGTAGCTATGTTATATTGATTAAGGTGCATATGTTGCTATCAAAGAAGAGTTATTGTGGGGACCGCTAACACTTTCAGCCATGAGGACGAGTATACTCGCAGCTATGTTTTTCACAGGGCCCTGAGGAGGAGCATACTCGCAGTTGCAGTCTTTTATTCATAACAGCAAAACTATTGGGTTTGTGGTATAAGTAAAGCAATATTTAGTGAGAGCATACTTTTTTGCGTTGACACATAATCTCCAGGATTCTAGTGCTAATACAAATGATTTAATTGGGTGATGAAAACAACTACATTAAATGTCTTCGTGAACTAAACTTCAGACCTAGGTCGATCTACAAAGATATTTTCGGGCACACACCTGTCACAGGGTCGTAAAGTCCTCATTTTCGCGCGAAGAAATCAGGTGTGCCGATGAGCTAAGAATGGTTTCGTCCGGCCAACCAAAATCGCAGGCCAATAGCCCTTCAGAGCTGAGCTGGACGGCTATCTTGTGATTTTTATTTGTGAAAACACCTATAGTATATCCTCTGGCCTGGCACTTGCTGTTTAGAGTAAAAATGGCCTCCTTCAGTAGGTTTGATGCTGTCTGTTTGATTGATGAAATTATTGGCTGTGAGGGGCCAGAACTTGGTTCAAACACTGATCCAAGTATGTTTAGCTAATTTTAGCATGATGTTAACTAAATTTTGATAGGAAATAGAGTACTTGCTTGGTAAATAATACTATTTTAGTATTGAGTTTTTAGCAGAATGATAAAAATAGGTTTCGCCTATCTCGCTGTCATCTAATGGCTATGCATGATGGCTCAGGTTTGTTTCTATTAATAGTTCTGCAGGTGTTAAGCTTCATTTTGATACATAATTTGTATAGGTACAGCGAGGATTAATGTGATTAAAATGTTGATGGAAAGTAGGAAAAATGGCCAAGACCACATAGTCTGCCACATAGGAACGCGCTGTGGACTCATGATAGTATTAACCGTCTAACGACATTATACAGACTGTGTGCAAGTGATACTTTCGATAAAAGTACTTGTGGGGTCCACAAACCGTCTAACTATATTATAATTATTGACTTTGTGAATATGACACTTTCTATAAGAGCACTCGTGGGGACCGCTACCTGTCAAACTATATTATATTGACTGTGTGCATGTGACACTTTCTATAAGAGTACTTGTGGGGTCCGCTACCTGTCAAACTATATAATATTGACTGTGTGCATGTGACACTTTCTATAAGAGTACTTGTGGGGACTGCTACCTGTCCAACTATATTATATTGACTGTGTGCATGTGACACTTTCTATTAGAACACCTGTGGGGACCACTAACTATATTATATTGACTGTGTGCATGTGTCACTTTCTATAAGAGCACTTGTGGGGTCCGCTAACTATATTATATTGACTGTGTGCATGTGTCACTTTCTATAAGAGCACTTGTGGGGACCGCTAACTATATTATATTGACTGTGTGCATGTGTCATTTTCTATAAGAGCACTTGTGGGGTCCGCTACCTGTCAAACTATATTATATTGACGGTGTGCATGTGTAACCTTCTATAAGAGTACTTGTGGGGTCCGCTACCTGTCAAACTATATTATATTGACTGTGTGCATGTGACACTTTCTATAAGAGTACTTGTGGGGTCCGCTACCTGTCAAACTATATTATATTGACTGTGTGCATGTGACACTTTCTATTAGAACACCTGTGGGGACCGCTAACTATATTATATTGACTGTGTGCATGTGTCACTTTCTATAAGAGCACTTGTGGGGTCCGCTACCTGTCAAACTACATCATATTGACTGTGTGCATGTGACACTTTCTATAACAGCACTTGTGGGGCCCGCTACCTGTCAAACTATATAATATTGACTGTGTGCATGTGACACTTTCTATAAGAGCACTTGTGGGGTCCGCTACCTGTCAAACTATATAATATTGACTGTGTACATGTGTCACTTTCTAAAAGAGTACTTGTGGGGACCGCTAGCAGTCCAAATATGTTATATTGGCTGCGTGTGTGTGATACTCCTATTGATGGTCATTGTGGGGACCACCATCCGACTAAAGTTATTCTATTCGCTGTGTGCATGACATGATTTCTATGGCAGTACTTGTGGGGTCCGCTAGCAGTCTAACTATATTATATTGAGTGTGTGCATGTGTAACTTTCTATAAAAGCGCTTGTGGGGTCCGCTACCTGTCTAACTATATTATATTGACTGTGTGCATGTGACACTTTCTATAAGAGTACTTGTGGGGTCCGCTACCTGTCAAACTATATAATATTGACTGTGTGCATGTGACACTTTCTATAAGAGTACTTGTGGGGACTGCTACCTGTCCAACTATATTATATTGACTGTGTGCATGTGACACTTTCTATTAGAACACCTGTGGGGACCACTAACTATATTATATTGACTGTGTGCATGTGTCACTTTCTATAAGAGCACTTGTGGGGTCCGCTAACTATATTATATTGACTGTGTGCATGTGTCACTTTCTATAAGAGCACTTGTGGGGACCGCTAACTATATTATATTGACTGTGTGCATGTGTCATTTTCTATAAGAGCACTTGTGGGGTCCGCTACCTGTCAAACTATATTATATTGACGGTGTGCATGTGTAACCTTCTATAAGAGTACTTGTGGGGTCCGCTACCTGTCAAACTATATTATATTGACTGTGTGCATGTGACACTTTCTATAAGAGTACTTGTGGGGTCCGCTACCTGTCAAACTATATTATATTGACTGTGTGCATGTGACACTTTCTATTAGAACACCTGTGGGGACCGCTAACTATATTATATTGACTGTGTGCATGTGTCACTTTCTATAAGAGCACTTGTGGGGTCCGCTACCTGTCAAACTACATCATATTGACTGTGTGCATGTGACACTTTCTATAACAGCACTTGTGGGGCCCGCTACCTGTCAAACTATATAATATTGACTGTGTGCATGTGACACTTTCTATAAGAGCACTTGTGGGGTCCGCTACCTGTCAAACTATATAATATTGACTGTGTACATGTGTCACTTTCTAAAAGAGTACTTGTGGGGACCGCTAGCAGTCCAAATATGTTATATTGGCTGCGTGTGTGTGATACTCCTATTGATGGTCATTGTGGGGACCACCATCCGACTAAAGTTATTCTATTCGCTGTGTGCATGACATGATTTCTATGGCAGTACTTGTGGGGTCCGCTAGCAGTCTAACTATATTATATTGAGTGTGTGCATGTGTAACTTTCTATAAAAGCGCTTGTGGGGTCCGCTACCTGTCTAACTATATTATATTGACTGTGTGCATGTGACACTTTCTATAAGAGCACTTGTGGGGCCCGCTACCTATCAAACTATATTATATCGACTGTGTGCATGTGTAACTTTCTATAAAAGCACTTGTGGGGTCCGCTACCTGTCAAACTATATTATATTGACTGTGTGCATGTGACACTTTCTATAAGAGCACCTGTGGGGTCCGCTACCTGTCAAACTATACTATATTGACTGTGTGCATGTGACACTTTCTATAAGAGCACTTGTGGGGACCGCTAACCGTCTAACTATATAATATTGACTGTGTACATGTGTCACTTTCTAAAAGAGTACTTGTGGGGACCGCTAGCAGTCCAACTATGTTATATTGGCTGCGTGTGTGTGATACTCCTATTGATGGTCATTGTGGGGACCACCATCCGACTAAAGTTATTGTATTCGCTGTGTGCATGACATGGTTTCTATGGCAGTACTTGTGAGGTCCGCTAGCAGTCTAACTATATTATATTGAGTGTGTGCATGTGTAACTTTCTATAAAAGCGCTTGTGGGGTCCGCTACCTGTCTAACTATATTATATTGACTGTGTGCGTGTGACACATTCTATTAGAGTACTTGTGGGGTCCGCTAACTATAATATTATATGGACTGTGTGCATGTGACACTTTCTATAAGAGCACTTGTGGGGTCCGCTACCTGTCAAACTATATTATATTAACTGTGTGCGTGTGACACTTTCTATTAGAGTACTTGTGGGGTCCGCTAACTATAATATTATATGGACTTTGTGCATGGGTAACTTTCTATAAGAGCCCTTTTGGGGTCCGCTACCTGTCAAACTATATTATATTGACTGTGTGCGTGTATAACTTTCTATAAGAGCACTTGTGGGGTCCGCTACCTGTCAACCTATATTATATTGACTGTGTGCATGTGTAACTTTCTATAAGAGTACTTGTGGGGACCACTAGTACTCTAACTATATTATATTGACTGTGTGCATGTGATACTTTCTATAAGAGTACTTGCGGGGACCGCTAGCAGTCTAACTATATTATATTGAGTGTGTGCATGTGTAACTTTCTATAAAAACGCTTGTGGGGTCCGCTACCTGTCTAACTATATTATATTGACTGTGTGCATGTGACACTTTCTATAAGAGCACTTGTGGGGCCCGCTACCTATCAAACTATATTATATCGACTGTGTGCATGTGTAACTTTCTATAAGAGCACTTGTGGGGTCCGCTACCTGTCAAACTATATTATATTGACTGTGTGCATGTGACACTTTCTGTAAGAGCACTTGTGGGGTCTGCTACCTGTCAAACTATACTATATTGACTGTGTGCATGTGACACTTTCTATAAGAGCACTTGTGGGGACCGCTAACCGTCTAACTATATAATATTGACTGTGTACATGTGTCACTTTCTAAAAGAGTACTTGTGGGGACCGCTAGCAGTCCAACTATGTTATATTGGCTGCGTGTGTGTGATACTCCTATTGATGGTCATTGTGGGGACCACCATCCGACTAAAGTTATTCTATTCGCTGTGTGCATGACATGATTTCTATGGCAGTACTTGTGGGGTCCGCTAGCAGTCTAACTATATTATATTGACTGTGTGCATGTGATACTTTCTATAAGAGTACTTGCGGGGACCGCTAGCAGCCTAACTATATTATATTGAGTGTGTGCATGCGATACTCTCTATCAGAGCATTTGTGGGGACCACTCACAGTCCAGTTATGTCTTATTGACTGTATGCTTAGAATACTTTATTTAGTACAATCATGTAGTTATTGCAGGATCGTTTAGTGGTGAGTCATGTTATATATTTATATGATGTTCTCTTTCTCTTGCAGCATCTGGAGAGTGTTTAAGTTTTAGCATAACTTGTGTTTCATGTACGGAAGTTAGATTAGGCTTGAAAGTGGTCATGATATATCTAAATAAATTAGATGATATTGCTCACACCTATACATTTTTTGTACGTGTATATGTCTATTAGTGATAATGTATTTTTAGGCAAAGAAATTTAGGCCTACTTTTGAGCGGCAGGAGACTTGTTTCAAGTCCATTAAAATGCCAGCCCCCAACTGTGGTTTGAATCCGAGGCGCCTATGATAGGTAGTAGCCTAGCACAGTGATTTGAAACAAGTCTCTGACCGCTCAAAAATAACTTTCCTTGCCTAAAAATACATAATAATATATAAAAGATGGCCAAACACCCTAACATCTTATATATATAGATGTACATAACAAGGTGGCCGTAGTAAGAGTGGTGTATTGAGTGAAGTCCGCTCAGGGCATGTCTATTGCTCACTGGTGAAGCTTCCTTTTTAAGGCTGTTTAGGTGGTGTAGTGGTGGCATGTTCTGTTCACTGCGCTGGCGATTCGGTTCCGTGGAGGCACCAGTCAGAGACTAAATTTTTATTGATTTTAAAAAGCTATCTCCGAATGCTCAAAGATAAAATTTTTTCCGTAAAAATGCATCATTATGTGCAGAAATGGCCACACCCCCCCAACACCCTATCCTTGTGACGTAGTTTCATTAAGGTCATGCTTATAACAATTAAAGGGAAGTGGGATAGGAGAGTGCCTATCCTTTTAACAAGAGGTCATGGGAAGAGAGCTTATATTGACCCTCTGGGAAACAGCCAGAATACCCACCAAAAATCCCTAAGTCATTTCCTTACCTAGCAACACCATGCCATGCAAGGCTCATAGGCATTGAAGCAAATTGCAGAAAACTTCTCACAAATCCAAAGGCCAGAGGGCATTCCTAGTACTAAAATTCCAAAATATGTTGCCACAATATCCCTGACAGGTGTGTAGACAAAAAGAATTTGCCACTGTTCGAATATTTTAGTTAGAACCAGGACGTCCTGAAAACATTTGAACCCCAATTCTCAACCCGAAAACCCAAACTAATGTTTTTGAAACACCTTGTTTTTAACATTTATGGAATGCTTCTTTACCAGCAAAAGCTTTACAATGGGGTGAATTTTGCTCTGTCAAAACATAAACAAGCGCTACGGTTGTTGCAAAGTTGCTCGAGGCAAAGACTTTTCTCCCTATGGCCATGCAATGGTTAACAATACCTTGCCAAGACTTTATATTACCGTTGCAACCTTATGTTTGGTGAGCAACACAGCTTTATGCTAAGTGATACAAGTGAAAAGGCTTGCCATAAGACTTGACATAACACTACATGTGTGTATATTTCTTCCCACTTGAAGGCTCCAGTCTCTGGCAACTACCATGGCTGACAAGGATTCTTCATCCAATTCAACAATATTTTTCACCAACATCCAAGAAAGAGCTTTTTGAAAGACCACAATTTGGTCTTATACATGTAGATAGGCTGGATTGCTGTTCTAGACCTTTTCAGGGTGCCTTGGCGGCGCCCTGGACCCCTGGCATGTTTACTTTGCCATCCCTCTGGCAATTTTCTAGAAACCCCTCTGAATTGTCTTCTCTTGGCGTGTGCATGACTACTTTTTGGGGACCATTTTGCACAAACACAGCTATGTGTGCAACTAGCGGACCCCGCTTTTATTCAGAAATGCAGATGGTTATGCGGTCCCCACTTTGTGGACTTCTAGCAGATGACACTTTTTGCACGGTGCCCGCAACTGTTATCTCATCTGCAAAATATTATGAAAGTGCGTTGCCTGGACCCCACAACTGTTTTGAAGTATTGTGGCCACAATTACCAAAATGAAATTATATGAAAATGGTTTTCTTGGTTGGTGAGAAGTTGTCTTTTCAATGAGCCAATAAACAAGCTCCTAGCCCTTCTAGAAGTGGTGGTCCCCGGAATACGCACTTGGGTCAGATGTCCCCGCAACTGTCGTCTCACCCGTATAGGTGCGCGTAGTTGTAGGTATACTTTTAGGTGTACATGTAGCTGTGGGTATACATTAGGTGTACATGCAGGTGTAGCTGTGAGTGTGCGTGTATGTGCACGTAGCTGTAGGTGTATGTGACAGATGATATTCTGATTAGGCTACTAGTCATTATGGCCTCATAGTTGGTAGTTGTGCTAGGATGTGGGTTAATCAGTTGTATTGCATTGATTGTCAGTCAGATTATGCTACTGTGATGAACTGTCTATATTACTAACCTAACTAGAGGTAGACTGGTATGTTAGTTAGTAGTTAAACTACAGTGTGGGTTGAACAGTTGTGAATGATATTGGAATTCGAGCTTGAAGCTGTTAGGTGCAGTAGTGGAGAAATTTGGATAGCCTTAGTTCCTTGTTTGTGGTTGGGGTTTGGGGTAAGGGCGGTCAACCAGCAAAATATAGAGAAGACAACTTCTCCTGCTTCATTTGTGGTGAAGAACAAAGGCTATCTCAAATTTCTCCACTTCTGCACCTAACTCGCTTGAAGCAGAGTGACTGGCAGACTTAGTATGCAGTCTTGTGGGGGAATGTGGCTTAGCACCTACAGTGACTTGCTATAAGTTAGTTAAGATTTTGGCTCTACATGTACATGCCCATTCACAGGGTTAAGAGTACTCCAGCTCACATAGTTTTGCTAGCTCACTCAGTGCTTACCATAGATAACGGAATGTTTATATTACATCTAACAGTACATTCATTGATGTACCATTATTAGATCTATAGTAATAATAATAATGCACTCAGCAAGTAGGCAGTCCATCAGCTGGCTAGATGCCAACTGACTCTACAGGCAAGGAAGCAAGCTATTAATAGCCCATAGCTTAGTGCTAGTTATTAGTAGAGCTGCATGCTAGTACTAACGATTGTGTGTAGTGTTAAAACAGGCCTCATTGCTGTTCACTGTCTCGGCCTACAGCAATGTTGGACTTCTTGATTGAAGCAAAATTTAATTGAAACTAATGTTAATGCCATGAAGATAGTTTCAGTTGGACACAATGAGGATAACTATGTTTGAAAAGTGAGTACATGTATTGTGCATGTTTTTATCTGTAGCTGGAGTTGAGGTAAGCCAACCTTGCCTAAAGAGACCTCTCCTTTGGGTATTTATGGTGGTGCCAATCAAACTAGAACATGAATGCATTCACAGCAAGTTATTGCCAGCGTTATTAGCAGAGAGAGAACCATCTGGTGGTTGGAGAACCGTACAACTACATGTGACAGTGGGTATGTATACGTTTGTCAACCTACCTCAATATATTATACATTGTACATATAGGCTAAATCACACCACATGTAGCCATAACACTCTTGACTTACTGGCTTTATATCAGCCTATAATTATGTTCATGTATATACATTGTGACAGAGTAGAGTAGGGCTACTTTTACTGGGATCAAGGCAGTACAACTAGGAATCGGTGTGTAGTAGGTTATGTTATTACACAACGCTACCTTTAGTTGATGCTTCAATTGTATAGTTTGACTGGCTGGTAATTATTAGGTACAATTAATTGGTTGTACCAAAACAGCTAACACTCTGCTCTTGATGATATTATAGTACAGGGCTGGCCAAAGTTTTGTTGAAGTGGGCCACCTCTAAAATTCTCATACTTTAGGTGGGCCATTCAATTAAATGTTGTAACCTAATAGTTATTTTCAAGCACATGAACATTAATGCTCATGGAAGTGCATGTGCATGTGTGTATAGGTGTAGGCCTACATGTAGGTGTAGTATGGATGTACAGTAGGTGTACTTGTAGCTGTTGGTGAGTAGTGTGTGGTTATTGTACTGTATTGTTAGATTACTTTAGTAATAACTGCTGCCAGGTTGAGATGTCTAAATTATTAAATGGGCTGTCAGAGTGGGGCTATTTTTACTGGAATCAATACAGTACAACTAGAAATCGTTGCGCAGTAGGTTATGTCATAGGTTATGTCATTACGTCAGTAGTTGATGCTTCAGTTATATTAGTTTAACTGGCTGGTAAAAGTTTCAAGACACTGTGTAGAATACCACGCACAATAAATAACCTCAGAAGCTGTCTAACGATTTTGTACTTGGCCATACCTATACAGTTGTAACTGTGCGTTATTTGTTTACCTCTAGCTGGTGTAGAGCTGGAGCTGGAAGTGCCACTACTTGAGGACTGTGGGCTGATGCCAGTAAATGCTGCATGATTGATGGGGATAGCCAGAGGACTGTTGTGACAGTTAGTAGAGGGAGTGCCATCAAGTGTGTGTAGATTTGAATCTTTGGTGAGTAAAGTATAGAAATGGTCACACATATGTACATGCATCTACATTGCAAGTACAGCAAATAGAATTATTTTTATCATGCGCAGTGAATAACCTTAAGTTGTCCAATAAATAACTTTGCACTTTGCTATAATATGTACACAATTTAAGCAGTTAATGTCGCTGTCTTCTATTTGTTTTGATGCTTCTCCAGGTGATCTTGAACTTGGTGCATCTGGCTTAGAGTTATGGTGGTGTACACAGCATTGAGTAGCCTACTTACCAATGCAGCCCACAAAAGACCCGTCCACTAAAGATATGCACTACTTTCTCAGCCTGTATTCTGGAACTGAGGAATATGCAACGAAATAAGTTATGCTGTGCCCATCTCTCTGGCAAACCTCCTTACACAGTTGACATTACCAGTTTCTCTGCCCTTATAGTTAGTTTGTGAATAAAATTCAAGTAGTTCATGTCGATACCAAATGTTTGATGCAGTAATCGTGTAAGCGTCCCATTTTTAGTTCTGATTCTGTTTTGATTTTTTAAGACTTCTGGAGAAGATTTTTTCTCAACTCACAGTACATTGTATATTTATATTGCACTAGTATGCTAGTAGGTAGATAGCTAAAATATAATATGTTATGTATTATCTAGCAGCTACCTTTGCATTTTGTCTAGTTGAAGTCATTTTATGGTTTTATATCTGTTGTGTATTGTGAAAGAGTTTTCTAATCTGATCTACACAAAAAGTGTATACCAGGGTGTAAACTTGCTATGCAAAGAATTATCATTTGATGTGATGTTAGTGCTGCTTCAGTGTGAACTTACTCTTACTACTTATTCAAAAATGCTTCCATTAGCCTGGTGTTCCAGGCAGCCTGGATTATGGTGTATATTGTAAATCTGAGACAGATTGCATTGGATATACATGTACATCTATCACTGATATACAAAAGATGTAGAATTTCGCACCCAAAAGCGTTGCGCTGCTGTCTGCTTATTTATAGTTTATAGTGGCAATGGGGAGAAATCCTTGTGGCTACATTGTTGCGTTGTGCTATCTGCTTCACGTTATGTTATCAGCTGCACGCGTGGTAGCGTCACTGTTTGGAGTCATCGTCTCAATATTGTGAATAGTTTTTCTGTAATAGCTGGTTAATCAAGAAGAATTGTAAGCCCCACAGCAAACAACAGCAACTTCAAACTATAAAGAACCTTTCTGCCAAATTTCAAAGCTTTTGGTGAAAGCATTCTCTTGTTATCTGCTGAAGAAGTTTTTGTCGAGGCTTGTTTCATCCGCCCTGCCGAAGCCATGCCCAGCCCGCAGTTGACAGGCTATCGGGCTACATTGTCGCGTTATCTCCTTCACGTTATGTTGTCTGCTGCACGCGTGGTAGCGTCACTGTTTGGAGTCATAGTCTCAATATTGTGAATAGTTTTTCTGTAATAGCTCGTTAATCAAGAAGAATTGTAAGCTCCACAGCAAACAACAGCAACTTCAAACTATAAAGAACCTTTCTGCCAAATTTCAAAGCTTTTGGTGAAAGCAATCTCTTGTTATCTGCTGAAGAAGTTTTTGTCGAGGCTTGTTTCATCCGCCCTGCCGAAGCCATGCCCAGCACGCAGTTGACAGGCTATCGGGCTATAGTGAACCAAGGGCTGATTAGGGACAACTTCAAAAATTGCGATTTCGGCCGTACCTTTGTTGCATTGAGTTTCCTTACTGACAGTGTCATCTGTAAACAGTTAGTGAGACACCAGATGTATTGTGTATAAGCCCTCTCACTCACTTATGGTAAGATCATGTTTGTAATTTGATAAGTACATGTATATCAAACTTTCCATTGAGACCTATTGATTTTCGATAATGTAGTGCCATAAGTTAATCCTGTCAGCCGATTCTTCTAGCAATATGACATACTGTGAGACAATTGCACACAACAACAGTATATTATGTATTTTACTTCACCATGTAGTTGAACAAGTAGAGGATAATCTATGTAGCCTATGGCCCCTCAGCCTCTAGAACTCAGAGCTTATTTCTTATCACTTTAGTCTTAGACTAGTTGGCAATACAGTTAAATCTAAGGCTAGGACTACCTAGAATACTTCCAGCTTAGTTCCCAAGTAGGACCTCATTTAGTGAATCGAAGTACGTGAACACATACTGGTCTTAGGCCTTTGGAATGCACATTATAATCGCGTGTTAGGGGGCTCATCAGACCTGCTAGTCAATTGAATGAGGGATAATCATAGGACTCTGCTAGCCAATCCAGATCTGTGGTCCAGCTCTTCACATCCATTTGGTAAGCACTAGTGGCTAGAGGCTCGAGTCTAGCATGCCGTAGTTATACTATAATCAACCTGCTCTGATTTAAATTGTCACATTTGAAATTTACTAGCTTTGAGTTTGTCAATATTTTATATTTTGCTTCAATGAAATTTAGTTTTCAACGACATAAATATGCGACATAAATATACATGTATACATGTAGAATGACATAAATATACATGTATACATGTAGAATGACATAAATATACATGTATACATGTAGAATGACATAAATATACATGTATACATGTAGAATGACATAAATATACGTGTATACATGTAGAATGACATAAATATACGTGTATACATGTAGAATGACATAAATATACGTGTATACATGTAGAATGACATAAATATACGTGTATACATGTAGAATGACATACATATACGTGTATACATGTAGAATGACATAAATATACGTGTATACATGTAGAATGACATAAATATACATGTATACATGTAGAATGACATAAATATACATGTATACATGTAGAATGACATAAATATACGTGTATACATGTAGAAAGACATAAATATACGTGTATACATGTAGAATGACATAAATATACGTGTATACATGTAGAATGACATAAATATACGTGTATACATGTAGAATGACATAAATATACGTGTATACATGTAGAATGACATACATATACGTGTATACATGTAGAATGACATAAATATACGTGTATACATGTAGAATGACATAAATATACATGTATACATGTAGAATGACATAAATATACATGTATACATGTAGAATGACATAAATATACATGTATACATGTAGAATGACATAAATATACGTGTATACATGTAGAATGACATAAATATACGTGTATACATGTAGAATGACATAAATATACGTGTATACATGTAGAATGACATAAATATACGTGTATACATGTAGAATGACATAAATATACGTGTATACATGTAGAATGACATAAATATACGTGTATACATGTAGAATGACATAAATATACGTGTGTACATGTAGAATGACATAAATATACGTGTATACATGTAGAATGACATAAATATACGTGTATACATGTAGAATGACATAAATATACGTGTATACATGTAGAATGACATAAATATACGTGTATACATGTAGAATGACATAAATATACATGTATACATGTAGAATGACATAAATATACGTGTATACATGTAGAATGACATAAATATACGTGTATACATGTAGAATGACATAAATATACGTGTATACATGTAGAATGACATAAATATACGTGTATACATGTAGAATGACATAAATATACGTGTATACATGTAGAATGACATAAATATACATGTATACATGTAGAATGACATAAATATACATGTATACATGTAGAATGACATAAATATACATGTATACATGTAGAATGACATAAATATACGTGTATACATGTAGAATGACATAAATATACGTGTATACATGTAGAATGACATAAATATACGTGTATACATGTAGAATGACATAAATATACGTGTATACATGTAGAATGACATAAATATACGTGTATACATGTAGAATGACATAAATATACATGTATACATGTAGAATGACATAAATATACGTGTATACATGTAGAATGACATAAATATACGTGTATACATGTAGAATGACATAAATATACGTGTATACATGTAGAATGACATAAATATACATGTATACATGTAGAATGACATAAATATACGTGTATACATGTAGAATGACATAAATATACGTGTATACATGTAGAATGACATAAATATACGTGTATACATGTAGAATGACATAAATATACGTGTATACATGTAGAATGACATAAATATACGTGTATACATGTAGAATGACATAAATATACATGTATACATGTAGAATGACATAAATATACATGTATACATGTAGAATGACATAAATATACGTGTATACATGTAGAATGACATAAATATACGTGTATACATGTAGAATGACATAAATATACGTGTATACATGTAGAATGACATAAATATACGTGTATACATGTAGAATGACATAAATATACGTGTATACATGTAGAATGACATACATATACGTGTATACATGTAGAATGACATAAATATACGTGTATACATGTAGAATGACATAAATATACATGTATACATGTAGAATGACATAAATATACATGTATACATGTAGAATGACATAAATATACATGTATACATGTAGAATGACATAAATATACGTGTATACATGTAGAATGACATAAATATACGTGTATACATGTAGAATGACATAAATATACGTGTATACATGTAGAATGACATAAATATACGTGTATACATGTAGAATGACATAAATATACGTGTATACATGTAGAATGACATAAATATACGTGTATACATGTAGAATGACATAAATATACGTGTGTACATGTAGAATGACATAAATATACGTGTATACATGTAGAATGACATAAATATACGTGTATACATGTAGAATGACATAAATATACGTGTATACATGTAGAATGACATAAATATACGTGTATACATGTAGAATGACATAAATATACATGTATACATGTAGAATGACATAAATATACATGTATACATGTAGAATGACATAAATATACGTGTATACATGTAGAATGACATAAATATACGTGTATACATGTAGAATGACATAAATATACATGTATACATGTAGAATGACATAAATATACGTGTATACATGTAGAATGACATAAATATACGTGTATACATGTAGAATGACATAAATATACGTGTATACATGTAGAATGACATAAATATACGTGTATACATGTAGAATGACATAAATATACGTGTATACATGTAGAATGACATAAATATACGTGTGTACATGTAGAATGACATAAATATACGTGTATACATGTAGAATGACATAAATATACGTGTATACATGTAGAATGACATAAATATACGTGTATACATGTAGAATGACATAAATATACGTGTATACATGTAGAATGACATAAATATACGTGTATACATGTAGAATGACATAAATATACGTGTATACATGTAGAATGACATAAATATACGTGTATACATGTAGAATGACATAAATATACGTGTATACATGTAGAATGACATAAATATACATGTATACATGTAGAATGACATAAATATACATGTATACATGTAGAATGACATAAATATACATGTATACATGTAGAATGACATAAATATACGTGTATACATGTAGAATGACATAAATATACGTGTATACATGTAGAATGAAAAGTACAACAAATAATAAAGTCAGAATTTCCAGATGAAATAGCAATAATAAAAAAGTGAAATATTGAAACATGTACAGCTATCTCTATGGATACAACAGGATGAAATATAACATACTGCTTACAACGAACCTACTTTGACCAATCAAGTGTTTGGTAGCTATACTCCATGCACTTCAATCTCAAACAAGGTCAGTTCATTGGTTACATTAAACAATACTTGAACAAACTGTCCTCTGATTGGTTGATCACATGTGATCAGAGTATAATACTTATTCAGTATACCATCATAGTAGTTACACAGAACCTCTCTGTTAGATCCAGTAAACTCTAAATCTTCTGTTTCCATGGCAACCGTTACTTCCGCATTCTTTGCTCGTTTGTACAAATTTGCTTCCGAACCTTAAATAATAATATGATTAGTTTGAGGATTAAATCATTGTTCGTTTACAACTATAACAGCGGAATAGTTGGGGATTCAATTAACACAGCAGATAAAGTACTCTCTTTACCTGTCAGATTTCCAACATTGAATATATTCACGTCCCAGATACAGAAGACCTCCTCCAGATCAACTCTCCACCAAGGTCTGTACTCGTTGTCACTATTGGCTAGTGAATTGAAAGGATTGTCAGGATGAATAAACACACCGTCGTTAGCATTTGAGGCATTGTAAGGATCTCCAAGTGAACTAACTAAGGTAGACGATAAATATGCTGGCTTCCCTGTAGATATAAACATTGAGAGACTGAGGAAAATATTCAGTGGTATCTCTACATGTAGATTTTGACCAGTCAGTTATTTTGTTATCAATATATAATGGGAAACCGGGGTATTTGTACCATACGGATAAGATTATTACCATATGCTAGTTCTCTCTTGTTCAGACTTTGGTCTACATACAGAGCAGATACATCTGTACTCTGTGGGGACAGGAGGTTTGGGTTAATACAGGTCACCATTCTGCAGCTGTTTGTTAGAGGGACGAAAAAGACCGCTTGGCAGCCATCATTAAAGAGACATTCATGTGTACAATGAGTAGAGCTGTAGCACTTCCTGGCCTTTAATGGAGATGCTTGGATAAAGTCATCAAGTGGAATCCTGTAGCGTCTGAATGTAGCCTCCTTCTGATAACTACAGTCTACCTTCTTTAGTAGCATAAGAACCAAGGCTATATAAAACAAATAAACTTTGTAAATTTACACTTAACTCAAGGAAAACAAGATGAGCAAAATGGCACGTGTTGGAGTTGTCTCTTCACTAGAGAGAAACTGAGGAAGAGAAGACAACTTTGCGTTAGATATAAAAATATTGGCACTATCATGGCCAGGGTTGAGTTTCTGTCAAAATTTCTATCACCACTTTTGCCAACATACTTTTATGACAGACATCTTTCTACACCAGTTGTGGGTAACAATATTGTGCCCTCGGGCTACTCTGCACTTTGGCTAGGTAGGTATGTAGGTGTAGCAGCCACTACATATACCAGAATGGTCAACCAGTGAGCGTTAAATATCAATTTAGTAGACAACTAATAGGCTTTGAGTAACCTTATGAGATGTTGGTAACTGTAGTACCAGAGAGGCACATTTTTTGCCAACCACCAGAGAGGACCACTACTGAAAAGTGCGGGATGGTATCGGCAAGCACAGTAGAATGCAGTCTGGGATTTGGCTTCAGTGAATTGCTAACTACTTGCAGGACGCAATACTAGGCTAATGACCTGGTATTATGTGTGATAGCTGCTTTATAATTGGGGCTGATATTACCAGACTTAAAATGGTATGGTACCAGTTAGGTGTTGAATGTTATGGGCAGTGGGAGTCTGAAGAACCTGAGATTGGGTTAGAGAAAGCTTGTGCTCATATGTTAACTAGAGCTCCTTTTGCATGAATTTAACTCTGTGAATCAAATAAAAAGTCTCTTATGCAAGGACATCCACACGTTGATCCAAACATTGTCAGTAGGGTGTGAAAGGGTATACTTACAATGTGCATGTACAACACAGTATGATGCTGGAACCCAGAACATCGTCAGTTAAGACATACAGCATGTGCATGAGGCAACCATAAGAACATGATGAATAGATGAATATTTAACAACAATAAACAATACACTTTCTCAGACCCTGTAATAAGAGCTATTTATATTACTTCCTTCATGAAGTTGTTGTACTCACCCAGATAGCTTGCATAAAACATGACGATCCTGTTCTCTAAGTTACTCCTGTTTCTAGAGGGTATCCCTGTACTATGAATGTAAAACAGCTACATTGTGATTTACTCACCAGCCTTCAGTATAGCTAAAAGGGTAAGCTTATACTGTGTTTGTATTTATATTTATGTTTTAAATTATTTATTATTATTAAATTTATGAAATAATGCTTATACTTATTTGTCAACCCTATTATTGACCTCCACATCTCAAGTTTACCCACATTGCTATATTTCACATGTATATTTTAACTTTACATTTAATTGTTGTTTACTTTCCAAGAAGTAAGAACCGTGTAAGAATAAACAGTCAATAAAAATCAATAGTTTTCAACAGCAGAACTAATATTTGCTAAACAACATGACACGTAAAACAGCTTATATAAATATACTAATGAAAGTCATCGCGTCAGTCGATAGTGTAAACTCACATAAAATGTGAAAATTAATAATAAATTGTTTTTCCATGACAATTTACATGGACATTATTTGTATATTAATTTGCATGGCAATAAGAGACATACCTGCATTATAGTTATATAATATGTTTGTATGATTCACATGTACACCCTACCAGTCTTTAGACGAGTTGATATTGTATAGATTTGTGGACAGTGGGTGAGGATAGCACTGCATGCTTTACATCTACTAAACTGTGTCTGAGCACAATGGCCAATCTAGCAATGCCGATTATATGTATATAAAAAAGAAGACACCCAAAGTAGCATAATAATTCTTGTATTCTATTGTAGTATATTTTTAATTATGTCCAGGAAAATGTAGATCTCTAGATGAGAACTGATTTGCACCGAAAGTTTCTATGAAAATTGAATTTTACTAACAGCCCAGTAATTGCTGGTTATGTGATAAGAGTAATTAAGGTAGGACTACACAATTAATAGGAGCCAATGAAAACACTGACAGCATTGCCACAAAGAAATGGGCAGCTAGAATTCTCCGTATGGTTTTTCATTAGCTAAATTATAGTTTGATGACATTAGAACTGTATAAGATAAGCTCATTAGGGGCGGTATAAAACATCCTGTTATGCAAAACTGTTAAACTACTAATAGAAAACGGGCTACAAAACTACACAGAGGTACATTGTACATATACTGTATTTATATTTACATTTTTATGTTTTAAATTATTAATTATTATTAAATTTATGAAATAACGCTTATATTGATTTATCAACCTATTATTGACCTACACATCTCAAGTTTACCCACATTGCTATATTTCACATGTATATTTTAACTTTACATTTAGTTGTTGTTTACTTTTCAAGAAGTAAGAACCGTGTAAGAATAAACAGTCAATAAAAAACAATAGTCTTTAACAGCAGAACTAATGAAAGTCATCGCGTCAGTCGATAGTGCAATCTCATATAAAACGTCCAGCATGTAATAATAAAATTATTTTTGCACCATAAATTATTTTTTTGTATATTAATTTGCATGGCAATAAGAGACATACCTGTATTAGAGTTACAACATGTTTGTATGATTCACATGTACACCCTACCAGTCTTTAGACCAGTTAATATCATATAGATTTGTAGATGGGGGTTAGGAAAGCGCTCAACTGCGTGCTTTACATCTACTGAACTGTGTCTGAGCACAATGGCCAATCTAGCAATGCCGTATCCTTAATAAAGTCTTCAACTTGTACTTATTTCAAAAATTATAAACAACTGGCTATACAAAGTTTGTTCACAGAATGCACACCAACATATTCATTATACAAATTATACAAGTCGTGTAATTATAGAGATTGTCTGGACCACTACAACTAAAGTGGAATAATAGCTTGCACAAAATTTTGTACCCTGGCAAGTCGACTAGGACTAGTTGATCGAAGCTGTGATTAACTGTTGTCCACTACATGTATCTTTCAGTCCATCACAGAAGATCCCTGGAAATACTGGAGTGATATCAACTACATGTAAGACAAGGTAGCAGCATTCTGAGTCTTTGTCTGCTTACCTCATTTCCACCATCTTTCCTTGGTTCTTTGAGAAGAGAGATGAGTCAGTCAGCAGCAGAAATCCAGTCATAGAGCCGAGGCTATGACCTCTTTCCTTTTCACATGCATGTACTGCTTATGCTTAGCATCTGTGTGATCCGTGATTATTTGGGAGTCAAAGTAGGAAGTCAGTTCATAAAATCTATGCGCTTCACCGATGATCAAGCGATGATTGGAAGTACAGAAGCAGGACTACAACACAGTCATGATGGAGATCACAAACAAAAGCAATATGGAATGCAATTGGAGAGTGTTGTTTATTTGTGTTTTTGTTTGGTGTTTGGTCCTGTGATGTTCATCAGGAGTTGTTTCCACTTTGCGAAGGTAACTTTTTTTCTCAGCATGCTTACATTACGTTGGAGTAGTCTTTTCCTCTTTAATGTTAATATTGATTTTACTGGAGCGATGGAGTTTCCTTCTGAAATGTTTATTTTGGAGTTATCCTCTCCTGTAAGACCACAGTTATAAAGTTATGTTATTCATTCTTTACAACTACAATGAGAAGACAATTGCTTCATATTCTCTACAAACTCCCATGAGTAA
Organism: Bugulina stolonifera; assembly: GCA_935421135.1. Lineage (NCBI taxonomy): Eukaryota > Metazoa > Bryozoa > Gymnolaemata > Cheilostomatida > Bugulidae > Bugulina > Bugulina stolonifera. The sequence continues at coordinate 1,892,601 of OW285190.1, read as the reverse complement.
ATGGAGGTATTGGGCAGCCTATTTTCCGGTATTTTTTCCAAAATGCACATATTATACTTGGGATAAAACAATATTAGTGTCGAAAGAGAAATAAATAACTAAAATTGGCGTAGATGGTTTCCAATTATATTTCCACGCTCATACAAATGAGGGCAACTCAGGAAGATACTACACAGACTTTGGGGCTACTTCCACTTTAAGAATGATATGGAAAACTGATTGAATATAAATAATAAATATCATAGAAGATGCCACAGTTTATTGTTTTGACAAGAGATAAAATAATAGCTGTAAATCTTACACCTCCGAAAAGTAGAGCCCACCTTAGCAGGCTCTGCTTGTAATTCAACTTTGAAAAATTCTGCAAAATGCTCCGAAATGTACTTTGAGGCTTCCAAGGTATTCAATTATAATCATATAACAAAAGACGAAGCGGTCTACAGTCTGCGGTCTGCCACCTTCCAATCAGATTCGGGGTCGAAAATCGGGATGATTTATATATATGTCGTATTGCTGCCGGTCAGCATCTCGGCTCCGAGTGGTGCTAGGATCTTGGGACCGGGTCCTCCTGCATCGCTGCCGGGGCGGGTTTCTAGCCTTAGGCCTTCAGGCCGACCTAGGGTGGGGTGGATGTTGGAACCCGGGCTATGCCAAGTCTAAATTCCAAGGAGGCATCGAATTATAAGGGTTGAAAGAAGCAAAACATGACTTCACGTGTTCTCAATGCTAGCCATTATCGAAAGTGGGTGCGTTAAGAGACCAGGCGCGGTTTGAATTTTAAAACCGAATCGATCCGCACCGACGCATTCAGTGTCTGTCCGTATTTTAAATTTTGGCGGTTATTGAACCGAAATAAAAAAACACTGAAAAACTGAATGAAACCGAAACACCGTGCAGCACTAATAATTATAACACAAGCTACAAACATAGTACAGAAGCAACCTCTGGATATCTTGAAAAAAAATAGCCATTCTAGCAATCGAAGTGGGGCCACATAAAAAGACATGTATCTAGATCAGAATTTTGTGCTGATTTCAAATATGACATTTCTACACCTCCTAAGGTGCCAGTTCTAGGTATAATGGCAAGTTTTAGTACTGTTGTACAGATTCTATCGATTTCGAAAACTGTCATGTATATCCAAGACACCGCTATCACACACTTCTAATGTGTTTGAGAAACTCTGTTTAAATTACATAATGTACCATTCATCAAAGGAACACATTTTAAAATAGCATAAAGTTAGGAATAGTTTGAAAAATATCTGTTAATATCCGCTACTGAACTTGTGAGATTCCTATGAACATACAAGTCATAGATTTCTACACTGCTATCCTACACCTCTCTATCTACATTTCCTACTTGTTAACATCCTACACCAATAGGCTAGGCATGGAGAGTTGTGAGCAGCAACAATAATAATCCAGTTAATGAAAATATTATAGAAATTAAAGTGACCTCGGAGACTAAGAGGCCTTTAAGAAGTTGATAAAAACACTCAAATAGTAAATACTGCCATCAGAGTTGCTTTCAAAACTTGGTAGAAATGCATTACTTCTGGTTGCATTACTAGATACGCATGCAGGTACAGAACATGTTGCATCCAAAGGGGTATATACCCCTTTGGTTGCATCAAGGATCTGAGGATGTAGCCTAGGAATCCAGTGGCCAATTAGGTGCTGCTTGGATTAGTCGGCAATGTGATAGTTCACCTTAGAACCGCACCTCCACCTCTGAGAAACTGATTGGTATATCAATTGATAATGTACATGTACATGTATTAACTCCTAGCTTGCAATTCCATGAGTTTATGTTTCTTGTAGTGACCAGTGAACGCTTGCAATTGCCACAGGGGAGTATTTGTTGTTAAATCAGTTATAAGCATTCATCTGCATATTTAGGATATATAGATGTAAGCCGAGATGCATATATATGAGGGCCTACGTGTATATCTACTAGGAGGTTAAGAAGTATTAAATCATAATTTTTTGAAATTATAAGCCTATAACACATGTCCCTATTAATAGTACTGAATATGCATAATATAGGCACTGTAGTTGGGACCCAAGGATGTTAGTAGCCTGAAGATTGGGTTTAGTTGGCTTGTACATGTGAATGTTATACAAGCAGTTGGTGTGTTGTAATGCCCAATTATTATCCTTTACAGTTTTTTATGTTACTTGGTGTCACTATAATTTTGGTTTCAATTATGTGGAAAGCTAGAAGCTGTCACACAAATGTGTTTTTGTGTAAAATGCTTTGTAAGTTATTCAATCAAAAAACACCTTGCCTCTTCCTAATATCTGGCATCATCATGGTCTACCATGCTGACTCTGAGGCTCCCCTTTGGCATTTTTCTCTTCTTGATCCCCATGAATTTTATCTAATACCCCATCTATGTTTCCTAGATACAGCTACATATTGTAGGTAGGCCCCCTACATGTAGTAACACCCCACTGTACAGAGATTACTTGTTTTAACTGCTAGTGTTTGTAAGGAACTTTATAAGTGGGCATGGTTATGGTTTTGTCTGATCTCTTTATATAAATTAGCAAATAATGCTTGCCTATGGTGACACAGGACTTTCAGCATGCACACTTTCTGATGGACTTGGTGATTTTATGATTTCTTTCGGTTTATCAAATCTATTGACAATTTGATCACACTTTAAATATAGAGCAATAACCACATATTATACTTATGTAGCATGAATATGTAACTCACTTAACGATAGTTTGCAATTTAACATCAAAATGTACCATTATTATGTAGTTTATTTCATCCACCACTATTAGTTATGTTCAGTACTAAAAGCAGGAAATAAATAAATTACACTACTTATGAATATACATGGCCAATTTGAGAGCCAACGACTTTTTGGTCTACTTCCCTGTTGACATTGCATGTAGCATGATTCATTGAATATTGCTCTCTAATACTGCAAGTAGCCTATTTTATATAGTAGAAGGATGTACATGTATGTATGGGTATATTATTCTACTGTACATGTACATAGATATAGGTGTATTACATGCACCAAAATTCCTAGAGTAATGAAGTATTGATGACTTTTAGTCGCTAGAGCCAGTTTTTTCATCAATTTTAAAGAATACTAGTTAGGAAAAGTGACACAAGTTCTCCCTGAGTGAATGTTGAGACCAATTTTCTATATGCAGCACATCAGAATAGATTCACACCTATTCCCCACTTTTGGGGGTTAATATGGTGAAGAGAATAACTGGTGTGTCTTTGATATTTTCACAGCAGTAAAACAAACAATTATCCATTGTTGTAGCTGTTGTATTACCTTAGCCTAACACATTATAAACCTCCCACAACTCAATTCATATAGCCATTAGGGCATTATAGCAGTAGCAATCCTAAACAACAATAGTCAATATTATAACTACTAATTATGTCTAGTAATACTAGTAACTGCTATTTGGCCATGTGCAGCTGTTGTTATTGTGGTTACTATAGAAATCCGCAGGCACAACCACTTCTAATTGGACAGTGTTTGCCGTTACGCATGAGCACTAACACTAAAGCAATCTTTTCCGGCTCATCAATGGCAATCTGACAAATGTTTGTTATTTTTACTTGCACGATAAATCAATTGACCACAACAACTATACTGGCACTATGTGAGGTGTAGAAATTTGCATATCAAAATATTTATGTATAATTAAGAGTTTCATGCAAAAAATACCTGGCCCCACCTCAATTGCTAGAAATCTTTATAAAAAGGGAGGTTGCTTCTGTACTAACATGCAAATTTCCCCCTTGGATACAGTCTATATGTAGTTGGATTTTCCCAAGTGGAGAGAGTCCCATACAGTCATACAGTCTACATGTAGTTGGATTTTCCCAAGTGAGGAGAGTCCCATATTCCATTGCTATTCAATCATGCTAGTATTATACTGTACTATGTACATGTACTTTGTACATAGTGATTGTGATTGACTACACAAATAAAGACTGTGTACATGTTGTTCTACTGCTAGGGAGTTCAGTAGTAGCAATACACAAGTATCAATAGCGTCTGTTAGAGAGGAAGTTCCAACAGAGTGTGAGTATATAACAAAGTGATATTTTTTGTAATAGAAGTTGAGTGAGTTCCCTGCTTCACTTGAAATGGTTATAACCAGTGTTTGAAGTGTGGTTATATGAGAGTATACGGTGTGTACCCACCTCAATTTTAGTGGTTGTACGGTCAGCAGGCGTGTACTCTCATTTTAATAGCTAGTTTTCCCCATGCAGTCACTGTGGACCTGATAGCGTAGTGGTAGAGTGCTTGACTGTAACTCATAAGGTCTTGGATTCGAATCCCACCAGGGCATAACTTTTTTCATTTCGTAATTCACTAATTTCTTAGCTATACAATACTAATCTGTAAGATTGCATACACCGTGTACCCACCTCATTTGTTCTGTTCCACTTCTCGCACGACAGAAGAAATTGTTTTGCTAAATGCTGGAAATGTTAGAATGTAGAAAATTAGAAAATCAAGCAACGACAACATTGTAACAGTCTTCAAAACCTAAGCATGAACACATCGTGTGACCTATTAATTTGTGTGACCTATTAATGGGGTTGTATCAGGAGTTATCTGCCCTTCTAGAGAGCGCCTTCACGATCACAGCGAAAGGAACACTAGTTTGTTGTAGCAAAACAGTGTAATCAATGCTGTTTTGAACAAATAATACTGATTATTCGCTGTTAAGCAATATAATACCTATGATTAGCTAAATAGCAAAGGTAGCCAAACCATAGCAGATGTCTTACATGTCAGTCACATGCCAGTAGAAGGCCCATAAACAGTAGAAATTCAATCAATAACAAAACTGGTTGAAGTTTATTGTGCTGTAGCTAGTAACATTTTCATTAACATACATGTAGCAGGAAAGATGATAAAACAATCTTTTATTGACAAATTAACGATAATAATAACAGCATGCTTAGTCACCCTGTCCACTGCAATATTTAGCTAGCTAAATATGCCTAAAATTATTATAATATAATATATATATCTTTCTTTTCCAATCCTTTCCCGTCTGACTTCAACTATGTCTCAATCGGAGAAATAGCATAATCAGCGGTGATGTCTTTATAGATGTTGTAATATCTGGCAACGCCAAATAATACTCCAGTTCAGTAGGTTGAGCTTCAATGCTCAAGTGGTCCAGTGACAGTAACCTGAAAAACAATAATATTGTGGTGTTCCAGCTAACATAGCCTGCAACTGCACGGACTATACTCAAACACTTATGTTGTACAGTGCAATTATGCATGACTCTCATTACACATGCTTATTACACATACTTATTAGCTACTTATTCTTGTCAATAACTGCTTGGCTAATGTGCATTATTGTTATTATTCAACCAATCAAGACTCTGTAATTGTCTGTATCTAACTAATTGCAAGTACATTTTATTACCTGATATTGTTCTATGTCTTTTTGCCTATTGTAATTGATGGCCGATGTCATAGATATGTCTCATATTAATATAGTATCCATTTCTCACTATTGTAAGCACTTTTTGTGCATGGCCGACCCTTTTATGGTCGGACCGCAGGCATTTTCAGCCATCTTGTTATGCAATTTTCGGGGACGACACCTTATCGGACAGCCCGACCCCTTGTCGGCCCTTTTAGCCGGAAGTTTAATTCATATAAAAGCCAGCACATTTTCTATGCTAAAGCACTTGTTGATTGCGCTTCAATAAAGCAACATCTCCTAACTCAACCTACAGAGTCTTACTCTTGCAGGCAGGCAGCTCCAGCCTTGGTCCTTGGACCTTTAGCGCCCGAGCTCATCCTCATACTCGTATAAGTCTCTTACTACACTCCTTGCTGAGTATAAACCTCGGACCTTAACCGATCCTTGATTCTTCAATGAATCTAGTATCTGGTCTACGTCCCTTCATCAACACAGATACTTTCTATACTCATACGGAGTATAAACTACAGGACCTACGTCGACCCTTGACTCTTTAATGGGTCTAAGCATTGGCCTACGTCCTCTCCAATAACTACAAGAGCTTTACTTAATTGTTCACTCTTTATGTAATGTGTGGAAGTTTACCTTGGCAGCCCACTACCACTACCAAGCGCTTCCCCCACTTGTGCTAACATCGGCACCCGTGGGAAAACCATAGCACAAAACATTAAAATATGCAACTCATAAGGAATGGGACACTTGGTTTCTAGAAGTCACTTTTAAGTTTATGCAATAAAGAACATGTGCAGTACTGAGTAGTGTGCTGTGCATATTATTACTGTAGTTATAGTATGTACATTTTACATATACAGGAGTACATACAATGTACATGTATTATATACATGTATATATACTTGTAAATATATGTATTGAATTGTGTGTTGTCAGGTAAAGTGCTCTATTTAGGATGTACATGTAGGATTGACCTAGAGCTAGTATACATGTACATTAGAATAGATAAAATTGATGATGCTTGGTAATTTATTTCCTTTTGAGAATGAATTAAATAAACAGGCATTATAATTTATGTAAATTTCATCTATTCTAATATATACATAAGGTGACGTTTTTTATTTATTTCAGTTTGAAAATGAATTAAACTAACAAACATCATCAATTTCATCTATTCTAATATTGTAATGGTTTTTGAGGGGTTGTGCTGTAGTCCTGAGACGACCCCTTGTCCAAAATGAAGAGCCTATGAGTGGTGCTAGGTCTTCTCATTACATGAAAGATCAACAGGTACTAGTAGTCAAATAACTACTCAAGACGGCCCATGTGGTCCCGAGCCGATGCTTGTTTACTATACTGAGAAAGAGAGTGATCCGACCTAGTAGGCAGTTCGTGTTGCAAGGTCGAAGACCTTGACAACTGAAACGACCTATCTACGAAGAGAAAGTCTCTGTATATAAGTATAGATGTGTCTTTATTGAGATCCAAGCATGAACTGAGACAATGAACATAAAAACAATGTGTTTTATATAGAAAAAAGGCCAACGTAGAGTCGTAAAAAGACGACGTAATGTCGTCCGGAAATTGTGCAACAAGATGGCGGCCGGAAGCCCGATGGCTGACCCAAAATAGGTCGGGTACAACAAAAGATGCTTAAAATCATCCAATCCATGTACAAAATCAATATCAGGCAATTCTGAGGGGTCGACCCTCTCTACATGGGTATAAAAAGGACATCATTGCTCAGTAATGCACATCATAGGTATAGAAGTGGTATGTAATTACAAATGTAAGGTCAAAACATGCATAACAATGTAGGTATGAGTCAATAGACAACTAAGTGTAGAATGCCAGAGGCTAGGCAAGTAGAGCTGCGACTAGGCACTTAGGGTGCTATAATCTCCATCAGGCAAGCTGAGGTCGTATAGGAAAATGTCCTGACCATTACAATATATAGGCCCTACATACATGTACATACTACTATAAACATTTATTATCTACCTATGTTGTGCTGTTTGTACTACTATGAGAGGTAAGTAATGTACAAATGTATGTGATATCCTCAAAAACAAGCACAGGGTAGCCACTTGCTTATTAGTAGAGCTGGCAAAAAATTATGAAAATCACTATTACTCCTTTGAACAACTAGATTTAGAAAAAACTTCCCTTTGTATTTCTCTAAAATTTCTTCTATGCTTATCTTTCTTCGTATAGTAGGTATGATTGTGAATCAATAAATTAATGTTGCCAACAGGAATATTTTTAATGGTTCAGGACATTTGTATATATGACTCCAGCCACCCTGATGGACCGTATAGCACCCTAAGTGCCTAGTAGTTGCCACAGCACTACTCATCTAACACTTACTTTCTTGCACTTAGCTGTTCGTATACTTATACTTGTCTTATATTGCATGTCTAACCATTCATTCAATAATTACATACTTGTATATAGCATTACTGAGACATTGTACTGTTTTTATACCCATGTAAAGAGGCCCGTCCTCTCAGAATTAGTTGATATTCAGTTTGTATACGATTTGGATGATTCTAAGCATCTTTTGTATTAACCCGACCCATTTTGGGTCGGCCATCGAGCTTCCGGCCGCCATATTGTTGCGCAATTTCTAGACGACCCTATGTCGTCTTTTCCCGACACTACGTCGGCCTTTTTACCGGAACTTCCTCCGGAAGTTCTCTTACTATATAAAGGGCATTGTTTTTACGTTTGTTGTCTCAGTTCTTGCTTGGATCTCAATAAAGACACATCTATACTTATATACAGAGACTTTCACTTCGTAGATAGGTCATTCTAGTTGTTAAGGTCCTCGACCTTGCAACACGAACTGCCTACTAGGTCGGTTCACTCTCTTTCTCAGTATAGTAAACAAGCATAACTCGGGATCACATGGGTCGTCTTTGGTAGTTCTTTGACTACTGACTCCGATCAATCTTTCATGTAATGAGAAGGCCTAGCACCACTCATAGGCACTTCACTTTGGACTCGGGAGTCGTCTTAGGACGACCATACCAGAAACCAAAAACCTTTACAATATTATGAATATAAAAAAGAAAGATGTGCCCGCTTGGAATTTGTGGTACCCAGTACTTACTAGTAACAGTTTGTTTGCTTGAACAAGTAGGGATAGAAAACACTGGTGTAAAAATTGATTTTTATTATTTTTAATCACCAGTTGGTATAGGCCTAGGTATTTAATACCACTATCACTAGGCTTCAATAACAATGTCACATTTCGACAACCTCGCTATCTCTGTTTCAAATATATTTTTCTACTTTCTACTAGTAACTAGTCAACTATTTACTACTAGGTTAGTGGTAGTTAGTAAAACTGAAGTTGAACTTACCTGAATGAACTCACCTTTCTACAATTTCCTTCTTTTCATTAGTTCTTGATGCGTCTGCTGTGCATGAGAAACTACAATCCTTGTAAACCCATTAGCTAAATAGTGTTGGCTTGACATTGTTGGAGAAAATTATAGCTGTTTAGTGTAAACTATGCAGATTTCAAAGCTTTAGTGGTAGCAGCTACTCATTTGTAATGATAAATTCAATGGTCAGGCAAGCAACTTCCGGTGTGATCGTCTTCAATGCAAAGGGACATAACTTCAAAAATACAACCCCATTTGTGTGACCTATTAATTTGGGTGACCAATTAATTTGTGTGACCTATTAATTTGGATGACCTATTAGTTTGTGTGACCTATTACTTTGTGTGACCTATTAATTTGCTCTTAGTTATCTGTCTGGAGAGCATCTGCAAGAAAAGTATGCAGAGCTAATGACAAAAACGTTGCTAATGAAAATAACTGACTGTGAGCTAGCTTGTCAGTGCTGGAACTCACAGCTTGTTTGAGCTACAGAATATAATATCTGTATTCATCTTCAAAACAGGTCTCTATCATTTGTATGTAGTTTTGTTGTTTGATATGAGGATGTATGCAACCCAGTCGCAGGCATACTTTTAGTTTGTGACAATTACCCCATGCCGCATGGCAGTAAAATGTTGGACTGTTGAGAATCATAGAAATAGTGGAATTCAGGATGTCAAACCAAGCTAAGCAATCTAACACTCTACATATATGAATTCAAAGCATGAAATCACAGCATTTTACCCATCATTCTGCGCCAAATTAAATACTGTATCTGTAAGAAAATCGAACCCAGCTAGCAATGCACTGCAGTCCATTGCTGGTAACTACATAATATGACAGTATAAATAGTACTTAGTACCTAACCTCTAACAGTTCAATCAAGGCAATTCTATTATCTAAAACAAACATAAATAGTCTACTATCTATAATTGTCATTATACAGGGTCCATGTACGAGTATATAAGTAGTTTAGCAACTATTTTAGTTAAATGCATGTAGACCCTAGCGGCTTGTTATTGGGCATAACACTTGTGAAAGCTTTTACTTTAGTTTCTCCAAATAAGTGGGTTGGTACTAGGTATATTGTAATGTCTTGCATCCGGGTAAGAAAGGTCTCTTAATTCCTCTGTATTATTACAGTGTGAGGTGCAATTTATTGTGTGCTGGTTGGAGTGCTGAGCTTAAGTGCTGACCCGTAGGTCTGAGTGTTCTAGCATGAGTATCTAGTAATCATATGTCCTACCTAGTCTATCCCAGCACTATGGCTGTCAGTCCCGATGGACCTAGGCTAAGAGTCTACTAGTTTAGGAAAGATAAATCTGCTTCTTGTATATAGAATATAGAAAGGACTGCATTGAACTCCAGATAACAACTGACTAGCTTACGTAGAAAAATATTGTAATGGTAAAATGTACTGATATAACATAGCACTGAGATAACGTGATTTTGTAAAACTATTATATTTTACTACTAGGTAACATTTTTCTCCCCAATAGTAGAATTAAAATTTGGATATCGGATCAATATGTGAATGGAAGACTGTTTGGTTAGCCAATATTGGCAAATTCAAATAAAGTGGGTTTCTGTAAGAACATAGTTTAAATATTGCTTCTACGTAAAAGCTAAAAGCCACAATAATAATGCATTAATGTAAATCAGGTTGCAAAACTTTTCTTTCTCACCTAAGGTTTGTCCTTTTATCTGTATAATGTTACATTGCTATAGCAACCTGTAGACACTACTTGATAGTCATGTATTTTTCAGAAGGACGAAGATACCAGCAAGTTCACATCAGAAGTATGTGTTCAAATGGCAATAGCCAGTTGAACCTTGATAAGGTGTATGGAATAACAATGAGGGTCATAGCTATATTCCTAGTGGTATTGCTGTGTCATGCCTTATTGGACTTGGTGATAGCGTATGTCGTTAGCACCTACAATATGATCATCATCACACTATCCACAGGAGCAGTGGCTACTATTGCATATGGCTTAGTAAAGCTTACTAGTAACCAACACTTTGGACTAGCAACAATTAGAGAGAGGGTCTAACTAGTAGACACCATTCCATCACTAAAGACTACTGGTGGATAAGTTATGCCTGTAATAAGGGCATACCTGCGGACAAAGAGCTAATAGAAGTCCTAATACGATATGGTATACTGCAGCTAACAATGAATGCTCTAATATTTTTGTATTTCAACCTGACATATATTTGAGGGGCTGACCAAAGCCTTCCATTATAGTTTTGTATGACCATATATTTTGACCTATTAAAATTGGTCATAATTATATTGCTCTTCCCTCTTATAATATTGTAATTTTTTGGGGGTTGTGTGTATATCGTCCTAAGACGACCACTTTTCCAAAATGAAGAACCTATGAGTGGTGCTAGGTCTTCTCCTTACATGAAAGATCAACAGGTACTAGTAGTCCAATGACTACTCAAGACGACCCATGTGGTCCGAGTCAATGCTTGCTATACTGAGAAAGATTATGTTCCGACCTAGCAGGAAGTTTGGGAGGCAAGGTCACAAACCTTGACAACTGGAACGACCTATAATACTACAAAGTGAAGACTCTGAATAAGTAGTATAGAAGTGTCTTTATTAAGATCCAGGCATCAACTGAGACAATAAACATAAAAACAATGTGCTTTATTTACGAGGAACTTCCAGAGGAAGTTCCGATAAAAAGGCCGACGTAGTGTCGTAAAAGGCTGACGTAGTGTCATAAAAGGTCGACGTAGTGTCGTTTAAAAATTGCACAACAAGATGGCGGCTGGAAGCCCGAGGCCGACCCAAAACATGTCGGGTACAACAAAAGATGCTTAAAATCATCCAATTCATGTATAAAATAGATATCAAGTAATTCTGAGAGGTCGCCGACCTCGCAGAATTACTTGATATTCATTTTGTACATGAGTTTAGGCAGAGACACATGTGTCTGTGGAAGCAGTGAAGTTGACATAAAATGGAAGCAATGTAAAACAGCTTTTACAGCTCATTTGCCTCCTAAAAGTTGAATCAACCAACATGCAATATGCAATATCTGCATGTGCTACATCATGATTGTAGATGTAGCCTACCACATGCATGCACACTGTGGTTTATTAGCCATCTATTTATCTGTATATTTCAGTACAATTACAGGTTTGAATAATGCAAGCTAATACTAACAGATGAGAGTTGTGAAGGTATTCCCAGGCCTAAGGTAAACACAAACAAGGAACTAAGGCTATCCAAATTCTCCACTACTGTGCCTGACAGCTACATGCCCCTTTCTGCCCCTGCTGTATTAAATACAAGCTAGGGATGAAAGGTCACCGAAAATATGCACACTTTGTGGCCTTTCTCTAGAATAATAATTACAATATGATTGACTGCTTACTCAACACTGGGCACTGCTGTTAGTAGAGCAATGTATTGGATGGCATGTTATTATATTTGCAATGGACAAATAAGCCAATGTACTGGGTGGCTCCTGTTTACAGTGTGCATGTTCATACTACAAACTACATGTACTTGTACATGTATATACTACAGTGTGCATGTTCATACTACAAACTACATGTACTTGTACATGTATATACTACAGTGTGCATGTTCATACTACAAACCACATGTACATGTATATACTACAGTGTGCATGTTCATACTACAAACTACATGTACATGTATATACTACAGTGTGCATGTTCATACTACAAACTACATGTACATGTATATACTACAGTGTGCATGTTCATACTACAAATTACATGTACATGTATATACTACAGTGTGCATGTTCATACTACAAACTACATGTACATGTATATACTACAGTGTGCATGTTCATACTACAAACTACATGTACATGTATATACTGCAGTGTGACAAAAACCCATGCAGAAGCTTCTGTGAGTAGTATAGTCAGTGCAGATCTACACAGACACCCGGCCATTTCCGCGTCTTGTTAGCCCTAGATCCAAAAACTCCCCGGGCGGACGACCACCCCACCCGTCCTCTCGCCCCTCCCCTCCCCTAAACCTCACTCTATGTGCAAAGCCCTAGAACCTACTCCCTCCGATCGCGGGTGGGGTTTCAAAAACCTCATCGGCTGTTCCGCGGAACCCAGTCTAAAGAGCAAACCCCGCGCCCCGCCCCCGCCCCGTCCCAAGGCTCGGGCGAGGGGGCGCGCGCGTACGCGCGTGCGCCCCTTGCTCCGCAAACCCCACCCGTCCTCCCTCCACCCGTCCCCGCCCCTCCCCAACCGTCGGGGTTCAGTCTCAACAGTCCCCGGCGAAGAAATCATCCGGAAGCACCACCACCACCACTCGGTAAGTTTCTTATAGTAGTATAGTCAGCGTCGTAAACTCTGCACGGGCACTCCGCACGAGCGTACCCTATCATTACTCCAACCCGTATTTTTCTTCGCTTCACCGTATTATTACTCTCAAACGTATTGAAATTTAAAACAAATTCGTGTACCATTACCCTCGCTCACGTTTTTCATAGCCGGATATCATTACTCTAACCCGTATTTTCCTTCGCTTCACCCTACTCCAGCCGACGGTCCGGCCGCGAGGGCGGCGACGGGTCGTTGGGGCGGGGGAGGGTGGGGGGATGGCGGGGGAGGGCGGCGTGGGGTCACGGCTGGACTCGCAAACGAGAACCGCCGCGAGGCGGAAGGCGAGGCGGAGGGGAGGGGGTGGGGAGGGGCGGGGACGGGTGGAGGGGAGGACGGGTGGGGTTCGCGGGGCAAAGGGCGCGCGCGCGTACGCGCGCGCCCCCTCGCCCGAGCCTTGGGACGGGGCGAGGGCGGGGTTTGCTCTTTAGACTGGGTTCCGTGGAACAGCCGATGAGGTTTTTGAAACCCCACCCGCGATCGGGGGGAGTAGGTTCTAGGGCTTTTCACATAGAGTGAGGTTTAGGGGAGGGGAGGGGCGAGAGGACGGGTGGGGTGGTCGTCCGCCCGGGGAGTTTTTGGATCTAGGGCTAATAAGACGCGGAAATGGCCGGGTGTCTGTGTAGATCTGCACTGACTATACTACTTCTGTGTTACTCAGAGATCACCCTTGAAACAAAGCCAAGTTTTTGTTGACCTGGCTGTAGTTTTGCTGTAAATAGTTGGTAGAAAAACCTAGCAGGTTAATTTTGATTCATTCAAAAGTGCACAGCAAGCCTGCATGTAGGCGAATTCACTGCTCCTTACTCCTCAGTTTACTTTGGCCTCAACAGAGTTACAAAATGAAGTGCGATGCTACATTTAGTTGTGTGTAGTTTGCAGTTTAGTGCTGAATCTAGCGTTCTTTGACTCAGTCAGCGGAAAGGAAAACTTAGGTCAAAGGTTAATTTCTGCTGCTAACTTTGTTGATTGTTCTTGTGACCACAAAGAGATAAGATGTAACACTGTGCTACGCTATGCTACGGACCTTTGACAGATAAATTAATATTATGTACAGTACATGTATGCCATTGTGCTGTTATTCTGTTATTCACTAGACCTAGCATGGTTATAAAAAGTGAATGCATGAATACCAATAATTCTCACAATTTATGAATCTGGTTCCCATTGCATACAGGTATGTGTAGCAGGGAGTAGAGTCATATAGGACATACAATAATTGTACATTATTAATATAATTAATACTTGGCTGTAATTCAGACCACTAAACATGCATGTTTTCTGTCATATTTCCTATCAATGTATTAGCTGCAGTGGTCACCTTGAATTGAATGCAACATGTACATGTATGTTTGTCCTAGTGCACATACATTACAATGGTGTCCCTATAATAGCTGCTGTAGTATCATAGCAGTATGCTGTATAACTACATGTATATTGCCCCAGTGCAGGCGTCTGGCGTACATGCTTGCCAAGTGTCCCGGGTTTCTCGAAACACCCCCGGGATTTGAAAATTGTCCCTACACCGTCCCAATGTCCTGACTTATACCCCGGGAATTAGGAAATTGCTGCTCCAAAAAATTTTATTTATTATTTCCTTTGGATTTTCCAAAACATTGGCTGAAAAAAGGTTGAGCGTCGCAAATCCTGGGGAATTTTGCTAAACGTAATGCTACACACCGTTTATTTTTAAAGTAGTTCGATGTCTGCTGACTGTCCTGTCTGAGATGATAGGGATTGCGGGCGCGTAGGACGAGATAGGAACAGGCGGGTAAGGAATTGGGGGATGTCAAGGAACTGGGAGAGAGGCCAAGGAAAAGACGAGGGAGGATTCATTCTAGGATTGGAAGTGGTTGAAGGAAGTCGAAGAGTTATACGATACTTAAGGTGAGATAAGTACAAGCATTACATGGTGTCAGAAGTGGAATCTGAAAGATAGTTCAGCTTAGTACGATAAAATCACCTAAGTTAAAATCAATAAACGAGGGCTAGGAAAAAATTAAAGGGGGAAAGAGGAGGCAAGTGAGGAAAAAAAAGAAAATAATATATTTATACTACATTAATTTAATAGATATCTTATAGCTTGGCTAATAAAATGGCTTCGGGAGGAAATAGAAATGGGCTGTCAGTAGAGGATTGGCAGAAATTTATCAAACGGTTTGAGATACAAATGGCATTCCATGAGTTTTAAACAACGGAGGCAGCAGATGAACCGGCAAAGGTAGCCATAATAGAACACAAGAAGGGGTGTATGCTACTGGACAGATTGGGAGAGCAGGGGTTCGAAATATACAATGAATGGATTATAGCAGTTAACGAGGTAAGGTACACGGACATCAAACAAAGATTTGATAAACACTTTAAAGGGAAGGGGCATGCGGTTAGGAACATGGACAGTTTTTTCACTTGTAAGCAGAGGGGAGAGGAGGATTTCACAGGGTATATCGCTTGGCTTAGTACGATAGCTAAAGGGTGCGAACTAGGGGCATTAGAGAATAAATTAATTCTGCACAGGGCTTTAGCGGGGACCACAAAAGATGCAGATAGGGCACAAGTGTTGAATGAAATGGCAAAAGGGGATGGGGAAATAGACTATGGGGCAATGATCAAGTTAGGGAAAGACATAGAAACAGCCATGAAGAATGCGGATTACATGAGGAATCCGGGCACGAGCCAAAATGACCCAAAGGAGGAGTGGGTAGGCATTCACAGGGAGGGACAAGGACGTAGGTGCAGAGAGGAGGAGAGTCCCCAAGCAGGTTCCCCACCCAGACCACAAAGACAACCCTTTAAGAGAGTTAGCCCAAAAAGTAGTCCGGACAGGGCATGCTACAACTGTGGGAAAATAGAGCACTTCACTAGGGAGTGCAGAGAAGAGGGGAACGATGCCTGTTTCAACTGTGGAGGTAGAGGACATTACGCTAGAGAATGTAGGGAGGCTCAGAGAACGAAAAGGGAGCAGGATAAAACAAGGTACAATGTATATGGGTTCACCAGGAAAGAGGGAGTTAAGGTGCTACAAGTGCGAGGGCAAATGGCACACGTCACGAGAATGTCCCTCAAAGAACCCAAGAGCTAGAGAGGTAAGGGAAGAGGACAGCGACTCAGACTCGGTTTGACTATTCGTAGGAAAATGTGGGACAGATATTAAGGATGACGACGATGAATTTGAACATGAATTACAGGTAAGTGGGAAAATGGTAAGGTTCCTAGACAATACAGGGGCGGACATATCGGTACTAACAGTAGGGTCAGCTAAAAGTTTAGGGTTGAGGTTAGAGAACTCAAAGAAGAAAGTGAGGGGCAGGAAATAATAAACTGAAGGTAATAGGAGAGGCAGAAGTAGAGTTGAGGAACGGGGGTAAGGCAATTAAAACGAAAGTTTTTGTTATTGAAGGGGCTACTAGGAACTTAGTTGGTAGGAAGGAGATTAGGAGGTTGAATTTGCTAGCAGAAGTGAGGTAGAGAAGGGATTCCCATCACTTTTTAAGGGCTTGGGTAAGATGCCGGTGAAATATAAAATTGATTTGAAAGGAGGGGCTAGGCCGTTTCGTTTGGATGTCCCTCGCAAGGTGGCAGCAGGGCTAGAGGAGTAAGTTAAGGCAGAACTAGATAGAATGGTAAGGGAGGGAGTCATTACTCCAGTGCACAGGCTAACAGATTGGTGCGCAGGACTGGTCTGTGCTCCAAAGAAAAATGGGAAGGTGAGGTTGTGTGTGGACCTGTCACAGCTAAATAAGCATGTGAGAAGAGAGGTGTTACCCAACACAGGCATGAGATTAGCAAAACTAGCTAAATCAAGGGTTTTTAGTAAAATGGATGCCAATTCAGGGTTTTGGCAAACGGAATTGGAGGAAAAATCTAGGGAATTAACGGCATTCATAACACCATTTGGGAGGTATTACTTTAACAGGCTGCCGTTTGGGATCTCGTCGGCACCAGAGTTTTACCAGCGACAAGCTTTGAGGGTATTAGAGGGGTTACAAGGGGTTATATGCCAAATGGATGACATTTTGGTTCACGGGAAAGATACTAGGGAACATGATGAGAGGCTTAAGGCGGTACTACTTAGGCTAAGGGAAGCAGGAATCACCCTGAACAAGGATAAATGCGAGTTTGGGGTGGGGAAAGTGAAATTCTTAGGACATATTATTGATGGGACGGGAATACACGTAGACCCCGAGAAAGTGGAGGCAATACACCGCCTCCCACAGCCAAAAAATGTCAAGGAAGTGAAAAGCTTCCTGGGGATGGTAGGATATTTAGGAAGATTCAGTGATAAGCTGTCCGAACTATTGAAACCATTGAGGGAGTTGTTAAAAAAGAAAAGTAGCTTTATATGGGGGGAAACACAGAAAAAGGCTTTTCAGGGAATTAAGGAGCATGTGGCAGAGGCTCCAGTGTTGACTAAATTTGACCTGAACAAAAAGACAAAGGTGACCGCAGATGCCAGCTCATTTGGGTTAGGAGGAGCAATACTGCAGTGAGAAGACGGGTCATGGAAACCAATAGCGTACGCATCGAGGGCGCTGTCAGACACAGTAGGTACGCTCAGATAGAGAAAGAAGCATTAGCACTAGTGTGGGCTTGTGAAAAGTTTGAATATTACTTGGTGGGTAGGGAATTTTTGCTAGAAACAGACCATAAATCATTGGTAGAGCCACTGGATTGGAAGTGGTTGAAGGAAGACGAAGAGTTATACGATACTTAAGGTGAGATAAGTACAAGCATTACAGTGTCTATGCCAATTGCCACTAGTGATAGCCTGAACTCTGACTAATTCCTGAGCTGTATTGGCAGTGTACTAAAGCTTCCCCAACAGTGGATGGCTATTTTATATAAACGCTCTAATGTCAATGACAACCACCGCGCAAATGAAAATTCGCTCATTAATTATTTGCTTGTACAAATAATGTTTCCATTATTAGTCTATTGGATGTTAATTTAGCTGTTAAGCCAAACAATTCTCACAGTACAGACAAGCAAAAGACTCGGCAACTTTCAAAATTAAAATCAATGGGTCAAATTTATTTATTTTATTTCTAAAAGTAAATTAGGTTTTTAATATCAATATTATAATTATGCCTTCTGCACCCTCTAGTATTACTGATGGTGGTACCAATGACATAGCCAGGCACACGCTGACCCGGAAGCATATCAAAGCTGTTGTCTAAAAGCTGTCACGTCACTTAAAAGCTTAGAAGATTTGTTTATTCTCAATGATTCTGAAGTTCAAAAGACAGGCTTACATTATGATTATAATTTTTAATATAATAGTTATAAACTTAACTTATGAAAGTACTGAATTATTAATATTATTATTATAATTCAGTGTTTTCATAAATAAAGCTATTTATATGTCTGTAATTTAATAAAACTACTGTCATTTTAGTGGCTCACAAAAAATTTTTGAATGCGGGAGAGTGCTCCTTTATCCCTCCCGCACCCCTTCTGGTAGCCCGCTACGCGGGCTGGCATGGCCTGCGGCCATGTCACCCGTCCTCCCGCTGATCCGCGCATGTGTCCAGATTTTTTACACAGGTTACTTGGCAAGTATGCTGGCGTAGGTCCAAGTATTTATTTATAAGTAGTGATTATTAGGGGGTTTGGCAATTTTCTATATATTGTATAATGTATTTTTAGCAAGGAATTTATCTTTGAGCAGTCAGAGACTTGTTTCAAATCCATGAAAATACCAGTCCCTGACTGGGGTTTGAACCCAGGGCCTCTACGGCACCTAATCGCCTAGCACAGTCAGGAACTGGTATTTTCATGGATTTGAAACAAGTCTCTGACTGCTCAAAGATAAATCCTTTGCTAAAAATACATTATACAACATAGTAGTGATTAGTAGTGTAGCTATCGCTTGTCCCCCTGATGAACATTTAGAGAGGGAACAACTTCGCAAAATTTGTTTGTCATTTTTTCCTTATCTACACAGAGAGCCCTCTTTACATGGGTATAAAAAGGACATATTAATTGCTCAGTAGTGCACATTATAAGTATACAAGTGTACAGTAATTATAAAGGTATGGTCAAAACATGCATAACAATGTGGGTATGAATTAAAATGCAGGTAAGTACAGAGTGTTAAGGACTAGACATGTAGAGCCATGACAACTACTTTGCACTTAAGGTGCTATAAGGTCCATCAGGCAAGCTGAGGTCACATGTACTAATGTCCTGACAATTACAATACTATCTTCTACGTGTACCTGCTATTTGCGATGCTTTGCAAACAACTAATACGTAGCTTCCTAGAGACTAACATTATTAGTTGATTTGATACTGCAACAAGATGTTGTAAAGTATAAGATGATATAATATGCTGCCTTGCTGAACAAGTTACAGAACTGATTAAATAGGCATGGTGATTTCATTCATAACACATAATTATGTACATGTAGTAGAAGTCTGTCTTTGTACAAAAATACATTACTGTAGTAATTACAGTAAATTGACAAATTTATTTTCGTCAAACCGAAATATTAGAAAACATAAATTTGGCCAATATACCAAATGGTAGCCCATCCCTCGGGTCTTCACACTTTTCATGATAAAATAAATATATCCAATAGGTAATGCATAGTTAAGTCAATCAGTGTCCATGCATATGCTGCTTATAAACACAAACCCACAAAGAGATACATGTATCAAGTAGACACGTGCTATGTAACTATAAAAAGACCAGCATACATATATAAAATATAGATTGATTTTCTCGAAACATTCAACAAATGTGTACAACTACAACTAGCTATAAATATAAAACAGTTAGCATTTTTAGCTGAGATAGACACACTTAGGAAAGACCATTTGCATGCAGATAAACAGAAATGATGTTACATTTAATGGGTTTTCAAGTCAAAAGATGCAACAATAATATCTTCAATACCTTATTAGACAACAGAACTTTGGTGGTTCTGGGATGTTCAACACCTAAAGTCTCATGTAGTATATTATATCCAATCAAGCGATATAGAAATTTTTGATAAAAAATATAAACTAGGTTTTACACGGTGAGTGAGCTGTCTATATCCCATGAATTTCAATCTCGAAAAGATTTAAAACTGTTTTAGCATTAAATAAAATCTGAACAAACTGTCCTCTGATTGGTGGATCACATGTAATTAGAGTATAGTACTTATTCAGGACACCATCATAGTAGTTACACAGAACCTCTAGTATGTTATATCCAGTAAACTCTAAATCTTCTGTTTCCATGGCAACGGTTACTTCCGCATTCTTTGACCTCTTTCCAGCATCTGCAACCACAACAAAACAGTAGCAATCATGGCTTGTGTTTCATGTGTATTTTCTTTTTCAACCACAGTGCATGAATGCTCAAGTATTATGCCAGTGCTCAACAACTCCGGGAAACCAACGGTGAAAAAAATACCTTTGTTCAGTAGTGTTATTTGTGCAAAAGTAAGGATGTTTTAAATGAAATTTATCACAACTTTCAGTTACAGCTATCGTTATGTCAATAGACATCTTGTGATGAGCAGATTTTTGTGTGTTGCTAGCAATTGGTCGATGACGAACTACTCTTTCAAGACTTCTGCACTAAAATATCAAAATAAACTTGCTAAAGCTCTCCACATACATGTAGCAACAATAATATAATATATTGCTAGCAAGTGTGTAACAGAGGAAATACGGTACACTGTTACATGTACAACTAAATGTGTAATGCGAGTGAGTCATGTAATAGTGTGATCATATGCTAATAAACCATCTTATAGCTTCGATAAGCACTGCAATCAGTGGTCAAAGTTGAGGGGTCGTGGGGGGACAGAGTCCCCCCAACATAAATTTCAGGGGGTCCCTCAGACTGATAAACCTCCTACAGATTACTGTGATAATAAGTCAAATGCAGTGCCATTAATTTTCCTTCTTTCATATCATAGCAACAAAGTTTTATCTTAAAATCTTAAGATCTTGGACCATATTTTAACCTGAAGTTCTTAGATTTTGCACCATTTCGGTGTCTAATTTTGATAAAGTTTCCTATTTCTGGGAGGGCGCTCAGGCGCCCCTCCCAGATCCTCCCTGAGCGCGCCATTTGGACGATTGTGCCCTTAAGCGATTACGTCTGCTACCCTAGACAAAGATAGTGGAAGGGAAGATCAGACACTCGGGCCAAAAACTGTCCGTCCCCCGCCTCCAAACGCGGTCCGAACAAAGCAAAGAGTTGTGCTACCTTGGACACAAATCCGCTCCTACTATTGGTGTTCCACCGGTCAATCAGATAATATTGCTAACAGCGGCATCGAATAGACAGCCTACTTATACAAACGAT
The DNA here is from genome assembly GCA_935421135.1 of Bugulina stolonifera. Taxonomy (NCBI): domain Eukaryota; kingdom Metazoa; phylum Bryozoa; class Gymnolaemata; order Cheilostomatida; family Bugulidae; genus Bugulina; species Bugulina stolonifera. The sequence goes on along the minus strand of OW285190.1, from coordinate 1,871,064 downwards.
ATATTATTAGAAAGAGCGCAGCAGTTAACCCGTTGCTTCGCGAAACCAGTCTAGCAGCCATCTAAAAGTTCAACACATCTAAGGCGGGAAGTAGATCGCGGAACGTCGGGACCGCCAAATTGGGCGTATTTGGTGGGACACAGTTTTATGATTGAGTGTCCGATCTTCCCTTCCACTATCTTTGCCCTAGAGACCCCCCACCTCTTTTCTTAGACTTTGACCACTGACTGCAATCCCTCTACTCCTACAGGTCACAATTCCAATGAAATCATTCTGATGTCACCAACAATGTACATGTATGTACACGGTTGTTGAAAATATGATCTAATGAATAGGTGAAAACAATTTTATATCAAACTGAAATAGTTGATCCTATTGCAAACCCTACAAACAAGCATTTCATTCGCTACACAAGGCATAAGGCAGTACTAGAGCTGAAGCATATGTATATTATTTCAACTGCCAAGGCTCAAGTGCTATGTATGATGTAGTGGTAGTACACTCACTCTGCCGACTGAGTTTTGAGATACTCTAGGCTGTATATAGAAACTCTCCAATCTCACAACTTCTGAAATGTTGCCACATGCAAGCTAATAGATGGCTACTGGCCAAAGCATGGAATTTTGTATCTGCCCTTATCAGTGCCCACGATCAGCGTCTACTATCAGTGTCCACTATCAGTGCCCACTATCAGTGCCCACTATCAGTGCCCACTATCAGTGCCCACTTTCAGTGCCCACTATCAGTGCCCACTATCAGTGCCCACTGTCAGATATGACATAGATAACATATACTAGATACTACAGGGCAACCAGATCGTAGGAGATAAGGGTTGACAGATAGGCTACATGTATCGCATACACTAATAAATAGCCAATATCCAATGGAAAAATCTCAATATATATACAAGTAGACTTAGTTCTCAACATAACTATATATATATATTAATAATAGAGCTAAGGACAGCTACACCAGACAGAACAATATTTTTATTGTTTTGGCATATTATACAATATATATATATTAATTTTGGTGTAACGGATTAGAATGAAAACAGCACAGGCTTAGATGATCACTAATAGGCAGCGTATACCTAGAGTTAATAATTTGTTTATCTCTTTTAAGTATTTTCTCCATAAACTTTTAGGCCCAGCGTCCAAGTTTGATGGAAGGTCACTATTACACTTATTAAATTAACAACAAAAAATATATATGTAGGTGATAGGGCAAGAGAGGAACGGATTGAATGTATAACTGTATGATACAATTATTATAATTCATATACACGTATATGGAGTGAGTGTAAATAGGGATACAGATACACAAATATCATATTAGTACGAGTTATTAGAAAATCATGTTATTCATCACATTAACAAACATGTAATACATTAGTATAAGGGACAATAAATAAGGATACATCAACACAAATAATATTGATACAGGAGGCCATTATAACATGTATACATTCGTATATTATATATATATATATATATATTAGTATAGAATAGCAATAAGTACCAACAACATACATTATAGCTTCATATAAGACTATTTCATAGAGTGGTAAATTAATAAGGACATAAATTATGGTAATCAACATGTTAGTATGTTGACAAATAACGTCTGGAATTTTTACTTCTTTTTGCAATAATTGTAAGAACACGAAGTGCCAATAAGTTCACAGACTTTATGGAACAGTCACATGAAATTTGTGTGCAGTATATAGACAGCAGCATTGTCAGTTGACATCTATATGGTGGAATAGATATCCATGACACAGGCTAACGATAGCACTGGAAATTACATAGAGGAATACTAATCATGACAATTACTTTATCTTGCAACGGTGGTTGGGTGTTCAATTCTATACGTTGTAGATATACATTTGGAGGATGAGATCAATGTGCTGATGGAATTCCCAAAAGAATGGATGACCGCCAAGCTACAAGGAAAATACACTAAACAAATACCAATAGATTATAAGAAATGAAGATAATACAAGCAAGAAGCAACATGATGAAATCATTACAATATGCTAGGAAAGGAATGCTATATATGAATTATATATATAGTGCATCATTATTGCACCTTGTTGTTGACTGAATGGGAATACAAAAATCCCAAGTATATGAGGAATAACATAGGAAATATTATATATCTTCCTATGATATGAATGGATGCTGACCAAGACAATACACATAGGTGTTGGAAAACCCAGGAAAGAGTATATAAGAAGGAGAGAAAACAAGAAGACTCAGAGCACACCTAGGGAGCACACCTAGGGCACACCTAGAGAGAGCATAGAGAGAGAGAGCTCTCATACAGAGCACCTCCAAGGAAGACACAGAATACATACAAGGAGGACACCATGAGGACATTTCATATAGAGTAAATGATAAGTGCTCATAATTTTTAAGTGTTAATTTTTTTCTTGTGAAGATATTCTGGAACACGGACTCAGTGTAAGTTTTTATACAATTTATATTCCCTTTATATAAGGAGGCAGACTGACAATTATTTGTAACTGCTATAATCAGAGATTGAATTATTATTTTTGAAACTGACAGATTGGAGATAAAATTTTTGTAAGACAATTACTTATTGTGCGCAGCAATTACAGACACTGATAATTGGTTTTTGATCGCAAATAGGATTCAGCACATTGAACAATTTATTTGAACACATATTGAGGAGTCAGAATCACTGAGTGACTTTCATTGAACTATTGATTTGGAGAATTCGATTGAACGAATATTTTTCCAGTGAGAAATTAGTATACATTTCCACTGAGGTGTTATAGTACATATACACTCTGAGGTAGTTTAAATATAACAACTCTTGAAACCTCAAATTGGCCTGCGAAGTGATTGATTTACCAGGTGAATAATTCATAACGTACCTGATACACAGCTCTCTTGAAAGCGATATACTTGAATTGCAGTTGGCTTGATAATACCTGTTGATAGGGTAACTCATAGAACACATAGATTCTCCAGGGGAGGTAGTCCCAATTCTGTCACTCGGATTAATATTTTCTACAACATAGAGAGATTACAATTGTATGTCCACGAGAGGAAATAAGTATATTGAGTGCATATGTTCTGAGTGCTACCATTACATTACACATAGAACCTAGAACCAAAGTACACTTGTTTACATAAATTACTTGATCGCATATAGGAGGTTATACACACACATATAATATTGAGCTAAAGAGTCATTGTCAGAAGTTATCTTCTCTCAATAGAGATATAATTGACGTGAGAAGACAACTATCAATTAGTGAGACAGACATTACATGAGAACCAGAGTTGTCTTCTCTTAATTTATTGGAGGTTAACAGGAGAAGATAATTACTAATTACACAGTACATTGCACAAACCATTGAATACAAACACAACTAGTTTATATTATATATCACATAGAACCATTAGTGTACTAGTATACTTAGTATACGTATACACCTATACAATATATGTATATATCATAGTACAATACACACACAAATACACATATAAATTCTTTCATTTCCCTCGTGACACCACTATCAGTGCCCACTATCAGTACCCACTATCAGTGCCCACTATCAGTGCCCACTATCAGTGCGCACTATCAGTGCCCACTATCAGTGCCCACTATCAGTACCCACTATCAGTACCCACTATCAGTGCCCACGATCAGTGCCCACTATCAGTGCCCACTATCAGTGCCCACTATCAGTGCCCACTATCAGTGCCCACTATCAGTGCCCACTATCAGTGCCCACTATCAGTACCCACTATCAGTACCCACTATCAGTGCCCACGATCAGTGCCCACTATCAGCACCCACTATCAGTGTCCACTATCAGTGCCCACTATCAGTGCCCACGATCAGTGCCCACTATCAGTACCCACTATCAGTGCCCACTATCAGTGCCCACTATCAGTGCCCACTATCAGTGCCCACTATCAGTGCCCACTATCAGTGCCTACTATCAGTGCCTACTATCAGTGTTGTGAAGTGTAGCAGTAGCAGTTACAGTATTGTGTGTTATTACATGTAGTAAAAACAATGTGTGTTGGCATTTGAAGGTATATTAAACTATACATGGCAGCAGTCATAGGGTTAAACAAGACCAGTAGTACAATGTATGAGGAGATCGATACTGGAGAAGTTAACGTATCTGAGAAAAACCGATCTGTACCAGCCAATAGCATGGCAATAAGTTCGATGGAAACCGTAGCAGTATAGTTTCTTGAAATCAAACAACTAATGTCAACCGCTACGACACATAGACATAGACATAGACATAGACATACCCAGTCCACCATACACGTACACATAGACATAGACATACCCAGTCCACCATACACATAGACTCTGTTGAGGATGTTCACATCCCAAACACAATAGATCTCCTCCAGATCAACCCTCCACCAAGGTCTGTTCTCCTCCAGGCTGTGAACCATTGATGCATAGCTGTCACCAGGTACAAGGTATATCCCATCGTTCCCATTGGATGCTAGGTATACACCGTATGTGCTGGATAAGAATGCAGGCTTTCCTACATTAAATATTATGAATCATGAATTTCCACATTCTATAGCATGCACATCTTTGTATTGGTAAAGTCCAGATAGGAAACAACATGAGAGAAAGTCAAAATTCTTCTTTTTGTTTTTGAAATATTATTTCTCTGATTAGCTACAATATTACAATATCTCTGATTGGCGACAATATTACAATGTCTCTGATTGGCTACAATATTACAATGTAAATAAAATTACGTGTAGTTCAGGTGTCTATATTGTTTGTCTCTTTTTCATGAACATAAAAGTAACACAATCAAAGCACAATATTATGATGTAATTAGGGTCATACCTCTAGCAAGCTCCAGTTCCCATTAACATACAGAGCAGACGTATCTCTGGGATGTAGGGTCAGTAGGTCGGGGTTCAAACAAGTTACCATTCTACAGCTGTTAGTAGGTGGATCATATAGTACCCCTCTGCATCTAACCTTTCTGTTAAAGCAGTCATGAATACAGCGACCAGAGGAGAGACCAGATTTAGATGAAGACAGTGACATATCAGAAACACCTTCAGGTGGAATTCTGCACCTGGTGAATGTAGCCTCCTTTTGGGAACTGCAATCTCTTAGCTTCACTTGAGCCATCACAGTGATTGCCACTACAAGTTTATGTCATATCAAATGTGTGTAAATGTATGTAGCATACGTATGGGTGTACATTGTAGACTGTAGAGGCAGGTGTGACATTGTGAAGTCACATAATTATGGTATGTTTAACATAGATAAATATACATCCCTAGTTAACACATAACTAAATACACCCCTAGTTAACACATAACTAAATACACCTCTAGTTAACACATAACTAAAAATGCCCCTAGTTAGCACAATTTGTTTTGTCCAATTTCTAATCATAGTGAACGGGTATACATACATTATACTGCACATGTACGGTATGTTAGACATGAGATATGAACTTTGACTTCAAGGAATCTACATTGTAGTTATATGTAACATGTTCCCAAAATATTGGCATCTAAGTCATTCTGCTTCTACCTGTACATATAAATTGTTAGGGGGTTTGGCCATTTTTTATATAATGATGTATTTTTAGCAAGGAGATTATTTTTTGAGCAGGGACTGGTATTTTTATGGATTTGAAACAAGTCTCTGACTGCTCAAAAAATAATTTCCTTGCTAACAATACTTCATCATACATGTATAAAAAAATGGCCGCAAGGTGGCCATAATAAGAGAGGTGCCTCGTGTGCAGTTCGCTCAGAGCATGTCAACTGCTCACTGGTGATCAGCTTCCTTTTTTAAGGTTGCGGAGCTGGTGTAGTGGTAGCATGTTCTGTTCACTGTGCGAGGCGATTAGGTGCCGTAGTGGCCCGGGCTCAAACCCCAGTCAGTTCATGAATTTGAAACAAGTCTGTCTGCTCAAAAAATAATTTCCTTGATAAAAATGCATCATGTACATAATACAATGTATATCCACTGCATCTATACCTACATGTACATTCTCACCTAGATCTGCACGTATATCTATGCGTACACCTACACGTACACCTATACGTACATCCACATTTTCATCGGTAAAGGGACATTTCGAAAATGTCAGTTAGAAACAGGACATTCCGAAAACGTTTGTGTGTGGTCGGGGGTTGGTGTATGGTATGAACGTTTTCGGAACAGCTGTTTCTAACTGAAATTTTTCGGACAAATACATTTTCATCTACACTTACATCTACACCTACATGTAATCTACACCTACATGTACATCTACACCTACATGTAATCTACACCTACATGTACATATATATAATACAACATGTATAATGTATAACCTTCACCAACCTAAGAGCAGACATGTGCCAAGCAGACAAATACTCAAGTCAAGAGTCAAGTAAGAGTATATATTCCCAATTGTTAAAAAGTAATTTAGAGTCAACTCATCGGATGAAGCAAGTCAAAAGTAGAGTAAGAGTAAATAAACAGCCATTTTGAAAGGTAAAGTAAGAGTCAAGCAACTAGTGCCAAAATGCTAGAGTCAGAGTAGAGTCAAAAGTACAGCGGTATGTCAAAGAAAATACCAATGGGAATTTTGTATAACACAAATTTCTGATGTATACAAGTGTGACAACACACACTTAGTGTTAGATCCAATTTTCTGTCAGTTATAGTAGTTCTGAGGAACAAAGGCTACTTCAAATTTGCACTTGTTATAATGGTAGGTCTGTTTATCTATAAGCCTCTCAGCTTCTCTATGGTGGACAAGACTTATTACATAATTACACCAAACCAATAGAATTATCATTGATAGCTGAGAGATTAGAGTAAAGTAAGAGTCAGGCATCATGCTTTGTAGGAGAGTAGAAGTAAAAGTCAATTCCCAGCTTTCACACAATACAAAAGCACAAGTCAATTAAAAGTAATGAAAAGCTGTTGCTCGAGTTAACTTGAGTCGAGTAAAATGACTCGAGTGCCCATGTCTGCCTAAGAGACAGCCGAGAGTCTTCATTGTAGCACACATATTATGTTCTGCTCTATCATATAACATGCATATGTATATGTAGTTATCCCCATCATTTGGATTAGTATTAATAGTCAATTTAATCAATTTCTATTGTGTTTGCTTTATATAAATGTACAGTTTATCTACAGAGACTAATACGTGTAGAGGTTAATACATAGTATGTTGACTGGGTAAAACCTTATAATTATATGCTCAACAAGTACTATGTTTGTGCTGCCTTCATGTTGGCAAACGCATGGATTTGTTTTAAGCTTCAGAGAGATGCTGAGATTTTCTAGTATTTTTATTGCAGTGGGTGGTTTTCTTTTCTTACTTACATGCAAGATGAATCAGGCTGCCCGCTGCAACAGCTAGGCTATGACTAACCTATAGACTTGTAATATTATACCAAGAGGAATTATGCTACCTCGTTAATTTGTTCTATCAATTAATTCTGTACATTTTAATGTACAGCTACTTGCTCAGTGCCTCTATCTGTGTTCCTATACTGATGTGAATTATTAGCTGAATAAAAACATTGTGTGTATACCGGGGCAGTAACTGTCCATACTAAAGAAAGAGGGTGAGTGTAAGATGGTCAGTATTTGAATGAGTAAGTAGTTAGTTTAGTTCAGTATTTGAATGATAAATACATGTATCATTAGTGAGACCCAGGGCTGTAACAACTATTTTTGGCTGAGGGGGCAAAAAGCCGAAGCTAGAGTATCGGTCTGCCCAGGCTTATACTACATGTAAAATAGCTTAAAATGTTCTCGATCAAATTCTAGTCAAATATGCAGGATCACAGGCCGCTTATGCTGTCTTTCAAATGACCACAACTTTGTAGTCAATGTGTACAAAGTTCAATTTTTCACCAACATATATTTGTTTTTGAGCATATTTCTGGGGTAACAAATACCCATCTTGCCCCCTTGGTTGTTACAGCCCTGGTGAGACCTGCCCATACGCTTTTAGATGTAAAGCTATTATTAGTGAGTGAATTATATCATGATGTTGATTTATGAACAACTTGACCTCATGTTTTACTTGTAGTTAATGCTGTGCTAAAGCAGGATGCGTAGCTATATGCAGAGAGGATATGATTTTTATTTCCCTGAACTTATTGAGCCGTTACTTGACTCTAACAAGATTAAACTAAATCACTATTTGACTAAAAGCTAACGGCCTGGTGTTTAAATATATGTAACCAGAAGTGTGTAATTGTAAGATTCAACATGTTGTGTGATTAATGCTCCAGTATATTATGGTTGTGTGCTAGGTACCAGAGAAAGTACATTAGTACTGGCTAAAGTACAGTGTCTTCCAGACAGATGCTGACTATGCATATAGTATAGTGCTAGTAGCAGCCCAATTCCTAGGCGCTAGGGAAGACAAACATGTACTCATGTTCTAGCTGGTGTATGGTTTAACTACCAAAGAATGGACACAGATTCCAGCATGGGGAGTGGAGGGCAGTGTTTCCAACTAGCCTACTTGTAGGGAACATTATCTAGCTAGACCATACAAAGCATGGGCCGTCTACCAAAAGGTATAGACTCGCATTACCTGGCAGGAACCAATTATGTGAGTCCCAGTGACAGCCTTGAGAGACCCTAAAACTGACCTGGAACCCAACAAAGAAAGCTGTGGCGAACTGTGGCAGACTGTAGCGGACATGTACATGCTTAACATAGACTAGAATAAATACACGCCAGAAAGTACAGCTAATGATCTGGCTAATTAGTGAGAAACTGTCTTATCAACAAATTATTGACAGCTTATTCAGTGTTTCCCCACATCTTGGGGTAGGAAATGTCACAAAGATTTGAATTTTTAAACACCTGTTGGTTTCAGAAAATTAGGGAATCTAAAACAGTGTTGCAGTGTAGTCTCCTTTGAATGGATTGCATTTTCTTTTCCTAGTAATAATACATGTATTAGAGCACAATCTATGGCTCTGTGAATACTAGTGCTTCTTACCATACAGTATAAGACTTGAGGAGTTATCAACTTTTGCGGTAGAACAGTAGACACCTACTATAATTGTATAGCATACCATATAGTTACAGACACATTTTGTATGTCTTGCTGTATACATAGACATGTACACCTAAGCAGTATGTAGGCAAGGCCAAGCACACAAACAATTACACTACATGTACATAATTGTTACTTACTGCATGTATTATTAGGTTTGTTTGGTTAACAATAACTATGAATTCACTAATGGCTTTGACTACGCAAGCAGCTTACATCCCACCATTTAAGGCAACTACTAATCTGGCAGAGTGGGTATAAAGTATTATAAGTATTAGTATTGTAATGGTTTCTGTGATTTGGTGCGGTCGTCCTTGGACGACTATCGACCCAGAAATGAAGTGCCTATGAGTGGTAATAGGACTTCGCATTACATGAAAGATCGAGCGGTCTCAGTAGCCCAAATACTACCAAAGACGACCCATCTGATCTCAAGTCCGACCTTCAGACTATACAATGAAAGAGAGTAGTTCGACCTAGTAGGCGGTTCGCTAAGCAAATGACCTAGTAAAAGGAAGAGAAAGTCCCTGTATCAAGTATAGATGTGTCTTTATTGAAAGCCAAGTGTAGACTGAGACAATGAACAGTAAAACAGCGCCCTTTATATAGTATAAGGACTTCCGGCCGACGTGACGTCGGGAAAAGACGACGTGTGGTCGTCCGGAAGTTGCGCAACAAGATGGCCGCCGGAAGCCCGACGGCTGACCCAAAATAGGTCGGCTTCTACAAAAGTTGCTTATAATGGTCCAATTCATGTACAAAATGAATATCAATGGATTCTGAGAGGTCGGGCCTCTGTACATGGGTATAAAAGGCATTAAAAGACTTAGATATAATCATATAATCATATACAACAATATAAGAGTAAAGTACAAGCAGATATATACATGTATGCACACAATAATGAGTGTCAGGTGTAAGATACGACTGGGCGTACCATCACATAGCCCCCTCACACTAGGTCATGGGTGTCTCTAGTGTCAAGTTAAGAAGGGTACGGTACAATGTAGATTCTCTGGATACTATGTCCAAGTCTGCTTGTATGAGCTGGAGTTGCTGGGGGTGGCTTAGATGCTGATTGGCTAGTTCGCGAAGAGCTATTTCTCGAGCATAGAGAGGTTCCAGGTGCTGGCGTAGAGTATCCCCCACCTGTTGACGGCTGGCAAGGTAGTGAATCCGGGGCTTAAGTTCAGCAAGTTGTTGCATGAGCGACGGATCCGGAGATGCAGGACGTGTGGCATTCGGCTGAGTTAGTACAGGAGATGCAGGAGGTGGGAGCTGGACGGCAGGAGAGTCTGGAGAAGCTCGGAGTGGGTCCCTGACAGGCATGTGAGGAGAGCAGTGTGGCGAGACTTGTAGTGTTGGCCTAAACTGTAGTGGTTCGATTAGTAGAACCGGAGAAGCTGAACAAGAAGCTGCACATGAGACCGTGGGGGGAGAGCCTTCATAGAGAGTGCCTGGTTGAGCAGTAGGCATGCTCTTCCTTGGAGCAGGCCGGGTCTTCCAAGAGGGTAGACGTCCGCGTCGGCCAGGGGAGGTGACGCTCACAGCGGAGGTGCTGACACTGGGTCGCCAGGGAGAAGGTCCAGCGGGAGTGGTAGGCGACGAGGAAGAGGAGGAGGTAGCATCAGAAGGCTCTGAGTCGGGTGTCCGTTCTGGAGAGGGAGAAGGACTGTGCCGTCTCTTGGGAGGCCGCTTGCGGGCAGAGGAGGTGCTAGGCAGGTAGACCGGCTTGTTTGTTCCCGACTGTCCACCCATGGTAGGACGACATGGCAGAAATGGTGGGGGATCCTTTACGCCCCACCATTCCATGAGGGCCGCATAGCTGGGCCCATCTGTGAGGAAGAGACGTTTCCCACAGATACTGGATCTCCGACTGAAGTGATGGCCTAGTGCATCACGGCTAACAGAGCTGCGTCCACAACGACAGTAGAAGCGTGCAAAGTGTTGCCAAATGTGTATGTTTAGCCTCTTGAGGGTCCCGGAAAAGCCACACTTTGCACACTTAAGGTTAGGCTGACTCCGTCAGGCCAAGTCGTCTCGGGCCTGCTGGGTGAAGGTGCTAATCCACGGTTTAGTGGCTCCGGAATGCTGGGATGACTCTATGGGTAGCTTGTCAGTGAGTTTGTGCAGCTTAATTGTAGCTTGCTTCAGGGTAGAGGTGACAGGAGGTGGAGTAGGGGGAGGCGTGCCGTCTGGAGTGAGTGTCCGCCGTACAGGAGATGCGTCTACAATACACAATTCATTTGATGTGTATCCTCCGCCTTCTAACTCATGTTCTCTCCTGTGGAAATGTGCAGGGGAATCCTCCTCTGTCCCGACTGGTCTATGCCGAGTGGGGAGGGAGAGAGAATTCATGCCTGACAGTTCCACAGGCGTGGATTGTTCCTCTAATTCTGATTTGTTCCCTACTGGTAACACTGAGATTTGCTTACCTTCAGCTGTGAAGACAGGCTGATTGGAGTGATCCATGCTGGAAGGAGTAGCCGTCTCGTCTGCACGAGAATGAGAAAGGATACGAGTGCTGTTATTAGCTTCACCAGTGACACGAAGAGTGCTGAGGTTGCCACATGTAGGGATACATGTGCTTCGGTGAAGTGCTGGACGAGAAAGGACTACTCGTCTGTGAGCTGTCGTATTTATACTAGCCGAGGGATGAGCAATTGGCTCAATTGTAGGCAATGCCTCAGGCACATTTTCTTTGTTCGACTCGTCAAATAAGCGCGGGAACACGGCAATAGTTGCCTTCGATTGCTTCTTATCCGCTTTAGGGGACTTCGAGAGTTCGGCAATCTGTATTTTCGGCTGAAACTGTTCGGCAATGCTAGATTCCGTACAAGAACATTTCGCTCTGTGTACTTGAACTGCTGGCAGTATAGACTGTATCTCCGTCGTTGGGATTATGTCTTGAGGGTCGGCTACGCGACATTTCGCGTCCTCTGGATCAGGTCGGGCTGTTGAAACTTGAACATTCTTCGAGAGGTTCAGAGGTAGCTCTCCTGTTTGGGCCAGCACGGTTTGCTCCGTGTCGATCCTCAGGCCGCGGACTTTGACTGTAGTGTCTGGCAGTTCTACACACGATAAGTCGTCCGTCGGGGCATACTGAATTTTGGCGGGAATCAACCCCAAACCCCAGATCCTGTTGATCCTTTTGAGTTGAGGATAGGTCGGGGTTACCTTGTGAGGTCTGGTCCGACGGGGCGGGACATATGAGTCGTCCTTTCAGCCTTGGGGGGTGATCTGTGGTCACTTCGGATGTGTCCGGCTTTGAATGGAGTCGTTTCTTGCCTGATGTCGGCCTAGTGGGTATAGGTTCATCCACTGTGACGGGTGTAGGTGACGCCGTCGGCCTGGAGTGTGATGGGCTAGTTACCCGTGGGGTTTCCTGTTTGGAGTGGCTACTCTTGTCTTTAGGCTTAGTGGGTATAGGTTCTTCCACTAGGACGGGTTCTGATGTGTCCGTCGGCCTCTGTGGACGACCATTGTGGTTTGGTCCACTCTTCTTGGGTTTGGCCTTAGTAGGAATGGGTTCATCTACTAGGACGGGTTCTGATGTATCCGTCGGCCTTTGTGGACGACCAGTGTGGTGTGGTCCACCTTCTCCTTGCTGGGCTCCAGTAGGAATGGGTTCATCTACTAGGACGGGTTCTGGTGTGTCCGTCGGCCTCTGTGGACGACCATTGTGGTTTAGTCCACCTTCTCCTGGGTTGTTGTCTGCGTCGGCTACAGTAGGAATGGGGTCGTCTACTGGGACGGGTTCCGGTGTGACCGTTGGTCCGTCATCCGTGTCTTGACATTTCTGTAGAAGGGTATGTAGGGCTTTTCGTAGGAGGTCGGCGGGAAGCTCCTCTGGTGGTTTTGGAGGGCTGGCCTTGCCATCCTTGTTACTTAGGAAGGCTGTTCCGGTTTCCAGGGCTTCCTCCATATCATCGGGCTGTAACCATGTGTAGTACCAGCGTAGGCCGCGGTCGTGGACTGTGAGGCAGAACTTCTCTACAGCCCACTCTTCCAAAAATGCAGGGGGTGCTCCTTCAAAGGCTGTTGCCATCAGTCTACGGATGAGAGCTGCATAGTCTCCGAGTGACGTGTGGGCTGGCTGTTCCAGGGTGGACAGCTTCCCTCGGGCTTCTCTGGCAGATAGTCCATACTGTTCCCTCAGTCGGGAAAATATCTCTCCGACTGATCGGGGTCGGCCGCATTCTTGTGCGGGCCCGTGTAGGGCGGCTCTAAGCCGTATGAGGCGTGCTCTGTCATTCCAGTTGCAACGCTCTGCCATAGCGGTGAAGTCTTCTAGGAAGAGTTCTACGTCCTCTTGTCCGTTGTAGCTGAGTGTTTTGAGGTCCTGCTCGGCTTGGTACATTACCTGCTGAAGCAGGTTCCTTATTCGGTCCATGTCGGTAGGGTGTCGGGTAGTGAGTAAAACTGCTTTGGTTTGTTAGGCCGTGTCGGCCTAGTCGACGTACTGAGTACCATCAATCTGTTCTGGATCCGAGGTCGGTCTTTGATTGAAGATCCGGCGTAGGTCGGGCTACATCCAGCGGAACCACGAGAATTATGGGTGCACTTTAGCGTTTGTCACCTTCTCGTATCCAAGGTTCCCGGGTCCGAGTCCTTAATCGCCGTAGAAGTATTGAAGAATGAGGTCGGTCGGGTTACCCGAGGCCGAGGTCACCTTCCTTCGCTTCGTATCGTAAGAGTACGACCTTAGAATCCCACCGCTGCCACCAATGTAATGGTTTCTGTGATTTGGTGCGGTCGTCCTTGGACGACTATCGACCCAGAAATGAAGTGCCTATGAGTGGTAATAGGACTTCGCATTACATGAAAGATCGAGCGGTCTCAGTAGCCCAAATACTACCAAAGACGACCCATCTGATCTCAAGTCCGACCTTCAGACTATACAATGAAAGAGAGTAGTTCGACCTAGTAGGCGGTTCGCTAAGCGAATGACCTAGTAAAAGGAAGAGAAAGTCCCTGTATCAAGTATAGATGTGTCTTTATTGAAAGCCAAGTGTAGACTGAGACAATGAACAGTAAAACAGCGCCCTTTATATAGTATAAGGACTTCCGGCCGACGTGACGTCGGGAAAAGACGACGTGTGGTCGTCCGAAAGTTGCGCAACAAGATGGCCGCCGGAAGCCCGACGGCCGACCCAAAATAGGTCGGGTTCTACAAAAGTTGCTTATAATGGTCCAATTCATGTACAAAATGAATATCAATGGATTCTGAGAGGTCGGGCCTCTGTACATGGGTATAAAAGGCATTAAAAGACTTAGATATAATCATATAATCATATACAACAATATAAGAGTAAAGTACAAGCAGATATATACATGTATGCACACAATAATGAGACTCAGGTGTAAGATACGACTGGGCGTACCATCACAGTATATTATTGTAAAAGCTTGAGGTGTGAGGGTAGCGCACCGCCTCGTGCTTCACATACGCTGAGTTATAAATGAGCCTAAGCCTGAACTAGCCACGTTGTATTTGTACTTTGTACTTGTGCTTTATAAAGACCAGCAGGTCTGACTGAGCTATCTGTATTTACTTGTACATACATGTAAGTGTGGCTTAGCTGGATACTTGTACATACATGTAGGTGTGGCTTAGCTGAATACTTGTACATACATGTAGGTGTGGCTTAGCTGAATACTTGTACATACATGTAGGTGTGGCTTAGCTGAATACTTTAGTTGCTCTGGTTTCAGGCCCTTATACACATACGGTGTAGGTCGGACAGAGAATTGTGACATAGACATTATAATGATGCTTAGTTATAAAAGTACAAGACAAGTCGACCCTCTGCCTCACATAAAAATACAAATGGATACCAAATCGGCTAATACTGAGGCACAGAGTTACATGTACATGTACATGTAAAAATACATGTACATGAATCATGCAGTTATTTGATTGTCTGAAATCTCCATTTTATTACCAGTGTATTATAATCTGATACATAAGTGCTGCCGTGGACTTATTGGAGAAGAACCTGAGCGGCTTTCTGAATATCAGCTTTCTCTACAAAAGAGTTTCCAAACAGAAATGGTGGCTACGACCAACGACTAGACTATACCACTGTATATTGACGAGTTGGCCAACTCAATTTACATTCACTTGTAGGCAAAATAGTACAAAGTCCCTTCAGGATTAGGGAGTGTAATCACGTAGTCAATGCACATGTGTACTTACATTGTATATTGATAAAATGTAGTTTAATGTCATAGAGAAGACAATTTCCCTTGCGGAAATCCCATTGACGACTAGACTATGTCAATTTTTTTGGCAAACTGCAGCAGAATATGTGCATTCTGGATACTGAGTCTATTGACTGAGTTACTAGACTCACGAGTAAATCGAGGAACCTACGGTCATAATTTTAGGGTCAACGGCTATCCTAAGAACTGTATTAAGACATAATAATATGGCATGGTTGCTGGAATAAAAACTGTGCCAACGGGCTTGGAATAATGATGGGTCCGTTGATGGGAGAAGTCTTAGTACGCCAATGTGGCTACAGTTCATCCATGATTACAATGAGCGGACTGCAGATCCTTATGGTAAAGATTACTCCATAAAAACATTGTACAAAGAATAAGCAGATATACAAGTAAAATGATAGAACGGAATGTGTGTAGCCATATAGTACATATCCTGCCATACGATTGAATGGGATGTGTGTAACCATGTAGTACATATCTTGCCATGCGATAGAGCGAGATGTGTGTAACCATGTAGTACACATCCTGCCATACGATTGAATGGGATGTGTGTAACCATGTAGTGCATATCTGTCATATTGTGATGGTACAGGACATTTGTATACGACTCCAGTTACCGGAATAACCCTGCAGCACCCTAAGTGCCTAGTAGTTGTCACAGCGCTACTCAGCTAACACTTATACTCTCATAACTAACTGTTCGTATGCTTATACTCAACTGCATTGCATGTCTAAACCATTCATTTATTGTCTATATACGTGTATCTATGTGTTTATACTCACTCTACTCAACTACATACTGATGTATATACTTGTATGGTAATTACTAAGTCTTTTAGTGCCTTTTATACCCATGTACAGAGGCCCGACCTCTCAGAATTACTTGATATTCATTTTGTACATGAATTAGATCATTATAAGCAACTTTTGTAAAACCCGACCCATTTTGGGTCGGCCGTCGGGCTTCCGGCGGCCATGTTGTTGCGCAATTTCCGGACGACCCTATGTCGTCTTTTCCTGACACTACGTCGGGTGGAAGTCCTTATACTATATAAAGGGCGTTGTTTCACTGTTCATTGTCTCAGTCTTCACTTGGCTTTCAATAAAGACACATCTATACTTGATACAGAGACTTTCACTTCCTTTTGTCAGGTCATTCGCTTAGCAAGCCGCCTACTAGGTCGGATCACTCTCTTTCAACGTATAGTCTGAAGGTCAGACTTGGGACCAGGTGGGTCGTCTCTGGTAGTTATTGGGCTACTGAGACCGCTCGATCTTTCATGTAATGAGAAGGCCTAGCACCACTCATAGGCACTTCAGTTTTGGGTCGGTAGTCGTCCAAGGACGACCGCACGAAATACCAGAAACCATTACAATATGATAGAACGGGATGTGTGTAGCCATGTAGTACATATCCTGTCATACGATAGAACTGGATGTGTGTAACCATGTAGTACATATCCTGTCATACGATAGAACGGGATGTGTGTAGCCATGTAGTACATATCCTGTCATACGGTAGAACTGGATGTGTGTAACCATGTAGTACATATCTTGCCATGCGATAGAGCGGGATGTGCAGGGGAGGCTATAGGCACCCACGCCACCATCCTAGGCGTGTGTTCAATCAAGCATGCAATACTAGCTGTGCTCTGTAAACTATCAATACTATGCATATCTAGGCTTCAATTCATTTTCTATTTACTAGCTCAGGCAGTACAGTCATTTTATAGTGCTGTAATAGTCATGTTATGTGTGTAGACTGTACCCATGCATGTTCATGTTCCACACTTACATGTATCTTGTATTAACTCCCTCAGACGCGTGAAATTCATGACTTCTTGAAAATAGGCTGGTGTTGAAGTATTTCCTATATCCGCCCCTGGGGATGTGTGTAGCCATGTAGTACATATCCTGTCATACGATTGAACAAGATGTGTGTAACCATGTCAAAGAGAGTAAAAGGAAAGAGGGATCACTCAATGATAATACTCTGTCTCACAAAATACGCCCAATTTGGCGGTACCGACGTTCCGCGAACAGCTTTCTCGCCATTTGCCTACTGATATTTTGGATAGCTGGTCGACTGTATTCAAAACTTAACGATTGTTATATTTAAGACCCCGTATTGAAATCTCGTTAG
Source organism: Bugulina stolonifera (assembly GCA_935421135.1). Taxonomy (NCBI): domain Eukaryota; kingdom Metazoa; phylum Bryozoa; class Gymnolaemata; order Cheilostomatida; family Bugulidae; genus Bugulina; species Bugulina stolonifera. Next base: position 1,853,626 of record OW285190.1, on the reverse strand, counting down.
TGGAAATAGAGAGTTTATACGAGCCCGTTGTAAAGAAGCGCTTATTATTGGTCCGCGGAACGCCAATCATAATCACTGATTTGCATACAAGGTATGACAACTCCTTGCTTAATCCGTACCGCGTTCGGAGGCGGGAGGGAGACAGTTTTTGGCCGGAGTGAAACCTCTTTCCTTTTACGCTCTTTGCATGTAGTACATATCCTGTCATACGATAGAATGGGATGTGTGTAACCAAGTAGTACATATCTTGCCATGCGATAGAACGGGATGTGTGTAGCCATGTAGTACATATCCTGTCATATGATAGAACGGGATGTGTGTAGCCATGTAGTACATATCCTGTTATACCATGTTCTTATTTCGTACAGAGTAGGGAATCCAGCAGTAAGTTTACTTTTGTTTAGGTTGCTACGACGATCATCTATCTAGTTGTCATGAAAGCAAACAGTTGGCCAATTGCACCAAAACATGATGGAATTAAAGAAGAAGGCCGCATTATAACAAATACAGATGCAGCTGAAACACGGATATCAGAAAAACTGTATAAGCTCTTCAATAAATCAGTAGATGCAGGAATGGAATCTCATTTGATACAACAGACAGACTGATGACTAGCTTCCTGGTGAAGTTGAATAATGAGTCGGTAGGTTTGAGACTGACGCGTTACGTCTAGCGGCAAGTTAGCAAATGCAGACGGTGTTATCTAATGGACTGATTGAATAACCAATTAACTGCTGTCCACTGAATATAGAGACCATGTGTAAGTTTGATTCTCATTCATGTAGAGCTTACAAAACAATGAAATGAAATGATACTGCTTAGTGCACCACAATGTAATGAACATGAATAGATATCCATATTGGAGTAACTGGACAAGGCAGTTTTTATTTCAGCTATTTCCTCTACTATAGTAGTTGAGTAGTATAACTGCCATCTATCAACTACTGTGATATATTATTGATATTGTTGTGGCCTGTCAGAAGCTCTACTATTAATACTCAGGGCTAAATACCTCTCACTACTTAAAATTACAACTAGGGACCATTGGCCTGACCCTACTCAGTGCATATTACACATTTAAATACTAAATATTACTTTTGTAATCCCACATACATGTAATATACATGTAATCTTGCATACCTATTCTGTGTATATGAATGAGTATTATATTTACCATTGTATTATATTATTATACATGTACATGTACATGTAAATACCAAGCTTGGTATAATCTTATAATCTACCTCTATGCCAGATGTAACTTGGCTGATATTTGTAGACTTTCTGTCCCGACTGACGTTCTTTCATTTTTTCAGTATTCTCAGATTGTATACGATTTTCCCTACCACTTACTATTCTGTATGGACTTTTTACTATCTGAATTAGACTTGACCTCTGCGCTGGGATGGAGTCACATTTGTATAGAAGGAGCTCTACCTTCTCATTTTCCAGTAGCTAGTGGAACTCCAATAAAGTAACATCTCCTACTCCATGTGCAGCCTGTTATGTTGTTTAGTGCTCACACACATAAAAACCAGCTTTCTCTGCTGCAGTCGGGTTCCCAATCTTGTCTCTCAAGGCTCCTCACACTGCAATCTAGAATCCCCACCCCACCACTCCCACCACCCCCACCACTTCCACCACTCCCACCACCCCCACCACTCCCACCACTCCCACCACTCCCACCACCTCACCACCCCCACCACCTCACCACCCCCACCACTCCCACCACCCCCACCACCCCCACCACCCCCACCATTCCCACCACTCCCACCACTCCCACCACTCCCAAGCCCTCATACGCTACTACTCATGGTGATGAGGGTCATTAACCTACAGTAGTCAACCCATACACTCCCCCCCCCCTAGGTTTAATGTGCTATCGTATCTTACAAAGAAGCTAGCACGGGGCACCACTTTTTATCATACTTGCTAATGCCAGGACCTACTCTCCTACCCTAGGTTACCTAAGGCCTAGTGATACTGTAATGTTCTGGGCACAAAAGTACGATGATATGGGTGTGGGAAGAGCCTAGGAGTGGTCTACTAGACTGTTTCCTAATTACATATAGAGTGAAAAGTACTTGTATGGTACTTAATGTTTAGAATAAATCTTTAGAAAGAGTATGTTCTATCCTAGTAGACAGTTCGGGCTTCAAGGTCCAATGGAACCGAGATCTGAAACTAACTTAGCTATGAAAGAAGACTCTGTGTAGTTCTGTAAATAAATGTGTCTTTACTAAAGTGCAAGCATCAACTGATTCACAATAAAAAAGCACACACTTTATGTACTATTGCATTTCCGGTAAAAGCTTCCGGTAAAAGGACGACATAGTATCGTCCAGAAATTGCGCAAAAAATGCTTATAATTATTGTAAATAACATAATAGATTGATTGTAACTAACTCTGAGACCTGGGTCTTATATTATCAGGTACAAACGTAGGCTGTGCATAGAATATAAAGTGATTTACAACCAGTAATCCAGGAATTGCATAATATACATGTAAGTAAGTAAGTAGTTATACACAAGTATGAGTACATGTACACCTACACACAACAGAGTAGTACAAGAGTAATTATGCGAGTGAAAGTTGAGGGAGACAACTATCAGGCACTAGTGCGCACTAAATGTCAGACCGGAGGAGACTGAGGCTATATTAAAATGTCCGCCTCACCACAATAGCAGTTTGCTTGGTTGTCATGCATCTGAACTGGTACCTCTCTCAGGTATATGTCATGAAGGCTACGCCCAGCTAACTAGCCAGATACACTCAGTGCTTGTGCTATTGCACCATAGTCCTCAACCTTTCCTCTTACATGTATGTCTTATTTATCTTTCAGTATTATTTTATGAGCTGAAATAAAATTAAACTAAACAATATGAATCTGCATCATGTTTGGTGTTATCCCTTTTTGTGTTAGAAGTAAAGAGAGAGGACAACTTAGGTTCTGAAGAGATGTAATGTACTTGTACTAGTACTACATATGTAAGTTACATTACTTCAAATAAATAATTACAATAAATATCTAGTCAGGCTATAGCCACTGGCTACAGGTACATGTATATAGTGGTTACTATAAGAGCGCAATGTACTTGATAGGTACACTCTTTACTATCCTTATTCATACTACATTAGTTTATGAACAAGGAAGCCCAGAGAGAGAAGGCAACTTCTCAATATTCAATTTACTATTGTTGTTGCAAAACACAATTTATACTACTCTAAATATGGTCCCCAACTGTACATAAGATTTGCTGTTATTAAGGAAGAGTAGCCCACCGTACAGTTCTGTTTTTACCAGTTACATGTACAACACTCAAGAGAAGTTTGTTCATGAACTTTCCAATTATTAGTGGATGATTAATGATTGTACAGCCAATAGAATAGCAATCTCATCATATCCAATAGGAAGAGAACACACATGGTTTCATATGGTGACTGAATATATTGCTGAAAAGGTAAGTATAAATAAATATGAACATAAAAATTTATTTTACAAAATTAATCACAGTGTATATCATGAGTCTTGCTCATCGGTCCTGCGATTTGAATGAAGGATATTTCAACTGTTCTAGGACGTGTTTATACTTCTCAAGTTCAACTCTTAGTTTCCAGTTTTCTCTGTAAATCTTGTAGAGTTCTCCGTTGTCATGGCAACCAATGGGCCACGGATAGTCACAGTGTGCCACGTCTTTCTTTATAATCTCAAATGTGTCCTCTAGAATAGTGTTTTTCAAAGTACTATAGCTGTCAAACGGTGAGGGTTGCCTCAGTATCCTGCCAAAAGTCATGCAAAGTATGACAGATAAATCTAAGGCTACAGTAGCTCCACCTAAATCCATCCACCAATGCGCTAACCCATGTAACCATGGTAACACAATCTAACGCACAGTCTTACAATATCAGGTTGAAAGAAATCCAAATGATTGCACTGCAATGTGCTGAGCTGATTACTAGACAGACATGTATATGTATGCTTCAGATACTTGCAATCAATCGTACCGTCTAATACCTGTGTGTATATAAAACAGGTGCCATACATGTTTATCCAGCAAACTCACAGAATGCACACACGCCTTACAAACCCACAGTGCTACCCACGGTGCCATAAGCAACAATGCACCAGGAGAAAAGGGTGACAACTCCAAAATCTTGGTATATGACAGTCTAGAGGGAGCAATTGCCATTTCTCCATACTGTCCCCTTTCACCCCACCCCCCCCCCAATGAAGTATAACAACGGGCATCCTCACCTCGTTCTCATCTCTTTCTCTAGCGGAGCTCTCTCCTCCTTTTTAGTAGTCGGGCTGCATCTCACTTTCAGAATCTCTTTAATCATTGGCTGCAGAGCATCTATTTCCTGTAGTGCTTGATATGACTTTCTGTTAGCCTTAGACATCAGCTCATCAGCAACCTTAGCCAAGGGGAGCTCAGATGCCGCCCCTATTAATGGAATATACCACTGGTAATACATTGTACTGTTAAGTATTGTATTAGCCTGTAATCACCGCGATAACTAAATGTGTACTAATTATATAGTATACGACATGCATATGTACACAGAACGCACATTACAAATGTGGATAAACACTTTTGGTTGTTATCTTCCCATGACAACTATATAGTTTCCACAATCAACTATGTAAAATGACATAGCGCCGTAACACAACCACTCAAATGTCTGCTAATCCACCGCCATCTTGTCAGTGAGAAGTATTGCAATAGACTATAATGACTGCTACCTCTTTCTTCCTCGAACAGCTTCCTTTCCCGAAGAAGTTTGTCTTTTTCCCTCCGGAGAGAAGAAGCTTCTCCATCTAACTGGGCCTCTTTCTTGTCTAAATACTGCTTATATAATGCTACAATCCAATGTGTGTATCATTAGAACAAGTATACAGCTACAGTTCACTACAAACAGTATTATATGTAATAGGAACACAAGACAGTCAATATAACCAAGAGTTCAACTACTAGATGTGTTACAAAATGTAACAATTCACTCACTGCAAAGTCTCGTGTATAAAACACAGCCATATAGTAGAGAGGCCATTGTCATGGTTAAGGTGGTTGCCTTGCCAGTACACCAAATGATGTGGTTATTAAGCAGATCCTAAGGCTAACTCATAATTGTGAGTTGAATAAACTGCCTTGTGTTACATACTTACCAGTGGCCACCATGCTAAACAGTGGGACTGCAAGACGAAAGGCAAAGTCCTTGACATCTGTCCACTCTCTGTTGGCGAGGTAGACCTGATTGACAAAGCTGCAGATAGTGCTGGTAATCGCGTTACTCGACGGATCTGTGGAAGGATCTCTGTTCAGATCATTGGGTTGGTTATCTGGGGGAATGTTCATACTAAAACATGACAGGAAATGACATGGGTTAATGCTTACCCGCATGGAAACAGTCTCAGCCCACCGGTTACTCAGTTGTAAGTTAAAGTACTAGTCCAATAAAGGGGAACATAGTTAAAAAATAGACACTGTTGAAGTAGTACGTTCAGTTGTGAAAACTACTACATAAACATCTGGAGAGTAAAATTTCATGGAATTTGAAATACTCCAGTCACAGAGCTAGATCTTTATGTACATCTACATCTTGACTGTCAGTAGAATTTGTACATTAGAGTATTATCAACAAGCAGTCTGATATTAAAATGTATTACCAATTCTACAATGTCAATAATATAGATAAGAAAGTGAGGTGCACCCAAAACGCTCCCATGAGAAACACACGGTGTCAGGTGCTATTTCCTGCTATAATTTATACAGTAGTGTGTCGAATGCAGAGTAAGATACTAGACTGAAATAGTGTAGACTGAATGAGAAATGAGCAGCAAGGGGGCAAAATTAGACTGTAAATATAGATACATGTATATAGCCTAAAGTGACAAGGGTGGACAATGTTATAGAGGTGTAGGCCTACATATACGTGTAGATACATGTACATAAACAACCGGAAAACGAGAAAGTGACAACAAAACAGGAAACCAAATAAAAACAATAAACACTTAAAAACATTAAAACTAAACCTACAACAGTATGCAGCGTGTAGAGCGTAGATGGATGTATGCTACCAAGTAACCCATTATTAATGCGTACTAAGGAGCAAGGATGTACATGTATCTCATTGTAGATCATGAAATATAGTCTACACGTTTTACAGAATAGAGTCGTTAGACTTACCTATAATATGAATTGGGGCGGGATAAACCTATCAGTGAGATCTGAGAAGAGAATAAAATTGAGTCATTAGAATCTATTTATTACATAGCATACTCACTAATTAACTTCAACATCCCAAACTTGACGAGTTAATGAACTGTATGACATCTAATGATTTAAATGTTTGAAAGCCTTCTAAATCTTTTAACTCTCTCTACTCTAGAACTAACACCTAACTGCAGAGTTTTCTGATTAGAACATCTTAGAAACTAAGAACAGGGAACTAGTTGTGGAACAATAAAACATACTGATGAACCGAAGGTCCCAACTTTCCTCTAATTGGAGGTATCAAGACTCGACAGACAGACAGACAGAGACAGACAGAGACAGACAGAGACAGACAGAGACAGACAGAGACAGACAGAGACAGACAGAGACAGACAGAGACAGACAGAGACAGACAGAGACAGACAGAGACAGACAGAGACAGACAGATACACTGTGAACATCCTAGATTATGAAAACAGAATCTACACCACACAGCTTACAAACATTGGAGAACTGAGTGCTGACAAAAGGGCCTACAGACAGCGTACCACCACTACAGACTGCATACAGCTGGTAAGTCCTAAGTACTTCGATTCTAATTAAAGAGTATAACAGAAAACCCCAAACCCAAAAATTCCATTATAACAACAATGCATACTATAATGTGTTATGTCCCGTGTAACATTTGCCTAACAAAAGAGAGTAACTCCTAATACTATCTCGTATAATTCACTAAAATGCATGTACTTGACTGCTAGTCGTGTAACCTTATATTATATGGTATTGACATTGGTGTGTCTGTCTGTACTCTGTGCTGTCTTTAATGTCATGGTAACTACACTTATGTACCATGTTTGTTATTTGCAAACTTTTTACTGTACTTCCTATGTATTAATGTAATCCTGAGCCTTTTGTACCAACTGTAACTCGGGCCCCTTTTGGTCCAAGACCGACCTGAAGGTACTGGTTAACCTTCTGACCTCGGACCGGAACCAACTTTCATATACTGTATAAGAAGTACAATTTTGGATTCTTACTTCAGTTGTCTGTAGGCTGTTGTTCAATACAGTTATCTTACTGAGCAGAACTTATACAGCCTCTGCTGTTTACTGCTAACAGTAGGGTATCAGACACTCTCCTCTGGCCTTGGGTCTTTCCAAGTACAGTCTTAGTACTAGTACTACGACCTAGCAGTCCAACCTCTCCCAACAGCTGTTAAAAGTAGGTCCGACCAGAGCTGGGTCCTAGTCAAAGATTTGACTTTACTTGCCAAGTCAAGTCGGCTTGACTCGGACTTGCCAACTTGCTGACTTGACATCAACTTGCACATCAATGTGACTTGACTAGACTTGGACACCTGAATGACTTGTGACTTTACAGTGTATAGCCAACATGGAAAAAAGGTCTCAATTGTCTACCTAGATATCATCTTTACTTCATCAGTGCTACTAGTAGCACCCAGAATATATCAAGGCTAGCTATGAGGATACACAACGTACATATCTAGGCTGTATGTACGTGAGACTACACAATGCATAGTCAAAAGTACAAACACTAAAAGAAAAAAGTGACGTTTGGAAAAGTGTTAAATTTTTTGAAGCTGTCTCTTATACTTGACTTGCATTTCTACTTGACTTGACTTCTGACTTGCATGACGGCTGACTTGACTTGAGGCAGCACTGATTTGACTTCTACTTGACTTGCCTCCAAAATTTTAGAAATGACTTGACTTGTTGACTTGCAGTTCGACTTGGACCCAGCTTTGAGTTCGACTCTTGCTAGTTCAATCTAGTTATAGGAGCTGACTCGGGGATCTCTCCTAGTCACCCCACTCTCTCGTCATGTTTATAGTGTGCCGGTTAAACCTGCTCGCTCTCTCTAGCTCCCATGCTTAGTTCCGACTCCCACCTCAATGCACTCTTGCCTTGATGTTGTACGGCTACATGTCAGCTGCCCAGCTGGACATAACAAATGCATCACAGATGCGCATGTGATTTTAAAGTATAATAAAGTATCCTGACTTCTACATTGGACAAATATATTAATTTATTTAATAAATTATATTTTTAATATTATAAAATAATTATTACATTTACATTACATTATTGTTTACATGTGTATTTACATATTTACCTCAGAATTTACCTCAGATGAGGTAGGACTCCGCCAGCAATTTCATGTAAATATATAAGGGAGCCTCTAGTTTTAACTATTTTTGGACTAGGGGGTCTGCAATATTTACAGTATATCACTGTTTAGGATTGGAAGTTGGTTTCTCATCTTATCTCACGAATTGTTCGTGGCAGGAAACTAGAGTGGTAAATGCATTTTTTGGGTGATATTGAGGTTGGCTCTCCTCTGGCAGCTGCTCTAGTGGTCATTGTTACCATCTCTCTGTCACCCACAATATCATCATATGCTCTGGATAGAGTGGAATGTTGTTCTTCATTCTGAAGAATCCTGGTCAGTAGACACAGGCGATAGTTTTTCTTCTATTTTCCAGGGTCCGGATCTCTAACTGATCTCTCGCCTCTGATACACTGTCAGTACGCCCCCTTAGGTGTGCTATAAACCGTATGGCACTGTTCTGGATGAGTTCTATATCATAGGTCTTGTTCTTAGTTGAAGGGTCCCATACTACATCTGCATACTCAAGTATAGGTCTGCATATACTTGTGTAAGCCAGTAGCCTGGCCTCTTTTGGAGCATGGTACATTAAATGTTTGATTCCTCCAAGTATTTTACGAGACTTTGTGCATTTCTCATGTATGTGCTGATTAAACTTAAGATCTGATTGAATTATTACTCCTAGGTATTTGACGGTTTCTGTCCATTCAAGACATGCAGTGCCTAGTTTGTATTGAGGTATGGGTGTTACTCTTCCAAAGTTTATAGCTAGGCATTTCTTTTCATTGAATGGCATTTTCCATTTTGTAGACCACTCGTGTACAGTGTTGATGTTATTTTGGAAAATTTTTGCGTCCTTATTTGTATTTACAGTTTGGTAAAGAAGAGTGTCATCAGCATAAAGGCTAGCTTTACATGACAGCAGGTCTGGAAGGTTATTAATATAGCACAAAAACAAAGTCGGTCCAAGTACGGAACCCTGTGGCACTCCTGAGGTTACTGCGCACTTTTGTGAGCTAGCTTCTTTGAGCACAACGGATTGCTGTCTGTCAGAGAGAAAATCATGTATCCAGTTTAAAAGGTATCCATTTATCCCTGGTATCTGTTTTAGTTTTTGAAGTAACATTAAATGTGGTACTTTGTCGAAAGCTTTTTTGAAATCCATTACTATGGCGTGTGTAGTGTGACCTTCATTTGCTGCCTTTGCCAGGTCATGATAGGTAGCACACAATTGTGTCTGGCATGACAGCCCTCTTCTGAAACCATGTTGTCGATGATGAAGTACACTGTCTAATACTTCATTCAGATGGTGCAGCACAATGTGTTCCATCATTTTGCATGGAATACTTGTTAAAGATATGGGTCTGAAGTTGTTTGGGGACTCAGTGTCACCGCCTTTGTGCATTGGTGTTACATTTGCTGATTTCCATTGTTTAGGCAGCCTACCAGTATCCAAAAAACTTTTGTAGATTATTGTCAGACATTTTGCAGTACCCTCCAGGTCAATGAGCATGTCAGGTTTTCTCAGACCATCTGGCCCAGGTGATTTTCCATTCGGTAACTCACGGATCAGTTTGGCGACACCCTCTATTGATACATCAATGGAATTTTGTACATCAATTTCAACCCTGGAAAAGTCTCCTGCCATGTAACCTACCTGGAACTGGCTCTGGAAGAAAGTGTTAAGCAACCCAGCACATTGTTCAGGATCCCCTGTCAGATTATCTTCCTTGTCTCTTAAAACTACTTGCACTGGTTTTTTGTTTCTATCAGCCCTGAGTAGCTTAAAGAAAGGTTTTGAATTTCCTCTTTTCAGTGGGCGATATATTCTGTCTGTATAAAAGGTTTTGCGAATCTCCTCTAGTTCCTTCTTGCCATTTCTCCTTAGTTGTCTATACTGTTCACGATCAAAATCATCAAAGCTGAGTTTCAACTTCTTTTGCGATTTTCTAATTCTTTCTCTTATTTTTACAGCTCTTTTATTGAACCACTCTGGAACAGAAGGGTGCCTTTGTTTCACTTGCTTCGTTGGAACGTGTTGATCTATGCCTCGCTTCAGGTTTTTGGTAAAGAGCTGCCACATTTCTTCTGGGTCATTCATTTCTGCTAAAGCATCTAAAGTCCTTTGCATATCCTCCTGGAACGCTTTTTTGTCGGCTTTCCTGTACAACTTGAGGGTACGTGGTTGGTTTGAGACATTTATGGTGGGGTTCCGAAGATAAGTGATAATTAATGAATGATCACTAAGGCCTGGGGTTATGATTTCAGTATCATATATGATATAGGACTATGTAGTATGTATAGGTCTATAATCTAATATAAATATTAATGGTATTATTATATATTATGTTATATAACTTTATTTATTGTGCAATATGAATATAGTACAGTGGAGTGTACATATTAATTATCGCATTTATATTAATATTATAATTATTCGATATTTATATTTATATTAAAATAATAAATAAATATCAAAATAATTATAATATTGAATGTTTGTTTGAACGTCTGTGTGCGCTCTTAGTAATAAAACAGAATTCACTCCAACACGCTTAATTCCTTGCTAGCATACTATAAAATAAACAAGGAAATTAATACTAATAAAATTAAATGTATTTTTTTAAATATTTTAGAAAATTAACAGATGCATAGGAAATTCTTTGGAAAGATAATGATACGCATGCTACGCTTTCAAGAGTGTCAGCTAAGCTTCAATCAGTCAATGGTGTTGAGTGTAAGAAATGGGTAGCCAATGAGCAATCGGGTATTATCAGATTAACTGAAGAGACGTTCAAATAAGATCATTTCACATTTGGTTCCGGTATGACCAATCAATTGTAACTTTTCTTATTTTTATGTACCTTGTCTTCATAAGAAGTGTCTCTTGAATTCTTGTTGGAGGATGAGTTCATTTTAAAAGCTTTATTTGATAACTTTGCATTTTCAACTAACTGAAGTTGTATCGAAATTTATCTGTGATGTATGTAGTATGTTTATTGTTTAAACCACTACTGTCGCAACATTCAATATTTGCAAATAATCTTGTTCATCCTTTTTCAGTAAGATTGTTGTGTTGTCTGTGTTTGGTAACCTAGCAGCTGCCAAGGAAACCTTATTTTAATATTGGCCTGCTTTCACTTTCAATCAGCATATGTTGGGAATCTTGGAAGCACTCAAGCAGTTCATATAAAACTGTGCTACAGAGATTGCCATAGGCTAGGGCCTGCAACTCATTGCATTGACTCTAACTTACTTGCTCATCGCTGTGCACAAGAGTTACTTATAGAATGACAGTTAGTGTTGTAGCTCACCTATGTAAAAAAAGTTACAAGTATAGACTTAGGACAGGCATAGCCATAGGAACTTAACAGGGCTCAATGCTAACTGGAGGCCATAATAGCCGATATACAAATGGTTTTATCTTGGCTGCCACTAGGTTTACGAAGACAAACAACACATCAATCTTCATGGAATAAGATGAACAACATTCTTTGCAAATATTGAATGGGGAGACAGTAGTGGTTTAAGCAAGGTGTTTATTTTTGAGCAGTCAGAGACTTGTTTAAAGTCCATGAAAATACTAGTCTCTGACTGGGGTTTGAACTTAGGCCTCTACGGTACCTAATTGCCTAGCACAATGAACATAAAATGCTACCACTACACCAGCTCAGCAACGGTTTTTTCGATCATATATCATCTTGTAACTCTCTCTTGCCTATGTTATGGCCATCATTGTCTTCATTCTAACTGGTCCATTCTGGCGTCCACTATTTTATATGCTGCAATATTCGTAATGCTGTTAGTTCTTTATTGGGTACAATGTCAATATCATAACATTATATACTCGTACTTACCTGAGTACCAGGCTTCACCTATTTGTTAGAGGGTATATGAACCAGGCTTCACCTATTTTGTAGAGGGTGTATGAACCAGGCTTCACCTATTTTGTAAAGAGTGTATAAACCAGGCTTCACCTATTTTGTAGAGGGTGTCTAAAGTGGCACATAGATGAATCAGTGCTGCAGCAGTGAAAGTATATTGGATGATGATGAACCACATTCAGTGTATATGTTAATAGTACAGAGAATGATGGAATCTATACAACTATTATACTTGTACACTATTGGTTAGTTACTTGTGCCAACTATTAATACTTGTACTCCTGATGAAGCCAGTACATAGTGACATAGGTACCAGTACATAGTGACATAGGTACCAGTACATAGTGACATAGGTGCCAGTACATAGTGACATAGGTACCAGTACATAGTGACATAGGTACCAGTACATAGTGACATAGGTACCAGTACATAGTGACATAGGTACCAGTACATAGTGACATAGGCACCAGTTCATAGTGGCATAGGCACCAGTACATAGTGACATAGGTACCAGTACATAGTGACATAGGTACCAGTACATAGTGACATGGTACCAGTACATAATGACATGGGTACCAGTACATAGTGACATGGGTACCAGTACATAGTGACATGGGTACCAGTACATAGTGACATGGGTACCAGTACATAGTGACATAGGTACCAGTACATAGTGACATAGGTGCCAGTACATAGTGACATAGGTACCAGTACATAGTGACATAGGTACCAGTACATAGTGACATAGGTACCAGTACATAGTGACATAGGTACCAGTACATAGTGACATAGATACTAGTACATAGTGACATAGATACCAGTACATACAGTAGTATTAACATAATTTCACTGGCTTGTGTCTCTACATGGAATCAGGGTAATTATCTAAAGCTATAATGCGCACACCTAACTAAACTGGAATATTATAATTATCTAATATAAATTTAATGTGCATATACACATACTATATGATTTGTGTAAAAATATTATTTATTTGATGAAAAACATGATGCATGACGCAAGTGGTATTATTATTTCACTTTATCAGACTTGTCTAGTTACATAACTCCGGAGTTGTCCATTCTACACTTTGCCTCAACTTCACTCCCAGATAGCTATGTACACTGTAGAATCCCACGTTGTACTATGGTACATGTAGTAAAATATTGTTATTCATATTCTTGTCATAGCCTTTGCTCCTTGAATCTGACTAACCTACATGTGTAACCATCTTCTATATTCTACAGAGCAGGCACACACCCATTACACATGGCTAGTAGGTGGTGTGCTGGGATTGGATTCAGAGCTTATACTAGAATACATATATTTACTATACTGGCCGACTCTTTTCTGCCTGATTCTCCCTGGATTGATGTTGGTCCTGATATACGCCTCCGCCCTCTTTCTCACTATCTACAAGTGGAGGAGTAGGCTACATGAGGCTTACCACAAGGACTTCTGGGACGGTGCGAGGCAGACGTTAGCCGTGTTCTGGGAAGCACAGGCTTCCATATGGCACGGTATGTACTAGCCCCCTCCATCTGTTGTACTGGTTGACTAGGTCAATATGGCCAATATGTGCTGATTATCGGAGCAACAAAGATTATTGACTATTTATTGATGAAAGGGCTTGTCTTCGCAGCTCTATTCAAGGATAATTGTACTTTACTAGGTATTACTAGTTATTGCTATACATTACTAGGTATTACTAGTTATTGCTATACATTACTAGGTATTACTAGTTATTGCTATACATTACTAGGTATTACTAGTTATTGCTATACATTACTAGGTATTACTAGTTATTGCTATACATTACTAGGTATTACTAGTTATTGCTATACATTACTAGGTATTACTAGTTATTGCTATACATTACTAGGTATTACTAGTTATTGCTATACATTACTAGGTATTACTAGTTATTGCTATACATTACTAGGTATTACTAGTTATTGCTATACATTACTAGGTATTACTAGTTATTGCTATACATTACTAGGTATTACTAGTTATTGCTATACGTTACTACTGTTTGTATAAATATGTCGTATGCTATACACATCTTACTCTAACCTGTGTTGACAGGATATGACATAGAAGGTCTAGAGAACATTCCAGAAGAGGGTCCCGCCCTCCTTGTATACTATCACGGAGCTATTCCACTAGACATGTACTACCTCATAGCCAAAATATATCTTTATAAACGAAGACTCATTCATCCAATAGGAGACCGGTGTCTATTCTACGTACCAGGTGAGATGTCGGGTCTTGCACGCTACCACCTTTCTTGAAGTCAAATTAGGAATTAAGGCTATACTTTATTCTATTCATATTATACTCGTAATAAGCTCCCCCAAGTGATCAGTGCTACATAGACCTGTATGTACAGCTTATACTGGTGTCTTGCTAGTTCTACCTTAGGTGACACATTTGTCTTTCTGCAGTAAAGAGGTGTATATACAGTTTCCGTTGTGCCTAGTAATACACAAATTCCTGACCGCGTAACAACCCAGTCACTTGCTACTGAAATATTTTATTGGCCATGTTCATCTAGTATAACATTCTCTAACGCAGCAATGATAGTAACATGTTATATTCTACGCTCCTCAATATTATGTATAGCGATGACATGATCACTCATAATGGGTTAATTGATACTATACACACTGTGTACATGTGTATAGTATACATACTATACACACTGTGTACATGTGTATAGTATGCATACTATACACATGTACACAGTGTGTATAGTATACATACTATACACATGTACACAATGTGTATAGTATGCATACTATACACATGTACACAATGTGTATAGTATACATACTATACACATGTACACAATGTGTATAGTATGACCTAAAGTTCAGGCACAGGCCAACTTCTAAAATAGTTTCTTCTGTCACAGAATCGCGAACTCAATGGGCTGGGCCAAAAGCAAAGTCCTCATTTTCGTGTAAGAAACCTATGCGTGCCGATGGTTTGCTCCGACCAAGTAAAGTCCCAGGTCAATAGCCCTTTGGACCTCGGCCGGACGGCCATCTCTAGATTTTTGGTTTGTGACCCAGGTCGGTCCAAGAGTTCACGAGGCCCCATATACATGTTAGACCACCATGAAAGGTTTTTGTTGGTGTTGGCAGGATTCCAGCTACTTATGAAAGTGTTCCAAGTGCAACCTGGGACAGTAGAGAGCTGTACGAGGTTACTTCAGGTGAGAGCCATTTGTATAACCAGTGATATCTGTGACTAAGACCATATGGTTATAACTATGATATAACCAGTGGTATCTGTGACTAAGACCATATGGTTATAACTATGGTATAACCAGTGATGTCTGTGACTAAGACCATATGGTTATAACTATGATATAACCAGTGATATCTGTGACTAAGACCATATGGTTATGACTACCAAATGGTATCAACATTTACATAGATGAAAGAAGAGAAAAAGCAAAAAAGTTGATTTCAACAATTTTTGTCTCCATTTTGTGTATATTTACATGGAGTCGTATACTTTCAAACAGGCTCTAGGGAACTCCTACAAATATAACGCTGAGTAACTTCAGTGTAATACTGACAAACAGCTTAGTATTAGAGTCAGGCTACTAGCTTATAGACACATGTATTAGCCTAGTCAGGCTACTAGCCTATAGACACATGTATTAGCCTAGTAATTGATTTATCTCAACTCTAATATTATGTAATTTATATTATACTTATTCATTCCATTATGTATGTATTGTGTTTATTGATATAAACTATGATGACACGAGTGTTTGTTGTACACATGTTATGTATAGACATGCTCCGTGTATACTATACAGATGCAAGTTGTGTTTCTTTTAGGAAGGACATATAATAGCCATAGCTCCAGGTGGAGTGCGTGAAGCTCTATTCAGTCACAATTATCAACTCATGTGGAATAAACGAGAAGGATTTGCAAGAGTGGCTCTTGCTAGTGGAGCTGTAAGTTTATAATAAACAGTGTGGTGGGGTAGGCGCAGTATGGTGGGGTAGGTACAGTATGGTGAGGTAGGTACAGTATGGTGGGGTAGGTACAGTATGGTGGGGTAGGTGCAGTATGGTGGGGTAGGTGCAGTATGGTGGGGTAGGTGCAGTATGGTAAGGTAGGTACTGTATAGTGGGGTGAGTACAGTATGGTGGGGTAGGCGCAGTGTGGTGGGGTAAGTACAGTATGGTGGGGTATAATATAGTTTCTCCTGTTTTGTAGCCTGTGATCCCAATATTCACCAAGAATTCCAGACAAGCTATTAACACCCTTTCTTACGGAGACAGTAAGTTTAATATCTGGTTCTATATATTATATGAGCTTCACTCTCCTGGTAGATAATCATTGTGTTGACCACAAATCTAGTCAAATATTCTCCATGATGAATATCCTTGCGATTTCGCTTGTCCTAAATCTGCCTCATGTCCAATATTCAACTATTGTCCCACGTTATTGTACAAAATTAATATAAGATTTGACCAACGATTCCCCCAACCAACATCCACTCATTGTAAGATCTGTCATCAGTCGAGAGTTATCTTACCTTAATTTAATATCAAAAACTCTCAATGTTATCATTCTGGTCAGTGGACACTCTTGGTCAGTTGTTGTTCCTCATGAATCTGGTAGTCTGGGTTGAGTTGCACCGCGCGGCAGGAAGGATAACTCCAACTACTCAATGCTGATGACATCAGTATCATTGAGTGAGGAGTATAGTAGTATCTAACTGTATGCCATCGTAGGGATTGTGACTGAGTGAATGATTACTAGTGTCTATAAACTTAGCTAGTGTTTGGCTGCCTCATACACTTTGTATATACTGGCCTATGCAGTAGGGAGAACTGAACTAACTAGCTGGGTTGTCTCTAATAGCTGTCGTACAACATTGAGTTATTATCACTGCACTGTATCAGTATTTTATTGCAGTCTACGTCAGTGACTTAGTAGTATACACTGCTGTTATTTATTTATATAATCCACCTTTCACAGTGTGATATAATATACCACGTCCTTGTAGATATATTCAGATGTTTATATGAAAAGACTAAGCTACCTATTTCTATATACTACGGACTGTTTCCAGTAAAGTTGAAGTAAGTATTACTAGTACCAGTGCCTCCTCTCTCTAATGTGTGTACAGTATACTATATCTATGGCCTAGTACCAGTGCCTCCTCTCTCTAATGTGTGTACAGTATACTATATCTATGGCCTAGTACCAGTGCCTCCTCTCTCTAATGTGTGTACAGTATACTATATCTATAGCCTAGTACCAGTGCCTCCTCTCTCTAATGTGTGTACAGTATACTATATCTATGGCCTAGTACCAGTGCCTCCTCTCTCTAATGTGTGTACAGTATACTATATCTATAGCCTAGTACCAGTGCCTCCTCTCTCTAATGCGTGTACAGTATACTATATCTATGGCCTAGTACCAGTGCCTCCTCTCTCTAATGCGTGTACAGTATACTATATCTATAGCCTAGTACCAGTGCCTCCTCTCTCTAATGTGTGTACAGTATACTATATCTATAGCCTAGTACCAGTGTCTCCTCTCTCTAATGTGTGTACAGTATACTATATCTATGGCCTAGTACCAGTGTCTCCTCTCTCTAATGTGTGTACAGTATACTATATCTATAGCCTAGTACCAGTGCCTCCTCTCTCTAATGTGTGTACAGTATACTATATCTATAGCCTAGTACCAGTGCCTCCTCTCTCTAATGCGTGTACAGTATACTATATCTATAGCCTAGTACCAGTGCCTCCTCTCTCTAATGTGTGTACATTATACTATATCTATAGCCTAGTACCAGTGCCTCCTCTCTCTAATGTGTGTACAGTATACTATATCTATAGCCTAGTACCAGTGTTTCCTCTCTCTAATGTGTGTACAGTATACTATATCTATAGCCTAGTACCAGTGCCTCCTCTCTCTAATGTGTGTACAGTATACTATATCTATGGCCTAGTACCAGTGCCTCCTCTCTCTAATGTGTGTACAGTATACTATATATATAGCCTAGTACCAGTGTCTCCTCTCTCTAATGCGTGTACAGTATACTATATCTATGGCCTAGTACCAGTGCCTCCTCTCTCTAATGTGTGTACAGTATACTATATCTATAGTCTAGTACCAGTGCCTCCTCTCTCTAATGCGTGTACAGTATACTATATCTATGGCCTAGTACCAGTGCCTCCTCTCCCTAATGCGTGTACAGTGTACTATATCTATAGCCTAGTACCAGTGCCTCCTCTCTCTAATGCGTGTACAGTATACTATATCTATAGCCTAGTACCAGTGCCTCCTCTCTCTAATGTGTGTACAGTGTACTATATCTATAGCCTAGTACCAGTGCCTCCTCTCTCTAATGTGTGTACAGTATACTATATCTATAGCCTAGTACCAGTGCCTCCTCTCTCTAATGTGTGTACAGTATACTATATCTATAGCCTAGTACCAGTGCCTCCTCTCTCTAATGTGTGTACAGTATACTATATCTATGGCCTAGTACTGTGATGGTACGCCCAGTCGTATCTTACATCTGACACTCATTATTGCGTGCATACATGTATATATCTGCTTGTACTTTACTCTTATATTGTTATATATGATTATATGATTATATCTAAGTCTTTTAATGCCTTTTATACCCATGTACAGAGGCCCGACCTCTCAGAATCCATTGATATTCATTTTGTACATGAATTGGACCATTATAAGCAACTTTTGTAGAACCCGACCTATTTTGGGTCGGCCGTCGGGCTTCCGGCGGCCATCTTGTTGCGCAACTTCCGGACGACCACACGTCGTCTTTTCCCGACGTCACGTCGGCCGGAAGTCCTTATACTATATAAAGGGCACTGTTTTACTGTTCATTGTCTCAGTCTACACTTGGCTTTCAATAAAGACACATCTATACTTGATACAGGGACTTTCTCTTCCTTTTACTAGGTCATTCGCTCAGCGAACCGCCTACTAGGTTGAACTACTCTCTTTCATTGTATAGTCTGAAGGTCGGACTTGAGATCAGATGGGTCGTCTTTGGTAGTATTTGGGCTACTGAGACCGCTCGATCTTTCATGTAATGCGAAGTCCTATTACCACTCATAGGCACTTCATTTCTGGGTCGATAGTCGTCCAAGGACGACCGCACCAAATCACAGAAACCATTACAGTACCAGTGCCTCCTCTCTCTAATGTGTGTACAGTATACTATATCTATAGCCTAGTACCAGTGCCTCCTCTCTCTAATGTGTGTACAGTATACTATATCTATAGCCTAGTACCAGTGCCTCCTCTCTCTAATGTGTGTACAGTATACTATATCTATAGCCTAGTACCAGTGCCTCCTCTCTCTAATGTGTGTACAGTATACTATATCTATAGCCTAGTACCAGTGTCTCCTCTCTCTAATGTGTGTACAGTATACTATATCTATAGCCTAGTACCAGTGCCTCCTCTCTCTAATGTGTGTACAGTATACTATATCTATAGCCTAGTACCAGTGTCTCCTCTCTCTAATGTGTGTACAGTATACTATATCTATAGCCTAGTACCAGTGCCTCCTCTCTCTAATGTGTGTACAGTATACTATATCTATAGCCTTCACACACTTGTCAATGAGTATAACTGGACATAACTGTAGCCCCTGCTATCAGAACCAGACATCGGGAGGGCGAAAATATTCTTGCAAGGTCCAACTTTGACCAACAATAGCTGCAGATTATAC
Organism: Bugulina stolonifera; assembly: GCA_935421135.1. Taxonomy (NCBI): domain Eukaryota; kingdom Metazoa; phylum Bryozoa; class Gymnolaemata; order Cheilostomatida; family Bugulidae; genus Bugulina; species Bugulina stolonifera. Next base: position 1,833,646 of record OW285190.1, on the reverse strand, counting down.
AAGATTTACATAAAACAATTTTTGATAACCTGTGATTCATTACATTTTGTATGAATATGAAAATTCTGTTGATTTAATTAGGCCTTGTAGCGATTTTATTGACCTCCCAATGTCTAAGGTTATGACAGAAGGAGCCACAAATGTAGCTGATCTAATGAATGTACTCGGGAACCGTATTGAGCCCATGTTCATCTAATTCTCATGATTGTTTGTTGCCATAATCCCAACATGGAGCAAATCAGAGAGGACACATCTTCTGTTGTAAGAATAAACTGCATTATTGGTATAATATATAATATAGTAAGTACAATAATGTAGTTGTATTTGCTTGTAGGACTTACATTGGAGAACCAATCAGAACCAAAGAATCTGGATTCAATTCTCAGCAGCTTTCAGTTAAGGTAGTTAATCATTCATCTATTCCACAACTCCTGTGAGTATAACTGTGAATGTAACACGACTACTGTGAGTATAACTGTGAATGTAACACGACTACTGTGAGTATAACTGTGAATGTAACACAACTACTGTGAGTATAACTGTGAATGTAACACAACTACTGTGAGTATAACTGTGAATGTAACACGACTACTGTGAGTATAACTGTGAATGTAACACGACTACTGTGAGTATAACTGTGAATGTAACACGACTACTGTGAGTATAACTGTGAATGTAACACGACTACTGTGAGTATAACTGTGAATGTAACACGACTACTGTGAGTATAACTGTGAATGTAACACGACTACTGTGAGTATAACTGTGAATGTAACACGACTACTGTGAGTATAACTGTGAATGTAACACAACTACTGTGAGTATAACTGTGAATGTAACACAACTACTGTGAGTATAACTGTGAATGTAACACAACTACTGTGAGTATAACTGTGAATGTAGCACGACTACTGTGAGTATAACTGTGAATGTAACACGACTACTGTGAGTATAACTGTGAATGTAACACGACTGCTGTGAGTATAACTGTAAAAGTAACATGACTACTGTGAGTATAACTGTAAAAGTAACATTACTACTGTGAATATAACTGTGAATGTAAAGCAACTATTGTGAGTATAACTGTGAATGTAACACGACTACTGTGAGTATAACTGTAAATGTAACATGACTACACTGTGAGTAAAACTGTGAATGTAAAGCAACTACTGGAAGTATGGCAATGAATACAACACAACTCTTGCACAACTCTCTGGAACAGCAGTGGGATATGGGACTGTAATTGTTAGTCTTTCAAGTTTTTAAAAGGCCGATTGTTGCGAGTGACAGAGAGAAAGGGGCACAGTCATAGTGTACTGCAAGATGATGTCAGGGAATTGTTTATCTGCAGACTGTCACACAGGTCTCTAATTCTTCAGGTACATAAAGCTGTAGAAGATCTCATTGATAGACATCAAAGGAAAGCTAGTAGTATTCTAGTGGCCCTTCTAGAGAGGTTCTGGTTATAGACTCGTCTGACTAGTGGTGGAGCCAACAGGGAGAACTCAAGTAAGGGGTGGATAACTCACCCACCCTCATTACACACTCTTATAGTTCTTCATATAATGGGTACTCAGTCTACTTGTCTGATTATATAAGATCTGATATTACCTGTGCACAGCTGTGTAATAGCTACAGTACTAGCAGTCACCCTGCAACTAATATTGTGTGTACAAAGAGTGGCCTTCAGGCACCAGAAGGCAATTCAGTTACAGTCTAATACTCAGCTGTATATTGTAACTAGTCAATGTTAGTGTAGTTTATATTATATCCGTAGGTAATTTATTCCATGTATTTATGTGAAGACAGCCATCAGTTATGTTATGTATCGGTAACCTTGGCAGCAATAAAATGGTAGTCAGAGTGCGTTTTCACCCAAGTATTTCTCTATAACGTTCCATGACTTTATTCAACAGAATATATTTTTACCAGCCTTAGTAAGGTATTATTTATTTTGAGTTTAAAAATAGTCGAATGTAAAGTTTATATAAATGAATGAATATTATGATATTGTACATGAAATTGTTATAATATATAACATGAAATTTAAATTAATAAAAAAATGATAGCTTTCAGTCAGCCTGTTGCTTGTAGGACAACTTCAAAGGAAGATTTACTCAACTGTATTCTGTAGAAATATACACAGTCTATTTGAAATAAGGATGAGTTAGATGCACTGTAAGTTTAGGGTTCAGTACTCATAAGATGGCACGTCAACATATCTAGAGGTATTTGGGGGCACCTTGCTTTCACTGTCAACCTCATTGTTATATATGTAGCTATAGCATCTACAGGGAGAATGGTCATGTGCCCTCCAATACACTCTTAGCAATGCTATGATCCTTATATAGCATTTGATGTTATCTTGAGTTAAAGTATTCATCTAGAAATCAAACCCATAAGTATATATAGGAAATGTAGTCCATGCTAGTACGTTATGTAGTACGTCATGTAGCCTCAGCTTCATGGTTGATGTTGTGTATATCTACATGTACAGTCCCAAACAACTAACTACATGTGCATGTATTTCATAAGATCTCTGAAAGCTACCAGATATTTATTATGCTGCCTGTTCATTACAAAGTCTGGTTTCCTCCCAAACGCTATTTAGTATTTCCATATTCTGTACCCGACTATGTTGATCTCCTACGGGATGATTGATCTCCCTCTGCCACACGGTTCTTTCGAAGATATCTCATTTGACGTAGACTCATTGCTGTAGGCTGAGGTCCATAGCTACCGGTGTTCTCTAGTATGGGAGGTAAGTTTGTTATCTCTTCTGCTGTGGAAGACTGGCAGTCGCTGTCACCTTCTATGCCTTCCGCAGTTTCAGCTATCTCCTCTAAAGATGGTCCCATAGTTAATGATGCTCTTCGCACTAGGAGGAAGAAAGACAAAATGTTGGATAAATTGTCTTCACATAAATGCATTTTTCTTTGGCCTACACCGTAGAACAATGTGTTTAATTAAAATCTTTGCCATGTATGTGTATATTTAAAACTGATTTCCCTTGTAAAATGTGCCGCTAATTGCTATATCAATAATTCAATGTAAGATAAATTATACTCCATCATTGTTTTATTATTAAATATTAGAAGATGGTGGTATTTGTCCTTGTATTGGTATGTTGGAAATGAAACACTAGTTCACTGAGAATTGGTGCAAGAAAATGGATAAAGTTCATTTACTCAATAGCAAGGTTGTTTCAAGATTATATTTTCCATAAGAGTAGTATAGTCAGTGCACTTCTAGACAGACACGCACTCATTGACCCCTGTTTTCAACCAATCACAAGCCGGTATTTCCGATTTCAACCAATCACAGAAGAGCACAAAAATTTTGCACACGACCTTGCCAAGGTCACCCCAAAATCCCCCCTTCTGATTGGTCGAAAAAACATTTGCACACTTGACCCCGAACCCGGCCACGACCCCTTCCCTCCCTCCTTCCCGCCCTCCTCCCCTCCCCCTCCCCCACCTCCCACTCCTCCCCCACTCCCCGCCACCGCCCTCGTCCCGTCCGCACCACCGCCGTCGCCGCCGCCGCCACCGCCGCCCTCACCGCCGCCACCGCCGCCGCCACCACCGCCCTCACCACCGCCGCCGCCACCGCCGCCACCGCCGCCACCACCACCGCCGCCGCCGCCACCGCCGCCGCCGCCATCACCGTCATCACCGCCACCCCTCCTCCACCGCCGCCCACCCTCCCCCCCCCCCCCGCTCACCCGAACGACCGATCGTTTGAGGCGGTCAAGCCGCGTCCGCCCACGTTGCGTGCGGCGCCGACCGTACACGTGGAGGCGACGCCGGTGCCCCGTATCCACCGGGCCAAGCGACTAGGCAGCGGCCCGCCGCCCATTCCGAGTTCCACTGGGGTGGGACTATAAAAGATAAGTTTGACTGGTGATAGTATTAATACAAAGAAGACTTAGTCATAGCAAACATGTCTTTTCTCACCAAAGGAGCAGCGGGGAGATATGTACTTTTAAAGGAAGTCCTCCCGAAGTCTGTATGGGATTATATGATCAAAAGTAATATCGAAGAAACGAATAGTCCATGGATGTGGTATTGGGTTGACAGACTCGCTCATAATTCCTTAGTGGTAGAGCTTGCCATCTATTTTAGAACACTTTCACTCTCTATGAATATCCCTTTTAAGATAGGAGAGGAAAAGTTGAGGAAAATGGCACTTTGTTATGAAGACTTAACAGGAGCTAGGTCAAGATTTTCATCTATGGTAGAAACAAAAAACGCATCCGTTTCTTCTCCCTTACTCCTTCTTAGGAATGCGGAGTTGTCAACCTGGTGTAGAGTGGAGGTTGAGAAGATTATTGAAGATAGAAACTGGGATGAAACTGGTGTGGGAGCGGAGGCCACTTTTAACACTCACTTCTTACTATATCTGGATAATGAACCTGGTGGGGAAGGCTCAAAGAATGAACTCTATCATAGAGTATTGAACATATTAAAGGATGGGGCAAGAAGATGTCGCTTTGAGGATGGGAAGGAGAAATCGCGAGCGAAGAGGAGTTATAATGAAGAAAGCATCCCTGGTTTAATTCTTAGTAGAGGTAATACGCTATATGCAGGGCGATTGTTTGGAGAACTAGATCCATCCAAAAATGGGTTAGAGGTGATAAGAAGCCCTTCACCAGGAGATGCTAGATTAGAGGTGAGAGAGACTTCTACAGGAGAGACTAACCAGGTTATGATAGAAGAGGCTGAAATGTGTGACATTGGAGAACTAGATTCATCCAAAAACGGGTTAGAGGTGATAAGAAGCCCTTCACCAGGAGAAGCTAGGGTGGAAGTGAGAGAGACTTCTACAGGAGAGAATAACCAGATTATGATAGAAGAGCAAACTCATGTAGAAACTAAAGAAGAGGTTGAAATGTGTGACAAAAGGGAACAAGAGATTAGAAAGATAGAACAAGAATTGGCACTAAAGAAAGTGGAATTGGCAGGAGCACTGGGGTGGAAAGAAGCACTAGAGATGCAACAGAGAATTGATGCAAGAAAAGAGAGAAGAACAAATCGCATTGCCTTCTTAGAAAAAAAGTTAACAGAGGAAAGAATGGAAAAAGAGAGGTTAATGATGGAAATCGAGCGTTTGCAAAAAGAAGAAGAAGAAGAAGAAGAAGAAGAAGAAGAAGAAGAAGAAGAAGAAGAAGAAGAAGAAAAAATGGATAGTGTATCAATTATTGGTCACATAATTCCCCACCTGGCTAACAAACTAGATGATGATGATGCAAAAGCAGAAGGGGAAGATACTAAACTGCCACAGTGGGTTCCAACAGGAGAAAGTAATGATGAATAAAAGTGTATAGATTCCAATTGTTCTCTCAAACAAGGGCAAGATGTCAAAGCAAGAGGTAGTATGTAGAAATGAGAATTATGAAGATGTGGCTGATGGTCTCTTAGATGAAGTAGTAGCTATCTCAGCTGAAGAGGGAAGGGAGCAAATAGGAGAGAGAAGCAACAAAAGAAAGAAGTTCACATTCTACATAATCATAATACTATTTATACTTTCTTGCTCATCTTTATCCCCATCAGTTTACACATATCTAAGTGATAGGGAACCACCCAATGGCAAAGACAAAGGAGTACTTAAGCAAGGACACTTTTTAAAAACAAACACAACTCTATTAGCTACTCAACTGGATCAGCATGCGTCCACACCAAGAAATCGATCTTCGCTTGCAGAGTCCCTTCACAGCTCTAGTCTGTGGTCCAACAGGGAGTGGAAAAACGGAACTACTATTTAGTCTTATTAAGAGAGTTGATGAAATTGCTTCACCCACTCCTGTTGAAATCATTTACTGCTATGGAGTTTGGCAACGCCGCTTTGAGGATTACAAAGATAAAGTAAGGTTTCATTCAGGACTCATTGATGTAGAGATGGATATAGAGCGTGATGGGAAGAATCGCTGGCTCATCATTGATGACTTGATGGGTGAAGTCGGGGGGAAAGAGACTACTAATGCAATCTTTACAAAGTTCAGTCACCACCTGAACATAAGCGTCTTTTTCTTACTACAGAACCTTTTCCCGAAAGATAATAGAACAGTGTCAATAAACTCGCAGTACTTTTTCTTGTTCAAGAACCCCAGAGACGGAATGTCTGTTACCAATCTTGCAAAGCAGGCTTTTCCTCAGAGTACAAGAGCTGTTCAAGAAGCTTTTAGTGATGCTACACGTAAGCCACACTCTTTTCTATTCTTGAATCTTCGCCAGGAAACCCCGGAGTGGGCTAGACTGATCGGTAATTTTGCTTCTGAGCACTCTCCCATGACTGTATATATCCCGAATACCCTGGAATATAAGTAGCATTCACATCTCTACTCTCTCCATAAACTGTCTTGGACTCGGAGAGAGCACATCCATCATCAAGCATGAGATACATTAATTCGCCCAAGTATTCTCCAAGGTTGAGGAGGAATGCCTTGAGTATATATGCACTGACAAAAGCATCTGCAACCATCAGAGATTCAACCATTGCTGAGGCTAACAAAGACCTTATACTCGCTCTTGTTGAGTGTGCTAGAAATGTATTATTAGGTAATGTTCATCTGACTACCGCTCAGTTGAACTCTCTACGCCGACATAGAAGGGCCATTGAGGATCTCACCAACTCTCGTACTAGTGTGAGGCAGAAAAAGTTAATCCTACAACGTGGTGGATTTTTAGGTCTTCTTTTGAAGCCATTGGCAAATTTACTCGGAGGTGTGCTTGGTGGATTAGGTGGTGGACAAAGGTGAAATGAGTCTCAAGTTTTCTAAAAAGTATCTTCTTATGGATAAACATACATATGAATCAATGAATAGTAGAAACAACAAAAAAGAAGGAGAGCATCTACCCTCACTCTCTACAAATGGGGATCTACTCCTGGCAGAAAAAAGCAGAAAAGATGTAATATCTAACCTCAAAAACCCTAATACAGACATCTACTCTCAGCTAGAGCAACATACTCATAGAATGAATAAGTTCCTAAAAGAGTTGGAGAGATCACGCCATCCCCAGCAGGAGTTGTATAATACATTAGAGGGAATTAACACTAGGTTTAATGAAATGCATACATGGAGACAAAGAGAAGAAGAAGCACAAGAGTGAGGGCGAGAGAAAAAAAGAGATGATGAAAAGAGGCGAAGTGGCTCAAGGTCACCACTACTATACCCATATAGGAGAGAAACAAAACCGGAGAAGTCAGAAGCTGGCGCACGTCGGAGTAGGAAGGGTGATAATAGAAGTCCTATCAAAACTAGGTCTAGGCGAAAGCTTCCTAAAACCCCTCTTGCAAGCGATAGTAAAAAAGAAAGATGGATGATATAGATGAAGGTCTACGCGATATTTACTTCTCCCCTCCTCAACCACCATCTTTTGGAGGAAAGAGAAAGTTAGTTTTAGCTTCTCCTCCTGGTATTAATGAGAATGATGTTGAGAAGTGGTTGAGAAGTCAAGACGCATACACTCTTCATCGCCCGATTAGAATGAAGTTTACAAGGAGAAAAACGTTTGTGAGTGGGATTGGTGAACAACTCCAGGCAGATCTCGTGGATGTGCGTGCGCACAAGGACTCAAATGATGGAGTAACATTTTTGCTCACCTGCATAGATGCCTTCTCACGGAAAGCATGGGTCTTTCCTCTTAATTCCAAGTCTGGTCTGGAAGTGTCCAATGCACTCATCTCTCTATTCGAAAATGAAAGCTTTAGACAAATACAAACTGATAAAGGTAAGGAGTTCCTAAACAGAAGAGTGAGCGAAGTGCTAAAGAAGTATGGAGTTAGCCATTTCACCTCTGAGAATGAGATCATCAAGGCTGCTCTTGTTGAACGCTTTAATAGAACATTGAGAGGGAAAATTCATCGTCTACTCACTTATAGAGGAGATGGACGCTACTTAGAAGATGTAGAAGACCTAGTCCAAGGATATAACAACAGTTTTAATAGGTCAATTGGAATGAAACCTATTGAGGTTGATTACGATAATCAAGAAGAAGTTTGGGTTCGGTTAAATGAGTTCTCACCTAAACGATGGTTAAAGAAAACAAGAGTAAAGTATTCACTAGGTGATCATGTTCGGATTTCGATGGCCCGTAGTAGCTTTGAGCGAGGGTTCACACCAAACTGGTCAACCGAGATATTCACCATAAAAGCAGTCAAGGCACATACCTCACCCCCTGTCTATACACTGGAAGACCTAAACAAAGAAGGAGTAGATGGAACATTCTATGCACAAGAATTGCAACATGTTAACCTACCTGAAATCTTTAGAGTTGAGAAAGTAATACGTAAGCGGAGAAGGAGAGGAAAAGAAGAGAGTTTCGTGAAATGGAGTGGTTATCCCTCTTCATTTAATAGTTGGATAGATTCTAGTCAGTTTGTGTAAAATCAAAGGTAGTATAAATTCAATATGTAAGTTCAGTTTTGCTCACTCTCAAAGATGGCCTTCAATGTCACACTTACCTCAAATGTCCGCATCGGTGGGAGTGACACAAACACCAATGCTCACTTCATTACGAAGCTAGCCAAGACATTGAAGCTTCACTCATCTCAGTGGGAGGTTGGGTTACTTGACATTCAGTACCCCGCATCCTGGAGAAATGTAGAAGATGGCTATGTAGTGGTTACGAATACAAAAGATGGAGTCGAACGAAAATGTGAAATCAGGAGTGGAAGGTATGCTTCCATGGGTGAACTTTTGAGTGAGATCAATAGAATACTAATAAACTACGACTTAGAAAAAGTAGTGAGCTTTTACTATGATAGTCTACGGAATGAAACTTTCCTCATGTTGAGAGAACAGGAACACTCTGTCATGATGTCACGTGATGTTGCGTGGGTGTTGGGATTCAAGCCTGATGTAGAATATGCTGCGGAAATCAACAGGAGTCAAAACCCTCCAGACATCAATGCTGGTTTTACATCCCTCTATGTCTACTCCTCCGTAGTCTCACCAAGACATGTTGGAGATAGTCTAGTCCCCCTACTTCGCACAGTTCCTATAACAGAGAGTGAAAGAAATAGCACCGTTTTCTTTGAGTTTTCGAATGTTCAATACTCTCCAGTGTCTAATACAAGCACAGACCTCATCGAGGTAGATATAAGACGTGATGACGGAGAAAGGGTCTCATTTCGCAGTGGAAAGGTTGTGCTGACGGTTCGTTTCAGACCGCGTGGAGAGAAATAGTACAGACAGAGAAATAACATGGTCCCTCGCATAGTTCCATATTTTCCTGATGAGTCAGGTGAGATGTATGAAGACTATTATGCAAACCAGGTGGGAGAGGGAATGAGTGTGTACAGGGGAAAACCTATTATGACGGGTAATGAGATCGGCTCACTCTTTTCTGGACTGGCCCGAGGGGTCCTTCCCATGCTAAAGAATGGTGCCAAAACTATTGGGAAAAAGCTATTGACTACTGGAGCTTCGGTTCTGGGAGATGTAATCAAGGGAGAAAACTTCGAATCTTCTGCAGCAAAACGTTTTCGTGAAGCTGGTGGGGATCTTCTAGGTGATGTAGAAGACGAACTACGTGAACCACCCGCCAAACATGCACGAGTTAGTCAAAAGTCTACAAAGAAAAAACGTAAAGGAAGAAAAACAGTTTTTGACTAAATGAAAGATAAATATATAATCCACACCTAGACTCACCACTCCCCACTCTTAGACAAACGTTTGTAGGAGCAAGTACTAGATGGAAAAACTCTCACACTATCGAACATGTCCGTCACACATCGAGCCATCTCTCTCTCCAAGGTTTCTGAAGACTCTCCAGACACGGTTGACTCCAGTTTTGACTTATTTGCCACTCCGCCAACTCATACTAGCGTGCTCAGAGGTGAGTGGGTACCTTTGGCTCCTGTTACGGACTCTCCTGATGGTACTATTGAATTTAACATCCCACCCGCAGACGAACTCTACACAGATCTATCAAGGTCTTACTTACACACCACAGTAAAGGTGAGCAAGGCTGATGGAAGCGTACTACCTGCGGAAGAACAACTAAAGGTTGTTCCAGGAGACAATTTTATGCACAGTCTCTTTTCTTCTGCCACTGTTCAACTGGCTGGGCAAGATGTTGAGTATGAACCAAACTATGGACATAGAGCTTATGTCGAGAATCTCTTAAACTATGGTAAAGATGCTAAGAGCACATATATGAAAGTTGGGAGTGGGTGGATGGAGGATGAAGGAACTGGAGAAGACTATGATGGTATTCCTCCCGAAGTGATTGAAAAAAGAAAGAAACTTATAGCCACAAGTAAAGAGATGAGTTTCTATGGGAGACCTATGTTGAGTATGTTTTCTCAAGGAAGACTTATTCCACCAGGAGTTCGCTCTCGCCTTACTCTACAACGTGCTATTCCACAAATGGCCCTCTTAGCAGAGACAGACAACCCTGCAGGAGGGGCGAAGATTTCTACAACTAAGACAGAATTGTGGATTCGACGTGTACAAGCCAATCCAGCATTACAAAAAGCACAAATGGATGTTTGGGTTGTGCAACAAGAGTCTATAAAACTACCAATTGACCGAATAAAAACTCATTTCCATGTCATCCCTGCTGGATACCAGTCAGTGAGAGTAAACTTTGATCAAGCGGGACAGAAGCCAAACAGAGTCTTTGTCGGACTAGTCAACCATACTGCAAAGAGTGGAACGTATAAGCAAAATCCCTTCAAATTCGGACATAACAATCTAAGTTCATTAGAACTACTAATTGATGGAACACCGGTGACCCGAAGATATGAACCAAACTTTGCAAGTGGAAAGTTTGCTCGTGAATTCATGAATTTGTTCACTGTCACAAATACATCCGATGCTGACACAGGGAATGAGATCTCCCCTAGCAAATACAAGTCCTGCGCTGCTCTCTACGCCTTTGACATTTCAGGAGATTTGTGTGATGACAACTTTCACTTGTTATCAAATGGGAGTCTATCTATTAATCTAGCATTTGCTAATCAAACTCAAAATACACTTGGACTGTTTGTATACGAAGAAAAAGATGACATTATCTACTTGAATGCAAATCACGAAGTATCTATGGTAGCCGGGATGATGTAAAAAGAATGGATACATTCTCAATCTCGAATATTCTATCTGATGATAAACTCTCATCAACCTCCTTTAGAGGGGTTATGCCAAGGGATCACTTCTTAGACTCCTTCTCCCCATCTGGATCTTTTGTTTTCAACACTCAAACAAGTGAGAAAAGTGGCGAGCATTGGATCTCTGTTTTTTCGAATGGAAAAGAAATAGAGTATTTCGACTCCTATGGACTCCCCCCTTCTATTTATCCTGATGTGGGTAAGATGTTACAACAATGGGGAATACCAATAGTATGGAATGGAGAGTGTCTACAAGAAGAGAGTACTAACGTGTGTGGAGACTACTGCATCTTGTTCTGTCTCCTTCGAGCTCGAGGGTGGAGTATGGAGGGAATAATTACACGGCTAAGCAGAGTAAAAGGAAGAGTTCGAGATCATTCTATAAGAGCTCTATTACAACGTTTATACTATAATAAAAGAAATAATACTTTCCCACTCACAACGCATGTAAACAATATTATGCTTTTTTCACCTTTTCACTTTGACTAGAGAGAAATACTTCACCTTACTTATAATTCGTTTTTATACTACTATAACTGAAAAAAAAAAAAAAAAGAGACCAATAGTTTTTATCTTACCTGCATTCTTTTTTTTCTTTGCTTTTTAGATTTCTGCTTGATTCTTGATTCTTTTATTTTTTCTCTATTTATCTTCGTAATAAAACAATACTACTGAAAAAGCTGCATCTTTTCTATCTTGGAATAATACTCATCCATGGGTTGTTGTGGTCTCGCCTTTATCCGAGGCCCGCTCCGGGGAGGACGGAGAGTCCGCCATGTTAGAAAGATCCTTTCGGGCAAGACTCCCCACTCCTATTATTTTCCCCTTCTTCCGTGCCTCTTTTAACGCATCCACCTCTTCTTTCCTCTTCTGACTGCACTCTTCTTCTTCAATAATTCCATCCATTTGTGAGTCCGTTAAGCCCGCAAATAACTCTTCTTGGTTTTGGACTATGTTGTCAGTATCCATCGATAATGTACTATTGTAGTAGTGTAGCTGTACAGTAGTGATGTGCTGAACTTTGAATGCTGAGACTGTGATCCCATTCTCCCTTTATACAACTGCTCATTTCTTGACTCCTCCCTTTTTTATCCAATCCCAATGTGACCCGATGCACCCCGATGTGAATCCGAAGCCTCCCGATGTGAATCCGAAGCCTCCCGATGCATCCCGATGTGAATCCGAAGCCTCCCGATGCATCCCGATGTGATTCCGATGCATCCCGATGCACCCCGATGTGAATTGACACATCGGGACACATCGGGATGCATCGGGAAGCTTCGGATTCACATCGGGATGCATCGGGAGGCTTCGGATTCGCATCGGGGTGCATCGGGAGGCTTCGGATTCACATCGGGGTGCATCGGGAGGCTTCGGATTCACATCGGGGTGCATCGGGAGGCTTCGGATTCACATCGGGAGGCTTCGTATTCACATCGGGGTGGGGAAATGGTTAGACTCCGCCCACTGAATATTACTATTTAAGGTATGAGTTTCTCACTCTAGCAGTATGAACAATCAGCCTCTAGTCAACAGAGTGAGAGTAAACAGAGACAGCTACCTACTAGTCAGTGCCTGATCAGAGATGTCAACAAGTAGAACATAAGGTTAGTGTTAAATGGAGTAATTGGCAGCAATTGTGAAGTGTTTATTGTATAAAATGCTATCAAGCTAAAAAATAACTCACACCCTACTACCAGAGATGCCAGACTCGAGTTAAAGACTCTCACTCGAGTTAATTCAAGCAACATTTTATGGCTTATTATAAAGACTCGTAACTTGAATATACAGATGTCAAAAACTTGTAACTTGAATTGCAATTCAATTATGGCTATGATCAAAGACTCTCAACTCTCACATCATTATGTTGAAATATTCAATAACTCGAGTTTTCATTGGGCAGCTGTGAATTGTAATGAATGGAAATAACCACAGTTATAACCACCAACCACAACCACAATTATAACACATTTTACACTAAAACTGTGACATTTTGCTTTGAAATTTGAACTTCTAACACCATTTCCTAACAACATTTCACTATAAGCTAAATAATAACCCAAAAACTCTACATAAAGACTCGAGTTAAACAAGAAAAGAATTGAATTGAAACTTGCTTGTAGTTAACTTGGATAACTTGACAAAAACTTGAGTTTCTGGGGACATGTAAATATTTAACTCGTAACTTGAAAGTTTTGATCTGTCACTGAAAGAATTGAATTGTAACTTGAAGAGTCACAACTAAGAGTTGGTCATGGAGAATTGAGTTTCCAAAATAAAACTTGCACACATCTCTGCCTACTACTATATATTTTTATAGGGAGGCTAAACAATTTAATATATTACATAATGCTGACTTAACACATGCACACAACCTTTTATTTATTCTATTGCTACTATTGTGAAAAGTTTATCTAATGTATAATAGATATGACATACTTTTTTTAAATATGTGTCTTTTATTCTTTCAATTGTGTTTTAACACGTGTACACAATCTTTTATTCATTCTATTGTCACCATTGCGAAAAGTTTATTTAATGCATTATATATGCTGACTTAACACATGCACACGGTTCTTTGTTGTCAATACAATGTATATCATAGAAACAACCCTTCTTCCCATCAGTATATTTATAGCCAAGACTTTACACATTTCTTTATTAACAATGCAATGCACATCATAAACCAAGCCTTCCGTAGTACTTCTTCTTATCGCTGAAACCAAGCCTTCCGTAGTACTTCTTCTTATCGCTAATGAGAGCTGTAGGCGAAGCGCAGCCGAATTCGCTCGCTTAGATCACAAGCTTTTCGAGTGGAGGGCGCAGGAGAAGCGGCGGGCCGCTGCCTAGTCGCTTGGCCCGATGGATACGGGGCACCGGCGTCGCCTCCACGTGTACGGTCGGCGCCGCACGCAACGTGGGCGGACGCGGCTTGACCGCCTCAAACGATCGGTCGTTCGGGTGAGTGGGGGTTGCGGGGCGGGAGGGTGGGCGGCGGTGGAGGAGGGGTGGCGGTGATGACGGTGATGGCGGCGGCGGCGGTGGCGGCGGCGGCGGTGGTGGTGGCGGCGGCGGTGGCGGTGGTGGCGGTGGTGGCGGCGGTGGCGGCGGCGGTGGTGAGGGCGGTGGTGAGGGCGGTGGTGGCGGCGGCGGTGGCGGCGGTGAGGGCGGCGGTGGCGGCGGCGGCGACGGCGGTGGTGCGGACGGGACGAGGGCGGTGGCGGGGAGTGGGGGAGGAGTGGGAGGTGGGGGAGGGGGAGGGGAGGAGGGCGGGAAGGAGGGAGGGAAGGGGTCGTGGCCGGGTTCGGGGTCAAGTGTGCAAATGTTTTTTCGACCAATCAGAAGGAGGGATTTTGGGGTGACCTTGGCAAGGTCGTGTGTAAAATTTTTGTGCTCTTCTGTGATTGGTTGAAATCGGAAATACCGGCTTGTGATTGGTTGAAAACAGGGGTCAATGAGTGCGTGTCTGTCTAGAAGTGCACTGACTATACTACTCATAAGTAAAAGGGTTGGGAAAAAAACTATTGCATTAGCAAAAAGCTTCCATTTGAGCACTAGTGAATGATCACGAGTCAGACCTTGACAGCTGGGGTTCCCCTCCTCCTTCTGCATTATACAGGAAATGCACTGATAGCCATTGTGTATGTACAGTTTATTAGTGCATGCATATGTACCTACCCACTGGCCTTACAGGTGTCTCATTGTTGAATTTCTTTAAAATGTTGTTATTGATCGAATGAATTCTGTCATCATCGCAGGCAGTGTCAGTATTTAAAATACTTAGATCCATAGTTCTACCGAAGGAGAGATCGGGTGCTGAATAGTGACGTTGCCGTTCTTCTTTCCTGTTCCTTTGTCTACGAGGCCTTGACATATTCAGTTTATCCGCTTTTTGGCAACCAGTCGACTCAGGGTCTTTGTTGTTATGTATTTTGAGTAATCTGAGGCGGTCTACTACGACCTCTTTTTCATTGCCGCAAGCAGATGTTGGCTGAGACATGGCTTGCTGAACTGTGTATGTAGCAGCGGAAACTAGGCACAGTGTGTACGGCAGAATGTTTAACCATTCACTGAGTTTAGCTGATAAAATAAACTGCTTATCAATGCATCGCCTTCAATACTAGGCAAATATGTGGATGTCTAAATCTTATCTTGTTTCGGAATTTGGATTAATTTTGTTTATCAGAATTGCCACAAATACACTAGTACATTGTATTCTGTGGAAAGTTAACCTTGCAGGCTTGTACTCTCATGTACATGTGCATCGTTCCTTGAATTTGCGACTATTCGAAAAAGACAGTTAGAAGCATTTGGAAATTTTGGACATTTGAAAAACTGCTAGTTCGAAACTCGAAACCCCAACCCCTAGATTTCAACTAATTTCTATTTTTAGTATTATATTCTTTTGTTTTTGCTACCACTAACTTGTATAACCACCAAGGAAAAATTAATTGTCTGTCAGTTGTGTTTTTCCAAATGTAATCGACACAGTTTAGAAATAGTTGTTTTCCAAACGTTTGGTTTCGCAAAGTCCTATTTCGAAACGTCCTATTACCTTTTTCCCTAAATGTACATGTAATCAATGCTCACATTTGAATGTAGAATACTAGTATGTAATACTAGGTGTCACATATTTGCTCTATCTGTTGTGCATTGTGGCCCTGTGGGTCTTGATACACTGTGAATTGTGTTCCCCTGCATATAAGGAAGCTGATGTCTACAATATACTAGATATTATGGGCAATCAGGTCCTAGCAACTTGCCTACAATATTGTATCTCATATCTATCATGGTTGTAATACACTGCTGTAATGCTATGTACTGCAACTCTATGGACTCAATACAGGGATATTCTGGAGTTACCTTCTATTGGAGCCAAAGTATAATAGAGTAAACAACTCCGAAGATGATAAACTCTTGAGTTCGTAGGATGATGAATGGAAGAAGCCAATCAAGAACTCCCTAGCAATATGGGTGTAACTAAAACACCGTCTACGCCGTCTACACCGTCTCCAGAAAAACGCCGTCTACTTCCGGTTTAAAGAAATAATACTTTTGTAGCGAAAGATCTTTCGAGTTGTCTTTTCTTTTGACTCAAATTGTAAAAGAAGACAACTTCTACCCGCTTCTCTAATAATTCGCAATGAAAGTCTTGCTATAAATTCTTGTGATGCTTTGGCAATAACAATGTCAGTTTGGCTGCTGTTTTGCTGCTTCATAATGTTATACATGTATGTGCAATGCTGTAATGATTACTTTTGCTTGGCTTTACACAGGTTATAGCTATCTTTGAATCTGCTATCACTTGTACATATTTTGAATACTTGTTATCTATCTGTTATTAAATCACATTATACTATATTATTGGCTCTTGTCATAAGCAATGATATTTGCCTCCTTTTTTGTTTTTTTTTTGTTCTCTTTGTTTATTTATTTATTCTCTCCTATGAGTTGTATATAATACATATATATTTTTTTGTGGTCAACAAGTTACCTTTAACAAAATAATGTTATCTGTAAACTTTTAGAAAACCCAATAAATGTAAATGTAAATGTAAATGATCACAATCATGTGAAGTTTTCTTCTGTTCTTGCTAGAAACAAGTTGGAGAAGGCAACTTCACACTAGGAAGTAGATTATTAATAGCCTGACTGATAAGATTATCTCTATAATATTTAGTTAGTGTTTAATTATCATTTTAAATTGTAGAAATTGCTGTGCAAAGCAAGCTGAGTCTGTTTGAAGGAGGCGTGATGGCGGTAATGCCAGTTTATCATACCAATTAGTGCTGACAACTATTATTGAAGAGGTCTTGTACATTTTACCTAGCTTTTTGCATGTCATAGCTTTCTCTGATTTGTGATTATACCGTCAAGTTTGCTTTTTTTCTTGGTAACTAGATGGGAAGGAAACTCTATTGCATCAAGTAGTCTAGGGAGAATTATACCAAAATTGAATAATTTACTTTTTCTTTGTAGCAGTCAATTATAATTGTATTACATTTCACACAGCCATGCTGCATGTACACTGCCATTATTTTATAGCACACAATCTTGCAAACAAATTGCAACAAAATGTTAAATTGTCCACTCTTGTGCACAAATAGCAGGAGAGTATAACTTCTGGGTTGAATAAACAGGTTAGTACTAATTTAGTTATAATAACAATAATACTTTATGCAATCATTGCAGTATTTCTCATAAACCAATGTTTCACAACGTGTGATGTCTTGTTGTACATATACATGTAGATATTAAGATTTCTTTGCATGGTATGCATTGTTATAGGTGTAGGTTATCTAATTAGCAGAGTCAGTAGGGTCCTATCTACGTTATACCTTGTCCAGGGTTCAGATCAGTGGGATAGATGGGAATTGAGGTGTTCCTCTGGAGTCCAAGAAACTGTTTGGTTTGCCAAATGTTCTGCCATTTGTTACAGCTGAGAAAACCCTTGAGTAATGTGTTAGGTGGGTGCAATTCCCACGGGGTTGTATCAGACCTCCTGGTAGTCACTAACACTAATGTCGCCATAGTAAACAGGAATTGTCGATTGTAAAGTAGTAGTCAAAAATTATTATGGTGGCATGTTTATATCTGTAATGTACATTTATGTCGATGTATCTTTGTTGCAAATTTAATGTTTGAATCAACTATATTTGGTTCAGCTCTAACCTTGGGTAACAAACTGGATAGTAGCTAGCTGGTAACTGGTAACAAACTGCTGGATATAGGAAAATGGGGACATTCGGTGCTGATGCTAACATAGAGTTTGGGCTCCGTAGGAGTTGCACCTACTCAGCACAGGTCTGTCCAAATTAAGCGAAGCTTTGCCTCCTTTGTACTTTCGGAAGGAATAATTATACTGTATATTTATGGTATAGTGGTAATGCGGCAAAAGTACATATTGTAGCAATATTATGTTGTTCTGCAACAAATGCCTGTGCACATGTCTCTAGGTATGTACAAAATACTATGACCACAGCTGTAGGCAGCACAAAGTACAACTCAAGGTTTCGCCTTACCTACCTGTAGATTTCTAATTTGAGTACCAATTTATTTTATAAGTTGTCATCAATCTCATGCAACCCTGTTAGGCTTCACACCTCCTTGAAACAGACTTGCTTTGTACAACAAATCCTGCAATCTGAAATCATAATTAGCACTAAATTAATATTATAGATAATCTTATCAGTCAGGCTATTAATAATCTACTTCTCCAACTTGTTTCTAGCAGGAAGAGAAGAAAACTTCACATGATTGTGATCATTAATTGGTTCAAAAAGAGTTATAGCCTGTGTAAAGCCTTGTAATGTATAATGTACAATATAATGCAGCATTATACATAATTATACAATTATAAAACATTGCAATATACTAGCAGTAAAACAGCAGATAAACTGGCATCACAATTTATTGTTGAAGAAAGCAAGTTGAAGTTGTCTTCTTTTAAAATTTAAGTCGAAGAAAAGACAACTCCAAAGATTTCTCGCCACCAAAATATTATTTCTTTAAACCGGAAGCAGACGGCGTTTTTCTGGAGACGGTGTAGACGGCGTAGACGGTGTTTTAGTTACACCCTAGCAATATTAAGAGAAGTAGTTATGTGACTCTCTAATCTTGCAATTGAATATCGTTTCCGTCCTCATAAATATAAACAAATTCATTACCAGAAATTCAAATGGTAAAGTGAGAAATAGAATTTTGAAAAGATTATGAAGACATTTTATAGTATATTCAATAGCGTAGATGTAGTTAAAACAAAATCACCATGGCCTCTTCTTTTTCTGTTTTAATTTTCTCACTGAGACCGCCACATTTGTGTGTAAATGCGCGAGAACACAGTCTAATTTAAAATCAAAATCGAAAATGACATAAAAAAAAAATAAAATTATTATTATTTTGTATTTTTGTAGAGTTACAGCGTCTAATTCGGAGATTGTTTTGTGACGTGATCAGGACTCAGATCAGCGAAGTTCTTTTAACAAGTTTATTTGCTTGCTAAAAACGAGTTCTGACCGTAAAAACTACAATGGTAAAAAATGCATACAATAACAATAATAATACAATGATAATGGTAGGCTACATGAATATAACAACATTATAAAAGCAGTGTGTGTATAAAATATTATAAATTGACAGGTTGAGTTGGCAATTACAAGAACAATAGTAAAAGACATATTAAATATCCATTGCTTGACAATTAACAGTATGGAATCTATTTATTATTTAACATTATTATTAAAAATAGTATATTTACCTCTTTCTCTCTCTAGTCTGCTGAACTATGGTAGTTGACTATTGCTACACTTGTTTAGGTAGCTTGATACTATGTACTACGCTTAGTAAGGTAGTATAACTTTTGGAAACTGTAATTACTACACTTGGTAGCTTACAACAAATAACTATGAATTCTAGTCATAGACTAGAATTGTTGAACACTTTTTAGCAGCATGGTTGCTATACAAATTAAAAATACAATATTAGAGAGGGTCTTATATACTTCTTCATTTGGTAGACAAACATGTTTCCCAATAAGGATGAATCTTTTTGGTACCAGGATCCGATGGGGCAGGAAGTGTAAACAACCTGTGATGTCACAGTGTTGCAGAAGACATTCCCCAACAATGGTGTGATTTAGTTGTTTGTCAATTAATTAATTAGGTGTTTTCAGTGACTTGAGCAATAGGATGAATAACTGTATTTAGCTGCTATTCTTGTGAATCTACAATTTTAATATTTACTTTTTTGTAACTGTAATTTGCTATTGGGTATTTTTTCTTGCATTTTCTCACACAGGCCGCACTTAAGTGCGTAAAGTCGTGAGAACTCAGTTGTTCCTTTTTTATATTTTATGTTAAATCTAAATCGTATCCTAGCCTAGCCTAGCCTATCAAACCCAGAAACCCTAACGAACCAATATGGTTCAACAGATCTGCCCGTAAAGTAGTAAAGAGACAGAGGCAAATGTACAACAAATACAAAAAAACATCAAACCCCTTCTACTTAAGACAATATAAGATAGAAAGGCGACAAGGAAAGCAAATGCTAAAAGATATTAAGCAATCCTATATTGACAATGAGATCTGCAAACCTCTAGAATCGGGCAATAGCAAACCCTTTTACAACCATCTCAAGTGGTTGAGAAACTCAACTAAACCCCCGCTCAAGTTGTCGGACGAAAGTGGCAACAGCACAAATGATACTAAGGAATGTGCTACAATACTCAACTCCTTTTTTAACAAACAGTTCTGCTCTCAACACCAGATCTCTGAAGATCCTGACTATCCGGCAGTGACCCCCGCTGATGAGAATATCGAAATCAAACCAGAAGGAGTTTCAACACTATTAAAAGCTCTAAAAAGCGTCAAAGCCCCTGGTCCAGATGGATTACGTAAAGAAGATTTGGTGATCGACCCCATCGTGACTGCCCACTGCCTTACACATATATTTAACGTCTCCTTAACATGCTCTAAATGTCCGCAAAGCTGGAAACTTACTCATGTTACCCTACTCCACAAAAGGGGTGCTTCGGATCAACCCAATAATTACAGACCCATCGCACTCACCAGCATTCCCTGCAAGCTAATGGAACACATTATCCTACACTACCTGAACGACACCCTAGATACAGTTCTGTACAATCGCCAACACGGCTTTCGTAGAGGATTATCCTGCGAAACACAACTCTGTACCACCTATCATGACATAGCTCGTAGTGTTGATAAAGGTAACACCATACATGCCATTATCATGGACTTTGCTAAAGCTTTTGACAAAGTTCCCCATCAACTGCTTATGTCTAAGTTAGCCCGTGTACCAAATATTAACAACAAAATATTGCTTTGGATTCATGACTTCCTGCGTGACCGGAGGCAAACAGTGATAGTAGCAGGAGAGAAATCGACGGAACTACCAGTTACTTCAGGTGTTCCACAGGGCTCTGTGTTGGGCCCTACACTATTTTTCGTCTATATAAATGATCTACCCGAGTATATAGATTGTAATGTCAGCTTATTCGCTGATGACACTCTCATTTACCAGACTGTCAACACTGACGAGGACCATTCTAGATTTCAGAGGAATATAACTTCCTTGGCCGATTGGGCTAACACCTGGTGCATGTCGTTCAACACTACCAAATGCTCGATTATGACCTTCAATCATAAACCGGAAGCTCCGGCGGCATATTACACCCTAAACGACGCACAACTCGACACTGAAATTGAAACTAAATACCTGGGTGTGATCATCCAATCTAATCTAAAGTTCACCTCTCATATTAGTTCAAAAATTACCAAAGCTAGACGACAACTGGGTATGGTTAGGGGAGCACTCCACGGATCAACCAAAGATGCTAAGCTACTTGCATATACTAGTCTCTGTCGGCCACACATGGAATATGCATCTGCCGTCTGGGATCCCGTCCATGATTACCAAATTACCAACATTGAAATGGTACAAAACAGTGCTGTGCGTTACATCTGTAACTTAAAAGGTAGAGTTAGCATATCTGCTGTCCTCAAGGAACTTAATCTTGATACGCTTAGCAACCGCCGCAGGAAGAACCGACACAACCTCCTCTTACACATTTTGGCGAATGAAGAACACCACGAAGCTCTTGCTAACACTTATGATGAGCTGATGAACAATCATCCTACTAATACAACTGTCACTAGAGCTACTACAAGAGGTGACCCACCCACTATCTACGCAAAAACTTCTGCTTACCATGGTAGCTTTCTGCCCAGGACTATACGTGAGCTTAAGTCACAGTTATTACAATAAACATAGCAACAAATCTATATTAGTGCAACATGTTGGCATAACATAAATATATGACCATAGTAATCTTGACAAAAACCAAAATCAGATGAGGCGTACCCCTTGCATCATGCTTTAGTACGTTCTAAAGAAGAAGACAAAGACGTAGATGTACTATTTACCTTTATGTAATTTTTTTTTGTTATGTGCGATTTATATAATTTTTATGTTTTGTGATACATGTACTACCATTAGCCTCAGTCATTCATCCAGACCGCAGCTCTCTCAGGGTTCTGCCTTCTGGGCCAAAATAAGTGATAAAAAATATTAGTTCTAATGTGGAGTGTATAGTATTAAGGGCCTGTCTTGTTTTGTGTATCTTATCTAAGTTATAATTAAAAGATGGCTCAATACCTTCAGCCAGGCACCTCGAAAAAAGTGAAAATCTTGCCTCCTTCCGCCGCTTTTGTAAAGACTTTATGCCTACCTTTTCCCTCAGCTGTTTAAAACTACCTAGCCCTCTAATTTTGTAAATAAATCTTAGACTTTTATTTTGCACCTTTTCAATTTGTTTAATTTGATTTTTTTGATGAGGTCTCACACCTGGCTTGCAAACTCTAGCAAAGGTCTTACCAATGTTAAATATGCTATTCTGCGTGTTTGCATACTTGCATACTTTAAAATTCTGCGTAGTTGAGCTAGTCTTAGTGTTGCAGTGTGGGTAATTTTGTTAATATGGTGATCCCATTTCAAATTAGACTGCAGACTGACTCCGAAATACGGGTGAAATTCAACTTGTTTTAAAATTCGATGGTGTAAAAAATAGTCTTGTTTATCACATCGACCCTTCTGTCCAGTTTGTAAAACATCACACTTATCTAGGTTTTTGTTTTATCGTTCAACTTACAACTATTGCTTTGCAGTTATGATTGTTGTTGGTGTTTATAAATATCAGCAATATCGAATATGGATAATCTGTGAATGTTTAGTTAATGATTCTCATCTGGCAATTTTTCTAATACAATGTCGAATATAAAATGTCAGAATAAAAATGTCAAAGCAAGTCGCGAACTTATGTACCTAAACTAACCTAGCATTGGCTTTTTGCCATATTCATTGGTGAATTTGTAGTAATTCAACAGATTTGTTTAAAGTCAAATGGTATCTTTGTCTCTAGTACTCTTATTCATATTATATAATTTGAACCTTCAAGACTTGATGTGCACCACAAAAAGTCTTCATATTGTTGACTCACGCATGACCTACATCCTTTCAAAAATGAACTCATATCATATCGTAGGTTTGGAGCAACGCAGTACTTATGCTGTAGGCCAATGGATGTCAGACGGGTAATAGCAAGTAACACAGAGTTGTTGGTGTCATCACTTTCTCCGTCTTCTACGGAGTTTATGTATTACCTGTTAGAGACACAAAGTATAGATCATGTTGAAGTGAAGAAACATAAAGAATTTGGTTCAACTATTAAGCAAATAGACCACCTTGTTAGGTATGTACTAAGCCTATCTACCCTTGGTCTTAGTCGTTTACATACGTAGTGTACTTGACTAATAAATGGTTAGCCTATACCTGCTAAGCTTGTTATTAGGCATGCATGAGGTGAAGTAAGTGTAGCGCTATTAGGTAGCTAAACATGTATGTTGATATGAGTAGCTACACAATAGTTTCTATTGCTAGTGCTAAGCCCCATCAATCTCTGTCAACTCGCCAAAACCGTAGATGCAAAGTCTGGATATACTGTAAAATGTCACAGAAGAACTACCAGTAGGCCTATACTTTTGATACCTCGATCTTCTGTTAGCACTTGGAGCCCAAGCTAAATTATAATACAAATTAAATGTTGTAGCGGGAGTTATTTCAAGTCATTTTAACTGCCTGTGGAAATAGGTGTTGAGTGTAATGTTTGTCATTTATCTTGTCTTCCTTTCAGCTTTATATGCAGACGATCTGATGCATACCTCGCCAATGAGTTTCTTGTGTGGTTAAAGCTCACAAATCAGCATGACCTCCACAGCAGAATTAGTGATGCTGTAACACCAACATTGAGCTCTACTGATGGAGCTGCTAGTACCAATAATACTAGACTGGCTGAACTTGATGGAGAGGACGATGGCGAATCAGAATGTGAGAGTTTAGATTCCAATACAACTTCTATATTGAATGTCAGACAAGTTCTTCCTTCACAGCAGTTTGTTGAGGAAACAGTGAGTTGATCATTAGCTAATCATCTTTGATGACTGCTGGCAAAAATAATATTAATTTGCTCTCTGAATGTTTAATATTTTTCTCCATATTATACAAACTTGTATGCAAGGTGCACATGTGCTCAGGTGAGAAACGTAGTTGCACAGGGAGAGATGCATATATATCAATTTCCACGACTGGTGATACTGATGTCTTTGGGGTGTTTTACATGTAACTCTAAGTTTAGCATATTTCCCTCTTTGTGAAAATCATCCTATGCAACATTCGCGGAAAAGTACATAAAGTTCACTAAACAGGTTACATGTTATCCAGATGATATTTGACAGTCTTGAGGTGGTCCTCACTCTAGGCTCTGTGTAAAGTGATACCTCAAGCCTTCAGAATCACCTTTATGGTTTCATAAAATGTCATATTTGAGTAGTTATATTATGGGGTATTGTTTCGTTGCCAAGCAACAGAAAAACATTATGTAATATTGTAAATGATATAGGGCCATTCCATGGGGACTGTCCCAATGTGTGTGCTGACCCGTCTCAGATCATTTTCAAACTAAGTTTTTGTGAAAGAGCATATCAAAATTAGTGGTAATGCCAATTTTCAGCGCTCTATGCGGTACAGGGGGGCGCTGACGGCTCCCAAAAAATCGCTGACAGGAGGGATAACTCCTAATTTCTCATTTTTAAGGGTTTTCTCAGGCTTATATCTTAAAAACCAATTGAGCTAAAAATCTAAAATTTTCAGGATGTCTAATCCCACATGTCTGCTAGTTATTTCAATAGGTCACTTACCCGACATCGGTCCATGAGCGAGGTCAGAGGTCACCAAAGTTGGTTAGCGGAGAGCGTCGACGGTAATATACTCAATTTTTAGGAAGATTGGATGGCTCTGAATCTGGACAAAACAGGCGTTAGAAGTCGGGTGAGTGGTTAAACATGTTAACTTATGCCATATGTTTACTAATTTAACAAAAAATTTGATATAACGTCAATGTGGCGTCGGTGGCGGAGAAAATCCAAGATGGCCGTTGCCGACACTGACGAAAATTGGCCGCGCGCCAACAGTAATTTAGGTATGTTCGCATAAAAAAAATTATAAACAAAAGATGTTTCCTATATAATTCAACTATGCTGATTTCATTTCTGCAGTCAGATTTTATGCTTTCTGGCTCTAAAATGATGTTTTTACAGTTTTTATAATGGCATAATGTGCCATACAATGTTCTAACTTATTCACATTATAAGCCCCATATCATATTGGATTTACCAGTCTCAGCGACTAGAGTATGCCAACACATTGCAAAAACAATGCAGATGAAATAATACACACCAACCATGATACTTGCCAATGTTTTCATGTCAAAATGAAGTCAGCAAGGTCAGGAAGTGCTATAATTACTATCAACACTGGTGGTGTTCGTAAGGATAATGCCTGGAGCAAAGCAAGTTGTGTGTAATCTTCTGGCTGATGGTACGAAAGAATATTCGGCACAGAGGCTAATGCTCTGTAATCTCTCATTTTGTCAGAAAAATGAGGACATGGTCAACCGCATAAAGCTCTCCAAATTCTGTGAACTGCGGCCAAAGTGCCGCAAAACTGTGACCTCTACTGGTGCCCATTCCGTGTGTTTCAAATTTTTGGTAGAAAAAATCCCAGGTATAAAACACTACACTGAGGTGATTGATATGCTTGTGCGTAGCAAAGATTACAGTGACTGTACATGTATGTTACGTAAATGCTCAAAATGTCCGGGTAGAGAAACTGTTGAAAGAAAAGTCACAGAACTCTTCGAAGCTAACCAGTTTGAGGGACAAGATGAGCTATCATATAGTCAATTGGTAACTATAGATAGATCATAAATAGTTGAGTGCCAAACAACTGTGAGTGAGCTGGTCGAAAATATCTGTGCGAAAGTTGACGGGCTAAGTGCACACCACTTTATGAAAGGGAAACATTCAGCCCATCTGAAGCACCTAAAATCAGATCTAAACAATTCATAGGTAATCATCCAGATGAACTTCGCAGAGAACTATTCATTTGTAGTTCAGGACAAGGCACAATCGATCCACTGGAACAATCGACAGGCAACCGTACATCTCATCGTTGTGCACTACAAATCATCAGAAAAAACTACTGCACTTATCCTACGCCTATATCAGTGATTACATGCAACATGATCATTTCGTAGTGTACACCATGTTGAGGGATCTCATTCCCAAGGTAAAATCTCTGCTCCCAAGCATTACTTTGATCTACTACTTCACCGACGGCTGTTCTGGCCAGTACAAATCTTTCAAAGTATTTTGCAACCTCATGCACCATCAGGAAGATTCTAGAATGCCTGCCAAATGGCATTATTTCGCGACATCACACGGGAAGTCTGCGTGTGATGGTATCGGTGCAGTGATCAAATATCAGGCCAAGACGTGCAAGCCTTCACCGAGCATCTAGCTCTTTTATTACCACACCTAAAGATGGTCCTGTGGTTTGATGCATCCGACATCACACGTCACGAGCCGCAAAAAAAAGAGAGGTTTGATACCAGCGCAATACCAGTACCAGGTTCAAGAAGTCATCACTGTTTTGAGAGAGATGGAAACATCTTGATAGAGAGAAGGACATCAACCGGACCATTATCGATAGCCTTAGATTAGGGAGAGAAACTGCCAACTACGTGTACATCTCTAGGGCTTGCACAACACCCTCAACTGAACCTATCTGACCTAAAACCTGGTGACAATGTTGCATACAAATACGACACAGATTGGTATATTGGGTCAATCATGGAAATTGAAACTTTAGAAGGAGATGTTAAGATCAACTCCCTGCACCCTAAAGGACCTGCACCGATTTATAAATATCCACTCAGACCAGACAAGCTATTTGTAACTGCACAGCATCTAGTAATGCTAGTCTATCTGGAGACAACTAAACACCATCAATATATGCTACCACCATCAACCCAGGATCAGATAAGTGATAGGTATAAAAAAACACTTCTCTACTTAATTGAATTATGTGTGGTGTCATCAGGAGCTAAGATTACATGGTTTAAATGTTCGCTTGGAAGATAAAACCTTCTCATTCTTGAAAAATCTGGCATTTTTGGAGTGTTAATAATTAAGCTTATCACACCACTTGGGAGCAGGAAAGCATAAAATCTGACTGCAGAAATGAAATCAGCATAGTTGAATTATATAGGAAACATCTTTTGTTTATAATTTTTTTTATGCGAACATACCTAAATTACTGTTGGCGCGCGGCCAATTGTCGTCAGTGTCGGCAACGGCCATCTTGGATTTTCTCCGCCACCGACGCCACATTGACGTTATATCAAATTTTTTGTTAAATTAGTAAACATATGGCATAAGTTAACATGTTTAACCACTCACCCGACTTCTAACGCCTGTTTTGTCCAGATTCAGAGCCATCCAATCTTCCTAAAAATTGAGTATATTACCGTCGACGCTCTCCGCTAACCAACTTTGGTGACCTCTAACCTCGCTCATGGACCGATGTCGGGTAAGTGACCTATTTAAATAACTAGCAGACATGTGGGATTAGACATCCTGAAAATTTCGGATTTTTAGCTTAATTGGTTTTTAAGATATAAGCCTGGGAAAACCCTTAAAAATTAGAAATTAGGAGTTATCCCTCCTGTCAGTGATTTTTTGGGGGCCGTCAGCGCCCCCCTGTACCCCATAGAGCGCTGAAAATTGGCATTACCACTAATTTTGATATGCTCTTTCACAAAAACTTAGTTTGAAAATGATCTGAGACGGGTCAGCACACACATTGGGACAGTCCCCATGGAATGGCCCTATACATGTAGAGTTAATAGTGTGGAAACTAAGAAAGTCTCAGAGCATTGTTTTATTGTTTCCTTTGATCCTTGGTAGAACAACATTTATGTTATGCCCCCCCCCCCCCTCGCCTCTGCATACAATCACACATACAGGAATCATATGATGTATAATCTACTGTCTACTGCTGCAGTGAAGAGAATGTAATCTTACTTGCAGTTGAAGGACACAGAGAATGTGTACCCTCTGTCCTCTCCAATACGTGGGGTCGCTGTGTTGGTAGTCAATGACAAGTTTGTATCTAAACCAGCCAGTCATAACCGCAACGGATCAGAATACGACAGGAAGAACCTGAGTAAGATGTTCGAGTGGCTCGGGTATGAGGTGCTCACATACAGGTATGTCTGTCTGTCTGTCTGTCTGTCTGTCTGTCAGTCTGTCTGTCTCTTCAAACGTAACCTATAATTTACAATGTTTAACTGACTATGCCATTAGCTTGTCCTTAAACTCAAACCTAAAACTGATCAAAACAAACAATGTTACTTTGGGTAATAGTATTCAATAAGATGTTTCTACATTGGACTAAGTATTTTCATTGTTGTTAATGTGGCGTTATTTGTGTCATTATTGTAACTTGGCTGGCTGATTAATTAATTGATTATATTTCCTTACAGCAACATGACCACCGCTGAGTTATTCAGTAAGCTACATGATCTGGTTAGGAATCCTCAGCAGCGTACCTACAGCTCCTTTGTTCTGTGCGTACTCTCTAGGGGAGGCGCTGACTACATTACCATGTACGATAACTCCGAAATGTACATAGATGACCTATTGGACAGACTGGATAGCAATAACTTTCCAGCTATGGCTGCTAAACCAAAGCTCGTGTTCATAGACACTGACAATGCAGACCTTATGAAGGATCAGGGTCAACGTCTTCCTAAAACTACATCCGAGAAACTTGAAGAAAGACATACAGGTTCTCTACAGCCAATTCAAATCGTCCAATCACAGAGCCCTACTATTGTACAGAAATTCAGGCAACAAAGAGACACATTTGCTCCAGTAGTGAGCGATTATGTAACCTCTGTAGCTAGAAAATCAGACTTTGTGTTACTTCTAGCAGCCTTTCCTCAGTACAGGGCCTTACACAATGTACATGTAGGCAGTATAGGCACGCGTGTCTTGGTAGAAGTATTCTATAAGCACGCACACAAGCATCACATAGTAGAGCTGGGCAAGAAGATAAGACGGAAGCTCAGTTCTAAATCTCTACAAAATATGAAGCAAGTGCTAACTACCATTGACACTCTAAGCAAAGACTTTTATTTGTTTCCACCATTAGACTAAAATATAGTCTGCTCAATTGCTTATAATACATTTAATTTGGATGGTGCCGTGTTTTTGCTCCTCTTTCTAAATTTTCTACGACTTTGGTTTATTTTGTCAAATATATATAAATATTGATTGTTTATCAGTCAGCAGCACATCTATATCCTTTAGCTGAAACAGTAGTGAGCCCCAGCAGACAATGTACACATTGATTACAGTGTGGGGATTGTTCTCTCTATGGATGGAGAAAGTAGTAGGAGATGATACACATTGTTATCATTGCTCTTCATAACAATTCTAACTGAATAATTTACATACTATGTAAATTACCAGGTGTTGCGACAACTACCATTAATGAACATGTTTATAATCAAAAGTAGATGGATGATTCATATAAAAGAAAAAATTCACAGTCGGAGGATGTGAAATTCCAAGCTGCTCATGGGTGGGACTTCTTGACAGGAAGGAATATACAGGGGAAATTTGGAGTAAGGTACTACAGTGTAGGTACAAATAAACTAGTTACTCCAACAAAATAAATATTATTTGAGTAAGCTCTATGCTACAGCAGTTTTGGGTTTTGAATAACAGCCATATGCCAAGTAGAGAATTCACTGGTTTTGGAAACAAAACAGCTGGGAGCTCCTTTCAACCACCACACCATCTCTATATCAGGTACCACCTCTATATCAAGTACCACTTCTATATCAAGCACCACCTCAATATCAAGTACCACCTCTATATCAGGTACCATCTCTATATCAGGTACCACCTCTATATCACGTACCACCTCTATATCAATTACCACCTCTATATCAAGTACCACTTCTATATCAAGTACTACCTCTATATCAAATACGACCTCTATATCACGTACCACCTCTATATCAGGTACCACCTCTATATCAAGTACCACCTCTATATCAGGTACCATCTCTATATCAGGTACCATCTCTATATCAAGTACCACCTCTATATCAAGTACCACCTCTATATCAGGTACCACCTCTATATCAAGTACCATCTCTATATCAAATACCACCTCTACATCAAATACCACCTCTATATCAAGTACCATCTCTATATTAGGTACCACCTCTATATCAAGTACCACCTCAATATCAGGTACCACCTCAATATCAAGTACCACCTCTATATCAGGTACCATCTCTATATCAGGTACCACCTCTATATCACGTACCACCTCTATATCAATTACCACCTCTATATCAAGTACCACTTCTATATCAAGTACTACCTCTATATCAAATACGACCTCTATATCACGTACCACCTCTATATCAGGTACCACCTCTATATCAAGTACCACCTCTATATCAGGTACCATCTCTATATCAGGTACCATCTCTATATCAAGTACCACCTCTATATCAAGTACCACCTCTATATCAGGTACCACCTCTATATCAAGTACCATCTCTATATCAAATACCACCTCTACATCAAATACCACCTCTATATCAAGTACCATCTCTATATTAGGTACCACCTCTATATCAAGTACCACCTCAATATCAGGTACCACCTCTATATCAAGTACCACCTCTACATCAAGTACCACCCCAAGTACTACCCCTACATCAAGAGCAACCCAAAGTATTACCCCTATGTCAAATTGCCAAGTAAGCCTTCTAGCAATTAAAAACAAGAATAACCAGTAGCGGTTGATTTTATAATTCTATATTATACATGAACAAGAGAAAATTGTGTACACTTTATCAGAAACTGTGTTGGCAAAATACTACAGACATTGAGGTGAAAATCGTGATGACAAAGAATTGTATACTAGTAATTGAATCTCCCAAATAAACATAATCAAGACAGAGGCTGAGGCAAACTGAGGCTGCATATTACTGCAGAGATAGTAACATCATAAAATATCCTTAATTTTGTAAGTATAGCTTTAGCGTAGTAGAAAATATAATACATCATCAAAAAGTTACATTATTAAATGTATGACAGTGGTTACAAATGGAAATGGTTCGCTATGATTATAAAAAAAACCTTTACAAATAGATGCGTCTTGACCAGACCAA
Source organism: Bugulina stolonifera (assembly GCA_935421135.1). Classification (NCBI taxonomy): domain Eukaryota; kingdom Metazoa; phylum Bryozoa; class Gymnolaemata; order Cheilostomatida; family Bugulidae; genus Bugulina; species Bugulina stolonifera. The sequence continues at coordinate 1,802,361 of OW285190.1, read as the reverse complement.
ACCATGACGATTTCCTAATGTTGTGAGGTGAACGAAATTGAAATAGTGGCTAAAATAAAAATCTAGTCTGAGAAATTATTCATAGTGAGCGCAGATAAATTATAACTATAATTAAAGCTAAATATAAATAACATCTCAGTCTACATTGTGTTGGTTATTCTACTATTGATAGTGATAGGTAGGTAGGGGGTAGTTGTGCCAATATTGTAGATGTATTACAATACTCTAGTATGTATTTTAGTAACAAAAATATAGCTCTGGTAAATGAGCGAATATCTCATGACATCTAAACTCATGCAGGTGGTTAGTGATTACTTACAAGGATGGGAAAACAGCAGCCCTCTGCAGGCCAACTGTAAAACATGAAATAAAATGTATCAGTCAGTACTTTGGATATACATGTAGTCACCTTTCCTATTCACAGTAAATACAATAATAATAATTGTGATATACTGAATTCTTCAATATACAGTTAGCTATAATAGTCACCATTCATACGCAAGAGTCACTCACTCATTCACTCCCATCGATTCTGATAAAAGGTAGAGTATAATACTAAGTGATCAAGTAAAATACATTACAGAGAATATAAACCTATCCATATACATGTACAACAAAGTGGCACCTTTACAATCAAATTACTATCTATGACACAGTGTGAATTGAATATTATCATAAAGTAAAGCGTATGAATTTTTACTAAAACTTGTAATAAAAGGAACATTAAGACAAATAAGGAGGAAAAGTCATTTTTCACGTATAGGTCTTACAGTCACCAAGCCTCTAAATATTATAAATCAAACAAAATTAACTTAAGCTGCTCTCATAAATTTAAATAAACTATGTATTAATAGGAGCCCAAACCAACTACTGGAGGGCCAAACCAACTGGTGGCAGGCCAAACCCTCTGAAGGCAGATATAGACAAGAACCATGATAAATAGCAACACGAAATAGCCAGCTAAAGAGTAAATAATATGCATACAAAACCTGACAGTAAGAAAGCTAATTATGAATATAATATTTAAGTGGAGACGATACCAAAGATAACCCAAAGTAAAGGTTAGTTAGATATATAGATATATGTTTATAATTTTATAGTTAGTCTAACCATAGCCTGACTACATAACTTGTCATTGTACGATGATGTCACTCTACTCTAATCTACATCATAAATAAAATCAAGTTCAAAGTCACACAAATCAGGATAATTAAAGCGATAAACAATATTTAGTTGATGTAAGCAGAGATGAGAAGTTATCTCATCTATTCAATCATGAGCTTGGAGTTGTCTTCCTTCCTCTAGATCAAGTTAGTGAAGGCAGTATCTCCTTCAGCCTGTATCTGTAACAAATCACACAGTTTTGAGTCATAACCTACTTAGTGTGTACATTGATACCATGTAAACATATCACCATATACATGTATATAGTCTACAGTCTACATGTACAATGTATATAGTCTACAGTCTACATGTACAATGTATATAGTCTACAGTCTACATTGTATATAGTCTACAGTCTACATGTATATAGTCTACAGTCTACATGTATATAGTCTACAGTCTACATGTATATAGTCTACAGTCTACATTGTATATAGTCTACAGTCTACATGTATATAGTCTACAGTCTACATTGTATATAGTCTACAGTCTACATTGTATATAGTCTACAGTCTACATGTATATAGTCTACAGTCTGCATGTATATAGTCTACAGTCTACATTGTATATAGTCTACAGTCTACATTGTATATAGTCTACAGTCTACATGTATATAGTCTACAGTCTGCATGTATATAGTCTACAGTCTACATGTATATAGTCTACAGTCTACATGTATATAGTCTACAGTCTACATTGTATATAGTCTACAGTCTACATTGTATATGATCTACAGTGTGTACATTGATACCATGTAAACATATCACCATCTACATGTATATAGTCTACAGTCTACATGTACAATGTATATAGTCTACAGTCTACATGTATATAGTCTAAAGTCTACATTGTATATGATCTACAGTCTACATGTAGACAGTCTACTTACTTAGTTGAAGTTGTAGTGTTCATTGCCGTCCAACTGCTGAGGTGGTGATGTAGAAATGTCGTAGGGAATCTGCTGGGCTGGCATAAGACCAGTCTGTGCTCCTGGACCTCCATACTGTGAGCCCATCTGCTGGTTGTATCCCAGTGGGTTGTTGTACTAAACATGGAGACACGGAATATGTAGGGTAGAACACTACATGGACATACAGTACATGTACGGTATACTTCAGCATGCAGACATAGTGCGTTTAGAGTAATTCATGGCATGCTTCACAATTACTGTATCAGATCGGTAGTTGTATGACCTACTTGTTCCACCAACCACTCATACCAAACATACCCGTGACCTACTTACATTTTGACCAATGTGCATCTGGGAGAGCTGTGAAGCCAGATAGGTGGGATCCACTGAGCCAGGGAGAGACCCTGGAAGAGAGCCTGGTAGTGAATTTGGATTCACAGGTGACATGGCCATCTGGGGGTACATGTTCATACCTGTAAGGAGACAGACAGTGTCAGCAGTAGTTTCTAGTAAAGTGTAGGCAGAAACAACTGCCATGACTTGTATACATTATGATGTAAGATGGAGTAAATGTGAAGAGCGAGGCACTCACCCCAGTTCCCAGCGCCGGCACCCTGCATGAACTGGTTCTGGCTTCCACTTCCCGGCATAGAGTACCCTCGGGGTGTTATGTTCATGTTACCTTGACCCATCATCTGTGGTCCCATTGGCCTACCAAATACACTATGACTCGTGGGCATGTTGATCAAAAGTAACTAGACCAACCGACAACATTCAGTCATGTCAGTGGGCCAAAATCCGCCTGACACCACATGCTCATTAGTACTGTATACTAACTAGTACTGTATACTAACTAGTACTGTATACTAACTAGTACTGTATATTAACTAGTACTGTATACTAACTAGTACTGTATACTAACTAGTACTGTATATTAACTAGTACTGTATACTAACTAGTACTGTATACTAACTAGTACTGTATACTAACTAGTACTGTATACTAACTAGTACTGTATACTAACACTAGTACTGTATATTAACTAGTGTTGTGGACTAACTAGGACTTCATATCAACTAGTACCGTATACCAACTGGTACTGTATACTGACTAGTACTGTGTACCAACTAGTACTGTATATCGACTAGTACTGTATATCAACTAGTACTGCAGATCGACTAGTACTGCAGATCGACTAGTACTGCAGATCGACTAGTACTGCAGATCGACTAGTACTGCAGATCGACTAGTACTGTACATACTGTATATCGACCAGTCGTACTAGTAGTACTGAATACAAGTACTCACCCATGCTGCATGCCGCTGTCATACCCCATCATATGCTGGTTCCTCATGTCCCTCTTCTTCTTGTTCCCAGAGTCAGCAAACTTGATAAGAAGTGGTTCCTGCGCGGCTGGCAGAATCTTCTTATTCAGAGAGTGGATGATCTTCTCGCACATCTCTCTCGTCTCCATGCGGCAAAATCCGACACCCCTCGACTGCGAACCTGATTGAGAATAGTCGTCTGTGAGAGGGAGGGAATAGAAGAGAACAGTTGTATGTCAGCAAAGCGGTGAACTAGCAAGCTACTCGTGGGGTCTACGCAACTCTGGTATAGTAACTGCCAGAAATACATGTGAGTAGAGAACTCTGATCTTAATTTAATAAATTTCTTTCACTCCTGAAAGGAGCTCAAACAGTCCCAATTAACATAGGTAACTCTGCTCTACATGTGTTAACATCCCGGCATGTGTTATATAGGCAAACTAAGAGGGTGCATTATCCAAGCATTACCAGCAAAGAAAACCGTCTAGGAAGCTATACAATTAGTTATAACCAGCAATCCCAAACTAGCTTCTAGCATAGTCTAATCACACAAATATGGCAATTAGCTTTTGCAAACAACCAAATTTAGAAAACAAACGTCTAATCTACTATTAGAAACGATGCACCAAGAAAGAGACCATACTACAGGCCACAAGAAGTCAGTTTGTGCTGAAATAGCAGACAGACCCACACAGTGAATACACTCCATAACTAGAATGCTATGTGCACCTCAGATGTAACAAATGGACTCACTGTTATCTCGAAGTATTCTTGTGCTAACCACGCCCCCAAAGGGAGCGGCCATTGTCTCCAGATAGTTCTCATCCACATAGTCAGGTAGGTTAGCAATGTAAAGGTTGGTGGGGTCCTGTTCTTGCTATGAATATATCAACAGACTGAATGTCACACTACCTAAACACAGTGTCTAGTATAACATATACATGTATGTAGACCTACATATTATGTATCAGAATGTCTAGTACTTGATCAAGAATGATTCATTGAAGATAAATACATAAGTTTACACGTATGGTTCAATTGGAGTCCAGTTCAAATGTATGTACCTGTACATAGCCTGCGGGCAGTGCATTGTGGGAACACTCCCAGCAGTGCATCACGGGATGTAGTTGGATAATGACCTACCTTACTGACTTTGGCCATCTGTGCCTGTATACCTGCCGATGTCAGAGCTTGAGTTGCCTTGCCAGCATCCGCTGGATGCTCGAAGTCCACAAAACCATAACCTGTAGTAGATGCGTGGACATTACTACAGTGGACACTGGACAGTGACAGGCACTGTAGTAGAGGGGTGGACATTACGACAGTATACTAGTGCACTCAGTGGACACTGGACAGGGGTCAGTGACAGACTCTGAAATGCTATTATGAGCTATTATTATATACACCTATTATGGGAGAACTATCAGGTTTGAAACATGTAGTAGGAGGTGACCTATGCAGCTTGTTTATAAATAATTGAATTATTAGTATTGAGACACTAGATAGATATGTAGATGTTATAGTGTAGTAGAGTTGCTGAGCTGGCGTAGTGGTAGGATGATCCGTTCAAACCCCAGTCAGGGACTGGCACTTTTTATGGATTTTAAACAATTCTCTGACTGTATATGAAGTTTTTTACAGAAGTCACGCTTCAACTGCACTCTATTTATATGTAGGCTATCTAATACATCTACACTAAACAGACATATTAGTAGGAAAGGTTGCATCCTAGAACAGATAATAGACATGAAGTCCAGCAGGTTGGTGTTTGTTTGCCAACACAAAGTCCTACACCTATTGGTTCCACATGAACATCTAAACGAGAACTAAAACTATGTAACAAAGTAGCCCGGCAGTAATAGACTCAGTTCTATCTATGATCTATGAACCTGTAGTCATGGCATACATAACGTAACTATGTACATTATACATGTGCTACATGTATAATGTATGTCCATGATACATGTATAACATATGTACATGTACATGATACAAACCCTAAATCTATAATGTATACTATTCGTACCTTTACACTTGCCACTCATGGGGTCAACGATAGCCTTGGTAGATACGATACTTCCATACTGGTTACACAGATTCATCAAGTCCTGGTCTGTGGTGTTTGGAGTCAGACCTCTGATGTACAGGTTTGTCTTACTCAGGTTCTCTGGACCCTGGTTGTACGAGCTACGTCCCTGCATTTTAATACACAGAATTGTATTACAAGTTAAATTAGTGACCTTTTGTATTCGAGTTCATAAGGTATTTACATGTACTGTACGCAGACTTTAGATCTGGACTACAAGCCTTGGTAAAAGTACCATAGTAACTATAGTAACAATATCAGTGTATAGACCAGCATGTACAATCTACACACATCTACTTACAGTATATATACCTTGTACTTACAGTATATATACCGTGTACTTACAGTATATATACCGTGTACTTACAGTATATATACCTTGTACTTCCAGTATATAAACTGTGCACTTACAGTATATAAACCGTGTACTTACAGTATATATACGGTGTACTTACAGTATATATACCGTGCACTTACAGTATATACACCGTGTACTTACCGTAGCCTATATATGAGAGCACAGTCTACATACATATACTTACAGTATAACTACCATACGCTGCCCCCATCTCATTGTTATAATTTCTCATAGCATTGCCTCTTGGTTGGTAGTGAGATGGAGGACCTTGGTTCCATCCCTGTCCTTGCTGTGGTTGGGGGCCTCTAGGGGGCGCCCTCATCTGTCCGCCCTACCATAAATACATAGCAAACAGCCATGTTGTAGAAATCATACACATCAAAGGCTTTACTAAAAACGTAACTTGATTGATAATGTGTGGGCTTGCTGAAAGATGGAGCATATTCCATCAGTGGATACTCTCAAGTAGCTACGTGCTGGTCAACTGATGGTCAGCTGATGGTCAGCTGGTGCAATCGGCTACTAGGAAACTATACAATGTGCGAGGAGAGCAGGATTTATTCTATGATACAAGCAAGTCAGCATTGACTGCACCATTAGGCTGAAGCTGATTGCTGATGGTTTTCACAACGTTTTAAGCGGCTGACATAAAAAGCACCCTAATGTAAGACCATGATAGTGAACAATGTCTGTGCACTCCTAGACTTGACCTACAAATGGTAAGCATTCAAATTACACGTAATGGGTTATTGTGAATTTGTTCACTGATGGAATATGCTCCATCTTTCAGCAAGCCCACACATCATCAATCAAGTTTTTTGTTCTCTCTATAAATTATAGTGAGTATATTCAGCACGAGAAGACAACCGTATAGTCATGAATATTTAGAGGCGGATATGCGTGCTGAGAAGATGACTGTCAGAGTATGCTAACTCGATTTTAGGACAGTCTATAAAATGTAGCCTAGTGGTAAGGACTCTGGACTTCCATGTGGGAGTCCCAGGTTCAATTCCCATAAAGGTCATTGGTGGTGTTAGCAAGAGCATCCAGCCACAATTGCTCCTGTGCCTCATATAATACTTTGCCATTGGTGAAGTGCCTTCTCCACCCCAAATTAGAAGAAATGCAGATCTCTTTAGATCCTTGCTTTCTTACCTGGGATTAATAGTGGGAAGTAAAATTGGTAAGTAAGTAAGTATAAAATGTAGCCTGTTTGCCTATCCACAGGTTGGTGCTGGGGGTGGTATAGTGTATATATAGTGTAGGGCCTATATAGTATACTAACATACCCCTGGTTGGTGCTGGGGGTTGTGCTGCCTATCTCCAGGCCGTGGACTGGGTTGTTGTGGCTGCTGCTGGGGCTGCATCCTTTTCATACCTGGAGGAGAGAGACTATCACTGGGTCCGGCTGTACCCTGGTAACAGCATCGAGAGACATGTCAACGTGTGTCAGGGTTAACAAATGCACAGAGGTCTAAACTTAAGACAATTACCAGCTAGAATTATCCATTCATATATTTGAGGTGGTCAGCCTTGATAGGCAATGTCCATTGTTCATTGACAAGGCTACATGCAAGAGGTGTAACAGAGTTCTGTTGGCTTCAACAACTAATATTAAGTCAAAGAGGGCAGCAAATAAAAAGCGGAAACAGTGATAGTTGGAGTAATGGATAAAAATGTCGACCAATCACAAAAAGTAGCCGTCATGCTGCAACATTGAACAGTCTTGTGTGTTGGCCATAATTAATATTAAATTATGACATGAAATTATACCTGTGGAAGCATACTATATTATGTAGAACGTATGTCCACGCACCACTATACCAGTGACATACTAACTATTGGACAATGTGAACAGAAATGACCATTAGTGACAGTTGGTTAATGTGGTAGAGAATGATAATCAGTAGTAGTAGTAGTTCAGTAGTAGTAGTAGTAGTAGTATTAGTGGTAGTGGTGATAGTAGTAGTAGTGGTAGTATTAGTAGTGATAGTAGTAGTAGTGATAGTAGTGGTAGCAGTAGTAGTAGCGGTAGTAGTAGTGGTAGTAGTAGTAGTGGTAGTAGTAGTAGTGGTAGTAGTGGTAGTAGTAGTGGTAGCAGTAGTAGAAGTAGTAGTAGTAGCGGTAGTAGTGGTAGCGGTAGTAGTGGTAGTAGTAGGCTAGTAGCGGTGGTAGTAGTAGTAGCGGTGGTAGCCTAGTAGTAGTGGTAGTAGTAGTAGTGGTAGTAGTAGTAGTGGTAGTAGTAGTGGTAGTAGTAGTAGTGGTAGTAGTAGTGGTAGTAGTAGTAGTGGTAGTAGTGGTAGCAGTGGTAGTAGTAGTGGTAGCGGTAGTAGTGGTAGTAGTAGGCTAGTAGCGGTGGTAGTAGTAGTGGTAGTAGTAATAGTATAGTAGTAGTGAGTAGTGGTAGTAGTAGTAGTAGTAGTAGTAGTAGTAGTAGTAGTAGTAGTAGTAGTAGTAGTAGTAGTAGTGGGAGTAGTGGTAGTAGTAGTAGTAGTGGGAGTAGTGGTAGTAGTAGTAGTGGGAGTAGTGGTAGTAGTGGTAGGTAGTAATGGCAGCAGGTGCAGTAATGTTATAGTAGTAGTTAATCAAGTAGGCAACATGGGATACAGCTATACCATATTTACTATCTGGTAATAAATATTGGCCTAAATGCCTTCTGCGTGACTAATAACGGCATATTACTACCACCATGTATGCCTATCACAAATACACGTAGCCTGTGTTAGTAATGGTGATGTAACTAGTGAGTGAATAGTGTATAGCTATTAGCGTATCAATCATTACTGTGTATCACATCCACTGACAGCATATACAGGTGATGATTGAGGGACCCAACATTCCTTGACAGATTGGTAACACATAGTCTAAGCCGGTTCACTAGTTGAATATGTTTTTACCTGCAGTGTACTATTTCATTACATCAGATACAGTAAGATACTAGAGCACAGATTCAAGTATACGTGAGGCCCACAGTATATGTGCACTTTGTGAGTGGAGCAGAGAGAAATATCACCAGGAAATACACACTCAGGCTACTTGACATAATATTGAGTAATGGAATTTTTGTTTGCGTTAATTAGAAACTATGTTACAAAGTCCAGTCAATTTAGTGGGTGGCAATACACACCTCTCCCAGCTTGGTGCAGATAAGATAGAATTCAGGTTATTGCCTAGTAAGTAAGCTCACCATTCACAACTAGGCCTAACTAAATACGTTGGAGTACACTTTAACGCCGACATTACACCTCCACCTCTCGGCTCTCATCTCGGACCCTGAGCCCAGACTTCCACCTACAAGGTGTCATATGATAGGATGCCTACCTTTAGCTCTGTGTTGGCTGGTTTACCTTCGGCTTGCTCTGCTGGTTCCCCGTTAGTTTGCTGGGGTGGATTGTGTTCAGTAGTTGTCACAGCTCCACTCATCTCGTCCTGTAAATTAAATAACAGCGATTCCACTACTGAATGCATGATGAATCACAGCGATTCCACTACTGACTGCATGATGAATCACAGAGTTAAACCACACATCGTTTCTATAGACTAAATTAGTGACACACTTTCAGACACACTGCACAAGAATTGCATAAGGCCTCCAAGTTTTATCAGTCTATTTCACTAAAACGAAAGAAGAACTTCAATAACAGGCTATATTCCCTTAGCTTATCAGAATAAGAAATGGAATAAGTTTGTGTGAGAAGTGGAAGTAAATGAGGTAGGTACACTCTGTGTACCCGTGTTTACACTCACTTCTATCACTGGACATGGCTATATTAACACAAACACATGGATTCACTGAAATAAAACTGGGATGACTCATGCGAGTGTAACGGATACAGTTAGTCTTATATCACACACAACCAATTGGTTGAGCAATTATCACAAATCTAAAGTCAGACCACTCTTTCTGTAGTAAAGTATGACTACCAAGTAGATTCCGATTACTATTAGTAATAGGTCTAATAGCTCATTATAAAATAGCAAGAATAACTTGGCTATCAAGCATCACAACAATTTTTTTATTCATGATAGATTAACCTGGTCACTGCACTGCTAAAGTTATTACAAATTATCAATAGAATTTCAGTTAATTTTCATTATTTTGTTGTTTGGCTTTTCCTAGTGTCCTGCTGGGTTAGATGTGAGTCACGGCAGAGTTAAGTTAAGAGAGAGTAGAGAAGAATAGTAAGTAAGAGTTAGTTTCTTAGTGGGCAGTGATACAGACAGTGCAAATCACACAACCAGAAAACAAATTAAATAACAGTAAACAACAAGGTAGTTAGGTCTAACAAAAACTCAAATGAATTGAAAAATTCGCCACAACACTTCTCGGTTAGCAACACTCAGGTGCGAGCCGGTGCGTGAGAAAACGGAAAGTCGCTAATGTTTAAATGCAATTACCTTCATCATATGGTAAGCAAATCTAGTGTAAATATTGAATAAATGCGGCTAAATATGGCGACACAACACTGAAAGGGCTCATATACGCTCCCTTCAGGAATTATGTGTCAAAAACTGGATTAAATACAGAAAACTTTCTATTATCTACCGCGAACGGCAGCGGAAGCTAATGTCAGTGATTGACAACTGGCAATTAGGTCAGTTGAGGGCGTGGTCAATAAATCATCGCCAGCCGGTTGGTCTAAGTGCACCCCGTTGATTAAATTTAGCCTAACAAAATATTTAGATCGCTAGCCTAATATAGTCTGGGTTTCATTTCTGCATGTAACAGTCACTATCGCATCTATACAAAAGGACCTTTGTGTACAATGCATTAGTAAATGCACGCTAAATATACGAACAAACATTTTTGGTGCGAATTTTCTTTATGCTGCACCTAAACGCGATTAATACATTGATCTTTCCCTCAACCGAACCTGGTTGAATACCCCTGTTAACAAAATCACCAATTGTCATCTTTATACAAACACATTTTGGCTTTAGAATGTCGGCTTCTTCTATAGAAGAATTATATAAATATTATGAGACTCTAACAGACGCAAAAGACAAGGCTGGCCAGGTAAAAATAAAAAAGTAAAAATTTTAATATTAAACGTATAATAAATCATTTTTAATATAATAAATGCATTAATTAGTTGAAATTTTCAATTTGTTGCATGAAATGAAGTGGCTTGTAATAAATTTTCAATCAATCAAGATGAAGTTCCATCAGGATCAAACAGTTGTATTTAAGATCAAAATTTATGAGTTCTTATACCTAGCCTACCTGTCTGTTTTAGTGTTTAGGCCTACTAACTAACTACCAACTCTAAGATCTCGGTAGAAAATTTATTCCAAAAACTGAACTTCATCTTATATTATTTTCTTTAAAACGCACTGACTAGAACATGGCATAAGTGATGTGCCTCAATAGTTGTGTAGTAGTGGCCGATGTGGCCGATTAGTGGCTAATGTAGAAAAAGCGTGTCTTCTCACCTTAGGTACAGTCATGAAATTCCTCGAGCCTCAGAGTCGCCGTTCAATTCCCTAGTCACTAGCAGCATTCGGTAGGGTTACTTTTCGTTCCGATGCTCCAGATGCCAACAGACGACTGTCATAGACGTATAGTCTTACAAGTTGCAGCTTTGTTTATGTCTTTGGTTACAACTAGTGCATAAATAAATTGATCTCTTCCTCTGCTATAAACCTCGGCAGTTTACATTTTATCTTTGTTGTATTTTGCGTCAACCTATTCAGTCATTTTCAAAGTGACTTTGCTTCGGTTCTCTCTAGCTTCTATCCTCATTTCTGCTATAATCCCTATGTGATCTGTGTGTTGTAGCATGAGAAGGAGTTTCTCTCAATCATATCTTCGGTAAAGGGAGATGCCAAGGAGAAAAGACTAGCTTCTCAGTTGATCTCCAGATTCTTCAAGTTTTTTCCTCAGCATATGGAGAAGGCTATGAATGCTCAACTGGACCTCTGTGAAGATGAAGACGTTAATGTAAGTCTCCAGTCACATGAATTATCCCATGTACATGTATGTCTATCCTTGGTAATGGTAGCCTCATATAGCCTACTGGCCTCTATAGTATCAGACTGTGCAAGGTATAACAATAAATAAATAAATAGCCTGTTGAATGGGGGCAGTGAATTTGTATCATCTTCATGATAAAAAGTAATTAGTGTTTATTTCTAATATTTTGCCACTCACTTTTCCCCGACGATGACAACTAAATAGTTTTCATCGTCGGGGAAAAATAAATAAAATACGTGTATGTTCAAACTACTTGCTCACACCAACGTTCTCAAATATTATCACCTTCAGTTGTTTTAACTGAAGAACTTCTACTGTACACTAAGACGTTAACACCAAGGAATATTGCATGGTTATTTCATATTTACTACTAGCTGACATCTGTTTTACCACTGACAGATCCGTAAACAGGCAATCAAAGACTTGCCCTCTATTTGCAAAGAGTCACCAGAAAACCTTCCGAGAATAGCAGATGTGTTGACACAGCTCTTGCAGACAGATGACGGAGGAGAACATAATCTGGTGCAGAGTGCTCTGCTTAACCTGATGCGCAGCGATATTAAAGGTGAGACCCCCCCCCCCCCCCTACTATGTAGTAGTGGTATATATCAGATCCCCTACTATGTAATAGTGGTATATATCAGACCCCCTACTATGTAGTAGTGGTATATATCAGATCCCCTACTATGTAGTATTGGTATATATCAGACCCCCTACTATGTAGTAGTGGTATATATCAGACCCCCTACTATGTAGTGGTGGTATATATCAGACCCCCTACTATGTAGTAGTGGTATATATCAGACCCCCTACTATGTAGTAGTGGTATATATCAGATCCCCTACTATGTAATAGTGGTATATATCAGGCCCCCTACTATGTAGTAGTGGTATGTATCAGACCCCCTACTATGTAATAGTGGTATATATCAGACCCCCTACTATGTAGTAGTGGTATATATCAGACCTCCTACTATGTAGTAGTGGTATATATCAGACCTCCTACTATGTTGTAGTGGTATATATCAGACCCCCTACTATGTAGTAGTGGTATATATCAGACCCCCTACCATGTAATAGTGGTATATATCAGATCTCCTACTATGTAGTAGTCGTATATATCAGACCTCCTACTATGTAGTAGTGGTATATATCAGACCCCCTACTATGTAGTAGTGGTATATATCAGACCCCCTACTATGTAGTGGTGGTATATATCAGATCCCCTACTATGTAGTAGTGGTATATATCAGATCCCCTACTATGTAGTAGTGGTATATATCAGACCCCCTACTATGTAGTAGTGGTATATATCAGACCCCCTACCATGTAATAGTGGTATATATCAGACCTCCTACTATGTAGTAGTGGTATATATCAGATCCCCTACTATGTAGTAGTCGTATATATCAGACCCCATTATATGTACATGTTGTTGTATCCTGTATTAGATCTTTTCCCTGTTATTCAGTTGTTTAAGGAGATTTATTTGGGTTCTATCTGTGATAAGCATGCTATGCAGTAACAGTGAAAAGGACTATTTGGTGGACGGAACAGTCACTTCACTTACTAGACAAGATGCAGATGTAGGCAAGAGGCACTGCTGTGTAGACTGCTAATACTACTATTTACTGTTATTATTACTGCAGTTCATTACTATTACTACTACCGTAGGAGCCCTCCAAGGCATTTTCACTCAGATTATAAATGGAGATGACACAGTGAGAGAGAAAGCAATAAAATTCCTGTCAGTCAAACTAAAGTCACTGGGAGAAGATCTTGTGTCTGCTAAGATAGAGGAGTTTATAGTGGAGGAGTCAAAGAAGGTACTATGGTGCTAGTATAGTAGTAGTAGTTACTGTACTAGTTAGTACTGGTAGTTAGTAGTGCTAGTGCAGTTATCAGTAGTGTTAGTACTGATAGTTAGTAGTGCAATTAGCAGTAGTATTAGTACTGATTGTAGTTGGTGGTATTAATGTAGCTTGACCTATATGCACTCGACTTATTGACCTACGTATTCCAGGTACTGCAAGACGTCACAGCTGATGAGTTCATCATGTTTATGACTATCCTATCAGGACTTAAGTGTATGCAGACCCTACAGGGGAGACAACACCTGGTAGATATAATATCGCAGCAGGCTGGGTTTGATACTGACTTTGTGGTGAGTCCACTTTTGTACTACTACAACTGCTGGTGCTATAGAGACTATACATACATGTAGATATATAACCCTGTCTTCTTGTGGTGTAATGGAAGCCACACAACCTCTAGGACTCGCCTACAGTTTCCAATATCGTTACATCCTTAGTTCTGCTGCACTGTAGATAGACATGAGTCTATGTATTCGCAGCCTGTGCTCCTTGGTTTATTGGCCAGATTAACCTATTTAGGTCACAATGAGTCCTAACTAAACAGAACATGACTAGTATTATATGTTATAGAGTGTGTGCAGTGTGTTGTATATTATACCTATTATTATAAATGTATGTAATGTATATAGGAGTTATCTCTTACCTCCCTTGTGGATACTAACAACTACTCCAAGTATATTCTTTATACAGGCTGATGATCCAGATTGTGTAGATAGAATAGTATCTTGTACACAGCAAGCTATCACAATGTTCTCTGTAAGTATAATATCTGTTCACACTGAGATTGTAGTCAATATATCAGCGTATACAGGTGTAATCTACAGCTAAACTACTACTAGTTAGAGTATACCAACGTATACGGGTGTAATCTACAGCTAAACTACTACTAGTTAGAGTATACCAACGTATCTGGCGGTGATCTACAGCTAAACTACTGTTAATTAAAGTATACCAACGTATACAAATGTAATCTACAGCTAAACTGCTACTAGTTTAGAATGCTTTGCTCATTCACTGGTTCAGGACTATTCCCCATAAACTAGTGAATTTGAACCTGTACAGTGTCACATATTTGTGTAGAACCTGTGGTACATGTGGACACTTGCCCATATCATCACTGTACAATGCACATGTAAATAGTACTACAATGTGTCTGCCTGTTATATACATGTTGTTGGGGGTTATCTTACCCTACCCTTGTTGCCTCAAGGGGCAGATAACTCCCACACATTCACTGACTACCATACAGATGCATAGGCATATACTCTGTGCATGTATCCGTATCACAGTGCTGCTACTATACTTGTAGAAGAATGTACACTCCACTAAGTTTGTAGCGTATTACCTGGACCAGGTGGTGGCTAAGGTAGCCAGTATATCCAATATAGAGGAGGGAGATGATACCAAACTAGAAGTACTTAAACAGTTGGCAGACATGTCTCAGTGGTGTCCTGATGTCGACAAACTGGGTGACAGACTCAAGAATCTATACACAGCTATACAGGTTGGCACACCTACTACTACTATATTATAGAACATGTACATCATGTACTATGTGCATGACATGGACAGTTTAGAATTGTCCTACCTCCTCCTGGTGACTAGTAAAGCTTAGGCCACACTGACGCGAATTTTTTTGCGAATAGCGAATTTTGACCAAAGGCGAATTCGCAAATTAGACTCGAGCGTGCCACACTGCAAAAGCTATAAGCAAATTCGCATTGATTTCACCCAATGAGGGGTAAAAAATTATTATCCTCGGTCACGTTTCTCATTCACTGCAGAACTAGAACTCCGAAAAATGTAAAATGAAATTATAAATAAAATAGAATAAAATAAAATAATTATTTTATTCTCACTTTTATTCGTTTTACACAATTCTTGCAAACGGAAGTAGTCATTTTATTTATCAGTTAAAATAAAAATTTTAATATAATAATTTAAACTCATGGTTGATTGGAAATCCGTGGCTCTGAACACGTGACAGTAACGTGACAAGTAAAAATTGGCCAATCACAAATTAGCGAGTTGCGAATTAGCTGATTGAGATCAGCGAGTGCGAAATCGCTAATTTTGCGCGAATCAGCACAATATTTGCGATTTGCGAATTCGCCTTTGGCCAAAATTCGCATTTCGCACAAAAAATCGCGTCAGTGTGGCCCTAGCATAAGTGAGTAAGGTTCATCACAGGTGATATATGAGGGGGTATGGTGTGGGGTATCTACAGTGGGTGAGGTTCATCACAGGTGATATATGAGGGGGTATGGTGTGGGGTACCTACAGTGAGTGAGGTTCATCACAGGTGATATATGAGGGGGTATGGTGTGGGGTACCTACAGTCTTTACGTACCTATCTATGTACACGTATCTCCATCTGCCCGTATGTACCCCCACATAACCTGCTAGTATACTTGTATGTCCATTGGTAGTATGAAGTAGGTGTGAATGTACATGTACATATAAAACAGTCAGTGCTGTATTGTACATGTATTACTATTATATTAGTGTACTCTAATACTATTATTAGAATAATTACATCATACCACAGTAGTGCTGCCAGTAGAAACCAATAGAATAAATAATTAACTCTTAGTACATGGTAATTGGTAGTCCATGTTTTAAATTAATAATATAGGCCTACATGTACTACTAAGTACTAAGTTCTGTAGTTAAATAGCATTGAATAGAATATTAAATTAACTTATAAATTATTATCACTAGCTGGAGATGGACTTCAGTCATTATGTAATATATAACTAACTTCAGGGAATAGTGCAGTGTACATGATTGTACGTGTATGTGAGGATGGGGAGGGTAACTCCTGTGTATTTGTGGGTACTAGCTGTCTGTGTTGTAGTAATGTGTACAGTGTGGTATTATTATACATTGTGTTATGGTACTGTTACAACATAGAACCAGTGACCCTGTAGTGGTGCATATCACTGTTACTACACAGTAGTATTGTATATAGTTACTATACAGTAGTATTGTATATAGTTAGTATACAGTAGTATTGTATATAGTTAGTATACAGTAGTATTGTATATAGTTACTATACAGTAGTATTGTATATAGTTAGTATACAGTAGTATTGTATATAGTTACTATACAGTAGTATTGTATATAGTTACTATACAGTAGTATTGTATATAGTTACTATACAGTAGTATTGTATATAGTTACTATACAGTAGTATTGTATATAGTTACTATACAGTAGTATTGTATATAGTTAGTATACAGTAGTATTGTATATAGTTACTATACAGTAGTATTGTATATAGTTACTATACAGTAGTATTGTATATAGTTACTATACAGTAGTATTGTATATAGTTACTATACAGTAGTATTGTATATAGTTACTATACAGTAGTATTGTATATAGTTACTATACAGTAGTATTGTATATAGTTACTATACAGTAGTATTGTATATAGTTACTATACAGTTGTATTGTATATAGTTACTATACAGTAGTATTGTATATAGTTAGTATACAGTAGTATTGTATATAGTTACTATACAGTAGTATTGTATATAGTTAGTATACAGTAGTATTGTATATAGTTAGTATACAGTAGTATTGTATATAGTTACTATACAGTAGTATTGTATATAGTTACTATACAGTAGTATTGTATATAGTTACTATACAGTAGTATTGTATATAGTTACTATACAGTAGTATTGTATATAGTTACTATACAGTAGTATTGTATATAGTTACTATACAGTAGTATTGTATATAGTTAGTATACAGTAGTATTGTATATAGTTACTATACAGTAGTATTGTATATAGTTACTATACAGTTGTATTGTATATAGTTACTATACAGTAGTATTGTATATAGTTAGTATACAGTAGTATTGTATATAGTTACTATACAGTAGTATTGTATATAGTTACTATACAGTAGTATTGTATATAGTTACTATACAGTAGTATTGTATATAGTTACTATACAGTAGTATTGTATATAGTTACTATACAGTAGTATTGTATATAGTTACTATACAGTAGTATTGTATATAGTTACTATACAGTAGTATTGTATATAGTTACTATACAGTAGTATTGTATATAGTTACTATACAGTAGTATTGTATATAGTTACTATACAGTAGTATTGTATATAGTTACTATACAGTAGTATTGTATATAGTTACTATACAGTAGTATTGTATATAGTTACTATACAGTAGTATTGTATATAGTTACTATACAGTAGTATTGTATATAGTTACTATACAGTAGTATTGTATATAGTTACTATACAGTAGTATTGTATATAGTTACTATACAGTAGTATTGTATATAGTTAGTATACAGTAGTATTGTATATAGTTACTATACAGTAGTATTGTATATAGTTACTATACAGTAGTGTTGTATATAGTTAGTATACAGTAGTATTGTATATAGTTATTATACAGTAGTATTGTATATAGTTACTATACAGTAGTATTGTATATAGTTACTATACAGTAGTATTGTATATAGTTATTATACAGTAGTATTGTATATAGTTAGTATACAGTAGTATTGTATATAGTTACTATACAGTAGTATTGTATATAGTTACTATACAGTAGTATTGTATATAGTTACTATACAGTAGTATTGTATATAGTTACTATACAGTAGTATTGTATATAGTTACTATACAGTAGTATTGTATATAGTTACTATACAGTAGTATTGTATATAGTTACTATACAGTAGTATTGTATATAGTTACTATACAGTAGTATTGTATATAGTTACTATACAGTAGTATTGTATATAGTTACTATACAGTAGTATTGTATATAGTTAGTATACAGTAGTATTGTATATAGTTACTATACAGTAGTATTGTATATAGTTACTATACAGTAGTATTGTATATAGTTACTATACAGTAGTATTGTATATAGTTACTATACAGTAGTATTGTATATAGTTACTATACAGTAGTATTGTATATAGTTACTATACAGTAGTATTGTATATAGTTACTATACAGTAGTATTGTATATAGTTACTATACAGTAGTATTGTATATAGTTACTATACAGTAGTGTTGTATATAGTTACTATACAGTAGTATTGTATATAGTTACTATACAGTAGTATTGTATATAGTTACTATACAGTAGTATTGTATATAGTTAGTATACAGTAGTATTGTATATAGTTACTATACAGTAGTATTGTATATAGTTACTATACAGTAGTATTGTATATAGCTACTATACAGTAGTATTGTATATAGTTACTATACAGTAGTATTGTATATAGTTACTATACAGTAGTATTGTATATAGTTACTATACAGTAGTATTGTATATAGTTACTATACAGTAGTATTGTATATAGTTACTATACAGTAGTATTGTATATAGTTACTATACAGTAGTATTGTATATAGTTAGTATACAGTAGTATTGTATATAGTTAGTATACAGTAGTATTGTATATAGTTACTATACAGTAGTATTGTATATAGTTACTATACAGTAGTATTGTATATAGTTACTATACAGTAGTGTTGTATATAGTTACTATACAGTAGTATTGTATATAGTTACTATACAGTAGTATTGTATATAGTTAGTATACAGTAGTATTGTATATAGTTAGTATACAGTAGTATTGTATATAGTTAGTATACAGTAGTATTGTATATAGTTAGTATACAGTAGTATTGTATATAGTTACTATACAGTAGTATTGTATATAGTTACTATACAGTAGTATTGTATATAGTTATTATACAGTAGTATTGTATATAGTTACTATACAGTAGTATTGTATATAGTTAGTATACAGTAGTATTGTATATAGTTAGTATACAGTAGTATTGTATATAGTTAGTATACAGTAGTATTGTATATAGTTACTATACAGTAGTATTGTATATAGTTACTATACAGTAGTATTGTATATAGTTACTATACAGTAGTATTGTATATAGTTACTATACAGTAGTATTGTATATAGTTACTATACAGTAGTATTGTATATAGTTATTATACAGTAGTATTGTATATAGTTACTATACAGTAGTATTGTATATAGTTACTATACAGTAGTATTGTATATAGTTAGTATACAGTAGTATTGTATATAGTTACTATACAGTAGTATTGTATATAGTTACTATACAGTAGTATTGTATATAGTTACTATACAGTAGTATTGTATATAGTTACTATACAGTAGTATTGTATATAGTTACTATACAGTAGCATTGTATATAGTTAGTACACAGTAGTATTGTATATAGTTAGTATACAGTAGTATTGTATATAGTTACTATACAGTAGTATTGTATATAGTTACTATACAGTAGTATTGTATATAGTTAGTATACAGTAGTATTGTATATAGTTAGCTATACAGTAGTATTGTATATAGTTACTATACAGTAGTATTGTATATAGTTAGTATACAGTAGTGTTGTATATAGTTACTATACAGTAGTGTTGTATATAGTTAGTATACAGTAGTATTGTATATAGTTACTATACAGTAGTATTGTATATAGTTACTATACAGTAGTATTGTATATAGTTACTATACAGTAGTATTGTATATAGTTACTATACAGTAGTATTGTATATAGTTTACTATACAGTAGTATTGTATATAGTTACTATACAGTAGTATTGTATATAGTTACTATACAGTAGTATTGTATATAGTTACTATACAGTAGTATTGTATATAGTTAGTATACAGTTGTATTGTATATAGTTAGTATACAGTAGTATTGTATATAGTTACTATACAGTAGTATTGTATATAGTTAGTATACAGTAGTAATTGTATATAGTTATTATACAGTAGTATTGTATATAGTTACTATACAGTAGTATTGTATATAGTTACTATACAGTAGTATTGTATATAGTTACTATACAGTAGTATTGTATATAGTTACTATACAGTAGTATTGTATATAGTTAGTATACAGTAGTATTGTATATAGTTACTATACAGTAGTATTGTATATAGTTACTATACAGTAGTATTGTATATAGTTAGTATACAGTAGTATTGTATATAGTTACTATACAGTAGTATTGTATATAGTTACTATACAGTAGTATTGTATATAGTTACTATACAGTAGTATTGTATATAGTTAGTATACAGTAGTATTGTATATAGTTAGTATACAGTAGTATTGTATATAGTTACTATACAGTAGTATTGTATATAGTTACTATACAGTAGTATTGTATATAGTTAGTATACAGTAGTATTGTATATAGTTAGTATACAGTAGTATTGTATATAGTTACTATACAGTAGTATTGTATATAGTTAGTATACAGTAGTATTGTATATAGTTACTATACAGTAGTATTGTATATAGTTACTATACAGTAGTATTGTATATAGTTACTATACAGTAGTATTGTATATAGTTACTATACAGTAGTATTGTATATAGTTAGTATACAGTAGTATTGTATATAGTTACTATACAGTAGTATTGTATATAGTTACTATACAGTAGTATTGTATATAGTTACTGTACAGTAGTATTGTATATAGTTACTATACAGTAGTATTGTATATAGTTAGTATACAGTAGTATTGTATATAGTTACTATACAGTAGTGTTGTATATAGTTAGTATACAGTAGTATTGTATATAGTTACTATACAGTAGTATTGTATATAGTTACTATACAGTAGTATTGTATATAGTTAGTATACAGTAGTATTGTATATAGTTACTATACAGTAGTATTGTATATAGTTACTATACAGTAGTATTGTATATAGTTACTATACAGTAGTATTGTATATAGTTACTATACAGTAGTATTGTATATAGTTACTATACAGTAGTATTGTATATAGTTACTATACAGTAGTATTGTATATAGTTACTATACAGTAGTATTGTATATAGTTACTATACAGTAGTATTGTATATAGTTAGTATACAGTAGTATTGTATATAGTTAGTATACAGTAGTATTGTATATAGTTAGTATACAGTAGTATTGTATATAGTTACTATACAGTAGTATTGTATATAGTTACTATACAGTAGTATTGTATATAGTTACTATACAGTAGTATTGTATATAGTTACTATACAGTAGTATTGTATATAGTTAGTATACAGTAGTATTGTATATAGTTACTATACAGTAGTATTGTATATAGTTACTATACAGTAGCATTGTATATAGTTAGTATACAGTAGTATTGTATATAGTTAGTATACAGTAGCAATGTATATAGTTACTATACAGTAGTATTGTATATAGTTACTATACAGTAGTATTGTATATAGTTAGTATACAGTAGTATTGTATATAGTTACTATGCAGTAGTATTGTATATAGTTACTATGCAGTAGTATTGTATATAGTTAGTATACAGTAGTATTGTATATAGTTAGTATACAGTAGTATTGTATATAGTTAGTATACAGTAGTATTGTATATAGTTACTATACAGTAGTATTGTATATAGTTATTATACAGTAGTATTGTATATAGTTACTATACAGTAGTATTGTATATAGTTAGTATACAGTAGTATTGTATATAGTTAGTATACAGTAGTATTGTATATAGTTAGTATACAGTAGTATTGTATATAGTTACTATACAGTAGTATTGTATATAGTTACTATACAGTAGTATTGTATATAGTTAGTATACAGTAGTATTGTATATAGTTATTATACAGTAGTATTGTATATAGTTACTATACAGTAGTATTGTATATAGTTACTATACAGTAGTATTGTATATAGTTACTATACAGTAGTATTGTATATAGTTACTATACAGTAGTATTGTATATAGTTACTATACAGTAGTATTGTATATAGTTACTATACAGTAGTATTGTATATAGTTACTATACAGTAGTATTGTATATAGTTACTATACAGTAGTATTGTATATAGTTAGTATACAGTAGTATTGTATATAGTTACTATACAGTAGTATTGTATATAGTTACTATACAGTAGTATTGTATATAGTTACTATACAGTAGTATTGTATATAGTTACTATACAGTAGTATTGTATATAGTTAGTATACAGTAGTATTGTATATAGTTACTATACAGTAGTATTGTATATAGTTACTATACAGTAGTATTGTATATAGTTACTATACAGTAGTATTGTATATAGTTACTATACAGTAGTATTGTATATAGTTAGTATACAGTAGTATTGTATATAGTTAGTATACAGTAGTATTGTATATAGTTACTATACAGTAGTATTGTATATAGTTACTATACAGTAGTATTGTATATAGTTAGTATACAGTAGTATTGTATATAGTTAGTATACAGTAGTATTGTATATAGTTACTATACAGTAGTATTGTATATAGTTAGTATACAGTAGTATTGTATATAGTTACTATACAGTAGTATTGTATATAGTTACTATACAGTAGTATTGTATATAGTTACTATACAGTAGTATTGTATATAGTTACTATACAGTAGTATTGTATATAGTTACTATACAGTAGTATTGTATATAGTTACTATACAGTAGTATTGTATATAGTTATTATACAGTAGTATTGTATATAGTTAGTATACAGTAGTATTGTATATAGTTACTATACAGTAGTATTGTATATAGTTACTATACAGTAGTATTGTATATAGTTAGTATACAGTAGTATTGTATATAGTTACTATACAGTAGTATTGTATATAGTTACTATACAGTAGTATTGTATATAGTTACTATACAGTAGTATTGTATATAGTTACTATACAGTAGTATTGTATATAGTTAGTATACAGTAGTATTGTATATAGTTACTATACAGTAGTATTGTATATAGTTAGTATACAGTAGTATTGTATATAGTTACTATACAGTTGTATTGTATATAGTTAGTATACAGTAGTATTGTATATAGTTACTATACAGTAGTATTGTATATAGTTACTATACAGTAGTATTGTATATAGTTACTATACAGTAGTATTGTATATAGTTACTATACAGTAGTATTGTATATAGTTACTATACAGTAGTATTGTATATAGTTACTATACAGTAGTATTGTATATAGTTACTATACAGTAGTATTGTATATAGTTACTATACAGTAGTATTGTATATAGTTAGTATACAGTAGTATTGTATATAGTTACTATACAGTAGTATTGTATATAGTTACTATACAGTAGTATTGTATATAGTTACTATACAGTAGTATTGTATATAGTTACTATACAGTAGTATTGTATATAGTTACTATACAGTAGTATTGTATATAGTTACTATACAGTAGTATTGTATATAGTTACTATACAGTAGTATTGTATATAGTTACTATACAGTAGTATTGTATATAGTTACTATACAGTAGTATTGTATATAGTTAGTATACAGTAGTATTGTATATAGTTACTATACAGTAGTATTGTATATAGTTAGTATACAGTAGTATTGTATATAGTTAGTATACAGTAGTATTGTATATAGTTACTATACAGTAGTATTGTATATAGTTACTATACAGTAGTATTGTATATAGTTACTATACAGTAGTATTGTATATAGTTACTATACAGTAGTATTGTATATAGTTACTATACAGTAGTATTGTATATAGTTAGTATACAGTAGTATTGTATATAGTTAGTATACAGTAGTATTGTATATAGTTACTATACAGTAGTATTGTATATAGTTACTATACAGTAGTATTGTATATAGTTACTATACAGTAGTATTGTATATAGTTACTATACAGTAGTATTGTATATAGTTACTATACAGTAGTGTTGTATATAGTTACTATACAGTAGTATTGTATATAGTTAGTATACAGTAGTGTTGTATATAGTTACTATACAGTAGTATTGTATATAGTTAGTATACAGTAGTATTGTATATAGTTACTATACAGTAGTATTGTATATAGTTACTATACAGTAGTATTGTATATAGTTACTATACAGTAGTATTGTATATAGTTACTATACAGTAGTATTGTATATAGTTAGTATACAGTAGTATTGTATATAGTTACTATACAGTAGTATTGTATATAGTTACTATACAGTAGTATTGTATATAGTTACTATACAGTAGTATTGTATATAGTTAGTATACAGTAGTATTGTATATAGTTACTATACAGTAGTATTGTATATAGTTACTATACAGTAGTATTGTATATAGTTAGTATACAGTAGTATTGTATATAGTTACTATACAGTAGTATTGTATATAGTTACTATACAGTAGTATTGTATATAGTTAGTATACAGTAGTATTGTATATAGTTAGTATACAGTAGTATTGTATATAGTTACTATACAGTAGTATTGTATATAGTTACTATACAGTAGTATTGTATATAGTTACTATACAGTAGTATTGTATATAGTTACTATACAGTAGTATTGTATATAGTTACTATACAGTAGTATTGTATATAGTTACTATACAGTAGTATTGTATATAGTTACTATACAGTAGTATTGTATATAGTTACTATACAGTAGTATTGTATATAGTTACTATACAGTAGTATTGTATATAGTTACTATACAGTAGTGTTGTATATAGTTACTATACAGTAGTATTGTATATAGTTAGTATACAGTAGTGTTGTATATAGTTACTATACAGTAGTATTGTATATAGTTAGTATACAGTAGTATTGTATATAGTTATTATACAGTAGTATTGTATATAGTTACTATACAGTAGTATTGTATATAGTTAGTATACAGTAGTATTGTATATAGTTAGTATACAGTAGTATTGTATATAGTTAGTATACAGTAGTATTGTATATAGTTACTATACAGTAGTATTGTATATAGTTATTATACAGTAGTATTGTATATAGTTACTATACAGTAGTATTGTATATAGTTAGTATACAGTAGTATTGTATATAGTTAGTATACAGTAGTATTGTATATAGTTAGTATACAGTAGTATTGTATATAGTTACTATACAGTAGTATTGTATATAGTTACTATACAGTAGTATTGTATATAGTTACTATACAGTAGTATTGTATATAGTTACTATACAGTAGTATTGTATATAGTTACTATACAGTAGTATTGTATATAGTTACTATACAGTAGTATTGTATATAGTTACTATACAGTAGTATTGTATATAGTTAGTATACAGTAGTATTGTATATAGTTAGTATACAGTAGTATTGTATATAGTTACTATACAGTAGTATTGTATATAGTTACTATACAGTAGTATTGTATATAGTTACTATACAGTAGTATTGTATATAGTTATTATACAGTAGTATTGTATATAGTTACTATACAGTAGTATTGTATATAGTTAGTATACAGTAGTATTGTATATAGTTACTATACAGTAGTATTGTATATAGTTACTATACAGTAGCATTGTATATAGTTAGTATACAGTAGTATTGTATATAGTTAGTATACAGTAGCAATGTATATAGTTACTATACAGTAGTATTGTATATAGTTACTATACAGTAGTATTGTATATAGTTAGTATACAGTAGTATTGTATATAGTTACTATACAGTAGTATTGTATATAGTTACTATACAGTTGTATCGCATATAGTTACTATACAGTTGTATCGCATATAGTTACTATACAGTAGTATTGTATATAGTTACTATACAGTAGTATTGTATATAGTTACTATACAGTAGTATTGTATATAGTTACTATACAGTAGTATTGTATATAGTTAGTATACAGTAGTATTGTATATAGTTACTATACAGTAGTATTGTATATAGTTAGTATACAGTAGTATTGTATATAGTTAGTATACAGTAGTATTGTATATAGTTACTATACAGTAGTATTGTATATAGTTACTATACAGTAGTATTGTATATAGTTACTATACAGTAGTATTGTATATAGTTAGTATACAGTAGTATTGTATATAGTTAGTATACAGTAGTATTGTATATAGTTACTATACAGTAGTATTGTATATAGTTACTATACAGTAGTATTGTATATAGTTACTATACAGTAGTATTGTATATAGTTAGTATACAGTAGTATTGTATATAGTTACTATACAGTAGTATTGTATATAGTTAGTATACAGTAGTATTGTATATAGTTACTATACAGTAGTATTGTATATAGTTACTATACAGTAGTATTGTATATAGTTACTATACAGTAGTATTGTATATAGTTAGTATACAGTAGTATTGTATATAGTTACTATACAGTAGTATTGTATATAGTTACTATACAGTAGTATTGTATATAGTTACTGTACAGTAGTATTGTATATAGTTACTATACAGTAGTATTGTATATAGTTAGTATACAGTAGTATTGTATATAGTTACTATACAGTAGTGTTGTATATAGTTAGTATACAGTAGTATTGTATATAGTTACTATACAGTAGTATTGTATATAGTTACTATACAGTAGTATTGTATATAGTTAGTATACAGTAGTATTGTATATAGTTACTATACAGTAGTATTGTATATAGTTACTATACAGTAGTATTGTATATAGTTACTATACAGTAGTATTGTATATAGTTACTATACAGTAGTATTGTATATAGTTACTATACAGTAGTATTGTATATAGTTACTATACAGTAGTATTGTATATAGTTACTATACAGTAGTATTGTATATAGTTACTATACAGTAGTATTGTATATAGTTAGTATACAGTAGTATTGTATATAGTTAGTATACAGTAGTATTGTATATAGTTACTATACAGTAGTATTGTATATAGTTACTATACAGTAGTATTGTATATAGTTACTATACAGTAGTATTGTATATAGTTACTATACAGTAGTATTGTATATAGTTATTATACAGTAGTATTGTATATAGTTACTATACAGTAGTATTGTATATAGTTAGTATACAGTAGTATTGTATATAGTTACTATACAGTAGTATTGTATATAGTTACTATACAGTAGCATTGTATATAGTTAGTATACAGTAGTATTGTATATAGTTAGTATACAGTAGCAATGTATATAGTTACTATACAGTAGTATTGTATATAGTTACTATACAGTAGTATTGTATATAGTTAGTATACAGTAGTATTGTATATAGTTACTATGCAGTAGTATTGTATATAGTTACTATGCAGTAGTATTGTATATAGTTAGTATACAGTAGTATTGTATATAGTTAGTATACAGTAGTATTGTATATAGTTACTATACAGTAGTATTGTATATAGTTACTATACAGTAGTATTGTATATAGTTACTATACAGTAGTATTGTATATAGTTATTATACAGTAGTATTGTATATAGTTACTATACAGTAGTATTGTATATAGTTACTATACAGTAGTATTGTATATAGTTATTATACAGTAGTATTGTATATAGTTATTATACAGTAGTATTGTATATAGTTACTATACAGTAGTGTTGTATATAGTTACTATACAGTAGTGTTGTATATAGTTAGTATACAGTAGTATTGTATATAGTTACTATACAGTAGTATTGTATATAGTTACTATACAGTAGTATTGTATATAGTTACTATACAGTAGTATTGTATATAGTTACTATACAGTAGTATTGTATATAGTTAGTATACAGTAGTATTGTATATAGTTATTATACAGTAGTATTGTATATAGTTACTATACAGTAGTATTGTATATAGTTACTATACAGTAGTATTGTATATAGTTACTATACAGTAGTATTGTATATAGTTATTATACAGTAGTATTGTATATAGTTATTATACAGTAGTATTGTATATAGTTACTATACAGTAGTGTTGTATATAGTTACTATACAGTAGTGTTGTATATAGTTAGTATACAGTAGTATTGTATATAGTTACTATACAGTAGTATTGTATATAGTTACTATACAGTAGTATTGTATATAGTTACTATACAGTAGTATTGTATATAGTTACTATACAGTAGTATTGTATATAGTTAGTATACAGTAGTATTGTATATAGTTACTATACAGTAGTATTGTATATAGTTACTATACAGTAGTGTTGTATATAGTTAGTATACAGTAGTATTGTATATAGTTATTATACAGTAGTATTGTATATAGTTACTATACAGTAGTATTGTATATAGTTACTATACAGTAGTATTGTATATAGTTATTATACAGTAGTATTGTATATAGTTAGTATACAGTAGTATTGTATATAGTTACTATACAGTAGTATTGTATATAGTTACTATACAGTAGTATTGTATATAGTTACTATACAGTAGTATTGTATATAGTTACTATACAGTAGTATTGTATATAGTTACTATACAGTAGTATTGTATATAGTTACTATACAGTAGTATTGTATATAGTTACTATACAGTAGTATTGTATATAGTTACTATACAGTAGTATTGTATATAGTTACTATACAGTAGTATTGTATATAGTTACTATACAGTAGTATTGTATATAGTTAGTATACAGTAGTATTGTATATAGTTACTATACAGTAGTATTGTATATAGTTACTATACAGTAGTATTGTATATAGTTACTATACAGTAGTATTGTATATAGTTACTATACAGTAGTATTGTATATAGTTACTATACAGTAGTATTGTATATAGTTACTATACAGTAGTATTGTATATAGTTACTATACAGTAGTATTGTATATAGTTACTATACAGTAGTATTGTATATAGTTACTATACAGTAGTGTTGTATATAGTTACTATACAGTAGTATTGTATATAGTTACTATACAGTAGTATTGTATATAGTTACTATACAGTAGTATTGTATATAGTTAGTATACAGTAGTATTGTATATAGTTACTATACAGTAGTATTGTATATAGTTACTATACAGTAGTATTGTATATAGCTACTATACAGAAGTATTGTATATAGTTACTATACAGTAGTATTGTATATAGTTACTATCCAGTAGTATTGTATATAGTTACTATACAGTAGTATTGTATATAGTTACTATACAGTAGTATTGTATATAGTTACTATACAGTAGTATTGTATATAGTTACTATACAGTAGTATTGTATATAGTTACTATACAGTAGTATTGTATATAGTTAGTATACAGTAGTATTGTATATAGTTAGTATACAGTAGTATTGTATATAGTTACTATACAGTAGTATTGTATATAGTTACTATACAGTAGTATTGTATATAGTTACTATACAGTAGTGTTGTATATAGTTACTATACAGTAGTATTGTATATAGTTACTATACAGTAGTATTGTATATAGTTAGTATACAGTAGTATTGTATATAGTTAGTATACAGTAGTATTGTATATAGTTAGTATACAGTAGTATTGTATATAGTTACTATACAGTAGTATTGTATATAGTTACTATACAGTAGTATTGTATATAGTTATTATACAGTAGTATTGTATATAGTTACTATACAGTAGTATTGTATATAGTTAGTATACAGTAGTATTGTATATAGTTAGTATACAGTAGTATTGTATATAGTTAGTATACAGTAGTATTGTATATAGTTACTATACAGTAGTATTGTATATAGTTACTATACAGTAGTATTGTATATAGTTACTATACAGTAGTATTGTATATAGTTACTATACAGTAGTATTGTATATAGTTACTATACAGTAGTATTGTATATAGTTATTATACAGTAGCATTGTATATAGTTACTATACAGTAGTATTGTATATAGTTAGTATACAGTAGTATTGTATATAGTTACTATACAGTAGTATTGTATATAGTTACTATACAGTAGTATTGTATATAGTTACTATACAGTAGTATTACATATAGTTAGTATACAGTAGTATTGTATATAGTTACTATACAGTAGTATTGTATATAGTTACTATACAGTAGTATTGTATATAGTTATTATACAGTAGTATTGTATATAGTTATTATACAGTAGTATTGTATATAGTTACTATACAGTAGTGTTGTATATAGTTACTATACAGTAGTGTTGTATATAGTTAGTATACAGTAGTATTGTATATAGTTACTATACAGTAGTATTGTATATAGTTACTATACAGTAGTATTGTATATAGTTACTATACAGTAGTATTGTATATAGTTACTATACAGTAGTATTGTATATAGTTACTATACAGTAGTATTGTATATAGTTAGTATACAGTAGTATTGTATATAGTTACTATACAGTAGTATTGTATATAGTTACTATACAGTAGTGTTGTATATAGTTAGTATACAGTAGTATTGTATATAGTTATTATACAGTAGTATTGTATATAGTTACTATACAGTAGTATTGTATATAGTTACTATACAGTAGTATTGTATATAGTTATTATACAGTAGTATTGTATATAGTTAGTATACAGTAGTATTGTATATAGTTACTATACAGTAGTATTGTATATAGTTACTATACAGTAGTATTGTATATAGTTACTATACAGTAGCATTGTATATAGTTAGTACACAGTAGTATTGTATATAGTTAGTATACAGTAGTATTGTATATAGTTACTATACAGTAGTATTGTATATAGTTACTATACAGTAGTATTGTATATAGTTAGTATACAGTAGTATTGTATATAGTTAGTATACAGTAGTATTGTATATAGTTACTATACAGTAGTATTGTATATAGTTAGTATACAGTAGTATTGTATATAGTTACTATACAGTAGTGTTGTATATAGTTAGTATACAGTAGTATTGTATATAGTTACTATACAGTAGTATTGTATATAGTTACTATACAGTAGTATTGTATATAGTTACTATACAGTAGTATTGTATATAGTTACTATACAGTAGTATTGTATATAGTTACTATACAGTAGTATTGTATATAGTTACTATACAGTAGTATTGTATATAGTTACTATACAGTAGTATTGTATATAGTTACTATACAGTAGTATTGTATATAGTTAGTATACAGTTGTATTGTATATAGTTAGTATACAGTAGTATTGTATATAGTTACTATACAGTAGTATTGTATATAGTTAGTATACAGTAGTATTGTATATAGTTATTATACAGTAGTATTGTATATAGTTACTATACAGTAGTATTGTATATAGTTACTATACAGTAGTATTGTATATAGTTACTATACAGTAGTATTGTATATAGTTACTATACAGTAGTATTGTATATAGTTAGTATACAGTAGTATTGTATATAGTTACTATACAGTAGTATTGTATATAGTTACTATACAGTAGTATTGTATATAGTTAGTATACAGTAGTATTGTATATAGTTACTATACAGTAGTATTGTATATAGTTACTATACAGTAGTATTGTATATAGTTACTATACAGTAGTATTGTATATAGTTAGTATACAGTAGTATTGTATATAGTTAGTATACAGTAGTATTGTATATAGTTACTATACAGTAGTATTGTATATAGTTACTATACAGTAGTATTGTATATAGTTAGTATACAGTAGTATTGTATATAGTTAGTATACAGTAGTATTGTATATAGTTACTATACAGTAGTATTGTATATAGTTAGTATACAGTAGTATTGTATATAGTTACTATACAGTAGTATTGTATATAGTTACTATACAGTAGTATTGTATATAGTTACTATACAGTAGTATTGTATATAGTTACTATACAGTAGTATTGTATATAGTTAGTATACAGTAGTATTGTATATAGTTACTATACAGTAGTATTGTATATAGTTACTATACAGTAGTATTGTATATAGTTACTGTACAGTAGTATTGTATATAGTTACTATACAGTAGTATTGTATATAGTTAGTATACAGTAGTATTGTATATAGTTACTATACAGTAGTGTTGTATATAGTTAGTATACAGTAGTATTGTATATAGTTACTATACAGTAGTATTGTATATAGTTACTATACAGTAGTATTGTATATAGTTAGTATACAGTAGTATTGTATATAGTTACTATACAGTAGTATTGTATATAGTTACTATACAGTAGTATTGTATATAGTTACTATACAGTAGTATTGTATATAGTTACTATACAGTAGTATTGTATATAGTTACTATACAGTAGTATTGTATATAGTTACTATACAGTAGTATTGTATATAGTTACTATACAGTAGTATTGTATATAGTTACTATACAGTAGTATTGTATATAGTTAGTATACAGTAGTATTGTATATAGTTAGTATACAGTAGTATTGTATATAGTTACTATACAGTAGTATTGTATATAGTTACTATACAGTAGTATTGTATATAGTTACTATACAGTAGTATTGTATATAGTTACTATACAGTAGTATTGTATATAGTTACTATACAGTAGTATTGTATATAGTTAGTATACAGTAGTATTGTATATAGTTACTATACAGTAGTATTGTATATAGTTACTATACAGTAGCATTGTATATAGTTAGTATACAGTAGTATTGTATATAGTTAGTATACAGTAGCAATGTATATAGTTACTATACAGTAGTATTGTATATAGTTACTATACAGTAGTATTGTATATAGTTAGTATACAGTAGTATTGTATATAGTTACTATGCAGTAGTATTGTATATAGTTACTATGCAGTTGTATTGTATATAGTTACTATACAGTAGTATTGTATATAGTTACTATACAGTAGTATTGTATATAGTTACTATACAGTAGTATTGTATATAGTTACTATACAGTAGTATTGTATATAGTTAGTATACAGTAGTATTGTATATAGTTAGTATACAGTAGTATTGTATATAGTTACTATACAGTAGTATTGTATATAGTTAGTATACAGTAGTATTGTATATAGTTACTATACAGTAGTATTGTATATAGTTACTATACAGTAGTATTGTATATAGTTAGTATACAGTAGTATTGTATATAGTTACTATACAGTAGTATTGTATATAGTTACTATACAGTAGTATTGTATATAGTTACTATACAGTAGTATTGTATATAGTTAGTATACAGTAGTATTGTATATAGTTACTATACAGTAGTATTGTATATAGTTAGTATACAGTAGTATTGTATATAGTTAGTATACAGTAGTATTGTATATAGTTACTATACAGTAGTATTGTATATAGTTAGTATACAGTAGTATTGTATATAGTTACTATACAGTAGTATTGTATATAGTTACTATACAGTAGTATTGTATATAGTTACTATACAGTAGTATTGTATATAGTTATTATACAGTAGTATTGTATATAGTTACTATACAGTAGTATTGTATATAGTTACTATACAGTAGTATTGTATATAGTTACTATACAGTAGTATTGTATATAGTTACTATACAGTAGTATTGTATATAGTTACTATACAGTAGTATTGTATATAGTTACTATACAGTAGTATTGTATATAGTTAGTATACAGTAGTATTGTATATAGTTAGTATACAGTAGTATTGTATATAGTTAGTATACAGTAGTATTGTATATAGTTACTATACAGTAGTATTGTATATAGTTACTATACAGTAGTATTGTATATAGTTACTATACAGTAGTATTGTATATAGTTACTATACAGTAGTATTGTATATAGTTACTATACAGTAGTATTGTATATAGTTACTATACAGTAGTATTGTATATAGTTACTATACAGTAGCAATGTATATAGAAGCTAATTATGGTAATGTTATGCACAGATATCCTCCTCATTTATTCAAGTAAATTAATTTCTCATCTTCAAACTGTCAGATCAATAACTATTACAGTTAACTTCAGCAAGTGTGTCTGTTATAGCACATAGTACATGGTACATGGGTGCTTGCTATAGTACATGGTACATGGTACACGGGTGCTTGTTATAGTACATGGTACATGGTGCATTTAGATGGTTGTTGTCCGTTTTGTGTACAGTGTTTACAGTGATGTACACTGTGTAACCTATATACCCCATTGTAGGAGTACATGCCCATACCACCATCAGATGTCATGGAGAACACAGAGAACAACTCTTCTGCTGCCCCTGCCCTCCAGTTCTCTTACGTCGAGTGTCTACTCTACTCCCTACACCAGTTTGGCAGGAAGTGCCCCGAGTTCCTCTCCTCTGCTGACAATGCAGAGGTTACAGACAGGATGAAGGACTTTAAGATCAGGTAAGCACTGAGCCTATGCAGCATACAGTGTGTCTGCATCGGCACCTTTTATAAGGTAGTGACCGATGGCTCTCCCCTCTCAACATATTCCACTCGCTGGTCATTATTGGCTCATATCTACTGGTCATGTGTTCCTTCCTGTGGCTCATTGAACCATGTGCAGACTGGGTTGTAACAGTGTGGGAGTTGTTCCTCCTTTAATTAGGGTAGAGGTGATACAGTCTTTGCACTCCTATTGCTACTATTAGCCTTCTCTGTGTCAGCAAATACTAGTGGCTAAACAATAGTATAACTTCCTATAATATGGAGTTAGAGGGGGGGGGGGTGTGGATGGATCTACTACCTTACCTTGTAGTAGGTAATATTTGGATTATTGATGTGTTGTACTGTATTCTATATATTATGAATTGTGATATGATGAACTACAGCTAGTGCATCTAGTGTGAAGACATCATGGGAGCACAACTCCTATACTAGGTTGGTAGTCTTTAAATGTATGTATACTGTATGCATATTTCTATGTCAACAGACTACAGTACTTTGCAAGAGGTGTGGCATCATACATTAAACAGCTGAAGACTGAGTTACAAGGAAAGAAGCTCGACTCCCTCAAATCTGATGAGGTACTTGGGCTATTTGAATAACACATACTACATAATATAGACTACTTACAGTGCATGTCACTGAGTATACAGTCATGTAGTTGGGACCAGTAACCTTTAACTACGTGTATACATGTAAGGGCAACAGTATGGTGGTAGCAGTAGTATATACATGTACATATGTGTATATATCAATATGACTGTTTGTACATAATAGTCACTAGTGCTGGGCTAGTATAGTTCTTTCTCTCTTTGAAGGGTTTCAGTATTTTGGGTATCTGGAATATACATGTAGAATTTTATTCTGGCTTTCTGTTCCTGGTTTAGCCTCTGATAAAGAGAGTATTGGGTGCACCACTGGAACAATACCTTTCAGGCAGAAAGTTACTGTATGAATGCTTATTGAGGAAACCTAATAAAAGAACCAAATATCTATGCCCAGCAGTACTCAGTGCAGGGTACAGCTGGCTTGATTATAAGGAAGTGGTAAACGGATCCGAACTTTTGGGTCTTACTGTTAGGTTACAGTTCCACCTAGTGGCCGTAGTAGTACACCCACACATATGATATATACCCACATGTGCCATATACATATGCATGTACATGTACATAGTAATTCATCTACATAGTACATTGTATATACATTTATTTGACTGTATTTTCATCATGGTTTCACTCTGTGGTAATGTACACTGTATATATTCATACATTGTGTAGGACAAGGTGAAGGTCGTAGCCTACAAAACCACAACAAACATCCAGCAGATAATCAAGGACCTAATGCATGCTCCTCCTAGTTACAAGGTGCAGGTCAGGCTGTCGTGGAAGGCTCCAGCTGCAGACGCTGCCCCTGTGGCCACCAAGAGGCCTTCTACAGGAGCTGTTAATGCTAATGCAGCTTCATCCGGCCCCAAGTCATCAAAGGTGGGAGGGGCTCACATGGACAGGGCTATGTACGCTCCACCTACAGGGAAGTTCAGCAACAAAGCTGGATCCGCTCCTGGTACGTTATTCTTACAACTATATACACCCCTGCAGCTGTGGTCAACAATCAACACTGTAGTTCACTAGAAATATATAAACAGTAGCCTATTACACACATATTATTACATGTGTTACTGACTAACTGACTTCTGTATATATACATACTGTAGATGCCTCTCACTCTCCCTCTATCATCCCATCAATACCATATTAGATATTATATATACATTAGAGACAGCTCCTGGTGCCAACTTCACTAGTCATTGATAACTACATATAGATTATAGCATTCTGTACTTGTACAAAGTTCACACAGTCCATACAGTTCACACCCACAACATCTCAATAGAGAGCAACACTGACTTGGTATCATAGCTGACCAGCTGTTCATCTTTCTGATTTCATTTCAGCTTCATTTAGCCTCAAAATAACAGCACTGACATTTGTAAAGGCTCTTATGATGAGTGAGGAGGCAACTCCCTACTCTGTAGTGCAATAAAAGACACCTACATTTCCAATTAGGTGCAGTGGTGGAGAAATTTAGATAGCCTTAGTTCCTTGTTTGTGTTTAGGGTAAGGGCGGTCAACCAGCAAAATATAGAGAAGACAACTTCTCCTGCTTCAGTTTTGGCGAAGAACAAAGGCTATCTCAATTTTTTCCACTTCTGCACCTAACTCTACATTTCATTCAGTTGCATTTCAAATAGGATATGAGAGCTGCTTGCAGTCACCTCACACTAGTACTGTATCTGTACACCTATACACCATGCATACACAGTGTAGTACCATGGCTGACTAGGGCTGTGTATGCTGCCAGCTAAACTAAACATCTGTCACTATATATAGTCCATCAGTTATCATTATTATACAACTGATATGATCAGCACAGCCTGCCTGTGGGTGGGGTGGGTTGCCTCCCCTCCCTCCTACCCACCTCAAATGCTGCAGTAGGATATGAAGCTAATAGCCAGAGTGAATCATACAGACAGTAGAGCTAGAAGCTATCAACTAGCAGAAATCCAATTAAACACAAGACTGGAAGCTGTGACTGGGCTGTCACTTGTAATAAACAAGTTATTATATACTTCAGTGAAACTCAAGTGAATCTAAAACAAATATGGAATATGCTTTAAACAAAATAATTTAATAACATTGTAGGCTAGGCTAAACTACTCTCCTTTCTTTCTAATAGTATGTTATGTCCACATGTGCATGTATGTAATGTACATCTTGTTATAGTTACTTATTATAGGTCATATAGGCTATAAGCTACACCACAAGTTGGACCCTTTGTTCTGCTAGAAATACAATTTTGTGTTTATGCATATTTGTGGGTGGGTGCAGTGACCTGAATTATCTACTACTGCTACTACTACTACTCACCACTACCACTACTATTACTACTACTACCACTACTACCACTACTCACTACTACTACTACTACTACTACTACCACTACTACTACTACTACTGCTACTACTACTACTATTACTACTACTCGCTACTTTATTGTAGAGGGAGCACGCCGTGGAGGTGGTCGATTCCGTGGAGGTCGAGGTGCATGGAGAGGTAAGTCATACTAGGATAGCTCTCACAGCTTCTCATTAGTCCAACCACACTACACAAACTACTCTCACACACTCCCACTGGTATGTATAAAATGTAGTAGGGTGTGGAGTCACTGTCACCAAGTCCAGTGCAATATCAGCACCTAGTAGTAGCAGCAGCGGTACTTGGTCAGGTGAGTGGTAGGGGTAGTCCAGCAAATCTCTCTCCAGTACCAGCTTGGTCTATCTACATTTTGACCATTGTCCACTACTATAATACTGAGAGTGTACAGGTAAGTATAGTATGCAAGTCCAACAGCTCTCTCCTTGCCCACCTACTAGCAGGTATAGTATATTACTCTACATTATTACACTGCTACTACTTGATGCTTCTTGTTATATCCTTTTCCTCTGTGATTACGTAACAACTTGTTATTACTGAATGACTTGATTTGTAAACATTAGTTATGATTTTGCACATTCACATAGAAATACACAACACTATTGTACAGAAATGTCCACACTCCAACTGCCTTATTGATTCCAGTATAATGTATGGTGTGTAGGATGAACTGTGACATATTCAAACTTTATTAGGACTGACTGAGATAGAAATGAATAAAGTGATAGTACCAACAAAACTAAAAACTTTTAATCTGACAATATTGTTATAAGATGTTGAAAAGTGTAGTGTGAAAATAATGTGTTATATAAGCATACAACCATACAGGAAGAGGCAATACAAAATACAAATATTTGAATATATAGACAGACATGGCAAAAGAAGGCTAGTCTGTACCAGATCTACCAATGCACCTTCTCCAGTAAAGTAGGATTATGTGTGCTGGGCCTTAGCTATAACCATAATTATGCATAATTAACTATATTACATGTACATGCTACTAATATAACTTCCCTTTACATCATCATACTATTTAAATATTTATACGCCAATGACAAGCACAACTAGTCTTTGCAGCAGCAACAGCGTAAAGATCTGAGAGTCCTTCTGAACTTTGGATAACAACAGAGGTTGAAGAAAAATAAAATAAAAAACATAAAATAAAATATGATATCAAAGAGTATAACTAGTGTATCAGTTAGTAGCTTATCCTCACACAGCTGCATAAAGAATGGGGGGTGGTGTAACACCCTCACAGTATTCCTAGGTGCTGAGAGGAGCAGATAGATCATGACTATAGCACCCAGCAGGTGATTGAAGTTCCTTTCATCTTTCATATAATCTTTACTAGCATAACCATCAGTGTATGTAGATATGTGGCCATTAGCCTGCAGTGCCGAGTAGGTGTGCATCTTTCTACAGCACATCGGTGGTAGTATAATGGGTAGAACCAGGTAGGGAAATGCCACACTGAATATCATAATAACCCAGTGGTAGTAGTAGTACTGAGTTACATAACCATTTGCCTCCTTGACCACAC
This sequence comes from Bugulina stolonifera, assembly GCA_935421135.1. Taxonomy (NCBI): domain Eukaryota; kingdom Metazoa; phylum Bryozoa; class Gymnolaemata; order Cheilostomatida; family Bugulidae; genus Bugulina; species Bugulina stolonifera. The sequence continues at coordinate 1,762,986 of OW285190.1, read as the reverse complement.
TGTCTAGTGGAGCCACTACTAGCCTTGTGCAGTTGTAGTCATCGTCACTATCAGAGTATTCGGTCAGTTCGTACTCCCAGTACTGGGGCAGTGTGCACACAAAGCACACTACTACTATAAGTAGAGAGGCAAGTATGCCATGTACTCTGCCAAAGGAGGCGTGCCACTGTCCACACATGGCATGGCCAACTCGCTCTACCACTGCTGTAACCAGTAACCACGTACACGTATATAAGCACCAATCCTCCACCACCATTATATAGGGTACCGCATTCCACATGTCCATTGCATAATAGTTCCAATGATCAGCAAACGGAACGTATGCAGGTAAATGTATCATTGCAGAAGACAACACTAGTATGGTTGACGCCACATTAAATCCTGTCAGGTAACATTCGTGGGAGTCCGTCACCATTTTAGCTGATACAATGCTGTTGAGTATTGTAAATATGAGAGCCAGTCCAATGACAGCTGGATACAGGTAATACAGCACCTCATTGGTTATAAACAGCCAATCATTTGACTCCGTGCCATTGGTGTGTCCATGTATTTCCTTTGTACAGGCTATGACATGTGGGATAATTCCCAACACATAGTAGTCACCCATGGTATCTGGTTGTTCAGCGCTCACCCTGCAACAAAATAAGATGTTTACCGAGTGTAATTAATAAAGGGCATTCTCAACTGGAATTTGAACATGTAGGAACTAACCTACACTAATTTGTGGGTGAAGTGGGGTGATATCTGACCGGTTTATCCAGTTCTACAGACATGAACCAGGAAGTGTTAAAATCTATGTGCGTGAGTTAACAATCTTTATTTCAATAGGGTGTCGCTCTATTGCAATAGAGAGACTTGGTAGGCCTGTCTGGTCCTAGGGCTAATAATATTTACTGCATAGTAATTAGAACTCATGTAACCTCTAACAAAATATTACTCAAAATATCTACTCTGGCATCATCCACTTGTTTGCTATGTGACTCAATAATAACACCCGTCTGACTCCGTCCACCAACAGGGTACCAACGTTCCGTGATAAAATTTCTCTCGTCATTCTACTTTCATGAATTTGGATGGCTATAATAATAGAACATATTCTCATCTCGAGCGTGGGTTCAGTTTAAGCAACATCACGTTTTAACAGTGTCTCTGGTTGACTACGGTCCCGCTAACAGGGTCTCTTCTTCAGTTAAAAGGCAACATAACTTCTACCAAAAGTATGGATAGTTTGTGGGCGTGTGAAGGAAATTTTCGACTGTTCGAAAAAGACAGTTCAATACCGGGCAGTTCGAAACACCAACCCCCAGGTTTCAACTAATCTTTATTTTTAATATCATTTTTTTATTTACATGTAATTTATTAATTAAAATTAATTATCTGTGAGTTGTATTCTTCTAAATGTAATCTACACAGTTCCGAACCGTCCGGTTGTAAAATGTCCTGTTCCGAACTGTCTTTTTCGAAATGTCTCTTTACCGTGTGAAGGACGCCACGTTATTTCCCTCTGTATCTACATGTAAATTATGAGGCACTGTTTCCATTAGCCTTAGTTTTACAATAGTCTAGTGTGAATGGTAGGATTGGGCTGTACCTCCACCCGTGAACACATGGATTTATATTATACAACTAAACCCCAAACAAATCAATGAATTTCTGATAAGATTCACACTCCTTGGGGTTCTGGACTAGATAATACAGCTGCAGGCAACAAGTCAAACAATAACTCAGTTATAATTCATATCTTCTGTTCCACCAGCTTTAGCTAGAACTGACTAAATAGTAATGCATATTTCAGAGAAATTCAAAATTTTATTCTCTGGCACAGCACAAGCCTCTTTGAGTTCACGCTGAGCTATTGTGTGTGATGTTATGTCAAAGACTCCAGTCACAGTGTGATGTTTAGCTGAATTTACTCTCTAAATAAACAGTGTTGATATTCAATGTATAACAACAGTGACATCTTGGCAGACAGCATACCTGGATGTCTCTGAACACAGCTGCAACATCTAGAGATAAACATCTATGGCTACAGAGGCTATGTCTCTCATAACAGACGGTCCAATGTATCATAGGAATGACTGAGAACAAATTAAAGTGGGCCAGTCAGGGCCCAGTCCAACAAAAGACTGACAGTCATGGGGGTAGTTCCAGCTCCTTTTTAATTTAATAGCATGTGGTCTACACATTGAGTAGTGGTCAGCAGATTGACCAGTGTCCAGTTACCAGTACACCCTATCAAGTACTATCACAGGGTGTAATATTGGACTCTATGACTAGACTATTTAGTAGTGTTGGTAGATATGGACTACAACACTGGTGAGCTGTGTAGTAAGTCATGTAGTAAGAGGTATATAGCACATAGATGCAATAGTAATTGGATAATGTAAGCCAGGTGTAGGCCAACACCTCCATATCATTATGATAATTACTTTATAAAATGATTGAGCCTTAGTATTATATTTTAACCATATTAAAATATAAAAATTATTCTATCAGTAGCTAAGCCCTTCTTCATCTTACATCTCATTACTATAACTAAACTATTTCTACATAGAGGTGAAAGTGTTTAGTTTCTATAATAATGATAGCCTACAGCTTCCTGTGACCTATCATGATTATATCTGTATTGGTGTAATATATCTTATGCTGTATATATATAGATACATGTATATAAAGGTAAATACCATGTATATCTGATGTTTACAACTCTCCTCCCCTGTGCATGTTGTTAGCTGATGATGTAAGAAAGATAAAAGCAGAACTACTCAACCTTCCAAACATTAAAATATTCCTACTCATGCATGCACTGACTCACTAGCCTACTAGGTGAGGTGGGTAACTGACTCACTACTAGGTGAGGTGGGCAGGTGAAGGCAAGAAGCAACACCAGACTACCACCTAGCAGATAGACTATATTATATTTATACAATAATAGTTCAAGTGTAGACTGATGTACTAGTAGGTCTACCATCCCACACATAGGCTACACTACCCCTCCTCTCCCATCTCATCTCCCTAGTAAGTCGCGATAGTTGCAGAAGTGGACAAACTTGAGATAGCATTATTTGTTCTTCGCTGAAAATTAAGCAGGAGAAGTTGTCTTCTCTATATTTTGTTGGCAGACTGCCCTCATTCAACCCTGTCCTGTGCGTCTTCTTCTACAAGTCCTGCTGGTAGAAGACGCACAAGACAGGGTTAAATAGAGGGAACTGATCCGCAATGGCGACCCCACCTGACGGGAAAAGCCAGAAGAAGAAGTCGCTAACTTGTCCAGTTCAGTCTTGTGTTTTACTTGAAGCAACCTCTCTATTACGAAAACGACTTGGACAATTGTTATAATAAGAGTATAACTGAATTATACTGAACTACATAAAACCCAAACTACCTGTAGCTGCCGAGTCATCGATAGAACAACAGCAGCCCACATCTCTCACAACACACATGTAAAGTTGTGCACTATATTGATTCACAGAGGAGGTTAGGTAGTCAGAAAGAGCAGAGGTAGGCAGTTGGATAGAACATGTTATATAGGGAGCCCATAAATAAGTGCTGTGTATGAACTGGTACAGACAAGAGCTAATTTGTCAGTTCCTGTTATAAGAAAGCAATCCACCTACTGACACTAATGACTGATTAAGTGGCATCCATTCAAGTTAAACACAAAACAGATTTGAGGAATTTAAATCTAAAGAGTCACAGAGAGCGTTGTTGGATAGAGGAAGGGATCCCAGTGGATATGTCCAATCAACTAGAAGAGCTGCTGAAATATTATTATATATAATCACAGACAGCTCAACCAACTAGCTCCTATCTAACAGCATTTCAAAGTTCTATCAAATCAGTTTCACAGATTAGCACTGCTAGAGTCATTAATCTGTGGTAAAATATCAACTGTCTATTATAATTGCTAAAAATTAAAATAGGTCAGTAAGTAGTGCAGTAGAAATAAAATACAGGACTTTATGGGCCGTGGAAAGAGTAAAAGATGGCCACCAGCCAATCAGAATACAAGTATATAATCTGGAGATTATATAGTAGAGAAGTCTGTCTATCTGGTAATATGAATATAAATATATAAACTCTAGTCTATGCTCAGTGAATGTCAATATTAGTGCATAGTTTGTTGAATAGCTGAACTAAATAATGAACAATACACCAATTAATACCCATGAATAGGAAATGAAATACTTTTAAGATAGAATTACTATAATGAATAGACCAAGCCCCCAGCTAGCCTACAGTCTTCACTTACAGTAGGATTAATTCACTTTAAATACCACTGAAAACTAATTAATATTAAATCATGTATGTGTAACCTTTCTAAGTCTTTGATTCAGCATATTACAGGCTTTATAAACACTAGCTAGACAAGTCTGCTTGTTGGACTGGCTTACCCTGTTTATATGCATATAATCATCCTGTTTATATCTTACTTTCCAGAGAGATAATTGTACATAGGCAAAGAATAGTAGTAGTAGGGAAGATAACTCCGGCTACTGCCATAATATTGAGTGGGCCTATATTAATAGGCCTACAATAATTGAGTTGCATAATGTATTTTTAGCAAGGACTTTATCTTTGAGCAGTCAGAGACTTGTTTCACAGACAAATTCCTTGCTAAAATACATTATACAATATATAGAAAATGGCAAACTCCCTAACATTCAGTAAGGCGCAAGGTGGCCATAATAAGAGGGGTGCCCTCGTGTACAGTTCGCTCAGAGCATATCTACTGCTCACCAGTGAAGCTTCCTTTTTAAGGTTGCTTAGCTGGTGTAGTGGTAGCATGTTCTGTTCACTGCGCTAGGCGATTAGGTGCCGTAGAGGCTCCGAGTTCAAACCCCAGTCAGGGACTGGTATTTTCATGGATTTAAAACAAGTCTCTGACTGCTTATAGATAAATTCCTTGCTAAAAATACATTATACAATATATAGAAAATGGCCAAACCCCCTAATAATAGAGTTGTGTTCATGGTAAGAGAGTATTGGGATACGGTTGTCCCTAAGTCATCCACCAAATTCCAAATGTTGTAATCAAGTATGAGATGAGGGAATGGTAGTTTGGAATAGCCTGAGAGATCAATAGCTTGGAAGAGCCTGAAGGGGTAGTGAGGAGCTCCATATCGGGTCTATTATAATGAAGCACAACTGTGGAAAGAGAGGTTTGAGCAAAGTGATGAGTTGCCATAGGCCCAGTATGGCCGGTTTTAGACCTCTGGTGATGCAACCTTTGAAATCAACGCCTATAGCTTACTTGCTAAGTTATCACTACTCCAATTGGGGAGATTTTTCAGAAGCTCTACCCTAGGCCTGCACGGTGTTTCGGTTTCAAACGATGTAAACGGTGTGTGAACCCTCGGTGTTTCACATCGGCAAATTTTTTATGCACCGAATCGCACCGGCACCGTGCCCAAACGATATATCGATGGTTCGGTGTAGTTCGATGTTATCGAACCGGACCGCTATGCCAGTAGTCATTCAATATTCATGCGGTCTAATATCACGTGTTCTTGTTTACCTCACTTCAAACTAGGTTGCATACCTTCGCTAATCCGTTTCAATATTAACTGCCATCGTGGCTGTGATTGATTATCAATGTTGTGGAGGTAATAATTATTATTAAATTATACTAAATTGATTCATTAATTACGTAACTTAGCAGATTCTGGTATATTATATTCTATCGTTTGCATATGATTGCTTTGTTCATGAATAGTGTGCTGAAATAGAACAGTAGTATGTATACGATCGAATATAATGGATTATATTAAATTTTATAAATAATATAATTAAATTTAAACATACCATTGGATTAATTATTTCTATTATAATTAATCTACTACTAATGTTTAAGTTTGGTTATATTTATTCGCTTGTAACTAAGAATAGCTACAATGCTTATAATAGTTAATCATTATTAATTATGGCTTTTTAATTTAAAATTGTTGTGTAGTTAAGTTATGCTTTTGGTAAGCACCAGCTCTTTATTTATTTAAAATAAGCTAATACTAATGTTCAATCAATATTTTGTAGGTAGAATTCATCGGACTGAGCCATCGTAATATCCCATCTGAAGACAAATCTGCTAGATTCAATCGGTGGACACACTGAATTATACCAAATCAGCAATCTATCAAGAAAGCTTGCAAGAAAGATTCCCTACATTATCATTACATCATATGCAGCTATGCTAGCGTTTTTTCTTTCTCTTGTGATATGAAGTTAGCCCATGTCATTTTAAATTTGTTATCTTTTTGTGTCAGTGGTACGAGTGTGGTGGAAACAATGTTTGCTGTTTTTCTTCTGTAATTTGGTCACAATCAGTAATAAATCTAATAAATTATATGTAGTCGGTTGGGTGTGTGTCCAGCCTCATGTTTTTATATTTAATATATTTATTAAAATTACATAAAATAGGTGAAGTAAGACCCAATGCAACTTAAGACTCACTAGACTACATGGGCAAATACAAAATCTTGGGAGTAGGAGTAAGCACTGATTACTTTCATTAGCCACTTAAATAAAATAATATACATATACTATGTTTTAATGAAGCCCTGTCTGCCTGCCATACCTGAAAATAAAATAAACAATGATTGGCATGAACTCATGTTGCAAGAAAGTGTTGAGGATTTTTGTTCCCTTGTATTGAACGGGCATGATGGGACAACTCTATTAGGCGAACTAGCTCCTGGACCAGTTCGATCCGGTATATCGAACCAAAGTTGACACCGTCGAACACCGCTTGAGACCAGGATCAAGGGGTCCGGTGCGGCTCGGTATATCGATCCAAATTTGGCATCGGTTGACACCGAATGAGACTAGGCACAAGAGAACCGGTGTCAACCGGTGTTTGATTACCACCACCCCAAAAACCGAATATCAGTGGGGAGGCAACACCGGTGCAGGCCTACTCTACCCACTGAAGCCCCCAGACATGTATTCAATTGACTAAGACTAGTATCCCAAATAATTAAATATTACTTTTATAGTTGTGCGAAGTAGAAATATCCACTTCATCTAATAGGCCTACTAAATATTTAGGCTACACCATTAACTTGTGCTAAATTTTAAATATAAAATACAATCCTGCATAATTTATATTGTGAAAGGAGATTTCTAATTGCCATCTTCTGCAGAATACACTGTGATGTCACAGTGTATATTTTTTTAAAACAACTGCTCCAAAAGCGTGTTTGCCGGTTGTATTTTTTATTTTTAGTGACAAATTTGGAAGGTTCATATCAAATTACCTTATAAATTGTATTTACCTTTATCCGTGGCATGGATAGTTTAACAATGTTACAATAATTTAGGATTATTATTTAATTACACTCATGTATATTGTTCATCAGTCATTCTATGTATTTTTATTTTTATATTTCTAGCATCATTCGCTCTCCATGTGCACCATAAGAATCAAACTCGCACCATAATAATATGTACTGTCCTGAACGGGCTCTTTTGGTAACTGGTGTTATGAAACACAGTTTACTTGACTACTCAGCTTTATGATAGAAACGATTCTCAATATGCGAACCTGAATCATTGTTGGTACAATCTAGTAGTTACATGTAATAGTGGGACCAGATGAGGATTATCGCATAGAACAACGAACCGAATGAATATTAATATGTTCACCATATCGATCGATCGATGCTGAAAAGATTGAGAGTCGGTACTGTTGAACTGAAAGTTTGCACAACCATAGGCCTATTAACTGCAATACTAAATTATTATCATAAAGCAAAAATCAAAATTGATTAGGACGATTATAATTATAAATCTATTTTTCTGTAGCAAGGACTTATAGGCTTGACTATATTCCAAATATGATTAAAAGTAATACAAGACTTTTCATAATAAAAATACTAGCCCACACTAACATTTAACTTTTCAATTCCAAATATTATTTGGTAACCTAAGCATCCCGATGATGGTGATAACAATAATAACCATAACCTAATCACATGCTTTGTTGAGTAGATTATCAACCAAATCCACTAGGCATACCTAGTGCTGTTAGTCTGTACATGCACTGCATGATTTGCAAAAAATAATCTATAATCATAATGTAATTATAATGATATAAAATATATATTATTCATATGTATATTTAATAAATTTTAATATTTATTTATACATACATACAAATACATGTAACTTTAGTTTTAATTTAATAGTAATTTTTGCACACACATTCACAATGTGTAAGTGTTAAGGAGCATGCAAGGCATAGCTATCTACAGCAAACAACAATAACAACAGTTAACTATAATACCTTATACAGTGGTCAAGAAGTAGCAGCGAAAAACTATTTATCTCAACAAGTGCTTGCTCCAATAATGCCTCACATCTCAACTTTTAGCATTCATATGAACTTGATGAACTCGGCCAATTTTTCATTGGTAGCACGCGTCCCCAAGCTTTTTGAAAACCTTATGTATATGTTGAGCACTATTGCGAACTTTGGCTTTTATCTTAGATTATTTGTAGCACCCAGTCTACGCCTGTTGCGCTTTGTTTAACCGTACTTGGCATTCATTGGTTAAATGTCCCTCAAGCGTCTTATGATTGGTTAAAGTGATTATTGTTTTGGCCACTGAGCTTCAAGAATGCCTTCTAATAATCAAATACACATGGCAAACTTTCGCATTACATTTTATGTACATGTACATTTAGTATAATTATGTTGTATAAACAGTAAATAGCTAAATATATCTTATTTTCTAACAGTGGCAACCTGCCAGCTCCAGTCTAGTTTGCAATTATTGTATATGAAGATGTACATACCAACCTTTGCTGATTTTCAAATTCAACTTTGGCATCCACTGTATCCCACGCTGCTGTCTCAAACTAAACACCCACTCCGCCACTCGCCGCTAAATCTGCCAGCTTGTGTATATAGCATTACAACTCACCAGTTTATACTCCTCTGCGTGACCAGCCCCAAGTAGCTTGAACTGCCAGATGCCAGTGCTGGCCAACTCCCTGCGAGAAAGGCCCAGATGGTGTAGCCTTTATTAGCAAGGTGGAGGTGGATGAGTTACACACCTTGAAGTCGTGCTGGCTTGCACTTTTTTGAGGGACAGGAGCAAATGTGGTTGGATGCTCACACCACCGTGACCTGAACCTTTCTGTATGAAGTTCAGCATTCTACCCACTTGACCAAGGCTGCTCTCTAGACCCTATCACTACACTCACACTCAATGTAGGTGTCAAAATAGCAGAGTATAAGGAGGTTCAAAATGCTCCAAGTAATGTATATACATGTATATAGCTACATTTGTATATGGTGCTACCCAAAGCACAAGACTAACACTATACTTGAATATACCTCATCAGCATGGTCACCATACGTAAAGAAGGAGCAAAAGAAATATAGAAAATCCGGAGGTTAATTAATAAGGTGGATAGCCATGCTATAAACGGATGAGTACATCAATGGCTAGGGAGATGCTGAATCTGGAGCTGTTGCCGACTCAAAGACAAATCAAGGACACGCACAGCTCTGCAGAGATATGAAAACGGCACTGATAGATATTGATTTATAAAACTATATTCATATAGAACTAAACATACACATGAATGCCAGACAAAGTATAATCCAGCATGCTATAGGTCCACACCTTGTTCGTGTTATACCTATTGTAAGTTATAAGTTCTAATAAAAACAACCTGTAGCCATTCTTTATGGTAAAATAGGGATTGGGGTATTAAAAGATGTAAAATATAAAACCCAGAGAGTTAATCGTATAATGCAAAATATCATCATAGCCAACCTGAGAGACTTTATTCACTTTCCACTTACTATACATCTGTAACAATTATATCATAATTATATATATACAACATGGTACATGTGTGTAATAAGGTACTTCTTAGTTGTATGGAGTAGTCTTCTTTTTTCATGAATATTACCATTTAGTGATATTGTAGTATGCAGTGCAATCAAGGTATACATGAAGGGAGTATATCGTATATATACAGAGTGTACATGTATACAGGGTGTACATGGAGAGTACACCACATATTTATATGGACACTTGCAAGCTGTAAAAAATGGTATTATTTTGTAGTTTACATTCTGCATAACTGTGGACTTGCTACCTGAGGCAAAGGGTTGTACAGTAACTGTAAGAGGTCATTGGTGGTTTAGGGAATCGAACACCAAAGGTCTGCCAAATTTAATTCTAAGTTTCCAGCATATTGGGGGCACCGTACCTTCCCCTCCACCCCCAACGTAGCAAATAATATTAGTTATATTTGTTATAACTATTATAACAATTCTTGTCTCACACTGGGTGGGTTATATCAAGAAGAAAAAAGGTCCTTTCCAACTTGGGAAGAGGTTTACAAAGTATACACTCACTCAAACAGAGTGCATGTCTTGCTATAGAAATCCGTCAACTCTATTTCCCACCGTGGTACACTGTGCAGTATAACTCCTGGTCTGCTCTATTCTATAAGAAGTTGTCCTCTCCTGTTAAACCTGATGAAAGAGGACAATTCTATACTATAGCTGATGAGTAACAGTAGGCCTATATTGTAAGATAAACTTGCATCAGTACCATAGCATTACTTATAACAGGTATAAATGCACAGCCTCTATAAAATATTCTAAATGTATAAAAGCAGCACAAAGCAATTGCATTTGCACACAATGTATAAAATAATGTGCATGTGAATTTACATTGTACATGTATGATTATTCTTGGCAGGGGTTCCCAACCTGGGGTACATGTACCCCTAGGGCCTAGGGGTACATGTACCCCTAGCGGTACATTTTAGAAACCCAAGGGGTATAATTGATATAGTCTGTAACTGAAAATCACTGTTAAAAATGTATTAAGTTGATATATTGTTTTGTACAAAACAAGATATCAATTTAATACATTTTTGACAGTGATTTTCAGTTACAGACTATCAATTATGAATTATCGTTATCTATTACTAAATTGAACATCAAATGGCTCACTGATGCAAATAAAGTTGAGCTAAACCAGTGTGAAAACCACGAAACACTACAATCGATGAAGGTTATATTACGTAGTTATCGCTAAATTATTAATAAATAAAAATTTCATAGCATACTGCATTTATTTACCTGTTTAAGTGATGCTTTTTGATAATGCATACATGTGACATTAATCGAATTAAACCAATTGATATCCTTGGTTAAACACAGTTTTTTCCTACAAAGGGGTACGTTGTCTGATTGCTAAGGGGTACTTAGGCTAAAAAAAACTGAGAACCCCTGTTCTACAGTATGCTTACATCAAGGGAGGCTGATGATGGTCTCAGTAGTGCTTTATTGCTGTGTGTTGTAAGACTAGGTTAGAGTGCAAGAGATAACATAGACTGTCTCCCAACACAACAACATAGACGGATCTCTATGCTGACTGAGATTAGGAAGAGTCTTTACTGATTGTTGATTAAGTGCCAGAGAACATGTGGAACTAAGTCTACACACCATATACATGTATAATACATGTATATTGCTGAATTATCTCCCTACATGAGTAGTATAGTCAGTGCAGATCTGCACAGACACCCGGTCATTTCCGCGTCTTATTAGCCCTAGATCCAAAAACTCCCCGGGCGGACGACCACCCCACCCGTCCTCTCGCCCCCTCCCCTTCCCTAAACCTCACTCTATGTGCAAAGCCCTAGAACCTACCCCCCGATCGCGGGTGGGGTTTCAAAAACCTCATCGGCTGTTCCGTAGAACCCAGTCTAAAGAGCAAACTCCTCGCCCCGTCCCGTCCCACGGCTCGGGCGAGGGGGCGCGTGTACGCGCGCGCCCCCCCCCCCGCCCCGCGAACCCCACCCGTCCTCCCTCCACCCGCCCCCGTCCCTCCCCACCCCTCCCCTCCGCCTCGCCCTCCGCCTCGCGGCGGTTCTCGTTTGCGAGTCCAGCCGTGGCCCCACGCCGCCCTCCCCCCGCCCATCCCCCGCCCCTCCCCCGCCCTCCCGCCCCAACGACCCGTCGCGGCCCTCGCGGGCGGACCGTCGGCTGGAGTAGGGTGAAGCGAAGGAAAATACGGGTTAGAGTGATGATAGGCTACATCCGTGCGGAGTGCCCGTGCAGAGTTTACGACGCTGACTATACTACTATAAGAAACTTACCGAGTGGTGGTGGTGCTTCCGGATGATTTCTTCGCCGGGGACTGTTGAGACTGAACTGGTCGGGGTGACACCGCACTCGCGCGCTCCTCCGTTCGAGCGCCCCCGGACCTTCGATGAAAGACTCGCGCCTTAACCCTCATTTCCCCCGGACCCTAACCTAGGGAAATCACCCGTCCCCGTGACGAGTGGCGAGGGAAAGTGAAGGCGGTGGCTCTTCCGCGCTTCAAACCGTAGACTTCGCGAGGAGGTTAGCCGACGACATCATCGCTCGGAGGGGTAGAAATAGAAATAGATAAACGGGATAGATGGATGCTTGTCTCCTCATCGCCATCATCATCATCATCATCATCATCATCATCATCATCATCATCATCATCATCATCATCATCATCATCATCATCATCATCATCATCATCATCATCATCATCATCATCATCATCATCATCATCATCATCATCATCATCATCATCATCATCATCATCATCATCATCATCATCATCATCATCATCATCATCATCATCATCATCATCATCATCATCATCATCATCATCATCATCATCATCATCATCATCATCATCATCATCATCATCATCATCATCATCATCATCATCATCATCATCATCATCATCATCATCATCATCATCATCATCATCATCATCATCATCATCATCATCATCATCATCATCATCATCATCATCATCATCATCATCATCATCATCATCATCATCATCATCATCATCATCATCATCATCATCATCATCATCATCATCATCATCATCATCATCATCATCATCATCATCATCATCATCATCATCATCATCATCATCATCATCATCATCATCATCATCATCATCATCATCATCATCATCATCATCATCATCATCATCATCATCATCATCATCATCATCATCATCATCATCATCATCATCATCATCATCATCATCATCATCATCATCATCATCATCATCATCATCATCATCATCATCATCATCATCATCATCATCATCATCATCATCATCATCATCATCATCATCATCATCATCATCATCATCATCATCATCATCATCATCATCATCATCATCATCATCATCATCATCATCATCATCATCATCATCATCATCATCATCATCATCATCATCATCATCATCATCATCATCATCATCATCATCATCATCATCATCATCATCATCATCATCATCATCATCATCATCATCATCATCATCATCATCATCATCATCATCATCATCATCATCATCATCATCATCATCATCATCATCATCATCATCATCATCATCATCATCATCATCATCATCATCATCATCATCATCATCATCATCATCATCATCATCATCATCATCATCATCATCATCATCATCATCATCATCATCATCATCATCATCATCATCATCATCATCATCATCATCATCATCATCATCATCATCATCATCATCATCATCATCATCATCATCATCATCATCATCATCATCATCATCATCATCATCATCATCATCATCATCATCATCATCATCATCATCATCATCATCATCATCATCATCATCATCATCATCATCATCATCATCATCATCATCATCATCATCATCATCATCATCATCATCATCATCATCATCATCATCATCATCATCATCATCATCATCATCATCATCATCATCATCATCATCATCATCATCATCATCATCATCATCATCATCATCATCATCATCATCATCATCATCATCATCATCATCATCATCATCATCATCATCATCATCATCATCATCATCATCATCATCATCATCATCATCATCATCATCATCATCATCATCATCATCATCATCATCATCATCATCATCATCATCATCATCATCATCATCATCATCATCATCATCATCATCATCATCATCATCATCATCATCATCATCATCATCATCATCATCATCATCATCATCATCATCATCATCATCATCATCATCATCATCATCATCATCATCATCATCATCATCATCATCATCATCATCATCATCATCATCATCATCATCATCATCATCATCATCATCATCATCATCATCATCATCATCATCATCATCATCATCATCATCATCATCATCATCATCATCATCATCATCATCATCATCATCATCATCATCATCATCATCATCATCATCATCATCATCATCATCATCATCATCATCATCATCATCATCATCATCATCATCATCATCATCATCATCATCATCATCATCATCATCATCATCATCATCATCATCATCATCATCATCATCATCATCATCATCATCATCATCATCATCATCATCATCATCATCATCATCATCATCATCATCATCATCATCATCATCATCATCATCATCATCATCATCATCATCATCATCATCATCATCATCATCATCATCATCATCATCATCATCATCATCATCATCATCATCATCATCATCATCATCATCATCATCATCATCATCATCATCATCATCATCATCATCATCATCATCATCATCATCATCATCATCATCATCATCATCATCATAGACCCGCCTCTACGATGATGTCGTGGACTCGCCACCAATTTCTTTAACCACCGCGTCCACTTTCCCCCGGGTAGCAAACTCCGATAGGGAGAGAGCGCATCGTGCGCGTGCGATGTCACCCCCCACCTACGAATGAAGACAATAGAAGAAATGTGAACTGATAAGGGGTGAGTATGAGCGGAAGCTGCGCTAGTACCGTCTACCCCTTTGGTTTGGAGAGGTAAATGGTTTTTAATGTATTAGCTAGTGTTTTATTGCTCGGTTTTAAGGCTACAACCGGTAAACCCTCCGTTTTGAGGACGGAGACCCCTTACAATAGAGAGTGAATGTGAAAAAAATTATACGGGTATATGTACAAGGGTTATGATGCACTGTTCGTTTACTCTCCAATTTATCGAATGAAGTAGTCTCATCTCCGAGAAATCAGTACTAGCATTCTATAGGACTCGTACTCACCCCGTCTTCTGCAACCTTTCGCTTACCATAGAAGTAGGTGAGTCCGGTCTTTAGCTGGGTGTAGCTATACGTTTGGTTTTCCTCTTCTAATAAAACCCCGATTGTCCCCTCTCACCGACTCCCCTGTCCTGAGCACGGAGAGGAACTTCTCTTTGGTTAGGGCGTTTCCTCTTTTGTTTAGTCCTTTGCTGCTATACTTGCTATCACCATCAGCGGACCAACAAAAGTATGTTTTTGAGTTGAGTGCGATGACCCCCTCCCCCCGAAACTCCTCCTTAAACAGGCCGGGGGTTCGTGTTTCGTATCGTTGCACCTTCTCACAACATTCCCTCATCTCCCACTCTTGGCCGAGCACCTTGGTCGTGATAAAGTCTCCCTTGTGGCTATCGCAGAAGGGTCTGGGAAACCATCTACCATATTCTCTGTAGAACTCTTCTTTTTTATCTTTTCGGATGACCTCATCTATACTGCGAGCACTCAGGGCCATGTAAGCGCTATCCGTATCCATTTCTACGTACTCAAAGTCCTCTCTGCTGACGAATCTGTGAAAATAAATCGGGCGGGTTAGAGGTTGCTGACACCGAAGAATAAATAGAAAAGGATTTGATAAAATCTTTGTATAGCCTAGTTCTACTCACCTATCCATAAAGTCGTAGTAGAACTCTAGCATCCTCAACTCGGCTCTCTGGAGGATGACGAATCCTACGACGGATGGAACATCCATTCGAATCTAAAAGAAAGAGAGAGAGAGAGAGAGAGAGAAAGTTCACCCTTCCACTCGGAAAAAGTTTTGTCAAATCAAGAGTCAAAGTAAGAAAGATTGTCAACACTTACCTTTTTCTTGTGAAGCTCTATCTCAAAGTAGTTTTCGTCGACTTCGTTGAGACTAGAAAAGTGCCTACTCCTCACTTTGATGGCCGCCCCCTCTACCGTCTCTACATACTTGACGGTCTTATGTTTCTCTTTATTTGTTATGGTCTTTCCGTAGGCTGAATTCCCAACGAGCTTGCTGGTGCTGGCCAAGAGGGCCAGATCGGGGTCCAGATCTCCCCCTCTCCTTGCGTCTGAGACCGAAGAACCAAAGTCTTTGAAGACGGCTCGTGGGATAAAGTGAACGAACTGATAGACCCTGGTAATTATCAAACCTTGATCTAGATACCATCTAGCCAGATCGGTGAGTAGTGTGATTCGCTCGCCAAAAAGACTCCCCACGAGCATTCGCTGAGGTCTCTTCAAGAATCCGTTGTGTTTGGCAAAAGCGCGCATGTGTTCGCTAAGGTGTTCTCTTCCCACATTTATATTCTTGAAAATAGGTGCCATCTCAGAGAACTTCGCTTTTAGCTCTTCGGGTACGGAAATGTCACACTCCACTAAACCGTAGTACTCTCCACTACGAATGTTGTTGATTATTTTATCGAGGTTGACACAACCCCTCTCTGGATAGAGAGAAGAAAAGAAGACGGAGAGAAATGTCCTAACCTCTTCATCCGAACGAACTCGCGCTCCCCACTCACACTCCCGAGTGGTGATGAGCTTATAGTCTAGAGCCTTGATGTAATCTTCTTTCCTCGCAGTGTCCACCCGGATCTCTTCATTCGTCATGTTTCTGACACCTTTTCTATTCCCTCCTAGCTCGCACTCGTGTCCGTGCCAGTAGCAACCGTGGAATTGGTACACAGTCCGACTCTGTTCGCTATAACCATCCACCGGTAGGTTGTGACAGCCTATCCTCATTTCTCCTCCATTCTGTTGGTGAAGGATGACCTCTCCTCTCTTCCACGATTGGAACTCTAACCATCCATGCGCCACTTTGCTGAACTTTTTAACGGGTTCCAGAGCAAAGCCTCGGCTCTCTAGCCTCCGCCTGGGATAACCCGTAGGCATATTCCCCATCATGCAGTATAGGTAGAGAGCGTTGGCATCGACTCCCAGAATGGACCTACAGGGTTTTGCGGATGTGCCATAAATCTTCTCTCGAATAGAGGTCACTCCAACTTCATGATGTCTGTGAAAGATGATGCTTGGCCCTCCCACGAGGTTATCACGGAGAGTGTGGTACAGACTTTTGCTCTCCTCATCGAACAGACATATGGGTTGTGAGTTGCAAAGTTCGCCTCGGAGAGACATTAACCTATGCAGCGGGAGAGCGGCTTGCGGAGGAGAGTAGCCGTAAGGTCGGGCCTCCACCTCCATAAACAACCATCTGATAGCCAAGCCTGGAAGCGAGATTGCGGATTTCAACATATCAATACCCTTTTGTCGATAGATAGAGCTCTGACGTGCAATGGCCTCGATGAATGGGGCCACATCGAGGTTGTTGTACCAGATGAGGAAATCCCTGAACGTTTCCATGTTCTCTCTTTCCCACACGAGCTGACAGTGGTGATAATCTTGCTCGCTCAATTCTTGCTGAGTCAGCGAGTTGAAAAAACTCTCTCGGGGAGGGAGTCCGTGATGATCCAACCTTCTCAGGGAATCTACCCAGTCGTAAGGAAAGAATCCCTTACTCTCTGACACGCCAAATGCCTTCAAGTATTTAGAGTAGTTGAAGCCTGGTGCGATAAAGTTGCATATGTCAAGGAATCTAAAACGTCTACTCTCCACGCAGGACATACTGTTAACACGCTTAACGATGAAAACAAAATCTTCTCCCTCCTCCTCTTGTAGAGAGCGAAGTAAAGGTCCCTTTAGTATATTTAGGTCATACTTTTGCGAGTTGAAGCCGACCACCGGAACGCTGGAGATGTGCTGTTCTAATTCTCTTTCTAATCCGGAGAGACCGGACTTCACCCTGTAAGTCAAGACGTTAGAGAACTTGTCGTCAGCAAAGGCCTCTTCTCTATCCGCCCGATCCGCGAGGAAGGTAGAGAGTCGCTCGCGTACATCCTGGAATCTTTCTCCGAACAAATCTCCTGCCACGTCAGCAATCTTTGCTATGTATTGGACAAATTGACGAATGCACTTCGTCCCATCCTTGCTGTCGACGCTCCTCACAAAACACTTGGCCCGCTCAAACCCCGGGACGTTAGAACACGCGGATATGCTCAGTAGCTCGTGTCTTGCACTAAAAGTCATCGTGGTGGTGTTAGTTGGTAGGTTGTCTTTTGGCATGAAGCATTCGATATCATAGGTGATATAGTAGGGGTAGTATAAGAGCTCGGGGTTCACCACCTCTATTCCCGCCACTCGCTTGAGTTTTGTGAATATGGTTGGCGGGGGTCCAAACGTTCCACCAGGGAAAACGAACACCGATGCCTCTTCTGGCGAGCACTTGTGTCGTCATAGGCTGGACAAGCATGTAAACGCGCTATCGCACAGCTTGCAGGTGAAACATCTGGCAAACGAATCAACATTCTTTATCCAGCTGAAGTGTTTTTCGTACATGTTGACGAAGAGTTTATGGGCTTTGTTTCGTGCCCCGGATGACCAAACTATCGGAGCTACCTCCTCATCAGTTAGACAGAAGACTATTATAGATACGTCAAAATGATCTTCCAAGGCCAGTAGATCACTCGCGCCCACCCCGGGAAAGTCTGACAAAGTTGATGAGGGTGGGGAAGAAGATTTAGTTTGTCTCATGTATTGTTTAAACAAGCGATGTGTTGTGGTGCAAGAGGGGCGGCGGCAACGACATCCCTTCTTTTGGTCGCAGTTACAGTCATACATCATGGCCAAGCATCTAAAGAAACACAAGTTGTCTGAGTAGGGACGCGCACCTCCTCTAGCCCAAAAGTCGACGTCTAGTGCTATCACGTGTCGGTTGTTAAGTATGTAGTCTGGGAGTTTGCTCACTACACCACCCACCTTGCCAATCTCTAGGAGTTTATAGATGTAGAATGTCAGATTCGCAGTGTGACGTAAAGCCCAAGCGGTATTCGGTCTCCTTTGTGCTGACCTCTCTCTCAAGTCGAGCTCCTGCACAGATTCGCAAAACTCTCTCATCTCATTCTCTGTTCTGATCAGTCTTGGTTTGGGGAAGAATGCGGCATTGTTGCTCGATGAGTGAAAGTAGCGCAACTCTCCACTGGTCTTATGCTCGAGGATGACTCCAGCGCTACAGTTAATCTTCACAGTACAAGGCACTCTCTTCCACATTGCTCTCAACTTAGTCCACACCTCTTCATCTCCTTCGTCTTCACCTTCCCCTCTCCACACTCGAACGTTGAGAATATCTTCCACGGGACGAGAGTGTATTGCGGACCTGATTGAGCTCCAATAGCGGGCTAGTAGCACCCCCATCTCATCCCCCTCTTCAGCTGTTGGCGGTTTAGACCAGAAAACATCATCAAACTTCTCTGCACCTCCCTCATCTTTTTCCACCTTACCCTCGCTATGAAATCGCCCCATGTGATGACCTAGCTTTCTCCTCCCATCAAAACATCCGCCACAAACGGGACACTTGTGCGGGTGAGCCTGTGCATGCATTCTCTTCGTGTGCCTGTCTAGAGAAAACGCTGTTCTGAGAACCAGACCGCATAGTTGACAGGTGTGCTCGACCTGACGAGAGGTCCCTCCCCCTATAGAAAAAATACAAAATGGTAGGGTGTAAGTTATTATTCTTTTACTTCACACTACATAAACAACAAACAATCCACAATTGCTACCAAATACCTCATTTAGCACTAACCTTCTTTTTCACTTGTTGACATCTCTGCTGATCATGTGCTGGCTAGAAGGTAGGTGTCTCTGTTTAGTCTCCCTATAAAAATATATAGTAGTAGGGTGTGAGTTATTTTTTAGCTTGATAGCATTTTATACAATAAACACTTCACAATTGCTGCCAATTACTCCATTTAACACTAACCTTATGTTCTACTTGTTGACATCTCTGATCAGGCACTGACTAGTAGGTAGCTGTCTCTGTTTACTCTCACTCTGTTGACTAGACGCTGATTGTTCAAACTGCTAGAGTGAGAAACTCATACCTTAAATAGTAGTATTCAGTGGGCGGAGTCTAACCATTTCCCCACCCTTGGCAATACCACCCCGATGTGAATCCGAAGCCTCCCGATGCACCCCGATGTGAATCCGAAGCCTCCCGATGTGAATCCGAAGCCTCCCGATGTGAATCCGAAGCCTCCCGATGCACCCTGAAGCATCCCGATGTGTCCCGATGTGTCAATTCACATCGGGGTGCATCGGGATGCATCGGGAGGCTTCGGAATCACATCGGGATGCATCGGGAAGCTTCGGATTCACATCGGGATGCATCGGGAAGCTTCGGAATCACATCGGGATGCATCGGGAAGCTTCGGAATCACATCGGGATGCATCGGGAAGCTTCGGATTCACATCGGGATGCATCGGGAAGCTTCGGATTCACATCGGGATGCATCGGGAGGCTTCGGATTCACATCGGGATGCATCGGGAAGCTTCGGAATCACATCGGGATGCATCGGGAGGCTTCGGATTCACATCGGGGTGCATCGGGAGGCTTCGGATTCACATCGGGATGCATCGGGAGGCTTCGGATTCACATCGGGATGCATCGGGAGGCTTCGGATTCACATCGGGAGGCTTCGGATTCACATCGGGGTGCATCGGGAGGCTTCGGATTCACATCGGGGTGCATCGGGTCACATTGGGATTGGATAAAAAAAGGGAGGAGTCAAGAAATGAGCAGTTGTATAAAGGGAGAGTGGGATCACAGTCTCAGCATTCAAAGTTCAGCACATCACTACTGTACAGCTACACTACTACAATAGTACATTATCGATGGATACTGACAACATAGTCCAAAACCAAGAAGAGTTATTTGCGGGCTTAACGGACTCACAAATGGATGGAATTATTGAAGAAGAAGAGTGCAGTCAGAAGAGGAAAGAAGAGGTGGATGCGTTAAAAGAGGCACGGAAGAAGGGGAAAATAATAGGAGTGGGGAGTCTTGCCCGAAAGGATCTTTCTAACATGGCGGACTCTCCGTCCTCCCCGGAGCGGGCCTCGGATAGGGGCGAGACCACAACAACCAAGAAGAGGAAGAACCCAAAAGGAGATGAAATCTGTGCTAAGAAAAAGAAGAAACCCCAGACGATTGTAATATCAGATGATGATGATGATGATGGCCACGGAGCCGATACGGCTACGGAAGAAATGGATGGTGGTGAGACGACGAAGGGAAAAAAAGCTACCAAGTCCTCTTGCAAGGGGAAGAAAAAGAGCGGGGGACTAAGCCTGGAGAAAGCTCGTGCAGTGGCGGCAACCCTAATGTCAGTAGCCCTATTCGTATATCTATAAATTACCGTACTATCTTTCTCCCGTTTAACCACTTTGTCGGATCTATATACACCACTTTCGTTATTGTAGGAGCATGGGAGCGGAGAAGAGGAGCTCTCTGCAGACAACGGTGAAGCTGTCGGAGCTAGAGCCAGGAACTGTGCTAGAAGTGAGTGGAGGTTCGGTGGTTGAAACGGCATTCGGAAAAGCATTCTTAGCCAGGGCAAGCTATGTGGATGACAAGGGGATGAGACATTGCATCAGCTTTCACACCAACATTCGTCACGCCATGCCCAAGCTAGCGGATGTCAAAGAAGAGGAGCTAAAGGACCTTACCCTTCCACCTAGGATCATGGTGTACTTGGGACAGCAGGAGACCGCTAAAGGACAAAACACATTCAACCGTATCGAGAGCGTGTGCTCCCTGCCAGGAGCAGCCATGAAAAAGCTGGCCGGTGACTTGAGAAAGAAGACCTTGGCCCAGTTGGAAGAATTTTTTCGAGTGCAAACGCTATCTTCATTCCCCGTTGGTTCTGTGCTGGTGGTGACCGCGCTCCGACCCACATACGCCCCAAGATGCGGTGATGATGATAATGCGAGCAACTCCATTGCCACCTACGAGTGTCGGATTGGAAACGAAGAAAAAAAGGGAGAGGTTTTCCTTCCGGGACGTCTGGCAGTTTCGATGAAAGACCTCCTCCCCTCCGTGATGGTGTACAAGGGACAGAAGACTTCCAAGAGCGGGAGAACATTCTACGATTGTGCCATTCTAGACTCCATCCTCGGCGAGCGTCTCCTCCCCGCCACTGCACAGTTTTGAGGCAAAAACTTTTGTCATTCACACTCATTCGTGTCTACTTATCAATTGATTTTATATTATTACTCTCAAACTCGTGTATCGTTAGCCTTACTCATATTCTTCATAGTCGTATATCGGTTTTTATCGATTGATTTTATATTATTACTCTCAAACGTATTGAAAATTAAAACAAACTCGTGTATCATTACCCTAACTCATATTTTTCATGGTCGTATATCATCTATTCTAGAATACATCACACACCATTACTCTAACACGTATTTTCCTTCGCTTCACCCTACTCCAGCCGACGGTCCGCCCGCGAGGGCCACGACGGGTCGTTGGGGCGGGGGAGGGGCGGGGGATGGGCGGGGGGAGGGCGGCGTGGGGCCACGGCTGGACTCGCAAACGAGAACCGCCGCGAGGCGGAGGGCGAGGCGGAGGGGAGGGGTGGGGAGGGGCGGGGACGGGTGGAGGGAGGACGGGTGGGGTTCGCCCGCCCCCTCGCCCGAGCCGTGGGACGGGACAGGGACGGGGCGAGGAGTTTGCTCTTTAGACTGGATTCTACGGAACAGCCGATGAGGTTTTTGAAACCCCACCCGCGATCGGGGGGTAGGTTCTAGGGCTTTGCACATAGAGTGAGGTTTAGGGAAGGGGAGGGGGCGAGAGGACGGGTGGGGTGGTCGTCCGCCCGGGGAGTTTTTGGATCTAGGGCTAATAAGACGCGGAAATGACCGGGTGTCTGTGCAGATCTGCACTGACTATACTACTTACATGCAATAATAACATAGCAACATATTTGCTGAAATTAAAATGTATCTAGATTATTTTACAGAAGTTAGATGTTTGCAGGTGTGCTCATTGTCGTAAGGAATATTATAAACAAAATTATGTAGTGTTACATTACATATTGCCCTCTGAAGAAGTTAAAATCCTTAAATTATGAAATTATTGACAATGAGACAAAGCCTATGCTTATATTGTAGGAGAAACTTCTTGTAGATTGGCAAGTGTACCATCTTTACTTTAATTGTTTGGAATATAGTTAGTGAGAGCATACAAGTCATGATAAAGTGAGAAACTATAAAAGAAGCTGTTTTAAAGTTCATTTTTGACAGGCCTGGACAGTAGAAGCTATCAAAAACAACAGCACTAGAATAATTGGCACTCATAAGCTACTGATCACAATTAGAAGTTGATCTCTTAGAGTCTTAGAAGAAAAAGAAGAGGAATGTAAAATAATGGAGGACAACTTTTAATAACAATCAATAAAAAATGAATGAATGAATTTTCATGAAAAAAAAAAATGAAATAAGGTAGGACAACTTCTATTACGATAAATAGAATAACTTATGAGTGCACATGACTAGAGTCTTAAGATACATTAATTACATGGTTTGCAGACTACAACGTACATGTATATAATAAAATTCTAATAATATACAATGTAATCAATTATTATTATTCGGAATTGCTGACACAACAACACTGGAGTTGTCTACTGTCGCGTAAAACTAAGTGCGTCAAGTGGTTGGAAATTTTTCAATATTGGTAGCGATCACGCTTTTCAATCATTACTAGCATTTCCTGTATAAGCAAAGTGAGCGAGAAGGCATGGCTGAAGCCTTCCCAAATAGTGATGCTTCTCATTTGCATAGAGAAGATGATTGCCAAAAGAAGTCTAATGAAAACTTATCAGAACAAAGTTCGCACGAACTTCCTACAGCAGTGATTGTTTTAGGAATGGCCGGTTCTGGTAAATCCACACTGATGCAAGTAGGTGTCCACCGTGACCTTATCCATACCTGACTCCGCTTCAGAGTGTGTGGGTGACAGTTTAGGCCTAAGTAGTTCAAACTAAAGCAAGTATGTATAGATTTTATATCTATATGGTTGGATTATTACCAGAATGAGAAAATCTATCAATTTTTACGTCTTCTGTCGGCCTAAATTGAAAATAAAATAACTATAAATCGTAATCATTAATTATTATTAATAAAATATATTAGCTTAATATTGTGGGTTATAATTATTATTATAAAGTGATTATTTATTTCATCTCTCTCTTAGTATCTGAGTTCTGTTGTGTTTTACTGAATGGGGGCACTACTACTTCTACCCTACAACACCAAAGTGGATGCCACCCACTCAACTACAATGTCACACTACCTACAACACCCTGTGGGAGGTCATTCAGGGCAAGGAGTAAGAAGAGAAGGAGGCTCGTCTTTGAGAAATCTGTGTTCGAGGTTTGCCTCGGTGTCTAAATGTGTTTAGTTGAGTTGCTGAATGTTTACTGCAGAGAGTGGACAACTTCGCCAGTATATTTATTAATATTAACACGAACACCACTTATGTTATTGTGATAGTGGAGTTTAGTGCTAAAATGTCACTGTGATTGTAGCCAATCACATTGCTAATACTTTCTTGCGATGACAAACCTATTTGAAGTAACCTAGGTTTTATAGCATTATTTTCATTTAGTAAGGGCTGTTGCAGTAGCTCACTAACCAGCCTACCAACTTTACTAGAATACCAGCTATTACTTTAGAATTAGATGTTGGCTAATACATATTCATAGGGAGAGAAAAGTATCACACAAATTTGGCGTGTTTTCCCAGAAATTAAACTTTATTGTAATTTATTTATTATGAAATAGTTTGGATTTTATTTTGAATTATAGCCTACCAACTTCAGCAAGTTTGATTCTACATGTAAGTAAATTATGGTGTGTTAATCACAGTTCTCACACTTACAAAGTGTAGACATGTGTTCAGAGCCCAGATTTTTAACACGAAGACGGACTTTATGCAGTAATAACTTTAGTTGAAGAGACTTTGAAGTGGTTTGTATTGAGGTAATTGAAAGCTTAGTGTGTTTATTTATTATCTGGATGAAAATAGTTAGCTTGGAAGCTTTGTGTTAATTTTAATATTTTTGAATAGCTCTTACAATTTTGACACAAAGTTTCCAAGTACACGAGGCGTACATTGAACACTGGAAGTCCATTATAACATATATACAGGTTGTCAAAGACGAACCCCCTTCCCCTTTTACACCTTGTTCAGGGTATAGCGTATCCTAACAAATAGCCCTTCTCACACTTGGAAACAAAAGTAATGACTGGGCTAGACAGTCAAATTTCTGTTTAGTAGTTCTTAACAGCACAAATATAGTAGTCTTTGATTTTTCATAAGTTTATTCCCCAAAGGTAGAACTAAAAGAGAGCAGCTGGCTGATACAGGTCGCGAGTTCGGACTTACCAAGTCTTCCTGATTTCGCGGGAGACTCACTGATTTTCAACTCAAACCCCATCTCACTCAAATGCTGAATCATCCTGATTTTTATCAGTGGAACTTGGCGAACCTGAGCTAGTTGCAAAACCACAACTGAGTTGAATAAAAACATACTGTTGCCTGGATTGCTGTGTGATTACAGCGGGTACCAGAAGCTTGGTCCTAATGGTTACTAAAAATTATAGAATCAGAATTCACATTCATAAAGTCATTTTGAAGATGTGAAAATGTGAGGATGTAAAAGATAATGGTAGGCCTATAAATTTAGATGAGGTGCTCCCACTAGCCACACCTATTAGACACACATACTTATATCAGCCTATTTAGCCTAGCCTATATGGTACAGTTCTATGTTAAGTAACACTGTCATTGAAACTGTGCAATTATCAGCTAATACCAGCCAGGTGTTTTCTAGGCCCACGTCCCAGCTAAGGGGCGTATCGTATCTGTCCGATTTTCAAGTAACATTGTAGTTCAGCTGTGAAGGGAAACTATATGTTGCTGGCTACCAATCAACCCTCAAGAACTGGATTAATAGAAATACAGACACTGACAGTTGACATAACATCTAATTCAATATAGCCAACATACATGTATACAAGAATATTAAGTCATCTTGTCTATACTTTTTATAACAGTCATTTTGTACTTTATTTTATTTATTATTCGGTAATCACATTGAAAGGTAATAATTGCATTGTGTAAACATGGTATATAACGGGTGGGCATACTGGTATAGTGTGTGTATAACGTTTTCATATGCAGTTCTAGCACCAGACAATCGTTTAGTCCAAACTTCTCTAACTAGCCGTATGTTTGCTCTATAACTATATTGGTCTGCATGCTATACTGTGTATTGTTTGTTTTTAGAGGATAACGGCCCATCTTTATGCTCAAAAAACTCCTCCTTACGTTATTAATCTGGATCCAGCGTGTCATGAAGTCACATTTCCCGCTAACATAGGTCTGTATGTATGTACATGTAGGCCTATAATACACCACTGTATGTATGTACATATAGATACCACTGTGTGCATATAATGTAGACACCACTGTATGTATGTACATGTAGACACCACTGTATGTGTGTACATGTAGATACCACTGTGTGTATGTACATGTAGATGCCACTGTGTGTGTATATTATGTACTAGTGTGTGTATACATGTGCCACTGTGTGTTTGTATGTATGTACTACTGAGTGTATGTAGTCCTATGTACCAGCAATGTTTCCAAGAAATGTACCCACGTTATGGGAATTATCACTCCCTTGATTTGCTCTAAATGGCCACCGGTTGAGATAGCAAGTTGTTTCCTATGTTATATTCCATGGCGTTTGTTACCTGTGTTGTTATTGGCTGCTAGGTTGAATGTTACCCTCATGTTTCTGTTTAAATGAAAGAAGACACCTCCGACTGTATTATGCTTGTGACTATTCGTACATTGTTTCTGTTTACTACTGGATACTCTCACACTAATACAACTGATAATACTATTACACTGTAAGTTATATATATGTAGATCAGTTATTATCTCCACATCACCAACCAAAATACTTTACACATCAAACATGTACTGTAATACTATAATATACAGTGTACATGTACTGTAATACTTTATACAGTGTACATGTACTGTAGTACTATAATATACAGTGTATATGTACTGTAATACTATACATGTATATACACATATAATTTATATTGTCCATTAACCATGTAATGGCTACCTCTAGACATACGGGACACAGTCAACTATAAGGAAGTGATGAAGCAGTACAACCTTGGACCTAATGGCGGCATCATGACCTCTCTAAACCTCTTCAGTACAAAGTTTGTAGAGGTCAGTGTGGTATCTTGTTGCACTATATATTATGCAAATCAGTTTCTATGTAAAAGTATCACCTTCAAGACAGCCCTTTCTAACATGGTAACCCTGCCACTACACTGGGAATAAGGTACACATTATTACTGGTACAGCGAGTAGCGTACTTTGATTGGGAATATCATTGCTTGACTCCTGTGGAGTGGAGACTATGACCTTGAGGTGACCTTGAGACTTGGAGACGAACTTCTTGAGTGAAAACCACCAGATACAGAGATGGATAGATACATGTAGATACCCCTAGTTGGGAGAAGATAACTTTAAAATTTTATCAAATCACCACATTTATGTAATCTACAATGTATATGATGACTGGCTGATTCACTTACTGACTACTAGGTGATAGTATGTGTACATGTTACTACTACTAACTGACTACTAGGTGATAGTATGTGTACATGTTACTACTACTAACTGACTACTTGGTGATAGTATGTGTACATGTTACTACTACTAACTGATTACTAGGTGATAGTATGTGTACATGTTACTACTACTAACTGACTACTTGGTGATAGTATGTGTACATGTTACTACTACTAACTGACTACTAGGTGATAGTATGTGTACATGTTACTACTACTAACTGACTACTAGGTGATAGTATGTGTACATGTTACTACTACTAACTGACTACTAGGTGATAGTATATGTACATATTACTACTACTAACTGACTACTAAGTGATAGTATGTGTACATGTTACTACTACTAACTGACTACTAGGTGATAGTATGTGTACATGTTACTACTACTACTAACTGACTACTTGGTGATAGTATGTGTACATGTTACTACTACTAACTGACTACTAGGTGATAGTATGTGTACATGTTACTACTACTAACTGACTACTAGGTGATAGTATGTGTACATGTTACTACTACTAACTGACTACTTGGTGATAGTATGTGTACATGTTACTATTACTATATGACTACTAGGTGATGGCACTAGTAGAACAGAATGAGAAGAAGAGTAAGTACCTACTGATAGACACACCTGGTCAAATAGAAGTATTCACATGGTCAGCGTCTGGTCAGATCATCACAGAAGCTTTAGTAAGTCTCGCTACATGTTATATACGAGTATTATATACTGAATTGGTATAACACTATAATAGCGGTATCATTGAGGAACATGTATTTGGTATAAGCATATGCATATCTGGAAGGAATGTCTTGGGATTGCTGTCTGTCTGTACTTATCTACTACCAAGGCAAATTTATGCCATCTACATGTAGTATCTAGCTACTGTGGCTCCCCCTACCAACATGTACATATACAGTGTTAACATATAATGTTAGCTCATTTGTGATTGGTTTTTCTAGGCCACACGGTACCCTACTGTTATAGTCTATGTGATGGACACTTCGCGTAGTGTGAATCCAGTCACATTCATGTCAAACATGCTGTATGCCTGCAGCATACTATACAAGACTAAACTTCCATTCCTAGTGGCCATGAATAAGGTTAGTATCACAGTGTTACACCCTACTTATACATATATGTAAGGTTGGTATCACAGAGTTACACTCTCTATATATAAGGTTGGTATTACAGGGTTACACTGTATGCATAGGGATAGTTCTTTTGGGTTACTGTCGTCCACTTTAGCCATTCTGTGTAGCGCACCTTGTATGAGCGACACAAGCTGGACTCTGAATTGAAGAGCTCGCCTTCCATGACAAGAGTGCATGGGCCTTGAACCTGTGACCCTCAAGGACTACAAATCAGCAAGTTAATCACTACAGCATGCCGGGCATCAGACCTACTAGTCTAAACCAATCAGTAGGTAGAGTTTAGTTCAGTGTAGTGGTAGTGAGTTGGCCTGCCTATACGAGACTGGCTAATCAATTAGTTCATCCTATGTGAACTTGCCTTCAGTGAATAGAATGAAAACTGCGTTCTAATGGTACTTGGAGTTTACTTTTTGCATGCTAGCTTTGATTATAGGCAACCTAGAGCACTACTTGCATTCATCATCTGATGACCTGGCAGTGTTCCACTTGATTACACCACCAGCCATGCAGTCAAGTATCAAATACAGAGAGTATATGCTATCACATGTTGAAAGGTAGCCAATGGATGATAGTCCGAGGGTAGGAGCCAAAAGGTGGCAAGGCCATAAATTGAAATATAGAGTTACACACTGTAGTACATAGCTGCCAACCTGTTGCTTCAGTAGAATCATCAATTTTTCTCCAAAAACCGACAGGGTAACATATTTTCGAAACCAAAAGGCTACAATTTTAATTCTTGTTGGAGTCATAAAATGACTAATGAATTTGTCACCATATGGCTCCAAACAGAGTAGTCTCACTGATACAAGCTTTCATCTTCATTTCATTTATTTCTCACCTTTGTTCCCTGATGCACCTATTTCAACTGCCAGATTGGTAAGGAAACATCTACTGCACTCATTTCAAGCATGGAGTCTGTGCAATTCATTGAGAGTGGTGTATAATTACACCCAAGGTGTAATGCGTATTCCAAAACGTATCTCAAAACGTATCCCAAATACGCATCACAAAACAGAGAGCGATATAATGAACAACTTGGGTGAGTACAATAAATGATTACAATAATATTAAGCCTGCTCACATTACAGTTTTTATTATTCTATAAAATTAATTATCTGCTTATGTGCTGTGTTATACAACCGCTTTTGACTAGAATCGCCAGAGCTGTTTTTATAATTTCTTTATTATAATCAAAGAAATTATTTTCCAGTTGAATTGAGCGAAGACTCAAGTCCTAGTAGACCAGCTGGTTCAGCCTCAGAATCTGAACTTGAAGATTCTGACAAAGACCCAGACTATGATGTGGCCGCAGAACTAGAGTCATCCACCGAATCGGACAATCGGAACTATCAATAACATTCACTCCGGACACCGCTGGCTAACCTAAATGGTCTTTCGCCTTCTCAACCAGCAGAGCAACCTACATGTAGCTCTCACAAAAGAAAAATTCACAAGAATGGAAAAAGCAAAGTCAGTGGATTACAACAGTGGCCTAGAGACTAAGAGTGGTGTTGGTGACCACAGAAGCGTTGGGGTTAGATGTGGGTGCAAACGGTTTAGGTGTTCAACAATTTCAGATGAGGATAGTGCAATTATTATGAATCAGTTCTGGAGCAGTTGATAGTAGCTCAACCCCAGCTACATGGCATGCGTTTATTTTGGCAAAACAAAAAAAATACCACCCCAGAGGCTGCATGCAACCGTGGTGACACTGTGAAGTATCACTTGACTGTTGAAACACAAACAGAGTTGATGTTTGTTGGAAGTTTTTTTATCCACATTGCACATTAGTAAAAAGGTTATTTACAACAATGTTCCAAGGCAGTGAATGGTGTGATACTAGTTAAGCCTACGAGGGTCGCTCATAATAAAACTTCACCAGAAATCACCAAACAGTGTGTGACCATATTTCCCATTCCCAACTGTCGAATCGCACTACTGCGGCTCTATTACGAAAAGACGCTAGTTTGGCTCCTCTCTGTCTGTTAAGCAACTATGTAGGCTGTATAAAGAACAGGCAGCCTTAGAATGATTCCCTCCTGCCTCTGAAAGCTTCTACAGAAAGGGTTTTGTTGAGGAGTTCAACTTAGGTTCTCATATGCCATCTAAAGACCAGTGCGACACATTCAAGAAGCTCCAGAATGTAACTCTGGAAGAGCGGAAAGAGCACAAGGCTCATCTGAGACGAAAGGAGCAAGCTCGTGATGCCAAGAAATTGGACAAAGATTTGGGCAACAACACCTTGACCAGGTGCTTTGACCTTCAGCAAGCTATTACTATTCCACACCTGTTCACGGGCGTTTTATATTACAAGCGAAAATTGAACCTGTATAATTTGACTATTTACGAATATCAAACGAAGAATTGGACAATGCATAGTTTGAACCGAAGCTGAAGGGCACTGCAGCTCAAATGAAATAGCGTCTTGCCTCATCAAGTTTCTTAAAGAGGTTGACAGTCGACTGGACTACAACGGAGTCATTCTATACAGTGACGCATGCGGCGGCCAAAATAGAAACAAGATAAACATCACACCTTTAGTGTCATTTCTTAGTAGCTCTTTGAACATCAAGTGTATTGAACAGAAATTGTTTCGAATGTGACCCCATACACAGTGCAATAGAAGGCACATATGACAAACGGAAGGTTGAGCTGCCATCGGAGTACATCACCCTGATGAAATTTGCATGGAAAAACAGTCTTATCAGGTCCATGACATCACACACTCTGACATTAATGCTTATGCAGTGCTGAACTCTTTGGCTATGTCATAATATGCCTTTATGGGGATAATGAAATGCCATCACATTATTTACCAATTCTTGGACCAAGGAAACCCCAGTGTTGAGCTGTTGCAAGAAATTGATGGATATTTTAGAAAGGTTAGTTACAATTACTGGTCCCATTGCTTCATGATTGTGCCCTTCAGTATGGTCTTAACAACGTACTCGTGCATTATTACACTATTTCACACTTATACTGTAGGTGTCCTATCGAAAGAGAGGAGGAAGAATCAACTTAGATATTGTTTCTCGAGCGTACAATCAGCCACCGGAAATCACCAAAGAAAGGAATCCAATTTGCTATCTCTCATTCCTCATATGACAAATAAAGTAATGACCTTCCCCTAGCAAAGTAATATGGTGAAATTGTGTTGAAATGATCATTTACTTTGTCAATCTGTTGGGTTGTTGTGTATAATAAAATAACTAACCATAACTTAATGTCCAGTTTATTGAGAGCCAAAAGGTGACAAGTGTGTGTTGTCACCTTTTGGCTCCGAAATATCTCAGGGTACCAAGGTGATAACTCTTTCTATGGCATTTCAAGTAGATTAGGGTCTTCATTGCATAGACACAAGTAAGAGAGACAAATGAGCTAGGAAGCATATTAAAACATTCTATGCAATAACTAAAATATTTGGAATTTTGAATATATACGTTTTTCTTCCATTTGTGAGAATGCTACGATAATGGACTTGTCACCTTTTGGCTCTAACCCCACGCTATTGTATACTAGATATTTGTATCAGTACCAGGGACACTACGGTGGTAAACAATATGAAATTCCTGCATACTGTTCTATTCACTGAAGGCAAGTTTACACAGGGTGAGCTAATTGATTGGCTCATTCAGTATATAGGCCTACCCTCCACTACTACACTGAACTAAACTGTACATGGTCATTGGTTAAGATGAGTAGGCCTGGTGCCCAGGCTAGCTGAGTAGACAGTCGGAGTCACTACCTGCTGGTAGAGTAGAATGATTAGATTATTTGCAAATGCTGGCTGTTTTACTTTGTATGGTCATTGGATCCTGTGGGTTGATCTTGTTTTCTCTACATATACAGACAGATGTTATTAGCCACAAGTTTGCAGTGGAGTGGATGCAAGATTTTGAGCTCTTCCAGGAGGCTCTTTCTCATGAGACTTCCTATGTGTCGAATCTGAGTCGCAGCATGAGCTTAGTGCTTGACGAGTTCTACAGCAATATAAAGGTATAATCTACAGCAATATAAAGGTATAATCTACAGCAATATAAAGGTATAATCTACAGCAATATAAAGGTATAATCTACAGCAATATAAAGGTATAATCTACAGCAATATAAAGGTATAATCTACAGCAATATAAAGGTATAATCTACAGCAATATAAAGGTATAATCTACAGCAATATAAAGGTATAAGCTACAGCTCTGTGCGCTGTGTACTAGTACCCCCCTCCCCACAGATCAAAGTGTGATGTATATATATATTACTGTATAGTTTATATTATAACTTGTGATCCTTGCAAATGTTACAGTCTGTAGGGGTTTCTGCTGCCACTGGTCATGGTGTGCCCGAGTTCTTCAAAGTAATTGAGGAGCTGAGGCTAGAATATATAAAGTAAGTATGCCATCTATTTGACTGAAATCATGCTCAATCGCAACTATACCCATTATGTTATCTCCCCTGTCAACTGTGCTCAATATGTTATCTCCCCTGTATGGTCTAGCGAATATAAACCTGAGTACGAAAGACTTAGAGCAGAACTACAGGCTAAGGAGGAGAAGGAAAGGAAGAAGAATTTGGATAAACTACGCCAAGATCTCTCCGCATCTGGAGATGGAGCAGAAGTTAAGCTGGCAGGTTAGTAGTGCTAACCATGTCTACCGTGCACTGTCTGTCACATTAGAGTAACCATGTCTACCGTGCACTGTCTGTCACAGTGTCAGGTATATGGACAGCTGATCTAGTAATGTGTACAACACAATACATTCACAGTCCTCCCACTCGGTGTGTTTCTATTGTAATATAGTCTCCCCCATTCCACTTCATTCTGTGCCACATTCAACATCTGTAGCTCTGCTCTAGCCCCCTCCCCCTCTCCGCAGGTAACACTTGTCTCTATACCCGTGTATGTATCGCCAGTAGTTTGGGAGTTGCACTCTCTTGTTGATATCTACTGCTACAATGTATATACAATGGTGTATATAGCAGTAGAGATAGATTAGATAGTCACAGTTTGCTGTATTCATCTTCTACCTGCTACTACCTGTTACTACCTGCTACTACCTGTTACTACCTGCAGGTGCTGAGCAGAAGTTAGAGGACATGATACAGGTGAAACATAGAGATACCGGAATGGTTATAGCTCCTGGTGATGACGCAGATGACGATAGTGAAGATGAATCACATAGAATGGGCCATGACTCATCAGGTAACGGGTAGCTAGAGCTCATTGTCTACTGATGAGATACAGTAGATATGCACATGTACTGTGTGTATATTACCCAACTATAGTAGATATACACATGTACTGTGTGTACATTACCCAACTACAGTAGATATGCACATGTACTGTGTGTACATTACCTAACTATAGTAGATATACACATGTACTGTGTGTACATTACCCAACTATAGTAGATATACACATGTACTGTGTGTACAGTACCCAACTACAGTAGATATGCACATGTACTGTGTGTACATTACCTAACTATAGTAGATATACACATGTACTGTGTGTATATTACCCAATGGCAAGGTTTATGCTAAGGTTATTCTATCACTGGCTTCTCATTTCAAACATGACTAATATTTAAATACTGTAGATTCAGAACTATATTTCTGATGCTGTACACTTTCAGACATTATAAACAGGAACTGTAGAACTGTAGAACCCTTAGTTTTTTGATATGTTATTGTGTAATACAATGTAGCTTATGCTAAATACCAAGTATCAAACTATAGTTTGCTGCATCAGTGTGAGCGGGGATTTACTGTCGATGGGGATTTACTGTCTACAGATTTCTAGGAATCTCCTTTGATTGATGCTTGAAAGTTAACGTTTGGTTATTGGGTAAAACCCAGAAAAACCCCCCAGACCTAGCCGAAAAATTAAACCCCAAACTTTTAGATTCCTAGAAATCTGTTGATAGACATTCTTGTGTGAGCAGTCACCATGTTTCACCACCTGTACTCATTGACACAGCACGGGGGCACACTCAATGTGAATAGAGAGATCATGTGGTATATCAATTCAATATGTGCACATATAAGCATCATCAGTTCGGTTAACATGTACATACATTATAGGTGATCCTTGAGATACGTATATTCTGGTGGGGGTTGCATTCATATTGGACCTTATGGTAAAAACTACAACACTACCAAAGTAGTGTTAGGGGAAACACCCAGCTCAGAATTGTTGCCATGCCTTATTGGCAGGGGGATAGAATTTCTATTATGTAACTACACAATAGACTAAGTACTATTAATAGTGTAACTGCATATAGACTAAGTTCTATTATATCTTTACAGAGGACGAAACTGAGAAACTGGAGTTCGAATCATTCAAGAAGTTTTTAGCAACACAAATGAATCAAGGAAATGCTGGGGACATGCAGAGCTGACAGGAATCTCATTGGTTATAAGACAGTTACAAGGCTGCTCATTGGTTATAGGACAGTTACAAGGCTGTCCATTGGTTATAAGACAGTTACAAGGCTGCTCATTGGTTATAAGGCAGTTACAAGGCTGCTTATTGGTTATGAAGCAGTTACAAGGCTGCTCATTGGTTATTGGACAGTTACAAGGCTGCTTATTGGTTATAAAACAGTTACAAGGCTGCTCATTGGTTATTATACAGTTACAAGGCTGCTTACTGGATAGTAACTGATGTATTGAGTCCAGATTGTCTATGCCTAGTAGGATGAACTGATCATTCATCATTGACTGATTGGACAGTAATTAATTGGCTATCTGTTGGCTAGCAGCCTGTCCATTGTGGTCAACAGCTACTCCCTATTCCATGATATTACTATGTTGTACATATTATAAGAGTGTATGATACAATCACACACCTGGTAGGCCTATTAACCAGTTTTATCAACTACTACTATCTGGTGGAATAGTATAATGTTTATCTCAATCAAAACATAATGTTTCTTGTAAGACATACAGGTTATTATCTCCTGCATCAAGTTTAGATATTGTCATCATTATGTTATGGTATCTGTATTATTTCACATTCAGATATGCAAATACATGTACATGTTATATTTACACTATTTTTCGTATATAGCTATAGAGGTACTATAGTCACATAGACACGGTTTATAGTCCTAATGCTTGACATACTTTATGTATCATTCCCAGTTCAGTTCTCCACTTTTGCTTTAAGTCATTGCCCCAACTTCAAGTCTGTTTGCCTCATCTCCTGATATCTTGTGCTCTAATGCTATTTAGTTTGAATTTCATACAACTCTTAGAGTAGTAAGTATCTTACTTATTACTTCACCCACTCGGGTGCAGGGGTGCAGATCTGGCTAGACGTAATACAGATGTTTACATACAGAGGATAGTAGGCATCGAGGATTACCCAGACAAGACTCTTCAACGCTCCACCTAAAATAGTTCGAATGCAAACACATACTGTAGTGTAGGTCTAAAAGAGCAGTACATGCATTATTATCAAATAATATAGGCTATAGCCTATAATAATTGTTATTTCCATTAAGGGAGAACAGGAGTATAGTAAACTTTGTAGTTTATATGCTATGCGTAGCATATCGTTGCAAAGTAATAATTTCTACAATATAATACAATACTTTTATGTAAAATCAACCTTGCGTAAATATTGGGAGTTGTACACCCACTATTGGGAGCGCTATGCAATGGGCGTATAACTTCAATGTTGACCTAAAAAATTTCAACCAGTCACGTCATGACGTCAGATTTCCCTCTCCCACAATCCGCTGCAACTAGCTTCCTTCCGTAATAGTAGCTCTGTGAACTAAAAACAGATCAGGTATTTGGAGGAACAAATTTATGTAGAGCAACGGTCACTTCTGTTTATTTACTCAAGCGAGCAGGTTTTAGATACATATTAAGTAAGTACCTAAGGTTAACTTGATTGTCTTGCCAGCAATGTTCACTTGTTGCCTTTGTTCACATAGACATAGCTAACTAACTACTCACTCGGTCATTCTCAGTCCGATACTATACTCGTACGCTGCTCCTACTGGTACTAGTTATACTGTACTCGCTCACTGTGATTGTCAGAAACAGGGAAGGAGAAACGAATAAGAAGGTTGTGCTGCCTATTAACTGCGTCAGCTTAGATATAATACTGCGATACTATTCTTTATTCTGTGTGATAGGGCCTACTAATACATTATCGTGATTGTCTATTGCATTGATTTGAATGATTGATCATAACTGATGAAATTAAAATCATCAATTTTCAAATATAAGATGAATGAAAACCTAAGCATTAGAAAGATAAACAAAATTATTTTAGCTGTAACAGTAGTTGTAACAGTTGAAATAAAAATATAAATCTATTTTTTATTTTTTTCTAACAAATATTAATAATAAATATAATAATTAATAATAGAAATAATTTATATTATGTATTAGGCCCTATATGCCTATTAAATATTATACTTGTTCATATTTCTAATGCTTAGATTGTCATTAATTTTCGTTTTGTATTTGAAAGAAAATGGTTTTAATTTTATCATGCATTGCCCACCCACCCACTTGAGATTGAGGATCATAAATGAAACTAATAGGCAATAATGAAATGTAGCCTAGGCAGTGATCTGCTGATTCGAAATACTAAACTACCTATGTTTGTCTACGTTAGCCCTATGTCTCATTCATTATGATTTTTTCTAAATATGTCAAGAATTAGACCTGCAATTAGATTAGGCTATTTGAAACTTTGAGCTTGAGAAGATTGGAATTAAATAAGCTAAACATTAGAAACAATGTCAAATGTTAATTTGAATTATAGCTACGCCTTTCACCATCCAAAATAGTTTTGTATCAGATCAAAAAATACATTATTTGACATTATGGTTTCATTGAGTTGGAGTAGGCTATTTCTTAATTGGGTTGGTGGGAGAAACTCGGTTTCTGATGCCTTAAAGTGATCATGCAGCCTAGGGGTGTTTTATATCGTTGCGCTCCATTTTTCAAGGCGAATCAACTGATTTCTAAGAGTTATCTTTTCAATGGAGCCATTTATCACTAGATTTAATAGTAAAATGGCTCTGTAATTCAGAGTTATCTTCCACAAAAATTGTTCTTTGGCTGCGCATGTAAAGTTGTCATCTCTCTACTTTTGTTTAAAAATAAGTTGTACTAAGAACACAAACCACAAGAATGCAATAATATGACCAATGTCATAAGGCTGCTCTGCCCTGACCACAATGATAACAAGAGCTGGTATACTGAGTGGATTGCTAATTATTCTACATTCAACAGCCTAGCAGCCACCTACATGTACATGGATTGGTCCATTTTCTATATTGCAACAAAAGCAAGTTAGTGGCTAGGCTACTGTTCTGATCACTTATGATGTGTCATGCATTATTGAAAATACATGTAAGAATTTCTACTGAAATGGTCCTACACTAGGCACTCTATCGGTAGCCTCCTCCCAACCACACTGGCTAATCAATGAGCCACTAGGATATCACTGCCAGCCCAAGAAGAGATCTGGTGAAGACATCTGCCATTAGC
The DNA here is from genome assembly GCA_935421135.1 of Bugulina stolonifera. Taxonomy (NCBI): domain Eukaryota; kingdom Metazoa; phylum Bryozoa; class Gymnolaemata; order Cheilostomatida; family Bugulidae; genus Bugulina; species Bugulina stolonifera. The sequence goes on along the minus strand of OW285190.1, from coordinate 1,724,630 downwards.
ACATGGGTGTATAATTGAATGGGCGTGTATAACTGAATCGGCGTGTTATGCAATGTACATGTATGTGCATTACTTATTATATTTACTATAGTTATTTATAATAAATTACATATTTCAGCTTTACAGATGTATAAAAATCATAATGTTTTATACATGTACATACATGTGCATCTTACTTATGGGGTACAGACATAAGCTATACACTCATGTAGTGCATGTATAATACATTTTTATGTGTATAAATGGTGTACATGATTTTTATAATACATGTACATAAACATACTGTAATAGTTTTGTAATATGATTCATAAATAACATTATACATGTTCTGTACAGATACTGTCAGATAGATCACATAGTGTGCAGTCTTATACATGATATACATGTACACGAACACAAATTACAGAATATATTTAAATTGTATTTAAAATATTATTAATATATGCTATAGATAAGCAATTGTACCTTTGTACATTGCAACCAATATTAGCTCACAAGAACATGTGCATCCCTCTGTTGTTTTGCTCATAGAACATTGAGTGTCTATATTACTAAATTGTTGTTTTTGACAGGGTACATTCACAATCTCTGGTTTGGGGGCAAATATGTACACAAAAGAAATTTTTATCACCAATAACTCACTACATGTACATTACATGTATTATGAGCCCACTGGATGGAAGAAGAACAAGATTATCACTGACCCACTAAACCATTTTGTTGGTGCTTGTTTATAAGTTGGACACCATTGAATAAACATTAAAAGTATTATTATTTTATGTGATGACCAAATCTGCCGGTACACTATAGGTTAGCTAGCTAGTCTGTATGATATGCCTGTAGCCACATAGAATGTTATAAGAAAGAACTCAGATTGTATTTCTTCTATCGTGACTGTATTAGTGAACATGTGCCATCATCATGCTACTTGATCACTATCAGTATAATTTTGGTTACAGAGGATAATAATATTCTTCGTTCCTAAAACATAGGCAGAAGGAAGAAAGTGTTTCCTAGGATCATATGTTGTGGTGTAACACCTGAATTTTTCACTTCAAACTTACCAGTAGTACTATTTATGTCATTATAATATGCCAAATGAAAATCTGCCCTTTTATTTATAGGCCTATGCAATCTAAATAACAAATGCTATGCTCTACTATCAGGACAATTTTTCCAGCTGCTATTTGGTTTATGGAGACTGGCTTCCTGATATGCATAAATATAGTGTTTTTTCACTAGCCCATGTGTGTTTCTACTAAACATCCTGAGGGCTGCATGCCATTTGTTTCATATTTATTACCCGCACAGGTGTTGGCAAATGCCCCTTCTATAGTGAAGGGATAATTTATGTGCTGCCACACTGAAATAAACGCTAATATTGTTATTTACTCGAATCATCTGTAGCCAGCATAGTCACAGGTAGATTTGGCTTGAATCACTCAATACCTGTGGCAATGTTATTTTGTTATTGATCACATTTTATTCTCATTAGTGGTTGACCTTGTGGTCAAAAGTCAACAACCCATCAAGTGCAAAGTAATGGTGGATTTCAGTTGTGAAATATTGGGAGTTATCTGACACCAAAATGCACGAGAGGACAACATGCAATAGTCCTCCAAATAGTCCTCAACTTCTGCTTCTATGCTTCTTTATCGCTAAATTGGCCTAAAAAACACTCAAAATAGCTGCCTGGGGCTCGATGTTTCCTTTAAAACGATATAAAACAACCCTAGGCTGCATGATCACTTTAATATTAACTTTCATTGCATTAGATTTGTCCAGATATGCTGAATTGAATGTTAGTAATTCATAACTGATCATTGTAACTTTATTTAATAGAATGGCTGCTATTAGAAAGAAGTTGGTGATAGTTGGTGATGGAGCGTGCGGTAAGACTTGTCTACTCATTGTGTTCTCAAAGGACCAGTTCCCAGAAGTATATGTACCCACTGTATTTGAGAACTATGTAGCAGATATAGAAGTAGACACCAAACAGGTTAGTTATTTCCTTTCCTTACATTGTTTAAGCCTACTCACTCTACTACCACAGACTTCCACTCAGTCAATGATTTCTACAAGAGAGTTATTGCTTAATTCCGCAGTTACTATAGATACTGATTGCCTATTACAGGTTGAATTAGCATTATGGGATACGGCAGGACAGGAAGACTACGATAGACTTAGGCCCCTGTCTTACCCCGACACAGATGTAATACTTATGTGTTTCTCTGTGGACTCTCCCGATTCCCTCGAGAACATTCCGGAGAAGTGGACACCAGAGGTAAGAGTAGTCAGGTGCCCTACTGAGATCTCAGTAGCCCGTTTGTGTTCAACTCTGATGCAACATCTTGTGTCGTAGCATTGTCATATTGCCGATGTTCAAAGCCATTCCGAAGATAATTTTAAAAGATTATTAACTGAGATTTAGAGAAAACTTTTTTCGTATAATTAATGAAGAGCTGCAACAAAAATAATGTCTGCATTCTTATTTGTTGATGGGCCACCAAGACATCGAGAAAGTATCTTTTAAGTTGCTTTGTCGGTGGGTATCGGTGCATGCCCTGTTTAGGTCAGTTTTGACTGGATCTGACTCCTTTCACTCTCTAGTGTTTGAGGGACGGCATATACAGGTCTAACTCCGGTGATATAGGACTGCAATACAGTCGCCACGATGGCGCCTTATATGCAGGTCTTGGGTACTGAATCTAGCTTTAGTGTACAATTTACATAGTGGGTAGTTGAGCCTACCAGTAAGCCATAGCCTGCTACTAACCTGTCTTACTCAGCCAGACCATAATGTAGTTGTACATTATCTAGCACTATGTTTGTGTAATACCGGCTCCTCATACTCACTATATTGTTGTTATTATACATTGTGTGGTATCAGCACATTGCATAGTCTAATACTTGTGACTTGCAGGTTAGGCACTTCTGCCCGAATGTACCAATTATACTTGTGGGTAACAAGAAGGACCTGAGGAATGACCAGCAGACAATTAAAGAGCTACTCAAGATGAAACAAGAACCAGTCAAATCTGAACAAGGCAGAGCTATGGCAGAAAATATTAGTAAGTATTACTGGAGTTATCCCCCATCGATACATTATTATTTACACTACTTAATCCTTATTATATGCAGCTTAGCTCTGTGTGTGTTACTCCATAATGTAGTGTAATGGCAGGGCATGACTTGGCTTAGTGGTCATATTTATATACTGTATTCATATTTCCTGGTCTAGCACCCATATGTTCTACCAGATATATGCCTATAATAACACCAGGATATGTACTAATCTCCCATAGTATAGGCACCTAGTCACAGTAATTAATACAGCAGGCTAATCATACATGCTGTGTTTTGGTGATTGATTCACCTTCATCCTATTACTAGCTGTATGTATGGTCACCACTCAGCCCACCCACACACTACACAGTGGTCATCCCCAAGTAGACATACATAAATAGTATCTTTAGACAGCTATGCTAATATTAGATAAAAAAACTGTTGTTTGCTGTTCCAGAGTGAAATTTTGTTGCAGTAATAAAAATAACTCAGCCTTGTAACTGTGCACTGATTCGATTGGCTGATATAAATAGATCTAACACTGTAGCTGTAAGTTATTGATTTATACAAAGTTCCCTTTTGATTGGCTACTATATAGAGCAATACGTTCCTATTGGCTGTCTATTCATATCTACAGGCTTACTAGTTGAGCTAGTAGACTAGGTAGTATAATGACCAGATTATTGTCAAATTCAAATTATATTTACTATAGAGATTGAGTTTATGGAATATTAATATATTTAGTTCAAGTATATACTATGTAATGTAGAATACCTGTATGTATTGTATGTAACAACGTAATACATGTGTATAAGTGGAGTAAGGTGCTATGTAGTGTGTGTACACACCCATGTGTGATGTCATAGTGCGTATACTATACTTGTTATCATTGTGATGCAATATTTATGGCATACAATAAACATTTTAATCATAGTGACAGTTTATCAGTCACTGTAGTTTTATTAGAGTAGCCTAATCATCCCTACAATGTATTTTTACGTTTTAGTAGTCTGTTAGCAACAGTCCTCTACTAACAGTATAGTACATGCTGTACATCTCCATACTCTACCACTGATGGGTACTTGTTCCTTAGTGTCAACTTCCTTCTCTCCATGTCTGACACTTGGACATACAATGTACATATGTCACTGTGTAACTCTACTTCTACAGGTCTATCTGTTTGGTGACATTTATGCTCAGGTTCATAGATGTCTATATGTGTCTTTCAACTGCTGCTGATTTCTCTTGCAGATGCTTTTGGCTACTTGGAGTGCTCGGCCAAGACCAAGGAGGGAGTAAGAGAAGTGTTTGAAACTGCCACCAGGGCGGCGCTGCAAGTCAAGAAGAAGAAAAAGAGAGGCGGTTGCGTGATGCTTTGAGAAGTCGCTGTAGACTCGGTTCCCTAACACAATGTAGTCCTAGGTTTGTGGGGTATCCAGGAACCCCCTTCCTACACAGACAGTTTACTATTACTTGTAGATTTGTTAGTAACATTTCATATTACTGGTGGACACTCTGTGTTTAGGTGTATATTTATCTTATCAGTCTAGAGATAGCCACTATCTAATCTATTTATAACTTACATCAATGTGTACTCTTTCTATTTCCCACGACCAAGAGTTGCTGATTGCAGGGGCCATAACTCTAACATTCTCATAAACAAGGATTCCCTTTGACTTGGTCACCAAACATATGCAACTGTAATAGCCTGGGAATGCTGCATGCTAGATTCTGAGATAGAGGGAGGGGCTCAATCCACCCATCCTCACTGTCCAATGCTATTCTGCTTTCACTTATCTTGGTGTTAGAAATAGAAAGTGTTTTCTCCACTGTATTATCATGGATATAGTGAGATTTAGTCTGCTGTTTTATTCAACTATGTAGTATCATCAGTGTTAAGTGGATATATTGTTATACAATAGATACTTGTTCAGCTTATACTCTGTTAGTTTATTGATTAACACAATACATTGTATTATTATATTACATCAACAGCCAACAGTATAATATGTACAATAGGCTCACCACTACAAATACTTAGTTATTTTACAATGATCACAGTCGAACCTTATGATAGTCAGGAGTAATAGGTGAATATGCAGGATTCTGGGGGGTGAAGTATAGTCTATAATCATGGTATTCCTGAAGTGTGTTATGGATGGATGTGGCAACACAGCATGACTGAGCTGTCCAGCCCAGTCTAGCATATTTGGAATTGTTTTCTCTTGTTATTCACCTGGTACTTGAGAAGATAACTTCCAATGATGGTTCTTTATACTAATAATAATCTTCACAATTACACGCATGCATACATAGCACACAATGTCTCAATTAGTAGCCCTCTAAATCCTGGGAGAGGACAACTTCTTATAAATAGCTCATGATGTTAATAATGGTGGGACCAGTAGGAAAACACATCTGTCTGCATATCCTGATGACACCCAGTAGCAGGTTCTTGCTCAGGTTGTTATTGCACAAAGCGTGATGGCTGCCATATAGTCTGCAGGTTGCTCATCATGATGACTCATTGCTCTCACTGCGTTGGTGTCTGCTGACTCCACAAGTCATCAGGTGGAAGAGGAGCTACGACATTACACGGTAAAGATTAAAGTATTGAGAAAGATTCTGGCTGCAGAATGTCCCAACTACAGTGAGTACCAGCAAGAAGCGCTCGCTGACTCCCAACCCTGCTGTTCAACTCGAAGCTGACAAAGTCGTTTACCACCAAATGTTTGCGGATCTTGTGAAATGTAGACAAAACGGTAGATCTGACAGCAGCACACCAAGTGTAACCACCAAACCGCCTCAACCTGCTCAATGTCTGACCGCCACCAACTTCACGCATTCGTCTAGACTTGATCACGACGGGAAGGGATACAAGCCAGGTGGGGTCCACTCAGCCCACGGATACGCCTGTGATCTACACGTAGACACTCAGTGGTTCAGATTTACATGCCATGCTGGAAGGAGAATGCTAAACACTTGTCCCAAAACTCAGAGCTGCGGCGTGAGCACCCCGTACTGGACGGATGCGGTGATGCCTGAGTTAGTGGGTGTCAAGACTACAGTGGATGTGTATAGTGTACTTGGAGGTAACTGCAAGTATGGCACCAGACAGCTGGAAGTGATGAGGTGTTCTACAGACACAGACTATGATCTCATTTACAAAGTTGTCAATCCTTACAGAGGTACAGTTGTGAGATGTAGTGAAGCCTTCTGTGCCATGCAGTGACCACTCGCTGGTTGATTATGCATGATTGTATAGTTAGGCTATAGTAATAATGCATATCAGTAGCAGAATAAATCATTATAATGCCGCGACAATTAAGCTTAATTTCATTTACTTTGTGATCCACATGTACATGTAAAGCAATACACAACTCAAACACTACAAGTCATACATGTGCCATGTTGTACAAGTACAAATAGCCTTATAGATACATATACAATTGTACATTTGTACATTGTACATTTGTACATGCAATTAGTTTGTTCAACATAGATTGGTAACAAATATCAGTACATAAATGCACATATTGTGTGATGGCCCTTACAAATTTGATTTCTAACATCAACCTTGATATTAGGGGAGAGAAAACTCCTAATCCATGCAATCATTGCAAACAGAGTAGGAGTTATGCTCTCCCTGAACATACGCATAAGATTTCTATAACAGACCATGCCAATAGGTGTCTTCGCGACCTAAACTTCAGACCCAGGCCGATTTATGAAAATATTTTCCGGCACACATACGTCACAGGGTCGCGAACACACCGGCCTGGGCCAAATGCAAAATCCTCCTTTTCGCGCGAAGAAATCATGTGTATCGATGAGCTAGGGATGGTTTCGTCCGGCCAAGCAAAATCCCAGGCCACTAGCCCTTCTGACCTAGGTCGGACGACCATCTTGTAACTTTTATTTGCGACCCGGGTCTGTCCAAGAGGTCGCGAAGACACCTACTGTTAAAGGTTACATTAGATGCTTATTAATACCTACAACATAAGCACCCACAAGTGATACTCAATACTATTTGTATCTCCCAATAAAAATACATTCAACTACAACATAAAGGGGAATGAACAATTCCATTTGCTTTAGGAAAACATTAACAGGATATACAATTATTATGATACATGTGCATATGAAAGTATAATTTTCATGTGATCATTAGTGTATGTATTGGAGGGTATACATGTAAATACATGCTATGTAACACATACGGACTGTAGACATATTAATATGCCTGTATGCATGCGACACAGATACACTTGTACTTGTGCAGTAGGCAATGTTGGAAGTGAGGGGGAGGAGGGTATATTATGGAGTTTACCCATCTCTAAGACTTGTGTCTGTAAACTGCAATAGTCAGTACGCTGAAACTGTACACACCTCCTTTGTTCCCTTCGAACCGTGTAAGTACAGCGCACTATTACCACCTTTATATCGCTATAAGTATAACCGAAGGCGAAACGGTCGTCGGTCTGTCGTCCTCCAATCAGATTCGAGGTCAAAACTCGGGACAATTTATATGTGTTGCAATGCTGCCGGTGAGGATCTCGGCTCTGGGTGGTGATAGGACCTTGGGACTGGGTCCTCCGACATCGCTGCCGAGGAGCGGCCATAGCCTTAGGCCCTCAACCTTGACCAAGGGCGGGGTGGGTACTCGGTCCACCCATCCGACTCATTGGTGTTGGAACTCAGGCTACAGACTTGGAGTTGTCTTCCGAATGCAAGGGGACACAACTCCTCATGGGATCATTGTAACATGCCAGTGCCACCAGAGGTCATGCACATGAATACAAGCCATCATTACATGCCAGCTAAGCGAGCAACCAATGCAGTGAGATTTGTACATGTAAATTATGCACTTCTAATAAGCATATTCCTTACTGACTGAATGACCTCAAATCAAGTGAACGCAATAAAACTGAACTATTTTATTAAGTTAGGGATATAAAAATAGAGATGTAGTGCTGCAAGTACACAAAATATAGTATAGGATATTGATAAATATGTTTAATTATAATTTACAATGCTAGTATACTCATGCTAAATTCTAATAAAATAATAATAAAAGTAAAAAATCACCATAAAATTGAGCAGATGGTACCACCAGGTACTTCCTGTTTAAATACATGTAGAATGCATATAATGCAATAAAATGAAATAAAATTATTTTACAGAGAATCTAAATCTGGCATGTCAATATTTGTGAGCATAATACGTGACATCATCACTGTACACTGTGACATCACCAGTCTCCGTTGTGACATCACCAGTATTCGCTGTGACATCACCAGTATTCGCTGTGACATCACCAGTATTCGCTGTGACATCACCAGTATTTGCTGTGACATCACCAGTCTCCGGGTTCATCATCTGAGTCCGAGTCACCCTCAGCCACTATATTCATCTTCCTGAACCTGGCCTGCAGTGCAGCCGTGAAGTCTAACTCCCCCCTTTCCTCTGGGGGTTTCTTCACCACCTCGACCCGCTTTAGGGGCACCCCTTGCTTTATTCTAGACAGCATATCGTCCATGGCATCAGCCTTGCCACCCTTTTTCTTCCCATCTGACTCAGATGTGGCTCTTGGCTTAAGTTTAGCAGATGCTAACATACTGCTGAGGACTGGAGTCTGTAATAGCCCAGAGGGAGTGGAAGTTGGAGGGGGTATCCCAGGCGGTGGAGGTGGTACCCCAGGTGGTGGTATCCCAGGTGGTGGTGGAGGCGGTATCCCACCAGGAGGTGGTGGGGGAGGTGGACCACCCGGAACAGAAAGTGACATTCGTACAGCTGGAGGTGGGAAAGCAGGGTGTGGAGGTGGATTCCCGTTAAGCTGAGCTCCATCGTGTACAGCATTCACTGCGTGCGACGTAGTAAGGGTGTCCCCATTTATTATTTCAGAATTATCGTCCTCTGTGTGTATGACTCGATTCTTTGCTTTCTGCTGAAGAGAAATAACATCAAGTAAAAAATTGGGGCCATTACTTGTATTCGAAGTAGGTGTAGCAATAGGGGGTGTAGCAATAGGGGGTGTAGCAATAGGGGGTGTAGCAATAGGGGGTGTAGCAATAGGGGGTGTAGCAATAGGGGGTGTAGCAATAGGGGGTGTAGCAATAGGGGGTGTAGCAATAGGGGGTGTAGCAATAGGGGGTGTAGCAATAGGGGGGTGGGTGATTCAGGTCACTTGAAACTATGCTGGACCCGCAGGTCAACCATCATGGCCCAACACTGTTTCAGATCAATCAGACCGACAGCTATGTAGGCAAAGTCATGAATATATACATAGATAGTCAGATATGTAAGCTACATCGTACAGTATATCTTACAGTACATCGTACAGCACATCGTACAGTATATCTTACAGTATATCGTACAGTATATTATCTTACAGTACATCTTACAGTACATCGTACAGCACATCGTACAGCACATCGTACAGTATATCTTACAGTATATCGTACAGTATATCTTACAGCACATCGTACTGTACATCGTACAGTATATCTTACAGTACATCGTACAGCACATCGTACAGCACATCGTACAGTATATCTTACAGTATATCGTACAGTATATCTTACAGTACATCGTACAGCACATCGTACAGTATATTTTACAGTACATCGTACAGTACATCGTACAGTATATCTTACAGTACATCTTACAGTACATCGTACAGCACATCGTACAGCACATCGTACAGCACATCGTACAGTATATCTTACAGTATATCGTACAGTATATCTTACAGCACATCGTACTGTACATCGTACAGTATATCTTACAGTACATCGTACAGCACATCGTACAGCACATCGTACTGTACATCGTACAGTATATCTTACAGTACATCGTACAGCACATCGTACAGCACATCGTACAGTATATCTTACAGTATATCGTACAGTATATCTTACAGTACATCGTACAGTACATCGTACAGCACATCGTACAGTACATCGTACAGTATATCTTACAGTACATCGTACAGTACATCATACAGTATATCTTACAGTACATCGTACAGTATATTTTACAGTACATCGTACAGTACATCGTACAGTATATCTTACAGTACATCGTACAGTACATCGTACAGTATATCTTACAGTACATCGTACAGCACATCGTACAGTATATCTTACAGTACATCGTACAGCACATTGTACAGTATATTTTACAGTACATCGTACAGTATATTTTACAGTACATCGTACAGCACATCGTACAGTATATCTTACAGTACATTGTACAGCACATCGTACAGTATATTTTACAGTACATCGCACAGCACATCGTACAGTATCACAAACCTGTTTAAACTTCTTTATCCTCTGCACAGTTTTCTTTCTCTCCTCTTCATGAAACTTCTGCAGACGAGCTTTTTCCAAAGCCTGTTCCTCTCGTTTCTGTAGATTGCATATTTGTATACATGCACAATAGAACACACTATATGAAATTGTACATATACAGTGGAACTTGCTTAACTCAACCTTGGATAATTAAGAAACTGTTAGCCTTGGTCCCTGCTGAGCAGTATATAAATAGCTTCAAATAATTCAAACCTACAAGCTGTAATTGAAACTTCATGCGGCTTAGGCTCACACTACAATGTATAATCAATGATAATACTATCACAGCCAGCTTTAGTCATCTAATAATCGTTGTTTGTAGTTAGTAGCTATTAGTAGTTACTACTGCAATATTTCTCTGCTCAAACTAAGCTGGGAAAACCCACTAATTGCTTTACTGGTCCTTCGCTATATGCCTTTTTATATTGTTGTCCTGTACATGTGATGCATGTCATTGTATAAAATGAAGGATCACATAATTCAAACTCGGCCTAATTCAAACCAATTACGGTGGTCCCTTGGAGTTTGAATTAAGCAAGTTCCACCGTACTACATACATACACTGTACTGTACATACACAATATAACATACTCTATATATACTACATACATACACTGTACTGTACATACACAATATAACTGACTACCTTTGATACCATCAGCATAGTAAACACTGCGCTATCTCATTACATCTACTCTCTACACACCTTTTGTATAGAGTGGTGCTTTTCTTCTTTCTCACGTTTCTGCACCTTCTTCCGTTCCTTAGCCTCTCTTTCAGCTTCCATTTCCATCTACGCACAATGAATATACCACTCTTGCAATGTAGAACCTGACTCTACTGTATAGACTAGATTTATACTTGACATTAGCTAATGTTTGTACAGAGAATAAGTGTGAAATTGTGTGCAGGGCTGAAACCTCTCAGAGTAAAACCTACAGCCCAGTAAGTTGATCACGGTACAGGAGCATTTAGTACAACAGAATGTAGTATCATGTACATAAGATAAAACACAAAGACTAATATTGGTAAGCCGAAAGTCTACCATTTTATTCCGGAGCTGTGCTTTCATTTTCGATAGTTTAGAGATCTTGGTGGTGAGTGATGTAATTTCCTGTTTGAGGGTGCGAGTTTGTCCCCCGTCACCAGAAGTAGCCTCAATCTGGTCTAGCTGCGACTCTTCCTCTACAGTGTCGTAGAACTCATCCACATTGTCAACTAGAAGGTAGAGCTAGAGGTCAATGGGGTAGGTCATAATACACTATGCCAATGAGAAGATATAGCAGGAGAGAGGTCATTGAAAGTAACATAGTAACACCGACTGAGTGGATGAGGTTTGTGATTCTAATGTCATGTAGTCTAATGTCATGTAGAGGTTATACTCAATATAACATGACGTAATGTCACAGGTATAGTGCGTGTGCATTGAGGTGTGGACTGGTAGGCCTACTCTAAAGGACTAGTCACACGGGTACGAAAGTGCCAACGAAACGTGAAACGACAACTCCAACTTATTCTCACCGAAACGACAGGCTGGTCACACAGCTGACGATAACAAATTTTTTTGGTGACCGAGATCAATAGAATCGAGTGTTACATTCTATGCGGTCCTGTTACGAAACAATAACAATACAACTTCCGCTATTATGTACATGATTGTAGTTGCAGAAGACCAAGATTTTTTCCGGATTTATTAATTATAATCTACTGAGCTCTCTTTTTACATTCTCTTTTCGGAATGGGTTTCGTTTCACATGGTTTTCATTTCGGCGACCAAATAAGCTACACAGAGTGGTTTATTTATTATCGCTTTCATTTCAACGCCTTCCAAACTAGCATCCTTCCAAACTAGCATCGATCATTAAATTTCATTTTACATCTTTCTTATAATATTAAGTTTTATATGAAAGTTCTATCATCTCTAATAGCTTATCACTTGCTACATTATCACTGTTGTCTATCACTTTTCATTATCGCTCTAGTCATTTCAATTCATTAGATTATACAATTACATTCTATTCTATTCTTCCCTCCCTCCCCTGGTTACTTGTGTTTTATTCAGCGACCTTAAAAACTAGGATGTATATTAATATTTTTCAAAAATGTTTCATATTAATAATATAAATGTTATGCAGGTGATTGCCTAGGATTCCGGTACTCACTGTGGGCTAAAAATCTATAATAATTTTATGCTAAAAGATTAAAATAGAAATGTTGTTTCACATCAATAATATAATCTCGTTCATCATCTGATCAAATCAGTCTTGTAGTGCATTAGTAACATCAGCTCCCTGTTAAGTACATGTGGTCAGATTACTTTGACTTTCAAGTCACATATCTTTCTATTCCGATATCTAGTGGTGATTAGCTCATTTATCAGTTGTGCTGCTCATAGACACAAAGGGTGGTGAACTGTCTGTCACTTTATATCAACAAAACTCACTTCACAGGAGTTTCTACATATGGGATGTGTATATGGTTGCTGTCCACCTCGATGTATAACTTCTTTTCAACATTTATACTTGTCTATTTCTCTCCCTTTACATGTCCCTTTCACTCAGTCTGACTACTCTAATGATCTTCTTCAACTGTTTCACTGCTTGTTTCCTGACGGACTGCTATTTTGTAGAAATGAATAAAAAGAGAAGAATAGCTCTGCTTCTTTTAAAGATAAAAGCTCTGCTATTAAGAATGCAGACCCGGAGGAAGCACTGGGTGCATCTCATTAACAAACAAAGAGCTAGTTTAGGAATATTTGCCAACCTTGTGAGTGAATTAAGGCAAGACAATGATCGGTTTTTTAGCTACTTTAGAATTTTGATTATCTACTAGGATTAGTGTCACCTAGTCTGACCAAGCTCAACACCAACATGAGGCCATCTATAAAGCCAGATCTAAAGCTGGCAGTTACATTGCACCATTTGGCTGAAGGCTCCAGTCTCACTAGCATAGCCTTTCACTACCGGCTTGGCAAGTCAACAGTGATAGGAATTGTGCAGGGAACTTGTCAGGCAATTTACAACTGCCTACAGCCTTTATACCTGCAGCCTCCCAATGGTCCAGATGCTTGGAAACAGGTGGCTAAAGGGTAAGTCATCTTTTCTCTGATGAGAATGTGATTTGTGGTTGAGCCGTAATGGAGGAGAGGTTAAACGGGCTTGACATATTGCAGTATAAAGTGAGGGCTTCAAATAATGCTATACTAAAAGTCTAAAACTGCATTACATGTATTTAATTGATAGATCTCAGTTTTGGGATCATGCATTTTGTTAGGGTTGACTATGTTAGTGTAACAAGGAGGCTACACTATTGGAGCACTGAGATATGATTTTTGCAGCTTTGAAAGATGGAATTTCCCAACTTGCTTGGGGAGCATAGATGGCAAACATGTCACCATCCAAAAGCCTCGCTGTGGTGGCTCTGTTTATTTTAACTATAAGCAGAGGGAAAGTGTCGTTTTGATGGCTGTGGTTGATGCCAACTATCGGTTTTTAGTTATCGATGTTGGTCAGCCAGGCAGCCAAAGCGATGGTGGTGTCTGGGAGTCCTCCATCTTTGGTCAAGCACTTGCTCAAGGTAATACAAGTGTTTCGGAGTCTCATGCTATAGTTACGCAATTATTAAGTAATACTTTGTTAAATAATTCTGTAGTATTTTAGGTTGCTAATTCCGTAGTACATGTATGTCATAGGACGTGTCAACTTGCAACCACCGAAAGATGTGGGTGGTCAACAGCTACCATATGTGTTTGTAGGAGATGAGGCATTTCCTCTAAAGGACTACATCATGCGCCCATTACCAGGTAGACAGTTAGACAGCACAGAAAAGAAAGTCTTCAACTACAGACTGTCTAGAGCAAGAAGGGTGGTAGAAAATGCTTTTGGTAAGTCGATACACTGCTGCCAACTCACACTGTTGTATAACAGGGTAATGAGCACATCTTATAATATGACCTTAAACCAGGGGTTCCCAACTGTTTTTAGCCTAAGTACCTCTTAGCAGTCATGTTGCAAACATCGTACCCCTTTGTAAAACTGTGTTTAAAAAAGATTTATTTGATTTAATTTGATTAATATTACATGTTGTATACATTATCAAAATGTGTATACAATGCGTATAAATGCAGCATGACATGGAATCTTTATTTATTAAGTATTCAATGACAACTGCTCACTATATCTTTCATAGATTGTAGTGTTTAATGGGTCTCACACTGGTTTAGCTCAACTTCATTTGCATCGCTGAGCCATTTGATGTTAGTTCAGTAATAGATAATGACAATTCATAGTTGATAGAGCTTGTAGCTGCTCGCATGATATTTGAAATTTGATATTCCATTATTGGTTGTTTTAATATTTAGTTTTTGTCAACAGGAATTCTTACTCAGCGATGGCATCTGTTGTTAAAGACTATCATTGCCACCCCCAAAAAGGTTGAGGTACAGGTGAAAGCTATGTGTGTTGCACAACTTCCTGTGTACTATTAGTGATCTAAAGTATATGCCAGGTGGCTTCGGTGACTATGTATGTGGTGATGGAAGTGTGCAACAAGGCTTCTGGAGAGCTAGCCCTACACTTGATGGCGGTGTTAGGCCTTCTCAATCTCACCATGCAACTGCAGAAGCCAATAGAATACGAAGGTCCTACATCTCCTATTTCTCTAGTGACAGCGGTAGTGTGCCATGGCAACTTGCTCATGTCAATAGAAGATAAACAAAAGGTATGTAATGTTACATTGTATTGTACAAAACCAAACTTAACAAATTATTAATTAAAATAACAAAAATATAACATTGAAGTACATGAGGTCAAAATTAATCTAGTGTAGTGTAATGAGGGATATATAAGTCATTGTTTGCGTAATTTGCAGGTGTCTGGAATTTGGCCTTGAAGAAACGCTCTTCAAGGCCTGTTCGGAATACATGCTGCTGGTATGAGCTGAGCCGCTTGTATCTCTTGGCCCAGCTCATAGCAGCATGGTACTCTTCTCCTTTCTCTTCAGGCTCTTCCTTCAGAGCAGCCTCTATCTGCCTATTAATTTCATTCAGCTCCTCATCTTCCGTATCCAGCTTTCTTTTTTCTTGTTGGTAGTAGGTGGAGCTGGAGGAGCTGGCGTGCTGCTCTTACTAGGTGTGGCAGAGTGGTCAGCAGAAGATGTAGAAGCAGAGGATGTAGAGGTAGAGGAATCTACTTCTAGGTCTTGGTCTACCCGTATATTTGTTCTTGAATGACTATAATGTGAACAATACAAGATTTTAATAACATTTTAATTTAAGCACATGTTGTGAGTTTTCTCTTACATAGGTATGCATGATTTTATAAATATATCAACATAGGTGAATTCAATTGAAAAATTGTTTTCAGGTGTTACACATACCCATTTCTCAGTCTTGTTTCAGTGTTAATTTAAACTTTTAACTACTAACCTAGCTACACGTTTCTGTTGGTATGCAGCATACCACAGCATATCTTGATAATACCTCCATTTTGGGAGTGGCTTTGGTGAGCTCCCACTTGTTGAACTAGCCAAGTGAGTCTTTTGTACCCTTACGAAAGTGTCTCGCAAACCAGTCCACTTTTTGCTAGCAGTCACATCTGGAACAAATGAACATTTTCATTTAAGCATAACTGACCAAAGGAAATTTGCAGCATCAATGTATAACACTGGCATATAAAATAAGACAAGTTGTTTCATAAAAGATATTTAAAAATTAATAAAACATGTACAGTTATATTAGTTTACAAAACAATAGAATATTGAAATTAATATAAGATGACTGGTTAATTTCTCACCATTCAACTGTTCATTGCTGATTATATAATACTCGCTAGCTACATCAGTCCAGTTGTTTTTTTTCACGCTGCCAGTATCTTTATAACTGGGATTTGACTTGTCATACAGCACGGATTTGCTTCTAACAATGCTAATGAAGTCTGATGTAAAGTCCGCCATCTTGTAGTTAAGCAAATGTCGTTAAGGAAGTCGCTCCGCCATTGCTTCATTGTCCAATCAACAGCAGCCAGCATTAACCAATTACAGGCAAGTACTCGCTTCACGGACCAATCACAGTCCTACGAATTATTGCCGACCCAACACAGTTTGATGCTGAGCAAACGACAACGAAACTACGTTTCAGCTTCAACGATTTCGTTGGAGTTGTCGTTTCACGTTTCGTTGGCACTTTCGTGCCCGTGTGACTAGTCCTTAATGGTATGGGACATACAATCATTATGGTTGGTATGGTGAGCATTGTATCAACATTACGTAAAATAATTGGAAGAAAAACAGAATGGAAAAGTGTGAGAGCGGGCAGCCAATATGATAACACTGTAGTAGCATACAGAGGGATGATAGCCTATCACACATAGTCAGCATGACTTGAGTCAGCACATGTGTGCCAGACGTATTCACATGAATGATCGTGATATGGAGAAACTTGGACTGACGTCTTTTGAAGAATAATAGACTTAATTACAGTGCATGAGAAAGATGACCTTGTCAGTCTGTAGTGTAGTGACAGGCAAACAGGTCTAGTGTTATGTTCTCCTTGTGGGAGATACATTGTGAATACAGCAGTGACAGGAAGTCGTCGTTTACAAACAGGAAATCAACGGAATTCTCACACTCTCACTACTCTACTCCTCGGGAGAGTACGACACTGTCCACATATACAATGTATAATATACATGTAGCCTATAGTTTAGATGTGACATACTGACACAGGGACACATATACAATGTATATACATGTACAGTTTAGATGTGACACTGACACAGGGACACATATACAATGTATATACATGTACAGCTTAGATGTCACATACTGACACAGGGACACATATACAATGTATATACATGTACAGTTTAGATGTGACACTGACACAGGGACACATATACAATGTATATACATGTACAGCTTAGATGTCACATACTGACACAGGGACACATATACAATGTATATACATGTACAGTTTAGATGTGACACTGACACAGGGACACATATACAATGTATATACATGTACAGCTTAGATGTGACATAGGGGTGATGTATAGGCACCAGATGAAAATTGATTCATTATCCTGGAGGCTTCTATATACATTGTACATACAGAGGGATATATAATAAACTAGATATACATGGTGTAGAAACCAGCCTATGCTAGCAGGCATGATCGACCCGGTGCCCTAAGCCAGGCTCTGAAGTGCAACATTAATGGTAAACAATTATATAGGGCAAGAACAACATTAAATGCCTTTTTACAGAATGAAAGATTCAGTTGTGGTAAATCAACACACAACTAGCACTAGGAGAGCTTGCTGAGGTAGGTGGAGTGTCACTATTGTACCATACAGAGCTATTAATAGTATATACATATGTATATACATATGTATATACATATGTATATTTATAACTACCTGATTATGGGGCACATTTCTATATATTTTACCCACTGTGGGGCTGAAATTAGATTGTGGGGCTCTAAAAAAGCCCCACAATTCTGAGAGTGCCATGAGCATCTGTGAACCCCTTCAGACCTATTGAGCCCATGTCCCCTAACTCGGGAATTTTTTTTGGGAGGACAACTCCAATTTGAGAGGACAACTCCAAATTGAAAACCCAGTAATTTGATGTGTATAAATAATAAACTGTGTGGGGCATTCTCATATATAATATATAAATTTGAGCTTCACAAATTTGTGGGGCTTCTATATATATGCTATGTACACACTATTATATTGAACACATGCATATACACATTTTTCATACAATTTCTATATTATGGGGCATTATAAATTCTTAAGTTCATTATACTACCGTATATATCACAGGCCCAAAATATTATGGGGTTTTTCTATCAATACATCACATGTATGAGCATTGAACCCAGAGGAGACAACTGCAGGGGAAGTATAATTATCATGAAGTGAGCAGGTGATAATATCTCAGAACATAGGCGCTACACTAACAGATGATGGTCAAATGAATGTTGAAAACACAAGTCATGTACTCGTAGGTCTATTCTTTTTGAAAGAAATTCAAAACGTTCTCACTGCATCCTCTGTGGTTCCCAGAGTTTGTGGGTATAATTAAAAGCTCCTTTTATGGCAGCGTTTGCTTCTTGCAAGCGCGACAGAAAATGGTGCAAGCACATGTATAACGGAGACGCTTCAAACTTAAAAAATACTTGCATAACATATTACTTGGAATATCAAATTGCATACAAAAAAATAAAATTGGGTGATTCTGTGAAGAAAGGCCGTTGGAGAGCAATTTAAAATATGCATGTACTGGTGGCGTGCTTAAAGTAGGTTTTTACTTTCAGGACTGGCATGTTGCTACAGTCACGAAAGTTTTTTTCTAAATCTAATTGCTATTGTATGAACTACAGCTATTCG
Source organism: Bugulina stolonifera (assembly GCA_935421135.1). Classification (NCBI taxonomy): domain Eukaryota; kingdom Metazoa; phylum Bryozoa; class Gymnolaemata; order Cheilostomatida; family Bugulidae; genus Bugulina; species Bugulina stolonifera. Next base: position 1,705,813 of record OW285190.1, on the reverse strand, counting down.
TGGAAATGTGAATCACATTCCTCTACATGCTAATATTACATCGTACTACAAATGTACAGTCTAGGCCTACATGTACGACATGAATTTGCCCGGTAAGCTAAATATACCCGTACTTCAATTAACTTTTATAGTGAGAGGTTTCAAAGGATGGCTAGAACTACATGCATAAGTGAATCATCACGATATTAATTTACATGTAGTTCTGTGTACATTAATATTGTAGATTATATACAAATGTATTATGTGTTATGAGAGTTGTCTGTTACGCTGACTTCATATGATTCATCTAATATTAACCAAACCTTAACGGAAAACTTTCAGCATAATATACGACATTTGACGCAGGGGATAAAAGTACTATGCACAATGCTGTACTATTAGACTTGTCAGTAAATGTTAGAAAAGTTAGCTCAATGTTCAATCAGTTTAGATGCTATAATCTTGTTGTAAAACGACATGCGCACAAAATGCATAAACGACAGATTGATGCACATGTGTGCGCAGGCTGCATAAGAAACTGTTTTTTTATAGAAAACATTTTCTTATGCAACCTGATTGCTTCAAAGCAAGCTGCTGAACAAGTGTATACACAATTATAGATTAATTTCAAACAAGTATACATTGTACCTCAATTCACAATATTGGTTTAATGTCAGTTATTTTGTTATATAACTATGAAATTATCAACTAAAAGTACATGTAGATCTGCTTCATGAAAAATTTGTATTTAGTAGCCTACTATTATCAGTGATATAATTCAAGTAGTTGTAAATTTACATCTACAGTATATTATGTATGTTTATGTCAGTTTCTTTGTAGTAAAAAATCCATACACACAGTGACAGTCGTGCAAATGTACATGTACATGTACATACATTGTAGGTGTTTACCTAAACATGTATAGTGCAGGTGTATGTTTAGCTTCAGTATATTTATTCTTTTATTATTTCGATTAAACAGGTAGAAATATATACCATACTATTCAAATGAAGATCAATAAGAACTTTCAAATGAGTTGATAGTGAGATTATGCTGCAAACGACATCATTTTGGCACAATCCCCAACTTGTTCACATAGTAATATTCATTCAATGTTGATAGAAAACAAACAAACCGAGAAGTAAAAAATTGTTTCTACCATTGAAAAATTGTTCGATCACATGTTTGTATCAATAAAAAATTGCCTCAAATTGCCGTACAACGTTTTGTTTGAGCCGTTTAAAGAAACACATGTATTAGTAGCGGAAGATGCTAGCATATTAGCGTCTTACTACCTTTCACTCTCTAATTTGGTGTAATATATAATTTTGGTTGAAATGGAGAGAGTGGATAGCGTGTTAATTAAAGGGAAAGTGCAAATTATAGCACCCCACATACCCTGGTGATTGATAATGCAAATTTAATATTAAATTTTGTTGCGTCTTAGCCAACAACATGCAACCAAATTTGTCGAAAGCTTACAATGTAGGTTTTACAAACTTGAGCAGCAGTTGGCAGGATTATCTTTCGTGACACATTAGAAAAACAAGTTAAAACATTATGCAGTGTATAGTGATTTGCTTACTAAGTAACTGTAATGACATTGGGATATTTTGAAATTGTTTATATCCACCTAATTGAATATGATGCAGTAACACATTTCAGTATATCCTGTAACCAAATGATGAGCAACCATCAGTCTCCATGCAATACGTAATGGAAAACACTTTTCAAACCAAGTTCGAAAAAAATCAAGTTCAATATAATTATTGATTACATAGTTTACTGCAGGGGTCTCAAGTTCTTGGATAGGCCGTTGTGCATTATTAGATGAAATAAATTGTTATTGCTGCATATTGCTGATCCTTTAGCTTGCGAGCGCAATATCCAAAATATGCCTAATAAACACCGTTATGTAGTCTTGCATACTTTTTACTGTATAATTTTGTTATATTGAGTTTATGTTTATTATAAAATTGTGATCTACATGGATGTAGGACATCCACAATTTTAAGGTCGTTCATGTTATACGCTTGGTGACACACTGTATTTAAATTCAACTTAAAGGCATTCGTCAGGCTATTTCCTCAGTCGTAACTGTTAGTATCGGTAGGCATCGTGCATCATAAGGCTATTTTCACGATTAGTTATTGTACAAATGATCCACCAGTTATGAATAATATATCAAAAGATAGCTCAGAAACTGAACTTTCTAGCCCTGTAGATAGTATTGGGCTTGCAACAACCCCTTCCTTAATATTGACAGTTTTCTTTCAATTTTATTTGCCAGTCAATGAGGCTATGCTAATTACTTTACAATATGAGCCTTGGCAGGAGCTAGTGTAACCAACAAGCACTTGATGTTATCAGTTGTGGTCACAAAAGTGATGACTTTTCCAGTAGGCTCAGTGCCAACAACTTCACTATACATGGGCAAATAAAAATATTATTATTCTGTAGATCTACCTGCCTATTTTGCATGAATTATGGAATTATGATATAACTCTAATACAGGACATTATTGAAATGCAGCAGTTTCAATACCTCCACATTATTCAATTATTATTTTGAAATGTTGACAATCTCCAATGTGCTGCTATTATTTCCATTACTATGATATCAACATACTTTCTTGGGCAAACCTGGAGTGTGTTATGTAATAATTGTGTAGATAGGCTATAAATAAGCATATACATGTACCTACATATTGTACTATTTTAGTAAGCAAAATACCTACAAATTGTAGATTTGGTTGATCTATACCCATAGTTAGCCTGGATTCCAGCTGCAGAACTTGGGCATGGATATGTGTATGCATGTATGTTCTGTATGTACATGTATATGCATATTACTTGTAGACTGCATATTATTCCCCCAAGTTCTCCAGCTAGCCTCCAGTAATTTCCTCATAGGATTAAACTGGATATTTTTACATGCACTTTATAACAAGAAATTACTATCTGCATATAAATGTACATGTAATATTAAACAAGTAATCTATACAATAATTACATAACATATTCCAGTACCATGGTTTGCCCAAGAAAGTATGAATATCACAGTAATGTAAATAATAGCAGCAGTGGAGATTGTCAACATTTCAAAATAATAATTGAACTGTCAGGTTTAAAACCTAAAGAATGCCACAAAATAAACATGTTATCAAATCCCTGAGTCATTGCTCTAACAATTTCTTATATGGTTTGTAATTTACAAAACAACAAGTAGGTGGTTTAGTTTTGTTGTACGGTAGATTTTTCTTCTTCACATATATAATACCATTGGGCAGCTAACTGTGAATTTCATTGCTTTTTAATGTTTGGCAGCCTGAATTTGAGGGGTCGAAATAGTAATCAATTCTGCCCATGGGCAAACCAGGTGCAGTGACGAATGCCTTTAATGCAATGCACAGCTAGAATTTTTTTATTTTTATCCCATGACTTGTAGATAGTTGAGATCGATGAAATTGAACAGGCAGATAATCATCGTTGAGTATTACCAGAGATGCCAGACTCGAGTTAAAGACTCTCACTCGAGTTAATTCAAGCAACATTTTATGGCTTATTATAAAGACTTGTAACTTGAATATACAGCTGTCAAAAACTTGTAACTTGAATTGTAATTCAATTATGGCTAGGATCAAAGACTCTCAACTCACACATCATTATGTTGAAATATTCAATAACTCGAGTTTTTATTGGGCAGCTGTGAATTGTAATGAATAGAAATAACCACAGTTATAACCACCAACCACAACCACAATTATAACACATTTTACACTAAAACTGTGATATTTTGCTTTGAAATTTGAACTTCTAGCATCATTTCCTAACAACATTTCATCATAAGCTAAATAATAACTTAATAACTCTATAAAAAGACTCGAGTTAAACAGGAAAAGAATTGAATTGAAACTTGCTTGCAGTTAACTTGGATAACTTGACAAAAACTTGAGTTTCTGGGGACATGTAGATATTTAACTCGTAACTTGAAAGTTTTGATCTGTCACAGAAAGAATTGACTTGTAACTTGAAGAGTCACAACTAAGAATTGGCCATGGAAACTTGAGTTTCCAAAATAAAACTTGCAAACATCTCTGAGTATTACCTATTGGTGTGTAGTATTATTGACAGTAAGCGATGGCTAAATGATGAAAAAATGTCAGCGGTTGGTAAAACCTCTCTATCCAACTGGTGTTGGGGTCAAATAGGACTTCTATTGCTCACTCTAACCATTAGATCATTGGGCTCCACAATACCACTGATGGCAACACACTGTATTTAAGTGAAATTTGCTGGTATCCAATAATAATTTGACCAGATGGGATTTTCCATACAATAAGATGACATTACGCTTCATTTACACTTATTACATGCTATCACCCAGTATCTAGGTTCGATCATTATATCAATCACCGTCTTGGGGAATTCCAAATCATGCACATGGCTATGCACTGTGTATAAGTTCAATATAATTATTATGTATAGCAATCCACAGTTATGGGGCTTTCCATACCAAGCACATGGCTATGCATTGTATATAAGTTTAATATAATAATTATGTATAACAATTCACAATTATGGGGCTTTCCATATCATGCACATGGCTATGCATTGTATATAAGTTCAATTTAATAATTATCTATAACAATGCACAATTATGGGGCTTTCCTTATCATGTACATGGCTATGCACTGTATATAAATTAAATATATTTATTATGTATAACAATTCACAATTATGGGGCTTTCCATATCATGTACATGGCTATGCACTGTATATAAGTTAAATATAATTATTATGTATAACAATTCACAATATTATGGGGCTTTCCATATCATGTGCATGGGTATGCACTGTGTATAAGTTAAATATAATTATTATGTATAAAAATTCACAATTATGGGGCTTTCCACATCATGCACATGGCTATGCATTGTATATAAGTTCAATATAATAATTATCTATAACAATTCACAATTATGGGGCTTTCCATATCATGCAGATGGCTATGCACTGTATATAAGTTTAATATAATAATTATGTATAACAATCCACATTTGTGGGGCTTTCCACATCAAGCACATGGCTATGCACTGTATATAAGTTTTATATAATAATTATGTATAACAATCCACAATTATGGGGCTTTCCATATCAAACACATGGCTATGCACTGTATACAAGTTTTATATAATAATTATGTATAACAATCCACAGTTATGGGGCTCTCCATATCATGCGCATGGCTATGCACTGTATATAAGTTTCATATAATAATTATGTATAACAATCCACAGTTATGGGGCTTTCCATATGATGCACATGGCTATGCACTGTATATAAGTTAAATACAATTATTATGTATAACAATCCACAGTTATGGGGCTTTCCATATCAAGCATATGGCTATGCACTGTATATAAGTTTTATATAATAATTATGTATAACAATCCACAGCTATGGGGCTCTCCATATCATGCGCATGGCTATGCACTGTATATAAGTTTAATATAATAATTATGTATAACAATCCACAATTATGGGGCTTTCCATATCAAGCACATGGCTATGCACTGTATATAAGTTAAATACAATTATTATGTATAACAATCCACAGTTATGGGGCTTTCCATATCAAGCATATGGCTATGCACTGTATATAAATTTTATGTAATAATTATGTATAACAATCCACAGTTGTGGGGCTTTCCACATCAAGCATATGGCTATGCACTGTATATAAGTTTTATATAATAATTATCTATAACAACCCACAATTATGGGGCTTTCCATATCATGTGCATGGCTATGCACTGTATATATGTTAAATATAATAATTATGTATAACAATCCACAGTTATGGGGCTTTCCATATCATGCACATGGCTATGCATTGTATATAAGCTCAATATAATAATTATCTACAACAATGCACAATTATGGGGCTTTCCTTATCATGTACATGGCTATGCACTGTATATAAATTAAATATATTTATTATGTATAACAATTCACAATTATGGGGCTTTCCATATCATGTAGATGGCTATGCACTGTATATAAGTTAAATATAATTATTATCTACAACAATGCACAATTATGGGGCTTTCCTTATCATGCACATGGCTATGCACTGTATATAAATTAAATATATTTATTATGTATAACAATTCACAATTATGGGGCTTTCCATATCATGTACATGGCTATGCACTGTATATAAGTTAAATATAATTATTATGTATAACAATTCACAATATTATGGGGCTTTCCATATCATGTGCATGGCTATGCACTGTGTATAAGTTAAATATAATTATTATGTATAAAAATTCACAATTATGGGGCTTTCCACATCATGCACATGGCTATGCATTGTATATAAGTTCAATATAATAATTATCTATAACAATTCACAATTATGGGGCTTTCCATATCATGCAGATGGCTATGCACTGTATATAAGTTTAATATAATAATTATGTATAACAATCCACATTTGTGGGGCTTTCCACATCAAGCACATGGTTATGCACTGTATATAAGTTTTATATAATAATTATGTATAACAATCCACAATTATGGGGCTTTCCATATCAAACACATGGCTATGCACTGTATACAAGTTTTATATAATAATTATGTATAACAATCCACAGTTATGGGGCTCTCCATATCATGCGCATGGCTATGCACTGTATATAAGTTTCATATAATAATTATGCATAACAATCCACAGTTATGGGGCTTTCCATATGATGCACATGGCTATGCACTGTATATAAGTTAAATACAATTATTATGTATAACAATCCACAGTTATGGGGCTTTCCATATCAAGCATATGGCTATGCACTGTATATAAGTTTTATATAATAATTATGTATAACAATCCACAGTTATGGGGCTCTCCATATCATGCGCATGGCTATGCACTGTATATAAGTTTCATATAATAATTATGTATAACAATCCACAGTTATGGGGCTTTCCATATGATGCACATGGCTATGCACTGTATATAAGTTAAATACAATTATTATGTATAACAATCCACAGTTATGGGGCTTTCCATATCAAGCATATGGCTATGCACTGTATATAAGTTTTATATAATAATTATGTATAACAATCCACAGCTATGGGGCTCTCCATATCATGCGCATGGCTATGCACTGTATATAAGTTTAATATAATAATTATGTATAACAATCCACAATTATGGGGCTTTCCATATCAAGCACATGGCTATGCACTGTATATAAGTTAAATACAATTATTATGTATAACAATCCACAGTTATGGGGCTTTCCATATCAAGCATATGGCTATGCACTGTATATAAATTTTATGTAATAATTATGTATAACAATCCACAGTTGTGGGGCTTTCCACATCATGCGCATGGCTATGCACTGTATATAAATTTTATATAATAATTATGTATAACAATCCACATTTGTGGGGCTTTCCACATCAAGCACATGGCTATGCACTGTATATAAGTTTTATATAATAATTATGTATAACAATCCACAATTATGGGGCTTTCCATATCAAACACATGGCTATGCACTGTATACAAGTTTTATATAATAATTATGTATAACAATCCACAGTTATGGGGCTCTCCATATCATGCGCATGGCTATGCACTGTATATAAGTTTCATATAATAATTATGTATAACAATCCACAGTTATAGGGCTTTCCATATGATGCACATAGCTGTGCACTGTATATAAATTTTATATATTGATTATGCGTAATACTCACGGTTATGGGGCTTTTCATATTATATAATGGTATCACCTATTAAAATCAAGTCAGACGCAATGCTTAGCACAACGTAGCAAGCACTCACCAAATAATTTTGTCATGTTACTCTAGGAGACTAGTAATTATAAGTAGAAGTTAGTAGGTCTTGTGGAGCCCACTGCTACACTGAATGTGAGTATAAATATTTAATTGCATGTAGATATTATATGTATATATTACTGAGATCAACTTCTCCTATAGCAGCATACAGCCTTTAAACGTGTACTCATGTTTAAAGGCTGTATACTGCTGTAGGAGAAGAACAATAATGACGATGTTATTTGTTGCAACACTTGAAGTCTTATTATACCTAACTGTCCACAACTTAGTATATTATGCGATATATAAACGTGCTAAAGGAAAATCAGATGTTAAGGAAAGTAATAGTCTACTGTAGCAAACAATATCTGCTTTAGAATTCCAGACCAACCTGAATGAAGCTGAAATAAGATGATTGAGCCTGCCTGGATCCGTTAACATGCCGCATGCTCTACGCAGATAGATGTGAGTTGCCAATACCGCATAAATTTACAAGTGTATATTGATGTTTTGCTTATGCATATTCTGTGTGTTGGGAAATTTAAGATAAAACTATGATACAAATAATACATCCAGATGCTTTGTGCATGTAAATTATACAAATATATTACTGATCAGAGAGTGGTTTGATTAATCTAGTAGATAAATGTATAAACTTGATTAATAGTTATTATGTTCAAACACACCGTTCAATTATCTATTAACTTCAAAATGCGGTAAAACAGACCAAAGGCAAATCAAATTCCAAACACTGTTTTATAAAAAGTGACTGCCCTGCTATCCATTGGATTGTTTAGTTTACATTCCGTTTTACACCTTATACCTTATATATGTATTTACTGTTGATTTTTGTGGTAAGTTTTCTTCATAAACACAGTTGTTTTCATTACGTTTTCAATTAGAACTGATGGTCGTTGCAGCTTGTATTGTTGGAGGGAGGAATTGGATCATTCTGTTTGGCTAAATATTATGAACAAGGCTACAGAGCTGAAGTGGTAAATTTTCCTGGCAATCATGGTAAGATATGATCCATCATGAATTTGTTGTGTATATTGGTCATGATTGAAAAAAATCAAACACTGCTGTCATGAGCCAACCAATAAGAATTTATTTTGTTAGAATTTTGTTGAAATTTTGAATGGTTAAATGCTGATTCCAGGGAAAATGGTTTCCATTTTGGTTTCCATCTGAATGCTACATGTATTAGGAAATTTTGGTACCTTGACAAAAGTTATATTTAACATAGCTTGTGTCAAAGTAGCTTGCAAGTACCTTATTGGTGTTTAGATATCCAGATTTACTGTTATATTTTCAGAGATGGTCAAGTTGGGCTTTTAAAGGAACAGCGGTCTTGTACTTGGAGGTTGAGTCAAAGAACTACACGAGAAGTACTGGATAAGTAAAATATTACAATGCTACATGAGAGTGTGAGGGACAACTGGCAAGCAGACAAGGTGCAATGACCCTATTGAAAAGTTAATTACTGTCTACTTTTGACAGCCAGTCGATTTAGATAATTAGTTCTACATGTAGTACTCAATAACCAAACCACCGATGCCAATTAGTGACTTTGCTTCAAATCCCGATTTAACTAATTTGAATCTACTAAATAATGTTGTTGTAGTAAGGCTCAATTCTGAGCTTGATCTGTTCTGCATGACTGAAAAACATCAAAAGACGAAATTTTATATAGTTTGAGCCAGTGCAACTTTCAAGTAAAATAATCTTTATTGGCAACTATTCTAATTTTTGCCCTTCAATTTTACGAACCGTCTGCAATAGGATTACTATCATTTGTTTGTCTCTCTAAGCATTGTTTGAGCTTTTCCAGAACCCGGCACAATAAAACAGAATTCCAAGGGCAAATACCTGATGCATGTATGTTATTATACAATAGAGATAAGATATTTGTATTTGCATTAGTTTTCTCTATAGTCTTAAGTGTAGTTTGTGAGATGCCACGCATTTACGCTGTATATTATTACTTTCATAAACTTGTATTTTAAAGAGTTTATAACTTCTTTTTTATTTTGGTATAAACTTGCTCTAAGTGCATTGAACTACTACATGTATATTTTCCCACTGCTTACAAAAGTTTTATTATTTTAAAATAGCATGAAGATCAGACGAATAGAGTTCCATTCCTGAAGGCTGATGATGATGAAGTTGCCCATATTCGGAAATATTCTTGGAAGCAGATTTTTTACCAAGTAAGTGAAAGGTGATGTTTATAATAGGTGCATAGGTGTATAATATATACCGATATTATTATGATTAACTAGTTATAATCTAGATATACATTGTATCTAGTTAATCATAATAATATTGGTGTAACTATATTATGCACCTATTATTTGATGGAAATCTGTTCTCCGTTTCTTAAATTTTATAAAACTTTTCCTATTTCTTATAAAAATAACTACTGCTTCATCCATTTCTGTCTTCAGCCATTCTATGGCCTCTCCTTCTGCCTCTGTGCCTTCTTTTATTATATTAAAATGCTTTTTCCCAGTCTACTCCTGTTTGTTCTTCCTGGCTTTGCCAATTCAAGCATATTCTCTCATAAATAGTGCTTCTCTTTCCTCACACATGATCCGACCTAGTATCGCCTCTCATATTCACTTTTCATGACATATTTTAAATGTGAGCCAGTCCTCTTATTCTTTCATTTCAGATTTTTTCTAATCGTGTTACTTTCAGTGCGTCCTCATTTCTGTTGTTTCCAACTCCTCTACTTGCCTCATGGTGGTTGCTAGTGTTCTAGCCCATACATCATAGATGGTCTCACAGCAACTTGGTAAATCTTTCCCTTGAGTTTCGATGCTATTCTTCTTTCTCACAATACTCCTGAAACTTTCTTCCATGATTTCCACTAGGCTAACTCTTTGTTTTTATTCTTCTATTAAAGTTTTCATCACTTTGTTGTAGACAACCCAGGTATTTGACATTTTCTACTTTAGGCAACTCCACTCCTTCCAGCAACATTTTTTCTGGGTCTCTTTTGTCTTTGAAGCACATACTGGCCTGATTCTGCATATATACTCATACCTTTCTTTAGTTATCCTCTTCAATTCTCAGTGTCATTAAGTACATCTTCTCTGGTTTTCTCACACAGCCCTACTTCATAAGCGAACAACATTGTTCACAGTGCTTCTTTGATCGGTTGTTCAGTAAGGGTACTCATGCGAATGAAAAGAGAATCAATGCTGATCCATGATGTACATTACATTGTAAACCTACTCCCAAAAAGAAAGAAACCATTTTTCCTATAACTTTTCTAATTGCTGTAACACTGTTCTTACACATATACTGCTCTTCTCTCACATGAGGCTGCTGCATCTTAGTCGATCTTGTGCAATGACGTAATCTACATTACATTTGTATTTCTTGCAAACCAAGGTTCCGCCGACCATTCCCTGGCATGAAGCCAAGCTACTGGTCGTTGACAATAACACTTTGCACCATCCTTTCATCAAGCACCCTTTCTCGTACTCTTCTTGTGTGACTAGATAGCTTGATACCCAGATAATTTTCACACTCTGGTTTCCCTCTTCGCTCTTATTAATTAAGACCAACACACTTTGTTGCCACTTTTCTGGCATGGTCTCACTTCTTAAGATTTTATTAGAAAGCTCCGTCAAAAGCTGCTCTCCTTCCAGGACCAACCAGGCCCGGTAGGATATGTTCAGGTCCTACCTTTTTTCAAGATTGCAGTTTACTCAGTAAAGAATTCTCTTGCTCATATTCTTCTTTCTTTTGGCTTTTCCTATTCAGGGTCGCCACAACAGATGATTCCCCCCATTTGATTCTGTTATTAGCCTCGTTTTCCGTAACACCTGTTGTTTCCAAATCTTCCATGTCGAGCAATCTTCTCTTATGTCTTTTCTTCTCTTTCTTCTTACTCCTGGTAGTTCCATGTCTAATACTCTCCCCTCCACAGATAATTTCCATCTCTCCGTAGCAAATCTTCATATTATAATCTCAATTTCCTCTCTCTGGCTTTGCTTCCCAGTCGTACTACATTCTGTACCTTTGTTATACCCCGAATGTACTCATTCCTAATCCTATCAAGTTCTGTCACCCCAATACAAACCTAAGCATGCGTAATCCCGACGTCTAGATCTCAGCCTCCTGCCTCTTGGTCAGAGTCGCAGTCTCCATATCAAATATGATTGTTAGTCAAACTGCTGTGTTATAGGTTCTCTTCGGGTTCCCTTTACCATTGCTGACTGCTTTTTATTGCATAATATGCCTGATACTTTCTTCCATCAACACCAGCCAACTTTTATTCTCTTTTATTACTTCTCCACATCCCTCATTCTCTTGTACTGTTCAAGACTCATGATATCTAAACTCTTTCACTTTTCTCAACTCACCCCCCTGTATTCTTATTGTGCCTCCACCTAAATCTCCATTGAAACACAAATTCTCTGTTTTGGCTCTGCTTACTCATTCCCCTCCTCCCCAGTGTAAAGACCATGTTCCGGGGGCTCCTCTCTTACCTCATTGGCTAGCCTATCCATCAATATTGCAAATAAGAATGGGCTTAGCGTCAAGCCTCGGTCTAGACCCACTTTCATGTTGAAGCATTCCGTCATACCCACTGCACTCCTTACCGATGCCATACCTCCCTTGTATCCCCCGTATCACTATCACTATGCATCTCCAGTACACCAGATGATCGTAAACAGCGCCACATCTATTCACCTGGTACTCTGTCGTATGACTTTTCTAAACCCACAAAACATGGAGTTCACTTTGTCTTTCTCTGTACTTCTCCATTACGATCCTTCAGACAAATATAGCATCTACTGTACTTCTTCCTTGCGTGAAGCCATACTGAGGTTAGGTAATCTCCACTAGTTCTCTCAACCTACTCTCCACAACCTTCTCTCACAATTTCATAGTGTGGCTCAACAAGTTAAATACCTCTGCAATCCCCACAGCTCTGTACACCTCCTTTGTTTTAAAAAAATTGAGACTAGCACTTTTCTCCACTCTTCTCCACTCTACTACTTTTGCTCATATACATCAAGTAGTCATATTAAAGGGATTTCCTGTGATTTGGTAGTTGTGTTGGTGCTTTTAAAAAAATTCGCTCTGTGATCTGTGTGCTTATCATTTATTGCAATAAAACACACATCCTTGCGGCTGCATCTGTGTATTTTGTAACTGAGAGTGTCATTGAACAGCTACAACCATCCGTACACTACTGATACCCGATATACATGTACATGTGTCATGAATTTCAGTTACAGAACGCCTATGGACGCAGGAAAAGCGCAAAGCTCTATTGAAGCTATGGACACCATGTCGGAAAATAAGGGAAAGAAGAAATTAGATAAATTAAACAAACGTGATTAGAAGAAGCGAAAGACGTAACATAATGGCCTGTCGGACAATTCTTTCCGAAGAAGCACATGTAAGTTTATCAATGTGTTGTGTGAAAAGGGTCAATTTTATGCTTGCAAAAAACTAAAATCTGTTGATTGTGGTGACTAGTACTGTGAAGAGTATAGATTAAGAACCTATAAAGTATGGGGGAATAACAATTTTTCATCTATTCTTCTGTTGAAACTAAGCTTGTCGTAGAATCTACAGTGCACCTTATAATTTTCCGTTACATTGAGATGTGCTGTTGCTGGCTCAAGCAATTTAATCATCATAGTTTGATTGTATTGCACCTAAATGTACATGTGGATCAGTAATATCTATCTAGCTACAATGTACCTATGCATCTAGACAATTTACATGTATTTGTGTACATGTATGTGTACATGTACATGTACAGTGTGGTTCCTCATAACTTTTGATTATTTTAGGCTGAATGGAAACTGGTGGATGCTGTAACTGACCTCATGACTGGATTATATTGTTAAGTGAATTATTTTTTATTCTATTTGTGAATGCAGTTATATGGTTCAAGTAATACTGTAATAGTGTAATTCATTTCTAATTAATTTTGCTGTCTCTATAACTTCTTTTTTATTTTTTGCACATAGATTGTGTGGTCCTTCAAAACAAAGTAGTTCAAACAATAGTTTTGTGCTAGATATTACAATTGTTTAAACGTGTTTGACTCAAAATATAACAGGTTATAATAAAATGAATTTGTGGTGTTTTATTACAATGATGGGGAATACATGTACGTAAAAAAATACAGTTTATCTAGCAAATTACAACAAAGAAATTGTATAACAAAGTATCACTAAACTAGGCACACCCTATTCAAAATAAAATATCTTGGAAGATAAATTTAAGGATCATGTTGTAAAGTAGCTTTCTTTGACATGCTCATATCACACTCATAAAAAACACAATACTTTGGTTATAAGGAGAATAAAAACAAATATAGCTATTACACAATTCTCTGCTATAGTAGCTAGGTTGTGCACATCAAAAAGGATACTGGAAAAAAATGTTTATCCATTGTACCTGTACATGTGTTAAACTAATTGGGAAGAGTATCCAACCAAATTTCCACTACCAAGTAAGGGCATCTTAATTTGGCCTTGGTTGATTCTTTCTTGCGTTTCTAAGCGAGATAATTATAATTGATAATCTGAGGCCATAATATGGCAAGCCAATCTGAATGAAAGTGAAATAATTTACATTGTCACAGAATTGTAAAAGCAAGGAGATGAGCCATGATTGTCAATTTAACTCATTCCACCTAATCCTTGAAAATTGAGCGTTTCAATGAAAAACATAAATTACTTTATAAGGAACCCAATTATTGCATGATGTAATTGGTGGCAAAAGTATATTAACATTTCAAGTTGTCTGCTCTTTGAAGTTTCTTTTTGTGTAAAGATTTCACAAGTAATGGGGCTTATTATATATAATATATATAATATATAATGAACCCACAGGTTAGGAATATACGATACCACTTAACTCAGGAATTTATAAAAGCCCCATAATCAAGTAGTTGTATGTATATATATATACATACAATGCTCGAAATTGGTAGCAATACCAATTTCTTGAGCACTTTACCTGGGAGATACACTGAACTGGTGGCATTACGCAATTCTCGCTGTCTCTGGCAGCTTGAGAACTTTGGTTCAGTGGATTTCACACCTTTTAAATACGCTTTGCTGTAAATATACAGTATTGCTAAGGTGTTCTCCCAGGCATATCTCTGAGCTGCACTGATGAGGTGTTAAACACCGAAACAGTACACTGTATGCAGATTGAGTATAATGCTCGAAATTGGTAGCAATACCAATTTCTTGAGCACTTTACCTGGGAGATACACTGAACTGGTGGCATTACGCAATTCTCGCTGTCTCTGGCAGCTTGAGAACTTTGGTTCAGTGGATTTCACACCTTTTAAATACGCTTTGCTGTAAATATACAGTATTGCTAAGGTGTTCTCCCAGGCATATCTCTGAGCTGCACTGATGAGGTGTTAAACACCGAAACAGTACACTGTATGCAGATTGAGTATATACATATGTATATACATGGCTACATATGTATATACATGTATTAATAGACAGCCATTGTATGTTATAACCAGCTACTGTTATCCTTATGTAGGCATAGACATAGTCTACATGCAACTGCATGTAAGTACATGTAAGTAAGTACATGTAAGTAAGTACATGTAAGTAAGTACATGTAAGTAAGTACGTGTAAGCACATACTTTGTTTAATGGTATGGTTTGTTGCATCTTTGTTCAATCTGGCTAGCTTCACCTCAACCTCTAGAATGTTTATTTTCGACTCTAGTACTTTAGACTTAAGTTCATAGACTGTGTTCTCGTGAGTGTCTAAAAGGTCAAGGGAATTGGCAGCTTTAGCATCGACATTGGCCATCTGCAAGTGTAGAGTATAACACAGTAAATCACACACACAGAGTCATTTACTAGTAAGTGTAGAGTATAACACAGTAAATCACACAGAGTCATTTACTAGCAAGTGTCTACTACAGCACACTGTGTATACTACAGCATACTGTGTATACTACAGCACACTGTGTATACTACAGCACACTGTGTCTACTACAGCACACTGTGTCTACTACAGCACACTGTGTCTACTACAGCATACTGTGTCTAGCGATCAGACAATACGATACAAGAATATAGACAAACGCAAAATTCATGCAATATCATTAGATAGCTTCTTTGAGTTGCATCTGCTAGCCAACTCTCCTTTCAAGAATACGGTAAACTTCACGGAATAGAATTACAAACATAAAGTTGACCCGTCGACTATCTTTACCTTTTTCATGGTACAGGTAATTTCCTGACTGTGCTTTTTAGACTGAGATCTGAGCTGCTGTAGTTTGACTCTCAGTCTATCTCCTTCCAACCTTTCAATACACGATACACATACAGTTTACACACATTGCAGATACATACAGTTTACACACAGTACACATACGTACAGTTTACACACAGTACACATACGTACAGTTTACACACAGTACACATACGTACAGTTTACACACAGTACACATACGTACAGTTTACACACAGTACACATACGTACAGTTTACACACAGTGCGCATAGTTTATGGAACAGCAACTAGTGTAAATGACTGTAAGAATGGACAATTCTACTCTGAAAGTGAGGGAACAGTACAAGATGAGAGAAAACCATACAGCTGTCTTCAGCTCATGATAAATAAGTTTGTATGGAATACTCTATGGAATACAAGTAGTCTACCTGAACATCCTGCTACTGGCTAGTCGAACGAAGGAAGCTTTCCCATACTTTGTCTGGTCTCTCTTCATTCTACTCACCATATCTATAAACATTATATACCCACATATAGTACTGTCTACACCTGCTATCATATAGGTCTATAAACATTATATACCCACACATAGCAGTGTCTAACTAACAGCATATATAGTAGAAGGGGAGATAACTGATCTACACATTAGTAGACCAGCATACTGCTGCTGTATATCATCTAAGCACATGGTATACTATCAGTGGGTAGTTATACTCACCACTGAGGAATGAGTATATAGTAGAGTAGAAGTTACTATAGTAGTCCAGGATAACAGTCTGCATATGTGAATACTCATCTTCCCAGTGTAGGAGTTTAGTTGTGTGCTCAGCCTTGGGTCGGGGCCCTAGCTTAGGGTCAGCCAAGCAGCCCTACAATATGAACATACACTACATTACATACACTGTATAGTTACTAGTTACAGAGTCACATGTAGGGACTTGGTTCCATACCAAAGGTGAAGTAGGAGGCGCTGTATTCCCAATTTATAGCCACGATCACATACATACAACAACTACGCCACTACGCCTAGTATTACAAAAAGGATAAATATATAGTAGGTAATAGCACTGCATAGTAGGTATACTATTATATAGTAGGTAGAGTAACTATAACTTGGCAGTGAGCCAGTGCAGTATTAGTACCACAAACATAATTATAGAGAAGTGCAATGAGTAGTTTACAGCTAGTATGATATGGGAATAGACAAATATAGTGAGATGCATCACTCGGTCTTAAAAGCAGCCTAGCTCGCCTTCATAGGAGGTCACCTATAAAACCAGTGGTTTTCCATGAACCATGTGGTCATTGGTCAAAAGCCGGTCAACTGAAGGCTATGACACTAATGTAGGTGTTGGTGGCCGAGTGGTCTAGTGCTAGTCACTCTGGTCTTGCAGCAATGACGCAAGTTATCTGCAAGGACGTGGGTTTTCGTCCCACCAATGACCTGGAGGTTTTCGTCCCGAAGAAGGTTTTCCTTCTGTGCCATATCGAACTATAATAATATCCAGCTCTAGAAGCCGTGGTGGCCCCTCGACTAGCTCTGCTATTGGGCAGCCACGTTAAAGAATTGTGTTTGGCGCCACGGATATTATTATTATTATATGACCTTGATCAGGCACCGATTAGACTTTCTCTAGTAACAGTACTACCCTATGTCATGTGATGGTCGATCGAGTTTATCCACAGTTCATTGGCCAATCTCATAACACATCAGGAGCCTGTGACTGGGAGTGGTCGGAAGGACACATTATAATCTTTGAGTGATGCATCCTTCCCTACCCAATCTCCCCAATCAGACAGACAGACAGACAGACAGACAGACAGACAGACAGACAGACAGACAGACAGACAGACAGACAGACAGACAGACAGACAGACAGACAGACAGACAGACAGACAGACATAGAGTAGAGACAGGCAGATGGCCGCTCAGGCAGAGTAAAGAGAGAGCAGTAAATAACCAGAGTACAACTTAATACATACCTTGGCCACTCTCATCCCCTCATTGGCTATCTCTCTAAGGTCTATAAAAGGCTGTAGTTTAGCATTGTAGAGAGAGGTCAAAGCTTGACACCACTCATTGTACGCAGCGTCCTCTAACTCGTACCCTTCACACAGTTCCTATACACATGTAGTAGGACAGCAGTGAATATTACACCAAAACTGTAATATTTTGAAATTACCCAGTCATGGGACTTATGTAATGTGAATACAACAGTATGATGTACATGTACATAGAAATAATAATAATAATGCTTCTATATGATTGTGACTCTCATAAATCACCCTATTCACATTTTTTTGAACTCTTCATGCCATGAATACAGGCTAAATACAATTTATAAGGTAATTTTATATGAACATTTCAAATTTGTCACTAAAAATAAAAAATACAACATGCAAACACGTTTTTAGAGCAGTTTTTAAAAACATCCACTGTCCAATCAGAAGGGGATTATTCTGCAGGAGATGGCAATTAGAAACCTCCTCTCACATTTCCAATAATTAGTGTAAACCTGTGCATAAATAGAATATAAAAATTAATAATTACTGTTTTACGATAAGATAAACAATAGGTTTTATTATCCAATCACTTGAAGAAAAGGCTAATAAAGTGTTTTGTATGGAGTGTGTTCATGTATGGCTCAGAGACATGGACTAGCGTAAAGGCAGAGCTGAGAAGGATTGAGGCGTTTGAGATGTGGAGATGGAGGAGGATGGAAAAGATAAACTGGATAGAAAAGTTCAGTAATGAGAATTTCCTAGAGAGAGAGTGGGAGAACCTCAGAAATTAGTGGAAACTATCAGGTCAAGGAAGAAGCGATGGGTGGGACATGTATTGAGACATGAGGGCTTAGTGAAGGATGTAATTGAAGGAAGGATGGAAGGGAAACGACCCAGAGGGAGAAAGAGAATGATGAAAAAATGGAAAGAAATATCTTGTTTTGAAGAGGAAGGCAGAAAATAGAGAATTGTGAAGAAGAGCAGAATGAGGGACCTGCCAGAGAATAGAATACGCACAGAGACATCATGGGTACTGAGGCTAGGTGATATCCATGTCTGTACCATCATAGGTACTGAGGCTAGGTGATATTCATGACTGTACCATCATGGGTACTGAGGCTAGGTGATATTCATGTCTGTACCATCATGGGTAGTGAGGCTAGGTGATATCCATGTCTGTACCATCATAGGTACTGAGGCTAGGTGATATCCATGACTGTACCATCATGGGTACTGAGGCTAGGTGATATCCATGACTGTACCAACATGGGTACTGAGGCTAGGTGATATCCATGTCTGTACTATCATAGGTACTGAGGCTAGGTGATATCCATGACTGTACCATCATGGGTACTGAGGCTAGGTGATATCGATGACTGTACCAACATGGGTACTGAGGCTAGGTGATATCCATGACTGTACCATCATGGGTACTGAGGCTAGGTGATATCCATGACTGTACCAACATGGGTACTGAGGCTAGGTGATATCCATGACTGTACCAACATGGGTACTGAGGCTAGGTGATATTCATGACTGTACCATCATGGGTACTGAGGCTAGGTGGCACAGTTCTGTGAACTAGTTGAACCCTGTGAACAAGACATTAAACTGTAAACTATACATTGTACACCAACCTTGAGGTTGACAGCATTCTCGGTGCCGAGCTGAGCCAGATCTGTAACCTTGGCTGCTAATATCTTCACCTTCTCTTCATACTCCTTGATCTTCCAGTCGTTCATCTGGTCGTAATACTCCGAGTCGTTCATCTCCTCAAACCAGACAGCGAGGAAAAGCTTCTGTCCACAAACATCCACCGCACACTGTAGATACAGAACATAGTAGAGTATACAGTATACAGTAGAGTATACAGTATACTGTAGAGTATACAGTACACAGTAGAGCATACAGTATACGGTAGAGTATACAGTATAGGGTAGAGCATACAGTATACGGTAGAGCATACAGTATACGGTAGAGTATACAGTATACGGTAGAGTATACAGTATACGGTAGAGCATACAGTATACGGTAGAGTATACAGTATAGGGTAGAGCATACAGTATACGGTAGAGCATACAGTATACGGTAGAGTATACAGTATACGGTAGAGCATACAGTATACGGTAGAGCATACAGTATACGGTAGAGTATACAGTACACGGTAGCGTATACAGTATACGGTAGAGCATACAGTATACGGTAGAGCATACAGTATACGGTAGAGTATACAGTACACGGTAGCGTATACAGTATACGGTAGAGTATACAGTATACGGTAGAGTATACAGTATACGGTAGAGTTATACAGTATACAGTACATGTAGAGTGATGGTTTTATATTGTGCTTTTTTTGAACACAATTTTGAATCTATTGTTTTATGCTACTTCAATAATGTAATATTTACAAAATCTATTGAATTCTCTGAGGGAGCAGCCGTGGCTGAGTGGCTAGAATGCTGAACCTTCAAGCTGAAGGTTCCAGGTTCAAATCCCCGTCACGGTGGTGTTAGGAAGAGCATCCAGCCACAATTGCTCCTGTGCCTCATATAAGTCTTTGGGGTCATGCAAAGCAAGACTTCAAGGTAACTCCTCTACCCCTGCCAAAAAAGGCCATGTCATCTGGGCCTTTTCTCACAGGAACTTGGCCAGCACTGGCACCTGGCAGTGCAAGCTGCAAGGGGCTGGTCACGTGGAGGAGTATAAGCCTGGTGAGTTATTGAATTCTCTTTCACTTTCCTTCAAGATTTACCCAATAATATCATAATAATTCTTAAATAGCATTGGATAATTTGTTTTCCATGCATAATTTAGTTGCTTTTTCTATATATTCATCCTGCATCAGCTTCAGCAACAGCATTCTAATTTGATTGGTATAGCAGCTGTTAAAGTACAATGTACTGGCATATGTATTCAATAGGAGATACAAAGCTGTTCCCTCTTGTTCTATTTCTCTCTGAAGAGGGGACAACTCTATTGTGTGTAAACTGTCATAGGACTGGTTGAGCTACATGTCCATTAGGCTAGGGGTTTGTTTTCTGATGAATATAGAACTACATGTAGTCTCTATTTTCAGAACTAGCAAGTGCCAACTGTGGTAGGAGTATTATACAGTATAGCACACAATAAGTAGGCTATACAGTTGAGTGTAAGGTATAATATAGAATAGAGTATACAGCATAGTATCAATATAAAGGTGCATCATTACTCTCCGCACTACACCGTCTCACCTGAAACCATTTCTCCAGTTCTGTACAGACACCACGCTCTGGTTCCTCTTGATCGTATATGAAGCACCAAATACCTTCAAACAGTGATGAACACTATACTACACAGGCAACTATATGGGGCATGATACATGCTTACAACACCAGTGTTTCGACTCCATACCCAGGACAGATATTAAATTACTACACAACTCACAAGGAAGGTGTACCTAGGATAGATATTAACTTACCACGTGGCTCGTAAGGAAGACGAGGGAAGTGATGTAAGGTTAGTTGAGGAACCACACCGCATAGCTGGGAGTGTAGACAGGTCAGCTGATAAGTACCTAATAAGTTAGTCCATGCCTCGTCTTCCTCCGTCAGATGAGAGCGCGACTCCCGACGGCATGTCACAGCAAACTAAACAGCAGACAGGCAGTAGTCTATATACGGTATTCTATATACGTGACTTTGTTATACATTTGCATTGTAGCTTGCCTATATGATTGTAAATTAAAGTGGGACATGATGGGCTTATAAAGATGATGACATAGTGGCAATCATATTGATACTATTTTAAATATAACCATATTATTGTCATTCATATGGTCATTCACATGGTCATTCATATGGTCATTCATATGGTCATTCATATGGTCATTCATGCCATGTATAGCCTAATTAACTTCCGAGAAAAACAGCATGGCTACTGGAAACATTGTCACAAATAATACACATGCCTGTAACAAATAATACACATGCCTGTAACAAATAATACACATGCCTTTAACAAATAATACACATGCCTGTAACAAATAAACACATGCCTTTAACATATAATACACATGCCTGTAACAAATAATACACATGCCTTTAACATATAATACACATGCCTGTAACAAATAATACACATGCCTGTAACAAATAATACACATGCCTGTAACATTTAGAATAGAAACAGAGCTTAAAACTATTTGACAAAATTGGAATTAAACGGGAACTTGCATAGTTTGTTTGTTTGTTGTTTATGTTTCTGGATGGGTTGCTCCCCGATCAGACGCAAAATCGGTTTGTAAAGTGGGAGGCAACTGCTCACAACTACAGGCTAACGATCCTCATGCAGTTCCTCTACCCAACATGAAATCGTTAGATTTCCCTCAGACCATAAATTATCTAATCTATTTAAATTACAAAATTTTAAACAGTATAAGACTCGATAATTCTACGATAAACTGACTGGAATATCTAACCAACCTTATAATGTTCAAGGTTCCAGGCGACAGAGAATATTAACTTTGTAGTTATTTTATCTTCTTTGAATATTTCATCTTTAACTGGTATCCAGTCATTGCTGATGTCATCCTCCATGGCAGCACCAACAGCCTATCACAACAAAGATTAAATGTTTACACTGCATCAATATTAAATTGATTAATGAAAACAGAATGTATAGCCCCGACAGTTGCCCGGCTGACTGTTAGCAGTAGATACAATACATAGACCTAGATGTTAAATATGATTGGTTGAGAGGTTGAAGTAGCACCATTCAGTAGAACAAGGAGACAGTTCCAGTGGAATAATACTAGCCGTAAAACAGTACAACATTGCCATAGCAAATTATACATGTGAAATATAAGTAGGGCAGCAATAGAGATAGCAACTATGGCCTCTCTTATAACGATACACTATGGACACAGCAGCTGAGTCTAGTGAGTATTGTAATATGATGAATATAATGTGATGATGTAGTCAGGTATGGATTAACGAACGAATGTATAGACTACCAGAAAATGCCCTTTTCACATTGTCCAGCATGAGATTACCTCAACAGTCCAGCAGGATGGATAATAAACGCATATCACTGAACTATGATTGGTTGAATAGATTCAGGATGCAAACGCCGTCAACTGTGGATGATTTGTCAAAGCATTCACAAATGATTTACAGTCATGCATACAGTCAGCAAAGTGTTATTTCTGTGATAACGGGCAAAAAAAGACAACTTCGAAACCACAGCAACCACTAGAGCTTAGGCCACCCTGCAGCAAATGTTTTGCGAATAGCGATGTTTTTCCAATGGCAAATTCGAAAATCCAAATTGACCATGCCACACTGCAAAAGCTGTAAGCGAATTTGCATTGCGGACGGTTTGATTTCACTCAATGAGAGATGGAAAAATATTATTGTCGGTCACGTTCCTCATTCACTGCAGAACTACATGTAGAACTCTGAAAAATACAAAATAAAATAATAATTAAAATAGAATATAAAATATTATAATAATTATTTTATTTTTTATTCGTTTGACACAATTCTTGCAAACGGAAGTATTTATTTATTTCATCAGTTAAAATAAATATTTTAATATAATAATTTAAACTCATGATTGATTGAAAATCTGGGGCTCTGAACACGTGACAGTAACGTGACAAGTAAAATTTTCCAATCACAAATTAGCGAGTTGCGAATTAGCTGATTCAGTCCGGCTAATGCGATTTTGTAGATTTTCCGCGAATTAGCACTAACTTTGTGAAGCTGCGAATTCGCCACTGGGCAAAATTCGCTATTCGCAAAAGAATTCGCTGCAGTGTGGCCTATGCTTAAGCCTATAGAAAATGACTGAAATTCTGATGATAAGAAGACGTGCCACACAACAGTTTTACCAATGCTATTTCTGTAACTAAAAGTGTGAGAGCTGCCAACAGTTCTCTGGTGGTCAAAGCTATTAGTTAAATGTAATCTTATTTTATACACCGTCTATTCTATTAATCGTGAACAGCATACTCATACTGAGGGCTGATTCACTTTTTACTCATAGCCACAAGATCGAAGATGTAAACAATGTCAATGTCAATAGCATAAATGCACTTCAGTAAGTGATGCGCCCGCGTTATGGCAAAGGAAAATTAGATATCTAAAATTTCTCCACATCTGCATCCAGCTCATGGCTATGGAATTTGTAGGCTATAATTAATAAAATGAAGCATAATAATCTAAACAAGTCGCGATAGTGGCATTAGCCATTAGTAGGCTATAAGAATTAGACAAGACTAGTAGTAGTTTAGTTACTTCTCACTAGTGAGTGGTTACAATAAAATATAAATAAATGCTAAAATATAAATATAATTATTAAATTATTATAATAATACAAAATTAAAATAATTATAACAATATTAATCAGGCTTACCAAGTCTCCCTGATTCCACAAGAAACTCCCTGATTTTCAACTCAAATTTTTGTACCCCACCTCACCCAAAATCAAATGGACACCCCACCCAAATGCTAAATCTCCCTGATTTTCATCAGTCGAACTTGGCAAGCCTGATATTAATATAAATAAAATATAATGTAAATGCTATTTTTATTTTGTGTTAAGGGGTTTGGCCATTTTTATATACATATACATGATGTATTTTTATAATCTAA
Organism: Bugulina stolonifera; assembly: GCA_935421135.1. Taxonomy (NCBI): domain Eukaryota; kingdom Metazoa; phylum Bryozoa; class Gymnolaemata; order Cheilostomatida; family Bugulidae; genus Bugulina; species Bugulina stolonifera. Next base: position 1,681,087 of record OW285190.1, on the reverse strand, counting down.
TGTATAATGATGTATAAATTCCTTGCTAAATAAATAAAGAATACATCAGATCATTTCATATACTTTTATTTTCATTTACGCCGATGAGATAGAGTACGTGTGTGTGTGTTATTTAATATAGGTTAGAAAAACGGCATGCTTACATCTACATGGTGTGATACATGACCATAGCCATACAGTTTCACCTTAGCATGCGTATGGCAACCAAATTCGCTGCTCCTCACAAGACGATGGGAAAGATGATTAGTAAATTTTTAGCAAATTTACTTATTTATGCCGAGAACAGCCCACAGCACGTCAATAATATTTCCGATCTACTAATTGCTATAGTTATGTGTGCATCAGTCATGCCAGCGCTATAGATTTAAGCAGTGGTAGAAGACAACTCTTATTAAAAGTGAGTTATTTACATGTATATTCGAACGTCATTATTTTTCATCGTCTCTCCGGTCGCACAAAAGAGAAGACAACTTTGAATAAAATTAAATACATCATGGTAATTTAGTCTGTAATATTATGCTATGGCAATGGCATCAGACTTACCAAGTTCGACTGATGAAAATCAGGAAGATTTGGCATTTGGGTGGGGGGGGGGTATCAGAATTTGAGTTGAAAATCAGGGAGTCTCCTGCGGAATCAGGGAGACTTGGTAAGCCTGAATGGCATGTAGATGTTTACATGACTCTCTGACACAAAGAGTCATGTATTGATGTTCCTTCACATGTCATTATACATGTACATGTACATGTATACAACATCATATTATTTATATTATGATTGTTTAAATATAAAATATAATATTGTAATGGTTTCTGTGATTTGGTGCGGTCGTCCTTGGACGACTATCGACCCAGAAATGAAGTGCCTATGAGTAGTAATAGGACTTCGCATTACATGAAAGATCGAGCGGTCTCAGTAGCCCAATAACTACCAAAGACGACCCATCTGGTCCCAAGTCTGACCTTCAGACTATACGTTTTATACCCATGTACAGAGGCCCGACCTCTCAGAATCCATTGATATTCATTTTGTACATGAATTGGACCATTATAAGCAACTTTTGTAGAACCCGACCTATTTTGGGTCGGCCTATGCCTATGTGTGCCTATGAGTGGTAATAGGACTTCGCATTACATGAAAGATCGAGCGGTCTCAGTAGCCCAATAACTACCAAAGACGACCCATCTGGTCCCAAGTCTGACCTTCAGACTATACGTTGAAAGAGAGTGATCCGACCTAGTAGGCGGTTCGCTAAGCGAATGACCTGACAAAAGGAAGTGAAAGTCTCTGTATCAAGTATAGATGTGTCTTTATTGAAAGCCAAGTGAAGACTGAGACAATGAACAGTTATACAATGCCCTTTATATAGTATAAGGACTTCCGGCCGACGTGACGTCGGGAAAAGACGACGTGTGGTCGTTCGGAAGTTGCGCAACAAGATGGCCGCCGGAAGCTCGACGGCCGACCCAAAATAGGCCGGGTTCTACAAAAGTTGCTTATAATGGTCCAATTCATGTACAAAATGAATATCAATGGATTCTGAGAGGTCGGGCCTCTGTACATGGGTATAAAAGGCATTAAAAAGACTTAGTAATAATCATGTAGCTATATACAATTATATAGGAGAACAATACATGAATAAGTAGCGAGTATAAACACATGGAGACACGTATATAGACAGTAATTAATGGTTTAACATGCAATGCAATTGAATATAAGTATACGAACAGCTAATTACAAGAGTGTGAGTGTCAGATGAGTAGTGCTGTGACAACTACAAGGCACTTAGGGTGCGGTGGAGCTTCGTCCGGTAGTTGGAGTCATATACAAATGTCCTGTACCATTACAATATTGTCATGTGCATTGCAATAATAATTATTAAAAACATGATTGTGAGCTTCCAGTCTTTCGATTCAGAAGATTCCCAGAGCAGCTTTCAACTTAAATATACATGTAAATTCTACTCAACCCAAACTAGAAACACTGCCACACTTCTGGATCTTCTCCCTGTTTATAAGAAAAACTTACAAACTACATGAAGTATAATAAGTGTAGCCCCTAATTTTATAGTGCATATGCTGTTGATTGCAGTTGTTACAACATACGAGTAAATTACAGTGTATAATAGCTAGAGTGGCTTGCAACATGTATTATCTGATGTAATACAATAGGTATATAATACATGTATGCCAGGTAAACAAAAACATAATCACAATAACATAATAAAATGTGGTGAAACGCTCCCTCTGCCTGGGACTCCCATTTTATATTATCTTATGGTTCATAGTAATTAGTCCTAGTGTTCACAAATGACTTATGCTTACCTGTGGACCTTATTGTATATTTTCCCATTATGTGGAAGTCGTATTCTACTACTTGCATGTAAATTTTCATGCTATTCTGTAACTTTGTTAAAAGACTAACATTTGGGATCGGCCCTCGCTACCTCCATTGGCATTATATGCTATTTTACAATACTTGTAAGACAGAGTGTCGGTCGTCCTTTACCGGAAGCCACCGGAAACAGATTTTGCATTAAAAGCGAATGTTTTCTATGTTAGTTCAGCTGTCTGTTGGAGCTCAATAAAGTCACATCTACATTGTACAGTGTATATTATACATGAAGAATACTGGAGTTATCCTTTCTAGACTAGCATACTCTCAGCCGAGGTCCCTGAGACTAAAAGCCCGGAGTCCTACATGTAGAATAGCATTGATAAGCACATGTTGGTTCTAAGTACATGCTAGGACAACTTGTACCTATGGGTCAGTACTCACTCACAGTATAGCCAGTCAACTAGGTTATCTCACACTCAGTACATGCAATAAGGAGTAGTTCAATAGAATAGACCACTCTTGATGCTCGTACCTCGTACGGTACGTCAAAAAGATTACAATATTTTTCTCTCAATTAATATTGAACTTTCGATGTAGATTGCATGATGTACATGTCTAACTTACATGTATGTATCATTGTAAATTCAGGCTTTACTGGATAACATACCCTCTTTCCTCAAAGATGTGTGACATTGCTTTTAATGATAACTCATACCGTTCACTTGGTGTGTCTGTTTATACTCTGTGCTTTCACTAATGTCTTGGCAATTACACTTACGAGTATGTAATGTCTTATCTATTCCTGTAACTACTTACTGTACTTTGTAGTGTGCTTATGCTTCTTTACCTTGTTTTGATCAGAATCTTTCGTACCAATTGTGACTCGGACCCCTTTTGGTTTGGGACCAAATTAAATGTGCTGGTTAATCCTTTGACGTCGGGTTGGGATATTTTGTATAATATAAGGATATGCAGTTATGCATTGTAACTTCAGTTGTCTGTAGGCTGTTGTTCAGTAAAATTATCTTACTGAACTGACCTTATACAGTCTCTTATTATTTACTGCTAACAGTAGGTTATCAGGCACTCTCCCCTGGCCTTGGTTTGTCCAAGTACAGCTCCATGACTAGTACTAAGATCCAGCAGTCCTACCCCTCCCTCAGCTGTAGATCTAACTCCTACTAGTTCCACCTAGCTATCAGAGTCGCTCCCACACCTCCAGGTCTTGCGCTGGCTCAGAGGACTTTGACGACACCTTTGGGCCCTATGAGTTCCTCCTAGTCACCCCATTATCTCGCCATGTGTCTACAATGTGTCTGTTGGACCTGCTCACTCTCTCTAGCTCTAGGCCTCTCTTGCTTGGTCAGCCTGTTCTGACTCCCTCTCCCCTGTACTCTGGCCTCAGCTACCCAGCCAGACATGATAATGTAGCTCTTGGTTAAAGAAGGGGCACACAACTAAATATATCTACCTCTTAATTAAAAGAGGAGGGAAGTACATGCATGTTTCTCCCACCTGTTGCTCACTTGCACATGTTGTCCAAGTAGGCAGGAAGAGATCAACCCAGCTGGCTAAGGAAGATGTATATAAGCATCAGGAATATATGTTCTTGTGTTAATAATACCAACACCAGTGACTAGAAATTTATAGGACTTTAGCCCATCATATTACATGTATATAGTAGAACTACAAATATTTTGTTAATACACACGGAGATCAGCCCTCAGTAATATAATCTAGGTTGTCTGACAAAAGAGCGAATACCAACTGAAACTACATTATAGTGGTGTTGGTTGCCGAGTGGTCTAGCGCTAGTCACTTTGGTCTTGCGGCAATGATGCTAGTGTTATCTGGAAGGATGTGGTTCGAGTCTCGCCAATGACCTCAATGTGTTCGTTCCAAAGAAGGTGTTCCCTCCATGCCATATCGGGCAATAATAATAATAATATCCAGCTCTAGCAGCCGTAGTGGCCTTTCTAGCTCTGTTATTGGGCAGCCATGTTAAAGAATTATGTTTGCATCACAGATATTATTATTTTATTATTATTTGAGTAATTCTATTATTATTGTTATTATTTTATTATTATTATTATTATTATTCTAATATGCAGCAAAGTTTTGTTGCAAAACCAAAGAGAGGCAAATAATTCGAATAATTAAATCTAGTCAATGCTTTGTCATTGTTGGTTTGCACAACATAATTTGAGTTGCAGTAGAAAACTTTAACAAGATGCCAACCAATGCCAGCTCTTGCTGTCAAAGCATCGGAAACAAAGATGTTTTCGCTATTTTGGAGCGTAGTGCGCAGATAAGTATACGGGCACTTGGAAAGGACAGCAGAGGTAAATGTGTGTACAATGTGATGGAGTCGGACTGCTGTGTGTTCAGCACATTACATGTAACAGAGTGTGAGGAGACAATGGAACTGAAAGACTTCTGTGGTAAGGTTATACAGACAGCTAAGGGTGGTCTAACAAAGAGCGAAGATATGATGTTGGTAAGTGGATACAATAAGTGCGGTACTCTAGTGAAAATAGCAGAAATTTACCATACCGCTATATCGTTATTCTTCAATGACAAACGGGATGACACGACCAGGCTAACTATTAAGCATCCGCCAGAGCACTTGCACTGCGATGAGGCTAAGATAAGCTTCACTAATATAAATGATAAAGTGGTTGCCGATCTATCCCGCAAGAATTGTTCAGTGACACTTTCGTTTGGATTACCAATCGGTACAGGGATATGCCGCTCACTAATCTTATTGTATGCACTAAAAGCATACTACATCATCTATAAGATGCACCAGTATCCCATGCCCCAGAACATACTGTCTGAGATGGCACCTAGCAGACCTTGCTCAGCAGGGCTAGGCATGCTGAAGGTGATATCCAGGTTCACACTGCGATCTGCCTGCAGAGATGGCAAACAGTGCCGTTATACGGAATTGATGGACAGTTGCTCCGGCATCATCAAGATGGTCATTGAAGAAGATGTAAAAGCAAACTCAGTGGTCTTTAGGAATGAGTTTGGAAACCTTCAGTTCTACTCGAGTTTAGGACAAGATAAGGATACAGTAGGTGTGTTTGCTGACACTGGGAAACCGCTGGGTATGTTCTACAAAAATGGACGTGATTACTCAGTGGTTGATACAGCTTTAGATAAAGAAGTTTTCACTGTGAAAAGAAGGGACTTCGGGCAGATATCGTTCGTTGTAGAGAAGGCAGACTGCACTTGCCGAACCGTAGCGCGCATATTTTCTCAAGATTACTGCATCATTGTAGAGATATCTGACAGCGAAATGGGGCCTCAGCAGAGAGCAATCTTGCTAGCATTTGCCCAGAACCAAGCCCTACTGCTGTATCGGAATGGTGAGAGTTGCCCTCCCATGGTTGAGATGTATTCGTACAGGAAATCATTTCTTTAAGCTAAGTTTCTGATGGAGCCCATCAATATATGAACAATATATCTGCTACTCGTGTCTAATACATGTCGAGTTATTGAAGTTTTGTTTTGCTGGTATTCATGCCAATGTTTCGGAAACGGTTGCAACCCAATGGGTCTCCTCAAGGTGATATCATGTATGTTAAATTGGTCATCTTCTACAAGTCATATAATGTTAATTTTCGTTTTCAATAATGATAATAAAGATAATGATATGTTACGTCATCAACATTATGTATCTATTTCTATATTTACATCTATATCTACATGTATATCTATATCTGCAGCCATGTATATCTATATCTGCAGCCATGTATATCTATATCTGCAGCCATGTATATCTATATCTGCAGCCATGTATATCTACATCTGCAGCCATGTATATCTATATCTGCAGCCATGTATATCTATATCTGCAGCCATGTATATCTATATCTGCAGCCATGTATATCTATATCTGCAGCCATGTATATCTATTAGTATACCTATATCTACATGTACATGTATAACTATATCTATATCTATATCTACATTTATATATCTACATATATGTCTATAAATATCTATATCTATTTACATGATATAGATATACAAATGTAGATATACAAAGTACATGTAGATATAGACATAAATTTAGAAATACATTATAGATATACTACATAACTGTAGATATAGATATACATGACTGTACAGACTATATCTATATCTCAACATATACAATAGACGTATTAGTTTTCGTATTCGTATATTATTGCACTAGTTCATATGAGGCTAGGCTTGGTAACGGAAAGCAAAGTGAGAGCTCAGGCTTGACTAATGCTTGGTCTCAAGTGGAGTCCATTTTGTAATAACAAAAATATTATCGCCAGACAAGCACAGTGTATTGCTGGACAAAATTAATTCGTATTGCTGCATATGGCTATTTATTTAGCGTGCTCGTGCAAAATCCGAATAATATGGCTATTGTATACCAATATTGTATGTATTATAATGTAATATACATGCACAAGTGTATCCAAAACAATCTATCCAAATTGTATCTACAACAGCGGACATATATACAATATTGTTCTATAAAATACTATATTACATGTATGTTATACAATTGCACTCTTATAAATGAATTCAGTGATGTAGCAAGATAATATTATAATGATGTTGAATACAAATTTTACAAGATAGTATGAAAAAAATTCATAATGTGTCACAACGCAATGAGTGGACAATGTAGTGGACAATGTAGTGGACAATGTAGTGGACAATGTAGTGGACAATGTAGTGGACAATGTAGTGGACAATGTAGTGGACAATGTAGTGGACAATGTAGTGGACAATGTGAGTACTGTTATAGCAGTGATAGGATTTATACCTCTGGAGTTGTATGTAACTGTTCCAATGTTAATTCTATACAATAACGCAATGTATTATAACGTTTGTATATTAAATACACTCTTTAGACTAATGGGCAGCTGTTATGACATGCATATACATAGATGAGAGGGTATACCTGTTGTACTCGTACTAGGGCTAGCCCATCCACTTCAGCCTCAGCTCCACTACCTTGTATATTCAATCTGTATAAATTGAGTTGTGTAAAAACTAATAACATTATGTATAATATGTAAATATAAAAGGTATTATGTACATTTATTATACATACAGTGTACTTGCAGAATAAATTATAAGACACGCAGTAAACATGACATAATAATTATATACAAATGATTTATATATTGATTTGTTTATAATTATGGCAACAAGTTTAATTTTATACTCTTGTGGAATCTTGCTCTTGAATTCTGTTCAGGTTTGAGTTAGAGTTGGTAATTATTTCTATACTAAGTGTTATTGTTTAGCTATATGATACAATAATATACACAATGTAAGTATGTTACATACATTTGTTGTATAATGGATATTCTATTACATCATAGCTAAACACCTGTGAGACATATATAAGTGTACGTCTATGTAAAAGGCCTACTGTGCACCTGTTTTTCTATGCAGCATGGAGTCAAGTTCCACCAATTCAAAGGTTAGAAGTTTAATACACCAGATAGTTTCATAGTCACACTAATGTTTCCTGTAGAAATGACTTGAAAATACTGGCTATTCTAACCTTGATAAGTTCAATGGAGGATAAAGCTTTAGGCTATCAGTCAGTGTTGCCTATTTAACAGGAAGCCCCCTTATAAATTGTATTCAAGTTCAAGATCCAAAAAAGTAAAGAATTTTGTCAACATTTTCTACGTTATTATAAACATTTTAGTCTCACACAGCAATGGGTCATGTGACAGGTTGCCACGACCATTGCAATTAGTAAGTACATGTAAGTAAATGAACAATATATACATGTACTTACATGTAGATTATGTATGCATCATGTTGTATAGAGAGTATTACAATCCATGTAATGTTCATCATGCTTGTTATGTATATGTATAACAGGATACTGAAGTAAATGGCTTACAGTAATATCATTTTGAGGGATTTGCACTTTTATGCTGCTAATTTATGCAGGCAGACTGATAGCATGTATACGTAAATGTTAAGATCTAGAGAGCATAGAGTGTGTGTCAGCCCCGTGTCATTACTATTTGAGTGTCAACTAGAAGGAGAGAGAGCAAGCTGAGCCTCTGGGACACCGCATTGACTTCTTCGTATCTTATAAATAAGCAACAGCCCTTGATCCTGCTTAGAGCTAATCAGGACACTCATATGCACACTGGCATATAATTATAAATACATTGTATTATATAGCTGAGGCTAAGGCAGCAGTGTACAGCAACCACTGTGTAGGCAGTACTTAAGCTGACAACTGAACGAGACAACTGCATATTTATAGCTGTCTTACTTGTACCAGCCCTTCTCTCTATCCACAGCGGAACAAGGTAGGATGGGTGCTACAAACGCGACCCTAAAAACCGAAGTGAATGAGCATGGTGACTCCATTCGTTACTCAATCGCATACCAGAGCATCGCCTCCAGTCTCTTCACGTCTCTTTTCCTCATCGGAATTTTTGGAAACATCTTAGTAATTGTCGTCGTCTTCAAATCACAGAAAATGAAGACTGTCACAAACTTCTACTTGGTGAGTTTAGCCTGTGCCGACATTTTAGTGTTAATAAGCGGGACACTTCCTGCTATCCCAGAACTCTTCCTCTACCGAGACCAATACTTGTATGGACCCGTATTCTGTGCACTGTTTGTCTTCTTGCAGTACTTAGGAATAAACGCATCTGCTTTAAGTATCACAGGCTTTACGGTGGAGAGGTACTTGGGCATTTGCTACCCGATAAAGGCACAGGTAATATGTACACTGCAACGAGCTAAATATATTATAGCATGCATCTGGGCATTCAGCATCCTCTACAATGGTTGCTGGCTCTACCTAGCTACGACAGTAGAGCATAACATCACAGACAGTATTGTTATACAGACGTGCACGTTCCGTATAGAAAGGGAACAGTATTCCTACGTGTATATGGTCGATCTAATACTGTTCTATGTGGTTCCACTGATACTCACCTGCACCCTGTACACCTGTATTGCTGTCACCCTTCACAGAAGTGTACGGTCACTGAGCTTAGGCTCTCCTCCTAATGAGAACCTCCAGTCGGTCAACCCCAACACTGATGTCAGACAGTCGATGCTTTCGGGTTCAGAAGCTGTCAAAAAGTTGCAGCAAAGTCGCTTGCAGGTAGGACGAGTAAGATTTGTTGTTGTTGATATTTTAAGTATGAATTTGTCTTTAACCCTTAGTTACAGTAACACCTCAAACACATGAAGTAGGAAAAACATACATGACTTGTATATGTCAGCGGTCCAGGGTCCTGCCATGAATTTCTATGACCCAGAATCTGTTATAAAACCTGCGTCATGTAAAATACTTGTTATCTCCACACAAATTAGTAGTAGATATCTACAGCATCATTTTTGTGTAAAGAGTGTGTATTTAGCCGTGTTTCGTACTATTTGCTTATGATGTTCATTTTTAATGTTTACATCCACTTAGTGCAACCTCTATAGCACAATCTCTATAGCACAACCTCTATAGCGCAACCTTTAGAGCACAACCTCTATAGCACAACCTTTAGAGCACAACCTCTATAGCACAACCTCTATAGCACAATCTCCATAGCACAATCTCTATAGCACAACCTCTATAGCACAACCTTTAGAGCACAACCTCTATAGCACAACCTTTAGAGCACAACCTCTATAGCACAATCTCTATAGCACAACTTCCGATTGGACGGTATAGCATGATATTTAATCTAGTTTCTGTAGTTATGCAGCTCTAGAGAGAACTCAAGGGTGGAGGCCTTCAGAGGCTCCATCAAAGGTGCATTAACTAGCCAACCAACACTTTGATCGAAAACATACACCACTTGGTCTTTTCTGTTTTTAGTAACTAAGCTAGAGTTATACTCAGTTCTCTACAGACTCTATCCAACAATTGAAGTATTGTGTTTAGGGAGTCATTGTACAAATTTGAATTACTGTACTAGCAGGTGTTTGATGAACTTCATCAGTGCCCACGGTAATTAGCCATCATGGTGAGATTTTATATCAAATCATCTGATCTCGGCGTAAGAATTAGAAACCATTTTCTAGTCATCCATTTCCTGATTTCCTCATACCCCACCAATCATTGTCAGCTAAAACAATACATTAACTAGTTCAGGCTACCAGGTGAAATATTGTACTGTAGAGAAACAAGTATTTGAGTGTCATAACTCTTGGGGTCTATTAATACACCCCTTTCTGAGTGCTTAGAATAAAACCATATTACATACTTACTTCGTATTAAGTGTTACAATCTCCCCTACTAAATTGGTGAACACTCCCTTGTCTATAAATAAGACACCTCATGGGTATGAAATAAGTACACCCCTGAATAAAATAATGTATTGTATGTGTAATTCAAATGTTATGCTTGTATCTGTATTCTGTTGAAGACAACATACATCAGACGGTGGTCTCAGAGGCTGCCTAAGCTCATGCTAGAAGTTGCCTGTAATTTTTTATCTAAAAATGTCTGTCCACTAGTCCACACTTACATCTACATTATTATATCAAATGAAATGAATGCACATGTCATGTATATGTGCAACTGAGAGAAGAGTTGGCAGTGTGCCAGGGGCAGCAATAGTTGATTCTATAAACTCTGCAGTTAGTCAGCCTGTTCTTAACTGTATCAGTCATTTCCTGGGGAGAGATAATGTTATTAAATGTTAACTAAGTGTTCACTTATCAACTCACACTGAGAGTGATATTATTTTAATTTTAATTATGTATTATAATATAACAGACTGTGTGGTGACTGGAATATGTTATAGCATTTAATACAAAGATATATACAAAGTCACATAGGTTTACAAGTGTTTGGTAACAGTGCATGAACGCTAAAATGTGTGCATTGTAAGCAGTTACATTTATGTCATATTGGCTATCTTTCTCTAGAGGCACTTTCTCATTTTGCTTACACAACATACATGAAGTCGGTTTCACTGCTGAGGTTTTTATATTAAACTAAATTGCTGTTTAGAATAAATGAGTGTTTATTCGGTACATTCGCAAAGTGAAGGTCTCTATGTAGGCAACCTTGAAGTGAAGGAAGACTTCAAGTCAGTTTTCTATTATTGTTGACTGCTAATTTGGTACGAGGCTGCGCATGTACGTCTTGTGAACAAGTACAATGCCATCTAAAGTAGGACATTATGTTTAGAGGCATGTGGCAGCATACAGGAGTATTTCATCTATAACAATTATATGAGTTGAACAGTCTAAAGTTAAATATAGTGTAGATGTTAGTATACTTGACTTGCTTGTGCATTACCAATGTTTGAATTAGCTTAACATGTCATCAGTAGAATAATTGACGTATTGAGGGTCCTCCAGGTGACAGCCCTGTCTTTCTTTGAGCAAATATTGAGTTAATGTTAAATTTACTACGTCTGTCTGTTCAGTAATTAGTGCTGGGCAGTTTTGATTTCCACTTGAATTCGGTTTCTTATTGCTGCGTTTTCGAAAAAACTTTATGATACCGAAGTTGTCTGTGACCACTTGGTTTTTCCCAACTTTGAAAAAAACTGAATCAAATAGCTAACTTCATGCTTAATTTTGGAAGTTGTCACACTCCACTTGTAATTATAATGATGGCCCTTTTTATTTGTAATTATAATTATTTAATAGTTATTATTTAAAATAATATGCAAGTGTAACCAAGAAAAATTACAACAAATTATCACTGGGGGACAACAACAGTTGCAGCCCAAGTCTGCCTGGTAAGGATAACATCGACTGGTAAAGACTAAAAAAAGCACAGTATGTAGGTCTATTCATGCATACGCAACACCAGGCATTACTGGAAATGGGCACTCTAAAGGGACAGAAGCGATTAGAATTTTAAAACTGAATCGAATCACACCGCCGTATTCGGTTGTGGTGGAACCATAGACACCCATGTATGGTGCATATTAGAGTCTATTATCATAGATACGCTATGCATGTACATGTACTGTACAGTATAAAACAAATATGCGACAGATCGGGTCACAGTATGTCACAATATGTCACAACATGTCACAGTATGTCACAGCATCTTACAATATGTCACAATATGTCACATTATGTCACAATGCTGTCTCTGGTAAGCTCAGTGTAAATATACTTTAGAACAGTTTATCTCATCAAACTTTCCCAACTTATTTGTAATTATGGACACTTCCCTATCAATAGGCTGTAGAACTGACAGCCCTACAAAGTCAGGTCTAACTGATTATATTAAACTTAAATCAGTTTCAAGCTGCTTAGAAATAAAACTATAAGTGCTGATAGAGCTAATAAGTGGATTGTATGCTCCAGGTATATGGCTAAGATAGGTAGACTGGTTTAACTCTATTACTAATTAACTTGTTTCTGCCTGCAGGTATTTCTTTTCTAACCATGTTTAGTCAACAAATAATATCTTGTTATGTCATCAACTCTTGTTATTAAATACTTGACTGTTATAAACTAGTAAAGTACATAAATTCATATTCATAAAATGTAAATCTAGGTTGCTGTATTTGCTAAAGTGTTTGCTACAGTTTCTAGTAATCTCACAAGTCTTATTCCACAGACAAATTCAACATCCTGAGTTATGCTCCACGTTTATAACACAATAAACAGAATACTGTACAAATTATGGATGTTCCTTCACATCACAACTCTGTATGGTATCACCTAGTAGTGAGATGTACAAGAGCTGTCTTTTGGTGGGTGCAGACTTTCTTAATTGTGCAAGTTACATGCGACAACTTCTTACCAGCAGTGTAGCTCTCTAGCATGTTTGATTCACAAACAAACCATGTTGTTACATACAAACACTCAGATGTCTGATTTGACTGGAAAAGTGCAGATTCTAAATTGTCCAGGTTTTGGCATTTTTTTAGTCTAATTGATGTTGTATTGTGTAAATACAGTGTGTAGAATAGATATTAAGATTAAATTATTAGCATAAATTTTCTGTAACTTGTCACATGGATCATTACGTATTCATGTTTACTGGATATTTCAGAGTAATCTTCCCCAGGGGATTCTTATATGTCAGCAATACACATCTACAGTTTATATGTACATGTGTATATTGTGTACATACATGTACATGTTGTACATGTATATGTATATATTATATTTTGTACGCACAGGTATGTGTTACGTTGTGTTTATACATATTATGTATGTTGTGTTATCGCATTTACATTGTAAATGTAACATCTCTAAATTGGGGTCAATCAATAACAATACACTAAAGTACATAATGTCCATGTACATGTACGTGTAAATACAGTGTAGGTCTGTAGTAAACAGTATAATAATAATAATACATGTATATGTGTGTTAACTAGTAGACCATTTCATAGCCTGAGAAAGTAGACACTATAAATTATATATATGCAGCTAAAGTACAATATGTACCCTCTAGGCTAACGATAATATTAGTATGAAATAATAATTAGTCTATTTTTACACTCGTGGCAGAAGCTATTGGCACAGGATAAATGTGCAATAACATACTGAGCATAATTCCCATATCTCTCACGAACCATAGGGTAGAACGAAGTGGACAGGGTGGGAATGGACTTTGTCCACTATCAAGGTCATACCTGTAGAGTTGTCTGCTCTCTTTCCCTCTCTTAGCTCATACTACCTTCAAAGAGTTCTAACTGTTGTTACCATCCACATTTATTTCATCAGCGTGACATGATTGGAGTTGTCTCCACTTCAGTTGAATCTGTCTCTACTTCAGAGCACTGTAGCTTATCTGAATGTATCAGATCTGTGGCCAAATCTAACAACCAATAGTAATGAAGCTAACAACATCTCTGTTGCAGCCTTTGAACTTGATTATACAAGCACTTCGTGCTTGGTCTGCGAGGCAAGTTTCATTGCAAAATTTGCTCGCTTTACTCCATGAAATGATAGCTTGTGCTCATGTACTGTGGTCATGCATGTGTATAACCTCTGTTGTTGCATGCATGTTACAGTGATCTCATGAGGAGTTGTATTTCTTTGCATTAGAGAGACAACTCCAAGTACATAGCCCAAGTTCCAACACCAATATAGTGGGTAGGGTACCCACCCCGCCCCGGGTCGTGGTGGAGGGCCTAAGGCTACGGACCCACCCTGGCAGAGATGTTAGGGGACCCGGTCCCAAGGTCCTAGCACCACCCGGAGCCGAGATCCTCGCCGGCAGCATTGTAACATATATATGAATCACAGGTCGAGGGAATAATCAATGCCGGCATAGCCTGAGTTCCAACCTCTATTCGGCAGGTGGGTTGAGTACCCTACCCGCCTTGGGTCGGGTCCAAGAGCCTAAGGCCAGGAACACGCCCCAGTAGCGATGCAGGGGGACCCGGTCACAAGGCCCTAGCACCAACCGGAGCCAAGATGCTGCCCGGCAGCATTGCATCATACATGTATATGAATAGTCTCAATTTTCAACCCCAAATCTGATTGGAGGATGGCAGACCGTTAACCGCAGACCGTAGAACGCAGACCGTAGACTGTTTCGTCTCTTGTTATGTGATTATACTAGTGAAATTGTTCAACATGACTTACATGTGGGTCTAATTAAAGATAAACTCTAAAGTGGTGACATATGTTAGTGAGTGACCGAATGCTCTTGGAGCTGTTCATGTGACTTTGGAAGACTGCATTGAATATTTTGAACCGAGTGTACTGAGAGCCTCTTTTTCAACCATGTTATCAATATAAAGCACCTGTTGTCACTGGTAGAGTATAGAAGGAAATAAACCTACATATGTAACGTATGGGTTCGGTTGGACATACTCTGTGGGTACAGGCAGGGTGGTTAAACAAAGAAACGCGAACTACACGCTCTCTTACATATCATAGTAATATACTAGGTATAGGAATGTGTAGGAGGGAAAAATCTTGCCACCTGCAGTTTCTATTGGCTGGTATCGTGTAACCTCTGTCAGGGGTTTGAATGTAACATTGGACAACTTAAACCAGACCATCTCCTGTAACTAAAACTTCAGATTCTAGTGATTAGTGATTCAGATTCAAGGACGTGAGAATTAAAATGTCAGACAAGATGTCAGCAGGGAATAATGAGTTTCTCTGAAATGATTGTTGAACTCTTATGATACTCCATACTGTAGTATCCAACTAGTCACTGCATGCGGTTATTCTTCAGGTGGTGAAGATGCTGATAGTTGTGGCTCTACTGTTTGCTATCTTATGGTTACCGTACAGAGCATGGGTGGTGTATAACTCCTTTGTACCAGAGTCTGAGAGATTCTACAATGACTGGTACTTTTTGATGGCTAGGACAATGGTGTTTATAAACAATGCCATGAACCCCATACTATACAGGTAGGATCTCATGCTTCACAAAAATAGTGGACTGAAAATAAGGGACACTCCGAAAAAAATAGCTCGAAACAGGACGTTTCAAAACCGGACAGTTCGAAACTGTGTAGACTACATTTAGAAGAACACAACTCACGGGTAATTGATATTTTTTGTGTTCTACAAGTTAGTAGCAGGAAAAACGGAAAAATAAAATATCAAACTAAAAAATTAGTTGAAATCTTGGGGTTGGGGTCTGGGTTTTGAACTGTTCGGTTTTGAAACGTTCTGCTTCGAACTTTCTATTTCGAACATTCGCAAATTCGAAAGTAAGTCTTTGAACTCCGCCTACTGCGATTGTGGCTTTCTCCTTCTTGTTAACTTTCCTACCATCTGGCGCAAAGAGCTGTTGCACAAGCAATTCCAATAAAGCACCATGTAGTATAGCCAAAACCAATAAAATAGAGAAGAGAGAAATTTTGAGCTTAGTATCCAATTTCCCTCTTTATCAACTTCATCAAGAGTTCTGTTCTATTTACTGTACTTAACGCGGGTGACAGGTAATAGTTTTACTTTAATGGAATCAGTTTGCTTACAAATACATGTACAAGGAGTAACATGACCCAGACATGGCGTAACACTTGGATAAAGTATGTAAACTCAACCAAATACTACAGAGATAACACCCAGTAGCTGCTGTGAATTGATGACTCACAATGATGTCTCCTGCAAGTCTACTCACAAGGATGTCTACTGCAAGTCTACTCACAATGATGTCTTCTGCAAGTCTACTCACAGTGATGTCTTCTTTAACATTTGTAGTGCCATGTCTAAGAAATTCCGTCATGCGTTCATAACGCAGACATGCTTGAGGAAGATGGTACAGATGGAGGGAGAGAGAAGAGGGCTAAGGGGAGATAACACCGGATCCATGTGTACATATAATGCCAGTGATAGGAGTGATAGACCGAGGTCACAATATATTCACTCTACTGATAAGTCTGTTTTGTCTACTGCCCTGACTGCTCAGCATGTATAAAGTAAACAAACATCACCATACTATTACTTTAATTATATTAGACGAAACTACACGTACCTGAATATCACACTTTTGGAGTTGATAGCCTACATACATGTACATGTACATGGTAAGTATTATAGTATTATATATTTTAATATAATATAATTATAATATCATGTGTGTACGTACATGTACAAATCTGTATTGTATACACTGTGGACCACATATTATTATCTTAAACCAAGTGATACACATAAACTAATGAGACTTTTGAACAATATTGTGATTTATATAATATTTATTCATACATTGTGTGTACAACATTTAGTAAATAATTGTTATTAGCAGAGTATATATTATGAACTACTTGTTCACATTTGGTATACATGTACATTGTGCACTATATACATGTATTCCATATGACTTCTGTGTAGTAAACAATGGTAATAATGGTATACACAGGGTTGGGAACTTTGATCTACTTTTGCATTCGATTTCCGATTTTCGATTATGCTGATTAAACCAAAGAATACAAGCATTCGATTGTTACTTTACCAAATCAATGATTGTACTTCAATCGATTGTACAGTCGATGACAATTTTAGAAAATGCACATGTATATGGAGAAATTTATTGTCTTTACTAATTTTGTCTATTACTTTGAAATGTTATAACAAACATGCCTAATATTACCAGTTTTATTTGCATTTTCTCATAGCTCAGAGTTATCTCCTCTACCTTCATGTTTCTTTTTAGCCTCCAAATATTTCTATGTACAGCAAATCCTAGCCAGAAATACCAGGCTATTATTTCTCATTTATTGCTAGCCACTCACACTTCATCCTAGCTTGCAAATAGTGGCTATTATTTTATTATTAAATAAAACAGTGTATCATCATGTTTTTATTAAAAAGATAAGAACTAAGCTACGAGGCTTTTTATTTATTTCTTGTACTAAACATTACTAGCAGATCAATTAGCAGTTTAGTGACAATCGAATGCAGCTGTAACCCTATAAAACCAACGAATACATGCATTTCGATGGCTTTGTTGGAAACCAACGATTAGGTGGAATCGATGGTGAATAGACCAACGAAAATCGCTATCGAATATCGAATGCTATTGTCGATTCCCAACCCTGGTTATACATATGATTATTTGTATTGTATATTTTGGTAAGAGGTTATACATTACTATTATGTGTACAAGCATTGTCAGTGATTTAGATGAAAGAAGTTGTCTCCTTTTTAAACTAATAAATAGGAAATACTGAGAGCAGACAACTCTTAGTTGTATTGATGAGTAATGCTATACTGCCCCTTTCCACAAAAACAATGTAACTCACTATATTGTAATTTTACAGGAGAAGGCTAAACGCGTTTGAGTTGAGCCCTCCAATTGTAATAATCCTAGAGATACAAACAAAACATATTCTGAACCAAAATCGCATGCTCTGTTTAATGGTACCATTTTTATTGCTGTATGTCAATTTTTTAACTAATTAATCCAGTTACATTGTTTTTGTGGAAAATCATCGTGCTGGGCTCTCTTCAGTGATTGTCTGCAAAAACAATGCATCTAATGAATTACAGTGTTTCTGCAGACAATATTGAAGCTATATCAGCAAATAATGTCTGTGAAAACAATGCATGAGCTTGTAAATTAGTGCAATCCATGTAGAAGCACACATATAGACTATATTTGCATGTCTGACAGACAGTACCATCCCATTACACCGATATTATGAGGATGAAGCATAGATTTCTGTAAATCCAACTCAATATAAAATATCTACACTCGGTTTACTCGATTCTGATTATCTTTTCTTGCTAATGAGGTGTGCAGCGTCTGAAAAACTGAAATCATTTGTTGATAGCTTGGTTCCTGGTTTTTGGGTGTCTTCAGAGGCTCTACTCTTACTTTGGGTTTAGATTTTTCTTGAAATTAAACTCTATTATGATTTCCTGTATCACATTTTTGCTTCCCAAGTGCTTCAAGTCCTTCCGCAATAATGTGCCCGTAATTTCCAACATAATGGCCCTGTGGTGATTGTCCAAATACATGTACTTATAAAATATCGACCATGTGGTTTATTTTTGCCTACTTTATCTCTCTGCACATAATTTTTAGCATCTAGAAACTAAATGTTGTCGTATAAGCGCTCTTATTTTCAAATATTGGGAAAGCGATCATGTACTGCTGGTCCAGCTTATGGAACATAATATTTAATGTAGCACTACCTTCCATTTGATACCAGAAGCACATCTCCATCAGGAGATGGTAGAATGTTTCATTGTTCATTTTGTCAATCTGTACAGATTGTATTTTCAACCAGATCGTATTTTTAACTGAGCATGTCATAAAAATATTTATAAATAATATAAGTTTATGAAAGCTACAACCACCGAAAAGCCCTGTGCAAGAATAGGAAAATGCATAGGCTATATTATGTAAAAACTAGTGCTTCAGATAGAAGATGAGATGATGAAATGGCACACTTTTATTAAACTCGTTTGACAAGGAAAATGTAGCGATGTGGGCAAAAATGCTTCATATTAAACTAAATCCGAGTTAAATCTGAGCAATATCTGAGTACAATCGGAGTACAGTCATGATTTAGAGTACCAACACATAATTAGTGCTCATTAGTTGTACCATACTGACAGTCAGAGCAAGTTAGAATCCACACAGCCTTTATGATAGATTCATTGGAACTGATAATAAATATTTGCCGAGACAGCCCCACTACTGGGGCTCCAAACATATTATAATTCACTTGGGTTCATATCGATTCATGATAGACTCATGTAGAAGATGTGAGAGGATAAAAACATACTTGAATAGTCAACTCCAGAAAAGAAAATGAGACAAAATTGCACTGTATGTGTTGGAATCTGGAGTTACATTGTTTTTGCTGACAATCACTAGTGCCAATATTGAGATACAGTGTTTCTGCTCTCCCAAAAAACCCATAAGGACCCATTTTTTTTCAAAAATATTTTAGTATGTGATGTAAGATGGTATTTCAACACCATTTATGCAAAAAACCCAATTTTGAAAAAAAATTGAGTTACAGTGTTTTTGTAGAAATGGGCAGTATAGTATGCATATGTAATTACTATCAACTATTATAATTAGAGGTTTTATTTAATTGATTTAAATGATCATAATAATAATAATATAATACTAGAATTGTTCCAAAGAGTATATCCTATTCAGTGATATGGAATATGAGGGGTGTGGTAGTATTAATAGGAAGTCTAGTGTGACTATGCAACAGTACTCTTATGACAGATGGTGGCGCTCCGCTGTAACTGATGTAACTCTACAGAAACTAGACCCATATGCTGCCAATTGTCTATATCACGTGTTTATTGTATGCGTATGCAGTTTATTCACACTAGCAGGTCACCTGGTCTTATGCTGGACAGAGTCAGCTACACTGACCAAGACTGATGATCGGTGGATAGCAGGTGTCTGTGTTACAGTGACTCCTAGGCAGGTGGTGAGTATGAACACTAGATATACTCCAGGTAAGCTTAGAAACAACTGACACTGTTACCCAGTGCACTTCTAGCTCTTACATGTACAAGAGAGAGACTGCTACATACTAAATAGTATATACTATGTAGCAGCTATCTTACCATGTAATGTATATTACACTACATAGTATATGGTAGTTATCTTACCATGTAATGTATATAAACTACATAGTATATAGTAGTTATCTTACCATGTAATGTATATACACTACATAGTATACAGTAGTTATCTTACCATGTAATGTATATACACTACATAGTATATAGTAGTTATCTTACCATGTGATGTATATACACTACATAGTATATAGTAGTTATCTTACCATGTACTGTATATACACTACATAGTATATAGTAGTTATCTTACCATGTAATGTATATACACTACATAGTATATAGTAGTTATCTTACCATGTGATGTATATACACTACATAGTATATAGTAGTTATCTTACCATGTACTGTATATACACTACATAGTATATAGTAGTTATCTTACCATGTAATGTATGTACACTACATAGTATATAGTAGTTATCTTACCATGTAATGTATATACACTACATAGTATACAGTAGTTATCTTACCATGTAATGTATATACACTACATAGTATATAGTAGTTATCTTACCATGTAATGTATATACACTACATAGTATACAGTAGTTATCTTACCATGTAATGTATATACACTACATAGTATATAGTAGTTATCTTACCATGTGATGTATATACACTACATAGTATATAGTAGTTATCTTACCATGTACTGTATATACACTACATAGTATATAGTAGTTATCTTACCATGTACTGTATATACACTACATAGTATATAGTAGTTATCTTACCATGTAATGTATGTACACTACATAGTATATAGTAGTTATCTTACCATGTACTGTATATACACTACATAGTATATAGTAGTTATCTTACCATGTACTGTATATACACTACATAGTATATAGTAGTTATCTTACCATGTACTGTATATACACTACATAGTATATAGTAGTTATCTTACCATGTAATGTATATACACTACATAGTATATAGTAGTTATCTTACCATGTAATGTATGTACACTACATATTATATAGTAGTTATCTTACCATGTAATGTATATACACTACATAGTATATAGTAGTTATCTTACCATGTAATGTATGTACACTACATAGTATATAGTAGTTATCTTACCATGTAATGTATATTAAACATATTGCTATAGAATAGCCCAAATACGGTGGCAGCTCAACTACAACTATAAAACTTCCACTCAACAGTATTGATGGTTATATGTAATTTAGGATACAGATGCACCTCGTCAGACATTGGTGCATTGGGGAGTGATAATAGCGATTCTATATTAAAATAATAGAGCTCAGTTCTACCAGGACTTTTTCAATTTTAAAGCCAAGAATTGTTGAGTAAGCAGTAGGCTACCCATACACATTTCTGGGAGGTGAAATATTTCCGCTAAAACTCTTGTTTATAAAACCATACACTGATAAGCAATTATTCCATGAACAACTGCGGTCTATCCTGCTCAAGGCAGACCATTGATAATACATTTGGGTTTCTATCTGCCCAGAGGAAGATATTTGGCAGGAGAAACTGTAGACTGCATTACCAAAGCAGCGGTATGTCTTCACAACTATTCATATACTGATAATGCATCTTACACTCCTAACAGTTATGTTGATAGCTACATGATTGTATTGTGCTGATGGCAAAGTCGGAGATAGCTGGTGTTATCCACTAAACAAACCATCATTCAAACTACGGTATCACCACTACAGAGTCCAAAGCTGTGGTCAAAATGAAAATTAATACTTTGGTAGAAACCTTCACTCGCCTTTTTTAACATTACACTGAACAAGTTCCTTTGATGTCTTGTGTATTCTTGCAGGTAATACATGCGTTGTCAAAAAATAAAGCTATGGTAACTAACATATTATGTATTTGATAAATGTATTTGTCAACAGATAATATAATATTCTTTTTGCAAACAATCTATGCAGAACTTCACTCCAGAAATCAGGAGAAAATACATCATCGCAATGATAGCAGTAGTAAATATACAAGAATAGAATACACACATCTGTATGATGATAGCAGTAGTAAATATACAAGAATAGAATACACACATCTGTATGATGATAGCAGTAGTAAATATACAAGAATAGAATACACACATCTGTATAATGATAGCAGTAGTAAATATACAAGAATAGAATACACACATCTGTATGATGATAGCAGTAGTAGATATACAAGAATAGAATACACACATCTGTATGATGATAGCAGTAGTATATATACAAGAATAGAATACACACATCTGTATGATGATAGCAGTAGTTTATATACAAGAATAGAATACACACATCTGTATAATGATAGCAGTAGTTAATATACAAGAATATAATACACACATCTGTTTACCATGATAGCAGTATAAATATGCAAGAATAGAATACACACATCTGTATAATGATAGCAGTATAGTAGTTATCTTACCATGTAATGTATATACACTACGTAGTATATAGTAGTTATCTTACCATGTTATGTATATACACTACATAGTATATAGTAGTTATCTTACCATGTACTGTATATACACTACATAGTATATAGTAGTTATCTTACCATGTAATGTATTGTAATGGTACGCACAGTCGTCTCTTACACCTGACACTCATTATTATGTGTGCTTACATGTATATATCTACTTGCATTCTACCTTGCTTAACCACTATATCATTGTATATACTTGTCTGATGATTCCTAAGTCTTTTAGTGTCTTTTATACCCATGTAAAGAGGCCCGACTTCTCAGAATCACTTGATATTCAATTTGTACATGAATTAGATAATTATAAGCAACTTTTGTATAACCCGTCCTATTTTAAGTCGGCCGTCGAGCTGCCGGCCGCCATGTTGTTGAACAACTTCCGGACGACCCTACGTCCTCTTTTCCCGACACTACGTCGGGCGGAAGTTCTTATACTATATAAAGGACACTGTTTCGTTGTTTGTTGTCTCAGTCTTTGCCTGGCTTTCAATAAAGACACATCTATACTTGATACAGAAACTTTCACTTCCTTTTGTCAGGTCATTCGCATAGCGAACCGCCTACTAGGTCGGATCACTCTCTTTTATAGTATAGTCTGAAGGCTAGACTTGGGACCAGATGGGTCGTCTCTGGTTGTACTTAGACTACTGAGACCGCTCAATCTTTCATGTAATGAGAAGGCCTAGCACCGCTCATAGGCACTTCGGTTTTGGGTCGGCAGTCGTCCAAGGATGACCGCACGAAATACCAGAAACCATTACAATAATATATTAATTCAAGTCATAGACAGAATTATAACAGTGTGAGTATCAGCAGGTGGGCAACTTTCCTGAAAAATTTAGGCAACCAGAACTAGGCTGACTAACAGTAACAGTGTGGGAGGGCGGGAAGGGGCGTTCTCTCTGGAAATTTTTTGAAAATACACACAAATACCACCATTTTGATGTATTTGACCTGTATATTTGAGCAATGCATGATGGTACAAAAGTACAAAACATTGTATAGTAATCTGCAAATAATAAACTTCGAATTAGTATACTGCAAAAGTGCTTCTCTGTTTGACTTGGCCATGGTGGACCATTGTAGTCCTCTACATGGCGTAGGCCTACAAATGTACACACATGAATAAGAGGGGAAATAATACAAAATTAGTTGGTGGATAGAGATGGAAAGTGGTATTCTAGGTTTCCCAAACCCTGAAGAACAGTGTACAAAGTAGAACAAATGAGGTGGGTGGGGGACACTGTGCATGCAATCTTAGGGCATTTCCTATTGTTGAATATAGAATTACACATGCAGTGATCCTATCTTACAGATGAGATTAGTATTGTCATTGTATACACATTGTATCCACTTAATCTTATGGTAGCTAACAAATTGAGTGAATTACTAAAATGAAAAAAAATTGTCCCTCAGTGGGGTTCAAACTCGTGTCCCAAGTCCAAGCACTCTACCTATTACACTATCAGATCAGAAGGAGCTTCAGGCTAAGGTTGGCCATCAATATAATGATACACATAGTAGCATCATTATCATTAGAGTATGTTTATATCATGCCGGGCAAGGTAGCTTTGCCTTTCGATAATAGCCGCGTAGATAGTGTTACGGCCATGATCAGTTGTAGTACAATCATGGCACACTGCACCCTTTATCTTTATGTATATTGAGCAGTCATTAGATAGGTCCTGGGTTTTTACAGATCAAAATATCTATAAAATCAATAAATCAGACCTTTTCTCAGTCCAAAATCCTAGGAAGATGGTTGACTTTAAAGGAATGGCAGTGCATTCTGGAGACATGAACACAGATACAGTATTTACCCAAGAGAAGATGACTCTCTGTATATTTATTATCGGATGTTCTGCCGACATTAATGTTATTAATACTTGATAACCACTCTCTGGTACACACTGCTCATACTCGGCTGTGAATTTATAGACAAATGTAATATTTCTTGTCTCACCACCACACACCATCGCATGCACATGTAAAATGTATGTTTCCCAAACTCAGCTTTTGATAAAATACGGCTTTGGTCCACTAAAACATGTTAGCAGATGTAATTACATGTTGATGAGTGAGTGGATGAGGAATAATATTGCCAGGCGCTGATTACAGGGTGGCAAATTTTTCAACTAAACCTTTCATACTTAGCATGGCACTGAAGACTGTCATATCTGGTTTCAGAAACACTCATGGGGTCCACGTTAATGCTTAGAAATTAATCCTGAGAGAGTATGTTCAATGCTAGTTTAGGCAGTTCAGGCTTCAGGGTCCAATGAGACCAAGAACTGGAACTATGCTATTCTAGAAAAGAAACCTCTGTGTAGTTCTGTATAGCTGTGTCTTTATTGGAGTCCAAGCATCAACTGATTTACAATACGAAAATTAACGCTTCATGTAGTCTTACATTTCTGGTGAAAACTTTCCGTAAAAAGTAGGATAGAGTATCGACACTAGTATTTCACAACAATATGGCGGAAGATATGACGTTGGACCCACTTAAGGTCGATCCTATGCCAAAAATTGCACATAAAATGTAATAATGTACATGTAGATATAATATGGGTATGATTGCAACTATTAGGCCTCGGCAGTATAAAACCAAGTATAAAAGTAGGTTTTACAGGAAGTGTTGAGGAAGCTACAATCAAATTCAAGGAATTGCACAATACAGGTGCCATGTAGGCTACAACTACAATGTAAGTATAATCATATGTACACACTGTAGGACATGATTATAAGTGTAAGTATTCAACACAAGGTAAGAATACAAGTATAGATTGAGGAAGACAACTCCCAAAGCACTAGTGTGCATCACGAGTTAGACTGGTGATAGCTGAGACTAGTTTACTGTTAGTACAAAGGAATGTCCTGTCTCACCACAACATTATACCCAATGTACTACATGCATTCAACTAGATGACGGGATAGCTCAAGGTTAGTTAGAAAACAACTATACGGTATACGTAAACGCTATTCAGCGAGCATATGCATGCAATGTACATGGTGCATTGACCAATAATATTAGAGGCTGAACACCAGCATGCTGTGCATGTGCATACACTCTAGTCGTATCATTTGGTATTCTGGTATGGTGAGAAAGAGATACTTCTGTCTGAATACAGTGTTTAGGATCATCTGTTGATGCTAAAACAGAGAGTGCAGTACAACTATATAACACAATCCGTTACACAGTAAGAATTATGATTTGTCATTTTCCTGTAACGCTTGTTTCTATAAACTGTTGTAAAGTGTGAAAAGTGCTAAAGACTGACTAAAAATATTAAAATCTGATTAAATTTAATTAATCAGTTGGATGATGAAATAATATTCTGGGTAATTGAATGACAGTGATTGTACTTGTAATAACACTTTATGGATCCCGTGCAAAATATCATGTAGGGGAGAAAATAACTAGTAGATTTTGTTTAAGTGGTTGAGTCTGGTAGGAGGACGGAGGGGTAACTCACTATGTGTAGTTACTTCTACCAATGATGAGATAGAACGTACACTTTTATGTTGGATACTGATGTCTTATCTGACACTTTTTTCCTGAACCGAGACATACACTGTACATGTTTATGAGGAGTAGGAGCTGGCTTCTAAGTGAGAGTTTAGCTTTTACTACAGCCGTGAGAAGGACTTGAACCTAAAATAGATCAACTGGTTTACCACTGAATTATAAAACTGTATGCCCTGGTGCAGTCACCTACATCCCTGTATTAATAGTTGGTGACCTATATACGAGCAGTTGTATAACATATACATGTACATGTACATCCTTGTCTCTCCTCTTCTAACTTCTGGACACTGTAACATCCCACCTACATGTAGATAGCAACGCTAAAAACTTTGCCAGGTGTCTATTTATAGACTTTACTAGTGCGTTCAATACAATCAGCCCCACCATCTTAATGCACCAGTTCATGAATATGGAACTTAATGCCAACATCATCAACCTGATCTTCAGTTTCATGACTAATAGATCTCAATGTGTCGTAACTAACGCTGGTACCTCTGCTAGCCGCACTACGTCTATCGGCAGCCCACAAGGGTGTGTGTTAAGTCCTGTGCTGTTCTCGCTATATATTCAAGCCCTACCAATCTAATGAACTAGTCTTAAATGTCACCAAAACTAAAGAGCTCATCATCAGTAACATGAGGGACAACCCCACTTGTGATAATCTAGTCATTGATGGTACTGCAGTAGAGCAGGTGAACTCTTTCAAATATCTGGGCACAGTTGTTGATAACAAACTGAACTTTAAGGCAAATATACAGGCAGCCGTGAGAAAGGCCCGCAAACACCTTTTCATTATGAAAAAGCTTTACGCTTTGAAAATATCTAGACCAATCAGAACCAAGTGCTATTTGACTTTTATACAATCTGTTTTCATTATTTATCATCTCTGTGCTATTTTTGGCCATGTTTCTAAAACCTGCCGCTCTGATCTGGACAATATTATCAGTCTAGCAAGCTCTATGGCTCACTGTCACTTTCCATCTATTAGTACCATATATGAACAATGCTTCAAACAGAGGTGCCTACGTATGTACACTACTGACCATATGTACACTACTGACCATATGTACACTACTGACCGTATGTACGCTACTGACCGTATGTACGCTACTGACCGTATGTACGCTACTGACCGCACACCCCTGCTTGCACTGGATAAACTGCATTCAGGTAGATATCGTCAGCTGAAGTGCCGCATTGATCTAAGAAAGTACTGTTTTAGATATATGTGTATTTAATTCCTAATTTCTGTATTTTAAAGTTTACAGTTGATCTTTAGCCAGAGTAACTGATTATTAACTGAATTTTTATTTACTCACTTCATTTTTATTGCTTTAGCAAACAATATATTTCTCAGACATACGTTGGAGACAGGAATAAACTAACTAACCAACTAACCAACTAACCAACTAACCAACTAACCAACTAACCAACTAACCAACTAACCAACTAACCAACTAACCAACTAACCAACTAACCAACTAACCAACTAACCAACTAACCAACTAACCAACTAACCAACTAACCAACTAACCAACTAACCAACTAACCAACTAACCAACTAACCAACTAACCAACTAACCAACTAACCAACTAACCAACTAACTAACTACTAATCTACTACATTTATAGGTGTGAGTGCATGATGGAAGTCAGTAGACATTTACAGATCTTCCTAATGACACTCTACATCACTTCCTGTATACATGTGTCTAACTCATCTAATATTGGGAGAACCAGACATGATATAACTCTCAGTAGTGAGGGTGGATACGGTAACCTCCTCGTAGTTATTGATGATGCTGTCGATGAAGACCTTGGGCTACTTGACAAGCTACAGGTTTGTGCATCACACATCTTCTCACTACTTCTTACTATGTACAGACATGCCAATAGTTGCACTGTTTGCATCTTCCAGCAGCTTCTTGTCTTGTCCAGACATGCCAATAGCTACACTGTACGGTTACCCTTACCATTATCTTCTGTCTGTGTCAGATGAGACCATAGAAGCTCATTACACAACGTTATGCTTCTTCTGTACACTGCATATACATTAGTTTACACATTCTTGTGATTCAGAGCTGAACTAGAATTTATCTCTTTCTGCAGACCTACTTGACAGCCACATCTACCTTCCTACATACGGCTACGGAGAACCAGGTGTACATGGAGAACATAACGATTCTAGTTCCTTCATCCTGGGAACCAAATGCTACTTGGGGAGTGGTAAGTAATCACAGTGATATAGGTCAGCAGTATGATACAGTCTTTATGACAGACATACATGTACACACTATCTGGTACAGCACTTAATGGTAACGCATTAGTAGTACCAACAACCCTACAAGTAAATGTAAGAGTACAAAGTTAATAGGAAATTGAAGGAATCTCAAATAAGACCATGGAAACCGACAAGAATGGCAATTACTAGTCTAGAACATATCACAGCTCCTGCTCGGTCTAGTCTGAGATATGCCACAGCCCCTGCTTGGTCTAATATGATATATACCACAGCACTAAACACTCTTTAATATACATACACATCCATAAAGATTCAGCACACCTTTACAGCATTCAGTGCATTGAGTAGGCCCAGGATTCTCAGCTGTACCAGCACACTACCAGCTAGTCTACAAATTCATGTAAATTCCACAGATAACTCAATACCACTACTTATACTTGTACCACCATATTATAAGGGATAGACTACAGTCTAGAGAAGTGGTAGTGATACTTACATGTACATTCCACATAGCATTGCACTGCTATTGACTGTATGTTCACCATGTGTATTGTATTGTAAATTTCTGTGTGCACTTGTTGGAGGTCTACCACAATGTTCCATCGTTCCTCCTTACTTTAGATACACTGAATAAGAACTATAACTGCTTAGCAATGCTGTTACCAACGTGTAGTTTTGATGACCCAAAAGGGTTCAAGTTGTTCTTATGGGCCTATATGATCACACATGTAGAAACGATCTAGGTAGCTCCCTGGAGCTCAGTTCTGTGAAGACACTTACATGTAGGCTAAAATATTCCTAGAGTAGATCCAGCGCAACAAAGTTTATATAAGTATAAAGAGAAATGTCTTTACTGGAGTCAAAAAAAACAACTAAACGACATAGTAAATTGCCTCAGCTTATACAATGTAGTATTCAAACTTCCGATGAGGGTCTACACAAAATTACCCAGCAAAAACATTATGTAAAATTATATCTAGGCATCGGGAAAGACGACTAGGAGATAACAGTAGGCACTTAGCCCACAGGTCGGCTAAGGATTATAATGTAGGTATGAAATAATGCACTGCTATAATACAGCTTATACAATAACTCAGCCCTCAGCTTTGCACATCATCTGAAATACAATTAATGATAATAAATACAAATAATTACCCAATATGTAAAACCAGTGTTTGAAGTGTGGTTATACGGGATTATACGCGTGTACCCACCTCAAGTCAAGTGGGTACATGGTGTATCCTCATGTGAGGGCCAGCGGGCTTCTTTCAATAGCAGTTGAGCTAATCTGCTTTCATTCGCAGCCCATTAGTACATTAGCTAGTCTGCTAGTTGTTTTAGTAAAGGTATAGCACCCTTATAACTGATTGCAGCCAGTGAGGCCTTCTAGGGGTTGAGAGGTCACTAACCTACTCAATTTGATATTTGAATCAAATGGGTTTCAAAATATTTTCCATTTTGATATTAATAGGTTTTACAAAATAACACATGAGAAATACAATGTAGATAATAATATGTGTGGCAAACATTTTTATATTAGAAATTCCCAAGTACTGCTGTTTACCCACAAATGTATAACATTTTAGATATTGACAGGAAAACAAGGGAGACAAATCTAAATTTCTCAAAAAATTTCTGCATGCCCTGTGTACCCACCTCTTTTGTTCCACTTCGAACACTGTGTAAAACTCATGGAATATGAAGTTAAATGAGTCAATAAGGTTGTCCATAATCATCACAATATTGCTGTTTCACTCCACTGTCCATTATTTTACCTTCCCAGGTGATGATGTTGTACCAATCCATAAGTTACATAATTGGGTATTTCCATATAGAATTTCATCTTCATAGAATGTTCTGAAGTATCTGTGCTTGACATATCAATTTATGTAAATAGTTTTCCCAAATGCACTGTAGACCCGTCACCAAGAGTAAAGTTAGTTATATTATCAGACTCCTGAATTCACATGTATTTTACCTGACCATTTTTTTCACATGCTGTTCCTGTTGAATTTTTCTCCGATATGGCTCTTTATATATAGATATATAAAGAGCCATATCGAAGAAAAATTCAACAGGAACAGCATGTGAAAAAAATGGTCAGGTAAAATACATGTGAATTTTATCTTGCTAAATAGGTTGGAGTAATCTTACCTACCCACTTTAGTTCAGCAAATGAATCTAGTGATACATGTAATGATTTCATTCAACAGGCAGAAGGAGAATCAGTAGACACTGCTAGGATTGTGGTTGCCCCACCTAACTTAGCCTGGGGAGACACTCCATATACTCTACAACCAGGACAGTGCGGGGAAGAGGGAGACTATATACACCTCACGCCTGATTGGGTGAAGAATGTTTCTACAAACATGGAGTACCCTGGTATGATAGGATTATTTACACTTACTTATTTAGGAAGTTATATCAAACTGTTTCATATTGATGAATATGTCACATTAGTACGAATCATTATATGGCAGAGTCTAATAGTTTCTACCTAACTTGAGCTGCAGTCTGAATCAAATGTTACCAAGAGTGTGATTCTCTACTCAGTCTACATCCTTATTAGTAAATGTTGTGGTTTCCAGTAGCCACCAGAGGACAGTGCTAAACTTCTATGCTTAGTTTAGTGGAGGTTTGGCTACTGTGTCTAAGTAGCAGGCTCTGCGCTAAGCTAAGTCAGCAGGTAAGTATGCTATTAGGGTGTAACTCTTACTATTCTAAGGAGGGTGTACTAAGTACAAAGAGCACTCAGAGCAAGGTAAGTGATTGAGAGGGAATTCAGTGTTCAGCTGTCTAGAATGATAAAGGGCTTGAGCTTACATACTACTGAGTTCCTTGTGAGGAACCAGAGATTTAACAGGTTGGCTGTCTTTCTAGGAGTTCAGGTTAAATTTGGAGGAAATATCTATAAAGATTAAATTTACCCAATTAAAAACTGAGGCAAAAGCATCATGGGAGGTATGATATAAATTATGTGTAAATATAAGCGCAAGAACATCACCCGTGGCCATGGTCAGCTATTCTGGCGGAGTCATAAGAATGACTTTGCAAAGTGCATAATATGTGAATATAGTATACTGTACATTCACTGTTCATGTATGAGTACTAATTGACTGTCACACAGAGAAGAAACTGGTCAGAGAGTTTGCTCATCTAAAGTGGGGAGTATTTGATGAAGACACACCAACAGGAAATACTGAGACTCTCCACTTATACTTTCATGATGGCTCTCTGTATCCTACTGAGTATGTCTCCATGTCTGCCTTTAATACCTACTCAGCATGTCTCTATGTCTGTCTCTAACACCTACATGTGCTCAGTATGTTTCCATGTCTGTCTCTAATACCTACTCAGTATGTTTCCATGTCTGTCTCTAATACCTACTCAGTATGTTTCCATGTCTGTCTCTAATATTTACTCAGTATGTTTCCATGTCTGTCTCTAATACCTACTCAGTATGTTTCCATGTCTGTCTCTAACACCTATTCAGTATGTTTCCATGTCTGTCTCTAATACCTACTCAGTATGTTTCCATGTCTGTCTCTAATATCTACTCAGTATGTTTCCATGTCTGTCTCTAATAGCTACTCAGTATGTTTCCATGTCTGTCTCTAATACCTAACTCAGTGTGTTTCCATTTTTGTTTCAGAAATAAATGTACATCCAGCAGGACTCCAAGTATGTTTATATTAGCTGTTAATGATACTTCCATCTCTTTCAGTTCTAGATGTATTTCTATACTGGGTGATGAGAGGACAACTACTTCAGTATCTCTTCTTAATGATGAACAGTTGGACGCTGTGAGTAGAGAGAATTTGTTATAATAAACCCTCCACCCTGTAATGGTATAATATATTAATTGTATAATATTAATAGTATACATGTATGTCATACACTGTAGGTATGGTATGGGTATATTGTGATGGTATGCACAGTCGTCTCTTATCACTTAACACTCATTATCATGTGTGCTTATATGTATATACCTGCTTGCATTCTACATTGCTTAGCTACTATGTTATTGTATATACTTGTATGATAATTACTAAGTCTTTGGTACCTTTTATACCAATGCAAAGAGGGCCGACCTCTCAGAATCCTTTGATATTCATTTTGTACATGAATTGGATGATTATAAGCAACTTTTGTATAACCCGACCTATTTTGGGTCGGCCGTCGGGCTTCCGGTGGCCATGTTGTTGCGCAACTTCCGGACGACCTTATGTCGTCTTTTCCCGACACTACGTCGGGCGGAAGTCCTTATACTATATAAAGGGCCATGTTTTATCATTCGTTGTCTCAGTCTTCACTTGGCTTTCAATAAAGACACATCTATACTTGATACAGAGACTTTCACTTCCTTTTGTCAGGTCATTCGCTTAGCGAACCGCCTACTAGGTCGGATCACTCTCTTTCAACGTATAGTCTGAAGGTCAGACTCGGGACCAGATGGGTCGTCTCTGGTAGTTATTGGGCTACTGAGACCGCTCGATCTTTCATGTAATGAGAAGGCCTAGCACCACTCTTAGGCACTTCAGTTTTGGGTCGGTAGTCGTCCAAGGACGACCGCACGAAATACCAGAAACCATTACAATATAGCTCATGCCATGGTGAACGTATGAGTGTACCATGTAATGGTATTACATGTATATAATATATACATGTAATACCATTATATTATTAATTGTAATGGGCATATACATGTACATGTAGTCCTTTACATATAGAAAGTCAATATTTTTTGTGCTTGTATAATATACATGTATGTAGATATAATGTATGATAATACAGAGTCACAGACAACAGTAAAACAGTAATACAGCAATACAGTAATACAGTAATACACAATGCAGTAATACAGTAATACAGCGATACAGTAAATACTATAGTATACATGCAATGTATAATACATGTACATGGTGCACATGTACATACAATTTATGTGCATGTTTCTGATACATTGTACTCATACATGTACCCCTGTATGTAATACACGTAAAATGTGGAACAGTAATTTGCATGTTATTATCATGTACTAGTTTGTATAGCCTTTAACTATATGAATATCCACATGTACATGTAGCAAGAATCTGTTATCATTAAGGCTGTTGGCTTCGGTTCTCCCGGGGATCACAACGTGAATTCTCTAAGCAAACAGAACCAGTTCTGTAACCAGAAGAGTGCATGGCAGGTTATGATTGGTCTGCCAGATTTTGGTAAGCTGTAATTACATGCAATGCAGCCCTACTTGTGTACAGACCCTGTTATATGATACGTATGTAAACTTATGATCTGTGCTCCACTAATATCTGTATTCATACAGTCTCTTCATGGGTTTAGCCACTGATTATGAAATTGTGAGGGAGGGAGGAGTGCCACCCCCTCCAACTTTCACTGTCATACAGAAGAAGGATGACCTGCTGAGTACACCAGACTCTCCTAACACTGAGGTTTCCTGTCAGCAGGATGTAATCTGTCTACTGCTGGACGTATCTACCAGTATGAAGGTAGTAGTTATATATGCACTACAGTATCCCCTCCCTCCACCAGTATGAAGGTAGTAGTTATATATACACTACAGTATCCCCTCCCTCCACCAGTATGAAGGTAGTAGTTATATATACACTACAGTATCCCCTCCCTCCACCAGTATGAAGGTAGTAGTTATATATACACTACAGTATCCCCTCCCTCCACCAGTATGAAGGCAGTAGTTATATATACACTACAGTATCCCCTCCCTCCACCAGTATGAAGGTAGTAGTTATATATACACTACAGTATCCCCTCCCTCCACCAGTATGAAGGTAGTAGTTATATATACACTACAGTATCCCCTCCCTCCACCAGTATGAAGGTAGTAGTTATATATACACTACAGTATCCCATCCCTCCACCAGTATGAAGGTAGTAGTTATATATACACTACAGTATCCCATCCCTCCACCAGTATGAAGGCAGTAGTTATATATACACTACAGTATCCCCTCCCTCCACCAGTATGAAGGTAGTAGTTATATATACACTACAGTATCCCCTCCCTCCACCAGTATGAAGGTAGTAGTTATATATGCACTACAGTATCCCCTCCCTCCACCAGTATGAAGGTAGTAGTTATATATACACTACAGTATCTCCTCCCTCCACCAGTATGAAGGTAGTAGTTATATATACAGTACACTACAGTATCCCCTCCCTCCACCAGTATGAAGGTAGTAGTTATATATACACTACAGTATCCCCTCCCTCCACCAGTATGAAGGTAGTAGTTAAATATACACTACAGTATCCCCTCCCTCCACCAGTATGAAGGTAGTAGTTAAATATACACTACAGTATCCCCTCCCTCCACCAGTATGAAGGTAGTAGTTATATATACACTACAGTATCCCATCCCTCCACCAGTATGAAGGTAGTAGTTATATATACACTACACTTCAAAAAAAGGTGTTGGTGGCCGAGTGGTTTAGCGCTAGTCACTCTGGTCTTGCAGCAATGACGCAAGTTATCTGCAAGGACGTGGGTTCGAGTCCCACCAATGACCTGGAGGTTTTCGTCCCGAAAAAGGTTTTCCCTCTGTGCCATATCGAACCAATAATAATATCCAGCTCTAGGAGCCGTGGTGGCCCCTCGACTAGCTCTGCTATTGGGCAGCCACGTTAAAGAATTGTGTTTGGCGCCACGGATATATTATATTATATCCCATCCCTCCACCAGTATGAAGGTACATATGGTTACTGTATATGTACCTTACAGTAGCCCCTTCATCAGTACTACTTTGCAACTCATTCCTCCATATTCCGCACAGTATCTTATCTCATCACATACATGCAGTTGTGCAATATTGTATTCACAGTGGTATCAATGCACCTAAGTGGCAGTCTGCTCATATTTCAGAGTTATAATAGAATTGGTAAGATGACATCTGCCGTATCCAATTATATCTTGGCTCAGCTTCAACTGGGAACAGCTGTGGGAATTGTAGAGTTCAATAGCTCTTCTAGAATACTAGCTGATATAACTCAGCTGAATACAACTAAGGATAGAGTAGATCTCACAATGGCTTTGCCAACCACACCATTAGGAGGAACAGGGATAGGCGGGGGATTGAATCTCTGTCGGAAGGTAATGATATGAACATGTATCTCTGTAAACTTACTTTGTGGTTCCACAGAGAGGCTCTTCTTTACTGTACTTATGATACTGATTTCCTTTCTACTCAGCGATGGAAACGGTAATATGACTCTCTAATAATTCTGTTCAAATTTAAATTAAGGTAGACGATGGTGAATTTACTACAGAACAAACTAAGCCAAGGTGAAGACGGCCACTGTAGGTTTTTAGTCACACACCAACTAATATGACTCATACTGTGTTCTGTATAGGAACTACAGCGGTACGCTGGTGCAGACGTGGATAAAACAAGGATTGTACTGCTCAGTGATGGTAAAGAGAATAATTATCCCAAAGTACACAAAGTCTTGCCAACAATAATACAACTAGGAATCACTGTTGACACAATACTCTACAGGTAACATACCTACTAGTGTAATTCTGTGTTACCACTTCACAGAGTTGCAATTGTACACACAGTACATATACAATAGGTGAGGTGTCGTAACTCTTTGGCCAAACCACTAAATACAGTAATAATTATGCTATACTCTGGTATCTAGGAGCTGTAATCACATCCGAATCATTTGTTAGCAGCACTGTGATTATACGTACATGTATTTGTTAGCAGCACTGGGATTATACGTACATGTATTTGTTAGCAGCACTGTGATTATATGTACATGTATTTTTCCTCTGATGGTGATGCTTGGATAAAGATCAAAATGTTAGGAATAAAATCAAAACTCCAAGAATGCATCTCGCTATTTTATTTATGTTACAAGTCTTTCTGAATCTACTGAATGAGAACATTGGTGTTTTTAAGTCAAAATGCTGATTCAGTTCTGCTGAACGCGGCAAAAGAAACTGGAGGGAAAAGTTACATGGCTAATGATAAGAACTCCGAGGTGATACTAAACATGTACCTGGCAGAGATAGCTGAACAAGGATGCAGCCAGAACAGAGTAATGGTAAGATAGGAAGACGAGTAAAGAGCATGAATAGGTGCTGATAATATAATTTCAATAAATCGCACTCCATCTAGTTTAATCAACATAACTATTATTTTTATAATATAAAATTGCACATACATGTAGCATTATTTTAATGGGCAGGTGCTAAATAAAGGAGTTCAAATAAAAAATTCTGCAAATGAATTTACTGATGGAGTGAAGTTTGACAAGACGATAGGAGTAAACAATGTATTCACATTTGCTTACAAAAATGGTATACATGTGGAGATAGATCCAAAGTTTGGTTGTCACACCAACCTCACAACACACTCTGAGCAGAAACTAGTGTATGTTGAAGTTATCTGTGACAAGGTGAGTTATGTACTATGCTATGGTCTGCTACGCTATGCTATACTTGCTATGCTATGCTATGCTATGCTATGCTATGCTATGCTACGCTATGCTATACTTGCTATGCTATACTTGCTATGCTATGTTATGCTATGCTATGCTACGGTCTGCTACACTATGCTATACTTGCTGTGCTATGCTATGCTATGCTACGCTATGCTATACTTGCTACGCTATACTTGCTATGCTATGCTATGCTATGCTATGCTACGGTCTGCTCGCTATGCTATACTTGCTATGCTATACTTGCTATGCTATGTTATGCTATGCTATGCTACGGTCTGCTACGCTATGCTATACTTGCTATGCTATGCTATGCTATGCTATGCTATGCTATGCTATGCTATGCTATGCTATGCTATGCTATGCTATGCTGTGCTGTGCTGTGCTATGCTGTGCTGTGCTATGCTATGCTATGTCACGCTATACGACGCTATGCTAAGTCATGCAATGTCATGCTATACTATGTCATGCTATGCTATGTCCTGCTATGCTATGCCCTGCTATGCTGCTTGTATGTCATGCTATGTATGTTTTGCTATGCGAATGATCACTTGGAAGCCAAAGCTAGCAAGACAATTTTTGTTGTAACTACTGTAGCTATGAATAACCTGGTCTCATCCAGTAGGAGGTTATGTTCTGGTGTGACTATGGAGTAGCAGTCAGTTGGTTATTACTATTTCAATGAGGAAACACGACATAAATCACTTCACTTTGAACATGAATGTACAATGTATAGGAAGTATAATGTTACAATATAACCTGATAGACATTACATGTAGTAACAGTTGTGTGGGTGTGTGCTGTGTGGGTGTGTGCTGTGTGGGTGTGTGCTGTGTGGGTGTGTGCTGTGTGGGTGTGTGCTGTGTGGGTGTGTGCTGTGTGGGTGTGTGCTGTGTGGGTGTGTGCTGTGTGGGTGTGTGCTGTGTGGGTGTGTGCTGTGTGGGTGTGTGCTGTGTGGGTGTGTGCTGTGTGGGTGTGTGCTGTGTGGGTGTGTGCTGTGTGGGTTATACCCCTAGAACTTAGAATTTATTGAAACTACACATAGAATATAATAATAGGATTTAGTCCCGTAAACACATACCAGCTGGTTATGTCTGTGATGTCTATGTATTTGCTTATGTTGAGTCCTATACACAACACTGCACAGTGTTACAGAGGTTATACGTTTGTACTGTATTCAGATATATGAATACCATCTTATTTACTATATCAGCTAGCTGTACATGTATACTGTATGGTGATATTGTAATGTTTCAGTATGGGTATCACACTAGTGCCGATGCTAGCACGGGTGTGGGGAGTGCTTGGTAGTGGTAGTGGGCTGCCAAGGTGAACTTCCACACATTACATAGAAATTGAACAGTTAAGTTAAGCTCTTGTAATTATTGGAGAGGGCGTAGGCCAATGCTTGGACTCATTAAAGAGTCAAGGGTCGACGTAGGTCCTATA
Organism: Bugulina stolonifera; assembly: GCA_935421135.1. Classification (NCBI taxonomy): domain Eukaryota; kingdom Metazoa; phylum Bryozoa; class Gymnolaemata; order Cheilostomatida; family Bugulidae; genus Bugulina; species Bugulina stolonifera. The sequence goes on along the minus strand of OW285190.1, from coordinate 1,642,593 downwards.
GTTTATACTCCGAAGAAGTGTAGAAAGTGTCTGTGTTGATGAAGGGACGTAGACCAGTTGCTAGATTCATTGAAGAATCCGGGATCGGCTAAGGTCCGATGGTTTATACTCAGCATGGAGTGTAGAAAGTGTCTTAAATGAGTATGAGGACGAGCTCGGGCGTTGAAGGTCCAAGGACCAAGGCTGGAGCTGCCTGCCTGCAAGAGTAAGACTCTGTAGGTTGAGTTAGGAGATGTTGCTTTATTAGAGCGCAATCAACAACTGATTTGAGATAGCAAATGTGCTGGTTTCTATACATAAAAACTTCCGGCGAAAAGGGCCGATACGGTATCGGGCGGTACAATAAGGTGTTCTCCCGGAAATTACATAACAACATGGGGGAAAATGCCTGAGGTCCGACCATCAAAATGGTCGACCTTGCACAAAAAGTGCATGAATAAGATGAAAAAGATAATAATTTATGTAATTGTGAACATGATGTGTGACATCGGCCATGAATGTATAACAGGTAAAAAGACTTATAATATAATCAGGTAAGAAAGGTAATTGTCCAACAGTAGTATAATTAGCCACAGATGAATGCAAAGGACCTAATTGGTTGATAACAATACAATGTGTACTAGCTAAACAGTAGTTGACAACAGTAATAACAATATAATAAGTGTAGGTAGTAAGCATGTATAGTAGGTCATACATAATGTCAGAATAATAGCAGTATCAGAGTTAGTTAAATGTTTAGCTATCCAGGAGAGACTGGATATGGATGCTGGAACACTACAATATCTAGTCTTCATACATACCAGTTACCTGAGGAGTAGCAGGTGTCTGCTAGCTATGGACTTACCCTGTACAGTATAAGACCAGGTGACCTGGCTAGCATGAATACAAACCTGTACAGTCATGTAATAATTGGCAAGTGATAGATTTGCATAGACAATAGAGCTCTTAAAATGTTCATTGTTCCTACTACGTATATTAATACTTTTTTACTTACAACATATAACATTAACAAAATGCCGTTGATTCTAGAGCGGTGGTGAGGTAGAGTATAACATTACCAAGTCTAACCACACCAAAGAAGAGAAGGTAGTGGTCACTGTGACCTCTCAGCTGGTGCCAGGTGTGCTACCGATTACAGTAAAACCCAGAGTTAGTAGTGATGTCATAGACTGCGGAAAGAACTCTATGGTGAGATGGTGTGGTGTCCATAGCTGGTTGAACCATGTGATATGCTTGGTAGATTAGCTCCAGCATTATGTTTATGATTATTGGTTATTTCCTATCATTGTAAAACTCTGTATTATAAGGTACAGAGCTGGCAGAAATTCATTGAAAATTTTAGCTACAGTTTGAATAGAATGTTTAATAAAACAAACTTTGCTCATCTTAGTGCCAAAATCTATATCCCGTACACTGTAGGTTGCCGGCTGTCATTTTGCTAAAAATTGGATAGACAAAATTATATTCATTATAAGAAGAAATGATCAAGGCATAGACTTGCAATTGGTGCTCCGGTGCAATTATAATTGATTTTGACATGACTTGCATAATTTTATCTAAGTAAATATTATTCTGAGCAGCCATCATTGTACGCTTTCTTCTAAAACTAATACACCTGATACACAATATTGCAAAAACTGCTATTCATTGGTAACGTGGCTAAATTAGGTTCAACTCCGTTCTATGACTTCCATAATGATGATACTCTGTTCTGCAGTTGAATATCTTTGTGGATATCTTCCAAGGACACAACCCTGTGCTTGGGCTAGAGGTTGTCATAACAGTTGAAATACCTAAAGGAGTGTATATCCGGCTAAATGCCGCTGACTCTGGGACGGGTTCGTATACTTATCCTGCATATTGCATAGTGATAGAATTTAGTACTGAGGCTATGTAGTGGTAGCTCTCAGCAATGTTTTATCCTGTTGTTACAATGATGTGTCCAGTCTGATGTGATTGTATAGGAATGGACTCGACAGCTAATGATGGTGTCTATACAGCTACTATGTACTCCCACCTGTTCAAAGGAAATGGCTACTACAGAATACAGGTAAATGTTTACTTGCCTATCAATGGCACTTGATAAATCAAACAAGGACTTCATCGTCATTCACAACTATATTTAAAATGTTTCAGTTTTGATCAAGAATAAAGACTTTCTCAGCTATTGTTTGGTTCTGCATATACTTCTCCTTTCTGTAGGTGAATGTAGCAGGAGAAGGTAGACTACCCTCTCAGAAAGGGTGTGAACACTGTACAGGCATTAGTCTGGGTACTGTTATGAGAACACTAGCAGGTAAAAATACTGTCTCTATATCTCAGTACTGATGTAATTTACCTGCTACCGGGTCTGCAGTCTATAAGAATTGTCATATGTCAGGACAGGAAGGATGTGTTTTATGGTTATGAAACAACTGCAGAATTCACTACATGTAGATTACAAGATCCCATCTACATGTATCTACAGCCATAAACAAGTGTAGATTACAAGATCCCATCTACATGTATCTACAGCCATAAACAAGTGTAGATTACAAGATCCCATCTACATGTATCTACAGCCATAAACAAGTGTAGATTACATGATCCCATCTACATGTATCTACAGCCATAAACAAGTGTAGATTACAAGATCCCATCTACATGTATCCACAGCCATAAACAAGGTAGTGTTCTGTGTTACTCAGGTGGAGTGGTGAGCGTCACAAACCATGCAAGTGCGTCAGACCAGACACCACCAGAGAGAATCAGAGATCTGGTGGTTGTCTCTGTTGTGAACAAGACTGTGTTTACTCTGCAGTGGACAGCTCCAGGAGATGACATCAACAATGGAACTGGTCAGTGTAATACATGAGAGTAAGGCGTGCCGGTATCTTAGTACAGAAGTAAATTTAAATTTCCCATTATCACCCTTTTCAACCGATAAAAACATAAGATAGTTTAAGAATGCAATACATGTACATATAATTGATAAAACTATATGTGTGGGCATTACAACGTAACGAGTTGCTCCACTAATTGTATGGGGAAATATTCCACACCCCATACATACATGTACATGTATATACAGTAAAATCACTGTGAAACAAAGCTAGTGTATTTATCTTGAGTTTACAATAAACTGTAGTGGACACATTTCATGTAGGCATACATACGCACTAAGTACTATTATACAAACTAAACAAAACTATCTAAATTGACATTACATGATAATATTATATAAATGTCCATATACATATACACATACAAGTATACCAATTCTTGGCTCTATTTATGCAGCTGGAGATGTACAATTGTAGGTTTGATATCACAAAAAGATCTACTAATGAGATGAATTTACAAACATGTTTACTAACTGCATTTAGATATTTAATTAAAGTATAACGACTTACATTGACATTTGTTATACGACTTAAGTGTGTAGCTAATATTAACAGACCAGTGCATTAGTGCAGTGTATTCATGGTGGTCTACACCCAATGCCAGAGTAGCATACTTATAGTCAATAGTGTGTGAATTGCAATACATTTCCTTTATAGCCTCAGGGTATAATATCTATGGCTCCAGTAGTTTCTTTGTGAGCACATACCAAAGATTACCAAGTAACCACAAGGCTATCCTTACTGACATGGAGGACCTGCTAGTACCTGCTGGTAGAAAGGTAGAACTCAGGCTAAACTATGGTAAGCTCTCAGTACAGGTAAAACCAAGCTATGACAACATCGATCCACTCTTTCCCCGTAGCTTAGCAACCAGTACAATTTTCTCTCTTGCATTAAATTAAACTATTAGGTTATAATGGCACAGGTATAGCTCATCCCAACCAGCCTGCTAATAGCTCTTTAACATGTCCATCTCACTCAGGGCGTCCTATTTATGTGCTGGTAGCCTATACGTTACAGTAGTAGTCTATATAACCTAACTGAACCACCTGATTTATATTATAGTAAGCTTCTTTCCAATGCTGACTAGATAAAAATGTTCTATGGGACGATTAATCTTGAAGACCTTGCACATAACTGGAAAAATGTACAGTATGTCTGTGTAAACTTTAGACCAGCTTGGACAAAGGGTCAAGTATATCAGAATATCTGCAGTTGATGATGCTGGGAATGAGGCTGAATATTCTAATCACGTGTTTGTTACTGCCGTCGATTCAACTCCTCCCCATCCATCAGCTGTAAGTAGATTGTTGTAGAGTTAGCTGTTAATATACCATTTATCTCCTCTCCTAACCTTCTGAAGCATATTGTATGTACATATGTGTACACTCGTAGTATACATTGACCACTGTATGTTTTGTGGATATTGCGATACTGCATTATGTGTACACTGACCACTGTGTACACTGGGATATTGTAATACTGTATTACGTGTACACTGGGATATTGTAATACTGTATTACGTGTACACTGACCACTGTGATCACTTGGATATTGTAATACTGTATTACGTGTACACTGGGATATTGTAATACTGTATTACGTGTACACTGGGATATTGTAATACTGCATTATGTGTACACTGACCACTGTGATCACTGGGATATTGTAACACTGTATTACGTGTACACTGGGATATTGTAATACTGTATTACGTGTACACTGGGATATTGTAATACTGCATTATGTGTACACTGACCACTGTGATCACTGGGATATTGTAACACTGTATTACGTGTACACTGGGATATTGTAATACTGTATTACGTGTACACGGGGATATTGTAATACTGCATTATGTGTACACTGACCACTGTGATCACTGGGATATTGTAACACTGTATTACGTGTACACTGGGATATTGTAATACTATATTATGTTTACACTGGGATATTGTAATACTGTATTATGTTTACACTGGGATATTGTAATACTGTATTATGTTTACACTGTGTTAGTTGTCGTGCTACTGATTAAACCAATTTACAATAATTTGAACTTTGCTGGTTTTCTCAGTTCTCAAGTTAAACAGGCTACACCTTGGTACATACAACTGGACATGACCGGACAAGCTGTGTATGCACACCTGTAATTGTCCTGACTTGACCTACATGTACAAATACATTCATGCAAACTACCCTCCTATAATGTACATAATTTTTAGGACGAAATAAATGAAGCTGGTGGCGGAACACCGTGTGGGGCCATCGTTGGCGCTCTGATTGGGTGTCTGCTATTCATCGGGTTACTGATTGTCGTGGCTATATTTTGCTTCCGAAGACATAAACATCCTTCCAAAGAGTCTTGCTGTGTAATGCTCTGCTGTCCCTGCTGTATGAGAAGGAAGAAGGACGATGAAAGGTAAACATAAGTCAAATCTATTGAGAGTTATGTGCACCTTGTAAACATCCAAAAATATATACAATGTACATGTAAGTTATATGCAATCATGTACATTATTTTGTTATGTATCACAATATAAGAGGTCAGATCAACATACATGTATTATCAACTTATTTAATGGTTCAGAGACAGAGGTGATCTCTTCAACTGACTGCATAAACTGTGCACTTTCTAACCAGTACCATTACCTACCTGGTACTCAGAGTGCAAATAGTCTTACTACCAACTAACCATGCAAATAGTCTGACTACCAACTAACCATGTAAATAGTCTGACTACCAACTAACCATGTAAATAGTCTGACTACCAACTAACCATGTAAATAGTCTGACTACCAACTAACCATGTAAATAGTCTGACTACCAACTAACCATGTAAATAGTCTGACTACCAACTAACCATGTAAATAGTCTGACTACCAACTAACCATGTAAATAGTCTGACTACCAACTAACCATGTTCTCTTATAATGTCCAGAGATGAAGAGCTGCAAGATAAAGAGGAAGAAGAAGCCAAAGTCTGTTGAAACTCATACAATGTAATACTGCTACACAAACACATACATTGTACATGTAATACTGCTACACAAACACATACATGTATGTTGTACTACTGATACATATTATGTTATGCTACTACACAAAATTCCTAAAACAACAACACTGACCTTAGGTACATGTAGATGTAATTTTTGTGTTTAGTTAATATAGTAAATAACTCATGTAATTCATATGTTGTTTCTATGTTAATGTAGTACAAACATTTAAGGTATCACACTTTTTATAATTTCATTTGGACCTAGTGTAGTGTTGTTCCCCGACGTCAACGTGACGGCTATATCTTCCAGGGTATTATCTACCCACTGATGCTCTGCTGAGTCGTTTAGTGTGTTTATGTCTACATGGGAAACACAGTTTACCATCACATAAGCACACAGCTGTTTGTGTGCTTATAATTCTAGTCTCAGTATGTAGCTACTTGCTCTGTCTTCCAGTAAACACACTATAGCTATCTGAGAGTAGAATATGTGGAGGTACGGTAGACATGAGAATAGACAAAGCCATGCTGTGACATTATCTTCTGTCAAATAGATAGCAGTAGTTTCACTGACTTCGGGTGTCAGTAGCTCTTAGTGCATTGCATCTACCAAAGTGACAGTTATTATATATATACTCGCAGATTGTTGGTGGTGGTTTTGAAAGGCTGATTACATATTTGTGGATCTTAGTGCATACATATTTCAAGCAGGGTGAAGTAGCAAGCAAACCAATGTTGCTGGAAGCATGCCAACTCATCCTTGACACCAAGGACACGGTATATAAAAACAAAAATGTTTGAGATCTGTTCTGAGAAGAAATATCCTACAACTGAAAGTGAAATTAATCCAACGTTCCCATTCCATCAAGTCTACATTGGACCTGATGACATGGGGATGATTTTCTGTGTTTCTTCATCATTTGTATCTAACAACAGACAGAGTGCCTCCGTAACGTAGGGTATCCATGCACTATACACAAATATGACAAACATGTCTGCCATCTGTATAAGAATTTACATTGTAGCTTCTTATGTTGCAGTAATTTTCCCACCAGGAGTTTTTTAATTTCACTGAGTTACATATGTATAAACAGGCAATCACTGAGTGACATCTGTATAAACAGGCCATCACTGAGTGACATCTGTATAAACAGGCCATCACTGAGTGACATCTGTATAAACAGGCCATCACTGAGTTACATCTGTATAAACAGGCCATCACTGAGTTACATCTGTATAAACAGGCCATCACTGAGTGACATCTGTATAAACAGGCCATCACTGAGTGACATCTGCATAAACAGGCCATCACTGAGTGACATCTGTATAAACAGGCCATCACTGAGTGACATCTGTATAAACAGGCCATCACTGAGTTACATCTGTATAAACAGGCTTTCACTGAGTGACATCTGTATAAACAGGCCATCACTGAGTTACATCTGTATAAACAGGCCATCACTGAGTGACATCTGTATAAACAGGCCATCACTGAGTTACATCTGTATAAACAGGCCATCACTGAGTGACATCTGTATAAACAGGCCATCACTGAGTGACATCTGTATAAACAGGCCATCACTGAGTGACCTTTCAACCTAAGACTCTACATGTACATCTAGCACAGTAAGCTGATGCATTGATCACAAAACCCACTCAACTTCCTTCTTAGCAAGGTAATCATGGGGAAGTGTCCTGCGTGCAATTGATTCAGTTAACGGGTAGAGCTCACTGGTGAAGCTTCCTTTCTTTCAAATAAACCAGGTTGATATACAGTATTGGCTAATGCGTCCATCCGCTGTACTAGGTGATTAGGTGCTCTAGAGCTGTGGATTCTATCCCTAGTCAGAAATGAATGACTTCTATAACAGATGTGGAACCATGTCCCTTGCTGATCATAAAAAGCTCCCCCATGCAAGAAAAATTCCATACATACAAACATATGCCTTAAATAGTATACCTTGTGCAATGTAGTCATAACGCGGATATTCATGATACAGTTTTGTTGCAGCAATTATTATGCTAGCGCATGTGGATATTGGTGAAATGAGATTGCATAGAGAAAAGGAACTGTGTATAAACATACATGTAGTATGCCAGACCAGTAGGACAAAAAATAATGGAATATTGACTGTGTAGGCTATCAATTGTGGCAAAAATAGTAGATAGAATGACAAGGTACGTAAGTTTAGTTCACACTGCATGTGTATACTGACATGCTACCAGTACACTGCATCTAAAATAATCATGGTGCACTAACAGACACATGTCCAGTTCATGTTTTATATCGACTTATAGTTAGTAACCAAAACATTGCAGCATTGAAAGTTATACGGCTACACAGGTGTCTGGCTGAATAATACAAAACAGCAGCCAGTTAAAATTCCAAGATGGTAGAACTGAGTTGCAATTATTGCAAGGCAAATATACAATGGGAAGGCCAAGTGAGTGCCATACAGCAGTATGCACTTAGAAGTAAGTGTCATACAGCAGTATGCACTCAGAAGTAAGTGTCATACAGCAGTATGCACTCAGAAGTAAGTGTCATACAGCAGTATGCACTCAGAAGTAAGTGTCATACAGCAGTATGCACTCAGAAGTAAGTGCCATACAGCAGTATGCACTCAGAAGTAAGTGCCATACAGCAGTATGCACTCAGAAGTAAGTGTCATACAGCAGTATGCACTCAGAAGTAAGTGTCATACAGCAGTATGCACTCAGAAGTAAGTGCCATACAGCAGTATGCACTCAGAAGTAAGTGCCATACAGCAGTATGCACTTAGAAGAGCAGGACCTGCTATTAGCTGCAACACAACACTCATCTGCACAAACTCCTGCAGAGATTCTTATATTAATCTATATAAGTAGAATTTATGGCTCTAAAATGACAGAACACCTATTTTGGGCTTTTTGGTATATTGAACCTGCTGTAAAATGCTTTAAAACTGGCGATAAATGCTTATTAAAAAGGAAAACTACATTTTTGCAAACCGTCCAAAAACTTTTTCACAGCACTGTACATGTAGTTCCCAAGTGTATGTCAACATGGAACCTACATTCCTTAAATCAGTCAAGCATACAATCATAACTACATGTACATGTAAATGTAGAGTCAGTCCAGGGACAACAAATCATTTTAAGTGTTGAAGAATAAAAGAATATTTGAATAATAAGACGTGACGTGACGCATTTGTTTTTATTATTTTTTATTAACATCAAATATAGGCCATCATTTCACTAACGACAGAATCAAATGCAGCACAGGGACCCACTTGCCCAAATAATTTTAGAAAGATAGTTGTCTGTTAGAAGAATTATCGAGACCTCAGTCTATCTTGTGTTGTACAGAGTCAAACAAAGAGAGTTGTAAAATATAATCCCGACACCAACAACAGTTTCCTCAATTCTGACACTGTTTGTTAATTTTATTTATATAATACATGCTGTTAAATAGCAAAAACTAGGCAATACATGTAAAGTACCTAATTTATGTACTTTACAATGTATTCTGTCTTGCATTGAGTGGTTTATCATTCGACAAACAATCCTTAATTCTTTAAACTAATATGTTTCAACCCGGGGCCTCTACGGCACCTAATCGCCTAACACAGTGAACGGAACACGCTACCACTACACCAGCTCAGCAACCTTATAAAAGGAAGCTTCACGAGTGAGCAGTAACATGCTCTGAGCGAACTGCACACGAGGCACCCCTCTTATTATGGCCACCTTGCGCCTTATATGATGTTAAGGGGTTTGCCAACTTTTTATGTATACACGATGTGTTTTTAGCAAGGCATTTATTTTTGAGCAGTCATCATCATATATATATAAAAGATGGCCAAACCCCTTCACATCATATAAGGCGCAAGGTGGCCATAATAAGAGGGGTGCCTCGTATGCAGTTCGCTCAGAGCATGTGACTGTTCACTCGTGAAGCTTCCTTTTTTAAGGTTGCTGAGCTGGTGTAGTGGTAGCATGTTATGTTCACTGTGCTAGGCCATTAGGTGCCGTAGAGGCCCCGGATTCAAACCCCAGTCAGGAACTGGTGTTTTCATGGATTTGAAACAAGTCTCTGACTGCTCAAAAATAAATTCCTTGCTAAAAATACATCATATATATATATATAAAATGGCCAAACCCCCTAACATAATATATTTCTGTATTTCAAAGTTGCACACTACACACAATAGATACATGTACTAAGTATAGAACAATTATCTAGTATTTATGACATGCAGGCTACATGTACATGTACATATTGGTCTAAACCAAACGTGAACACATTTTACTGAGGAGCAAGGATATGGGAGTACTGCTATTTAGAATCTTGTTGGGTTTGGTGATACATTGCACGTCAATGCTGCAGGATTGTGAGAGCATTATTTATGTATACATCATACCATATTATAGTTGTTGTGGTTATACCATTAGCTCTATCAGTTGTTACATGTGGATTGGCAATGTATGGTTGCTAGAGTGTTGGAAGAGAAGTGATGTATATCTATGTAGTCAATTAGAAGCAGTGGTTCAGTCAGGAAACCTCTTTGTCTTGCATTACTCCCTCATTCTCTATGGTATAACATTACTCCCTCATTCTCTATGGTATAACATTACTCCCTCATTCACTATGGTATAACATTACTCCCTCATTCTCTATGGTATAACATTCACTTTTCTGTAACACAAAGTATCCATAGATAGCAGAGACAATATGTAAAAGAGAACATACATGTGTATATATTGTATTTTTAGCAAGGAATTTGTCTGTGAGCAGTCAGAGACTTGTTTCAAATCCATGAAAATACCAGTCCCTGACTGGGGTTCGAACCCCAGTCAGGGACTGGTATTTTCATGGATTTGAAACAAGTCTCTGACTGCTCACAGACAAATTCGTTGCTAAAAATACAATATATATATATGTAGAAAATGGCCAAACCCCCTGACATACATGTACATGTTCTTGTACAGCCGATCCCTTTAATACTTTGCAATGGGAGACGTTAATCTATCGTGCTTGTTTACGTGTACATCCTATTGTCACCTGACAGATCTTCCTTTTGGGTACTTCATTTTCAATACTAGTACAGCAGTCACAATAACCACCATGGCAACCACCACCATGGCAACCGCCACCACGGCAACCACCACCACAACTCTCACCACTATCTCAGCTGTCACGGCATTGGATAGTCCTATTTTTGGCTCAGCCTGGTCAGTTATGAGATGAATCTACATGTACATGAAAAGAATTTATATACACAACACTGACTCTGTTAGCAGATGGCACTGTATTCCTCAAAATTGTTGGATAGAGCAATGCTGCATTTCAGCTCATACTGAGGGGTTTGATGAAATATATAAGTACATACAATGTACCTTCTGTTGGTCTCCATAAATACCATCCACAATCATGATTTTTTGAAGGTACAACAGGAGAACACGTGTCAAACACTCCACAAGGGAATAAAGAATATTATGAATACGGTAATTAATTTCATTAGTGTGGTACAGATTCCATCACTATTAGCTAGTTGTGTCTGTTATTACATCAACAAGAATATCCACAGTGCTAGTTAGCCTTTACCACTCAAATGATTTGCGTGTTCACCAACATAGAGCAGCACAGGAATATGAGTATTCATTGAACTGTGTCCATTTATTTCTCTTTTTCATTCTAAATCTGAAGATTACGTAAATACATGTACACCTACACGCACACCTACACGCACGCCTACACGCACGCATGTATGTGTGTGCGTACGTGTGCGTGTATGTGTGTGCGTGTGTGTGTATGTGACTGTATGTATGTACATTGTACATGTACCGTATGTACAGATCTACTGTTGTAGGGGTATTTAATTGCACACTGTATATTATATCCATATGTATTCAGATTATCAAACTAATGTATTTTGATTACTTGTTGGCTGGTCTGGCTGAGAGGAGAGGAAGATGAGAGGAAGAGAAGAGGATGAAAAGGAGTAAGAGGGGAGAGAAGATTTGAACAGCAAATCTCCCCTTGATTGAATCCCTGTGAATCTTATGCCAACGGAGCTTTAATATAAAAACAGAGTAATAGTTATGTTAATGAAGACAGTGATCCTGTATTACATGTACATGTAGGTTTAGTACAATCCTCAGCAATATATTATATTCACACAAAACATTTCTTTATTGAAGCCTTTAGTGTGTTGATAGGAATAGGGAGCGGTTAGGTCTAAGGTAGGAACTGGTGGGTAAGAACTAAGGTTAGATCAATGTAACGCTATCGGGAGGACGGATCAAGAAGCATTCGCGGACTGGAGCTGAACGAGACAGGTCGAACAGAGAGATACTGAATATGTGCAAGCACTGCGCATTGGTTAGTTTGTATGTTTAGTTCTTTTTATGCCAAGCAATGCCAAGCAATGCCAATGCAATGCCAATGCAATGCCAATGCAATGCCAATGCAATGCCAATGCAATGTCAATGCAATGCCAATGCAATGCCAATGCAATGCCAATGCAATGCCAATGCAATGCCAATGCAATGCCAATGCAATGCCAAACATGCCATTACTATTTACAATTGTACATGTACTTGTGACACTGCAATATTGTTGTACTTCCCTGAGTGGCAAATGTTATACATTATACAAGTACATGTACATGTATATATGCACATGTGCCTATATACATGCACATGTACATGTATATATGTACATGTACATGTACTTATATACATGTCCATGTACATGTATAGGTGTACATGTATATAATAATTATGTACATGTACATGTACATGTACATGTACATGTATATAATGATTATGTACATGTACATGTACATATATACATGTGACGATGTGTTCTTATATTAACAAACCCTGTGCTTGTAGTTCAGTTTGTTAGTGCAGTCAAAAAACACTAACAGTACCTGCTTGCCTGTAGGACGCCAAGGTGGTGACGAAGAGGTATATCTTCTGTAACATATGCACGTGTCCATATATTTGCTGCTGCTACTGTTCATGTGTGTCTTATATCGCTACATGTAGTTTGAGTTGCTCCTCATATTGTTCTTCTGTTGCACTAAACCACATGATTGTAGACTCTTAGTAGAAAATAAAGTCCCTGTCAATACTATGTAAATACAGTGGAACTTGCTTAATTCAGCCTCGGATAATTAAAAACTTTGTTAGTTCAGACTATTAGCCTTGGTTCCTGCTGAGCACTAGATAAATGGTTTCAACTAATAGTGAAGTTACCTTGCAATTCAAACTCAGGCCTAATTCAAACCAATTATGGCGGTTCCTTGGAGCTTGAATCAAACAACTTTCACTGTACAATGATTACGTGGCCAGCAGTCACATGAACATTGCCATTGCGTATCTTATCTTGAGTACCCAACTACATGCATAGATATACATGTACATGTACGCATATTGTTATCATACAGCATAAGTGTACATGTAATATGTACATGTAAATGTACACTTACACTATGTGATAATAATATACATACATTTCCATATTCATGTACATGTATATAGAAATATTGTGTAAAGTATCCTTTACATACCATTCTTATTTTGATTGTAAATTCAACTAAAAATATAATAATTGTGTAAGATAACAGACTATTTGCTGCACAGTGTTGTACATATTACTAGGTTGTGTGTACTATTATAATAAAACATAGACAATATAATGGGATATTTTCTGCACAGTACGTGCACATTGTATACATGTATGTGCTTACTGTATATACGTTGCTATGGTTACAACATATATGTTGCTATAATTACTGTATATACGTTGCTATGATTATTGTATACAATAATATAGAAAATACCCAGAAAATAGACAGACAGGCATTAAAATCAGTGAACCGACTAAATTTTTCAACTTGCAAAAAAATGGCTAATCACAGTTTTTGTATGAAAATATTATCACAGTTTTCCATGAGTTAATAGAACCGTGGGCTATATGTCTGTTAAGTATATACGAGTATATTATGTAGAACCCTTCTGTACTAGACCTGAATATTTGTATCTGTACATGAAATCATGTATCTGGATACACAAATCTATGTGTAGCGGTGATTCACTCTATATCACCGGCTGGGATCAGTAAACCAAGAGCTAATGTGTCTGTTATACAAGAACACACTGTCTCTTGTTGAAAAGGTTAGAATTATATTGTTCGTTTCACTCTAGACTTATTTTGCCATAATTGTGTTCATATAATCAGTTGTTCTTTAGCTACAATGATGTATGAGTGTGGTACTATCTGGGCACATACACAATGGTGTATGAGTGTGCTACTATCTGGGCATATCTACAATGATGTATGAGTGTGGTACTATCTGGGCACATTTACAATGATGTATGAGTGTGGTACTATCTGGGCACATCTACACAGACGTGCAGTATTCCTGGGCTACACTGTCCTAGTAGTGGTTCCTCATACTATAAGCACTGTTGATGTACTCATAACGGTTATCTGCAGGAATACTGTATGCTGATTGGCTGTTATTCTGAGCGTACGGGTAAAGAGACCGAGGAAGGTTCTGCCTGGGTTGGGAATAGGAGTTTCTCTTGTAGCCAGTCTCGCTGAAATTGTCATAGCATACATGTAATATAAACAGTGTGCTATGTCTAGACATGATAAGGCACTTTTACTATGCTTTAGGAAGAAAAATATTCAACATTTTTACCTGTCAGCTTTCTTTGCAGATCCTTTGCGGCAGGCGAGGGAAGCAACAATTCCACCAACAACCAGAGCAATGAAGCAAACAATTCCCATTACCAATCCCAACACAATACCATTGTATGTGGCTACCTACAAGTAATCAAACAGTTCATATTATGAGCTAAAGCAACAACTTCCATTTATTGTGTTTGCGTATAAACATTAGCATCAGGAGACAGGTCTCAGACATATATACAAGATGTGTGCTCACCTCTGGTACTGCTGTTCTCACTTGTGTACTTACCTCTGGTACCAATAACCTCACTTATGTACTTACCTCTGGTACTGCTGTTCTCACTTATGTACTTACCTCTGGTACCAATAACCTCACTTATGTACTTACCTCTGGTACTGCTGTTGATGAAACCTTCTCATTCCGCTAAAACATACATTAAATATTGCTAGTAAACCAGACAATATAATGTTTAATAGAGTTTGAGCAGGTTTTCTTTTCACCAAGTTGTTACACCATGTAAAAGTATCTGTAATACCTATCTAGAGTAACAAACATTCGGTAAACAAACCAGGGCAACCAATAAAACAACTATTAATTGATTACCAACCAACTTAAAACACAGTAATATTGATAGCAAATGCATCATCAGCGTGTTTTACATGTACTTAGAGTATGTTGTCTTTCCCTAATTTCTCTATGAAATTCAAATCACTTATTAAACTGAGATGAGTAAATAAGAAACTCTGAGTGCAAACTAAACACTACGGAATAAAACATCTAATATGCTTGCCAATACATGTTAGTTTAATGATTGTTCATAAGACAAAGATTTAGTGGTGCAAACTCTGACTTGGTGTGACATGTTTAGACTTGGTGTGACATGTTCTGACTTGGTGTGACATGTTCTGACTTGGTGTGACATGTTTAGACTTGGTGTGACATGTTCAGACTTGGTGTGACATGTTCTGACTTGGTGTGACATGTTCTGACTTGGTGTGACATGTTCTGACTTGGTGTGACATGTTCTGACTTGGTGTGACATGTTCTGACTTGGTGTGACATGTTCTGACTTGGTGTGACATGTTCAGACTTGGTGTGACATGTTCTGACTTGGTGTGACATGTTCTGACTTGGTGTGACATGTTCAGACTTGGTGTGACATGTTCTGACTTGGTGTGACATGTTCTGACTTGGTGTGACATGTTCTGACTTGGTGTGACATTTTCTGGTTAGGAAGACTCTTTTCTCTAGCTGAGATTCCATCAAATCATGAAAGAACTAGGAGGTGGCAGACATGTCCTTCCCTCAACAAGCTATCTGATTGGTAATTCACTTGGATGCGTCACAGGACTTACAATACAATACAATCATGCACATTTCGTTTACCTTTAGGTCAAGGGTAGCTGGATCTACCACTGTCAAAGCTACAGGATTGGAAGCATCTGCAACATTCCCAAGGTCATCCACTGCCGCCAGACGAATGTAGTATGTACTTAGGTCTTTATTTGCCAAATTTCCAATGTCCAATTTGTCTACCAATAATATAATATAAAATTCAATTAAATTATTTAGCAACAATATTTGCTGCACTGGCTAAGTTGTATAAAATTGTCCCATGACAGCCCTTAAGATACTACAAAATCTTATAAAGTAATAGAAGGCTATCACCAATAGAGTAATAGAAGGCTATCACCAATAGAGTAATAGAAGGCTATCACCAATAGAGTAATAGACAGCTATCACCAATAGAGTGATAGAAGGCTATCACCAATAGAGTAATAGACAGCTATCATCAATAGAATAGCAGAAGGCTATCATCAATAGAATAACAGAAGGCCATCATCAATAGAATAACAGAAGGCTATCATCAATAGAATAACAGAAGGCTATCATCAATAGAATAACAGAAGGCTATCCTCAATAGAATAATAGAAGGCTACCATCAATAGAATAACAGAAGGTTATCATCAATAGAATAACATAAGGCTGTCATCAATAGAGTAATAGAAGGGATAACAATACTAAAGCTTGCTTTAAGTATGACCAATTATCAATAGAATGAAACTGAACAGCTTCAATTTTACTACTTAGTCAACCAAAAGTTTGAGAACTAAATATTATTATATCATACTTATATGGTGTATTTTTAGCAAGGAATTTATTTTTGAGCAGTCAGAGATTTGCTTCAAATCCATGAAAATACCAGTCCCTGACTGGGGTTTGAACCCGGAGCCTCTACGGCACCTAATCGCCTATTATACTTGTACTTCATATACATGTACATGTAAAGTTTCAACTTTGAGCTGTCATGTGGTGTTGGTAGCTGTTGCCTATGACTACATGTTGTGCTTCATTATAATAATGTGATGTCGTACTGTGCACAGTGTTTTAGTGATGTCGTACTGTGCACAGTGTTTTAGTGATGTCTTACTGTGCACAGTGTTTTAGTGATGTCGTACTGTAGACAGTGTTTTAGTGATGTCGTACTGTGAACAGTGTTTTAGTGATGTCGTACTGTGGACAGTGTTTTAGTGATGTCGTACTGTAGACAGTGTTTTAGTGATGTCGTACTGTGGACAGTGTTTTAGTGATGTCGTACTGTGGACAGTGTTTTAGTGATGTCTTACTGTGGACAGTGTTTTAGTGATGTCGTACTGTGGACAGTGTTTTAGTGATGTCGTACTGTGGACAGTGTTTTAGTGATGTCGTACTGTGGACAGTGTTTTAGTGATGTCGTACTGTGGACAGTGTTTTAGTGATGTCGTACTGTAGACAGTGTTTTAGTGATGTCGTACTGTGGACAGTGTTTTAGTGATGTCTTACTGTGGACAGTGTTTTAGTGATGTCGTACTGTGGACAGTGTTTTAGTGATGTCTTACTGTGGACAGTGTTTTAGTGATGTCGTACTGTGGACAGTGTTTTAGTGATGTCGTACTGTAGACAGTGTTTTAGTGATGTCGTACTGTGGACAGTGTTTTAGTGATGTCTTACTGTGGACAGTGTTTTAGTGATGTCGTACTGTGGACAGTGTTTTAGTGATGTCTTACTGTGGACAGTGTTTTAGTCATGTCTTACTGTGGACAGTGTTTTAGTGATGTCTTACTGTGGACAGTGTTTTAGTTATGTCTTACTGTGGACAGTGTTTTAGTGATGTCGTACTGTGGACAGTGTTTTAGTGATGTCTTACTGTGGACAGTGTTTTAGTGATGTCGTACTGTGGACAGTGTTTTAGTGATGTCGTACTGTAGACAGTGTTTTAGTGATGTCGTACTGTGGACAGTGTTTTAGTGATGTCTTACTGTGGACAGTGTTTTAGTGATGTCTTACTGTGGACAGTGTTTTAGTCATGTCTTACTGTGGACAGTGTTTTAGTGATGTCTTACTGTGGACAGTGTTTTAGTCATGTCTTACTGTGGACAGTGTTTTAGTCATGTCTTACTGTGAACAGTGTTTTAGTTATGTCTTACTGTGGACAGTAAATTTGGTAAGGGTAAACCCAATTCGTACCAAAATCTAGTTCTAGCTCCAACTCAGTTCCAGCTTTCACTTTGAATGTTTCCATATCAGTCAAAATTGACTCGTGGTCTTTGGGCACCTGCTGTAGATGGTCTACTGTTGAATCATTTGACACATAGAGTCGGTACTCCGATGCTAGAAGATATAATACAAAATGTACTGCACATGTAGAAAGTAAAATAACAAATTCAGTTACGGCTGCACAAACGAAAATAATGTATTTGTGCTCCAACTAGTCTGTAAGCAGACACAATAATGAAGTGACCCTGAAACAGGGTGAGAGAATTAGCTGCAGCGCTGTGTGTATAACACCCCAAGGATGATCTACGGCACATAGCAAGGGTACTTACTACTTTCTTGCTCATATAAACTGCTCTACTTACCATTTCCCACGTTCAGATCATCTCCAGGTGCGGTCCATCTTAGCCTAAACACTCTTTTATTCCCTGTTGTCTGGAGAGAGACTACAGAGAGGTCTTTAATCTTCTCTGGTGGTGTCTGGTCAGGAACCACAACAAAATTATCCACATTTACCACTCCACCTGCGATGGAAAGGTACTTTGACAGTCGATTGAGGCTAAGACACGTTTGAATTATTTGAGATTCAATGTACAGCTGTTATAACTTTCATATTAGAATACACATACCTGATTGCGTTCTCGTAAAATTCCCTAAGCTCTGACCTCCACAATCACTGCACCGTTTCTTCCTTGCAATGATAATTGGGTCAGGCTGAACTCCCTCTCCAGCTATAGATGTCTGGCAAGTAAACATAGATCAAGTATAGGCATGATGATCTACTATAATGTTGACAAGCATGCCTAGCATGGTGCCGCATCTAACACACACAAGTATACATCTACATTTGTAGCTGCTTTATTAATAGTAAAGATGTCACTACTTAACCTATTTAGATCATACAGTATACAGGGCTCTCAAGTTCTCGGATTTTCCCCGAGCAGTCCGAATTTTCAGTGCTTGCTCGGAGAGCTCGGGAGGTTTTCCATTATTAGTGATTTGCTCGGACTTTGGGAGATTTTCTCACATTAGCTATATTATTTGAATTGAAATGCTTTACAATCTCCAAATTAATCTTCAGCTTAGCTCATAGCTTGTGAGTTACTTAGAAATTCTTAGGCAAAAGCTACTAATTATATTACTTTCCAAAAGCAAGGGCTGAATTACATGCATGTACTGGGATTATTAGGCTGTGAGAAATTAGTTAGGCTAACTTCATAGAGCATTAGATATGTACATGTAAGTGACCAACAGCTTCATGTACATGTATATATCTAACCAATTACCAATAGAGTAATACTTCTACACTGCTCACTCTGCAGTACATTGTGCATCTGCTCGGATTTTTTGACTGAGGAACTTGAGAGCCCTGAGTATAAACATTATAAATATATTCATTCATATTATCTGTACGATAGAACTGAAAATAAGTATACATGTAGATGTAGTAATAGATTAGATTAGATATAGTAATAACACAGACTTTTATATTGTTACTAGCTCCAACTGGTAGTAACGATAACTACATCCACTCTGTAGTAACCACTACCTAGTACCAGTACTTACCTCCACTCTGTAGTAACCACTATCTAGTACCAGTACTTACCTCCACTCTGTAGTAACCACTATCTAGTACCAGTACTTACCTCCACTCTGTAGTAACCACTATCTAGTACCAGTACTTACCTCTACTCTGTAGTAACCACTTCCAGAAAATATATGAGCAGGAGCAGCTGCTGTGTACACGCCATCATTTGGTGTCGAGTCTAGACCTAAAGAGAATGCTTATAAGATTATATTGTACTACACTTGGCACATGTCATTATACTCAGTGAAACCTATGAACTCCTTAGAGAATTTTCTTGCATGTTACTATGTATTAATATACAGTAATTAACAATTTTCTTTTAGTCGAGGCTTAGCACAAATGTCGGAAGTTCAATATCCATGACTGGCAGGTGTGAAATCTCCTCTACAGATCCTGTCTCCCAGCAAATATTCGCATAACAAGCATTGCATTGCTGTGCTGGAATATGTGTTCATATGTCATGTTGATGTGTGCCAGTAATATGGCTGGATTCTCAAAGGAGAAAGAAATGGCATTGTTCCATGAGAAGGCAAATAAAATACATAACTAGGAGTACTCCAGTGGAATGCACCAGTAGAGCAGCACAGATATGCTGCCTATCTCTCTATTTGCTATGATATAATGATAATATCATTATATCACGATATGATATAATGATAATATCATGATATCACGATATGATATAATGATAATATCATGATATCACGATATGATATAATGATAATATCATGATATCACGATATGATATAATGATAATATCATGATATCACGATATGATATAATGATAATATCATGATATCACGATATGATATAATGATAATATCATGATATCACGATATGATATAATGATAATATCATGATATCACGATATGATATAATGATAATATCATGATATCACGATATGATATAATGATAATATCATGATATCACGATATGATATAATGATAATATCATGATATCACGATATGATATACAGATATGCTGCGTCTCACTAATCTACCTCATTCACAAGATCCAATGTCAGCCAAGTCACCATCAACAACACGATATACATGTATAATCATCACCAGGGATGCCCAATTGTTTTTGGTAGGATTGGTATAAAGATATACACATGTACATTAGTGTTTACGTGTGTTTCAATGTGTAAACAGGCATAAAATGTAATCGAATGTGACATGAATGCATGCATCAGATTTACTCTTTCCCAGTAAACATTTATTACAAGTAGATCTGATCTTCGACATAATCATTTGTACAAGAGAAGTAGTTAGTGTGACAGGTGAAAGCAGTCCTGCTTTGGAATAAAAGTATTTGCAAACCAAGGACTTACACATCCTTGGCTAAACAAACTCATCAGAATTTGTATGAAATTTTGAATTTTTACGCAATAAATGGTGAAATTAGCTAGGGGGGCCTGATCAGGCCCGTGTGCTTTCATTTGGGCATCACCAATCTAGGCAATACAAAGTAATCAGATCATGTTTTATTATGAAAGACTCGTATGTTGACATAGACGATGCATTACCTGTGCCGTCATCAAGTGCTGGCAGCAAGAGTATAGTGCCATCAGCTGTCTCTACTATTGTGGTTATATCTAGTCCTACCACAGGAGTGTAACCTTGGAATACATCTGTGTATATCGCCAACTGTGTAGAGTAACAAGTAGATGTGTCTCATTATATGGTATGAGTCATAGTTAGTAGTTACTCAACAGATCTCAACCATAAAAGTGTTTAACAGACCCGAGGGTCGAGTAATAGCTCAGTCAGGCAGTAGACTGGAGAGCTGACAGCCCTTACAATGCACCATGCGCCATGCGCCACGCGCCACGCGCCATGCGCCATGCACCATGCGTCATGCACCATGCGTCATGTGCCATGCGCCATGCGTCATGCACCATGCTCCATGCACCATGCACCATGCGTCATGCACCATGCACATGTACATTCCATACACATATTATGATTGTGTATTTATGCTCTCTAAACCTCTAATATGATAATTATAGCAGAATATACTACAATACTGTTTCACTATGTTGTGTACATAACTGTATACTATTGTTAGAACCGGTAGTAGTGTGATGGTACAGGACATTTGTATACGACTCCAACTCCCGGACGAAGCTCCACCGCACCCTAAGTGCCTAGTAGTTGTTACAGCGCTACTCACCTGACACTAACATTCTCACAATTAGTGCTCGTATACTTACCCTTAACTGCATTGCATGTTCAAAGTACTTAATTACCGTCTATATATATATGTCTCCATGTGTTTATGCCCATTCCTTATTCATGTATCTTACTATATGTTGTTATACATAGTCACATGAATGTTTCTAAGTCTTTTTATGCCTTTTATACCCATGTACAGAGGCCCGACCTCTCAGAATCCATTGATATTCATTTTGTACATGAATTGGACCATTATAAGCAACTTTTGTAGAACCCGACCTATTTTGGGTCGGCCGTCGGGCTTCCGGCGGCCATCTTGTTGCGCAACTTCCGGACGACCACACGTCGTCTTTTCCCGACGTCATGTCGGCCGGAAGTCCTTATACTATATAAAGGGCACTGTTTTACTGTTCATTGTCTCAGTCTTCACTTGGCTTTCAATAAAGACACATCTATACTTGATACAGAGACTTTCTCTTCCTTTTGCCAGGTCATTCGCCTTGCGAACTGCCTACTAGGTCGGATCACTCTCTTTCATTGTATAGTCTGAAGGTCGGACTTGAGATCAGATGGGTCGTCTTTGGTAGTATTTGGGCTACTGAGACCGCTCGATCTTTCATGTAATGCGAAGTCCTATTACCACTCATAGGCACTTCATTTCTGGGTCGATAGTCGTCCAAGGACGACCGCACCAAATCACAGAAACCATTACATTGGTGGCAGCAGTGGGATTCTAAGGTCGTACTCTTACGATACGAAGAGAAGGAAGGTGACCTCGGCCTCGGGTGACCGACCGACCTCATTCTTCAATACTTCTACGGCGATTTAGGACTCGGACCCGGGAACCTTGGATACGAGAAGGTGACAAACGCTAAAGTGCACCCATAATTCTCGTGGTTCCGCTGGATGTAGCCCGACCTACGCCGGATCTTCAATCAAAGACCGACCTCGGATCCAGAATAGATTGACGGTACTCAGTACGACCATCAGGCCGACCCGGCCTAACAAACTACGGTAGTTAACTAACTACCCGACACCCTATAGACATCAAACCGAGGACGACACGTCCCCTCCATTAAAGAGGCTCCATCTATACTCAGCAATGGCTAGCGATATAGACAGGCTAGTAGAGGTAATCGGACAGTACATAGAAGTAGCTCGACCTCAGCCGCCTCAACCCTCTTTCAAGACACCACAGTTCGACGGACAAGGAGACGTCGAGTTCTTTATAGAACAATTCCTGACCATAGCCGAGGCAAACGACTGGAGCCCGGCAGCCATGTACCTTCACCTAAGAGAGGCCCTCAAGGGACCGGCACAAGAATGTGGCCGACCCGGCACCTCAGAAGAGATCTTCGAAGCTCTACGCGCCCGATACGGGTTAACTGATAAAGAAGCTAGACTCCAGCTCATACAGCTGCGGAAAGATCCCGGCATGTCATTACAAGAACATGCCACCCTGGTCAAGAAACTTGTACATGTGGCTTTCCAGGAACTACCCGAAGCGCACCGCCGGGTATTGGCTGTGGAAAACTTCAGTAACTCTCTTGAGGACGGACACCTACAGAGACACCTCTTGGCAATAAACCCCAGAGATGTGGACTCGGCCGTCCGAGCCGGAAACGACTTCTTGCTCGTCAAGGGACCTTCCCGTGGAAGTAAAGCACACCAAATCAGGGCAGTCACAGAACCCGAGCCGGAGACACCCCAGATAAATACAGTGGACTCCGACCTGACCTGGATCAACGACCTGAAAGAGGCCATCCAGACACTCAGCCAAGAAGTCAGACGACTTCGAGGACTACTAGACGCCCCCAGAGCGCCAGGACCTCGGAACAGACCCTCCTGGCAGACCAGCAAAAAGCCTGGTCCCCCTCCTCAACGGACCAATGGGAACACTCCCCCCACATATCCTGAGCCGCCAGTACCCGAGTCGGGAAAAGGCTCCGGCCCGAGACAGTAGAGGCTGGCACTCGGGCCCTACAAGTTCCTCACACCTCTCACATTTCCATCTCGGAAGACCGTCCCAAGTATCCGGTCGGCAAGGCCGACCCCCCTTCTAAAACAGTGACTCAAGTGACGTATGTAAAGCCGCATGTACCTAGCCTGTACATACAAGGACGACTATGTAGCCAAGATGTAACCCTACTCTTGGACACGGGCTGTACGACCAACCTCATATCACCCCGCACCCTGAAGAAGCTGCAGAGACCCGACCTAGAGGTCCTACCAGTAAGTCAGCCATATGGCAAGATGGCCGACGGCTCGACTCTCAGGTTCGAGGGAATGGTAAGGCTACCTATGGTAGTCGGTCGTACCTTTAGCCAAGAACTGTTCCTCATCGGCTCCATACCAGAAGATGGCGTCCTAGGGATGCCCTACCTGACTAAACACAAGTGCTCTGTAAACTGCCATACCGCAAAGGTATACACCAGCCGAGATCAATGGCCGTGTGTCAATAGAACGGGAAGCCCTTATACATTGAGGACGATGCCTGAGATGAAGCCTAGTACGCCTCCGCCCGACGTCGATGACCCATGCCGACGTCCTGGACACCCACACAGAGGACCAGGGGCCGAGGGAGGAACGGATAATTCAGTACCTAGTACACCTGCGCCCGACGTTGATGATCAATGCCGACGTCAAGGACACCCCAACAGAGGATCCAGGGCCAAGGGAGGAACGGGAAGCTCATCACTTAGTACACCTGCGCCCGACGTCGATGATCAATGCCGACGTCAAGGACACCCCCACAGAGGATCCAGGGCCAAGGGAGGAAAAGGATCATTACCGCCCAGTACAACTCCGCATGGCGTCGAAGTACAATGCCGACGCCCTGGCTACCCGATAGGGGGGCTAGAAGCCGAGGGAGGAACAGCGAAGAAAAAGAGGCAAGTAGAGGACCAGGGCCGACAGGCTAAAAAGCCGCGCATCCAGGAGCGTAGACAAGGCGCAAACCGCCTCGAGGAAGGAGCTGTCGACTATTTCCAGCACCCGATATTCCCGCCGCCCGACTGGGGCAGAGGTTCAAAAGGTAGACCCTCCTACGTCCGGATGCTAACGCCCTACACTAGGGAAAACAGACCCTTATCATACAGGAGGAAGGCCCGGTGGAAGCGAGGCCGACCCCCAGAGGTTATACTAGAAGAAATTCATCACAAATGGGCTGCCCAGACGACTACCTATCGTAGGCCGACACGGCCAGGCCCGTGTTTACTCTCCAATTCCACAGACGGATCCGGTGACCCAGACAACCTTGAGATCAAAATAGATCTAACAACAGGGGTCAGACAAGTGCACTTCCGCCGCAACGTAGTTCTACTACATGGTGAGAAGCCAGGTGTTGCAGGCATAACGTCGCACACCACAAGGAGAACCAGGGCAGCCCCCACACCTATAAAAGGCCAGGATCCAGATGGATCCCCCAGTACCTTCACCACCACCACTCAGTCAACACCTAGTCGGACAACAGAGCACTCTATTCGAGACTCCTCAACAAGGACGGTGCCCTCCCTAGTCGGCCTACTCATGGACTTGCCAGGTGAGCCAATAGACTTGGACGAGGTACTGTTGCTTTTGGACGACGACGACTTATATGCTGATCTCGGGAACTCCTCGAGGGATGAGGTCGTGCCAGTCGGGTCGGGTCATACTGAAGTACCTTCGGTGCTTCGGGACGATGCCGTCCTAACCGACTCGGACATGCACCGCCTCCCCTCCGGGACGACCTCGGACACGCATATGTACTCCAATAACATTGTACACCATGTGACTGAGTCGGGTGACGAAGACGACTCGGCCTACGCAAACATTGATAATCTAAATGATCAACCTCTTGTATCTACACTTTCTCTTATAGAGACCTCTCCAGAGACGCCTATGCCGCAGTCTCAACTTTGCTGGATCTCTCCACGGACCAGTAGTGATATACGTCGGACAGCCCGATGTAAAGGAAGGAACTCCTATTGTCGACTATGTAAGCTAGAAGGGACGGAGAACACCATCAAGGCTCACACACGCCAACACTTTACCCAGTTCTTCTGTTCCTGTGGAGTCAGCGCCCGTGATGCAGAGACTGTCTATCGGCACCAAAGCCAGACAGGCCACGGAGCCATCCAGTATGAAGTGGATTCCCACATGTTCCAGCTTTTCCTCAAGGCGATGAAGCTCGACAAGAGGGTCGCTTACCCCTCATGCATCCCAGCAGACGTAGGACCGAAACCTTTCACTATACCAGCTCCTCCAGAAGCTGAAGCCAGAGCAGCAGTGGTGCGACTGACACCTCCTCCTGCCCCAAAGAAAACAAGTAAAAGAAAGTCGCCCTGGGAGCGACTAGGCAGTCCAAAGCGACCACAGACTCGTATGGACCCTCCAGCCTTGGATCACCGAGGGACTGATACTTACGACATACCCAAACGTCGGCCCCGACCGCCTAAGGCTAGACCCGGATCAGACAAGGCCGTCCCGTTGTCGACCAGCCCTCCAGATACTAAAAATACAAAGAAGACTCTTGAATCCCGCACCCCTACAGCAGAATTCCAGAAGGAGAGAGAACGATTGTGTGCTACTCTGAACAATCGTCTCGGACGCCTCAGGCACCAATTGCACATACTCCAGCAGAGACTTCTTCACTCACATGTTAGAGACCGGCTTACTATAGTCCAGCAGACGGAAGCCGTACAGGACGAAATATCCCTCCACCAACGGCTCACGGAGCAGATCCTTAGACATACTCGGAGAGATAGTGCCAAGGATCGGGGGGCTATGTGATGGTACAGGACATTTGTATACGACTCCAACTCCCGGA
Source organism: Bugulina stolonifera (assembly GCA_935421135.1). Taxonomy (NCBI): domain Eukaryota; kingdom Metazoa; phylum Bryozoa; class Gymnolaemata; order Cheilostomatida; family Bugulidae; genus Bugulina; species Bugulina stolonifera. The sequence goes on along the minus strand of OW285190.1, from coordinate 1,615,917 downwards.
CGAAGCTCCACCGCACCCTAAGTGCCTAGTAGTTGTTACAGCGCTACTCACCTGACACTAACATTCTCACAATTAGTGCTCGTATACTTACCCTTAACTGCATTGCATGTTCAAAGTACTTAATTACCGTCTATATATATATGTCTCCATGTGTTTATGCCCATTCCTTATTCATGTATCTTACTATATGTTGTTATACATAGTCACATGAATGTTTCTAAGTCTTTTTATGCCTTTTATACCCATGTACAGAGGCCCGACCTCTCAGAATCCATTGATATTCATTTTGTACATGAATTGGACCATTATAAGCAACTTTTGTAGAACCCGACCTATTTTGGGTCGGCCGTCGGGCTTCCGGCGGCCATCTTGTTGCGCAACTTCCGGACGACCACACGTCGTCTTTTCCCGACGTCATGTCGGCCGGAAGTCCTTATACTATATAAAGGGCACTGTTTTACTGTTCATTGTCTCAGTCTTCACTTGGCTTTCAATAAAGACACATCTATACTTGATACAGAGACTTTCTCTTCCTTTTGCCAGGTCATTCGCCTTGCGAACTGCCTACTAGGTCGGATCACTCTCTTTCATTGTATAGTCTGAAGGTCGGACTTGAGATCAGATGGGTCGTCTTTGGTAGTATTTGGGCTACTGAGACCGCTCGATCTTTCATGTAATGCGAAGTCCTATTACCACTCATAGGCACTTCATTTCTGGGTCGATAGTCGTCCAAGGACGACCGCACCAAATCACAGAAACCATTACAGTAGTTCAATTATGTTGTATACAGCTATATGCTGCACACTGTACATTTATGTATACATGTATATCTATGATGTATACATACCAGTGTATTAGCTGTGAAGTCAATGTTATTACTATTCACTCGAGTCGTCACTACGATTGGCAGCACACCAGGAATTGGATTACTGGTAACCGTGACAACAATGTCCTCTTCAACATTTGGAGTTACTTTAGTGATAGTGTAGGTTACCCATCCACCGCTCTGAAGGAGAGGTCAGTAGATTACTAGCATATTATATGCACTGCAGTGTATGTACATGTATACATGTCATGTACATGTACTGTATATACATGTATTTTATATTCTACTATGAAGTAGACATAATTCACTATCAACCACATAATTCAACCCTGCACCTGTACATCACAGTTTGTATATTTCTCACCATGTCACCCAGAACAACTGCTGCTATTAATTTGAGGCCATCATGCTTAGTTATTTGTGCCAAATTCCCATTAGATGTAGTTATCTCCACATTAATATCATAGGTATAGGAGAACACCAGAGTGGTGAGCAGTCCGATTGTTACATCCAGGTACACGACACCTGTGAAACTGCTCTCTGACGTTGATATAACAATTCGGTTGTTCAAGCACTAAAAGAAAGAAAGGCATAGAAGTACTGAAAACACAAGATGATCCATAACTATGCATCTACACTAATGCTACGAAAATACCACAACACCTCTGTGCAGTATTTGTTGAGTCTATCACACGCTCTGTTTAGTGCTGCCAACTGCGTTCCAAAGGAACATCAGCATCCACTGATGGTCACATGACCAACTAATCGGTAGCTCGTTCTGGTCATGGTTATGTGCTTCCCTTGCTGTCTGGATGAACAAATTAGTTTACAGATTTTTTAACAAAATCCACTCCTGCGTATTCCGCGTGTATGTAATTCTGTGTTATGACTGACTATACACTGTAGACTCGAAGTATTCATATGTACAATGCACTGTTCTGTCAATCAACTGTTTATCATACCTTGAAATTCAAATTACGAGTTTTGTTATTCAGTTGCTATAGCACAGGAGGGCTGTAGATTAGAAAAGTACAACTTACAATAACAATGGGGTTTGTGCACCCACGCTGTGCTGTCTCGGCCAGGTAGAGGTTGAGAACGGCCTTAGAGTTGTCATCATTGGCTACGAAACTGTTCCCTCCGGTTTCTTCAGCCACAGTTATCAAGACTCCGTCGGCATTTTGACTGTAATCAAGGGGACCAATAGCATTACCGGTAAGGAGCCAATAGCATTGCCAGTAAGGAGCCAATAGCATTACCAGTAAGGAACCAATAGCATTACCAGTAAGGAGCCAATAGCACTACCAGTAAGGAACCAATAGCATTACCAGTAAGGAACCAATAGCATTACCAGTAAGGAGCCAATAGTATTACCAGTAAGGAGCCAATAGCATTACCAGTAAGGAGCCAATAGCATTACCAGTAAGGAACCAATAGCACTACCAGTAAGGAACCAATAGCATTACCAGTAAGGAACCAATAGCATTACCAGTAAGGAACCAATAGCATTACCAGTAAGGAGCCAATAGCATTACCAGTAAGGAGCCAATAGCATTACCAGTAAGGAACCAATAGCACTACCAGTAAGGAACCAATAGCATTACCAGTAAGGAACCAATAGCATTACCAGTAAGGAGCCAATAGCATTACCAGTAAGGAGCCAATAGCATTACCAGTAAGGAACCAATAGCACTACCAGTAAGGAGTCAATAGCATTACCAGGAAGGAACATTACACAGGCGGTTGTAGGGCAAAGACACTGGAGCTTATCATTCTCTACTAGGGTAGTTGTTCTGATCTGGGAATGGAATATCAACCTACATAGCTTGTCTGGTGATGACTGAACAATTGATCAGACAGTCTCCAGGGAGAAAGGGAAGGTGAACAAATTTTGGACATTGCTTACAATGTTCTAAATTTGCTACCATTCAATTTGCTTGCTGGAAGTTCGCAAAATCGGTTACTGAGAGTCTTGAGTCTTGAAACATCTCACTACCGGGCCTTTGCCCCACAGGTGTGCTCCGACCTGCCTGCAAACTGAGAGCAAATTGCAGTAATTGCAGTCTTTAAGGCACCTACTATCTCGCAGCGAGTCAAGTCCTTCGGGCTAGGCGTGTGATGAAACATTGGGATTTTAAACAACATTTAACCAACATTTCAGTTAAAGTAAGAGACATCAGTTTGTATTAGCAATGCTGTAAGATTACTAGAGCGATGAACGAGCCAGAGGAAAGGCTTAGACATCAAATACACACATTTGCATGCAGAAAGAGTTGTCAAACCGGCTATACATTACACCCTCTGCCCTACCACTCAACATAAAACACTAGCTAGTATTGGCTCACCTGTATAGAATTGTGTCTACGGTGATACCTAATGATTTTATTTCTGGTAGCACAGTCGCTACTCTTGGATCCTTGTTTTCTTCACCGTCACTTAGCAGAACTATTCGTGTCTTGTCTACGTCATTGCCAGCATAATCTTTCAGCAACTAAAGCAATCCATATGGTTTTACTAACCAAGTAGTGAAACATGTACCTGTCGATACTTAGTGTATATAGTAATATTCACATTGATATATACTGAGGGTAGAGTTATATACGTGTATTTACTTCAGCTGAGCTGTTGATATAAGAACAACACCTTGTAACATTTCAATACATCGACTTACATCAGCGCATTTAAGTAAGCCGCTCCCAATACCTGTACCACCAGCTGCACTAGTGGGTACGTGTTGAGCCAAATCCAGTCTGTCCTGATCTGTGCCGAGGATAGTCATTCCAGCCAGCACAGTTGCAGAACTAGAGAAAGAGACGATACTGACGGCTGCATCATCTCGGAGGTGGTAGAGGATGTAGCTGGTTGTAGCTGACGCAAGTTTAAAGATTCTGTCTTCATCCTAAAAGCATGTAGAAAGGAGACTACTTGAACTGAAGAAGCAATGTACTTATAGTATGGCTAAGGACCTTTTGTATTCACTGGTGCAAAGTATTTTATTTGAGAATTATTGTAGCCGTAAGAAATGTGTAGCAATTATTATTTATTATGCATCTACTTGTCATGTAGAACTGACTGGTAGGAAATGGTGATTGGCTAATTGCCAACATAAATATTGTTACGCTACCAGCATGTACGAGCTGTGGAAGAGCAGTCTGAAAACTCAATACGTCCTATTACACAGACTTGCAGAAATATCAATGGGGATAAGGGCAAAACATTTATCAAATCAACCACCAGCTTTACTGTTAAAAATTGAATTAAAACAGATGCTACACTTACATTCATGCTACCAGACACATCGAGCAGCAGGCAGACAACATCCTGGCGGCATTCTGGTCCAGGAGGGGTTGTTGTAGTCGGTGTAGTAGTTGTTGTGGTAGGTGTAGCAGTAGTTGTTGTAGTAGGTGCAGAAGTAGTTGTAGTAGGTGCAGAAGTAGTTGTAGTAGGTGTAGTAGTCGTTGTGGTAAGTATAGTGGTAGTTGTAGTAGGTGTAGTAGTCGTTGTGGTAGGTGTAGTGGTCGTTGTGGTAGGTGTAGTGGTAGTTGTAGTAGGTGTAGTAGTCGTTGTGGTAGGTGTAGTGGTCGTTGTGGTAGGTGTAGTGGTAGTTGTGGTAGGTGTAGTAGTAGTGGTAGGAGTAGTTGTAGTCACTGGGATCTTATTCTGGATAAAAGTGAAGGATGGAGGAGGGGGTACTAGCACGTCCCTCAATTCGGAGTATCCCGCATCTGAAACAATACATAATATTCACAGAAGTAGTAAAAATAGACAGGATACCCAACATGTACATGTAGTTGTGTATTTCTGGAGGTAAAAGAAGTTGGAAGAAAGTATTATACATACATACTACAATATTATCATACATACATGCATACATACTACAATATTATCATACATACATGCATACATACTACAATATTATCATACATACATGCATACACACTACAATATTATCATACATACATGCATACATACTACAATATTATCATACATACATGCATACATACTACAATATTATCATACATACATGCATACATACTACAATATTATCATACATACATGCATACATACTACAATATTATCATACATACATACATACTACAATATTATCAGACAATGTGGGCGCTCTAGAAGCAAACTCACCGAAGTCCGAGTGTTCCCTCATCACCTCCCAAGCACTCTTCCCGCTGCACAGATTGTTATGTCTGTTTGGAGCATCCTCATTGTGGTTTGAAGTTGTACAGAAGTTGACAATCTACAGTCGTTGAAATTTATTTGTACAATGTTGTATAAATTATTATACACATAAATATGTACTTCCATGAGTATATAGTATGTACATGTACATACACTTACATAATATATGCACATACACCCTTTTCTGTGAGTATACAGTATTGCTAAAGTGTGCTCCTTGGCATATCTCTGCGTTGCACTGACAAAGTGTCAAACACCGAAACAGTACACTGTTTGCTGATTGAGTATAATCATACGTCAATACATACACGATAGTCTCTCAAAAACGTTGCCTACATCTACCCTTTGTCTCACAGCTAATATATTATCTATATCCACCCCATGTTTTACAGCTAATATGTTAGCTGTATCCACCCCTTGTCTCACAGCTAATGCATTACCTACATCTACCACCTTGTCATACAGCTCACGCTACTTACAGAAGTGAGGTACTCTGCATACATGAGTGAGGCCTTAGCAGAGGTAAGCGAACCATCAGGTACGAACACACAGGTGGGGCTGTACATCTGGGTCAGGGGGTCATATGCATCACATGTGTCCCCTGTAGCAGTATCAATATTCTGTCCATACATTCCAGCCTCCTGACACCTGCGGTAATTGTCACAATATGGTATATGATAACTTGGTGAATGCTATCTTGGATTCAATTCAAATAAATATAGTATCTATTAGAGTAGGATTGAGATCTGAAAACATGTAGTAACCCTATTAGAGTTGGCTGCGTAGAATTTGAATTCAACGCATAATATTTCATTATGTAACTAGTTCCATCTATGATAACATGGTACACATTCTAGAGTTCCACCTTGTTTCAGGTTATGCTGCTTAATTAAAATTGCTACAAAACTCACAGCGTAGGTTTAAGAGTGTTATCTTTAGCATAGTAATTGGGTGTTCCTGGGTCGGTGGAATCCTCATTGAACAGACCCCACCTGAGGTGTGCAAACTCCCGGACTATCCTTCTCTCTGTAGACATATAGGTCATAGTAAACCATTAATGTATGAAATACAAATAGTATGTTGTTAGACAACGTACAAGATACTGATACTCTCTTTCCATGCATCAGAGTTGTTAAGGTAGAGTGCTGTTCTCATGTGAAAGGTACTTGAGCGCATGACTTCCCTTTGCCAATAAGATGGGAAGCGTAGTTGTTTTGAGTGTGAATCGTTTATAGTTTAAGCAATATTTATAATGATGACGTTAATCTCTGAGATAATCTAAAGTTAAGTAATTGCTTCTAATTAAAAGCATCGGTGCATAAAGTATCAAAAACTTTCATCAACATTAAAAATCAGAAATTTGTTCCACTGTGTTAAACTGACTCTCATGTAGAAAATGATGGCAATTGAGCTGTTAAACCGCTAGAGAAGGCAAGAAATACACTGAAAGAACATACATGTATTTTATTGTCCTTGTAATTTATACAAACATTGTCCAGTCACTATAACATAAATATGGTAAGTGAGATTAACCATTTGAAGTGCTCCCCTTTTTTTGTTGTTACACCTGAAGTGCTCATATCCTAGCAGTATGTTTGTTAATTTAGGTCAATGTATAAAAATGAATTTTAGTCATAGAATAACCATTTTTGTGCCCAAATCATATAATCACTGAAAGATAAAAGACTGCTCTATAAAATGCTTTTTAATTCATTAAGCTACACAGCACAGTAATGAAGATATGACTGATAGACACCGAAGTTTTAGTCTGATTTAGTGTTTTCGTGGCATATCAATGTACAAAAATATCATCTAGTCATATAGGTCTAGTAGTTGTAAAACAGCCCCCAATTCTCCTTCTTTCTGCATACATCATCATCCACTTCATTGTCACACAAATCCTCAGTACTAAAATGTAGCCCAATGTTAGCTCAAGTCAGTCCAATATAATTCAGTTGAGTCCGCCATTATTAATCTCAATCATCAAAATACGGTTGATCTTATTTTGCTTGAAAACTAAAATCTTTTACATTACACAATGCTTTATTGTGCTTGCAAATGGTTGTTTCAACACTTATTTGAGAAATAGTTTGAATATGGCATGTGAAACCTTGCTAATATTGTTTAATTAGACACCTTGTGTGAAAGCCTCTATAGAGGCAGGAGCACTTTTCGCTGCTAGGGAGCAAGCCTCTGTAGAGGCCTGAGCCTGACTGTATAATATAATAAAAGCTTGTCTGTTGTGACCTAGGAGCACAACTGCAGTACTTAATTATACAGCTTTAGTATTCATACCAGGAAAAGGAGCTCCTGTATTCTTCACCCAATCAGGTGTGAGGTGTATATAGTCTCCCTCTTCCCCGCACTGTCCTGGTTGTAGAGTATATGGAGTGTCTCCCCAGGCTAGGTTAGGTGGGGCAACCACGATCCTAGCAGTGTCTACTGATTCTCCATTTGCCTATTAAAGTAATTTTATTTGTGTTATTGCGATGAATCTACGGTAGTTTCTTAACCGAATTACGTACATAGATCAACTCTACCAATCCCTAAGTCTGCATATGTACTTACCTCATGCTCTGTACATAGATCAACTTTACCAATCCCTAAGTCCGCATATGTACTTACCTCATGCTCTGTACATAGATCAACTCTACCAATCCTTAAGTCTGCATATGTACTTACCTCATGCTCTGTACATTTTACTTACATTGGTCCGAGTCTTACTATTACTTAGAATTACACTGACATATCTGTTAGTCCATGCAATCTCTCTTGTATTAACAAGTACAGTTACAGTATATCAATATTGTCATGCCGACCCCCAGGGTTGAGGTTTTTTATTGCATTGTTGTGTTCAGCTAGGCTAGGTAGTAGTCAGTAGTTGTCTTACCTCTCCCCAGCTTGGGTTAGGACTCCATGTGGATGGGATTAGGATGGTGATGTCATGAAAGAACACATCATAATTTGTGGCTTTAAGAAGAACCTCAGACGCCGCAGTGAGGTAGCCCTAGAAACATCAACACAAATGTATGTATGCAGATGACAGTGTGTAAATATCTGCTACAACTTCCTACTACTCATGCGATTATAAGGGAGCTTGTAACAATACAATGTGATTATATTATATACATATTGTACGTATGTTATAGGGAAGGAGATACGTAGCACATGTGTGACTCCTCAAAAACAACAGTTGGAAAATGAATATTTTGTAGAAGTACAATAGCCAACATACTCGTACATTTCCCAAAAATAAGATTAGTTGGCAAAATATTCAGTATTTTACTAGACGACTGACTATCTTCCACATAGAGCATTGGTTACTACTATGTAGATTTAGCTTCTGGGTCATAAGCGGTGTGTGGCCCATAATATATGGTATGTGGGCCATATACGGCATGTGAGCCATATACAGCATGTGGGCCATATACGATATGTGGGCCACACACGGTATGTGGGCAATTCTGAAAGCATATAAGTTATTCATTCAGTGGAACTGCTTTAAGTACAAATATGCAAATCCCTGTTTGGTTTGGAGTAGCTGCTATTAGCTCAGCACCAGTTGTGGCCTATAGGTGTATGTCTAGGGTTACTATGGGTCTATCATACATCTGCACCCGCTATGTAGTCCCAGGACACAGGACAAGAAGGTGTTATGTTCATATAACTAAATACTGCAAATGCACATTTTCTTTTCAAAAGATTAGTTGGCTGCATACAGTATCATTGTGAGAGTAAATATCAGCGGGGCGTGACAAAACGTCTATTATTATTATGCATGCCAAGACAATGTTACATGAATTGTTGAACGAGTTAGGTACACAAGCTTGTATTGTCTGATTGCCTCTCTGCATCAATGAAATAAAAAGTTCGCAAAAACAACAAGGTGTTGAACGTCATTGGGTGAATCACTCATCGATGGGCGGCAGCTTGCTAAGACCAAAATATTATTTTTTGCATCTGTATAGAGATGCTGCACAAAGGGCTGAGATGTGGGGGTGGGGGATTGATACTTGCTCTGTTATAATACAGAGATATACAATGTTAGTGTAGAGTTGTAGCAAGATAATATGTGGGGGCAGCCGAGATATTACGTTACGTAAGACTAACTATATTCCTCTTTTTACAGATTTTCATTTCATCTCGCCCAGAATCATATACATTGTAGATGTAGATGTAAAAGTATGTCAACTTGGTCTAGACTGTAGAGTAGGTGTGGGGTATGGGTGGGGTAGGGGTGTGGGTAGGGGTGTGGGTAGGGGTGGGGGTGGGGTGTTGCATGAGCTCAGCCTTTGCAAAGTGAAACACCCACATCACTGATTGGCAGGTTGTGATGATATCTAGGTTATGTAGTATCCAAGTGCGTTGTTACAATATTATGCCTTGTAATCGTTGTCAAAATAGTATTAGGCCCTTGTTTGTTATTAGGACTATTGGCTTGGGGTGTTGCAACATAACGGTGGAAAAGTCAAAGTTTTTGTAGAGAACCTTAGCTATGCAAAACTGCACATGTTCTGTGATGTCTATCAATGTGCACTAATAATGATTTACGTAAAATTATATTTGAAAGACATTCATTTGATGGACTCAACCTACTCGTAGTTTAATAAAGAGCGGGAAATCTTCTGGAACTGACTCATCTATGGCCACAAGGATGTTACCATACCCTCCATCTGCATTGACTGTTATGTCTTGTCTTGTTCCTCCAATATTACACTCTGTTGGTACCAAAAATTGTATGGAAACCACGAGGAATACTCCATAGAGAGAGGATAACTCCATGCCTAAACAACCATAACAAAATGAAGTATAAATGGTATTATATTATCACCGTTGTCTTCTGATATGCCTGTATAGCTAAGTTACTATTGCTCCAAGCAGGGAATAGCAGCAAAGAGAATAAATTCAAGGCCGAAAGTACCACAAGACTATTTGAGGCAGGTAGAGTAACGACAGCAGATTTTGCTTCGCTCTGACAGTCATATTTTGGGTTTGCTGGTGGTAGTGCGTAAATATGATAAATAATTTTAGATCTTTAGAACTGTCGTCTGGTACATTCAAACCTAAACAAAGCCATAAGCCATACCAACAGTGAAACAAATCAGTACATAAGGTGTCTTCGCGACCTAAGCTTCAGACCCAGGCCGATTTACGAAAATATTTTCACACATCTGTCGCAGGGTCGCGAACGCACTGGCCTGGGCCAAAAGCAAAATCCTCATTTTCGCGCGAAGAAATCATGCATGCTGATGAGCTAGGGATGGTTTCGTCCTGCCAAGCAAAATCCCAGGCCAATAGCCCTTCTGACCTGGCTCGAACGACCATCTTGTAATTTTTATTTGCGACCCGGGTCTGTCCAAGAGGTTGTGAAGACACCAATAGACTATGTGCTACAGACATGTATAAGTGCAGGTAATATAAACACTGGTTGCAATGCACAATTATGGGCCAGGGTAAACCATCTATTGTCAATATTGTCAAATACATGTAATGGATATGAATGATCACTTCATTGAAGTATAATCTCTCATTGTTTTCTGTTATGCTTTGTATTGTTTTTTCTCAAGCTACTGCATTATACGAGTACTGTATATGCACGCTGTTAATATACAGTATATAATGTCCTGTGTGTATTGATATGCATGAGCTATGCATACAAACAGTGCATTTGCATTATATGCACATTGTATAATATTATGTACTGTGCATAGTCTAACCTTACTGTTTCGCCGCAGTACAGTGTGCAAGGGAATGCTCAATATTGACATTACTGTCTTCTAAAGTGGTCAACATCAGGACTGGTTACATTATATAAAGCAGAACATGTGACTCGCCTACTGCAGTGCAGTGCTATACATTTTGCAGGCCAACAATAGTAAAATGCCGACATAAAAAATTGGCGAGTCAGTTTTTGCCGTAGCTACTGTACAAGTTCAAGGCAGAGAATGGCGACAAGTTTTGCTATAGTATAAAACTGTTGGTGCTCTGTGTTATTTTATCGCAACTAACTGCTGTAACTGTAAAGTATTCATGGTTCACTGACAGTAGTAGCAGTAGCGGGTCATTGTAGTGAGATTAGCCGAGTGTTTCCAGGTTTGTTTAAAAATAATGCAGTTTCATATGGATAAATACAAGAAGTAGAAATAAGCAGCAATCATCCCCTTTTAGCAAGTGGCAATACATTAACAGTCCGCTTGCAGGGAATTGTTAAATGTTCATATATGATTAGATTCCTCACAACAAAATGGAAAATTAATGAATATATACAATATACTTGTAAACACAAACATAATGGAAAGATGAGTACGACTTACCCGTGTATTTGTTTTATCAGCTAGGATACACAGTCTAAACCACCAGGTTCACAGTCTAAGTAGGTATTATGCTAAATCATTTATGAAACGACTAGCAATGTTGAAAGCTATATTCAAACTGACTCGCACAGCTGAGGTAAAAAGCAAATACCAGTAGACAATAGTCAATAGACAAAGGGAAGCAGCATACAAAGAGAAAAGCGACCCTGGCGTAAGCTGTGGTTACACACCCACAATGTCGTTTGCGTAGACGAATAAGTTTCACTGTATCCTTTTCTCTTACATCCAATCCCAGTATCACGTTATATGTCATCTAATATCCTGTTCACCTATTCAACTATGGGTAATATGATGTAATGTAATGCTCAACTCGGCGGCACATTTTTCACCCATAATGTACGGACATCACAGCATATTATGTATGTGCGCATGTGTGTACCATCAAAAGGCTGTCTAGCACGAATTGTTTTATGTTATACACGTTATACACGTACCAGTATCTGTTATATTTACATGACATCACGTAAGTTTTTTGCTCCTAAATATATATTTTAGGTAACATTTGAAATAAATATAATCATAAAATGTAGCGTTGTAAAATACTAATTCCTTCCACAAATAGCATTATACATAAAATATATATAATTCTACCACCTTATGCTGTTTATAACAATAGAAAAATATATTAGGACATCACAAGAAAGTTTGGATAAGAGATTTATCAGTGAGCCTTGCCAGACTGCACAGAACAATTATACTTCTCTATAAAATACAGAGTAAAGTTAGCTAACAGATCAATTATCAAACAATACGATATGTACAACACAACCGGAGGGGGACAACTTATAGTATCAGATAACTAATAGCTCTGTCAGAGCAGAAGATGAATATTGCTACACATGAACCTAAAATAATCCGCTACACTTGTACATGTATGTCACGCATGTACTTTACGCTCTGATAGATGCATGTCTATGGATTGTTGGGTAGATCTGTACAGTGTGATTGTTAGAATAATAAAACAGCACATCATACACCTCGTCCCTTGGAACCTCCTTTAGATGTACTAGTGCCACGCCCTTTTCCAGAGCTTGAGCCACGCCCTCTTGAGGAAACCACACCTCTTTTAGCAGCCCTTTCAGCTTTTTGCTATCAAATAAGAATAGACTGTAGTAGAAACATAATATTATAGCATCCTTAACAAAATCTCCGTTGTTGGACTTCATACAGCATAGCGTAACACAGCACAGCATAGCATAGGATAGGGTATTATATCACACCACAGCAGAGCATAGCATGAGGTGGTATAGCACACTACAGCATCGGATAGGATAGTATAGTAATAGTAAAGTATAGCATAGTATGTGAAGTCAGAGAATAGCACAGTTGACTAAGTAATAGTGCAGGCGTAGTATAGCATAGCATAGCATAGCATAGCATTGCATAGCATAGCATAGCATAGCATAGCATAGCATACAATTAGCTACAATGTAGAGCAGTATAGCACAGCATTATCAAGTATAGCTTATCATATCATAGTGAAGTATAGCTTGTTATAGCACAGTAGCATAGCATACAATTACAATATATAATGTGGTACAGCACAGCATAGCTTTGCACATGGATGAATAATATCATCCATATGCATTCATAACATGTTAATTATGTATATTGTATTGTGAAATTATGTGCTACACTGTGCTGTGCAATACTCTTATACAGCATAATGTTAAACTAAGCTAAGCCATACTATAACATAGCATAGTATAGTTAAACTAAGCTAAGCCATACTATAACATAGCATAGCATAGCACAGCACAGCACAGCACAGCATAGCATAACATAGCATAGCATAGTGCACTCCTATGCTGCAGTCATCTGGTAAAACACAATAACTCAAAATTGAAAAAGTTTTTTCACATTTCTTACAATTCATGGTGCTAGGATTACTGTGCAAAGATAATTTTTCCGCGAAATTATGTTAGAAATGCATAACCTTCTAACTGCATCACTGTAGTGTAGTTGGCAGCAATACAAATTTAAAAGCTTCTACTGACGAATTTGCAATAGCGGAGTTATTGTGTTTTATCGCCAGATGACTGCAGTATATGATACATGATGTGTTACTATAATAATATATCATGTACATCACACATTGCCGATCATGTAATAATAGTAGTGTGAAAGGTGGAGGTCACTCACCCTCTGCTGGTATCTCCTCTCAAAGTATTCCATATCTGTCTCTCCCGGCCTCCTCATGGCTTCCATCTGCTCCGATAAATCAGCTTCATACTCAGCAGACCCTGTGACAAGAGAGGTAACTACTAGATGTAACCAGGCAATGCTGACCTCATGCACACGTGTGGACATACAATACCAATCCCATGAGCATATGTGTATATATTGTATGCATACACAATGGGCAGGTAAAGATCAGTTCGGATCCATTGGCCGGTGAATTTCTCTAAAACGTGTCTCCAATGGAGTATAATGACATAACGCTACTCATAGACCTAGTTCCACCCACACTAACGGCATAGACCTAGTTCCACCCACATTAATGGCATAGACCTAGTTCCACCCACATTAATGGCATATTTCAGCATCAATTACAGAAGTTTCATTCCAAATTAGTTGGCTCTGAATGATGGGTTCAATGTTCAACAATGACCCTGCACTAGATGTAACCATAATAGAGAACACTAATTACTGCTTTGCTGTAAAACCCAGGATGGTAGATCTAGCAGTAAAAATCTGTGCAAAATTGTACACGTATATGCATGTGAACTGTTGGAGGGCAGGACCTGCATGAGTATGCTCTAGTTAGAGTTATCCTCTCCTGCCTGATAACTGGTTCAAACTCAAATCCTTGCGTCACTGACTGATGGGAACACAATGTCATGTTTTTATGTTGGAATGAAGGCATATTATTGCCAGTTACACCAGGTTGGTGGTATATTGGGAGGAGAGTAGTGAAAGGGCCACAGATTGCTAGATACAATAAAATTACAACAGTGGTAGCCTGTGTACTAACTGCTATATAACTATTGCAATAGCCTGGGGTCCTGAGATATACTCACCTAGCTCCGCATCTCTATATTCCCCAATGAGGTCTTCAAGGGTATTCTTACCTTGCTCTAGAGCTCTGTATGCGTTCATAGCTGGGAGGTTAGCTCTAAGGAAGGGGTGATCACTGGCAGAGACGGGCTGGCTAAGAAACTCCTCCGATGGGGCCCCTGTAATGGCCACAGTACCACAGTCTAATAATACAGCATATGTTGCATGGTAGCATAACTCCAAATGTTATGTTATTGACAGCATACAAGTAGTACATGCGGATGCTCTACTATCCAACAATGCAATGTCTACTCATGGAGTATTATTATGCTGGGTCTCCAAGACATGATATCTAACTAGTGCACCATATCAGAGTGATGTCAACGTCATTTGAATACATGCGTTGCTATTGATGGAGCAGTAATGGAGCTCAATGGGAGAGTGTGGGAGCCATACTCATACTGAGATGATGTCACTGTGGGCTATCCCTTCTGTTAATATAATGCACGTGTAATATACATAGCCTGATTTCCTACCTATACCACTGGGGTCAAGGCGTTGATACCCTTCAGCCAGTGAAGAGAAGCCTGTGAGACCACCCATTGCTTGATACGGTACGTCGTGGCCCACAGGCTTGCCCTTGGCTAGCCTCTCTTCCCTAGTTTCTACGACTGTCTCGTGCTCATACACGTACTTAGTACAGGCGCATGTGAAGGAGCTCTTGAATCCAGTACACTTGCACCCAGCTACAACGTAATATCAACCACTGTACTGATTGATTCACCCAGTAGTATAATATTACATACCAACTGTGATAGAGTAATAATAGTAGGAAAGTAATACTAAATGTACATTAGCTCTCCCCTTGTATGACTAGGGTAAGAATTTGAGTTAATTTTTATAATTGTTCACATGTAAATCACACATTTATTTCTGTAAGAGAAGTTGTTCTCTCTATCAAATGAATACATTGAGTAGAGAGAATGATTCATAATAATGCAATGAAGTCACTGCTGTATCTATATCAAATATGTAAAACCAGAGTGAAATCTTCCTGAATTAGAGGTTGTGACATACTCTTACCTTTATACTTATGATACTTACCTTTATAGTTATGATACTTACCTTTATAATTATGATACTTTCCTTTGTAGCTACGAGACATACTTTCGGAGCTACGACACTTACCTTTGGAGTTACGGCACTTGTAAGGATGCATTTCATGGTGGGAGTCTGCAGGGTGTTTACATGTACATCTAATAGCCTGGCCTCCATTCAATGGCACATAATGGTACGAGAAGCATTTACATCTGCCCTGTTTACAAGGTAACAGTATGGGGCGTTCCTCAGGCAACTCAGTAAAGTCTGTTTGATGCTGCTTGTATCTACACCATATGCATATACATGTACGTGCGTTTATTAAAATAAATTTACATGCACATTAGTTTGAGAAAAGAGACAGAACCTAACAGAGTAACGGGGGTGGGGGGGGGGAAGATTATTTATCAGAGTAACTTTCCATTCGTGAGCACAGGAAGATGGGCAGTACCTGCTCACTACCTCAGAGCGAAGATGAAGAATGACATCTGTTGGAGCAGCTAATTATACAAGTCTCAAACATGCTCCACAATATATACATGTATAAACACGGTGAGGGGGGGGGGGTGCCCACACTCAATTCATCTCCAGCAGTGGAAGTGTGATAAGCTATATTTACAATACTGCCACTATAGCTATGCTACAATACTTAAGAGATGGCTACCTGTGGCCGCAGAAGCAAGGCGTCTCTGGACCAATCAGCTTGCAGTCCATGCCTGTAGAGGAAGTCCAGGAGACAAATAGTCTGTTCTTCATTCTCTAAATAGAAATGTTTCAACATGCAGATTCCTTTACTAATGAATAACCTCCAGTAGTAAGTATAATAAGATCAGACTGCTCTACAGATAATTCAATACTGACACCAAACTATCAGAAGTAAAAACAGTTTTGCTCATTAGTGAGTTGAATACTCTAGCAGGAGCTGGGAATACCTGAGGAACCACTCTCTGTTTATAGTCTTCATACTGTTCCTCTGTAAACATTTGACCATTGTCATCATCACCGACAATCCTACAAAACAATTTACAACAATATGATGTGCATAAGACACTGCTACTCTTTGACAGCTAGCAGGCCTACAGTCAATCGGTTTGCAGCAAAAATGAAGAAAAAAGCAGAGGATGTGTTTGCTGTTTTTAACCATGTTGACTGCAAAATGTGGACTCTTATGAAGATGCCAAATCCACAGTATATGAGATACCGTCGTGCTAAATAGACATTTTCTAGAACTGATTGTAACACTACACAAATCTGCGATAGCAAGACTGTTACTATTATAATTATATATGCTGCTCTATATTAAACTCGGATTAAAGGGGTACTGGCAGTTATTTTTTTATTGCACAATCTGAACCAGTTTTTTATGTTCATTCAGAATTACATAAGCTTTCATGAATTGGATCTTAACTTTTTTAACTACTCTAGGCAAAAATTAGCAATTTCACCAAAATAATACCCAAATGATACCAAAAAAATGCTCAAAATTGCTAACTTTGACCTAGAGTAGCTAAAAAAGTTAAGATCCAATACATGAAAGCTTATGTGATTCTGAATGAGCGTAAAAAAACTGGTTCAGATGATGCAATAAAAAAATAACTGTCAGTATTTATGATAATTCAACATTCACAACAAATAGTCAACAACTACCTAGATATAACCAGAAAACGAAGTTATATGCCCATTCCTAGATCTCAACTGGTGGACTAAAATATTTCAGAGCATCAATAAAACTAAAGGTTTAGTACCCCATTCGTCCTGCGTACTCTGGCACACACCTCCAGCTGAGGGGCTCAGTGGGACACTGCTTGGACCAATACTGAAGTATAGCACAGAGGTATCACTACTGCTAGACTATACTATACTATAAGGCTAGGCTAGGCAGGCTAGCCGGGTTTGCCTTGACCAACCACGATGCTGAGATAGGTCTAAATTAGTATGGAGTGAGCTTAACTTCCCTGTGCTATTCCGTTAGTTGTGGGACTCTAATACAGTAACATCTATTAATATTATATAATATGCAGTCTGTTGCTTTCTGGGCCAAAACGCGAATTCTCAGTCCAGTAGGCGGAGCTTCCTCAGACTGTAAACTAGAACCCAAAAAGTTCACACAGCCTGATTGGCTGATGCAGTACTGGCCAGAGTTATTTGCATTTCACTACTTTTACAGTATCGCTCCTTTTCGTATTGACTGACATAAACTATCAGTTGGACCTACCTCTGACCAGAGGCAGGGCTAATTCAGCATAAATACAGCTCAGTTTTGAAGAAATTTTTACTCTACTTCCAACTGGCAATACAGCAACATCTCCCTCTAGTTAACTGGTCTTATACCTTTATGCATAGGCTAGGCAACTCCAAGTTAGGTTCCTGGTCAGAACTGAAACTTGGGAGTACCCAGATGAGTTAGGTAAATATAACAACAGCTCGATCGAGTATTTAGTAACGTGTACCTTGATATATTATAATTAGTAGTGCATTATGTTTCGAGACCGAGAACCGAGTATATAACTACATGTATATAGCCTATACATGATTGTAGGCTATACTTCAGTCTACACCCGACCCTAGGCCCTCTCAGCCCTTTCAACGGAAGTTAGTGTTGTAAATAGGATGTCGACTTTTTAAATGTTAATCAGTCAAGTTCCCCATGGAACCCAGGCCCAAAGCAACTAGAACAGTTAGGGAGAAGCATAGCAGCTCACACCTAGCATACAGGTCACACTCATAAACAGAATATAGAAAAGTTAATAGTGGGACCAGTTAGTCACCCTTAGCATTAGAACAACAGGCAGGTCGATCGACCAGCTCAATTACTATTTCAGTGGCTTGTAAAGTGCTGGGTCGGGCGCTATCCTTCGTCCAAAATCTTTACAATACTTTGCTCTGGAATCTAGGTCAGGTCTAGGGCATGTTCTGACCAGTAGGCTCTACCCTACCAAGGCTAGTCAATGCAAGAGAGTTCAAATAATCAACCATATATCGTTGAATAGAAATCTAAACATTACTACTATCATTAGGCCCACTCAAACTCAGACACCGATTCCCAGAGTTGGGTCCAAGTCAGACTTCAAGTCAACGAGTCAAGTCATTTCTAAAATTTTGGAGGCAAGTCAAGTCAGTGCCGCCTCCAGTCAAGTCAAGTCGGCCATCATGCAAGTCACAAGTGAAGTCTAGTCAAAGTCAAGACAAGTAGAAATACAATTCAAGTGGGAGACAACTTCAGAAATTTTACATTTCCAAAACATCACTGTTTTTCTTTGGTAGACATTCCAATCCATAAAAAGCCATGCAAGGTGTAGCTGGGCATCCATGTTATGCAATTACGGTAAAGAATTAGTCTATAAATTTAGTAATGTTGGCACTGCGGTCGAGATCTGTCATGTAGTACTATATATTAGTAACGGTGATACAGTATTACATAGCACATAAACAGCACATGGTACAGTACGGAGTGTCCACTGGCCAGTCCTGCAATTTCAATCTACATATTGTAGCAATTATTACACTGTACATTGTATTCACTACTTACATCACACTTATACTGTGTGAGTACTTGTGACTATGCATTGTGTAGTCTCACGTACACACGTACACACAGCCAGCCTATATGTCACCTATGTGTATCTTCATAGCAAGCCTTGATATACTCTAAGTGCTGCTAGCCTGCTAGTAGCAGTGATAAAGTAAAAATGATAAACACAGGTAAAAAATAGACAGGTAGACAGTAGACAGGTAGACAGTTGAAACTTGTTTTCCACGTTGGCTATACATAGTGATAGTAAAAAGATTTTTATTTTATCCGCCACATTGACGTGGCAGATCCCAAGTCAAAGTCACAATTCATTCATGTGTCCAATTCAAGTCACGTTGATGTGCAATTCAAAGTCAAAGTCAAGTCAGCAAGTTAGCAAGTACAAGTCAAGTTGACTTGCGACTTGACTTGGAAAGTCAAGTCAAATCTAATCTGCTGATTCTCCACTGCTAACACTCGGCTTGACCTGTTTACCGTTTATATTCTAAATAAGCATCCACACTAGCCCCTGCACTTCTGCCAAACTTCATGTGATAGTTTTCATTCCTTTGATGAGACATAATGGTTGTGCCTTCTGGTCATGTGACAGTCTAGCAACTGACTAATACAAAGTTGGAATATTTCATTCAGCAATCAACCACGAGCAGTTTTTATTTCGGATGTATATAGATAAGTACTAAGCAACAGCCCACGGTTCCGAACGTTCCGAACTGGTTTTGTAAGAACACGCACAGCGATTTCTTCGCCTGTGCACCTCATAGTAAATAATTACCTGCCTCGACGCTGTGCACCACTATATTAACTTTGCGCGGTCTCGAGTACTGATCTCCTTTACTTTTTTACAATAGCTATCCGTCATTTCCTACATAACATTCAACTAGACATCCTATGTTGGTCACATGATCTAGTTCCGTACGAAGTTTTTGTTTACATTTTGTCATTCATTTGCGTACAAACTACACGTAAAAATAAATAATATTTTTGTATTGTAATATAATTGGTAGCGGTGCGCTTCTACTCTTTGCCCTTCAGCTTTGGCATTTAGTTTGAAGAAGGAATCTTTTTTTAAAAAATGTTTGCAAGGTCTGTAGTGCTAGTAGCATTCATTTTGACTGTACTAATAGTTGGCTTTGACTGTGCACCCAAGAAGAGAAGGTTAAAATATCCTGCACATAAATTGAGCTCAACCTTGGTGAAAGCCACAGTCACTTATGATAGCAACGATGGGAAGTTCCAGTATCACGGGAAGCATTTTCCCTACGATACCCCGCATGTAGCACACGCAGAGTTTGAGGATATGAGATACACTTATGGGTATGTGAGGAATTCATCAATAAATATTTCAATACTCAATATATACACGTAGGTCTAGGAAATGATGGTCTATCGACGATTTGGCTTCTTGCTTCAAATGTTTCACTTATTTAACAGGGTAGATCCTACTGTAGGTGGTCTGGTTTCTTATTACCGGGCATAATCGATATTTTGTTTGTTAAGTTAGTTACTTATAATATTGTTTGTTAGACGTTAGTTAAACCTATCGGCTATTATATACTGTTGACAGTTAGGGCGAGTGATAGGCCAATAAGTAGCAGTTTTAATAAAAAAGTATCATTGGCGGTGGTCTGTGTCTCTAATTAGAGATGTGAGCTATTGGTTTGATACCTGTGGGTGTGTACGTCTTTTTTATAGACTCGGTTCCAGGCCTGTGAAATTACATGTAGCTCATTACTGACAGAGTGAGCTTTTATGCGCATGTTGTATTTGTTCTGATTGGGTCCAAACGTACATGTATGTATAAGTAAAGTAGTAGATTGTAAACTTGCTTGTGTTATAGTTTGTATGATAACGCTGCTAGTTAAGGAATAACTTAGGTTTACAGTCTATTCAGGAGTTGTCTAGGCCTGTAATGTCACTGCTGCACGCACTGAACTGGGAGGCTGTACTCAGTGGTAATAATAATATCTGTGGCGCCAGACACAGTTCTTTAACGTGGCTGCCCAATATAGCAGAGCTAGTCGAGGGGCCACCACGGCTCCTAGAGCTGGATATTGTTATAGTTTGATATGACACAGAGGGAAGACCTTCTTCGAGGTGAAAACCTCCAGGTCATTGGTGGAACTCGAACCCTCGTCCTTGAAGATAACTTGCGTCATTGCTGCAAGACCAGAGTGCCTAGCGCTAGACCACTCGGCCACCAACACCTGTATATGTTAGGCCTACAGTGATACCAAGACACCTGCATTGCACATTATAACCACCTTACTCCAGCACCACACTACAGGCCTGTAGCAGGGAGAGTTTGTACACATGTAACATCCAGTGGGCCAGTCATATCCATCTAGTTGAACATTATAGGCCTACTAGAGATTGTCCATATATCTCTATCTTATAGTGGCATCACATGAGGCCCTGGATGGGAATGTTTATTGTGATCACATGGTGCAGTTAGTCCATCTCCCCTTATCAGATTAGCTAATGTCTTTATTGGCTACTGTATACTCAATCACTATTTACTACTAGGTGTGTACATAACATCATACAGCCATACTGTGTTATCACTCACTACAGGTGGACATTGCTAACAGTGGACACTAATGAGACATACCCGGACTACATCCAGGCATATGCAGCTGGACTGACCGAAGGCTATCTTACCCAAGCCATCACTGCCCAGCACTGGAATAACACAATCAATGGGTAAGGGTAGAGTTACCCTACCTTGTCATACACATCAAACTACTAATATTCTATAACTATTGTATAACTATGTATCGACATTTATCTGATGATTGACTGACTCTAGCACACAGTTCATATTATTCAATAGACCTACAAATGCATGTTTCTAGTTCATTAAATGTCTTATGTAGCTGTAGGTATCAATGTTCAGTAAAGTTGTCTTTCCTTACCCAGTCATTATTTAGAAGCTGAACCCGTATAAACCATTAACTCTAATAGGAAGTTGCCCTCTCTCAGTTAATTCTTGCTGTACTGAGATTTTCTAGTGCTTGCCTACAAAATATTGTTGGTATCTACATGTACATTTGTAAGTCACTTTACTGGCAGAGCTACCACCATTTGACAACCAAACCTCTAAAAAATATGCTCACTAGATTGACCAGTTTTCAGATATCATATAAAATAATTTTCTATTTTATTAAAATGTCATAATAATGATGTACTAGACTATTGATGAGGCAACAACAACTACCGGCTATGCAGTTATCTAACTTTATATAATATAAGGTAAGACATCCATAAACATCTATTGGATACGTCTTGTAACATTCATTCTATGCAACTATTCTACGTCACTAGATACTGCACCCCTGATGCTTCGTCTGCCTACTGTCAGAGGCTGAAGAGGTACCTCGATGTAAACTTCAATGCCATGGTGAAGAAGAGCATAGAAATGTATGCAAAAACAGACCCTTACTGGCACCAGGTGGGGCTTTTGGTCAACTACACTTTACATAGTACATAGCCTACTACACTGTATATATTGAGCGGAACTATACCAGCAGGTAGCCTGCTAAAGTGACCGCAAAGGTACCAAATCATGAGAGGACATTCAATTCGCTTCTGCCAGATGCTGGCTTATTGAATTTTATGCATTTTCATGTAGCCTCACCTTCATGATACTTCACATGAATATCATCTATTTCTACAGGTAGAGCTGTTCCTCTACCAGCTTAGTGGACTTACTGATGGCCTGAATAACAGGACAGGAACTCCCAGTACGGAAGTGGATCTCTTTGGCTACTTGTAAGTAGTGCATATATAGATGTGTACTAACACATGATTGGCTACTTGTAAGTAGTGTATGTATAGATATGTACTAACACATGATTGGTTAGGTGTAAGTAGTGTATGTATAGATATGTACTAACACATGATTGGCTACTTGTAAGTAGTGTATATATAGATGTGTACTAACACATGATTGGTTAGTTGTAAGTAGTGTATGTATAGATATGTACTAACACATGATTGGTTAGTTGTAAGTAGTGTATGTATAGATATGTACTAACACATGATTGGTTAGTTGTAAGTAGTGTATGTATAGATATGTACTAACACATGATTGGCTACTTGTAAGTAGTGTATATATAGATGTGTACTAACACATGATTGGTTAGTTGTAAGTAGTGTATGTATAGATATGTACTAACACATGATTGGTTAGTTGTAAGTAGTGTATGTATAGATATGTACTAACACATGATTGGTTAGTTGCATGGGCGGATTTACTGTAGGTCGCCAGGGTCTCGCGACCCCCCTTTTATTTTCTGAAAAAAAAATAAAAATTGGTTGATTTTTGGCCATATAGAAGGTTTTTAAGGATTTTTCATATATAGAAAATTATTTCATGGAGGTCGCCATGATTTCTATAGTTACTAATTAGGACTGCAGTGAATATAGCTTGAGCTTTGGCTTGATTCTTCCATGAACTTTTTATTACGGGCGTCTCTAAAACAGCCCCAATGCTCACATTAACTAATTTACAGCAACGGTAGTACACCTTTCATAGAATTACCTCCCCTAGAATACTTACTTATCACGTGACCACTCGCTAGCGAGGAAAACCGGATGAAGGTAGTTGTCTCATTGTTTACATTAGCAACCATTATAATTTTATATTGAAAAATCTTGGGAGGTAATTCTATGATCTTTTTATTAGGGGCGCCTCTAGGACAGACCCAATGCTCACATTAACTAATTATTTGCAGCAATAGTAGTACTCTTTTCTGGTCAGTTTCCTGCCTTAATTAGAGAAAGATTTATAATAAATTATAGTATTATACAGAACTTGAGTGCCTTTTTCCTTTCAATACTACCCTATTTAGCCTCTTGTATCATACCTAATGGAGCCAGCAGCAAAAAAGAAGAAACAGACTCAATTAGGCAGATTTTTTAGGTGAGTTATTTATGAATGAAGATTTCTTCACATGACTGAAGTCTGACATGAATATTATATTATTAATATTTATTTATTTATATTTATTTTTTTATTAAATTTTAATTCAAATTCACTGAAATTGTAATTTATCTAAATAATTAATTATTTATTTTAATAATAATATTAGACCATGATTAGACTCGCTCTCATTCATGCAGATGCCAACATGAGTCAAATATTCCAGTCAATGAGTTTCACAATAACAGTCTGCCAGCCAACCATTTGGTGATTGAATCACAAAGAACTGCTTGCTCTTATTTACTACTACTGTTATTGCCACTACTTGCTACTACTACCACTACTAAACATAAGATGGCACTCATGGAATGACAAATTCATGTGATGGCTGATGTGATAAAGTATAACTTCCAGCATTGACTCTATCCTAGCCTTCTTACATGCTTTTTTCATTGCAATTTATATGACTTATTTTCATATAACAACAGTGTACCAGCTAGTGGTGGCACTACAACCAGCATTGATGATAGAGCAGAGAGTATGGCTACTGCACCTACCCCAAATCAAGTTTCTTTGGCTTCTGCTTATCAGGGTGCTACTACAAGGTAAAACTATACCATAATATAGCTTATTTAGATATTTCTATTTGAGTGGTCTGTAATCCGTAATTGATTAATTCAGATCAGCTTAGATTATCTGTGGCTGATCAGTGGTGCTCCAGGCTGGTCAAGGCCTACGTCAAGCTTCATACTTATTTTATTGCCTAATCATCTTTTAGTATACAGCCAAATTCTGATAGGAATGAAGGTAAATGTTACTAACAAGTTACTTGTTCTTGTGTTCAAGTTCAAATTTCTCAATTGCTCTATCCTAAACCCTATTCTAATAACAACAGTACAGGCCAATAAGGTCTCGCATGAATTATAGATTGCATGAGATAGATACACCCACATAGCATGCCCTATCTTTACCTCATCATTATTTTTTAATCTGTGTAACAAAAAGGATACCGGATAGTGTAAAAGTTTAGTTTCAGCTCTCTCATGGCAGTCTGAGATTGTTATCAAATACAGTGCTGTGATTTTTTTCTTATGACTTTTTTAGGAACAAGTTACAGCGATGACATATCTAATGTTAGTAGCAAGGGTAGAAGTAACACTAAGTTCAGGATAATATCAAATCTTCCAGGCGTTGACGCAAGGTAGGTTCTCTACTTTTAACCATAGTTTTCATCAGTTTATTCGTGTCTAGAAATTCTTTGCAGCCCAAAATTGGCAGGTTAAATTAATTAAATCTAGATTCAATCCCTTTAATCTATATGTTGGATTTTCTTTCAGCTTTGATTTTCCGAAGAGGGAGTTCAGTGAAAAGAAGAACACTTTGGGTGTTACGAAGAGATCGTGCTCGATGGAGAAGCTTAGAGCTTTCCCATTTCTGGCATACAGTAAAGTCAAAGATGGTGTGTACTGTACAGCCTGCCGGCTTTTCCCTCATCGTCACGAGCGAGGCCCAGAAACAGAACAACTGGTTAGTGAACCATTTTTCAACTGGAAAAAGATTCACGAAAAAGTTCGGTCTCACTCCAAACATGAGCATCATATTGAATCAATGGTGAGTTGTGTTCTTCTCTCGTA
Source organism: Bugulina stolonifera (assembly GCA_935421135.1). Classification (NCBI taxonomy): domain Eukaryota; kingdom Metazoa; phylum Bryozoa; class Gymnolaemata; order Cheilostomatida; family Bugulidae; genus Bugulina; species Bugulina stolonifera. The sequence goes on along the minus strand of OW285190.1, from coordinate 1,590,341 downwards.
TAAATTTAGCAGACTCTACTCAACTGGTAGTAATGTAGATACATGTAGATAATGACACCTGACCGTCATGAAATTTTGTTGAGTAAGGAAGACTGTGTACCCATTTTGTGGCTTTTCCAATAATTTTGAGTGTCAAAAATTTATTGTGGATCACTGTTGATTGGAATTTTCTTAAATAATTTTTTTAATTTTCTCTTGATCAGAAATCTATGGAACGATTCAAGCTTATTCAGCGAGGTGAAGAGAGGACTGTAGTAGAAAAGCTTACCTCGGCACAGGAGAGAATGGCTAAGCATAACAGAGATATAATAAAACGCCTCATGGAAATAGTAAGAAACTGTATGGCCAAAGGCACTGCTCTTCGAGGCCATCGGGATGATGGTATCCCCTCCATCGATACCGACGACTACGTAAACATGGGGAATTTTAAAGCAGACGTAGTCAGTCGAGCGGAGTATGACCCTTTGTTGAAAGAACACTTATCCAAATGTGAATCTAGCTCTTATGCTACCTATCTAAGCAAATACGCTCAAGGAGATTTCATGATGTGTATCCTGAATGCACTCCAAGATGAGATAAAGGGTGAGATCAGGGATCAGCAGGGTAAATTTATCTATGCCGTGTCTGCTGACGAGGTAACTGACTGCTCTAATATGGAGCAGTTGGCTATTGTTATACGCTCTGTGGGGGCAGGAGGTGTTGTACATGAACGACTCCTAGAATATCTGGACTTGGACTCCATAACTGGTGCTGCTGTGGCTGAGGCTGTAGTTGGGTGCCTTCAGAAACACAACCTTGATATTTCTGACTGTCGTGCACAAACGTATGATGGTGCAGCTAATATGAGTGGGCATCTTAATGGATGCCAAGCCCATATTTCTCGTCTCCAACCTCTTGCTATATACATCCACTGTGCCAGTCACCGCCTGAACCTAGCACTCAATGCCACATCTGCCATCACAGAGTTCAGAGTCATGATGGAAAACTTGAGAAAGCTCAGCATTTTCTTCCGATACTCGCCCAAGAGATCTAGAGTTCTCGAGGACTTACTTGCCAGTGCTGACCCTCCAGTTTCAATCAAGAAGGTAAGTGTTCTGCTGGTTTAATGTGAGCAGCTCCATGACAAGTTTTTCCAGCGGGCTTTGCATGTACATAACAGTAGGGCTGTAAAAAGGATGAGAATCTACACATACATGTAACTATAAATGGCAACTAATTATCCTGTGCTTCCATATACATGATTTTTAATTAAAGCACCATGTCAAATCTTTGTCTCTAAATGTCTCTACTTTGTCTGTACATGCAAAACTTCCATCAAACGTCCACCCACCAGTATGCTTGAGTCTTTTGGTATGAATATCACATTTGCTCAGTTGAAGTTTTGATTTTCTTTTCTTTTCATACGTAGATAAAGATGCTTTCTGAGACAAGATGGGTGGAGCGCCATACCAACATGACCGAGTTACTTTTGATCCACCCATATGTGGTAAGAGCTCTGTCAGCCATGACTGGGTGCGACTGGGATTCAAAGACCATTGCAGAAGCCCAGGGATTAAAAGCTTATCTTACCAAGCTCCCATTCATTGTTGCCTTTGTGATTTCCGAACACATGCTAGGGTATACCAAACAGCTGAGCATCAAACTTCAAGGTTTGTCTATCTACGCTTTACCTGTGCATTGTAGTTTGGATCTCCAGTGCACTATTTTTTTCTTAGTTTCATCAATTAATATATTTGGCAACTTCGGAGTGAGAGCTAGTTTATTTAAATATCACTTTGAAATCATTAAAATTCTCAGACAGTCAAAATATTCTCATACATAGCAGCTGTATGTTTACAATAAAATTATAATTTAGTGTCGGTTCATAGACATTTTAGCATACCCATTCTACACTGTTATATCATAGACACAAAGTAATGTTTATGGTCATTCCACACTAGGTACCAGCAAGGATGTGAGGTCAGCACACAGAGATGTGCAGCATGTTATTAGATCTCTTAAGGAGAGCAGGAATAATTCTGAGCTCTTTAAGCTCCTTGTCACCAAAATGGAAGAGATCTATGGTGGTTCTTTGGAGATGCCCAGACTGACTGACAAGCAAATGCTGCGAAGCAATCACCAGGTTGAATCAGCAGAAGAATATTACCGAGTGGCTTTCTTCCTGCCATATATTGATCACCTGATCAATGATTTAGAAAAGAGGTTTGAATCCTCTCCAACTCTGGCAAAAGGTATGGATATGTTTGTATTGCATGACAGTAACAGTGCTTAAGCGAATAATTAATGCCTCAATATTTGATCCTGGCAACTTCAATGTGTAGTAACAATAACCTTTGGTCCCTATTTAGAAAATATCGATATGACTCTGTTAGAGGCAGGCATTACCCTTCACTGTTCATTCATACAGGTTTTGCACTATGTCCCTCTGTCATGGTTGGTATGAACAAGGAGGAGTTTTTGGCGGAGGTGACAAAGTTTGCTGAACCCCATGAAGACTGTCTTCCTTTTGCATCGACTTTGAACCAAGAACTCAGTATCTGGTACTCTAAATGGCAAGTTTCCAACGCAACTGAATCCCTCCTTAGGGCCTATCAGGAAGCAGAGGTCAGTGCAGTGTTTCCTAATGTACACTATCTTCTGAAGGTCTTGCTCACAGCTCCAGCAACAAGTGCCAGCACAGAAAGAGCTAACTCAACTCTAAAATTTATCAAAACACGATTACGATCAACCATAGGTCAGCGATCTCTAAATGCCTGTGTGTTGGCATATAAACATAAGGACTTATTATACAAAATTAGCATTGATAGATTAGTTAATTCATTTATCAATATGAAAAGGCGCCGCCTTCTTCTGAACAATCCAGTGTCTGAGTAGTGTCCACCAGATGTTTCAATGTCTTGCAGAATCACTACTACTATCATTGTTATAAGATAATGGTATGTTTGGCATACCATTATCTTATAACAATGATAGTAGTAGTGATTCTGCAAGACATTGGAAACCTCTGGAGGACACTACTCAGACACAACAGGTGATGTAGCCGGATAACCACAACAAAATTATTGCTTTAGACTTAAAGCATATAATATGCAGTAATTGTGAAAGAATATAACGGTCTATGCATGTAAGGGTGATGGTTCTATCTCCCTGTATAGAACCATCACCCTTACATGCATAGACCCTTATATTCTTTCACAATTACTGCATATTATATGCTTTAAGTCTAAAGCAATAATTTTATTGTGGTGATCTGGCTACGTCACCCGTTGTTGAAACTCCTCAAATGAAGGAAGTCCCAAAGTGTGTGTTCTTCTTAAGTTGTCCTCTCTTGGTTGAGTGTAATCATAACTTAACTACTTCCTCAGGTCTATGTAACAGTAAGGGGCTAGGGTACATGTATAATTTGTATAAATAATATAGAAAAAGGTTTTATTATGTGTTTTGATCTATTAGTATGATTTATTATGACTTTGACTCTTGTTTGTTTGTACATTCTGAGTATATATGCTTTTGTGGAAGACTTAAGTAACCCTAGGTCATCCGTTGTACGAAAGTCCATGTATTTTTCCATCTATAAGTTGAGATAATTTTACATGTAAATCGGTTGTTCCTAAGCAAGCAATAAAAACACTAGTATTAAACTCATATACTTATGGAGTTGTAGATTCTAACTAGTAGGGAACTGCAGAGACCACTCTACATGACTGTAGGTCTTCTGACGCACCCCTTAGTGTGCTGAGATCATTGCAACGTGCAATGTATGTGCTGACATTGACTTTTTGCTCTACTTATGTCTGACAACCACCACTTTCTCCTTAGTACCACGTACACCGACTTGTTAATAATTCTCAAATTACTTGTACTTAGTGCAGAATTTTATTCATTAAAATCTACTTAAAACACCATTTCATTGCCTCTATGACGCCTAAAAGGCTTTGGCGGCCGGGGCTCCGCCCCGGACCCCGTTGGGGGGGCTTACAGCGCCCCCCCAAACCCCCCAGCTGTTGTTCTCGGGCGCTCTGCGCCCTCGACAAGTCAGCAAGAGACCCCCCTTTCTAAAAGTTGAAAATCCGCCCCTGAGTTGTAAGTAGTGTATGTATAGATATATGGTAACACGTGATTGGTTAGTTATATAAGTAATGTGTGTTGCAAGGCTGATGCAGATTGATGGAGATTTAGAAGATCTGGAAGTAGCTCTGAACAAACCAGAAAAGTCAAGGAAACGTGTGCTGGGTTCTGGATCATGTTCAGCTCTTGTGAAGTTACTGCCTGGCAACAAGGACATCTACGTAGCTCAAGATACATGGAATAACTACGGTAGCATGTTGAGGGTGGTGAAGAGATACTCGTTTGGATACCATCAGCTAGATGGTGAGCAAATAGAATACCACAGCAGTATTGCCAATAGTTTTCCTGGTAGTATTCTGTTACACTTGTGAATGCAGCTGCAGAGGTTTGGCTACACAAGAGGCTGTTTGTTCATTTTTGGTCGACAACCTGGGTCTAAGGCGACACCTTTGCCATTTGTTCACCTAGGCAAAGCCCAATATCTCGGAGCCCTGTTGTAATTGGTTAATAACAAATACAACAACTCCAATTATAAAATTTATTTGAAGTAAACTATGGTTATTGGCTGGATATTAATCACTGCCGCATTTGGTCTAGCACTATGCCACTATGCCTGGCCTATGAAACCAGCCCAGTTTGCCGAAGCTCACAGCCTCCCATCTAACCGATTCACAAGAATTCGATGGAGGTGACAGCTTCAGCGTTTTTACTGCAGATTGTTATTACATGTACATGTATAACACACAGTTAGTACATGTATAACCACAGTTAGTACATGTATAGCATACAGTTAATACATGTATATCATACATTTAGTACATGTATAGCATGCATTTAGTACATGTATAGCATACAGTTAGTACATGTATAGCATACATTTAGTACATGTATAGCATGCATTTAGTACATGTATAGCATACAGTTAGTACATGTATAGCATATAGTTAGTACATGTATAGCACACAGTTAGTGCATGTACAGTATAGCATACAGTTAGTACATGTATAGCATATAGTTAGTGCATGTATAGCATGCAGTTAGTACATGTATAGCATATAGTTAGTGCATGTATAGCATGCAGTTAGTGCATACATATACATGTATACTGTCTTACTTGCAGCTCCTGGCTCTCCTCTCGTACCTGGCAATGATATGTTGTTCACATCATATCCAGGGTCTCTGATGTCAGGTGATGACTTCTACCTCCTCGGCAGTAACATTGTGAGTTACATTTCACTACACAATCATGAGTTTAACAGCCAATGTGACAGATAGTCAGTAAAGTGCTTACGATTTTGTCCACACTGACAAGATTAGCACACCTGAAAGAATATTGGTGGAACATTACATACTAGCCAGTTGATGGCAGCACTCCAACTAACTGTTACAGTACAGTACAGTGCGATCACACCAGCAGATCCACCAGTAGATGATTCGTGGTGTGTTGGTGGTCACATTTCTTGACTTGGTTATACCTGGCAGTGAGCCAGTCGGTCATGTTTATGTATACAGAGTCCTGGACACCCACACCCATCATTACCCATGATTGGCTAATACAATTGAATCATTACTCTGGATTGGCTAATACAATTGTATCATTACTCTGGATTGGCTAATACAAGTGTGTCAATCGACACTCATTGACTGTAATCTAAGTTTATAGGGATTTCCATCTGTTTGGCCAATTATGTCTTCATATACCACACAATGTACATGTACTACACTGCGTTAGTAGGATGTGTTCCTTTGCATATCCAGTTCTCAAGGTCTGTACATGCTGTATGCTGTACATATAGACATACTGTGTTAGCTTCAGTTCCTCTCCTGTTTGTAGACAAGTATGGAGACGACTATAGGTAACTCCAACCCGGACCTTATCAAGTACATACAGCCTATGGGGACAGTGCTAGAAGGTATCAGAAGCCAAGTGGCTAACAGACTAGCAGTTGATGGAGAATCTTGGGCTAAAGTGTTCAGTAGATATAATAGCGGCACGTAAGTCTCCCCACCCCATCTCTTTTTCTGTAGCATTACATGTAGTTCTCAGTCTATCGAATCAAAGGTTAATTTTCATTAACTATTGCAAGCTAACATATGCAAATTCTATGTACACACAGTATGATCAGGCAACTCCAAGATTGCCATGCTTTCCAAGAACAGAGATGAACTAGCAGATGTTATGATCTACTTAACCCTAGAATGACTTTATGTGACATGTGACTACCAATAGATGGGTGATCACTGGTAGCCCATGTGACTACCAATAGATGGGTGATCACTGGTAGCCCATGTATCTACCAATAGATGAGTGATCACTGGTAGCCCATGTATCTACCAATAGATGGGTGATCACTGGTAGCCGTATATTACATCATACTGCAGTAATAAGTTCTCTCGGCATTGCTTTATTCTGCAGATACAATAATGAATGGATGATCGTTGACTTCAACAAGTTCACACCTGGCCAATCAAAACTTAGTCCCGGTACACTCACAGTCCTAGAGCAGTTACCGTAGGTTAAACACTTTACTTGTATATATACTGCACACATACCTGTCATTTAATACATGTATGATGTCATGTGAACTGTACTTACTGATTTTCATGAGGAATAGCTATTTTATACTAACATCACTTTCAATCCAGTCTAGTCATTGATGACAATACTAGACCAGAATGCCGTGGTTTGGTTGGTCTTGGTGTAAACACAATCAGCACAATCACCAGCCAGTAGTAAAGAAAGTAGTAACGTTCACCTGTGAACCAAATACCATATACATATACACATACATAGTATACTAGTAGTACATATTGTAATTATGCATACAGCTTTATTTGATGTACTTTGGACCAGGGGAGAACAACTCCCGATTAGTGGTGACATGTTTAGCTGGTAGAATTGTTTCATTGGAAGAGTTGTTAGTTGTAACACATTTCTATCACCAGGAAGTGCTTGCTCTATGTACAATTAGCATTACATATGATGTGTTCCCCATGGGAAGTACATGTAGTGTCAGCTTGGGGTATAAACATGGATCTAGTGGCACAAGGCAAGAGAAGAGAGTAGTTCTGGAGTTGTACTATGGTCGGAAAGGCATGGCCACCCAGCTATGTTTTATGATAACTTACCCTATTTCATCTGGTAATACTTTAGGAATATGATTGAGTACGCTGATGTAACTGACGTCCTGTCATCACAGACATACTGGGCCAGTTATAACTCTCCGTAAGTTACTACTACAGTAGATCCATGTGTTGGTAGACCGCAGTAGTTTGTCTGTCTGTCTGTCTGTCTGTCTGTCTGTCTGTCTGTCCGTCTGCTCACCCACCCACCTGTATGTATGGCATATTGTTATAAAATGTTAATCACTATATTGCATGTACACGCGTTCGCACTATAAATATCTATATTATTATTCTCTGCAGCTACTTTAAGAACATATTTAATGCCAGTGGAACCCAAGCAATGGTGGACAAGTATGGTGACTGGTTCACATATGATGAGACACCGAGGGCCAAAATATTCAGACGAGATCATAGCAAGGTTGTGGATATGGACTCCATGAGGAAACTGATGAGGTATATAACAAGACACTGTAAATTAACTACTGTATATCCCTTACTACACCCCTACTACAACTGGATATCCTCTACTATAATTATATTGCTACTACTGTATACCATCTACTATATACACTGTAGTACCACTACTGTATATCCTCTACTATTATATGCTACTACTGTATATTCTCTACTACGTGTATATAGTAGATGCATACTTGCCAAGTGTCCCGGGTTTCTCGGGACACCCCCGGGATTTGAAAATTGTCCCTACACTGTCCCAATGTCCTGATTTATACCCCGGGAATTAGAAAATTGCTGCTCCAAAAAATTTTATTTATTATTTCCTTTGGATTTTTCAAAACATTGACTGAAAAAGGGTTGAGCGTCGCAAATCCTGGGGAATTTTGCTATTTAAAATATGCTACACACCGTTTATTTTTGAAGTAGTTCGATGTCTAGTGACTGTCGTGTCTGTGCCAATTGCCACTGGTGATAGCCCAAACTCTGACTAATTCCTAAGCTATATTGGTGGTGTACTAGAGCCTCCCCAACAGTGGATAGCTATTTTATATAAACGCTCTAATGTCAATGACGACCACCGCGCGAATGCAAATTCACTCATTGATATTATAATTATTATTATTTGCTTGTACAAACAATGTTTCCATTATTTGTCTATTGGATGTTAATTTAGCTGTTAAGCCAAACAATTCTCACAGTACAAACAAGCAAAAGACTCGGCAATTTTCAAATTTAAAATCAATGGGTCAAATTCATTTATTTTATTTCTAAAAGTAAATTAGGTTTTTAATATCAATATTATTGAATATTTTATTAAATTTAAATTATCATTATCATAATGATTATGCCTTCTGCACCCTCTAGTATTACTGATGGTGGTACCAATGACATAGCCAGGCACACCCTGACCCAGAAGCATATCAAAGCTGTTGTCTGAAAGCTGTCACGTCATCTAAAAGCTTAGAAGATTTGTTTATTCTCAATGATTCTGAAGTTCAAAAGACAGGCTTACATTATGATTACAGTTGTTAATATAATAATTATAAACTTAACTTATGAAAATACTGAATTATTATTATTATAATTTAGTGTTTTCATAAATAAAGCTATTTATATGTTTATAATTTAATAAAATGAAACAAAAATTTAGTTTCTAATAAATTTTTATGTTGTAGCAAGTTTTATAGGTCTTCTTTAGATAATCCAACTTGAAGCACTCTTTGCAATTTCATTCCTATTCTAATTCTTCCCACCATTTTAAAACCATTCCAATATGCACGTAATATGAACATATTTTTGAACACTAGAGCAGCATACAAATATGAGTGAAATTGTCCTAACTACTGTCATTTTAGTGGCTAACAAAAAATATTTTGAATGCGGGAGGGTGCTCCTCTGCCCCTCCCGCACCCTTTCTGGCAGCCCACTACGCGGGCTGGCATGGCCTGCGGCCATGTCGTCCGTCCTCCCACTGGTCCGCGCATGTGTCCAGATTTTTTACCCAGGTTACTTGGCAAGTATGAGTAGATGATATAGACAAGTAGTACCTTATAGTACTACTGGTCTTGGTGGACTACTACTGTATATCCTCTACTATTTCCTAGGTACAATGACTTCAAGAATGATGAACTATCCAGGTGTAACTGCACTCCCCCCTACAGTGCCGAGAACGCCATATCAGCCAGAAGTGATCTGAACCCTATCAGTGGCACATACCCATTCTCTGCTTTGGGACACCGTAGCCATGGAGGCACAGATATGAAGGTCTGTGTGCTGCTGTGCGACATAGCGTACATTCATTTTAAATTTTTGTTCGCAGCAAACAAACATAATAATTTATGTAAATATATAATAATATGTTATTCTCTATGACCTCTACCTACACTTGTAATCTACCCTACAGGTAACTAACTACAAGATGGTACATGACTTCATGATCCTTGCACAGAGTGGGCCAACCCATGGTGATCAACCGCCATTCTCCTGGAAGAACTCAGACTTTGCCGACACTGTCAAGCATGAGGGCCACCCAGACACATTTGATTTTGAGCCTATTAATGTAAACTGGTAGCTAGCACCTGTCAGCTGGTAGATAACACCTGTCAGATGGTAGATGGCACCTGCCAGCTGGTAGATGACACCTGTCAGCTGGTAGATGGCATCTGTCAGCTGGTAGATGACACTTTCTCTAGATGTCCCAGGCCTATAGATGGTGGCTATGACCCCATTATTTCGCCTGACTGATTTTTATAGCTCAATGTAAATGTTTTATATTTTAATGTCGATTTTATTAATTCTGGATGATTACTTAATACCATGTCAATAAAATTACATATTTTTCTTCAAAAACAATGTTCCTAATTTGTTGCATAAGTCAATTTAATAAAAATTACTAAAAAGAGGAAATTTACTCTTTGGTCTTGTCTATGAGTGTTGGTAGGAGCACGATAGCAGTAACAATCACAAACTCCTTCAATGATGAGTCATGCTGAGCTGGTGCAACCTTCACACTATTGTTTATATAAGTACGACAAACATGTAGCATAGACTTACACAAAAGCTGGAATGGTAATAGAACACGCTAACAGATATATGGAGACTGTTGTAAAAAATATACATTCCAAAGGATATGAAAAAGCAATATTGCACTTGAAAAAATACAAGAATAGAAACTAGTGACTATAACCAATAAATGACTCAATCAGAGTCAATTGTGATAACCTCGCACTCAGTCCGCTCCGACCTTGATCTCGCACCACTTGATCTCTTATTATGCCCGCTTCTCCTTTCTGAAGCTACATTAAACAAGGTGAGTAGGGGCTGTGACACTGCTGTAGATTTGCTCTTTGTACCTGATGCAGATTTACTCTGCTTACAGGGAACTTTGCGCAGAGTTGAATTGCACAAAGGACTACCAGATATGCACACAACGTCATCATCACTGGAGCAATCCAAATCCTCCCACACAGACCTGGTTTTAGTGAAGTAACTTTCTACTGGTCGAGTTGTAGCCCGAGGAGGTCCTGCCGAGTCCCTTCCTGATGACTCACTATCGATTAAGGACCAAGGGCTAGGTACATCATCGTCATGACTACGATAGAAATCTAAGGGGCCATATTTATTCCTTTTCACTGAGGGCTCGGTCTGTTCATGAGCTGTACGTCTGCTGGCCGATTTCTCTAGTATGGTCCAGGGGTCTGTGGTAGAATCACTGTCAAGTAAGTCACATACAGTCACTTGGCCTCTGCTCCCTCCTTTTCCTGACTTGGACGGTGGGTCATCATCAACCCCGTCCCATACATTCTTACGTTTGACAGAGAACCTATCGAGTCCACGTGGAGGCCTCTCCACAGCGATGGGAGGCTCCTCCCTGCCTTCTACGGCAGTGCAATCGGTCATGTAGGCTAACAATCCAAGCGGCTCATTCCTATTTGCTGCTTTGTTTAGCTTCTTAGCCTTATTCTCCTGCTCAATAGTGTCAAAGAATGTGGGGCTTTTACTATTGGTAGAGTTAGTAGACACTCGGGCGACTTTTAACTTCTGTTGCTTTGAATCACAGCTAGTAAAGTTTGACATCCTCACACCTGGAGTGAGAAGTACATGACATTGTGTAATACAGACAGACATACAGACATGCAGACATGACTACAACTACTATGATGATATGCTTACTTGGAGTTATCCCCTATGACTAATACTAACAGTTTAGGTACATCAGAGATACAACCATAAACTGTCTACTCCCAGCTATAGCAAGCATACTCTACAATACTCAGTACGACTACACCACTGAGTACATGGTATGAACATAGGACAGTAATCACACCAATTGAAAGGTCAATCAATGACACATCGGTCTGAGCGCTGACTAAAACTGACTGAATGAAAGTTAGTTTGACCTGTGACACATCTACATGACGGTCTGTTACTATCTGTTAGTTTTGCCAATATGTGAGGATCAGATGTATTACTACTATAGGCTCTGCAGTGGAGGAATGTATACGATACCACCTACGGTGGAGGACTATATACAATATCACCAACAGTGGAGGACTGTATACGATATCACCTACAGTGGAGGACGGTATACGATACCACCTACGGTGGAGGACTGTATACAATATCACCTACATTGGAGGACTATATACAATATTACCTACAGTGGAGGAATGTATACAATATCACCTACAGTGGAGGACTGTATACAATATCACCTACAGTGGAGGACTGTATACAATATTACCTGCAGTGGAGGACTGTATACAATCTCACCTACAGTGGAGGACTGTATACAATACCACCTACGGTGGAGGACTGTATACAATATCACCTGCAGTGGAGGACTGTATACAATATCACCTACAGTGGAGGACTGTATACAATATCACCTACAGCGGAGGACTGTATACAATACCACCTACAGTGGAGGAATGTATACAATATCACCTGCAGTGGAGGACTGTATACAATATCACCTACAGCGGAGGACTGTATACAATACCACCTACAGTGGAGGAATGTATACAATATCACCTACAGTGGAGGACTGTATACAATATTACCTACAGTGGAGGAATGTATACAATATCACCTACAGTGGAGGACGGTATACGATACCACCTACAGCGGAGGACTGTATACAATACCACCTACAGTGGAGGACTGTATACAATATCACCTACAGTGGAGGACTGTATACAATATTACCTACAGTGGAGGAATGTATACAATATCACCTACAGTGGAGGACGGTATACGATACCACCTACAGTGGAGGAATGTATACAATATCACCTACAGTGGAGGACTGTATACAATATCACCTACAGTGGAGGACTGTATACAATATTACCTGCAGTGGAGGACTGTATACAATCTCACCTACAGTGGAGGACTGTATACAATACCACCTGCAGTGGAGGACTGTATACAATATCACCTACAGTGGAGGACTGTATACAATATCACCTACAGTGGAGGACTGTATACAATATCACCTACAGCGGAGGACTGTATACAATATCACCTACAGTGGAGGACTGTATACAATATCACCTACAGTGGAGGACTATATACAATATCACCTGCACAGTGGAGGAATGTATACAATATCACCTACAGTGGAGGAATGTATACAATATCACCTACAGTGGAGGACTGTATACAATATCACCTACAGTGCATGACTGTATACAATATCACCTACAGTGGAGGACTGTATACAATATCACCTACAGTGGAGGAATGTATACAATATCACCTACAGTGGAGGAATGTATACAATATCACCTGCAGTGGAGGACTATATACAATATCACCTGCAGTGGAGGACTGTATACAATATCACCTGCAGTGGAGGACTATATACAATATCACCTGCAGTGGAGGACTGTATACAATATCACCTACAGTGGAGGACTGTATACAATATCACCTACAGTGGAGGACTGTATACAATATCACCTACAGTGGAGGACTGTATACAATATCACCTACAGTGGAGGAATGTATACAATATCACCTACAGTGGAGGACGGTACACGATACCACCTACAGTGGAGGACGGTATACGATACCACCTACAGCGGAGGACTGTATACAATACCACCTACAGTGGAGGACTGTATACAATATCACCTACAGTGGAGGACTGTATACAATATCACCTACAGTGGAGGAATGTATACAATATCACCTACAGTGGAGGAATGTGTACAATATTACCTACAGATGAGGACTGTGAAATAATATCTCACCCATAAGTCTTAGACTGAGAGGCTTAGCAACACAATTCTTCATCTCAGTTAAGAGCAGACTATTGGCTACTTTGTAGATATCTTCTCCTTTATTGGTCACGTCTGCTAACGACCGACTCCTAGTCTTCAACTCAAATGTAACCAGTTTTATCTTCAATGTGACAGTTTTACCCTGTATGGCATTATGTAACACTGTATGACAATGTGTGACAGTGTATGATAATATGTAACACTGTATGATAATGTGTGGCACTGTATGACAATGTGTGACACTGTATGGCAATGTAGACATTATGTGACTGTGTATAATAGCGTATTATGACAATGTGTGACACTATATGACAATGTGTGACAGTGTATGACAAAGTGTGACAGTGTATGACAATGTGTAACACTGTATGACACTGTATGACAATGTGTGACACTGTATAATAGTCTGACAGTATATGGCAATGTGTGGCAGTGTTTGACAATGTGTGACACTGTATGACATTGTGTGACAGTGTATGATAACACGTATGTGACAGCATGTGACATTGTGTGACAGTGAATGACATCATGTGACTGCATATGACGTTGTGTGAACCTGGGTTGGTTACACTGGTACAAGTATTTGAAAAATTTCATGATTTTAGGAAAATATCAATAAGTAACACATCGGTAAATCTATGAGTTGTGCAAATGGAAGAATTGACTATCTACCGGTTGAGCTACACTGAAATGTACATAACTGACTGTAATCTTGTATTTAGTAATATTATATGCGTTACTCAGTTAAACTCCAACCTTAAGATCGTTTGCAGCTTTGAGGTCTTCAGAGAGCTCCATGGAGAGCTCATGGCACATCTTCTGCAGAGCAGTAGGGTTACTCATACCTCGGAATGTTCTGGAATGTAGTGAAACAGAATACTTACACATGTGATTAAACTAGGTGCAAACACACTATGTGATAATTACAGGGTGGATACTAGTACATATTTATTAGCTAGTGATTATAGGCTATGTGTATCAGCCTAGAAACGCTCAAGGTCAAATAACTTACACTTACTATACAGTGCTGTGTGACACTTACTATACAGTGCTATGTGACACTTACTATACAATGCTGTGTGACACTAACTATATAGTGCTGTGTGACACTTACTATACAGTGCTGTGTGACACTTACTATACAGTGCTATGTGACACTTACTATACAATGCTGTGTGACACTAACTATATAGTGCTGTGTGACACTTACTATACAGTGCTGTGTGACACTTACTATACAGTGCTATGTGACACTTACTATACAATGCTGTGTGACACTAACTATATAGTGCTGTGTGACACTTACTATACAGTGCTGTGTGACACTTACTATACAGTGCTATGTGACACTTACTATACAATGCTGTGTGACACTAACTATATAGTGCTGTGTGACACTTACTATATAGTGCTGTGTGACACTTACTATATAGTGCTATGTGACACTTACTATACAATGCTGTGTGACACTAACTATATAGTGCTGTGTGACACTTACTATACAGTGCTGTGTGACACTTACTATACAGTGCTGTGTGACACTTACTATGTAGTGCTGCGTGACACTTACTATGTGACACTTACTATACAGTGCTGTGTGACACTTACTATACAGTGCTATGCGACACTTACTATACAGTGCTATGTGACACTTACTATACAGTGCTCTATAAAATATCGCTACCAACCTTTCTACACTCTTACTTTTTGGCCCTTCTTCATTCCTACAATATATAACAAGACGGTAGATAAAGGCCCAATTGCATGCATGAGATAGCAAACAAGAAAACACAGCTAAACACCGCAAGTAATATGATTTGTGATCCATTTTAGCTAATAGACATGTCTTCAAGTACACTATTACTCTAATAGGTATGTCTTCAAGTACACTATTACTCTAATAGGTATGTCTTCAAGTACACTATTACTCTAATAGACATGTCTTCAGGTACACTTACTCTACAATCTCACAATGTTGAGGGGAGGAGTCAGAGTTCGTTGCGATAGAATATAGAAGGTAATCAGGTATGATAGAGTATAGAAGGTAATCAGGTATGATAGAGTATAGAAGGTAATCAGGTACGATAGAATATAGAAGGTAACCAGGTATGATAGAATATAGAAGGTAATCAGGTACGATAGAGTACAGAAGGTAATCAGGTACGATAGAGTATAGAAGGTAATCAGGTACGATAGAGTATAGAAGAGTAATCAGGTACGATAGAATATAGAAGGTAATCAGGTATGATAGAATATAGAAGGTAATCAGGTACGATAGAGTATAGAAGGTAATCAGGTACGATAGAGTATAGAAAGTAATCAGGTATGATAGAGTATAGAAGGTAATCAGGTACGATAGAGTATAGAAGGTAATCAGGTACGATAGAGTATAGAAGAGTAATCAGGTATGATAGAGTATAGAAGGTAATCAGGTATGATAGAGTATAGAAAATAATCAGGTATGATAGAGTATAGAAGGTAATCAGGTATGATAGAGTATAGAAGGGTAATCAATGTTTGATATAACATGTCACACAGTCTAGCTTAGTGACTTGTCTACATATGATATAATACAGTCTAACCACACCACACTTACCGAGAGAGACAGTTGAAATCAATACACAGCTAGAACCAAGGCCGCATTCACCGAAAGAAACAGTAAAAACTAAGGTTACACTTACCAAGAAAGACATTTGGAACCAAGGCTACACTTACCGGGAGAGGCGGTTGGAACCAAGACCCATGTAGACAGACATGAAGTACTCAAACATCCCCCCAGAATAGAGGAAGTAGAGGACATCTCTGCGCCTGTAGAAGTCCTGACATGTATTTATGTCGAATGCCAACAGTTGTTTCTCTGAGACCTTCCCAACTCCTGGTACCTGCATACATGTATAGTACTACAAGTACCTGCTGGTACCTGAATACATGTATAAGACTACAAGTACCTGCTGGTACCTGCATACATGTATAAGACTACAAGTACCTGCTGGTACCTGTAATTCATGTATATAATATTACAAGTACCAGCTAGTGCTTACATACATGTACATGTATATTACCACAACTAGTATATTTATAGAGCAGTTAGTTAGCGAAAGTGCAAGTTATAAATAGATGACTTGGTTGGAATCACACAAACGACTATAGAGTTATACTTTCTTTACATAAAATGGTTGGCTGTGATATCAACTACAACTATCAGTGAGTAGTAGATAGCCACATCTCTTTAGAATAAGTATAACCACATGATGCTGTATGTATACTTCACTAGCTATACACCACTAGAAGGACTTTACCTTCCTAACTGGTAAATCCCTCATGAACTCCTGCACCGCAGGCACAGTAAAAGGGAGCATGTATTGCCCATTGGGCTTATTCTTGTCGGAGCAGATCTTGGACAGCAGACAGTTAGCAGCTATCCCAGCACTGGCAGTCAACCTCGTTTTCAGATGTATCCTGTGACGCATCTCTCTCACTGACTCCTCAACATCCACACCAAACAGGATGTGCCGGGGATTGTGGGACAATCTGCACCTTCCACACTTAGTACTCGTTTCACTGCTGCATAACACAGACATGCAGTAAGGTGGGATATAACTCTAGTCTGGTTATAGCCATAGCCTATTGTGAAGTGAGCTATACTTGACTTGTTCAGAGCAAAAATCAACTTCGTACCGACATGCAAATGTAGCCTATCATAAAGCAATCTGAATAATACATCCACACACTTACTTACCAAACAAAGTCACATAAGATGAAGTTGCAAAGACTGGTCATGAGACAGACTGAACGATAGACTACCAACACAGTAGCACATGTACATGTATAAATACCCCTATAGGTAACTCACCAGTCTACAGCAGTAGTGGTACTAGTAGTCGTTCTAGAATAATCCTCCCTGGTCTCCTCTTCATTAGTCTTCTCTGATTGAACAGTATCATCAACTGTAAAACAGCAAATAAAAGAAAACCCAGCATCAACATAATGTAAACACAGTAACCACACCCTCCACAGTAACCACACCCTCCACAGTAACCACACCCTCCACAGTAACCACACCCTCCACAGTAACCAAACTCTCACAGTGATGCAGACGTATAACCACAGCCTCGACTTAGACACTGCTTCATGGACCGAGTTCCAAGGAGGACATCAATCTGTAGATGATGAAAACCCTTGGCAGGGTGAGACATACAGACAGACATACACACAGACAGGCAGGTAGACAGACAGACAGACATACAGACAGACATACACACAGACAGGCAGGTAGACAGACAGACAGACATACAGCTGAATTACCTGTGTCCGGTTGCACTACACTCCTCTCTACTGGTTCACATCTGCACATTGTCTCACTGAATTCTGGGAAGGTGCGACTACTTTCACTAAGCTCCGCCCTCTTGGTCAAGTGATCAGTGAAGTCCATATACGCCTCATCTAGGCTGAGTGGAGTCATGTTTGGGTCGTACTGAGAGAGTATCCCACGTATGACTAGAGATACAGCCGAGTACTTGGCCATATTCCCCGGCACTATGACCAGCTTTGGACAGAGTTTACGAGCAATGAACCCAGGCATGGCTGCCCTCACGCCGTAACGTCTCGCCAAGTAGTTCGATGTCGACTAGAATAGCAAAAGACATATGAAAATAGAAGCTTATAACTCACACCAGTAATAACACACACACACATACTTAAAGGAAAGTCTCACAGGTTTTACTGGCTCAGAATATTCTGGAACAAGAGATAAATATGTTAGTGTGTCTAATCACCTGGTCAGTCTACCAACAGGTTGACTGATAGAAGAGATGACAAGTTCAGGTGTTGAAAGATCAACAGAGAGAAGCTGATGTCACTAACACTAGTACAATGTATATTATATTAGAGTTGGTATCTACATGTACATATACATGGATTTGTTCACTAATCAGGTTATAGATCAATTCAGTATATACATTGTACATGTATATGTATACATATAGTTACCAGCATGTCTGCTCCACCAACAGCCATAGGAACATTGGCCAATGAGGGATCGTCTCTCATCTCAACAGCAGCATAGAAAGCATCCATGTCCATGTGTACGATAGTCCGAGAAAAGTCATACTGCAGGTAAAGAGAGTCCAGTACAGCATCTGCCTAAATATATAAATTTATATTCACTGCAAAACTGTCAACAGCAGTTGAGCAAAGTCGAATGTGAAATAAAAGCATACTTACTTAGGTAGCCTTGGTTCAACCAACTTCCTTAGCCTTTGCTCAAGTCATGAAGAGAATAAAGCTTTACCTTGTTCAGGCAGGTCCTCAGCTGACTCTCAGAGGCCTCGGCTAAAGCACTCTTCAAAGCCTCCACTTTTTTCAAGATAACTTTGTCTTTCTTCAACTCATTTTCATAGAACTTTGAGCCTATAAATTAAAATATCTATACATGTCGATAGATTAGTATATACTAAATAGAGTATATATGTGGTGAAAGTGAATTAATATAATCTATATGACCATTAGTTAGCTCCGCCCTCATACTTACTACTACAATACAATACAAGATCATTGCGCCCACCAGGATTTTCCTTACCATAAACTATCTACCTTTGCTGGCCTCTAGAATAATCTTGTTGATTTTTTCCTTATCCAGTCCCTGCATGCCTGCTTTATTGTCATTGAGACCGATTCTAGCAGCCATTGCCTTCCTGCTCTCCCCTGAGAGAGACTCCTCAGTGGAGGTCATGGCTGGCTACCTCTGCTATACCAAGGGCTGAATGCTCTCACTGGAGTAGCTAACCAAGTCCATATCAGTGGACTCGATGAAATATCTAGAAGCATATATACATGTATATAATATAGAAGCATATATATATATATAGCCTAGCGCATTCGTCAGCCTTACTACTAGACATACCTCAAGGAGTGGAATATCATGGCTTACTTGAACAAGGACTCTTCAGAAGCTACCAGAAGCTAGAACTGCAATGAATAAGAACTTACTTTTACTCTCTACTGATTCCTATCATTCCCGTACTGCATGCCAAGATATAATATCAGGTACGCTACCAGCAAGTTAATAAACATATTGGATTAATTCAGTTCATAATGAAAGCTACGGTATATGCTATTGATACTACCTTTGTAGGTGATTATAATATTCTGGGAGATCGATTGAGCTAATAAAGTTATTGTGAAATGTTACTAGACCTACTTATTTCACTCGAACAAATTAAGGGGGTTTCCCCAGTCAAAGATAAGCTATATTTTTAAAGCATATTGTTAGGCATTAAAAATCTGACTCAAGGCAATTAGTATTTTCTGAACATTTGACCACTTGTTGGGGGTATCAGTAGTGATAGCAGCAGTAGTAGCAGTAATAGCAGTAAATCTGCTTTGAGGGAAGATATAAATATTTCTATTTTGTTCTAGTCTACATGTTTAATTAGGTTCCACCGTTCCTGCACCTCTCACTCAAAATATTTCATGATTGATTTAAAGGCAAAATTTTCTTGTATAAATGTGGCTAGAACCCCTTATTTTATAGCTAGATGACCATAGACAAGTGCGTCATGTCTCATGTGTAGTTGGTATTGCCCACCAGCAGAGCAGATTTCAACTATTTTTTATTATTAATATTATTATATTTTTGATATAATTGATTAAATTAATCAATGTAACTGAGTTCTTGTAAAGTTGCATTACATATTATATCTTATCATAGTTCAGTTTTAACTTCTGGTTATGGTTTTGCTCTAATTAACACATCATTTGTTCATAGTATCACAACGTTTCATATTGTGTTCTTTGCCGATGTCATTGGTTTGCCTGGCTGTTTGCATTGCATCATTGTTTCATCATAATTGCTGTAATGCTTTTATGTGGTTATATTGATGAGTTAGTTGAGTCTTGAGTGTCATTCTGTCAGCATGTTAGTAGTGTAATACAGCAACTAGTAAACCTAGTAAAATGCTACACATGTTCAGGTCAGGGTCACATTGCAAGAGAATGTCCTACAGGAAGAAAACAAAGGGACGCAAATAAACAAATTCAATGCTACAGCTGCCAGGACTTTGGTCACGTGTCAAAACAGTGTCCAAAGAGGTCGGGAAACGGGAGCGGGGGAGCGTATGCGTCGGTTGCTCGCCCCAACAATACTCAATAAGGTCGACACTTCCATTTATAGCAACTAAGGTTTGTGGAATTACAACAAAAACTTTGATCGATAGTGGATGTGAACAGACTGTTATTGCGAAAGGAATTGTTGACAAGTTGAAGTTGAGAGTTATAGGTCCAGGGAGAATAGTTAAAATGTTAAATGGAAACACTACCCAATGCTATGGTGAGGTTGATATAACAGTAGATGTTGAACATTGTGACAGTATACAATTACGTTGTTTGGTAGCACCTGAACTTGTCTGTGGATGTAGTTTAATCCTTGGCATGGATGGAATTAACAGGCTTGGTGGTGTTGCAATAAGCACAAGCAAAGGTGTGCAGTTTGGGAAATTTGAACATCATGTGGTTGCAGCATGTGAGAACAAAACAGAAATGAAAGTGTTGCATATTGAAGATTCAGATTTTAGTGCCAATTTCAACGGCACTAAATGGATAGTTAAATGGAAATGGAAGGAAGAAGAACCAGTGCTTAAAAATCAATGCTCTGAATATGTAGTAAAAGAGAACTGTAGGCAAAAGTATGACAGTGAGATAGAGCAATGGATAAGCAATGGATGGTTGGAGCCATATGATGAATGTGAACATGGAAAGGCAAGTGGTGTAATTCCACTAATGGCAGTTTTCCAGCCAAATAAGGCTAGGAAAGTGAGACCTGTAATGGATTACAGTAGGGAGTTGAACATGAACCATCTGGGTGTTGATCGCACCTTGCACTTAGCTGTAGCCAAATGGGGTTCAAGAGTAAAGAGAAATGATGTAGAGGACGTAGTTAGGCAATATCACATCTGTCGTAGAATCGATCCCGCATCAGTTCGATGGGAAGCTGGTCATGTAGATGTTGACGATGACTGGCAAAGACTGGCTACCGATATAACTCATTACAAAGGTACACCATACCTAACTGTAATAGATTGTGGGCCAAGCAGATATGTGATTTAGAGGAAGTTAAGAAATGAAACATCTGTTGTAGTCAAAGAGCAGTTAGAGCACATATTCTGTGAACGTGGCCCTCCAGTAGAGCTCTTATCAGATAATGGACCTTGTTTCAAAGCACTTAAGCCTATGCTTCAGAAATGGAATGTTAACCAGATATTCAGTTGTGCTTACAGAGCTTCTGGGAACGGTATAATTGAGCGCAATCATCGCACCATTAAGCGAATGCTAGAGCGGTCTGGTGGCACAGTTAATGAAATGGTGTTTTGGTATAATAATTCTCCAAACGCTGAGGGCGTTGTACCTGCTGAGAGACTATTTCAATATAAGTTGCAAAAGTTGCCAGAAGCTGCAGCTAATAGTAGCAGGGATGTTAGCTTAAACCCGTATAAGGTGGGCGACCAAGTCTATGTAAAACCAGGAGTCAACAAGTGTACGTCAGTATGGAAAACTGGTATAATAACTGCATTGGTTTCTAACACTGCTGCTAAAGTAGACAGAATGACTAGACACATAGGTGATATTAGATTTTGCTGGAGACCTAGCACTAATCAGTTAGAATTGCAGCAATGCGAGCTAGAAATTCACAATACTCCTGAGCCTGTTGACAACATACATGTAGGAATCGAACATGATCACGATAACATTGCTGTAGATGCTAATGACATTGTCAGTGATGCAGGTAGCGAAGCTGAGTCGGAAGAATCAGTTCGTCCTGCCAGAAATCGTAAACCCCCTGCCTGGTTGGCTGACTTTTGCTTAGACTATTGATTGATCATAGAGATTAGGGAGAGGTGTAAAGTTGCATTACATATTATATCTTATCAAAGTTCAGTTTTAACTTATGGTTATGGTTTTGCTCTAATCAACACATCATTTGTTCATAGTATCACAACGTTTCATATTGTGTTCTTTGCCAATGTCATTGGTTTGCCTGGCTGTTTGCATTGCATCATTGTTTCATCATAATTGCTGTAATGCTTTTATGTGGTTATATTGATGAGTCAGTTGAGTCTTGAGTGTCATTCTGTCAGCATGTTAGTAGTGTAATACAGCAACTAGTAAACCTATAAGCTCTTTTAAAGTTAATCTACAGTTCTCACGACTTTACATGCACAAGTGTGGTCTGTGTCTGTGTGAGAAAACGAAAAAAAAAAATTAAAATTAATTATCTGCAAGTCATGTTCTTCTAAATGTAATCTACACAGTTTCGAACTGTCCCGTTTCGAACTGTCCAGTTGTGAAACGTCCTTTTTCAAGCTGTCTTTTTCGAAATGTCCCTTTACCTGTTCTGGGGTCAGGGCTTAAAGTGTAAAATTTTTTTTACAGGAACGCATCAACATTACTTTTACAGGAACGCATCAACATTACTTTTACAGGAACGCATCAACATTACTTTTACAGGAACACATCAACGTTACTTTTACAGGAACGCATCAACATTACATGACTTTCACTATCAAACAGGAAGTCCGCTTATGTCTGGCTAAATTCAAAGAAGTAGCCATAGAGTTATTTCTATGGAAGTAGCACATCGATAAGATGTTTTTACAATAAGTATTTTTTACCAACTCCTGTTCTCTGTATGTAAACAAGCATTTAATAAATATCATAGTTATATCTACATTTCTGTTTAGAAGAGTGGTATTGAGCCAGTGTTGGAAGGTGCTTGCAGAAAATGTTTGAGCAGTTTAGATTTGTCTCCCTTGTTTATCTGTCAATATTCAAAATGTTATGTATTTTTGAGTAAGCAGTAGTACTTTGGATCTTCTAATATAAAAATGTTTGTTTGCCATACACATTGCCATCTAATTTTCATGTGTTAATGTGTAGGAGATATTAATATTAAAATGAAAAATACTTTAGACACCCATTAATGACCCTATTCAACCAAGTAAGTTAGCGACCTATCAACGTTTCGAGCGAGGGCGGTCTGACTGACTGTAGTTAGTAAAGGAGCTATACCTTTCCTAAAACAACTAGTAGACTAGCTAATGTACTGAAAATGCAACCGGAACGCGTTCCTGTAAGAATAGCTCTAATAAATTCTTACCAGAACGGCGTTCCGGTGCGTTCCGGTACACTTTAAGCCCTGTCTGGGGTGCTCTTAAAGCTGGGAATCTTGGTCTGTACTTTCTGGAGACCTGACAGGTATGCAACCGCTAGTCCAATAGGATTCGCTTGCAAAGTTTGACTGAATTTTATATATTGTTTTTCTAAAACTCCCCAACCTGGGGTTGTACCAGTTAATTAGATGATTTCAGAGCTGATTTTTAGAGCCAAAAAACGGCTCTGGATGATTTCGATAACAAAATCCAAACCAAACGCAAAGTTCTACCAATGATAATATTATATACATTGGTTCATTGGTTCTACTATCTTTGCCAAACGTAGATAATGTTAACCTTGACATAGCGTGTAGTCTTCACTATAATCACCCTAATAAAAACTTTCTCTTCCAGCGAAATTTATTTCAACAGTAACTACAAATAGTCTCAGTTGCAAGTCTATTTCTCTGAATGGGTTCTAAATTGCTTTGGAGTTGTTGTTCCTATCCAGAGTGCGCAACTCGTACAATACTATAAAATTCTTTGCATAGGAGTTGTATTCTCCTAATCATATATGTAACTTTGTTTATACATGTACCAAAAGCCAGACCAAAAAAATGAAGAACATGAGAGAGCAGTAGAACGGACAGGACCAGGGAAAAACAGAAATAGGAAAATAGACATGTACATGTGTACATTGTATATTATAATGTTACATTATAATGTAGTGCTAGTGCGTATTATAATTGTAAAATAAACGTGTGTGATTATTGGTTATAGTTATACCTCATACTGACATACTCCTTGATTATACATTATTAATGCATGTTTTGTAACAGTATAGGTGTTTACTTATGTGTGAAGAGAAGATAATTACACTTGTTTACCCAATAAAACATCTATGTTGTACAAAGCATGCATCTCTAACAGAGTACACATTTGTTTGACAATGTATGTACATACCTACTTATGCTGTGAACTACATGTTTATTGTACTGATCAAGACACTCTATAATGAATAGATTGATGGTTTTACTCCCCACTTTCTCCAATGCCATCTGTAGGAACCCCTAGATTGCATAGTAGCACAGCACACCTGTGTCTGGTAGCACACATATGGCTATTGCAAGTACCCTGTTTGTGAGAGGGGCTGTTCCACAACAGCCTCAGCACAGTACAGGCTCCTGTCTACATAATAGGAAGGAAGGGGGGGGCAACCACTGAATTATGATTTACATGTAGATAACTTCTCAACTCATCACAAATGAAAGCAACGAGTCTGGGTCATTAGGAGAATAATTCTTATTTATTTACGACCATCGACAAGGTAGAAATGTGAACCAGTGTTTCGAACAGAATGCATGGGGATTAAAGACCAACTATTCACTTTCTGATATAATAATCTAGATGTACATGACATTCTACAGACCAATGTACACAAACAGCTTATGTAATGGATGTACCAGAATCACAACTACTGACAATAATGAACTGGTGTCTATATACAGTAGTAGCAGTACTAGCTGTACATGAGGTAAATTGTATATATAGCCTGTCCACAAATCTCCCCCATACCGGGCAAGTACTAGCAAGCACTTGTTGCACTAATGGACACCTTGCACTACTAGACAGTCTGTGTCAATAGTAGATGTCTATCACCGGATGAGATGCGAGGCTAAGCAGTTGTGCAGTGAATAAATAGTAGCAGTCGTTGAGTCAATTGGTAGGGTGAGTGAGCAACTGTGTCATCATCTAGCCTCCAGAATGAGGGTCTCCTGGGGACATAGCTTGAGAGTGAGCAGGGATTGGTCAGCGTCTACCTGAGTCAGCTGAAAGCAGAGGAAAACACATGAGATGGCACTACATACATGTAGTTACCATAGCAACAGCACTGCATACAATGTAGCTACCATTGCAACAGCACTACATACAATGTAGCTACCATTGCAACAGCACTACATAGCTACCATGCAACAGCCTACATACATGTAGTTACCATAGCAACAGCACTACTACTATTAATAACTCGTTGAACTCAGTCAAGTGGAATTCAAAAAGATAAAACCTCAAGAGAGGATAACCCCCCCAACTCCTCAGGGTAAATCTGCATGTACTTTATCCTAGAACACTCAACGCCTCAGGCTGACTACTAGGCTACTTACATCTCTTCTGGGAAACGTAGTAAGTAGTTTATATTCATCTGTTCTGTAGCCCTCGATAAGGAGATAATTGAATACGACTGTAAGGGCCGTGTCCCCTAGGAACCGTCTATTCAACATTTTACCATCTGGGCAACGGAACCTTAGTTTAGACATTGTTTCCTTGCAGTCAATTGGTGGTTCATCTGGAATACTGTTAGCTACTGACTGACGCATCGCCTACAGTATAATATAGTTGTGACACATTATGACGCATTATATACCATGTGACACATTATATTATATACCATGTGACACATTATATTATATACCTTGTGACATACTAGGCATATTCGGATATTGCACGTGCAAGCTAGATAAATAGCAGTATTCAACAATTTATTTTATTCAATAATACACAGTGGCCTATCACCCTAAGCTAGCCTGGTAATAATATTATTTATTGTAGAGAGGGATTTTCCTTCAGAGTAAGCATTCATAGTGCCGGGCAGTTTTGATTTGCATGTGCATTCAGTTTTTTTTGTCGATATTTCGAAAAAAAGCTGAATGATGCCAAAGTTGTCTTCTACCCCTCGGTTGAATTCAGTTTTTTAAATTCAGGAATATACACCGAATTGAACCAAAAATTAAATACTCAAATGTTGGGAGTTGTCACACTCTGCTTTCAAACTGCAATGGCAGCCATTTTTAATTTTCTCTAATAAATCACAATTATTAAATAATAATTATTTATAATAATATGCAAGTATAACTACTAGAATGGAGTGAAACTGAAGTAAATCATTTCTAGGTGACAATGATTGCTGCAGCCAAGTCTGTTTTCCAAGGATGACATCAAATTATAAAGATTGAAAGATGCATAAAAACGCATAAAAAATGGGGGCCATTTTCATTTTGTTTAATAATTAATAATTACTGAATATTAATTATTTATAATAACTGCTAGAATTGAGTGAAACTACAATAACTAACCACTGGGTGACAATGATGGCTGCAGCTAAGTCTAGATTCCAAGAATGACATCAAATTATAAGGATTGAAAGAAGCATAACATGAATTCATGTGTTCGCAACACCAGCCATTATTGTAAGTGAGTATGCCAAGGGGTCAGGCGTGGTTTGAATTTCAAAACTGAATCGTACCAAACTGCTGCATTAGTTTCCGGTTTGCATTTTAAATTTTCACGGTTTTTGAACCGAAAGAAAAAACACTGTGCAGCACTAAGCATTAGTCAAGCCTGAACATTCACAAAGCATTCGGTTATTAAAAGCAGTCTCACATAAACCAGTAAAATTTATGAATATGCCTATTATATACCATGTGACATATAATATTATATACCATGTGACACAGCGTATACCATGTGACACAACGTATACCATGTGACATATAATATTATATACCATGTGACATATAATATTATATACCATGTGACATATAAAATTATATACCATGTGACACAACGTATACCATGTGACACAGCGTATACCATGTGACACAGCGTATACTATGTGACACAACGTACCTCCATTGTCTCTTGCTCCAATTTAATATCATCTTGCTTCTTCTTTTCCATGAGCTCCTCCTCCTCTTTCTGGTTTTGCTGGAGAAATAAAACAGCTACAAGTACTATAACTACACTGTGTGTTAACAGCTACAAGTACTATAACTACACTGTGTGTTAACAGCTACAAGTACTATAACTACACTGTGTGTTAACAGCTACAAGTACTATAACTACACTGTGTGTTAACAGCTACAAGTACTATAACTACACTGTGTGTTAACAGCTACAAGTACTATAACTACACTGTGTGTTAACAGCTACAAGTACTATAACTACACTGTGTGTTGACAGCTACAAGTACTATAACTACACTGCGTGTTAACAGCTACAAGTACTATAACTACACTGTGTGTTAACAGATACAAGTACTATAACTACACTGTGTGTTAACAGCTACAAGTACTATAACTACACTGTGTGTTGACAGCTACAAGTACTATAACTACACTGTGTGTTAACAGCTACAAGTACTATAACTACACTGTGTGTTGACAGCGACAAGTACTATAACTACACTGCGTGTTAACAGATACAAGTACTATAACTACACTGTGTGTTAACAGCTACAAGTACTATAACTACACTGTGTGTTAACAGCTACAAGTACTATAACTACACTGTGTGTTAACAGCTATAAGTACTATAACTACACTGTGTGTTGACAGCTACAAGTACTATACCTACACTGTGTGTTAACAGCTACAAGTACTATAACTACACTGCGTGTTGACAGCTACAAGTACTATAACTATACTGCGTGCTAACAGATACAAGTACTATAACTACACTGTGTGTTAACAGATACAAGTACTATAACTACACTGTGTGTTGACAGCTACAAGTACTATAACTACACTGCGTGTTAACAGATACAAGTACTATAACTACACTGTGTGTTAACAGCTACAAGTACTATAACTACACTGTGTGTTGACAGCTACAAGTACTATAACTACACTGCGTGTTAACAGCTACAAGTACTATAACTACACTGTGTGTTAACAGCTACAAGTACTATAACTACACTGTGTGTTAACAGATACAAGTACTAAACTACACAGAGAGACTGTAGGAACAACAATAATGCAATAATGAGGAAATCTACAGCAGATTATACTACATGGTGGTGACAAATGAGCTGTGGATTATACCTTCTTCCTATCCTCAGCCAGAGAAGCCTCATATGCAGCATCCTGTGATGCTTTCACTCGTTCCCTTTCCTTTCTTTCCTCCTACAATATTACCATCATATATGGCAATATTAACGTCATATATATGACAATACTATTATCATATATACGACAATATTACCATCATATATATGACAATGCTACCATCATATATACGACAATAACACTATCATATATATGACAATGTTACTAGACGACAACGTTACTATCATATTGTATACGACAATATTAGCATCATATATTTGACAATGTTACTCTCATACAGTATATACGATAATGTTACTCTCATACAGTATATACGACAATGTTACTATCACATATACGATACCGTTACCATCATATATATATGACAACATTACTATCATTATATGTACTGCATAATACACATTCTAAAGTCACATAATGAAGTTGAATGATTCCATTCGGTGCTACATGAGAGAACTGGAATAAAAGGAAAAACATTTACCTCTTCAACAATATCCTGCTGTCTAGCATGATGGAACCTCTCCTCGGCCATAAGTAGTGATGACATCATTTCTTCCGTTGTACAGGCAGCTTTGACCGTAGTCAATACCTCAAACGAGCCCTTGAGCTTGGCAAGCACTACCAAGACTGGAAGCTGGTCAACGTCAATGTGTCTTACAAACTCTGAGGCCTCCCGTCCAACCACATTAGAGAACATGGCCAAGAACCTGCAAATACATAATAAATAGATACAGAGAGTATAATACATAGATATAGAGAGTGTAATACATAGATATAGAGAGTGTAATAAATAGATACAGAGAGTATAATACATAGATATAGAGAGTGTAATACATAGATATATAGAGTGTAATACATAGACATAGAGAGTGTAATACATAGATATATAGAGTGTAATACATAGACATAGAGAGTGTAATACATAGACATAGAGAGTGTAATACATAGACATAGAGAGTGTAATACATAGATATAGAGAGTGTAATACATAGACATAGAGAGTGTAATACATAGATATAGAGAGTGTAATACATAGACATAGAGAGTGTAATACATAGATATAGAGAGTGTAATACATAGATATAGAGAGTGTAATACATAGATATAGAGAGTGTAATATGTCTATATGGTAGAGGTATAGTATTGGTAGAGTATACATGTAGGTAGAGTATAGGTAGAGTAGAGGTAGAGTATAGGTAGAGTAGAGGTAGAGTAGAGGTAGAGTAGAGGTAGAGTAGAGGTAGAGTATAGATAGAGTACGGGTAGAGTATAGGTAGAGTAGAGTATAGGTAGAGTATAGGTAGAGTAGAGGTAGAGTAGAGGTAGAGTATAGGTAGAGTACAGGTAGAGTACAGGTAGAGCATAGGTAGAGTATAGGTAGAGTAAATAGGTAGAGCATAGGTAAAGTAGAGTATAGGTAGAGTATAGGTAGAGTATAGGTAGAGTATAGGTAGAGTAGAGTTAGGCATGATAGCCTGAGCTCACCGTGTCTTGTTAGGGGGTAGGGTTATGTCCCAACCCCAGGTTAGGAAGTTAGCAGAGAGGTAGTTGACTATGCTTTCTGAGCACAGGATTTGCTGACAGAATATATTAGCTGCTATACTCCTGTCATGGTGGATGTAGACAGCCAGTAACCTCCTCTGAAACCATACATCATACATGTGTATGCAAGTGCATAGGCATACTGTGCCCAGTGCAGAGGGTAAAGGGACATTTCGAAAATGTCAGTTAGAAACAGGACATTTGTTTAGAAAACACCCATTACGAAACTTTGTAGATTACATTTAGGAGAACACAACTCACAGATAATCAATTTTACATGTATTTAGTGTTCTAAATACAAGTTAGTAGCACATGTACTTAGTAAAAACCAAAAAAATATAATATTAAAAATAAAAATTAGTGGAAACCTGGGGTTTGAGGTTTAGAGTTTCCAAATGAATGTTTTCCAAACAAATGTTTTCGGAGCGTCCTGTTTCTAACTGACATTTTTGAACAGTAGTGAATTCATGCAGAGCTAAGTAACTATTATATTTGTGTACATGACCACTCTAATGCAGAACAATGGTCTACACCAAACTAGACTATCAAATGGCTAGTCTATAAACAGAGTGCACCTATTATATAATTGTATTCACATGTACAAGTATTCACTACTCAGCACTGTCACCATGAACAATAATAATATTACTAGACAACCCTGAGTTAATCTTGGGATTACTAAACAATAACTAGGCCCTATATATAACAAGAACTCCTTGCTTGGGCAAGTCGCACTGCAATAATTGCTCAGTTCGCATAAATTTTGTGCATTCTCCATAAAGCACTTCGTGCTTGGTCTGTGACGCAAGTCTCACTGTAGTATTTGCTCGCTTCGTTCTCATGTGATGATGACTTGTAGTTGTGCAGGTGTGTCACAGTGACTTCATGAGTTGTTGTATTCCTTGCATTAGGGAGACAACTCCAAGGCTATAGCCCAAGTTCCAACACCAATATGATGGATGACTGGTAACATGTCAAGACTGGTAAAGTGTAGCACAAACTTACCTCAGATGCCGTGCAGTGAAGTGCTACTTCCACAGCATCCTTCAGAGCCCCGGCATAGAAATGTGGCCGACAGTGATGTCCGTATCTCTTCCCAAACTCTACATTCATATGCTCAACAGCAGCAGCATCATCGTCTATATCACCTGGTACTAGAGACAAAGTATCAGTATTATAGTACATGTGTATCAGTATTACACAATTATATAGTGCACGTGTACTTACTCCTAGCTGCCTACTGTATAGTGTATACCAGAGTACCAGAGCAGGCAGAATCAATCAAAATGGCCAAAAAAGTTTGACCAATACAATCCTTTGTTACTCGGCCCAATATGGGCTCCTGTTTACGTCTGGTGACACAACTCTTCCAATAAACAGTTCTGGTGTATACATACTTGTACATAGTGTTTAATAATACTATTATAGTAGGCTTAATACTAACCCATGCACAGCAGTATTATACACTTACTTAAAGGGGCGGAGCCAGCTGTAGCACCATGCAGAGTTCTAGGTGAAGACAACCTCTCTATATCCATATCATTATCGTCTATCATATCGTTATCAGAGTCGCTATCACTGTGTAAAACGTGTGCTGTGGCACGACTATTACTATATACATTGTGATGTCTACCGCTAGTTCTAGCGTTATTACTGGTGGTAGGGGCGCCCTGACTGGCACCTCTCCTACATACTGTCAACATGTGGATAGGAATATTGAGTTGGCAGCCTGCCAGCGTCATATCATCAGTGACGTGTGATGACCAGCCGTTCCAGTTCTGGGAAGATATTGGGATGCCATATTTGTTCTGTATGTCTTCTTTTACCTGTGTGTGATTAGTCAGTTATTAGGTAAACAATCAATGAAGACTGCCTACTAAACCAACTGTAACTGCAAGCAGCTAGGCTATACACACTGGTGTACCTAAGGCTATACACATTGGTGTACCTAAGGCTATACACATTGGTGTACCTAAGGCTATACACACTGGTGTACCTAAGGCTCTCCGCACTGAAGTGAATTATATAACAGACTGCAATGGTGGAGCATAACACTTTTGGCACAGGATGTCTCCGTACAATTTATAGCAACATTAGCATAATATAAACAGGCCAGCTAGATTTCAGTTGGGCATCAAAAATAGCAAACATTATATATTCTATAAACTCAGTCTACTTGCATATGAATACATATTTTATGCTATGGGATCCCCTCCTGTTAGCTACGACGTTAGCTATACTGCTAGCTTGATGTATATTCTTAGCTATCATTGTCTTCACAACCTCTTGGACCAGCCAAGGTCGCAAACAAGAATCGTAATATGGTCGCTCGGCCTCGGCCCGAAAGGGCTATTGACCTGGATTTCATTTGGTTAGAGGAGACCATCCCTAGCTCATCGGCATACCCTTTGCCAGGTGTGGTAGCGACCTGGTGACCGAAGGGGGCCAGAAAATTCGTGAATATGTTGATCTGTGCCTGAAAATCAGGTCACTAAGGCACTATATTATATTGCTAGCTACACTGTATATTGTCAGCACCTGTAACACTAAAAGCTACATGTAAGATAATAAACCTTGCCAGCAGTTGTTCCTTTTTTATACTTTAATCCTAAACGAACAATCCAAAAATACAATCCTATAAGAGCAGCCTGAAAAGGTATAGTCTATCAACACCAACACTCAAAGTGAAACTGCATACATCCTGTACACATATTTATATTATCTACATCAAAGTGAAACTGCATACATCCTGCATACCACTCAACCAGTTAAGCAATGGGGATATAAAGGTCAGACAAAGGTCATAGGTTTATAGGGACCTTGACATTACCTATGCCCAACTGATAGCCGGACAAATCCAAATCAAGGACACCATCTGTTGAGAGTAGATGGATAGTAGACACTATGACAGAGAAGCTGTCGATCACATGGGTACATGTCTACATTACATTAATATACTGACTAACCTCTAATACGGTTTTAGTTCCGGGCTCTTTGATATCTAGATTAATCACATGACCTCTAGTGAGAGTTATCTCTATCTGTAGATTGTACAGCCTGGACAACTCTACAGACATTGATCTCTCAGGTAGAGGCCGAGTACTGGTTGATGGCGCAGAAGATTGATTGTCTGAGCTAGAAATTATTGTTATAGTGTTCTCCCTGGGTAGCTTCATTTCTCTAAGTGTGATCTACAGCATGGTTACAACAAGTGTTATCTACAGCATGGTTACATTAATTGCTATCAACGGAATAGTTACAGTAAGTGTTATCAACAGAATAGCTACAGTAAATTTTATCTACAGAATGGTTACAGTAAGTGTTATCTACAGAATGGTTACATTATCAGTGTTATCTACAGTGTAGTTACGGTAAGTGTTATCTACAGAGTGACTCCGGCTGTAGATATGGGTATAAACAGTACGTCTATATATATATGTATATAAATATAATTATATGCATCATGCAAATACATACGTTGTCCTCGGGTGGTACAATTCTAGTATCCCAAACGATTGTTATTGTAGACTTATCTACATCAATCCTTGCTGACAACATGTCTTTCAAATCATCTACAAGAACAAACCATGTGCGGATAAACTAAGTCACAGTACAGTAGCTGAAGTCACATGACTATAACTCAAGTCACAGCACTAAATGTCTTCGCGACCTCTTGGACGGACCCGGGTAGCAAATAAAAATCACAAGATGGCCGCCTAACCTAGCCCAGAAGGGCTATTGGCCTGGGATTTTGCTTGACCGGACGAAACCATCCCTAGCTCATCAGCACAACTGACTTCTTCGGGCAAAAACGGATTTTGCTTCTGGCCCAGGCTGGTGTGTTCGTGACTCTGTGACGAATGTGTACCAGAAAATATTTTCGCAAATAGGCCTGGGTCTGAACTTTATGTCTATCACACAAGTCCAAGTCACATAAGTACAGGCATACAGGTGATTGGGTTTAAACTAACCAACAGTCTGAGAGTCGGTGAGAGATAACTCCAGCAGTTCCTCTCTGTATTGAGCATGGAATGTGATGAGCCGTCTGTGTACACCGTACTCATCCACCACTTCCCTCGACATTCCAAGGTCACGGTCACTGCTGGAACGGGAAAAGTCTGTCAACACCATCCTAGAAGGCGGAGCTACCTCCGGTGGAGGCTGAAATATTGGAGCTCTTTGTATGCCGGTTCCGGTAACATCAAACGCTCCTTGAGCACTGGCAGACGCCTGGTGAGACACAGCATCAACTGTTACATTACTACTTACTGGTTATGTAAGTATGTACATTGTAAGTATGTACATGGGTGTATATTCCATGGAAGTAAATAGGCAGGAAAGGGAACAATAGAAACACCTGTGCATACATGGATGCAAGGGCAAGGCAGAGGTGGAACAGCAACACAAATACACTACTATATGGCTTGTGGTACTTACCCCAGCATTGTCATTGATGAATGGAAGGCCAGGCTGATCTTCATTGGACAGGACCATATTAATGGCTCTCTATAACAAAATCATAGTAGAGGAAGGGTTTCTAGATATGAATATTAGCTCTATGGCTCTATGTCACAAAATCAGCGCTAACAATATAAACATATTAGTTAGTCTCAATTCCCAGAGCAGATCCTACGTATCGGTAGGTAGACCTACATGTACATGTATGTATTTAGTTGAATAGGGTGCTGGATTTTCAATTGTTGAAATAAGTAGCTTATATTATTGCTTTTCTGGTCACAGCTTACAACTACACAAGTTCTGCACTTCTTCAGACCCAGAACCAGGTGCAAACTTTGGAACGAACTGGGACAGGAGGGTGGGGTATACGATCATCCTTCTCATCACAATACAATCCCATTTACTTAAACGGTAACAAATTTCCACATCAACACTTGTATACATGCCAGTAGTTAGGAATCTACTTGGAATATAGGCCACACGCACAGCCTACAGACCAATAGGCAATCCATATGAACATCTGCAAGGTGGTTGAGCATCATGCAGGGATCATTAAACTGTATACATGACAAATAAAATCAAGACAAATACCAGGGTCACAGTTGTAAGAGAGATTCAAACAGTTACAATGGTATCCTCTCCTACTAATACTATGTAAGTGAGATTCAAACAGTTACAATGGTATCCTCTCCTACTAATACTATGTAAGAGAGATTCAAACAGTTACAATGGTATCCTCTCCTACTAATACTATGTAAGAGAGATTCAAACAGTTACAATGGTATCCTCTCCTACTAATAGGGGAGAGCGGGGTAAGTTGGGACAATTTTTGGTTTTCTGGGAATAATACGGAGTCGAGAGGTCATAGCATCATCATTTTTTGCATGGAAGTACTTTAATATGTTGTCTAACTATAGCCTGAAGCACACACATTGACAAGTCAGCATAGTGCGGTAATCCAAGATTTGGCAGCGCATGTCAAACGTCCCAACTTACCCCACTGACGGGGTAAGTTGGGACATGTGTGGGGCAAGTTGGGACACCATTGAAAATATAGATTTTAGATTTAGATTAGTCTCCTTTTTTATCATGAACAGATAGAATTGAAATGTTACAATAATATTACACATATATTTAAAATTATTGCCGTATATGTCAAAAAACATAATATCTGTAAAAAACTGCTGAACTTTAATTTAGTTCGGCCTCGAAGTGTTTAATTTTTTTATTACAAGATAGTCTAGGGAAGGTATGAAAATTGTTTTGATGTAAAAGAGGATGTTAAGTAAATCTTTGTTAGAATAGGAGGATGCCAGCTTGAACATGAAAACCCCTTAATTCGTTTGGCGCCTTATAGGTGTAATAATTTATAATAGCTCTATTAGCTGTAATAATTTATAACGCTCTTTTTTGACCAAGTTCCAGTCTACTTATGCCTATTAGACTTGAAACTATAAAATAAACTAGCACATCGTAGGTGACTATTTTTCTAATTTTGGTACAGCAAAATTTTCTTAAGCTTTAAATTTGTCACTTAAAATAAATAGAATATAAAACCAAAACACCAGAAATAAACCAATACTCGGAAATATAGGCAAAAATGTTGATTTTTACTATAATTATTATTAGAGTTTGATGTACAATTGAACAACTGACACTCTAGATAAAATGAAATCATTGAGCAGAAAAAAGATTGTTGAATTTTAATTTCACTTGGCAACCCAACCCAGAGTTCATGGCAGCATTTATAACACCGGGATAGTAGTCAATCCGCCTCATTCATGCGATGGAGTCGATCCAACCGGTGTCTTTCTCTTGGTGCTAATTACCTTTCCTGGGTTTTGGACAGTGGTAAATTGGATATTTACAGATGGAAAACCTATAACTTTGTAAATAGATTATCGATGACGTGTGATTAAACTATTCCTTGGTACTCTCACCGAAGATGGTAGTTTAACTGGGGTTGGGTGACAATAAGTGTGGAGAGACATTGAGTGTACATGTATATAGCCTACTTGTCTAGTTTGAACAACAAAGAGTGAATCCCCAAAACTTTATAACTAAATTATACCTAATAATTATTAGCTTGGTGCTGCCTGATGGTGTTAGTTGGTCTGGTGGGGGTGTCAAAAGACGCAGAAACGGTGTTCAAAGTGTAGGTATGAGTAGGAAAAGGACGTAGTTTATACATTGTGTTGGTGCTACTGCTGTCAGGGTCATGAGTAAAGTGAGGACAGAACAGAGATCAAAAGCTGTTATAGCAATGAGTCAGGTTTGACCCGTTTCTACCACGAGTAATATCAATACTAGCTATAATGCCATCCCCGCACAGGATTGGCGTTCTTTGCCAAAGTCAAATGCTATCCAAGATTCATCAAACAACTTTTTAGTTAGAGAAAAGGTGAAATTACAGTGTCATCTTGGATTCATATCATTCCACAAACATGATTTATTATTACAAATGGTGTCCCAACTTGCCCCACTTCCAGCGTCCCAACTTGCCCCACACTCCCATTTTTTAGTAAAACACAATTTTTTATTAAGATTTTTGACTTGAGCTAATTTTAACTTTAGTTGTTCTAACTAGATGCTATAGAGTCTCTATGTGCAAATTTTTAAATCTATGGAGTCATTCTTTCATTAAAAAAATTAGAAACTCGTCAATAGAAAAAAATCTACTCAAACATGCAAATATTACATTATTGCAAATTGCAAAAAAAACGCTTATTCAACTTAAAAAACAAAATAGTGGGTTATGTTTATTTATGTTGATCTAACCTTTGGTCCATACCATAAAAATGTAATGGGTCTCATAATACCCAAAACAGCCCTGTCCCAACTTACCCCGCGTCCCAACTTACCCCGCTCTCCCCTACTATGTAAGTGAGATTCAAACAGTTACAATGGTATCCTCTCCTACTAATACTATGTAAGAGAGATTCAAACAGTTACAATGGTATCCTCTCCTACTAATACTATGTAAGAGAGATTCAAACAGTTACAATGGTATCCTCTCCTACTAATACTATGTAAGAGAGATTCAAACAGTTACAATGGTATCCTCTCCTACTAATACTATGTAAGTGAGCTCACTACAACTGCCTACATCCACAGGTAAATAGTTCTACATACCGTTAAATCCCATTCTGCACCTTCTAGAACTGCAAGAGCTGTTTCTATATCATCTATATTGGTGCATGCCTACAACATACAGTAGCAAGATACAGACCTACTAACAGTAATGCCTACAACATACAGAAATATACCTACAGCAATGCCTAGCATTTACAGAAATACACCTACAGCAATGCCTACAATATACAACAGTGGAAGCCTATACTGCCTATCCCTGCAATAATACCCGTGGTGCCAAACATTACCAAACATGGCTGTCCTATAGCAGAGCTAACCAAGAGGTCACCACGGCTACTTGAGCTGGATATTATTATAGTCAGATAGGGCACGGAAGGAAAACATTCAGGCCATTGGCGGGACTCAAACCCAAGTCCTTACAGATAACTTGCTGCAAGACCAGAGTGACAAGCGCTAGACCACTCAGACACCAACACCTGTACTTAGGTGGTTTAGGTATTTAGAAATTTTAACGCTACAAAGGCCATGAACTATTCAAGTCTGACCACACAGCCTGCTTGTAGCTAGCGCTTTGACCACTAATCATGGTTAGCCTACATAGTAACTATACTAGACTTACAGTAAGTTCAACATTTTAAACTTGGCTGACCTCGCCGCTAACTCCTTTCTATCATGCAGAGTATAACATTGAGGAGATCGACTAAGGTGCATGTGTGAAAGCAGCAATTTTAGATTTTTTCAAGGTACTCGATAGGGTGCCTCATCATTTGCTTTTACATAAAATGGAAGCATATGGTTTTCCTGAGGTGATTTTAGATTAGGTTTTAACTTTTTTGAGCGAGGGGAAACAGTGAGTGTTGTATCAGATTACTACATGTACATCTACATTAGTGCTGGACAGTTTTGATTTGCATGTCCATTCAGCTTTTTGCAGATTTTTCTAAAAAACTGAATGAAACCGAAGTTGTCTTCTCACCCTCGGTCTTCCCCAGGTGACAACGATGGCTGCAGCTAAGTCTGAATTCGAAAGATGACATCGAATTATAAAGATTGAAAGATACATAACATGAATTCACGTGTTTTCAACGTCAGCCATTATCGAAAGTGGGTGCACTAAGATGCGGTTTGATTTTTAAAACTAAATCGAACCGCACCGCTATATTCGGTGTCAGTTTGCATTTTAAATTTTGGCAGTTTTTGAACCGAAAGAAAAACACCAGGAAAACTGAATGAAACTGAAACATCGTGCAGCACTAATCTACACGTACATACCAGGAAATCACTCTGGGGATGGAGTCTGCTTTGTTTTTAATCTATAGGCCTACAAATGATAGTTCGAAGGGCTTTTCATCTGGTATCATGCGTTGACGCACTTAAGTCTTGATAACCTGGGTTCAAACAGATCTGCTGCGTGACTGGATTAATCTGTGAAAAATTTCATCCAACGCATCAAAGCATTCCATCAGCAATTCCGATGGCTGTTGATGATCTTCTTTTTGGGAGAATTTTTACTAAAGACACTGAAATATTCAATTTTTAACAAACTTGCTTGGAATCGGCACATTTAGAAAATATAATAGCCTTGGTCTTATTGAGTGCATACTATCACTAGCCCCAAAGAATTTAAAATATTGGGCAAACAAGACAACGTTGACCAAAGCGAGAGTAAGCTGTTGAGGTTGGAGATTCTGTTTTGGTTAAGCATGTAATCTTTTAAAAGCTGTTCAACATAATGGTGCATGTTTCATAGGTAAGCCTAATATTAGGGTTCACCATGAATTCTAAGACAAAAAGGGGAAATTAAGGCTACATGTTTCATTCCACTTTGACTCAATATTTAGAGCTGAATAATTTCATTGTCAACTTTTTTGAACCAAACACGCAGAATTACTAGGCTTGCCTGTGGCAATCTTGACATAGAACACAGTGGGCTTCAATAGATTTATTACTAGAATAGCTAGAGGAATGTGGGTTGGCTATGTTTAGCAGGCTATATAGTCTGATCATAGTGCATTTGCTTCGTGAACCTGCATAACCTATTTCATTTTATTTAGCTTTCGATTATACCTTTCAACTATCGATTTTATATTCTACATAAAACTACCAAAGGTCTCCCTCTCTGCTCCTCAGAGCACTCTACAGGCAAAATTTTTATCCTGAACCTGGTAGCTATTTACTCTGAACTCTAAAAAAGAAACTTGGCCAACTTTCACGGCTAAGCAATACGGGAATAGTAATGTATGTATGTATGGACCAATGCACTGCTCTTCGAAGATTCCAACGCCTTCTCCCTGCCCATGCACATGCATATCCCACCATACAGTTGAGCATTTAAGTACCAGATTGAATTTGTACATAACACCTTCAAGCTCTGATAGAAAAAAAAATATTGCTTTCAGCGAGATCTGTATTTGTACTCGAGATCTGTATTTTATTTGCACTCGAGATAAAATCTTATCTAGTTATCTACTATGCTTAGTCTTAATAGGTATTCAAATCGTAAGAATATCACGTGACTAAATTCGCGTTCGCACAACTGTGTTATTTATGTACAGCCTTAGTCCGCACACTCTCCGCACACTCATGCTTGTGAAAAAGTTTAATAACTTTAAATCTATTAAGTCTATCACCACCAAATAAAGTAGTATAGATTGATCACAGACCACAGGCTACATTCCCAGTGTCAATTAACCAATCACTATGCAGGATAAGCCACTGGAGCCTCTCTAAAAATCATGATTTTCATGTGGTGTTAAAACCATGTTAAACTATGAGAAAAGTTTTAATTTACATCTAATCATGTGCAAAAATATCTAATTACCTATATTATATACTTTATTGTAGTGGATGGCTTTTAAATCTTTCAAAATAAAAAGATTAAAACCAAGCTGTATGAAAAATCATTCTCAACCATTTTTATTTTTGTATCCAATGAAATGGCCGCCTTGGACAATATAGCCAATCAGCAGCGAGCACACGTGATTTCTTGGATAGAGTTATCTTCTCATATTACGCTTAGTTGTAAACTGCAATGTATCATAATACATGTACATGCATACTATGTTTTACTTGTACTACACTGATTCTAGCAAGTATTGCATAGAGTTATCTTCTCACATGCTTAGTTGCAAGCTATTAGATCATATTTTGTTCTACTTGTACACTGATTCTAACAAGTATTGCATTATGAAAGTGTTTTACATGCAATATTATATAATGAGCTGCATGACAATGTTATTTATGTTCTTGATCCTTGTTTGGATTGGATTCTACATTTGAACTCTTGAATATTTAAGTAACACACATCTAACATTACATATTAGGGAACAGTCCTACCTCACAGTATTGAGTATATACATGTAAATGTATATAATATAATAATAATAATTGCATATACATGTATGATAATTTAGATCCGTAATAGAAATAGTTGTAATTAAAAGTAATATTCTCCAGCTCTATAGTTCTATGTATGATTTAACATGTTTATGACTACACTTACGCATAGTACAGCATAGAATATATAATATGATATTAGGATTATTGTGTTCTGGTGATGCAGCATTTTATGTCAGAATGTTTGCCTCCTGGTCAAAGCTGATAGTGACATGTATGACTATGTAGCAAGCATGAAAAACATATATATTTTATACAGATCATAAGGTATAATACGATTTTAATTGTTCGACTAATTAATCGCACTTCTTTTCTGTCTTCTGTTCTACATGTAAGCCAGCTGGCTAAAGGGTAATGGTGTACTTTGCCAGCCATTATCTACATTGCGTGTCTCTCGCTCTCTTCGTGTATTTGCTCTGTTTGTGTTCTAAAACATTAAAGTACAAGTTCAATTTTATGAGTCTTGATCTTGTAAAACCTAATTCCCCATATAATTGTTTCTGTGTTGGGCTGTATTATTATCATTAGTAGGCTGCATTACTATTACTAGTAGGCTGCATCACTATGCACTGGTAGGCTGCATTACTATTACTAGTAGGCTGCATTACTATTACTAGTAGGCTGCATCACTATGCACTGGTAGGCTGGTATGAAACTACTATATTATGTACAATATATTATACAAGTTAGTAGTGAAGTACATGTACATTACTTGGCATTATGGCTCTGCTGCACTGCTAAGTAGCCAATAGCTGGCAAGTATAGTAGCTCTTAGTAAATAACATACCGCATGACATGACGCCGTAGGAATTATTGTCAACACTAAGCCAAGTACGGTTTTCCCCACCTCTGGGCAGGCAATACAGCTCTTCTTTAAATCCTTATAACTTGGAAACTTTTGATAGCAGATACATAAATTATATATTAGAATGATGCTGAGAAGTTACTCTATCCATCCATGTAA
Organism: Bugulina stolonifera; assembly: GCA_935421135.1. Taxonomy (NCBI): domain Eukaryota; kingdom Metazoa; phylum Bryozoa; class Gymnolaemata; order Cheilostomatida; family Bugulidae; genus Bugulina; species Bugulina stolonifera. Next base: position 1,548,403 of record OW285190.1, on the reverse strand, counting down.
AAAAAATGATAAAATTGTCATTTTGTAAAAATGGGTTAGAAACCCTAGTCTTAATGTCGTAGCTATAATTTTAATTAAATATTATATATAAACTTATCTTTATTTTTTTTATCGATATTAATTCCTTCATTTTACATAGTAAATAATTACATTACTTCATAATTATAATTACAATTATTAAAATACAAAACATTACAATCACAATGGCTTTTTAGTTGAAGTTCAAGTTTGTTACCTGAAAATCTGCCAATATTTGACTTCGATCTGTATCAGTTTCCATAATAGGCTTCAACCTGACTATTACACACAAATTATGAATGCGCTATCTGTGAATACACTGTAAATTATGGAAAGAAATTAAAGGCAGCTACCAATACGAACTTATCTGATGGAAATATCAATTACAACACAATTTCTGCATTTTCATTGCCATTCGCCTCTTAGTGCCGCAAAGAAGTCAAAGTAACTGTCGTTCATTCGTTTGCTCAACGTCTTATGCTATGAAGTTATTCTCAATCATCTAATAAGCCTAGACCTCAGTGGATAAATCACGGTAATACTGTTGCGTTTCGTCCTTTATTCAATTTAACTTTGTAGGATTATGGCTATGTAGCGCAAATACATTGGACGCACACAAAAGAATATTATGAATAACCCAATTCAGGTGTCCATAAAGTCAATACAGTAAACTTGGATTATCATATTTTGATCAAGTTAGCCAATAAATAATTGGAAAATATATATAGTTTGTCCTATACAAAAATATAAAATAATATTAATATAGCTTTTCTGCATACATTTGATTAGTAGTCGGATGTACTGCTGCTGCTGCTGCTGCTACTTTATGTTATTTACATAAATTCACTATTCAACATTTTGCAGACCTAAATAAAAGCTTTACTATCAACTATGCTGAGTACAACAAAGGCTTTACTGAGCAGGTAGGACCTTGTCTTTACTTTTAATTATTATATTAATATTTATTTATATTACTATTGTTGTACAATTGAAATATATTATAATATAATTATTAAAACTAAAAATATCTTCTTATTTTTGACTGCTGCATATCTTACAAGATAATTCAATTTCCGGTGAGAATGGCGGAATAAAAAATTTTTCTGTGAAACAAACTTAAATATTTTGGCAAAATCCGTGTCAAGCCAGCAGAATTTGTGTATAATTAGTGACTGAACTCAGTTAGAGATTACTGTGGTCAATAATAATATAATTACAATAGTGATTTAGGGTGTTAGTTAACTGTTGACAACATTCCATCAATATTATATTCTATTGCAATAATACAATTATAATAATATAATTATTATAATATTATTATGCCCCTCAAAGACAGTAATAATGGCAAGTGCCCAAAATGTAAGAGTGGTGAGACCAGTAATCAAGTAATGATTAGCTGTGACTGCTGTAATTTATGGTACCATAACCAATGTGGGAACCTCACGAAGAGTGAAGCCACTCTTGTTGGCAAGGGCATGGAAAAAGGAGTTAAATGGTTTTGTCCTACCTGCACCCCATCTCTTGTGATCATGAGAGCCAATGAAGCTGCTAAAACCACTGATGAGAAGCTAGACCAAATTGCAATGTCCATCAAAAACCTCAACGAAAAACTAGCCCAACCAACTGATCCAAAAGCTGAAGTTATGAATGAGAATCCATACTACAAAGCCCTGATGACAAATGTGGACAAAATACAGAAAGCAGTTTCCGACAATCAAGAAAATATTAGAACATCTCAAGACATTCTCCAGCACACTCTCGACCAATCCGACGCCGAAACTAGAAAGCTAAATGCCATACTGTATGGTCTAGAAGAAACAGAGGGCCAAAAGGCTATCGAGCAAGTGCAGGAGTTCATGTCTAATGAGTGCTTCACCAGATCCTCCAATCCAATCGGTGCTTTTAGACTTGGTGAAAAGAGAAATCGCTCCACCCCAAGGCCAATAAAAGTCAAGTTCAATGATGAGGCAAGCAAGTGGGAATTTGTTAAGAGAGTCAATAGTAACTTCAAAGCTAAGAAAATATTCTGTAAGCTTGATGTGTGCAAAGATGTACGTGACCAAGAATATAACCTTCGTCAACAAATAAAAAAACTAAAGTCTGAAGACAACCAAGCCAACTATCGCATTCGTGATATGAAAATTCAAACAAAAGATGAAACTTCGGGAAACTGGGTGTTAGTGAAGCCAGCAACTACTCAGAACCAAACGAATACAACTGTCTAAAACTATTCCATGCTAATTGCAGATCTGCTAAGGGTAAAACTCATGAACTTGCTGCCTTAACTGCTGAATACGACATTATATGCTTGACTGAGACTCATCTTGACAATTCAATAAACAGTAGAGCAGTATTAGACCGCGAAGACTTAATCTTCTTCAGGAAGGACAGGAATATTCATGGTGGAGGATCAATGATTGCTGCTAGTTATCTACTAGAACCTGAATCTATAGATATCCCAGTTGGCGATGAAGAAATCCTATTTGTAAAAATAAATAATAACATCGTTCTTGCCTGTTACTATCGTCCACATGTTGGCAACTCACTTCTTAGCCTTCGTGAGTCATTTACTAAAATTATAAACAAATATCCACATGACCACATCATACTCGTAGGGGACCTCAATTTCCCAGGTTTTGACTGGCAAACTGACTCTATAAAAGACAACTGTCAATACAAGTCTCTTCATGAGGACTTTTTATCATTCTTACACGAACTCAACATGACGCAAATCATTGAAAAACCAACACACGTGAAGGGAAATACCCTTGACTTGGTATGCTCTACACAACCACTAAACCTGTCTTCCCAGGTCATATCTCCTGGTGTGAGCGATCACTATATTATATCTGTTGAACTTCGACATCACAAAACCACTGTAACTACACCTACTAGGCTCATAAAGCTGTATCGTAAAGCTGATGTTGACCTGTTTCAAAAACTCTTATGGCCAACGCAGATTAGTCTCGCAAGCATGAACGATGTTGACAACATGTGGAATTTGTTTGTTAACCAAATAAAAAAGGCTATCAACCAGTCAGTTCCAGTTAAGCCTATAAAACCCAGAAACCCTAATGAACCAATATGGTTCAACAGATCTGCCCGTAAAGTAGTAAAGAGACAGAGGCTAATGTACAACAAATACAAAAAAACATCAAACCCCTTCTACTTAAGACAATATAAGATAGAAAGGCGACAAGGAAAGCAAATGCTAAAAGATATTAAGCAATCCTATATTGACAATAAGATCTGCAAACCTTTAGAATCGGGCAATAGCAAACCCTTTTACAACCATCTCAAGTGGTTAAGAAAATCGACTAAACCCCCGCTCAAGTTGTCGGACGAAAGTGGCAACAGCACAAATGATGCTAAGGAATGTGCTACAATACTCAACTCCTTTTTTAACAAACAGTTCTGCTCTCAGCACCAGATCTCTGAAGATCCTAACTATCCGGCAGTGACCCCCGCTGATGAGAATATCGAAATCAAACCAGAAGGAGTATCAACACTATTACAAGCCCTAAAAAGCGGCAAAGCCCCTGGTCCGGATGGATTACGTAAAGAAGATTTGGTGATCGACCCCATCATGACTGCCCGCTGCCTTACACATATATTTAACGTCTCTTTAACATGCTCTAAACTTCCGCAAAGTTGGAAACTTGCTCATGTTAGCCCGCTCCACAAAAGGGGTGCTTCGGATCAACCAAATAATTACCGACCCATCTCACTCACCAGCATTCCCTGCAAGCTAATGGAACACATTATCCTACACTACCTGAACGACACCCTGGATACAGTTCTGCACAACCGCCAACACGGCTTTCGTAGAGGATTATCCTGCGAAACACAACTCTGTACCACCTATCATGACATAGCTCGTAGTGTTGATAAAGGTAACACCATACATGCCATTATCATGGACTTTGCTAAAGCCTTTGACAAAGTTCCCCATCAACTGCTTATGTCTAAGTTAGCTCGTATACCAAATATTAGCAACAAAATATTGCTTTGGATTCATGACTTCCTGCGTGACCGGAGGCAAACAGTGATAGTAGCAGGAGAGAAATCGACGGAACTACCAGTTACTTCAGGTGTTCCACAGGGCTCTGTGTTGGGCCCTACACTATTTCTCATCTATATAAATGATCTACCTGAGTATATAGATTGTAATGTCAGCTTATTCGCTGATGACACTCTCATTTACCAAACTGTCAACACTGACGAGGACCATTCAAGATTCCAGATGAACATAACTTCCTTGGCCGATTGGGCTAACACCTGGTGCATGTCGTTCAACACTACCAAATGCTCGATTATGACCTTCAATCATAAACCGGAAGCTCCGGTGGCATATTACACCTTAAATGACGCACAACTCGACACTGACATTGAAACTAAATACCTGGGTGTGATCATCCAATCTAATCTAAAGTTCACCTCTCATATTAGTTCACAAATCACCAAAGCTAGACGACAACTGGGTATGGTTAGGGGGGCACTCCACGGATCAACCAAAGATGCTAAGCTACTTGCATATACTAGTCTCTGTCGGCCACACATGGAATATGCATCTGCCGTCTGGGATCCCGTCCATGATTACCAAATTACCAACATTGAAATGGTACAAAACAGTGCTGTGCGTTACATCTGTAATTTAAAAGGTAGAGTTAGCATATCTGCTGTCCTCAAGGAACTTAATCTTGATACGCTTAGCAACCGTCGCAGGAAGAACCGACACAACCTCCTCTTACGTATTTTGGCGAATGAAGAACACCACGAAGCTCTTGCTAACACTTATGATGAGCTGATGAACAATCGTCCTACTAACACAACTGTCACTAGAGCTGCTACAAGAGGTGACCCACCCACTATCTACGCAAAAACTTCTGCTTACCATGGTAGCTTTCTGCCCAGGACTATACGTGAGCTTAAGTCACATTTATTACAATAAACATAGCAACAAATCTATATTAGTGCAACATGTTAGCATAACATAAATATATGACCATAGTAATCTTGACAAAAACCAAAATCAGATGAGGCGTACCCCTTGCAACAAGCTCTAGTACGTTCTAAAGAAGAAGACGTAAGACGATGTCACATGGTAGAATTGAAGGATTGGATTATACCATACTAGCTAGATAACTCTATTGATAAAAGTAGGCATAGAGCCATACACTGTCATACAAACCATTATAATTATAGCTGTCAAATTATTACAAATTTATATTGCATCCGAATCAGCAACTGCTGGTAGTGATGACTGATGTTATAACCCATATATATATTAAATGCATATATTATATACATGTGTGTACTTATCTATACACACAGATATCTACCAGTTTAGCAACTAAATCAGTAATATTATTAGAGGCACCAAAAGTTACAGTCTCAATTCTAAATATTATAAATACAGCAAGGTAAATACACATCAAAAGGCACAAACTATTAATGGCCGATAAACTGTCAGTTAGGCCCAACTACCCCCCCCCCCCCCACTTATCTTTATCACATCTACTCCAGCATCATATATGATTTTGGGCAGCACGAATAGCTCTGTCTGCTCTACACCAATCCTACAATCATAGATCACCAGGAATTTGTTATTCGATAAACAAGATAAACAACAGGTACCACCATACTTACTTATGACTAAACAAACAATCTGATGTAATCAAAACAATGGTAACTCCAAGCTGACTAAACAAACAATCTGATGTAATCAAAACAATGGAAACTCCAAGCTGACTAAACAAACAACCTGATGTAATCAAAACAATGGAAACTCCAAGCTGACTAAACAAACAACCTGATGTCATCAAAACAATGGAAACTCCAAGCTGACTAAACAAACAACCTGAGGTAATCAAAACAATGGAAACTCCAGGCTGACTAAACAAACAATCATGTAACAAACACCTTGAGTATATAAGGAGGACATCACCAGACAAAAAGGAGGGGACTCTCACTTCACGAGACAAGGCAGCAGATACAAGATGATAACCAAGGAAGAATTCACACACACTTAGCTAGATTTTATTACTACTACAACGCTGACGATAATTCCAGCCATACTCACTCAACACAACTGACGCAGCCATTGCAGAGAGAATTCATTCAACACAACGACGCTGCCATCCCAGAGAGGATTCATTCAACATAACGACGCTGACGATAATTCCAGCCAGATCCATTCAACACAACGACGCTGACGATAATTCCAGCCAGATCCATTCAACACAACGACGCAGCCATTCCAGAGAGAATAATACAACACACTGAGATTCCAGACACAACACACTGACGCAGCCATTCCAGAGAGAATAATACAACACACTGAGATTCCAGACACAACACACTGACACAGCCAGGAGCAGACAACTACAGACAATCAGACACTTGAGTATTCTATATATTATTATATGATTATTATTGTATTTTATTTTGCTGACATTGTTGGAGCAATTTAGATCGCATTTTGGATTCAAATCAAACTTTATCTGTATATTGTTGAGGCTATTCAATAAAATTAATTGTCAGCCATTGAGTGACATTACAACTAAAATTCTAAAGTAGTACCTGAATTCCATAGTTTACTATATCGTGAAATTCCCTGGAATCAGGCCTCGCTACCTGTTGTTGATATAGCCTAGCCACACTATTTCTTGGCTGATAGGGGAGCAATTTGGTCACTCGTTCCATTCATTCTAAAATTATACATTCATAGATTTAAAGTCACTGAGAGAAATTGCATACAGTCCAGAGTGCTACCATTACACAGAACCACAGTTATATATTACACATAGAACCTTAAATTGTATTTCACAGTGTACGAAATTCTAATTGTCTTCATTATCATTGAGAGGACACAACTCCAAATTATAATATCAATATATCTTAAATTTCTCTCGTGACACATACATAGGCTATGTCATTTGATTTTAATTTCAATTTATGTTTAATTCTCAAAATTGAAAATGAAAATCAGATGCATTGAAAAGATAAATCGTTTTGTCACTTTTGCTTTACTGTCTGGATCAGAATGTCTTAGTATATGAATAGTCTTTATCCGAAACCATCTTCATACTGTAGCGCAAAGGTGTAAAGAATGTCATTTGAAATTATTTTAGACATCACTAACAACTGATGTTATAGCACCCTCTTGCAATGTACCAAAATAAGAACTGTAATACTCGACAGGCTGAGAATATTTTTATGCACTCCATCATCACGAGTGCTTTTTTTAATTTTTTTTGTCCAAGAACTACAGAAGAGATATACACCGTAGGGCAAATACTACTCAAGAACTTTAAATTTTCCACCAACAAAGTGCATGCATCTAGATTATCTGTAAAGATATATGCATGTATAATATGTGAGTGTGTTCCTGTGGAGCAAAAAACAGTCAGAAATCTAAAAAAAAAATATTAAATCAAAGAGTATAGTTTACTTTTAAAAATAATTTGAATGCCGAGAAAATGTAAAAGCAACCAAGAAGCCCCACATGTACCGCGCATATACATAAACACACAAATATGGTAACTACTTGCATCATACTGATAATATGTGAACCTTTTGATACAATTAATTACACCAAACTTGAAAATTGTGGTGAAAAATAAATATATATGCAAAAATACATACATGTAGTATACACTTACATTATTGTGTTATAATAAAAAGGCTAATATAATTATAAAAGTATTACTAATCAATGAGTTACCATGCCTTCACCTCATCTAAGGGTCTCAGTGGAAAAATTTAGCTCAAAAAATGCACCTTTAGAGCTATAAAACCAGAAAAACCTGACATGATCGGACTCGTAGGTCTAAAGGTCTGTCTTTTATGACAAGAAAACTTCCAATCTCTTCTTCTACAACAAAAGTTGCAAAATTTAAATTCGCTTTATAGAAAACATGAGTTTCATTAGGCCTACTATTTTTCATATTATTTATACTGTTGAATATATTTTTATGGAGGGAAGTTGGTAGTTTTCAATTCCATACCTATTTTGTATTATATAATAAAATCGCACCAGCTCTCCAGAAGTGTATGATTATTTACAATATTTGATGAATGCTGCGAAATCAGTATACCAAAGTGTGCTCACTTGTGAATAGTGCTTGTAACCGTGGTTAGACAACATACCGTAGCGACACATACCGTAGCGACACATACCGTAGCGACACATACCGTAGCGACACATACCGTAGTGACAGCTCTATTTGATGCCCCTAATAAAATGGTTGTTGTGACTTGCCTGGCACTCTCTTACTCTATCCCTAATTTTCAGCTGTAACCTTGCACAAAGATAATGCTTGTGACGGTACCAATATGTTCCAAATTTGATCCTCCGATTGTTATGTTAGTGAACTTCAATATTATTTTAGAGCCAGACTGTCTCTCAGCACATTTGGCGTGTTGCCAGCACAGAATCTGCACACCTCTGCTGTTTTATGGTATGTTATGTTATGTGCAGTGTTTTACATATACGAGTACATGATGTAATAGAGCACATTGGTTCAGTATCGTCTACTCTGCGCCCTGTAGTATCATGTTTCGCATTATTCAAGTGTCTACATTATTCATCCAAGGATATCATAGTGGGGTGTTTTTATATACGCATTGTGTTTTAGTGGAGCCCCGCTAAAGAAGAAACGCCGGCAAGACCCCGCCCTTATCCGCATGCAGCTGGAAAGAAAACGTAAACGTATAGAGAAGCAGATCAGACAAGCAGCAAAGTTTGCTAGAAAGTTGAAACCTGTTGATGAATGTGAAATACACAGAGATATTCCTAAAGCTTCTTTGTAAGTAGGCCATAGGATTCCACCCTCATCAGACAACGTTTTCTTGTGTACCCTGTCATTGGCCATTGTTCTTCCGTACTGTATGCACCCACTACAGTGACACTCACTCCCGTACTGTATGCACCCACTACACTGACACTCACCCCCAACTTTACTTTAATTCTTTGATAACTAGATTTTGTGGTTTCCATTTTGTTCAATAACACTGAAAAATTGTAGCCTTAGGAAACCTGAGTCAGACATGGAGGTGAAGGAGGAGAAGGTTAGACGTCTCCAACTGGAGATAGAATGGTCACAGTACAAGTCAAGACAGACTCTACAATTGTTTTCTAAGTTTGCAGACATGATCAGTGCTCAAGAGAAAGCGTTGAACGAACTCAAGCTTGAGAATCCTGCCCTATATAATAAAGCTGTAGAGGTCAGTGTACGTTAGCTGTAGCGGTCAGTGTATGTGTATATTAGCTGTGGAGGTCTGTGTGTGTATATTTGCGATTTAGGTTATATTATTGTGTCTGTAAAAGTGTGTAATTTTATGTTATGGCGTTTGATTTCTGCTTCTGTTCAATGTAGCTTCTCTTATCTCTTGCCTTATAGTGAAATTTTTTGAATTTCAGCTGTTCATATAGAAAGAGTGCAGTAGAGATCTGTTGACTTCACAGAAGTTGCTGATGTTACTGGATGGTTACATTTCCTAGTTTATGAGGCCTTCTTATTGCTGGCAGCAATTACCTACCTTGGCATAGGTCCAATAGTTTATCTGAGCAACAGCTCCCGAGTTCTACTATGTTGCCCTGGTGCGTGACAACTATTTGAAGGAATTACTTTATTGTATTGCAGAAGGATGTCGAGCTATTACCTTACAAGTATACGGGGCCGACCGAGACGCCCCCCATACCCAACTACATACAAGACGGTCAGTACACTGAGACTACTAAGTCTTATGAACTCAACCCAGAGATAGTAAAGCTGATGTTAGGTAAGAATGAATTGGCACAGCGCATGCAAAAACGCAGGTAGTGTTACCACCCTGTTCTAGGACTATCTCTGGACATTAGAGTAAAGGATGATATGACTATAGACTATAAATAGCTGAATGCAGATGTGTAGCAGGTGCTAGTCGCATACAGCAGGTGCTCACACAGTCTAGGTATAATATTATATCTATGTATATACATAAATAGCATATGGACTGTGTAGCTGCAGATGTTACTGTCTTACTGTGGGAATTATCCTATCCTGTACATGTTTTTACTTTAACTAAATATAAATTATTACTCCCTGAAGACACTGTTGATGTTGTCCTACGTGCATATTAAGGTGGAGCATTCTAATAACACTCCACCATCACGCTTTAGGCTGACGTATAAAGTCATTCTCCCATACTCTACATTATATATCTAATGCTTTACCAAGGGCTAATGAACATCCAATACAACATCAAAATACAATAAATACATTTATTTGCAACAGTATATGATCATGTATCAACAATATCTATCCCTCATCTAGTATTGAGTAATGATTGATGCAATGCCAGTGAAATGTCAATGTAGAAGATATGGTATAAAGTGGAGCTACCAAAAGCACTACAAATGCTCTTTGGTTTGTAGTATGCACTCTCTCTGTTTACAGTTCGATCTAGATAGAAGGGTAGCATCCCCCCCCCCCCACATAGTGTAGCTTGAGGGTCACCCTGATTCGGCAGATGACTGCCTGGTAAAGCGAACTCTCTCCCCGTCCCCGTATGTCGGGTTCTCAAAACCCAAGTCTACCCCCTCCTGTTCATCGTCTGCATTAGGGTAGTACCTTGGGAATGCATTTCTTCTACAATATAACATGACACACACTCAATAAGTGGACTACCAGTCACTAGATATAGAACTGTATAGAACTGCTAGTTAGCAAGGCATCCCTGGGTGTACATTACTTTGTGTTACCATGAGAGAACAACTCTACAAACACTAGTGTGTCATATTGTACCACTGGTGTGTCATATTGTAACACTGGTGTGTCATATTGTAACACTACCAAATCTCTTTCCTTCAAGTCAGCTGAGAGATTTGACATGAAGAAATCTGCTGCTCTAAATATGTTAGCACCTGTACTTAGTATGTGCACAAGATAGCACTATGTACTTAGTTTTGTTCATAGACTAACAATTGTATGCGTATGTAAGAACTTGTCTGTTTAATTACCTGCGTCTGATGACGATGACAGCCACTATTACTGCACAAACTGCTAAACATAGTACTACCACAATAGCCCAGACATAGGAGGGCGTTCTCCCTGAAACACAAACTAGATAGTAAGCTAATGCATTACTACAGTACAGTCAAAACCCCGAATTAGGCCAAGCAAGTACCAGCCATCACCATTGGTTCAATTTGACTTATTTCTGCAACTAAGAAGGCTGAACCCAATAGCAGAATCTGATTTTCATCATGTGGGCCAACATGAAATACATCACACAAAGTATATTACAAGTACAATGCACATGGATATTATAAACAAGATTGGTTGTTAGTGTACTGTCGTCTTCTCTCTGTTGAGAGCGGACAACTTCTTATTATGACCAATAGCTTATTGAATACCCAAGTAATATGTAGGGTGAGAGATAGACATATTGAACTATTAAGTACAGTACAGACACTGTCTGAGCCATCTTTAATATCACAGAAAATAGCTGGTTGAGCAGGTGTACATGTACCTTTCTTTCCAGTCTGTTGTTTGGGTTTGTTTGGTGTTGTCTTCTTAGAGGGTATTCGAGGTACAAATGGGTGTAACCTTGGTGTTACTAGCACTCCTGTGGTGGATTCAACACTAGAGCTGAACTGGTTTATACTGGACTGGTCAGTACTGAACTTGCCTGTGCTGGACTTGCCTGTGCTGGACTTGCCTGTGCTGGACTGGTCAGTGCTGGACTGTCCTGTGCTGGACTGCCCCGTAGTGACCTTTATAGGTGTAGCATCGTCTATTGAAAGAGCGAACCCCTCGTACTGATGCAATCTATCACTCCTGAATATAACCAAAAACTTCTCCGGAACTGTGAGAACCTTGGAGTGGCTCGTTCTGTTTCCACACTCTCTGCTGTAGTTTCCAATCTGCAGGAAGTCGTGTTTGCAGTCTCCTGACTCCTCCAAGTCAAACTTTCTAATGGTCACCTATCAATATGTAGAATGTACAGCATGTACGTGTGTTTAGGCAGCATCACAGTCACCTCAACTTGATGTTGCCCAGGCTACACCTTCAGATAGTACAGACTCAAAATAGCCTCAGATGCATGAAACCAAAGTAGTTGCAACGGTTAGTATTAGCTGTGGTTCATCATGTAGTAGACCTACTGTAGGTCTACTACATGAATGAACCACAGCTAATACTAACCTTCCTAATACTATGGCCCTGTAATGTGCACCATTATTATTACTATGATAGAGTTACTCACATCTATATGAGTGACCGATGGAACATGTACAGTAACGTAGCATGTTACACCATTAGGGTATTTCCTCTCCGTCAGCAGTCCCGGACTCCTTAGATTTACAGGAAGTGATGTAATATTCTTAAGTTCTTTGGGATTACAGATGTCTGTGAAGACAAATGGCTGATAGAGGATGTAGAAAGATGGCTGAGGGCGTGTTGTTCTCTGCTCATACCCTACGCTCGTGCTGCCAGGGCCCCATATATCAAACTTCACTATCTCTCTGTAAATAATAACTGGGCTTGAGCAAACAATCAACATGGGCAATCAGAGTGTACATGCGGCAGTGGGTTATATACATGTATGTACATGTACATGTAACTGTGAATACAGCTATAGTGAAAAGTTACACAGATTGTTGCCATTTAATATTTGGAGTTGTCTACCTAATGCGTATAACTATATGTATCAAAGAGGGAATAACTACTAAATGTTGTATTAGAATATTCTACCATGCAGTTAAAGTGAGTAAGTAGAAAGAGGTTTAGTACACACCACCCAATGCATGTTAATATCTGTGGAACTGGGACTAGCCAGTGTCTACCTTTCACCTTCACCTCACCTCAGTTTCTTACTTGGTTAGATCACAAGAGTATATCAAAGTCATTACAGTATGAAGATATCAATGGTATCAATACTCACTCCGCTCCGCCACACACACTGTTCTCTCCTATCTTCACTTCTGCCGAGTCACAGCTCACTTGCTCTCCCTTGAAGTAGACGTACACTTGAGCCATGTCATAGCTGTCTAACTGCATGTGACATTGATTGATAATATGAGAGTTATTGTTGGGGTAACCTGGCCCAACTAGATGGTAGAAGGGAGTCGTTTCCTCAGGGTATACCACTACTGGAGAGCTACACATGTCAATTCTCCCATGCTTAGGTGTTCCTACAAGTAAAGTGATAAAGCTGCATGTTTGTGCACTCTGCACACAATTGCAAGTCTTAACAGTTGCTATAATAAGAAGTATGTGCATGTAATATTCTTTCATATATTATTATGCAGTGGATGTACACGTTTGTCGGTTTGTCAGGCTTATTACTTTACGTACTTCCAGAACATACATGTATATGACTGTAGAATGAACTAACCAGTGATCTCTACTAGCATTCCAGCACCTTCGTATGAGGTGCGACTCTCAAAAGTCGTCGTAAGCTTTGGTGACGTCAATTCACCAACATCTACAGTCACATTAAGTTGGTCTCGACACAGTCTGGATCCGTAGACCTACATTTAGTACACCGGTAATACAGTAGTACACCGGTGATACAGTAGTACACCGGTAATACAGTAGTACACCGGTAATACAGTAGTACACCGGTAATACAGTAGTACACCGGTAATACAGTAGTACACCGGTAATACAGTAGTACACCGGTAATACAGTAGTACACCGGTAATACAGTAGTACACCGGTAATACAGTAGTACACCGGTAATACAGTAGTACACCGGTAATACAGTAGTACACCGGTAATACAGTAGTACACCGGTAATACAGTAGTACACCGGTAATACAGTAGTACACCGGTAATACAGTAGTACACCGGTAATACAGTAGTACACCGGTAATACAGTAGTACACCGGTAACACAGTAGTACACCGGTAATACAGCAGTACAATGGTAATACAGTAGTACGCTGGTAATACATCAACAAAATACTAGAACACCAAATTGGATAAGATAAGATAAGATGGATAAGAGTAGCACAGTATATAACAGTAATGCTATGCAGTAGTAGATTAGTGCTATTTTATACTAAAAACTGGATGACTGCAAATTATACTACATGTATATAATATGTTACATGGAAAACGCTATCCTAACCCAAGTAGAGACAAACCATAGCTATTACAGGTATGCACCAGATAGTAGATGTGCTACACAACGACATGAGCAGATAACTACATGCATAGTTACCCACTCCTGGTCCCTGGGCATAGTTGGATGTATATTATTTGAATAAGAGTTATCTCCAAAAAGTATCAAAGTATCCATTTTAGTGTTTATTTGGTGAACTTTAAAGTATTTTCTTCCATGCAAAAAGACTTGTTTTAGGTTATATCTGGACACTTGGCAAGTATGCGTTTGAGCACAGACTACACTCTTACAACATGAACACTGATGAGGTAGACTGAGCTCTCACCAATAGGAAGGTATCTTCACAGCTCGAGTTGCCCACATCAGCTATGAGCAGTCTTATGTTTAGGGTTTGGTAGATGAACACGTTTAGTATGATGTTATAAGAGTATGGCAGCCGCTTGGGACTTCCTTTCCTTGACGGGAAACCCTCATCTGTGGCAAGTATCGCTGGCAAGTGGACAGTTGAGTCAGTAGATGGCAACGAATTCTGTGCGGTGAACAACTGGTAGTGAATCTGATAGCCCAATAACTTGTTTGACAACTAAAGCAGTATAACAGATACAGTGTACATGTACATGTATATCTTAAATATTAGTTACATATACATGTAGTCAATAGTGTCTTTGCGACCTAAATTTCAGGCACAAACCAACTTGCTAAGACATTTTTCGGCGCACATCTGTCACAGAGTCGCGAACACACCGGCCTGGGCCAAAAGCAAAATCTTTATTTTCGTGCGAAAAAGTCAAGTGTGCCGATGAGCTAGGGATGGTTTCATCCGGCCAAGCAAAATCTCAGGTCAATAGCCCATTTGGCCTCGGAAGGATGGCCATCTTGTGACTTTTATTAGCAATCCGGGTTCGTCCAAGAGGTCGCGAAGACACTAATAGTCGTTTGAAGTTCGTAAACAATGCCGGATTCTTTATTATGAATTTTGATATGATTGAAATCTCCCGGCGACGCAGGAAATAATCGGTTTCAAACATATCAAGTTGAGGGTAAACAGTCTAATGATGATAAAGACAGCGTAGGAGTGGCCATGGCCTCTTTCTTTAGAGTAGACAGGTCTCTGTCTCTACCAGGATATTCCATATTGATATAATTACAGCTCATGAGTAAAATACTGCATATAATTACCTGTGAGACAAGTGATATGGTGACATCAGTATAGTTAGTAGAATACACGGTATAGTCTAGGTTAGTCAAGCTAGCACGACTCCCAGTGGCAGGTATACACAACGCATTATCGTTTACTTTCATTGAACCGGCACATCTCTGTCCACTAAAGTAACCAATCAGAAGCTATAAAAGTTGTCACAGTTTAATTTTTTGTGTTCAATATTTTAGGTGCACTGTATATACATCACTAAAACACCAAAAACTATAATTATATGACTTTGGGATAGATTCCTTTCATGCAAATAATGTACTATTAGACATCTTTGCTTTGACCGCTTGCTTTCTTTGCAGTTTCGAAAGTATTGGCTACTTTAGTACAGTTTGAATATACTTATAAACGTACAAAAGTAGGGATTGTAAGAATTATTCTTACATTCTTTAATTGCAGTTTTACAAACATAAGTTTTCAAACTACCAGCTATGAGCGATCTCACATCTATGACATCATAGTCGACTCACCGCAATAATCAAAATCTTGCTTCGAACAAGAGCTACGTAAAGGGGACATTCGCATCTGAGAACATTCAGCCCACCTTTCACTTAATAAGTGCAATATTATAGCAGTGTTTCTCCCGCCCAAACATCTATCAAGGTCATGAATCTCAAGAGTGGAGTGTAGCAGGTCCTGTCCCTTCCTTAACCAGGTGTGAAATATTATAGCAATTTCTGTAGCCCAAGGCTCTAACAGATTGGTGACCCATACTAAGTAGGAGACCCTACCTTACACTTGGGTAGAATACAGCAATATTTCGGTAGCCCAAGGTCTTAATGGAGGTGGTGTATCCCAGGTGGGGTGCCGCAGGCACACTGAATTCCTCAGGAAAGTTGGGAGAGGAGATGGTTGCCGAGGGAGTGGACAGAGGTTGATCCTGAGAGCCGGACAGCAGATGAATTGGTCCTGTCGATACACAGATACACACATGTGAATGAATACAGCATGGCTGTGACAGACATGGAGAAGGAGGTGTATGTGAAAACAAATATAGTAGTCCATACAATTAGAGATAATTGAAGTTCATTATGCTATTAGGTGTTATTATGTGATTGTATGCTAGGTAATTCAGAGTTATGCTACCTTTAGAGAAATACGATTTCCAAAACTCTTGTTGAGACTGTGTTAGCGACGCAGAGCAGCAGGAAACTAAAACATAGTTTGATAAAATAACACAGAGTGAAGTTTTTGAATAGTATACAATAGAAGAAAAAAGACCATCACATGAAATACCTCACAACTCTCCAAAAACACAGCTACCAAGGCGATGCTAAGCAATGGAAAGGCGAAACTTCTATCGTCCCATCCACTGAACAAAATCATCTCCACAACAGGCAACAGGGACATGGTAGTGTGAGAGTAGTATAGGCTGTGTAGGCCGATACTGACATGTATCAATCTCACACAACAAAGTCTAAACAAGAGCAACAGCAATAGAACACTATCAACGGCAGCATCAACAATATCACCAAACTGAGAAATGCAGCTCTAGAAACACCAATACACATCTAATGTCTGGGAGATTATATCCTCCAGCTGGTCATCGACCAAGTCAAACATGCATGTACATGTACATCTACAAGTATATCGCTCAATTGATTATCATTGACAATCAACAACACAGCAGAGAACTGGCAGCTAGGAAGAGCACTGGCTTTCACAGGATATTTCACATGTACATACTATAGATATATATATATATAGTGACTTACACAGTAGCAGCTGGAGTAGTACAGAGTAAACTCCCATACTGTTAGTAGAAATGTGCTGTGGTAAACTACTATACTATAAGGCTGACCTAGTGACCACTGAGTTATACTGACAGTCGCTATGCAGCACTTCTGGTAGCTAGTAGTACAAGACAGTAACTATGAGGCAGGACAGTTACAGCAATAATACATGTAAATACGTTATATAGTTGTATGTGTAAGCTATATCAACTATATACAATAATAAGGAATATTAATAATTTAATGGATTCTACAGACATCAGTGTTAACCTCTAGCAGTTCTTATCAGTAGTTGAATGATTAACCCTAATTTGTGGATTGATTATTACTTAGATGATTGTGTAAATATATATTTATACATGTATAAAAAATAAATGTGACACATTATTTCCTTGTACACTTCTGCGTTTGTAACACGATAGTGGTACTGTAGAGAATCTGGCGTATTGTATAATATTGTAATGTTTTCACTGTGTTGTAACTACGAGGTCGAGGGTCGACCCGATAGTGCGAAAGAAGAGCCAATGAGTGGTGCTAGGCCTTCGTTATTACGTCATGAAAGATCAAGCAGTACTTGCAGTTATGTAGCAAATAGCTAACCAAGACGACCCATAAGGTCCAGAGTCAATGCTTAGATGCTATGCTTGAGAAAGAGTATGTTCTGTCCTCGTAGGTTGTTCGGGCATCAAGGTCATACATGTAAGACCTAATCAGCTGGAGCCAACCTTAGCTACGAGAGAAAACTCTGTATAAATAGTATAGAAGTGTCTCATTGAGATCCAAGAATCAACTGACAAACAATACAAAATGCACATGGCTTATTTAGTTTTTATACTTCCGGTAAAAACTTCTGGTGAAAGGATGACGTAGCATCGTCCGGAAATTGCTCAACAAGATGGCTGTCAGTGGCCGAGGCCCGACCTAACATGAATCGGCCCCAAACAAAATATACTTTAAAAAATGCAAATCATATGCAAAATTAATTACAGCAAATTCTGAGACGTCGGCCTCAGTTACATGGGTATAAAACAGGTATCTGCACTTAGTAATTCAAGATATATAGTTCAAGTAATGTATAACATGGAAGTATATGAACAGTTGTAAGTACATATGCATATATATACACGGTAAGTACAAGAGTAATTGGATGAGTATGAGTTGAACGAGACAGCTACAGGCACTTAGTGTGCATTGATGTCCATCAGGCTGGGCCACTACAATATTGTAATGGTTTCTGGTATTTCGTGCGGTCGTCCTTGGACGACTACCGACCCAAAACTGAAGTGCCTATGAGTGGTGCTAGGCCTTCTCATTACATGAAAGATCGAGCGGTCTCAGTAGCCCAATAACTACCAGAGACGACCCATCTGGTCCCAAGTCTGACCTTCAGACTATACGTTGAAAGAGAGTGATCCGACCTAGTAGGCGGTTCGCTAAGCGAATGACCTGACAAAAGGAAGTGAAAGTCTCTGTATCAAGTATAGATGTGTTTTTATTGAAAGCCAAGTGAAGACTGAGACAATGAACAGTGAAACAATGCCCTTTATATAGTATAAGGACTTCCGCCCGACGTAGTGTCGGGAAAAGACGACATAGGGTCGTCCGGAAGTTGTGCAACAACATGGCCGCCGGAAGCCCGACGGCCGACCCAAAATGGGTCGGGTTTTACAAAAGTTGCTTATAATGGTCCAATTCATGTACAAAATGAATATCAAGTAATTCTAAGAGGTCGGGCCTCTGTACATGGGTATAAAAGGCACTAAAAGACTTAGTAATTATCATACATGAACGTACATCAGTATGTAATGAAGTAGAGTGAGTATAAACACATAGATACACGTATATAGACAATAAATGAATGGTTTAGACATGCAATGCAGTTGAGTATAAGTATACGAACAGTTAGTTATGAGAGTATGAGTGTCAGCTGAGTAGCGCTGTGACAACTACTAGGCACTTAAGGTGCTGCAGGGTTAGTTCCGGTAGCTGGAGTCGTATATAAATGTCCTGTACCATCACAATATAATAGTAAATTACATGCATACAAGTGTATAACCATACCAATTACCATGATTGTTGTAGTCAACATAACATGTGCTGTACACTACGATATGTACCACCATTTTGTTATACTGTACATATAAATCTAGCTTACCCATATGCTGGCACACTATTGACCCAAGTGTGTGCATGATTGGGGATAATTCATAACACTGTTGAGTGTTGAGTTTTATTAAAATATTGTTTAGAATTTCTTATGTTCAGTAACCTGGAGAAAAATAGGTAGGTTTAAAGTTCTCTGAAGGGGCCATTAAAATCAGGGAGTCCCCTTGGTAAGCCTAAAGACTTGACAGCAAGGCAGATTGATGCTCAGCTACATACTAACAGATTACTTAGGAGTTGCCTTCTTACTTTGTATTGAGCAGACAAGTCCTAATTCATGAGCCCAGGATGCATTCTGGCCTGTATAATCACTACAACTCCCTGATTGGTTTACGTTTTCATCGTCTGCTGGCCATTGGCTGTGAATTAATGTGTATTAAGGCGCTGCTACATGATAATATGGTCGCGCATCTCTTTTGACATCAATGTAGCTATTTTGTTTTTGTTGCGGTGGGTCACGGCGGGTATGTTAGCCCACCCGTGGTATATAGTATGTCAATGGACGTAAATTTGGTTAGTAAACATAAAAGCGTGTGCTGTACAATGCGTACAAAGATATCTTTGATGTGTACTAATCAACGTATATTATCATTGTACTAATGCTGTAGTTGTTTCACTCACCCCGTCGACAGGAAAAATCAATAATATTATTACGATGGAGTTATTGATCAAACCACGGCAGTCATCACAGTTATTTAGTTAGCCATAGTAATGCTGCACGGCTAGCGTGCGATGGATGAACATATATTTACTTTTGTGACTCACACGTCCTACTCTTCTGACGACGAATAACCATAGGCTTGCGACACTAACTGTTACTGTAACTATACTCATATATACTTACTACAACAACTCCTTGCTACTAACAAAAACTAGGTGGGTATGTCAAGTATGCATGCTAATGTTTAAAGAGGAAATTCTGATTTTTCGTTAGGCCTATAATGTTTATGTTAGCCTATGTTTAGTTGTAGTTGATTGTACTAGCTCATTACTGCTTAAACTGTAACAAGCTTACTGACTGACAAGCTGTATTCAGGGCCTTTTATAATAGGAATTCAATTATATTATAATTATTATTTCAAAAAAACAATCAGGCCTACTCTACTGTGTTACTACTACCACTGTGTTGCTACTACCACTGTGTTACTACTACCACTGTGTTGCTACTACCACTGTGTTACTACTACCACTGTGTTACTACTACCACTGTGTTACTACTACCACTGTGTTACTACTACCACTGTGTTACTACTATCACTGTGTTACTACTACCACTGTGTTACTACTACTACTGCGTTTCTACTACTACTGCATTTCTGCTGCTGCTACTACTACTGCACTGCTACTACCTACTGCTACTGCTACTACTACTGCTACTACTACTACTACTACTGCTACTACTAATACTAATACTACTAATACTGATACTACTAATACTGATACTACTAATACTACTACTACTAATAATAATAATAATACTAATACTACTACTACTACTACTAATACTACTACTAATACTAATACTACTACTACCACTACCATTACCACTACCACTACTACTAATACTAATACTACTACTAATACTACTACTAATACTACTACTAATACTACTAATACTGTGTTTCTACTACTGCTACTAATACTGCGTTTCTACTATTGCTATTACTATGTTGTAGTATTTAACGCTGAAACAATGTTTAAGAAGTTCACAGACACACTCAGCGGTACGCTGGACACAGTCAAGTCATATGGATCATCCATGGTCATTGGTCAAGGGGGACAAGGTACGGTTAGCTCTACCATATTCAACCAAGTAGGGGCCACTTGTCGTTTAGCTATGTCAAGTCAGTCAGTAGTTAATGAATCAGTCTTGTATTTAGTTGTTATTGACTGATGTCACTATGTAACTGTTATGCATAGATGGAGCCACTGACAAAGCACCTGCGACCAAGCTGTCACTAAACTTACCAACGTTAGGTAATGGGTCAGTGAGTGCACCTGCTACTACTGCCAACACCCCTGATAGGTCGACGCAGAAGAACTCCATGGCAGCAAACACTATACTAGGCATACAGAATACATTGGTGAAGATAACAGGTGGGTTGTGTAGTAATCCTAGCATATATAAGGCAGTCTGAAGCAAGTTATGGGAGTTATCTGCTCTCAATTTGATTGCAACAGTTGCGGTCACACTCTCAACCACTAGTTGGTACCTAACCGTAGTGGATGTACTGGTGTTATGTCTCCTGTTACTGTTTGTTGTGTAACCAGGTAGAGGGGACTCGACTAATGCTGTTGTTATGGCGTCACAACAAGGTCGTACGGGGAGAGGTCCTGCTCTAGGTAATGCCATAGCAACAGATGTTACTCGGTTAACAGACAAACACGTCATTGATGATGACATTAGAGGAATGGCAGCTGAAGACATCTCAGGGTTTGAGCAGTACAAAAAGGTAGGGGGTGTGCTGGGCCTGCCATATTTAGCTCTTTGTAGTTTATAGTGGTGTGACAAGATGAAGGTTGGAAGATGGGTAAACATAGCTATCTCAAGAACTCATGCTACAATTAGACACCCCATTACATGGTGTGGTGGCTTCATAGCATTCTAACTGAGCCAATCTGTAGTAATTCACGCTTCTGTCCATCGGGTTTTAAACTTTTTTCGTTTGTATGTCTGGCTGTCTCTCATTGTAATTGAACTAATGCATTTACTGTTTCTATATATGCATGGATTACCCTAGCGACCTTTTTATTAGTGTATCCAAAGTATTGGCTATTGGCTAACATAGTGCCCTACATTGGCAACTGTCATTGAGGGATTCCAAAACGGTGAATGCCACCACATGATATCTAAATACAAGTAGCTGATTGGTACATATGATTGGCTCATTGTCAATACAAAATCAAGCCCATGAAACACTGCCAGCAGGTAAAACCATGCTAGTGTAGCCCAACACTATGATGTGTACCCAGGGTATATTGTTTATAACGCAGGACTAGGCCGCCCCTACATCGTTGAAAGGTTGTGTCTAGCTCTTTAGTAATGTTGTGTATATTATGTTTATAGAAACCAGTCTATGTTGGTATTTATGTTCATACTATGCATATTAACTATACAGCTAAAGAGCGCAGGTTTTCTGGACAGTCAGGCCAACAGTAACGGCAACACTGTGTGGGGTCAGGCAGACGATGATGACCTCATCGACGAGCAGTTCAAAAACCTGCAATCTGACCTTGACAACGTGCTTGTCGAGGCGGAGCAGATCGACGAACTCACACCTGTCACCCCAAAGGAGGATAAGGAGGGCAAAGGTGGGTGGTAACCACTTCCTGTCTTTATCATGTGTAAGACAGCCTTTGTAGGCTCTAGACACTCGTGAACTGCCGATTATATGATATTACAGCTTCCTTCCTACTATATTTATTATTCAACTTTAGTTAGGTAAGTCTGTAGAGATGCATTTTATCTCAAATTTTCCAGAAGATATAAACATTGACTTCTGACACCCGTTAGGACCGATTAGAGAAAGAGGGGAGATAACTCTGAATTCTCAACTTTTATTCTACATGATTATTAATCAAAATCAATTCAAAGGAAATTAGGTGTGTCTCAGGTGGAAGACAACTCAGCATTGCAATCAGTAGCTTGCTATGTCTATAATGAATTATACACGTCGTGTGCTGTTATTGTTCACAGAGGAGAAGAAACCGAAGAAGAAGAGAAACAAGCACTTGGCCAGGTGTATCAGATGTATAGAAGATAACAGGGTGAAAGGTAGTACATACTGCATACATTGGTATATATACATGTATATAATGATATGCACTGTACTGTTAGTACATGCACTGTATGTATTGTAGTGCATACTGTAATATACAGTACATGTACATAGTATACATGACTGTATTTTAGGAGGATGTGTAATAAACAGTACATGTACATACTATGTACATGTACTGTATATTACACATCCCCCTAAAATACAGTCATGTATACTATGTACTACATAGTATACATGACTGTATTTTAGGGGGATGTGTAATATATAGTACATGTACATAGTATACATGACTGTATTTTAGGGGGATGTGTAATATACAGTACATGTACATAGTATACATGACTGTATTTTAGGGGGATGTGTAATATGCAGTACATGTACATAGTATACATGACTGTATTTTAGGGGGATGTGTAATATACAGTACATGTACATAGTATATATGACTGTATTTTAGGGGGGTGTGTAATATACAGTACATGTACATAGTATACATGATTATATTTTAGGAGGATGTGTGGATCCAGAGGAAATGGCGGATGCTGCAGAAGATAATCTCGTGCTGAAGAAGGTGCTAAACATCGTCTTTCTTCTGATCGGCACTCTCTTGTTCCTGGCAGTGTTTGTTGTCATCATATATACGTCTGTTGTTAGTAAGTATAATATAGTATACTGTAATATATACGTCTGTATTGTTAGTAAGTATAATATAGTATACTGTAATATATACGTCTGTATTGTTAGTAAGTATAATATAGTGCACTGCAATATATACGTTTGTTGTTAGTAAGTATAATATAGTGCACTGTAATATATACGTCTGTTGTTAGTAAGTGTAATATAGTATACTGTAATATATACGTTTGTTGTTAGTAAGTATAATATAGTGCACTGCAATATATACGTTTGTTGTTAGTAAGTATAATATAGTATACTGTAATATATACGTTTGTTGTTAGTAAGTATAATATAGTATACTGTAATATATACGTCTGTTGTTAGTAAGTATAATATAGTATACTGTAATATATACGTTTGTTGTTAGTATAATAATTTTATTATAGTATACTGTATTGTGCATATGCTTGTCTGTTGTTATTGTTAGCATGTATAATATAGTGTTAATATGGTGCAGTATACAATAAACAATTATGAAGCTCAAGATTTTGGGCTATTGGATCTGCTAGCACATAATTTTCTCGTGACTTTAGTAAAATGAAATATACAATATAGCTCAATCCTACTGTATCCAGAGCACCACTCAGACTGGGCAAAACGTGCTAGCAGATCATATATCCCTAAATTCTTAGCTTTGAAATGGTGCATTGAACAAGAGTGCCGAAAACATTCACATTTTCGCTTTTGTTCCCCTACTAATAGCAGAGACCCACATGACTTCATCCTCAATAAATGTATGTACATGTACCCGTACATATGTATACTATGCATATACCGTCCACTCGAACATCTCACGGTCAGCACAAAGTCACCTATCAGCCAATCAAATCACATGTCACTAGTTTGTTGTATCTGCCCCTACATGTGCTCACTCTACATCCACTCTCCCCCTACATGTACTCGCTCTGTATCCACTCTCTCCCTACATGTACTCGCTCTGTATCCACTCTCCCCCTACATGTGCTCACTCTGTATCCACTCTCCCCCTACATGTGCTTACTCTGTATCCACTCTCCCCTTACATGTGTTCACTCTGTATCCACTCTCCTCTTACATGTGTTCACTCTGTATCTACTCTCCCCTTACATGTGTTCACTCTGTATCCGCTCTCCACTTACATGTGTTCACTCTGTATCCACTCCCTGTAGAGGATGATAAAGGGGTCGGAGGCGACGCACTAGAAGAGTCAGCTACCAAGCCCAATGAGAGTTGGCCGTTCCCCTACGAGTACGAGGTGCCGGACTACGATGTGCCAGATGACAGTACTCTCTACTCGGTGAATATATCAATGCAGGACAAACTGTGGTTACTTAAGATGAAGAGCTCACTAGACGTCATGTCTGTACGTAAGGATGACGATGGTTAGACATCATTGTTCACTGATTACACATTATAATCTCACTAACTCTCAAGTCCCTTTCAGTGCATGTGATAACTGATTATGTATTTATGTATATTTATTGCTTGTAGACTAATTTGTTCTATTCACCAACATTATAAAAACCAATGTTACTATAACTATAATATTAGATATGATATAAAGTTGTACTAAGCACACCTTTTGATTTTCTTCCTTACATTTTGAAGTCAGCATCAATTCCCCCAATAGCCAATCATATCACACGTTAGCCGTCAGTCCTAGTAATGCTTCAATACTTGGACTAGTAGGGAAATATGGGGAACAAAAGTGACAAACGCCTGAATTATACCATAAAACTCTAGTCTTCACCCATATCAACACCTTCAAATATTGATATGCACAGCTGATCATAGTCTAAATGCGTACATTATGGGGCAGCACTGCAATCACCCTCAGGTTTTGCCGTACATAGAAAGTAGTTACATGTATATCATCATTCTCACTATTACACTATAGGCACAATCATGTTCATATTGTCATACCAACAGGTTCATAATTATCTTTTATTGTAAGTTATTCTATTTATTTCATGAGGTTGTTGCTACATGCAATATAGGACCATAAATACATGTACTGTTATACTCACTTTTTTGCCATATTTCAACGTTATCAATAACTTAATAATATGCACTGTGTTGTAGTCTATTGTTTGTTTGTAATTTTATTGTTAAAGAATACAATTTCTATACTGCTGACTAACTGTATGACTGGTCTCTGCACACCTGAGTAGAGTTGGTTATGTTTGTGTTGCTAGTGGACTCTCAATGCTGAACTTTGAAGTCGCTTCCCCTTGGTACGACTGAGTTGTAGGAGGGGAAAACTTCCCATTGTAAGCACTTAGTTACAAGTGCTTGTACATACATGTAATGCACCGCAGATACACATTAGCCCTCAGTGAGGGAAAAAATGTACTATAGGTATTAATACTGTGGTGAACCGTGAAAGACAATCTCTATAACACACTGATAGTGCATGTATAGCTTGTGCACCTATCATGCTAGTGACATAATTGATTGTTGCTGTGTGACTTGTGGTCATCATTTCTGCTGCATTTCTGTAAGGCTGAGAGTCAACAAGTTCTTTTGTAAGTTGGGCATTAATTGTCTATTAAGTGTAAACATAATACAATGTGGGTCGCATCCTTCGCTGACCTTTTCATGTCAGACCCTAGGATGATTTTTATTATGTCCTTGCCGTACCTCCCAATGGTACATGGGTCTTGTAGAGTCAGTCACTTTTTGGAGTTAATCTATCTATCTATCTTCTTATATGCTCTGGATTCCTGATAGAAACGTATAGACTGACTAACTAAGATTCTTTCTTGCATGTGTTGCATATAAATAGTGACAATTAGTATATTTAAGAGTTGTCCACTCTTGCGCACTTGAGAGAATGTAACTCCTCACTAAAATTGATTGGCTGACTGTAGATAGGACAGGTATATATATATTATAGGAGAGGAGTACCTACACAGTAGAGTAGTCTCAGTAGAGAGATAGATAGACAGATACCTAGAGTAGACTGTGAAAATGAGGCATGGAGAGACAGCAGTATAGACTGTCGACATACCTGTAGATAAGTCACACAGTGACAAGAGTGGACGACTACATAGACGTTACACGTACACATTATACAAATGTATAAGCTAGTGGAAAACACGAAAATGAAAGAAAAACTGCGAAATAGAAAACCAAATAAAAACCAATAAAACACTAAAACAAAAACACTAAAAACTAAACTAAACTACAATAGTGTGGAGCGTGTGGAGTGTAGGTGGACCGTAGGCTACCCAGTAACTCATATCAATGCGTACTAAGGAGTAAGGATATATGCGGAACAACTATCTCGTTGTAGACCTTGGAATAGAGTCGACACCGCCACATTCTAGACCACAGAACCAGAACCTACGCCACACAGCTTACTACATTGGAGATCAAGGTGCTGACAAAGGACCTACAGACAGTGTACTACTACTACCTGCTACGTACAGCTGGTGAGTCCTAAGTACTTTGGCTCCAATTAGATGTTACAACTGACAATACCAAAACCCCCAATTTTAGTTATAGCACATGGAAACCTTCGGCACTAATTAGTTATTGATGATAATTAAAAGTTGTCCTCTCCCAAGTTCCAAAGAAGAGGGAGAGGACAACAACTAATTATGATCAATAGCTTGTTAGTGCCCATGATGGAAACAGGGATGATCCCATGCATGCACAATAAAACATAATTATGATAGGAGTTGGGTCCAAGTCGACTTGCAAGTCAACAAGTCAAGTCATTTCTAAAATTTTGGAGGCAACTCAAGTCCAAGTCAAGTCCAGGTCAAGTCAGTGCTGCCTCAAGTCAAGTCAAGTAACTTCTAAAATTTTGAAGGCAAGTCAAGTCAAAGTCAAGTCAGTGCTGCCTCAAGTCAAGTCAAGTCAGCTGTCATGCAAGTCACAAGTCAAGTCAAGTCGAAATGCAAGTCAAATGGAAGACAACTTCAAAAGATTTTACATTTTTTAATACATCATTTTTTTCTTTTAGTAGGCGTTCCAATCCATAAAAAACCTATGCCAAGGTGTACCAGGGCATGTACATGTATGTTATGCAATCATGGTAAAGAACTAGTCTAGATAAGTAGTATTATTGGCACTACGGTCGAGGCTGGTCATATAGTATTATACTGTACATGTATATTGTAATGGTGATGCAGTGTTACATAGCATGTAAACAGCACATAGTACAGCACAGAGTGTCCACTGGCCAGTCCTGCAATTTAACTTTAGTAATTATTGCACTGCACATTGTATTCACTACTTACACCACACCTATGCTACACTTTACACTACTTGCACTGTGTGTACTTGTGACTATGCATTGCCGTTGTGTAGTCTCACGTACACACAGCCTAGATATTGCCTGGATTGTGTATCCTCATAGCTAATCTTGACATACTCTGGGTGCTGCTAGTAGCATTGACCTAGTAAAAATGATAAATATGTAAACAATTGAGACCTTTTTTTCATGTTGGCTAAACACTGTACAAAATTTTTATTTGCCGGATTGACTTGGCAGAGCCCAAGTCAAAATCACAAGTCATTCATGTGTCCTAGTCAAGTCACATTGATGTGCAAGTCAAAGTCAAGTCAAGTCAGCGAGTTGGCAAGTCCAAGTCAAGTCGACTTGTGATTTGACTTGACTTGGCAAGTCAAATCAAATCTATGACTTGGACCCAGCTCTGATTATGATAGGAGCGCCTCAGACCTGTTGGTCACCTGTATAAGGTGAGAATACAGAAAGCTTTATTAGCATGTGGCAGTGTCTGAGCGGTTCTAAGGCTATGATAACTTAGTTCAGTGCAAAGTGGTGTCTTAGGCTGTGTAGCTGCCCATAGCCAATCACTGCAATAAAAAAATATGTTATTTATTATTGTACAGTACAAGGTAAAAGTCCTTGGGGTCATGCAAGCCAGCATAGCTTTAAGACAGCTCCTCTACCCCTGCCATAAAAATGGCCATCTCATCTGTGTTTTTCTCACAGGGAGTTGGTCAGCACTGGCACCTGGCAGTGCAAGCTGCAAGGGGCTGGTCACATGGAGGAGTATTAGCCTGTGAGTGCAAATTAAACAACAAGTTCACGATACTGTACACAGTCTGTATATTGCCCTACCTGCACAGAATGTAGGACTATACATTGTATATACATGTATATTGCCCTACATGCACAGAATGTAGGACTATACATTGTATATTATGCATATACATATGCATGTATATATTGTGTATTGACATAGGGCCTCCTTTAGTTCAGACTCAGGGTAATATTACAATCATCTCCCCTGTTACATGGAACAATTCATTTAAGGTTGTCAACTGCAGCAGCACACCTGCTGTGCATGTCACAATGATGGATGCCTGACTCTGGCCCTCCTTTCTCATGGGTGAATTTAATTATACATTACTATATTAAAGAGGGAGAATTTCCAAAATTGTCCAAAGCCGATCAAAAAACTGAATAGCTTGTTGGATAGTACTTAACTAGAGCTATTCAAAAAGGTCTGCCAATGTAACAGCAGATGATGTCATCTACCACAAATTGATCTCAAACAAAGGCAGTGTAGGTGTCCTCACGACCTAAACTTCAGACCCAGGCCGATTTACGAAAATATTTTCCGGCACACATCCGTCACAGGGTCGCGAACACACCGGTCTGGGCCAAAAGCAAAACCCTCATTTTCGCGCGAAGAAA
Organism: Bugulina stolonifera; assembly: GCA_935421135.1. Classification (NCBI taxonomy): domain Eukaryota; kingdom Metazoa; phylum Bryozoa; class Gymnolaemata; order Cheilostomatida; family Bugulidae; genus Bugulina; species Bugulina stolonifera. Next base: position 1,519,052 of record OW285190.1, on the reverse strand, counting down.
TCAGGTGTGCCGATGAGCTAGGGATGGTTTCATCCGGCCAAGCAAATTCCCAGGCCAATAGCCCTTCTGACCTGGGTCGGGCAGCCATCTTGTGATTTTTATTTGCGACCCGGGTCCATCCAAGAGGTCGCAAAGACACCTTCCATGTCATCTGAGTAACCCAGTTAACCTTGTTGAAAAGCACATGGAAAGGTTTTTATTCAGTAACTTTTCTATTAACCAATTTATAAATAAATTTCTACACTTTTAATAACATCATACTTAGCCACATATTATATTCACTTGTCTTTTTTATTTCAAACATCAAGGAAGAGCAATTAGCAAGAAAACTTCTCATTTATTTGAGGGTATCTACAATGAGAAGAAAACTTCTTCATATCTCCTCAGAACTCCCATGAGTGAATAGAGGTAGTAGGTAGCCTTTGTTCCAGTATTTTTCCAAAATACACATAACTACTTGTGGTAAAACAAAATTAGCACCGAAAGAGAAATATATAACTAGATTTAGCATGAATGGTTTCCAAATATCTCTCTCTGCTCATACAAGAGAGGACAACTCAGGAAGACTACCAGACCTTTGAGGCTACTTCCACTGTAATGCCTTGCACTACACAATAGATTAGCCTGTGGAATTGAGTCTATACTTACCTAGTTGTGTTCCCTGTATTCAGGCATGTACATGATTGTATCTACATGTATAATCAATATCATACACTCATTAGCTGCTGTATATTGTACCTACATGTACATACACATGCATATTGTGTTGTACTGTAGGTGCAGCATATAATGTTCAATGTAGTATTGGCTCACCTTAGTATCAAGAGCAGAACACAAGTTCTGGGTGTTACATTCCCTAGAATAGAAATGACAGAAGCTAATTAAGGCAGGCTACATAAGAGGTGATGAGCATCTGCAGAATGACTCGTTGTCTGTCACCTGGCTTCATTGGAAGGTAATAATGGAAGCTTTTTTCTGATACGCAACCTTGTAATGTTTTACTTATGTTGCAATTTTAGGCCACCCTGCAATTTGGGATGTACAGCTGTAACACTACATTATGCATCTATTCAATGACAGCTACACGTACATGTATGTTGTTTCCAGTTTGGAGTTGTCTAGTGTCATATAATTATATCATCCGAATATTGTATTATACAGCGCTGCACTATACCTGTCAGGTATCTCAGGTCAAAATGGTGGGAGAGTCCTACTTGATGGGAGAGACTTTGACAGATGTTCGAACGCTTCATTGTTGTCAACATGTCAGCATACTACTGTCAACAACACTGGGCTAATAGAATACACACAGCTATATGGCATAGAGAACTGATATAACACATGCATGTACAGGAGCTACAGAATATAGTCAGCTATAACATAATATACAGAATTGCAGAATCTAGATTTACTCTACTGCACTATATAATATGTAAGGTGAGTTGTCACTATTTAATAGTAAATACATTGTAGCAAAATAAATGAGGAGTGGTTGTGACATTATACTATTTTGGCTCTAAGTCTTAACTGAACAGCATGGAAACTTAGTCTAAGTTGACTCACTCAACCCTTCTGCTCATTATCCACATCCTGTAATGGATTGCTCTCTGCAAACAAACAGTAATCAAATGTCGGAATTCTCAGCAAATACAAAATGGCTGTTGAGTTAATGAAGTGCTGTAGCTCCCACTTGGGTGGTCTTATTTACAAAGTCACCTATTGCTAACTGAATGCTCATATGGGATGGTGCTTTCTCGGAACTTTTATAAAAATTGATACAGTCACCTAGGTGACTATAGTTATCTCCACCACACATTTATCTACATAGCAATTTGTATCATATAATATAATATCTAAGTAAACATGTCACCAACGACTGCTGCTACTGTCATGGCTATTGATTACCTGTGCACTGGTGATGACATCCAACATAGATATGCCATCATTTAACAGCTAACTATCGGTGCAGACAGCAGCAAACTGACAGGTGCCCACGACAGCAAACTATAGGTGCCCACGACAGCAAACTACAGGTGCCCACGACAGCAAACTGCAGGTGTCCGCTACAAGCATGGTACCTCTCGTCTATCTCCTTGTGCTCTCTTCCCTCACCATCTCTCCTACCACTGGCAGTTTGGCCTCTCTCCAGAGCTACTCAGATTTCCGTAAGTTTACGGTAAATTATGGATGAACCAGATAGTGTTAACTATTTGTGTTGGATCAATCTAATGATATTAATTAAAAAGTATTACAACTAATAATCACGATAGGAGTACAAGAGTAAAGCAGATATTTTTTGAAGTTATTTAGCAAATTTAACAAATGGCGAAAATATTTACATGGCTTCAGCAACTGCCTAGCGTACAATGCAAGGCAGACAGGCAAAAATGTTTGAAACCTAAATTTAGACAGGTTTTTATTCTGTTACAGTCACCTTCCTATAAAATGCAGTTTTACGGGGGTTTGGCTATTTTATGATGTTATTTATACAATATTACTATGCTCAATGGACTAAATAATTCTTTATATAAATAACATCATAAATGCAGATTTTCAGACTATTGGAAACATATAGGAAACCACACCGTATTACAAAGCCATATTACAACATCGTATTACAAAGCTGTATTACAACATCGTATTACAAAGCTGTATTACAACACCAAAAATCTTATTTGGATACGAAACATCCAGTCCTCTGTAACTGCTGAGGTTCTGAAAATGGCCTCATGTCCAATAGTTGGGGGGGGGGCATACCACACCTCTCTCTGTAGTTTATTACACTAGCACATTATTTTGCTGGTCACAGGAGCAGATAACTCCTGGCACAGTTCAGAGTTTACTACGTACGTACCTCGGATGTCCCTCGAATATTTTACATAAAATTGTGTATAAAGTTGCATCCTTCTACATAATTATATCTGCATTACGGCCACATATTTCTACAAGCATAGCACCACATATTTATTTCTACAGTATCACATACTTGTACAATGTAAGGCTACATATTTCTACATTTTTACTCTAACATAATAGTGTGTAGAAATATTCTTTCTACACATTATAACGTCACATATTATTATCTTCCAGTCTGATAACGTCACATACTTTTTCTTGTTGAACATACCATCTGCTGTAGAGCATCCGGTCTACCCATAGTACTGAGGGGTTGTGGGTAAAATCTGGTCTCATATGAATTCTCTTGTACTAGAAACCAGCAAACCACGGATTCCTTTCTCTCCTCATCAGTATTTATAACACAAGTTTACCAACAAAGTTGTCACTAAATACCCGTGCAACGTAATTACTGGTTGTTATGCACAGTTACAGCCGGTCTAATGGTATTTATTTCATACAAAATAAACAATGGGGAGTTCTTATTATAATATTGATTTAATTAAATATATTTTCTTGTAGCAAATAATAACTACAGTCCAGGTTCGACCTCCAGAGACTTTCATTTCGCACTCAAACATCTCTTAAATTTGATTGAGTAATACGTGTAGGTGGATAGTGTATACATGTACATGTAGGTGGATAGTGTATAATGTACATGTAGGTGGATAGTGTATACATGTACATGTAGGTGGATAGTGTATACATGTACATGTAGGTGGATAGCGTATACATGTACATGTAGGTGGATAGTGTATACATGTACATGTAGGTGGATAGTGTATACATGTACATGTAGGTGGATAGTGTATACATGTACATGTACATGTAGTACTCAGTGCGTGTACATGTAGTACTCAGTGCGTGTACATGTAGTACTCAGTGCGTGTACATGTAGTACTCAGTGCGTGTACATGTAGTACTCAGTGCGTGTACATGTAGTACTCAGTGCGTGTACATGTAGTACTCAGTGCGTGTACATGTAGTACTCAGTGCGTGTACATGTAGTACTCAGTGAGTGTACATGTAGTACTCAGTGCGTGTACATGTAGTACTCAGTGCGTGTACATGTAGTACTAAGTGCAGGTGTGTGTTTCACATATGAATATACCACATCACTTGACAACAGCTACTCTCACAGGTTTGCATGCTTAATATGAGCATTCAAATGTAAAAAACATTTCAAATAATTTATAAATTTGTATTAAGTCTTGCCCAGGTGTGTCCTACATTGACACATAATATCATTATGTCAGCATATTGTTATAATTATTGTAGGCCTATAAATAATATACGTTTATATGATTTAGCAATATTAGTGTCTTTCTACCTCCAGTGCAGCAATAGTAATAATATTATGTATGGCCATGTATGGCCATGTATGGCCGTGATGCACATCTATGTTACATTTATGGACTAATATACGTCATCATATAATTGTAATGCATTATTAGAGTGCAGCACATAGTACATGCATATAGCACGTACATTATAGTACCTACATGTACATGTACATGTATATTATGTGTATGTCTAAGCAGTATTGTTATACTCACATGAGGCACCAGTATCCTCTAAATGGAAATATACTCCACAGTATCTCAAACTTCCACCCAATTCTTTCAGTCTGTTTTATCTTCTAGTGATGCAACAATCTCAACAATTTTAATTATTTATTCTAACACTTAATTTTATACCGTGAACTACTGTGTCTACTAAAGAAAGTTTTTATTCATTTTCTGGTATATTATTATGTATTGTATTTATGACTATCTACTAGTGTCTTTGAGACCTAAATTCGAGGCGCAGGCCAACTTGCGAAAAAGATTTTCCGGCCCACTTTCGGCACAGGGTCCCGAACACACCGGCCTCGGCCAAAAGCAAAATTCTTATTTTCGTGCAAGAAACCTGGGTGTACTGATGAACTAGGGATGGTTTTCTCCGACCAAGCAAGATCCCAGGTCAATAGTCCTTTGGGCCTAAGCCGAACAACCATCTTCGGATTTAATTGGTAGTGAAAACACTATACATGTATAATATCTAATGACTAGTACTGTCAAGCACATAGTGCAATACTGTTCTATTACTATAACAACATTGAATTCCTTATTTAATTATAATATCCATGATTTTCTGAATTTATAATAATACATGTAATTCGTTTTGAAAAGATTTAAAATGCACCATACTAATACCGTACGAGTACATGTACATTGGTTTCCTACATTTGTACGAGTACATGTACATTGGTTTCCTACATTTGTACGAGTACATGTACATTGGTTTCCTACATTTGGTTTCTTCCCATTTGCGACTCAAGAACATCTCTAGCTAGTTTTCTCTGGTAGAAGTGAAAAATTCAAATTAATTTCAGCTGAAACTGTCAGTGTTCAAAGCTGAAGAGTGGTGGTAGTGCACTCAAAGGGTAAATACCTTACAGTGTAATGATACAGGGGAGACAATCCCTGTGCTCAGTAACTTACAGCAGTAAATAGACTAGAGAGAGAGAACCTGTCGTCTAGTGTCAATCACTCCACCTCTCAAATAAACCAAATAGATAACACCTGATCAATACACTAAACTGGTATTATAAAATTATATTGTATTAATTACCTAATTAAGGCTGGTAATTAATTATTGAATATTTATTGTTGATTTCATGTAAGTAATATTTAAGTGCAAGTACATGACCCGTGTTGTACTGGCAGACATATTAGGGTATAATCTTATTTCTTATAAATATAATATCGTCTCTTATCTAGCTACTAGCCTTATATCACAAGTATACTATCTTATAGACCTACATGTACATATTTATACATATTATAGCAGGTACAGGTAGCTGCAGTACTGACACCAGCAAGCACCTGATATAAGCAGTGCTGGCACCAGCAAGCACCTGATATAAGCAGTGCTGGCACCAGCAAGCACCTGATATAAGCAGTGCTGGCACCAGCAAGCACCTGATATAAGCAGTGCTGGCACCAGCAAGCACTTGAACTAAATGACAGAGTCTTAAGGCTTTATAGATTTCCTTGTCTCACATCTAGTAAGGGAAACTCTCTCTTTTTTTGTAATCCTTTTGAAGCGCTGCAAACCACATGTTGAATTCTAAATAAATTTTCTTTGAATTTCAAAAATACAACATGTACAAAATGTAAGACACTACAATGATATCTTATTATATGCATATATTATGTATTACACTGTTGTACTTATGTTGAAACTACACTGTATAAACATTTATCATGTTATAAGTCAATATGTATATTTTTGTTTATAGAAATATAAGCATAATAAGAATTGATCTACAATTCTTAGGTGAACTGACCTACACTATTTAAACCATACTTGTATGACAGGCAACCCTGGGTCAGATGCTCCAGATGTTTATTTACAGCAATATGTTATTTTAACTAATTTCTATAATTTTTATTAGTTTTAATGATCTTCAATTTTCTAGTAAGTCAAAATCAACTGAATGTTGGTTACATAGTAAATAATAATATTCAGGTCTACCGTTCATAGCAGATATGACGGGAAAATTCATTATGCTGGCACACTGGCTCACTCAAAAAATGCCAACAACTACATGCATCATCTGTGCCATGTAAATGATTTCTCCACATCAGCAATCTTTTCTACACGTAGAAGTGTATGCTTATGTAGTCACAATTTAAGTACAATTCCTAAAAATAGCCCTCACTTAGAAATGAGGACGAACGCTTCTGGTTTGGAGCATCACATTATTGCTTCAATCAATGTACTAGAGATGATTACAATATTGTGCATTGTCATTATAAAAGTCAAAAGTGTGATTATATTTCTGCATTTACTGATTATTGTGATATTATGATGCTTGTACAGCCATGTCACTATGTCACACAGCTAATGGTAGCTGGGTTTGGAGATAGGGAGTTGTAATTAGATTATTATGACTAAGAAGAGGCTGTCACTTGTGATTATGTATAGACACTAACGCACTACCCTCCTGCAGTGGAACACAGTCTAGTGTAGTCAGCTCTAGCAGCCACTAACACTACTCAGCTGCTGTGGAACATAGTCTAATATAGTCAGCTCTAACACAAGCATATTGCATCCACCAATTATAGTATACCCAGAATAGCACTAATTGACCAATCATAACCAATTAGTAATGATAAACATCAATTGTGAACCCCAGCATTAATTTTCAAAAACAACTCTACACCCCTTACCCTACTCTATGGTATCACTGCTGAATTGGTGCAATGGTTAGCTACAAAGAGTTGGAGCATATTGGCTGTAAGTAGGGTAATAACTGCATTGGATTGGCTCCTGGTTCACTGTATTAATAAGTGCCATCTGTCTGTTAGTCACAGTATAGAGTAGAACATGACCCCCTTATTGATGGTGGAGGGTTGGATCCACCACTGTATAATTAAGGTCTCATGTAAAATAAGATAGATATAAGTTGATGTCTCCTTGCTGACTCATGGTAAGACAGAGAAGACGCTGTGTACAGTTCAGATTGCTGTCAGAAACTCTGCCACTTGTTCATATTATAGTCTCAGTTACACAATGTACTGGTCAGCATATACTATAATACACCTGCTGAATGCAGTGCTCTCACACGGTAGAAGGATCACAGTCTATAACTCTGCCAGCCTACCTGCTGCAGTCAACTACAATGGTGGTAAGACATACGTACATATCCTCTGATCTTTATATTATATCTCTCTAGTGATAGCACACTATATACAGAGGTATAACCACCTAGGTATACTTTATTTATTTGTTTATCATAATAGATGTTATGATACTCAATAATTGACGTTATTAAAGTGTCATTAGTTTCACTTTGACGGGTGAAACTGGCATATCTATTTAATATACAATAATATATTATTTGTATTTCAGATATCTGGTTCACTTTGACATTATTTAAAGTCAGATGACAATTTGTTCCTTATTAACAACAATTATTTATTTCAAATAAAACCCGATATGATGGAAGTGGTGAGGTACAGCTACCTTTATATAGGGTATAGGACAGCCTACCTCTATATAGCGTTTAGGACCATCTACCTTTATCTAGTGCGTGAGACTATCTACATGTACTTTCATGTAACAACACCGCATTAATATTTCACAGCAGTTATTTATTTTTGTGAAGTAAAAACAACACAACACAGACGCCTAATATTATGATTGTTACAGCCAACAATAACCAAGTTTTTCTACTGTATATCATATACATGTATGATAAAGTTATAATATGACACATTGTAATGTATTATTATAATATAAATAACAATAATATATACCAGTGGAGCCTTGTGTGCAGTTGGTGATCAGAGCATATCTACTGCTCACCAGTGAAGTTTCTTTTTTATACATTGCTGAGCTGGTGTAGCTGTAATATGCTAGGCGATTAGGTCCAAATCCCAGTCAGGGACTGGTATTTTCATGGATTTGAAACAAGTCTCTGACTGCTCAAAGAACCAATTCCTTGCATAAAAAAACATCATATAAATAATAATAATATGTCAATGTTACTTTGGTACAAGTTACTATATTATAATAATTATTGTACCAAAGTAACACTGACATGTGCATGTAATAATTATAACAATAATCTAGTTGAAGGTCATATTACTACGATCATTTAACCTCGACGACTGTCTATTATTATATTACATGTATATGTTATATATTGTGTATGTATATTGTATATTAATGTATGTATGTATGTATATTATTCTATAAATTGAATTAAACATTGGGAACTATATTATTATATTTTGAAATTTTGTTTCATAATGACATTTATATCTAAAATAAAGCGCAATAGAGACTAGAGTACATATATATTGGTCAAGTATAGTATACACTAGTGATATATAACAATTACACATGTTTATAAACTGGATGTACATATAGTTGTGAGTATAGCAATGCTAAGCTAAAGTTCAGAGGGTCACAAGGGAAGACATGCTACACTGTAGCTTCAAGTTCCATCCCCTTAGAGAGTTAACAGTTACTATGGTAATTATCCACTCATACACGTGAACTGTGGTTTAGATAAGGTATAGCAGACGTATGGAGCACGCAGGTAAAGGGTATGTAGACGTACACATCACTTAGGACGCAGGTAATTAATGTACAAGGGTACTCGGAACAAGTCCTCCAGAGAGAGGGGTAGAGAGCACTTGACATGATGACAATATGTTTCTATATTGATTAGAATAACTCATTGTTCCTACCGGGTGATGATATCTAATACAAGCCATGTACATGTGTATAAAACTAGCATAGTAATACAGTATAATATATAGCATACAATGTATGTATGTATGTATGTATGTATGTATGTATGTATGATGTATATGATGTATATTCTGTACGTACAGTGTGTATACTAGAATAGTATAATATAATATAATTATATAGTTTTGGCCATTTTTTGTATATTATGATGCATTTTAGGCAAGGAAATTTATTTTTTAGCTGGTGTAGTGGTAATGTGTTCTGTTCACTGTGCTAGGCGATTAGGTACCGTAGAGGCCCCAGGTTCAAACCCCAGTCAGGGACGGGTATTTTCATGAATTTGAAACAAGTCTCTGATTGCTCAAAAATAAATGTCTAAAAATACATCATATGAGTATGATGTTTACCATAAATACAACATTATGTCTATGATGTATAGCCTATACATTTATATGCTAGCATACAATCATGTAGTTGTGATATTCACTGTACATGTGCAATGTATATATACATGTATATATATAACAATAATACAAGGACACTCGTACTACACTCCATACAATAGTGTTACAATAATAGAAATGCTACACTATTTGGCATACTCTTCACCCAATTATTACATCACAGTATATTATTATTAATTATTTCATAATAGAGAATTGTGTATTAATAACTCATAAATACATGTATATATGGGGTAATCTCATATATACATGTATATATGGGGTAATCCCATATATACATGTATATATGGGGTAATCCCATATATACATGTATATATGGGGTAACCCCATAAATATATGTATATATGGGGTAATCCCATATATACATGTATATATGGGATTACCCCATATATACATGTATATATGGGGTAATCCCATAAATACATGTATATATGGGGTAATCCCATAAAATTGTATTTCTAAAGGCGTTTGGATATATACACATTTAGTTTATCATTCTATTGATCCGTACATACTGTGCATTGCACACGTACACCTATAAATAATACTATATGTACAAGTACATGTACGTGTAGGCTATATATACACCTATAATACTGTATGTACAAGTACATGTACGTGTAGGCTATATATACACCTATAATACTGTATGTACAAGTACATGTACGTGTAGGCTATATATACACCTATAATACTATATGTACAAGTACATGTACGTGTAGGCTACATATACACCTATAATACTGTATGTACAAGTACATGTACGTGTAGGCTATTATATACACCTATAATACTATATGTACAAGTACATGTACGTGTAGGCTATATATACACCTATAATACTGTATGTACAAGTTCATGTACGTGTAGGCTATATATACACCTATAATACTGTATGTACAAGTACATGTACGTGTAGGCTATATATACACCTATAATACTGTATGTACAAGTACATGTACGTGTAGGCTATATATACACCTATAATACTGTATGTACAAGTACATGTACGTGTAGGCTATATATACACCTATAATACTGTATGTACAAGTACATGTACGTGTAGGCTATATATACACCTATAATACTATATGTACAAGTACATGTACGTGTAGGCTATATATACACATACAATATTGAATGAAATGTGTGTACATGTAATTAAGGAAGAGTGTTTTGTAATAATCATCACTAGTTTATAATGTTTACAGACGTCTAGTCTGATACCATTCCAATAATTCTCCAGAGATGTGACCTCCATTATCCATTGACCTTAACGTTACGTGAAATGCCTACGCAAGGCTTACATATAGGGCACATTACAGGGTATAATACTAGGTATACAGTCATATGGGGCACATTATAGGGCATATATAGGATATACGTAGGGCATAAATGGAGTATATATAGTGCATAATTATATAGAGTATACATATAGGGTATATTATAGGGTATACATATAGGGCATATTATAGGGCATAAATCATAAATAGGACACACCGGACATAAATGTACATGTAGATGCTATGACAGTCTGGTCAAGTTTGTAAATAGTATACAACGTACATGTACAGCTATGCATTGTCCACACTGTTCCTTTGGTCAGTATACCATACAATACAAGAAGTAGGTAAGAGTATTGTATCGTATACTGACCATATACTGACCATATGCTGACCATATGCTGACCATATACTGACCATAGACTGACCATATATTGACCATATGCTGACTATATACTGACTATATACTGACCATATGCTGACCATATACTGACCATACACTGACCATATACTGACCACATGCTGACCACATGCTGACCATATGCTGACCATATACTGACCATATACTGACCATATACTGACCATATGCTGACCATATACTAACCATATGCTGACCATATACTGACCATATACTGACCATATGCTGACCATATACTGACCATATACTGACCATATACTGACCATATACTGACCATATACTGACCATATACTGACCATATGCTGACCATATTATACTGACTATATGCTGGCCATATGAATCAAATATAACAGCTCGTGTGCCCTATTTATATGTCACATTGACCTTTCATGTTCAAGATTGTATAGACTGAGGCCCACAGGGATACACGGACATGTAGTAAATATTATCACACATGGCCACCTCTACAACCTACATGTACATGTACATGTACCCAAATTATATGTAAACACATGTACATGTACATGTACATGTACATGTACATGTACATGTGTTTACATATAATTTGGGTACAACTGTGTGAAAATATTAATACATTGTCGTGTGAAATACTGTACATGTATGTCTGGAGTAAGCATTGCCCATTTCTTTAGTTGTATTAAACATAAAGTTATTCATCATCCCACAACTCAGTTATTACATTTAGATGTTTTATGGTAAGCTATAACATACATATACAATGTACAATGAACATGTATATACAATGTATTCTATACGTGTATTACAAGTATATCATGTAACACTAGTCAGCTATTAGATTTATATTTTATTACATAATACTATAGTCCTTTAATTCAATGTGTATCAAACAACATTAAATAAATTATAAAGTGGATAATATGTTTACGGATAATATTGAATGAGAAACTAATTAATTTCTGCACTTTGGAGCGTAAAAAGTTGATGAATCATGACATGACCTCTTTTGTCTATTAAAAACAGTGTTACTATAAATTTTGATGCTTTTAAAATTTAAAAAATTGTTCTGACTCATAATATACATAAAATTGGGTAATTCTGGTTTGACTAAAATTTTTAATTGTTTGTTATATTTATATTTTGGTATGATAACTCTATGAATAGTATTAGTGCTTGTACCTCATTGGTATGGTGCCGTGTAACACTAGTGACGTTTCTATGTTACAGGTAACATGCTGTGTAACACTATTGCTGTTTATATGTTACAGGTATCATACTGTGTAACACTAGTGCTGTTTATACATGTACTGTATGTTACAGGTATCATGCTGTGTAACACTAGTCTTGTGAACAAGTACAAGTTTATGGATTTGGATATACAGGTCATGCCTCCTCTCTTCCCACCAGATACGTTGGGTGAAGAGTTCTACTGTAGCTATGAGTTCCAGGCTCCTGAGGGATACTACGCGACGGCAGTAGTGAAGAGTGTGGTGACTGCACACCGCTCCTACAACCACTCTGTGCGGAGGTACGTCTCATGGAGTATCAATATTGCTTTGCTACTGGAGTATATGTTTAACTGATTTAACCAGTGAAGGTTAGCACCGGCAGTGGCTTGATGATGTCATGAATTTTTTATGTATTTCAAGAGTAGTTTATTGGACTCTTTACTGGTTACTTTTGTATACATGTTTACGTAGCTTATACGTTGGTGTTTAAGCTAAGGGCGTGCTGTAACACAAGTTTGTCTAGATTGAGGTAGAATCGGGGGTCTATGTGTGCCCCTTAGGCTCCATGCTTCATGCAGTTGGCTTTGATGTAGAGGTAGAAGGAGAGAACTCAGTCTGCTAATGTGAATATTTCTATAAACTCACCTGATACTAATTAACTCTCCTGTGGTACCTACTCGCTAAAATCGGATACTCCGATCTATAAACTCCAATCTCCCCCATTTCTATTAGAGGTGCAACCTTCGTGAGCAGCTAAAATGTAGCTGTCAAATCAGAATAGTGCACAGGGAAATGTATTAGGTGCGAACTTGCATACGTGCCACCTCCATGTTCACCGTTTTAGTTTCCTCATGGGCTCCACTCCCTCCTTTCACCTAGAACATACCCTATCTCAGCTGTCAAATCTAGACAGATACAATGTCAGCCGTATGAGATGGAGTTAGTTACATACTGTAGTTATATGTATACATACAGCAGTACATGTACATGTACACATACAGCAGTACATGTACATGTACACATACAGCAGTACATATACATGTATACATACAGCAGTACATGTACACATACGGCAGTACATGTACATGTACACATACGGCAGTACATGTACATGTACACATGCAGCAGTACATGTACATGTACATATACAGCAGTACATGTACATGTACATATACAGCAGTACATGTACATGTACACATACAGCAGTACATGTACACATACAGCAGTACATGTACATGTACACATGCAGCAGTACATGTACATGTACATATACAGCAGTACATGTACATGTACACATACAGCAGTACATGTACACATACAGCAGTACATGTACATGTACACATACAGCAGTACATATACATGTATACATACAGCAGTACATGTACACATACGGCAGTACATGTACATGTACACATACGGCAGTACATGTACATGTACACATGCAGCAGTACATGTACATGTACATATACAGCAGTACATGTACATGTACATATACAGCAGTACATGTACATGTACACATACAGCAGTACATGTACATGTACACATACAGCAGTACATGTACATGTACATAAACAGCAGTACATGTACATGTACACATACAGCAGTACATGTACATGTACACATAAAGCAGTACATGTACATGCACACATACAGCAGTACATGTACATGCACACATACAGCAGTACATGTACATGTACACATACAGCAGTACATGTACATGTACACATACAGCAGTACATGTACATGTACATAAACAGCAGTACATGTACATGTACACATACAGCAGTACATGTACATGTACACATACAGCAGTACATGTACATGTACACATACAGCAGTACGTGTACATGTACATATACAGCAGTACATGTACATGTACACATACAGCAGTACATGTACATGTACACATACAGCAGTACATGTACATGTACACATACAGCAGTACATGTACATGTACATATACAGCAGTACATGTACATGTACATATACAGCAGTACATGTACATGTACACATACAGCAGTACATGCAGGCATTACACATGTCATGTAAATCCATGTGGACTCATTGTCTAATATTTAAGTGTTGATTGACTTGTCGATGGTCAACCATAACTTGGTTTTTTATTGGTTGACTAGACAGAGAGCTAAACCAGATAAAATATTTAGGTCAGTATGAGAATCTGTTTGTTTGGCTCGACAAACTCACCCATTGAATATTTTATTTGCTGCCGTTTAGAGTTTATTTAGTTAATCTGTATATTGTGAAAGTATGTAGAAGTTTAAGTTGGATCTACTCTTTAGTATAGTATTAGAACTTGCATGCTAACTGTCTGTAACTTTGTAGTAAACAGGATGCAGCTATTGTAATAGAAATCCAGGCATGTCTAACTTTACACATAATAGCCAACCAATGTGGAGTTGTCAGTACTTGACATGACTTGCTATAATTTTGTTGTCATCTTACAAAGGTTATATCAAATTAAATTAGACCTGCTAGTGATGCATTGTTTTCCTAAGCCCAAGCAGTCCCTGGTATAAGTAAGGATAGATAACTCCTACTGTGGACAGTAGAGACGGCCATGATATATACACTAATACAAGTATGACAACATCGACTCTACGATGACCTGTGTGTCCCATGGAGTGTTGAAAGGTCAAAGACTAAACTGTTCAGATTCATCTGAAAGAATGAATTCTGTACTGTAGCCTGAGCACCAAGTCTACTAGACTAAACCAATCAATAAGCACCTTATTATAGTATTACATGTATAACTGTATTTATTTTCATATTTTGAGCACAAGTATATTATATAGATTATACATTACTGTATATCACAGCCTGCATCTACACTTACTATGCTTGCATTGCTTCTCCTATTACTGTTGTTTCTTCTCTACTATACATCCAGCATCACAATTGGGTGTGCAACTGCAGCTCTGGTTTGTATGACAACTAAACATATGTATAATAGGCGTGCGTATAGGTGTATGTGTAGACATACGTATAGGCGTGCGTATATGTGTATGTGTAGACATACGTATAGGCATGCATATATGCGTACGTGTAAGCGTACGTGTAGGCGTAAGTATAGACGTGCACCTAAGCGTATGTGTTGGCGTACGTATAGGTGCACGTGTATGCGTACGTATAGGCATAGTGTAGGCGAATGTGTAGGTGTGCGTGAAGGCATGCATGTAGGCTTACGTGTAGGCGTAAGTATAGGTATACGCATACAGGCAGTAAGTTCAGAGTTAAGACGTGTTATACAGGGTAAGTATAGGTATACGCATACAGGCAGTAAGTTCAGAGTTGAGACATGCTATACAAGGTAAGTATAGGTAAGTGTAAGTCCTGTGTATGTTAACTCTACATCATGTAAGGTAAGTGTTTATACTTACATCAGCGTCAGACAGAAGTGGCTGAACTCACAGTGAGCTCACATCATGTAGTTACTCTACACCTCCCTCCATGTACTGTACTCCCCTCTATGTACTGCAGTACTCCACTCCATGTACTGTACTCCCCTCCATGTACTGTACTCCACTCCATGTACTGTACTCCACTCCATGTACTGTACTCCACTCCATGTACTGTACTCCCCTCCATGTACTGTACTCCCCTCCATGTACTGTACTCCACTCCAGGTACTGTACTCCCCTCCATGTACTGTACTCCACTCCATGTACTGTACTCCACTCCATGTACTGTACTCCAGCCATGTACTGTACTCCCCTCCATGTACTGTACTCCACTCCATGTACTGTACTCCACTCCATGTACTGTACTCCACTCCATGTACTGTACTCCCCTCCATGTACTGTACTCCCCTCCATGGACTGTACTCTCCTCCATGTACTGTACTCCACTCCATGTACTGTACTCCCCTCCATGTACTGTAC
Organism: Bugulina stolonifera; assembly: GCA_935421135.1. NCBI lineage: Eukaryota > Metazoa > Bryozoa > Gymnolaemata > Cheilostomatida > Bugulidae > Bugulina > Bugulina stolonifera. Next base: position 1,502,636 of record OW285190.1, on the reverse strand, counting down.
TCCCCTCCATGTACTGTACTCCACTCCATGTACTGTACTCCCCTCCATGTACTGTACTCCCCTCCATGGACTGTACTCCCCTCCCTACCCCACCCACCCCGTGCTCCGTAAACTACATGTATATAGTGTGTACATCTATTTCAGCTGTGGAATGAAGAACTATCTGAGAATCTGGGACGGATTCCATGAACCCGTATGGAAACCAACAGAACTCTGTGGTCACTACCAGGAGAACACAATCAATGTAAGATTGGGTGTTCACATTTAACCTTATATTCTACAGTACAGCATTGTGTAACCTTATATTCTACAGTACAGCATTGTGTAACCTTATATTCTCCAGTACAGCATTGTGCAACCTTATATTCTACAGTACAGCATTGTGCAACCTTATATTCTACAGTACAGCATTGTGCAACCTTATATTCTACAGTACAGCATTGTGTTGCCTTTCATGTAATAATAGTTGCATATCTGCGTAGGTAAAGAGAATCTCCTCTGGTAGAAACATGAAGATCGATTTTAGAGTGCAGAAGTTGTCTGAACACACAACCTATGATGTCAGAGTTAGCTTCAAAAGAATAGGTCAGTGCCAACAACATTGTATTTGTGTTTATGCTCACTGATGTGCATTTAGCCGTCTTTCGACGCTGGGCACCAAGTGGAGGACTTAAACTTGCACAACAGTAGTGTGCAGCACTTAAACCTGCGACGTTAAATTTTACAATTCAGCAAGTTACCTCCTTCCACCCTAAGAGACGCTTATGGGTACGAGTAATATAGGTCACAGAGTGGAGTAATATGAGTGAGAGAGTAGAGTAACATACATGTGGGTCATATAGTGGAGCAACATACATGTACATGTACATGTACATGTACATGTACATGTAGGTCATAGCATGGAATAAAATAGGTCAGGTAGTTGAGTAGTATTAGGTCAATGGGTAGAGTAAGATAGGCAGATCTGGTCCCAAGTCGTATTTTCAACTTTACATGCCAAACCAAGTTTGGTTATTTGATTTCAAGCTTACTACTTGCCGACTTGGCCTAACTTGAGCTTCCACATCAATGTGATTGACTCAACTTGACTTGGAAAGTGAATGACTTGTGAGTTTGACTTGTGGGTTTGCCAAGTCAATATAATGGAGGATTTTATAGAAATAAAGCGGAGTCAATATATGCTTTATTACGTGTTGCGTTGTTAATACAATGTACATCAACATGAGTTGTAATAGTGCCGTGATAATAAGTTGGGCCAGCCAGAGGACACTCTATACTATGTGCCGTTTATAGACATGTACAATATAGCATTGTTTAGCTATCACTAATATCCACCTGACCAGTCTAGACCAACATGCCAATATTATTACAAGTCATGTGTATAGAGTATATCCCATAATGCACATCCCATCCTCTTTGAATTGCTTTTGGAACTGGAAAAAGTTTAACTGCAGACGTGCACTGCATGGTGACTTGGCTCAACTTGAGGCATCCCACAGTTGACTTCAACGACTTACCTCAACAATTTTAGAAATGGCTTGATTTATTGATTTCAAGTCCCACTTTGACCCAGCTCCGAAAATAAGTCACAAAGTAGCGTAGGGTGGGTCACTAAGTGACATATCTTGGTATTTTATTTATGGTCATGTGACTGACTAAAATGACTGCTGGTAAACAAATAAAAACGCAATGGAATGACATCCAGTTACCAACTACTAAAGCGTGAAATGTGTGTATACACACCCGCTATTGGTTATTAAATAGTATTTGGGGACCAGCGGGCACGTCATCTTATTTGTCCTCAAATTGCTTTTATAGAGCTCTCTCATAACACTATTGAGACCCGTTATGGAGGATACAATGATGTCCTGGGAAAAGTACCGAATACATGTGAGTTACCAACTAGTTCAGGTTAGAGGTCATTGTTTGTATATCATAGCGGACTGACATACATGTAAGTCTCCGTACAAGTCATGTAAGTATGCTACTAATAAATAAATGCTTAGCTAAAACTAATCTATCTACATCTATGTTGTAGTGTGCGACTGGAATATTAAAGTAGATAAGTGCATAGGGTTTTGTGAGATTACTTCCCCTGGATACCCTGGCATATACCCACCTCACAGCGCATGTCTGTATAAACTGGTAAACACAGAGGGGGAGAGGGTAGAGCTCTACCTCTCTGGAATGAACAGAAGGTCTGGAGGAAAGTTCGACTTGAAGAGAAGGTACAATGTATATAAGACCATACGTAAATATACAAATCTCTCTTCTTAAACGCCATGTTCACTGTGTGATGATGATTGTCTACATCCTTTCACCATATTCTGGCTGCGGCAGGTTTTGCATAAAACAGATATTTTTGTTAAACTTTAGGACTGAGCCTACGTCATGCTGTTCTCATATCACAGTTTGTGGGGTGGTCAGAGATAGCCCAGACCTGTGTCTTCTTTCTAAAAGTTGCGTTCTGGTAATACTATACTTCTAGTGAGAACTGCGCAGAAGACAAAGTTGTCGTCTATGATGGAGGGTCGGTTGAGGACCCGATAATCGGTATATTCTGTGGGGAGATGACCATCCCTGAGCTGATCTCCACTGGTCCTGCTATGCTGGTACAACTGGTCACCCTGGCTGGTTCCGCACCGTGGCACTACAGCGGTTTTGATGCTCGAGTTACTCACAGATACCCAAGTGAGTAGTGACTACAAATACTAGATATACATGTAGTATTAGTTCAACAGCATATCAAGAATCACTGCTACTGTAGCAATACTGTAGCAATACTGTAGCAATACTGTAGCAATACTGTAGCAATACTGTAGCAATACTGTAGCAATACTGTAGCAATACTGTAGCAATACTGTAGCAATACTGTAGCAATACTGTAGCAATACTGTAGCAATACTGTAGCAATACTGTAGCAATACTGTAGCAATACTGTAACAATACTGTAGCAATGATGTAGCAATGCTGTAGTAACACTGTAGCAATACTGTAGCATACTGTAGCAATACTGTAGCAATACTGTAGCAATGCTGTAGATACGCTGTAGTAACACTGTAGCAATACTGTAGCATACTGTAGCAATACTGTAGCAATACTGTAGCAATACTGTAGCAATGCTGTAGCAATGCCGTAGCAATGCTGTAGTAACACTGTAGCAATACTGTAGCATACTGTAGCAATACTGTAGCAATACTGTAGCAATACTGTAGCAATGCTGTAGCAATGCTGTAGCAATGCTGTAGCAATGCTGTAGCAATACTGTAGCAATACTGTAGCAATACTGTAGCAATGCTGTAGCAATGCTGTAGCAATGCTGTAGTAACACTGTAGCAATGCTGTAGCAATACTGTAGCAATACTGTAGCAATACTGTAGCAATGCTGTAGCAATACTGTAGTACATGATTATAATGTATGCAATTATATATGATAATTACATGTATCAGAGTATCATGATGTGTGAGCACAAGACTAGTGATATAAATAAACTATGTAACTCATGTAACTCGTACAGTACACCTCCTCTATTGTAATTCTTTAGAGGAATTTATGACTGGGATGCCAATACAGGGTACACCTTGTAGCTGGGAGTTCAACTCAACGATAGATAGAGGGGGTACCCTGCACACCCCCGACTTTCAAACCACTGAGAAAGCCGAGTGTGAATACAGATTCTATGGCCAACCTGGTGAAATTGTGGAATTTGAGATCAGAATAACGTACTTACAGTAAGTCCTTACGTGTCGCCCTGAGTAGAGGACGCCCAGCATCCCACCCTTATATCTGGTTATTTAGCTTCAGTTAGTACAACATTGTACATATCGGACACTGTTCTTCCTTGTTATATGATGGCACCCTACCTCAATTATTCCAAACACAAAATAATAAAGTTGTGAGGTGACCCAACTACAATATAGTGTAGTGACAATTAGCCCTAAACTACCACCGGTATCCATGGTAACTTATCTTTAGGCCAAATGAAGAGTTCCTGTTCGTCTATGACAAGTTTGGCAGCTTTCCAGAGAAGATATGGAGTGAGAACTTGAATGAGGTGAGAGAAGAGATGAAATACTTTAACACAACCAGCAGTTCTCCCGTCATACAGTACCAGTTGAATATTCCGCAGCTATCCAACGGCCAACCTGTCTTCATACACTACAGGTTTATATATCGTAAGTTGTCTTACCTTTACAGTAATTGCCCTCCCTTACATTATAATAATGTGGTATGCAAAGTTATGATCAAATGTAACTTATTGTACGTAAGGCGAATCTATGTTTGATTAATGAAGTCTAAATAAAGTTTGTTAATGACCTTGACACCTCCTTTAGACTTAGATTTCATGTAATATTGTTGTATAGTAACTGAGTAAATCCGTTACCTGTATTAATTGGGTGAATGAGAGGGCAGAGCTACCCATAATATACCAAAGGAATGCGACATTAGATGTGTTATACTCTGTACTTACAGCGATATTATTTATTTATACATATTCTAAGGAGTTACCCACTAGCTAGACATGACCTTGTTCTTGTTTCAGCTGCTCCTCCTCTACCTGTGATATCCACTACGCCCACTCCAATTGTGGCACCCGTACACGATGATGACACTTCAACAGCCGCCTCTGTTCCTTCAGCCATCAAATCTATTGTCATCACCTTCGTGATCTACCTCCTTAGACTTATTCAGTTCCTTTCCTACTAGAGCTGCACCGATTCTGTTAATCACTGATTGGCCGCTGTGATTATGTGACACTGAGGGAAACCCCGCCCACCCCACCTCCGCCGGAGTATCTATAACAATGACACCATGTTAAGTTGTACTCCCAACCTAACTGAATTGTGTTTAATTATTTACATTTTTTGATTTCTACCCCAAGTCTTGATCAGACATTCCACGAACGTTTCCATTCTGGCATTCCAGACTCCCTCCAGTCCTCTTGTACATCTCTCTACTTCCTAAACTTTAACATGTATGCGCAGATGACTCAGCTTGTATCATATCAGGCACCAGATTTGACTGTAGTACTACAACCATAAGCCCTACTGTAGTACTACAACCATAAGCCCTACTGTAGTACTACAACCATAAGCCCTACTCAGGGGTACACCAACTTACCATTAGATAGTGTATTTATTGTAATTATTTACAATTTATTTATTATAATATTTTCCTAATTTATTCAGATTACCAGCTCTATTATGTAATCACAGATGTTCTATTTATTACAGCTAATATATTTTAAACTCTATAGTTGCATTATACTTACTGTACATGTGTATATTAGAATATGTACAATGTACATGTAGGTTTATTTGTTATTATGAAATTTCAAATTATCAGACCTCTATTTTATTACTGCAAGGAATGATTCTTGGTAATTAATCTGTAACAACATGACTATATCACCAAGTTATACTGAATGTACATGTATATGTATAATATGGTTACATCACCAAGTTATACTGAATGTACATGTATATGTATAATATGGTTATAAGTAGTATAGTCAGTGCAGATCTACACAGACACCCGGCCCTTTCCGCGTCGTATTAGCCCTAGATCCAAAAACTCCCCGGGCGGACGACCACCCCACCCGTCCTCTCGCCCCTCCTCTCCCCTAAACCTCACTCTATGTGCAAAGCCCTAGAACCTACTCCCCCCCATCGCGGGTGGGGTTTCAAAAACCTCATCGGCTGTTCCGCGGAACCCAGTCTAAAGAGCAAACCCCTCGCCCCGTCCCACGGCTCGGGCGAGGGGGCGCGCGCGTACGCGCGCGCCCCCCCGCCCCGCGAACCCCACCCGTCCTCCCTCCACCCGTCCCCGCCCCTCCCCACCCCTCCCCACCCCAAACCCCTCCGCCTCGCCCTCCGCCTCGCGGCGGTTCTCGTTCGCGAGTCCAGCCGTGGCCCCACGCCGCCCTCCCCCCGCCCATCCCCCGCCCCTCCCCCGCCCTCCCGCCCCAACGACCCGTCGCGACCCTCGCGGGCGGACCGTCGGCTGGAGTAGGGTGAAGCGAAGGAAAATACGGGTTAGAGTAATGGTGTGTGATGTATTCTAGAATAGATGATATACGACTATGAAAATATGAGTCAGGGTAATGATACACGAGTTTGTTTTAATTTTCAATGCGTTTGAGAGTAATAATATAAAATCAATCGATAAAAAACTTGATATGTGACTACGAAAAATATGAGTAAGGGTAATGATACGCGAGTTTGTTTTAATTTTCAATACGTTTGAGAGTAATAATATAAAATCAAGCGATAAAAAACTTGATATACGACTATGAAAAATATGAGTAAGGGTAATGATACACGAGTTTGTTTTAATTTTCAATACGTTTGAGAGTAATAATATAAAATCAATCGATAAAAACCGATATACGACTATGAAAAATATGAGTAAGGCTAACGATACACGAGTTTGAGAGTAATAATATAAAATCAATTGATAAGTAGACACGAATGAGTGTGAATGACAAAAGTTTTTGCCTCAAAACTGTGCAGTGGCGGGGAGGAGACGCTCGCCGAGGATGGAGTCTAGAATGGCACAATCGTAGAATGTTCTCCCGCTCTTGGAAGTCTTCTGTCCCTTGTACACCATCACGGAGGGGAGGAGCTCTTTCATCGAAACTGCCAGACGTCCCGGAAGGAAGACTTCTCCCTTTTTTTCTTCGTTTCCAATCCGGCACTCGTAGGTGGCAATGGAGTTGCTCGCATTATCACCATCACCGCATCTTGGGACGTATGTGGGTCGGAGCGCGGTCACCACCAGCACAGAACCAACGGGGAAGGAAGATAGCGTTTGCACTCGAAAAAATTCTTCCAACTGGGCCAAGGTCTTCTTTCTCAAGTCACCGGCCAGCTTTTTCATGGCTGCTCCTGGCAGGGAGCACACGCTCTCGATACGGTTGAATGTGTTTTGTCCTTTAGCGGTCTCCTGCTGTCCCAAGTACACCATGATCCTAGGTGGAAGGGTAAGGTCCTTTAGCTCCTCTTCTTTGACATCCGCTAGCTTGGGCATGGCGTGACGAATGTTGGTGTGAAAGCTGATGCAATGTCTCATCCCCTTGTCATCCACATAGCTTGCCCTGGCTAAGAATGCTTTTCCGAATGCCGTTTCAACCACCGAACCTCCACTCACTTCTAGCACAGTTCCTGGCTCTAGCTCCGACAGCTTCACCGTTGTCTGCAGAGAGCTCCTCTTCTCCGCTCCCATGCTCCTACAATAATGAAAGTGGTGTATATAGATCCGACAAAGTGGTTAAACGGGAGAAAGATAGTACGGTAATTTATAGATATACGAATAGGGCTACTTACATTAGGGTTGCCGCCACTGCACGAGCTTTCTCCAGGCTTAGTCCCCCGCTCTTTTTCTTCCCCTTGCAAGGGGACTTGGTAGCTTTTTTTCCCTTCGTCGTCTCACCACCATCCATTTCTTCCGTAGCCGTATCGGCTCCGTGGCCATCATCATCATCATCTGATATTACAATCACCTGGGGTTTCTTTTTTTTCTTAGCACAGATTTCATCTCCTTTTGGGTTCTTCCTCTTCTTGGTTGTTGTGGTCTCGCCCCTATCCGAGGCCCGCTCCGGGGAGGACGGAGAGTCCGCCATGTTAGAAAGATCCTTTCGGGCAAGACTCCCCACTCCTATTATTTTCCCCTTCTTCCGTGCCTCTTTTAACGCATCCACCTCTTCTTTCCTCTTCTGACTGCACTCTTCTTCTTCAATAATTCCATCCATTTGTGAGTCCGTTAAGCCCGCAAATAACTCTTCTTGGTTCTGGACTATGTTGTCAGTATCCATTGATAATGTACTATTGTAGTAGTGTTCCTGTACAGTAGTGATGTGCTGAACTTTGAATGCTGAGACTGTGATCCCACTCTCCCTTTATACATCTGCTCATTTCTTGACTCCTCCCTTTTTATTATCCAATCCCAATGTGTCCCGATGCATCCCGATGTGAATCCGAAGCTTCCCGATGCATCCCGATGTGATTCCGAAGCTTCCCGATGCATCCCGATGTGAATCCGAAGCTTCCCGATGCATCCCGATGTGATTCCGAAGCTTCCCGATGCATCCCGATGCATCCCGATGTGATTCCGAAGCTTCCCGATGCATCCCGATGTGAATCCGAAGCTTCCCGATGCATCCCGATGTGATTCCGAAGCTTCCCGATGCATCCCGATGTGATTCCGAAGCTTCCCGATGCATCCCGATGCATCCCGATGTGATTCCGAAGCTTCCCGATGCATCCCGATGTGAATCCGAAGCTTCCCGATACATCCCGATGTGATTCCGAAGCTTCCCGATGCATCCCGATGTGATTCCGAAGCTTCCCGATGCATCCCGATGTGTCCCGATGTGTCAATTCACATCGGGGTGCATCGGGATGCATCGGGATGCATCGGGAAGCTTCGGAATCACATCGGGATGCATCGGGAAGCTTCGGATTCACATCGGGATGCATCGGGAAGCTTCGGAATCACATCGGGATGCATCGGGAAGCTTCGGATTCACATCGGGATGCATCGGGAAGCTTCGGAATCACATCGGGATGCATCGGGAAGCTTCGGATTCACATCGGGATGCATCGGGAAGCTTCGGATTCACATCGGGATGCATCGGGAAGCTTCGGAATCACATCGGGATGCATCGGGAAGCTTCGGATTCACATCGGGATGCATCGGATTCACATCGGGGTGGTATTGCCAAGGGTGGGGAAATGGTTAGACTCCGCCCACTGAATACTACTATTTAAGGTATGAGTTTCTCACTCTAGCAGTATGAACAATCAGCCTCTGGTCAACAGAGTGAGAGTAAACAGAGACAGCTACCTACTAGTCAGCACCTGATCAGAGATGTCAACAAGTACAACATAAGGTTAGTGCTAAATAGGGTAATCGGCAGCAATTGTGAAGTGTCTATTGTATATAACGCTATTGAGCCAAAAACAAAAAAAATTAACTTACACCCTACTACTATATATTTTTTATAGGGAGACTAAACAGAGACACCTACCTACTAGTCAGCACCTGATCAGAGATGTCAACAAGTAAAAAAGGTTAGTGCTAAATGAGGTAGTTGGTAACAATTGTGGATTGCTAATAGTAGTATGAGGTAAAAGAATAACTTACACCCTACTATTTTGTATTTTTATAGGGGGGGAGAGCTCTCGTCAGGCCGAGCACACTTGTCAACTATGCGGTCTGGTTCTCAAAACAGCGTTTTCTCTAGACAGGCACACGAAGAGAATGCATGCACAGGCTCACCCACACAAGTGCCCGGTTTGTGGTGGATGTTTTGATGGGAGGAGAAAGCTAGGTCATCACATGAGACGATTTCATAGCGAGGCCAAGGCGGAAAAAGATGAGGGGGATGCAGAGAAGTTTGATGATGTTTTCTGGTCCAAACCTCCAACAGCTGAAGAGGGGGATGAGATGGGGGTGCTACTAGCCCGCTATTGGAGCTCGATCAGGTCCACAATACACTCTCGTCCTGTAGAAGACATTCTCAACGTTCGAGTGTGGAGAGGGGAATGTGAAGATGAAGGAGATGAAGAGGTGTGGACTAAATTGAGAGCGATGTGGAAGAGAGTACCTTGTACTGTGAAGATTAACTGTAGCGCTGGAGTCATCCTCGAGCATAAGACCAGTGGAGAGTTGCGCTACTTTCACTCATCAAGCAACAATGCCGCGTTCTTCCCCAAGCCAAGACTGATCAGAGCAGAGAATGAGATGAGAGAGTTTTGCGAATCTGTGCAGGAGCTCGACTTGAGAGAGAGGTCAGCACAAAGGAGACCGAACACCGCTTGGGCTTTACGTCACATTGCGAATCTGACATTCTACATCTATAAACTCCTAGAGATTGGCAAGGTGGGCGGTGTAGTGAGCAAACTCCCAGACTACATACTTAACAACCGACATGTGATAGCACTAGATGTAGACTTTTGGGCCAGAGGAGGTGCCCGTCCCTACCCAGACAAATTGTGTTTCTTTAGATGTTTGGCCATGATGTATGACTGTAACTGCGACCCAAAGAAGGGATGTTGCTGTCATCGCCCCTCTCAGACCACAACACATCGCTTGTTTAAACAATACATGAGACAATCTAGATCTTCTTCCCCACCCTCATCAACTTTGTCAGACTTTCCCGGGGTGGGCGCGAGTGATCTGCTGGCCTTGGAAGATCATTTTGACATATCTATAATAGTCTTCTGCCTAACTGATGAGGGGGTAGCTCCGATAGTTTGGTCATCTGGGGCACGAAACAAAGCCCGTAAACTCTTTGTCAACATGTACGAAAAACACTTCAGCTGGATAAAGAATGTTGATTCGTTTGCCAGATGTTTCACCTGCAAGTTGTGCGATGGCGCTTTCACACGTTTGTCCAGCCTACGGCGACATAAGTGCTCGCCAGAGGAAGCATCGGTGTTTGTTTTCCCTGGTGGAACGTTTGGACCCCCGCCAACCATATTCACAAAACTCAAGCGAGTGGCGGGAATAGAGGTGGTGAACCCCGACCTCTTATACTACCCCTACTATATCACCTATGATATTGAATGCTTCATGCCAAAAGACAACCTACAAACTAACACCTCCACAATGACTTTTAGTGCAAGACACGAGTTACTGAGCATATCTGTATGTTCTAACGTCCCGGGGTTTGAGCAGGCCAAGTGCTTTGTGAGGAGTGTCGACAGCAAGGATGGAACGAAGTGCATTCGTCAATTCGTCCACTACATAGCAAAGATTGCTGACGTGGCAGGAGATTTGTTCGGAGAAAGATTCCGGGATGTACGCAAGCGACTCTCTACTTTCCTTGCGGATCGGGCGGATAGAGAAGAAGCCTTTGCTGACGAAAAGTTCTCTAACGTCTCGACTTACAGGGTGAAGTCCGGTCTCTCCGGATTAGAAAGAGAGTTAGAACAGCACATCTCCAGCGTTCCGGTGGTTGGTTTCAACTCACAAAAGTATGACCTAAATATACTAAAGGGACCTTTGCTTCGCTCTCTACAAGAGGAGGAGGGAGAAGATTTTGTCTTCATCGTTAAGCGTGTTAACAGTATGTCCTGCGTGGAGAGTAGACGTTTTAGGTTCCTTGACATATGCAACTTTATCGCACCGGGCTTCAACTACTCCAAATACTTGAAGGCATTTGGCGTGTCAGAGAGTAAGGGATTCTTTCCTTACGACTGGGTAGATTCCCTGAGAAGGTTGGATTATTATGGACTCCCTCCCCGAGAGAGTTTTTTCAACTCGCTGACTCAGCAAGAATTGAGCGAGCAAGATTATCACCACTGTCAGGTCGTGTGGGAAAGAGAGAACATGGAAACGTTCAGGGATTTTCTCATCTGGTACAACAACCTCGATGTGGCCCCATTCATCGAGGCCATTGCACGTCAGAGCTCTATCTATCGACAAAAGGGTATTGACATGTTGAAATCCGCAATCTCGCTTCCAGGCTTGGCTATCAGATGGTTGTTTATGGAGGTGGAGGCCCGACCTTATGGCTACTCTCCTCCACAAGCCGCTCTTCCGCTGCATAGGTTAATGTCTCTCCGAGACGAACTTTGCAACTCGCAACCCATATGTCTGTTCGATGAGGAGAGCAAAAGTCTGTACCATACTCTTCGCGATAACCTCGTGGGAGGGCCAAGCATTATCTTTCACAGACATCATGAAGTTGGAGTGACCTCTATTCGAGAGAAGATGTATGGCACATCCGCAAAACCCTGTAGGTCCATTCTGGGAGTTGATGCCAACGCCCTCTACCTATACTGTATGATGGGGAATATGCCTACGGGTTATCCCAGGCGGAGGCTAGAGAGCCGAGGCTTTGCTCTAGAACCTATTAAAAAGTTCAGCAAAGTGGCGCATGGTTGGTTAGAGTTCCAATCGTGGAAGAGAGGAGAGGTCATCCTTCACCAACAGAATGGAGGAGAAATGAGGATAGGCTGTCACAACCTACCAGTGGATGGTTATAGCGAACAGAGTCGGACGGTGTACCAATTCCACGGTTGCTACTGGCATGGGCACGAGTGCGAGCTAGGAGGGAACGGAAAAGGTGTCAGAAACATGACGAATGAAGAGCTCCGGGTGGACACTGCAAGGAAAGAAGATTACATCAAGGCTCTAGGCTATAAGCTCATCACCACTCGGCAGTGTGAGTGGGAAGCGCGAGTTCGTTCGGATGTAGAAGTTAGGACATTTCTCGCCATCTTCTTTTCTTCTCTCTATCCGGAGAGGGGTTACGTCAACCTCGATAAGATAATCAATAACATTCGTAGTGGAGAGTACTATGGTTTAGTGGAGTGTGACATTTCCGTACCCGAAGAGCTAAAAGCGAAGTTCTCTGAGATGGCACCTATTTTCAAGAATATAAACGTGGGAAGAGAACACCTTAGCGAACACATGCGCGCTTTTGCCGAACAGAACGGATTCTTGAAGAGACCTCAGCGAATGCTCGTGGGGAGTCTTTTTGGCGAGCGAATCACACTACTCTCCGATCTGGCTAGATGGTATCTAGATCAAGGTTTGATAATTACCAGGATCTATCAGTTTGTTCACTTTATCCCACGAGCCATCTACAAAGACTTTGGTTCTTCGGTCTCAGACGCAAGAAGAGGTGGGGATGTGAACCCCGACCTGGCCCTCTTGGCCAGCACCAGCAAGCTCGTTGGGAATTCAGCCTACGGAAAGACCATAACAAATAAAGAGAAACATAAGACTGTCAAGTATGTGGAGACAGTAGAGGAGGCGGCTGTCAAAGTGAGGAGTAGGCACTTTTCTAGTCTAAACGAAGTTGATGAAAACTACTTTGAGATAGAGCTTCACAAGAAAAAGGCAAGTGTTGACAATCTTTTTTTTTTATTTTGATTCTTGATTTGACGAAACTTTTTCTGAGTGGTAGGGTAAACTCTCTCTCTCTCTTTCTTTCTTTTAGATTCGAATGGATGTTCCATCTGTCGTAGGATTCGTTATCCTCCAGAGAGCCAAGTTGAGAATGCTAGAATTCTACTACGACTTTATGGATAGGTAAGTAGCACTAGACTATACAAAGATTTTATCAAATCCTTCTCTATTTATTCTTTGGTGTCAACCCCAACCCCCCCCCTACAACCCGTCCGTTTTATTTTCACAGATTCGTCAGCAGAGAGGACTTTGAGTACGTAGAAATGGACACGGATAGCGCTTACATGGCTCTGAGTGCTCGTAGTATAGATGAGGTCATCCGAAAAGATAAAAAAGAAGAGTTCTACAGAGAATATGGTAGATGGTTTCCCAGACCCTTCTGCGATAGGCACAAGGAAGACTTTATCACGACCAAGGTGCTTGGCCAAGAGTGGGAGATGAGGGAATGTTGTGAGAAGGTGCAACGATACGAAACACGAACCCCCGGCCTGTTTAAGGAGGAGTTTCGGGGGGAGGGGGTCATCGCGCTCAACTCAAAAACATACTTTTGCTGGTCCGCTGATGGTGATAGCAAGTATAGCAGCAAAGGACTAAACAAAAGAGGAAACGCCCTAACCAAAGAGAAGTTCCTCTCCGTGCTCAGGACAGGGGAGTCGGTGAGAGGGGACAATCGGGGTTTTATCAGAAGAGGAAACCAAACGTATAGCTACACCCAGCTAAAGACCGGACTCACCTACTTCTATGGTAAGCGGAAGGTTGCAGAAGACGGGGTGAGTACGAGTCCTATAGAATGCTAGTACTGATTTCTCGGAGATGAGACTACTTCATTCGATAAATTGGAGAGTAAACGAACAGTGCATCATAACCCTTGTACATATACCCGTATAATTTTTTTCACATTCACTCTCTATTGTAAGGGGTCTCCGTCCTCAAAACGGAGGGTTTACCGGTTGTAGCCTTAAAACCGAGCAATAAAACACTAGCTAATACATTAAAAACCATTTACCTCTCCAAACCAAAGGGGTAGACGATACTAGCGCAGCTTCCGCTCATACTCACCCCTTATCAGTTCACATTTCTTCTATTGTCTTCATTCGTAGGTGGGGGGTGACATCGCACGCGCACGATGCGCTCTCTCCCTATCGGAGTTTGCTACCCGGGGGAAAGTGGACGCGGTGGTCAAAGAAATTGGTGGCGAGTCAACGACATCATCGTAGAGGCGGGTCTATTTGTAGGATGATGATGATGATGATGATGATGATGATGATGATGATGATGATGATGACGATGGCGATGAGAAGACAAGCGTCCATCTATCCCGTTTATCTATTTCTATTTCTACCCCTCCGAGCGATGATGTCGTCGGCTAACCTCCTCGCGAAGTCTACGGTTTGAAGCGCGGAAGAGCCACCGCCTTCACTTTCTCTCGCCGCTCGTCACGGGGACGGGCGATTTCCCTAGGGGAGGGTCCGGGGAAAATGAGGGTTAAGACGCGAGTCTTTCATCGAAGGTCCGGGGGCGCTCGAACGGAGGAGCGCGCGAGTGCGGTGTCACCCCGACCAGTTCAGTCTCAACAGTCCCCGGCACAGTCCCCGGAAGCACCACCACCACCACTCGGTAAGTTTTTTATAGTAGTATAGTCAGCGTCGTAAACTCTGCACGGGCACTCCGCACGGGTGTAGCCTATCATTACTCTAACCCGTATTTTCCTTCGCTTCACCCTACTCCAGCCGACGGTCCGCCCGCGAGGGTCGCGACGGGTCGTTGGGGCGGGAGGGCGGGGGAGGGGCGGGGGGTGGGGGGGGGGGCGGGCGGCGTGGGGCCACGGCTGGACTCGCGAACGAGAACCGCCGCGAGGCGGAGGGCGAGGCGGAGGGGTTTGGGGTGGGGAGGGGTGGGGAGGGGCGGGGACGGGTGGAGGGAGGACGGGTGGGGTTCGCGGGGCGGGGGGGCGCGCGCGTACGCGCGCGCCCCCTCGCCCGAGCCGTGGGACGGGGCGAGGGGTTTGCTCTTTAGACTGGGTTCCGCGGAACAGCCGATGAGGTTTTTGAAACCCCACCCGCGATGGGGGGGAGTAGGTTCTAGGGCTTTGCACATAGAGTGAGGTTTAGGGGAGAGGAGGGGCGAGAGGACGGGTGGGGTGGTCGTCCGCCCGGGGAGTTTTTGGATCTAGGGCTAATACGACGCGGAAAGGGCCGGGTGTCTGTGTAGATCTGCACTGACTATACTACTGTTATATCACCAAGTTATACTGAATGTACATTCTTTTGTACATTGTACTGTACATGATTACCTAACTAAGTTATAAGTACATGGTTGCATCACTAAGTTATAAGCACATGGTTACATCACTGAGTTATAAGTACATGATTACATCACTAAATTATAAGTACATAGTTACATCACTGAGTTATAAGTACATGATTACATCACTAAGTTATAAGTACATAGTTACATCACTAAGTTATAAGTACATAGTTACATCACTAAGTTATAAGTACATAGTTACATCACTAAGTTATAAGTACATAGTTACATCACTAAGTTATAAGTACATAGTTACATCACTAAGTTATAAGTACATGATTACATCACTAAGTTATAAGTACATAGTTACATCACTGAGTTATAAGTACATAGTTACATCACTAAGTTATAAGTACATGGTTACATCACTAAGTTATAAGTACATGGTTACATCACTAAGTTATAAGTATAATGGCAGGGCGTCAACTGTGAAGATCTTAGATTACACATTTATTATATCTAATAATAATACATTGTTTCTAAACAACCAGTTGCAAACTCTCATTTACAAACCACGATCTACATATACATGAAATGTTAGACATATTGCATCCACGTACAAACACTGATACAACAGATTTCAAACACGACACAGAAACTAATAGCAAAGAAAGAGTAAACAACTATAATAATCTTCTTGGTAAAAGGAGTTTTCTCAGTAGTATTCCAGTTCAGAGCTATACCAGGAATTATCTGCTCTTTTACCACCAAAGGCAGGTCGCTTACAGCTAGACATAGACCTTCTGTAGTAATCACACACTAGACCGTCCACACATCTATAAATAGTATATATATATGCTTTTCTGTCTGTCTGGTAATGAAATGTGAACGAAAGAGCATAACAAAGGGAAATGATGTAATGCCGTCTCATGATGTGTGGTATCATAGTTCTATTGGTCTTTATTAATATTTGTAAAGTATAAAAAGTAGAGGTAAGGCACCAGGATTTGCTCTACAGTACCTACATTTAAATACCTGTTACATCTCCTGTCACACCTGTCTCCCAGCTGTCTACAGTATCTACACACCTGTTACATCTCCTGTCACACCTGTCTCCCAGCTGTCTACAGTATCTACAGACCTGTTACATCTCCTGTTACACCTGTCTCCCAGTTGTCTACAGTATCTACACACCTGTTACATCTCCTGTCACACCTGTCTCCCAGTTGTCTACAGTATCTACACACCTGTTACATCTCCTGTCACACCTGTCTCCCAGTTGTCTACAGTATCTACACACCTGTCACATCTCCTGTCACACCTGTCTCCCAGCTGTCTACAGTATCTACACACCTGTTACATCTCCTGTCACACCTGTCTCCCAGCTGTCTACAGTATCTACACACCTGTTACATTTCCTGTCACACCTGTCTCCCAGCTGCCTACAGTATCTACACACCTGTTACATCTCCTGTCACACCTGTCTCCCAGCTGTCTACAGTATCTACAGACCTGTTACATCTCCTGTTACACCTGTCTCCCAGCTGTCTACAGTATCTACATACCTGTTACATCTTTTGTCGCATCTCTCTCCCATCTGTCTACTGTAGCCACAACGAGACGTGACACCCGGTACAATTACGAGCATGCTAAGGACAAACAACAGCATCCACATTGGTTTTCCCATCATCTGGAATAAGGTAGGTTTGAAAAGAATACTACATGCATGTCATGTACATGTATAAACTTATGCAGTGAAACGACACAGATTAGTAGAATTTATCTGTGTACCTGTATAATCAATCTGTTATGGCACATTGTTCGGACCCTTAAAAACTGGTGTTATCAGACAAGCTACTAAATGCTCTTTGCTTCACTAATGAGAATTTATTTGTGTTTAGAAAGATATTATCATCATAGGAATGAATTGTTTTACTCTTTTATCTCAATGGTACATTATACATGTAAATGTACCATACAGGTGGGTAGAAATAAACACCCGATATGCCGTATTGTGTGTAGTACCAGAATATACAGTAAATACAATTGTGTCTGTGCTGCAGATGTGCTGTCACAGCAGTGCAACCAACAATCGCATGCTGACTTACCTGCATCTCGTCTTTGGTCAAGATACCCAAGAAGTCAGCTGATGCTAAGTAAAAGGTGCTATGACAGGAGATAGAAAAGACTGACAGGTGCTTGCTGTGGCACAGACAAGGAAAGTGACGGCTACAGCAGCACCAGATAGCCCTATATAGTAATGACAGGCAGCACCTCCTGGGACCAAACTATGACCAATCAATAGTCTGACACAGCTGGTACGCCCAATACACGCATACATAAACAGTAAATATCTCACATAGACAAAACTGACATTTGAATATATGTTGCTTCATCAGCACATGCCACCAATATCACAGCAGGATTAGCATATTATCAATTATATTTCTAATGGCTATAAGTAGGAAGGGAGGGGGGTAGAGATTCACCCCAAACCTATGCAGCAAACTGTAGAACATGGAACTGTTTTGCTTTCTTATACAATATTATTCATATTTGATTCACAAGGGTAGTATCCGACACATGGAGACATGTGCTTGTCTACTGCATGCTAATAATCTAATAACCCAGTAAAAGCCTTCAGGACATTGACTCACCTCATTTCTTGTAACTTGTGTTGAGGTTTACAGTAACTGAAAGAATTCCAGTTTATTTATAAAGTTTCTGCACTGCTTCAGGCATCTCGGAGTCAACCTACAACTCCGTGTATTTTTAATCTTAAAAGAGTTTGTGCTCAAGGTCAAGGGCAACGTCTGCTAGAGGTATTGCTGGCAACTAATGTCTTTCCAGGTAGCCCTGCTAAACTGCAATTCAATAGGGAGGGGAACCGGTAAGCCCACCCTTAGTAATCGGCCATAGCAATTAGGCCTAGATCACAGCATTGTCTATACACATGTACTACAACAGAAAGCAATACTGCATTTACAATGTACAATGTATAGGAACAACAATATATTCTGTCTGGATGCATTTGGTCAGAAGTAGTTGTATGTTATACATTGTATGTCCTGGTGGCTGATTCACCTCTACCAGCAGGTCTGGCCAGGAGAGGACAACTATGAACCACCAATTGATGGACTCAGCTAAGGGTATGCATTGAGTAAACGACTAGACTGAATGAGGGCAACAATTTTATCCATACTTTACTTATGCATCATCAGACAACTATAAATACAACATGTGTATGTACTGTAATTGTAATTGTAATCAAATATATTGTAATTGTATATACTGGGCACTATAAGATGTACCTGTATATTGTAATGTTTCTGTGTACGGGTATCACACGAGTGCCGATGTTAGCACGGGTGTGGGAAGTGCTTAGTAGTAGTAGTGGGCTGCCAAGGTAAACTTCCACACATTACATAAAGAGCTCTTGTAGTTATTGTAGAGGACGTAGGCCGATGCTTGGACTCATTAAAGAGTCAAGGGTCGACGTAGGTCCGATGATTTAGACTCCGTAGGAGTGTAGAAAGTATATGTGTTGAAGAGGGGACGTAGGCCCGATGCTAGATTCATTGAAGAATCAAGGATTGACTAAGGTCCGATGGTTTATACTCAGCAACGAGTTAGAAAGAGACTTATACGAGCATGAGGACGACCGCGAGCGCTAAAGGTCCAAAGACCAAGGCTGGAGCTGCCTGCCTGCAAGAGTAAGGCTCTGTAGGTTGAGTTAGGAGATGTTGCTTTATTAGAGCGCAATCAACAACTGATTTAGCATAGAAAATGTGCTGGCTTTTATATGAATTAAACTTCCGGCAAAAAGGCCGACAGGGGGTCGGGCGGTACGATAAGGTATCGTCCCCGGAAATTGCGTAACAAAATGGCTGAAAAATTCCCGAGGTCCGACCATGAAAGGGTCGGTCATGCACAAAAAGTGCTTACAATAGTGAGAAATGGATTGTATATTAATATGAGAAATATCCATGACATCGGCCATCAATTACAATAGGTAAAAAGACACAGAAAGAAATCAGGCAATAAGACTAGTGTACTTGCAATAATAGTATAATTAGTCACACACAAGTACAGAGGCCTGATTGGTTGAATAATAACTATAATGCACATTTAGCCAGGCAGTTATTGACAATGGTGAGTATATATAATAAGAGTAATGAGAGCTATGCACAGCAACTGTGGGCATGTAAAGTTAGTTATGTGTGGCTGTCCATGAGAGGCTGGACAAGTATGCTGGAACACCACAATATTATGTATATACTGTGTATTATACAACATGTACTGTACATGAATATACTGTGTATTATACAACATGTACTGTACATGTATATACTGTGTATTATACAACATGTACTGCACATGTATATACTGTGTATTATTCAACATGTACTGTACATGTATATACTGTGTATTATACAACATGTACTGCACATGCATATACTGTGTATTATACAACATGTACTGTACATGTATATACTGTGTATTATACAACATGTACTGTACATGCATATACTGTGTATTATACAACATGTACTGTACATGTATACACTGTGTATTATACAACATGTACTGTACATGCATATATACTGTGTATTATACAACATGTACTGTACATGTATATATACTGTGTATTATTCAACATGTACTTTACATGTATATACTGTGTATTATACAACATGTACTGCACATGTATATACTGTGTATTATACAACATGTACTGCACATGTATATACTGTGTATTATACAACATGTAGTGTACATGTATATACTGTATATTATACAACATGTACTGTACATGTATATACTGTGTGCTTGTAATACGGTAGTTGTTGTAAGACAAAAATAAATGAAAAAGAAAGATGACTCAGTAGTTGATTCAGCACTCGGCCATGTCCAATGTTTTGGTGGCACAGTTAGTTAGTACTTACACAAGCTATGTATCTACAGTTAGTTAGTACTTACACAAGCTATGTATCTACAGTAAGTTAGTACTTACACAAGCTATATGTATCTACAGTAAATTATTACTTACACAAGCTATGTATCTACAGTAAGTTATTACTTACACAAGCTATGTATCTACAGTAAGTTAGTACTTACACAAGCTATGTGTATCTACAGTAAGTTATTACTTACACAAGCTATGTATCTACAGTAAGTTATTACTTACACAAGCTATGTATCTACAGTAAGTTAATACTTACACAAGCTATGTATCTACAGTAAGTTAGTACTTACACAAGCTATGTATCTACAGTAAGTTATTACTTACACAAGCTATGTGTCTACAGTAAGTTATTACTTACGTAAGCTATGTATCTACAGTAAGTTATTACTTACACAAGCTATGTATCTACAGTAAGTTAGTACTTACACAAGCTATGTATCTACAGTAAGTTATTACTTACACAAGCTATGTATCTACAGTAAGTTATTACTTACACAAGCTATGTGTCTACAGTAAGTTAGTACTTACACAAGCTATGTATCTACAGTAAGTTATTACTTACACAAGCTATGTGTATCTACAGTAAGTTAGTACTTACACAAGCTCTGTATCTACAGTAAGTTATTACTTACACAAGCTATGTATCTACAGTAAGTTAGTACTTACACAAGCTATGTATCTACAGTAAGTTATTACTTACACAAGCTATGTATCTACAGTAAGTTAGTACTTACACAAGCTATGTATCTACAGTTAGTTAGTACTTACACAAGCTATGTATCTACAGTAAGTTAGTACTTACACAAGCTATGTATCTACAGTAAGTTATTACTTACACAAGCTATGTGTCTACAGTAAGTTATTACTAACACAAGCTATGTATCTACAGTAAGTTATTACTCACACAAGCTATGTATCTAGAGTAAGTTATTACTTACACAAGCTATGTATCTACAGTAAGTTATTACTTACACAAGCTATGTATCTACAGTAAGTTATTACTTACACAAGCTATGTATCTACAGTAAGTTAGTACTTACACAAGCTATGTGTCAACAGTAAGTTAGTACTTACACAAGCTATGTGTGTCTACAGTAAGTTAGTACTTACACAAGCTATGTATCTACAGTAAGTTATTACTTACACAAGCTATGTGTATCTACAGTAAGTTAGTACTTACACAAGCTATGTATCTACAGTAAGTTATTACTTACACAAGCTATGTATCTACAGTAAGTTAGTACTTACACAAGCTATGTATCAACAAGGATCTGGGTTTAGTCTTACAAGAGACTACAGAGGTTGGGTACTGAAGATTCCTCCGTGAAACAGAATCCAGCCGTACTGCTAACACCTGTGCCATTATACTATGCAGAAAACACGCATACATGTATGTTACCTTGAACCAAGCTGTATATATGCATTGTAATACAAACAGAAAAGAAACATTTAGCAAATATAGCAATACTAGTAGAAAGTCTAAACCATTTTATTCCTTTGTTTACATTGTAAACTATTTAGTTGAATCCAGTAGAATATAAATATGGAGTTATACACTCTCGCAACTGAAAGACCAGAAAAAATAATTTATAAAAATAAATAAACAACTCTGTGACCAATTCATGAGATTGACAACAGTATACATAAACAGGATGTAGCAACATTGAGTAAAACATTGAGTTGTGAGTATAACATAGTTACAGTGTCTAGTGTACATGTGTGATATGACGTCTGTGTAGTGTATATGTGTGATATGACGTCTGTGTAGTGTACATGTATATGTGTGATATGACGTCTGTGTAGTGTACATGTGTGATATGACGTCTGTGTAGTGTATATGTGTGATATGATGTCTATGAGAATATAGAGAATGGTATAAATCAAAGAGTAGTCCAAGAA
Source organism: Bugulina stolonifera (assembly GCA_935421135.1). Taxonomy (NCBI): domain Eukaryota; kingdom Metazoa; phylum Bryozoa; class Gymnolaemata; order Cheilostomatida; family Bugulidae; genus Bugulina; species Bugulina stolonifera. Next base: position 1,480,602 of record OW285190.1, on the reverse strand, counting down.
CAAGAGTTAATCTGTAGGTCTGGTAGCAGCAACGTGTCTTTATGTAGAAGACATCATTTTGATAGACCTGCAGACAAGGGAGTATTGTTGGTTAAACAAATCACCAAAACTGTAGGCATACCTTCATTCCCACAATGCAAAACATACCCACAGTGCATGATATGCCCACAATGCATGATATAACCACAATGCATGATATACCCACAATGCATGATATACCCACAATGCATGATATACCCACAATGCATAATATACCCACAATGCATGATATACCCACAATGCATAGTATGGTGATATCTTGGATAATAGGAATACTTCATTGCTTGTACCTTGAGATTGCAGCTTGTAGATAGCCTCAGGACCAAGCAATTTACTATCAGACAACTAAGGGTCAGCTCTCTTCTGCCCCACTTTTCACTTTACAAGCTTCTAGAATACTAAGATAAGCAAACCTCAGCTGTTCTGGTGTTTGAATCAGGTACTCCCTGCAATGTACGGGTACAGGTAGGTTCAGATATCTGATATTATGTAGTCATGTGACTAAAGCCTGGTTCACACAAGAGAAAATGGTGAGAAGTAAGTAAGTAACACAAGTAAGTAACACAAGTAAAGAGTAGGATTCAGACCTGTACATCCTCATGTCTAGGAGCACTCTTCGTAGATTTATATCTTCCAGGGATTGCTTCTTTTCTTCCACCTGCAACAAATACACACATAAGTAGAAGACCCAACCAGAACGCTAACCTTGGCCACCACATTAACTCCACCATCCCCATTAGTAGGTACTTAATCACTGCCCAGTGTCCACCCAGCTCCTGCCCAGTGCCCACCCGGTCCCTGTATACGTGCTCACTTACCATGACCAAAGCTGAGTCCACAAGACAGAATGTTCCAGAACGACCGACTCCGGCACTGCAATGGACTACTGCAGGGCCATGACCATCCTGCTGGATGAGTATACCAGAAGCTCTCACATGCCGGAGGAAGGAAAGAAATTGGGTGGTACCATCAGGAACCCCGTAGTCAGGCCAGGATATGAATTGGTAGTGAAGTATAGTCCGTGTTTGGTTGAGCTGAAAGGGAGAGAGCAGTGGAAGGTGTTACACCAGCTGACAGGTCAGAGAGAGTCAGTATATAAAAGAGTCACTAGACTAAAGGATTGCCTAATTTATCCGGCTCAACAGTGCAGGGCATGTTATAATAGTCAGGATAAATATATCACAAGCAACACAACAATCTGACTTCATAAGGCAATAAGTCGTAGCAACCCAGCAAGCTTCCTGGTTAATGATGGTACAGCAATATTCTGTGAGCCAGTGAAGGTTGTAACCAAAGTCAGGAACCAATATGGTTCTACAACATAGCAATAGCATTGGTACAAAGTCTACAGAAGTGATATTACCATTAACAGCAGCACAACAATTACGATGAGTTACATAATCTCCTACCGTTCCCTCAACAACTGTAACTGGTTTTCGTAGAAAACCCTCAAATTGATTTTACCTGAGAGAATTTGTGTAATATCAAAAATGGAGAATACCATCAATATTGCCTGAGTGTTAGCTCAACCTTATTAATGTCTTTGCGACCTAAATTTCAGATCCAGGTTAGTTTGCAAAAATATTTTCCGGCACACATCCGTCACAGAGTCGCGAACACACCAGCCTGGGCCAAAAGCAAAATTCTCATTTTCGTGTGAAGAAACCAGGTGTGCCGACGACCTAGGAATAGCTTCGTCTGGCCAAGCAAAATCCCAGGCCAATAGCCCTTCTGACCTAGGTCGGACGGCCATCTTGTGATTTTCATTTGCGACCCAGGTCCGTCCAAGAGGTCGCGAAGACACTATATGACATTACTGGCAAGCCAATGTAATCTTTGCTACCACCAACATTACATGTACTTTTTAGTTGGTAGCTATTAGTGCTCTTATATACATGTAGTGCCTTGTGTGAGAAGAAGACTCAAAATTTAGGTCTAGCCAATGGCTGACAAGCTACGATCTGTATGGGTGGGCCAAAGAGATAGTGTACTAGAATAGAAAGGTATGTAACTAATCATAAGTGAGTATTAGTGTCTTCGTGACCTCTTGGATGGACCCGGGTCGCAAATAAAAATCACAAGATGGCCGTCCAACCTAGGTCAGAAGGGCTATTGGCCTGGGATTTTGCTTGGCCGGACGAAACCACCCCTAGCTCACCGGCCCACCTGACTTCTTCGCAAGAAAATGAGGATTTTGCTTGTGGCCCAGGCCGGTGTGTTCGTGACTCTATGACAGATGTGCGCCCAAAAATGTTTTAGCAAGTTGGCCTGTGCCTGAAATTTAGGTCACGAAGACATTATTATGTAGTGTCGGCTTTTGCTAAGTCTAAACTTTGGAGTTGTCCCTTTCCACAAAGAATGTTAACTCGGTGAGTAAACAACTCCAAATCGGCATAAATTCTCTTCTTTGTAGAACCTGCAGGTCAAGGTAGGCAAACCACTTACTAAACGAGAGGTTGATTGTTCTTTTTCGGCTTTCGTAGCCTCGTTCTAGAGCAAATCGGCGCGTCGTTTGTTCAGCTATGCAAAGGCCAACATGTTGTTCTTTTCAGTCCACGGCGTCCCGGAGTACTGTAGTGATTGGTTAATATTGGATACAACGACTCCAATTATATAATTTATTAGAAAGTAGCTTTGGTTATAGGCTGGATATAACTCAAGGCCACTGGTGGACTGGTACTGTGCATTGCCTATAGAGCCATACCAACGTGCCTTTCGTCTAGCTGAGCCTTTAAAGGGGTTATGCCGCGTGTTTTACGGTAGCATTAAGACGGTAGCATTAAGACGCATTCAGCTACATTATGTATATAGTGGCATAATATATTGAGTGCCTAAATATTTTGTTATTCTAGTACCGTAACTATCCTATTGTTTGTGCCTTCCAGGCTATATTTAGAACAACTAGACCACAACACAATGTATAGGCATATAGAAGAACGCAATAATAGCCGCCGTATATAGTGTGGCCAGATGAAATACCGGACCTACCAATAAAGGCAGCTAGTTATTGCCAGCAAAAGGAAAGCCCAGGAAAATTCAAAAACTTGCACAAGTTATCCTACAGCTATATTAGTAAACACTGTAAAATCATTTGTTTACTACTGTACTCTTTCTATGCAAACAACTTGAATTCAACAAATTTCTCTATAAGACATAAAGCACGCAGTTGCGTCTTCATAACAAAGTTGCGTTTGAAGCAGCATTGAATAGTGCTAATGAGTCAAACATGAGCAAGAGGACACAACTCCGCTTATAGTAGCACAAATGCAACAAACCCAAATAAGAGGTGCTGCATTGAATATAGACATAAACCACATGTCATAACCCCTTTAAGGTAACATCATTAGAGTTGTGTTACCTTGATGTTATGGAGTAGTAATGTACGTATTATATATCCATCATTAGAGTTGTCTGAAGAGCTCAGGCAAAGAGTGAAACCTTCTTCAAACTTCATCTGTTTGTCGTCTTCTGTTGGATAGTAGCGATCACAAATTACCTGTTTAAATGTACAATATCCAATCATATTATAGTAATAGAGTAACACTACCCAATAGCATGACAGAGTATAGCTGTCCAATAGCATGACAGAGTATAGCTGTCCAATAGCATGACAGAGTATTAATAGCTGCCCAATAGCCTAACAGATAGAATATCATTATTTACTCGCATCACCTGAAAACCTACGGAGAGTGTTGTAACATTGTATGTACTGAACATATACTATGAGTGTATTACTGTATTACAACTGAACATATTATACTATGAGTGTATTACTGTATTACAACTGAACATATACTATGAGTGTATTACTGTATTACACCCGAACATATTTGACTATGAGTGTATTACTGTATTACAACTGAACATATTGTACTATGAGTGTATTACTGTATTACAACTGAACATATTATACTATGAGTGTATTACTGTATTACAGGTTACCATCATGCCATCTCTAAGTTTGGTTAGCATTACCACACCACCGCAGTTCTTCTGCCAAACCATCATCCAGAATCTACCAGCAGTGCTTTTCAGTGGACCCTATACCCAGCAGATAATAGTGGAAATACAGCATGACACACTACAGTGGACCCTATACACAGCATATATCAGTGGATATACAATACGCTAGACTAGTGGACCATATACACAGCATGTATTAGTGAATATACAGTACATCACACTACAGTTTACCCCTGTACACAGCATATACAATTTGTATTAGTTGATATACAGTACAGTATACTGTAGTGGGCGCTATTACACAGCATATATTAGTGAATATACAGTACAATGGTGGTGGTGGGAACCTACATGTAAAGCTGTATCCAAACAGTACAGAATCCCACATCCAAGGACTGATGGTAACAATGCACCAAGGAGAAGTTGCTGCCAGTCAAGCCTCATGCTAATCTCCAAGTGGTCACCACCGGAAAGTGGTATCAACCAGGCTAATAGCATTGAGGATCTATGGTAGTGCTGCACGGTGTTTCGGTTTCATTCAGTTTTTCAGTTTTTTTCTTTCGGTTCAAAAACCGCCAGAATTTAAAATGCGAACCGACACGTTAATTCATGTTATGCTTCGTTCAGCCCTTATAATTCGATGCCATCCTTGAAATTTAGACTTAGCTACAGTCATAATATTATCACCCAGTGGTTATTTATTGTAGTTTCATTCAATTGTAGCAGTTATGATTACATATCATTATAAATAATTAATATTTAGTAATATTGTTAACTGCTAAACAAAATGAAAATGGCCACCATTTTTGTGCTTCTTTTAATCCTTATAATTCGATGTCATCTTTGAAATACAGACTTAGCTGCAGCCATCAATGTCACCCAGTGAGGGTTTACTGCAGTTTTCATCCGATTCTAGTAGTCAAACTTGTGTATTGTTATAAATAATTAATATTTAATTAATGCTAATTATGAAATGAAAATGACCGCCATTTGCGGTAATGGCTGAAACTACGAACACATGAATTCATGTTGTGCATCTTCCAACCTTTATAATTCGATGTCATCTTTGGAATTCAGACTTAGCTGCAGCCATCATTCTCACCTAGAGAAGATTTACTTTAGTTTCGCTCAAATCCAGTTGTTATACTTGCATATTATTATACATAATTGGCACTTAATAATTGCGATTTAATAGAGAAAATTAAAAACGGCCGCCATTACAGTTTAGTAGAAGAGTGTGACAACTCCCAACATCGAGTATTCAATTATTCAGTTTTTGGTTCGATTCAGTTTCTTTTTCCACAATTTCAAAAGCCGAATTAAACCGAGGGTGAGAAGACAACTTCGGGCTGGTCATGTGAACAGGATAATAGACTTAGTAAACAAATCATGTATTCTCAACTTAGTGAAGGTGTGCGTGGAGCTGGCAGACCGAAATTAAGATTCAAGGACACGGTAAAGAGAAACCTAAAGGGTAAAGGGATCTCAATTAAAAGATGGCATTCCCTCAGCACAAACAGAAATAAATGAAGAATGTGGGTCCTACGTGGTCATCTTTGGAAAACGAAGGACAGCTAACAACAACAACATTACAGTACACAGCATATATTAGTGAATATACAGTACCGTACACTACAGTGGACCCCTGTACATAGCATTTATTAGTGAATATACAGTACTGTACACTACAGTGGACCCCCGTATTACATTGTAGGGTTACCTGTGACAGAATATATTCCCTATTAGCTACTAGCACTTTAACTAGACTAGCATTTATATAGTCATAGTCTTCAGTATCCAGCCTCACTCTGTGTGCATCAACTACAACATATAGAAACAGTTGAGATAACTATGGCTGAAGACCCCGCCCCCTTACATGGGCTGAAGACCCCGCCCACTTACATGGGCTGAAGACCCAGCCCACTTACATGGGCTGAAGACCTCGCCCACTTACATGGGCTGAAGACCCCGCCCACTTACATGGGCTGAAGACCCCGCCCCCTTACATGGGTTGAAGATTCCGCCCACTTACATGGTAATATGCTCAATAAATCTAAGACAAGCCCACTAACATTGTAATATAGTACATGTGCATAGCACATGTTAACTACTAAGACACGTCCACTTACATGGTAATATGTTACAGTATCTGTTATCTTCCATATAGTTCTCACCAGCCTGCTGGGTATGTTTTCGAGTGGCATAATTAGCGTTAGTATCCAAATTCTACAACACATGAACGTACTTTGTATATGGCATGACTCATCTACTTTATTTATTGTATACATTATACACACAAGTACCTGTTAACAGTATACACAAGCACCTGCTAACAGTACACCCAAGCACCTGTTAATAGCATACACAATGCAAACTATACATTACCTGAATCACTCTGTGCCAACTATCATTAGCCTCAAACTGCTGGAATTCCCCCTGCATGGCTTATGGACTCACTAAAACTGCAGAAAGATGAGTCAGCATTCAATAAGATACGTACGTACGAGTATTGTGTTAGGTGTTCACGTCTGAGTCATATAGACCTCAGGGACTTAGTAGACAATATGAGCATGGGTCACCTTTTCGTAATAGAGAGAGGGAGAGAGAGGTGTTCTATGGTCAACATTACTTATTCACATCTGGATGCAGTGCATAACAAATATCTGAATGCAGTTTAATGGGTTTCAATGGGTTACAAATACAGACCCAAAATATACAAATACTGTGGACACGATGAGTGATTCGACATAAGCAGTAAGCTAATTACATGTATAACAGACCGGACAGTTACAATCCTGACAAGATATAGCTGATACTGTAGTGTAACACATTGGCCCTGGCAATTTATACCTACAGCCCATGCGCTGTAACCTCTTGTACCCAACAAGGTTTATTTGCAGTTTACTGGTGCACATGATCATATGCTGATAGCCTGTGTATTTTGGCATTTCAAATTATTCGTCTGTGCACAATACATGTTGATCCAGCTATCAGACCGCTATCTCCATTTGTAATGCAGGGCGCTGGTCTCAAATTGTTCCAGATATTTTACAATGTGACGGGGCGTTACATAGGGGAGCCTAATCTAAATGCAGCTTCACAGTCTATTAAATTTATGCTTTTGTAAAGTAAATAAGTTGTCGCCTCAACATCCCATGGTTGATCTTGCCCCAAGTAGGATCCTCATATACAAGCACAACCCATTGATTGGATGAGCTCTCAGCTCATACAGTGTGTGTGAACTCTTAGGTTTTACTTTGTTAGAGTGCAGAGCCTGTCATTCACAGTGTTTCCAGATTCTTCTGCACAGGAAAATGTCACTGAGTTGTCGGGCCAATCCATTACCACACACTCCAACATTCACATGACATGGCCAGTACTCATATCAATCAACACCATTTAAGTTTCACAAAATCCAAAATCCAGCATCCAGCACAATACAAACTAGTCAATATTCACTGCCCAAATACCCAATACTGAAACAGTTATAGCTACCAGCTGCATGTACACAGATTTTGGAGGGTTTTTATCTGGCTCTCTATGGTAAATCACACGAGCATAGTCTAATATTGACCAGTTTTAGTCCAGATTACTGGTTGCCCGAGCAAAGACTGACTGGGCAACAAAGACCAAGTGGAGGTCATCCTCACAGAACCGGGTAAAAGTTACAATTTCGATCTGATCCGAATTTCCCAAATTAGTGGGAAACCAGCAATGTTTTTCTATATGAACCCTGTGGTTCCGGCAGCAACTCATTGAAAAGTGGGAAGATGTAATGGGGACAACTCCAAATGGAATGTTTCAAAATTTCTGAGCATTTAAAGTATTGCTGTGGCCACTGTATTCTACTTAGAGCTGTACTTTTTGTTAAATAGATACTTTCACTTGTTTGCTTCAGTTTTATTTCTCATTCCTGGATGGTCACCACAGTGAGGGTCAGAGGTCACCGAAAACGCCTCTCGGAGCTAGTGTGACCCAGATTCGTTGAAAATCGACTAAATATACAATGTTGGATTTTATGAAAAGGCTGATATACCACAGCTAAGTAGTAACTAGTAGCGCTGTATCATCACCATCGACAATATCATCACGGGCTTCATATAGAGTCAGAGAGTGTGATATTATTCCACATTTTGAAGCAGACAACAATCGCTTTTTCTTCCCTCTTCCACAGAACTTATCTCTAGGTTTACTTGATTTCTCGCTTCAGGTGCAGCTTAATCTTTTAGATTGGTTAAAGATAAGATTGGATTCAGACTGACTGCAATTTTGGCTTTTGGTTGGAATTATAATACCTTTTACTTCTTTTCCTTTAGTACGCGCCATGCGCTGTAGTAAGGAGTTCAAGTTTGGGTTAAAAGTGAAGCCTCTAGACCGCTGCGAAAAGCAGAAAGGCTTCGTGTGTTACAAACAAAATAAAATGAAATATTTAATGCACAGAGACTAAAATAAGGAACATGCAATATGGGTAGGCTATAACAAGGCTATATACTAAAAGATCTAATTCTCATACCCCTAGCTGTTCGACCAACAAATAATTAGCAAATGTGTTGAAGTTCAGTGTGCTGTTTCTGTTTGTCTGTTTGGTTTAAAACAACTGTTTATAAAATCATTCAGTTCATAAAAGACGCACACTCAGACCGAATTAAAATGAAATGGAATATATTTTTTCGTTTATTTTTCTAGCAGTTTTCTAGTAGTTGAAGACCTACTTTCTTCTTTTCTTTTCTGAGACTTCATGCCGACCCTAACGTTGCCTATAAAACATGTAGCTTTATTTTGAATGGCTTCCAAAAAATCAATAGGCCTAGACCTAAACAAAAAAAAAGAATCTCACACCTCTACAGCATACTCTAGCGCCTCAACAGTTTTATTTACAAATTAAAATGTAAATTAAAAATTATCCTATAAGTCAGTAGAGTTTGTTTGTCAGCAGTGTTACTTAAGTTAATACTTAGGCCTAATACGTCCCAAAAAAAGTCTTTAAAAGTATCCTGCGCAATTTTCCCCGTTCGCCATGTGATATTCTTGCTCTTGAGGTTCGGCCTAAATATCAGTATTGAGTGATTTAGGGCTTTTAATGATATTTTATTTGTAACCTGGAAAGAAAAAAAATGAGTATGAGCGATAAACTCAAAACTGATCAACTGAACAAAAATCACCTCATTATATACATGTAGTTATGCAAATTAGGACAATCTTATTGGTCCATGTTATGACCAATAAAAAGATAGAGATATTTATAATCTCGAAGATAATAATAATAAAGGATTATGATATATAAAAAAAATAAGGTCTTGTATCTTTGAGATTAAAGGGAAAAAAATGGCAGCAATCAAATCTATTACAGTTGCCCCCACTTTAAAAAAAAAAGATACGAATACATAAGTAGAATATATATTTTTTTTTTAAAGTACATCTCATAGATTTGACGAAGTGAACAGCATGTGACAATATTCGCAATCATGGTACAAATAAATCTATTGTCAGGTATTCTATTTTGTATATATCGATCTTCTTTTCTTTTGTAGACTTATTCTAGTGTTTCTGTTTGCTGTAAGTAATCGCCATCAAGGTTATACATGGATCGATGGAGATTATAGATACATTGTCTTCATCAGTTGAAGATCGGGGTGAATCGTCATCGGGTTATAAAAACTGAGCATTAGATGAAGATTCCAGGTTCGTTATCTTCATTAGCTGAAGATCAGGGTGAATCGTCATCAGGTTATAAAAACTAAGCATAGATGAAGATTCCAGGTTCGTTATCTTCATCAGCTGAAGATCAGGGTGAATCGTCATCGGTATATAAAAGCAGAGCATAGATGAAGATTCCAGGTGCATTATCCTCATCAGCTGAAGATCAAGGTGAATCGCCATCGTGTTATAAAAACTGAACATTAGATGAAGATTCCAGGTTTGTTATCTTCATCAGCTGAAGATCAGGGTGAATCGTCATCGGTATATAAAAGCAGAGCATAGATGAAGATTCCAGGTGCATTATCCTCATCAGCTGAAGATCAGGGTGAATCGTCATCAGGTTACAAAAACTAAGCATAGATGAAGATTCCAGGTGCATTATCCTCATCAGCTGAAGATCAAGGTGAATCGCCATCGTGTTATAAAAACTGAACATTAGATGAAGATTCCAGGTGCATTATCTTCATCAGCTGAAGATCAGGGTGAATCGTCGTCGGTATATAAAAGCAGAGCATAGATGAAGATTCCAGGTGCATTATCCTCATCAGCTGAAGATCAGGGTGAATCGTCATCAGGTTATAAAAACTGAACATTAGATGAAGATTCCAGGTTTGTTATCTTCATCAGCTGAAGATCAGGGTGAATCGTCATCGGTATATAAAAGCAGAGCATAGATGAAGATTCCAGGTGCATTATCTTCATCATCTGAAGATCAGGGTGAATTCTATAACCTATGCGTATATAACAATTTTCACCTTCAAGAAATTCAATGCTTGATAATTGTACTATCCATGTGTTATTTAAATTTCAGTCGGCTGAGAGCGTTGAGGTGAAGGATTATTCCAAGGGGTCTCCTTGCCAATATAGACCTCTCTGAGTTGAGCAGCATCTAAAACTCCTTCTAAGGTTAGTTCCATCCTTATTGATAATTCGTATTGTGCAGTTGGAGATTCCAGAGCCATTATGAAATGTTTTACTGCCATCTTTTCCCTTGTGTCAAAATCTAGCTCTTCATAAACAATGTTTACCATGTTTCTAATGTCACTGGCTAAATCCGCCAGTGTCTCAGAAGGTTTTCGTTTCCTTCTGGGTAGAGCAAGTTCATATCGTTTCTTTAATAACTGTTCGCCGAATCGAGCCTGTAGCCTATTGCTAATGACACCAGGATCGTTTGTATCATCGTATAATACATCCCTTGCTTTACCTTGTAAGCACATTTTCAACCATAGTCCTTGTTCATTTTGTAGATGCCAACCATTTAGTCTACATACGTCCCTGAAGTTACTAAGGAACTTCTTCAGACCATCACCGCCATGAAAAGAGGGTAACGGACAGATAGATGCCTTATATTTGTAAGTTGGAGCTGAAGTGGCGGATGGCTGAAATACCGGATCTACGTATTCTACTTCATGAGCTGGACTTGTAGAACTCACGTTGGCATTCATATTTGTGTTAAGAGTAGAATTTGGAGTATTATGGTTTTCATTAACTGTGTCATTTACTATTTTCCTAAGATTTTTTTGTTCCAACTGTATCGTGGTCATGTCCTGGCGAATTTTTTTCAATTCTTCAAGTAGCAGTGTCGATTCGGTGGTCTCTGTATCCACCATATTCTTGCTTTTCCTAGTCTTCGGCATTGTAAGTTGTATTTATCTGCTCTTCTAGCAGTTTTTGCTGATAGGTATGGTGTTCCTTGAACTACCAACCCCCTCACTCTGAGTGAGTTAATACCAGTAGTTCCAACAGGCAAGTGAGGGTTGCCAGGGAACACCCAATACGGTTTTCTGAAGCCGATATACAACTCAAGGTTGTACCAAAGCCCAGTGTACCTAGGGATTAAAGGTATTAACCTGTCCCTACCGCTAAGTATAGCAGGGATAACTTCTGATTCACCGAAGTTGTCTGCTCTTGAAGCAGTCCTACCGCTCAGTATAGTAGGAACTCTGTCCAAGGTTGTCTGCTCTTGAAGCAGTTTTTGCTGATAGGTATGGTGTTCCTTGAACTACCAACCCCCTCACTCTGAGTGAGTTAATACCAGTAGTTCCAACAGGCAAGTGAGGGTTGCCAGGGAACACCCAATACGGTTTTCTGTAGCCGATATACAACTCAAGGTTGTACCAAAGCCCAGTGTACCTAGGGATTAAAGGTATTAACCTGTCCCTACTGCTAAGTATAGCAGGGATAACTTCTGATTCACCAAAGTTGTCTGCTCTTGAAGCAGTCCTACCGCTCAGTATAGTAGGAACTCTGTCCAAGGTTGTCTGCTCTTGAAGCAGTTTTTGCTGATAGGTATGGTGTTCCTTGAACTACCAACCCCCTCACTCTGAGTGAGTTAATACCAGTAGTTCCAACAGGCAAGTGAGGGTTGCCAGGGAACACCCAATACGGTTTTCTGTAGCCGATATACAACTCAAGGTTGTACCAAAGCCCAGTGTACCTAGGGATTAAAGGTATTAACCTGTCCCTACCGCTAAGTATAGCAGGGATAACTTCTGATTCACCAAAGTTGTCTGCTCTTGAAGCAGTCCTACCGCTCAGTATAGTAGGAACTCTGTCCAAAGTTGTCTGCTCTTGAAGCAGTCCTACCGCTCAGTATAGTAGAAACTCTGTCCGAAGTTGTCTGCTCTTGAAGCAGTCCTACCGCTCAGTATAGTAGGAACTCTGTCCAAAGTTGTCTGCTCTTGAAGCAGTCCCACCGGAGTCGCCAACTGTGATATTCTTGCTCTTGAGGTTCGGCCTAAATATCAGTATTGAGTGATTTAGGGCTTTTAATGATATTTTATTTGTAACCTGGAAAGAAAAAAAATGAGTATGAGCGATAAACTCAAAACTGATCAACTGAACAAAAATCACCTCATTATATACATGTAGTTATGCAAATTAGGACAATCTTATTGGTCCATGTTATAACCAATAAGAAGATAGAGATATTTATAATCTCGAAGATAATAATAATAAAGGATTATGATATATAAAAAAAATAAGGTCTTGTATCTTTGAGATTAAAGGGAAAAAAATGGCAGCAATCAAATCTATTACACGCCACATACATGTATGAATGCAACGTGTAAAAAGTCAGGTTAAATGATCCATTGCACCATCAACTAACAATTACATGTAGTTACCATCATAGAGTTATCTCCCCTAGAGCAGGAACTCCCGTAAATTTTGTGATGCCACTTTTCATTCCTGGCGGCCATGATGTGTTGGGGTAGTTACCGTTTGTTTACATTAGTTACCTACGCGCTGCTATGATTAGTTAGTCATTTAGTTTGTAGTCCAAATTTGTTTTTGCTAACAATTATCTAAAATTTTTTGTTGCGCACATATTTTCCAATTATTTCAGACCAACATAATTATTATATTTACCACATTTTGTAACTTTGATAGTAACTGCATGGTAATTGCAAATATTGTACATTAGTATATTAGTACGTCACAAAATTATTATTACACAGCTCCTAGTTCTAGTTATTTTGGCTTTCAGTAGGCAAGATTACTTTACTTAACAGCTGTAGCATTAAGCAACACTTTTACCTCAAATTAGAACACAGCTAAAGCTACTGTAGTTGTTAATTGTCCTACGTCCTATGGATTATCCTGGTATCACATGATTGATAGAGTATAAATACTAATAGGTGTATTTCTATATGTAGAACAGATTTGCAGAAGTTGCATATTACAAATAAAAACATTTATGTAGACAGACAAAACCAATTCATAACATCGAGAATAAATGCCAATATTTTGACCAAATCTATTTTAAATATTTACTGAATAAAAATAGCATAAGGACTCTTATTCAATATTTAGAAGTCACTCCTTGCCATTCTTAGGAATAAGATCAGCCAGCTCTTCAAAATTCACAGCATCAGCACAGATCAATATTCTGTCTAGTAGACCTATATTAGGAAATTGATACCAGATAAATAAATGCTTCACGCTTAGGCCTACCACACATGAAACATGTTCAATGCCTACTGTCCTACCATAACAGTACAGCTATTAGTAGTTACATGATTCTTGCCAAATTGGCATCACATTATATCAGAGTAAAATAAAGTACAATTTCGATAAGACATATATGTTGATATAGTTGATCACTCTGAATGTTACCTATGAATTAAATCCATAACAGCTCTATAATAGACGACAGAAATCTACCAAGTACATTCTCACACATATATACAAAACAACAAGCCTTAATTAAATCAAGCATCTCATTTTAACCGTGAAACCCATTTCTAATTGGAAAGCAGTTGTTACAGTTTGTGTGCACGAGTCCCAGGAAAAGAGTTCATAATCATAACCTACTTGATGGGTATGATGGATGAGCACCACACATAGAGTTGTGGCAATGTGCATCGTGGTATCCAGATTTCACTTTAATCTCCAACCTATAGATAAAAAATCAATGCTACAACTCAACCTGCACCTATTCTATTGCAGGTAGAAAGGCTAGGAAAGTTGTGGTTAAACAAACTGTTACTAAGAAATTAAATAAATGACGTAGGCCTATAAACTTGCATAAGACTATTCAATGTTCTACATTATAATGTTTAATGACTAATTAACAGCCCTAATAAATTTAGATTTTTCCTTCCATATCATCTTTCCTTTCAGTTATAGTTTAGCTTGAAACCATTCTAAGATTATGCTAAGCTGGTGTAGATCTTTGATTATTATGTATTTAGGCTATTAACTGCGCTATGCAATTAGATACTACAAAGCCTCGGAATCAAACTATAGACAGGAATGGACAAAGGAAAGTTCACATCTGCGAAACAAAGTCATAGTTTACAGATTTCTTAAATAAATTTCCTAGCAATATAAAGTTAGCCTATACTAACATTCAAAGTAATGCTGATAGGCCTATAGCACAATTACAATAATTATAATCATAATAGGCCTATTACACTTATTATCACAAAAAAATTAATTTACAATCACAAATATTAATATTATAAAATAATTATATAAATATAATCAATTCAATGATAAACATGTTCATGTTGATTAATAGTCTATGGAAATCACCTGAATTAATAAAATAATAGTTAGTAGGTATAGTCACTGATCTGATGAGTGAGTGTTTTTGATCTGTGACTATTGTAATAAATTGCTAGTGAGTCGCGATCACAACTTCACCTGATAGTATTACTATATTTACTACGTAGTAGTAGCCTATTACCATTACTATAGGTACAGCAGTGACAGTGGAGTGAGCAAAGTTAATTTAACTCAGCCTCAATCAATCAATCAATAACAGTACCGAGAGATTCCACTATTACTAGATAAATGAATGTGCTTATTAATTTTAAACAATGATACTTGCTATAACTTCTGGGATAATTAAAATTATTATACTATTTATTATGGAGTAAATTTTTAATTTTACAACAACAATATTTCTACAACAATAATAGAATAAATAACTACTAATAAGAATTGAATTTATTTCATTGTCTTTCCAGTTCCAACTCACAGCAACCGTACTGTATTCCTACTAACCACACTGTTAGTCCAAAGAAACCTAAAGTATACTCTTGCAATTACACCAATGTTAACTATATGAGATTGTATAACTATTGTTCCAGGAATGCCATTAGTACAACTAGCTCCATGCTCATTTCTTGAAATTAACAGAATTGTCCGCGTGCTATTGAAAGTCCTTTATGGGTAGATAATTCTGTACAATAAGCCTATCATGTTAGCGATTAGAGATTTTAATACCCAATAACATGCGGCTTTATTTTGGTTAACCAATCAACGCATTCACAGACTTTCTACTGATATACGCTGCCGCGCTAGTCGGTTACTAGTATTATTTGGTCGAGTGAACATTCATTCTTATTTCTCTGTAAAGTCCTATTTTACAAAGAGATTTTTTAAAATCACTATTATTGTGAAGAAGCAGAGATGTTACTAAACAGTTTAGATATAAATTCAAAACATTTTACACAAATAGTATCTGTAAATAACAGCGTTGAAAAGTTTTATGTTTTATATATAATTGTAATGGTAACTAATGTAAACAAACGGACGAAATCCCCATCGCATCATGGCCGCCCGTGGGGAAAACTGGCATCAAGTGACCAATCGGCGTTTAATAGCGGAAAATTTTTGAGTTCCTGCTCTATGGGGTGTTACCTCTATGGTTACCATCAACAAATAATTACGGAAGTAAAGTAAGTTGTAAAAAACTTGGTCCAGCAATATTTTATATGCCTAATGATTGGCCAATGCATATGAAGGGATTGCCTATTGGCTGCTATTGGCAGGTATATCGTCCCATCAATTTTGACGTTCAGACTCGCTAACAGACTCGCCGGTTTCTCCTCTTAAAAACAAAAAAATTGAGAAAAAATTATTAGTATACTAATCTTTAGTATACAAAGAAGTATATTACATTATTAGATAAGCTGAATTAGATGCAGAAGAAAGATTTTGGGAGATAAAAGCATTATTTGGAATTCCCAACCTATCAAACAGCGAGCAGCAGCATCTTATATTTCATTTATACGACTCATTTCCGTTATTTCCGATATTACATGCCGCTCCACTAGCCTACTCTACAGATTAGAAGTCCTTTTACCATCTTTGCAATCTTTATACATATACGTTGGCAATTCTATTCTTATTTCAGTAATCTAATGATACTGAAGGTCGAAAGTCCAAAAAGTTTGTTGGAGAAACCAAGGTAATAAATAATAATAATTGATATCATATTCTTTTTGTGGTCAACAAGTTACCTTTAACAAAATGAAAATAATATAATCATAATGTTATCTGTAAACTTTTAGAAAACCCAATAAATGTAAATGTAAATAATAATAAATAATTATGTTGTTATAATTATTATTAAATTATAATTATTATTATATTTTTATTATTAAATTTAAAATTAAATTATTATAATACAAAATATATTACCTTTATTATAATAATTATTATAATATTATGTTAATGTAAATATAATAATAGTAATAAGTAGTATAAATGTTCTATCATTGAGAATAAATGAAACATTAACATATCATGTTTATGTTAAATATAAATTTTATACATTAAACATTTGCATTATATTATTGGTAAAGGGACATTTCGAAAAAGACAGTTCGAAGCAGGACATTTCACAACTGGACAGTTCGAAACAGGACAGTTCGAAATCGTGTGGATTGCATTTAGAAGAACACAACTTGCAGATAATTAATTTTAATTAATTGATTTAATTAAATAAAAAACAACATTGGAAATAAAAATTAGTTAAAATCTGGTAGTTGGGGTTAGGCATTTCAAATTGTCCGGTGTTGAACTGTCCACTTTCAAAACGTCTTTGTGTATGCTACTAGTTTTGTGTGTACAGAAGCATAGGGGAGTGCATATTTAATATATCACAATGTCTTATTCACAGTTTTGGCGTTATTGGACATATGTTTACGTCCAGCAACATTGCAACAATAGTCAGATACAAATGATAGCCCAGACCAGAGGCATAGGCCCTACCAAGATCCATCAGAACCAATTACAACTAGTACCATAACAGCTTTCTACCGAGAGCAGTTTGAGATTTAAAGATAGAACATCCCTGCTGATACTTTGAGTAATCCTCAAATGACAGGTAGCACTGACCTGTACAGCACAACTTTTAATAACTCGTGAACTACTAAATGAAATACTGTTCCAACTCATGTTGCCCACTGTCCCATATGAGGCAAGCCACTTCCACACCCTAGGTAGTCTAACGTGACAATGAACTTTGTGTGAGTCCATGTAGGTAATGTCTTACAAAGCATGTGTTATTGCTGCATGTAAGATAGTGGAAAGGGCTGTGCATGCAGTCTTCATTTATCATAACAGTATTTCTGAGCTTATTGGTGTTTTCACTACCTCTTGGACCGACCTAGATCGCAAATAAAAATTCGAAGGTGGCCATCCGCCTAGGCCCAAAGGCCATCCCTAGATCATCGGCGCACGGTTCTTTGCACGGTAGTGAGGGTATTGCTTTTGGCTCATGCTAGGGTTGGGTGCTCTCGACTCTGTGACAGAAGTGGGCCGAAAACTTGGCTGAATGTTGGCCTATGCCTGAAAAATGGTCGCTAAGACATTGAATAAATTCCAAAAGTTCCATGTGGAATATGAGTGGGTCCTGCATATTGATGCATCCAGATGTGTAGGCCTACATGTTTCCGCATCATCATATCAAAATGCACAATCTTTTGTGTTTGGTAACTGGTAGGCTAGTTTGTTAACTGGTAATTCTGCTAATACATAGACTGTTACTTAAATTATCATAGATCTTTGAATATAGGCCAATCAAATCATCAGTTATGTGGCACCAGACTCCAATTACCAAGGTTTCATTTATTTATGTTTAGGTACAAAAAAGATCTTCAAAGAAAGAAAATTAAAGTCGTTTCAAACGAAACGTGTATAAAAAAATAAGTTCTTTTAATAAATTGTCGTCTTAAATAAGTTAGTTTTATGCTTATGTTATCCTCATTGCCAACATTGCAGTCGGTTTTAAATTCTGTGCTATTGCATCAATCTATTGTTGCATTTGTAGGTTGAGGAGTTTTCATAGCAGTTACCATGTGCTTTTGTGCACAATAATGGAAATGGTGAACTAGAACTATGTTTACATTTGTATTTTCATTAATTTGAATATTGCGAATAGTCTCTTGTCTCTTGAAAAGTTAGGTATGCAACTGTGTTACTATTTTATCGAATTTTATAATGAAATCATTTTTACTTATTAACTGGCCCTCCCAGTAGTTTTAATACAATTTTAGGTTCGCCCATGTTTGTGAACGAAGCCTCAGCCAAAGTGATAAAGGAGGCAGTTGGTAAGTGTATCATTCCCATGAAAGAGGAATATGAAACAGATACTGGTGAGTAGACTTGTTATACATCTACTATGTCTTTATACTGATACTTACAGGATGAGCAAAGTTCACTCAACAGTAATTTCATTGACACGAGTATAATATTATTACAGAGGATTCTGCAGATGAAAATCCTCTCCTTGTAATAGATGAAATGGACCTGATATTGCTGAATGCAGCAGAAAAGCAAAAATTGCTTCGGCGTGCAGTTTTAGGTAAGTTTTTTTCGAATATACATGTATTATTATAAATGTACATGTTGTAGCCCTATTGTTTTGAATAGACATTTTTTAGACCAGACCAACAATACAGGATAAGTAATGGCTGAGGTATGTAATCATTTTTCTGAGTTATCATGGTTGAACAAGTGGCATCCTTTCGCAGCTGTTGAGTATTCCAACTAGTATCTGGTATTTTGAGGATATCACCCACTTGTGGTGGTCATGCCTCCAAACTGACTTGATATTTACTAGGTAAGTAATGTTAATATGCTGATTATTATATTACCTTATGGTGATCAGTGTTGGAAATTGTGTGCTTTGCAGGAGTATAGCCTAGAACCTGGTTTATTGCTTTACTTTACTTGAATGAATTGGTAGAGGAAGTAAATAAACACTGGCGGTTCTACATGCCCATGGGAGATGGTTACTATACACAGATTTACATCCGATCTACCTGTTAATAGTTTACTTACCTGCTTTTACCTTAACAATGTGGTCCAAGTCGGTAATTCAACTGTTTACAGTACAGATGTTTCACTACTAAACGGATTTTTGTTAGAAGCAACAGTGTTTTCTTTGCGATCTACATGTACAAATGTAGTTACTGCTACAGCTCATGATGATCTTTAAGTGAAAATGTGAAAATTGAGTGTGTTCGGAGACACTTAGTCAGAGTTCCTATGTGTCAGAGTGTGAACATGTGTAGCTGACATCATGTTATGGGCGTATCAGTCGAGGCTAAATATGAGTCACTTGGCAGGCTCTTCAGAATCTTTAAAAATTATATTTGCGCAGATTTCTTTCAGGGACGTCAATCTATAGCCATGGCCATAGTGGTGAGAATACAGTTTTCACCTTAGATATATTATCGCAAACTGCAAAGATTTGCTGGAGTATTGCTGTTCAAAGAATCCCTGTAAAAATTTCAGAATGTTTTATTCTACATGTATGATACTTGGAATATATTTTGTACTATTGTAAAAGACCAAAGAATGGCGTTAGTAAAACTTGTAACCTGATTCCCTTGTTGTTGGTCTGAACTTGGCTCTATAATCACAATTTTAATGTTTTGTGGTTTTTACTGGTCAATTCAATTGTATATCAAGTTCTTTGTGAATTGAATTTTCATGCAGCTTTATACTAGAGTCCATATTGGACATATAATTGTCACATAGAAAGTGAATGTCGTGGCTTAGCAAAATGTGTATGGGTAATATACTAATAATATTAATTACTTTGCAGGAGATTTAAAAAGCTCACGAAGCAAACATCAATCCTGCTGGCCGCCATACAGTTGCCTGATCTAGAAATTGTAATTCTAGTGGTTTGCATAAAAAGATTACTGTAGGAATATTGTGATGTTTCTGCCAATGTTTGTATTGTGCATTGTATGGTAGACACAAGTATGGGAAGGACCTGTGAGTGGTGCTAGACCTTCCTCATTACATAGAGACTGAAGTAGTATGTGTGATGACTTGTAGTTATTGCTGTGACCTGTAGGTACGACCCATAAATCATACTGAGTTATTATCTATAATTGTCTGTTCTTGCTTAGTAGTAAGTTAGGGCTTCTAAGTTCGAAAGGACCTAGAGCTCGAACTAGCTTAGCTAAGAAAGAAGGCTCTGTAGATCTGTATAGATGTGTAATATTTATTGAAATCCAAGCAACAACTAACTAACATATGAAGAGCATTTGCTTTATATAGTAGTTGCGTTTCCGGCAAAAGTTTCGGTTAAGTACGACATAGCATCGGCATAGGTATTGTGTAACAACATGGAGGAAAAAGGTACTAGGGCCGACCCAGGTCACAGCCAAAAATGCATATAACAATGTACTTAGTATAATAAATGGATTGTAACTATTAATAGGGGCCTTAGTCCAATGTAGCAAAGCATAAAGGTAGGTTAAGCAACAAGTAGTTGACTAGTATGGTAATAATAGAGCATATGACATGGAATTAGGGTACAAGTATAGTAACTAATCAATGGTTACTGAACATTGTGGGTAGGCCATATATATATAATGTATTGTTCTCCTCACCTCAGTATAATGATTTCACAGAGTTTATTTATGTGTATGGTTACTTTTGCAATTTTTTTAATTTTCCTGGTCCTTATAGCTGCGGTTATATAGGCTCAATATTTTTTCTGGTCACACTATACTTATGAAGCACTTAGGATGTTTTTCTTCGCTATTGTATATAATAAGCATGGTGTAAATATAGCCATTGGCAAAACATTTAGTTTACCACAGTAGCTACAGGTATATGTACACACAAGGCCAGGTACCAATATATTATTCAATAATACAGTAGAATGTTTTCAATTTTATCTTGAAGCACCATTCACAGGACCTTTAATTTTGTTGTGATTGCTAAAATTGCACACATTGCTGAAAGTGTGAGAACTATTGGAACATCCACAGCTTTGATAACCAATATACAGTGTACTGTATACATGTAGGTTGCCATGGCTAGAAATGTTGCTGATGCCTGAAACCATACAACCTGATCTTTTTCATAGTAACATATTACAGCATTCCTTTGCCTAATACTCTACATTATTTTATTCTAGATACTCACTAGTTATACACTGGTGTGTGCCTATGTTTGGTGTGAGATGAAGAGCTAATATAGCTAATGTTAAACAGTGCCTAGTGAACCTTAGATTAGTCAATTGACTTTAATTATACATATTTATTTTTTCACAGGTATTGATGAAAGCTTCCACAACTAGCATAGCTCCTACTCAAGGTTGTTTTATACTATTCAAGAGTTAGTTAATCATGTAATGTGTGGTGCATAATGCTTATATGCTAATATACTAGCATAACTTGATTTTAGGGAATGATTGTGGTGTGTCTGTCTTGGCATTTTTAAAATGGGCCTTTATTATGGCAAGTTTGCTATTACACTAATTCTTGAATATTTTGTTCATTTCTTGGATGGTTAACAGTTTTGAATATATTTATTTTTATAAAAATATTATATATTTAAGGAACTATGTATGCCGATTTAAATTTAGCAAACAAAGGAATCGGTCAAAGTGGCAACAGAGAATATACATGTAGTTATCCAACCCAGAAGCTGCTGGCAGCATTATCTTCTTCAAAACATGATGGTGTGGTGGCTCCCTTTAGAATAAACCTTTCGTAATAAACTCTTGCAATTGTGTTTGGTAAATTTCTATTACAACTGCATGTAAAGAGAATACAAATAATGCATGTAAAGAGAATAATTATAATATAATTAAGCATAATATTGTATCTAGTATGTACATACATGTATACATGGTATACATGTATACCATGTATACATGTATACCATGTATACATGTATACCATGTATACATGTATACCATGTATACATGTATACCATGTATACATGTATGCAAGAACAATACCCCTTACTCCCACTCTTACCCTCAATATGCTGCATAACACTAAAATGTATAAACTTATAACACTAAAGGGTATGCTACACCTTTGGTTTATATCTTACCAGGGAATAAATTCAGCATAATCTGAAACAATATTACGATGTTTTGTCTTCTCTTGCACTATAGCAGTACTGGCCATCACTGCTTTAATTTATTATCCTCCATGTGGATAAACGAATACCAAATATATTATGTTACCTTAACCCACAGTAGTTATACTTTGTATTCAAGAACCAATGAATGCAACTCGTTAAACAAAAAGATAGTGGATACTGCCATGTGAATGTATATTGGAGTACCAAGTAGTGATAGCAAACAGGAGTACTGTTTTTTTTATGTAGTGTACATGTAACTATTATTCTAACTATACATGTATATTGCAGATATACGTACATGACTACATGGATATGAGTAGGTCGCAACAATTCTGCTGTATCATGCACACTTTTGTAAGGCACAATGTGTGAAAATGTGAGAAAAAGTGCTATTGGGAGGTTATAAAACTTAAAATTTTGGTAGTATAACTTTTTAATAATGTATAGTCGGTTAGTTGATCCTGGGTATGAATAGTAAAATATAATTATAAATTACATGTACATAGTACAATTTGTGCAATTATATAATTTTAGTAAGCAATAATGCTTGTATGCTTATATGCGTAATGGTAAGTACATGTCACTTACTATTACATGTAGCTACAATGACAATAACCTGTCATCCTGACAATATTGCTGTTCATGTCCACAGCTCATAAATTATACACTGGAGTGTAGAGTTGCACATAACATTGTGTCAATGAGATAGGTACATGTAGTTTCTTCTATAATACATGTGTGTATAATATGCAGTGATAGCCCCATGATAGTCAATTCTACTGTTACACTTAGTGCACTACCACATATGTGTATGTGTATGTGCAAGCAGTTTTATTGTGACATTGAACTGCATGGATTGCTTTGACGTTATTTACCATCGCTTCCAGGACATCAATAGCAGGAATAAACTGGCCTATATTCTATCCGGTTATCAGGTTATCAAGTTATTCAGTTACTGTTACAGATGCAGTTGATATAAAGATAATATCATAATATTTGCTCATTGTAATTATTTACTAATGATATTCAGGTGATTATCAACAGAATACTTGTAGTTATAAAAACAATGAACACTGGTGTTCTTGCATATACATGTACATGTACATACATCTACATCGACAAAAATTGCAAGAAATTGGCACAAGCATAATTATACACAGTCATTTTTATGTAGGTGAAGGATTGCACCACATTTATAGAGTTGTCTTTCTTTTCACATTACTGGGTCCATAGATAAGAGGAGACAACTACAATAACTATATGCAACGGCTTCGCTTATTACAAGTCATTACAGTATATTGGCTTATAATATTATACGTGTATAATTATGGTATCTCATGTCCTGTACATGTAATGCAATATCGTTGGAGTTGTCCTCTTTATTATAACGCACGTAATAGATTGAAAATAAGATAACTCCACAATATGTGCAAAATAACTAATAGTCCTAATACATTGTAGAAGATACCAAACTAGAAAATATGGAAGATGAAGACACAAGTTTCCAAGCATATCCATATCAAAATAAACATTGCAACTAGAACAGGTTAGATACTTTGTCGTTTTAGTTCCATGTCTGCAAATACTACTGCCACTTTACTTATCATTACCACAGTCAATCACCAACAACAATAGAATACAATAGTGTACCTGGGTAGAGGTTGGGAGTGGTCTATCGACCTTGTCAATTGCATGTACTGAGTGCAAGGTATAAATAAGTATGACCAGTACTTAATACTTGTTTTTTATTCGGTGATCTGTCGGTCCAAATATACTGTCTGCTACAAACATCTTTATGTTATGGGTAGACCTAGCCTAGGTGCTATGGAGTCAGATCTCACAAGGGAAGCCTGATGAGAGGTTTCTAGTTTGTAAGCACCACTCTAGCTTGTATAAAGTAATAGAAGTGTCTTTATTGCAGCTCCAAGAACAAGCCAAAATCAACAGCAAAATGCTTTTCCTTTTATACTAAAACTATTCCCAGTAAAAATATTTCGCAAGACATAAAGGTACAAAAAAGCTATTGTAAATAGTCAAGGTTTCAGAACTACAAATAAATGCTATCAAGAATTTTGATAAATTGTCTACAAAATAGAAAAAATATTATTAACAGCATATAATAATTACTGCAAAATAATCATTACACAACCCTCCATATGAATCAGGGTCCAAGACTGGTTTATAGGTAGGCATACATTGTATATTATTATAATTTCATATAATAAAACAACATACATGTATAAGTGAAACTGCAAATAAATTACCACTAGTTTACATGAGTCCCTATAATAACACTAGACAACTAGCTACTAATCACCAGTGGCTACGAAATAAACAATTATTCACTTCTTAACTAGGTACATGTACATGTATGTTGTTTGGTGTCTCAAACGCAACATCTCTTAATAATATTCTATTCTATTACATTGATTATAAATGCTCTGGAGAACATTGTTGTAATTATCCTCAGGTTTAGAAACAACAATAGCATTCCGAAAAGATATAAATAATTTTAGGTGAGAATGAAAATTAGCTTCAATCATTTAGCAAAGCATTGATTTTAACCGTCTAAGAGCAGAATTTCTTTGCTCTTGTTGAGGTCATAGTGGTAATGGTATAGCCGGATGTTATAACCCCGGGAGCAGCCTAAAACGAACGTATAAACATTTGACTGCTTGAGATTAGAGCAGACAAAATAATGCTTATCAAAAATATGACTTTAAGAATCTGGAGGGTAGTGTCTAACACAAAATAAATTCACTCTAATACACACGTCAAATAATTGTTGAAAAATATTAGTTAGAATACTATGTCAACGCTTAATATCCTACACCAAAGCATGCATAGCTACGTTTCTGAGGATTTTATGTGTTTATTTGCGTTATATATGGAATAAAATGCTTGCATTGTTAAAATATTCATAGCATGCTAATACAACAAAATTTCTCACCTGTGTGGTTCCACCCATGTAATCGGTCAACAAAGAACTTGGTCTTACAGAAGAAGCCAGGGTCTCTGTTCAATCAGTAGCGATGGAGGCTGCAAGCATTATCATATACAACTACCGAAGGAGCTACAATAGTCATTAAAGACATAATATATAATTATGCTGATGTTAACTAGCTCCGTGTAGGTGTATTATAAACAGGTATAGGCACGGTCGTATAATTAATATGCTATATTCATTGGGTCTTTTATAGGAGTACAGCGTACATTTAGAGATTTAGAGATTGTTGGCTAAATCAAAGCTGAGAGATGGTACATTGCAGACTGTCATTGTTAATATTACTCACTGCACTTTCCCTCGTATAAAAGACTAAATTTAATTGTCATCATAAATGGCATGGCTTCATATTTTCATAAAATAATAGTGGGGATTTGGCAAAATATGTCCCTGGATGTTGGGGGTTTTAGCTATTTTTCCATATTATGCAAGAGTTTTTTAGGATTTGCCATTGAGCAGCCAGAGACTTCATTCAACATTCATGAAAATAACCCTAAAAATTCGTTACATACATGTAAAACGAAATAAAACCACAGTTATCTGGATGTCATTACACAACTCCGAACATTACCCACATAACATATATGAATACACATGCATGTATGCATGTGTATTCAATTTTGAAAAAATTACATAATTGTTATATTTACAGGTTTCATGGTTACATGAGAATAACAAGGTCAATGGGGTTGGATAAAAGTAGTAAGGTCAGATATTTCTTAGAGACAGGATAGTGAAAACCTGCTATTAGTTTTAAGTTAGATCCTCCGCTCAGAGGTGTTACCTTTGTCAATATCTTGAGATTACTATATCATTAAAACAGGTTGAAAACTTCAAGTCGAAAAATTCTGATCATGATTTGTTAAATTGATTTCTAATTGCTGTTGTACAGTCATGTAGGCTACAATGGTAACCTTTCTTTGAGATTGACAAAAGTACTGTCTTACCGTTCTCAAACCTGGCAGGAAGTATAGTAAAAAGAATATTTGGTGATTCCCCAGTTTCCATCAACTCATAACCCAGGCATACTCCTAAAATGGTAGCATTACATAAAGTTCCTCAAATAAAGAGATGCCTAGCTCTGTTAACACAAAGTATAACAGTTATTCTGTGCATGCAAACTATTTACATGATTGTAGTCAGCCATAATTATAAACTACATACCTACATTGATAGGATTATATGGCAGACAGCTTTTATGCACATATATTCATGAAATATGTATGTATTTGCACACTTGTATTTCTTTGTTCAAATGCTAAAAGCACGAAGTATAAGCATGAGTGGACAACTTCCAAATACCTATATGTTTGCCATGCTGATCAGCAGTATTAAGAAACAGCTTATTGATAGAGGAATGATATTTATCATACCATGGGAGCAATGGAGAAGGAATATTCCTGGAAGCAGAAATAATGACTTTTTTCGAGCATTTCGTCTTGGTCTTGTCCATCTGATACATGCCCCGTTCAACTAGCCGTGGGAAGCATGGAAAGAATGACGATAGTGAGGAATCATGGGTGGCAACATTTAGATGATGAATTGGTTGTTGAATATTCTATCTGATCTCTAGTAGCTCATCCACTACAGACATCTTTGCTACTCTGTCTTCTTCTGAGCTTGTAGACAGGAAGTTAAAAAAGGATAGGAGAGGCAGTCTATATCTCTGCAAAAGTTTCAGCTGATAAACTACCTGTGATTTGCTGTTCTTTATATTCCTGCAATACTTACAAAATCCTCCAACGATTGGGGAACTCCCCATAAGCATCGAGATAGTAGAGGGAAGACACTAATCCCCTGATTGAATTTGCTTTAGCTAGGAAATCATCAGTAACCTCCGTTGCCTCCAGAAGTGCCTTCCTGAAGTTACTATGTTTGATATAGGTGTACTCAGAAAATCTGAAATAAATAAACGTCAGCATTTAGTTCAGCATAAAACTATGATTTGTAAATAATTATACTAAGTGATTATTTATTAAGCAAATTGCCACCAAAAGAAGAGTAACATTTGCCCCTTTCTCTAAGTAGAGAAACAGATGATGTACGAGTAAATTGGCATTCCGACAATTTAGTTTGCCTGACTTCAAGTCAACTTAACCACATTAGAGTTCTTTCACAGATGTTAGTTTGAGCTAGGTAGGATTTGAACCTACAACCTTCAGAGAAATATCTGATGCTCTACTTCAGAGCTACCAGCTCTAAGTAAACAAAACACCGTGATAGAACATAATTATGCAGTTGGCCGTAAAACTGAGTCAATAAGTTACAGGATCAATATTTCTAGCAAACCTTTTTACCTAGAACCTTTTAGAGGTTTACCAAATGATACATTATTAACTAACTCATCCAGTTTTAAGTACTGCTCTTTTTGAAACACAAGACTAATGCCACCTGCAATTACCCCAAATGGCTCACCACCACAAGTTTCACAGAAGAATTTTACTGCAGGAAGCTGAAGAAGATTTATAAAACACAGCTAGGTAACGCGGAATCGCAGGTAGGAACACTCCCAGGTAGGAACACTTGGAAAGTAGATCTCTGAAACCTTCGGCAACTGTCCATCGCCACTTACGGTAATAGCTATGCAGCTAGTTAAACTACAATAGAGAGAAATTAAGATGATTATTAGAAATGTGCGCTTATGTTCAGCAATACTAATTCTACATGGAAATAATGTTACTAGTACGTACATACACTTCGCCTAATCAGCAATAAGTAGAACAATTACGTGTATGTCAATTACTAAAACTGAACCCAACTTTTAATTCAATTCAGCTCAAAGTAACAATGTAAATGTTGATGGCTCGGGATCTACCCAGAATCAATACCAAGCAATAAATCATTAGCATTTTTCTCTAGGAGGGGTGGTTTATATTACATAATAGCCCTTTTATGCAAATTCAAGTTAATGCCTTCACATTAATTTACCTAATTAATGCTGCTTATGCTTAAATATAACAATTAGCGGCTAGGACAGGCTGCCAGTAACGTAAAACTCCAAGTGATTAGGAAAAGACTATGCCAAAGGCTCATCAATTCCGTCAGCTGCGCTACCATGTCTAGTTACTCTAAAAAAGTGCAAACAACTCCATAGTAATTAAGTGATTTGGATCAACTTGCTAACCATACCCATCACCACCCATCACTACCCATCACCAACAAAGAGCTTCAGATAATCCCGCAGTAAGTCATGGGCCACAGAATAATCACCCATGTTGATGATGCCAACATCTTTACCATCAGTGGACCTCCATATTACAAGCTAGACATCGAAGAATGGCACTACAACAACAATGTAAGTAAATAGGTTTTATTTAATATTAACAATCTATAACGATGCTCCGTGACCGTGAAGGCTGAAAAGATAAACGTGTTGGCTAAAAAAACCAATCAGCCCACGGGTAGCCGAGTTTTTACGCTTACAAACTGCAAGTGCTGGCAAACATATTAAAATTACAACTTCAACCTTATTCATTCTTAAAGTTTTCTAAAATTATTACCAACTATGATAAGATTCCTAGTGAAAGAATAACATGGGTATTCTAAGAAATGACTGGAGAATAAATTTCTCCCACATTTCTTGCAAGTGTCAGCAACCACTTCAGCTTCCATAGATGGTTTACTATCAGCTCTATAAAAGTTACAAAACAATGTTATGACACATTGTTGGTATAGAGAATTTCAGTACAACTTAGCATTATGGCAATAAGCAGAACTAACACAGGACCAAGCAACAGTCAACGACACAGATGTAACAAAGCATAACACTTTTGGATAATTAATCTGCTCAATGGAGCTAAACACTCAACTTGGCAGGAAAGGCCGTTGATAAGTAGCCAACATGATAACTGATTCAATGACTTAAACACTTTGAGTTGAGGATCTAATTCGTTGCCAGCAGATCATTTAAAACTCAGAAGAGCATGTTGGTCAACTTACTGATCCTGAGGGGTCTATGTGTCAAGGATGTAATGTAACAACAGCAAATACAATAGCAAGACTATGTCAGAAGTATAACATGTGTTATAACAGGTTAGAAACTGTCGACATGCACTTCACCACCGAACAGAAAAGATCATAGAACAGCTTCAAAATAAGTACCATAATATACTCACGCTGGTTTCGAAAAATCTATTCTCTTGAAAGAATGAGCGACCTGCTGCATGGTTTTTCTATAGCTAGGTTGATATTCTTCGAGAGAATTCTTAAAGAGCTGTACATAATCTGGACGGTCTTGTTCTGGTGAACCTCTTTTCAACAGCTGAGATGAACGGACATTTGCTTTCAAGATGACCACGGCAACTGCATCCTCTAAGATTCACAGTGCTGAACTGATTATCCAGGAAGATGCACAGACATGCTTTGCTCACTCCAAATATTTAAATGTAAGACAGAAATACATCATAAATCTTATCCAAGTACATGCAAATACAGAGCAGAGCACTATGGAAAACTTTACTTGACCATAAAATAAGTTTCATATATTATGTAAAAACTTTAAATAGCTAACCTAGTATTCTTTCATTAGTATAATAGCCTTGCAGATGTAATTTAAACTTGAAAAAGACTAAAACTGTTTATCACAGATAGCAATATGCGTAAGTACCTGCTCATTCGATTTCTACTTCTCATAGAAATGGTCGTCTTGATTGTTAATGCTCCTATCTAACCAGCACACTAAAAATAACAGAACTGTATCAATAAGCTACATCGACAAAGTATACATGATGTTTCGTTAAATGAAAGAACAGAGAAAGCCAAGATGACATATTATGAAATAGTGGAGGAAATTAGAAAAGAAGAGGTGTGAAAACTATGGAAGAAAGCAAAGATGGGAAACTCAGTATGACCAGATGGACAGGCTAATTAATGAGGTGAGAGAGGAGCCCCTTGGGACATGATGTTTGCAGATCACATTGTTATTTGCAAACAGGGTGAAGAGCAAGCTAAGGTCAGTCTAGAGAGTTGGAGGTTCGCACTGGAGAAGAGGGGAATGAGAGTAAGCAGAGCCAGAACGGAGTATATGTATTTGTGCTTGAATGAAAATACAGGTGGCGGCACAATAAGAATGCAGGGGAGTGAGTTGAGAAAATACCTTGAATCTAAATTACAGTAGAATGAGGAGTGTGGAGGAAAAGTAAAGAAGAGAATACAAGCTGGATGGTGCGGATGGAAGAAAGTATCAGACATTATTATGCTGTCAGCCAAGCTAAAGGAAAGAATATACAATACAGCAGTTTGACTAGCAATACTACATGGAATGGAGACTGTAGATCTGACTAAGAGGCAGGAGACTGAGTTAGAGATGGCGGAATAATGAATGCTTACATTGTAAGACTTGATAAAAGTAGGAATGAGTACAACAGGGGCACAGCAAGTGTACTAAGATTGGGAAGCAAAGCAGGTTGATATGGTATGGGCATGTGGTAAGAAGAGATGGTAATTATATGGGGAGGATAGTAATGGGCATCAAACTACCTAGAGCAAGAAAAAGGGGAAGACCTAAGAGGAGATTAGTGCCTTTCTTGTTGACTCAACAACTACCATCTAACTTATGATGGACACACGTGTACTAACCTACATCTAGTACCTGTAATGATGAAACTTGCTACTGCATACATTTGTAAGTGTAAGGCCTACAACCTTACCAATTTAGTAGTCAGCACTTTAGCATCTTCATCATCATCGATGCTAGAATATAAGCACAAAGTGTTATACATTCATAATCTCATTCAAAGTTTATAAAACTGCAATACATACAAATCCCAACCATACCTCTTATGGGCTTACCAAAACATTGTAGAACTTACATAGTGTCTAGAAGTCCTGGTTCATGTGAGCTGCAAGTGGCAAATGGGTCTATTTCCGAAGCACTGGTTTCACAGAAATTGCTATCAGTAGCAGCAAGCCTTGTTTCAACCTGTTTAGATTTACCTACAAATTTAGTAATATGTACAGTAGAGGGTGCAACGAGACAGTAATATGTATAGTAGAGGTAAAACAAGACAGTAATATGTACAGTAGAAGTGAAACGAGACAGTAATTTTGAACTGGAGACAAAATTTGCAATGTTTCTTCATAAAGATATTGCCAACTTTTATATATTTGTGTGTCAGAGCTCCAATAGTCTCAATTTCTGTGTAAATTATTACAATATGACTAATAGCATTACATTGCATGTACATCATTTTAACATAGAGATATTGTGAGGTATCATTTGAAAAATATATTTAAAACTTACTGCAGTAGTAGGAAGGAACATTTTTACTTGATCTGACATTGACTGTACCATCAGTATTTGTAATAAGCCATGCTTTTCTTTTCCGACGAAGCCTTTTTACCTGTAAAAAATATGACTCTAAAAGTGGAAACAGGCTAGCGAGTCTCAGGCTATTATTCACCAACTTGATTCTACACTTTTTTCTGCAAAAAGAGGAGTAGCTGTTATAATGTGATGTACATGTAGAAGCTGTACATTGAATCGTATATAAAAATAATTGCTAGCCTTGGCGCACACACTCAGACTAGAGATCGCTTTCGTGAACTAAATATCGCACATGTGCTATGTCCAGTAGGAAAAATGCCGGCATGCTGGCCAAGCTTTGCGCCAATGCGAGTATATTCGGTAGCCTATTTCAACCATAATACACGTGCATTCTTCCAATAGAACTACTAATTTAATTTTTCACAAATCTTACCTGCTCATTAAAATCTGAACTCATTCTTTGAGAGTTGAGATACTACTTGACCAGTATATCCAAATGAACACCTAAAATTTAGAAATTTTACAAATAAACACAATGATTATATAGGCCCTAATATGTACATGGTACATAAGACAACAACTATACAATCCCAGTTTTCATTCACTACATTTCCAAATAGTTGACTAATATTCACATGACAAATAATAGAATCAGTCAAAAATTTTGTTGAGAAATTGTTCGATATTCCGAATTTGGCTATTTTTATTACACTTAGCAAATTTCCTTCTGTTGAGCCATTCTAACCATGTGAAGTAAAAGATACAGAGCACATTTTATAGACTCTAATAAAAATCGAGGATAGCTCGTAAATAAGCTGTATACTATAACGCACCCAGCGTAATGCCAGCAAACACCAGCATAGTTAGATGGGCCCACACCAGAAGTTTTCATTTGTTGCAAGTATTACAATTACAATATAATTTCTTGCTATTACTTGCAGTAAAGTAGGAGCACTGAAATTTCAATTATAACTGATAACATTTGTGGGTTCAGTGCATATTGGTTTGGTGTCCCAGAAATTAGAGTGATGTCATAAAGAGTCAAATGATGCATCCTTAAAGTTTGACTGCGAAGTTAAAAATATATTTCACCAAACTAACTACGTAAGTCTTACTTGATACCTCTTTGATTATCTGACACACTGTATATCAAAAATCAATTTATAATTTTTTGCAACAAATTGTGATTTTTTTGTCTAGGAATATTAATTGGCATTTGTTCTACATACTCATTTTTTGTTTTGTGATAGTCCCAGTATAATAAAGATAAAAACTCAATTAAAATGTTCTGCTTATAATAATAGGCCTATAATGGTGGTCTCGCATTCAGTCCCTGCAATGATGTAATTAACTGTTTTAACAGAGCTGAGACCCACCATGACATCATAGAGCCCAGCTGGTATTATGCTAACTGATCCAGCTGCTACTAGGCTTTCTAATGGTGTATTTAGCTTATAACCTCAAAGTTTCAGTACAGTCCAACGAATATAAAACAAGCATTGTAGAGATATCTACACTAGCATGAAACACATTTTGCACTCATTGAAACAAGAGTAAGCTACCACATTTTCAAACTAAACAAAAATTGAAGATTTTTAACCGACAAACTTATTAGCCTTTTATCATACCAAATCTTGTGTTCCGATTGTTTAATTTTTGCAAAGTAAACGAATGTTCAACAGCTATAAAAAGCTTGTAACTTGAACTATGATTTCATTAGGTGCAAAGATGGGCACATCATGTGTTTAAAGTTTTGGCTTGATTTATTGGTCATTTTGTCATTGGTCATATTTTAGGTTGCATATCTCGGATACTAACTGCCATACAAATACAAAATGCCCCTCAGATCGATTTACATTCAAATGCATTTAGTGTTTTTGTGTATTGTTATGGAGCGTTCAATTGGATGAATTTGCTATATTCTATTAGGTATTCCAAGGAGTTTTAAAAAAATTGCTTTACAGTGCGGGTATTACCTGTCAATGGCAGATGCACATGTACTTGATATACAGACCAATTTTAAAACCTAAAATTGTTGTTGACAAAAAACTTTTGTGATGACGTGCACTGTTGGGTGAGTGTTCTCATCGATCAGTACAGTCATCAATAGATGAAGGGTTTTCAGTGCGACGAGACTTTCATGCTGAAGGTTCCAGGTTCGAATTCCGGTCAAGGTGATGCTAGAAAGAGCGTCCATCCACAATTGCTCCTGTGCCTCAGATGAAGTCATCAGGCAGTGCAAGTTGCTGGGAAGTATAAGCCGGTGAGTTATGACCTAAACAATGTCAATATAACTCTTCGCCATAAAGTAAATCACTTATAGTGATTTGTATGCTTAATTTTTGACTTCTTGCTGTTGCTGCATTACTGTATTCTGGTCCCATATAGGCTACTCCTGCAATGTTTACTCATTCCCAATGGTCTGCCCTGCCAACATCTTTCAGATGTTTCTTCGTGGTGCAAGCAAGTAACCCATAGTCGTCAACTAGGCCTATAACTAGGCTAATCATAGTTATGCCTAACAGTATCAGTGAAAAGGAACTTTGACAACATCTACTAATCGACTAGTCAAGTATTTATAATGTGAAGCTTACACTAAGCTTCATCAAATTTAATTTCCAAAATTTTTAACTTAATGAAATTAAATTAATTACCAAGGTATATTTAAATTACAATTGGATAAAATATAATTTAATACAATACTGATGATACAAAGCCTCCAGATACACCTACCGGGTGAATGACAATCGCAGTAATTTATCTATGTTCCCTTACCTCCATTGTGTTGTGTACAGCTAATCTAAACCAACGATGAGAGCTGGTATTTATAAGTGTATTAAATTTAATCAAAAATACTACTTTAGGGTTTGATGACTCTCACTCGGGTTCTCACTTGGGTTAATTCACGCAACATTTTACAGTCAATAAAAATATGACTCTTAACTCAAGGTATAGCTATCAAAATGATCACGAAGACTCAATTAAGGTTATTTTACACTCCATTATTCTGAAGTACGCCTATATTGAACTCTTCATGTTTTTGTTAAGAAGACGTTATGAATTGAACAATGAACATAAATAAAACAAAAATTAGTAGTAAAATTTACACTCTACCAGTAAAACTTTAATAATTAATTTTGCTTTGAAGTTTGTTCTTACAGTAACAGTCAGAGTCATCCAGCTACAATTTACCAAAACAAATACTCAATGCTTATGCTAATATAAATATCTTCTTTAATAATTTATTTGTTCTCTCCTATAAGTTCACTTGTATTATTATAATACAATATAAATATATTAATTATAATAATTATAATATATATTTATATGTGTGGTGTGACCAACAGGTTTTATTCAAGTTACTTTTAACAGATGTTCATGTTATCTGTAAACTTTTAGAAAACCCCAATAAATGTAAATGCAACAAATTCAACTCAATATCCGAGTGAATATCAATATGACGTTGATCTTAATAATTTATAGTATTATGTAGGCTATAGTATTAACTATAGTAATAGCTCTATTGAACTGAAATCCGATTATTTTTCCATTCTGATTCTATTCGTCTAATTGATGTTTTGTTTAGGCCTAGTGTTCTACCTACCAATGTGACACAGTCTACTTTCCTAAGCTAAATAACTCAGACATTTACTCCGCCGTAAACTATGAGCAATGATTCACGAATATAATCATAACATTAATATCACAGTTTTCATAAAAGCATCTACATTTCGTGGAGTTAGAAAGGAAGCTGATACAATGTGATGTACTTGACACGCTGTGTGAAAAGTTGACCTAGAAAGTCTGTTAACGAGTCTGAAAGTCAAAATTGATGTGTAAATATACCTCGCTATTGGCTATTAAAATCTGAATCTGTCAAAGAGGGTCCACCTAGCATCTTTTCAAACTGTTTCCGGTGTAAAGTTCCTTATAATTATAATAGTATTATTATAAAAGTTATTATTAATAATAGAATAATAATCTTTCTGGTTTTACTTTCCACTGTCTCAGGTAAGGTAGCAATGATCTGAAGATATCTGAAACTCTATTTAAAACTAGGAAAGGAATTTTCACAGTGCTGTTTTAAACATGGCACAGGAGCACAAGGGAAGGTTGAATCCTTTTCCTAACACCACCAATGGGCAATGACCCTTCATTTCAGGTTTAAAGAAAAGAAGGGGGGCCTTCAATTGTTATAAATAATATAAGTGAAAGGTAAATCCAAAACAAAATTAAATGGAAAATTCAAATTCTCAAAGCACAGAGACCAAAATAGGAATACTATAACAAGGAGTATCAGTATAATAATAAAATATTTAAATATTTATAATCATTAATATAAATATTAAATATATATAATAATGAGGATAGTAGAGATGATGAACAGAGTGAGGAAAAATCAGGAAAGTGCTAGAATTAAAGTTGAATGGAGGCAATATGATAAACACGATGAACACATGGGCTGTGGTGGCTGTGCATAACACTGCTGGGATAGTGGACCAGAAAGTGGATGAGTTGAAGAACATGAACCAAAAAACAAGGAAGTTTATAGACGTGATCAAGGCATCACACCCAAAGACCGATGATGATAATAATTATATCCATGGTGCCAAACAATTCTTCAACGTGACTGCCCAATAGCAGAGCTAGTCGAGGGGTCACCACGGCTCCTAGAGCTGGATATTATTATAGTTCGATATGGCACGGAGGGAAAACCTTCTTCGGAACAAAAACCTCCAGGTCATTGCCGAGACTCGACTGTTGCAGATAATTTGCATCATTGCTACAAGACCAGAGTGGCTAGCGCTAGACCATTCTACCACCAACATGTACACTGGTTCCATAGGCTATTCTACATGTATGCTCGAACCCATAGGCCTATCCACTCGGCCATCAACACCTAAAAGAATGCAGCTTGTCAGATCATCTGAAGAGGTCAAACATCAATAATGACTCAGTGGTGGACATGAATTTCTGAAGGATAAAGTGAAAAATGAACGGAAAGGTGATCATAAGCAGCAGCGAATGGATGGATGGAAAGAGAAGCCTCTACATGGGAGAGTACCCTACTAGGTGTGATAGATTAGAAGTGAGTTCATGGATTGGCTGGATAAAGAAAGAAATGGAAGGGATATTGATGGCTGCTCAAGACCAAGCCCTGCCAACCAGGAATTATAAAGTCATGATGATGAAAGAAATTGGGTTAAAATTACCATACAGCATCACTCAGTGACAGGCACTGACGATGGGATTGATGGTACACATACAAGGCTGCAATGGCTGTGCCATGTTTGAAAATGGAAGTGAGACCAGTCGAATGTGTGGGGACCATTATGAAACTGTCATGCATCTCATCAGTGAATGTGAGTAACTTGCCCAGGGTGAATATAAGAAGAAACATGACTGGGCGGTATCAATCATTCATTGGGAGTTGTGTGCCCTCAATGGGTTCCTGAGAAGTAAGAATTGGTACGACCACAAGGCCAATGCAGTTCTAAACATACGCGCCGACAGAGTAATTGAAGTAAGGAGGCCGGATATTGTAATTGTCAATAACAGGAACTCTGAGGCTGTCATTTTTGATATCACTGTACCTGGAGATCTCAGAGTGAGAGACAATGAACATGAGTAGATAATGAAGTATCAAGATTTAGTATTAGAAGTGAGCAGAATGGGAATGTAAAGACAAATATGATCCGTAGTGATTGGTGCTCTCGGAGCGAAACACAAACTATTGGAATGGTTAGCGCTTTTGGTAGTACAGAATAAATATAATATTATACAATGGGCGGCCCTGATAGGATCAGCACATACATCTATACTCACAAAAGTTCTGTCCATCTCAGTCTAGTGGTTCTAGACCGATGGCAGTATAGTTACCGACTTCACCGTGCATCAACCCATAATAATAATACATGTAGGCTTACTTATACTTTGTTAAAGAGAGTCGACCCTCATGTCTTTAGCTGTCCTCGCAACAAATTCATTGAAGCCCACTCTACTGTTTGTAGAGATTGCCACTGGAAAACCTTGCTATTTTGATTGAGTAATTTGCCGGTTTGGTTTAACGCAGATGAGTCGTCAACAAAATCGTTCAACTCAAAACATTAATCACACTCAGATTGCATCAAAATGGAATACAACATGTTTATTCGCTTGTTCTTTAGCGGTTCTCCAATTTCGCCTTTTTGTCTGAGACTCCAAGTTCACCTCTAATGTTACCTATAAAATGTGCTAGCCTTATTTTGAGCAGCTTTTTAAAAGATTAATAGGGATCTACACCTCTACAGCATACTCGAGCTATGGCCGGCATAGAGTCTTACATGCCAAACATTTCGCATTCTCTGAGGCTACAGGAATCAAACGTGGATCTCCTACTTCTAAGTCCTGAGCCCCCTAGAATTATTGTTCGAGAGATAAGACTTCCTTTCTTTGCAAATTGTTATAAAATAGGTTTTGTTGGCTCTTTGGATAGATGGCTGAAAAAGTGGGGCTGAGAGTTAGTGAGCTTACCATGGTTGAGTATCTAGGGTTGAAGTGTTTGCCGTAGGTAAGATGCAACAGTTTAACGAAGTACTGTTGTAGCTTTACAACAGCTACCAGTGGTTGCCACAACTACTAACTTGTAAGGTGTTCAAAACGGATGGCTGTCTAGTCTGAGATTTACAGGGTTCCCCTAGAATGCATTGTATTAGAATGCCAATGACCCCTGCACCTCCTTCCCTCTTAGCTACATGTAGATGCTTTCAAAATCGCTCCAGCAGTAGCTTGTAACATGTATCATAGAACCTGGTTATAAGGTGAAATACACTATTATATAGAACTTGGATTTAAGGTGAAGTACACTATTCAAACCTTGTATGGTAATGATATGCTTCTGATTATGTAGGTAAATAGAGCGACTGACGACTTCCTGTGTTCTTCAGATGACCTGGTAAACCTGTTAAGGTAAGACTCAATACATTGTTATCAAGCAGTGTTAGAAGTGAACCAATCGAGGGTATGTTTGCGCAATAACTTCCATAACAGGTTCAAGGGGTAGTGAGACTCTTGAATTGCCTCTTTCAGCATTACTTAGAACGAATGACACGGCCCTAGCCAGTCCATAGCCAATATATTGACCTTATCTATCGCAGTCTTGAAGTCTATCACTTTCGTTGCTAGTGTTATAAAGCATATCTTATAGGTCATTAATACTAATAGTCTATTTAAAACGTAATTAAATTGATATGTAAGACATACATGTAAATGAGACAAAGGGCAATATACTGGTGTAGAATATATACATGTTATGTAAGTATTTGATCTAATACGTTTGAGATTCAAGACGGCCCTGGACACCGTCTGTCTAGAAATGCGATAAACGTCCACAGCAATGTATAACATACTACCTTGTGATGTCACACAGTGGGAACTGTAGCATACTATCTTGTGACGTCACACTGTGAGAACTATAACATACTGCTTTGTGATGTCACACAGTGGGAACTATAACATACTGCCTTGTGACGTCACACTGTGAGAACTATAACATA
The DNA here is from genome assembly GCA_935421135.1 of Bugulina stolonifera. Lineage (NCBI taxonomy): Eukaryota > Metazoa > Bryozoa > Gymnolaemata > Cheilostomatida > Bugulidae > Bugulina > Bugulina stolonifera. The sequence goes on along the minus strand of OW285190.1, from coordinate 1,441,457 downwards.
CTCTCAGTTCACCTTGGCCACATGCTAGTCCTTCATTATTATTTTATACTGTATAATTATATACAGTATTTGACAACCTAACAAAGTTCAATCTCTGTGTAGGTCAAAGGGACTGCAACAAGTATCACATGGATTTGTTATTATAATAATTCTATTTTTCATATTGTTTAATTATGATACCATCAAATCTTTGTACTGGTAGGCCTACTTTCATCTTCTTTCAAAAAAGATACCAAGCAGCTAATTAATACTGCAACTAATACTTCCTGAGTAGATGATAAAGCATTGGGCCTCGTCAGAAGATCATCATTGGGGTCTGTTGGTTGTAGTGGCTGCTTTTCTATTGGTCAAGCTTAAACAAGTAGACATGTAACAACAAACTTTTATCTCCCCCCCCCCCCCACTTCATGTTAGCCTGTAACTTTGTTATAAGACGGACCACAATGGAAATACCCAAGTACAGAATTTTGTTTTAGACAAAATGGCAGCTCAGCCGGCCAAGTGTAAAATGTTGGTTGTATTTGACTTTGATGAAACTATCATCGACGGGACTACAATATATGAAGTGCATGATTTGCATCCGGGACCTTATCGTGCAGAAAGACAACCCGGTGACATGATGCATGGCTGGAACAAACGTAACACAGCTTTCTTTGCTTCCCTTCACTCACACGGCGTTGGTATATCTGCTATAAAGAAAGCAGTAATTGACATACCTTTAGTCGCTGGAATGGACGGGCTGTTAAAGTATCTCTGCCAAGAAGATTATGAAGTTGTTATCATGTCTGGTGCTAACACCCTGTTCATAGAGTGGTATCTTGCACATAAACAACTCAATGATGTGATTGATAAAGTTTACACAAACGTTGGGGAGATTAAAGATGATAAATTAGTAACGAGCTGTTACCACCACCAGGACAGTTGCAAGCTCTGTGTAAAAAGCTTCTGCAAAGGTGAGTAATCGCATTCAAATCAATATTCATATCAGCCATCTTGTACCCTCAACAGCCGGTTATGAAAGCTTCTTTGGATATGAACTTTCTTTTATGGATTATCCATATTGTAGGTCAGATACTAGATGAAGTAGTGAAGAACAAGCAGTTAACAGGCACACCTTATTCTTCGGTCTGCTACGTGGGAGATGGCTATAATGATTTCTGTCCAGTCCTTCGTTTAACTAACAAGGATTACGTCTTTCCTCGCGCTAATTATGCATTGGATGCCAAACTTCGATATCAGAATTCTCGAGTTTCTGCAAATGTCATATCGTGGAATGGCGCTTCAGAAATAGAAATCTTTTTTAGAAAATTCACTGAACAAAGACTTTGACCTACACTGTGCAAGCTAATTAGTTTAGCGAACTCGTCCAAATAGGTTCTGTTTTTATTTATTCTGCTACCAGATTAAAATTCATATTTTTATTCGTGGAAGCAATCTTATATTCCAGTGGCCATTTTATCATTATTATGTTTGGATTAGTGTGTATGGTTATTAATGCTACACTAATTATGATAGCTTTGTATCTGGATTCTAGTTTCATAACTTTCCTTGGTCACAGCAACAAGGGTAGTGGTCTTTCATTCTCCTATCTTCAGATGCTCAAAGTTATTGTTTAATAAAAATGCCGTGGTTCACATAAATGATTTGTTGTTTTATAACTTGGTATACCTAGTTATCAGTGACTTGCGTCTAGTAAATGTCTTTGCAGCCTGTCCTATATAACCGGTCTTCACTCCATTGTTTTTTCCTTTGAGAGACACGTCCGTATGTTCCTAGTATTTCATAAGTACCATCCTACCTCCGAAATATGGTAAGCTAAGCTAATCCAACGGGTTTGTTACCATTCAGCCTGCACAAGAACTATTAGCATTATGTCGTTGTAGAACAGCTGATGGAACCTGGCAAAAACAAGCGTCTGGTAATATTTGACTTTGATGACACAATCATTGAGGGAAACTCGGATCTAGAGGTCAATGCATTGCACCCGAGGCCAATTCCTAATGAAATAAAACACATAGGGACTACTGACCATGGATGGATCGAATACAAGATAGCTTTATTTGCCTCGCTACATCGGCTTGGTATATCTATAGATGACATAAAGAGTAGAGTGTTAGCATTACCATTAGTTGCAGGCATGAGTGAGCTGTTGGACTATCTGAAGAGTTGCTCAGATTACGAAGTTGTTGTTATGTCTGGTGCGAACACGTTGTTTATACAATGGTACCTGGAGGACAGGCAGATAGATGTAATCTCCAAGGTGTTTGCTAACTTTGCTGAAGTGAGAGAGGGTCGGCTAGTTGTCCGCTGCTACCATCATCAGGATTGGTGTCAGCTGTGCTCCAAGAACTTGTGTAAAGGTAGAATTTCTAATGTCAAGATATTTGAAAGCACATTGCCATTCTTGACAGTGAATTTATGTAACATCTGTTACCTATCAACGAGTCCACCTTTAAGTTACCTACATGTAACATAATTATTGCTGAGTTAACTTGTGGAACTTGTGACATATAGCCTCGGTTGTAGGTCGAGTGTTGGAAGACTACATCAAACTAAAGAAGGAATCTGGAAACTCCTATTCAAATGTCTTTTATGTTGGAGATGGTAGAAATGATTTCTGTCCTGTATCCAAGTTATCAGAAAACGATTATGTATTTCCTAGACAGGAATATGCTTTACACAACCGCATCGTAAAGGAGAGTACAAAGGTCAAAGCCCGTGTAGTTCCGTGGATTTCAGGGTTAGAGATCAAAAGTGCCTTACAGACGCTAAGTGACCTTTGACCTGTGATCCTACTCTTGCTGTTAGCTTAGTGAACTCTCCACGATGTACTTTATTTTTGCACAAGACAAGGCCATTACATGTACATTGTGTACATTACACTGTGTACATTACACTGTGTACATTACATTGTGTACATTACACTGCCATACTTACTTATATTTCTTGCAAGATGTGACTAACAATTTATAATACAAAGTTATGTAGACTCAGTTCTCACTCGTCTCCAGTACATGATAATCATGTTTGACTACTGTAACACTTTGATGCATGAGGTTAATATCAACTGATTGATAATAAATACTAACCATTGCTATCCAATAGTACGTGTACATGTTTTGTATAATATGTACCTAATTACATGTACAATGATGTCTTAATTATTGTGAATATACTACAAGTACACATCCATCTACATGTACTTCCTTCTACTCACTATAAATATTAACATTTTTATATCATCAGATATCTGTACCTGATAATCATCCATCCCAACTGTATCACCACTATTCACTCTACTGACACTAACACTGTATATAATTCAGCTTATCTGATGACAAAATATCAATTTCTTCTTGCCCATCCAATCCTGTATAATACAATACACTCATGTACAAATGGTTTTTTGTGATCAAATAAATTCCTGCGCTACGCCAGTACAATTTATTAATGTACGCTGTTCACAGTACATGTACGTTGACACGGGTTTGGCATAGTCATAGCCCCTCATCATTCATATTACAGCAGGATATGTTTTACCTGTTATATAAGCAATATTTTATGGTGCCCCCAATCTCAAAAAAAGTCTAACCCTAAAGCTATAGGTAAATATGGATACCTCTGGGAGAGTTTTGTCCACAAGCCTGGTCACTGCAGCACTTATAGCAATATGTTGATAAACCACTTTAGAGTTATCTCCTCTTCACAGAGAGCGGATAACTACCGACTATTGTGTAGTTCCTCTAGCGAACTAATGGCGACTGCACTACATTGTGACAAAACACACCACTGCATGTACATGTATATTCTTGTTGCAGCTAAAGAATGGCCGAAGAATCTCAGGTAGAGAAGATATTACTAGCCTTTGATTTTGATCATACGGTGCTCGATGGGAACTCTGATGTTGAAGTACAGAAACTACATCCTCAGCCTTTCCCTGATCATGTTAGCAATCTCTATTCCGGCAGAGACTGGAATCGCTTCATGGCCGCCATATTTGATCTGCTACACAAGACTGGCGTGACGCCAGATGCGATTAGAGATAACATCCTGTCACTCCCTCTGGTGAGTGGAATGAAAGAGCTGATGAGTCACCTTAGTCAGCACCAGTATGAAGTGATCATCATATCAGACGCTAACACTCAGTTTATAGACTGGCATCTTCAGCACCACCAGCTACACTTCCTGTCTCACGTCTACTCAAACCCCGCAAAGTTCACTGAAGAAGGGAAACTTAGTCTAGATTTCTATCATCATCAAGACTGGTGTGACTTGTGCTCTAAAAACCTCTGTAAAGGTGTGTCTAGGCTACAGTAACACTACAGTGTGTCTAGGCTACAGTAATACTACAGTGCGTCTAGGCTACAGTAATACTACAGTGTGTCTAGGCTACAGTAATACTACAGTGTGTCTAGGCTACAGTAATACTACAGTGTGTCTAGGCTACAGTAATACTACAGTGTGTCTAGGCTACAGTAATACTACAGTGTGTCTAGGCTACAGTAATACTACAGTGTGTCTAGGCTACAGTAATACTACAGTGTGTCTAGGCTACAGTAATACTACAGTGTATCTAGGCTACAGTAATACTACAGTGTGTCTAGGCTACAGTAATACTACAGTGTGTCTAGGCTACAGTAATACTACAGTGTGTCTAGGCTACAGTAATACTACAGTGTGTCTAGGCTACAGTAATACTAGGTACATGTAGGTGTCGTCTTATCTCCGCATAATTATGTAGCATGTGTGCATAGGCATAACAGTCTCAATGGTCTGAAAGCAGTGTGGGTGCACATGTAGGTGTAATATACATTTAAACCTGCTCATACCAACTAAACTCCCATGGGGTGCCACCATTGTTGATTGTTTGGAGCTGTTTTGCCTTCAATTTAGACTCAACATTTTCGAAGACCATGCAGCAACTTTTTGATTTTTATATAGTAATTGGACATTTTTACAGAAAACAGTTTGCAGTTGTCTCCCCTTCAGATTGAGGTGAACAACTACAGGCCCCACAACCAAATAAAGCTTAAGCAATTTTTTATGATCGTTGAAAGTCTGTTTAGTGAAATTGAAAGAAAGACAACTCCCAGTCAGTGACACGTTCATGCTGGACAGTCCTAGAACTGAATAGCACATCACTACATTACCATTACAATATAGAACATGGTGACAGTTTCATATCTAGTGCTTGCATAAGCTTCGTGATTATAGAGAACAAGGGTCATACATGTTTAGTGATTGTACCTAGCCTTGGGTCCCTTACCGGTCTTTAGTGATTGTACCTAGCCTTGGGTCCCTTACCGGTCTTTAGTGGTTGTACCTAACCTTGGGTCCCTTACCATTTAGACTCATTGTTTGCAGGTAACGTCCTAGAAGGTCATATAAGGAAGAGCAATGCAGCAGGCATAAGCTACTCTAAGATATACTACATTGGTGATGGCCACAATGACTATTGCCCTAGCCTCAAACTATCACCAAGTGACTATGTGTTCCCACGGGTCGGCTATGCTCTTCATCGTAAAATAGCTAAGGATGGTTCTCAGATCAAAGCTAAAGTTGTACCTTGGGAGTGTGCCTCTACAATACTGAAGGTAGTACAAGCCAATTAGTGCCTACAGCTATAAAACTGTACAAACTATGAGGTGACCAAGAGAAGATAAATCTGATTCTTAGTAATTGCAATAATAATTTCCTCTCACTGCAATAATTATGTATCCCAAACTGTGTAGAGTGTGAATTCTCCCATTTTTTTAAATAAACCTTCAGCTGTTAAGTTTAACAACTATTTGATCTTTGAATGTTATCTGCTTAACACTCTACAATATGGCTACACATAACATAATATTTGAAAAGCTAATAACGAGAGCTGGCTCAAAGTCATGGATTTGACTTGACTTGCCAAGTCAAGTCACAACTCGCAAGTCGACTTGACTTGACTAGCACATCAATGTGACTTGACTTGACTTGGACACATGAATGACTTGTGACTCTGACTTGGTTCGTGCCAAATCAATACGGAGGATAAAAATGTTGTACAGTCTCAGCCATAGTGCCAATATTGTAATGTTTTAGTGTTCATTTACATGCGGGTGCCGAGGGCACGAGCATGGGAAGGGCTTGGAAGTTGGTAGAGGACAACCAAGTGACTTTCCACACATTACATAAAAGAGTGAACAGTCATTAGGTGCTCTTGTTGTTATATATCTGGACGTTGGCCGATGCTGAGACTCATTAAAGAGTCCAAGGTCGACGTAGGTCTGTAGACTTTATACTCCAGAGGAGTGTAGTGAAAGATCTGATATTCTAGGAACTTAAGCCCGACGCTAGATTCATATAGAATCCGGGATCGACCTAAGCCGTAGAAGTGGTGTAGAGATATGCTTAAACGAGGATGGGGATGAACTCGAGCCGTAGGAATCTATGGATCCGCCGGTGGAGTTACCCGCCTACAAGAGTAAGCCTCTAGGTTTGAGTTAGGAGATGTTGCTTTATTAGAGCGCAGTCAACAACTGATTTTATACAGAAAATGTGCTACCTTATATACTAAATATACTTCCAATAAAGAGAGGCCGATAAGGTATCGGGTTTGGAACTGATGCAACAACATGGGTCGGCCTTAGCACAAAAGGTGCTTACAATGGTCCGAAATGGAAAGTATATAAGTAAGAGCCTATTCCAAGATATCGGCCTTAAAAGTTATATGGTAAAAGACTCCGTTTAGTACAATCAGATAAGAGAAGATAATTGCTTATAGTATGTGGGAAAAACCAAGTGCAATTGCAATGATCTAATTGGTGGATAACAATAATAGAGCACACGATAAGTGGTTGATTATAATAGAGTGTAAGCATGCATGTGTAATAATTGTACAAGGTAAGACAATGCATGAATGAATAATATGGATAAGTGTCAATGCATGTATGTATGTAATGTCAATGTCAGTGTGGCTAGCCCAGGGAGGCCACTACCACAGAGGCTGTTTCACCACAATATTACTACACATATAGGCTAGTTGCCTTAATTGTATAACAACATACATGCCAAGCTACACCTTGGCATGGTTTTTCATGTATTGGGATGTCTACTAAAAGAAAAAGTGATGTTTTGAAAATTGTAAAATTTTTGAAGTTGTCTTCCACTTGACTTGCATTTCAACTTGCATGTAGGCAAGTCATCGTCGACTTGATTTGTGACTTGCATGACAGTTGACTTGACTTGAGGCAGCACTGACTTGACTTGGACTTGACTTGCCTCCAAAATTTTAGGAATGACTTGACTTGTTGACTTGCAAGTCGACTTGGACCCAACTCGGCTAATAACAATAAGGTGAAGGTAAATTATTTGAAGTTGCCTTCTCATACCACCTTCATTCATAGAGAGAAGACAACTTTATAAACGTAGTAGTGTTAATGAATAATAATTATATACAGTTACATGCTGCATGTTTATGCTGGTATAAACAGCTTTCCTGGATAGATTACCTGGTTTAGTACTTTAAAATGCAAGTACTGTAGAGAGATATCTTCCCCTAAGTAACTTTATGGTAAGTACTGAATGGTTTTGTTTGCAGAACAACCATGATCTTTGCATTTTATGATATACAATGTACATTGTACGTAATGCACAACACTTGTAGTGTGGGTTTAAAGACTGGCTCAATGTAAATGTATATAAACTGTACTGCTACTCTGACCATTGCTCACAAAAAAGTAGCCTGTTAGCTAATGGTGTTGCTGGTGCCTTGAAAGTTGTCAGTAATATTATTATTATTGATTATGCATTAACTGATTAGCAATAGCCTAGGTTCTAAATGTAATATTGTAAAAATGGAATTAATAATGGGAGTTGTTGCAACGTAGAATCGTCCGCTGTAGGACTGTCCGATTTGTCCGGACGGCACCACGGCGTCCACTCTTTGACGCCACAGTGGCCACTTGACACCAGGGCGTCCATTGACGCGATTTCAGTTTTACTATGATACACATCGAGTTAAATGAAGTCAATTGCGGTATTTCCCAAAGCTATACAAAAGCTAAGTGTGGCCATTGAAATGAATACACGCCATTTCTGTTTCCATTAGCAATATTATCAATCAGTATCAATGTCGTAGTGTTATTTAGTTCTATTGCATTCCTGTTTTTATAATTACATACATTATTTATTCGTGAGAATGTGGTGCAATTACTACGTTTATATCTATGCTCATTTTTTTAAAAATATAGCTGTATGATATAAAACCTCCAAAACCAGTACAATGATTATAATAACTGATTAATAGTATACTAAACTTTGTGAAAAGATATTTGTGGTGCACATTTTACTATATCATTTTAGCAACAAATCACAATTTAGAGCAACAGAGTCAGATGAAACAATGTAATGGCCTGAATATATAGACCTCATTTGATCCATACAGTTCTTATATTTAAAATTACTGTATTTGGATGACTTTGGTATTTGACACTCTTTACTCTATTAGGTGGACCAAATATGGAAGGACAACTTCTAATCGTGATCGATAGCTTATGATTTCTAATGCTTTTACATGTAGACCACTAACAATAGAATAAATATACATGTAAACATAATACGTTATCCCTTTTAAATTACTATTGCAGCCAGTATAACGTACGATATATATAGTGAGAGTTACAATTTTATTCCAAGTCAACAAATAGGCAAATAGTACAAAAAAACCTGAGACTTCTTTCATGTAAAAATACAGCATCTACATCCAAACTTGCCAAGTCTCCAGAAAGATACTCCAGATTTTGAAACTCTGCTCCCACATTGCCAAAAGCTCCCTTTTACCTCCAAATTTTCACTAAATTTATTACTTCTAGCATAAAGACTAAGCAATTTATCAAATTTTATGAGCACAGCCACGGTGTTTCAATCAGAACACCGCATATTTCGCAAGTGGGGTATTTCTGTGGGTCATTCAAACCTGTAACCGTGAGATGGCTGCTCAGTTTGCTAGTTAGCATTACGGATAGTGATAAGCTACAGGACAGTCTAGTACTGGATAATTATGGATATTTCCACTATGCACAACAAGAGAATAACAATATTTTTATAGAGTATTGGAATATTTATATTGTTAATTCACATTCAAGGTAACTCCGACATGGGCCTATATAAGCCCACATTTTATGTAAAAGTATAAGGTAGAGCAAAAAAAATATAACATCAGATTAATACAAGAGTGTAAAAAAGAATGTGCATACATTATAGGGAACAATACAGAAATATATAACAAGACAACATCAAATTGGTCGACAACATCAAATTGGTTGTACCGGGCCTGTGCATTATCAATGAAATACAATAATTCAGTAGGTCTTCAAATAGGTCAATATGATAGCATTACAGCAGTGTACCATTATATACACAAATTTGAATAATACATAATATAATTATCGTCTTCGTAGTTGGGTTGCACTTTCAATTCTTGTAATTATCTACATCTATCGTATACAGATGTGGAGGCGTACTCAATAACATCTAAGAAGGCTGGTTAGCTTGATGTTATTCTAATTCTGCTACGTGATTCAGTAAACCTAAAACCAGAAAAAACTATTTCAAAAAATACAAGATTGCAACATACTAGTTCAAAACATTCTGGTGATTCAGACAATTTTAGTAGTTCTTGTGTATAAGCCTATACACTTGCATATAATTTGCTGTAGCTCCACATAACTACTTTCTGCATATTGCACAGTCTGTGTAATAGGCCATAGTGTTCTTTCACATAATGTATAGCCTAGTTGCTTTATTGTTGCATACATGTATTTTGTATAAATTTCCTGCATCCAACCTAGAGGGGCCGACCTTTTCTATCGTACCTCGGCTGCCAGTTTCTATGTCCTAGTCGTCCTGACCAATATCAGAACCGGTTGGAAGTGCTTTTAGTATAAAAGTAAAAAGCGTTCTCTGTATTAATCAGTAGTTCCTGAGCATCCAATAAAGTCACATCTATTTACTTATATCAATTGACTTCCCTTAACCTAGGGGAACTGACCGTGTTAGAGCAGCTAGGGTAAGGTAGAGCCCATGTATTCACGACAGAACACACAAGGAACACTTGGACCAATGGATCGTCTCACAAACTGAAGGTTGAATTAGTCAGTCTAACAGTGTGTATTCACTCTGTGCGTTTAATTGAGAGCTAATAGACCACTCTCGGTCCCTCTCTTATACCAGTAAATCGGAACAGCATAATCGATAATGTATCAGTCAAAATAAAATATCATGAGAAAAAACTAAAAATAGTAATACTAATCTAAATAGGCCTACTTATACAGTATACACTATAGTAATAATTACCTTTGAATACCCTTAAAGAATAGAATACTATTGAATTTAGCAAGGGGAGTACCTCAGTTTAACAGTGTGTTTTAGACAGTGATTCATGTTATTACAGCGTACTGCTGTTTTCGATTGGGATTGAGTTGGATAAATCGTTGAGACATGCACGTCGGTTTGTGTTCTTTTCATCAGGTTAATTTAGCCTTTATTCACTGTGTCATATATAGTGAGCGGCAAGAAGCTGTTTTAGTAGGTACTATTTGAGGCAGTTATTTTTATAGGTTCTCCCCTTGCAGCTGAGCCGGTGGTCATAGTGAAATTTGCTTTGCCATTTGATATTTCATCATAGACAGCCGTCAGGTCTCCGTGTTGGTCCTCGTCCTGCAGTATTTATGTCACAAGGGCTAGTCTGTGGTCTCTTCTCCTTTCATGGAGATTCTGTAGTCCCAGCTCAGCTTTGGCTGCGGTCACGCTCTCTCTTCCTCTGAAGCTGCTTAGAAAGTGCACAGTCCTATTTTTAACTATTGAAATTTTAAATATTTAAATACCTTTCTTTTGATTGATAACAAACATAGCATTTAACACTCAGGAAAGCCTCAATTACCATTATGATCTTGCAGTCTTGGTGTTTGGCCATAGGCTAGGGTAGGGGTTACAGCAACCTGCTATTTACTTTATTTTTCATTGTCATTGATTATAATAACAATAATAATAATATAATAATAATAATATATATTAGAATTAATAATTATAATCATAATGATTGGTTTAGTTTGCTTATTTTACCTACAAGTTACTTTAGTAAACTCTCGCTTAGTTTTAAGTTTAAGTTTTATTTTAATTTTAAATATATAAAAAAGAAATAAAATTAAAATTTCATTAATCATATCACTAGGTCTAAAAGTAAATAATTATAATTTAAATTTTCATAAATAAATAAATAATAAAAATATATTTTATCTTATCTTTTATCTATCTTTAATCTTATGATTATTATCCACTTTACAGTGGCAATCAGTAGTTCTAAGCTCCAATAGTAAAGTCAGTGTTATCGGTATTTAGAGATTAATTATTCATTTATTGTTGTGGAATGATATTAAATATAAATACAATTCTGATTAGAATATTTTTTCTGTTGAAGCCTAGTTTAGTATGAAATTATACTTGTATATCGTAGAGTTATTTATCTGAATAGCGCAGAAAGAGGAGCGTAATCAATATCGTTACTATAACCCCTTTTTATCAACTACTTAAACATTATCACTACTTGGAATGAATAACATAAGTCACTCCTGTTTGACCACTGATGTCCCCTTTGCAATAACTCCCTTTGCTGCCTACGAAAATCATTGGAGAGGTCAGTGTTTTAAAGCGTCCGCCACTTGGCCAAAGATAGTGGAAGGGAAGATCAGACACTCGGGCCAAAAACTGTCCGTCCCCGCCTCCAAACGCGGTCCGAACAAAGCAAAGAGTTGTGCTACCTTGTACACAAATCCGCTCTTGCTATTGGTGTTCCGCCGGCCAATCAGATAATATTGCTAGCAGCGGCATTGAATAGACAGTCTACTTACACAAACGATATATTATTAAAAGGAGCGCAACAGTTAACCCGTTGCTTCGCGAAACTAGTCTAGCAGCCATCTAAAAGTTCAGCACATTTAAGGCGGGAAGTAGGTCGCGGAACGTCGGGACCGCCAAATTGGGCGTATTTGGTGGGACAGGGTTTTATCATTAAGTGTCCGATCTTCCCTTCCACTATCTTTGACTTGGCGCAAGAGCGGGCGGACAGTGTTGTGGGCGACCGGACTGGCATATGTCAGTCCGGACGACGCAGTGGTAAGCGCGGAATAGCGTGCTACAGTCCGGGCTGACGTACGTCAGTCCGCGGACACCCAAAACGAGCCCGGACAAGTTTACCTCGTAGCAGAGTTTGAACTAATAGTATTTGACCTACTGGAAGCTTAGGCTACCTCAAATATTGGGAATAATCCAATACGATGGAGTCCACAAGTTCAATGGCTAATAAGTATATTCTTACTAAACCCACCCTATCTGCTGAAACCATTTACTACAGTAAATACATGCATTATATACATGTACATTGTACGTGTATATAACTGTATGTATGTAATTTTAGGAAAATTCCATAATACTATGAATAATACATGCGCTTTAGGAAATAATGCTATGATACAATCATGTTACTGACGGTGCAATAGGCAGTGACCTGCTGACCACTGAGATCACAAGTTACATGAAGTTGCAAAGTGTTCAGTTCAACCTTATATTCTGCACAAAGTTAGTCACTAACTTGCTCTACACTTACAAAGGATCATGGCTAATGATAAGATACTAGTAGTATTCGACTTTGACCAAACCATCGCTCACGAGGACTCTGTGTCAGGGGTGGAAGAGTTAGTTCTGTCGGGAGTGCCACAAGAAATAGTCGACAAGTGGGAAGTAGAGCAGAATTGGAACGCTTATTGCGTGGGATTGTTCGGCTGGGTGCACAGGGAGGGGGTGCGTGAACAGTCTATTAAGAATGCAATACTCACTCGGTCTCTCTCCCGCGGAATGGAGTCTCTGTTTAGATATATCAGCGAACCCCAGTTTGACGTGATCGTCATATCAGACTCTAACATACTCTTCATCAACTGGTTTCTACAGCACAACAACTTAGACAAAGTGGTTGAGAGAGTCTATGCTAACCCGGCAAGCTTTGATGCAGATAGTAAACTCAGTCTACAGTTCTATCATTACCAAGACAGCTGTAGCCTTTGTCCCAAGAACTTGTGTAAAGGTAAGATGGTTAACCTGAAGGCGCAGACCTAAATAATGGGCTCAATAGATGTACAGTGTAGAAGAGTATTACACTCTACTTTATATAATCTCATAATAGTCTAGCTAGACATGTACATGTAACATTTGTACCTTACATGTACATGCACATGCAGGTAGAACTAAGATTGCTCTTAAATTCCTCTCAAAATTTTCCACTTTGATCTATTGCAGTATATTACTACAACTACAATGTAACTAAATGACTGTTATATACAGTGTATGTGAGTTTACTCTGCTATTTGACTGCAGGTATAGTACTAGACAACCATATAGAGGAGAAGAGGGCCGCAGGTACAAACTACTCTACTGTGTGCTATGTAGGAGACTCAGAGAATGACACCTGTCCTTCCCTTAGGTTATCACAGAGAGACTACGCCTTCCCCAGGGCTGGCTTCCCATTGCAGGGAATCCTCCAATCAGAGACCTCGAGTATGAAGGCAGCGGTTCTGCCGTGGGAGTGCGCTACTAGCATACAGAAGACACTCCGATGTCTATGTGTAGCCTCAGATTAGGTAATTGGTTACGGAGATAATTTTGCCGAAATTCATTCCAACCTATGTTTTAGTCAGCTGGTACCTACCGCAGGCTATTTTACACTGATGCAATGTGTTATAAAGTACCGGCACATTTTAGATGTCCCAATATTACTGGCACGTTTTAGATGCCGACCCAATACGACATACCTCTGTCTAATACATAGGTACTGTATGCATGTAGCTGCCCTATGTGGGTGAAAAATTTGCATATTTCTCTATTGAATAAACATTGTTGTTATGTTTGTTTGCAAGAAAGCCAAGTCCACACTTACCTGCAATAACAAAGAAATAACGTGCCTTGTTATTATGATACAGTATATGGAAATCACAGACTGCACTTGCATACATTTATATAGTACATGATATATACTTACAGTACATTGCAGTACATATACTTGTATACTTATAGTACATTATAGTACATTATTATAGTACATATATACTTGTAGTACATTATAGGACATATATACATGTACTTGTATACTTATAGTACATTATAATAGTACATATATACTTATGGTACATTACAGTACAATCATATACATGTAAATGGTTTTATTATGTTTCACTACCTCCTTATCAGTAGGTACACTCGACACCTGCTCTTCCTGAGTATTACAATGTGTGCCCTCAGTTCTAGCATAGTTCCTATTACTTTACTTACTGCATCTACACTCACTAGCTGATAGTATTAATAATTCGAATATGGAGTTGCCCTCTCCTTGTGGATTTTCAAACAATAAACGGAAGATAGCTTCACCTTACATACTGTAAATAATATCTTCATACCGTGCCCTTAGATTGGATAGAAAGTTGTCCATCATTGATGGTGGATAGTGGAGCTGTGGATGTTTTTTATACACTACTGCCTCATGCTCCGAACTTTGTGCAAATGAATACCTAAAGTCCTAAACCATAAATGTGGTCTAACTGCCCACATATCCACTGCCCAATTATCTCACTCACACTCACCGGGGCGTGACCAGCCCCTTGCAGCTTGCACTGCCAGGTGCCAGTGCTGGCCAACTCTCTGTGAGAAAGGCCCAGATGACATGGCCTTTTGTTGGCAGAGGTAGAGGAGTTGCCTTGAAGCCATGCTGGCTTGCATGACCCCAAGGACTTTTATAGGAGGCACAGGAGCAGTTGTGGTTGGATACTCTTCCTAACACCACCATGGCCTGAATTCCAACCTGGAACCTTCAGCATAAAAGCTCGGCATTCTAACCACTCAGCCACAACTGCTCCCTCTACTGTCCATTTATCTAGTGTCCACTTATCTACAACTGCCCACTTAGCTACTGTCCACTTATCTACCTTCCACATATTTACTGCCCACATATCTACTGTTCACTCCTATCTACTGTTTCACTCAGGAAGTCAGGATTCACAAATAGAAAGTGATCAGCCATTACAAAATAACAATGAATGACACTCAGCTACCAAGATAGTAGTATGTATCACTGGTGGGAAAGACTATTGGCTCATAGTATCTGTATTACAATATTTTATAAGCCATACTTTATTATAACACAGCAGATAATGCATGCATTCCAAAGTACATTCTACTTAGTAAAAGTATGTGTACAGTCAGAGTGATATTATACTTGATACAAAATGTCAGCTTCATAAATTCATCAGAGATATATACATTGAACATTGAACATTGAACATGTATGTTGGTAAACGTTTGATTGCTTATTTACAAATTATTATATATTATATACATGTACAAGTATGTATGTTATTAATGTATAATTAATAGAGAAAATATCTGTGATGATACCTGGTATTGATAGAAAGAGCAGGGTAGTTTTCACAGATTATTGAAGGTGGACCTGACCTTTAACTGACCATAACTGGGCAGCTTGTTCCCAAGTCCTCCGTATAATGTTCACAAGTACAATGTATATAATTTATTGTTGTTTATATAATAATGTATGCATGGGCATAGATCAGCACTTTCAAATGTCAGAGGTGTTTGCATCAAGAAAAAAGTCCTCTCCATCACACAAAAAATCTAATCATTTCAAATACAGTCATGGTGATCATAGCCACTGTTATCAAAACTGGTCAATGAGTTGAACTGTACAGGAGGATTGGTATCAGCTTCATGTAGTGAGTGATCCTCGTACTGTATATCCCCTACAGTGCCCCCATACTGTATATCCCCTACAGTGCCCTCATACTGTATATCCCCTACAGTGCCCTCGTACTGTATTTCTCCAACTGTACCTTCGTACTGTATATCCTCAACTGTATCTACGTACTGTATATCCCCAACTGTATCTACGTACTGCATATCCTCAACTGTATCTACGTACTGTATGTCTCCAACTGCATCCTCATACTGTATATCCCCAACAGCATTTCTGTACTGTATATCCCCAACAGTATTTCTGTACTGCATATCCCCTGCCTCATTCATATATGGCATGTCTTCAACTGCATATAAATACTGTAAGTCCCCTATTGTGTCTGCATACTGTATATCTCCAAATGTGTCCACATACTGCACATCTTCAACTGCATACAGATACTGTATATCCCCTATTGTATCCATATACTGTACATCCCCAAATTCATCTACATACTCTATACACTCATCGTTATCCATATACTGCACATTCTCCACTGCATACACGTGCTGCCTGTCCCCACCTGCGGCTATAGTATCTACATACTGTATAGTTTCACCTGTTCCAATGTACTGTATATCCCCATCTGTTCCCACATACTGTAGATTCCTGTCCGTAGTATCCAGGTACTGTATATCTCCATCTGCTCTTATGTACTGTAAATTCCCAACTCTTCCCAAGTACTGTATATCCCCATCAACCAGCGGACCGGGGACATAGTGTGTTGCAGCATTTGCTCTCATTCCTATTTCCTTTGATCTATCATCTGCCAAAGACGATTGTAGGTTATAAGCATCGAGGTCAAGGTTGGGAGCGGGCATATAACCCATTGTAGAGTGCCCGTTACTATAATTGGCTCCTGTGCTAGTTGCTTTATACGACTCACCATCTGCATGTAAAAATGGTACTACCATAAGCATCAGATATAATGCATGTTGTACAATGCAAATAAAAAGTCAAAGAAATAGGAAGTTTTCTACTCTACATGTTTCCTACAAACATCCCCACCAGGAGCCGATCATCCTTATACAGTGGGTGGGTAGTGGACAGACTCCCTATAATTAATATCATGAGTATGAACAGGCTATGACTTCAGGATGACTCACCATGCCTGTGTGCGTGTTTTGTGTCATTCGCTAGCTTAGCATTTGTCTTTCCTTTGAAGAAATGTTGGTGGTAGAAACAGCACACAGCAGTAGATACTACCATTGCAAGTATAAATGTTATGGTGACAGATATTGCCACAGTTAACACAAATCCCTTGTCATCCCACACACTGTTACCTCCTCCCTTTACTATCACACTAGAGTACAGAGTTGTGTTCTGTCCCAATGTAACCTGCAGAATATACAATACCAGACGGAGTGATATCTGCAGAATATACACCATACAGTCTACATTACATACATTGAGATATACATGTACTCTACATGTAAGTATTATACCACATACATTGTACACTTCATGTATTTACATGTACACATGTACACCTATACACATATACACATTATACGGTACATGTACACTATAATACACATATACACATTATACGGTACATGTACACTATACACATATACACATTATACGGTACACGTACACTATACACATAATATACACATTATACGAGACATGTACACTATACACCCGACTGGCACAAGTGATTCACACGGTAAAAGGACATTTTAAAAAAGACAGTTCGTAGCAGGACGCTTCGAAACTGAGTAGATTACACTTAGAAGAACACAACTCACAGATAATTAATTAACTAAAAAACATAATATTAAAAGTAAAAATTAGTTGAAATCTGGGGTTTGGGGTTTTGAGCTGTCCAGTTTTGAACTGTCCAGTTCAAAAGCATCCTGTTTCGAACTGTCTTTTTCGAACAGTCGCAAATTTGATTTATACTATTTCGGATAAACCAGTTTACTACAATTATATCATGCTAGAAGCTTGTCTCCAACTTTAGCTAATTACATGATCAGACTCAAAACTACAGAGATGTGATATTCCTGTTGGTATCACTACTCCGTATCACTACTCCGTATCACTACTCCGTATCACTACTCCGTATCACTATTCCGTATCACTACTCCGTATCATTGCACCGAACTTATCTCTGCGCATGAGGACCAGCTGACACACTGAGCTAAGAATGAACTAAATTCAAGGAGGTGTTAGCTTACAACAAGAGGCAGTTCTTTGCCGTAGTCAGCCTGAGTGTATCTCGAAGGCAATCTGCAGAATATTCTGCTGACGGTCAACTTCTCCACAGGACACATCTGTCCACCCACGGTCACCTTGTAGTCGGTGGAGGTGCAGCAGTCACTGAGACCTACTCCTATCACTTCTAACATAACTGCCTTGGCATCTATCAGCCTCTCCGCTGCTGTCATGTTCTTTATCATTGGATTCTTAAATATCCTGGTTTTTGATGACATATTAAGACGCTGGTATTTCATAAAGCCATCAAACTGTAGCCCCAGCACAGCGTATAATCCGCTATATTCAGTAGGAGCCGCTGCTGCCTTTTCACTCGCCATCCTCTTTAACCTAGTCGAGAGCACGCACTTCACCTGGTATAGCTCTACACTCAGATCTGGAGTTACACAATTCAGAGAGGTCTTGTTCCCCTCACAACTCTACAGTATCATAATACAGTCTGTAATATAGTCTGTAATTTATATCAATTCATCAGCATAGAATGTTCACTCCAAATAAGTGTAAAATGACCAAAATAGCAATGAGATAATAGAGTTATTACTTTTAAACTGGGCCAAGATGTGTTGGTATGGAGACAAGTGGGTGTGGCAAATGTAGTGGAAGAGGTGGTTATATTTCTACTGTTAGTATGTGTGACTTGTATAGGCCTGGTCAGTGTAAGTGTGGTCAGTGTAAGTGTGGTCAGTGTGGGTGTGGTCAGTGAGAGTGTGGTCAGCGTGGGTGTGGTCTGTGTGGGTGTGGTCAGTGTGTGGTAAGTGTGAGCGTGGTCAGTGTGGGTGTGGTCAGTGTAGGAGTGGTCAATGTGGTTGTGGTCACTGTAGATGTGGTTAGTCTCATACTCACTGATGTAACGGTGTCGTAGTATCTATCACTGCTGAGACAATGGAGGTGTGTGAGTAGGACGGGTGATGCTGCCGAGTCCAGATTATTTCCCTCCACTGTGACCTTCAGTCCTCCTCTACACAACAATCAGTGCAATCATAATACATGTACAAGTCCATGTACAAGTACATGTACAAGTACATGTACAAGTACAATGTATATATGATGTATAATATACATCACAATCATGTACATTGTATATACATGTACATACGAGTATACCATACAGCTACTCAATCGTAGGCTTCACCACCCCTTGAGTATTAATAGTACAATGTAGTATTGATAGTACCAAGGAGTAAGAAGAGAAGGAGGCTCGTACATGAGAATTTTGTGTTCGATGTGCTCCTCGATTTAAAAATATGAGCACTTGAGTCGCTGGCATTAAGCGAGTAGACAACTTCGTTGAATCGTGATGCGCTTCCTCATTGCTAAACAGGTATAAAAGCAATGCACATGTGCACGGCTCTGGCACTTATAACATCACAGCTATAGCATCCAATCAAAATCATTTCTATGGAGAGATAAACATAATCGTTCATTGAGATAGCCAATAGTTTGAGCACTATTTTCATTTAGTTTGGGCATCTTGTAGGGCCCACAAACTAGCCTATTCACTGAACTGGTATCTGAACTATATGCCATAAAACAGACCAAGTATATGGAGTCCTGATGTCTGAGAAGCGTGTTGCACAAATTGACTCATTTCAACCACGATTTAAGTGTTTGTACGTTTTATTTATTATGAAGGAGCAAAGTTTAAATTTGGAATTCAAGCTCACTCACTGTAGCAAACTTAAATCTATTAGTGTTATTTTTGCTTATTTTGTTGATCATGTTGGTATTTGCAAAAAGTGTCATTTTATATCGAGATATGCAATTTTCTTCAAATATGGCGATTTTACTTGGCTATATCTTTCGTATCCCAGTGACATAAGTAGTGTGTTTATAGTCAATCTGTTCACTAGGCTATTACCAATTAGTGACATTGATTATATTTTGATTTTAGTTAATGTGTGAATTTTACTTTTTTAAAAATATTCATCATCATCCGAGGCGCACATTGAACACCGGAAACCCATTGTAACATATATACAGGTTTTCATAGACGAGCCTCCTTCTTTTCTTACTCCTTGATAGTACAGTGCAGTAATCTCATAGCAAACTACTACTATTTTTGCATATTGTCTTCTGCTATCCCATAAACCACTTACATATTGTTGAGATTTCTGGGTAACACAGAATCAACTATAGGGTTGGATTTGTAGCTAAACACCAGGCTAGGATTAGAATCCATCTCTCGGCCAACTAGTCGTATATCAAACTGGTTATCGCTACTCTTTGACATTGGAGTTACAAATGTAATCCTCTCCAGCCCGTCACCTGTGATTCTACAATGATAGAAAAATTTCAGTGCAGGATGTTGATTAACGTCTGGGAACAACAAACACACATACCAAGACACAACATCCATCACTACTAGCCCCAAAAGAGATATGTCAATTGTTGGAATCAGAAGAGAAGAACAACTTTGCATTATTCACAATACCCTAAAAGCAGGTACTTTTTGCGAGTTTCGCGAGACAAACTCGCAAATAGTTTCCATCGCTATCAAATTCTGCTTTCAAAATGATTTAAATAATTACTGGTTTAAACAGACCATACATACAGCTATGTAAATGAGGTTTAAATCTGAGTAAACATACAGCTTAGCTTAGCTTGTTTCTAATGCTGAAATATGCTTAAACATTAATTTTGGGACTTACACAAATTTCGTAATAGGCCAAACTCGTTAAATATTTCTAACGAAAAATGCTCCAGGATTAGCAAACTCGCGAAACTTACTTCCGCTAAAAGTTTCTGCTTTTAGGGTATACATGTACACACAGGCTGAATGCGTGGCCAATGGAAATACCGTTGGATTTGAAAGAAAAATTTACATTGTATATTACTATATTACATTGCATACTACTACATGTACATTACATTGCATATTGCTATATACACTACTGACCTATTCACTGTGGTCAGCACTACTGAACTACCCACTATGGTCAGCACTACTGACCTATTCACTGTGGTCAACACTACTGACCTATTCACTGTGCCCAGCACTACTGACCTATTCACTGTGGTCAGCACTACTGACCTATCCACTGTGGTCAGCACTACTGACCTATTCACTGTGCCCAGCACTACTGACCTATTCACTGTTCCCAGCACTACTGACCTATCCACTGTGGTCAGCACTACTGACCTATTCACTGTGCCCAGCACTACTGACCTATCCACTGTGCCCAGCACTACTGACCTATTCACTGTGCCCAGCACTACTGACCTACTCACTGTGGTCAGCACTACTGACCTATTCACTGTGGTCAGCACTACTGACCTATTCACCGTGGCACAAAGTCAGACACAAGTTCACATTGATTACACCTCACTAGTCCCAACCCTGGTTTTCCATAGAATGAGCTACTAACAATTGAGACTAATAATTAGTGACAACCATATCCGAGTCAGCACTATGCGCTATATTTCATTTTATTTGGTTGAATACCTTAGTTCTCCCTAGATGTATTGCCTGTAATTACATGTATATATACTGGCCAGAGCAGGACCGTCCACTTTCAAACTGGCCGAAATTTAATTTAGTTGACTTTCTTAAAAAATGTCAAATAGTCCTTCACCTTTGAAAACTCTCCAGACTTTTTGCATATTAAACTCTGGACACAGAACTTCATTCTGACATTTGTAAATACGTATCATAACATCACAGCTAACAACACTGGTGGGTGGACTGCTTGTACAGTTCTATGAGAGACTACAGCATATCAAATAGCGCTATCCGTATTCATCCAATCAGCATCCTTCTACCATTCACTACCACCCTATTAACTTACAGTCCCGGTACAGCCTTTCTTTCCACCAGCTCATCTGGACGGCTCGTGTGAACCATTTTCAGTTTGTTATATCCCAGCAGGTACTTGCCTACCACTGTTACCACTGTTCCGCCTGATACTGGCCCATGATTGGGTGTTATAGAGTGAAGCTCCGCCTCCTGAAGAAATATAAACTCATTACGAGTGGGAAACTTTCCCATTTCATCATCTTGATATCGTATATAATGTCTATCATGGACGTATTAGCACTCACATGACATAGTTATATATATTGTAGATATTGTAGTAATATAATTGTATATATAATGTTTTTGTATAAATGCAAGATGAGACAATAAATGCAGTGCTTTACATTATGTAGTATGTAATGTAGTATGTAATGTAGTATGTAATGTAGTATGTAATGTAGTATGTAATGTAGTATGTAATGTAGTATGTAATGTAGTATGTAATGTAGTATGTAATGTAGTATGTAATGTAGTATGTAATGTAGTATGTAAAGTAGTATGTAATGTAGTATGTAATGTAGTATGTAATGTAGTATGTAATGTAGTATGTAATGTAGTATGTAATGTAGTATGTAATGTAGTATGTAATGTAGTATGTAATGTAGTATGTAATGTAGTATGTAATGTAGTATGTAATGTAGTATGTAATGTAGTATGTAATGTAGTATGTAATGTAGTATGTAATGTAGTATGTAATGTAGTATGTAATGTAGTATGTAATGTAGTATGTAATGTAGTGTGTAATGTAGTGTGTAATGTAGTGTGTAATGTAGTGTGTAATGTAGTGTGTAATGTAGTGTGTAATGTAGTGTGTAATGTAGTGTGTAATGTAGTGTGTAATGTAGTGTGTAATGTAGTGTGTAATGTAGTGTGTAATGTAGTGTGTAATGTAGTGTGTAATGTAGTGTGTAATGTAGTGTGTAATGTAGTGTGTAATGTAGTGTGTAATGTAGTGTGTAATGTAGTGTGTAATGTAGTGTGTAATGTAGTGTGTAATGTAGTGTGTAATGTAGTGTGTAATGTAGTGTGTAATGTAGTGTGTAATGTAGTGTGTAATGTAGTGTGTAATGTAGTGTGTAATGTAGTGTGTAATGTAGTGTGTAATGTAGTGTGTAATGTAGTGTGTAATGTAGTGTGTAATGTAGTGTGTAATGTAGTGTGTAATGTAGTGTGTAATGTAGTATGTAATGTAGTATGTAATGTAGTATGTAATGTAGTATGTAATGTAGTATGCAATGTAGTATGCAATGTAGTGTGCAATGTAGTGTGCAATGTAGTGTGCAATGTAGTGTGCAATGTAGTGTGCAATGTAGTGTGCAATGTAGTGTGTAATGTAGTGTGTAATGTAGTGTGTAATGTAGTGTGTAATGTAGTGTGTAATGTAGTGTGTAATGTAGTGTGTAATGTAGTGTGTAATGTAGTGTGTAATGTAGTGTGTAATGTAGTGTGTAATGTAGTGTGTAATGTAGTATGTAATGTAGTATGTAATGTAGTATGTAATGTAGTATGTAATGTAGTGTGTAATGTAGTGTGTAATGTAGTGTGTAATGTAGTGTGTAATGTAGTGTGTAATGTAGTGTGTAATGTAGTGTGTAATGTAGTGTGTAATGTAGTGTGTAATGTAGTGTGTAATGTAGTGTGTAATGTAGTGTGTAATGTAGTGTGTATTGTAGTGTGTAATGTAGTGTGTAATGTAGTGTGTAATGTAGTGTGTAATGTAGTGTGTAATGTAGTATGTAATGTAGTATGTAATGTAGTATGTAATGTAGTATGTAATGTAGTATGTAATGTAGTATGCAATGTAGTATGCAATGTAGTATGCAATGTAGTATGCAATGTAGTATGCAATGTAGTATGCAATGTAGTATGTAATGTAGTATGTAATGTAGTATGTAATGTAGTATGTAATGTAGTATGTAATGTAGTATGTAATGTAGTATGCAATGTTGTATGCAATGTAGTATGCAATGTAGTATGCAATGTAGTATGCAATGTAGTATGCAATGTAGTATGCAATGTAGTATGCAATGTAGTATGCAATGTAGTATGCAATGTAGTATGCAATGTAGTATGCAATGTAGTATGCAATGTAGTATGCAATGTAGTATGCAATGTAGTATGCAATGTAGTATGCAATGTAGTATGCAATGTAGTATGCAATGTAGTATGCAATGTAGTATGTAATGTAGTATGTAATGTAGTATGTAATGTAGTATGTAATGTAGTATGTAATGTAGTATGTAATGTAGTATGCAATGTAGTGTGTAATGCAGTGTGTAATGTAGTGTGTAATGTAGTGTGTAATGTAGTGTGTAATGTAGTGTGTAATGTAGTGTGTAATGTAGTGTGTAATGTAGTGTGTAATGTAGTGTGTAATGTAGTGTGTAATGTAGTGTGTAATGTAGTGTGTAATGTAGTATGTAATGTAGTATGTAATGTAGTATGTAATGTAGTATGTAACGTAGTATGTAATGTAGTATGTAATGTAGTGTGTAATGTAGTGTGTAATGTAGTGTGTAATGTAGTATGTAATGTAGTATGTAATGTAGTATGTAATGTAGTATGTAATGTAGTATGCAATGTAGTATGCAATGTAGTATGCAATGTAGTATGCAATGTAGTATGCAATGTAGTATGTAATGTAGTATGTAATGTAGTATGTAATGTAGTATGTAATGTAGTATGTAATGTAGTATGTAATGTAGTATGTAATGTAGTATGTAATGTAGTATGTAATGTAGTATGCAATGTAGTATGCAATGTAGTATGTAATGTAGTATGCAATGTAGTATGCAATGTAGTATGTAATGTAGTGTGTAATGTAGTGTGTAATGTAGTATGTAATGTAGTATGTAATGTAGTATGTAATGTAGTATGTAATGTAGTATGTAATGTAGTATGTAATGTAGTATGTAATGTAGTATGTAATGTAGTATGTAATGTAGTATGTAATTTAGTATGTAATGTAGTATGTAATGTAGTATGTAATGTAGTATGTAATGTAGTATGTAATGTAGTATGTAATGTAATGTGTATTGTAGTGTGTAATGTAGTATGTAATGTAGTATGTAATGTAGTATGTAATGTAGTATGTAATGTAGTGTGTAATGTAGTGTGTAATGTAGTGTGTAATGTAGTGTGTAATGTAGTGTGTAATGTAGTGTGTAATGTAGTATGTAATGTAGTATGTAATGTAGTATGTAATGTAGTATGTAATGTAGTATGTAATGTAGTATGTAATGTAGTATGTAATGTAGTATGCAATGTAGTATGCAATGTAGTATGCAATGTAGTATGCAATGTAGTATGCAATGTAGTATGCAATGTAGTATGTAATGTAGTATGTAATGTAGTATGTAATGTAGTATGTAATGTAGTATGTAATGTAGTATGTAATGTAGTATGCAATGTAGTATGCAATGTAGTATGCAATGTAGTATGCAATGTAGTATGCAATGTAGTATGCAATGTAGTATGTAATGTAGTATGTAATGTAGTATGTAATGTAGTATGTAATGTAGTATGTAATGTAGTATGTAATGTAGTATGTAATGTAGTATGTAATGTAGTATGTAATGTAGTATGTAATGTAGTATGTAATATAGTATGTAATGTAGTATGTAATGTAATATGTAATGTAGTATGTAATGTAGTATGTAATGTAGTATGTAATGTAGTATGTAATGTAGTGTGTAATGTAGTGTGTAATGTAGTGTGTAATGTAGTGTGTAATGTAGTGTGTAATGTAGTATGTAATGTAGTATGTAATGTAGTATGTAATGTAGTATGTAATGTAGTATGCAATGTAGTATGCAATGTAGTATGCAATGTAGTGTGCAATGTAGTGTGCAATGTAGTGTGCAATGTAGTGTGCAATGTAGTGTGCAATGTAGTGTGTAATGTAGTGTGTAATGTAGTGTGTAATGTAGTGTGTAATGTAGTGTGTAATGTAGTGTGTAATGTAGTGTGTAATGTAGTGTGTAATGTAGTGTGTAATGTAGTGTGTAATGTAGTGTGTAATGTAGTGTGTAATGTAGTGTGTAATGTAGTGTGTAATGTAGTATGTAATGTAGTGTGTAATGTAGTGTGTAATGTAGTGTGTAATGTAGTGTGTAATGTAGTGTGTAATGTAGTGTGTAATGTAGTGTGTAATGTAGTGTGTAATGTAGTGTGTAATGTAGTGTGTAATGTAGTGTGTAATGTAGTGTGTAATGTAGTGTGTAATGTAGTGTGTATTGTAGTGTGTAATGTAGTGTGTAATGTAGTGTGTAATGTAGTGTGTAATGTAGTGTGTAATGTAGTGTGTAATGTAGTATGTAATGTAGTATGTAATGTAGTATGTAATGTAGTATGTAATGTAGTATGCAATGTAGTATGCAATGTAGTATGCAATGTAGTATGCAATGTAGTATGCAATGTAGTATGCAATGTAGTATGTAATGTAGTATGTAATGTAGTATGTAATGTAGTATGTAATGTAGTATGTAATGTAGTATGTAATGTAGTATGCAATGTAGTATGCAATGTTGTATGCAATGTAGTATGCAATGTAGTATGCAATGTAGTATGCAATGTAGTATGCAATGTAGTATGCAATGTAGTATGCAATGTAGTATGCAATGTAGTATGCAATGTAGTATGCAATGTAGTATGCAATGTAGTATGCAATGTAGTATGCAATGTAGTATGCAATGTAGTATGCAATGTAGTATGCAATGTAGTATGCAATGTAGTATGCAATGTAGTATGTAATGTAGTATGTAATGTAGTATGTAATGTAGTATGTAATGTAGTATGTAATGTAGTATGTAATGTAGTATGCAATGTAGTGTGCAATGCAGTGTGTAATGTAGTGTGTAATGTAGTGTGTAATGTAGTGTGTAATGTAGTGTGTAATGTAGTGTGTAATGTAGTGTATAATGTAGTGTGTAATGTAGTGTGTAATGTAGTGTGTAATGTAGTGTGTAATGTAGTGTGTAATGTAGTATGTAATGTAGTATGTAATGTAGTATGTAATGTAGTATGTAATGTAGTATGTAATGTAGTATGTAATGTAGTGTGTAATGTAGTGTGTAATGTAGTGTGTAATGTAGTATGTAATGTAGTATGTAATGTAGTATGTAATGTAGTATGTAATGTAGTATGCAATGTAGTATGCAATGTAGTATGCAATGTAGTATGCAATGTAGTATGCAATGTAGTATGTAATGTAGTATGTAATGTAGTATGTAATGTAGTATGTAATGTAGTATGTAATGTAGTATGTAATGTAGTATGTAATGTAGTATGTAATGTAGTATGTAATGTAGTATGCAATGTAGTATGCAATGTAGTATGTAATGTAGTATGCAATGTAGTATGCAATGTAGTATGTAATGTAGTGTGTAATGTAGTGTGTAATGTAGTATGTAATGTAGTATGTAATGTAGTATGTAATGTAGTATGTAATGTAGTATGTAATGTAGTATGTAATGTAGTATGTAATGTAGTATGTAATGTAGTATGTAATTTAGTATGTAATGTAGTATGTAATGTAGTATGTAATGTAGTATGTAATGTAGTATGTAATGTAATGTGTATTGTAGTGTGTAATGTAGTATGTAATGTAGTATGTAATGTAGTATGTAATGTAGTGTGTAATGTAGTGTGTAATGTAGTGTGTAATGTAGTGTGTAATGTAGTGTGTAATGTAGTATGTAATGTAGTATGTAATGTAGTATGTAATGTAGTATGTAATGTAGTATGTAATGTAGTATGTAATGTAGTATGTAATGTAGTATGCAATGTAGTATGCAATGTAGTATGCAATGTAGTATGCAATGTAGTATGCAATGTAGTATGCAATGTAGTATGTAATGTAGTATGTAATGTAGTATGTAATGTAGTATGTAATGTAGTATGTAATGTAGTATGTAATGTAGTATGCAATGTAGTATGCAATGTAGTATGCAATGTAGTATGCAATGTAGTATGCAATGTAGTATGCAATGTAGTATGTAATGTAGTATGTAATGTAGTATGTAATGTAGTATGTAATGTAGTATGTAATGTAGTATGTAATGTAGTATGTAATGTAGTATGTAATGTAGTATGTAATGTAGTATGCAATGTAGTATGCAATGTAGTATGCAATGTAGTATGCAATGTAGTATGCAATGTAGTATGCAATGTAGTATGCAATGTAGTATGTAATGTAGTATGTAATGTAGTATGTAATGTAGTATGTAATGTAGTATGTAATGTAGTATGTAATGTAGTATGTAATGTAGTATGTAATGTAGTATGCAATGTAGTATGCAATGTAGTATGTAATGTAGTATGTAATGTAGTATGTAATGTAGTATGCAATGTAGTATGCAATGTAGTATGCAATGTAGTATGTAATGTAGTGTGTAATGTAGTGTGTAGTGTAGTGTGTAATGTAGTGTGTAATGTAGTATGTAATGTAGTATGTAATGTAGTATGTAATGTAGTATGTAATGTAGTATGTAATGTAGTATGTAATGTAGTATGTAATGTAGTATGTAATGTAGTATGTAATGTAGTATGTAATGTAGTATGTAATGTAGTATGTAATGTAGTATGTAATGTAGTATGTAATGTAGTATGTAATGTAGTATGTAATGTAGTATGTAATATAGTATGTAATGTAGTATGTAATGTAATATGTAATGTAGTATGTAATGTAGTATGTAATGTAGTATGTAATGTAGTATGTAATGTAGTATGTAATGTAGTATGTAATGTAGTGTGTAATGTAGTATGTAATGTAGTATGTAATGTAGTATGTAATGTAGTATGTAATGTAGTATGTAATGTAGTATGTAATGTAGTGTGTAATGTAGTATGTACACTATACGCGTGTGTTCGCTATGTCTAGCTTATTATACACAAGCTACATGCACATGTGCAATAATATACTATGTACAATAATGAAACTTACACATTTATGATTGGAGTCGTCTACTTTGGTGGTATTCCCAAATCTGCATAGACATAGAGAGTGAGCGTTACATGTACCTTCTGTGCTCTGGTTACATTGACCATTAGAGAGGAGGCAAGTACCCCTTAAGTCACATCCACAGGCCAAGCAGGAGTCTGGGAAAACCATGTGATGGTAAGTACATGTACATGCAAGTACATGTATGTACAGTGTAAGTACATTGTAGGTACATGCAAGTACATTGTAAGTACATGTAAGTACAGTGTAAGTACATGTACGTACATGTACGTACATGTACTTACATGTACTTACATGTACTTACACTGTACATACATGTACGTACAGCGTAAGTACATGTAAGTACATGTATGTACAGTGTAAGTACATGTAAGTACATGTATGTACAGTGTATAATAAGTATAGTAACACTGATACACCCATCTGATAGCATGTTTTCCAATAACACTATGGCACCCACCTGATAGCAGGTATTCTTATAACACTGCGATACCTACCTGATAGCATGTGTTCCTATAACACTCTGGTACCCACCTGATAGTAGTGCAATGCCATCTGTTTGTGAAGTGTAGAAGCCGGCTGCACATTTGTTACAGTGAACACCAGTAAGTTTCTCTGAACACACACATTTATGGTTTGATAAAGCTGCAGTGGGGTCGGCTTGGTGGTTGACTGTACAACTCGAGTTTGTTGAGCATGAACACCTACAAATGCAAAAAATATCATTGTATGTACGAGTATGTGTGTACTACCTGTACATATAGGTCAATACGTTGAGATACAAGTAGTGCAGCAGAAACATGTACTTTACACTATCCTGTTATTTATTACATAATAATATAGTATTAAGCCACATGAACATATCACTTTGTCATCAAATAGTAAAATACTCACGTAGCTATAACTGAAAGTTCATGCACTACGTAGATGTCATTGTCTGAGCTCTGGTATCCTTCCATCTGTAGAGTTATCCCCTCCGTATCTAGAGGTGCGTGGAAGAGCCAGTTTAACATAGGCACGGATGGCCTACAATCATACGTTAAGTGTATCCCCATTGTTACGTGCACATACAATGTATGTACATGTACATATGGTATACAGTGTACAAGATACACTGTGCACCATATACAATGTATGTACAGGCATTACCAAAAGTTTAGGACCACACACGTAAAATGGCCAAATCAGCAACCCTACTTTACTACAAAAAAAACTCACCAACTTAAACTCCTCGGCGTGACCAGCTCCTAGCAGCTCTCACTGCCAGGTGCCAGTGCTGGCCAACTCCCTGTGAGAAAGGCCCAGGTAACATGGCCTTTTTTTGGCAGGGGTAGAGGAGTTGCTTTGCCATGCTAGCTTGCATGACCCCAAGGACTTTAATATGGGGCACAGGAGCAATTGTGGCTGGATGATCTTCCTAACACCACCGTGACCGGGATTTAAACCTGGAACCTTCAGCATGAAAGCTCAGCATTCTAACCCCTAAGCCACGGCTGCTCTCTACTTTACTACACATTGTGTTTAATTAATCAACTTTTCCAATTGAGCAATACTAAAGATCTAAGTCATAATATTCTCTATTTGTCTAATATTTTGTGTGTCCACCCTTGTTTTTGATAAATGCTGCCGATCACGGCCGCATGCTGTCCATCATTCTTTGCCGGTGGTGCACAAGCATGCAGGTAGTGCACAGGCATACCGGTAGTGCGCAGACATGCTGAGGACTAGCCTATGTTTCATTGATAGTGACAGCAATCTATCCCCATAAACTACATAACGAGCTCAACTATAACATTAGCCAATCAGTAGTCAGCTATTCCACGGTCTGAATCTAAACCATTGAAGGTAGACGAGAGAGAAAGACAACTACTTACTATAACTAGTATTTCAGAGATTCTAATTTCGAGATATAAACACCTCCTATGTCTATGTACTTACCCACCTCCTATGTCTATGTACTTACCCACCTCCTATGTCTATGTATTTACCCACCTCATATGTCTATGTATTTACCCACCTCCTACGTGTATGTATTTACCCACCACCTATGTCTATGTATTTACCCACCTCCTATGTCTATGTATTTACCCACCTCCTATGTCTATGTATTTACCCACCTCCTGTGTCTATGTATTTACCCACCTCCTATGTCTATGTATTTACCCACCTCCTGTGTCTATGTCTTTACCCACTTCCTCTGTATCTGTTATATTATCGTGGGCAGATTATGGAAAGTCAGTCTAAACTATTATTCAGCAAAGCACAAGCCATGTGCAATACAATGTCCATAAACAACAATACCACATGTGTGGGAGGTAAACTCCTAATTATAATAATGCAGTGTGGAAGGAGAACTTTTAATTATAATAATACAGTGTGGGAGGATAACTCTTAATATATAATAATACAACAGTATCTACCCATTACTACTCACAGTGCTAACTGGCCAGGAGGAAGTACTGATGAGGTTAAGGTACTCCAAGTCACGCAGTTGATAGCCTCTAGATCACAGCTCAGTCTAATCTCACCAATAAGATAGCTACCAGAGGAGTTCCAAACCATGAGGGCTTGAGGTAAAGTAGACAAGGCTAGGGTCAGCCCTTTCACCTGTATGGATAATAACAGACAGCCATGCAAAATGTAGAGCGTAGAGTGTTGAATGTAGAGTGTCGAATGTAGAGTGTAGAATGTAGAGTATACATGAGGTGGAACAATGTAAACTACAGTCTGCATGCAGATAGAGTACTCTGTAACAGTTATACAAGTACATGTACATATATAATATATGTTGTACATTATGATGATGTGTAACCTCACCTTGACCTTGTGAGGGAAGGAAAATGATATGTTAGTTGTGTTAAGACCTGCCATAGATACCCAAGTTGTTTGGAGATCATTGTCAAACAGCCGAGGTATGCCATGCTCATTCTCATTCACTCTGAGGGTCTTGTTCGACTCTTTGCTTATATCTGTCGCATACATTATACACATAGTACAGTGTGTGATATAGTAGTTGGTGTTACCATAGCAACCAGATGCTACTAACAATATTATCACAACATAACATACTATGTGTAGCAGATGTGATGTACTATAGGTGTCTTCGTGACCAAAATTTTAGACCCAGGCCTATTTGCGAAAATATTTTCTGGTACACATTCGTCACAGAGTCACGAACACACCGGCCTGGGCCAGAAGTAAAATCCGTTTTTGCACGAAGAATTCAGGTGTGCCGATGAGCTCGGGATGGTTTCGTCCGGCCAAGCAAAATCTCAGTCCAATAGCCCTTGTGGCTGAGGTCGGACGGCCATCTTGAGATTTTTATTTGCGACCCGGGTCCGTCCAAGAGGTCGTGAAAACACCTTATACTGTACTACACTACACAACACAACGCAACGCTACGCTACACTATACTATAGATACTTGGATAATATAGACACGAGGACACAACTCACCTTTATAGCAATAGTTACTGTATGTAGATATGTAACTTCCAAACTCCGCCCAGTCGGCCCTCTTCATGATTGGATGACCTATATGCTGACATTGGCAGTGTGAGTCACCGTCTTTTGACCTGCTACCGCTACTATCACTGGCTTTATATAAATCCTGTATCTCTCTAGAATGGAATATAATATACAGTATATGTATGTATTATAGGATGCCAGCTAA
Organism: Bugulina stolonifera; assembly: GCA_935421135.1. Classification (NCBI taxonomy): domain Eukaryota; kingdom Metazoa; phylum Bryozoa; class Gymnolaemata; order Cheilostomatida; family Bugulidae; genus Bugulina; species Bugulina stolonifera. The sequence continues at coordinate 1,408,988 of OW285190.1, read as the reverse complement.
CTACGTACAACATACACTTGGATGTACATGTATATACAGTTAGCTATATGTATATACAGTTAACTACATGTATATACAGTTAACTACATGTGTATACAGTTAGCTACATGTACATACAGTTAGCTATACGTATATACAGTTAGCTATATGTATATACAGTTAGCTATATGTATATACAGTTTACTACATGTACATGTACAAGTGTATATACAGTTTACTACATGTGTATACAGTTTACTACATGTACATGTATATACAGTTAGCTACATGTATATACAGTTAACTACATGTATATACAGTTAGCTATATGTATATACAGTTTACTACATGTATATACAGTTAGCTATATGTATATACAGTTTACTACATGTATATACAGTTAACTACATGTATATACAGTTAGCTACATGTATATACAGTTAACTACATGTATATACAGTTAGCTACATGTGTATACAGTTAGCTACATGCAATTCTCGCTGTCTCTGGCAGCTTGAGAACTTTGGTTCAGTGGATTTCACACCTTTTAAATATGCTTTGCTGTAAATATACAGTATTGCTAAGGTGTTCTCCCAGGCATATCTCTGAGCTGCACTGATGAGGTGTTAAACACCGAAACAGTACACTGTATGCAGATTGAGTATATATATATATATACATACAACTACTTGATTATGGGGCTTTTATGAATTCCTGAGTTAAGTGGTATCGTATATTCCTAACCTGTGGGTTCATTATATATTATATATATTATATATAATAAGCCCCATTACTTGTGAAATCTTTACACAAAAAGAAACTTCAAAGAGCAGACAACTTGAAATTTTAATATAATGTACTTTTGCCACCAATTACATCATGCAATAATTGGGTTCCTTATAAAGTAATTTATATTTTTTATTGAAACGCTCAATTTTCGAGGATTATGTGGAATGAGTTAAATTGACAATCATGGCTCATCTCCTTGCTTTTTTGCGACCCCATCGACCCACCGTCGCGAAGACACCTAATGTAAATTATTTCACTTTCATTCAGATTGGCTTGCCATATTATGGCCTCAGATTATCAATTATAATTATCTCGCTTAGAAACGCAAGAAAGAATCAACCAAGGCCAAATTGAGATGCCCTTACTTGGTAGTGGAAATTTGGTTGGATACTCTTCCCAATTAGTTTAACACATGTACAGGTACAATGGATAAACATTTTTTTCCAGTATCCTTTTTGATGTGCACAACCTAGCTACTATAGCAGAGAATTGTGTAATAGCTATATTTGTTTTTATTCTCCTTATAACCAAAGTATTGTGTTTTTTATGAGTGTGATATGAGCATGTCAAAGAAAGCTACTTTACAACATGATCCTTAAATTTATCTTCCAAGATATTTTATTTTGAATAAGGTGTGCCTAGTTTAGTGATACTTTGTTATACAATTTCTTTGTTGTAATTTGCTAGATAAACTGTATTTTTTTATGTACATGTATCCCCCATCATTGTAATAAAACACCACAAATTGATTTTATTATAACCTGTTATATTTTGAGTCAAACACGTTTAAACAATTGTAATATCTAGCACAAAACTATTGTTTGAACTACTTTGTTTTGAAGGACCACACAATCTATGTGCAAAAAATAAAAAAGAAGTTATAGAGACAGCAAAATTAATTAGAAATGAAATACACTATTACAGTATTACTTGAACCATATAACTGCATTCACAAATAGAATAAAAAATAATTCACTTAACAATATAATCCAGTCATGAGGTCAGTTACAGCATCCACCAGTTTCCATTCAGCCTAAAATAATCAGAAGTTATGAGGAACCACACTGTACATGTGCATGTACACATACATGTACACAAATAAATTGTCTAGATGCATAGGTACATTGTAGCTAGATAGATATTACTGATCCAAATGTACATTTAGGTGCAATATAATCAAAGTATGATGATTAAATTGCTTGAGCCAGCAACAGCACATCTCAATGTAACGGAAAATTATAAGGTGCACTGTAGATTCTACGATAAGCTTAGTTTCAACAGAAGAATAGATGAAAAATTGTTATTCCCCCATACTTTATAGGTTCTTAATCTATACTCTTCACAGTACTAGTCACCACAATCAACACATTCTAGTTTTTTGCAAGCATAAAATTGACCCTTTTCACACACAACACATTGATAAACTTACATGCGCTTCTTCGGAAAGAATTGTCCGATAGGCCATTATGTTACGTCTTTCGCTTCTTCCAATCACGTTTGTTTAATTTATCTAATTTCTTCTTTCCCTTATTTTCTGACATGGTGTCCATAGCTTCAATAGAGCTTTGCGCTTTTCCTGCGTCCATAGGCGTTCTGTAACTGAAATTCATGACACATGTACATGTATATCGGGTATGAGTAGTGTACGAATGGTTGTAGCTGTTCAATGACACTCAGTTACAAAATACACAGATGCAGCCGCAAGGATGTGTGTTTTATTGCAATAAATGATAAGCACACAGATCACAGAGCGAAATTTTTTAAAAGCACCAACACAACTACCAAATCACAGGAAATCCCTTTAATATGACTACTTGATGTTTATGAGCAAGAGTAGTAGAGTGGAGAAGAGTGGAGAAGAGTGGAAAAGAGTGGAGAAGAGTGGAGAAAAGTGCTAGTCTCAATTTTTTTAAAACAAAGGAGGTGTGTACAGAGCTGTGGGGATTGCAGAGGTATTTAAGTTGTTGAGCCACACTATGAAATTGTGAGAGAAGGTTGTGGAGAGTAGGTTGAGAGAACTAGTGGAGATTACCTAACCTCAGTATGGCTTCACGCAAGGAAGAAGTACAATAGATGCTATATTTGTTTGAAGGATCGTAATGGAGAAGTACAGAGAAAGACAAAGTGAACTCCATGTTTTGTGGGTTTAGAAAAGTCATACGACGGAGTACCAGGTGAATAGATGTGGCGCTGTTTACGATCATCTGGTGTGCTGGAGATGCATAGTGATAGTGATACGGGATATGCACAAGGGAGGTATGGCATCGGTAAGGAGTGCAGTGGGTATGACGGAATGCTTCAACATGAAAGTGGGTCTAGACCAAGGCTTGACGCTAAGTCCATGCTTATTTGCAATATCGATGAATAGGCTAGCCAATGAGGTAAGAGAGGAGCCCCCGGAACATGGTCTTTACACTGGGGAGGAGGGGAATGAGTAAGCAGAGCCAAAACAGAATTCGTGTTTCAATGGAGATTTAGGTGGAGGCACAATAAGAATACAGGGGGGTGAGTTGAGAAAAGTGAGAGTTTAGATATCATGAGTCTTGAACAGTACAAGAGAATGAGGAATGTGGAGAGGTAATAAAAGAGAATAAAAGTTGGCTGGTGTTGATGGAAGAAAGTATCAGGCATATTATGCGATAAAAAGCAGTCAGCAATGGTAAAGGGAACCCGAAGAGAACCTATAACACAGCAGTTTGACTAACAATCATATACGATATGGAGACTGCGACTCTGACCAAGAGGCAGGAGGCTGAGATCCAGACGTCGGGATTACGCATGCTTAGGTTTGTATTGGGGTGACAGAAGTTAATAGGATTAGGAATGAGTCCATTCGGGGTATAGCAAAGGTACAGAATGTAGTACGACTGGGAAGCAAAGCCAGAGAGAGGAAATTGAGATTATAATATGAAGATTTGCTACGGAGAGATGGAAATTATCTGTGAAGGGGGGAGTATTGGACATGGAACTACCAGGAGTAAGAAGAAAGAGAAGAAAAGACATAAGAGAAGATTGCTCGACATGGAAGATTAGGAAACAACAGGTGTTACGGAAAACGAGGCTAATAACAGAATTAAATGGGGGGAATCATCTGTTGTGGTGACCCTGAATAGGAAAAGCCAAAAGAAAGAAGAATATGAGCAAGAGAATTATTTACTGAGTAAACTGCAATCTTGAAAAAAGGTAGGACCTGAACACATCCTACCGGGCCTGGTTGGTCCTGGAAGGAGAGCAGCTTTTGACGGAGCTTTCTAATAAAATCTTAAGAAGTGAGACCATGCTAGAAAAGTGGCAACAAAGTGTGTTGGTCTTAATTAATAAGAGCGAAGAGGGAAACCAGAGTGTGAAAACTATCTGGGTATCAAGCTATCTAGTCACACAAGAAGAATATGAGAAAGGGTGCTTGATGAAAGGATGGTGCAAAGTGTTATTGTCAACGACCAGTAGCTTGGCTTCATGCCAGGGAATGGTCGGCGGAACCTTGGTTTGCAAGAAATACAAATGTAATGTAGATTACGTCATTGCACAAGATCGACTAAGATGCAGCAGCCTCATGTGAGAGAAGAGCAGTATATGTGTAAGAACAGTGTTACAGCAATTAGAAAAGTTATAGGAAAAATGGTTTCTTTCTTTTTGGGAGTAGGTTTACAATGTACATCATGGATCAGCATTGATTCTCTTTTCATTCGCATGAGTACCCTTACTGAACAACCGATCAAAGAAGCACTGTGAACAATGTTGTTCGCTTATGAAGTAGGGCTGTGTGAGAAAACCGGAGAAGATGTACTTAGTGACACTGGGAATTGAAGAGGATAACTAAAGAAAGGTATGAGTATATATACAGAATCAGGCCAGTATGTGCTTCAAAGACAAAAGAGACCCAGAAAAAATGTTGCTGGAAGGAGTGGAGTTGCCTAAAGTAGAAAATGTCAAATACCTGGGTTGTCTAAAACAAAGTGATGAAAACTTTAATAGAAGAATAAAAACAAAGAGTCAGCCTAGTGGAAATCATGGAAGAAAGTTTCAGGAGTATTGTGAGAAAGAAGAATAGCATCGAAACTCAAGGGAAAGATTTACCAAGTTGCTGTGAGACCATCTATGATGTATGGGTTAGAACACTAGCAACCACCATGAGGCAAGTAGAGGAGTTGGAAACAACAGAAATGAGGACGCACTGAAAGTAACACGATTAGAAAAAAACCTGAAATGAAAGAATAAGAGGACTGGCTCACATTTAAAATATGTCATGAAAAGTGAATATGAGAGGCGATACTAGGTCGGATCATGTGTGAGGAAAGAGAATCACTATTTATGAGAGAATATGCTTGAATTGGCAAAGCCAGGAAGAACAAACAGGAGTAGACTGGGAAAAAGCATTTCAATATAATAAAAGAAGGCACAGAGGCAGAAGGAGAGGCCATAGAATGGCTGAAGACAGAAATGAATGAAGCAGTAGTTATTTTTATAAGAAATAGGAAAAGTTTCATAAAATTTAAGAAACGGAGGACAGATTTGGGGCTAGAGTCACAGGGTTTCCATCAAATAATAGGTGCATAATATACACCAATATTATTATGATTAACTAGACACAATGTATATCTAGATTCTAACTAGTTAATCATAATAATATCGGTATATATTATACTCCTATGCACCTATTATAAACATCACCTTTCACTTACTTGGTAAAAAATCTGCTTCCAAGAATATTTCCAAATATGGGCAACTTCATCATCATCAGCCTTCAGGAATGGAACTCCATTCGTCTGATCTTCATGCTATTTTAAAATAATAAAACTTTTGTAAGCAGTGGGAAAATATACATGTAGTAGTTCAATGCACTTAGAACAAGTTTATACCAAAATAAAAAAGAAGTTATAAACTCTTTAAAATACAAGTTTATGAAAGTAGTAATATACAGCGTAAATGCGTGGCATCTCACAAACTACACTTAAGACTATAGAGAAAACTAATGCAAATACAAATATCTTATCTCTATGTATAATAACATACATGCATCAGGTATTTGCCCTTGGAATTCTGTTTTATTGTGCCGGGTTCTGGAAAAGCTCAAACAATGCTTAGAGAGACAAACAAATGATAGTAATCCTATTGCAGACGGTTCGTAAAATTGAAGGGCAAAAATTGGAATAGTTGCCAATAAGGATTATTTTACTTGAAAGTTGCACTGGCTCAAACTATATAAAATTTCGTCTTTTGATGTTTTTCAGTCATGCAGAACAGATCAAGCTCAGAATTTAGCCTTACTACAACAACATTATTTAGTAGATTCAAATTAGTTAAATCGAGATTTGAAGCACAAGTCACTAATTGGCATCGGTGTTTGGTTATTGAGATCTACATGTAGAACTAATTATCTAAATTGACTGGCTGTCAAAAGTAGACAGTAATTAACTTTTCAATAGGGTCATTGCACCTTGTCTGCTTGCCAGTTGTCCCTCACACTCTCATGTAGCATTGTAATATTTTACTTATCCAGTACTTCTCGTGTAGTTCTTTGACTCGACCTCCAAGTACAAGACCGCTGTTCCTTTAAAAGCCCAACTTGACCATCTCTGAAAATATAACAGTAAATCTGGATATCCAAACACCAATAAGGTACTTGCAAGCTACTTTGACACAAGCTATGTTGAATATAACTTTTGTCAAGGTACCAAATTTTCCTAATACATGTAGCATTCAGATGGAAACCAATATGGAAACCATTTTCCCTGGAATCAGCATTTAACCATTCAAAATTTCAACAAAATTCTAACAAGATAAATTCTTATTGGTTGGCTCATGACAGTAATGTTTGATTTTTTTCAATCATGACCAATATACACAACAAATTCATGATGGATCATATCTTACCATGATTGCCAGGAAAATTTACCACTTCAGCTCTGTAGTAGCCTTGTTCGTAATATTTAGCCAAACAGAATGATCCAATTGCTCCCTCCAACAATACAAGCTGCAACGACCATCAGTTCTAATTGAAAACGTAATGAAAACAACTGTGTTTATGAAGAAAACTTACCACAAAAATCAACAGTAAATACATATATAAGGTATAAGGTGTAAAACGGAATGTAAACTAAACAATCCAATAGATAGCAGGGTGGTCACTTTTTATAAAACAGTGTTTGGAATTTGATTTGCCTTTGGTCTGTTTTACCACATTTTAAAGTTAATAGATAATTGAACGGTGTGTTTGAACATAATAATTATTAATCAAGTTTATACATTTATCTACTAGATTAATCAAACCACTCTCTGATCAGTAATACATTTGTATAATCTACATGCACAAAGCATCTGGATGTATTATTTGTATCATAGTTTTATCTTAAGTTTGCCAACACACAGAAAATGCATAAGCAAAACATCAATATACACTTGTAAATTTATGCGGTATTGGCAACTTACATCTATCTGCGTAGAGCATGCGGCATGTTAACGGATCCAGGCAGGCTCAATCATCTAATTTCAGCTTCATTCAAGTTGGCCTGGAATTCTAAAGCAGATATTGTTTGCTACAGTAGACTATTACTTTCCTTAACATCTGATTTTCCTTTAGCACGTTTATATATCGCATAATATACTAGGTTGTGGACAGTTAGGTATAATAAGACTTCAAGTGTTGCAACAAATAACATCATCATTATTGTTCTTCTCCTACAGCAGTATACAGCCTTTAAACATGAGTACACGTTTAAAGGCTGCATGCTGCTGTAGGAGAAGTTGATCTCAGTAATATATACATATAATATCTACATGTAATTAAATATTTATACTCACATTAAGTGCAGCAGTGGGCTCCACAAGACCTACTAACTTCTACTTATAATTACTAGTCTCCTAGAGTAACATGACAAAATTATTTGGTGAGTGCTTGCTACGTTGTGCTGAGCATTGCGTCTGACTTGATTTTAATAGGTGATACCATTATATAATATGAAAGGCCCCATAACCGTGAGTATTACGCATAATCAATATATAAAACTTATATACAGTGCACAGCTATGTGCATCATATGGAAAGCCCCATAACTGTGGATTGTTATACATAATTATTATATAAAACTTGTATACAGTGCATAGCCATGTGTTTGATATGGAAAGCCCCATAATTGTGGATTGTTATATATAATTATTATACAAAACTTATATACAGTGCATAGCCATGTGCTTGATGTGGAAAGCCCCACAACTGTGGATTGTTATACATAATTATTATATAAAATTTATATACAGTGCATAGCCATATGCTTGATATGGAAAGCCCCATAACTGTGGATTGTTATACATAATAATTGTATTAAACTTATATACAGTGCATAGCCATATGCTTGATATGGAAAGCCCCATAACTGTGGATTGTTATACATAATAATTGTATTAAACTTATATACAGTGCATAGCCATGTGCTTGATATGGAAAGCCCCATAATTGTGGATTGTTATACATAATTATTATATTAAACTTATATACAGTGCATCGCCATGTGCTTGGGATGGAAAGCCCCATAATATTGTGGATTGTTATACATAATTATTATATTGAACTTATATACAATGCATAGCCATGTGCTTGATATGGAAAGCCCCGTAATATTGTGAATTGTTATACATAATAATTATATTTAACTTATATACAGTGCATAGCCATGTACATGATATGGAAAGCCCCATAATTGTGCATTGTTATAGATAACTATTATATAAATTTTATATACAGTGCATAGCCATATGCTTGATATGAAAAGCCCCATAACCGTGGATTGTTATACATAATAATTGTATTAAACTTATATACAGTGCATAGCCATGTTCTTGATATGGAAAGCCCCATAATTGTGGATTGTTATACATAATTATTGTATTAAACTTATATACAGTGCATCGCCATGTGCTTGGTATGGAAAGCCCCATAATTGTGGATTGTTATACATAATTATTATATAAAACTTATATACAGTGCATAGCCATGTGCTTGATGTGGAAAGCCCCACAACTGTGGATTGTTATACATAATTATTATATAAAATTTATATACAGTGCATAGCCATATGCTTGATATGGAAAGCCCATAACTGTGGATTGTTATACATAATAATTGTATTAAACTTATATACAGTGCATAGCCATGTGCTTGATGTGGAAAGCCCCATAATTGTGGATTGTTATACATAATTATTATATTAAACTTATATACAGTGCATCGCCATGTGCTTGGGATGGAAAGCCCATAATATTGTGGATTGTTATACATAATTATTATATTGAACTTATATACAATGCATAGCCATGTGCTTGATATGGAAAGCCCCATAATATTGTGAATTGTTATACATAATAATTATATTTAACTTATATACAGTGCATAGCCATGTACATGATACGGAAAGCCCCATAATTGTGAATTGTTATACATAATTATTATATTAAACTTATATACAGTGCATAGCCATGTGCATGATATGGAAAGCCCCATAATTGTGCATTGTTATAGATAATTATTATATAAATTTTATATACAGTGCATAGCCATATGCTTGATATGAAAAGCCCCATAACCGTGGATTGTTATACATAATAATTGTATTAAACTTATATACAGTGCATAGCCATGTGCTTGATATGGAAAGCCCCATAATTGTGGATTGTTGTACATAATTATTATATTTAACTTATATACAGTGCATAGCCATGTACATGATACGGAAAGCCCCATAATTGTGAATTGTTGTAGATAATTATTGTATTAAACTTATATACAGTGCATCGCCATGTGCTTGGTATGGAAAGCCCCATAATTGTGGATTGTTATACATAATTATTATATAAAACTTATATACAGTGCATAGCCATGTGCTTGATGTGGAAAGCCCCACAACTGTGGATTGTTATACATAATTATTATATAAAATTTATATACAGTGCATAGCCATATGCTTGAAATGGAAAGCCCCATAACTGTGGATTGTTATACATAATAATTGTATTAAACTTATATACAGTGCATAGCCATGTGCTTGATATGGAAAGCCCCATAATTGTGGATTGTTATACATAATTATTATATAAAATTTATATACAGTGCATAGCCATATGCTTGATATGGAAAGCCCCATAACTGTGGATTGTTATACATAATAATTGTATTAAACTTATATACAGTGCATAGCCATATGCTTGATATGGAAAGCCCCATAACTGTGGATTGTTATACATAATAATTGTATTAAACTTATATACAGTGCATAGCCATGTGCTTGATATGGAAAGCCCCATAATTGTGGATTGTTATACATAATTATTATATTAAACTTATATACAGTGCATCGCCATGTGCTTGGGATGGAAAGCCCCATAATATTGTGGATTGTTATACATAATTATTATATTGAACTTATATACAATGCATAGCCATGTGCTTGATATGGAAAGCCCCGTAATATTGTGAATTGTTATACATAATAATTATATTTAACTTATATACAGTGCATAGCCATGTACATGATATGGAAAGCCCCATAATTGTGCATTGTTATAGATAACTATTATATAAATTTTATATACAGTGCATAGCCATATGCTTGATATGAAAAGCCCCATAACCGTGGATTGTTATACATAATAATTGTATTAAACTTATATACAGTGCATAGCCATGTTCTTGATATGGAAAGCCCCATAATTGTGGATTGTTATACATAATTATTATATAAAATTTATATACAGTGCATAGCCATATGCTTGATATGGAAAGCCCCATAACTGTGGATTGTTATACATAATAATTGTATTTAACTTATATACAGTGCATAGCCATGTACATGATACGGAAAGCCCCATAATTGTGAATTGTTATACATAATTATTATATTAAACTTATATACAGTGCATAGCCATGTACATGATACGGAAAACCCCATAATTGTGAATTGTTGTAGATAATTATTGTATTAAACTTATATACAGTGCATCGCCATGTGCTTGGTATGGAAAGCCCCATAATTGTGGATTGTTATACATAATTATTATATAAAACTTATATACAGTGCATAGCCATGTGCTTGATGTGGAAAGCCCCACAACTGTGGATTGTTATACATAATTATTATATAAAATTTATATACAGTGCATAGCCATATGCTTGATATGGAAAGCCCCATAACTGTGGATTGTTATACATAATAATTGTATTAAACTTATATACAGTGCATAGCCATGTGCTTGATGTGGAAAGCCCCATAATTGTGGATTGTTATACATAATTATTATATTAAACTTATATACAGTGCATCGTCATGTGCTTGGGATGGAAAGCCCCATAATATTGTGGATTGTTATACATAATTATTATATTGAACTTATATACAATGCATAGCCATGTGCTTGATATGGAAAGCCCCATAATATTGTGAATTGTTATACATAATAATTATATTTAACTTATATACAGTGCATAGCCATGTACATGATACGGAAAGCCCCATAATTGTGAATTGTTGTAGATAATTATTGTATTAAACTTATATACAGTGCATCGCCATGTGCTTGGTATGGAAAGCCCCATAATTGTGGATTGTTATACATAATTATTATATAAAACTTATATACAGTGCATAGCCATGTGCTTGATGTGGAAAGCCCCACAACTGTGGATTGTTATACATAATTATTATATAAAATTTATATACAGTGCATAGCCATATGCTTGAAATGGAAAGCCCCATAACTGTGGATTGTTATACATAATAATTGTATTAAACTTATATACAGTGCATAGCCATGTGCTTGATATGGAAAGCCCCATAATTGTGGATTGTTATACATGATTATTATATAAAATTTATATACAGTGCATAGCCATATGCTTGATATGGAAAGCCCCATAACTGTGGATTGTTATACATAATAATTGTATTAAACTTATATACAGTGCATAGCCATATGCTTGATATGGAAAGCCCCATAACTGTGGATTGTTATACATAATAATTGTATTAAACTTATATACAGTGCATAGCCATGTGCTTGATATGGAAAGCCCCATAATTGTGGATTGTTATACATAATTATTATATTAAACTTATATACAGTGCATCGCCATGTGCTTGGGATGGAAAGCCCCATAATATTGTGGATTGTTATACATAATTATTATATTGAACTTATATACAATGCATAGCCATGTGCTTGATATGGAAAGCCCCGTAATATTGTGAATTGTTATACATAATAATTATATTTAACTTATATACAGTGCATAGCCATGTACATGATATGGAAAGCCCCATAATTGTGCATTGTTATAGATAACTATTATATAAATTTTATATACAGTGCATAGCCATATGCTTGATATGAAAAGCCCCATAACCGTGGATTGTTATACATAATAATTGTATTAAACTTATATACAGTGCATAGCCATGTTCTTGATATGGAAAGCCCCATAATTGTGGATTGTTATACATAATTATTGTATTAAACTTATATACAGTGCATCGCCATGTGCTTGGTATGGAAAGCCCCATAATTGTGGATTGTTATACATAATTAATATATTAAACTTATATACAGTGCATCGCCATGTGCTTGGGATGGAAAGCCCCATAATATTGTGGATTGTTATACATAATTATTATATTGAACTTATATACAATGCATAGCCATGTGCTTGATATGGAAAGCCCCATAATATTGTGAATTGTTATACATAATAATTATATTTAACTTATATACAGTGCATAGCCATGTACATGATACGGAAAGCCCCATAATTGTGAATTGTTATACATAATTATTATATTAAACTTATATACAGTGCATAGCCATGTGCATGATATGGAAAGCCCCATAATTGTGCATTGTTATAGATAATTATTATATAAATTTTATATACAGTGCATAGCCATATGCTTGATATGAAAAGCCCCATAACCGTGGATTGTTATACATAATAATTGTATTAAACTTATATACAGTGCATAGCCATGTGCTTGATATGGAAAGCCCCATAATTGTGGATTGTTATACATAATTATTATATAAAATTTATATACAGTGCATAGCCATATGCTTGATATGGAAAGCCCCATAACTGTGGATTGTTATACATAATAATTGTATTTAACTTATATACAGTGCATAGCCATGTACATGATACGGAAAGCCCCATAATTGTGAATTGTTATACATAATTATTATATTAAACTTATATACAGTGCATAGCCATGTACATGATACGGAAAACCCCATAATTGTGAATTGTTGTAGATAATTATTGTATTAAACTTATATACAGTGCATCGCCATGTGCTTGGTATGGAAAGCCCCATAATTGTGGATTGTTATACATAATTATTATATAAAACTTATATACAGTGCATAGCCATGTGCTTGATGTGGAAAGCCCCACAACTGTGGATTGTTATACATAATTATTATATAAAATTTATATACAGTGCATAGCCATATGCTTGATATGGAAAGCCCCATAACTGTGGATTGTTATACATAATAATTGTATTAAACTTATATACAGTGCATAGCCATGTGCTTGATGTGGAAAGCCCCATAATTGTGGATTGTTATACATAATTATTATATTAAACTTATATACAGTGCATCGCCATGTGCTTGGGATGGAAAGCCCCATAATATTGTGGATTGTTATACATAATTATTATATTGAACTTATATACAATGCATAGCCATGTGCTTGATATGGAAAGCCCCATAATATTGTGAATTGTTATACATAATAATTATATTTAACTTATATACAGTGCATAGCCATGTACATGATACGGAAAGCCCCATAATTGTGAATTGTTATACATAATTATTATATTAAACTTATATACAGTGCATAGCCATGTGCATGATATGGAAAGCCCCATAATTGTGCATTGTTATAGATAATTATTATATAAATTTTATATACAGTGCATAGCCATATGCTTGATATGAAAAGCCCCATAACCGTGGATTGTTATACATAATAATTATATTAAACTTATATACAGTGCATAGCCATGTACATGATACGGAAAGCCCCATAATTGTGAATTGTTATACATAATTATTATATTAAACTTATATACAGTGCATAGCCATGTACATGATACGGAAAACCCCATAATTGTGAATTGTTGTAGATAATTATTGTATTAAACTTATATACAGTGCATCGCCATGTGCTTGGTATGGAAAGCCCCATAATTGTGGATTGTTATACATAATTATTATATAAAACTTATATACAGTGCATAGCCATGTGCTTGATGTGGAAAGCCCCACAACTGTGGATTGTTATACATAATTATTATATAAAATTTATATACAGTGCATAGCCATATGCTTGATATGGAAAGCCCCATAACTGTGGATTGTTATACATAATAATTGTATTAAACTTATATACAGTGCATAGCCATGTGCTTGATGTGGAAAGCCCCATAATTGTGGATTGTTATACATAATTATTATATTAAACTTATATACAGTGCATCGCCATGTGCTTGGGATGGAAAGCCCCATAATATTGTGGATTGTTATACATAATTATTATATTGAACTTATATACAATGCATAGCCATGTGCTTGATATGGAAAGCCCCATAATATTGTGAATTGTTATACATAATAATTATATTTAACTTATATACAGTGCATAGCCATGTACATGATACGGAAAGCCCCATAATTGTGAATTGTTATACATAATTATTATATTAAACTTATATACAGTGCATAGCCATGTGCATGATATGGAAAGCCCCATAATTGTGCATTGTTATAGATAATTATTATATAAATTTTATATACAGTGCATAGCCATATGCTTGATATGAAAAGCCCCATAACCGTGGATTGTTATACATAATTATTATATTAAACTTATATACAGTGCATAGCCATGTACATGATACGGAAAGCCCCATAATTGTGAATGGTTGTAGATAATTATTGTATTAAACTTCTATACAGTGCATCGCCATGTGCTTGATATGAAAAGCCCCATAACCGTGGATTGTTATACATAATTATTATATTAAACTTATATACAGTGCATAGCCATGTACATGATACGGAAAGCCCCATAATTGTGAATTGTTGTAGATAATTATTGTATTAAACTTCTATACAGTGCATCGCCATGTGCTTGGTATGGAAAGCCCCATAATATTGTGGATTGTTATACATAACTATTATATTGAACTTATATACAATGCATAGCCATGTGCTTGATATGGAAAGCCCCATAATATTGTGAATTGTTATACATAATAATTATATTTAACTTATATACAGTGCATAGCCATGTACATGATACGGAAAGCCCAATAATTGTGAATTGTTGTAGATAATTATTATATTGAACTTATATACAATGCATAGCCATGTGCATGATATGGAAAGCCCCATAACTGTGGATTGTTATATATAATTATTATTTTTAACTTATATACAGTGCATAGCCATGCACATGATATGGAAAGCCCCATAATATTGTAAATTGTTATACATAATTATTATATTAAACTTACATACAGTGCATAGCCATGTGCTTGATATGGAAAGCCCCATAATTGTGGATTGTTATAGATAATTATTATATTGAACTTATATACAATGCATAGCCATGTGTATGATTTGGAATTCCCCATGACGGTGATTGATATAATGATCGAACCTAAATACTGGGAGATAGCATGTAATAAGTGTAAATGAAGCGTAATGTCATCTTATTGTATGGAAAATCCCACCTGGTCAAATTATTATTGGATACCAGCAAATTTCACTTAATTACAGTGTGTTGCCATCAGTGGTATTGTGGAGCCCAATGATCTAATGGTTAGAGTGAGCAATAGAAGTCCTATTTGACCCCAACACCAGTTGGATAGAGAGGTTTTACCAACCGCTGACATTTTTTCATCATTTAGCCATCGCTTACTGTCAATAATACTACACACCAATAGGTAATACTCAACGGTGATTATCTGCCTGTTCAATTTCATCGATCTCAACTATCTACAAGTCATGGGATAAAAATAAAAAAATTCTAGCTATGCATTGCATTAAGTTGAATTTAAATACAGTGTGTCACCAAGCGTATAACATGAACGACCCTAAAATTGTGGATGTCCTACATCCATGTAGATCACAATTTTATAATAAACATAAACTCAATATAACAAAATTGTACAGTAAAAAGTATGCAAGACTACATAACGGTGTTTATTAGGCATATTTTGGATATTGCGCTCGCAAGCTAAAGGATCAGCAATATGCAGCAATAACAATTTATTTCATCTAATAATGCACAGCGGCCTATCCGAGAACTTGAGACCCCTGCAGTAAACTATGTAATCAATAATTATATTGAACTTGATTCTTTTCGAATTTGGTTTAAAAGTGTTTTCCATTACGTATTGCATGGAGACTGATGGTTGCTCATCATTTGGTTACAGGATATACTGAAATGTGTTGCTGCATCATATTCAATTAGATGGATATAAACAATTTCAAAATATCCCAATGTCATTACAGTTACTTAGTAAGTAAATCACTATACACTGCATAATGTTTTAACTTGTTTTTCTCATGTGTCACGAAAGATGATCCTGCCAAGTGCTGCTCAAGCTTGTAAAACCGACATTGTAAGCTTTCGAAAAATTTGGTTGCATGTTGTTGGCTAAGACGCAACAAAATTTAATATTAAATTTGCATTATCAATCACCAGGGTATGTGGGGTGCTATAATTTGCACTTTCCCTTTAATTAACACGCTATCCACTCTCCCCATTTCAACCAAAATTATATATTACACCAAATTAGAGAGTGAAAGGTAGTAAGACGCTAATATGCTAGCATCTTCCGCTTCTAATACATGTGTTTCTTTAAACGGCTCAAACAAAACGTTGGCTCAAACAAAACGTTGTACGGCAATTTGAGGCAATTTTTTATTGATACAAACATGTGATCGAACAATTTTTCATTGGTAGAAACAATTTTTTACTTCTCGGTTTGTTTGTTTTCTATCAACATTGGATGAATATTACTATGTGAACAAGTTAGGGATTGCGCCAAAATGATGTCGTTTGCAGCATAATCTCACTATCAACTCATTTGAAAGTTCTTATTGATCTTCATTTGAATAGTATGGTATATATTTCTACCTGTTTAATCGAAATAATAAAAGAAAAAATATACTGAAGCTAAACATACACCTGTACTATACATGTTTAGGTAAACACCTACAATATATGTACAGGTACATGTACATTTGCACGACTGTCACTGTGTGTATGGATTTTTTACTACAAAGAAACTGACATAAACATACATGTGCATAATATACTGTAGATGTAAATTTACAACTATTTGAATTATATCACTGATAATAGTAGGCTACGAAATACAAATTTTTCATGAAGCAGATCTACATGTACTTTTAGTTGATAATTTCATTGTTATATAACAAAATAACTGACATTAAACCAATATTGTGAATTGAGGTACAATGTATACTTGTTTGAAATTAATCTATAATTGTGTATACACTTGTTTGAAATTAATCTATAATTGTTTATACACTTGTTCAGAAGCTTGCTTTGAAGCAATCAGGTTGCATAAGAAAATGTTTTCTATAAAGAACAGTTTCTTATGCAGCCTGCGCACACATGTGCATCAATCTGTCGTTTATGCATTTTGTGCGCATGTCGTTTTACAACAAAATTATAGCATCTAAACTGATTGAACATTGAGCTAACCTTTCTAACATTTACTGACAAGTCTAATAATACAGCATTGTGCATAGTACTTTTATCCCCTGCGTCAAATGTCGTATATTGTGCTGAAAGTCACTTATGCATGTAGTTCTAGCCATCCTTTGAAACCTCTCACTGTAAAAGTTAATTGAAGTACGGGTATATTTAGCTTACCGGGCAAATTCATGTCGTACATGTAGGCCTAGACTGTACATTTGTAGTACGATGTAATATTAGCATGTAGAAGAACGTGATTCACATTTCCACGAATAGCTGTAGTTCATACAATAACAATTAGATTTAGAAAAAAACTTTCATGACTGTAGCAACATGCCAGTCCTGAAAGTAAAAACCTACTTTAAACACGCCACCAGTACATGCATATTTTAAATTGCTCTCCAACGGCCTTTCTTCACAGAATCACCCAATTTTATTTTTTTTGTATGCAATTTGATATTCCAAGTAATATGTTATGCAAGTATTTTTTAAGTTTGAAGCGTCTCCGTTATACATGTGCTTGCACCATTTTCTGTCGCGTTTGCAAGAGGCAAACCCTGCCATAAAAGGAGCTTTTAATTATACCCACAAACTCTGGAAACCACAGAGGATGCAGTGAAAACATTTTGAATTTCTTTCAAAAAGAATAGACCTACGAGTACATGACTTGCGTTTTCAACATTCATTTGACCATCATCTGTTAGTGTAGCGCCTATGTTCTGAGATATTATCACCTGCTCACTTCATGATAATTATACTTCCCCTGGAGTTGTCTCCTCTGGATTCAATGCTCATACATGTGATGCATTGAGGGCCTGTGATATATACGGTAGTATAATGAACTTAGGAATTTATAATGCCCCATAATATAGAAATTGTATGAAAAATGTGTATATGCATGTGTTCAATATAATAGTGTGTACATAGCATATATATATAGAAGCCCCACAAATTTGTGAAGCTCAAATTTATATATTAAATATGAGAATGCCCCACACAGTTTATTATTTATACACATCAAATTACTGGGTTTTCAATTTGGAGTTGTCCTCTCAAATTGGAGTTGTCCTCCCAAAAAAAATTCCTGAGTTAGGGGACATGGGCTCAATAGATCTGAAGGGGTTCACAGATGCTCATGGCACTCTCAGAATTGTGGGGCTTTTTTAGAGCCCCACAATCTAATTTCAGCCCCACAGTGGGTAAAATATATAGAAATGTGCCCCATAATCAGGTAGTTATAAATATATATATATACATACAGCACATGTGCATGTACATGTAAATATGGGAGATCAGCCATTAACATTACATGTAGGTAGGTAACTGACCTATCAGAGATGACTGTGTTAGCTTGGCCTATCTCGTATAGCTGTACGTCAGTCACAGTCCCAGACACAGTGTTCAACCCAAAGTTATTACGGCTGTTTAGACTAATGAAGGCAATGTTCATATCTGAGTTCCCAAGGCTAGGAAGACAGGCTATGCGCACACCATTCACATAGAAACAGGTTGAACTCTTTGACTTGCTCACATGCTAATGTAACAGACAAACATAACGGTAACATTGTAATGGAGGCCCAGCCTTCCGAGGCCAGATTTAGAGTACAATATTATTAACTACATAAGGAGTTGTGTTATAGTTGTACATTTGTACATAGAATGACTCATTACATCATTACTAATACTTATGCACATAGAAGGAGTTGTGTTATAGTTGTACATTATGTACATAGAATGACTCATTACTAATACTTATGCATATAGAAGGAGTTGTGTTATAGTTGTACATATGTACATAGAATGACTCATTACTATACTTGTGCACATATAAGGAGTTGCGTTCCCTCACCCTAACAAACAGATGGATATTAGCGCGTGACGTGATGGAAAGACCACCCACAGGTTCCTCTGAGCTGTAAAGTAAGTGAGGAGATGTGTTGAACTGTTTAGAGCTGAGAGTGTACAGAGATAAATAGAGTCTGTTGACCCTCTTATCCAGCGTCCAGAAAAACGTCTGGTCAGCTGCTGGAGAAACCAGTTTACCTTCCAGAAGCAGGAACTGTTGAGCATTATAATCCCTATAAAACAAAATAGAATTGTATCGTGTCCTAGTGTTCCAACAGTACTATAGCAACTATAACAGTACTATAGCAATACTATAACAGTACTATAGCAATACTATAACAGTACTATAGCAATACTATAACAGTACTATAGCAATACTATAACAGTACTATAGCAATACTATAACAGTACTATAGCAATACTATAACAGTACTATAGCAATACTATAACATCGCTATAATTTATAGCAATATTATAACAGTACTATATAGCAATACTATAACAGTACTATAGCAATACTATAACATCACTATAATTTATAGCAATACTATAACATCACTATAATTTATAGCAATACTATAACAGTACTACAACAACGCTACAACAGCATTACAACAGCACTACAACAGCTCTACAACAGTACTATTATAACAGTAAAGAATAGATAACGGATAACACAGCTTGTAGCTTGTGCCAGCCTTTAGAGGGCTAGTAATACAGACAGTGTGGTGTAGCACAGTAATACAGTGGGTTATAGCACAGTAATACAGTGTGGTGTAGCACAGTAATACAGTGTGGTGTAGCACAGTAATACAGTGTGGTATAGCACAGTAATACAGTGTGGTGTAGCACAGTAATACAGTGTGGTATAGCACAGTAATACAGTGTGGTGTAGCACAGTAATACAGTGTGGTGTAGCACAGTAATACAGTGTGGTGTAGCACAGTAATACAGTGTGGTGTAGCACAGTAATACAGACAGTGCGGTGTAAAGTAAGATGTGATTGGACAAGTATGAGTTTACCTCATGTTAACAAGGTCAAGGTCAAATATGAACTTCCATGCAGCTGCTCTGGAGAAGTCGGTGACAAAAGGGAAGGAGTTACACGTATCATTAGCTGATAGAGAGAGGGGGTATTCCATGTCTTTAGCTACAGCATAGTGTCTATATCCACCCCTGTCACAAGTTACTACAAAATATACAGGTAACATGGTGTGTGTATCCACCCCTGTCACATGTTACTACAAATATACATGGTAACTTATTCCATGCTACTGACTTGTTATAATATAATAATATACATGTACATTACAGATATGTAATAATAACATGATGTAATCATGAACATGTCCATCCCAGGAAGAGTGCAGGGTGGACATTGGATAGCATAACTTTATTGGCCAGCTTATTGACCAGCACTTGGAGCCAAAAACAAGTACAGGATCCATAAGAAGGCCTGTCATATAGAGGTGTAACATAGCGAGTCTGTCATATAGATATGTAACATAGCGAGTCTGTCATATAGAGATGTAACATAGCGAGTCTGTCATATAGAGAAGTGACATGGTGAGTCTGTCATATAGAGGTGTAACATAGTGAGTCTGTCATATAGAGGAATTGCCTTCTTTTTATTCTGTAAGTTGTCCACCCTTACCCAAACCCCAACCACAGCATATAGATGGATCATGTAGCTGATTTAGTACTCGTTCCTTACTGGCACTTGACCACAACCTGACTCCACACTATTCTGTTATCTAATCACTGATCACTGATTGGTGAATATAATGTGAGAGACTACATGTATATTATTAGATAGTCAATAGTGAAAAAGAGTGCATTCCTAATAATATATTATGTGCACTGTATAGTGCAATACATAGTGTAAGTACACAGTTGTGGTACACAATTGAAGTACATGTACATAACATTACAGTAGTACATAATGTACATAACATTACAGCAGTATACAATGTCCATAACATTACAGTAGTACCTACCTGTATCAAACTTGATAGACTGTGGTTCAGGGGTAGAGTACTGTAGACTAGGACAAGTATGATTGCAGGATACAGGGTGTCCATTGCAGTTGGAACTCAGGCTATCGCTGGGAGACAGCAGACTACCTCTCTGGAAAACAAGTGTAGCATGTAATACAACAGAATAGAAGTTAGCTGTTAGACTGGCATACTTAGTGTCTCCACGACCTCTTGGGCCGACCTGGGTCGCAAATAAAAATCCCAAGATGGCCGCCCGGTCTAGGCCGGAAGGGCTATTAAACTGGGATTTTGCTTGGTCGGAGAAAACCATCCCTAGTTCATCGACACACCTACATTCTTTGCATAACAATGAGGATTTTGCTTTTGGGCCCAGGCCGGTGTGTTCGCGACTCTGTGACAGAAATGGGCCAGAAAATTCTTGTGCAACTTGGCCTGCGCCTAACTAACTATGGCATAGTAAGTATACGGGAGAATTTAGTTATACTCTAAGCTGATACACTTTTCCTGCATCTAAATATACCTCTTCCATGACTACAACAACACTACCACATAACAGAACACACCCAAAACCTAAATATATTCTCAATAGTTGTAAATCCTGAAGATTACGCGCATCAACCCCTCCAGGTGCTGCACCTAATTATATACTAATAGTTAGATATGGGGTCACCACACCCTATCCTCTACACCAGAATATCTGCATAATAATACACTATATCTACAATATTATAATAGGTGTGTGCTAGGATATATACATGTATGTATAATTACTACATACCTGTCTCACTATTTATTACATCAGTATAATACATTGATTAATTGTCTTACAATTCGGAAATAATTGGGAAGTAAAATATTCATGAAATCTTTGACTTCCAAATTATATTGACTTGACATCATGTTGAAAGAATGTTTATATTTCCTTAGAATTCACACGTGATACTCGTATTAGCATAAATAATAATGTAGTGTAATATACATAGTAACTATAATAAACACAGTATAATAAATATAGTATAACAAATATAGTATAATAAACACAGTATAATAAATATAGTATAATAAATATAGTATAATAAATACAGTATAATAAATATAGTATAACAAATATAGTATAATAAACACAGTATAATAAACACAGTATAATAAACACAGTATAATAAACACAGTATAATAAACACAGTATAATAAATATAGTACAATAAATACAGTGTCTACTAACAACCAGCAAACAGAATAATTCCTCAAAAACATACATGTACATTGTACATTATTTTATAGGTGAAACAGAGTTTGGCCACATTTGCTATAATCATAGCAAATGTGGCCAAACTCTGTTTCACCTACAAAATATTAATTATATTAATATAAAATGTTTTTATTGCTAGGGATTTGTATATAACCACCAGACTGCATAGCATATAACCACCAGACTGCATAGTATATAACCACCAGACTGCATAGTATATAA
The DNA here is from genome assembly GCA_935421135.1 of Bugulina stolonifera. Lineage (NCBI taxonomy): Eukaryota > Metazoa > Bryozoa > Gymnolaemata > Cheilostomatida > Bugulidae > Bugulina > Bugulina stolonifera. The sequence goes on along the minus strand of OW285190.1, from coordinate 1,386,122 downwards.
CCACCAGACTGCATAGTATATAACCACCAGACTGCATAGCATATAACCACCAGACTGCATAGCATATAACCACACAGCTAACCGTATAACCACACGGTGCACGGTACATAACCGTACAGTACTGTGTATAACCATAAAGCATGATGTATAACCACACGGTACGGTGTATAACCACACAGTACGGTGTATAACCACACAGTACGATGTATAACCACCCTGTGCGGTGTATAACAACACGGTACGGTGTATAACCACACGGTACGGTGTATAACCACCCTGTGCGGTGTATAACCACCCTGTGCGGTGTATAACAACACTGTATGGTGTATAACAACACAGTACTGTGTATAACCATACTGTATGGTGCATAACAACACAGTACAGTGTATAACCAGTGCTTTTTTTGTAGGGGGCTCTCTGGGCTCCCGGGTGCCCCCTCAAAAATCATGGTTTGTTGAGGGGGCTCCCGGGAGCCCCCTCAACAAATTGCCATTTTAAAAGTAAAAGTTTAAAAAGTAGCCGTAGCCATAGCCAGGCATCATGCATGATGCATCCTATTAAGAAACATACATGTACATGTTACCTCGTACAATGTACATGTATATCAAATATACATCTCTAATCACTTATACATGTATGCATAGGATGATTTGTATGCAAGGAATTTGTCTTTTGAGCAATCAGAGACTTGTTCGACATCCATTAAAACACCAGTTCCTCACCAGGATTGAACCCGGCGCCTCTACGGCATCTAATCGCCTAGCACAGTGAGCGGACCCTACTACCGCTACACCAGCTCAGCAACCTTAAAAAAGAAAGCTTTGCCAGGGAGCAGTAGATATGCTCTGAGCTAACTGCACACAAAGCACCCCTCACATTACGGCCACCTTGCTATATATTCCGCAAAACATTTGACCATGAGTTCTATAATAATGTCAGGCGGATTCAGTAGGAGTGCTATGTAGCATGTGTGAAGGTGAGAGCGGGGAGGGAACCTGAAATATGCAGGGAGCCCCCTCAACTGATCTTACAAAAAAAGTACGGTGTATAACCACACAGTAAGGTATATAACCACACGGTACGGTATATAACCACACGGTACGGTGTATAACCACACGGTACGGTGTATAACCACACAGTATGGTGTATAACCACACGGCATGGTATATAACCACACGGTACGATGTATAACCACGCGGTACGGTGTATAACCACACAGTACGGTGTATAACCACACGGTACGGTGTATAACCACACGGTACGGTGTATAACTACACGGTATGGTGTATAACCACACGGTACGGTGTATAACCACACAGTACGGTATATAATTACACTTGATGAACTGTATTGTTGAACTGGTCGGTGCTGCATGTCTCAAAATAAGTAACATTGCAAAGTTTTGTCAGACAGCTTACCACTTGATAGAATTTGCAACTTTTCATAAACTTCACTTTGTAAAAACATAGGCCTACAAGTACATGCTAAGAACTGCAACTCAGAACAACAAGTTGTAAAACAGCTCTCTGCCACCGAATACTGCAAATGATACGAACCAGGCTGTACCACCACCAAGTAGGTTACTTATAGACAAATTATTACTTAGCATTGTTAAAGTCAATAACTTGACTAACAGGTATGTTTACATACTACATGTACACGTGTATGTCCCAGTCACCGGACTGACCCTACTGTAATACAAGCTACTGGGGAACTTCACACTCACCTGCTTCAAGACGGCGGGAGGTGACAGTCGCACAGCAGACCACCATGGAGAGATGCAGTGATTGCCTTGTTTGCATCTGGCTGCCTTCACTGGATATACTGTAGCCCTAGATCCAATGGCAGCGTTGAAGTGGGTGGTACTGTTGAGCCTCAGAGCAGCGAGTGAGTCAGTAAATAGAGCAGCACCAGCTGTATAGTATGACATGATTAGTAGCTCTAGGAGTGTGATAAGTATACAAGTCTTAGTATACACTGTCTTACTTGGAATACACATATTGTATTATGAGAGTTCCACAGTGACCATTATTATATGTAACCCTCTCTCTCTCCCTAGTTGCCAGCGAGTAACAACAACTACATGTACATGTATGTACCTGGTCTCAGCTGGTACTTCCTACTATAGACTCACCACCTGTCTAATACTAGCCTTCCTACTAACAACATTAAGCACAGTCTACTACTAATCAACAGTGTGTTACCATAGCAACCAACTCATTGTGGAACTTTCATTTGTTAAAGAATATTAAATTTCCCATCATGTCACATGGATTAAACATTCCACTTGGTGCTAAGGCAACCTTACTGATGGATGCATGGGTACCACTGGGTATTAACTGTACATGTACAGAGGTATATAACAGCCTACATATATAGAGGATGATGATTGGATGAACACAGAGGAAGCCGGAAGGGTAGACTGCTGTTACTCCTTTCCCAGTTATAGGAAGTATCCAGCTTCCAAATGAAAATGTTGTATAGCAAAGAGAAGTGAATACTTCCAACAGTAAACATTAGTTAAAATCATATTGAGTACTTTGACTAGAGTTGTCCTCCCGCACATGAGGAGTAATAACTCCTACCGAGACATGATTAGAAGTAAACAGCACACTAGCCCAGACAGTGTCTTTGCAACCTAAATTTCAACTTGCTCAAAGATTTTCCAGGCCACTTCCGGCACAGGGTCGCGAACAAGCGAACAAACCGGCCTTGGCCAAAAGCGAAATCCTCATTGTTGCGCGAGAAAATTCCAGTGTGCCGATGAGGATGGTTTTCTCTGACTAAGCAAAATCCCAAGTCAAAAGCCCTTTCGATGGACAGCCATCTTGGGATTTTTATTTGCTACCCAGGTCGGCCCAAGAGGTCAGGTAGACACTGAGTATAATATACTAAATAGACAATATAAATAAAGGCAAGCATAGCAACTAGTTATATAATGATGTGGAGTATGTCATATACTCGTACACATGCACATGTATATGTATAATGTCATATACTCGTACACATGCACATGTATATGTATAATGTCATATACTCGTACACATGCACATGTATATGTACATTGTATAATGTCATATACTCATGCACATGCACATGTATATGTACATTGTATAATGTCATATACTCGTACACATGCACATGTATATGTATAATGTCATATACTCGTACACATGCACATGAATATGTACATTGTATAATGTCATATACTCGTACACATGCACATGTATATGTATATGTATAATGTCATATACTCGTACACATGCACAATGTATATGTATAATGTCATATACTCGTACACATGCACATGTATATGTATATGTATAATGTCATATACTCGTACACATGCACAATGTATATGTATAATGTCATATACTCGCACACATGCACATGTATATTGTATAATACTTATTTTATGAGACTCTTTTTTTGCAAGGAACTTTTTCTGAGCAGTCAGGAACTCGTTTTTACATCTATGAAAATAGCCTATCCTCTACTGGGGTTTGAACCCGAGGTCTCTATCGTCTAATCACCTAATCGCCTAGCACAGTGGTCAGAATGGCGACTAGGTTCAAACCCTCGTTGAGGATATGCTGTTTTCATAGATGTGAAACCAAGTACCTGATTGCTCAGAAAAATATCTTTACAATGAAATAATTTCTCATAAAAAGTATGACCAACATCCCTCGATATACTTGTGCTTATTTTATATTAGTACAATGTACATGTATCTATTTGTTTGAAACTCAAAAAGTTACCATGCTTGTCTCAACTGATCAAAGATGAGATAACTCCAGATAGCCTGTATATGAAAATAATTTACAAATTTATTATGATGAAGTTGAGAGCAAATAATAAATATAAATATATATTATAATAACTAGAAAGCTAAAGCCTGAGTGTAGCAAGTAAACAGCAGTGCATCAAAAACAGAACTGCATCTAAACAATAATTGAAATCATCCCTGCTCAACTATCAACCTTACAAGAGAGGATAACTTACACTGTTATGTGGATAGTACAATGTATATGTAAGTGACTAGTTAAAATGGTTAACAACTTAATGGTTGACTAAGGTGATATCTCAACTCCACACAGCATTTGGTAATTTAAAACTTTCTATCAGTGTATGAGCACCTGAAGGGAGAAAATATAATAAATGGGACATGGATAAATAGAAGGGTGGATATAGGAGTGGATATAGGAGTGGATAGAGGGGGTGGATAGACGAGTGGATAGATGAGGGTAGATAGAGGGGTGGATAGATGAGTAGACAGAGGGGTGGATATAGGAGTAGACAGAGAGGTGGACATAGGAGTAGACAAAGGGGTGGATAGATGGAGTGGAAAGATCAGGGTGGACAGAGGGGTGGATGGATGAGTGGGGTGGATAGAGGAGTAGATAGATGAATGGGGTGCACAGTCATCCTATACTCAATGCAGAGTCAAACAAACAATAAATTAACAAGCATAACAATACAATAACAACAGTAAAACGTGGGGTGACATGCAGCTGGTGGATTGTGGGGCAACATGCAGCTGGTGCATTGTGGGATGGCATGCAGCCATTACATACTGTGATATAATTCTCATATTTAGTAGACAGAGCTCCTCTCCATGACATCATCTCTGAAAGCTCGTTGTCTGCGTTCTACAGGGAGTAAACGTCCATTATGTGCAGGTCTGTACACAAGTTTGGTACGGGATGGCAGTGTCCCAGTGAGCACTAAAAGTAAATAATAGTCTACAGATTACACTTGAATGTAATATAATCTTCGGATTACACTTGCATGTAATATAGTCTACAGATTACACTTGCATGTAATATAATCTACAGATTACACTTGCATGTAATAATATAGTCTACAGATTACACTTGCATGTAATATCAGCATATAACTCACACATTTGACTGTCCCGATGTTCTGGAGCCGCTACAAGAGTTAAACCAGAACCCCTGAGATCCTGCTGTGAGAGAGTACGTCTGCCAGATATCAGACTGGGATTTGTAACATTCAGGGGTTTCAGAGTTTTGGATCTGTAACTATAAATCACATAGGAAAGTGTTATTATATTATACCAGAAGCTGAAAACATTTGAAACACAACATCAACACAGCCCTGTACTAAAGCATCATTTCAAGGTCATACCAGGTTCATAACTATTCATGGCTAGCTGCAAAGATAACACTGTCATTTATTAAGCTTATGATAATGCGTATTAACCAGCATGTTTTAACATTGGAATATATAAGTAAATCCAGCACAACACGCTGCAGGAGGAGATAACTCTCATACACAATAAAATAACTAATTATGATAAGAGTGACATAGTAGCATTTCACCATTTAGTTGTAGGCATGTACATGTACATGGGACTTTATAAGCAGAATAATGCTATATTCATTGCATATTGAAGTTATCTTATCTTAGTCAATAAATAATCAGGGTAACACAACTACAACTTATAGTGCACTAACCAGACGAGTGTGGGTATCTGATTGTATAACTAACCTAGGTGCACCAACCACGCTGGAGGCCTTACGTGGTGTAGTGGACACCTCTACGTACTGCACTGGTTGACCTGGATGTCCAGCGGGCTCATCAAGTGACAGGTTAGATGCACTTCTACTGAATGAGTGATTGGTGTATCCATTGAGGTATTTCTTAGCCGCTGGACCCTCGTACTTTGGTATACCAATAGCGCTAGCAGATCGGCTGGGAGTAGGTGCGTACCGTGACGGATAACCAGCGGGAGAGTCCACTCCGCTACCCGAGGAACTTCCTCCTGTATACCTGTGTGACTCGGCAGATGAACTGCCAGCATATCGGTGATAGCCATTGGTCATGGTGTGGTGAGGGTGGTGAGTATGGGGGTTAACCACCACCTCCCGTACATACTGGGGTTCCATTGTGTGGGAAGTGTGGTGTACAGGAACATACCGTCTCTCATATCTACAGTATATAGGTCATCCAGTTAATACGTAGTGAAACATATAGTCAGAGTTCCAAATCTCACAAACTGATAGGTGGGGTGGGTATGAGGGTGATAGAATGTAGAATTAGAGCAAATAAATACCAGGTTGTACATACTGAGGATCTGCCATACCATCAGTTAGTTCTAGTGCGATATAAACACAAGTACATGATGTACATGAACTGTATATTATGTACATTGTATATATACATTGAGGGCTAGAGCATGCATCAACAACTGTATGCATACAGTTACCTGGGAGCACCAATGACACTGTGAGACGGGTGGCGTCTGCCATGTCCCCCAATCGTATAGTATCTCTGGGGAGGAGGGCCATAATCAGAGAACGGCAGTTCATGAGAGGACAAAGTGGGGTAGTGATTAGTTTTAGTGAGGAGTAGAGGCCTTGTAGGGTGCTGGACTTGTGGCCTCACAGGGTGCTGTAACCGGAGAGCATCTAAATAAAGAGAGATGGACGCACACAGCTGATCATTTGATTGGATAACACAATAATATCTACATACACAATGATATCTACATACACAATAATATCCACATACACAACAATATCTACATACACAATAATATCCACATACACAATGACATCTACATACACAATAATATCTACATACACAATGATATCCACATACACAATAATATCTACATACACAATAACATCTACATACACAATAATATCCACATACACAATAATATCTACATACACAATAATATCCACATACACAATGATATCTACATACGCAATGATATCCACATACACAACAATATCCACATCCACAATGACATCTACATACACAATTATATCTACATACACAATAATATCTACATACACAATGATATCCACATACACAATAATATCCACATACACAATGACATCTACATACACAACGATATCTACATACACAATAATATCTACATACACAATGATATCTACATACACAATAATATCTACATACACAATAATATCCACATACACAATGACATCTACATACACAATGATATCTACATACACAATAACATCTACATACACAATGATATCTACATACACAATGACATCTACATACACAATGATATCTACATACACAATGATATCCACATACACAATAATATCCACATACACAATGACATCTACATACACAACGATATCTACATACACAATAATATCTACATACACAATGATATCTACATACACAATAATATCTACATACACAATAATATCCACATACACAATGATATCTACATACACAATGATATCTACATACACAATGATATCTACATACACAATAATATCTACATACACAATGATATCCACATACACAATAATATCTACATACACAATGATATCCACATACACAATGATATCTACATACACAATGATATCCACATACACAATGATATCTACATACACAATGATATCCACATACACAATGATATTTACATACACAATGATATCTACTCACGAGGGTCAGAAGTGAAGAACACTTTATCGGGATTGTTAGCTTTATACACTACGCTGGGAGAAGGGCCAATGGAAGACATGCTTGCATTGCTTTCACTTCTTTCCTCTAGTATAACACTGTCGAATATTATACAAGGTACATGTACATATACAGTATCAACTACACAATGTATATATACACATACAGTGGCTAGATACCGTCGTATCAACAAGGTTGTAAGACGAGTCCAGTCACTCAATGTCAACATATTATAACGGAGAGAGGAGGGCTATTAGCCCATGCTTAGAGTTTATTGACGGACACCTTACATGTATGCTAAGGCTATATGGCTACTATGTATGCGATGCAGTACATAACTGACAACTCCAGATTATTCACATAAAGTGTCGCATACATGTACGACGTCTATCAATAAAATCTGGGGTATGGACCAATTGGAATTATCTCCTCCAGTAACAGAATATCATTTGCACACACGCTATTTTGTATTGAGTGACGTGTTCTATCCTACATGTACAGGCATATGACTGCAGTAGACCATAAACATACCGCAGTACTATCCTACATGTACAGGCATATGACTGCAGTAGACCATAAACATACCGCAGTACATAAATGTATAATATGAATAGAACGGAGGGAGAAGACAACTCAATATATCTGTCCAGTCACAGAACACAGTATGAAATGATGTATCCTAGTACCAACCTGGGTGGTCTGTCCAGTGTGGTTAGTAGTGTACCACCATCATTAATATCACTAGGTGTGTATATAACACTACCATCAGGGGGGTGACTCACTTCTGATATTCCCCCATTATGTTCTGTTCTACTCTGTAGCTCCACCCCTTCCCCCATCTCACCACTGTAGCCAACTAGCCCAGGTATCTCGTCCTCATAGTAGAACTCTACAAACACCATGATACATGTATGTACTGTGTAACCAGTGTACCATGTCCCTATAGTGGGAGCTATGGTCCCTACGCGTGTAATAGCCATAACAACAAACAGTATGCACTTGTACATGGCATATAATATAGCATTGTAATTCATATGCATCTAAACATAAACCCACAAGAGAAGACAAGTGATCGTGTAGGAGATAAATGTTTAATGTGTTTGTCTAATAGACATTTGCTGTACATATTGTCCAACTACATGTAGTAAAGTACACCTCAGACAAGCACAGCTGATACTTATCGTGGATATATTGTACTATACTGTACTATACTTACTATACGCATGCGTATTACTAAATATGCACCAAGGGAGGGCAACTTCTTTGGTATTCACAAAAGCATTACAAGCATACAAAGCATCCAAATTTGTACACATGTATGTACACAGCACTTTGTTAAAAATGGGTAGAAGTTGCCTCCATTGATATACGATACACTAAGTAGATATTATGATTAGCTATTGGTGCAACAGCATCACATGTGGGTGTGTTGTATAAGTTGGATAGCCATGTACGTTATACTGCCACTGTCTAACAATACCACATCACTAATAAATCAAACTATTGTGGTAGTTGTGCTCTCTCTATGTTAGAGTTTATAGCATTGTAATGTGGACCTGGTAGAGGTCCCATATAAGTTGGTGAGGAGCTACTAGACAGTACAAATATAGTAAGTAGTATGAGTAGGTGAGTGAGTACACTAGTGCTAGTGTAAGCTGTACTAGTACTAGTACTACACACTTCTATGGACTAAGGCTATACTACATTGTACACACACTATGGACTAAGGCTATACTACGTACATTGTACACACACTGCTGCACACTAATTTTACCTTCCATCATAAAAGAATCGGATACACTGTCTATAAATTTCACACAACATCAATACACCCTTAGTACACACAATGGTGGCTAGGTACTGAGGCTACAGCTCATGTACCTAGTTTACCCAGAGCCGTTATTGTGAGTTGCATCACTGGAAGTAAACAGGAGGCCATATATCAAAAAATACTTCATTAGTCAAATTCTTCTTTTGGGCATTTTGATTGGACTCAACATGGCGCACACCGTTCCCCCAGTGACGCAACTCTCACAATAAACAGCTCTATGGGCAAGCAATAACACATCATTCACTGAACGTTTGTACACTTGGATATACGTGTAGACCTTTTAGTAGATAAACACTTATATAATATACATAAATGTTATTGTACAATATAAAACTAGGGATTGCTAACTTTTACGTATCCAGTCTTCAACTACATATACAGGGAGATGTTATCAAGACTGCTAACATACCAGTGAATCCAACATACTCCTTCACATCCTCAAAATTCCGTAAAAACTTCCAATCCTGTGTACCAGCTTTAAGCAACAGACAGACAGACAGACAGACAGACAGACAGACAGACAGACAGACAGACAGACAGACAGACAGACAGACAGACAGACAGACAGACAGACAGACAGACAGACAGACAGACAGATCGATAGACAGATCGACAGACAGACAGACCAATAGAGTATTGTTATCAACCTACCTCCATCTTTTAAAGTAGCCAGCTTGTGCAATTTGGGTAGAAACATTATAAGTAGGGTAGCTGTAGCCGTTGTCCATAATCCTATAGCTAGAGCGGCCATTGGTGCCTCTGGGTTGAGAAGCAGAGCTCCGACAATAACCCATACAAGGCATGCAGCTGCGTTTACTACGGTTGTTATCAGTATCCACTTAGCTTCTGTGTCGGGTTTACCGCCACCCTTCCTCCCCTTAGTGTATGCCCTGAGGCTAAGTGCTACAGTGACCACGCCCACCAGCAGTAGGTAGATAAATGAGAGGAGGAAGTCAGAGAAGAGCTTGTTGAGGTGGATGGATGTGCACCTCCTAGCGTCATTGGTTAGAGTGTCAGGCTCACCGCTATCTCTTAGTATTATCCATTCAGTGTTTATAATGACCTGCACAGAGACGAGTAGACATAGTATAAGGACCTGGTGCCCTAGCTTGAGGAACCCTGCCTGTGTCTTAGGGGAGAGTACCAGGAGAGCCTTGACCAACAGCACAGAGAGTATAAAAATGTAGCAAACGCCAACACTAAACCTTATGGCGTTACAAGTCATCCTCGTGGGTTTGAACACAAATAAGATCAATGTCACATAAGAGAGAGTTATGGCCACTAGGAGGAGCTGCCCCAGCCATACACTGCGCCACGGCACACCCCCCAGGCGCACCACCTTGTAAACTATGACTATCTCCACAAGAGTGACTGTTAGCAGGCCTACCACAACGAGCACCAGTACCACTATAACCCAGGGATAAACAGAGTCCGACTCCCCTCTCAGCTCCACAGCGGCTCCCAGCGGTAACTGGCACAGTGCCAGCACACATAGCATCTACAGTATACCATAGTAGCATTACAAGTATAATAAGTATACCATAGTAGCATTACAAGTATAATAAGTACACCATAGTAGCATTACAAGTATAGTAAGTATACCATAGTAGCATTACAATTATAGTAAGTATACCATAGTAGCATTACAATTATAGTAAGTATACCATAGTAGCATTACAAGTATAGTAAGTATACCATAGTAGCGTTACAAGTATAGTAAGTATACCATAGTAGCATTACAATTATAGTAAGTATACCATAGTAGCATTACAATTATAGTAAGTATACCATACACTATACCATACATCTAAATATATAATAGTATGTATACATGGGTAAAGGGACATTTCGAAAAAGACAGTTCGAAGCAGGACATTTCACAACTGGACAGTTCGAAACTGTGTAGATTACATTTAGTAGAACACAACTTGCGAATAATTAATTTTCATTAATTAATTTAATTAATTAAATAAAAAAAAAAATATTAAAAATTAAAATTAGTTGAAATCTGGTGGTTGGGGTTAGGCATTTTGAACTGTCGACTTTCGAAACGTCCTGTTTCGAACTGCCTTTTTCGAACAGTTGCACATTCGTATACATGTATGTACTTGTACAATTAAATCAAATGTCAATTTTTTGAACTATTTGAATTAAAATTCACATCGTCATGTGATAGGTAGCTGTAGTGAAGCAACCAAGTAATGGATGTTGTATGGAGTACGTATGCATAGTAGTAGTATATAACATGTCCAAGAGTGATTGATCAGCCCATTCCTGTTGATTTGGACAGTGACACCCCCACATGTCACTAAACAACCTACCAAACCAGACATGACTAGAGATATACCAGGTAGTAGTACAGGCTGACTGACACATACTTGTCCACTCAGTAACTATACAACTTTTCCTACAGTGTACATCGTAGCAACTGTTGTACAACACAATGATATGGCATGCACATAGGAGTAGCAAACAGCTTGCTACAGCACACAGCTTGCTACAGCACACAGCTTGCTACAGCACACAGCTTGCTACAGCACACAGCTTGCTACAGCACACAGCTTGCTACAGCACACAGCTTGCTACAGCACACAGCTTGCTACAGCACACAGCTTGCTACAGCACACAGCTTGCTACAGCACACAGCTTGCTACAGCACACAGCTTGCTACAGCACACAGCTTGCTACAGCACACAGCTTGCTACAGCACACAGCTTGCTACAGCACACAGCTTGCTACAGCACACAGCTTGCTACAGCACACAGCTTGCTACAGCACACAGCTTGCTACAGCACACAGCTTGCTACAGCACACAGCTTGCTACAGCACACAGCTTGCTACAGCACACAGCTTGCTACAGCACACAGCTTGCTACAGCACACAGCTTGCTACAGCACACAGCTTGCTACAGCACACAGCTTGCTACAGCACAAAGCTTGCTACAGCACAGCACACAGCTTGCCATACAACAGTAGAGCATGTAAACATTGTATATTCGACTAATGAGTTCTAAACTAGTCTTTGTTGTCCTTCTTGTAGAGATGCATGACATCATACAGACGACATGAGAGCGTGCAGATGACACAATAACATAGTCTGTATGATGATGAGGACATCACTGCACAAAGACAGCACTATAATAATGTACATAATGCTTTACAGGCTTACACTGACATCATACAGAGGATATGACTAATGGAGAACAAGACAATAATTATGTTCCTGAGAACTGCTTGCCACTGACTATTGACTAGCCCACCAAAGCATTTCCAGATTTTGAGATTTGTAGCTTCACATGGACTTGACTTGAATTTGCGACTGTCCGAATAAGACAGCTCGAAACAGGACGTTTCAAAACCTGATAGCTCGAAAGAGGACAGTTCGAAATGCCAAACCCTAACCACCAGATTTCAACTAATCTTTATTTTTAATACTATATCTTTTAATTAATTAATTAAATTAATTCAAATTCATTGTCTGTGAGTTGTGTTCTTCCAATCTACACGGTTTCGAACTGTTGTGTTTCGAACTGTCCTGTTTCGAGACGTCCTGTTTTGTACTGTCTATTTCGAAATGTCCCTTTACCACTACCCACATACATTTACAGAGCTGTATTAATTCCATGGTAAAGGGACATTTCGAAGAAGACAGTTCGAAACAGGACGTTTCGAAACAGGACAGTTCGAAACTGTGTAGATTACATTTACAAGGACACAACTCACAGATAATTCATTTTAATTAATTAATTCAATTAATTAATTAAAAAATATAATATTAAAAGTAAAAATTAGTTGACATCTGGCGGTTGGGGTTTGGAATTTTAAACTATCCTGTCGAGCTGTACGGTTTTGAAACGACCGGTTTCGAACAGTCGCAAATTCTAATTACATGATACTATTACAACATCTCATAGTGTACAATATTTAAACTAGTAGCGTATATTCACAGAAAAGTGCCTACTTAGTGCTCTGATGATATCTTGTGAATTAATTAACAGGATTACTGGATTACCAAGAATTATAGATCTTCTAAGTTTTTACTTTTTAATATTCTACTTGAATGAAGAGTGATTAATTACTTATATATTATAAAACTTTGGTCTGAAGGGAGTATTGCATGCGTTTTAGCATCGGTACTAGCAGCTTACCAGCAGTTGTAGTAATAGTAATATTAACAGTAGCAATAGAAGCAGTTGCAGTAGTAGTGGGTAGTAGTAGTGGGTAGTAGTAGTGGGTGGTAGCAGTGGGTGGTAGTAGTAGTGGGTAGTAGTAGTGGGTAGTAGTAGTGGGTAGTAGTAGTGGGTAGTAGCAGTGGGTGGTAGCAGTGGGTGGTAGTAGTAGTAGTTGGTAGTAGAAGTAGCAGTAGTAGTAGGCCTAATAGTAGGTAGTAGTAGGCCTAATAGTAGGTAGTAGTAGGCCTAATAGTAGGTAGTAGTAGGCCTAATAGTAGGTAGTAGTAGGCCTAATAGTAGTGGTATCATTTTTAGTAGTATTTGTAGTAGCAGTAGTAGCAGGAGTAGTAACAGTGGTAAAGGTAGTAGGAGCAGCAATTATATAGTACAATGGTAATTAAAATACTACTAACCACCACCATTTATTTATCTTTGGAAATTCATAAAATAGTTGGTTTCAATTGAAGTCATGAAAACTGCCACAGCCAGCCCCAACATGCTCCCAGCACACCTATAAACACTTTGATAATAGTTGCATTGTGTATCGAGAATTGGAGCCATCTGCTCCAGCCACCCTTGACTTGGTCAGTTGATACAGATGAGACCTACCTGTACTTACTTCCACATGCTGTGAACGAAGAGATATAATACTTACAGAGAGATTAACTGCTGTATCCATGTGTGCAGGTAAATGTTCAGTTATATCCAAACAGCAGAGAGAATGACAGAGACACAAACTATACCATCACCTGCCATTCCTACGACTGAGGGCACAGCATACCACCATAGCCTACAATATACTCTGCTGATGTGTGTGTGGTATGCAATCTAAGTCCAAAACTACTAGATGTGAACCATATGCCTCATGGTGTAGTAAGCAATGGCTGCGTATGCAGATTAGCTAGGTAAAACCAGTCAACCATGGTGGTTGGTAGGTAACCAGGTGTTCCACAGGCAGTGTATACGAGGGGACATTACTCATTTACATATATATGCACATGTGAATGTACTACAACACAACTAATATTTACATGTATTTATACTATACATGTAGACATAAACACAAAGAGTGATAACTTGTTGATTACCATAAATAATAATATGGATCCCAAAACAGCACGACATGCAAATCATGGTAAAGGGACATTTCAAAACAGAAAGTTCGAAACAGGACATTTCACAACCGGACAGTTCGAAATTGTGTAGGCCTAGTTCACAGATACTCACAGATACTGGTTTAATTAGTTAAATAAAAAAATAATATTAAAAATCAAAATTTGTCTAAATCTGGTGGTTGGAGTTTGAATTTTTGAACTGTCCGGTTTCGAAATGTCTTGTTTTGAACTGTCTTTTCGAACAGTCGAAAATTCGTAAATCAAGTAGTCCCACTCCACTTGTGTGTACATTGTCTAAGGATAGGATTAGGCAGGAACAATATTATTTGTGCCGAATCTGTGACTGTTCGAAAATGTCAGTTCGAAACAGGACATTCCAAAAATGGTCGTTTGGAAAACAACCATTTCGAAACTCTAAACCCCAGCTTTTAACTAATTTGTATTCTTAATATTGTTTTTTTGTTTTTACTACTACTAACTTGTAGAAAACTAAAACAAATAATATTATTTGTGAGTTGTGTTCTTCTAAATGTATTAATCTACACAGCTTCGAAATGGTTTTCGGAACGTCCCGTTTCGAATTGACATTTTCGAAATGTCCCTTTACCATTTATGCCATACCCATATTACTATACTCATTCAACATTCCCCAAACCACCTTACACAAAGGTATAATAAATATAATAATATGCTATTCACAATACAGGAGATGATACAATAGGTACACAATACCCACATGTACGAGGGTCGATCCAAAAGTCCTTAGCCTAGCAAAGATGAAAATATAATATTTACTTACTTTCACTTTTATTTTTCAATATAGTCCCCCTTAACCCCAATACACTTCTTCCACTGACCCTCCAGCTTCATTAAAGTGGGAGTAGCACCAAAGACTGAGTAGTCTTCCTGAGTTGTCCCCTCTTGTATGAGCAGAGAAATATAATTGGAAACTATTTATGCTAAATTTAGTTATTTATTTCTCTTTCACCGCTAATATTGTTTTACCACAAGTAGTTCTGTGTATTTTGGAAAAATACTGGAAAATAGAACACCCACTACCTCTATACACTCATGGGAGTTTTTAGAAAATATGAAGAAGTTGTCTTATCATTGTAGTATACCCTCAAGTAAATGAGAAGTTTTCTTGCTAATTGCACTTCATTGATGTTTGAAATCAAAAAGACAAGTGAATATATGTGACTAAGTATCATGTTATCAAAAGTGTAGAAGGAATTCATCAACTCTTGGTTAATAGAAAAGTTATTGAATAAAAGCCTTTCCATGTGCTTTATAACAAGGTTAACTGGATTACTCAGATGACATAGACTGCCTTTGTTTGAGATCCATTTGTGGTAGATGACATCATCTGCTGCTGCACTGGCAGACCATTTTGAATTGCTCTAAGCAAGTACTATTCAACAAGCTATTCAGCCTTTAGATTGGTTTTGGTCAATTTTGGAAATACTCCCTCTTTAAGTCATTGCAGTAAAAGTTCTCATTTTGACCATGTCTGAGGTGGTTGTGTCTGCAGGCCGTCCTGATCTTAGAGCATCTTCAATGCTGGTTTCCTCTCTTTTGAACTTGGCAACCCAATTTTTAACTGTGGCATAACTAGGGGCAGCCTCCACTAGGGTAGTCACCATATACTCATGGATTAATTTGTTAGAGAGGTCATTTAAATGAAATATTTAATCACTGCTCTGTGTTCATTTTCTCCATTGCTGCTTCCAGCTCTACTCCCGCTGTAGCAGCCAAACTTGCACTGAAGCCATGGGATGTCTAAAAAGGGCCTATGACATGCCTGGAAAAATTTAACTGGTCTACTGCATGTCCTTCCTGGTTAGGTCAAGGACTTTAGGATCAGCCCTCGTACATGTAGTATAGTGTGATACTTATATGTATGTGTAGTATTATAGTGTGATACTTATATGTATGTGTAGTATAGTGTGACACTTACATGCATGTGTAGTATAGTGTGACACTTACATGCATGTGTAGTATAGTGTGATACTTATATGTATGTGTAGTATAGTGTGATACTTACATGTACATGTAGTATAGTGTGATACTTACATGTATGTGTAGTATAGTGTGATACTTACATGCATGTGTAGTATAGTGTGATACTTACATGTACATGTAGTATAGTGTGATACTTACATGTACATGTATTATAGTGTGATACTTATATGTATGTGTAGTATAGTGTGACACTTACATGCATGTGTAGTATAGTGTGATACTTACACGTATGTGTAGTATAGTGTGATACTTACATGTACATGTAGTATAGTGTGATACTTACATGCATGTGTAGTATAGTGTGATACTTACACGTACGTGTAGTATAGTGTGATACTTACATGCATGTGTAGTATAGTGTGATGCTTACATGTACATGTAGTATAGTGTGATACTTACACGTACATGTAGTATAGTGTGATACTTACATGTACATGTATTATAGTGTGATACTTATATGTATGTGTAGTATAGTGTGACACTTACATGCATGTGTAGTATAGTGTGACACTTACATGCATGTGTAGTATAGTGTGATGCTTACATGTACATGTAGTATAGTGTGATACTTACACGTACATGTAGTATAGTGTGATACTTATATGTATGTGTAGTATAGTGTGATACTTACATGTACATGTAGTATAGTGTGACACTTACATGTATGTGTAGTATAGTGTGACACTTACATGCATGTGTAGTATAGTGTGATACTTATATGTATGTGTAGTATAGTGTGATACTTATATGTATGTGTAGTATAGTGTGATACTTACACGTATGTGTAGTATAGTGTGACACTTACATGTATGTGTAGTATAGTGTGATACTTACATGTATGTGTAGTATAGTGTGATACTTACACGTATGTGTAGTATAGTGTGATACTTACATGTATGTGTAGTATAGTGTGATACTTACACGTATGTGTAGTATTATAGTGTGATACTTACACGTACGTGTAGTATAGTGTGATACTTACATGTACATGTAGTATAGTGTGATACTTACATGTATGTGTAGTATAGTGTGACACTTACATGTATGTGTAGTATAGTGTGATACTTACATGTATGTGTAGTATAGTGTGACACTTACATGCATGTGTAGTATAGTGTGATACTTATATGTATGTGTAGTATAGTGTGATACTTATATGTATGTGTAGTATAGTGTGATACTTACACGTATGTGTAGTATAGTGTGACACTTACATGTATGTGTAGTATAGTGTGATACTTACATGTATGTGTAGTATAGTGTGATACTTACACGTATGTGTAGTATAGTGTGACACTTACATGTACATGTAGTATAGTGTGATACTTACATGCATGTGTAGTATAGTGTGATACTTATATGTATGTGTAGTATAGTGTGACACTTACACGTACGTGTAGTATAGTGTGATACTTACATGCATGTGTAGTATAGTGTGATGCTTACATGTACATGTAGTATAGTGTGATACTTACACGTACATGTAGTATAGTGTGATACTTATATGTATGTGTAGTATAGTGTGATACTTACATGTACATGTAGTATAGTGTGATACTTACGTGTATGTGTAGTATAGTGTGATACTTACATGTACATGTATTATAGTGTGATACTTACATGTACATGTAGTATAGTGTGATACTTATATGTATGTGTAGTATAGTGTGATACTTACATGTATGTGTAGTATAGTGTGATACTTATATGTATGTGTAGTATAGTGTGATACTTACATGTATGTGTAGTATAGTGTGATACTTATATGTATGTGTAGTATAGTGTGACACTTACATGCATGTGTAGTATAGTGTGATACTTACATGTACATGTATTATAGTGTGATACTTATATGTATGTGTAGTATAGTGTGATACTTACATGTATGTGTAGTATAGTGTGATACTTACACGTACGTGTAGTATAGTGTGATACTTACATGTACATGTAGTATAGTGTGACACTTACATGTATGTGTAGTATAGTGTGACACTTACATGCATGTGTAGTATAGTGTGATACTTATATGTATGTGTAGTATAGTGTGATACTTATATGTATGTGTAGTATAGTGTGATACTTACACGTATGTGTAGTATAGTGTGATGCTTACATGTACATGTAGTATAGTGTGATACTTACATGTACATGTAGTATAGTGTGATACTTACACGTACATGTAGTATAGTGTGATACTTACATGTACATGTATTATAGTGTGATACTTACATGTATGTGTAGTATAGTGTGATACTTACATGCATGTGTAGTATAGTGTGATACTTACATGTACATGTATTATAGTGTGATACTTATATGTATGTGTAGTATAGTGTGATACTTACACGTATGTGTAGTATAGTGTGACACTTACATGTATGTGTAGTATAGTGTGATACTTACATGTATGTGTAGTATAGTGTGATACTTACACGTATGTGTAGTATAGTGTGATACTTACATGTATGTGTAGTATAGTGTGATACTTACACGTATGTGTAGTATTATAGTGTGATACTTACACGTACGTGTAGTATAGTGTGATACTTACATGTATGTGTAGTATAGTGTGATACTTACATGTATGTGTAGTATAGTGTGATACTTATATGTATGTGTAGTATAGTGTGACACTTACATGCATGTGTAGTATAGTGTGACACTTACATGCATGTGTAGTATAGTGTGATACTTATATGTATGTGTAGTATAGTGTGATACTTACATGTATGTGTAGTATAGTGTGATACTTACATGCATGTGTAGTATAGTGTGACACTTACATGTATGTGTAGTATAGTGTGACACTTACATGCATGTGTAGTATAGTGTGATACTTACACGTATGTGTAGTATAGTGTGACACTTACATGTACATGTAGTATAGTGTGATACTTATATGTATGTGTAGTATAGTGTGATACTTACATGTATGTGTAGTATAGTGTGATACTTACATGTATGTGTAGTATAGTGTGACACTTACATGCATGTGTAGTATAGTGTGATACTTATATGTATGTGTAGTATAGTGTGATACTTACATGTACATGTAGTATAGTGTGATACTTATATGTATGTGTAGTATAGTGTGATACTTACACGTATGTGTAGTATAGTGTGACACTTACATGCATGTGTAGTATTATAGTGTGATACTTACATGCATGTGTAGTATAGTGTGATACTTACATGTATGTGTAGTATAGTGTGATACTTACATGTATGTGTAGTATAGTGTGATACTTACATGTATGTGTAGTATAGTGTGATACTTATATGTATGTGTAGTATAGTGTGATACTTACATGCATGTGTAGTATAGTGTGATACTTACACGTATGTGTAGTATAGTGTGATACTTACATGTACATGTAGTATAGTGTGATACTTACATGTATGTGTAGTATAGTGTGACACTTACATGTATGTGTAGTATAGTGTGATACTTACATGTACATGTAGTATAGTGTGATACTTACATGTATGTGTAGTATAGTGTGATACTTACATGTACATGTAGTATAGTGTGATACTTACATGTACATGTATTATAGTGTGATACTTACATGTACATGTAGTATAGTGTGATACTTATATGTATGTGTAGTATAGTGTGATACTTACACGTATGTGTAGTATAGTGTGACACTTACATGCATGTGTAGTATTATAGTGTGATACTTACATGCATGTGTAGTATAGTGTGATACTTATATGTATGTGTAGTATAGTGTGACACTTACATGCATGTGTAGTATTATAGTGTGATACTTACATGCATGTGTAGTATAGTGTGATACTTACATGTATGTGTAGTATAGTGTGATACTTATATGTATGTGTAGTATAGTGTGATACTTACATGTATGTGTAGTATAGTGTGACACTTACATGCATGTGTAGTATAGTGTGATACTTATATGTATGTGTAGTATAGTGTGATACTTACATGTACATGTAGTATAGTGTGATACTTACATGTATGTGTAGTATAGTGTGATACTTACATGTACATGTAGTATAGTGTGATACTTACACGTATGTGTAGTATAGTGTGACACTTACATGCATGTGTAGTATTATAGTGTGATACTTACATGCATGTGTAGTATAGTGTGATACTTACATGTACATGTAGTATAGTGTGATACTTACATGCATGTGTAGTATAGTGTGATACTTACATGTATGTGTAGTATAGTGTGATACTTACATGTATGTGTAGTATAGTGTGATACTTATATGTATGTGTAGTATAGTGTGATACTTATATGTATGTGTAGTATAGTGTGACACTTACATGCATGTGTAGTATTATAGTGTGATACTTACATGCATGTGTAGTATAGTGTGATACTTACATGTATGTGTAGTATAGTGTGATACTTATATGTATGTGTAGTATAGTGTGATACTTATATGTATGTGTAGTATAGTGTGATACTTATATGTATGTGTAGTATAGTGTGACACTTACATGCATGTGTAGTATAGTGTGATACTTACACGTATGTGTAGTATAGTGTGACACTTACATGTATGTGTAGTATAGTGTGATACTTACATGTATGTGTAGTATAGTGTGATACTTACATGTATGTGTAGTATAGTGTGATACTTACACGTATGTGTAGTATAGTGTGACACTTACATGTATGTGTAGTATAGTGTGATACTTACATGTATGTGTAGTATAGTGTGATACTTACATGTATGTGTAGTATAGTGTGATACTTATATGTATGTGTAGTATAGTGTGACACTTACATGCATGTGTAGTATAGTGTGACACTTACATGCATGTGTAGTATAGTGTGATACTTATATGTATGTGTAGTATAGTGTGACACTTACATGTATGTGTAGTATAGTGTGATACTTACATGTATGTGTAGTATAGTGTGATACTTACATGTATGTGTAGTATAGTGTGATACTTACATGTACATGTAGTATAGTGTGATACTTACATGTACATGTAGTATAGTGTGATACTTATATGCATGTGTAGTATAGTGTGACACTTACATGCATGTGTAGTATAGTGTGACACTTACATGCATGTGTAGTATAGTGTGATACTTATATGTATGTGTAGTATAGTGTGACACTTACATGCATGTGTAGTATAGTGTGACACTTACATGCATGTGTAGTATAGTGTGACACTTACATGCATGTGTAGTATAGTGTGATACTTATATGTATGTGTAGTATAGTGTGACACTTACATGCATGTGTAGTATAGTGTGATACTTATATGTATGTGTAGTATAGTGTGACACTTACATGCATGTGTAGTATAGTGTGATACTTATATGTATGTGTAGTATAGTGTGACACTTACATGCATGTGTAGTATTATAGTGTGATACTTACATGTATGTGTAGTATAGTGTGATACTTACACGTATGTGTAGTATAGTGTGATACTTATATGCATGTGTAGTATAGTGTGATACTTACATGTATGTGTAGTATAGTGTGATACTTATATGTATGTGTAGTATAGTGTGACACTTACATGCATGTGTAGTATAGTGTGACACTTACATGTATGTGTAGTATAGTGTGATACTTATATGTATGTGTAGTATAGTGTGACACTTACATGCATGTGTAGTATAGTGTGACACTTACATGCATGTGTAGTATAGTGTGATACTTATATGTATGTGTAGTATAGTGTGATACTTATATGTATGTGTAGTATAGTGTGACACTTACATGCATGTGTAGTATAGTGTGACACTTACATGCATGTGTAGTATAGTGTGATACTTATATGTATGTGTAGTATAGTGTGACACTTACATGCATGTGTAGTATAGTGTGACACTTACATGTATGTGTAGTATAGTGTGATACTTATATGTATGTGTAGTATAGTGTGACACTTACATGCATGTGTAGTATAGTGTGACACTTACATGCATGTGTAGTATAGTGTGATACTTATATGTATGTGTAGTATAGTGTGACACTTACATGCATGTGTAGTATAGTGTGATACTTATATGTATGTGTAGTATAGTGTGACACTTACATGCATGTGTAGTATAGTGTGATACTTATATGTATGTGTAGTATAGTGTGACACTTACATGCATGTGTAGTATTATAGTGTGATACTTACATGTATGTGTAGTATAGTGTGATACTTACACGTATGTGTAGTATAGTGTGATACTTATATGCATGTGTAGTATAGTGTGATACTTACATGTATGTGTAGTATAGTGTGATACTTACATGTATGTGTAGTATAGTGTGATACTTATATGTATGTGTAGTATAGTGTGACACTTACATGCATGTGTAGTATAGTGTGACACTTACATGCATGTGTAGTATAGTGTGATACTTATATGTATGTGTAGTATAGTGTGATACTTATATGTACGTGTAGTATAGTGTGATACTTATATGCATGTGTAGTATAGTGTGACACTTACATGTACATGTAGTATAGTGTGATACTTACACGTATGTGTAGTATAGTGTGATACTTATATGCATGTGTAGTATAGTGTGACACTTACATGTACATGTAGTATAGTGTGATACTTACATGCATGTGTAGTATAGTGTGACACTTACATGCATGTGTAGTATAGTGTGATACTTATATGTATGTGTAGTATAGTGTGATACTTATATGTACGTGTAGTATAGTGTGACACTTACATGCATGTGTAGTATTATAGTGTGATACTTACATGTATGTGTAGTATAGTGTGATACTTACACGTATGTGTAGTATAGTGTGATACTTATATGCATGTGTAGTATAGTGTGACACTTACATGTACATGTAGTATAGTGTGATACTTACATGCATGTGTAGTATAGTGTGATACTTACATGCATGTGTAGTATAGTGTGATACTTACATGCATGTGTAGTATAGTGTGATACTTATATGTATGTGTAGTATAGTGTGATACTTACATGTACATGTAGTATAGTGTGATACTTACATGTACATGTATTATAGTGTGATACTTACATGCATGTGTAGTATAGTGTGATACTTACATGCATGTGTAGTATAGTGTGATACTTACATGTACATGTAGTATAGTGTGATACTTACATGTACATGTATTATAGTGTGATACTTACATGTATGTGTAGTATAGTGTGATACTTATATGTATGTGTAGTATAGTGTGATACTTACATGTATGTGTAGTATAGTGTGATACTTACATGTATGTGTAGTATAGTGTGATACTTACACGTATGTGTAGTATAGTGTGATACTTACATGCATGTGTAGTATAGTGTGATACTTACACGTATGTGTAGTATAGTGTGACACTTATATGTATGTGTAGTATAGTGTGATACTTACATGTACATGTAGTATAGTGTGATACTTATATGTACATGTAGTATAGTGTGATACTTACATGTACATGTAGTATAGTGTGATACTTACATGCATGTGTAGTATAGTGTGATACTTACACGTATGTGTAGTATAGTGTGACACTTATATGTATGTGTAGTATAGTGTGATGCTTACATGTACATGTAGTATAGTGTGATACTTACACGTACATGTAGTATAGTGTGATACTTACATGTATGTGTAGTATAGTGTGATACTTACACGTATGTGTAGTATAGTGTGATACTTACATGCATGTGTAGTATAGTGTGATACTTACATGCATGTGTAGTATAGTGTGATACTTACACGTACATGTAGTATAGTGTGACACTTACACGTACATGTAGTATAGTGTGATACTTACATGTACATGTAGTATAGTGTGATACTTATATGTATGTGTAGTATAGTGTGATACTTACATGCATGTGTAGTATAGTGTGATACTTACATGCATGTGTAGTATAGTGTGATACTTACACGTACATGTAGTATAGTGTGACACTTACATGTATGTGTAGTATAGTGTGACACTTACATGCATGTGTAGTATAGTGTGATACTTATATGCATGTGTAGTATAGTGTGATGCTTACATGTACATGTAGTATAGTGTGATACTTACACGTACATGTAGTATAGTGTGATACTTACATGTATGTGTAGTATAGTGTGATACTTACACGTATGTGTAGTATAGTGTGACACTTACATGTACATGTATTATAGTGTGATACTTATATGTATGTGTAGTATAGTGTGATACTTACATGCATGTGTAGTATAGTGTGATACTTACATGCATGTGTAGTATAGTGTGATACTTACACGTACATGTAGTATAGTGTGACACTTACATGTATGTGTAGTATAGTGTGACACTTACATGCATGTGTAGTATAGTGTGATACTTATATGCATGTGTAGTATAGTGTGATGCTTACATGTACATGTAGTATAGTGTGATACTTACACGTACATGTAGTATAGTGTGATACTTACATGTATGTGTAGTATAGTGTGATACTTACACGTATGTGTAGTATAGCGTGACACTTACATGTATGTGTAGTATAGTGTGATACTTACATGTATGTGTAGTATAGTGTGATACTTATATGTATGTGTAGTATAGTGTGATACTTACATGTACATGTAGTATAGTGTGATACTTACGTGTACATGTAGTATAGTGTGATACTTATATGTATGTGTAGTATAGTGTGATACTTACATGTACATGTAGTATAGTGTGATACTTACGTGTACATGTAGTATAGTGTGATACTTATATGTATGTGTAGTATAGTGTGATACTTACATGTACATGTATTATAGTGTGATACTTATATGTATGTGTAGTATAGTGTGATACTTACATGCATGTGTAGTATAGTGTGATACTTACATGTATGTGTAGTATAGTGTGATACTTATATGTATGTGTAGTATAGTGTGATACTTACATGTATGTGTAGTATAGTGTGATACTTACATGTATGTGTAGTATAGTGTGACACTTACATGTACATGTAGTATAGTGTGACACTTATATGTATGTGTAGTATAGTGTGATACTTATATGCATGTGTAGTATAGTGTGACACTTACATGCATGTGTAGTATAGTGTGATACTTATATGTATGTGTAGTATAGTGTGATACTTACATGTATGTGTAGTATAGTGTGATACTTACATGTATGTGTAGTATAGTGTGATACTTACATGTACATGTAGTATAGTGTGATACTTACATGCATGTGTAGTATAGTGTGATACTTACATGTACATGTAGTATAGTGTGATACTTACATGTACATGTAGTATAGTGTGATACTTACATGTATGTGTAGTATAGTGTGATACTTACATGTACATGTAGTATAGTGTGATACTTACATGTACATGTAGTATAGTGTGATACTTATATGTATGTGTAGTATAGTGTGATACTTACATGTATGTGTAGTATAGTGTGACACTTACATGCATGTGTAGTATAGTGTGACACTTATATGCATGTGTAGTATAGTGTGATACTTACATGTATGTGTAGTATAGTGTGATACTTACATGTATGTGTAGTATAGTGTGATACTTACATGTACATGTAGTATAGTGTGATACTTATATGTATGTGTAGTATAGTGTGATACTTACACGTATGTGTAGTATAGTGTGATACTTATATGCATGTGTAGTATAGTGTGACACTTACATGCATGTGTAGTATAGTGTGATACTTATATGTATGTGTAGTATAGTGTGATACTTATATGTATGTGTAGTATAGTGTGATACTTATATGTATGTGTAGTATAGTGTGATACTTATATGTATGTGTAGTATAGTGTGATACTTACATGTACATGTATTATAGTGTGATACTTATATGTATGTGTAGTATAGTGTGATACTTATATGTATGTGTAGTATAGTGTGATACTTATATGTATGTGTAGTATAGTGTGATACTTACATGTACATGTATTATAGTGTGATACTTACATGTATGTGTAGTATAGTGTGATACTTATATGTATGTGTAGTATAGTGTGATACTTATATGTATGTGTAGTATAGTGTGATACTTATATGTATGTGTAGTATAGTGTGATACTTATATGTATGTGTAGTATAGTGTGATACTTACATGTACATGTATTATAGTGTGATACTTATATGTATGTGTAGTATAGTGTGATACTTATATGCATGTGTAGTATAGTGTGACACTTACATGCATGTGTAGTATAGTGTGATACTTATATGTATGTGTAGTATAGTGTGATACTTACATGTATGTGTAGTATAGTGTGATACTTACATGTATGTGTAGTATAGTGTGATACTTATATGTATGTGTAGTATAGTGTGA
This sequence comes from Bugulina stolonifera, assembly GCA_935421135.1. Classification (NCBI taxonomy): domain Eukaryota; kingdom Metazoa; phylum Bryozoa; class Gymnolaemata; order Cheilostomatida; family Bugulidae; genus Bugulina; species Bugulina stolonifera. The sequence goes on along the minus strand of OW285190.1, from coordinate 1,359,231 downwards.
TACTTACATGCACGTGTAGTATAGTGTGATACTTATATGTATGTGTAGTATAGTGTGATACTTACATGTATGTGTAGTATAGTGTGATACTTACATGTATGTGTAGTATAGTGTGATACTTATATGCATGTGTAGTATAGTGTGACACTTACATGCATGTGTAGTATAGTGTGATACTTATATGTATGTGTAGTATAGTGTGATACTTATATGTATGTGTAGTATAGTGTGACACTTACATGTATGTGTAGTATAGTGTGATACTTATATGTATGTGTAGTATAGTGTGATACTTACATGTATGTGTAGTATAGTGTGATACTTACATGCATGTGTAGTATAGTGTGATACTTATATGTATGTGTAGTATAGTGTGATACTTATATGTATGTGTAGTATAGTGTGACACTTACATGTATGTGTAGTATAGTGTGATACTTATATGTATGTGTAGTATAGTGTGATACTTATATGTATGTGTAGTATAGTGTGACACTTACATGTATGTGTAGTATAGTGTGATACTTATATGTATGTGTAGTATAGTGTGATACTTATATGTATGTGTAGTATAGTGTGATACTTACATGTATGTGTAGTATAGTGTGATACTTACATGCACGTGTAGTATAGTGTGATACTTATATGTATGTGTAGTATAGTGTGACACTTACATGTACATGTAGTATAGTGTGATACTTACATGTACATGTAGTATAGTGTGATACTTACATGCATGTGTAGTATAGTGTGATACTTACATGTATGTGTAGTATAGTGTGATACTTACACGTATGTGTAGTATAGTGTGATACTTATATGTATGTGTAGTATAGTGTGATACTTACATGTATGTGTAGTATAGTGTGACACTTACATGCATGTGTAGTATAGTGTGACACTTACATGCATGTGTAGTATAGTGTGATACTTATATGCATGTGTAGTATAGTGTGATACTTACATGTACATGTAGTATAGTGTGATACTTACATGTACATGTATTATAGTGTGATACTTATATGTATGTGTAGTATAGTGTGATACTTATATGTATGTGTAGTATAGTGTGATACTTACATGCATGTGTAGTATAGTGTGATACTTATATGTATGTGTAGTATAGTGTGATACTTACATGTATGTGTAGTATAGTGTGATACTTACATGTATGTGTAGTATAGTGTGATACTTATATGCATGTGTAGTATAGTGTGACACTTACATGCATGTGTAGTATAGTGTGATACTTATATGTATGTGTAGTATAGTGTGATACTTACATGTATGTGTAGTATAGTGTGATACTTACATGCATGTGTAGTATAGTGTGATACTTACATGTACATGTAGTATAGTGTGATACTTACATGTACATGTATTATAGTGTGATACTTATATGTATGTGTAGTATAGTGTGATACTTATATGTATGTGTAGTATAGTGTGATACTTACATGTACGCAGGGGTAGTATAGTGTGATACTTATATGCATGTGTAGTATAGTGTGATACTTACATGTACATGTAGTATAGTGTGATACTTACATGTACATGTATTATAGTGTGATACTTACACGTATGTGTAGTATAGTGTGATACTTATATGTATGTGTAGTATAGTGTGATACTTACATGCATGTGTAGTATAGTGTGATACTTATATGTATGTGTAGTATAGTGTGATACTTACATGTACATGTAGTATAGTGTGATACTTACACGTACATGTAGTATAGTGTGATACTTACATGTACATGTAGTATAGTGTGATACTTATATGTACATGTAGTATAGTGTGATACTTACATGTATGTGTAGTATAGTGTGATACTTATATGCATGTGTAGTATAGTGTGATACTTACATGCATGTGTAGTATAGTGTGATACTTACATGTATGTGTAGTATAGTGTGATACTTACATGTACATGTAGTATAGTGTGATACTTACATGTATGTGTAGTATAGTGTGATACTTATATGTATGTGTAGTATAGTGTGATACTTACATGTACATGTAGTATAGTGTGATACTTATATGTATGTGTAGTATAGTGTGATACTTACATGTACGTGTAGTATAGTGTGATACTTACATGTACGCAGGGGTAGTAGTATATATCAGCACACAGGCAGAGTTACTGGCTACCTGTAATCAACTGATAGAGTAGTATGTGGAATGTGGTAGCACTACACAGTATGTAAAGCAACCCTACTTCTACTACTGGTACTATAACACATAGTACATAATACTATGTTTATACAGTTCTCCACCTCATTCAGTATATTTACTCAACTGTGATTTTTATATTTACTGTTCACATGTTATTGTATTCCCTGGGCTAGTAAGCATTGTTGATGATATTATCTTTATATACATGTATATAATATCTTTTTACAATGTAAATGTATGTGACCACAATCTATATACCCTGTAGTTGAACAATACCTGTAAGTATTTGCTGTATATATTATACACCTACACACATGTATACTGCACATGCTGCCAGACTACGAATATATTGCATCTGTGATTTCATCATGTCAATATATCAATCACACAAATAGACCAATACAGATAGGAGTTATCTTCCTGACACACTTAACCAATCAGCTGCTGCCATGAAATCTGCAGAAACCATTGAAATCTAATGATATCGATTCAACTAATACTGTTAACACATCAACTAATACTGGTAACACATGAACTAATACTGGTAACACATCAACTAATACTGGTAACACATCAACTAATACTGGTAACACATCAACTAATACTGGTAACACGTCAACTAATACTGTTAACACATCAACTAATACTGGTAACACGTCAACTAATACTGGTAACACATCAACTAATACTGGTAACACATCAACTAATACTGTTAACACATCAACTAATACTGGTAACACATGAACTAATACTGTTAACACATCAACTAATACTGGTAACACATGAACTAATACTGGTAACACATCAACTAATACTGGTAACACGTCAACTAATACTGGTAACACATCTACTAATACTGGTAACATATCAACTAATACTGGTAACACGTCAACTAATACTGGTAACACATGAACTAATACTGTTAACACATCAACTAATACTGGTAACACATCAACTAGTACTGGTAACACATCAACTAATACTGGTAACACATCAACTAATACTGGTAACACATCAACTAATACTGGTAACACATCAACTAATACTGGTAACACATCAACTAATACTAGTAACACGTCAACTAATACTGGTAACACATCAACGAAAACTGTTAACACATGAACTAATACTGGTAACACATCAACTAATACTGGTAACACATCAACTAATACTGGTAACACATCAACTAATACTGGTAACACATCAACTAATACTGGTAACACATCAACTAATACTGGTAACACATCAACTAATACTGGTAACACATCAACTAATACTGGTAACACATCAACTAATACTAGTAACACGTCAACTAATACTGGTAACACATCAACTAATACTGTTAACACATCAACTAATACTAGTAACACATCAACTAATAGCCTACTGGTAACACATCAACTAATACTGGTAACACATGAACTAATACTGGTAACACATCAACTAATACTGGTAGCACGTCAACTAATACTGGTAACACATCAACTAGTACTGGTAACACATCAACTAGTACTGGTAACACATCAACTAATACTGGTAACACATCAACTAATACTGGTAACACATCAACTAATACTGGTAACACATCAACTAATAGCCTACTGGTAACACATCAACTAGTACTGGTAACACATCAACTAATACTGGTAACACATCAACTAATACTGGTAACACGTCACCTAATACTGGTAACACATCAACTAATACTGGTAACACATCAACTAATACTGGTAACACGTCACCAAAAGCAAGGAAGTGTTGATCATGGGTACAAACTAGAAGTTGTCTTCCCTTCTGCTCTTAGAATAGCCAGAAAGACCATTTGGGAGAGGACAACTACCAACAGATCAAGCAGGAAACGCTAGCAAGTCATCCAAAACATCACTCAAGGTAGAGTTTACTTTCTAGTTAAAACTGGATAACAAGAAACTTCAAATGATAAGAAATGAGGAGCTAGTAGACTTCATAGTGGGGTAGACTTGGAGACGCGTCTATAAGAGCAACTGGAAAAGTGCCAACTATACCTTACAGCAATAACATCGTACACTGTTAGTACGAAATGCATGTTGTTGTGATATTAACAGATATGGTTTGTTCTGGAGCACTAAAGCGTTGTATTTTAACTTTGACCATAAATTGCTACACAACATGTATACCTACAGTATGATACACTTACAGTGGGAGACCACACCTACCATACATTAAACTTCAAAAATCTGTTTGAGGGAAGTTACATAATAGGGAATGCTCATGATATACTCGCCATCTGATATAATATCAGGGTGTGACAAACCCTTCCCCACCTCTGCTAGCCACGCCAAGGATTCTCTCCTTAGAAAAGCTTCAACTTTTTATAGATGTCTTGAACTTCAGCTAATTTTTGCTAAAGTTTTACATACAATCTGATAATCTTCTATATAAACCATTAGCCATGCTCTAAGTGTTAGTGGCTAGTATGTCATCATAAGATAGATTACATTCACATTAGACTTGGCCCAACTCTGGCAGCAATCTCAATGAAAATGCTAGAAGTAGTGTAGAAAGATCTTCAAAACGTAATAGGCTACATATGCCAAGATTGTGATTTACAACTAAGATATTAGATTGAATACTAACCTACAGACTGAAAACACAGACTAAAAATGTGGATAAAATTGCCATACATGCTGGTAAAAGTGTCAGTGAGATGAGAAATTCAATCAAAGGGAGGAAAACTTACAACTAAATGGAATAGCTTATGTCAGTATCCTGTAATATGTGTTAGCTGTCACCTAAGTACAGTGCAGTCCATTAGTCACAGATAGAAACACATCACAAATGACCTGTGGGCTATGAGAGCAAGTCACATGATCTGTGGGCTATGAGAGCAAGTCACATGACCTGTGGGCTATGGGAGTAAGTCACATGACCTGTGGGCTATGGGAGTAAATCACATGATCTGTGGGCTATGGGAGTAAGTCACATGATCTGTGGGCTATGACCCCAACCTTCCCAAGATGGTAACCTCCTAATAAAAAGTGAAGCTTGATTAGCAACTTTAGTCAATAACCCAGAAATACAACTGAAGGTCATTGAAATAACAGTGGCGACTGGAAAGGCAACATGCAGGGGGGAAAATAAGCAGTGCAAGAAATTGCAACGACTATAATACCTCACAAAAGCCGAACCTCAGTTTTTCGCTACCCTAAAGACCAAGGAAGGTAAGTTGAGATGCAACTGACAACAACTGGCCTGTTCATTGGCATATTAGTGAACTTGCGTCATAATAATAATAATAAAATAATTATTGCAATAATGTTTGAGCAACTAGAAAACTTTAGTCTTTGTGAACAGAATGAATATTTTGAGCAGTTGTGTGCCAAACACATTGAACCAACAAGTACAAAGACAAGCAAAGTTGGAATGAAGTGCCAATTTTATTATTTGATATTCCTAATCCTAATCCTCCACCAAGTTTAACATCTACAAAAAGAGAACGTAGGCGTAAAGTTCCGTAAGCGTAGGGTTCCGTAGGCGTAGAGTTCCGTAGGCGTAGAGTTCCGAAATGCATTCAATTTCTATTTTCCTTTTCTTGATGCTGATTACCAATTATCTGTTGATATTTTATCAATTTATGTACAAGTATATTGCATCTGGGCGTGTCATTTCGGTGAGAGACAGCAGAAGAAAATAAGAAGTGGGTCAACTCTAGTAACTAGATAGACATGATACCATCTTTGTTGAAAGATGTGTGGCCTAATAATTCATTGTTATTGTGCTTAAATGTAAAATTTTCTTTCTTATTAATGCTTGCTTTTGTTCTATCCAGTTTAAAATTGTTTGCTTGATAGTTAGTAATTCTTGGCTGATGCAACTCCAGCTGGAGGTCCATAGATCTATAAAATTAGCCTTCATGTTGAAGACACAATAGTATAACTGCTAGCAAACTGTAGACTTTGGTATTTTGGTAAAGAACTAAAAGCAAGCAAGCAGTGTACTTTTCTTTAGCAGTTGTTTCATTAATTATTTGTCAACGAAACCTTGCTGTTTTATCAACAAATAATTATTTTGTAGACACTCCAAGAAAGTTGTTGTTAAAGCAACAATTGTGTAAATACAGGCAGAAAGTCTGACGCTTAGAGAGAGGGATTGGAAAAGTAAGAAAAAGATTGGCAACATCAAAAACTGTCAACACCTAACTGGCACTGCTCTGAACTATGTGACCACTCATGTGAAGTGGCTTTATTGTGAGCAGGAATCTCATTATATTTTAAAAGCTGTGTGGAACTGGTGTCTAGCTGTTCTGATACCCCAAATCCTTGCCACGAGCTGATTAACACAAAGCAACATGAGGGTTGTGTCCCATCGCTGAGTTTTGTCAAATTGCTCCAGGAAGCTGAGGGTGTTTACAGCTAAGTGGTGAGTATGGTTCTGTACATGGCCAAGCGCAGAACACTTTTGTTACGTTTACAGAGAGGGAGTGTCAATCATTCACTAAACTGAACTGTTATAGCTCTTCAATATGGATGGTTTTGCTACTTTGTTTCATCAGTGTTAGGCTGCTCCATTCCCTCAGGCTCATGAACTTAAGTCAAAGCCAGTCTCAAAACTCCAAGTGTCGGAAATTGATGAAAATTTCTAATTTGTAATGTAATACTTGTATTACAGAAAATAAGTCTTCTTTCATTTTTAAGAATTTATGCAAATGTTCCGTATATCAATTGTGAAAGATAGAACACTGTCACATTTGTTGGCTAATATTAGTTTATTTGCTATTGTATACAGGTTACCCAGATGAGGAATAACTATGAGTTGCTGCTGTTTTTGACAAAATTTCACAGGTTTGTAAGAAACGTAGTTGTTAAAAATGTTATGCAAGTTAGTTTAACTTTTGTTGTCAAAACTTATTATTTTACTACTAAGTGCATGAATTTACTGCGCTTCATAAGCATCTAATCACATACAGTTGTGGAAATATATCTGCAATTACTCATATACAGTCCTTTTATATATGCCATTTGGCGTTTCAATTCTACTTACATGTTTGCAGTTCTTATACGTTACTAAAATTTGTGAACAAAATGGCAAAGTGAGGTACAAAAGGCTTACAACTCCAATACAACTCAGGAAGAACAGGAGACAACTCTAGCTTTCAATTATTATCAGAAATATTATCTAGAAGAACTAATGCATCTGCTAAGGTAAGTGCAATGGGTACACAACTTCGAAAAATGTTTCACCTTTTTATAATGCAGTTTACCGTTTTTGGAAGGTCGTTGGCCATTAGAGTAAGTCACATGACCTGTGGGCTATGAGAGTAAGTCACATGACCTGTGGGCTATGAGAGTAAGTCACATGACCTGTGGGCTATGGGAGTAAGTCACATGACCTGTGGGTTATAAAAGTAAGTCACATGACCTGTGGGCTATGGGAGTAAGTCACATGACCTGTGGGTTATGAAAGTAAGTCACATGACCTGTGGGCGATGAGAATAAGTCACATGACCTGTGGGCTATGAAAGTAAGTCACATGACCTGTGGGCTATGAGAATAAGTCACATGATCTGTGGGCTATGAAAGTAAGTCACATGACCTGTGGGCTATGAGCATTCCCTATTATAACAGTCAATTTACCCATTCATTTGTACAGACAGGAAGAGTTTTAGAAAAGACTAATTAAGTATTCAATTAAATCCAGGACAGCTAAGGCATTGTATGATACGTATATTGTATATTGTACATTGTTCAGGTGTATCAACATAGTCCCTGTTAACAAGTATTCCGTACATTCACCTGACTAATCAGAACAGTAGTAGTGAGGCAGGAAGCGATCAGAGTTCACCTGGAGTGTAGAGCAAGAGGGGCTTCTCTCTGTACCTTGTACTCCTAGTTTACTATCTACCTGTGGGACATACCACAGTGTATATACATACATGTATGTGTCTAGTGGTAGTGGTGGTGAATCTGTGGGAGGACTTCTCTGAGAGGTGGGTTGGCTACATTCACCACCCCCACTTATTATACTATTATACTTATTATACTATTATAATATTGATATTACTGTGCACTCATGAGGAGCTCCACTAGCAGGGATAATATTCACATACTGCAATGGCAGACTGGAGTAGAAGTCGCTTCCTCCCCTCATTCTCTCTCCCTGCCTGTCGCACACCTGCTAACACCTGCTGGGTAGACTAGTCATATGGCATGTTACACCAACTAGATTGCAGTCTATAGTAGAGCCCCTCTGTTTGGTGCAAGTTTGTTCAATATATAATCAAATGTTTAAAGTTAATCACAGCATACAGAATCTGTTAGATAACCTCTTTCACTTGACAATGTGAACAGGTGATTGTTTACCTCATATATCGATGACAACAAAGACATGTGCTAGGCCATCAGGTGACTCCTCACTCTTAGCTTGGTGTATCTGCATGTTACTATAGGTGATAGCCTTGACCTCTGTCCCCTGGGGGTGCTTACCCAAATCAAACTCTTCCCCGTACCTAGAATATAACCTCATCTATCAGCGTCACAACCGTACATAGTCTCAATGTACAACCGATTAGTCATTCTTATAACATGAGACTAAAAGCCTCTCCTTACTTGAACTGATGTCGTAATATTATAATGGTCGTACTAGAAAAAGCAGAGACGATTATCCGAATATATGTGTATCCGATTGAGAATAAGCTCGGGCAGTACTACTAGAGGCTACCAATAGCTCACCCAACAGCCCTTAGAGTGAAGTTCTCAGAGTCTAGTTCCTCGACCACCACTCTCTAATCAACAGAAAACACAGGGTGACTAATTAGTATTCAGTAAGCAATGACATGAATATACAGTATACACATTGTCACACGAACTATCACGCGTACTGTCATGAGCACTGTCACGCGCACTGTCACGCGCACTGTCACGCGCACTGTCACACGCACTGTCACACGCACTGTCACACATGACTAGAGTATAACATGTAGCGATTACTCACCCTTCCAATGAAGAACGGTTCAGTTGAGAAGAGAAATAAACACTCATCTAGGAATTGGAAGAGCAGGGAAGGCAAATCCTCTCCTACAACAACACAATGTAGTCTGCGTTACCCAGTAGTTTACTACTGACTACATAGTAGTATATATCACTTACTACTGACTACAGCTAGTAGTACATATCACTTACTACTGACTACAGCTAGTAGTACATATCACTTACCACTGACTACAGCTAGTAGTACATATCACTTACTACTGACTACAGCTAGTAGTACATATCACTTACTACTGACTACAGCTAGTAGTACATATCACTTCGTCTGACCACAGCTAGTAGTACTATATCACTTACCACTGACTACAGCTAGTAGTACATATCACTTATTACTGACTACAGCTAGTAGTACATATCACTGACCACTGACTACAGCTAGTAGTACATAATTATCACTTACTACTGACTATCGCTAGTAGTACATAGCACTTACTACTGACTACAGCTAGTAGTACATATCACTTACTACTGACTATAGCTAGTAGTATATTCACTTACTACTGACTACAGCTAGTAGTACGTATCACTTACCACTGACTTCAATAACCTGCTGCTGGGTCTCATCTACTGAGTCGATCTCCGTCATGTATCCATACATAGCCATAGCGCACTGAGCAAACGCCTCTTTCAGATCACAACCCCATGAGTGCAGCCTGGTGGAACAGTACATGTAGAAACAACACCATAACATAGAATATTTAATATATCTAAGTCATGTATCTACATCGTACACTATAAAATATTGAGTCTACCACTGGACTGCACACAGCCAAGCGTATACATCCATATATTTTAGAATAACTCTTTCAAACATCACATTCCAAGCATGTAGAATGTCTCTAAGCCGTGTCTACAAGGCAGTAGATGGTTATAAACATGCACTGGCTTACATGTAGTATATTTATATATCATACAGTAGGGCCTACACAACAACTGCTATTATAGCAGTAGTACTACCTACAAGTAATCCACTTACTGTACGTCTGCTGTGTGATCCAAATCTAAAAAAAGTTAAATATATAACCTACTATATACAACAAACGATATACAGAACCATACGTTCAGGTAAATACATGCGCATATGGGTACATCACACAAGTCAGTATACTACTCGTACATGTATTGGCAACCTCAAGCAGATAATGTACAATACTTTATCAATATAACTACAAGAGAGTTAGTCTATGGTATAACTTACATTCATATTTAATAGCATCATTTGTTTCACTATTTCCGGTATCCATTCTTGGCGTATGAATGATATAATCGTCTACAATCGCAAACATTGGATATGCATCATCTGAAATTCTACTTGTTCTTGTGTCAACTTAGAATCAACGTGGTTTTGATGGCTATTGGAGGTGGAAGTGGAGATATGAAACTCGCCACAGAAACGTCTCCATCCCTAACAAGGACACTATTCTAATCATCTGTATGGCCTTCATATTGAGAGTATATTTCCATATCTATAGATGTTTCAGGTGATGTTCAATTTTCCATGCCTATAGTTGAGAGCATGAATATCTTGCAAGAGTTGCACGCTATTCACGCTCTCAATTAATCAATCCTGCAAAATCGTTCCTTATTGGCCCATGGCTAGGCATACAGTTTCCCCACCGGAGGCCAAGTTACACATCTCTCCTTTCACTAACTGACTGACTGACTGACTGACTGACTGCTCAGATTACTGTAGCTTTACGAGATGAGCTTATGAAGGGAAATCCTGTAATGTTTTGCCTAAGGGATGGAGCCGAGAGTGATCTATCAGTTCCTTCTTATTACATGTACTGAGTGAAGTGCAGACTTGTGTATACTGACTAGCTCAAATTGTGCTCATGTACCGACCTAAAGCCTGAGTACTCCATAGCTGACTTTTGTAATTATTGAGACAGTATAAGCTCCATCCTAGCCTAGCACTCTGGCTTATACAAAATGATACAGTTTCATATATATACACAATGTGAAAGTCATGAAATTGTTCAATCACCACACTACTCTTTATGGCCCAGCAGTTAGTCGCCATTGGGGACAGAGAAGGCACCTCAATTAGTTGGACTCAATTCATCATATGCTTAGGCCTACATAAAAATCCCAGTGTCGCCTTTTAGGTAACGCTTTCTAGTCGGCACTGCCCAAATTCATACCCATTCCTATTGGATCTTTGTCATATATTATACATAGCCTATACTAACTTAGCATTTAGCAACTAGCAGAGATGCCAAACTCGAGTTGGAGAAGCCCACTCGAAGAAGCTCAAATAACAGTTTGTGCTTGTTTTAAAAGGGCCCATGATTTCAATATGTAGGGCATTAAATCTATAAAAAGTTTATAACTAGAAATCTAATAGGATTAAAACTATAATTCGCACATCACTATTATGCCGAGATACTCAATAACCAAGTTATCATTTAGATACTGCAGTTTATAAAATTGTAATGAATAAAAATTAGCAAAATTGCAATAAATTTTACACTAAAGCAGTTAACATTGACACCGTTTTGCTACAAGATTTTACTAAAACTTCAATAATAGCTCAGTGACAGGCTAAATAACAAGAGTGGAATTGCAACATGACTAACAGTTAATTTAGATGACACATAAATACTGAATTTAAAACTTGAAAGTTTTTATTAGTAGCTACAATGAACTTACCTGTGAATTAAAAAGCCACAATTGAGATCTGGATATGGTAACTTGAGTTTCCTAAAACTAAGTCTAGTCTAATAGTATAATTATTCTAGTAACTAAGGAAGTACGATTACTAAGCATTATGCATGCAATTATATATTATATGTTCATCATTATTTAGTTTATAACTGATAACAATAATTTTACAATTTAAATTGAAATTTATAATTAATAATATCATAAAAGTAATACTTAACAATAGTTATTATCAGTGCTTTTTTGTAAAATCAGTTGAGGGGGCTCCCTACAAATTTCAGGTTCCCTCCTCCTCTCACCTTCTCACAGGCTACACAATACTCCTATTTATAGAACTCATGGTCAAATGGTTTGCGGATTGCGCTTCTTTTAATTATATTTACATGTATCTATATTATAATTACATATTGTATTACCACTCTGTAATTAAACTACGAACAATGAAATTGGGAGTTGCTCTGCACCAATCTTAATAATCTCTTCATTCAAACTAGATGCCACATCTTGCAGCTCTCTTTGGTATTTTTGCTGACATTAGATGTAATATTGTAAAGTTCTTGCGTACACTTGTAGTTATGTGGGAAAGACTTATAGTGGTCTCTCAGCCCTCCACTTTTCATGCACTAAGTGAAAGACGAGCCGCTTGTCTCTTATTATTTAGATCCATAAGTCCATGGGGGGACCGTGGGGGGGGGGGGGCGACCAAGGGTCGGTCCTATACAAAATTATACATGATTATAGATGCTCAAATAAATTATATTAGCTCAGGGAAAAATACAACAGTCGTTTTTTATATTCAATTATGTAAAGTAACTGTTTATCGATCCTTAGAATATACATAGCCTTAGAATATACATAGCCTTAGAATATACATAGTCTGACGAAGTGGTGGGAAGGATGACTAGGACATAGCTGTGGACACCTGAGGGTCGAGGTACAGCGGTCGATCATATGTGATAAGTTGGGCGGAAATAGTAAAAACATAATTATAGTTAAATATATTATATTCATAAATACATTGGGTCGGCCTTTAAAAGCACATTCAGTCTAGTAATACATGCATGGTTAGCTATACTGTCCTTAGCTGAATGCTAACTGCAATAAATACGTTAGGCCTATATAGTCTGAAATCAAAAGTTAACATTGGGTTTTACCATAGCATGCTGATATTATACATGTACCAGGCACATGTATGTTCCTAATAGGATGCATCATGCATGATGCCTGGCTATGGCTACTTTATAAACTGAAAAGTGGCAACCATGATTTTTTGAGGGGGCTCCCGGGAGCCCAGAGAGCCCCCTACAAAAAAAGCACTGGTTATTACTTTTAAAAAAATTGAAAACCTATTATGAACTAACATATTATATTCATGAGAAAATAATAATAAATACATTTAATATTAATTTAATTAATTGAGAATCATAATGGTCATTGAATTTGATGAATAATGTAATACTAAAAATGAGACACCATGTCATGTGTAGCCTATAGGTCTACTAACTAGTGTATGCATAATTAATGTAAATCTTTAAAATAGGATACTGACTATACTTCCTAGATTCTAAATGAGTAAAGCAAGCTAGCGAGCAATGATATGATCATTCAATCTGAATCTGTATAGGCCTACAATTCAATTGGCAATAATTTCTTACACCATAGTTTTCATCGCACCTCAAGAGAACTAAGATCTGAACCCGACTTTTAGATTTTCACTTTTAACTAAGCTGTCTTTCATTCATTTACCTTAATAAAGTGTCCAAAGGATCAAACAAAATTTAAACACTACTTACAGACAGTAACTACTAGAGCTGTAACTATCTACTATGTGACTATCCTATGCAACGATCTTTGGCCTGTAGAGTGTGGGGAAGCTGAACACATAGAGTTAAAGAAGGTGACACTATCCTATGGCTGAACATTTGAAAAGAACATCACATGTGTGACGTGGTGGAATTTCTATATTTGAAATTGTAATAGTCAGTACTCACAGTTGGAAAAAGTCACCTTTGCTTTCAAAGTTTCTCACAACATGAACATGCTGTAGTGAGAAGACCAAGTTGTTATCAAAAACAAAAGCCAAGGGTCTTCAAATGTGAAATTGGTTGGGGTATGGTGTACAACCATAGAATCCTGTGAGTACAACTGGTAATACACCCGTTCTTGGAATAACTATGGCTAAGCTGTATCACGAGCTATTAGCAGTTAGGAGCATAGAGGCATAGAGGTAGATAACTCCATAGAGATAACTCTATATGGCATAAAGTTACCTCTATGGATGCAACCATAGAGGAGATAACTCTCCGATGCAACCCCCAAAAGTATGCGCTGTAAGATCTTGGGCTTTTTAGTACAGGCACATCGACCAAGGTCAAGTACTAATGGGTGTGCGATCTTGGCAAAATCAACAAGGGAAAGAAAAATGCTGCCATTCACCTATATCAACAGAAAACACCATTTTTTGCTGGTCACATTTATTCAGAACGTTGCTGAGGCATCACAAATAGCGCGATCATATTTAATGACTATTATCTGTATTTTTTGGAAATTCCTTGGATGGACTTGCCTTAATATAATTATCATACGAAATACAAAGTTTAAATTTAAAATTACAATTTCAAAATGAATTTGAACTTATATTAGATTCAACAAGTTTTAAGTAGTGATTTGAAACGCAGCTTAAGTGACTAAACAGCGTTAAAAAATTTTCTGGAGAACGTGGTAATTAAAGTAGAGCTAGGTTCAAGGCATGAAGTTGGAGATGGGAAAGTACTAGAGTCAAGGGAAATTGCTGGAGTAGCCACCATTTGGTAAATCTGTACTGTTCTTTCTGGAACCGGAGTTTCCCAGTTTAACTTCTTTTGTCATTGTGGAATTTACCCAAAATCTTCACGGTGAGTACTTTAAAAAGTTAAATTTTAAAAATGAATTGTTCCATAGGGACATTGTATTTATATTATCACTGATGATACATGTAGTTTTAATTATATCAATAAGCCTACAGCTTTGAACTTTCTTATCCAGAGTTGAATTTTCAATACACAAAGTTTTCATTATTCGTGCGAAATTTGACCTTGGTTTTGCAATTGCTTGTTGACCTAATTCAAATTATATGCTAATGGACCCACAAGAATACAATATAACTTTGCCTAAACTTGCTAGGCTTCATAATTAGTGTTATAGGAAATTGTGTTGCTGTTCAATAATTTTACATTTACTATATATTTGCATTTTTGCAGCATCCCTTGTCGAATATGATGTTCACCATCATACATTTTGCGTCAGGTCAGTTTGCATAATTCTATGAAATACAATTTAGCTACAATTACGACTACAGAATGCATGTTTGAACTATGTGGAAACTATTTGATTTGTTCATTCATTTCAAAGTAACCTCTTTTAGGTTTAAGTTAGTAGATGCATAGTAGAAATTAATACTGCAATCTTGCAAAGTTATTAATTGTTACCCTAAGTAGGACTGAGCAGTAAATGAGATATCTGATATAGCTTGTGTTCTGTACACCAGCTCAAGCAGGAGGAGTTGCCTTTATTTACTTTTGGTAGTCCTTTAACCAATGTACCCAACCGCAAATCTTAGCTTATCATAATCATGTACAGTACTGCACCTTACTGCAGCTGTTTAAGTGAGTGGTGTGCTCTGTAGACTACTAGCTGATCGGGACCATTAGATTATCATTGGAATACTTCTCATATATTACATTCAGGTTTGTTAGTCATTGTACCTTCACTTTTACATGCATATTGATACATTTAACCTGATGATATGAATTTTAGTATTGTGCGTGGTGTGTGGAGGTTTGATACTGACAAATCAAACTACAGATAGTTATACAACTCCAGATTACGGCAATCCAACGCAAACAGGTAACGATGTAACAGATAACGATGTAACAGGTAACAATGTAACAGAAAATATCTACCCAGCATCTCTGCTGCCAACTGAGATGGTAACACCAGAATCTGTGACAGAAAACATGCAGAATGATGTGCATAAGATGTGCCGTGCCAGTGGGTGGGTACTACCTAATACTACTAGACCTCTGGTGCCCACATCTATCCCTGTTCCAGTCAATAACAAAGCAGCTGCAGCAATCAGAGGTATGTGCTATGAATATGACTGGAGGGAGTGCCGAGATGCTGTTAAAGCTGGGAACAGCTCGACCGAGTTGACTCCAGAGTGCTATGGAAGGATGTCTTCCTGTGCAGAGTCCATATGCGTTCTGAGGTTTGGTCGTAGTAAAGCTTGGACCAACATGTCTGGCTCTCTTGTTCACTGGCATGACGGCCTTGTAAGTTTAACTTCATATCATTTCTTTTTTGTAAAGCATTTATATCAAAAGTAACTGTGCTTGGGGTTCTATTCATGAATTAACATTTAAACTGTGTATTGGTTGGTGTTATTATGTTGTTTATTGTTTAGTTATAACTTAGTCTATAGATTGATGCGATTGAATAGTGAATATTGTTTCAGATGTCGGCTGGTTGCCATGATACTCTGGGTATCAATCTATTTGACATTGATGGTTGTGATCGTGCTATGGGCAAGTACTTTGTTAACCGTAAGGAGGTAGCTAAGGAAGTGCCTGTCGGCACCCCGTATGACTACACATTCTGTCTATGTAAGGGTCTCCTCTGCAACAATTTCCACAATCAAACCTTCATTGATGCCATCGCTCACCCAGTTAGCTCCCTCGAGCCTTTGTCTACACCTACAATAGGTGCACAAGCTGTCACAACTACCACCACTACCAACAACCCACCTACGACATCAACTGCTACTGAATGCCAACCTGGTAAGTTTACTACTGTTAGGACACACAGTTACTTGTCATCAGATTCTACAGTACCTACTGGTAGAGTATATGAATGCTTACTTATTCACCCTGGTTGGTATCATGTCACCTTTGCATATCCCACTAAAGTGTTTGCCCATAGTATTATAGTAAATGGAAAATACATAAAGACGTGAAATACTCTATTAACATGATCATTATAATATTATTTTGATGAGCTACGCAAATCTATATGTTGTATTTTTGTTGAGCTATTTCACCACTTACTTGGCAGCTTGTTCACCGCCAAACTTTCTGTCTTGTATTTTCATACCAAACAGATTTACTTGGCTGCCTCTACTGAGTTGAGCATCGGCAGAGTTGGCACTGCTCGTGATCAAAACTAGTGTTATAGTCACCTTTGCAGTTGGGTGTTTGTTTTTCTTAGGATCAAAGGCTAAGCTAACACATTATATTATTGTAACAGTTACCAGATATTATGTGAAAGTTGAGGTACTTTGGCTATATTTTGTTCACTTAATCCATAGTAAATATTTCTACAGCAAACAATAACCTGTGATGGTGTATCCTTAGCTTGTTATTCTTATTCTAGAACTGCCAGGTTCAACTAGCATCCTTACTATTTTATTTCTTTATTAAACATCTTTATGAAGAAAACAACGCCATAAGCATCCTCACATTTGTCCTGCATCTACACTTTGTACTCCATAGTTGTCATTAGCATAGTTGCAGAAAGAGAGGGAGATGGAACAAAGCTGTAGGTTAAAATAATATCGCATCTTGACTGCCAAATACTAGTATTAACTACGTATGCATGTCATTTATTTATATTCCATTGTTGATTTTAAATAAACTGAATAGGCCTATTAGGCCTATAACTAACCTTTAAATAATATGCTATGATGGGTTATTCATATATGCATGCATATATATTTTATTATATTTGTAGCAAACTGTAATATGGTTACTGGGTTGCTGATAACCTGTGCTCTGCTGCTGCTGGTGTTTGTGTGTGCTCTCGTTTATTGCCTGTGTCGAGCTGAAATCGTGTCGACCAGGTGCAAGAGACTCATGTCCAAGTCTGGTGACTTAGCGCAGGAGTTGTCTAGCACTGACAACAGTGCAGTGAGCACTAGTGTTACGAGTAATGGTGATACCGATACAGATAATGATATTAACATGTTCCTTGATCTTCCTTCTCAAACACTGCTTA
Source organism: Bugulina stolonifera (assembly GCA_935421135.1). Taxonomy (NCBI): domain Eukaryota; kingdom Metazoa; phylum Bryozoa; class Gymnolaemata; order Cheilostomatida; family Bugulidae; genus Bugulina; species Bugulina stolonifera. The sequence continues at coordinate 1,341,339 of OW285190.1, read as the reverse complement.
GTCAAGGTAGGTGTTCACACTCTAGTTACTACATGTAACTACTAGCTACTGACTAATAGCTTACTGACTACTACATGTAGCTACTCACTTATAGCTACCGGCTACTAGCTACTGACTACTAGCTACTGACTACTAGCTACTGACTACTAGTTACTGACTACTAACTACTGACTACTAACTACTGACTACAGTTATGGATGAGTTATTTCTATAGTTTTGTAAACAGAAATAATGGACATTCATAGAGAAATTGAATTGCAAGTGCGTTTAATTTTAGGCAGGTTTGGCAAGCTCTACCGTACGGAGAGAGCATATCGGGGATATGAGTGTGTGGTGAAAGTGTGTGACACGCAGTATAGACAGCAGTGGGCAGATGAGAGGGACGTATACCAGCATCCCGGTATGCAGCATGACAACATACTGCTATATCTGGGGTGCATGGAGCAGCAGTCACAGCTTCTCTTACTACTTGCCTACCATCCTAATGGCTCTCTCCAGCAGTACCTCAAAGGTAAGCCGACAGCGTATACTCTGGTGGTTGACCTGCTTCCAGAGTTATCAAAGCTCTGAAATACTCTGATGAACTGGAATTTTGGCACATGTCCAATAGCTGAATTGAGACTTGAGGGGGGGGGGGGGGTGGTTGGGATCTGAGAGATTTACAGCCCCTGTCTTCCAGGTATTGAAAGTCTTTATTGTGTTGAATTGATTTATCTTCATTTACTAATAGTACAGCTGCCTGTCTATTCCTGTCTACAGTCTACTGTGTCCTATCACTTGTGTTTTGACAAGTAGATGCTGGTGTCACCACCTATAGATATGACAGCATGCAGTCAGTACTCATACACTACTTAAGTAACTAACTAGAAGTGTTCTGGTGCCCAACTTTGCTGTACTATTAGCGTATACTAGTAATTGTATATCAACCCTCACAATGCTACTCTGGGTCGGTGAAAAACAAACTCCAATACGGAATTGTGCTTATCCCGCCCCAGTTAGTACCCACAGCTTCATTGGTCAATACTTCCGCCCCAGATAGTACCCACAGTTTCACTGGTCAATACTCCTGCCCCAGATAGTACCCACAGTTTCATTGGTCAATACTGGCCCATCACAATTGGGTGCTTGCAGAAACAAACTTAAATTTTCTCAAGTGATTTCACTGTTCATTTTTCTCCTTTGTTGTTTATGTTTACTGCTTGCACCTGCACTGTATCCATAGACGTAGACATGTATATTGTACACCACAGCAAACACACTGCATCCATGGACATAGATATGTACAGTATATTGTCCACTACAGCACACAGACTCTGCATCCATAGACATACATGTAGACATGTATATTGTACACTACAGAACACACACTGTGTCCATAGACATAGACATGTATATTGTACACTACAGCACACACACTGTATCCATAGACATGTATATTGTACACTACAGCATGCACACTGTATCCATAGACATGTATATTGTACACTACAGCACACACACTGTATCCATAGACATAGACATGTATATTGTACACTACAGCACACACACTGTGTCCATAGACATAGACATGTATATTGTACACTATAGCACACACACTGTGTCCATAGACATAGACATGTATATTGTACACTACAGCACACACACTGTGTCCATAGACATAGACATGTATATTGTACACTATAGCACACACACTGAGATGGGATGAAATGCTTACGATAATGCACACAGTTATGAATGGTTTGGCGTACCTACACGAACCTGCTGTAAGATGTGATGGTGTAAAGCATCCCATAGCCCACAGAGACTTTAAGAGTGTCAATGTTATACTAGGTAAGTATGTCTGATATATACATGTAGTATACTGTGTGTATGTACAGTGCAACTAGAGTAAGTGTGGTGTATGAATGATTCGTATGTACGTACACTGTAAATATGTATGACTCCTATGTATACTGTAAGTATGTATGACTCCTTATGTATACTGTAAGTATGTATGACTCCTTATGTATACTGTAAGTATGTATGACTCCTTATGTATACTGTAAGTATGTATGACTCATATGTACACTGTAAGTATGTATGACTCATATGTACACTGTAAGTATGTATGACTCATATGTACACTGTAAGTATGTATGACTCCTTATGTATACTGTAAGTATGTATGACTCCTTATGTATACTGTAAGTATGTATGACTCATATGTACACTGTAAGTATGTATGACTCCTTATGTACACTGTAAGTATGTATGACTCCTTATGTACACTGTAAGTATGTATGACTCCTTATGTATACTGTAAGTATGTAGCATACGTACACTGTAAGTATGTATGACTCCTTATGTACACTGTAAGTATGTAGCATACGTACACTGTAAGTATGTAGCATACGTACACTGTAAGTATGTAGCATACGTACACTGTAAGTATGTAGCATACGTACACTGTAAGTATGTGGCATACGTACACTGTAAGTATGTAGCATACGTATACTGTAAGTATGTAGCATACGTATACATTCGCGTTTCATGTTTTTTACAGATGATCAACTTTCTGCAAAGATTGCCGACTTTAATTTAGCCCAGATTCTACCCTCCACTAAACTAACAAATGACCCCAAATCAAGGGTGGGTATACTATATGCTCTGATATATGCTTGCCCTGTCATACTCACTATTTACTCAGAGGTTAGAGTAACTAATCTCTTTGCTTCCTTCATCCATCAGCCGTGCATTGTGGGTACTCTACTGGACACTGACACCGCTTTGCTGTGCATTTCATATAATAGCTCTAGGAGCACACTTTGGCAATGAGGCATACATCTGCTGTGCATGTAATATGGTATCATATGCATGTCATGGTAGGCCTACATGTTCATGTAATATAATTATCACATGTGTATATCATATAGTACACATGTATATCATATAGTACATGTGTATATCATATAGTACATGTGTATATCATGTTGTACACGTGTATATCATATAGTACACGTGTATATCATGTTGTACACGTGTATATCATATACTACATGTGTATATCATATAGTACATGTGTATATCATATAGTACACGTGTATATCATATAGTACACGTGTATATCATATAGTACACTTGTATATCATATAGTACACTTGTATATCATATAGTCCACGTACAGTGTATATAGCCTATAGGTAATATTAGATCAGCCTCTGCCACCAACCCTTACAATAACTATACACATCCTTAGCCTGTTGTCATAGAGTCCTGAGTGTTAGTGGTGGTGTGTGGTCTGGCCATCTCTAAGGAGACATAAACACCTCCATGCCTGCCAGCAATTATATTTATCTAGTTGAAACAGCTCAAAGATAATATTCAATGCTTTGCAGTTGTTGGCAGCTGTTCAGTTGGAGAGATAGTCTTGACTCTAGGTGATGAGTGGGGGGCAGTCAGATAGCCCAGCTCAGTGAGTTAGGGAGGTAGTGCTACTGTCACCCTTCTCTTGGTCCTACAACACATGCGTACACTCACACCTTCACCATTCATAGCTGTATATATTTTTTAATCTACCGATTTTCCAAACATTTATTATTCGTTATATAATATGAGGAAAATATATAATGACAGACCGTCCAAAGTTTTAACATAGTACGGGTTTATTTGTTGGTGCAGTTAGCAGGTAGCCACTACTCTCTCTTGCTACTCATCTCATATCTTTCTTCTTCCCATCTTTGTCTTCTGCACGTGGCTGGAGGTTGTCACATGCTGTGGGATCCAGTAATGTATTTTTGGCTTCTTTCTAAGTATAATTATATCTGTTCAATATTCAACCTCCATCCCTATTACTATTTTATAACTATACAGTCGCTTAGATAAGTTGGCAGCCTACCAGTATATACTCAATCAAATGCTAGTTGTGATGTCATCATCGCCTTGCAGCAGTCTGTTTGGGGTCATAATATTATAGCATTCCAGTTGACCATAATATGTTTGTTTGTCCATCTCCCTGTTTATTAGATTTCCTGTACCCAGTACCTGGGTCCTAGGCCAAAGCATTTGTGTTTGATTACCAAGTTTTATGGCATTAAGGTCATTGCCCTGAGAGCCATTCTATTGTTTCATGGGTGGCTACTAAAACCCATTAAAACAGCCATTAAAATTCCCAGACACCTTTAACTGACTCCAAAGCTTTATCATTACTTCTACTACATTGCTAAACTGAACCCATGTACTGGCTCTCTGCCAGCAGTTTTGAAGTTTTGGTTGTCTTATGGAACAATAATGACCCTCTAGGTAGACGCTGACTACAAGCTTCATATCTGTAGTCTCAAGGTGATTGCCACTGATACATAACCAAAGAAGGCCACGTGTTTTGGCATGCTTGTCGGAAAATTATGTGTTTGGCAATTTGTGTAGAGTCTTTTGTATTACAACACATGGTGAAGTCATGTAGCTCACCATCAGTACAAGTAACTCACCATCAGTGCAAGTAACTCACTAACAGTACAAGTAATTCACTAATAGTACAAGTAACTCACTATCAGTACAAACAACTCACTAACAGTACAAGTAACTCACTATCAGTACAAGTAACTCTCTATCAGTACAAGTAACTCACTATCAGTACAAGTAACTCACCATCAGTATAAGTAACTCACTATCAGTGCAAGTAACCCACTATCAGCACAAGTAACTCACTATCAGTACAAGTAACTCACTATCAGTTCAAATAACTCACTAACAGTACAAATAACTCACCATCAGTACAAACAATTCCCTAACAGTACAAGTAACTCACTATCAGTACAAGTAACTCACCATCAGTACAAGTAACTCACCATCAGTACAAGTAACTCACTAACAGTACAAGTAACTCACTATCAGTACAAGTAACTCACTATCAGTACAAGTAACTCACTAACAGTACAAGTAACTCACCATCAGTACAAGCAACTCACTAACAGTACAAGTAACTCACTAACAGTACAAGTAACTCACTATCAGCACAAGTAACTCACTAATAGTACAAGTAACTCAGTAGTTGTTATCATACTGATTCACTCAAACTAATGGTGATCATACTGAGTATTGACTCGCTTTAGGTTGGTACTGTTAGATACATGGCTCCTGAGATACTCAATGGTAGAATAGAGTACACAAGGGAAGCTGTCCTTCAAACAGATGTTTACTCTGCGTCTCTGGTTCTGTGGGAAATATTCTCCAGATGTGAACTCAATGAATCTGGTGAGTGAATCATAACATTGCTTGAGGACAGAATCATATTTCGTTGTCTTTTGAATTTACTGTATATATTATGTACATGTACGAGAGTCGATCCAAAAGTCCTTAGCCTAGCAAAGATGAAAATATAATAGTTACTTGCTTTCACTTTTATTTTTCAATATAGACCCCCTTAACCCCAATACACGTCTTCCACCGATGCTCCAGCTTCATTAAGTCATTGCAGTAAAAGTTCTCATTTTGACCATGTCTGAGGTGGTTGCGTCTGCAGGCCGTCCTGATCTTAGAGCATCTTCAATGCTGGTTTCCTCTCTTTTGAACTTGGCAACCCAATTTTTAACTGTGGTATAACTAGGGGCAGCCTCCACTAGAGTAGTCACCATATCCTCATGGATTAATTTGTTAGAGAGGTCATTTAAATAAATAGGCCTATATATAATAACTGCTCTGTGTTCATTTTCTCCATTGCTGCTTCCGCAACTACTGTAGCAGCCAAACTTGCACTGAAGCCATGGGATGTCTAAAAAGGGCCTATGACATGCCTGGAAAAATTTAACTGGTCTACTGCATGTCCTTCCCGGTTAGGCTTAGGACTTTAGGATCAGCGCAAGTCGTCTACAGTTTATTCATTCGTGCTCCACATTTTGAAAATAAACTAGTTGTAATTGTAATGTTTCAGTGTGTAGGTACAGCTGAAAATAAACAATAAATAGTGATAGTACATATCACTATTCATGTGATAATCTGCTCAATGTTTATAGCTACGAGGGAGTATGAACCTCCGTACCATGACTGTGTGAAAGGAAACCCACCTATGGCAGAAATGTGCGAGATTGTGTATGCTAAAGGGTGCAGACCTAAGTTCCCTGCCAACACCAACCCTGTAAGTATGCTATGCTCTTCAACTGGGCCACTTTCTCTCCCTCTCTCCCTCCCATTGCAACCTTGTATGTGCACCATCAATTCCATCGTCAGTGCCTGTCACTGAGTGATGCTGTATGGTGATTTTAACCCTTAAAAAAAAAAAAATTAAAATAGAAGTCATTGATAATGTGCCTTTGATCTCTAGTGGCAGCCTCTAGTTTGTTCGGAAATGATTTGCATGTCCATGTTTTAAATATATTTTGATTCACTGTCTTTGTCATAGTGTCCAAAACGACCATTCAAGTTTACTCCAATGGAATATTAATCCTTTCTCACACCACACGCGCTCTCTCCCCATACAATGTGGCAGTACCTTATCTGCTGCACCTGTCAGTATACTACGATTCATGTGTGTATAATATTCCTTACTTCCAGTGTTTGACTTGTAGCTGTCAACACATTTCACTGTATGTTATAATCTCACTCATAGTGTATAAACAGTTGTAATGTAGAGAATTGTCTTGTGATATACCCACATCATGTGATACAGTTCCGCCATTGTTTTATATCCAGTTCCTGTTTCTTCTAGATCCTGTTAAGAAGGGTATCATGGCCCCAACTGGCTTTTATCTATTAATAGATACATGTATCTTCTAGGAAAACTGTCTTATAAATGAGGTTGTCTTTGCTTGGTAAATTATGACTAGAGAGGACAACTTCATAAAAATAATAATATTGTTGGCCACAACTAAAATATGCAAACTTGGAGAAGTTTTTATAGCTTTAGGTTGTTTAATTGTCTCTGGGCAAGGAAGTTGAGCTGAATATTGTACAAGAAAATTCAAAAGGTTTTATTGTCCATGAACAGGATGTGAGGGCCATCTATAACTAATTGACTTAACCAAATGAGCAATTGGAGGTCCCTTGGGGCATCATAGAGCCGACCATGGTTCAGTTCCAACAGATGTTACAAATTACAACAATCATATAAAAAAATGCTTTTTATTCAGTTTTAGCAAGGAACCAAGGCTATGTGAACTGTCTCTAGTTTTGCATGTAGATATACATGTAGATTTAGCCACCTGTAGTTTACTGATTATGTCTACATTGCTACATACGTGCACTATGGCTGTGTAGCCTACATACCGCAAATGTATTATTGGAATGCTTGTAGGTCATAGATGAGCTGACATCTACTATCAAAGATGGTTGGGATGAAGTAGGGGGAGCCCGTCTCACCGCCCAGTGTATAGAAGTCAGGCTAAAGCGCATGATGATAAGAAACAAGTATAAACCTTGTAATGAAGTTTCCGCCTCGTTTTCCAATAACAACTCCCACAAGAAACCTACATGTAATGGTACAGCTCTACCCAACAGGACAGACCTCTCCAACAGTACAGCACTGCCCAACAGTACAGCACTACCCAATGGTACAGCACTACCCAATGGTACAGCTCTACACAATGGTACAGCACTACACAATGGTACAGCGCTACCCAATGGTACAGCTCTACACAATGGTACAGCTCTACACATTGGTACAACGCTACCCAATGGTACAGCTCTACACAATGACAAGTGGTTCCCACACTCAAAGGTGGCCAACGGTTTAACCAAGGTAAATGGTGTACATAGTAATGGGTACAGTAACAGCGGATTCCAAGGAGACACTAGGCCTGAGATGACAACTCCAATGTGAAATGAGTGCTATGCTATCATGTCACTTTTAGTCTGAATTCTATTTTGATTCCTCAATCCTATCAACTGGTGGCAAATATCCCACCCATGATTTTGAGGGCTTGGAACTAAGGCTAGATACTACAATATACATTATTTCACCGCTATGACGCTGTTTACAGTTGTCTGCTATACCACTATAGTAAATACATCCTATACATATTATACTCCATGTAGATAACTCTAGTCCATTAATATTGCTGTATTCTAAGGCTTTGATACTATATACAATGTATTATGTTATTACGTATTATTTAACATGTACTACCTCTACAAGTACATGTATGTGTATGTACCCTTTCTTTGTATATAGTTATATTATATATTAACCTAGTAATAAATAACATGCATATTATATACATATGTACAACTATCCTAGTATCATATTATCTGTATAATATGTACATGTATATCTGTGTGTGTATTCAATATTATATTATGTAACTATCAATATAGTCAGTATTACAATTTTGCATATTATTTTGTATAATATATATAGTATAATCATATACATATAAGTTAGCATACTATGTACATCATGGGACAATTCTTTCTACATAATATACTACTATGCTTGCAAAATATTTGTGCAAATATTGTGCAACTATCATAATAACTTTATTAAAACAGTAAGACATTTACTTTTAAGCTTGAAAGAGGTACAGTTCAGTTCCTATGAAAATAATAACACTTTACATACAAGTGTGGAAATAAACTATGATATAGCCTTAGACTGCTGAAGATGTAATTAAATGCCTACATTGGATGTACAGCCAGCCACTAACATTGTATATACAGTATTTGAATTGAAGGTAACAGTATTGTGTCATGCAGAAGGCTAGTAAGCGTAGGAGATGCAGTGTGTGATACTGTTTGTTAGTTGTCCTCTCTTTGCAGCACGTAGGTACTACCTATTGCCACCCCTAGGGGATGAATGCAGTTTATATTGGTCTTGTCTGTTGGGTGGGAATTTAGGAATGAAAAGATGTGAACTGAATTCAATTCACGGAAGATATGTTGGCTGCAGGTGCATGTGGAAGTCACGTCCTCTTTGTTAGTTTGCCACACACAACCCCCAAGTGGTGGTGTCGTGGAATTGTCACACAAAAACAAAAAAGTAGGTGTTGGGATTATTTTAATGCTGAATATATTTACAGGTATATTTATACAAAGTGTGTTATTCATTCTTGTATAACAAGTAATGATAGTATTGTACAATGTATATGTACAGTATAACGGAGCTGAATGAGAGCATTGTGGGTAGGCAGATATCTAGGAGTTATCTCCCGCACTACCAGTATTACAGTACAGTCACTAGTAGCTACATGTATAAGTTAAAGTAATAATACACATGTAGTGTTTATATATAGTACATTGTAATGTGCAATGTAATATTACACTATATATCACAGACCATTACATACTGTAGGTTTGAATGCTGCAGAGTTAACAGTAGTTAGGTGGCTTCTAGTAGTAGCACCGAGTGGTAGTAGCACCACCTACCACTAAGCAAAAGGTGAATAAGAAATTTACTAATTACAATAATATGATAATAAAATATCTGTTATTTGCTACTGACACATTAGCAGGAAGTGAGGCTAGGCTGCCCTCTAGTGGTGTAGATCACCTGGTGAAAGATTGCCGGAGACTATCTATGTATGCAGTGTGAAGGTCATCTAAGAATCGATCATTGTTCTACAACAGACAGTTGATAACACATGGACCATATGCAACATATAATACATGCACTATACAGTGTAATACACACACTATACACGTGTAATACACACACTACACAAGTGTAATACACACACTATACATGTAATACACACACTATACATGTAATACACACACTATACAAGTGTAATATACACACTATACATGTAATACACACACTATACATGTAATACACACAATATACATGTGTAATATACACACTATACATGTAATACACACACTATACACATGTAATACACACACTATACACATGTAATACACACACTATACACATGTAATACACTTACGTTAAGCAAGTGTTGTAAAGCTTGTCTCAGCTGTTCCCTAGTCAGGGCTGAAACTGGTAGACTGGACGAAGTGGTCGTAGATTCTCCATCTCCTGGATGACCACCAGGGGTCACCACTGCTGACTGCATGACACTGGTGAACCCTGATAGCACACTGGACTCTGTAAAGTAATGTGGTGGTACAATCAGTATGCACACTAAAGTTTACATGTATATACACTGTATGTACACAGTATATACACTGTATGTACATGCTGTATATATACTGTAAGTACAAGGTGTGTATACTGTAAGTACACGTTATATATACTGTAAGTACACGGTATATATACTGTAAGTGCACGGTATATATACTGTAAGTACACGGTATATATACTGTAAGTACACGGTATATATACTGTAAGTGCACGGTATATATACTGTAAGTACAAGGTATATATACTGTAAGTACACGATATATATACTGTAAGTACATGGTTTATATACTGTAAGTGCACGGTATATATACTGTAAGTACAAGGTATATATACTGTAAGTACATGGTTTATATACTGTAAGTACACGGTATATATACTGTAAGTACACGGTATATATACTGTAAGTGCACGGTATATATACTGTAAGTACACCGTATATATACTCTAAGTACACGGTATATATACTGTAAGTACACGGTATATATACTGTAAGTACACGGTATATATACTGTAAGTACATGGTTTATATACTGTAAGTACAAGGTGTGTATACTGTAAGTACATGGTATATATACTGTAAGTGCACCGTATATATACTGTAAGTACACGGTATATATACTCTAAGTACACGGTATATATACTGTAAGTACACGGTATATATACTGTAAGTACAAGGTGTGTATACTGTAAGTACATGGTATATATACTGTAAGTACACGGTGTATATACTGTAAGTACACGGTTTATATACTGTAAGTATACGGTTTATATATTAGTAAACTGACCAGAACTCTTCACGTTGAATGTCTGAGGAGGGTTGATGGCCACCGGTATTTGTCCGGAGGCGGAGTCCCGACGCGCAGCAGAGAAAGCCATCGGGGAAAGAAGCTCCGACTTGTCTACACTAGTCGTTCGCAGCAAAGCTGGGTTCACTGCAGTGGATGCCTTCGTATCTTTGCCAGGATCGGCAGTGCTAGCAGCAGAAATGGTGGATCCAGATGTCAGTAGTGAGGGGGCAATAAGCTGAACAGATGTAGCCTCAGGGGTGTGTTCGCCTTCTAGCTCCGAGACTGTAGTCATCCTATTGGGTGGGAGTGGTCTAAAATCAAATCAGCTTTTGAGAGTGGGAGGAGCTTGTTCAAGTCAATGCGAGTTACGACTCATGACGGAGAAGTCAACACCCCTATCCCACCCATTTACAAAAGAACAAATGCACTCAGAGGTTAAGAGTGACCCTGTTGATACCAACATATCTCATATATCTCATTATTTATTCTAATTAATCTAACTCACAGAAATGCTACAGGAACATCAGTAAGTAGTAAGTAGTACAAGATTAAACAGTGAATCATAAGATATTGTACAACTAGGAGTGCTAGTGGAGTGAAGGCATCATAAGTAAAGTGCGAGTCAAGTGCGCATAGCTCACCCTTGCACTACATAGAGGCCCTATCAATATTACTACGGAGGTCGATTGATAGGTGGAGTTTAGAAAGTGTAGCCCCCCAGAGAAAAGGGGAAAGGAAGAGGAGTTTACGCCACACAAACCAGGGGTAAGGGGGTACATCCAATGAGGGAAGAGGGTACATCCAATGAGGGAAGGGGGTACATCCAATGAGGGAAGGGGGTACATCCAATGAGGAAGAGGAAAGGGGGTACATCCAATGAGGGAAGAGGGTACATCCAATGAGGGAAGAGGGTACATCCCATGGGGAAGAGGAAAGGGGGTACATCCAATGAGGGAAGAGGGTACATCCAATGAGGGAAGCGGGTACATCCCATGGGGAAGAGGAAAGGGGGTACATCCAATGAGGGAAGAGGGTACATCCAATGAGGGAAGAGGGTACATCCAATGAGGGAAGAGGGTACATCCAATGAGGGAAGAGGGTACATCCAATGAGGGAAGAGGGTACATCCAATGAGGGAAGAGGAAAGGGGGTACATCCCATGGGGGAAGAGGGTAGAAGGTACCTGAATAGCGCCTCTACAGATTCTGTGAGAGGTTGTTGAGTTACTTGAGGTTTGCCGCATCTTTCACTGGCTTTCATAAACAGGTCATCAATAGTGATGGACCTGCTCTGGTCTCCTGCAGGTAACACATGTACATGTATAGGTATAGGGAGTGTACGAATCACCTGGTGAGATGTAGGTGTGGTACCAGCTATCACTAAACATACATGTATCTATATGTGTATACGTGTATCTATATGTGTATACGTGTATCTATATGTGTATACGTGTATCTATATGTGTATACGTGTATCTATATGTGTATATGTGTATCTATATGTGTATATATGTGTATCTATATGTGTATACGTGTATTTATATGTGTATCTATATGTGTATATATGTGTATCTATATGTGTATATGTGTATCTATATGTGTATATATGTGTATCTATATGTGTATACGTGTACAGTATATGGTGCAGTACTACCTGGTTCAGATAACTGGGCCTTCACCGGTTGTGGTCTGACAATGTTCTTACTATACGATGTGGGTACACTAGGTGGTGGTTGTGGCTCGGACTGTTGCTACCAAATACATAGAGTATAATATATACATACAGACATAGAGTATAATATATACATACAGACATACATATACAAAGTATATATACATACACACATAGAGTATAATACATACATACATATACACACATACATAGAGTATAGGGAATATACTCAATATAGTACATAGTAGGCTACACACGCATATACCTCTACAAACTGTGACTGAGCCTTATTCAGCATCTGTAGTATATCCACTCCCTTAGACTGTTTAGTAGACTGTTCTGTAGTTCTAGTGATACTGTCTGTAGTCTGAGTATTCTGACTGGCAGGTTGAGCTGGTAACAGAGAATTCTTCCTACGTACCTCTTCTTCTCTACACTCTATTACCAGCCTGTTCCAATACAGTATCAATACAGTGTTACATGTATATACATACAGTATCAATACAGTGTTACATGTATATACATACAGTATCAATACAGTGTTACATGTATATACATACAGTATCAATACAGTGTTACATGTATATACATACAGTATCAATACAGTGTTACATGTATATACATACAGTACCAATACAGTGTTACCTTTGTAGATGATCAGTGATAGCCCTGCCCACTTTGGCCTCATAAAACCAGATACCAAATATAACTACAACAGACATGATAGTCAGTATAAGTAATGTAGCAAGTAGACATGATAGTCAGTATAAGTACTGTAGCAAGTAGACATGATAGCCAGTATAAGTACTGTAGCAAGTGAACATGATAGTCAGTATAAGTACTGTAGCAAGTAGACATGATAGCCAGTATAAGTACTATAAATAGCAAGTAGAGGTGTAGAGTAGTGATGGCAGTACCGACAGCAGGCTATGGTAAATAACACTTTCTACACATAATAAGATGTGAATATAACTCCATATAACATATACCAATACCCTACTGCTATACACTGTATGTAATATACTCTACAGTCTACAGTCTACACTATACATACCATATATAGATATGTATACAGTAGTAACTAATACTATACACTATACATACCATATATAGATATGTGTACAGTAGTAACTAATACTATACACTATACATACCATATATAGATATGTATACAGTAGTAACTAATACTATACACTATACATACCACATATAGATATGTGTACGGTAGTAACTAATACTATACACTATACATACCATATATAGATATGTATACGGTAGTAACTAATACTATACACTATACATACCATATATAGATATGTGTACGGTAGTAACTAATACTATACACTATACATACCATATATAGATATGTGTACAGTAGTAACTAATACTATACACTATACATACCATATATAGATATGTGTACGGTAGTAACTAATACTATACACTATACATACCATATATAGATATGTGTACGGTAGTAACTAATACTATACACTATACATACCATATATAGATATGTATACGGTAGTAACTAATACTATACACTATACATACCATATATAGATATGTGTACGGTAGTAACTAATACTATACACTATACATACCATATATAGATATGTATACAGTAGTAACTAATACTATACACTATACATACCATATATAGATATGTATACAGTAGTAACTAATACTATACACTATACATACCATATATAGATATGTGTACGGTAGTAACTAATACTATACACTATACATACCACATATAGATATGTATACAGTAGTAACTAATACTATACACTATACATACCATATATAGATATGTATACGGTAGTAACTAATACTATACACTATACATACAATATATAGATATGTATACAGTAGTAACTAATACTATACACTATACATACCATATATAGATATGTATACAGTAGTAACTAATACTATACACTATACATACCATATATAGATATGTATACAGTAGTAACTAGTACTATACACTATACATACCACATATAGATATGTATACAGTAGTAACTAATACTATACACTATACATACCATATATAGATATGTATACGGTAGTAACTAATACTATACACTATACATACCATATATAGATATGTATACGGTAGTAACTAATACTATACACTATACATACCATATATAGATATGTATACGGTAGTAACTAATACTATACACTATACATACCATATATAGATATGTATACAGTAGTAACTAATACATACACTATACATACCATATATAGATATGTATACGATAGTAACTAATACATACATGGGTGGTTTCTGTAGAGAAGGAATGGGACTTGTAACTGAAACTCCAGATTAACATCTATTGGTTGTACAAAGTTATTTGTACCGTGTTGATTTAGTATCATAAAACCATAGAGAGGTGGGGCCGACCTGTAATACAAACACAGCAGGCTATATACTAACTGTGGCTACTGAATATAAAAACAAACTAATAAAATCATTAATCAACTTGTGTGGCACCACTACATGTGCTAAAGTTACTATTACAATATATACAAATATATATGTATAAAAAGCACTCTGGAGAAGAGAAGATAGTTGATATACTCTTATAGTAATAGCCCTATGTATGGTATATACTCATACAGTAATAGCTCCATGTAATGGTATATACTCATAATAGTAATGGGCTTATCTATGGTGGACAAACCTTTCATAGACAAAGAGGGCCCCTTCAACATCTGTCTTCTCCTACAGAATATAAATTACAGTCAACATAAGCTATGTTGAGAACTTTGGAGAGGAGCAAAATGAGAGACCTGCCAAAGGCAGAATACATAGAGAGAGAGAGAAGCTATGTACATGTACATGCATAACATTAGCTATGTACATGCACATGTATAACATTAGCTATGTACATGTATAACATTAGCTATGTACATGTATAACATTAGCTATGTACAATCAAAATCGTCAACCGCTCCAGAGCTCTGGGTATCCTAATCGACAGAAAGCTGTCATTCTGAGCCCAAGTGGCCTCTAGAATCAACACACTTAACACAAAAATGAAAAAGCTGGAACCACTCAATGTTCTAGATCAAGTGATACTGCCGAAAGCACCTTATGCATCTTCGATTTGGAATTTTCTTCCGAACTCCAAGTCATTCTCGGGTCCCATATCAATCCCTATCAGATGCACTGCACATGCTTAGTAGTGTCTTGCCAAAAAGATTGCTAGCAACCAGAGAAAGGCTACAGTTTATAAGAAATCTTGTCTCAATAAAAATGACACATATCATATCACCTAGCAAAGGCCCATTAACAAAACAGTTTCTAGCTAACAGCAAGAAACCAATCCCAAGGAATATCGCAATAAATCAGTGCGAACCCTCCAATTTCAGCAAATCGAAAATACAGAAGATGATATCTACTGAACATATGAAACAATGGAAGATCGTTCTTTTGAATGGACAATGTCAGCAAGGCCTTCTTGCTGAATTGTCACCAGACCATCTTTTGTCTCACCCAATACCCCTCAGCCAACCTCAGAAGGAAGTTGGAAACCTATGTGACCTACTTACAGGTAACATCAAACTACAGGTCTTCTAATATATGCACTAAATAACATATACCTTACAGCCCGACACGCAGCTACCTAGCTGAAGATGAAACACCATCTCAATTTCTGTTCAGATGCAGAGACTACTCTAATCTGAGAAGGCTCACTCAGCCAAACCCCATGGACTGGGATACAATATTATGTTACACCAGTTTTACTGACTAACTAACAATATGTTGATAATAATATAATTATAATAATTTAATAACTATAAAATTACCCATTCGTTTGCATCAGCCTTGTACGTGTATAAATTGACATGTTTTGCGTTGGCTCTGATGGCTTTAATAAATGGGTCTTTGTGTTGTAATGTAGCTAAATTAATTCTTTGCTCTGGGGCAACAAAATCCATCTTGGCTTGCAGGAGTTAACACATTAAAAAATCTTCAAAACTGAAACAGACAAAACTTCAATTTTCAAGGCAAACGATGAAATACAGCAATGGAACCACCTTTCTATCGCAGTAAAAATTATAACTTCTAAGAGGCCACCCGCGATAGTACTTTTGTCTCGGGCTAAGAGTGTGAATGTCAAGGTTGAAAATGACTGGTAAAGTTTGCTCAGTAAATTAGGAGTTGTCTTTCTCCTCTTCTTTTAATATGGAGAGAGCGCAACTCCATAATTGAACTTGCATACACTACTTTTTGCCTTTTTATTCAAGAAATTTATTTATCCATGCAAGGAAAGCATTAATGACCTGTTCGAAACTTTGGTTCTACACCTGTTAGAATAGCCCATTTCTGCCTTGGATTGAAATAAAGCTTGAGCACGGGAACAGAACAGAGAACACACTACACATTTACAGCAACAATTCTTTTCATGGAAGCCAGGCTGGTGTAGGGTAGGGCTGCACTACATGTAGGCAATTGTGCTTCGTAGAGCCTCTGTTCAAACCCCACTCAAGGATGGGCCATTTTCACACATGTGCAGCCATGTCCTTGACTGCTCACAAACAAATTCCTTGTATAGGAAATAACATGTACATGATTTATATGTGTAGCTGTCAGGTACCAGCTGATGTGTCAAATTTGTACCGTACATTAAGTAATGAGACTAGTCACATAATATTAGAACGGGACTGCTCCGGGAACTTCCTTGTAAAATTTTGTAGTGTTAACTCTAAACTATCCACAGTGCAATTAGCAACTTCAAAGGAGTAGCAGATGAACTGTGAGAGCAGGTTTTGTAACGTCACTATTTTGACACGTGTTCCAGAAATGGATGAAAAAACCAGTCTCGAGTAAAACAGTGCGATAATGTTCTGCTTCAAACTTCAACATAGAGCCTCTGAAACTTACTCAAAGATTCAGCAGGCCTATGGAGAAACTGTTCTATCGAGAGCATTTTCTGAAGGCAGGGACTCGGTAGAAGATTAATCTCGGTCAGGAAGGCCATCGTCTGTTAGAAATGATGAAATTCTTTCGATCTGACCGTCGTTTAACCACCAGATTGATTGCTAAGCACTTTAATTTGTACCATACAACAGTTCATCAAGTTTTAACTGATGATCTAAGAACAAAGAAAATTTCTGCAAAGTTTGTGCCAAAGAACCTCACTTTTGAACAGAAAGAGAGCAGAAGAGACATTTACGCCTTCTCACACTGAGCTTTCCATACAGACTTGCTGACTTAGAAAAACATAACAGTTGTACCACAGCCTCCATATTCTCCAGATTTGGGTCCCCGTGACTAATTTTTCTTCTCAAATGTTGAAATTCATCTCAAGGGGGTCACTTTAGAGGTTTAGAGAAAATCAAAATGGCTGTGACGGACCAATTAAAGGCAATAACAGTTTCCGAGTTCCAGCTCTGCTATGAGAAACGGAAACAGCGTCTAATGCGCTGTGTGGCTTCCCAAGACAACTATTTTATAGGAGATAGACTTAATTTGTAAATTAATTGTAAATAATTAGCCTAGTATAACAAGTCTCATTACCTAATTTACGGACCTTGTATAATATATACCTTATACATGTATATATACCTTATACATGTATATATACCTTATACATGTATATATACCTTATACATGTATACATACCTTATACATGTATATATACCTTATACATGTATACATACCTTATACATGTATACATACCTTATACATGTATATATACCTTATACATGTATACATACCTTATACATGTATAAGGTATATATACATGTATACATACCTTATACATGTATATATACCTTATACATGTATACATACCTTATACATGTATATATACCTTATACATGTATACATACCTTATACATGTATATATACCTTATACATGTATACATACCTTATACATGTATATATACCTTATACATGTATACATACCTTATACATGTATATATACCTTATACATGTATACATACCTTATACATGTATATATACCTTATACATGTATACATACCTTATACATGTATATATACCTTATACATGTATATATACCTTATACATGTATATATACCTTATACATGTATATATACCTTATACATGTATATATACCTTATACATGTATATATACCTTATACATGTATATATACCTTATACATGTATATATACCTTATACATGTATATATACCTTATACATGTATATATACCTTATACATGTATATATACCTTATACATGTATATATACCTTATACATGTATATATACCTTATACATGTATATATACCTTATACATGTATATATACCTTATACATGTATATATACCTTATACATGTATATATACCTTATACATGTATATATACCTTATACATGTATATATACCTTATACATGTATATATACCTTATACATGTATATATACCTTATACATGTATATATACCTTATACATGTATATATACCTTATACATGTATATATACCTTATACATGTATATATACCTTATACATGTATATATACCTTATACATGTATATATACCTTATACATGTATATATACCTTATACATGTATATATACCTTATACATGTATATATACCTTATATTATTTAATATTCCTAACAACTCACAGAGTAAAATACCAATGTATGGTGGTATGAATCCCACACAAGCACTAGGTACCATCTCTCTATTATCATTTATTTAAAAATTCTTTTCCATAGAAACTTGGAAATAGATTGGCAACCACTCTCAGAGAGATACTATAAGAACAAGCATTCCATGGAAGTTCCATAAATATAAATTAGAGAATATATAAATTCTTTACAAACAAAGGTGTAATATAGCTTCATAGCATAAGGCTATATTTCACTCTTTAATGCATATAATAAGTAGAAGAGAGACTGTGAAATATAGGCATGCTACATATATCTATGGGGGTCATCTCGCTGCTTCCACAGTTCTATAGTACACAATCATATCCTAGGTGACTGTCAGAGATTATCAATGCCATCATCCCCCACTCAACTGACTGCAGACCACACAAGGTGTTTATATACACTTGTATGTGTGTGTCAAAATTCCAGTGTACATATACTAAATCAACAGAACACATCATTCAAATATTAGATCATCTCGGGTGGTCTGACTGTCCAATTGGTTCATTTTAGCTTGAAACTTGTGGCCCAGTCTATTTGACCTACGAGATAGGAACTGGTCTAACTCCTGCTCCCTCTGCTGCCTTGGCACTGGGCCAGAACTTGACACGGGTAGATAAGTGGCTGGCATCTTGTTACCATGCGGGAAGTGATCACTGAAATTAAACAATGAGGGAGAATTTTGGTGTTGTCTTCTCTTACTAAGTGAAAAGTAGTAGCCTAGGAGAGGATAACTACTAAACAATTGTGAGATTACCCATTAATTCATACTGTATAGTGTCTAGAATATGGTATCATACCATTTAACAGGCTAAATAAGATGAGGTGTATGCTAAGCTCTAATTGGCTGTTAGCAAGGAGAATTCGAATGTAGATTTGCACTGTATTTCGAATGTACAATGTATTTACAATGTACATGTACATGTGGTATGTGTATATACATGTACATGTGGTAGTGTATATACATGTACATGTGGTATGTGTATATACAATATATACTAGTATAGCATACTACCTGTGAGATTGTTTATCATCAGGGGTCACTAAGTTAGTTGAACTAGCAGAAAGAGTATCAAACTGTACAGAAATCATCTCAGGAGTGAGTTGTATACTCTCAGTGCCCTCAGGATCAGCACTGAAATGTCAGTGTATATAACATATAACTATACATTGTACATGTGTATAAATTACTATATGACTGGTGCATGACTGACTCTATGACTGGCTTTACAACTGACTGACTCGCTGTATAACTGACAGCATTACTAACTGACTGACTGGCCGACCAACTGACTGGCTGGCTGACTGACTGACTGACTGACTGACTGACTGACTGACAGATTATCTGTGAGTAAGCCTATCCATGTGTAAATGCACTAGATAAGTAATATGACTATTTCCAGTATGCCAGAGTAATATAAGCATGTAAAAAGGTAAATAAGTGGTCTGCACTCACTATTCCAGAATATCATCCTCTGCTAGACCAGATTGTAGACTAGGAACCTGAAGCGGTAAGAGATTGTTACTGAACGGGTCGTTCCACCGAGGTACCCAAACATTTGAAAGTGTAGGAGCATTAGCTAAAGAAGTGAGGCCTTGAGATGGAAACTTCTTCCACGCCATTGTTCCTCTTATAACATCCTGTTCAGAATTACCAATAATAGACAGTGAATACACACATACCAGTTGTATGTAGTGTATGCATGTAAACAGTTGTGTGTAGTGTATGTATATACAGTTGTGTGTAGTGTATGCATGTACAGTTGTATGTAGTGTATGCATGTAAACAGTTGTGTGTAGTGTATGCATATACAGTTGTATGTAGTGTATGCATGTAAACAGTTGTATGTAGTGTATGCATGTAAACAGTTGTGTGTAGTGTATGCATGTAAACAGTTGTATGTAGTGTATGCATGTAAACAGGGTTGTGTGTAGTGTATGCATGTAAACAGTTGTATGTAGTGTATGCATGTAAACAGTTGTGTGTAGTGTATGCATGTACAGTTGTATGTAGTGTATGCATGTAAACAGTTGTGTGTAGTGTATGCATGTACAGTTGTATGTAGTGTATGCATGTAAACAGTTGTATGTAGTGTATGCATATACAGTTGTATGTAGTGTATACATGTAAGCAGTTGTATGTAGTGTATGCATATACAGTTGTATGTAGTGTATACATGTAAACAGTTGTATGTAGTGTATGTATAAACAGTTGTGTGTAGTGTATGCATATACAGTTGTATGTAGTGTATGCATGTACAGTTGTGTGTAGTGTATACATGTAAACAGTTGTGTGTAGTGTATACATGTAAACAGTTGTGTGTAGTGTATACATGTAAACAGTTGTGTGTAGTGTATGCATGTAAACAGTTGTGTGTAGTGTATGCATGTACAGTTGTATGTAGTGTATGCATGTAAACAGTTGTGTGTAGTGTATGCATGTACAGTTGTATGTAGTGTATGCATGTAAACAGTTGTATGTAGTGTATGCATATACAGTTGTATGTAGTGTATACATGTAAGCAGTTGTATGTAGTGTATGCATATACAGTTGTATGTAGTGTATACATGTAAACAGTTGTATGTAGTGTATGTATAAACAGTTGTGTGTAGTGTATGCATATACAGTTGTATGTAGTGTATGCATGTACAGTTGTGTGTAGTGTATACATGTAAACAGTTGTGTGTAGTGTATACATGTAAACAGTTGTGTGTAGTGTATACATGTAAACAGTTGTGTGTAGTGTATACATGTAAACAGTTGTGTGTAGTGTATACATGTAAACAGTTGTGTGTAGTGTATACATGTAAACAGTTGTGTGTAGTGTATACATGTAAACAGTTCTGTGTAGTGTATACATGTAAACAGTTGTGTGTAGTGTATACATGTAAACAGTTGTGTGTAGTGTATACATGTAAACAGTTGTGTGTAGTGTATACATGTAAACAGTTGTGTGTAGTGTATACATGTAAACAGTTGTGTGTAGTGTATACATGTAAACAGTTGTGTGTAGTGTATGCATGTAAACAGTTGTATGTAGTGGATGTATATACAGTTGTATGTAGGGTATACATGTGTACAGTTGTATGTAGTGGATGTATATACAGTTGTATGTAGGGTATACATGTGTACAGTTGTATAATACAACAAGTAGATATCAGTGCATATTACACTGACCTCTCTATCCAGAAACTGTCTCTGTGTGCTCTTATGATGTGACACCTCATTAGACTGGAGGGTATATTTAGGTAGAGGACAAAGGTGATAGTCTGAGTCCACCTCCCCATATGGAGCAGGAGATTGAAACACCTGTAGCCCTGGGGTAGCATTCTGCAGGTAAATATTATATGGGTATAATTATACCATATAGTTCACACAATATACATGTAGTTCTACACGTATAGGCAGATAGACATTTATATATAGTGTACATAGTACACATTGCATATATTCTATACTATTATTACTCTACATAACTATCTTTTACACAGTCTACATGTATATAGCATACACTGTATATGATATAGCATACACTGTATATAATATAGCATACACTGTATATAATATAGCATACACTGTATATGATATAGCATACACTGTATATGATATAGCATACACTGTATATAATATAGCATACACTGTATATAATATAGCATACACTGTATATGATATAGCATACACTGTATGTGATATAGTATACACTGTATATAATATAGCATACACTGTATATAATATAGCATACACTGTATATAATATAGCATACACTGTATATGATATAGCATACACTGTATATAATATAGCATACACTGTATATAATATAGCATACACTGTATATGATATAGCATACACTGTATGTGATATAGCATACACTGTATATGATATAGCATACACTGTTTATGATATAGCATACACTGTTTATGATATAGCATACACTGTATATAATATAGCATACACTGTATATGATATAGCATACACTGTATATAATATAGCATACACTGTATATAATATAGCATACACTGTATATGATATAGCATACACTGTATATGATATAGCATACACTGTATGTGATATAGCATACACTGTATATGATATAGCATACACTGTTTATGATATAGCATACACTGCATGTGATACAGCATACACTGCATATAATACAGCTGCTGTACAAATGATATTTCATCACGTTGGTACCAGATAAAACTTAGTTACTTACAAATATGTGTAGTGGAGGGTATTCTATTGGCCTAAACATAGCCTCAGGGGCTGTAAGGGTGCCTATAACGCTGCCCTTCTCCATGTCTGACTCGTCTATTTCATGCTTCTCCAGGTCCTCCACTCTCAGCTCTGTCACTTTCTTTGACACGCCCCTTTTCTCTGCACCGCCTGCTGTTTCCGGTTTAGCCCCAGTTTTGCTCAGCACCTCAGATCTGGTAGCGGCTGCCTCGTGTGGCTTCACCAAGGTCACAATTTCCTCCTGAAAGTGGAAGTATCACACAGTCTTTTAATGCACTATAACTATAGATTGTTACTCCGTAGGTAGACTCAATGACATACTGAAGGATATCTGGTAGATAGACCAAAACACAACCTGCAAGCAATTAAAAGGTATCAAATGTCCATCAGCCTTACAAACTGGTTTGTGTCGGCTCAAGGATCTACACACTTATGATTTTTAAATTACAAGTAATATTGGATGCTGGTATGTCTCCACAATATACATATTATTATCTCTCACACACAAGTACATCATTACAAAGATGAACAATACGATGAGACATACATATGGAGGAACACCACACCTTGGCACCTGCACGAAGAGAGCGGGCTAGCACAGGTTCTACGTAGTCATAGCCCAAGTGTATCTCATGGTCATTATAGCCTAGTAACCTGGACTGAGCTGGTACTTGCAGGTCAAAGAAAGGTGTCTTCATGGCCAAGTCTATTTCAGTCTCATAAGTGACCACGTCGTTCAAGGCATCGGGTGCTAGCTCATCTTTCTTATTTGGTGGCACAAAGAAAGGATATTTAGCGTGAACAACCTTGTTTGATGACAAAATAGGGCGGAGCTTAATTGTAGACGTATCCGCAGCATCTTCATCCTCAGCATCTACACATAAAATACCAACGTTGAATTTACCAATGTACACCCACATGGTATAGATATCATTGCATGCAACAGGGATAATAGAGGTAGAGAGCTGGAAGTCATCCGAGAATCACCGAAGTGAAGGAAGGCAAACCTGTAAGTATTAGACTACAGTACTGACTCTGTGCTATTAGTCACTAAACATCAGACCATAGCCCTACTTCCAACAATTACTATTCTATGGATAGACGATGGGGTAGTGTACGCCACCTTACCCAACTATACCATAGAATTGATATTGATGTGGTTATTGTGCAGCTCAGTCACCCAAACTAAAACGTGCTGAATACATCTAGTCAAGACAGCAAACCCACAATACTACCTGCCTATTGGCTAGTGACAACTCAATGGTGATGCGACTATAAAGCATTAGTAGTAATTAACCTATCACTGGCACTCGTTTCACAGCACGTTTACCACACGAGTCTTCGCCTTGCTCTCCCTCCAACATTTCCTGTTTCTTGTTCCAGTTTTTGAGGAACGCATTGAGCTGTTTAAGATTCTTGGTCGCACGGTTCCTCATTATAATCTGAAGCAACACCAACCAATGAATGCTAGTACATACATAGTGTATAGTATGGTATGATATTGTAGCATTAGTATACACATGGTGTATAGTATGGTATGATATTGTAGCATTAGTATACACATGGCGTATAGTATGGTATGATATTGTAGTATTAGTATACACATGGCGTATAGTATGGTATGATATTGTAGTATTAGTATACACATGACGTATAGTATGGTATGATATTGCAGTATACACATAACATATAGTATGGTATGATATTGTAGTATACACATGACGTATAGTATGGTATGATATTGTAGTATTAGTATACACATGGTGTATAGTATGGCATGATATTGTAGTATTAGTATACACATGGCGTATAGTATGGTATGATATTGTAGTACTAGTATACACATGGCGTATAGTATGGTATGATATTGTAGCATTAGTATACACATGGCGTATAGTATGGTATGATATTGTAGTATACACATGGCGCATAGTATGGTATGATATTGTAGTATTAGTATACACATGGCGTATAGTACGGTATGATATTGTAGTATACACATGGCGTATAGTATGATATGATATTGTAGTATTAGTATACACATGGCGTATAGTATGGTATGATATTGTAGTATTAGTATACACATGACATGTAATATGGTACGATCTTGTGGTATTAGTATACACATGACGTATGTTATAGTACAATATTGTGATACTTATATAGAATGACTCATACCTTTCTGGCAGCCTGAGTAAACTTATCAGTTGCACTGTGACGTGTAGACCAGGGGTTATTTGTGTATAAGTCAAACTCTATCCCCTCTTCAGCCAACTAAAACATACAGGATACTCTTAAAGCTGTGTCACCACCCTCTGTATCTGCATGTACGCAGTAGATACTACTAAGTCACTGGTGTATTTAAACCATAAAGCATGATTTTATGTGAAACATATTTCTGACCTGCGTGGAGTCACGTAACGTCCTTCTCCATATTGATTCAGTCTCAGTTCTTCTGTGTTCCTCAGTAGGAGTTGGATCTCCCCTCAATTCCTACATAATATATGTCTGTATGCAGATTGAATATTACGCTCGAAATTGGTAGCAATACCAACTTCTTGAGCACTTTGCCTGGGAGATACACTGAACTGGTAGCATTATGCAATTCTCGCTGTCTCTGGCAGCTTGAGAACTTTGATTCAGTGGATTTCACACCTTTTATATATGCTTTGCTGTATATACAGTATTGCTAAGGTGTTCTCCCAGGCATTTCTCTGAGCTGCACTGATGAGGTGTTAAACACCGAAACAGTACACTGTATGCAGATTGAGTAATATATATCTACATGTATGTGTACAAGTACAGTCAATACCTGTTATATATATGTGTACAAGTACAGTCAATACCTGTTATATATATGTGTACAAGTACAGTCAATACCTGTTATATAGGTGTGCAAGTACAGTCAATGCATGTTATATATGTGTGCAAGTACAGTCAACACCTGCTATATCCATGCACAAATACAGTCAACACTTATTATTCACAGATATAAGATACAGTCAACACCTCTTCTATATGTGTACAACTGCAACCAACACCTGTTATCTATGTGTACAAGAACAGTCGACACCTGTTGTATATGTACACAAGTACAGTCAACACCTGTTATATAGTGTACAGTCCTTACTTTTTACTATTAGAAATAGGAGTACATGAACAGTTGTTGCCTACAATTAAACCACCGCACATATCCATTTATTTACCTGGTAGATGGCCCAAGAATGCTGTCTCTCAGACAGTATCTTTGCTTTATCTTGTGATTTCATAGCTGTCTCTCCAACCTTGACTTGCCACCTCAGCTGGTTCTGTCTCTCTTCGTACACATTTTTCCTCACCGCTTGCTCAAACCTACAAACATGTGTACAATGTATATATACATTGCCTCGTCAAATATACAATCATGTGTACAATGTATGTATACTGTACATTGCCTGCTCAAACCTACATTGCATCATGTAAACAGCGCAGAAGACGTATAACAGTGCATATACACGTGTGTAATTGTACACTGTATAACATGCAATTGTATATAATATATTCGCATGCAAGTGACCATATTTTACATTGAGAAGGAACACCAATGAAAGAAAAGAATTACAAACCTATTCTCCTTCATTTGACGTCCACTCACTGACTTCTCAGCCTCAATGAGCTCTTTCAGAGTCATCTTACCAGGCTTCTGTATGAGGATGTTTGATACGTGATGCACAGTTTCAATCTTGTCGGGAATTCTTATCCCTTCAATCTACAACAATATGTCGTGTCATACCAGTCGTCATACACAGGGAGTATATAGGAAATCGCAGAATAGATGCACACACTTTAAGCTCTAGTGAACATCTACTATTTACTAAATAGCACTAACAACACAGGCGAGTACTTACAATTCTTTTTTGTGTGGAGTTGTGTTCCCCTGGAAGAGCCTTGGTAGATTTCCGTGATAGGAGCTTCTTCTCTCGACTTCTCTCAAGAGGAGACAAAACTCTGCTCTGTTTTTTTAGCAATTGGGCTGCTACAGTATCGGGCCTAACAAATCATAAAGTATTGAATGGATACCACACAATACAATCACCTGTTACCTGCACATCTAACGCTGAGATGAATATATGACACCCGCTGACACCTTCTATTCCAACAAACTGCATCACATGACTGTGTATAGTCCTAGTACATATCACATGACTGTATATAGTCCTAGCACGTATCACATGACTGTATATAGTCCTAGTACGTATCACATGACTGTATATAGTCCTAGTACGTATCACATGACTGATTATCGTCCTAGTACGTATCATATGATTGTGTATAATAGTCCTAGTACGTATCACATGACTGTATATAGTCCTAGTACGCATCACATGACTGTATAAATAGTCCTAGTACGTATCACATGACTGTATATAGTCCTAGTACGTATCACATGACTGTATATAGTCCTAGTACGTATAACACGACTGTATATAGTCCTAGTACGTATCCCATGACTGTATGTAGTCCTAGTACGTATCACGCATATTGACGTAGCACGCAGCACACACATACTGTATTCTCACTTACACGGCTTTGATTCCTGGCTGACAGTAGCCTGTGATCGTACACACCATCGGTTTGCAATTAAACTGCGAGACGTCTAACTGTAGCCTCATCATGCCGGTAGAATAGCTTATAGGCTGATAGTGTATTAATACTGTTGTAGAGCCATTAGCTGGGACCACACCTACAAAAGTATGTTCTAGTAGATGATAATTGCAATCACCACAGACATAAAAGTAGCTTTCAGCTAAATCATTGTGGCCCTATGAATTCATGTGCAAATACATGTAGTATTCACTGATCATTAACAAAATGGATATTTGTCTTAGCTCATTGCTAGTATATTTACGTATCATTCGTAAATACTAAAGTTAGCGAATCACTGAGAGTCCCGAAGGTACACTCAGTCAATACACGAAGTCAGTTGCCTGTAACCAAAATACTGCATGTGTTAATCAGCATAGGCATCTTAGCTAAAATAAATGCTACAGTAAACACCTTACATGGTGGAGACGTTACAGTGAACACCTTACATGATAGATATGTTACAGTGAACGCCCAACCTAATAGAGGGGCTACAGTGGTCACCTTATATGATAAAGATGCTACAGTACAGTAAAACTCTTACCTGATAGAGGAGTTACAGTGAATGCTGCATCATCTTGAACCTTTGTAAGTTGAAATTCAAAATCGACAGGAATTTGTGAATTCAGAGAAAAAGAATGCGATCTCCTAGAATTGAGACGGAAATAATATCACTGCATACTAGTAGTAGTAACTATCAGTGTTCAAAGAATACATACATACGTATATTCATAAACAGTGATAACATTATAGTACAAAAATACCTGCATACATACAAGTCTATACAAAAATGTGTGTGCACGTGCATGTACACCAAGGAATATACTAGTAAATGTACCTTTCACCGATGCTAGTGTTTGGAAATTTGAGCTGTGCAGGAAACTCAGAACTATCCATGACAGGGTAAGCATGTATGGGAATAATCAAGTTGTCTTCCCCCTAAATATACATGCATTCCAGTCCTTACAATGAATTATTATCACATCACGCAGAGTTGTGGTAAAGGAACATTTCGGAATGCCAGTTAGAAACAGGACGTTTCGAAAACTTTCTTTTAGAGTTCAGAGATTAGGGATTAGAGTGTGGGGATTGGGGCTAGAAATTCGGGTTTGGGGTTTTGAATTGTTTTTGGAATGTCCTGTTTTTAACTAACATTTTCTAACACTCGCAAATTCTTATATTGTACATAATCAATATAATATCTTGATGGGCAATTTAAACAAAATATCACATTAATTTAGTTGCGCAGTTTTTTTTATTAGCGTATTCTGAAATGAACATGTAACAACAACATTTTATTTGATGCAAACAAACATTTATGATATGCAGTCTGAGGCCAGACATCTCTCACTCACCGGTGTATGAATACGTATGGCATCGTAGTAGTATCTGTAATCCTCTGGTGTAAACTCCACTATACAGTTCATTGTCATACCTGGCACCAGTCTTTCACTCTTTGTATATTTAATGTTAAAGTGTTTTGTTTGCGGAGGTATAATATGAAGTCGTACCACTTCTCGTGCAACATTACACAGCAATATAACTTTCTGAGCCTTCTTTCCAACTTCCATTCCCTCAAAGTGCAAAATAGCTGGAGTAGCTTTAATCGCAGCATTCTGCTGAATTTTGGAATATATTTCTAAAAATAAACAATTTAAGCAATTACCAGAATTTTAACCATGTCAAATTTATAACAGCTATAATCTCAACAAAATAATTTTGATTTTAATGTTTAGGGCGAGGGCTATATACTATATTATTTCCAAAACTGTACTACACAAGAGGTTGTTCACTGGACTTTGAAAACTGAAAATGCATTAAAGTAGCTCCTTCGTGTGCTTACAGACTAACAAAATATTCATTCATTATATTTTACATGTTTATAAAAATACGTAACACTAAGCCAGTACTGGATTATGACTGAACAGCAGTCGACTCACTTGAGCTTAGAATATGATTTGGGACGACCGCCTTGTGGGTGGATCTAGATAGTGGCTTGGGCTCTACAAATTGGAAGGTTTCAATAAATGGTGCTGCTTCATGTGTTGCCATTTTGCCAATTGTGATAGCAATATTTTTAAATACTAAAATAAAATGCAAACTAGAAATATATATCACGTAGCAAAGGCAGCCTTTTTACATCTTCCTCCATGTTGAACTATTCACTATAGCTACGGAACTCGTTACTGGCGAGATTAATATTCCGGGTCAAGGTTTCAAAGAACTTGCAAATGAGCACGAGTTCTCAATTTGCTGCGGGTGCCGTTGCCACAGCAACTGTGTACATTGTATATTCTGTATTGCACAAGGTCAATTCACCAGTTTTGTTTGTTTTTCTTCGATTGTTATTGTTAAAATTATTGTTCAACAAAGAACTTAGCTTTGTGGACATTAAAAATCTGAATCCGAATAAAACTGAGTCAAACTTATTTTTGTAGGACTATCTGCATAAAGGTACTCAATGCTTATTCATACTTTACGTCATGTAGTTTCAAATGAAATGGTTATTTGTTAGGATGTTTGGCCAGTTTTTATATATTTTATTATATAATTTATGCATAGAAATTCCTTGCCTAAAAATGCACCAAAATTGTTAATTTATTTTGTTGCTCAGTTAAAATTTTTAAAATCCAAGAGTAGAACTATTCTAGTATCTATTAAACTATTATATTATTATTATGGTATATTTACTTTAATATTTAATATTAAAGTAAATATACCATAATAATAATATAATATATTATATTATGTATGTTAAGTACCAATGCAAAATGAAATTCACTTTCAGCTATAATATAAGCATATTTGGTAAACGTGATTAGTAGTGATTATCATGACGTAAACATTAATGGATCATGCATAAATATTGCATGATAAATACCATTGCATAGTAGTAACACAACTATGTACATGAGCAATAATACAATATTTTTAGACTTATGTACTGTTGACCAGATGAGATTTTAACGACTGTTAATTATACAAACATTAACATCAACATTGTTTCCTTGCCTGTATCTTCTATTTCAACTCATTGTACTCTATCTATAAATATACCATATACAGTATAATAAATACTAGAGTCATTCTACTCTTAAATTTTAAAATTTTTAATTCAGAAAAAACAACAAATTGACTGAATAATTGAGTATTATTATGATGCTAATAGTAGCACTGTTTGATCAACTACATAATTATATATTTATATTGCTGTAATAATTATTACTTACACTTGACTACTTGTACCTTTACTGATTATATTGCGTGCAAGCACAGCTGTAGATTAGTGCATAAATTCAATTCCTTGCACTATTAACATACGAAAAAAAGTAATAATAAATTGATGGAAAAATGTAGACTTCAGTTTCTGGGAATCAACATGGCTACTGCCGTACCAACAAATCCAAGTCTGACTAAACCAAAGTCAATGAGTCGACCAAAGAGGTGGTCTGAAGAGGTGGAAGAAGTGTACAGATTCCAGTTAGCTGGCTATAGAGACAGACATGATTACGCAGCTCGCAATGGAGAAATCGGGGTATGTGTAATCTCCTTCCCTTTAATTATGTAGAAATCGGGATATGTGTAATCTCCTTCCCTTTAATTATGGAGAAATCGGAGTATGTGTCGGCTCCTTTCCCTTAATTATAGCTTGTGATTGGTTAGTAAAAATGGAGTTTTTTTAAAGAAGATGAGATTTGTTGCACAATATGCAAATTAATAGTATAAGGCAGAGTTATGGACATGCAATAGAATCATATAGTAGGTACATGTGTAGATGGTGACTGTACATTTACAGTCATAGTGTGAGCCTGCAGTCATAGTGTGAACTTACAGTCATAATGTGATTTTTGTTATTGTATCAGATCGATTGGTGGCCATCAGGGTTTGTGAAGAAGTTGAAGAGGCCTGATGGATACTTTTATTACTATAACAGAGCAAGAGAATGTGCGGACAAAGATGTGAATAAATGTAAAATGTACGTCTACTAGGTGTTACCACATGAATGTACTATCTTACCAGCCTCCTGTTTGGGTATATATTATATTCTGCTTCTGTTTCCAGTCAACTGTTTATACTTCAAGAAGCAGCATTTTAAGGGTTATCATTCTACTAGCCTGGTTTCCTAGGTTATCATTTTACTAGCCTGGTTTCCTAGGTTATCATTCTACTAGCCTGGTTTCCTAGGTCATCATTCTACTAGCCTGGTTTCCTAGGTTATCATCCTACTAGCCTGGTTTCCTAGCTTATCATACTACTAGCCTGGTTTCCTAGCTTATCACACTATTGGCCTCGTTGCCGAGGTTATTTTGATGAACATGGACTGTAGATAACGACTTAACATACGCATCTAGTTAGTCAATAATACGATTGGTATACTACAGCTCATTGGCTGCGTTTAGTATTATAACAACACTATTGCCTTATGTCTGATGTTTTAATTCAATTTGTTGATTAGACTGTAAAAATATCTCTAACCATTTGGGTGGCCTATACAAGTATTATCGATCTTTTGGTGTATTCATGTTCATTGTTCATAGTCTTTTTCAACAATATTTATTCTGTTTAAAGGGCTATGTATATTATAAGCCTATGCATTGAATTGTGCTGTTATGGTCTCAGAACTGATGGGAGAATATAACTCCCAAGTATTAACTCCTGTGCCTACTTTACATTGTATGTCTTTAATTGAACTATACACATAATATTTCCCTCCAATGTTGAGCATATTATTATAATTGTTAATGAGTTTATTGTGTTTCTGACATAATATTATAATTGTTTCTCTTTCTACATAATACCATGTTTCAGTGACAGCAAATAAAGTCTACTCACAGTTCCATACCAGTATTGTATTTATTCAACTGTTAGTCGACTTGCTCATGTAATTACCTGCCTCACATTGGGTCTAGTATTTAACAATTTAACAGAATGAGTGAGAAGAAAAATATATATAGCATTATATAGCATGTTAATATAATATGGGTAAAAACTGACATCTCAGGAGTATACAGAACATGATGACATCACCATTAGTACACAGAACATGATGACATCACCATTAGTACACAGAACATGATGCATCACCATTAGTACACAGAACTTGATGACATCACCATTAGTACACAGGACATGATGACATCACATGACCTGTAAAAAGAACTAGTAAAACGTGTCTACCCCACTAAGTCTATTAGCGGAGTTTCTCTCCCCAGCTGCTACTCGGTGCTGGCGGACACTCGCTGTCTTCATCTCACTTCCTGTACTGCTTGATAAACTAGCTGGTCGACTCGACCTTGACCCTACAGGATAAAGTTAACAACACATTATATACACTGTACAAATGTATGTGTACGTTAAATATGCATATAATGTGTACGTGTGTATGTTTAGTATTTAGACGAGAGAGATAACCGTATACTTGTACAACATTAGCTTGCACAGTTTAGCTATAAATAGGGATGTAATATTAACTCCAACATGTACTATTATATCATATAAATCATTGTGACTGACACCAAGGACAGTGATGTCTGTACTATCTATCATCTTCACGTCTGGTAATGAGATAGATACGCAGGATAGTAACACACGTGTACATGTATGTATAACATTACATTTTGTGTATGTATAACATGACAAGTGTATGTATAATGTCACATGTGTAAGTATAACATTACACGTGTATGTATGACATTACACATGTATGTATAATATCACATGTGTATGTATAACATTACATGTGTATGTATAACGTTACACGTGTATGTATAACATTACATGTGTATGTATAACGTTACATGTGTATGTATAATATCACATGTGTATGTATAACGTTACATGTGTATGTGTAACATTACATTTTGTGTATGTATAACAAGACAAGTGTATGTATAATGTCACATGTGTAAGTATAACATTACACGTGTATGTATGACATTACATCTTGTGTATGTATAATATCACACGTGTATGTATAACATTACATGTGTATGTATAACGTTACATGTGTATGTATAACGTTACATGTGTATGTGTAACGTTACATGTGTATGTATAACGTTACATGTGTATGTGTAACGTTACATGTGTATGTATAACGTTACATGTGTATGTGTAACATTACATTACATGTATTATATTACATCCACGGTTATCTCATGCATTAGAGAATGTGCGACATATTAATAATATTTATAATGGATAGCACCCCCACCTGACTTGTATGACTTGCTGCCTTTAGTGCTGCCATGTTGTTTGCCCTTCATAGTACCACCCCGAGATCTCGGTAACTGAGGTATGTCTATATGTACTGCTGCCGAACCAGCCATCCCTTCTCCAACCCCAATGTCATCAGCTTCATCCTCTTCAATATTATCAGCTCCGGCTGCATATAGAACAGTACTACTATTCATAAATAGCATCAGTTTAGCTATAAATAGAGAAGTAATATTAACTATAGCCTACCATTAGTACTAGCTATAAATAGAATAGTTTACTAACCGTTGTTGTACATGTAGTTTGCACTCTCACGAAGCTTTCTCTCTTTCTTCATCCTTTGGAAGATGCAAATGAGCCAAATAAGGATGACAATAGCAATGAGAGTGAGGACAGCAAACCAAGCGAGAAGTATAGGCACCCAGCTGTTCCTCATCATCTCTACCATCAGCGACTGAGCTATGGGTGTCTTAGCAGACGTCTCTAAGAGAGGAAAACATACATGTAGTTATACACTGTGTCCTGTGATATAATATAAAACAGCGATATAATATAACACTGTAATACACTAAAACATTTCAAATATAATATTATAGCACTGTAATATAACATAGTACTGTAAGATAACATAGTACTGTAATATAACATAGTACTGTAATATAACATAGTACTGTAATATAACATAGTACATACTGTAATATAACATAGTACTGTAATATAATATAGTCAGGGTTGGGAACCTTGATCTACTTTTGCATTCGATTTTCGATTATGCTGAGTGATTAAACCAAAGAATACAAGCACTCGATTGTTACTTTACCAAATCAATGATTGTACTTCAATCGATTTTACAATCGATGACGATTTTAGAAAATGCACATGTATATGGGTATAATTTTTGTAAAAATAGAGAAATTTATTGTCTTTACTAATTTTGTCTATTACTTTAAAATGTTATAACAAACATGCCTAATATTGTGATGGTACAGGACATTTGTATACGACCCCAACTCCCGGACGAAGCTCCACCGCACCCTAAGTGCCTAGTAGTTGTTACAGCGCTACTCACCTGACACTAACATTCTCACAATTAGTGCTCGTATACTTACCTTTAACTGCATTGCATGTTCAAAGTACTTAATTACCGTCTATATACATGTCTCCATGTGTTTATGCTCATTCCTTATTCATGTATCTTACTATATGTTGTTGTACATAGTCACATGAATGTCACTAAGTCCTTTTTATGCCTTTTATACCCATGTACAGAGGCCCGACCTCTCAGAATCCATTGATATTCATTTTGTACATGAATTGGACCATTATAAGCAACTTTTGTAGAACCCGACCTATTTTGGGTCGGCCGTCGGGCTTCCGGCGGCCATCTTGTTGCGCAACTTCCGGACGACCACACGTCGTCTTTTCCCGACGTCACGTCGGCCGGAAGTCCTTATACTATATAAAGGGCACTGTTTTACTGTTCATTGTCTCAGTCTACACTTGGCTTTCAATAAAGACACATCTATACTTGATACAGGGACTTTCTCTTCCTTTTACTAGGTCATTCGCTTTGCGAACCGCCTACTAGGTTGAACTACTCTCTTTCACTGTATAGTCTGAAGGTCGGACTTGAGATCAGATGGGTCGTCTTTGGTAGTATTTGGGCTACTGAGACCGCTCGATCTTTCATGTAATGCGAAGTCCTATTACCACTCATAGGCACTTCATTTCTGGGTCGATAGTCGTCCAAGGACGACCGCACCAAATCACAGAAACCATTACATTGGTGGCAGCGGTGGGATTCTAAGGTCGTACTCTTACGATACGAAGAGAAGGAAGGTGACCTCGGACTCGGGTGACCGACCGACCTCATTCTTCAATACTTCTACGGCGATTTAGGACTCGGACCCGGGAACCTTGGATACGAGAAGGTGACAAACGCTAAAGTGCACCCATAATTCTCGTGGTTCCGCTGGATGTAGCCCGACCTACGCCGGATCTTCAATCAAAGACCGACCTCGGATCCAGAACAGATTGACGGTACTCAGTACGACCATCAGGCCGACCCGGCCTAACAAACTACGGTAGTTAACTAACTACCCGACACCCTACAGACATCAAACCGAGGACGACACGTCCCCTTCACCAAAGAGGCTCCATCTATACTCAGCAATGGCTAGCGATATAGACAGGCTAGTAGAGGTAATCGGACAGTACATAGAAGTAGCTCGACCTCAGCCGCCTCAACCCTCTTTCAAGACACCACAGTTCGACGGACAAGGAGACGTCGAGTTCTTTATAGAACAGTTCCTGACCATAGCTGAGGCAAACGACTGGAGCCCGGCAGCCATGTACCTTCACCTAAGAGAGGCCCTCAAGGGACCGGCACAAGAATGTGGCCGACCCGGCACCTCAGAAGGGATCTTCGAAGCTCTACGCGCCCGATACGGGTTAACTGATAAAGAAGCTAGACTCCAGCTCATACAGCTGCGGAAAGATCCCGGCATGTCATTACAAGAACATGCCACCTTAGTCAAGAAACTTGTACATGTGGCTTTCCAGGAACTACCCGAAGCGCACCGCCGGGTATTGGCTGTGGAAAACTTCAGTAACTCTCTTGAGGACGGGCACCTACAGAGACACCTCTTGGCAATAAACCCCAGAGATGTGGACTCGGCCGTCCGAGCCGGAAACGACTTCTTGCTCGTCAAGGGACCTTCCCGTGGAAGTAAAGCACACCAAATCAGGGCAGTCACAGAACCCGAGCCGGAGACACCCCAAATAAATACAGTGGACTCCGACCTGACCTGGATCAACGACCTGAAAGAGGCCATCCAGACACTCAGCCAAGAAGTCAGACGACTTCGAGGACTACTAGACGCCCCCAGAGCGCCAGGACCTCGGAACAGACCCTCCTGGCAGACCAGCAAAAAGCCTGGTCCCCCTCCTCAACGGACCAATGGGAACACTCCCCCCACATATCCTGAGCCGCCAGTACCCGAGTCGGGAAAAGGCTCCGGCCCGAGACAGTAGAGGCTGGCACTCGGGCCCTACAAGTTCCTCGCACCTCTCACCTTTCCATCTCGGAAGACCGTCCCAAGTATCCGGTCGGCAAGGCCGACCCCCCTTCTAAAACAGTGACTCAAGTGACGTATGTAAAGCCGCATGTACCTAGCCTGTACATACAAGGACGACTATGTAGCCAAGATGTAACCCTACTCTTGGACACGGGCTGTACGACCAACCTAATATCACCCCGCATCCTGAAGAAGCTGCAGAGACCCGACCTAGAGGTCCTACCAGTAAGTCAGCCATATGG
This sequence comes from Bugulina stolonifera, assembly GCA_935421135.1. Lineage (NCBI taxonomy): Eukaryota > Metazoa > Bryozoa > Gymnolaemata > Cheilostomatida > Bugulidae > Bugulina > Bugulina stolonifera. The sequence continues at coordinate 1,303,804 of OW285190.1, read as the reverse complement.
CAAGATGGCCGACGGCTCGACTCTCAGGTTCGAGGGAATGGTAAGGCTACCTATGGTAGTCGGTCGTACCTTTAGCCAAGAACTGTTCCTCATCGGCTCCATACCAGAAGATGGCGTCCTAGGGATGCCCTACCTGACTAAACACAAGTGCTCTGTGAACTGCCATACCGCTAAGGTATACACCAGCCGAGATCAATGGCCGTGTGTCAATAGAACGGGAAGCCCTTATACATTGAGGACGATGCCTGAGATGAAGCCTAGTACGCCTCCGCCCGACGTCGATGACTCATGCCGACGTCAAGGACACCCCCACAGAGGATCCAGGGCCGAGGGAGGAACGGGAAGCTCATCACTTAGTACACCTGCGCCCGACGTCGATGATCAATGCCGACGTCAAGGACACCCCAACAGAGGATCCAGGGCCGAGGGAGGAAAAGGATCATTACCGCCCAGTACAACTCCGCATGACGTCGAAGTACAATGCCGACGTCCTGGCCACCCGATAGGGGGGCTAGAAGCCGAGGGAGGAACAGCGAAGAAAAAGAGGCAAGTAGAGGACCAGGGCCGACAGGCTAAAAAGCCGCGCATCCAGGAGCGTAGACAAGGCACAAACCGCCTCGAGGAAGGTGCTGTCGACTATTTCCAGCACCCGATATTCCCGCCGCCCGACTGGGGCAGAGGTTCAAAAGGTAGACCCTCCTACGTCCGGATGCTTACGCCCTACACTAGGGAACACAGACCCCTATCATACAAGAGGAAGGCCCGGTGGAAGCGAGGCCGACCCCCAGAGGTTATACTAGAAAGAATTCATCACAAATGGGCTGCCCAGACGACTACCTGTCGTAGGCCGACACGGCCAGGCCCGTGTTTACTCCCCAATTCAATAGACAGATCCGGTGACCCAGACAACCTTGAGATCAAAATAGATCTAACAACCGGGGTCAGACAAGTGCACTTCCGCCGCAACGTAGCCCTACTACATGGTGAGAAGCCAGCTATTGCAGACATAACGTCGCACACCAGAAGGAGAACCAGGGCAGCCCCCACACCTATAAAAGGCCAGGATCCAGATGGATCCCCCAGTACCTTCACCACCACCACTCAGTCAACACCTAGTCGGACAACAGAGTACTCTATTCGAGACTCCTCAACAAGGACGGTGCCCTCCCTAGTCGGCCTACTCATGGACTTGCCAGGTGAGCCAATAGACTTGGACGAGGTACTGTTACTTTTGGACGACGACGACTTATATGCTGATCTCGGGAACTCCTCGAGGGATGAGGTCGTGCCAGTCGGGTCGGGTCATACTGAAGTATCTTCGGTACTTCGGGACGATACCGTCCTAACCGACTCGGACATGTACTGCCTCCCCTCCGGGACGACCTCGGACATGCATATGTACTCTAATGACATTGTACACCATGTGACTGAGTCGGGTGACGAAGACGACTCGGCCCACGCAAACATTGATAATCTAAATGATCAACCTCTTGTATCTACACTTTCTCTTATAGAGACCTCTCCAGAGACGCCTATGCCGCAGTCTCAACTTTGCTGGATCTCTCCACGGACCAGTAGTGATATACGTCGGACAGCCCGATGTAAAGGAAGGAACTCCTATTGTCGACTATGTAAGCTAGAAGGGACGGAGAATACCATCAAGGCTCACACACGCCAACACTTTACCCAGTTCTTCTGTTCCTGTGGAGTCAGCGCCCGTGATGCAGAGACTGTCTATCGGCACCAAAGCCAGACAGGCCACGGAGCCATCCAGTATGAAGTGGATTCCCACATGTTCCAGTTTTTCCTCAAGGCGATGAAGCTCGACAAGAGGGTCGCTTACCCCTCATGTATCCCAGCAGACGTAGGACCAAAACCTTTCACTATACCAGCTCCTCCAGAAGCTGAAGCCAGAGCAGCAGTGGTGCGACTGACACCTCCTCCTGCCCCAAAGAAAACAAGTAAAAGAAAGTCGCCCTGGGAGCGACTAGGCAGTCCAAAGCGACCACAGACTCGTATGGACCCTCCAGCCTTGGACCACAGAGGGACTGATACTTACGACATACCCAAACGTCGGCCCCGGCCGCCTAAGGCTAGAACCGGATCAGACAAGGCCGTCCCATTGTCGACCAGCCCTCCAGATACTAAAAACACAAAGAAATCTCTTGAGTCCCGCACCCCTACAGCAGAATTCCAGAAGGAAAGAGAACGATTGTGTGCCACTTTAAACAATCGTCTCGGACGCCTCAGGCACCAACTGCACATACTCCAGCAGAGACTTCTTCACTCACATGTTAGAGACCGGCTTACTATAGTCCAGCAGACGGAAGCCGTACAGGACGAAATATCCCTCCACCAACGGCTCACGGAGCAGATCCTTAGACATACTCGAAGAGATAGTGCCAAGGATCGGGGGGCTATGTGATGGTACAGGACATTTGTATACGACCCCAACTCCCGGACGAAGCTCCACCGCACCCTAAGTGCCTAGTAGTTGTTACAGCGCTACTCACCTGACACTAACATTCTCACAATTAGTGCTCGTATACTTACCTTTAACTGCATTGCATGTTCAAAGTACTTAATTACCGTCTATATACATGTCTCCATGTGTTTATGCTCATTCCTTATTCATGTATCTTACTATATGTTGTTGTACATAGTCACATGAATGTCACTAAGTCCTTTTTATGCCTTTTATACCCATGTACAGAGGCCCGACCTCTCAGAATCCATTGATATTCATTTTGTACATGAATTGGACCATTATAAGCAACTTTTGTAGAACCCGACCTATTTTGGGTCGGCCGTCGGGCTTCCGGCGGCCATCTTGTTGCGCAACTTCCGGACGACCACACGTCATCTTTTCCCGACGTCACGTCGGCCGGAAGTCCTTATACTATATAAAGGGCACTGTTTTACTGTTCATTGTCTCAGTCTACACTTGGCTTTCAATAAAGACACATCTATACTTGATACAGGGACTTTCTCTTCCTTTTACTAGGTCATTCGCTTTGCGAACCGCCTACTAGGTTGAACTACTCTCTTTCACTGTATAGTCTGAAGGTCGGACTTGAGATCAGATGGGTCGTCTTTGGTAGTATTTGGGCTACTGAGACCGCTCGATCTTTCATGTAATGCGAAGTCCTATTACCACTCATAGGCACTTCATTTCTGGGTCGATAGTCGTCCAAGGACGACCGCACCAAATCACAGAAACCATTACAATATTACCAGTTTTATTTGCATTTTCTCATAGCTCAGAGTTATCTCCTCTACCTTTATGTTTCTTTTTAGCCTCCAAATATTTATGTGTACAGCAAATCTTAGCCAGAAATACCAGGCTATTATTTCTTATTTATTGCTAGCCACTCACATTTCATCCTAGCTTGCAAATAGAGGCTATTATTTTTTCATTAAAAAGATAAGAACTAAGCTACTAGGCTTTTTATTTATTTCCTGTACTAAACATTACTAGCAGATCAATTAGCAGTTTAGTGACAATCGAATGCAGCTGCAACCCTATAAAACCAACGAATACATGCATTTCGATGGCTTTGTTGGAAACCAACAATTAGGTGGAACCGATGGTGGATAGACCAACGAAAATTGCCATCGAATATCGAATGCTATTGGCGATTCCCAACCCTGAATATAGCACTGTAATATAACATATTACTGTAATATAACATAGTACTGTAATTATAATATAGTACTGTAATATAATATAGTACTGTAATATAACATGGTACTGTAATATAACATAGTACTGTAATATAACATAGTACTGTAATATAATATAGTACTGTAATATAATATAGTACTGTAATATAATATAGTACTGTAATATAACATAGTACTGTAATATAACGTAGTACTGTAATATAACGTAGTACATGTACTGTAATATTGTAATGGTTTTTGGGTTTTGGTACTGTCGTCCTAAGACGACTCTCGAGTCCAAAGTGAAGTGCCTATGAGTGGTGCTAGGCCTTCTCATTACATGAAAGATTAACAGGTACTAGTAGTCCAAGAACTGTCAAAGACGACCCATATGATCCCGAGTCAATGCTTGTTTGCTATACTGAGAAAGAGGGTGATCCGACCTACATATGTAGTAGGCAGTTCGTGTTGCAAGGTCAAGGACCTTAACAACTAGAATGACCTATCTACGAAGTGAAAGTCTCTATATATAAGTATAGAAGTGTCTTTATTGAGATCCAAGCATGAACTAAGATAACAAGCATGAAAACAATGCTGTTTATATAGTAATAGAACTTCCGGAGGAGGCTCCGGTAAAAAGGTCGACGTAGTGTCATAAAAAGACGGCGTAGGGTCGTCCGGAAATTGCACAACAATATGGCAGCCGGAAGCCCGAAGGCCGACTCAAAATAGGTCGGGTTTGACAAAAGATGCTTAAAATCATCTAGATCATATACAAAATCAAGTATTTTTGAGAGGTCGGGCCTCTTTACATGGGTATAAAAAGCAGTATAATGATTCAGGAATGCTTTATACAAGTATGTAATTGATATGTAATTACCAGTGTATGGTTAGACATGCATAACAATGTAGGTATGAGTATCAAAACAGCTAAGTGCAAGAGAACAAGTGTTAGATGAGCAGTGCTGTGGCAACTACTAGGCACTTAGGGTGCTATAAGGTCCATCAGGGTGACTGGAGTCGTATATACAAATGTCCTGAACCATTACAATATAACATAGTACTGTAACATAACATAGTATATGTACTATAATATAATATAATACTGTAATATAATATAGTACTGTAATGTAATATAGTACATGTAATGTAATATAATATAATACTGTAATATAGCATATAGCACTGTAATATAATATAATATACATGTAGTACATGTACTGTAATATAACATAGTACTGTAATATAACATAGTATTGTAATATAACATATACATATAGAACTGTAATATAATATAGCGCTGTAATATAACATAGTATATGTACTGTAATATAACATAGTACTGTAATATAATATAGTACTATAATATAATATAGTACTGTAATATAATATAGTACTGTAATATAATATAGTATATGTACTGTAATATAACACTTACCTTGAGTATCTCCCTGACTAGATACACATGAGCTGGAGGCATATGTATTCACACAGTAAATATCAGGGTTATCTCCACATGTATCACTGTTTGCACTGCATTCATTAATATCTAAGGTAATACAAGAATAATACAATATTATATTATAATTACTATTGTATTCTTTGCAGCCATTATATACATTTACATGAACATTTATGATGATAATATTATGGGAAGTGACGTGTTACAATACCCAACCTGCTATGGTACATGGTACATAGGATTTGTAACACATTATGGTATGTGACAGGTAACAATTTGTAACATGTTACGGTACATACCCACACACTGATGCTGCTTGTCATCTGATGGTCTGGTACCTGGTGGACATAGACATTGGTAGCTACCAATTGTGTTTGTACAGTTACCATGGCAACCTCCATTGTCAGTGACACATTCGTCAATATCTACAGCAAACACCAGAACCGTTGTAGAGATCATGCAAAGTATGGTGTACTAATCAATCTATTCCACCTATACTTGTATATACATTGTATATACAATGTATATGTATATAGGCCTACACATTGTATTATTACAATATATTACAGTATATTGTACAATGTTAGTGTAAGCTAATGTTTTTATCAATGAATAGTAAAGCAAGACCCATTTTTATACTTTGATTTGTTCGTTATATTTCACTGCTCATCCGAGCATCATCATCAGAGGATAAAATCCTCTGATGATGATGCTCGGATGAGCCTTGAAATATAAGAAACAAATCAAAGTATAAAAATGCGTCTTGTTTTACAATTCATTACAGTATATGGTTAAGAGAGAAGACAAATCCTACCTTTACATGATGAATCATTAGCTCCTGTAGGTCTATAATATCCCTCCTTACACACACACTTGTATGAAGTGATTGTGTTAACACAGAGAGTCGTAGAGAGGTCACAGGAGTTACCTCCACTTGTAGCACACTCATCAATGTCTGAAACAGCAGTGTAACTACATTGTATATATATGTATATTACACAGCAAGGTGTGTGATAAAGAGTAGTACTAGAGGCATTGTGTTTAGTTGTCTAGTTTAGATAACCATCCAGTCATCCTCTAACAATTACGTCTGGATGGCTACAGAAATAGAAGAACAACTAAACGAAATGCCTACACCACAACTTTATTTACTCACCCACATAAACATCTACAAGTTAGACCTATATTTGCTATAGTGTGAAAGAATATCAAACCACTTAGCCCGAGTTTTAGATTAGCAACGTGCATGGGGTGGTGTGTGTTGAACCCAATGTTTTCCAAAATGGTGAATCCAAAAAGTTAAAAACCATTTTGTCTCAGCTAAAAATAAATCTTTGAAAGTAACTTATGCTGTTATCTACATGTGTTTCATAGTAAATAACGATAAAAAAGCTTATTCATGTTGACATTATGAATAAATAACACTTGAATAATTTTAATGAAAATAAAACTGAGAAACAAATTGTTAAGCTCAGGCTTGGGTTTAGAAATGAATAGACATGGTAGACATATACAGACAGACACCTGAGTAACCCCTAGTGACCCCTAGTGACCCCTAGTGACCCCTAGTGACCCCTCACCTTGTTCTAGCAGAGATTGACCGGGTACGCCGACTGAACCTTGGTCTCCCTGATCACCAATCTCACCTCGTATACCTTCAATTCCTTTAATACCAACCTCGCCCTTCTCACCTGACTTCCCTGCGACACCAGGATCTCCCCTTGCACCTGAGGGAAACATACAGTGGCATTACCAACATGACACAGTAATTACCTTCATTTCTACAGGAAACAAAAAATACAGTACTTGCCTATATATATAGTAACATAATATAGTACTTACCTTTATATAGTAACATAATTATAGTATTTACCTATTATAGTAACATATAGTATTTACCTATATATAGTAACATATAGTACTTACCTATATTTTACTATATAAAGGTAAGTACTCTGTGTTACTATATATAGGTAAGTACTCTATGTTACCATGTATGTATGTATGTATGTATGTATGTATGTATGTATGTATGTATGTATGTATGTGTTTTATTTTAGTTGAATAAAACACATACATACATACATACATAGTAACATAGAGTACTTACCTATATATAATAACATATAGTGTTGGTGGCCGAGTGGCCTAGCGCTAGTCACTCTGGTCTTGCAGCAATGACGCAAGTTATCTGCAAGGACGTGGGTTCGAGTCCCACCAACGACCTGGAGGTTTTCATCTCGAAGAAGGTTTTCCCTCTGTGCCATATCGAACTATAATAATATCCAGCTCTAGGAGCCGTGGTGGCCCCTCGACTAGCTCTGCTACTGGGCAGCCACGTTAAAGAATTGTGTCTGGCACCACGGATATTATTATTATATTATATATTATAGTACTTACCCTTATATAGTAACATAGAGTACTTACCTATATATAGTAACACAGAGTACTTACCTTTATATAGTAACATAGAGTACTTACCTTTATATAGTAACATATAGTACTTACCCTTATATAGTATCACAGAGCACTTACCTATGTATAGTAACACAGAGTACTTACCTATATATAGTAACACAGAGCACTTGCCCTTATATGATAGCATACAGCACCTACCTTTGTTCCCTTTGGGCCCCTTCAAGCCCTCAAGTCCAGGATTACCAACACCTCCTGTGGCACCAGTAGAGCCGTTATTGCCTGTGACACCCATAATTCCTACTTCACCTTTTATTCCTGCAAACAGTACAGATACATACATAACATACATAATTACTACATGCACATGTACATGCATATTGTATGAGGAACACACTTATTAATAAGTCTGTATATGCCATTCCATGTTTTAATAGGAAACACAACTGCTGCCGCCACCACCACTACGACTACCACCACCGCCGCTGCCACCACCACCGCCGCCACCACCACCGCCGCCACCACCACCGCCGCCATCATCACCACCACGACTACTGCACCGCCGCCACCATCACCACCACCACCACCGCTACCACTACCACCGCTACCACTACCACCGCTGTCACCGCCACCACCACCACTATGACTACCACCACCCTTTCACAAAGGGTATACCAATCCATGCTCACTGTCTATGTACAATACAGTACACGATGAACGATATACATACCTGGTAAGCCAACTGAGCCTTCATTTCCTGCAGTACCCACATCGCCGGTAGCTCCGGTATTGCCTATGCCACCCGGTGTACCAGTGAAACCTGGTTCTCCTTTCTGTCCTTGAGGCCCAGGTATGCCAATATCCCCTTTAGTACCATTTGCTCCAGGGACTCCAATCTCTCCTTTACTTCCCTGTGACAAGGAAATACTCGTATTAAAGCAGATAATAGAAATATACCAAAGCATGTGCATGTTATGTGTAGCCCTATGTACTAAGTACTTGTGTTATATGATAGGGAAACACACCGCTCTGCAATATCATACACATGCTATACAGATACACCATTACATGCTATACAGGTACACCATTACATACTATACAGGTACGCCATTACATGCTATACAGGTACACAAGTGCATGCTATACAGGTACACCTTTACATGCTATACAGGTACACCATTACATGCTATACAGGTACACCATTACGTGCTATACAGGTACGCCATTACATGCTATACAGGTACACCATTACATGCTATACAGGTACACCTTTACATGCTATACAGATACACCTTTACATGCTATACAGGTACACCATTACGTGCTATACAGGTACACCATTACGTGCTATACAGGTACACCATTACATGCTATACAGGTACACCATTACATGCTATACAGGTACACCTTTACATGCTATACAGGTACACCATTACATGCTATACAGGTACACCAGTAAAATATATAAATACATCAGCATGTGTTATAGCTGAAGAACCTACCTTTTCCCCTTTAGCACCTTGTGGAGCTGTAACCTGAGCTGCCACCATCTGAGTGCTGTAGCAGAACACAGCTAAAATCTACAATATACATAAACAGCACACATGTATCCACAGTATACCCTGATATATTACTAACTATACCCACAGTATACCCTGATATATTACTAACTATACCCACTGTATACCCTGATATATTACTAACTATACCCACAGTACACCCTGATATATTACTAACTATACCCACTGTATACCCTGATATATTACTAACTATACCCACTGTATACCCTGATATATTACTAACTATACCCACAGTATACCCTGATATATTACTAACTATACCCACAGTATACCCTGATATAGTACTAACTATACCCACAGTATACCCTGATATATTACTAGTTATACCCACAGTATACCTTGATATATTACTAACTATACCCACAGTATACCCTGATATAGTACTAACTATACCCACAATATACCCTGATATAGTACTAACTATACCCACTGTATACCCTGATATACATATGGTACCAACTAAACCCATAAAGGATGATGTGGCACATACAGTTTTCAATACAAATCCCACCCTTTATTGTATAATAATAATTAATATGAGTATGTAACTTACCTTGAGTAGACGTAATATAGCCATCATACAGACAGGTGTGGATGTAGATGTAGTAGTAGTAGTATGCTAGTCAGTAGTACTAGATGGCGCACTGTATAGTCTAGTATATGATTGTATCCTGTATTGATCAGCTATATACAGTATATACTCAGGTACTACACGTTATATATAATACTCAAGTATAGATATTGGACACACCCAGCTATATGACAGGTAGTGCAGGTAAACAGACTATACAAAGGCCATGTATACATTTTGTACAAGTATTGAATAGGTCTATACAAGGACTATGCATACTTGTATTATAACAATGAATGGAACATATTATATGCCTATTGTATTGTTGTGAATAGAATATCATTAGAGAGTAAGCAAGGGTCTTACCTTACAAATAAATTTACAATGTACATGTATATGTAGGCCATTTAGCATTAAGTGAAGATAACTCCCTAACTAACCTCATGTCAAGGCAAAGTAGAGTGCTACAGTAACAGTATATAATGATACTACATCATCATAATGTGATAAGAGTTGACAACTCTTATTAAGAGCATAACTACCTACATGTACAGAGTACATGATTATCATGGGCGGGCAAATCCTAACATGGACATACTTGTACTATTGCATTGCACTATCTACATATAATATATAGTGTGTAGTGTTTATATTACAACACTGTACTCTCATCTGGTCCTGAGTTATATTTTATAAAGCTGACTATGATGATATATAAAGTAATGGGAAGGCATTCCACTTGAGTCAGATAGAGTGTGAAAGCATATACAGTTGAGCCTCACTTATGAGAATGTGGTAGATAATATAATATTGAATAGTTGTATATAATGACATGATATAAATAATACGTAAATAAAGACATGAGGTACTAATAATATACATATACATGGGTGGGTATATAGACAGTACATTATCCTTGTAGAACTCATCATATAATAATAGCACTGATAGCCAGTCATAGTAACAGTAGTGGTAGTGAAAATCCATCATTAGTCTACTCATTTCTACCACCCACTATATATATACCTACAGTAGCATACCCAACCTCTAAACCTCTAAATCTGGTTCAACACACTCATCATAGCAGATCATAACAGAAGAGATCATTGAAGTGTTAGTTAAATGATAGAGGTGTGTCATCATCATCATCTAACAGAGCAACTTCCTGTTCGGCCGAGCCTAAAACAGTTACAGAAATACATATCATACAGTACATACATTATATTATACAGTATGTACATTATATTATACAGTACGTATATTATATTATACAGTACACACATTATATTATACAGTACACACATTATATTATACAGTACACACATTATATTATACAGTACACACATTATATTATACTGTACGTACATCATATTATACAGTAAGTATATTATAATTATGTTGTGTTATATTACAGTACATCATGTGCTATACTCGTGTATCAAAGTGTTATATGCTAAGTATATAATGACAGTTCATAGTATTACACTTAAACTAAGAACTTACCGTGTGCTATAGCATCGGCCTTTGCTCTATCACTTGGTATATACAATGAGCAGGCGAGAAATAGTCCGCCCCCTATCATTGCCACTACGGTACACGTGTATAGAGAATACTGGAGGGCCTTGAACTCCTCCAATCCTTTCTGTTTTTGTAGATACACAGAGAACTAAAATATATGATGACCATGAATATGGGTACGTATGTGTATATAGTAGTAGTAGGTGTAGTATACAGTAGTAGTAGGTGTAGTATACAGTAGTAGTAGGTGTAGTATACAGTAGTAGTAGGTGTAGTATACAGTAGTAGTAGGTGTAGTATACAGTAGTAGTAGGTGTAGTATACAGTAGTAGTAGGTGTAGTATACAGTAGTAGTAGGTGTGGTATACAGTAGTAGTAGGTGTGGTATACAGTAGTAGTAGGTGTAGTATACAGTTAGTAGTAGGTGTAGTATACAGTTAGTAGTAGGTGTGGTATACAGTAGTAGTAGTAGTATGTGTATATAGTAGTAGTAGGTGTAGTATACAGTAGTAGTAGGTGTAGTATACAGTAGTAGTAGGTGTAGTATACAGTAGTAGTAGGTGTAGTATACAGTAGTAGTAGGTGTAGTATACAGTAGTAGTAGTAGGTGTAGTATACAGTAGTAGTAGTAGGTGTAGTATACAGTAGTAGTAGTAGGTGTAGTATACAGTAGTAGTAGTAGGTGTAGTATACAGTAGTAGTAGTAGGTGTAGTATACTGTTTACAGCGAGTACAGTTCAATGCTTACCAATCCGAGGAGATAGGGACTTCCTGCGTCACCTAGTACATGTCCTATAAATAGCTGCATAGCCTCTGCTGTAGATCTCCTAGTTGGTATAACTGTATACTACAGATACATATAATATGCATCATACATTAACATATTATACGCTACCATCACTTATGTTGTATAACAAATATCGGAGAAGTTGTATCACTACATTATCAGGTTATTACATGTATATGGCTATACTATCAAGTATATTACAGGTATATAGCTACACTATCAAGTATATTACACGTATATAGCTACACTATCAAGTATAATATGGCTACTTACTAGTACTATATCAGCTGCTAGCGACCAGTTGAGGCACACCATTGTCATACCAATAAACATCATCACCTGAAATAGATATACATGTATATATATATATACTTTGTATATACTATACAGTCATACCATATCATACACATGTGTCTGTATATATACTATACAGTTATACCGCATCATACACATGTATCTCTGTATATATACTATACAGTTATAGCACATCATGTGCCGTATATATACAGGTACTCACCCAGGCAGCTGCCCTCGAGTACTCCAGAAGGTATATGGTCAAGAAAAGGAATATGGAGGAGGTCACAAGACCAAATGCACACACCAGAGCATCGCCCCCTGGGTACCTCTTCTTGACAATGTATGCTAAGTTTGAACCAATCAGAATGCCCAGGAATCCAGAGCCACAGGTCAATATACCAAAATATAGCGACACCCTACAACCAGTGTGTACCCAGACTATAAGAGTGATAAACCAGCAAATATACATGTACAGTGTAATTTGCCTAATTCAAACTTCAAGGGACCATCATGATGGGTTGGAATTAGGCATGAGTTTGAATTATGTGATCACGTCATTTTGTATAATGGCTTAGATGCTTACTTCACACATAATGCTAATACTATGTAGTTGTATGCACATGTACATGTATGCATCAATTTTCATTTGCTTCAACTGTGAATATGATTGAGGAAAGACAAGTTTTAACATAACAGTTTCTTGGTTAATACAACTCATATTGTTTATTACACTAAAAACTACAGATCGGCAACAAGTAATGCATCAGATGTACAGGACAGCAGCATGTAAACACGCTGTTTAAAGGGGTTATGACATTGTGGTTATGTCTATGTTCAATACAGCCTCTCTTATTTAGGTTTATTGCATTTGTGCTACTATAAGCAGAGTTGTGTCCTCTTGCCCATGCTTGACTCATTAGCACTATTCAACGCTGCTTCAAACGCTACTTTGTTATGAAGACGCAACTGCGTGCTTTATGTTTTATAGAGAAAATTGTTGAATTCAAGCTGTTTGCATAGAAAGAGTACTGTAGTGAACAAATGATTTCACAGAATTTACTAACATATAGCTGTAGGATAACTTGTGCAAGTTTTTGAATTTTTCTGGGCTTTCCTTTTGCTGGAAATAACTAGCTGCCTTTATTGGTAGATCCGGCATTTTATCTGGCCACATTATATGCAGCGGCTATTATTGCGTTCTTCTATATGCCTACACATTGTGTTGTGGCCTAGTTGTTCTAAATATAGCCTGGAAGGCGCAAACAATAGGATAACTACAGTACTAGAATAACAAACATCTAGGCACTAAATATAGTGTGCCACTAAATAGCTGAGTGCGTCTTCATACTACCTTAAAACACGTGGCATAACCCTTTTAAGATAGGCGTCTTTAAAGTTGCCATTTAGCTATGGAGCAGCAAAGAAATCAGTGAGCTTCCTCTGCTTTAGAGCATGAGGAGAAATTCTGTTGTCAATGTTATCATAATATGTTGTATGCATATGGATAACAGACATCTATGTCTTTATATAATATTATAATTATATATGTATTACATACTATGTATATGCATAACATACTATGTATATGTATAACATAATATGTATATGTATTACATACTATGTATATGTATAACATAATGTGTCTATGTATTACATACCATGTATATGTATTACCTATTATGTATATGTATAACGTAATATGTATATGTATAACCTAATGTGTATATGTATTACATAATATGTATATGTATAGAACTCACGTAGCACTTTCCATCTCGTTGCCATCTAGTCTCTCATAAGCAGAGTATACAAACTTGGGTCCAAACAGAGAGAGTGCTCCTGCCACAAATGCTACACACACGAACCCAAATGTGTCCAACATAAACGACTTACTACAATAACACAGACAACAATACTGACATTATATTACCATACTACAAACTGTATATTACCATACTACATACTGTATATTACCATACTACATACTGCATATTACCATACTACATACTGTATATTATCATACTACATGCTGTATATTACCATACTACATGCTGTATATTACCATACTACATACTGTATACTACCATACTACATACTGTATATTATCATACTACATACTGTATATTACCATACTACATACTGTATATTACCATACTACATACTGTATATTACCATACTATACACTGTATATTATCATACTACATACTGTATACTACCATACTACATGCTGTATATTACCATACTATATACTGTATATTACCATACTACATGCTGTATATTACCATACTACATACTGTATATTACCATACTATACACTGTATATTATCATACTACATACTGTATACTACCATACTACATACTGCATATTACCATACTATATACTGTATATTACCATACTATATACTGTATATTATCATACTACATACTGTATATTGCCATACTATATACTGTATATTACCATACTACATACTGCATATTACCATACTACATACTGTATATTATCATACTACATGCTGTATATTACCATACTACATGCTGTATATTACCATACTACATACTGTATACTACCATACTACATACTGTATATTATCATACTACATACTGTATATTACCATACTACATACTGTATATTACCATACTACATACTGTATATTATCATACTACATACTGTATATTACCATACTACATACTGCATATTACAATACTATATATACATGTACTGTATAATACCGCAGCATATAATTTAGCCTACTTTTTAAGCAGAGCTTTCACGTCCTTGCCGAGGGTGCTAGACTCAGTCTCCACTGCATGTTCTGCCATACCTCTTGGGGGATCCTTAACTATGCACAGTATCAATATGCAGCAGAGAATACCCAAACCAGGTGTAACCTGCAATACAAAATTCTAACTTAGGGAACAGGAACACGCACATTATATACAGGAACACATACATTATATACAGGAACACACACATTATATACAGGAACACACACAATATTTACAGGAACACACACATTATATACAGGAACACACACATTATTTACAGGAACACATACATTATATACAGGAACACATACATTATATACAGGAACACATACATTATATACAGGAACACATACATTATATACAGGAACACATACATTATATACAGGAACACATACATTATATACAGGGGCATATGTCATATAAAGGTATACATGTATATACATGTAGATTATATACATTGTATATATACATGTAGATTATATACATTGTATATATACATGTAGATTATATACATTGTATATGTACATGTAGATTATATACATTGTATATATACATGTAGATTATATACATTGTATATATACATGTAGATTATATACATTGTATATATACATGTAGATTATATACATTGTATATGTACATGTAGATTATATACATTGTATATATACATGTAGATTATATACATTGTATATATACATGTAGATTATATACATTGTATATGTACATGTAGATTATATACATTGTATATATACATGTAGATTATATACATTGTATATATACATGTAGATTATATACATTGTATATACAATACTTACTCTGAGTGCCCAGTACCAGTGCCCAGCTGCTTCAGCTACTTTCGCTCCAACTATGTAACCTAGACCTCTACAACATGTGTATATGCAAACATAGTGTGTTACCAGTAGATATCACTGTACGTGTATATGCTATAATACGAGTAAATAGTACAGGGAGCCTTGGTAGTTGGAAAGCTGCGTGTGTCCTACTCAATAGTACCAGTTCTATAACACGGTATCATTATAATATATAGCCTACATATGTACTATACTAACCCTCCTACTGGTATAGTATATATATGTACTATACTAACCCTCCTACTGGTATAATATATATATATGCATGTACTATACTAACCCTCCGACTGGTATGGCCACATAGAACACCATCAGCATATATGATCTCTTGGACTGTACAAACATGTCCGAGATGATTGTCGGGGCAATCGTAGAGTAGCTGGCCTCTCCTACTCCAACTAACCCACGTAGTAACACTAGTACACCAAAGTACTACAATATGACATGCCTGTACATAAAGGGGCGAAGACTAGAAACATTCAGTAGGGAGACAGAAAGCTTGTACTGAGTGGGAGGTGTGAAGGAATTCAACTGAGAGGGCAGTGTTCCCTACCTTTACTTTAACTCTTATTTTTGCTCTGGTACAAATATCTAATATACTATCCATAAAAAATATATTTTTTCTATTCGTTTCATCCCAATTCATTCATTTACAAGAAGACTGCAAATTTGATTGCTCCATGTCAAAAGTTGTTGTCCTTGACATGGCCATGGAGCCTTTTAGCAGAGCTCTACACAGTTATATGGGCCGCTTTTGCATACCTCCTGCAATGCATTCACTATTTTAAGATCACTGGTTACTGTCTCCGTAGCAACACCATAGAGGTATAAGTGGAGAATTATAACATTTCGACTGCAAACTGAAAATCAAGCAAAGATAAAGCGAAACACTGCCCAGTTTTCAAAAGTAGTGTTTTAGGCCACTTTACTTTGACAGCGGGGCCGCAGCGCCACCCTGCCACCTCTACAGTATTTACTACAGTGCATCATCTACAGTACTTACTACAGTGTATCATCTACAGTACTTACTACAGTGTATTATCTACAGTATTTACTACAGTGTATTATCTACAGTATTTACTACAGTGCATTATCTACACTAGTTTATGTACAAATCATCATGGTTATCATAATAACACAGATTACACAGCTGTATGAGATATACTGCAGTAAGACAGTTGATAGGAGCAAGCATATCACAGGCCTACAGATAAGCAATGGGCTGTAAATAAAAACATCCCAGTGTAATAGAGGGCAGTGTTATTGCTATACAATCTGTAATTAGATAATGCGTTGGACTATAAAAATACAAAAGTTTATAACATAATATAGATCACTGCATAGACTGGAGTACAAAGTATAAAATCGTCTGGTAACAGAGCCATAAATGACATTAGTTATGCAGGCTATAGATATACAGGTCTAAGGGTCACCCTTAGCTGTGGTCAACTTTCGCTGTTGTCACCAGAGGTCAATATTAATTATTATAATATAAGTAGTAATGGCATGGGTTACTGTATAGGTAAATCACAATATACTGATAGCAACATGCCACAGTACCGTATTACTTACATCACGGGGAACAAATGAGCCAGCCAGAGTAACAGCGGACCAGAATGCAATTCCAAACACCATCAAGTACTTCCTGTTATATCTGTCACCACAGTAACCGAATATAGGGGAGAAGGTCATATAGCCAACAATAAATATGGCTTGTAAAAGGCCAGCTAGACCATCATCTATTCCATAGTAAGTCTCAACTTGGTTCAATACCCCTGTATAACATAGCATAACATATTAGCATAACATATAACATAGCGTGTAACATAGCTGATGAGTAATAACACGATGTATAACATGGCGTATAACATGGCGTATATCATGGCGTATAACATGGCGTATAACATGGCGTATAACATGGCGTATAACATGGCGTATAACATGGCGTATAACATGGCGTATAACATGGCGTATAACATAGCAATTAGTATAGCGGATAACATATGAGTATAACATAGTGTATAGTTCATCACATTGTATAAAATAACATACTTAGTGTTATACACTGTATGATAGTGTACTATAAATCTAGATTATACCTTGTATGATGTAATCTGTCTACACAGATAGGGCTACAAGTTCCCACTAAACACTCACCTGCAATAGTCAACCTGTCCATATAGTTGAGTAGGTTAACTAGGAATAGAATGCCTACAGTAAGGTAGCGACTCAACATGGACATTGAGTCGTCTATGATAACGTCAGGAACTCGGTCTACTATCTCACTGGGAGCTGCCTCCGATAGATTGGATACATCACTTCCTGTCGATGTAGTATCATTCTTTTTACTGTTGTCCATCACTGACAGAGAGACAAACAGACAGACAGGTAATCAGGTTGTGTCCGTCTTTATAACCTGTAGAGTACCAAGAACGATGACTTTACCAGTTTTACTTCCCATTGTGTGTAAGGTACAGCAGATATGGCACAGAAGCAGACAATGAGATTCATTAGCCAAGTTAAAAGGTTGTGAGAGCAACAGTGGGCCCAGGTGTAAAAACACATCTTCCATCTATTGAGGATGTATGTGAAAGAAATTGACCTATATTTCCATCAGGTTTGCAAAAACCTTTTTTACCTTACCTCAAATTATTTTCCATGGCAAATTCTTTAATTTAACCCATTTAACTCACTTGGTATATTTTATTTTGTTTAGTACTGAAAACAAAATAAAATATACCAAGTGAGTTAAATGGGTTAAATTAAAGTTTAGACGCCACTTTTCTATATTTTCACAAGTATTCAAGGGTGTGAACTTTAGGTCAAAAGGCTACCCTAAAAGCAGATACTCTTTGCGAGCTTTAATTTTCACGAACTTAGGAATAATTCCCATCGCTATCAAATTCTGGTTTCAAAAGGAGTTATATAATTACTGGCCTAAACAAACCCTACATGCAGCTATTTAGCTATATGATACATAGTTGAATATTTTACAAAGCCAGAAGCATTTGTTGTAATATAATTGGTAGGAGTAGGAGCTTAATCAGAGGATTTTTTTAACAAGCTATGGCAATTACTTTACCTCACAGGTGGGCTTACTGTACTATATAAGGGTCAGTTGTAGCTTTGTACTGTATGTGTGGTTTAAATCTGAGTAAATAATAAATATACAGCTCAGCTAAGCTTGTTTCTAATGCTGAAATACATGTATGCTTAAACATTAATTTTGGGACTTAAATTTAGCTATAGGCTGAACTCACCAAATATTGCTATTGCAAAATGTTTCAGGATTAGCAAACTGGTGAAACTTTCTTCCGCTAAAAATTTCTGCTTTTAGGGTATTGTTTTCTGTGTTTAGGGTACCTTGGAGTATCTTTTCAAACAAATAATTATAAAAAGAATAAAGCGAATTCCATCTAATGATTGTTAAAATTATTAGCATTAGGCTCATAGCTTCGGCTGATACACATATAAATAAGTAAAAATCTTAATATTACCTAATTTAATTTAAATCTTGGCAAAACTTGACTAAACAATAATAAAATACATAATCAACTGATTATATCATTGTTATTGTATTACATGCAATAAAAATACATTTTTGTAATGCAATGGATTTATTTGCGTACAATAATACTTTATGAAAAAAGCTGAAAAAGTTTCCAGACTTTATTTTAGAATTAAGGTATGTTTTTGTTAGTGGAACCCCAATGGTTTGTATATTGTATCATCACTATTATATTGTGGTGACCCAGGACACTCCCATGTACTGACATTAACGCATCAGCCTCCGGGCCTGACATTGATACACACTAGTTGTCTTCCTCAGCTAATATTCACATTATTACTCACTCTGTTGTGTGTGCCTATACTCATATACCTGCAATACTGTGCAACCAATGGAACATTATTGTAACTAGCTTATAATCTATACCTAATTGCATTGTATGCCGACCATAAGGGAGGTCGAGGTCTTGGAAATACCTACTTTATATATATTATATGCTTCACATCATTAGAAGCCCTTTTCATAATGGCCGAATCTTTTAAGGTTGGGCCTCGGCCTTTTGCTGCCATACTGGTATGCAATTTCCGGGGCTGATGCTACACCATCCCTTTTACCGGAACTGTCACTGGAAACGCTATTAGTATAAAAGCGTTAGCATTTTCTCATTGTAATCAGTTGACGCTTAAACTTCAATAAAGTTACATATTTTCAGCAGCTATACCGAGTCTTATCTCTTAGCAAAGCCAGTTCCCACTCTTAGTCCCATTAGACCAGGTAGCTCGAGCTGTCTTTTAGGCTAGAATATACTCTTTCAGAGATCTTTCTAAGCATTGCGTCGGGCCTATGGCCCTTACACGTTAATAATCACAAGTAGGATACTGTTAACTCTATATGTAATGAGGAAGAATAGTCTAGTCGACCATTCCTAGGCTCTTCCCACACTCGTACCACCGGCACCCGTGTGCAACTCGGCAAAAGCATTACAATATCACTGTATTGTAAACTTCTATTCTCTCAAATCAGAGGCCGGATATTAGTTGTACGGGGAGAGTGGGGTAAGTTGGGACAGTTTTTGGTTTTTTGGGAATAATACGGAGTCTAGAGGTCATGGCATTATCATTTTTTGCATGAAGGTACTTTAATATTTTGTCTAACTATAGCCTGAAGCACACACATTGATAAGTCAGCATAGTGCGGTAATCCACGATTTGGCAGCGCATGTCAAACGTCCCAACTTACCCCACTGACGGGGTAAGTTGGAACAGGTGTGGGGCAAGTTAGGACACCATTGAAAATATAAATTTTAGTTTTAGATTAGTCTAATTTTTTATCATGAACAGATAGAATTGAAATGTTACAATAATATTACACATATTTAAAATTATTGCCATATGTATATAATGTCAAAAAACATGTCTGTAAAAAACTGCTGGACCTTAACGTCGTTCAGCCTCTATGTGTTTAATTTTTTTAGTACAAGATAGTCTAGGGAAGGTATGAAAATTGTTTTAATGTAAAAATGAATTTTTTTGTTAAGTAAATCTTTGTTAAAATAGGAGGATGCCAGCTTGAACATGTAAAACTATTAACTCGTTTGACGTCTTTTAGGTGTAATAATTCACAATGTATAATAGCTCTTTTTTGACTAAGTTCCAGTCTACTTATGCATATTAGACTTAAAACTATAAAAAAACTAATGCATCGCAGGTGACCATTTTTACAATTTTGCTATAGCAAAATTTTCTTAAGCTTTAAGTTTGTTACTTAAAATAAATAGAATATAAAACCAAAACACCAGAAATAAATCAATACTAGAAAATATAGGCAAAAATGTTGATTTTTATTATAATAATTATTAGAGTTTGATGCAAAATTGAACAACTGACACTCTAGATAAAATGAAATCATTGAGCAGAAAAAAGATTGTTGAATTGTAATTCCACTTGGCAACCCAACCCACAGTTCACAGCAGTATTTATGACACAGGCGATAATAGTCAATCCGCATCATTTATGCGATGGAGTCGATCCAACCTGCTTCTTTCTCTTGGTACTAATTACCTTTCCTGGGTCTTGGACAGTGGTAATCTATAACTATAACTTTGTACATAGATTATCAATGATGTTTGATTAAACTATTCTGAAGATGGTAGTTCAACTGGGGTTGGGTAACAATAAGTGTGGAGAGACATTGATTGTATATAGCCTACTCGTCTAGTTTGAGCAACAAAGAGTGAATCCCCCAAACTTTATAACTGAATTATACAATAATCTTTTGGATTACTAGAAAAGGTGCAGAGACAGTGTTCGAAGTGTAGGTATGAGTAAGAAAGGGATGTAGTCTATACAATGTGTTGCTGCTACTGCTGTCAGGGTCATGAGTAAAGTGGGGACAGAACAGAGATCAAAAGCTGTTATAGCAATGAGTCAGGTTTAACCTGTTTCTGCTACGATAATATCAATCCTATGTATAATGCCATCCCCACACAGGATTGGAGTTCGTTGCCTAAGTCAAATGCTATCCCAGATTCATCAAACAACTTGTAGTTAGAGAAAAGGTGAAATTACAGTGTCATCTTAGATTTATATCATTCCACAAGCATAATTTATTATCACAAATGGTGTCCCAACTTGCCCCACTTCTAGCGTCCCAACTTGCTCCACACTCCCGATTTTTTGTAAAACACAATTTTTTACTAAGATTTTTGATTTGAACTAATTTTAAATTTAGTTGGTCTAACTAGATACTATAGAGTCTCTATCTGCAAATTTTCAAAACTATTGAGTCATTCTTTCATTAAAAAAAGTAGAAACTCGTCAAGAAAAAAAATTTACTCAAACATGCAAATACTATATTATTGCAAATTGCAAAAAAAATATTTATTCAACTTAAAAAACAAAATAGTGGGCTATGTTTATTTATGTTGATCTAACCTTTGGCCCATACCATAAAAATGTAATGGGTATCATAATACCCAAAACAGCCCTGTCTCAACTTACCCCGCGTCCCAACTTACCCCGCTCTCCCCTAAACGGTTGGGAGAAAAGGTTGGGATGAAGTCCTTACAAGAGTAAAGGAAAGAAGCAATATTTGCATTGCTTTCCTGGTGCCTGGTTAAAGGTATTGAGAAAAATCTAACTATGATTTTAAAAATGTACATAAAACTTGACAGGCTCCCAAAATGTATACACCTAACATTAAAACCAATGTTTTTATTACTCTTTTGGCCCAGAAGCCTGAGAGAGCCATGCTCTGGACTTGTAAACCAGGTAGGTTTAGTCATATCACATATAACACAATATAACAACAACATATAAAAAACCGATTTCTTACGCCCTTACACACGCAAGCTTTTTTTGCATTCTCTCACAGAGACCGCACTTAAAAGTGCGTAAAGTCGTGAGAACTCAATTGTTTTTTTTTCAATTTTATGTTGAATGTACTATTTTTGTAATCTTTTTCTTTGTTATGTGCTATTTATATATATATGTATTTTTATGTTTTGTGATATATGTGCTATCATTAGTCCCAGTCATTCATTCAGACCGTAGCTCTCTCTGGGTCAAAATGAGCAATAAAAGATATTTGTTTTAATGTGTGGTGTATATGTGTTAAGGGCCTCTCTTGTTTTGTGCACCTTATCTAAATTATAATTAAAAGTTGGCTCAATACCTCGAAAAAAGTGACAATCTTGCCTCCTTCCTCCGTTCTTGTAGACTTTATGCCTACCTTTTCCCTCAGCTATTTGAAACTAACTTGCCCTCTAATTTTATAAATAAATCTTAGACCTTCACTTTGTACCTTTTCAATTTGTTTAATTAGATTTTTTTGATGAGGGTCCCACACTTGGCTTGCAAACTCTAGCAAAGGTCTTACCAATGTTAAATATGCTACTCTGCGTGTTGGCATATTTGCATACTTTAAAATTTTGCATAGTTGAGCTTGTCTTAGTGTTGCAGTGTGGATAATTTTGTCAATATGGCGATCCCATTTGAAATTAGACTGCAGACAGACTCTGAGATACGGGTGAAATTCAACTTGTTTTAAAATTTGATGGTGTAAAAATAGTCTTGTTTATCTCTTCGTCCCTTCCGTCCAACTTGTAAAAAACTACACTTTGAGACATTAAAATTTAATTGCCACTTTTCTGACCATATTTCTAACTTATTTAAATCTTGTTGTAAGATTGATGCATTTTTAACGGTGGTCTCTCTCTGCTGAAAAAATGCAAAAAACAACTACGCTACTAAATTATTGTACATAGTCTAATGCTAGCTGATATAATTATTGTTCAATAATAAAGTTTGTTTTTAAAGTTGTATTTTTGCCGTTAGTAACATTATTTATCACAGATCTGCTAATAATAAAAAAACTAGTGTCAGGGAGAACTCACAAAAATTACCTAGAAGATTAATTCTACAATAATTATTCTAAATCTATTTAAGGTATAACCACTCTAGCAATGAAATATTGTATTCAAAGTTAAAAGTATTACTATAGTAACTACAATGTACCTCATCAACTTCAATAATAATAACTTCAAATCTAAAGACTAATCTTATTTATAATTTAAATTTAATAAAAAATTAAATCTAATTTAATAACATTATATAATATATATTTATAATTTAATAAGTAATCAAAACTTTATATAGATTAAAACATATTAATAATAATTATAATGTAACACATAAAACAATTATTATTATAATTATAATTATAATAATAATAAATAAAAGATGAAATAAAATTAAAATTTAAATAGAATAACTCTCAACTAGTTGCATATGCATTTATTTACTTTATCTCTTTTCAATGGGCTATTACTACAAAGAACAATAAATACTGTCAATTTAACTTATAATAATAATTAAATCATTCTGAAGACGAGCAGGTTTTGTTTACATCTTCATCTTTCAATGTTAATAATCACATGTTTTGTTTTGAGATAGCCTTTGACCAAAGACACTATTTTTGCTTTAGCTTCGGGGTTCCTACTTCCTAGTATTATTATTGGCTACGTCTCCTTGAGTCAGTATTTCTATTGGCCGCCAACACATTGGCTATCATAGAAATAATATCGTATATAGTGGCGATTACGATTTCTTCTGGTCTCATATGTTTCCGGTGTCATTTAGGTTTTGGGTTTTTTCTTCCCTTCTATACCATTGTTCCAGTCTTATGTTACGTCTTACGTCTTCTTCTTTAATTAGAACGTACTGGAGCGTTTTGCAAGGGGTACGCCTCATCTGTTTTTGGTTTTTGTCAGGATTACTGTGGTCATATTTTCATGTTATGCTAACATGTTACACTAATATAAATATTAATATATATTTGTTGCTATATTCATTGCAGTAGAGTAAATGTGACTTGAGCTCACGTATAGTTTTGGGCAGGAAGCTACCATGGTAGTAAGAAGTTCTTTACATAAATAGTGGGTGGGTCACCTCTTGTAGAGACTGGTTAAGACTGGTCATGTAGTATTATATATTAGTAACGGTGATACAGTGTTCGATAGCATATAAACAGGACATGGTACAGTACAGAGTGTCCACTAGCCAGCCCTGCAATTCTAATCTGCAGTAATTAACTAATTGTTGTACTGTACATTGTATTCACTACCAGGGGCGAATATAGGAAAAATTTCAACATCAGCCTATTTTCAAGAAGTCTTGGATTTCACGCGTCTGAGTTAGTTAATACAAGATAAGTGTGAAACATGAACATGTATGGGTACAGTCTACACAGATAACATGACTATTACAGCACTATACAATAACCGTACTACCTGAGCAAGGAAATATAAAATGAATTGAAGCCTGGACATGCATAGTATTGGTAGTTTACAGAGCACAGCTAGCATGGCCGTAACTATCAGGGCAGCAGGGGCGGCACTAGCCTCCTGAACTTTTTGTCAATAAAAAGCAAAAATCAAGCTACTTTCTCAGTCATAGTTGGAAGGCGTTACTACCCTGCCTCTAGCATAACATAAACATACTCTGATGAAAATTATGCTATTATGATGAATAATATGCCAAAGGCTAGCTTTGAAACTGAGCTTTCATCCGAACTATACAATTTATAATAAGGGTGTCTCAGCAAATATAAAATGAATTGAAGCCTGGACATGCATAGTATTAATAGCACAGCTAGCATGGCCGTAACTGGTTTTCCCTAATTTCTATTTGCCAGGAAAACAGACTATACTAATTACTTTACAATGAGTGAATTTTGCTAGAGTATTGGTGGCCATAGCAAAATAATGTTATTACCAGTTATTAAAACAAAAATAATGACTCCTGTCAGTGACCCCTATTTATGTTGTGACAGTGGTAGCATTATTTTTGAAGACATTTTTGAAGGCATTATTTTTGAAGACATTTTTGAAGGCATTATTTTTAAAGGCATTTTTGAAGGCATTATTTTTGTAATATTTGAGGGTATGTGCAAATGTCCTCAAACATTACAAGGCAGACAGGTAAGAGCAATATGTCTCAATATACATATAGATGCTATGTACTAAATAGCAGGGGGGTAACTTTCTTGAAAAGGTTGAGGCGGCCAAAATTGGACTGGCTAACAGTAGCGGTGTGGGGAGGGTGTGTGCGGGATGGGGAAAGGAGGGTGGGGCACCTCCCACAAGAAAACTTTTGACAATTCACACAAAAACAGCCATTTTGATGCATATTTGAGCTATACGTGATGGTACAAAAGTACAAAATGTTGCATAGTAATCCGCAAATAGTAAACTTCAAATTAGTATACTGCAAAATAGTGCTTCTCTATTTGGCTTGGCCATGACGTACCATTGTAGTCCTTTACATCATTACATGACTTAGGCCTAAAAATGTACACACATTAATAAGACGGGAAATAGTGCAAATTTAGTTGATGGATAGAGATGGAGAGTGGTATTCTAGGGTTCCCAAACCCTGAAGAACAGTGTTAGAAGTGGAACAAATGAGGTGGGTGGGCACACTGTGCATGCAATCTTATGGCATCCCTATAGTTGAATACAGAATTACACATGCAGTGATCCCATCTTACAGATGAGATTAGTATTGTCATTGCATAGCTAACAAATTGAGCAAATTACTAAAATGAAAAAAATTGTCTCTCAGTGGGATTCGAACTCGTGTCTCTATGCATGAAGACCAAGCACTCTACCAATTACGCTATCAAATCAGCAGTGGCTTCACGCAAAAATTAGCCATTAATATAATGATACACATAGTAGCATCATTTTCATTAGAGTATGTTTATATCATGTGGGGCACGGTAACTATGCCTTCCGATATTAGCCTAATTTTTTCTTCTTTTAACAAAAAGTTCAGGCGGCTAAGGCCGTCTGAGCCGCCTAGATAGTTACGGCCATGAATAGCCCATCTTCTTCAGGGTTTGGAAAACCTAGGATACCACTTTCCATCTCTATCCACCAACTAATTTCGCATTATCCCCCTCTTATTCATGTGTGTACATGTGTAGGCCTATGTCATGTAAAGGACTACTGTAACAATGGTATTTCGTGACCAAGCCAAACAGAAAAGCATTTTTTGTAGTGTAATAATTAGTAGTTTACTAGACATCAATTTGTACTTTTGTACCATTATGTATTGCTCAAATATGCAGGTCAAACGCATCAACGTAGCAGTCTCGTGTGGGCATTTTTCCAAAACCTTCTCGGGGGAAGACCCCCCCCCATGCGGGAGGGCGCTTTTGGCGCTCCTCCTACACCCTCCCCTCACCGCAGCCAGTCCAACTCTGGCCGCCCCAACTTTTTCAACAAAGTTACCCCCCTGGCTAGTATTGCATGCTTGATTGAACACGCCTAGGATGGTGGCGTAGGTGCCTATAGCCGCCCCTGCACTACTTACACTACACTACTTAAACTGTGTGTACTTGTGACTATGCACTGTGTGTCCTCATAGCTAACCTTGATATACTTTAAATGCTGCTAGTAGCACTGATGAAGTAAAAATGATAAACATGTAGACAATTGAGACTTTTTTCCATGTTGGCTATACACTGTACAAAATTTTTGTCCTCCATATTGACTTGGCAGAAACCAAGTCAAAGTCACAAGTCATTCATATGTCCAAGTCAAGTCACATTGATGTCAAAGTCAAGTCAACATGTTGGCAAGTCCAAGTCAAGTCAAATTGTGACTTGACTGGGCAAGTTAAGTCAAATCTATGACTTGGACCCAGCTCTGTAAGAACCAAATATCACCCAGCTCTAATCTCAGATATTGATGAGACAATGAGTCTCCCCCGACAATCGACAAGGCCAAGCAACCAAGTTCAATTTGAGCGGGAACAACCCAATATGAATATAGACTAGGCCATGTACCCAATTTATAAAAAGTTATATTTCACTCACAAACTCATCTTCTACCAATTACTGGGTAGTTTAGCGCATAAATTGACTTTAACTGACAGTAATTAAAACCTCTTATGTCGAGATAGAGGCCATTTCACTAGACCAATCACATGTAATTATCTGCTATGTTCTTGGAGTCCTGACCAAAGATGGTGGAGGAAACAATTAGTCACTTGATAATAATACCATGTCCTCTCCCTCTGGCTCCACTTGCTCTCGGACTGCAGATATTTTCTGAGCTGCACTCTCAGCCAGTGTAACTGTAAAGAACATGTACAGTGGAACTTGCTTAATTCAACTTTGGATAATTCAAAAACTTGGTTAGTTCAAACTGTTAGCCTTGGTCCCTGCTGAGCACTATATTAATGGCTTCGAATAATTCAAACTTTTCATCTGTAATTCAAACTTCATGCGTCTTAGGCTCACACTATAATCAATGATAATACTATCTCGGCCAGCATTAGTCACCTAATAATTGTTGCTAGTAGTTAGTAGTTATTAGTAGTTACTACTGCAATATGTTTCTGCTCAAACTAAGCTGGGAAAACCCACTACAGTGAAACTTGCTTAATTCAAACTCCAAGGGACCGCCATAATTGGTTTGAATTAGGCCTCAGTTTGAATTGTAAGATCACTTCAGGTCATTGTAGAGTGCTCAGCAGGGGCCAAGGCTAATAGTTTGAACTAACCAAGTTTTTGAATTATCCGAGGTTGAATTAAGCAAGTTCCACTGTAATTGCTTTATTGTTCCTTGGCTAAATGCATTTTTATACTCTTGTCCTGTACATGTGATGCATGTCATTATATAAAATGAAGGGATCGCATAATTCAAACTCGGCCTAATTCAAACCAATTATGCTGGCCCCTTGGAGTTTGAATTAAGCAAGTTCCACTGTATTATGAAGCTACCTGAAACCACATCTTTTACCTTGTGGGCTGTGATCAATCACTGACAGTAACGTCACAGACTGCTGCATTTTCTGTTATGCACCAGAAGCTGTTGGTGGCCTGAGTGTTCTGTGTTTCGTGGGACCTCTAGCCAAGTACGGATTGTTTTTTTGTTTATGGGTCTAAGGCCTATTCAGCCTATTCAGTTGGCCATTAATAATAATGTAGAATGGAGGTTATTCTTCAACTTATAATTGAAGCAGTCCCATATTAATGCAGGAATATACAGAGGCAAAGGGACAGTATTATTAGCCATTTTTACCTGTTTATCTTGAACTAGTTGAATTTCTAATACTACAATAAGAGTGCGTAGTACTGTTCTGAATATTATTGATGGACTACGTGGTAAATATACTAATCTACATGACTTGTATTCAGTGTGCATTTTCATTGTTACAATATTTTAATCATTTATAATGAACAGTTTTTTGTAAACTTTACAATGTAAGGGTAATAAAGGAATTCACCCTCATCAGTTTGAATTCCTACCACCGGAAATCTTGCATACATGTCTATAAATCTTGAGTAATATTTAAAGTATTGCTATAGTAACTACGTCATAAACTCAACTTTCTTACCTTTATATCCCACAAACTAGTACTGGGTAAGGGTGTCTGGCTCACACATGTGTGGAGTTGTCACCTTGTGCCCTGTATTTTGATAAGCAGTTAATTCTATTCATACAGTACCATTTCTTGTGTGTAGAAAAAAGCTGTTAAAAATTTCCGTGTTAGTGGTTCTTGAATATTTTATATCGAAGATTAAACAAATGTAGTTAGTAGCTTCCACATGCCCTAGATTTTTCGAAATGGAAAAGTTAAATGCCAACAAACCTATGCTAATTTAGCTTTTAAATTAGTACATGTATACGTGGCTTATAGTAACAGACTTTAGCCACTGCATTTCTTACTCATTATGTAGGACTCTATAACCTACCATAAAATCTCCAGGTACAGATGAAATAACTCCAAGTTTTACCAAGAAGGTTACTAATATTACAGGGGCGTAGGTTAGACAAATTTAGTGGGGAAGCAGAACGTTTCACTGGGTGGGAGGGGGTGTGGAAATCAAGCAAATATAAAGGGAAACGGTGCACAGTTTTCAAAAGTAGTGTTTTAGGCTACTTTATTTTTGGTAATAAGGGCTGCAGTGCCTCCCGGTCACCCCTTAAACTACGGCCCTGAATAAAGAGGAAATAAATTGACATAATAATGATTTGAATTTGTGCACGGCAGGAACTTTTTAGGCAAAGTTTCCTATCTTTCCCTCCACTACCTTTGCCCCAAACCTCATATTAAAAATATTCATTCGCAAATCGTATAGCTCTACTTTGCTTACTTTTCAACATTTCTGTATTTTTCAAAGGTATTAATTTGTCTCAAATCTCTGAAACCACATGTACCTGCTCAATGTTTTGAATACTTCTGAAGCCACCGGCATTCAAATCGAATACAATGTGCAATAAGCCGATATTTATGGAACTGAAGTTACAGCATATTAGTTCTCTAGAAGCTGAAATATGGAAAGATAGTATAAGCTGGCATCATCTGATGCATTGTTATATAATATGTCTGAATAGTATTTTGAGTTTCTAAATATCAAATATTTATTTACTTTATTTCAATCAAGTTTTAAAATCTCTTTTGTGTGATAAAATAGGCTGCAGACAAATCTATTTAATACTATTATTAGAATGTGCCTCTGTAGAGGGAGCAGCCGTGGCTTAGGGGTTAGAATGCTGAGCTTTCATGCTGAAGGTTCCAGGTTCAAATCCCGGTCACGGTGGTGTTAGGAAGAGCATCCAGCCACAACTGCTCCTGTGCCCCATATTAAAGTCCTTGGGGTCATGCAAGCCAGCATGGCTTCAAGGCAACTCCTCTACCCCTGCCAATAAAAGGCCATGTTATCTGGGCCTTTCTCACAGGGAGTTGGCCAGTACTGGCACCTGACAGTGAGAGCTGCTAGGGGCTGGTCACGCCGAGGAGTATAAGTTGGTGAGTTTATTAGAATGTGCCCCTGTAGGCTTGAGGTATGGCACCTGTATCTTGAAAAGTGCTGAGTGCTGAGAGAACTGACTCGAGGATGCAAGTAGAGCAGTTGAATTGGTTTTCACGAAGAGGACTATATTTGCCGTGTAATACAGGTGCCAAAAGTAAAGCTAGAATGGCATGGCTGTTACTGTACTATACCCAGCTATGTGCAGTTGTCTTCTCATTGAATAATGTGACGCCCCTCCTCCCCCCCCCCCCCCAAAAAACTCTAGAATTGATAGTTGGCAAATGTTTTGAGGTGCCACAGTTTTGAAGAAGACAATGATTCATTTATTTCTAGTTGTAGATGGCTACGTTGACTGCAAGCAAGCAAGTGTTCAGGAGGAAAATGAAGGATTTGCTGAATGTAATACCAGCAGAGGTTAGAGAGCAAAGGTCAAAGATTGTTGCTGCTAAGGTAGTCAATACTTCTGGTAATGTTTGTATATAGTGGGCAGGTCGTGGCAAGTGCTGTGGGTTAATACATGAGCTATTGACAGGTTGTGGTAAGTGATGTGAGTTAATACAATATGTACTATTGGCAGGTTGTGGCAAGTGATGCATATAAGAAGAGTAAACGAATAGCCATATTTCTTTCCATGAAAGACGAAGTGGAAACAAGTGAACTTCTCAGCACCATCTTTACAGATGGTAGCAAGCAATGTTTTATTCCGAGATACGATATGAAGAGTCGTCATATGGATATGCTGGAGTTGTGCTCCCTTGAAGACATGAATAGTCTCCCAAGAACTAAGTGGGACATTCTACAGCCTCCTCTCACTGATACCATTAGAGAGAATGCAATGCAAACAGGTAGGAATTACTGACACAATAATGTACAGTACATGTACAGTACATTGTACTTCAATATATATACTGCACTATAACACATTCCGATCTCCCTGTATTGCATGTATATAACAGGTTAATGATGGTAACTCACTCTAATATGATTAGTGAATCTGAC
This sequence comes from Bugulina stolonifera, assembly GCA_935421135.1. Lineage (NCBI taxonomy): Eukaryota > Metazoa > Bryozoa > Gymnolaemata > Cheilostomatida > Bugulidae > Bugulina > Bugulina stolonifera. Next base: position 1,272,044 of record OW285190.1, on the reverse strand, counting down.
ATCCCTACAAGGTACTTGTACAGTGCCTGTTTGGCTTGAGATGCCCTATGTATATATAGGTGAGAGCGACATCACTGATCTCTTACTGACTGACTGGTGTTTCAGGTGGATTGGACCTCATATTGATTCCTGGCCTGGCATTCACATACACAGGAAAGAGGCTAGGCAGAGGAAAGGGATACTATGACACTTTCCTTAATAACCACAAATCAGTACTTGGCAGGTGCCCTATCACTATGGCACTAGCTTTCTCTGAACAGGTGCTAGATGATCTGCCAACAGGAGAATTTGATTATTTAATTGATCACATTATTGTGGACAATTAGTGTGAATTCCTTGCTAAAGAGTGCAGCAATAGTATTTTAGAGTTGTGCTCACCTGGCCTGCTCAGTGTATGGGGCTGACGACTCTTACTTGTATCCATTCCCCAATGAAACTAAGCGGTCATATATGCACATACTGTGCAATGTACATCATGTTAAAATGTGAAATATGTACTTTTTTATTTTTGATTGTAATTGCCTACTACTTATACATGTAAGTGCCATCATATTAAACTAAACTAGTTTTTGTATTAAAACAAGGCATGGTAATTAGTAATTACTGTGATGAAAAGAGTATCAAAGGCTTTCTTTTTAATGCTCTTTTTATTACAGGAATTACCTACATGTATCTATTATATATAAAGTAGCCCTTAATTTTCTTTAATATCCTTTATCCTCTGGTGATGCTTAATGATGCTTGGACAAACGTCGAAATATTAGAAATATATTCATAAAAATTTTAAACAATGTGGCTTGTTTTATTAATATTAGATTATGGTGTCCTATGGCATAAATGTAGATACATATTTTTGTAGACATTCAGATTAGACTTTGTTCTTATTAGATAATGTACTTATCCATTATAATAGGCATTACATTATATAAAACATGTTATATACTTTTATACCTATAGCATCTGTGTTCATGGGCACTCATAAGCATAATTAGAAGTTGTCCTCTCTCAATTTATTTTCTTCTTGTTCAAATTGTAAAGAGAGATATGAGGGCCCATGTAATGTATGTTATTTGATTTATGGTATAGTACTTAGCAAACTATCTTTATTTTTCCCAATAGTTGCTTCCTGTGATATCGTTATGTAAAAAACTACATAAAATACTAAGAAATAAAATAAACAAGAAAGATTTTTGATATTTTATGCCACTTTTACATTATACTGTAATAACACAATAAAATTGTATATTGCACAAAAAATTGTAGCCATGTGATTTAACCTTATAATGGTGATAGAGTATATCCATGGGAACCACTGTATAGTTGTAAATCTAGGGAACTTAGGCTTGAGTGCAATTGCATTGTACAGTAAGTTTAACAAAGCCTCACAATGTAGACTAAGGTCCACTAAATAGAAATTAATAGTTGGAAATTGGTGCTGTAAGTTTGAAACACAGTCTAGGCTTTATTTAAAAGCGTCAACAAATTTTCAAAGCAGCTATGATTATGATATCAAAATGTTGGTTGAAAGGGGGTGCCCAGTGATGGTGCTGTTTGGCATTTGGATCACAGTCTACAACTGTGGACCAAGGACTCTTACTCCTTGTGTGGACTAAGTTTTTAACCAAAAAAAAATAGCATTTACTTTCGAAGGCCCCTATAAGGACACAGTAACAAAGTTTGAAACGGTTTAAAACACACTCTAAGCTACATCTAGAAATTTTCATGGAGGCTTTGATATTAAAATATGGGTTGAAAGGGGGTGTCCAGTGGGGTGCCCAATGTGCCTGGGTTCTAGTCTGATCCATGATTTTAGAAAGTACAGTTCATATCTCTTCAGCATGAGGCAGCTGCTCAATCTACTGAAACGAGCTATTAGAAAGATTATTAGTATTGTACTGTCAGTACTGTTTCATAGTGTGCCATTTTTATGGCAACCAACAGCATTTAGGTTGCATGGGTTGTCACTCCGCTAGCCCAGTCCTCTCTATTTAGAGCAGCAGTAACTTGGCAAGTATGTTCCTATCTCCTGCAGTACATAGGAATAGTCAAATCTGTTATTGGCTGGGTATTACGTGTATGTGGTCTAGATGTACATGTGTATTATGTAACACACATGTACATCTTTGTGATTCATTTACATTCATGTAGGGCTTCTACACTCTAGTGTTAGATTAGTAACAAGTAAATGTGCAAATATAATAATATTATGAATGCTGTGAACATCCCACCTGTAGAATTGTAGGTGTAGTGTACCATTTCTACTGCTGCACCCCTATTCCACCAGTTTATTTGTTACTTTAGGGTTGTCCCATCTCTAGAGCATATGCTTCTAGTGAAGATAACTCCAATATAGGTCCATTTCACCAGGTATTATCACAATAGTATGGAAGTTTGGGTGTTACAATGTATTTATTGTACCGGGTATTACAATACAGTAAGCACAAGTTAAGCATACAGTAGTGATTACATGTATTATAATATGAAATAACATTTTTAGAAGTGCCAATGTGTACTGCCCAATAGTAGAAAATGATGAACAGGCAAGAGAACCAATGTTCTCTTGTAATGAGTAGACAAGCAAAACTCTGTTTTACCGATATCTATATTATATTCTGTTGTAATAGTATGGAGTAAATTAGTCATGAAGACAAAAACATCATAACTGTATAGAATAAAAGAAAAAAACATTTCTATATAATAATTGTATAACATTTGATAAAAACTTGATGAGTAGTTGATTGCATGAAGTGGAATGTCTACATGTATATACATGGAATGTAACATAAAGATAATACAGTCGTAATATAATACATTAGTACAGGAGTGTATCGATATACATGTGGTATAATATGGTACAATACAGGTATGCCTACATGTACATACAGCTTGTGTTGAGTAAAGAACTGAGTTGTAAGAATTGCTGGAATGTATATAATGGACTATCAGTTAGAAAAGTAGAACTGCATTGAGCTGTGTGTATTTAATGTACACTTGTAAGCTAGTAGAGCGTGACTGTAATATTAGTATCTAGTGGACTATCCCCTAGCAAACACAGCTACAACTACTGCTATCACCACAACTAACAGTACTACAGGTACTCCTATTATCAGAGCCCACTTCAGTATCTTCTGCGTATCTCTGGGTTTCCTGGTGCTGCCGCTAGACGAATGCTGTCTCACTATGTCCTGCATCATACTCCTTGGCTTTGGCTTACCTTCTGGCATCTAAAGCAGTAGGAATTTTATTGTCATTACTATCATCTGTATTAGCAAGTGTATTGGTGCAGTGTAGTGGGTAACTACTCCTATGTTAGATTTACCACATGGCTAGGATTGATACCAGTACTACCCTCTGGAGAAAACCAGAGTAATAGCGGCAACACCTGGTGAGATACTACGGTTACATCTTATGTGGGAGAGACACTGTATATATGCAACTGATGCCACTACTTAATACATGGTATGTGAACAGGTGCTTGACAGGTTCCAGTAATGTGGGAAACATTGTTATATTGAGAGTTGTCTCCTTCACTTAACACAGGAATAAGGGGTAACAACTCCCAGTTATGTCAATTTCACTGCTAGTTTGCAGATATTAGGGAGTTGCAGTAGGCGATTGGGTGGATGCACTCATTTATGGATACATTCACATCCTTAATGAGTTGGTTCTCTCAGCACTTACACTCATGGCACAAGACTAAGTTACCAAGACTAAATTACCAACACTAAGTTATCAACACTATATGCATTATGTTCTATGAAGAGCCAGACGGCACAGACAGAAGCAGTGTTGAGTAATTTACTCTCAAATGACATTGCAGTTAGCCCCGTGCCTCAGGTGTTTGTGAGAGTTTGAATCCAACTACAGCTTCCATCAATGGCTGGGGAGACAACTTCACATTGCTATACGGTGACACCTAAAGAACTGTGGGCATTCAGAAGGCAATTGATATGGTAACGTGGAGGGAGGGTAGATTGACATATACAGTGGTATAGAGAACAGTGGGAACACGGCAAATAGATGTAATTATTGCTAAAAATACAAAATCAGCTGTATGCCAACAACACAAAAACTATGTCAAAATACTCACTAGGACTTCCCATAAATGCCGCTTTACTGGAAGAGAACAACCGTACACTCATTGCATTTAGTTGCTACATGTAACCTCTAATGTTTGAGAGATATCTACTGCCTACACTCACCTGTATCTTCACATCCTCGCCTTTAACTGACACTGAAGGCTCTTTCTTTGACCTCTCCGTAGATGGAGATCTCTTTCTAGTGTCTGCTGAGGATGAACGGCCTCTCCCTGATCCTGATCTCTGACCTCTGTTCATTGAACCACTTCGACTATGTTAAATATGAATTAACTGATCAGTAAGTATAATGGGTTTTTACCGCGTCTTTCCCACAATCCCATGTCTAAATATGTAAGCCATGTAGCTACAGATTCGTCATTACCATAGACCAACATTGTGAATAACTATTCCTGTACTATGCATGACCATTGATTCGATATGCAGTACTAGTATGCACTAAACCTTACGTGGATCAGTAATATATTGATTAAATCATTGAAAGTGTTTTACCTTGATCTGTCTGCAGAGGATGATCTTGACTGTCTCCCTTGCTTACTACCTCGTTGGCTGCTTCTACCGGAGGAACGTTTAGGATCATTTCTAGCCGGTTTAATACCCACTGGCTTGACCATGGAGAAGGGATCTGAACTGGTGCTTGTCTTCTTTTTCTTTTTAGAACTGCCATCAGCGCTGTCCGCCTCTCTGTCTAGCTTATCATAGTCTATAACCTTCTTAGCAATAGTCCTAGATTTATCGTTGTGCTGGAATCTGACAGTTCTACCACTGGCCGTTCGTCTGAAGTTACTACTAGTAGCTAGTGATTCAGCATCGGATATGTCTGTAGCGTTGTTCTTTAGAATACCTCTTGGTAACGACTTTGATCTGTCTAACTGGCTTGCTAGGCTACCGTCGTCATCACTTACAAATCCACTGTTTATTTCAGCTAATTTCTTCCTGCGTAGGCTGGCCCTAGGCCTAGCCCGAGGTACGTCAGTGAAAGAGGGTATAGAAGCTTCGCTCATTGTCTCAAGCTCATCACCACTAGAGGGAGTTGGTAGCTCTTCAACTGGAAGGTTCCTAGGATGAACCTCTCCGTACATTTGCCTCACCTGGCGCTGTTCGATCCTTGGGGCTGCCGTTGGCTGAAACAGCTCCCCCTTGTACCGGCTGTCACCATCTCCTGCTATAGAATCCAGGTCTGTCTCGGCATAGGTAGAGGTAGAACTGGGATAGCCTCGAGGTCTAGAGCTATACATGCCTGAGTCGGCACTCCCTGGAATGTATGCGTTTGAGTAGGGTAGCTTAGAGGGGTCCAAGTGCTGTCTACCTGGCATGGAGCTCACACTGCCAGCTAGAGATGATACCTGCAGTGCAAGCAATAAATCAGTCAGCTATACATGTACATTAGACTGACTGAGTCACATGGGAACTAACCTCTTAAAAACACATGTAAACTTCAGGGGACTATCAACATATACACACAGTATACATGTAGGTATCCTTCCTTCAGTGGCTCACAGTAAGTAACATTAGTTAGAAACTCTCTGCTAACAGACAGTCTGTTCTAGGTCAGTGAATAGTAAATGCAGAGGGTCTAATCACAGTTATGTAAATACAAGGTAGTTCTGAGCCCTATAGTGAGAACTATCTACCACATCTAGGAAATGATATAAAGGTGTAAGTTACTATTAATAGTATGCTAACGATATACACTGTGCTGTAGTGCAGGTACTAGTAGGTATATGCTGAGTATATACACAGTACTAGTTACTAGTAGGTATACGCTGAGTATATACACAGTACTAGTTACTAGTAGGTATGTGCTGAGTATATACACAGTACTAGTTACTAGTAGGTATATGCTGAGTATATACACAGTACTAGTTACTAGTAGGTATATGCTGAGTATATACACAGTACTAGTTACTAGTAGGTATACGCTGAGTATATACACAGTACTAGTTACTAGTAGGTATACGCTGAGTATATACACAGTACTAGTTACTAGTAGGTATACGCTGAGTATATACACAGTACTAGTTACTAGTAGGTATACATTGAGTATATACACAGTACTAGTTACTAGTAGGTATGTGCTGAGTATATACACAGTACTAGTTACTAGTAGGTATATGCTGAGTATATACACAGTACTAGTTACTAGTAGGTATACGCTGAGTATATACACAGTACTAGTTACTAGTAGGTATACATTGAGTATATACACAGTACTAGTTACTAGTAGGTATGTGCTGAGTATATACACAGTACTAGTTACTAGTAGGTATATGCTGAGTATATACACAGTACTAGTTACTAGTAGGTATACACTGAGTATATACACAGTACTAGTTACTAGTAGGTATACACTGAGTATATACACAGTACTAGTTACTAGTAGGTATACACTGAGTATATACACAGTACTAGTTACTAGTAGGTATACACTGAGTATATACACAGTACTAGTTACTAGTATGTATACGCTGAGTATACACACAGTACTATTTACTAGTAGGTATACGCTGAGTATATACACAGTACTAGTTACTAGTAGGTATACACTGAGTATATACACAGTACTAGTTACTAGTATGTATACGCTGAGTATACACACAGTACTATTTACTAGTAGGTATACGCTGAGTATATACACAGTACTAGTTACTAGTAGGTATACACTGAGTATATACACAGTACTAGTTACTAGTAGGTATGTGCTGAGTATATACACAGTACTAGTTACTAGTAGGTATATGCTGAGTATATACACAGTACTAGTTACTAGTAGGTATACACTGAGTATATACACAGTACTAGTTACTAGTAGGTATACGCTGAGTATATACACAGTACTAGTTACTAGTAGGTATGTGCTGAGTATATACACAGTACTAGTTACTAGTAGGTATACGCTGAGTATATACACAGTACTAGTTACTAGTAGGTATATGCTGAGTATATACACAGTACTAGTTACTAGTAGGTATACGCTGAGTATATACACAGTACTAGTTACTAGTAGGTATATGCTGAGTATATACACAGTACTAGTTACTAGTAGGTATACGCTGAGTAGGCCTATATACACAGTACTAGTTACTAGTAGGTATATGCTGAGTATATACACAGTACTAGTTACTAGTAGGTATACGCTGAGTATACACACAGTACTAGTTACAAGTAGGTATACGCTGAGTATATACACAGTACTAGTTACTAGTAGGTATGTGCTGAGTATATACACAGTACTAGTTACTAGTAGGTATACGCTGAGTATATACACAGTACTAGTTACTAGTAGGTATACACTGAGTATATACACAGTACTAGTTACTAGTAGGTATGTGCTGAGTATATACACAGTACTAGTTACTAGTAGGTATATGCTGAGTATATACACAGTACTAGTTACTAGTAGGTATACGCTGAGTATGCTTTACACACCTCGGAGACAGAATAGTCTGCCGTGTATCCATTAGGTGAGTGAGAGTTGACTGATGATACACCAGGACTATGCAGGTCTCTCCTCACAGAGGGAGAGTACCTGCTAGTAGGTAATCCAGGGCTATCTGCGGGGCTGTCTAGAGTTGTAGTTCTTGATGTCCGAGGAGCAGTGCGAGGTACGTAATGCCTCTCTATGGTCAGACTCGACCTAGAGGCAGCTGCTCCACTATCCATCTTCACAGTTACAAGTTTATCACTGTCAGGGAAGTTCTGGATTGTTCATGTTTACAGCGGTTGATGCTGTGGGGTATATACAGATAATACACAATACTTGTAATTTGGTGTACTTATACATTGTAGGTCTATACAGCTGTAGCAAGGACTTGTGGGTAATTAGTCATAAAGTCACATAAGATGAGAAACTTGATAAGAGAAGCAGAGTCAACACACTGTAATATTTAGTATAACATACTAGTACCATGTTATGTACATAATACACTTATCTTATCATGTTATACATACACTAAATAGTGCATGTATAACACACTAGTATATCAACTGGTGATAACACTGTATTGTAAGCATATACATTGAGTTACAAGCTGTAGATATACGGCCTACAGCATGTTATACTAGTATTATCTACATGTACATGAAGATGTATACAGCAAATAGGGCTACTATTATACATGTAATAATATCATTACATGTAACTTTTACTAAAAGGTAATAACATACACATGCCACTATGTTAGTACAACATTGTATATGCATAGTGAACAGCCAGCCAGCATCCAGTGGCTGTAGGGCCTGTAGACTGTGGGGCCACTTGTACTCCTTGTGTAGCTCATGAATAAACATTGTGACTGTAAACACATGTACCTGGTTGTCTGTAGGCTACTGGCCCTGTGCCAATATTATTTGATTGATGTTGGGTGGAATTTTTTATTTTCACACAAGTCACTGTGGTAGACACTAGACAGAGTGTGGGGATAATTACAAACATAACTAAATTACTATAACAGTACAATAGAAAAACTGTACTGTATCTGTATAATATATGATTCCAAACAATGGGATACAAGTCATGTATACTAAATATAATAATAGTATACTTACAAGACAGTATGTTATACATTGTATATGATATGCAATGGTAAGGTATACCAGCACCTGTGGTATTACATGTATAATATATTAGGTCTCAATGTAGGAAACACTCCACCATATAATATATGCACCAAACATGCATAATTCATGAGCAAAAGGAAACATCCTATATACCAGTCGAGTACAGTACTAACGATCATGTGGACAATGCAGCACTTCCTGTATGCTGTACCTATCTGATACAATTAATACTGTATAATAGAACTGATGTAGTACATGTACAGGCATGTGTGGTAACTACCAACTACATAGCCAGTGTATAACTATCCATGGTGTAGAACAGTGCACATGTACATTGTAGTAGTGGGCTCTAGTTTGTCTACACAGCACTACTCACTTATACTTAGATCAATTTATTGGGTAATGAACTACATGTATTGTATATTCTAGAGACCTATAAGTTATAACGTATATACATGTACATGTATATATACATGTATATGTATATATACATGTATATACATGTATATATACACATCCAAGTATATAATACAATCACATATAGATGTAAGATGTATAACTTAATATATTTTATTATATCAATCATTAGAATAGAGTATAGAATATATATATATACATACTTCGATTCGGTGTATTTGCTGTAAGTATACAGTATTGCCAAGGTGTGTTTCCTAGGCATAGCTCTGAGCTGCACTGATGAGGTATCAAACACCGAAGCAGTACACTGTATGCAGATTGAGTATACTAAATAAATGAAATATAAAATGCACCAATGAGTAAGAAGTACTCCTTGAATGCACTAACACTTCACAAGCCTCACTAGACCAGACTTACCATAACAATTAATGTCTCTATGACGTAGTAGGCCTGGGATGGAACTGTCAGTATAATTATGTCAGCTCAGACTCCGACACACCTTTCACTCAGCGTGAATCTAGTAGAAGTACAACTAAACACCAACTAGACCTACTTGTACTTGTCACTATTGTGGAGCTTGTATGGGCAATGCATGACGCATACCCTAATCAATACACTACATAACTCCATTGTATTGTCAACAATACAATGCTCTACTATCACAGCATTGGAGCTCACAAGGCAGTGGTGGAGCCAGTAATGAAAGAGGCAGGGGTGATTCCCTAGCTTTACAGAAATGATGGGAAGTGTTACACTTGTACTTTGCAATGAGGGTGATCAATGACCAGGTTAGTAATCACTGAGTGTCCAGCATGTAGGTGTAGTAAGTGGGTGTATTACAACATAAAAATAATAATCTGAAATCATATAACAAAAGACGAAACGGTCTACGGGCTGCGGTCTGCGGTTAACGGTCTGCCATCCTCCAATCAGATTTGGGGTCAAAAATCGGTCGGCATCTCGGCTCCGGGTGGTGCTAGGACCTTGGGACCACCGACATCGCTGGCGGGGCGGCTCCGTAGCCTTAGGCCTTCAACCCTTACCCAGGGCGGGGTGGGTACAGGCGGGGTGTTACACATGACTATTAATAGCTGTGTTACACATTACTATAACTGTGTTACACATATTGAGGGGTCTAGAGTAGTGATACATGTTCATGTAATAGTAATACCATTCAATACACTTATTCTCCCAACCTGAAATGGTTAACTACACCCCTGGCCCTGACTGTACCTATCATACCTATAATGTACATGTTGTATTATATGGCATACATGACCAACATTGGGGTTGATATACTACCCATAGATATAATATGTTGTGTTTATATACGTTATTGTATTATACATGCATCTATATGATAGATACTACCTCACCACGTTACACGCATATACAAAATACTATTTTGTGTGATATTTTTTTGCAAGAAATATAATTCTGAGAAACTGCAGATACATGTACATGTATATGTGTAAGTGGAGAAACTGCAGATACATGTAGGCCTACATGTACAATGTATATGTGTAAGTGGAGAAGCTAAAATTCTTGTATTACAGTAAAAGTATTGCAAGTACTTGCATGTAGTGTACATTTATACCAAGAGCTATATGATATGCGTTGTACATGTATATCGTAATACTATACTGTCTAATAATAACAGGAGGTTACACTTTACTACCTGCAGTCAATGCACATGCACTATTAAACTGTATACAGTCACATACATGTAGTATGTATATATACATACATACATGTAATATACCAGCAGGGGAACTCATAATAATAGGATGTTGTTCTCCCTCAACTTATGGCAGAGGACAACTTACATGAAGGAGTGCAAGAGGGTTCATAGAGAGACTTTACTGGTGAGTGTTGTTGGCATTTACATGCTGGTGTTTCATCATGCTTTCAATTTGGCCAACTAGCCATAACTGCTACTGTTTGTGAATGAGCACACATCCTTACAGAAGCCAATGTGACCTATGTATATTATTATACAGTATATTATATTGTAATGGTTATGCAGAGTTCTCCTCAACCACCTGACACTAATTATATTATGCGTACCCATGATATGTATACCTCCTTGTATTCCTTGTTATATTGTGTATATACTTGAATATGGCATTACGAAGACATTATACTGTTTTTATACCCATGTAAAGAGGCCCGACCTCTCAGAATTACTTGATATTCATTTTGTATATGAATTGGATGATTCTAAGCATCTTTTTGGGTCGGCCATCGGGCTTCCGGCCGCCATATTGTTGCGCAATTTCCGGACGACCCTACATTGTCTTTTCCCGACACTACGTCGGGCTTTTTACCGGAACTTCTTCCGGAAGTTCTGTTACTATATAAAGAGCATTGTTTTTGTGTTTGTTGTCTCAGTTCTTGCTTGGATCTTAATAAAGACACATCTATACTTATATACAGAGACTTTCACTTCGTAGATAGGTCATTCTAATTGTTAAGGTCCTCGACCTTGCAACACGAACTGCCTACTAGGTCGGATCACTCTCTTTCTCAGTATAGTAAACAAGCATAACTCGGATCACATGGGTCGTCTTTGGTAGTTCTTTGACTACTGACTCCGATCAATCTTTCATGTAATGAGAAAGCCTAGCACCACTCATAGGCACTTCATTTTGGGTCGGGAGTCGTCTTAGGACGACCATACCAGAAACAAAAAACCATTACAATATAATGGGACTACATGTACCTACTACTACTAATATAGGCATCACCTGAAATAAACTGACTAATCTGAACCAATCATGTACATGCACCATCTGCCTAGATCAGGGGTTCCCAACGCTAGGGACATTTCATAAATCTACATGTAGGTGGTACAATACAACTCATTAACTTAGTACATTTTTGACAGTAATTTCCAATTATAGACTATCAGCTATTGACACTCAGTCTCCAATGCATAAGCTTGTTGGAGTTGAGCTAAACCAGTGAGAAAGCCATGAAACACTACAATCTATGAAAATCCCACACCATACCACACCACACCATGTACATCCTTGATTATAAGCAGTTTTACAAAGAGGACTGCCACATGACTGTCGAAGAGTACACGAGCAAAGAAAAGGTTAGGAACCCCTGGCCTAGATATACTAGTGTAGCACACTATAATTATATACATGTATATGTATAATTATACAACTAGATATAATAGGAGTCATCCATAGTTAACATTTAACCTTAGCACCAAACATAGCAAAGCCTGAGATAGGATCATGTATACACGGCAAATGTATTATTATTGTTTGCTAAGTTACAACAATATATGAAAAATAAAAATATCTGAAATTTGGAGCAGTCATACAAAATACACAGAACATGCTCTGGCAATAAATAAACAATATTAATATATTATAGAATCTGCTAATGAAAGACAGTTGAAGGATACCATAGATGAATTTGGCACTGTAGATTGTAAATATCAACATATTTAATATATCTGTGTACCATAATACGGATATTATAATACAGATGAAAATTTCCTACGATTTCACCAAACATTGCTATGAAATAACTACACATTGTGGTGACATCACAACACAATCAGGGCTCTCAAGTTGCTCAGTCAAAAATCCAAGCAAATGTACAGGTACAATGTACTGCAGTGTAAGTAAGCAGTGTAGCAGTATTACTCTACTAGCAATTGGTCAGATATATAAATAAAGCTGTTGGTCACCTACGTAGGCCTATACATGTACATATCTGTCGCTCTACAGAGTTAGCCTAAGTAATTTCGCATAGCCTAATAATCCCAGTACATACGTTTAGTCAGTCCTTGCCCTTGAAAAGTAATAGAATTAGTAGCTTTTTCCAAAGCAACTCACAAGCTCTGAGATTAACTAAAGATTAATTTGGAAATTGTAAAGCATTTCAATTCAAAATATAGCTAGTGTGAGAAAATCTCCCAAAACCCGAGCAGATCGTTAATAATGAAAAACCTCCTGAGCTCAGACCAAGCACTGAAAATCCGAACTGCTGGGGGATCCTAGAACTGCTGAGGGGGGGGGGATCTTAGAACTTGAGAGCCCTGCACAATTCTATGTCATCACTGCAGATTTATAATTATAGACTGTGTGTTGAGTGAACATTATCTGGGCTGGTAGATAGCAACATTGAAAATAAAACTATAAAATAAAACTATAAAATTGCCTAGAGAGTAGAGTGGAGGAACATTATATTAGCCTGGCTTACTGCCCGTTATTGCTTTCACAGAGCTGCTTTCTGTACTACTAGCTGTACTACTAGCTGTACTACTACCTGTACTACTAATTGTACTACTAGCTGTAATACCTGAGCTACCACTGGGTGTGTATGGCTTCTCTTTGACGAAACATAGAAAATTACTCCATATGAATGAGATGGTAGCCTGGTATGTGATCTTGTAGTGGAAAGGCACAAAAAGGTGGTTGATAAAGTTGACCAATGGGAACACTAGGCAAGACGTCAAGTAGGTGGAGGGCATTTTACATTTCATCTCCTTCTTGATGTTGTCCAGTGACTCTCCCATGAGTATACCTGTGGTACGTAGAGTATGTGTGAATTAAGTCTGAGTAAGAAAAGCCCATATACAGTGGTGCACAGTACCAACAAAGTGTTCCATTAGATATTCACCAATGCTTTACTCAGCTTTTATACTGGGTCTGTGTTAGGCATAGAAATTGTTTAGGGGGGGGGGGGGGTGGGTTCAATGTAGCACCGCCCAACTTCGTATGCAGTTACATAGGTAATTGTCCAATCAGTGGTCAGTGTTTTGGAGGTAGTTTCACCTTGTACATATTATAAGCTCAGTCTTCTGCAAGTTGAGGCCTATGAACACTGGCTCTCAATAGGTTGAAATAGTTGTATGATAGCCTATCCCAACTAAGTAACAGATGTATATGCACATGTAGTTTCAAAAATAGAGATAAATTTACTAGTCTCTATTCAATACAACATCAGAGTTGCTGTTTCTAGTAATATAATATAAAATTAAATAATAGGACTTGTAACAGTTGGTAGTTTCAAGCACATCACTCTAGCACCTGAACTACGCACTCACTGAGCCTCCCCAAGTCAGTTGTCTATTATACCTCCGTGAAAATCTTTGGAGTTGCTCATTCTCCTTCAATAACTAGTTTTAGTGGTAATAAACAACACTGCAAGCTCGCACTTCATTGTTCTAATATATATATTAGAGGCACTTCTACAATTCAGTGTTGAATGGAATATAATAATAGATGGTCTACATTATTGTTGGTATCTGATTCATGTTTCACTTCATTTTTGTTAGATTTTTATGTAACTTATCTTTATACAAAACAATTGTTTTGTATTCCGTATTCCACCCCTACCCTGTAGCAGGCATTATTTGGTAGTACTTAGCTCACTGTGAATCCTTAGTGAAGCAAATTATTTCAAGATTATAATTGTAGGCCTACTACATTGCTTCAACGCATAAAGATAAGTTACATAAAAATCTAACAAAAATGAAGTGAAACATGAATCAGATACCAACAATAATGTAGACCATCTATTATTATATTCCATTCAACACTGAATTGTAGAAGTGCCTCTGGCACCAAAATTTGTTGTAAAAGTGAATGTATCCACCGCTCTAGTCCCAACCCTGACACACATACAACATATAACAAACTACACATTGTGTAACTGACCTGAGCTAAAGAAGAAACAAGAGAGGATAACTGGACCAAACAGCAGCTGTTCAGCCACCACTATTCTCATGCTCACCCTCCAAGTTCTGGGTCCAGTTCCGTACCAATACGCTGCCAATCTGTACCAACCATGCAACAGTGGAGCCATTACCAACACAGCTACCGTAGCGTTACGCTTCACTGCCTATGGTAGAGGAGCAGCAGTATGAAAAAGCCAACTAGTCTAACCTGTGATTCAATGACTGCCGGGGATAGTAGAATACATAGAGTAAATATGCTACAATAGTGTTCATGTAGTCTGTAGGTATGATGATACAATATGCAGTGGTCAAAGGGAGGTCCCTCAGACTGATAGACCCCCTACAGATTACTACTATAATAATAACAATACAAATTGAACCATATTTAGCCTTATGATCTTGGACCATATTTTTACCTGAAGTTCTTGGATTTTGCACCATTTCGGTGTCTAATTTTGATGAAGTTTCCAATTTAATATAGTAAGCATGCAGTGCAAGATACTTACTGAAAAATCTACTTCATGTTTAGATATGAACTTTTGTTGAGTTATACTTGAGGCTGTCCACACACCACCATAAGACACCATACCTAAAACATAACAAGTACTATACACCTACACATAATAAGTACTATATACCTACAACAGAACAAGTACTATATACCTACAACAGAACAAGTACTACATACCTAAAACATAACAATACTATACACCTACACAGAACAAGTACTATATACCTACACAGAACAAGTACTATATACCTACAACAGAACAAGTACTATATACCTACAACAGAACAAGTACTATATACCTACAACAGAACAAGTACTATACACCTACACATAACGAGTACTATATACCTACACATAACGAGTACTACAATGTATATACCTACACATAACAAGTACTATATACAGGGTGTCAGCACTGAGTACTATATACAGGGTGTCAGGATCAAGTACTATATACAGGGTGTCAGTATCAGTATCAAATACTGTAATGGTACGCACAGTCGTCTCCTACACCTGACACTCATTATTGTGTGCACATACATGTATATATCTGCTTGTACTTTACTCTATGTAACTCCTATATTATCGTATATACTTGTATAATTATTACTAAGTCTTTTAATGCCTTTTTATACCCGTGTACAGAGGCCCGACCTCTCAGAATCCATTGATATTCATTTTGTACATGAATTGGACCATTATAAGCAACTTTTGTAGAACCCGACCTATTTTGGGTCGGCCGTCGGGCTTCCGGCGGCCATCTTGTTGCGCAACTTCCGGACGACCTTACGCCGTCTTTTCCCGACACTACGTCGGGCGGAAGTCCTTATACTATATAAAGGGCATTGTTTCACTGTTCATTGTCTCAGTCTTCACTTGGCTTTCAATAAAGACACATCTATACTTGATACAGAGACTTTCACTTCCTTTTGTCAGGTCATTCGCTTAGCGAACCACCTACTAGGTCGGATCACTCTCTTTCAAAGTATAGTCTGAAGGTCAGACTTGGGACCAGATGGGTCGTCTCTGGTAGTTATTGGGCTACTGAGACCGCTCGATCTTTCATGTAATGCGAAGTCCTAACACCACTCATAGGCACTTCAATTCTGGGTCGGTAGTCGTCCAAGGACGACCGCACCAAATCACAGAAACCATTACAATACTATATACAAGGTGTCAGTATCAAGTACTATATACAAGGTGTCAGTATCAAGTACTATATACAACGTGTCAGTATCAAGTACATATACAACGTGTCAGTATCAAGTACTATATACAGGGTGTCAATATCAAGTACTATATACAGGGTGTCAGTATCAAGTACTATATACAGGGTGTCAATATCAAGTACTATATACAAGGTGTCAGTATCAAGTACTATATACAAGGTGTCAGTATCAAGTACTATATACAAGGTGTCAGTATCAAGTACTATATACAAGGTGTCAATATCAAGTACTATATACAAGGTGTCAGTATCAAGTACTATATACAGGGTGTCAATATCAAGTACTATATACAAGTTGTCAGTATCAAGTACATATACAAGGTGTCAGTATCAAGTGTTAAATTACTCACCAGTGAATAGAGGGTATCTCATCCTCCATAAGCGAATCATATTAGAAGATTGAGTACTAAGAAGAGGCGGGTTAACTCAAGATGGCCACTTTCAAATCATTATATTTGTTGTCTATGCCAGAGATCTCAGTAGATGCTTCAAACTAAATTTAAAATACAATATGTACTTTGATTGGAACCCTACAGTTGGAGCCAAAAACAGTAACTTTTTAGACTAATTCATGTAGATAGAACTTGTACTTTTCACTTGCAAATAAAAAATATGAGAAATATGAAAAACAAACAAAAATTTATTTAAATGTGTACGAATTACCAGCATTTACCAAAGATTGAATAGAACAACCTATGTTTGAATTGGAACAGACTGCATTATAAATTGAAATCAATCGTTTTTAAGGCAAGAAGTTGAGAGTTGGTGGCGTATCCATTGTTTCAAGGTTGGTGGGGCCAATATGGTAGGAAGAGGGGAGGCGGTTCAACAAGGTAACACCATGGCAACAGAAACCATGGGTCATGGAAAACTTCTCACTCCCACATACATGTAGCTAGTATGTATAAACGTCTCACATGCTCAAGAGATTTAAAAATATTTAACTTGAGTATTGAACATTTTGTTGAATATGTGTTGATACCTTAAGGTAGACATGACATTAGACCACTAGTAGCGAGTAGAAGGGACATGGCTCATTCTGGTATACACTTTTCTAGCTTCTGCTAGTTATGTTTAAATTACAGTTTATATGCTGTAGTGACCTCAGCACAGGCACTGTGACAATCCTGCTTTTACAGTGCCTGTATTGTTGACAGAGTGTAAGAGAATCATTTGTCTCCTCTTCTCATATGGAATGTGGCAAGCAGTTCACAATTCTGGGATCTGGTGGCCATTGCAGTGAGTGATTTGTTGATGATTTTATCGTAGGAGGCTGACAGTGAGGGGTGGTGCTCTACTTATGCTAGAATGCACTCAAGAAGGTTGATCCTTTGGTTTTTCCTCTCTTACGTGGTGGGACTAGGCCAAGTTTTGTTTAGGCTTTCTCTATACCGCTGCGTCCTTTGACTACAAAAATAGTGTACCTGACTCTGT
This sequence comes from Bugulina stolonifera, assembly GCA_935421135.1. Lineage (NCBI taxonomy): Eukaryota > Metazoa > Bryozoa > Gymnolaemata > Cheilostomatida > Bugulidae > Bugulina > Bugulina stolonifera. The sequence continues at coordinate 1,254,093 of OW285190.1, read as the reverse complement.
TGGAAAAGATGTAAATATATCAGAGTGGTTTGTGTAATGTATTCCATTGAACGAGCATTCCTGAAGGACTCTGTCTGTGGGGGTCATCCCATTCGTTCAGCAGTCCACCCGCATAGTCAGCTTCAGAGAGCAGACTTGAACTAACTGCGCCTGAGTTTCGAATAATTTCTGCAGCGTATTGTTCTCTGAACCTCACTGCTGGGTCCTGTAGCGACTCAATATTGAGATTCCTTGTTTGCAACTAGGGTTCCAAGCAGCAGCAGCGGCGGCAGCAGCAGCAGGTGCGTACTACAGATGTTGAAGAAAAAGTGTTTTGAGGGCCAGCAATTTGGCCTTCTTAGGGGCCCAGACAAGCGCCCTCTTTATCATCCTCAGTTGCTGTTGCTCATCAGTTTCCTCCAAATGTGTGTCTGTGTGGTAAAGTTAATGTCAGTTTGTATAACCACTCCCATATATCGGACTTTGTCAACAGTGTCCAATGACTGCCCATAAAAAGAGTAACTTGGAGAACCGCTCTTTTTGTTAAACACGATAATCTTGCTCTTTATCAAGTTGAAGTCCATTCCCAATCTAGTAGCCCAGCTGCTCAATGCCTCCAGGCTTTTTTAGAACCTCAGGTGTTCTCATGGCAGGTGACAGTTTGGTACATTAGGGTGTCAACAGTAGCCTAAATAGTGCGGATTCACAGTCTACTTTATTTGGGTGTTCCTTTATGAAAATGAGAAAAAAATACAGGCCCGAAGACTGAGCCCTGATCACTTAGAAAAGTCACATAATGCTAACCATCAAAATCATGATAATCCCCCCATAATGATCGATAACCACAATTAATGCTTGTTGTCAAATCGAATTAGAAATGAACAGAATAGAAATCAAAATCAGATAATTATGCATATGCTCCGCTTCACATGACTTTCAAATTTATTTCACTTATCAGTTGTCTGTTTCAATTCATGTTTGTTGTTTGACTTACTATCTAATCCTATGTATGTTCTGAAAAGACCAAAATTTCAATAATTGCAACAATTCGCTTTCAAAACTAGATACGCCACTGGTTGGGGAGCTTTAGAAAATTAATCAAAACACAAATCCGTTCCATCATACCCATCAAATAATCATAAATAATAACCTGGAGGAGGAGGAGGAGGCTTGAATAGTACAATTTTTGTACCTCCATGGCTCTGACTATTGGCCTAGCTAAAGTGAAAGTGCAGAGGAAATGGAAATAAGACATGCAGGAACGTGTTCCATGCCCGCAAAACAGTAATATTATTACAGGTTTGCGGCTAAAATAATTTCATGAAACAGTCATCGAATTGCGCGATAGAGAAGATAACTCTACAAGTAGCACGGTTTGCGAGAGAGAGAGAACAACTTTGCACCATCACCAATTACCGCACGAGTGGCCCTCAAAAACTGTGAAGTTTGCGTTCTCTACTAGCTACATCACATGTAAGTTCTGGATACAAACACATTCATCTGGCTTTCTAACAAGTCATAGAGATTGCAAAAGGTAAATCTGCATGTATTACATAAATTTTTAGTAAATAGTGGCTAATCCCAGTTTAATTTTTGCTCATTTGCAGGTAAAATTCTGGCCATTGACCCTATAGGTGAGCTGAACCTTTAGGTATAATGGCTAGGCTGTGAATACCCAAGATTGTTATGAGCCAGTGAAGACATGGCTTTCTAGGTCAATCTTGACGCTAACAACAGGAAATACTATATCTTATGTCTGGACTCTGGGTTGATTCTTCCTTGTATATTTGGAAAAGAACAAAATGTAATATTATATAACAAAATCTTCATTATCCAAAACTATATGTGAAAATAGTTAATCTTCCTTTTCCTAAATAAAAACAAATAATTGCCTATAAACAATATGATTTGCATATACAGTTAGCGTATAGAGCATGTAGCTGGAGATAACTACTACTATTATGCTAACACTGTGAGAGAGGAACCAGAACTATGATGTAATAGAAATATACTAGTGTGATACAGTAACAAAATATTTATTATATTATTATAATATAAATAGTCAGGTACTACTACTTGACAGTACCATTGCATACTAGAAAAATACAAGTATAAGCAGTGGTCAAAGTCTAAGAAAAGAGGTGGGGGGGGGGGTTCTCTAGGGTAGCAGACATAGTCGCTTGAGGGCCCGAAGCACATGGGGAGGGGGGAATTGGAAACTTTATCAGAATTAGACACCAAAATGGCGCAAAATCCAAGAAATTCAGGTTAAAATATGGTCCAAGATCTGAAGGTAAAATATGGTCTAAGAACTGAAGGTAAAATATGGTCCAATTAGTATTATTATTATAATAGTAATCTGTAGGGCTCTAGGCCTATGAGTCTGAGGAACCCCCTGAAATTTATGGTAGGGGGACTGCGTCCCCCCACGCCCCCCCCCCCAACTTTGACCACTGTGTATAAGGCATCACTGGCATAAAATATCAGCTTCTGGTTTTTTCTAATAGTGTGGAAATAGAGAATGTACAAGTTCAAGACTAGAAAAAAGTTGGCACAAGTCATGAAATCCATAGGGTATAGGGAACAGGTATGCATGATATACAGTACATTTAGTTGGAAAATATTAGTGTGAGCTAATAGTTTAACCAAAATAATAAAGCAAGACAAATTATTATAGTGTTTTTATTGTATCCCTAATCAGAAGAAAGATTTTGTCACTTTTCCATTATATTTTCCTCTGATGGAATATTAGGAATACAACCAAAAAACTATAAAAATGTGTCTTGTTTTATTATTTACCAGTACATGCTGTTGTCTGGAAAAAGAGAGGTGTTCTATGTCTGTAGTGCATATAATAGTATACTAGCAGACTGTAACTCAGTGTACAGAGTAATGCGTTGTGTATAGAGTAGTGCAATGTATACAGAGCAGTGAGTTGTGTACAGAGTAGTGCAATGTATACAGAGTAATGCAATGTATACAAAGTAGTGCGTTGTATACAGAGTAGTGCAATGTATACAGAGTAGTGCAATGTATACAGAGTAGTCCAATGTATACAGAGTAGTGCAATGTATACAGAGTAATGCAATGTATACAGAGTAGTGCATTGTGTACAGAGTAGTCCAATGTATACAGAGTAGTCCAATGTATACAGAGTAATGCAATGTATACAGAGTAGTGCATTGTGTACAGAGTAGTGCACAGAGTAGCATACAGAGAAATGCGTTGTGTATAGAGTGGTGAGTTGTGTATAGAGTAGTGCAATGTATACAGAGTAGTGCGTTGTATACAGACTGAGCTAAGTGAGTGTTTCATCGTCTTCAATGATTTCTAAAGCGTCGTCATATAATTCCTCACCGTCTGCATCAGGTGCAACGATCTCTACACTGTATTTCACGTTCTTACCTTTCACCCAGCTAAATGAGTTATCCAGCACCATAGTATCTACAACAGACATGCCATACATTCTATCATATACTGATATGTATATACAGTATCTACAACAGACATGCCATACATTCTATCATATACTGATATGTATATACAGTATCTACAACAGACATGCCATACATTCTATCATATACTGATATGTATATTCAGCAGCTTTAGAATTAAATATCAGAGAGAACCGTGTATAGGCAGACATAGATAGAGAACCGTGTATAGGCAGACATAGATAGAGAACCGTGTATAGGCAGACATAGATAGAGAACCGTGTATAGGCAGACATAGATAGAGAACCGTGTGATAGGAGTCATGAGTTTCCATATACAGATAGCAGGTATTTATTCTCTACCAAAACTTTGCACTAAATGACAGCATTGTGTTGTCCAGTCCATCTCATATAAGCAAACACATGTATAAAGATAGTGGGAGGGAAGTATGTATGTTACTCTGCCCCACCACCAAAAGAGGAAGTATTCTGATTAATCCATTTACACTTAGTAAACACAAAACTGAGCTATTTTATAACGTGTTAAAAGTGGCGCCGCAAATCATTTGCTGCGCAATTAAATTAAATTGTGAATTAAATTGTTCATCAGTGCAAGTGTAGTCAGAAAGGGTGGAGCCAGAAAGGGTGGAGCCAGAAAGGGTGGAGCCAGAAAAAGTTCAGGTTTTATGATTGAGTTCTTCTCATACCCTCCACTGTTTCTGTCAGGCACCAGGTTGGGAGAAGAAATTAACAGCCAATGAGAATGAATAATTATAATGATAACAGTACATGTCTTGGTTGCTATGATCGGTCCCGCGTGCAAGCAGGGGAGGATAACTCCATATTGGTGACACTGATACATGTAGAGTAGAGGAGTGTATAGGCCTACTTACAGATACCAGGTCGTGTGCACTCAAGTGTACCAGTCTGCTGTACCATGTGTGTATTTACTCTGGAGACTGGCTGTATGACCTCCATGTTCCTGTGTTTAGTTGTATCACTGTCTGGAGGGTTGTAGAGGAAACCGAACCCTACGTCGTGTTTATCCGACTGTATCTTGTACCTACAGTTTGTATGTATGTACACTAAGTTACAAACTGTATTATAACAGGTACATACTGTATAGTAACAGGTACATAGTGTATAGTAACAGATACATACAGTATCGTAACAGGTACATACTGTATAGTAACAGGTACATACAGTATCGTAACAGGTACATACAGTATTGTAACAGGTACATAGTGTATAGTAACAGGTACATACTGTATCGTAACAGGTACATACTGTATAGTAACAGGTACATACAGTATAGTAACATGTACATACTGTATAGTAACATGTACATACTGTATAGTAACAGGTACATACTGTATAGTAACAGGTACCTACTGTATCGTAACAGGTACGTACTGTATAGTAACAGGTACATACTGTACAGTAACAGGTACATACTGTACATATACTAACCTAAGCTGACACCTGCTGACAGCAATATCAAACTCTATGTACTTAGAGGAACCTCTCGAAATGTGAACGGATTGCATATCGGTTGAAATATCATCACTGGTGAAGTAGTAGGCCTTTGGCACTTCCCCACCATACAACACCTGGAGTATTGGATAATCTCATGTAACATGATATTACATGACATGATATTACATGACATGATATTACATGACATGATATTACATGACATGATATTACATGACATGATATTATATGACATGGTATTATATGACATGATATTACATGACATGATATTACATGACATGATATTATATGACATGATATTACATGACATGATATTACATGACATGATATTATATGACATGGTATTACATGTCATGACATTACATGTACATGACAAGATATTATTATTCGAGTGTACATTGTATAATAATGAATACAGACCTTACTAGAACACTTGCTATCACCATCGGTATCAATCTGTGTACCTCCATAGTGAGCGGGTAGCTGGTCAGCGTCTATAACCTTCAGTAAAGACTGCTTCCAGTTACCTGTAGATATTATATGGCAAACTGTAGATAGACTATACGATGTAGATATAATATAGTGAACTGTAGATATGATATAGTGAACTGTAGATATGATATAGTGAACTGTAGATACAATATAGTGAACTGTAGATATAATATAGTGAACTGTAGATATAATATAGTGAACTGTAGATATATTATAGTGAACTGTAGATATAATATAGTGAACTGTAGATATAATATAGTGAACTGTAGATATAATATAGTGAACTGTAGATATAATACAGTGAACTGTAGGTATAATATAGTGAACTGTAGATATGATATAGTGAACTGTAGATATGATATAGTGAACTGTAGATATAATATAGTGAACTGTAGATATGATATAGTGAACTGTAGATATAATACAGTGAACTGTAGGTATAATATAGTGAACTGTAGATATGATATAGTGAACTGTAGATATAATACAGTGAACTGTAGGTATAATATAGTGAACTGTAGATATGATATAGTGAACTGTAGATATGATATAGTGAACTGTAGATATAATACAGTGAACTGTAGGTATAATATAGTGAACTGTAGATATGATATAGTGAACTGTAGATATAATACAGTGAACTGTAGGTATAATATAGTGAACTGTAGATATGATATAGTGAACTGTAGATATAATATAGTGAACTGTAGATATAATATAGTGAACTGTAGATATAATACAGTGAACTGTAGGTATAATATAGTGAACTGTAGATATGATATAGTGAACTGTAAATATGATATAGTGAACTGTAGATATAATATAGTGAACTGTAGATCTATATAATATAGTGAACTGTAGATATGATATAGTGAACTGTAGATATAATATAGTGAACTGTAGATATAATATAGTGAACTTTAGATATGATATAGTGAACTGTAGATATAATATAGCATGGCCGTAACTATCAGGGTGGCAGGGCACTAGCCAGCCTGAACTTTTTGTCAATAAAATGCAAAAATCAAGCTATTTTCTCAGTCATTGTTGGAAGGCTTTACTACCCTGCCTCTAGCATAACATAAACATACTCTGATGAAAATCATGCTATTATGATGAATAATATGCCAAAGGCTAGCTTTGAAACTGAGCTTTCATCCGACCTATACAATTTATAATAAGGGTGTTTCAGTACCCCACCCACTGGCCACTAGCTTTCTCTAATTTCTAAAGCTTTTGATACGGTATCCAGAGTTGGGCTTTGGCAGGTCCTTCAGAAGTTTGGCTGCACAGATAGGTTTATCAGCATCATTGAGGCTCTACATACAGACATGCAAGCAAATGTAGCTATGAGCAGTTCTGTCTCTAGTGACTTTCCTGTGAGCAACGGTGTCAAACAAGGGTGTGTGCTTGCACCAACACTCTTTTCTCTCTATCTGTCAGCTATGCTGGAAGTTGCCTTCAAAGACAGCTCTGAAGGGGTGTATATTCAAACACGGAAAGAAGCAGACCTGTTCAATGTCTCCCACTTCAAATCTAAGAACAAAACAACTACAAAACTGGTGCGAGATCTCCTTTTCGCAGATGATAGTGCCCTGGTAGCTCATCGCCCTGAGGATATACAATCTCTAGTGAACAGGTTCTCAGAGGCTGCAAGACAGTTCAGTCTTAAAATAAACATAAAAAAGACTGAATGTCTCTTCCAGCCTCCCAAGTTCCTAAGCGAGGTGTGCCAACCTGATATTGTTACAATTGATGGAGAACCTCTTGTGCAGTGTAAAACTTTCAAATATCTAGGAAGTACTGTTGCTGAGAATGCTAAACTGGAAAGTGAAATCGCACTGAGGATGGGGAATGCAAGCGCAGTGTTTGGAAACTTGAGAACAAGACTCTGGAATAATCACCATGTACCAATCAAAGTGAAGTGTCAGGTTTATCGAGCAACCGTGTTGGCTGCTCTTTTGTATGGTGCGGAGACGTGGAGACAAGCAGGCAGGCAGACAAGCTGCAAGCATATGTGATGCGGCATCTCCGGTTTATAATGGGTATCTCATGGATGGATAAGATCACCAATGATGAGGTATTGAAGAGGGCAGGTATACCACCACTCAAATCTATTCTGATACAAATGAATCTAAGATGGCTTGGTCATGTGGAGAGAATGGAGTATGAGCGCCTACCCAGACAGCTTCTTTACTCTCAACTCAGTGAAGGAAAGCGGAACCAAGGACGTCCAAGGTTGCGATTCAAAGATACCGTGAAAAGAAACATGAAGAAGCTGGACATGGACAGAACTGGTTGGCAGAGAAAAGCCAAAGATAGAGACGGTTGGAGACAGTTGATCAGACCAAAGTGAAGATAGTCATTGTCGAACCGACAGACTGCTATGATGGTGATGAATTGCCACAAAAATAGACTATACTAATTACTTTACAATGAGTGAATTTTGCTGGAGTATTGTGGCCATAGCAAAATAATGTTATTACCAGTTATTAAAACACAAATAATGACTCCTGTCAGTGACCCATATTTATGTTGTGACAGTGGTAGCATTATTTTCAAAAACATTTTTGAAGGCATTATTTTTAAAGGCATTTTTGAAGGCAATATTTTTGAAGACATTTTTGAAGGCATTATTTTTGTAATATTTGAGGGCATGTGCAAATGTCCTCAAACATTACAAGGCAGACAGGTAAGAGCAATATACATATAGATGCCATGTACTAAATAGCCCATATTCTTCAGGGTTTGGAAAACCTAGGATACCACTTTCCATCTCTATCCACCAACTAATCTCGCATTATCTCCCCTTTTTTGTTGTGTAATAATTCGTAGTTTACTATTCATCAACCTGTACTTTTGTACCATTATGTATTGCTCAAATATGCAGGTCAAACGCATCAACGTAGCAGTTTCGTGTGTGCATTTTTCAAAAATTTCCCGGAGGAAGACCCCCCCCCCATGTGGGAGGACACTTTTGGCGCTCCTCCCACACCCTCTCCCCTCTTCACACCGCAGCCAGTCCAACTCTGGCCGCCCCAACTTTTTCAACGGAGTTACCCCCTGTATAGTAAACTGCAGATAGACAGCATGATATAGATATACATTGTAGTGAAGGTATTAGATACACATATGTAAATACTAACTTCCAAGGATGTTCATCTTTCCTGTAGTTCTGGGACTCAGCACACTCTTCACCATGTTATAGGCAAGAATAAAGATACGTGGTGCTACAATACCAACACTATACTAAAGATACGTGGTGCTACAATATCAATAATATGCTAAACATACATGTACATGGCGCTACAATAGCAATATGTGTGGATGTGTTGTTAACATGTCACTGAAACTCAGCAAAGGGAGGTGCAGGTTAGATAGGTATACAAACTCTGAATGGGATGTGGACGCGGTTAAAGCTAAAAAGATCTCAGTACCAAAACTGCACCTCATAAAACCATTCGCTTATAAATTACAATGGAAACACTGTTATGGATATACGAAGCTGATTGGCCGATAAGATACACAATGGCTGATGTTTCCACTAGTTTCTTGGGGGGGGGGGGGAATAACAGCCTTAGTGAGATCTGTTGCCTCTGGATATAGCTTGAGGTCCTAAGGGCTCACCATACTTGTAGCTTAATAAACACCCAGTTCGGAGTTATTCACTTTCTACATGTGAAGCATCAATGACCCAAATAGTAACATCTTTATTAGTGAATAGAAGCTTTGTATTCAGTGGGAAATGGTTTTATATATTCCAACTAATACTATTCTGAGTTTTATTTTTAGGGTAAGAAACTGTGCAAGCCCTGAGAGAAAGAGAGAAGATAACTTCCTATTACAATTAGTATGCAGTAGCACTAGCTAGTGAGTTTATTGTATTATGCTACTGTATACCGTACACAGCATATAGTATACACTATACTGTATACCGTACACAGCATATAGTATACACTATACTGTATACCGTACGCAGCATAGAGTATACACTATACTGTATACTATACACAGCATAGAGTATACACTATACTGTATACCGTACACAGCATAGAGTATACACTATACTGCATATCGTACACAGCATAGAGTATACACTATACTGCATATCGTACACAGCATATAGTATACACTATACTGCATATCGTACACAGCATATAGTATACACTATACTGTATACCGTACACAGCATATAGTATACACTATACTGTATACCATACACAGCATAGAGTATACACTATACTGCATATCGTACACAGCATATAGTATACACTATACTGTATACCGTACATAGCATATAGTATGCACTATACTGTATACCGTACACAGCATATAGTATACAGTATAGTGTATACCGTACACAGCATATAGTATACACTATACTGTATACTATACACAGCATATAGTATACACTATACTGTATACCATACGCAGCATAGAGTATACACTATACTGTATACCATACACAGCATAGAGTATACACTATACTGCATACTATACACAGCATATAGTATACACTATACTGTATACTATACACAGCATATAGTATACACTATACTGTATACCATACACAGCATAGAGTATACACTATACTGTATACTATACACAGCATATAGTATACACTATACTGTATACTATACACAGCATATAGTATACACTATACTGCATATCGTACACAGCATATAGTATACACTATACTGTATACCGTACACAGCATATAGTATACACTATACTGTATACCGTACACAGCATATAGTATACACTATACTGTATACCATACACAGCATATAGTATACACTATACTGCATATCGTACACAGCATATAGTATACACTATACTGTATACCGTACGCAGCATAGAGTATACACTATACTGTATACTATACACAGCATATAGTATACACTATACTGTATACCATACGCAGCATAGAGTATACACTATACTGTATACCGTACACAGCATAGAGTATACACTATACTGTATACTATACACAGCATATAGTATACACTATACTGTATACCGTACACAGCATATAGTATACACTATACTGCATATCGTACACAGCATATAGTATACACTATACTGTATACCGTACACAGCATATAGTATACACTATACTGTATACCGTACACAGCATAGAGTATACACTATACAGTATACTATACACAGCATAGAGTATACACTATACTGTATACTATACACAGCATAGAGTATGTCACCGAGTACTACAAATCAATCCTTCCTACCTGTAGATCTTCAAATTTTGACAATTGCCTATTGTACATGTATCACTGTATTGTATACCCACTGTTTATAACATACAGTAGCTGGTGTAGTACACTGTATTACTGTATTGTATACCCACTGTTTATAACATACAGTAGCTGGTGTAGTACACTGTATTACTGTATTACTGTATTACTGTATTACTGTATTGTATACCCACTGTTTATAACATACAGTAGCTGGTGTAGTACACTGTATTACTGTATTGTATACCCACTGTTTATAACATACAGTAGCTGGTGTAGTACACTGTATTACTGTATTACTGTATTGTATACCCACTGTTTATAACATACAGTAGCTGGTGTAGTACACTGTATTATTGTATTACTGTATTGTATACCCACTGTTTATAACATACAGTAGCTGGTGTAGTACACTGTATTACTGTATTATTGTATTACTGTACTGTATACCCACTGTTTATAACATACAGTAGCTGGTGTAGTACACTGTATTACTGTATTACTGTATTGTATACCCACTGTTTATAACATACAGTAGCTGGTGTAGTACACTGTATTACTGTATTATTGTATTACTGTATTGTATACCCACTGTTTATAACATACAGCCTCATCAACATCTCAGGATAGTTGTCCTCAAACATGGACACAATTTCCTTAAAGCATTCTATTCCTAAAATTATAGAATAATCATATAAAATTATTTATTAGGTCAGTCAACTCTGGCATCCAGCCAATTATGTCTATATGTTAGCAGCTTACGGAGTTATTACTATCTTTAGTAGACCCTTTCTATATGCTATACATACACTATATATTCTACACTATCACATGCTATACATACTCTATATAGTCTAAATTACCACATGCTATACACACTCTATATATTCTAAATTATCACATGCTATACATACTCTATATATTCTACATTATCACATGCTATCCATACTCTATATAACCTAAATTATCACATGCTATACATACTCTATATATTCTACACTGTCACATGCTATACATACTCTATATATTCTACACTATCATATGCTATACATACTCTATATATTCTAAACTGTCACATACTATAACACACACTCTATATATTCTAAACTGTCACATGCTATACATACCTGGTGGCCAAAGGTGTTTCCATCCCAGACCTGCCATATCAAATATAATGACAATACCATGAACAGGCTTGTTGAGCTGAAATACAGAGTAAAACAATGTAAGTACAGCAGTTATACTACCTTCCCTATACAGTAGCTATTCTACTTCCCCTATACAGTAGCTATACTACTTCCCCTATACAGTAGCTATTCTACTTTCCCTATACAGTAGCTATACTACTTCCCCTATACAGTAGCTATACTACTTCCCCTATACAGTAGCTCTACTACTTCCCCTATACAGTAGCTATACTACTTCCCCTATACAGTAGCTGTACTACTTCCCCTATACAGTAGCTATACTACTTCCCCTATACAGTAGCTGTACTACTTCCCCTATACAGTAGCTGTACTACTTCCCCTATACAGTAGCTATACTACTTCCCCTATACAGTAGCTGTACTACTTCCCCTATACAGTAGCTGTACTACTTCCCCTATACAGTAGCTATACTACTCCCCCTATACAGTAGCTGTACTACTCCCCCTATACAGTAGCTATACTACTCCCCCTATACAGTAGCTATACTACTCCCCCTATACAGTAGCTATACTACTTCCTCTGTGCAGTAGCTATTCTACTTTCCCTATACAGTAGCTGTACTACTTCCCCTATACAGTAGCTGTACTACTTCCCCTATACAGTAGCTATACTACTCCCCCTATACAGTAGCTATACTACTCCCCCTATACAGTAGCTATACTACTTCCTCTGTGCAGCAGCTGTACTACCATCATCCATGAGCTATTAATAGCAGTACTAACAGGCTTATAGCCAGCGTACATGAGTATTTACCACGACTCCTAGTTGGGACTTTGACAACACATTGCTAGCAGAGAATGGAATGATGCTGCTGGATTGAATACCTATACATATACATGTACATATACATACACTACACACGTACACACACGCGCACACATATAGTGACTGACCTTTCTAGTCTGCTGTTGGAGTAAGAGTAAGAGCTGTTCACACGTATAAACCTTGTGTAGGAGCACCTGATCCTTGGTTACTGAGTGTAGTATACCTGTCAATGTGTAGGTGTACATTTATAGTAATAATTCCATGTGGTGGGTGAAACGTAGTGCTGGGCGGTTTTGATTTGCATGAGCATTCAGTTTTTCTGCTGACATTTCAAGAAAACCGAAGTTATTTTCTACCTCTCGGTTTAATTCAGTTTTTTAAATTCAGGAAAAGAAAAAATCGAACTGAAAATAAAACACTCAATGTTGGAAGTTGTCACACTCTGCTTTTAATGGCGGCCACTTTAATTTCCTTTAATAAATCGTAATCATCAAATACTAATTATTTATAATAATGTGCAATCATAACCACTAGAATTGAGTGAAACTAAAGTGAATCATCACTGGGTGACAATGATGGCTGCAGCTAAGTCTGTATTCTAAGGATGACATCAAATTATAAAGATTGAAAGATGCATAACATGAATTCACGTGTTTGCAATCCCAGACATTATCAGGAGTAGGTGCGCTAAACGACCATGTGCGGTTTGAATTTTAAAACTGAATCGCACCGAATCGCTGCATTGGGTTCCGGTTTGCATTTCAAATTTTCGAGATTTTTGAACCGAAAAAAAGAACTGTAAAACTGAACGATACCGAAACACCGTGCAGCACTAGTGACCAGTGTAGATATACATTGTAGCAGCAGCTGATGCCATATATAACGAAAATAACATCACAAAAAAATTATGTTTATAGAAGAATTTCAATTTGAAGACTTTCGTGAATAAGGTTTCTAAAAATGTTTCCACTGCCATTGTTATTACAGTGTAGCAAACACATTTGCTACTGTATTCTTGGTAGCCTATGGGAACAATTATTGCATGTCTGTACAAGAGTTAGATGGTTTAGAGAGACGGTCACTATGAATATTATAGTAGGAGCTACAGACTGAAAGCGTCATGAATTACAAACATCAGATCAATACAATCAACTAACTGATCACTCATCAGTTAGTCATATATTGTTCACTTTTGTATTTTTATGGCCGCCATTTTAGTGCAGGGCTGTACCCTGCACCTTGCTCTCTGGGGCCATGCCATGGATCTCAGGCTTAATACTCACAGAAATTCGGGCTACATACATGTGTATATGTATATGTATGTAATGTACTGTCTACCGCATATGTGTTTGTATATTTATGTATGCATGTACATGTATATGTATTTGTATATATGTATGCATGTACATGTATATGCATATGCGTGTGTACTTCCGCACATACATTGTCTATGTATATACATGTTTGTGTGAGTGTATGTACATACATACAGTACATATACATGTAGTATATTATGTACTGTATGTATGTATGTACATATACATGTATCTATATATTATAGACATAGGGAACATAGAAGAACTATAGTCACCTTTTGAATCCAGCAGAGGGAAAGGATCCAACCAGATAGGAGAGCCCTCCTGATCAAAACCACAAACTCCTCCCACATAGTATTTCTCCAGCACTTCTGGGGGCTTGTATGTTGACAAGAGTTCGTTACACTTTACTCTTTCTCTATATTCCATACTCTGTATGTAGATACATACGATAATAACTTAATCAAACACCAGGCGACGTACCCACACTGTGTGACGTACCCACACTGTGTGACGTACCCACACTGTGTGACGTACCCACACTGTGTGACGTACCCACACTGTGTGACGTACCCACACTGTGTGACACACTCACACCATGTGACGTACCCACACCATGTGATGTACCCACACCATGCGACGTACCCACACTGTGTGACGTATCCACACTGTGTGACGTACCCACACCATGTGACGTACCCACACCATGTGATGTACCCACACCATGTGACGCACTCACACCATGCGATGTACCCACACTGTGAGACGCATTCACACCATGTGATGTACCCACACCATGTGATGTACCCACACCATGTGATGTACCCACACCATGCGACGCACCCACACTGTGTGACATACCCACACCATAAGATGTAGGAGTGGTGAAGATATATAACTACAGACTCGTACCTTTCTTAGCATAGCTTCTGCCTTGTCAATGTTCCAGTTTCTTGCTGTAATAAATAAATAACAGAATATCAGTAGTCGACTTGGTAAGCGAGCCAATGAGATTGCTACTAGAATATAGTAACTAGCTAATAGTTTCTCAGTTAACTGACCAATGAGCCATCTCCTTAAGAATAGATCCTCATCGTCATCCCAAAGCTCCGGCTTTTCCACATCAGAAACCCTTTTTTTCAACTGAAAAGACAACTATTATAGATTCAGCCACTCAGGGGGCCAGTCAGTCGGCTAGCCAGCCAGCCAGCCGGCCGGCCGGCCGGCCAGCCAGCCAGTCAGTCAGTCAACCAGCCAGTCAGTCAGTCAGTCAGTCAGTCAGTCAGTCAGTCAGTCAGTCAGTCAGTCAGTCAACCAGCCAGCCAGTCAGTCAGTCAGCCAGCCAGTCAGTCAGTCAGCCAACCAGCCGGTCAGTGAATCAGTAGGCTGACTTCAATCAGTCAATCAATGTATGGAGACTCATTACTATTGTATACACCTGCCAATATATAAATGACATATATTCTTACCTCTAATAGCTTAGCATCCTCCTTCTCATTCAGTAAGCCGTCCATTAGCTCACTGTAGTACTACATGTATGAGGTGCTCCCAGCGCACAGCAGGATTCTTCTAGAAAGAGATGGACAGTGTTTGAGAATTCTAAGACAATACTAATGCTGGACAAAGTAGTAAATGAAGTTCAGTAGCATAGCCTTATGAGCTGCAAACTAACCACAATAGTAACAAAGAGTGGCACATTACCCTAATTGTACACATATACTGTAAGTCAGACCTTCTAAAAATCATCGGCAGCAATCAGATTGGTTCAAAAGTGTGGGTTGACCAGGTTCCCAGATAAGGCATTCATTAACCTAGAGTCGCCAAGCTTTCATCCTTCCAATTACGCTTTAAATGTGTTTTAGTAGTTAAAAGCAGTGGAAAGAGAGATAAAATGGAGTGAGACATGTGGAGATGATTCC
Organism: Bugulina stolonifera; assembly: GCA_935421135.1. Classification (NCBI taxonomy): domain Eukaryota; kingdom Metazoa; phylum Bryozoa; class Gymnolaemata; order Cheilostomatida; family Bugulidae; genus Bugulina; species Bugulina stolonifera. Next base: position 1,238,235 of record OW285190.1, on the reverse strand, counting down.
ATGAACCCATGAAGGGTGGAGCAGGCTATACAGCTGAAAGAAGGGCCTAGGGGGTGTATTGGTTCCCCAAACTCTGCAAGAGTTTATTCCATAATCAAGAATCCTGGTGATAGAGGAAAATCCAATAATTTGCCTGAGGCCATGAACTCTGGATCCTCAAAGCTGTACCACTTGTATAATTTGCAATCTTGCCCAGGAAATGGACTTCCTACCCCCAGAAACGAAGTGAAATATTTGGGAATGAGAGACCCTTGAACCTCTTCAAATCTATGATAGGACCTGAAATAAAATACATCTCCTAGCAAAAGACAGGACAACCGGCTATGTATTAAATATGGAAGAGACCAGTGCAGGTCAAATAAAATAGCCTACATAGCAATCGCCAGGGGACAATCAATCATTGTGTCCTAGAACAATTTTCTACCTTGAACGACTCGAAATATGAGAGGTTCACCAAATAAAATTATATAACCCAAATGGCAGCATTTCATAACACTATTTACCCGAGGTTTTGCACATTTCCCACAACGGCATTGGGCGTCCGACAACTACAAAGCTCAACAGTTTCAACCAGTTAGCTCAGATGGTTTCTAGGTTTGCAGCTAGTTTCTGGGGAAGCTACTGCTATAGTTTCACAAGGCAGCCCATCATCATGCCTCAGTATCACACAGAGTGTGCATGAGCCCCAATGCTAAGTCCCCTTGGTTTATTTAATCAGTGTTCAGTCTGAGTGTACTACATCACTCCCGCTATGTCCCAAGTAAGTGCAATACATCTTCTTAGAAATAATGTATATATAAGCTAGCCACAGGTAGCTGACATAGTACAAAGTAAAAATTAGAAGATAGGGAACTAATAAAAGCACCACTATTCTTGTAAAAATGAACCAACAGACTGAGAGTTACATAACAAAAGTCAATAAAAGAAATTACGGTAATGCCACAAAGAGATGGTATATTGGAAATTGCCGTAAGGGTTTCCCTTAGAGAAAATGACGTTACATACATGTATAAAACGGGTCAAGTAGAATATAAATAAAGACACATTATGCTTAACTAGAACTACTAGAAAATGACCACCACTACTAATACATATAATATTATATATACCTCTATCAGTCCATGCTCTATAACAAAAAAATACAATAATAAATTGAATAAATGTCAGTCTGAGACTTCCCATCATTTCTTATTTAATATATTAATAGTAATAGTTGAGTTTGGTAGAATAGTTATAAATTAAATAACCAATGGAACCTAATATTATATCAATATGAATACTAAACATATGTGTAGTGTTTGTAATAGCTTTGTAGCTAGTAGCTTTATAGCACTAAAGCTAGAGTAAGGAAATATATATAAGGATGCATGTATGTCTTAGGAGTCAGATATAATGAGAATAAATCACGTCAGTACAACACTAAATTGGCGACGAGGATTGTTTCAACAGATATATTATAATGGCAACTGGCGGAATGCTGATTCCTAGACTAGAGGAAGATGGAGATGTGGAGGCATTTTTGGAACGCCTTGAATGTTATTTCACAGTTGCAGGGACAGCAGATAATAGTAAGGTATCTGTCTTATTAATGGGACTCACATCCGAGCAATATGAAACACTAAGAAGCTTAGTATCACCTGCATTACCCAGTTCCATGGACTTAGCCAACCTAAAGACTCAACTTACTACTCACTTTGGAGCACCAAGGAATAGGAAGCTGGAAAGAATTCAATTTCGATCAGTGAGTAGATTTAGAGAGGAATCGTTAGCTGAATTCCAAGTGAGGGTGAGGAGAGCTGCCATGAAATGTGAGTTTGGTGATAAACTGGAAGAAAATTTACTAGAACAGTTTATTGCAGGGATCAATAATCCAGGTCTATCTAGGAAACTCATTGAAAGTCAAACAGTTACCACTTTGACCGCAGCAGTTAATTTAGTTAATACTGCTAGGCTGTTTGAAGAAAGCACACCAGTGATAAAAGACGATATAGCTAAGGTAGACGACAGGAAAGCAAGGTCATCATGGAAGGGTGTTATCTGCTACAGATGTACCAGGACAGGACACATAGCTTCTGATGACAATTGTCCAGCAAAAGGAAGAAAATGCAAAGTTTGTGGAAATAATGGACATTTTGCGGGATCCAAGTACTGTAGGAGTCATGGAAAGGATACACTTACAGCTGCTACCAATACAGTTATGGAAAAGACAGACAGTCATGAGCAAAGAACAGCACTGGATTGCTTTGGGTATGATAACACTATAAACAACATTAGAGGTGGTACACCTAAATGTATAGTTAATGTCGCAGGTGTATCAACCGAGTTTATTGTTGACTCCGGTGCTGTGAATAACGTTATTGGCAGACATACCTATCGTAGAATCAAAAATAGAGTGAATTTAGAGCCTGCTTCAAAACAATTGTATGCTTTTGGTCAGTCTAGCCCATTACCTTTACTAGGTCAGATTACAGCTAACATTTTTATTAATGGTAATAATGTGAAGGCTATAATTTTTGTATTTGATGGAAATTCTTGCAACCTTCTGTGTGCTGAAACAGCTAATGAACTAGGTATAATTAAGTTGAATACAGTAGGTAGTGTAGACAACATTATTGATATAGGAATTTTTGTTAGGGCCAAATACCCAGAGTGTTTTATAGGGGTAGGGAAGCTAAAAGGAGTTCAGATCAGGTTGCATGTTGATAGTGCTTGTGAGCCAGTTGCCCAGCCTGTAAGGCGTTTGCCTTTTGCATATAGAGCTAAGGTTGAGAAAGTGTTGCATAGGTTGATTGAGGAAGACATTATAGAACCAGTTGAGGGTATAGGATCGACATGGGTTAGTCCTTTAGTGGTTGTGCCTAAGGATGGTGATGACGTTAGACTATGTGTTGACATGAGAAGGGCTAACAAAGCGATTGTCAGAGAAAGATATCCTGTTCCTACAATCCAAGAAATGTTAGTTGAATTGAATGGTGCCAAAGTATTTTCCAAACTTGATTTGAAGCAAGGGTTTTTTCAATGTGAATTAGAGTCGGGTTCAAGAGACATAACAACTTTTGTCAGCCATATAGGCCTGTTTAGAATGAAGCGTCTAGGAATGGGAGTGTCATCTGCTCCTGAGATATTTCAATACACTATCCAAAAGGTGTTGAATGGCTTGAGTGGAGTGTTAAATTTAGCTGACGACATATTAGTATTTGGTAAAGATGCAAGTGAACACAATGAAAGATTGATAAGTGTGATGGAAAGGCTAGTGAAAAGTGGCTTAACGTTGAATGGTGGCAAATGTCTTTTTGGGGTGTCATCAATCAAGTTCCTAGGTCATATCATTTCAAATGAAGGCATATCTGCCGACCCTGCTAAAGTTAAGTCTATCCTATCTGCTAGAGCACCTGAAAATATTTCAGAGTTAAGAGGATTTTTGGGATTAGTTCAGTTTGTGGGGAGATATGTTCCAGATTTAGCAAGGGTTGCTGCTCCTCTCTGGGATTTAACCAAGAAATCCCAAACTTTTTCGTGGAGTGATGTACACCAGGATGCATTTGTGGGCATAAAGAAGCTTATGAGTTCTAATCAAACGTTAGCTTACTATGACAAAGAATGTTGTACTACTGTTGTAGCAGATGCTAGTCCCACAGGTCTTGGTGCAGTCTTATATCAGAGACAAAATGGAGTCTCAAAGATAATAGCATTTGGGCATCGTCGACTGTCAGATGTGGAGACTCGGTATTCTCAGATAGAACGTGAGGCTCTTGGACTAATGTGGGCGTGTGAGCATTTTCAGATGTATTTACTTGGCAAGCATTTCCGGTTAGTGACTGATCATAAACCTCTAGTGTCTATTTTTGGCAGTGCTAGTTCAAAACCAACTCCAAGACTGGAAAGATGGAGTATAAGGCTCCAGGCATTCGATTTTGATATCCATTATAAGCCAGGTTGTTATAATATTGCGGACCCAATGTCCAGGCTTAGTGTTTCTAAAGACAGCAATGCAGATCCGGTGACAGATGATTCATATATTTGCTTAGTTGCGGAGCAGGCAGTGCCATGTGCCATGACATGGTCAGATATTCAGCAAGAAGCATTGGTATGTAATGAAGCTAGTCTGATTCGGAAGGCTTTACAATCGGGAGATTGGGAATCATGTCCAGCAATTGCAAAATCTATCCAGAATGAGTTGAGTTGCTATGATGGAGTAATTTTGAGAGGTAATAAAATTCTTGTGCCTGTCAAGTTGCGAAAGAAAGTGTTACAGCTGGCACATGAAGGTCACCAAGGCATAGTGAAAACAAAGAAAAGACTACGCTTGAAGGTTTGGTGGCCAGGAATGGACCACGATGCTGAGGCACTATGTCGGCAATGCTTCTCATGTCAATTAGTGGCTAACAGCAACCCACCGAATCCTATTTCTCCTACCAAGATGCCAGACAGTCCATGGAAATTTTGCTGTATAGATCTCCTTGGACCTCTTCCTGATGGTAGATCAGTTGTTGTGTTAGTAGATTATTTTAGTAGGGTCTTTGAATTTGGATTTCTACACAGTACCAAGGCTGATAAAGTTATATTGTTTTTAGAGCATGTTTTTTCATACTATGGGTATCCAGAAATGATAAGATCTGATAATGGTCCACAGTTTGCAGGGGGCGAGTTTCAAGAATACTTGAAGCAGTGTGCCATTAAATGGATTTCTACCACTCCACTGTGGCCCCAAGCAAATGGGGAAGTTGAACGTATGAATAGAACTATTCTTAAAGTGCTCAAGATTGCTAAAGCCGAAGGGAAGGATTTGCAGAAGGCATTACAAGAGTTTTCTATGGCATACAAGTCAACACCACATACTGGTACTGGAGTACCTCCTTTTACTCTTGATGTTTGGTCGAGAGATGCGCACAAAGCTGCCTATGCTTGGTGACACTGCTGTGGGCACAAAAGAGGAAGCTCAGGATTCTGATGCTATTTACAAGAAGAGTATGAAGGAGTATGCAGACAAGAGTTCTAAGGAAAGTGGGATAGAGGTAGGCGATATAGTCTTAATGAAACAAGAGAATAGAGGAAAACTGGACACCAATTTCAGCCCTACAGAACACACAGTGGTTGGACTCGATGGTTCTGATGTAGTGTGTGCCAGCCCTTCAGGTTCCTTAACAAGAAGGAATGTTTCTTTTGCTAAGAAGGTTCAGTTGTCGGATTCTTCCCCTGTCTCACCCCTTGATCCATGCCCAGTTTTATCTCCGGTTCCATCCCCAGTCTCCAGCGAAAATGTGGGAGCGAGTAATCCTCCAGATCCCCCTCTTAATGTCAGTCCATCTACAAATGATAATAGTGCCCATAATAGCCCCCCTCCCCGTAGGACAAGTTCTAGGGTTAGGAAAGTGCCTCAACGTTTTCAGGATTTTTATATGCAGTCATAGAGTGAATATTTGGTTCTAAATAACATTGTTCAATTTTGCTTTATAATAATAATATATGTTTTGTAATTTTTCTCTTCAAGTTGTACTTTTGATATTATATCTTTTTTTTGTATCTAAACCCATGGAGGGATGTAGTGTTTGTAATAGCTTTGTAGCTAGTAGCTTTATAGCACTAAAGCTAGAGTAAGGAAATATATATAAGGATGCATGTATGTCTTAGGAGTCAGATATAATGAGAATAAATCACGTCAGTACAACACTAAAATATGCATATTTAATTTCAGTTTAGTATAAAGTTTTTTGTCAAAGACCATCCGAAGAGGTAAAATCGCAGCGGTATTCTGTACTAAAATATTATTCAGATCTCATTGCATACTTCACTCTCTGTTCATCGTCAAAAAGAGCACATAAGCTGGTAAGTTTTTTGTAAGGAAGATGGAATTTCCCAAAATGAATAGAGTGCAGGAGGCCCATCCTTATTTGTTACACCGTTATCGCTGGTCTGAGCTCCCACATTCACATTGATATTTATATCCCCTACTACAAAATAATCTTAATCACAATTTAGCTCACCTTTCTTTTTAAGGATTGAACGAATTAGGCACCCTGAGTTCAGTATATTATTACGTACTAAGTAATAATAATTATAATATTAATATATAAGGGAAAAGCTGTGGCTGAGTGGCTACAATGCTAGACTTTTATGCTGAAGGGTTCAGGTTGGAATTCAGGCCACGGTGGTGTTAGCAAGAGCATCCAGCTACTATTGTTCTTGTGCGTCAGTACAAGACTGTACTGATGGATACAAATCTCTCTCGTCGGCGTAATTACTGCTCTGACGTTGTTATAGACAACATTGTGATCTCTCTTGTGGCACAAACTAAATTTTTAGGTATAGTCATTGACTGTAAACTGAGTTTTAATGTCCACATAGAATTTTTAGAATCTGAGACCAACAACCACTTGTGTTTGATGCGCAAGCTTAAAACTCTTGGGCTCAACGTTGCTGGTCTAAAAACATTTTATCAGAGTAACATTCACTCTATTTTAATTTATGAAGCCCCAGCCTGGTATACCCTTCTAGGAAAACAACCTAAAGACAGACTGAAAAAGGTGCAAAGATCAGCATCACGAACTATAGTGCCAAATCTTTCATACGAATCTAGAGTAGAATTTTTAGTATTACCAAGTTTGAACAATTTTATTTTTGATGCATGTGCCGACCATTTCCATGCAAGCCAGCATGGCTTTAAGGCAACTCCTCTACCCCCACCTTGCCAATAAAAGGTCATACAGTCTGGGCCTTTCTCACGAAAAGTTGGCCAGCACTGGTACCTGGCAGTTCAAGCTGCTTGGGGCTGGCCACGCTGAGGAGTAGGCTATAAGCCGGTGAATTTTTTTTTTATAAATATTAATATTAAATATATATATATAAAAATTATAATTATAGTATTGTAATTGTAGGCCTATAGCTATATAAATTTTAGTAAATAATGGTAATTATAATTATATATAAATATAGGCATATTTTTGTGATAATTTCAAATCAATTACGACAAACTTTTCACTCTATTACTACACTGAATGGAGTGAATGCTCAACTGGTTATGGTCATTTGTCAATAATTTTTATTTTATTACACAGCAACACATACCAACAACAGCAATCAATACAATGAGTTGTGATATTTATAATATTAACCATGATATTAATTATTTCATAATTATATTATTACAATAATAATTATTAAAATAAATAATTATAATTATAATATAATATAAACAACAAGGAGTAAGAATTAAGAAGACTCATAGAAATCATCATAACTATTATTATAATAATTTATTTCATAAGATGATAATTATATAACATAAATATAATTATTATTATTATTATTATTATTATTATTATAATAATTGTAATTGTTGTAACATAATGATAACTTAAACTTGTGTGTATTTTTATCTCTGAAAATGTTAGTATGAGTGAAAAGTTTACATTTTGTTTTTCTATTCTTTCAAAATTTTCTTAGTAAAAATTGCCTGATTTATTAATTGTTTAAGAGATAGGATAGATAGAAGAACCCCCAGATTAGAATTTTTACTTGTTGTTATGCCATGGCCAAAGAGCGTACTCTCTTTGCCATGGCTATGTTTAAAAACCGTGAGTGTTATCTGCACCCTGTAGTAGTGATCTGCGTTAATTTAAAAAGAGAATTTGTCGAACAATTAAAAAGTAAATTGGTAGGAGATGACAACTCCGTCTAAATCATCATCTAACATACAATGTAGAGTTGTACTTGGTTTGTGCAAGACCGTAAGACTGTATCAGAGCCATGCATGTGGTTCTGGCAAGTTTTGATGTATGCATCTAGCTACTAATGCTTACTACAATAAAAATCATACTCTGCCACTTGTGTCGATCATCTAACCTAACCATGCCACAAATAGCAAAGTATGTAATATTGTGTAATTGAGGGACCAATAAATGGCTCTGGTATCATACATGCCAAGTGTACAGGCTTTGTCAGGACATCTTGATATTTATCTGTGATGAAAATGTCACCAAGCCTCATAAAACACAAGATACATCCTAAAATAACTCATTTACATTGAAGAACCAGAAGAAACTAATGGAGAATTTGATGCTTTTTAAACATAATGTTTATGCAATAATGTACACTCAAATCATTTCCAGGGAGTTTGGTGCACATCTAGGGATTTTGAGCAAAAGAGACCAGATTTGTTCTGATCTTTGCTCTAGCTCCTTGGCAAGTATGATTATGGGGAGGACAGCATTGTTTAGTCTATAACATATTGCATTATAATCATTACTGACATGATCACACAGGTGCTTTACTACATAACTATGTATGATCTAATGTATATTATATACTGTATATTAAGTGAGTACAACTCCAACCAAGTTATTTTCTAATGATGATTATCCCCACTATAACCGCAGAAATAATTTATACTTTACATGTAGGCCTACATGTATTATTGTGTAATTGACATTAGTTCATTGAGCTATTTGTTAGAAAAAGTTGTAAAAGCATAACATGTGTATGCTACGTTGTGTAAAGAACATACTGTCATCATACATGTTAGTAGTACACACTAACATTATAATATACTACTATAATATAATAATTGTATTCTACTGAAAACTGTATTCTACTGTATATATTCATTATTAGTGTAAATAGTCTCAGAAAATACAAATTCTATAATCATACAAAATAAAAAATTGGTAAAATATTATCCTGTGTAAATCAATACTGTGTTCAATAGGTGTCCAACTTATTGCTGCATATAACCATTTTGAATATAATAGTATTACTACAATATAATATTATTATAAATATTATGTCTAATATAAAGATTACATTACTAAGATACCAACTTGATATGTAAAATTACAAGAATTGAATGTAAATGGGGGGGGGGGGGGGAGTGGGGCTACTTCACACCAAAGTGTATCATACAATGTACATGTATACAGAGCAGCTTGGAATTGTAACATACATAAACTAGTCTACACATGTACATAGTAAAGTGTAACATACGCCCACTAGTCTACTGTATGTATGTACATAGTAAAAGAGCACTGAGTTCAGTTGATAAATTATGCTTCTATTACTGAGTACTGTAAGGAAACCATAGAGGCAGTATTATACATTGTATAATATTGACTATAAATATAACAAGTCATAACTTTCTATACTGGCTGACTCACTAGTAACCAGGTGAGCAGGCCGTCAGTGACCCACTCAGTGACTCATTAGTGAGTGACTCATTCACTGGATGACTCACTCACTGGATGAGTCACTCACTCATCGTCGTTAGGCAGATAGTATGTAGCTGATGCTGGAGGTAGAGAAGCTGAAGAATCCTGCTGAGTGAGAGTCTCATTGGTGACTGAGAAGTATGACGGAGGGGCTAAGCCACCCACCCCTACTGGATACACGGGAAGGTCAGAGGTGTCTACTGCTATGCTAACCATAGATGGGAATGATGTTTGTGACTGTACCTATGGGATAGTAATGTACAGCATAATATACTCAAGTATGACTTAGTGCAGCTACACCTACTGCCAGCACTAACTTATTCAACTAGTTCAGCTTATAGAATGCTAGAAACTTCTAGGACAGTTTACGGTGAAAGAGAGGTTGATACAAAAAGTCAAATAGAGTTTCCACTTTTAGCATCCCTAATAGAAATAACTTAATATTACAGATAAATGTACATGTATATACATTGCATATATGTACATATACCCATATTTATATACAAATCTAAAATAACATGAAAAATAGAATGATTACTTTAATTATATGATCCTATTGCCAGCATATAGCGTACTATTGTTCAGGCAACTATTGGTGGCTCACAAAATATATCGTCACTATATGTACTTGGAGCAATTTTATGTACCTAGGTCTAGACAATCAAATGTCTATCTGAACTATCTGTTCGTTTGCGGGATATCCTGGACGAGCTGTTCATCAGACGGACAGACAAACAGACAGACAGACAGACAGAGAGACAGACAGACAGACAGACAGACAGACAGACAGACAGACAGACAGACACTTATACTTACAGAGGAAAGTTGTCTCAATAATCTGCGACTACTACGACTTGTTTGTACTGCTATACCCACGGCTACATTATGACCATCGTCTAACGAGTGGGATGAGTTAAAGTCAGCCTGAGATTCCGCATTCACCATCTGTACATGAGACTGAACTCGGTCTACAGTAGTCTTAGGGGTGGGGCCCACCACGTCACTATATGCTGGGGGAATGACTAAGTTATCTTGGGAGAGTGCCAACTCTTCATTTCTCCGACTTCTGTAAAATACAAGCTCCTGCTGTAGTGGCAGACAATTCCCATACTATGTACATGTACATTGGTGTACAGTATACTGTGTACATGTACATTGGTGTACAGTATACTGTGTACATGTACATTGGTGTACAGTATACTGTGTACATGTACATTGGTGTACAGTATACTGTGTACATGTACATTGGTGTACAGTATACTGTGTACATGTGCATTGGTGTACATTATACTGTGTACATGTACATCGGTGTACAGTATACTATGTACATGTACATCGGTGTACAGTATACTGTGTACATGTACATCGGTGTACAGTATACTGTGTACATGTACATTGGTGTACAGTATACTATGTACATGTACATTGGTGTACAGTATACTATGTACATGTACATTGGTGTACAGTATACTGTGTACATGTGCATTGGTGTACAGTATACTGTGTACATGTGCATTGGTGTACAGTATACTATGTACATGTACATTGGTGTACAGTATACTATGTACATTAGACGGTATATAAATAGTTACCTTTGATCTCTTGTTAGATTTCTCTCTGTTTGTTCCCTCTAAAACATACACACATACTATATACATGTGCTGAATGGGCAAGGGATCAATGTACATACACCGGCACATGCATGTAAACCATACCAATGTTATAATAATAATATACATATCCACTCTACATATAGCAATACCAGCACTATCCAGGTCTGTCTACAGTCCACACAGTATATATACTACTATATTATACATGTACCTGTTCTCTTAACTGCTGCCTTTTTGCCATCTTAGTCACGCACCCTCTAATAAACAATATGGCTCCAATAGCGATACAAAATGGACCAATAAGGAAGTAGTCACCAGAGGGCAGCTGACTGGTCAGAGCTATGAGTACTACGCCAGTGATAGATAGTACTGATCCTGTAAATACAGTAGAGATTCACAAACTACACATACATATGTCATTCTCTACCTGTAAATTCTCTTAGACCTGCATGAGTCAGTAGGAGGGGTGGCCCACTGAGTCACCCCTCCTACTGCTACTTTGCTGATAGGATCAACAGGCTCACCTCTAACCAGATTTATCTAATCTATGGCTAGTGCAGAAGGAATACTGTTGTATTATTTAGCCATTTTATGAGAGGGACAGGAGTTTTGCTTGGAGCTGAAGAGTTCCCCTTCCATGATAGGAATGTGTAGGAGTTGAACCTATAACCCTAAGGTCTGCAAATCACTACACCATTCTGACACCTTATCTTACACTGTATACATGTATGTCTAACTTATATATACATATACACAGTACATGTACATTGTATATAATAATATAATAAATTAAAAACTTGCACATCACCATTTTTCAATATTATTATTATCATTATTATTATTGGTTGGTGCACGGTAGCTATACTGGCACAGGTCTAGAGCCATTATTATTATTATTGTTATTAATGTAAATGTAAATGGTTAGTTTGAAAGAGAAATGTGTTATAATATCAGACAAGTTATGACTATAACTATATAATTACACAGACTAGTAGAGCATACACTGATGACTGTACAGTGTGTGCTATTGGCATATATTACATGTACTTACTGAGTACTGCCAGGTATTAATATAAAATGCATCATTAGTTCCTGATCTGACCTAAACCCTTTGTACGGCTCTGGTCTTACAATTACAGTATATTGTGTACATGCATTAGCTACAATGTATATATATATAATATAATATATTACACTTTACATCAATACTATGTTATATTATGTTATATATTATATTAGTGTAGTTAGAGTTGGGGCTGAGACTTACAGCTTGTTTGTGCTTAACTCATTCATAGCACAAATTTACATTCTCAACTCTGAATGAAATAATATACATTGTATATGTTATATGAAAACTCATGTATCTACTAACACATGTAATAACACACTGTGCCTTCTTGATGAACAAATGAAAGACAACTCCTAGAGATAGCACATAGGTTGCGCATTTCATTACATTATATTACTATATGTCCACTACTACCGCATATAGCTGCATATAGCTGCATACTGTTTGCTATTCTGTAGCATATTATGGCTAGCTGTGTGGTTTGTGTGATATTGTACAACATTGTGCTGCTATTGACTAAATGACAGTACAGTACACAGCACACATTCATTGCTCTAGTACCAGCTACAGTCACAGCTACAGTCACAACTACAGTCACAACTACAGTCACAACTACAGTCACAACTACAGTCACAGCTACAGTCACAACTACAGTCACAACTACAGTACCAGCTACAGTCACAGCTACAGTCACAGCTACAGCTACAGTTACCGTTTTACTTACCGCAGACAAAGCTGAACTTAGAGCTCTCTACAAATTCTCTGGTTTTCATGCAGCAGCTACCTCTGTCTATGTGTCTGCAGCACCTGTGTCCTGTCCCCTCTGATTGGTCATTAGACGGAGTGACTGCAGGAACAGCCCCGGGGGTGTCTGCCGTTGTTGCAACTTCAACCTGTGTCTGCATAAATAGAGTGGGCGCTATTGCGGTACAACACTACACAGGTAGATACAAGTTAATCACATTAATACCAAAGAAAAAAGTGGTTAAAGAAGCTCACAGCACTGTGTGTGTCATCGTTGTCAGCATTTCCTGTCCGCAATCTCTCCGTATCGTCCGGCGGAAGTGCATCTCTCTCAACCATTGCTCAACCTGAACAGTAGAAACATGCTACTGATACTGTAAGAACATAGAAATACCTAGAGCCAAGTATAAGATCAGTTGCTCTCAGTCAATACAATTTGGGCTTGGTACTGCACCTAACTGAATGAGTATAAACATCTAACACTAGCTAATGGCATGAGATCAACAGTAGTATAATTGCTTTATCCATAAATTTTAACTTTTAATGATATTTTATAATAGCTCTTTTCATTGAGCACTCTATCAGCACCACTGTACACTTAGACTAATACAGCTGCAGCCAAAAGTATTAACACATCCCCCCCACCTTTATCACCCCCTACCTTTATCACCCCCCCCACCTTTATCACCCCCACCTTTATCACTCTAGCCATCAAATATAAATGGAATGTATTTTCAACATACTTTACACAGTTACATAATCCAGTTGAACCATGCAAATTATACATACACCACTTATAATTGTGAAGCTGAAAACCTACTCTTTTTAATGAGATCAAAAGATCTTGCATTGAAGATAAATTTACTCAGTTTCCATCCCTACAGAGATGCATAATGACACTAAACAACATAGCTGAGCAAATAATTCTTAAATTTTAACAATGTCCTAGAGATAGCCTAGTCGTTAATGGAATTTTTGCAAGATTAGAAGGGTTTTGAATGGCATAAATACAGCCTGTATTTGGGCTGTTTTCACATGAAATTTGCACTGCGAAAATGCCTAAACACCTAAAGGAGAACGAACAAGCTGTGATTGGCTAAAAACCTATTGCTAGAGAGATTTATCATTATATTTCAAACTGATAGGTACACCATATTACGATCTAAGAAAGATAGAACACTAACAGGCCGCAGAATTGTTATAGACCATGATGAACTAGCTACTATAGATGTAACATAACCAATTGATTTGTTGAATTGTTGACAGGTCTTATCAGCATATTTGATCTTTGTGAAGTCTTCTACTTCCAGGTCATTGAATATTAGCTAAATTACTTGTGGGGTTCCTATTTCTGTAGTTATACAATGTATACAGTGGTGATGGAAATAATGGGACCGCCTAAGAGAAAATGTACTATTCGCACTTGAGCCTGAATTCTCTCTCTCTACTTCATTGCAATGTATTCAAGTTATACACCATTTGAAAGCAAATTTTCTCCTTATTCTCCACACCCTCTTTCATACTATCTGGAGAAAAATGGGGGTATTTAGAGAGTTTTAACTGAACCAACTCTGAAATCTCCATTTTTACTAAAATTTGCGAGTTCAAGACTACATCCTAAGCTCTTTGATTTTACAAAGGATGTTTTGCAATTTTTCTGTTATTGCCTTGTAACAGTTGAAGACTCCATATGAGATGCTCTGTGAACTTTGTGCGATGTATAGCTCTGCTACAAAGTGTCTGTTTCAAGAGAAAGTTTTCAGTTCATTTTCATTGCTGTCATGACGCTCGTCTTTCTTAAGAAAAGCATGCCATCATAATCCATCTGCATAACTAAGGGAAAACACACCATGATATGGTCAAGGAGCTTCCTTGCTTAATGAACGGGATGCTATCAACAGTTAGGTGGTGGACAAAGGAACCTGACAACACGGAGAGTTGCAAGGAAGCTTGCACGCATCTGACTAGTCAATAGGCATCCCACTTAGCCCCAACTGCCCAGAGAGCTCTGAGTACCTGCTGGTGCTAAATTGACTTCATTCACTATTCGTGAGGTGTCGGGAAAAGACTTGCCTTCGAGTGCAAGGCTTAAAGAAAGCTTCCGCAGACAGATATGAAAAGCCGAGCAAAACCGAAACTGACCTAGGAACACCTCTATTGGACAGGAGACTAGTGCAAGAAGGTGCCATTTAGTGGTAGAGGAACTTTCACCATCCTGAACCATAATGGAACCAATAATATAAGAGATACAGGTAAAGAGTTGATCCCAAGGTGTCTAGTACCACCCATCAAGCAGTTCACATCTGCCCTCATGCGAGACAACTTTCGCCTAACTGGCCCGAGACATCTTTATTTCTTTATTGAGGCAAATAAATCTATCAAATGCTGCAAGATATTCAAAATAGTAGTATTCCCAGCTGCCAGGCAGCTCTGTTGTGATGATTGAATCTTAAACCAAGGTAAAACAGCCTGTCACACAGCTCGGCTTGACCAAAAGTGGATGAAACGATTGCCGTGTCCAAGTCCTTCCATAGCCAGCGCTGCCGCCTGACTTGAACCTAATGAAAATATATCAATCACCACTGGATAAATTTTATCTAAAGACAAGATAACAAGCATCAGAAGACTAAGGCACCTGAAAACTTAGCCCTAGCATTGATTTGGGTCACTAGAACACCTCAACGCCCTTGCTGATATTATTCCCGGATGCTGCTGCACCGTGATTGAACCAAAAAGGCTGGCTACCAAGATACTAGGCCACACACCAAACCCCAAAGACCCTTTTTAAGGTCAGCACATAGTTTTTAAGGGCTACAATCCCATAAATCTAAAATATTTGAGCTGACAATGTTAAATCCCAATTCAATAAAAATCAAAGAATGTCGCCAATTTTGACATACCGTATGAATATGTCTTGAAACTTTCTAAATTTTCAATCTCTAAGTATAAAATCATGCTCATCTGAAAGCTGAGGTTCTAAGCTTTCTATTGATATGCTGTTTAATACATTTCTATGCAAAAAAGTGACTACAAATAGGGTATTCTCTTAAGAGATGAAAAATTCCAAGGGCGGTCCCATTATTTCCATCACCACTGTATATTCAGATGAGCTGCTTCCATATCTCACACATTGCATTCTGTTAGTCTCAAAATAATCTATTAGATTTATGAATTACAATTTTATCACCTTTTTCATAAGTATATTTGGTTGCAGTCTGTCAAATGCTTTTAAACAAGTTTAAAGCCACGCTCTGTATGAATTAACTTCCCTTTTGTTATGTTGTGCTGTGAAGTCATCTAATAAACAGATTGATGAATCTACTGTACAAATATGCAGTTGATAACCAAATTGAGGTGTTCTTATCTTGTGAATTATAACCTGTTCAGCTATTACTCCAAGACAAAATAGGAGAGATATGGGTCAATGACCTCTGAATTTTGTAGAACATAATATTTTAGGAACTGGCTGAACTGAGCACGGTTTCCACTTATTAGGGTAGATCGTTTGTTACAAATTCTGAGTAATAGAGTCTCATGGTGTAATAATAATACAGGCATAACATAGGAATAATAGGTATATTTATTATATGCTATAGTATAGACATACCTTTATTATATTGATTTTATATGAAAAGTAGTAATGATGAGTCATAGTTCATTGTTTATACTAACATACCTTTCATACCATTATAGCTATACTATTACTAATTATTACATATTATATATAATGTTGTTTACTACTACAAAGTACCTGTTGTATACCCTGGAATGTACTAGAATATTCTTTCAGTTGATTATGACTATTACAGAAACTCTCTGCCCTCTAAGAGACTAATTTTATAGCCTGAACAGTTGTAAGTTTCATTCATTTTTATTACAAACTCATGTAAAAGCATAATTTTTAACTGTCAATTCCTATGTCAACATATTCTAAGTGACGTAATGTTGGCCTCTATGCTGATGATATTCTTTTGTATAATGTTTTCAATGATGACAGAGATGAAGACGACTTTCAGAGGAACATCAGAACATATTACTGGTCAGCCACAAATAAAACTCTTGTTAACAATAAAAAGTGTGAAGTTTTAGTGTTTCATAGAAAAAACAGACCCTTCCATCCTAATCAATCGGTGGTTAGCCCCTAATCTGTGTAATGAAATATCTTGGTGTAGCAATGCAGTCAAACCTGAAGTTCAACAAGAATAATGTTCAACAAAGTTAGCAATGCGAATAGAACAATGGAATGTGTTAATTACACACTCCACAATGCTCCTGAACATGCAAAACTAGTAGCCTCTGTCGTCCCATTCTTGAGGGACCCATCAGTAACCACTACAAGTGATGAGATGGAACATGTACAAAATAAAGCCATATGGCTTATTAAAAATACCAAAGAATGGCATGGTGTCCCAAAAGAGCACGCTGCTCTCTGATTACAGATATTTGAAGACAGGAGAAAGAATTACAGACTCTCTTTTATGAGAATCCTCTCACAAGACAGAAACAAAACCCTAAACAGTGGATTTAGAACGTCTATGACAACAAGAGCAGCAAACAGAGGAGAACCTACCTCGATTTATGCCACAACAGTTTTCTACTATACTAGATCTAGATCTAAGGAGAGCGCCCCTAAAATCTCAATCTAAAACCTAAAAAAGGCAAAATGCTGGAAACTTGTATGACCACTGTAAGTGTTTCTCACTGTTTTAGGCTAGTTAGTTTGGCCATATTTTGTTTATGGGTTTGGCCCAATATCAGTATCAGTCTATTATTATAGGACAGTGTGAGTTCACTTTGACATTCTAATGTTTTAATGTGTATGGTAGAATAATCAAGCTGCGGTTGGTTTTATGACTCAAACTTCTATTCACACTGGTGTTATGTTCCATTTTCCCATAGATTAGGATCAGACCATATCAGGGGCGGCTATAGGCACCCACGCCACCATCCTAGGCGTGTGTTCAATCAAGCATGCAATACTAGCTGTGCACTGTAAACTATCAATACTATGCATGTCCAGGCTTCAATTCATTTTCTATTTACTTGTTCAGGCAGTACAGCCATTGTATAGTGCTGTAATAGTCATGTTATATGTGTAGACTGTACCCATACATGTTCATGTTCCACACTTATCTTGTATTAACTCACTCAGACGCGTGAAATCCATGGTTTCTTGAAAATAGGCTGGTGTTGAAATTTTTCCTATATCCGCCCCTGGCCCATATCATATATAGAAGTCACACAGGATAGTCTTGTATTCTATAAGGCAATATTTTGCTGCTTTCAGTTTATTTTCTTGCATTACAAATATTGCTGACTGTATATCAGAACTATGTAGCAGCTCAGAAATTAGAACAATTTGTCGTCGTAGCTACCAGTAGACATGCATGTAAGTACAGTTTATCCTTATGTGAAATAGATAATTTTCGTATCAGCTGCTGTGTTTGTATTCTATTGTATTTTGCTGAACTGTACATATAGACGTATTATTGCCTTTTGTTTTCTTTCTTCTGTAATGAACATGTACTTATGGCATTCTTCTGTTTTCCTTATATTATAGTATACATCATCATACCATTATGAAATACTGTCAGGATGTTATGCCATGTTATTGGCTCTGAAGGATGCAATAATTTTCTGTGAGTGTTGAGTAAAAAACTAATTTAAATATCACCATTAAGTTGTTGGCTTACTGTAACCAAGGAGTAAGAGAGAAGGAGGCTCGTCCATGTGGATTTTGTGTTCGATGTGCTCCTCGGTCTAAAAATATGGGCACATGAGTCGCTGGCATTAAGCGAGTAGACAACTCTGTTGAATCGTGATGTGCTTCCTCATTGCTAAACAACAATGAACATGTGCACGGCTCTGGCGCTTAACACGTCACAGTTATAGCATCCAATCAGAATCATTTCTATGGAGAGATAAACATTATTGTTTATTGACATAGCCTATAGTTTGAGCACTATTTTCATTTAGTGTGGGCATGTTGTAGGCCCAAAAACTAGCCTACCAACTAAAATGGTATCTGAACTATACACCATAAGTCAAATTAAGCATACGGAGTCCTGATGTTAGAGAAACGTGTTGCATAAATTTGCTCATTTTAACCGCGATTTCGGCGTTTGTACGTTTTTTTTATTATGAAGGAGCAAAGTTTAAATTTTGATTTCAACTTAACCAATTGCAGCAAGTTCAAATCTATCAGTATTATTTTTTCTTATTTTGTTGAGCATGTTGGTATTTGAAAAAAGTGTCATTTTGTGTTGAGATACGCAATTTTCTTCAAATCCGGCGAATTTACTTGCCAATATCTATCGTATCCCATTGAGATATGTAGTGTATATATAGTCAGCCTGTTCATTAGAATGTTACCAATTGCTGACATTGTTTATATTTTAATTTCAGTTGATGTGTGAATTTTACTTTTTTAAAAACATTCATCATCCTTTCTTCTGACTTTACCAAGTACCCGAGGCGCACATCGAACACCGGAAGCCCATTGTACCATATATGCAGGTTTTCATGGACGAGCCTCCTTCTCTCTTACTCCTTGCTGTAACTGTACTTTATTATGTCTAATGTTTGTCTAATGTTTTGTGACCTTGTTTATGTGTTATGTGTGTCGTAAGAATTTACCATAGTGCTAATATGTAGCCTACATGCATAATTATTATCGTACTGTTTGTGTTGCAGAACGATGTCTCTACTAATAAACTGTTAAAATGGTTAGAGCGTCTGTTGACTTATTATTGCCCACAACTTAGGAAGTTGGCTCAATACACCCACACATACAAGACTCTCTATTTTTCTACCATAATGACGGTTTAAGGGTGTTCTAAATTCTTTGAAATAAGAATTAAGGTAAGAATGTAGTGTATTAATGTACAAGTAGGCCTAAATATATTAATATAATAATATTTGAATTCTGATTCTCAATTCTACATTCACACTACTATGACACTACATACATTAACCAAACCTTCATTTAATCCAAACTTGATTTAATTCTATTATAAAATAATAATAATTGTATTAATAGTAGGTATTAATATTATTATAAGTATTAAATATATTATAAAATTAAAAACTGAAATTCATATAACAAAATTTATTATAATAATTTATAATAAATAAATATATTATATTATATTATTGGCTCTTGTCATAAACAAAAATGCTTGCCTCCCTTTTTTTTCTCTTTATTTATTTATTTATTCTCTCCTATAAGTAAAGTTGCATATAATATATATTTATTTGTGGTCAACAAGTTACCTTTAACAAAATAATGTTATCTGTAAACTTTTAGGAAACCCAATAAATGCAAATTACTATAAATAAATAATCACAACTTAAAGATAATCAATGTGAATGTAGAAAGATTAGAATCAGAATGTAATGTTTCGGACAAAATTATCACAAAATATTAGCCTGCATTTATTGATTTAAAGGCATTTTTGCAAAATTAAGAATTACTTCTTCCCTTATACCTATTATAACTTCTAGGTAAAAAAGTTGATAAATGTTTGGTCTACAAAATTATAAATCAACTTAAATGTCATCAAAACCTATTTTCGTATTTGATTTATCCTACTTTTAGGACCGGAGATACAGCACATGATAGAAATATTGGACACGCCAAATGGCAGCTATTCATTTTCCTCCTATAAAAGTCGAGTATTTCAGCTCTGTCGCATCATTGGACGATTTATAAATCAGGCCCCACAGAGAGAAGATAACTCTACGATGTATGTATAGCTCAAACATAGTTCAAGCATAATATGGGGAAATAATGGTCTAATAAGAAGTTGTCCTCCTCAAGAAGTATTTCTCACCTGTGGCAATAACTGCATGACTCCTGATTCTGAGTCCTTGAATAATTGTGGGCTCAGGCAATAATATTTTATTCTGGAAGAGAAAAGACATTATCTTGACAGAAGAAAGCTTGTTTGCATGAGATATGTTTAGGATTTGCTTGAGAATGAATTCCTGGCAATGGTAGGTTTCATGAGTAGTAAGTTACTAGTAACAGTTCGGTTGTCCACCTTTTTCTCAACCTATGTGACTTTCTAACCTCTGCTGTGACTGCTTAGTGCTTAGTGCTTACCCTTTACTGTGATATTGTCTGGTACACCTGTACTACAGCAAAGATCGGATGGAAAATTATTATTGTAAACTAGGGATGATCTTTCTCATTACTGCACTGCATCGCACTGCACTGTACCCAGAGTCGAGATTCTGACTGGCAGCATTGTGGAATACATTAATCGTCCCAATTTTCGACCCCAAACTTGATTGGCGGTTGGCAGACTGTAAACAGCAGATCGTTTTTCTTTTGGTATGCGATAAAATTATAAGTAAATAATATAAGCTTGCAGGCTGCGAATCTTCCATTATAGCGGCCTTATACTGTATACAATGTACAATGTACATACACATATCCAGGGGCGTATTTTAAGGGGCGGCAGGGAGGCACTGCCGCCACTGTTGCCAAAATAAAGTGGCCTAAAAACACTACTTTTGAAAATTTGAGACTTTTTCCCTTAATATTTGCTTCATTTCCGGTATGCGACCGAAGCGTTATCACTCTAGTTATAACTCTATGGCGTTTTCACTCTACTTATAACTCTATGGTGTTGCGTCGTAACAATAACCAGTAATCTTGGATTAATTACTACATTGCAAGTGGCACACAAAGGGGTCCATAAAACTGTGTGCTCTGCTAAAAGACTCTATGGCTATGCCAAGGTTAAAAACTTGCGGTCTTGTGAATGAATGAATAAATATTTTTTATGAATAGTTATTTATACCAAGGAAAAAGTAATAAATGCAAAAGTAAAAGTGGTGAACAGTTGAATCAGGTGAATTAATTTGGAAGTCACTGTTATCCATGAGGTGGTTCTTTCCCTGTCACTGACTACGAGCAGGTGCATGAAATTTAATTCCAATATTTATATTATTTTCTTTTGGCTTCTTTCAAAAATATTTATGATAATGATTCATTCTTTTAATAATTATAATTAGAAGTGTTTGCATTCATTTTAGTTATTCATTCCAGCCACTCCACTGACAGCTACTACTCTACTGCTACACTCACTACTACCAACTAAATATGTATTGTAAAAAAAAAATACTAATTTAAATATATAATAATAAATATAACAATAATGAAATATTTCAATTTTAAATTTATATATAATATAATTATACTATTAATGTTATCTTAGCTTTGCTAGGCTGCCACACTTTTCTTGCAAAGATATTTATTTTAAATACATTTTATTTAAAATAATTAATTTATAATGACAATAGTTGTTGATCACCTATTAAAATTTGAAAATTTTAATTTATAAAATACTGTAATGGACGACCCCAGTCCGTTTGCTAGCCGACGACCCTTAAGGCCGTCGAGCCCTTTATGTTATTATATAATAGTCTACCATTATAGTCGTCTTTGTTGTATCATAAATAGTATCCTGTATGTGCTTAGCTTGTTACATAATCCTTAGTATATGATTATGTAACCTTTTCTATAGCTAATTATAGTGTTTGATTACTAGCCGTCTCTATCATGAACGGCCTTATTGTTATTTGAACGACCTTATGTAAACGACCTACTATTGTGAACGGCTTACTAATGTAAACGGCCAACGGCGGAACTAGTGGTTTTCTTTGTCTAGTATTTCCTTTGTCTCCTTCAGCTATATAAGGAGCTTGATTCGTGTTGTACTTTGCAATCTCTTGTATGCCTTCGTGCCCTCAAGATCACTCAATACATCATACATACACTTATATATTCTATGAGTTATATTGATGCTTTGATCAATTGATACTTGAGCATTACACTTTGAACATACGCTAGGGAGGTTGTTTTGGCTAGGTGGCCGTTCTCTGCATCTGCACCTACAAGTCGTCGGTGGCTTGTGTACAGACCTTGGGCCGTCTGGGACACATCCACAACAATACACTTGCGCCTATGGACTCTTTGTCAAAAGATACAATCATGCAGTATTGTAGTTATTATAAAATTCTACTAGCTAGTAATAGTACTGTAACACTTTCGCTCTTGTTGCAAGTAGTAGTAACTGTATTAAGCAGAAGTAGTAATGAGTACTTGTTGTAGTGGTGCTAGAACTAGCATGCTGCTATGTCTAATTTTTGCACTTCAGAGAGTCAGAGGTGAAAATTTTCCGCTGCGCCCCCCTCCCACCCAACCTTCTGCCTCCCCACTCAATTTTTCTAACCTACGCCCCTGCATATCTATCTGGACTTGTGATACAAGTGTAGTCCTAGGAATCTCCAGGACTGCAGTAACTAGGTCCCAATTCCACTATAATAGGTGCTGTTCATACAAACCTTTAGTGAAGCATTAGTCTCTCAGCCCATGACTCTTATAATCTAGTATTGGAGTCGTGTCCACAGCAAGCTGCTGTAGAATTCTTCCTCTACTTCTCTCTGGTTCCAGAGACTACTCTCTCACACATGTATACTGAGTTGAGAGTCGTCTGCCCTTCAGCAAAGTGTCAGGGACAAGTAGTTAGTATCTGCCTAACTGGCTTTGCTCAGTGCTCTCAGGTGCTTCCAGTAGTTTGTTGTACTGTACTGCTGCGCCTTCGGACACAACAATATTATCATCACAGGCGTCTGATGGTACCCTCTACATGGCGGACGGAGGACCTTTACGTTCACTTCCAATGCTGTCATCTCTTTGTGGCCACCCTGACAGCAACCTTATTGGTCATTGTTACAATTTAATTACTTACTACTAACACACACAAATATTATTGGCTCATTACTTGAATAATTTTCATATAATAGCAGCAATTTTAGTGGGGCCTACCTTTTAATTGTTCCTTGTACTTCGTATGAACTGTGTACATACTGTTGATGCTGATTTGTGAGCACATTTTAATGCATTTATTAAACTGTGAACACTTTGTGTAATATTGTGCTGCATGTACCTAGGTGTTACTGTGTACAATTGGGGGTAGATACCAAGTAGGGCCCATGTTAACTCAGCAGAGAACTGAGGCTTAGAGGTGGACACAGGGTGATCCTTGTGAAGCCCTAACAATAAAATAGTAGAGTTGACGGTACTGATCCTGTATAACAGCATTATCAAGCTTCGACAATTCCGCATTCAATAGTGGAGTTATCAAAGAACTACATGTAGTGGGAGCTGTGGTACTTTATTATGAGAGGGCAACTCCCTACCGCAGTATTCCATACATCATGTGGTACATAACAATAATACACATGTGTGCAATATGATTATGTACATGTACACTTTATACATACATGTACATGTAGGCTTACATGTATGTATAGTCATATTCACATGTCATGTGTATGTATACATTGCATATAAAGTAACACGCTGTCATATGTCTAATCTCTCATTCTTAGCATCACTAAAGTTAGTTGTTGAGATTTGGAGTTTGCCATCTGGCTCTATATTAGTCTGAGCCTGTCTTGCAGGTAAACAACTAGTGTGACTAGTAGGAGGCAGACCATTGGTATTGCTACCTGCGTGTGACTCTGATGTATTCAGCAGATCCACATTCACTGTTTCTTGTCCCAATTCCTCTGAATTGTACTGACAGAGGAGACAATTCTCCTATGAAAACCAGATAAAACAGATATACTGTATAATATACTGTATAATAAACTGTATAATATGCTGTATAATATGCTGTATAATATGCTGTATAATATACTGTATAATATACTGTGCAGTATAGTTATACTGTATAATATACTGTGCAGCATAGTTATACTGTATAATATACTGTGCAGCATAGTTATACTGTATAATATACTGTGCAGTAATAGTGATACTGTAGGGTGACAACACAGTAGGGTGGTTACACTGTAGGGTGGTTACACTGTAGGGTGGTTACACTGTAGGGTGGTTACACTGTAGGTTGGTTATACAGTAGGGTGGTTGCACTGTAGGGTGGTTACAGCTATACAATGTTATGCAGATTTCACTCACCAGTTTTGACAGTCTGTTTCTGTGACGAAGTCGCTGTCGTCTCTTCACTAATTCTACTCTGTATATAGCTAAGCCAATCAGTGTCAAGAATATCACAGAGCAGGTAAATATAACGATATATATAATAACCATCCAGTTTAGCTTCCTTTCTGACGTAACACTACCAACTGGATCCACCATTGGAATAGGGAGCGGTGTTGTAGTGGCTCTCTCCTTTATTGGGTATTTGATGTTACCGGGAATTCCAGGGCTTACATTAGCAATGGCAGAGTAAAGTCGCATGAACTAAAATAATAGTGATTCAATAATCTACAGTTTTACACATAGTTGTATACAACAAGGTCGCAATAATAATGACTAGTGGAATAAGAGTGAATAACTGTATAGATAGTATATATAGACAGTATACTACACCATGTATATACATTGTACTTGTATATATAATACAGCGTATATGAGTATATACAGCTTTATATAAATATATGGAAATGAACTCACCACAGTGATGGGTATCTTAGGTATGGCTCGTCTAACAACAGAGTACGGTATAATCTGCTTATTATCTACAGAGTTACACAACATACTAAATGAGTTTGATATTCACGCGTTCACAAGTGTCTAGCATAGAGTTGTGTGCTCGCCTGTATATTATACATGGTTTTAATGGAATACATAGTATAGGGAGTTGTGTGCTCTACTGTATATAATAATACATGTAGAATACACAGTATAAGGAGTTGTGTGCTCTACTGTATATAATAATACATGTAGAATACACAGTATAAGGAGTTGTGTGCCTACCTGTTTGTATATAGAATGTGTAGTAGAGTGCGTATGAGGTATTGCCATGGGATAGAAATGTTGGACTGCCAGCAATGGTTCGTATATTGTGTGTATTTAGGATGGTCTGTACAGCACGTCTAGGTCTGTGTGTTTGTATATACTCATTTAACACGCCCAGCAACGCCTCGTCAAACACACTGATTAACTCTCTCACCTGCGAAGCAAGAAATCAAATAATGGTTGACAAAAATTTCATGTGAAACAAAATAAAGCAACAGTGTACTAGCATAGGGTCAGTGTGGGACCACTAAGGGGTCAGTGTATGGTCAGTATATGGTCAGTGTATGGTCAGTGTATGGTCAGTGCATGATCAGTGTATGGTCAGTGTGTGGTCAGTGTATGGTGAATTGATCACCATAAGAGCTCCAAAGTTAGCTTTTTTCCGTGCAAGGCGGCTGATGTCACATCGTCATCTAATAATATTTTGTGCTAACTAGAAATGCTGTCATATTGTATTTCGCATAAAGTAGCTCATGAATATCTGGTAGTTCACCTTTGACCTCTGGCTGAGGTGGAATATGGTAAAGTTGACTGTAACTAGTCCATCCATTTCATCTTCACCGAGTTGATCAATGAGTTTAGGAATTGTCTGCTCCTCATTGACGGTATACTTGATACTCAAGGAACTCAGATCTGTGCTGTTATATATGCTGAAGTCTAAGCAGTTAGATAGAATAGTACTAGCACTACTAACAGTACTAACAGTACTAGCAGCACTAGCACTACTAACAGTACTAACAGTACTAGCACTACTAATAGTACTAACAGTACTAGCAGTACTAGCACTATTAATAGTACTAACAGTACGAACAGTACTAAACAATACCCCATTCACTACACAACTTGACATGTACATGTACATCCATACAATGTATACACTACATAACTTACATGTACATACATACAATGTATACACTACATAACTTACATGTACATACATACATTGTATACACTACATAACTTACATGTACATACATACAATGTATACACTACATAACTTACATGTACATCCATACAATGTATACACTACATAACTTACATGTACATCTATACAATGTATACACTACATAACTTACATGTACATACATACAATGTATACACTACATAACTTACATGTACATCTATACAATGTATACACTACATAACTTACATGTACATCCATACAATGTATACACTACATAACTTACATGTACATCATACAATGCATACACTACATAACTTACATGTACATAATTTTTATATACAACTGGTTTGTTCACATCAAACTGCCTCATCTTATCACAGCCAAAGTTCACAGTAATGCTCTTACCTGGTACTCGGGCTGTGCACATACGACCCGCAATATTTGGTGGAATTACATCTAAGATCTTATACACCGAGTAGGATTGGCAGGATCTCACTACTATTGGTAGAGGCTTCCTGCAGCAGACGGCTGTTTCTCTACTCGTTACGTCTGTAGTGCATAGCTCAGCCACCAGTTCCTCACTGTACTCTCTGGGTAGGGTATGTGAGTGCCTCATATACCATGGGAATGTGCTGTTACAGAACCCAGGCTAAAACATGATAATTATAATGCAGATAGAGAAAGAAACATATCAATATTTATAATCATGTTGATACGTCATGTAGTTATATTAAACTATCAGAATGATAACAAATATAAAATAGTAATATGCCTAGCTGGAGCCTTTGCTCTAATGTTTGGGCCTTATTGACTACACATTTAGTGTGGAGCCAAAGCCAAGTCTAAAACGTGCGTTATCCTCTACACCACCCACGATACGATGATATGGGCACTGCATTGTCCTCTACACCACCCACGATACGATACGATGATATGGGCACTGGATTTCTCTACTATTTATACTTATTACATTTGTACAAGTCTGAATCGCTGTAAATGAATTGAAAGGAATAAAAAGTGCGACAATCGCCAATGACCTTTTGCCCTCTAATCTATAATATTCACAGGGGCTTAGACTAAGATTCTATATTATTAGACTTAGTTTCAGCAAGATGCCATCACATAAGGTAGCTGACTGGCTGTATATATCAAGCTCTATACTGTATTACCTACACTGTATATATGCGCAAACAGAGGCAGACTAATTTGTTTGTCATCAAATTAACAGCTTGATGAATTCCTGGAATAACATGATTTACAACTGCAACATTCTAGTCATAAAAGGTATCTACTTGCAACATATTGTATAGTACATTAACAAATGTACAATGTATATCCAGTATTATTATACAATATAGTAGCAGTACTGACTAGCTATATCAGTTTCCCTCCAATCTATAACAAACACATACAACATATTATTGGTTACTAGTAGTACATACATGTAATTATATATACCTTGTATAAAATAATTATACCTGGAAATAAGTCACAACTATAGCAACCAATTTAATTTTAATTGGAATTTAATTTACAATAGTTATACTTTTGCCAGTTGAGAGATTTCCTTGGCTTACTAGAAAACCACCGTCTCGTATTCATTGTATTAGTATTAGTGGTTCACTTTATATGTTAGCAATTGTCTTCTCTCTATCAAACACAGAAGCTCATAGGTCTATATGTACATCTTTACACACGGGTAATATAATAAGGTTACTGTACCTGCATACATGCAGAGGTTGAGTATGAAGAGGATAGAATGTTCCGACAGCTACCGTCAGCATGTTTAAACAGAAGCCAAGCATCAGCAGCCACTGCTGTCTGTTCACCTGTCAGAGTGTAATCTGCAGTATACTCAGTGTAATCTGCAGTATACTCAGTGTAATCTACTGCTTCCATTACTATATGGTTGCCTGATAAACAGGGATCTGATGCATTAGCTCTACTCAGGTACTCTGCAGGTATAAGGAAGTAATAAACAATTATATCGATATAATATTATACATTGTACATGTACATGTAGATACACATGACTGAAGTACATACAGGGTATAGGTAGGGTAACTATACGTGTATATTCATGCACATGCAGGGTAGATATACATGTACGTATATACTTTGTATACACGCATATGTACAATGTGTACAATGTATATTTCAGAGGCTGGAAATATCTCACCTTTTGTTGTGAGCAGACAACTTCTTGATTGACAAGGAACCACTATATCTAATAAAATAAATACACTCATGAGGTAATGTAGTATAACTGTAGACAGGGCTGTAATAGCTATTTTTGGCTGAGTGGGCAAAAAGCCCGGCCAGAGTATCGGCTGCCCAGACTGATACTAAAAATAGCTTAAATGCTCTCTATCAAGTTCCAGTGGAATATGATGGATCGCAGGACTTACACTGCTGGCCATAAATATATAACCAATATACCCAAAGTTTAATTTTGAGAGTTGACACCTACTAGAGTTAGTATTTGGACAGATTTCTGGGATGGCAACACGCTATAACACAGTACAATATATACATAATTATATACAATATAATATACAATATAATGTACAATATAATATACAATATAATATACAATATAATATACAATATAATGCACAATATAATATACAATATAATATACAATATAAGATACATGTACAATATATAATATACTATACAGCAGTAACATGCCATTACTCTGACTAACCCTTCTGATAGATTTAAATTTATTCACTGCTTAGTCATTATGAAGGAAACTACTGACACCCACACTACTGACACCTGCTTCCACTTGCCCATTATATGGTGTTCAGACTAGATGTACATGACTGTATGTAGCTAACAGCTTGCCTCATGTGTTTATCAGTATTTGTATTGAATTGTATAATGAGTATTGTATAATGTATATCATTTGTGTATACAGACTATAACTGGTATATATATATAATAGTGAATAACAATCAACATACCTGTGCACTGTGTTTATTATAAAGTAATGTTGTATATACAATCAGCTGACTTCATTGCATGTACAATCCCTATCTATTAGTTCCCTGATATTTCAGTACTGCAAAGTCCGGCTATGTATATATTATTTTGTCAGATCTGATTACAATGTGTTGAATAACTGTTGTAGCTGTTATATAAAATCTCATGTGTATGTACTGTGTGAGGATATGTGCATGTACCATGTGTATGTACTGTGTGAGGATATGTGCATGTACCATGTGTAGTGTATGTGTATGTACTGTGTACATGTAGGTATGACATGTAGAATATGTAACAGTATAGAATACAGACAATGTGTGTTTATGTGAAGTATACCAGAGTGCACCATACCTAGGATAGGTTTATCACCAGTACTGACTTACCTGAACTGTAAGTACAGTTGAGGGAGACATGTGAGTGTCTGTAGGCCGATCCATTTCCCTCCCCAGTGGATGTGGAGCTATTCATAAGGGCTGGTGCAGCAGACGGAGCTGGGTCTACGTAGAATGTTACAAATTTTATATTTTATATACATGTACACTTTATACATGTATATGTATAATATGTACATGTATAATTACAACAGACTGTATAGCTGAGTTATCTCCACTCTCCCGTTTGGTTGGTACACATATACTGTATACAATGAATAATATATACTGTATAAGAGAGATACATCACTGCACTATAAGGAGGGGGGTGCATGACTGCATGTACCCACATGTGGGTATATAGTGCCCACATGTGGGCACATGTGTATTAGCAGACTAGTCAACTACAATATCTGTATTAGATTAAGCAGTAGTAGTGTATTATTGCTGTGTTATTCCTGTAATGTTATATGCCATCCTTATTATCCAATTATATATAATTAATTTAGCTATTTTGATTGCCACTATATAACTATATAATATTATACTCTATAACTATATAGTTACATTATCTAGAATACTTTCTCCTATCTGTACATTGCAGTATATACCACACTGTTATGTACAGTATATATCACATTGTTATTGTACAGTATATATCACATTGTTATGTACAGTATATATCACATTGTTATGTACAGTATATACCACATTGTTGTGTACAGTATATACCACACTGTTATGTACAGTATACACTGTTATGTACAGTATATACCACACTGCTATGGACAGTATATACCGCGCTGTTATGTACAGTATACACTGTTATGTACAGTATATATCACATTGTTATGTACAGTATATATCACATTGTTATGTACAGTATAATTATATCACATTGTTATATACAGTATATACCACATTGCTACGTACAGTATACACTGTCATGTACAGTACATACCACATTGTTATGTACATTACATACCACATTGTTATGTACAGTATATATCACATTGTTATGTACAGTATATACCACATTGTTGTGTACAGTATATACCACACTGTTATGTACAGTATACACTGTTATGTACAGTATATACCACACTGCTATGTACAGTATATACCGCACTGTTATGTACAGTATACACTGTTATGTACAGTATATACCACACTGCTATGGACAGTATATACCGCGCTGTTATGTACAGTATACACTGTTATGTACAGTATATACCGCACTGTTATGTACAGTATACACTGTTATGTACAGTATACACTGTTATGTACAGTATACACTGTTATGTACAGTATACACTGTTATGTACAGTATATACCGCACTGTTATGTACAGTATAAACCACACTGTTATGTACAGTATACACTGTTATGTACAGTATATACCGCACTGTTATTTACAGTATATACCGCACTGTTATGTACAGTGTATACCGAACTGCTATGTACAGTATATACTACACTGTTATGTACAGTATATACCGCACTGCTATGTACAGTATATACCGCACTGTTATGTACAGTATACACTGTTATGTACAGTATACACTGTTATGTACAGTATATACCGCACTGTTATGTACAGTATACACTGTTATGTACAGTATATACCGCACTGTTATGTACAGTATATACCGCACTGTTACGTACAGTATATACCGCACTGTTATGTACAGTATATACGCACTGTTATGTACAGTATATACCACACTGTTGTGTACAGTATATACGCACTGTTATGTACAGTATATACCACACTGTTATGTACAGTATATACGCACTGTTATGTACAGTATATACCACACTGTTATGTACAGTATATACGCACTGTTATGTACAGTATATACCACACTGTTATGTACAGTATATACGCACTGTTATGTACAGTATATACCACACTGTTATGTAAAGTATAAATATTATCACACTGCTATGTGCTGTATATATGATTTCATGTAAAGAGGCATTTTGAAAAAGACAGTTCGAAACCGGACACAATTCATAGACAATTATTTTCTTTAGTGTTCTACACGTTGGTAGTAGTAAAAACAAAAAAAATGTAGTATTAAAAATAAAAATTAATTGAAACCTCGGGGTTGGGGTTCGGGGGTTCGAACTGTCCGGTTTCGAAATGTCCTGTTTCGAACTGTCCCTTTCGAACAGTCGCAAATTCATTATTTCATCAGTCCATCTTTATAAACTAGTATCATCAAGCTTGTCTTAGAACTAGTACCAAAGCCGGGTTAACTAATTGAGTTTTTTGGACTTAGTCTACTTTCACCATAGATATAATAAACATGTATAATATATTCTATCTATGATTTTCACCCTTATCAGTTCTGGATGATTAATACACACACACATAGCATTATAATACAGGTATACATTCATATTACACTGTATGGTCTAGGTAATCTGTGGACATCTATGGTACAGGTATACATTCACATTACACTGTATGGTCTAGGACTCTAGGTAATCTGTGGACATCTATGATGTCGGCAGCAGAAAACAAATTGAAGCCATACCAGTCGAGTATCTGTAGTGGCAGCAAGATGTATCACTAATTTTTGGGTCCAGATGGTGAAGTATATACTTGTTCCACTGATCTTCAGCTTACGATATCCATTCCAAGGGTACATAGTTACATGTATATACACTGTATATACACTGTATATACACTGTATATACACTGTATATGCAGTGTACATACTGTACATACTGTACATACTGTACATACGCTGTATACACTGTACATACACTGTACATACTGCACATACATGTACATACTGTATATACACTGTACATACTGTACATACACTGTACATACGTGATGCTGCACGGTGTTTCCATATCAGTTTTTCTGTTTTTTCTTTTGGTTCAAATTTAAAAATGAAAACCAAAACCAAACGCGGCAGTTTGATATGACCTTTAGTGCGCTCATTTCCTGTAATGGCTGGTGTGTCTCTCTCAGTCTTTGCCATACAGACTTAGTTACAGCCATCATAGTTACCCAGTGATGATTTACTGTAGTTATACTCAATGTTAGTAGTTATACTTTCATACAGATGTATTATTATAAATAATTATGAGATATCACACAAAATACAAATTACTGTTATTATAGTTAAAAGCGGAGTATGACAACTCATTGAGCATGAAGTTATCGATTCGATGTTTTTTTTTAAAAATCAAAAAACTGAATAAAACCGAGTGGTAAAAGACAACTTCAGTATCATTAATTTTCTTTGAAAACTCAGCAAAAACTGAATGTAAGTGCAAATCATATCCGCTCAGCACTTCTAGGTATAGGATCCATACATGTACGCATACATAATATATGTATTACATGGTTGTATAAATGTACATTGTACATGTACACTGTATTATATACATACATTTATGTGCAATATGTATAATTTATGTACAATGTACATGTATATAAATACTTTATATATCGCTGTTATTTATTCACTGTAGTATCTACTGCACACTTACATGTACATGTTCAGTAACCCATCCCCCTATGCAAATACTACATTTCTTAACTGGTTCAGCTGACTCATCTAAACATGTCAATGGGCTGAATTTTTAATTTATTTTTAGTCTATCTCTAATCTACATGTATTTGTAAGTTATTATTGTTATAACATACAAATGTAGCTTATAATCTATCAGTTGTCAGTCAAAACATTACATAAAACTATATACAGTGTATACCCTTCCATCAATATCCCACACATACCATGCTGTCATTCATAAACTGACCACACATGTCAAATGACTATATAGAGAGTGTCAGATGTGACACCAACCACTTGCTAGCACTACCTCTCTACTTGTATTCTTATGCATCTATCTGTATGTTAAAAGTAGGTAAGTATTGTGATGGTACGCCCAGTCGTATCTTACATCTGACACTCATTATTGCGTGCATACATGTATATATCTGCTTGTACTTTACTTTTATATTGTTATATATGATTATATGATTATATCTAAGTCTTTTCATGCCTTTTATACCCATGTACAGAGGCCCGACCTCTCAGAATCCATTGATATTCATTTTGTACATGAATTGGACCATTATAAGCAACTTTTGTAGAACCCGACCTATTTTGGGTCGGCCGTCGGGCTTCCGGCGGCCATCTTGTTGCGCAACTTCCGGACGACCACACGTCGTCTTTTCCCGACGTCACGTCGGCCGGAAGTCCTTATACTATATAAAGGGCACTGTTTTGCTGTTCATTGTCTCAGTCTACACTTGGCTTTCAATAAAGACACATCTATACTTGATACAGAGACTTTCTCTTCCTTTTACTAGGTCATTCGCTTTGCGAACCGCCTACTAGGTTGAACTACTCTCTTTCACTGTATAGTCTGAAGGTCGGACTTGAGATCAGATGGGTCGTCTTTGGTAGTATTTGGGCTACTGAGACCGCTCGATCTTTCATGTAATGCGAAGTCCTATTACCACTCATAGGCACTTCATTTCTGGGTCGATAGTCGTCCAAGGACGACCGCACCAAATCACAGAAACCATTACAGTATGTCTGCTCCAGTCACATGGTACACTGCACAATACTGTGTACAATCTACCACTACCAGATACCTTATAACATCAATAGCTGTTAAACTATATTGCCTCACTTTATACCTCAAGTTTCTCTTGTGCATTGTTAGTGAAACGCTAATGCCTAAGATACTGACTATGCAAATTACATGCCAATACTAAATACCGCATTATATACTGAATAGTCTGTTTGACTTCAAAAATCTCACTTCATAAATATTTTTTCACAATCACAATGCCGCAAATGCTAGATTAGTTATGAAACACGCCGTTTACAAACTGACATTCGCCTAATCGCCACACTAAATGTTTACACATACTCCTCATGTAGGTTACTTGCCGTATAATGTATAATATAGCAACCACTCACCTACACTGGTCAAGGCCAGACTGAGACAGAGCATTAACAGGTTGTCCATAGCAATTACTCCACTCCTATAATACAGTTTGATAGTGTGTGGTCTAGTGTAGTGTGTGGTCTAGTGTGTGTGATCTAGTGTAGTGCCTGGGGTCTAGTGTAGTTTGTGATCTACTGTACCGTGTGTGGTCTAGTGTAGTGTGTGTGTGTGGTCTAGTGTAGTTTGTGATCTAGTGTAGTGTGTGTGTGGTCTGGTGTAGTTTGTGTGGTCCAGCGTAGTGTGTGTGGTCCAGCGTAGTGTGTGTGGTCCAGCGTAGTGTGTGTGGTCCAGCGTAGTGTGTGTGGTCCAGCGTAGTGTGTGTGGTCCAGTAGCTCGTGGTCTAGCAGTGTGTGGTGTAGTACTAGTATGTACTAAGAATGCTGCTGCCTCCACTGATACTGCTGACAGCACCTTGATACTCTGTGTAGTCCACTAATAATTTGTTAGTAAGCTGCTGTACTCAATCTCTAGATTATTAATTATGTTCATAATTCATATCCTGGCAAATAAATCACTGCAGGTTGAATGTTCTTATATTACAGTTACTATTACTAAACTGCGCAGTGTACAGTGCACCCTGTAGTCTGTACTGTAGCCTGCACTGTAGCCTTTACACTATTCTGTAGCCTGTGTACTCTCTACTCTTCTCTGTAGTGAGACTGTTCTATCCTTGTAACACCTCCTCCTCCTCATCTATACTACACTACCTGTGTATGTGTACATTGTGTGTACATGTATGCATATATATATATTACACTCAGAGTAGGAACTATTTCAAATAGAGGTCAAGGGTCAAGGGTTACAGGTAATCACAACATTCACCAGTCACTCACCAGCACAGAGTTGCCATGGTAACAGACTGGGTGACAGGATGTGCTGTTGTCTGTTTGAGCAGAGGAGGAGTACACAGCTAATGTGTACATCAGGCTTGCCAAATTCAACTGATGAAAATCAGGGAGATTCAGCATTTGGGTGGCGGGTGTCCAATTTGGGTGGGGTGCCAAAATTTGATTTGAAAATCAGGGAGTCTCCTGCGGAATCAGGGAGACTTGGTAAGCCTGGTGTATATTATATTGTACACATGGCTCAAACTTATCACATGTGTGTCCATGCAATGTGCAATTATTTACTGCAATGAATGTATACTGCACAGACTGTTACGATTATATAAACATGTGTATATGAAATATTACAAACCACATGTACATTATGCATGTACATGTAATATTATAATGATCCTGAGCACACTAAGGGATGTGTTGGAGGGCTGAGAGTGGTCTATCGACCCTCTATGTTATTACATGTACTGAATGGTGAGTGACAATGACTAGGTGTCGACTAGCCTGAGCTGCTACTTGTGATTATTGAGACCCGTCAAGGTCGAGTGTTTCGTGTTGCTCATATGTTCATGTGTACGATGCTACCCTAGCTGATCTGGCTGCAGTTCCTGTGGAAACTTTGGCTAGAATACCACTAGCTAAAATCTACAACTCCAGAGTTTACTAGAAGTGTCTTTATTGCTTGCTCAATAACAACTGAACTGACATATAGCCTATAAAATAAGCTCTACTTTTACACAGAAAGTACTTCTGGCTAGTTCCGGTGAGGGCTGAGGTCGACCTACATCAGTCGTAAAATAATTGCAATAAAGAAAGAAACGAGTAGACTTCGGAAGGGACAACTAGGACGTAATAACAGGCACCCAAGGGCCGATAGCACAAGGTTGGGTGCCAAAAAGATATGTAGGTAAAATGACGTATGCAGTCTATTAGTTAATACAGTAACAAAAATAGAACATTCACTCGGCCTCTCGGCCTATTACAAACAGCAACACATGCACTGACATTTATGAACAATTTATAACAAATATATATGCATTCTATTAGTGAGATTGTCCGAACCACCACAATATTACACATATACATAATACATGTACATTATATTATCAAGCCCTATATACATATAGGCCTACATGCATAATATATAATATGATATCATAGCAGAAAACACGTAACAGCGTTGACTATCAACAGAAAAGCATGGGAACTCCTAGTCCTAGGCTATATAGATAAGAATTTGAAATTGCCCTCTTCTAATTTGGGAGAGGATAACTTCAAATTAGTATTACTATTAGCTTGTGTTGATGGAGCTCATTGCTCTGATGCAGAAATATTTGGTAGTTTCTCCAAAGATAGTGAAAGGAAAGATGAATCACTTCGACAAAAAATCATTTCTCTTCAGCCTACAAACACCGCCCCGATAGACAAACAGTTATGCTACCTTGTGTTGTTACGCGTTAATCCTGTTGGAGTGCCCTGAACCAATCAGTGACACTTTATTACTCCAAACGATACATTGTTTAATACTACTATACGCTATTGTAATGATATATGGTTTAATACTACTATACGCTATTGTAATGATATAATGGTTTGAGACCACCATACCTTATGGTATCACAACTCCATAGCTCACAGAAAATATTATACGTAACAATAACCACCTAAAGGTTCGGCTAGACAAGAGCACGAATGTTTTTTTCAGCCAACTGAGCCTCATTCTAGAGCAAGTTGGCACGCCATTTGTTCGGCTATGCAAAGACCAACATTTTGATTTTTTCAGTCGCAGGCCTTACTGAGTGCTGTTGTGATTGATAAATGTTAGACACAACAACTCCAATTACATTATTTATTTTAAAAGTCAGCTTTGGTTATTGGCTAGATATTAATTATGGCCACTGGTGGACTGGTACTGCGCATTGCCTATAGAGCCATACCAACAAACAACGAAGTTGTTCCGCCAAAGCTCACGGCCTCTCATGTACCCGAGGCTTTAGTCTGGCACTATAAATATAACTACAGTCTGTCTGGATAGAGTGTTTTTAGTAGAAAAGGAATGAGCTTGATATTATTATTAATATAGTTTTGACTTGAGGGTATGAAAGTTTAGGTAAACAATTGGCTGTTGGGTTGGTATTGAGAAGGTGCAGTGAGCTGCATATACTCATATAATGGTTACTAAAGGGCTGCCTATTAGTGAACAATAGATCGGTAATAATAGCATGTATTGGATCCTTATACTCCCAATAAACATTGCTAGTAGCTGTTCACAACAAAAGATATTTGTTTTACAATTCTTGTCCTGTTTATTCTGCCAGTTATACTGTTCGGCTGAGAAGTTGTGTATAATATATTTTATTACATATAAGACCCACACTGCTGTTGGCACTGGGCAGTAGGCAATGTGCCAGTTACATGTACATATATATTGTTGAAGTAAATGAATTTAACTGTAGAGAGGGAGAATTAGACAGAGGAAGGGAGACTGACTGTCTGCTGTCATGAATGAAGAGAGGGAGGTAGGAATCAATTGACTATATAATACATGTGAGAGTGGAAATCTGCTAACTACAATTTACTTGTACCAAATAATGACCTAACAGTGCATTCACTACAACCAGTTCTACTACTACTTGTATACTACTTGTATAATATACATACATGCATGGGAGATATAAAGACAATGTAAATATTAACTTATAATGTATAATGTAACCATGTTACACTGATGTAGGATTACTATACACTTGATAATATACATGTACATGGAATTCTCATTTCGTCACTCGATTATGGAGATTTTCTAAGTCCCTGACAAACAATAACGCGAAATATTTCGCGTTTTGCTGTGTATATAACATAACCATATGCTGTACACGGACAACATGCAGTGAAACACAACTGAAACACATAATAGACACTCTTTGCAAGCTAATAAAATTTGTACTCCTTCAATGCTCTGGATTTGACTGTTGGAGCCATACTTGCCAAGGAGCAGGAGCAAAAAATCTGGATTTTTGGGCTCAAAATCCCTGGAAATAGGTTTAGTGTACATTCTTTGAAGGAAACTTATCACTGAAAAGTATCAAATTATCAGTTTTAGTGTTAATTAGTGGCTTGTAAGATATTTTATTCAATGTAAATGACTTATTTTAGAATGTATCTGGTGTTTTATCAGGTTTGGTAACATTTTCACCATAGATAAAAAACTAGGACAGCTGGAATATTAGTAGGGACAAGCACAAAAACCAGGGGGTGTCCTGACAAAATCTAGACACTTGGAAAGTGTGGTTGGAGCAGGTGAACTGCAAGGATTTTAAATATATTTTCTAAATATTTCTGAACCAAGAGGACTGAAGATTATGCAGTTATGTTAGCACAAGCTACACCGAATACGAATAGAGATTGTAATGATCAAATATATAACTCCATCTGGTGGCAATGTAGGTAGACAAATAACAATGATATAATAACTACACCACACCCCGGGTCTCAAACTAACTCAGTCTGAGTGCCTCTGCGGATACGATTGTTGGAAAGGCGTGAATCAATTCACTCGCATGTAACATACACATACTAGTAACTACTGAGTATCAGGGTACCAGGTGATTCCTATGACATAGGAATCACCTGGTACCCTGATACTCAGTAGTTACTAGTAACATATATAGGAATCACCTGGTACCCTGATACTCAATAGTTACTAATAACATACATAGGAATCACCTGGTACCCTGATACTCAGTAGTTACTAGTAACATATATAGGAATCACCTGGTACCCTGATACTCAATAGTTACTAATAACATACATAGGAATCACCTGGTACCCTGATACTCAGTAGTTACTAGTAACATATATAGGAATCACCTGGTACCCTGATACTCAGTAGTTACTAGTAACATATATAGGAATCACCTGGTACCCTGATACTCAGTAGTTACTAATAAGTGCATGTGGATATTTCATAAGTTGGATAAAGCAAACTTAGTAAAATTTCGTAGGCAACCATGTTTACTAAACAGAGATAGTAGTATGTGTGTCACACTTGCCAAGTCTCCTTATAAGGATACTCCAGATGTTGATACTATGCTCCCACTTCCATTAGGTTTTCTAACGTAAAAGCTAAGTAATCCAAGAAACACATGTATAAATAACAATGGGCACAGCAATGGTGCTTTTAAAGCACTGTTTACATGTATAATCCCAATTACTAACACTGCATATAGTCCATATATGGGAATTTCTGTGGCAGCATGAGGCAGATGCTCAATGCACTAACATGGGTTAGTATAAGTTAAAGGACAGTATAATATTGGATATTTCCACTGCATGTACATGTACATGTATGTACAACAAGTGAAATAATATTTTTTATAAAGTATTTAACTACTTACTGTATACATGTATACTGTTAATTCAGTTTAATTATACATGCTAGATTGAATATTTTTGGCAGCATGGGTAGCTCCTTTGCGCACCCCAATCCTCCCTATTTGGAGCAGTAAAAACTTGGCAAGTAGTATTATATTACCATCTAGTAGACCAATACATGTTCATATGTATATAATATGCTACCATCTAGTAGACCAGTACATGTTCATATGTATATAATATATTACCATCTTGTAGACCAGTACATGTACAATGTACATACAGTATGTATATAATATGCTATATCATCCCACTTGAATAGGGCTGGATTCACTCCGTGAAGAAACATTTGGCAGAGTATCAGAAGAAAGTTAACCTAAGCTCCCAGTCA
The DNA here is from genome assembly GCA_935421135.1 of Bugulina stolonifera. Taxonomy (NCBI): domain Eukaryota; kingdom Metazoa; phylum Bryozoa; class Gymnolaemata; order Cheilostomatida; family Bugulidae; genus Bugulina; species Bugulina stolonifera. The sequence goes on along the minus strand of OW285190.1, from coordinate 1,197,921 downwards.
TTTTCTGTAAAAGAATTGGCGGGTACGCTGAAGGAGATTTCCTCAACCACACAGCAGCGTGTGAACTCAGTCCATCAACTCAAACGCTTTATAGAGAGCACCGAATCTGGTGGTAGGTGGTGACTTATGAATGTGTGTATTACATGTATATATGTATAGTACATGTACGTGTGTAATATATGTACCGTATGTGTGTAATATATGTACTGTATGTGTGTAATATGTGTACTGTATGTGTGTAATATATGTACTGTATGTGTGTAATATATGTACAGAATGTGTGTTTTACATTGCATGAACACTTCACCTTTTTCTCTCTCAGAGTACGATGCCGAAGAAGATGGTAGTAAGATGGACCGACTAATAATGTATTCCAATTGGTTCCTTGATAACCTCCAATATCTCAAGGAACTCAAATCTCAGTTTGACATGACAATCTACATTCCTTTGAAAGAAGCCAATAAATCCACATTTGGTGCATTGGCCGAGAGCAGCGTTCTTGAATTCAAAGATGACATCAACGAGTTGAAGGAACTCTGTAACGATTCAAATACAGATAACTTGATCTCTAGACTGAAATATTTGCATGATAGACTAGAATATTTGCTAGAAGATGAGGGAGAGGTAGACCCGGTGTTCTTTTCTCTCACGAGCGCCCAGTCTCTGGAGAGAAACTCTCAGGCTAATGAGAGCTTCGTTCGGCTCATACCGGACATACTTAGGAAGATGAGTATTGCCGGAGATCTAGCTGGCCAATGGCTGCATACCATGTCTTCCCCCCTTTCCACCACCACCAACAGGCACGATAAGTTAGTGAGAGTCAAGACAATACTGCTGGACCGTCTGTCCAGTGTTACTGGCCAGATAGAACACACTGAGAAGGAGTTAGACTGTGAGTCAGGGGAACTGCAGACTTTACTAGAGAGAGAAGACCGGTCCACCCTAATAGCAGAGCGTGGTAAGTCAGTTGAGCTGAAGCTAACCAAGTTACATGAGCGGATTGTGCAAACAGATCACCAGATAGCGGATATCCAGGACCTTGTGCAGACGGCAGGAGGAAATGACAAATTCACGACGAAACTTGTAACGGACTTGAAGAAGAAGCAGCGACTGTACGATGAGATGAACCAGAAAATACGGGTCCTGAAATATGAGAAGAATTTGGTTGAGGAAGATTTGGGTTTAGAGCTCGAGATCAAACCAAATCTAATTCGTTTAACGAACGGCCTCCAAGATAAGTGTGAGCAATTGGAGGTAGCCTTAGAGGTGCTACAAAAAGAAAAGGAGAGGTTGGAGCGTGCCCTTAAACCCATAGTAGATGATAGTGTAGTTGTAGAATCTTAGTGGAGTGATGGCAGCAACTGTCTTCCCTGAATAAGTCCACATAAAGACAAGTGTAGAGTTGAAACATATTATACAGAGGTTCAGCCCATACCGTAGAATATTTGCCAAATCAAACAGAAATAAATACCACAAAATCTCAATGCGCCAATAGTTTGGATTTATAGTAAAGTAATGTGTTTTATGTACAAGGTTGTCTTCCACGCGCTCAAAACTACAAAACTAGATAGCATGTCCAACTATAACGTGGTTTATATTTTTGTTATTATATTTTTGTATTGGTGTGTATACACACTCAAAGTGATATTGTTAGCTGAAATTTTTGTATAGCAATAAATAATTTATTATTCCAATGAAACTACTGACACTAATAGTAAGCCAGCAGCAGACAAAAAGCTCAAAAAGTGTCTAACATGTGGGGATAATCCCACATGTCTGCTGCATTGGTACATACATGTAAAAATAAAAGTTTAGTGCCAAGCATAGTAGTACTTAGTATATACTACATAGTAGTACTTAGTATATAGTAGTACTTAGTATATAGTAGTACTTAGTATATAGTAGTACTTAGTATATAGCAGTACTTAGTATATAGTAGTACTTAGTATATAGCAGTACTTAGTATTTAGCAGTACTTAGTATATAGTAGTACTTAGTATATAGTAGTACTTAGTATATAGCAGTACTTAGTATATAGTAGTACTTAGTATATAGTAGTACTTAGTATATAGTAGTACTTAGTATATAGTAGTACTTAGTATATAGTAGTACTTAGTATATAGTAGTACTTAGTATACAGTAGTACTTAGTATATAGTAGTACTTAGTATATAGTAGTACTTAGTATATAGTAGTACTTAGTATATAGTAGTACTTAGTATATAGTAGTACTTAGTATATAGTAGTACTTAGTATATAGCAGTACTTAGTATATAGTAGTACTTAGTATATAGCAGTACTTAGTATTTAGCAGTACTTAGTATATAGTAGTACTTAGTATATAGTAGTACTTAGTATATAGCAGTACTTAGTATATAGTAGTACTTAGTATATAGTAGTACTTAGTATATAGTAGTACTTAGTATATAGTAGTACTTAGTATATAGTAGTACTTCAGTGGCGTTTTTTGCTACTGGCGCCAGGGTCGCGCGACCCCCCTTTTCTATGTCAAAAAAAATAATAACAGATATTATATTATTGCACAGTCCAATAAAATCAGAAAAATCAATCAAAAGCTTCGTCTGAATGCATTCACCATCTCTTAGCAATTCATACACATAAGTGTGCCGCGGTGAATAGCAGTTAGCCTGCTAACATTAGGCTTAGGCAGTAATTATGGGGATTAAGCTAAAGCCCCAACCTAGCTAATGCTGATTAACAAAAGATGGGCTATGACTTTATAACATTTCAAGTTAATCTTTTACTTGCTATGGTCAAGGTCAAAGTTAGTAGTCGCAGTTTGTTGCCCAGTTGCCCAAATAAAATCGAAAAGAATGGAACCTAGATAAAAAAGGTAAGACAAACATCTCTAATCAAATTTTTCAAGTGTGTAGTAAAAATTAATTTATTTGTTCAACTTACAGGTAAATATTTTTGTTGATAAGAATCCCAACGGGTAACTCTACAGTTGCAAAAACTTGAAAAAAATCAATATTATTATTGAATATAGATAATTATAATAATATAATATTATTTTATAATATAGGCCTATAATATTGCTTGTATTTTTATTTATTATTTGTATTATATATATTTTTTATATTGCTAATTATATTATGATTATTATACTTCATTATTTTTTATTAAATTCTAACACTTGCTCAATTTTTAGTACTTTACTTAAACCGTTTTATTCACTTTAGTTTTAGTTTATTTTCATGTTTAATAAATTTATTGATTGGTTAACTGAGGTTCATTATTAACCAAAATTAAACACAAAGATAAAATATTATTTCATGTTAATAAAACACAATTTTAAAACATTATTTAATGTTTACCTTTGGTTAATAATGAACCTCAGTTTCATTATTTTTATTCTATTCTACTGTTGTGAAAGTTTTACAATATCAGTATGAAAAATGTAGTTTGATATTTGTAATTTCAAACTAATACAATGAGATCCCTGCATGAATATTGATATGATGCTGTGGAGTGTGGATTATATCAAGAGTTTTATTACTTAATTTTAGAAGCACCACAATTGCGCTTTGATTTAGCATTTTTATTTTTATTTGGTTTATTTTTATTAGAACTCTAGATGTACTGTAGAATAGGGTTCATTAGTTAGATATATTGTCATGGATGTGAACAATGACCCTCGCTACCACAACTACCCAACAGCTTTAGCAATGTAACAGATGGCTACCTAGCCTTGATTGATTATGCACCACCGAGTCCACCCTCCTTGCAGTTATGCTCCTAACTAGACAGAACAAGTCCGGAGTGCTCTAGTGCTAGTTACATATTATATTTGTTTAAAGAAGTGTACTAGTTGAAAGCATAGGAAAGACTGATTTATAAAATATTATCTTGCTTTTTTGTAGATAAAACAGAGTGACTTCTAACTCCCAAACGACTATAACTTCAGATATAATTGGAAGTAAGCATCCGCTATATCCCCTTGCATTGTCTTTATTTGACTGCTTTATCGTGTGAATCACAAGTATACATGTTGCCCATTTTTGGTTATCTTTTATTACCCTTCCTATAAACCTATATGATATCGATTATTGCTATGTATTCATCTCTGAAATGTGCCGATAGTCTTTTTGATATGTAGTTATACATTTTATTATACTTGTAATTCGAGACCAGTTTGTACCTATTATAGCTCGGACCCTTTTTGGCTTTTTGATTTATCGCATTTTTGACCTTGTGACCTTGGTTGAGAACTATAATTCATATATTGGGAGCACAATTTTTCATTCTACCTTTGGTTTTCTGTAGACTGTTGTTCAATAAAGTTATCTTGCTGAAGTTAACTCGTACAGTTTCTTACTCTTTCCAGCTAGGATATCAGGTACTCTCGCTGGCCTTCCCAGATACAGTCTCATGACACTAACCAGAACCCCTACACACAGCCTAGCTATAAAAGTCGCACCCACACTTCTGGGTCTTGCATGACTCAGACTCAGTTTTTTAGTAATTACATGTACTTTGAATGTACTATTCTGAACTTAATTAAGTTCTTGGATATAGACGCTACCCGGCAATATACATGTAATTAGCAATCAAACTAATCTTAAATATATTTTTTCAGTAGTGTGCTATCTAGCTGCAATAAACATGAGATTTAAGCAACGGTGTGCAGTGTTCTAAAACCCTTCTCTTTTTGTGAGTTATGCTGAAAAAGCTCCGGCGGCCGGGGCGCTGCCCCGGACCCCGCCAGGGGGCCTAGGCGGCCCCCTGGACCCCCGGCCTATGGAGACCCCAGTTTAAAAACTTGAAAAAATGCCCCTGTACTTAGTATATAGTAGTACTTAGTATACAGTAGTACTTAGTATATAGTAGTACTTAGTATATAGTAGTACTTAGTATATAGTAGTACTTAGTATATAGTAGTACTTAGTATATAGTAGTACTTAGTATATAGTAGTACGTAGTATATAGTAGTACTTAGTATATACATGTAGTAGTACTTGGATGGTAGCTGCTCTTCAGGTTTGATTTGCAACTCAGGGCAGGCAGACATTTGTTTATTCAGCAATGTTGCTTTGGTAACTTGTTGGTTGCTACAGTAATGCTATCTTCTGAGTGAGCTGTAGGTTGGAGGGCGTATGGGTTTTAAGGCTACATTATTCTTGTTGTTTTCAACATCTGTAGCTGAAGGCGCAGCCGCTGCAGGTTGTGAGGCTCCAGCAGTGGCAGAAGGTGGTGCAAGGGGTGTCGGTGGTAAATGGGGTGCAAGAGGCTGAGACTGTGTTGGCGCATGGACTCCAACTGGGTCTGCAATATTTACCATGTACATTTTACATAATACAGGGCGTTAGAGCATAGTATCACTATGGTAACCATCAGATGTGAAGGTCAGCCAATCAACTACCAGATATCGAGGTTAGCCGGTCCAGAGCCAATGGCTCTGAGCCGGTCAAACGATCTTATTGGCTATTATAGAATGTGCTGATGCTTATACATATACAATGTAGCTCTCAACATTGAGGAAATAACTCCATTAATTTACAGTAACCTTAGTAGACACTTTCATTAAATATAGACCAGAACTGGGAGTTATACCCTCAATACTTCCTATCTTTATTGATAAGCATTACATAATAGTAAATAAAAATAATAAATGTATCACACATAAAATTAGCTTTGCTCTGCCAGGGAGGGGAAAAGATGGTATTGACTCGTTTTCCCCACCAGGCTGGACACTAGTCTAGATGATTCAGTAAGATGATAGGTACAACCAGTGTTCGAAGTGTGGTTATACGGGAGTATACGGTGTGCACCCACCTCAATTTTAGTGGTTACACGGCCAGCAGGCATGTACCCTCATTTTAATAGCAGTTTTTGCCCATACATTCACTGTGGACCTGGTAGTGTTAGGGGTAGGTGCTTGACTCTCATTCATAAGGTCTTGAGTTCAATTCTTACCAGAGCATAACGTTTTCCACTTCAGTAATTCACTAAATTCTTAGCTACTATACTAGCTATACAATACTAATATGTGAGATTGCATATGCCGCGTACCCACCTAATTTGTTCCACTTCGAACACTGAGTACAACCCCAACCAAAGCAACAGGCACAGATATAATTCATGTAATACTCTGAGCACAGGGTTTATACAAGACAGCTGTGCCATATGAGGTAATCCGAACAAATAATATATACATGTACAGTAGTATATACATGTACATGTACATGTATATACTACTGTAACAGGGTTAACAGGGTGACACAACTCATAGCACATGGAAATTTCTTTGATAAGATTGAAGGTAACACGTTTCTGTTTGTACCACCAATTAGCCAATCAGGGCACGATGTCTTCATTGATACAACGATCTCTAATACAGCGGAAGTTGTGCACAGACTGAGCATACATGAGTACTCTATCAGAGGGAATACTCACACTGTTGGGGTGTCGGGTAGCCGTACTGGTGTGGGGCAGTGTAGCTGTTGGTGTAGCTGTTGGGTACGTTTGGATAAAGAGGAGGAAATGTAGAAGGGTAGACAGTAGAGTAGTTGGGTGGGGCGTAGGAATTGGCGTTGTAGGTAGACACAGTGTATGCAGGTTGAACTACGATCTGCTGAGGTTGGGATATGAACCTCACCTGAAGTATATATAACAGCATATAGTACCACAGGCTATGTATAACAGTATATAGTACCACATGCTATGTATAACAGTATATAGTACCACATGCTATGTATAACAGTGTATAGTACCACAGGCTATGTATAACAGTATATAGTACTACATGCTACGTATAACAGCATGTAGTACCACATGCTATGTATGACAGTATATAGTGCCACATGCTATGTATAACAGTATATAGTGCCACATGCTATGTATAACAGTATGTACATGTAGTACCACATGCTATGTATAACAGTATGTACATGTAGTACCACATGCTATGTATAACAGTATGTACATGTAGTACCACATGTACCAGCATGTACTTACCACAGGGCTAACTGTGTAGTGAATGGTATACTGTAGCTCGCACTGTGTACAACATGTACTTACCACAGGGCTAACTGTGTTCTGCTTACAACATCTACAGAGAGCTCCACAGCAAAGGCCAGCTGTCCAAATATTGATCACAAACTCTATCAAGGCCATAATGAGCATGAGAGAGTCAAAGGCATAAAAGGCGCTGGTTAACTGCAATACATAAAGACTATATAAGGACATTATAGTACAGTATATACCAGCATTACATGAGGTAAGTACATATATACAGGTATTATATGAGGTAAGTAATACTTACATGTAGTAATCTACATACTATGTAGATTATTACATTTATATGAGGTAAGTACATTATGTAGGTATCATATGAGGTAAGTATACAGTACTATTACATGAGGTATTAGTACTTACATTGTCCTCATTACAGTTCTCCCTGGACTTATACTGAGTCTCATAGTGTCCTGTTACAGTGACATACCTATATGATCCCCAGTCGTAGTAAGTATCTGGTTCCCTCCACACCCTAGTCTGATAGTACTCCAACTGACACTCATTGCCTGATGTGATGATCAGGGCAACGGATGTGAGAGATACAAAGGTGACGGAGCCAATACATGAGAATATAATATTCAGTATGAGCACAGCAGTAGTCTGTAAGGTAAATAGACTATATAGATATACATGTGACTATATAGATATACAGTGACTATATAGATATACATGTGACTATATAGATATACAGTGACTATATAGATATACAGTGACTATATAGATATGCAGTGACTATATAGATATGCAGTGACTACATAGATATACAGTGACTATATAGATATGCAGTGACTATATAGATATACAGCGACTATATAGATAGATATACAGTGACTATATAGATATGCAGTGACTATATAGATATACAGCGACTATATAGATATACAGCGACTATATAGATGTACAGTGACTATATAGATATGCAGTGACTACATGGATATGCAGTGACTACATAGATATACAGTGACTATATAGATATGCAGTGACTATATAGATATACAGTGACTATATAGACACACAGTGACTATATAGATATACAGTGACTATATAGATATACATTGACTATATAGACACACAGTGACTACATAGATATACAGTGACTATATAGATATACAGTGACTATATAGATATGCGGTGACTATATAGATATACAGTGACTATATAGACACACAGTGACTATATAGACACACAGTGACTACATAGATATACAGTGACTATATAGATATGCAGTGACTATATAGATATGCGGTGACTATATAGATTTACAGTGACTATATAGATATACAGTGACTATATAGATATACAGTGACTATATAGATATACACGTGACTATATAGATATACGGTGACTATATAGATATACACGTGACTATATATACGTAAATATACAATGTATAACATGCAGTAGCCCTATACATACAGTAGCCCTATACTTACATGTAACTAGTAGTAAAAAACTTACCATACAGGAACTTTTATTCTTAGAAGCACTTATCCCTAGAATGCCGATGATGATAAACTACAAAATTAGTAAATACAGTTTGCAATAGAAGATCAGTCAATAATGTACACTATATATTGTATATACACGCATTATACTTATAGTAATACAGAAGTAGACAGGAACATACACTAATAGTGCAGAGGGTATATCTGAATACTAACAATAACACCCATCCAGATACCATAACCAACTACACTGATGCCCGAGCCCTGTTTTGTATTTACATCCATAGAGAGGCTGGTAACACCAAGTATTATACAGAAGCACCCCATAATTATCTGTGTAACGGAGAGCCTGCAATATACAGTACAAGTAAAGTACCATCTCTATATACGACATACAAGTAAAGTACCATCTCTATACGACATACAAGTAAAGTACTATCTCTATATGACATGCATGTACAAGTACCATCTCTATATGACATGCATGTACCCAGAGTAAGTCTCACCCAAACACCTGTGAAGCTGCTCCTGGTTTGAAGGAATCATCAGGTGTAGATTGTACAGGCGGCTGAGCCACGATTACCATTGGCTGAGTAACCTGCATGCTGACTAATGTATATTTTATGGCCTATAAATATATTATACTATATTATAGCATTCACAGTGTACACAGTCAATATACAAAGTATATTAGCTGCCATTTGCAAAATAGTTCATTTTAGAAATGACTAAGAGAGATTAAGAAAAACACTAAGTAGCCAAACCAATACCTACTTCTAATGACACTAGCATGTACTTTGAATCAGTAAGTCACTATATTATACTTACCTTTACCTACACTGGCATGTACTTTGAATCAGTAAGTCACTATACTATATTTACCTTTACCTACACTGGCATGTACTGTACATCAGTAAGTCACTATACTATACTTAGCTTTACTTATAATGGGATGCACTGTACACGCATATTAGTAGGTCAATAAATTTACCTGCTGCAGGTACTGAGTATTGTATACAACTGTTATGGCAGCAGCGACCAGGACTGCCTTAGATCACATGACACAGGAATATAAAATAATATAATCAATACCTTCACAATGGGTTGACAAACAAGTAATAGAAAATGGATACCTCACAATATAAACACAATTGAAAGAGCATTGCACACTGTATTGCATAATACAAACATGGCTATTTACTTGTTATAACTTGTTATATGTACATGCACATGTAATCCATCATGCATGTATACAATATTAATTATAGAGAATGGTAATTATACATACACAAGTATGTATACATGTAAGCCATGTATGTATAGTATGTTGGCTAGGTGTATATTGCTGAAAATTCCCATGCAAGTAAAATAAGACTGCCTCATTATGGGAAAAATATACAATAAGAATAAGGTCTGCAGGTAAGCGTAAGTCATTTATGTGCACTCGGTCTAATTATAATAATGGTATATAGGTATAATTATAATAGTATAATATATATAAGAGAATCGGAGGATGAGGTAGTAGCATTTCATTACAACATTGTATGGTGTTATCATTATGTGGCCAATCTTTTATTCTACTATCTTTGTACATGTATAATATACCACATTGTGTAGCAATTACTAACTTACTGTAAAACCTTATCACATTTCAAGATCCTTTTTAAACGAAGGTTGTTGACCCTTTTCTATTCAGGGTATGATTCCTAATTACTAACTTCTCACTCTTGACCCAGCTGTTTGTGACCGTTTACTGTTTAAGCCAACAATGTACATACAAATATCTATCTGGACTTGTGATACAAGTGTAGTCCTAGGAATCTCCAAGACTGCAGTAACTAGGTCTCAACGCTCCACTATAATAGGTACTGTTCATACAACCCTTTAGTGAAGCATTAGTCTCTCAGCCCATGCCTCTTATAACCTAGTATTGGAGTCGTGTCCACAGCAGGCTGCTGTAGAATTCTTCCTCTACTCCTCTCTGGTTCCAGAGACTGCTCTCTCACTCATGTATACTGAGTACTGTGCCCCTCCACCCAGCAGTGTTAAGCTGGACTAAAAAGACAAGTAGCTAGCCTTTGCCCGGTCGGTTTAGTTAGCTCTCTGCTATCCAGCGGAAACAACAATATCATGGCTGTAATATTTTATGTAACAAACCCCATGCACTCCATCAAATACCTACAACTTTGAAATTAGTCCTTGAAAAATATATATTTCATACAAAACTGCTATTTGCAATAAGCAGATCAAACATAAGAGCAGTTTAAATATAATAAAGTTAGACTATACCGTACATATACCTTAATGAATATAAAGTATAATGTAGTGTTCACACTGCAACTACTAGTTATAGCTAAGGTTGTTAAACACAGTGTGGTTTTACTATTACTAACATATGCCAGGTACGCTTGGGGTTCAAAAGTTCTGCAGTAACACGCTATTCACACTGGTCAGTCCTGGCTGGACATGCCAGTACTAACCACAAGCATACTGCATAGCGGCATACACCGGTGAGCTATAGAGGACAACAGGGGCCAACGAGTTCAACAAGCTGAACTTTGAAACCCATCATTCTAGTTATAGTATAGCAGAGGAAACTTGACAGTGGTTAGTGATGAGAGCTGCTATAGCTCATAGCTACAACTAGTGTCTCTGCGACCTCTTGGACCTGGGAGTTTCCTTAGTCAGAGGAAATCACCACTAGCTCATCGGTACACTGGAGTTTCTCGCCCAAAAATGAAGATTTTGTTTTTGGCTCAGGCTGGTGTGTTCATAACTCTGTGACGAAAGTGGGATGTAAAGCTTTTTAGCAAGTTGGCCTGTGCCTAAAGTTTAGGTCGCGAAGACAGTAAATGTGAACGTCACATTGCTTCTCATATTATGCTATTTTGCCCAGCTTCATCATTGATTAGTTAGCAATGAGTCCCATATACATGTATGCCATGATAAGTTAGACAGCAGTAACCATAGAGTCAGCTAGGAGTCCTTTTATAGTGTAGTATTATACACTGGATACACAGGTTTGTGTGCACATGTACGTACTGTGTATTTTAGCATTACACACTCGTAGACAGTATGTACAAGGAAAGGTGTCAATGAAGGAATATAGTGTCACCTCAAGAGATTCCTAAAAGAGTTTATAGGAGCTCAGTCTAACATGTCCTGTGAGTAGGAACTCGGTCTACGATGTCAGATCTTTCTCTGCTGCAGATTTCCTCTTATTTAGAAGATTCTTCATGTAGAACTCTCCTGTGAAAGAGGCAATAACAGCATGATTCATTGTCACTAACCATACAACACATGACTCACTGTCACTAACCATACAACACGATTCACTGTCACTAAATATATCACACATGACTCACTGTCACTAACCATACAAAACATGACTCACTGTCACTAACCATACCACACATGACTCACTGTCACTAACCATACAAAACATGACTCACTGTCACTAACCATACCACACATGACTCACTGTCACTAAATATATCACACATGACTCACTGTCACTAACCATACAACACATGACTCACTGTCACTAAATATATCACACATGAATCACTGTCACTAACCATACAACACATGACTCACTGTCACTAAATATATCACACATGAATCACTGTCACTAACCATACAACACATGACTCACTGTCACTAAATATATCACACATGAATCACTGTCACTAACCATACAACACATGACTCACTGTCACTAAATATATCACACATGAATCACTGTCACTAACCATACCACACATGACTCACTGTCACTAACCATACAACACGATTCACTGTCACTAACCATACGACACATGACTCACTGTCACTAACCATACAAAACATGACTCACTGTCACTAACCATACCACACATGACTCACTGTCACTAACCATACAAAACATGACTCACTGTCACTAACCATACCACACATGACTCACTGTCACTAAATATATCACACATGACTCACTGTCACTAACCACACAACACATGACACACTGTCACTAAATATATCACACATGAATCACTGTCACTAACCATACAACACATGACTCACTGTCACTAAATATATCACACATGAATCACTGTCACTAACCATACAACACATGACTCACTGTCACTAAATATATCACACATGACTCACTGTCACTAACCATACAACACATGACTCACTGTCACTAAATATATCACACATGAATCACTGTCACTAACCATACCACACATGACTCACTGTCACTAACCATACAACACGATTCACTGTCACTAACCATACGACACATGACTCACTGTCACTAACCATACAACACAAACTACATACTGCTAGTTAGCTATCCATAACACTCATCCACTCTACAATATGACCAACACTGATCTGCTCTATAAGATGACCAATACTGACTTGCTCTATAAGATGACCAATACTGACTTGCTTTAGAAGATGACCAATACTGACCTGCCCTATAAGATGACCGTACGAGAGGGCCGCTAGCTGTGTACAAGAATCCCAGCTCCTCTCCAGTTTCTCTCCAGAAATTGAACTTCTCCGGAGTTATGTACTCCTTAACCTGTTACATATGGACACGCATGCTACCAGTGGTATAAAATAGTATCAACAGCACAAAATCTGGTCTACATAAAGAATTCCTCAAAGTGACACTTAGTTGGTTGCATACATTGACCTATATAATATTTTATACCTTGAGGTGGCGTTTGGTTGGCTGCATATATTGACCCAGAGTCAAACAGTCGACACCATTGGCTCTCAAGTCCTCCATTGTTTGCTTGATCTCATCATCTGTTTCTCCCAGACCTAAACATACACAGTACCATTAGCACTGTATTACTTGTGCTGCTGTATTATACTGTATTATTGTTAGGTATACATAGGAACATGTGAACTTACCTAACATAATAGATGTCTTTGTGATGAGATCGGGTCTGTGATGTTTTACATGAGAAAGAACTGACAGACTCTGCTCATAGTTAGCTCTGGGATCCCTCACAAATCTACAACATTCAACCAATCAGATATAAGGCTACAACATTCAACCAATCAGATATAAGGCTACAACATTCAGACAATCACATGCAAGACTACACTACATGATAAAATTATACAGTATACAATGTACATGTATATAGAACACTACACAATATAATATACAGCATCTATTATTGAACTAATGAACGGGTTCATAGCAAGGTTAACCAAGCAGAGTGACCAACCGCTGTAGTCGATGCACAGTCTCCACGTTATGGGCGTAAACATCCAGACCTGAGTCTACTATAGTCTCTACACACGAAAGTTGACCAGCAAAGTCAGGAGTGAGACATTCTACCAACAACGCGGGGTTTCTCTTCTTCACTTCCCGAACAGTTTCAGCAAAGTGAGCTGCACCCCCGTCATCCAAGTCTAGCAAACACATAACACAGCTGGTTAGTAGTAATTTGCTTCAATGTGTGCGTGTTGAGACTGCTAACAAAGTGTGCTACTATATATTTAACTTGTGCTTATTCTGCATAGAGTCAAGCTGATCAAATTTGAACGATGAAATAGAACAATATTGTATATTAATTACAGCATGTACTACAACTACTACTACCCACTACTACTACTACCACTTGTACTGATCGTATCACTAGTAACTCACCATCCCTATCAACCGATGTGAGCACAACATAACCAACTCCCCACTTGGCAATAGCCTCAGCAGTATTTCTCGGCTCATCTGGATTAAGGGGTGGCGGTCGTCTACTAGTTTTCACAGAACAAAATCTACAACCCCTAGTACAGGTGTCTCCCATCACCATAATAGTAGCAGTGGCAACCTCACCATCCCCTGTCAGCAATCAAGTACTAGTAAACAACATCTTTCTCTTTTATTGTGGTTTTATTGTATTCTAAAAGCAAGGAAATGGGTTGTGTTTTTTTAAAAACAAAAAGTAACTAAAAAAATACAAAAGAGCTTGTCAGATAGTTCGAAACTAGAGTTATGACAGCCCCATTCAGCACTCCACAACCCCGACAGCAGAACTGCCGAGGGAACAGAAAGCAGCCGATCAAGATCCATCCATCGTACTCATTTTTAATAATGTTGTAATTGTCTTCTCTTCGGAGAATGTAATTTTTATAAAATATGATGAGTCTGAATTTAAATAGCATAGAAATTGGCATTATTTTAAGTTCTACAAATTTATGGGAGACATGAGAATTTGGAGGTTGTTTTAAGATTATACGCATGGATTTTTTTGACAAATTAAAAGTTTTGAGAGGAGGTATTCTGGCGCATGTCCCCAGAACTCGATACCATAAATAAGATGGGGGCATATAAAAGTATAATAGAGATTTATTATTATTTTTTTGTCTAAAAATTTGGTTAAGAAACGAAACATCATCAGCAACAATGCCATTTTGCTTAAAATATTTTCTATATGGAAACTAGAAGTACAGTGCTGGTCTAGGGTGACACCAAGAAATTTACAATGATCTACTATGCTTAAGTTCAGCAACTCAAAATCTTCATTTATTACCTTCTTTTGTGGGTTTCTAAAAATGTTTTGCTGTGTTTTACTAAAATTGATTATAAGTCTATTTGCCAAGCACCATTCTTTGACTTTTAATAGCTCATTTTTGGTGCAAAAATGATTATCACTAATAAGGTTCGTATCATCAGCAAATAAAACATAATTAAAATTTGAAGAAACATTAGCAAGATCATTAATATAGATTAAAAATAGTAAAGGTCCAAGCAACTCAAAATCTTCATTTATTACCTTCTTTTGTGGGTTTCTAAAAATGTTTTGCTGTGTTTTACTAAAATTGATTATAAGTCTATTTGCCAAGCACCATTCTTTGACTTTTAATAGCTCATTTTTGGTGCAAAAATGATTATCACTAATAAGGTTCGTATCATCAGCAAATAAAACATAATTAAAATTTGAAGAAACATTAGCAAGATCATTAATATAGATTAAAAATAGTAAAGGTCCAAGCAACTCAAAATCTTCATTTATTACCTTCTTTTGTGGGTTTCTAAAAATGTTTTGCTGTGTTTTACTAAAATTGATTATAAGTCTATTTGCCAAGCACCATTCTTTGACTTTTAAGAGCTCATTTTTGGTGCAAAAATGATTATCACTAATAAGGTTCGTATCATCAGCAAATAAAACATAATTAAAATTTGAAGAAACATTAGCAAGATCATTAATATAGATTAAAAATAGTAAAGGTCCAAGCAACTCAAAATCTTCATTTATTACCTTCTTTTGTGGGTTTCTAAAAATGTTTTGCTGTGTTTTACTAAAATTGATTATAAGTCTATTTGCCAAGCACCATTCTTTGACTTTTAAGAGCTCATTTTTGGTGCAAAAATGATTATCACTAATAAGGTTCGTATCATCAGCAAATAAAACATAATTAAAATTTGAAGAAACATTAGCAAGATCATTAATATAGATTAAAAATAGTAAAGGTCCTAAAACTGATCCCTGGGGTACCCCCAGGAAAATAGGCTGCAAGCTAGATTCTATTGAATTAATTTTCACAAATTGCATGCGGCTAGACAAATATGATTTCAACAGGTTTATGGCACTGTCACTAAATTTATAAAAACGCAATATACCTAAAAGAATATCATGATTGATGGTATCGAACGCCTTTGAAAAATCTAAGAAAACAGCCTGAGCTTCACTGCTTGCATCTAATCTTTTATAAATAAGTTCTAAAAATTCATTTATGGCAAGGCTTGTATTCTTTGATGGACGGAAACCGTATTGGTTAGTTATTAAGAGATCATGTAATTCAAGGTGCTCTCGAATTTGTTGGGATAAAACTTATTCAATAGTTTTCGAAATTACACTTAAAATAGATATCGGGCGGCAATCAGTGGTGATCAGAGTTCTATGTCATTACCACCCCACTATCTATCCCAACGGCTAATTCACCCCACTACCACCCTCACTAGCTAACTTACATCTATATGTACATCTTAAATAACATGAACAGGTGGAATCGTTGTAGCTAATATTAACCAATCACAACACAGCCCTGTGGCACCCGGCCTTAAACAGATGAACATGTTGGTATTTGCGTAAACAAGGAAACGGCGTGCCAGAGTGGCTCCATTGACCTAAGCAATGCAAATACTCTGAGGTAGCCCTAACTTCTACAGCTATTTACTATAACAGCGAACCTTCCTAGCTAATGACTCAATTGACTGACCTCCCCAGCATTCACCAATATTAGGACATTTAGCCTCCTCGCAGACTGTGGCCAATCCCAGACCACGTAGACTTTTCTTTATGCTGGTGTATTCCTTGCCGCTGGGTATTTGCATCTTCAGCCACGGTGGCACTCTCATCCTCTCCCCAGTCAGTGACTTCAATTGACCCGAGTAGACGAGGGGGAGCTTTGACTCTCTACCACCGGATAATCAAGTTGTGAGTAATATACACGAAGCAACATATACTGTACATGTAGAATGCAACATACACTAAGTAACATTCTACATGTAACATACACTAAGTAACATGTAGATGCAACATACACTAAGTAACATGTAGAATATTACATACACAAAGTAATATGTAGAATACAACATACACAAAGTAACGTGTAGAATACAACATACACTAAGCAACGTGTAGAATATAACACACACTAAGTAATGTGTAGAATACAACATACACCAAGTAACGTGTAGAATACAACATACACTAAGTAACAACATAGAATTGAATTATTGTACACATCAGATGTATACACACATACGCATGCATATAGTAGGCCTATGCCATCAACACACACACCTATGCATAGTATACGAAACCAACCTAGTTTCTGAGCTAATGAAATCCTCCAATGAGGGTCCATCTGGCAACCTTCGAGACTTGGGACTATTTCGTTTGGAGCAGTAACACTGTTTCTGAGATGTAACCTAATAAACATAAAAATAACATTTTAGAAATGACAATAAATATAAACAATGTTACTTAATGTGAAGTCTAAACGAGTAGTCCCTGTTTAACATTGTTAAATATTATGACCAACCTTCAAGACTGGAGAGGAGAGTGGAAAGTTGCAAGATGTGATAAGTTTAGACACCATTGAAGGGGATAGCAGAGTGGATTTCCTCATCTTTCCAAACTTCACAGAGCTGTAAATATTAGTGTTACAGCACATACGTACGTACATACATACATGTACACGTGTATATATCCAATTACAACAGATTTTTGGCGCCGCACTTGATTGTTCTGGAGTTTGGAATAAATCTGGCAGAAATAACAAATATGTCGAGTTGTTCACGTAGCTCCATTGGAAATATAAAATGAGCAATGGAAGCATGATTCTTGTTCTCATCACAAGTTTGGCTATAAATCATCTCCCAACTGCATGATACACTTCAGCACCCCATAGGCCTACATAGCAAGGTGGCTATAGAGAAGTGTCTTCTGTGCAGTTGATTCAGAACACAGGTACTGCTCGCTGGTGAAGCCGAGCTGGTGTAGTGGCAATGTGTCAGCCCAGTGTGCTAGATGATTAAGTACTATAGAGCCTCGGGTTCAAACCCCAGTCAGAAATGGGTTATTTTCACAGATGTGGAACCAAGTCCTTGGCTGCCCAGAAAGAAATTCCTGGCAAGAGAAATAGCATAATATATAAAAACTGTGGGCCAAAAAGCTTGAAACAACTAATATTATTATAAAGTATTAATATAAGTATAATTGTGGTGAAACAGCCTGCCTAGACATAGACTGAGTTCTTGTACTGTATATGCATTGACACTGTTTACATGATTATTCATATACATACACTTATCCATACTATCCATTCATGCATTATTGTCTTACCTTGTACAATTATTATACATGCATGCTTATACTCTATTATAATCAACCACTTATCGTGTGCTCTATTATTGTTATCCACCAATCAGATTATTGCAATTACACTTGGTTTTTCCTACATATTATAAGCAATTATCTTCTCTTATCTGATTGTATTAAACTGAGTCTTTTACCATGTACTTTTTAAGGCCGATATCTTGGAATAGGCTCATACTTATACACTTTCCATTTCGGACCATTGTAAGCACCTTTTGTGCCAAGGCCAAACCTTTTTTGTGGCCGACGTCGGGCGGAACCATCCATGTTGTTGCATCAGTTCCGGACCCGACACCTTATCGGCCGGCCGATACCTTATCGGCCTCTTTTTGCCGGAAGTAGATTTAGTATATAAGGTAGCACATTTTCTGTATGAAATTAGTTGTTGATTGCGCTCTAATAAAGCAGCATCTCCTAACTCAAAGCTAGAGGCTTACTCTTGTAGGCGGGTAACTCCACCGGCGGATCCATAGATCCATACGGCTCGAGTTCATCCCCATCCTCGTTTAAGCATATCTCTACACCACTTCTACGGCTTAGGTCGATCCCGGATTCTATAGGAATCTAGCATCGGGCTTAAGTTCCTAGAATACCAGATCTTTCATTGCACTCCTCTGGAGTATAAAGTCTACAAGACCTACGTCCACCCTGGACTCTTTAATGAGTCTCAGCATCGGCCTAAGTCAGGTACATAATAACAAGAGCACCTAATAACTGTTCACTCTTTTATGTAATGTGTGGAAGGTCACTTGGTCGTCCTCTACCAACTTCCAAGCCCTTCCCATGCTCGTGCCATCGGCACCCGCATGTAAATAAACACTAAAACATTACAGTATTACCTCATTTGCAGAAGAAATATACTTAGAAGCTGACTTTCAAGTAAAATTTAAATCTATACTCTTCAATAGTTCCAAAATGAATTTGGGAAATAAAAATGAATAGTGCATAGGTCAGAGCAACAGGACAAAGACAGCAGACACAATTATCCTTATTATTGTAAATGACATAATTGATGATTATGTTGAAGAGAATTCCTATTTCTGTCGAAGGTTGTTGGCCGAAGCCTGGAGAACTGGACCAATAACACACCCTGGAGAACTGGATCGATAACAGGCCATGAGTAACGTAACTGATCCGGAAAGCAGGACCGATATCAGACACTGAAGAGTTGGACCTATAGCAGACACTGAAGAGTTTGACCGATAGCATGATATGAAAAGCTGGACCAACAGGCCCTGAAGAATGGGAAAACGTCGTCCGATTTAAAAGCCCACAAGAGAGGAGTCTTCGACTCCAAGACATGAGGTATGGTCCGTCGCCGTGGATTCGACCAATACACTATTGATGTTGGCTTCTTCGACCTGGTGAAGAAGATTGGGCAGTAATGTCGCTTCTCTACACAATGACCCTTTTAAGGGCCACCATCAGATGCTAAAAGAGTTGTGTTTTGCACTATCACATGTGTTTAATTCAGTGTCATTTGCAATAGCAGTTGGATGATTATAATAACCAACAACATTCTTTCGTTTTTCTTTGGGTAACAAAATAATAAAAAACTTAGCGGCTTTAATTGCCACTATTAATTCCTGGTAAAACAGCAATGATCATCTGCATTTTCCTAGTTTGGGGTGGGGAGGGCACTTCACCAATGGCAAAGTTACTGATGTAGCAAATAAGCATTATAACGTTGGATGCCCTTCCTATTACCACCAATGACCTTTACAGGAATCGAACCTGGGACTCCCACATGAATAGATATATATATATATAGATAGAAAGACAGATAGATAGCAGATAGATAGATAGCAACATATCCTCAAATGATAGTAACTTCAATAGTGAAGTTAAACAATACCAAGAATCCCTTCGCTCCAGTGGTTATAGCCACAAACTGAAGTATAGAAGGTGGAAAACCTCACCTTGGTAAATCTAGATCTAAGTTGAGCCGAAAAACAGGGACATCGTATGGTATAATCCACCATGTAATATGGCAGTTTCAACTAACATAAGAGAAAGGTTCTTAAACATAAATATCAGCTTCCCAGCCAACTACACTCTGAGACATACCATAAAGGTGAGCTATACCTGCATGCCAAACATGGCAACACTGATCACTGCAGTAAATAAACAAAGGTTAACAACTAAGACTGTAACAGAGACCAGCAAAAGCACATGCCAACTAAATGGAAGCTGCCAATCAAGGAACATAATTTATCGTGATCACCAGCAACAACAAAAGGGAGACATACATGTAGGTTTCACAGATATTACATCGTGTAAAACAAGATACAATAGCCACAGGTTACCCATAAAAAACATCAACCACAAGTAATTCGCAAAACTAAGTAAGCATATTTGGGCCTTAAAAGAGCAGAAGCAAAAATATCACTTAAAATGAAAATATTGACCAGAGCAGTACCATACAATCCAGCTACCGGCAAATGTAATCTTTGCATAGCTGAAAAATATTACATAATTTGCAAAAGTCCATCAGCAACACTCAACAGCAGAAACAAGCTAGCCGCAACATGCAGACACCCAGTTAAATAGAAGCTAACTAATTTCAAAAGCTAAAGGATTAGGCATGCACATCATATTAAATGTATATCCCAATGCCTTTTTATACTATTGTTGTCTGATAATGGGTACATGATACCATGAAACAAATTTGTAACAACAATGAACATATTTTATCCAGAAATTTACATATTTTTATGAATTATTATCGTAATTATTTATAGTCACATGGACATGCAAGTAAATATAACATATTTTTATGTCATCTCAGATGATAGTAATTCTAAAATAACAGTGACATTTCTCATTATTGCATTGCCTTGAATGCATTGTGTGATTATGTTTTAATTAGTACCAGTTATGAGTGTATGCCAGCTTATTGTGTTACTTTTACTAATTCCTTTACACTGTAACTGCATGCCATGCTGGTTTACTTCTTTGTAAACTATCCTGTTTGGCTTCATATGCAACGGTGTCTTTTTATGCTCGGATTCGAGACTGCTTTGCACATAAGCCTATCGTAACTCGGACCCTTTTCTGGCCCGTGCCCACATAACCAGGTCTTGCATGACTGGCCACCCAGTCTCTCTCCTTGCCTCTTTTGGCTGCCGGATCATGCCCCAGCAACTGCAGGATGGTTTCCCGGTGGTAGTCACCCATTCCTTGACGTGTGCTGAGCTGTTTGATTGGATCTGCCCCTAGAGTTTGCCTGGTTGGCTAGTTCCGACTCCCTCTTGTTGCTCTGGCTTGTAAGTTGTGGGGCTGCGCATCAGCTAACCAGCCGGACGCAACAACATGAATATGTAGTGAAGGCCAAAGAGTGTGTTTCTTTTAAATAATAATAGACATAGACACAGTTGCGTCTAGTAGGCTAGAGTACCGGCCTAATGATCATGCTTCACACAGCAAGCTAATAGGTTACTTATATAATAATCATCAAATTATAATTATTATATATAATTATATTAACTTAATGACTAAAAATTACAATATCTAATATCATAATCATCATATGAATGAATTAATATAATAGTTTTATAATACATATAATTAATATTAATAAATATTTTATTAATATAACAAATAATATAAATATTAAATATACATGTAAATATAAACAAAGTAAATGCGATATAAAATCAAAATGAAAATGGTCTTAATTATCATAATTATATTTTAATATTATTATGATAATTATTATTATAACATGATTATAATTATTATTTTCATTATTATTATTATTAATATTTAGTAGAATCTCACTGTTTTGTCTCTTTTATTACTAATAGTTTCATGCTATATACTAGAATGAAATATAAAGCAATCATCAGACAAAAGAGACATAATTAACTACTAATGGACAAGGACATGGTTATGGTGTTTTATATGTAGCGATTGTTTGGCTTACTGCTATATACATGTAGCTAAGGGGATTAAGACTAATCTTGGTGTATCAAGTTATTCCATAATTGAGCATGTGCTTTCTAGAGTGTCTGCACGTAGATATGAGCTCGTTTCGTTTATTTAGTGTGGCCATGCGTGGTTTGCGTAAAATAAAATATTTCTCAGTCACGCATAGGTGGCAATTTTTGGAAGAGTTGTTATAGGCCTGTGCATGAGTTATTATTTTCCACCTGATGTTGAAGTTTATTTGCTGTTCCTTCAGTTCCCAGATTATGTCTCTTTTGTCTGATGATTGCTTTATATTTCATTCTAGTATATAGCATGAAACTATTAGTAATAAAAGAGACAAAACAGTGAGATTCTACTAAATATTAATTAGCTCTGTTGTAAACATCGAGCACTTTGTCTGAGATTCAGCAATGCACAAACAAGTGCATTACTCCATATATTATTATTATTATATTAATACTTCAATTATTATTTATAGGCCCCCTATCAGTATTTATATTATTTACATTTAGTGATTTACATTGATTTATTGGGGTTTTCTAAAAGTGTACAGATAACATTTGTTAAAAACAACTTGTTGAACACACATATAAATATATAATGTACAACATTATTATGTACACCATATTGATATTGATATTCAGATATTGGTATTTGTTTGTGTCTCTTGATACAGTATTATGTACAATTATAATTATTATTAATTATAATACTACACTACTGCCCTGTGGAGAAGGAAAACCCACTCACATATTGAAAAAACCTAGAAAGTGAACTCAAGTCTGTAAAAAGTAGAATTAATATTATAATTATTTTTTCTTGGAAGGAATGACAATACGAATACAGTAAAAAATTTTATTGTAACGATCATAATAACATGTATTTGCTGCATTGCTGGTCATTGATTGCCTTAGCACCACAACCCAGTTGCTTGCAAAAACACGGTTGGTCAATCAAAGAACCCTTTGAATGTAACCATTCTGAAGAGAAGGCTATGATGCATTGAAACCAGGACAATGATAATATACATGTACAAGTACATTGTACATGTGCATTATATTATTATTATATTACCAAAGAGCGTAAAAGGACTTTACTCTTACATAGTCTTAGCTTTTACTTACCTTTTACTCTCTTTGATATTATAATTATTATCATTGACCAGGATTGAAAGTGAAACCATAGAGAAAACTCTATGATTGAAACCAATCCAAAGATAGTGGATACCTTTGACCAATCTTACATCACTTATTTTGCAACATCGAAATATAAAATTAATAAATAAAAAGAGGACAACTACAAATAGCCCTTTTGCCGCTGTTGGAACTGTCCGTGAATTATTGAGTGAATTGTTGATCATCCATGTAAATAATGTACACAATAACATGTATGCGCACTGGTTTTACTCTTTAACTGTATTTTAGAAATATCAAATAAAGGAGTTGCCCACAGCAAAGGTATTCATTCCACTATCTTATCTGTGCCTAGCATAGCATGAGCCAGAAACAGCCCAGTCCAGGATCACTGCATAGAGAAGCAAAGCAACGGTCTGTAATATGGAAGAGTTGTCTTTTCTTACCCCAACCATACACAATAGAAGGATCCTGTACTCATTCCTTGCTGGCCTAGTGCCCTCTAGGGTCTATACAAAGAAATTTCTGCCATCCCAGTTTATATAAATCCAAAAAGGAACAAGACATATTATAACTGAAGGCTACATAATGCGAGATATGGATAATTAGATACGTCATGTTTGAATAGATTGTCAACTAACAGGATCTGGTTGAGGACATCATGCCTACTACACTGTTCTAAGCTGAGGATGCTGACAGAGGGGATCCTATCTAGTAGCAATGAGGGCAGGCATGTATAGATCCAAGATTACTCTGGAGTTAAAAATAATATTAAATAGTGTATTATAATTCAATGACACAAGTAAGACTAAAAATGTAAGACTGAAAGATATACATGTATAATGATCATAGTATTTGTACTAATAATAGAGTCTTGGTTACAGTAGAGGCTAGAGCCGTTAGTTCTTCTTTTTCCGACCACACTACTACACTACTCCATATGGTAGGCTTACATGTGCGCATGCTGGTGCCTAGTACACTTTGCAAGTCTGGGGTTGCTATACTATCAGCAAATCGCTGGAACAGAACATAGAATAGGCTTACTGTAAGTCACAAGTTATATTTAGCTAGTCAAAGTAGGATTATAAAGTGATGTATATAATAGTAGAATGACAAGAAGTTAGGTATAAGTACAGTGTATATATACAAGTAAGGAAGGATAATGGTTGTATAAAGTGATTACTATGATTAGAATAGCCTATAGTAATATAATGTGCATGCTAGTATGTATACAGCACATGGAAGTATATAATAATTATACATATGTAATACACAGTATACAGTACACACAGCTAGTCGACCACATCTGACTTTATGGCATATCCTAGGCTATATAACCATCCATTGGTGAGCAGAAAAGAAAGCTGATACTGATACAACTACATGTACAACAGCGAAAAACGTATTATAATAGTAGGTAAAATCACTTAGTAGACAGTGTGTACTATGTACACAAAACTATAGCTTCCCTCTCCTATAAAGTGTAGGTGCTCACTGTACTGCATTGCATGTCTATACTGTATGCCTGTACTACATGACTGCACTACATGTCTGTCTGTCTGATGGGCTGAGCTTAGGCAGCGCTATTTTGCAAATCCTTTATGTAGAAGGTTTCTACTTCTCCATTGGTCTACAACACAAGTGATGATAAGCTCTATTAGATACTAGACAGTGTGTATACTAGACAGTGTGTATACTAGACAAGTGTATATACTAGACAAGTGTGGATACTAGACAAGTGTGTATACTAGACAAGTGTGTATACTAGACAAGTGTGGATACTAGATAAGTGTGGATACTAGATAAACAGCGGCGTACCAGGGGTGTACAGTGTAGTGTGTACACTCTAGTTCTAGTATATAATATCTACCACTGTAATATGTACTACAGTATGTGGTGTAATAGAGTAGGTCACAGATAATACTAGTGCTGGGCGGTTTTGATCTGCACTTGCTTTCAGCTGTTTTCTTATTTTTGAAAAAAAAACTAAATAAAACCGAAGTTGTGAATTAACCCTCGGTTTAATTCGGTTTTTGAAATTCATGAAAAAAATACTGAATCAAACCGAAACTAAATGCTCACTTTTGGAAGTATTACCAAAGAGCGTAAAAGGAAAGAGGGATCACTCCGGCCAAAAACTGTCTCCCGCCCGCCTCCAAATGCGGTACGGACCAGGTAAGGAGGTATGCTACTTTGTGTGCAAATCCGTTATGATGATTGGTGTTCCGCGGACCAATAAGAAGCGGGTCTTTACAACGGGCTCGTATAAACTAGTGCTGGGCGGTTTTGATTTGCATGTGCATTCAGTTTTTTTGCTGATTTTTCTAAAAAACTGAATGAAACCGAAGTTGTCTTCTCACCCTCGGTTTAATTCAGTTTTTTTAATTCATGAAAAAACACCGAACCGGAAATTAAATACTCAATATTGGAGTTGTCACACCCTGCTTTTATGCTGTAGTGGCGGCCATTTTAAATTTTCTTTAATAAATTGCAATTATTAAATGCCAATCATCTATAATAATATGGAAGTATAACAACTGGAATTCAGTGAAACTAAAGTAAATCATCTCTGGGTGACAATGATGGCTGTAGCTAAGTATTTATTCAAAGGATGACATCGAATTATAAAGATTGAAAGATGCATGACATAAATTCATGTGTTCGGAGTTTCAGCCATTACCGGAAATGGCCGCCATTTTTATTTTGTTCAATAATTTGCAATAATTAAATATTAATTATTTATAACTATATGCAAGTTTGACTACTAGAATCAAATGAAAACTACAGTAAACCCTTACTGGGTGACATTGATGGCTGCAGCTAAGTCTGTATTCCAAGGATGGCATCGAATTATAAGGATTAAAAGAAGCACTAAAATGGCAGCCATTTTCATTTAGTTTAATAGTTAACAATTATTAAATATTTATTATTTATAATAATCTGCAATCGTAACTGCTATAAAGGAGTGAAACTACAATAAATAGCCACTGAGTGATTATATTATGGCTGCAGCTAAGTCTAAATTTCAAGGATGGCATCGAATTATAAGGATTGAAAGAAGCATAACATGAATTCACGTGTTTTCAACGCCAGCCATTATTGAAAGTGGGTGCGCTAAGAGGCCAGGCGCGGTTTGACTTTTAAAACCGAATAAAACCGCACCGCCGCATTTGGTGTCGGTTCACATTTTAAATTTTGGCGGTTTTTGAACCGAATGAAAAAAAACCGAAAAAACTGAATGACACCGAAACACCGCCCAGCACTAGTATAAACCCTCTATTTCCATTAACGAGATATCAATACAGGATCCTAAATATAACGGTCGTAAGATTTGATAGCAGTCAAACAGCTATCCAGAATGTCAGTAGGCAAATGGCGGAAAAGCTGATCATGGAACGTCGGTACCGCCAAACTGGGCGTATTTGGTGAGACAGGGTATTATCATTGAGTGATCCCTCTTTCCTTTAACCCTCTTTGGTATTACATTCTGCTTTCAAATGTAATGGGAGCCATTTTGTATTTGTTCAATAAATCGTAATTATTAAATACTAATTGCTTATAATAATATGTAAGTATGACTACTAGAATTGAGTGAAACTACAGCAAGTCATCACTGGGTGACGAAGACGGGTGCAGCTAAATCTGTATTACGAGGATGACAACGAATTACAGTGGAACTTGCTTAATTCAAACTCCCAGGGACCACCATATTGGTTTGAATTATGTTATCCCTTCATTTTATATAATGACATGCATCCCATGTACAGGGCAACAGTATAAAAACGCATTTACATGTAGCTAAGGAACAGTAAAGCAATTAGTGGGTTTTCCCAGCGTAGCTTGAGCAGAAACATATTGCAGTAGTAACTACAAATAACTACTAGCAACGATTATTAGGTGACTAATGCTAGCTGTGATAGTATTATCATTGATTATAGTGTGAGCCTAAGCCGCATGAAGTTTCAATTACAGATGGTAAGTTTGAATTATTTGAAGCTGTTTATATAGTGCTCAGCAGTGACCAAGGCTAACAGTTTGAACTAACCAGTTTTGGAATTATCCAAGGTTGAATTAAGCAAGTTCCACTGTATATAAAGATTGAAAGAAGCATTATATGGATTCACGTGTTCGCAACACACGCTATTATCAGAAGTGCGCTAAGGGGCCAGGCGCGGTTTGAATTTTAAAACTGAATCGCACTGAACTGCTGCATTTGGCTTGCATATCAAAAATTTTGCAGTTTTTGAAACGCAAGAAAAAACTGAATGAAACCGAAACACTGTGCAGCACTAGATAAGACACAGATAGTTAGAGTACCTGTTCTCCTTCCTCAGAAGCCAGCAGGTTGGCTGGAAGTCCTACAGTCAGATCAGAGCTACTGTTTATTACAGATTCTTTAGTGTTTGTCCCCTGCAAACATACACAGACACAGTAAGTGATACACAGTAAGTAAGTCTAAGTGCTATTATACGGTGTAAACTACAAAGTACATGTATCTATCCAACTACCTTACTGACCATTTTTGTTAATGGTGATTCATCAGCTTTAGTATTCACTTTTAAGATGTACAACTGCACTTCTGGTAGCTATTAGCTGTGCTGATTGCTTACTAACTTATTCAGTTACTACAGTTGGCAAATGGATAATACTGTACCTACTAACCTACTATGACACTGAACCTACTAACCTACTGTGACACTGAACCTACTAACCTGTTCACCACCATCACCGGCTGCTGTTACTTCTGGAAGAGTTTCACTGAGTGCCTGCTGTACCAGGTCTGTAGTGGCAGATGATACAGTATCAGCCTCCTGCATATTATACATAGACACCATTACAATAATATATAGAGAATATAGAGAATGTACGAGTGTACTTACAACGACTATAGGATAAATTTACTGTAGTGAAATTACCGTGCATATGTACACATACAACGTCATATTTACCTGAGTGCTTTCCTTCGCGACTGATTGGTTAGTATCATTAACAGTAGTGTCTGTAGCCTCGACTGCAGCACCATCACCTTCACCATTGGTAGCAGAGGAGGGAGGTGGGGCAATCACAGTGGTAGTGTTATCCACATTGTCAGTGATGGTGGCAGACTGTGTTACCAGCATGATACCTTCAGATGTTTGCACAGCTTGCACAACTTGGGTAGGCTAGCAAGTACAAGAAGATGAATAGTTGGATAGTATATTATAATATATGTGTGTATGCATGTATATGAAAGAGCAGGTAATTGTGTGTATGTATGCCGGTACGGTAGTCTGTCTACTTCACAACAAATGGTGTGATTGGGGCGGAGGATGGGTACTTACTGCTACGTTGATAACAACTGGCTGGCTGGTGGTGGCAGCAGCAAGAGGTGCTTTCTCTACATTTGCTACAGCTGGAGTGATAGCAGTAGCAGGTGTCTCCTTTGTCATCTGATCCTCGGCAGCAGCACTAGTAGAGGCAGCGGCTGCTGTGCTTGTGTCCATAGATTCATCTATGCTGTCAGTGGTCCTATCAGCTGCTGTAGTGTCCAATGTATTGTCCAGGTCAGATGGCAGGTCATTAGCAGGTACAAACATGTACTGCTTCACTGGGTCATCACTCTCTCCTGCACCATCGTCTCTCATCTTAATGAGGACCTGTGTTATGACACAAAGTGCACTTGTACATACAATCAAAAGTGAACAAGGGGATGCCATGTAATCTGAGGCAGAATGAAGCGGGTGATGGAGATGAAATGCTAGCAATGATGATACAAGACACATCAGAATAGCACTGCAATTACTATCTCCACATTTACATAGATCTATGGGCAATCTACTCGCATCAAGCAGAGTATGCAGAATCTATAAACACATACTTTGTCAGAGTTAACAGAGACAGCTGACCAATCATTGTACAGGTTGTGATGCAGATTCCAGCTTAATTGTTCATATTATATTTTGCTGTCACATTAATATGTGTATAACTCACCATGCCAGAGTCACCTCCACCCAATATCTCTCCACTCTCAATGCTGGCGTTGCTCTCGTTGTCCAAGTTATCATCTAACGTCACGTCGTCAATGTCAATCATGTTGGCCAGTCCTATAGTGTTGTCACTGTCCTTGTTCATATGATGTTTCCTAATGTGTAGCAGCATCATCTTCTTACGAGCAAATCCCTGTCCATAGGTACATTGACATACATCATATCTTATAGTGATATTCAGTTATTGTTCATTTGAATATTTGAATAAATTTAATTTTAATCCGATTACATAAAGGGTGGGTGCACTGAGATGATGGAGAGAGAATTACTAATTACACTACATGTAAGTTCACACAATATTATTACGGTCCTTTTGCTGATTAAATTACATGTAGATATACTGCATCATTACAACACTATCTTGGAGTTGTGTCCCCACAACACCAGCCTTCATGGGTAAGCAACTCCTATGAATACCAATAACGTTGTAGCCTTAGTGGGAAGCACACTGATGGGTAGAGTAGGAGCACCAGCCGAGTGAATGACGGCCAACTGACCTACCTTCTCACAGTAGCCACACTTGAATGGTTTTATTTTGAGGTGTACACTCTGAATGTGAGAGTCCATATTCGTCTTGCTGGCAAACATCTTCTCACAGAAAGCACACACAAACGGTTTCTCCCCTACAGCAGTGGAACAGATTCATACTTTAATACAGCATTGCTCTACACTGTTACAATACTCTGTGTTTATCGCTGTACTATATGATGTAATGGTGCATGTATCTGCTACCACTGTATATACGTGTGTGTACCATACTATGTAATGGTGTATATATCTACTACCACTGTATATACCTGTGTGTACTATACTATGTAATGGTGTATCTACTACCACTGTATATACCTGTGTGTACTATACTATGTAATGTGTATCTACTACCACTGCATATACCTGTGTGTACTATACTATGTAATGGTGTATATATCTACTACCACTGTATATACCTGTGTGCACCATACTATGTAATGATGTATATTTCTACTACCACTGTACATACCTGTGCGTACTATACTATGTAATGTGTATATTTCTACTACCACTGTATATACCTGTGTGTACTATACTATGTAATGGTGTATCTACTACCACTGTATATACCTGTGTGTACTATACTATGTAATGGTGTATATATCTACTACCACTGTATATACCTGTGTGTACTATACTATGTAATGTGTATCTACTACCACTGTATATACCTGTGTGTACTATACGATGTAATGGTGTATATATCTACTACCACTGTACAGACCTGTGTGTACTATACTATGTAATGATGTATATTTCTACTACCACTGTACATACCTGTGTGTACTATACTATGTAATGTGTATCTACTACCACTGTACATACCTGTGCGTACTATACTATGTAATGGTGTATATATCTACTACCACTGTATATACCTGTGTGTACTATACTATGTAATGGTGTATCTACTACCACTGTACATACCTGTGCGTACCATACTATGTAATGGTGTATCTACTACCACTGTATATACCTGTGTGTACTATACTATGTAATGGTGTATATTTCTACTACCACTGTATATACCTGTGTGTACTATACTATGTAATGGTGTATCTACTACCACTGTACATACCTGTGCGTACCATACTATGTAATGGTGTATCTACTACCACTGTATATACCTGTGTGTACTATACTATGTAATGGTGTATATATCTACTACCACTGTATATACCTGTGTGTACTATACTATGTAATGTGTATCTACTACCACTGTATATACCTGTGTGTACTATACGATGTAATGGTGTATATATCTACTACCACTGTACAGACCTGTGTGTACTATACTATGTAATGATGTATATTTCTACTACCACTGTACATACCTGTGTGTACTATACTATGTAATGTGTATCTACTACCACTGTACATACCTGTGCGTACTATACTATGTAATGGTGTATATATCTACTACCACTGTATATACCTGTGTGTACTATACTATGTAATGGTGTATCTACTACCACTGTACATACCTGTGCGTACCATACTATGTAATGGTGTATCTACTACCACTGTATATACCTGTGTGTACTATACTATGTAATGGTGTATATATCTACTACCACTGTATATACCTGTGTGTACTATACGATGTAATGGTGTATATATCTACTACCACTGTACAGACCTGTGTGTACCATACTATGTAATGATGTATATTTCTACTACCACTGTACATACCTGTGCGTACCATACTATGTAATGGTGTATATTTCTACTACCACTGTACATACCTGTGCGTACTATACTATGTAATGTGTATCTACTACCACTGTATATACCTGTGTGTACTATACTATGTAATGGTGTATCTACTACCACTGTATATACCTGTGTGTATTATACTATGTAATGGTGTAGCCTATATATCTACTGCCACTGTACATACCTGTGTGAACTCGAATGTGCCGTTGAAGATGAAATTTCTTGTAAAACTTCTTGAAACACTCCTCACACTCGAACAGTCTCTCTTTGGGTTGGTACATCTTGTCGTGTACCTTACGAACATGACCAATCATGGCACTCCTTGTCTTGAAGGACAGGCCACAGCGGATGCAGTCATGGAGCCTTGCCTTGGTATGCACACCGGCAATGTGGGTATTGAGATTGCCTTTCCATGGGGACGCGTAATCACAGTAGGGGCACTTGTTTGGCTTCTCCCCAGAGTGCACATTCCTTATGTGCTTGTTGAGGTCATAGCGCCTCACCACCTACCACACATTAGTGCACGTATGTAAAGATATACAAGTATATAGTCCCTTAAACACACACCTGTTGTTTTATACAGAGAAAACTATAATATATTTAGGTCTACCTACCTTCTCACATATAGGACACTGAGTGTTCTTCGGTCTCACCAGGCTGTTTCCTCTCTCTCCTGGGATAGTACGCCTATCTACTATTGGCTCCTTTGCCATCTTACCAACTGTGATAGTCAGATCATCGAGTAAGTTACTTCCAGTCTGTGATATATCAACACGTAGGCCATGTAATATGACACCAACTACTATATATATTGGAAGTGAATCTGATCTGCTATTGATAGTACAATGTAGAGTGACGTGTGAATTACCTTGCGAGGTGTATGGCTTTGCACCTTTGCCTCCAGAGATCTTGCTTCTTTGATCTTACTATCATAGTCGGGGTCGTCCCCGTGCTGGGCTCTGATGTGTCGCACGAGCTGCACCACTCGGGCATCACACAGCGTACACTGGATGAGATTCTCTCCATCCCCACCACCTCCAACCTCCCTCATGCTCGTGTCCGACTTGCCTTTTCTAAACACCAATTATATACATGTAATAGTTTCTATAACGTGTAACATTACATGCAGTATTATACAGCACACTATTTAACAGAAACTCTATCCTACTGTACATACATAGACATAGAGGCAACAGACATACTTGGTGGCAGTAGACTTGGTCGGTGCTTTCCTCTTCTTGTTGGACGTGGCTGGAAGGTCAATGATGTCATCTATATTCAGGGTGATGGTGGGTAACTCCTCACCATCCTCTGTCTCTTCAGCTACTGCAGCTGCAGACTTGGACCTCCTTGGTCGGCCCCTTCTCTTAGCTACACAATCAACAGGGAGAAGAACCAGTTTAGGCATAGAATATTAAGACACACTAAGTGTTTTATTGAGTATATACCTAGACTACAGCACATATACCTACACATACACTACAGCACATACTGTACTACATATTATACAATGTAACATACGGGTTGCACTTTCTTCAGTTATCTCCTCTTCTTCAACAGGATCAGCTCCCTCAGCTAGTTCCGTTTCTGCTATTTGTTCACCATCGCCTACGAGTATAATAGACTTTCCAAGTTGTAATGAATGAGGACCAGTATACAAATAATCAGACTTTATTCACAGCTCAGGGTGCTGTTCAGCGCTACAGATGTACATTAATTTCACTCTTGTCAGATAATAATCCTCCTGTTCCACACAGATGTCTTGACTTGCCACTAACTTTTGCATAGGAGCGTTGTTAAATCGTATACAATGTGGTTTAATTTTTGAACAATTCACTCCCAGCCAAGACAATCCTTATCTAAGTGCTCCTCAGGAACAAGCCAAACAAGTGGAAATCAAAGGATGAGATGATAGAACATGTACATGTACTTGATGGTCAACATAGACCAAGACTCCTCGTGCCATATCAGACACTGCATGGGAATGGGGAGAGCTATTTGTCTAACAGTTGCCTTATTCAAATGTTACCAACTGACTGCACCAAGGTCTACATTGGCTTGCATGGGCATATTTGTAGTCACTGCAACTTATTTTTAACATCTCCGCCAAAGCTTACCTGTCTCATCAGTGTCCATCTTTTTAGGGCGACCTCCTTTTCGGCGACTAGGCGATTCCGTTTTAGTAGCAGCTGCTCTCTTGGGTGGCATAGTGACTTGGGTCTGTGTAAGAGTGTGGGCTGGGCTGCAACCAAATATGAATAGCACATGACCTGGGTATTCAGATATTAGGGTTATAATATATAACAGAACTGCCCATTGGAACAGCTCCTTGCCTTATTTGCGACCTGGCCTAGGCTAAAGGGATTTAAAATTAATTTTGCCTACACTAGACTAGAGGATAGTGTTTGCAGATCGCTCTGTGTTATTTCAGGCTTGTCACTTCTATTTGTCATGTCAATTATATATATGGGAGAGTTGGGTGCAAGAGTGGAAAAATTTGAGATGACCTTTGTTGCACTTCACCAAAACTGAAGCAAGAGATGTCCTCTCCATATTTTATTGCTCGACTGTCCTTACAGCAAATCCCAGCAGGGAACTAACGCCAGCCGAAATTTTTCACTTCTGCAACTAACAGTAATTGTGACAGGCACATCTACTACGATGCGAGTTTTTCTATCTACGGACTTCCATTCATCGTCTGAGAATAGGTGTGTCGCCTAAATAGCATTGTAGGTCTACAGGTGATAGATGGAAGGTCCAATAGATCATCTACCAATTGTTGACCTCCATTAGCTGTTAACAAAGCTAAGTACATAGAAATCACTCAACATTACATTTTTAAACGTCACGCCTCGATCTATTAAATGTTATCTACAACATAGTACATAGCATATAATTATGTACTTATTATTTAATTGGTAGGTCTATGCCCTATGGCATCTACACAGCGCGTTTTTGCAGTGGGCTCTCAGGAGCCTGTTAAACGATGTTCTATTGAAAGTGCTCCATGGAGCCTCTCAACAAATCGCTTTTCTTAACATAACACTCAATTTCCAATGGGCTCTATATGACTGCACAGTAATTTTTTTGTGGAGCATGCACCACATTATTTAATTTTTTAAATCTCAACTCCCAATACACATGTACAACCCGCCTTATGTGTAGACATGTAGGCTATAATCAGAAATGATTGAAACACTCTTCAGCATGGAAAAACTTGCTAGCCCTTCTTTTACATGTATGTTCTTCAATCAACCAGGATAGCCATAATGGAAGTTTCCCTCCAAGCAGAGACTGGAATCTCTTGAAAGCAATATTATGTTTTAAAAATGTTATGTGGAGAAAATATCTTGCAAAACTGCTTTTCGAGGTGTGCGAGTGTCATGTGCCTATGCAAAAATTACAAGTAGTTACCACTGTTCCAACTGTATACAGCATGTGTAATAGACGAGAATGTTAAGTAAACAAAGGGTGTATTGTTACATGTAGAGGCAGGGCTAGTTTCATATAATTTTGGTGTCATTGTTGTGCTGTCAGGTCATCCACCTAGCAGATGCCTGTTTTCAATGGTGGCCGCGCACCTCATTGAAAATAACTCGGCTGGACGCATATTTTTCATTTGCCCTTATCAGCCTTTTGGTAAAACAACTCCCAACTATTAAAAACATGGTCCCAATTAAGGAGATGCCTTCCTTTTCTACAAAGGTGTGGATAAGACATACAGCAGATATTGCAAGTGTCCATCTGTCTAGCATATGTCTAGGCAAGCTATTTGATTGGGAGACAGCATCTATACAAGTGAGTTGTCGGCCCTCACCCAGAACAGTGCATTGTGGACATGGCCCCAGTGTCTGCGAACAGCAATGCATTGCCCGTGTAGAAAAATAGAACGTGATGAAAGAAAAAGGTAACCGGACGAGGTAGCAACAGGAGGTTGTGTCTATTGCAGTGGCGGACGCCATTATTACCTCCAAGTTGTGGGGGTGCCAATGGTGGGCATTGTGCACACAGGCTCGGCCGGTGTGATCTTGTCCACGTCCATTGTTATTTAGTCTGCGGTCGAAGAATATTGGTCCAGATGCGCATTTTATGTAGCACCAACCCAACCAATCTGCTTCGACTGCAAAGATCCAAGACTTGACTACATGAAATCAAGTGATATTGCACCTAAAAGTGCGTTTACACTACACCAACTCCAACACCAACTCCCAACTATGGTGTTTACACTATACCAACTAGTTGTTGACCACATAATTAATTATTTGCCAGTACCCACAGCAGCAAGCATGCTTGTAGGCCTACAAGTCTACATGTACTGGGGTTATAGCAAATAAGTGTAAAAGCTTTGGATTTATCATCTATGATCAACACAGCTAATCCTAAATTTGTAAAATGGCTGGTAGTTATAACCTTAGCTATTGGAAATTAAACTTCAAATTACAATTTTGTAAGCATCACTTTGAATAGCTAGTGCTAGGGAAGGTTTTTCCCACAATAAAGCTTTAGGTTTATCATCAATAATCCACAGCCAATCCTAGATTTGCAAAGCAAATGCTAGCTATAATTAAAATGCTGATTTCTAATTAGTCGATACCCCCTGACTTGTCGGAGTAACCCAGCATTGTTGGGTTGCTCCGACTCCGACAATAGGGATCTCTAACACCGACTTTTGTGTTTACACTACACCAACTTTGCCGGAGTTGGGCAGAAAAGACGGAGTTGGTGTCGGAGTTGGTGTAGTGCAAACGCACCTTAACTGTCCACAAGCGGACAGTTAGAAACTGTGTAGATAACATTTAGAAGAACAAAACTCACAGATAATTCATTTTAGTTAATTAGTTTGGTTAATTATATGTAAAAAATAGTAAAAATAAAAATTAGTTGAAACCTGGTGGTTGGGGTTAGGCGTTTCGAACTGTCCACTTTCGAAATGTCCCGTTTCGAACAGTCGCACATTTCTAACTGTCAAAAGCAACTGGCAGATAGGTTTTGGAAGTTGAGTGGAATTCGTAGCCGTAATCAAGCAAGTAGGGAGACCTCAGCTCATACCTTCTATTACAAAAATTAAAATACTTTCATTTAAAATAGCATGGATTTTCAAGTTGTATCCACATAAGATAACAACACATCACGTACTTGTAAAAATATAAAATTGTAATGAAAAATAGTCATGAAAATAGAATATTAAATATAAAATAAAAATAATTATAGGCTACCATTTATAACAACTATAATAATATAATAAAAATATAAAATCTAAATTAACAATATTGAATATAATTAATAATTATTATTAAAATTCTAATTTAAATTTGAAATTATTATTATTATAATAATAACTTCAAATTTAAATTAGAATTTTTAATTGCAATTATTATTATAGCTAAAATAGGGAAAGGAACAGAATGACAATATCGAGCAGACAACTCTTTTGCATTATAATTTTGGATCGCTGTGTTATCAAATCTCATATTGGACCTGGTCAAGAGAAGAAAAATCACAAATGTTGTCTCTATAGCACATGACAAACATAAAAGATCAGTTCAAACTATAATTTCCATGGTTAAAATAGGTACAAATAACCATATAATAGGTTTAGTTACCACGGAGTGTGATGTTTGCCACTCGGTTGTCTTTAAATCCAAATTAGGTGGCAAGCGTTGTTTGCAGGCAAAATTGAAGTCCAGAAAGTCTGTAAAAAGGAGTTCTCTCCTCTGCTCTGTGAAAGTGGAGAAAAAATGGCGGAGATTACGCCTAATGTTGATGACGTCGTATATGGTTTTTATTCGGTGATTTATAGGTCACCCATGACACATTTCATTGGACAAATGCTAAAACAATACCCACATATAAGTCGCGCAAACTTCCCTGCGGAATAGTTAAAGATGGCGCCCTCCATACTAAAATCATTGATTGAAATAATCAATGTAATTTAGCATCAATTGTAAAATATTTTTACTAAAGTGCAGACATGTGCCAAGCAGACAAATACTCAAGTCAAGAGTCAAGTAAGAGTATGTATTCCCAATTGATAAAAAGTAATTTAGAGTCAACTCATCGGATGAAGCAAGTCAAAAGTAGACTAAGAGTAAATAAAGAGCCATTTTGAAAAGTAAAGTAAGAGTCAAGCAACTAGTGCCAAAATGCTAGAGTCAGAGTAGAGTCAAAAGTACAGCGGTATGTCAAAGAGAATACCAATGGGAATTTTGTATAACACAAATTT
The DNA here is from genome assembly GCA_935421135.1 of Bugulina stolonifera. Taxonomy (NCBI): domain Eukaryota; kingdom Metazoa; phylum Bryozoa; class Gymnolaemata; order Cheilostomatida; family Bugulidae; genus Bugulina; species Bugulina stolonifera. The sequence goes on along the minus strand of OW285190.1, from coordinate 1,159,993 downwards.
CTGATGTATACAAGTGTGACAACACACAATAGGTAATGCTTAGTGTTAGATCCGATTTTCTGTCAGTTATAGTAGTTCTGAGGAACAAAGGCTATTTCAAATTTGCACTTGTTATAATGGTAGGTCTATTTATCTATAAGCCTCTCAGCTTCTCTATGGAGACTTCTTACATAATTACACCAAACCAATAGAATTATCATTGATAGCTGAGAGATTAGAGTAAAGTAAGAGTCAAGCATCATGCTCTGTAGGAGAGTAGAAGTAAAAGTCAATTCTCAGCTTTCACACAATACAAAAGCACAAGTCAATTAAAAGTAATGAAAAGCTGTTGCTCGAGTTAACTTGAGTCAAGTAAAATGACTCGAGTGCCCATGTCTGCTAAAGTGCTAGTCAATTACACTATTAAAAAGCAATGGCACGATATGTAGTTTTCAGTGCATCTCTACCTATTGTTCTTCTTGTAATCAACCACTGCTAGGCACAGCATTGCTAGTTCAGCCCTCGGCTCCACTCAGCGTACATAAAATCGGAGGACGATGTACCACTCCCACACTGCTACCATTAACAGTGCATACTCATATCTTTACAAAGCACTAACAGGCATCAACCAAACTTCACAACAGCATACAAATTACAACATATGCCTCTATTACCTATTAGGAGCGTATCCTAATTGGTTAAACTCTTGACTTTCTCTCCGACTTTCTCCTCAGAAAGAGCACGCAATATTTTACTACTCCTTACTCGACTGAATGCTACTAAGTAAGCCTTAAATTCATTTTGGGTCGCCTTTTAAATTAGTTTTTATCATTAATTTTTGTAAGTTGGTATCTTTGTCCATCTATCGATGTATGTTTATGATTATGATTATAATTTTGTTTTCCTGTATTCGTAGTATCGATTATCATAGATGCTACAGTGTACGCTTATCATCACGATTAGGTTGTTAGTGACAGTTTGCATGATGTTATGGGCATCATGGGATATCATCAGTAGCATAACCATTGAATGGTGGTTACTCTATTAGATTATGTTATGTTACACACCTAGCCTCCCCTAGTATAGCCTAGCTTGGATGCTAACCTTAGAATGTGATATTTATTTTTGTTGCCTAAAAACCTATTAGTTTTATGCTAGCCTAGTTTTTTATCTGATTCTGGTGTGTAATCATTCAGGTACGATTACACAACTCTAACACCAACTTCGGCTGTTTTGCCCAACTCCGGCAAAGTTGGTGTAGTATAAACACAAAAATCGGAGTTGGAGACGCCTATTGTCGGAGACGGGAGTTGGAGCAACCCAACACTCCCCCATTCCTCTGACAAGTCGGCCAGTATTGCCCAATCACTAATCAGTGTTTTTTATTGCTAGCATCTATTTTTCAAATCTAGGATTGGCTCTGGATTGTAGATGATAAACCCAAAGCTTTAGGGCATATTTACTATAATCCAAGTACAGCCATGCTTTTTTGTTATTGTGAATGCTGGTGGTTAATTATATTTTGTGGTCAGCAATTAGTTGGTGTAGTGTAAACACTAAACACAAAGTTGGAGTTGGGCTGAAAGTTGTAGTTGGGCTGAAAGTTGTAGTTGAAGCCGGAGTTGGTGTTGGAATTGGTGTAATGCAAACACAGCTTTAGAACAATGTAGCAAAAGATACACAGCAGATTCATGTTTGGGCAAATTAGAACTATAAACAACAGCATCACTAGGAAATGTTCCTATATGGTATAGTCGATATGGGCATTTGCATTTTTCATGATCTGTTTTGCTACGGTTATTTGTTAAAATTTTTGACTGCAGTTAATTATCTTGATAGCTTGAATCATATCTATAATCTGCTATTAGTCTGCTCGTAGGTGTGTCTTGCCAGTTGTTTATCTCAGTATATGTGGTGTTGAGTTGAGCCTAGCTATCTGATTGAGTATTACAATATTATGAATGAATGTGTTACACACAATATAAATGTTAGTAGGTGGAGTAATGAAGAGACCGATAGTATGCGTTATGTCAGAGATTCCTAACATTACTGAGGTCATCAGACAGAGATGTGCAGCAGTGGTGAGCAAACTGACCTCAGTTGACCCCCGCAATATGAGCAGCAAAGATGAGCTGACGCTGAATGAGGCTGAGGTGATTATATCCGAGCCGCACCACTCTAGCCACTGGCTGTATGGTAGGCCTAACCTTGCATTGGTACATGGAACTTGGGCTGGTATAGATAGGTAGGCCTTCTTGCGTATATCTCTAGTACACAAAAGTAAACCAGTGATGTTGATTGTAGTGACAGTAGAGAGGTTGAGAGGATACAAGCATAGTTATTACCTTGTTACATTTGCATCTATTGAAACGCTCTAGATGTTTATTGGACGAATGTATTTCCTCTGTCAAAGAAGATAAATAATGTGAATAGTTAGCCTCTGAAGTTGTGTATCTTAACCAGTCAATCAAACATACGTACATATAAGTATATTTGTGTGAACTACATGCACATAGTGTTCTATTTTCAACATAAACCATGTATTTATAGATATGATTCTATTATTTAATCTATTGATAGCATGGTAAGAGATATACCAGCTGACGGTCCTCTGCCTGCATTCAAATACTGCCGATTTTCTGGAGTATTTGGCCAGCAAATAGCGGAATACGTCCTCAGTTATATAGTAGCTCAGGAGAGGAATTATAGGTTGGCCTATCAGGAACAAGCAGCTTCACATTGGTGCGTTTATTATATCAATAGTAAATACGTGTACATAATATATTACCATACATTGTATGTCCACTGTATGTCCACTGTACACCGTATGTCCACTGTACACCGTATGTCCACTGTACACTGTTTGTCCACTGTACACTGTATGTCCACCGTACACTGTTTGTCCACTGTACACTGTATGTCCACCGTACAAACATTAGACTGTGGTCCATCATACTCTGGCAGTGGTTATTGAATATACTGTTGATGTTGCTTTGTAGGTCGACTGAGATACCGAACTATATACAATCCAATTCTAGGCCCTTAAACACCCTGTCTATTGGTGTACTGGGACTGGGTGATATTGGGAAGAAAGGCGAGTTATTCAGTATGCTCATCCTTACGCTGCCTGTCATAGTGTGGTGTCATCTATACGCTGCCTGTCATAGTGTGGTGTTACCTATACACTGCCTGTCATAGTGTGGTGTTATCCATACGCTGCCTGTCATAGTGTGGTGTCATCTATACGCTGCCTGTCATAGTGCGGTGTTACCTATACGCTGCCTGTCATAGTGCGGTGTTACCTATACACTGCCTGTCATAGTGTGGTGTCATCTATACGCTGCCTGTCACAGTGTGGTGTCATCTATACGCTGCCTGTCATATTGCGGTGTTACCTATACGCTGCCTGTCATAGTGCGGTGTTACCTATACACTGCCTGTCATAGTGCGGTGTTACCTATACACTGCCTGTCATAGTGTGGTGTCATCTATATGCTGCCTGTTATAGTGTGGTGTCATCTATACGCTGCCTGTCATAGTGCGGTGTTACCTATACACTGCCTGTCATAGTGTGGTGTCATCTATACGCTGCCTGTCATAGTGTGGTGTTATCTATACGCTGCCTGTCATAGTGTGGTGCTATCCTCTCTTGAGAGCCTAGTACTCTATTACTTTGTGAATATTGAATGTTTTAGTTGCCAGTGGCTGCAAGGCGTTTGGTATGAGAGTGTGGGCAATAGTTAACAGCATACCATGTGAGGCTGACAGGTGTGCACATGTGGATGAGTATAGGTTAGTATTATACCTTCCTCTCTCCTCTATACACGTATGATAGTGTTATAAGTGTGCTATGAGAAGTTCATAGTGTTCAACATTAGCATACTCATGGAATGTTCCATCCATTTGGTTACCATCCGAACAATGGTAAAGACAGACATGGCTTAATTTTGGTTGATATTTGTGAAAGTTACTATCGTGTATTAATGACTCTGCTATATTGTATCAACTACTGTGCTATAGTGTATCAACTACCGTGCTATAGTTATCAACTACTGTGCTATAGTTATCAACTCCTATGCTATAGTGTATCATACGACTGAATATGCAATAAATTGTTATCCTAAATGGTAAGGATCCTTAAATGGTAAGGAAACTGATGTATAATTTTATCTTTTATTATATTTTATTATGGCTACATTTATATCATTATAATATTTTAATATGCTACATTATGTTATATTGTCTTATATGGTACTATATTATAGATAATTATTGAGACTTTATGCATGCAGATGATTTTTCTAATTTTTCTTTTAATCTCCCTTCTTTTCGACACAGCTGTCAGATCCTTCTGCTAACTTATAATTATTACAACAGTGTAGGATTTGATGGATTTGTGTTTGGAATAATTCACTCGCATCCAAAATACTGTATTCTTTCTAAACTTTACACTTGTGAAATATTGAGGGAGCTAAACATTCCACTTGTTCCATTAGTCAATTATTTTACTCACTCTCTGCCCTCAGAAGAGTTGACATACAGTATATGTCATCTGTCTGTGTTCTATTTTATTACATACACATGTATTATGTACAGGCTGTCTAATGGACTGGATGAGGTGCTATCTAGCTGTGACTATATCTGCAACATCTTACCCAGCACACCTTTGACTCGTGCACTCCTAGACAATGGTAGACTTGAAGCCTGTGGTCCTAAGAAGTCTGTATTCATCAATGTGGGACGGGGTGATATCTGCACTGAAACATCTATACTGCAGGCTTTGGAGTAAGCGAATACATGTGTCTGTCACAACTCTGATGTACTGTTTATGCTGTCTATTGGTGATTATACTAATATGTGATTATGTTGTGTTGATAGACAGAAGTGGATACGAGCTGCCATATTGGATGTCTTCCCCACTGAGCCATTGCCCAAGACCTCTCCTCTCTGGACTCACCCTAACGTTACTATAACACCACACATAGCAGGCGTTTCTATGCCCCATCAGGTATGTTACTATAATACCACACATAGCAGGTGTTTCTATGCCCCATCAGGTATGTTACTATAATACCACACATAGCAGGTGTTTCTATGCCCCATCAGGTATGTTACTATAATACCACACATAGCAGGTGTTTCTATGCCCCATCAGGTATGTTACTATAATACCACACATAGCAGGTGTTTCTATGCCCCATCAGGTATGTTACTATAATACCACACATAGCAGGTGTTTCTATGCCCCATCAGGTATGTTACTATAATACCACACATAGCAGGTGTTTCTATGCCCCATCAGGTATGTTACTATAACACCACACATAGCAGGTGTTTCTATGCCCCATCAGGTATGTTACTATAATACCACACATAGCAGGTGTTTCTATGCCCCATCAGGTATGTTACTATAATACCACACATAGCAGGTGTTTCTATGCCCCATCAGGTATGTTATTACGAGGGTCATTCAGTAAGTAAGGTGAATTTTTTCATGTACATAGAAATTTTTTTTTTTTTTATTTTTCTACATAATTTCTATTTAAAAACACCCACCAACTTATTTTGAGATTATGATTACATCTTTTGAGATTTTTCCAAATCGCCAATCAAGCAGAATGCTCCAGGATTGAGCAGAGGTCAGGAATAAAATTTTTTGTGTCTGAAGGATGTAAACCCAGAAAAATGTAGGCCTATAGCAGGATGTTAAATGTGTATGGAACAGTTTGTTTTGGCAAAAAAAGTCTACAAATGGGGTAAATTGTTCAAAGAAGGCCGGACAAGTGTTCATGATCAAGAAAGGCCTACAGAGGTGAGAACCTATACCATGACCCAATCTGTGGATAATCTCATTAGGACTGAAAGAAGACTGAGAGTGGATGACATCTCAAGAAAATTAGGCATATCAGTAGGTACAGCACACAGAATTGTTCATGAAAATCTCTCCTACTCCAAAGTCAGCTGTCGATGGGTTTCCATAATGCTGACCCCTGAGCATGACAATGCCAGACCTCACACTGCAGCCACAACAGTGGAAACCATCTACCAGTATGGTTGGGAACTGCTACCTCATCCACCCTATAGCCCAGATCTTACCCCATCTGATTTCTACTTGTTTGGACCCCTTAAAGAGTTCATGAGAGGAAAACATTTCACTGGTGATGAAGAGGTACAGATAACTGTGAGCGATTGGCTAAAATGCCAATCCAAAGATTTTTATGTAGAAGAAATTCAGAAGCTCATATACAGAAAGAAAAAATGTGTATCATTAAATGGAGACTGTGTAGTAGAATAAAAAAAAATGTTTCTATGTACAATACAAGTCCTATGAAAAAATTCACCTTACTTACTGAATGACCCTCGTATAACACCACACATAGCAGGTGTATCTATGCCCCATTAGGTATGTTACTATAACACCACACATAGCAGGTGTATCTATGCCCCATCAGGTATGTTACTATAACACCACACATAGCAGGTGTATCTATTCATGTACCTTACTGTAATGGAATTTTGCTTTTTGTTCATGTACTGTATTATTACATGCAGCTTTGTAGCTATGGTATGCTGCCCAAAATACTCCAGAAAAATAATTACAGTATTCTACATGTTTGTGTGTGTAATAGACTTTGAATACCAACAATCCAAATTCACTTGAAGCATACAGGAATGAGCCACTGGTTGTGTTAGAACTAAGGCTATAGCAGGTGTTTCTGTACTCTGTTAGGTACATACGCCCTATTAGCTAACCATATTTACTCTAATACTTGCATGTAGGTTGCTGACGCTGTGATAGAAAACTTACACAATTATGTCAGCGATAGACCTCTCAACTATCTCATCGATTGGAGGAAAGGCTACTGAACACAAGGTCAAACATGAGGGACATTATTTGAACCTGGATACTGTGTCTATAAAACAAATGGCCTACAAGATTTTATATGCACTAATAGCTCGAGAGATATTTAAATAATATATCATTCACTCTTAGTAGTAAATTAGAAATATATGTATACTGGATAACTGCAACCTGCCCTAGTGATTTTTTACTTTGGTTATTTAGGCTGTAGGGGTTTTATGGCACGCTTAGCATTAGATTACAATATTATACACTGTATATACCATTTACATGAACTTGATTGTGTTGAACTAAGAGAATGGAAGTTGTGTACTCTTGAATCAATGCAGGAACAGACAATATAGTAATAGTAATGGATTTTGGACATCATTATTGCTTGTTTGTAATCTGTACTCAGAAGGTGGTTTATTGAGTGAATCAAACAATACATTGAATGTATCTCTACATACAATAACTACATGTATAAAAGAGATTACAAGGAGAGATTGTACTAAATAGTAGTCATAGTAATAGTCATAAAATAATAGTATCTCTATAATGTAAATGTTACCCTGCTAGCACAGCACATAACCTATACTATGTAGACACATGAAGCAATAAAAGAGTAAAATATAATAATATATTAATAATGTATAAAAATATCTGTGATGTACTGAACAAATAGAAGTTCAAAGTGGAATTCCCATAAATACTGCATAATTATTTTTATTGTAGCATATATACATGTAATATAAATATCAGAGGGTGTATAATATACATGTAAATGTACAATATATATTCAATATATCCATGTAGTGTAGTGTGTGAGTAGTAAATAGAAGCTGTCTTGCGTTCAATCCATTGCATAGAAACAACTAGCCCACTTTCCACTGCAACAGAATCACAAATGAATATGCTGGAATCTCAGGCTACTCCAAGATCCCCACCAAACAGCTCTATCCACCACTGCATGGTTCTAACCACTTAACAAGCCATAATTATACATTATTATACAGGGTCCAAAGTGGAACAGATGAGGTGGGTACACGGTGCATGCAATTTTACAGATTACATAATATAGTATTGTATAGCTATCCCCTCAATCTTATAGTAGCTAACAAATTAGTGAATTACTAAAATGAAAAAATCATGCTTTGGTGAGATTGAACCCATGTCCCTATGAATTATCATCAGCACTCTATCATTACACTATCAGACCAAGAGTGACTTTATTATGCAATAGGTGTCTTCGCGTCCAAGCGACTTCTTGGACGGACCCAGGTCGCAAATAAAAATCCCAATATGGCCGTCGACCCAGGCCAGAAGGGCTATTGGCCTGGGACTTGGCTTGGCCAAACGAAACCATCCCTAGCTCATCGGCACACCTGACTTCTTCATGCGAAAATGAGTATTTTGCTTTTGCCCAACCCGGTGTGTGTTCACGACTCTGTGACTGATGTGTGCCGGAAAATGTCTTTGCAAATTGGCCTGGGCCTGAAATTTAGGTCGCGAAGACACCTAATGTTCTACATGTAGATAACATGCTATGGTATACTCAGCAGTCTGATGGTCAGATGTGATAACCATCAACAGACGATAGAGCTATGCAAAGACCAACACGTAAGGCTGGATAGTAATCAAGGCCACTGATAGGCTGGTACGACAGATAGAGCACCAGTTTACTTACGGATAGAGCACTAGTCTACTTACAGATAGAGCACTAGTCTACTTACAGATAGAGCACTAGTCTACTTACAGATAGAGCACTAGTCTACTTACAGATAGAGCACTAGTCTACTTACAGATAGAGCACTAGTATACTTACAGATAGAGTACTAGTTTACTTACAGATAGAGCACTAGTTTACTTACAGATAGAGCACTAGTCTACTTACAGATAGAGTACTAGTCTACTTACAGATAAAGCACTAGTTTGATTGGCCCGGCCAGAGGACACAGCTTTCTTCTCCTCCTGCTCTAGTCTCTTCTGTTTTACCTCTAGGTACGACTGATGACCAACACCTCTAGTTTGGTTAGCTAACTGCCTCTTCTCGGCAGCTACCCGAGCTCGCTCCCTCCTTACTTCCTGCAAAGTCGTACTAGCAGACTGCATTGTAGGCCTACATGCAAGCACGTATTGGTGGGGTGCCACCTGGCCTAATGACTTCACTCATTTAACAGTTTAATTTACTGCAAACAAATCGAATAGCCAATTCTCACCATCATTTGTTTAAAATTTGAAGTATTTAATGTTAAGGGGTTTATACTTGAGGGCTATGACACTTAACTATACATGTAATTGCACGATTGTATGTAATTACATGTAGAATCTACCACTACAATAAATCAGTGTATATACATACCCAGAATAAAACTTTGTATTGAAGCAAACTTACAATAGAACTGTCTTCATCCGAATAAGCACGTTTACGGTTTACTGCAACTTGACTATTTTTCTGAGAATCGGATCCATAGTGTGCGGTGCCACTACCGTAACTCTCGTCACAAAATGACCCAAAGCAGCATCCCATGACGACAACTATTCAGCTGCAAACAAATCCATACGAAATTATCAGTTGACTTTAGTTTTGCTTTACAGAAGACTGACTTTTTTAAGTATCTAGGTATTGTAATTTCAAACAATTTTTACATGAGTGACCACATAAGCAAAAAAGCTCGAAAGCATAAAAAACTCTGAGGTGCACACTACCACTGGCCCTAGAGAAGATAAAATGTCTAGCTTACACGACTCTGTGCTGACCAACGCTAGAGTATGCTGTAGAAGTGTGGGATCCTTTTTTACTTAAATATATTAATCTTTTGGAAGCCATTCAAATAAGGCTACACGTTTTATGGGCAACATTAGGGATCGCCATGGAGTCTCAGAAAAAAAGGAGAAATTAGGTTTGAAACTACTTCTTCGTCGAATAGCACACGCTAGATCACTCGTGGTGAAAGGGGCGCGCCTCAATGGTTTGACATATGATAGTAGATAGGTTTAGCAGTATTCACGAACTTTCGTTTTTTTGCACTATATTAGACTTAGTTATCTATATGGCACTTGGCCCTGAGTTCATGTACAGCTCGGGCTAGAAAGCTATTACAAAATGCAGAGGTGGAGGCATATATAGCTGTGGGAACATTTTTTGCTGCTGTACGCGCCTGCAAAGACGTCCTTGGATTCATTAGTTCCTCATATGAATTAGCGAATACACTGTGATTTTCTTCCTTGCTAGGTATTCTCATAAGGAAGTTGAAAGTGCTTGCCTGTCGACATTCCTCCAGGGTTGGTAGACCAAGCTGGGCTTTAGCGGCAATAATACTATTTCAACCATGTAGCTTGCGCATAAATCTCAGGGCCTTGTGTTGGACCATCTCTATTTCATGAATATGCTGCTTAGTATATGAAGACCAAACTGGGGAGGCGTATTCCATCAAGGGTCTGCAGAGGGACAAGTAGGCCAATAGTTTAGCCTTCTCTGGCGCATCATAAAGACCATGTTTGATGAATCCAAGGGATTTGTTCGCTTTCGAGATAGCAGTTGATATGTGACTAGGAAACTGTAAGTTGGACTGCAGGATCACACCTAGGTATTTGGTTTCGTTTATACGCTCCATGACAAGGCCACCGAGGGTGTAATCTGGGGTTTGCTGATTCCTGTTGCCAAACATCATTAGAAAGCACTTGGGTACATTAATGTCCATCTTCCATTGTTTAGACCAGTTGTGTATGGCATTGATGTCAGCTTGGAATTGGTCTATGTCTTGTTCCGAGCTGACTTCCATATACATTAAAGTATCATCTGCAAAAAGGCTGATTTTACAATCAACACTGTTTACATATCATTTATGTAGAGCAAAAATTAAGTTGGGCCGAGGACAGAACCCTGAGGGACACCAGACGTTACCGGGAGATCAGTTGAGGATGCACAATCAACAACTACATGTTGCTTCCTATTGAGTAAGAAGTTTTGGATCCCAGCGATGATAAAGGGGTCAAGATGTTTGACTGACGATATTTTACTCATCAGGAGAGCGTGGGGAACCTTTTCAAAGGCTTTGCTAAAGTTCATGACCACAGCATGGGTGTTTTTTCCAGACTCATGTGATTTGGCAATGTCATGAAATGTGTTGCATAGCTGTGTCTCACAGGACAGTCCTTTGCGGAACCCGTGCTGTTGATTAGACAATATATCTTCAATTTTGGCATTTAGGTTATTTAAAATAATGTGTTCTAGTAATTTGCAGGGAATACTTGTTAGGGATATCGGTCTGTAATTGGCTGGAAGGTCAATAGGACCCTTTTTGTGAACAGGAGTTATGTTGGCAGTTTTCACGAATTTGGTAAGCAACTAGTTGTTACTGATTTGTTGTAGATTATAGTCAGACATCTGCAGATAGTGACTACATCAACGCAGAGATCTTCTTTTCTCAGGCCATCCGGTCCTGGGGCTTTTCCTTTCTTTAGCAAACTAAGAAGCCTCATGACACCTTCATCTGTTATCTCAAAACTTGGGACACCAATAGGGGTTGATGACCGCCGTAAAAATAAACAATTAACCATGTTCCATTTTACTTTAACTCAATCTGAGTGTGTGTCTTTTCATGATCTGAATATAATTTTATAGACAATTGTTTTAAACCAAACAGGCAAAATACTAGATTCCAGTCGAAACGTTTGCCTGTGGCCATTCATACAAACAGCACAGTGACTGAGTGAGCTTCAATGCATTTGTTGCACGAACAACCATGACATGAGAGTTGGATCTTTTAGTAAATAGCCTAATTATACTTATATGTTTCTTTCTAGTTTTTGTTCTGTGACCCATTTTATTCTATTTTGCTTGTAACAAAAAATAGCCTCCCTTTCTGCTTTTCGGAGCGGTCTAGAGGCCCCATTTTTAACCCGAACCAGAAAGAGCACTGGTGCAAGAACAGATCCCTGGGGAATGCCAGAGGTGAAACCCAGAGACTGTCAGTGTCAGAGAACGTTGGCTGAGTTAGAGAAAATAACATTTATCCGCATTGAAAAACATGCACCAGGTCTGTGCCCATTGTTGTAATAGACACACACATTCAATTTTAATTTGAATTAGTCAGAATCAAAGTTTCAATTTCATATTTTGTTTTTTTTTTCATTTTCTCACAAAGACCGCACTTAAAAGTCAGTAAAGTCGTGAAAACTCAATTTTATGTTAAATGTACTATTTTTGTAATCTTTTTCTTTGTTATATGCTATTTATATATATATGTGTTTTTTTATGTTTTGTGATACATGTGCTATTATTAGTCTCAGTCATTCAAATCAGACCGTAGCTCTCTCAGGGTTCTGGGTCAAAATGAGCAATAAATGATATTTGTTCTAATGTGTGGTGTATATGTATTAACGGCTTGTCTTGTTTTGTGTATCTTATCTAAATTGTAATTAAAAGTTGGCTCAATACCTTCAGCCAGGCACCTTGAAAAAAGTGACAATCTTGCCGCCTTCCTCCGTTCTTGTAAGGACTTAATGCCTACCTTTTCCCTCAGCTGTTTAAAACTAACTTGCTCTCTAATTTTATAAATAAATTTTAGACCTTTATTTTGTACCTTTTCAATTTGTTTAATTGGATTTTTTTTGATGAGGATCCCACACTTGGCTTGCAAACTCTAGCAAAGGTCTTACCAATGTTAAATATATATGCTACTTTGCGTGTTGGCATATTTGCATACTGTAAAATTCTGCGTAGTTGAGCTAGCCTTAGTGTTGCAGTGTGGGTAATTTTGTTAATATGGCGATCCCATTTTAAATTAGACTGCAGACAGACTCCGAGATATGAGTGAAATTCAACTTGTTTTAAAATTTGATGGTGTAAAAAATAGTCTTGTTTATCGCTTCGTCCTTTCCGTCCAATTTGTAAAAAGCTACACTTTGAGACAGTAAAATTTAATTGCCACTTTTCTGACCATATTCTTAGCTTATTTAAATCTTGTAAGATTGATGCATTTTTAACCGTGTTATAAATGATCACATCATCTGCAAACAACCTACATGGAGACTTTAATTGTGAAGGCAAATCATTGGTAAAAAATTAAGCAGAGAAGTGGCCCTAAAACTGAACCCTGAGGAACTGCTGATGTTACCAGTCGACAACTGGAGTTTTGACCTTTTGCAGTGACATATTGTCTTCGATCATTCAAAAACTTTGAAATCCAGCTGACAATAGTACTGTTGATACCAATCTACTTTAATTTGAAAGTCAGCTTCCTATGATTTACTGTATCAAATGCTTTCGAAAAATCTAAAATAAGTAAGTTTATGGTGTTACCTAAATCATACAAATGGAAAACATGTCCAAGAGTATGATCGAGTTGTGTATCACAGGATCTGTGTGGACGAAAACCATGCTGACCATCAGCCAAAAAGTCTATTTCTTCTAAAACGAGGTGTAAATGACAGGAAATAATGTGCTCAAGAAGCTTGAATGTTATACAAGTCAAGGAGACTGGGCGATAGTTATTAGGTAGCTGTTTGCTTCCCTTTTTATGAACTGGTTGAATTCTGGCCAGCCTCCAAACTGAAGGAATTACTCCTGATGAAAGTGAGTATGAAAATAACAGAAGCAAAGACTTTCAACACAACACCTGAGATGTTATCAGGTCCACCTGCTTTGTTGGTATCAATGTCGCTTAATAACTTTAAGACTCCTTTGGCAGTCACAGTAATCTCTTGACTGACAATTGCATTGTCATATGAAGTACCAAGAGTTTGACAAACAGACGCATCATCCACCGTGAACACAGACTCAAGATGTTCATTGAAACAGTTGGCTTTAGATTTTGGTGTTTTAAAAATTTGGGTAGTATATTTCAAGTGTGGAGTAACATTAGAGTCATTACTTCTGCATGCTCGAAGATACCTATAAAATGATTTTGAATTACCTTCCATGAGAGGTTTGTATAACTTTCGGTTCATGAAACTCTTTTTAGCATATTTTACTAAAATCTTGTTCTTTTTCCTACACATCTTATATTGTTTGATGTTATAGTCTGATGGAAATCTTTTCATTTTATTATAAAGTGTGCGCTGATGGCTAATAGAACTTTTGAGACTTGTTGTCATCCATTCTAGACTATTAGGAATCGTAGTAATAGTTCTGGTTTTTATACACTTGTTCTTTAAATCTTGTATCGATTGAATAAACATATCATAAATAGAGTCTATGCGTTCCTTCTTCTCAATGGCTTGTCTTATCGCTTCCTCCCATGGAACAAAAGTTTCCTTTGCCCGTTTGATGTCTACTTGGTCATAATTATATATTATTCTACTATTCAAATCCTTAGTAAGCTCTGCACATAAATTTAGAGATATTGTTATTATTGAGTGATCACTTAGTCAAGGGTATGCATGGTTATATCATATACTATCATCTCATTGCTAAATACAAGGTCTAATATATTTCCATGAGTATGAGTTGGCTGAAATATGTGTTGGATTAGTCCAAGATCATACAACGAGGATCAAAATGGGTCATATAAAGCTTTTGATCCTGAATCAGAAGCCAGATGCCAATTTATATGTGGAAAATTAAAATTACCACATATAAGCAATGAGCAGTTTTCTTGTGAATACAACATTACAACCTCCTTAAACAAATTAGGAATCAAAAGATTGTCACTGTTATTTGGAGGTCTGTACACACACAGAATCATGATCTTGTCTCTACCTTTATCAGTGGAGATTTTGAGACACACCGCCTCAGCTGCTGAATCTAACAAAACCCTAGTCGCTTCAATGCTGTTGTGTAAATATATTGCGACTCCACCACAGTTAATATTTCCATCCTGACAGTTAACTGAAAAATTAGTAATCTTTATTTTTCCACTAGATACTGTATTGTCTAACATTGTTTCAGTGATACAGTTGTATGTATATGTTGGTGTTGACCATAGTCTCCCATTCTAAATTGACATACTTGTTTCGCAAAGAGCGTATGTTGGTATATAAAATATCAAGATGGAGTTCTTTCTTAGTTTTCCTTGTATTTTTTCTATTTGCAGTACTATCATTTGCATGCTAGTCCAAATCCTTTCTTACAATCTTTCCTCTTTTGATAATCATACGAGTATTTGTACCATTGGCACGGCGTGCCCTAAGCTCTTGTCTCAGTTTAAATTGCATGTCACGTTCCGACTTAGTTAAATCAGGATTAACATACATTCCATTACAGTCATCAATAGAAGTAGGCTACATAACATTCTAGTCTTTCCAACAGCTTTCCATTTAGCAACTTCACTTTCAAGTGTTACAATGAAAACATTTTTATTTTTGCCTATAGCAAATACTTTATCGGCCTCTCGAACCCCAGTATGCTGCAAGAATTTAGTGATTTAGGCTTCAGAAGCCTTTCCAGAAAACACAATATTCATGGCCCTTTTTTCTTGCTCTTTTACCTCGCTTAATACCGTTGATACATTATTAGAGGTAAAATTGCTACCTTGCGGCAGCCTGTCAACCTTGTCCGATATTTTAGAGAGAGACTCTGTCAGTTTATCAATTTTTGTCTCTACTGTCAAGACTTTTTTTATCTAGGTTGGCTATCAAATTAAACAGCTTTTTAGAGTTGGCCTCACAAGAATTGCAATACCAGTGAACTGACGATTTTGAGCCTTTGGCACCGTTTAAAAATTTTATTGTTGCTTTGTCTGCACCAGAACATTTGGTGTCAAACCACAGCGAACAGAAGTTGCACTGGATTGAATTACCTTGACTAAGTTTCTTACAACCACCGCATGCAGCCATTCTATTAGCTGTATAAAATAATCTAATGAGGCAATTTGTACAAAAATATCAAAAGAGAAGCTCTGTCACAATCAATATGAATATCACAAAAATAATTTGCAGCAAAAGTTGATAGGTCCTAAATATTTTTTTTTTGTTCTCTTTGTTTATTTATTTATTCTCTCCTATGAGTTATATATAATATATATATATATTTTTCTTTTGTGGTCAACAAGTTACATTTAACAAAATAATGTTATCTGTAAACTTTTAGAAAACCCAATAAATGTAAATGTAAATATTATTTGAAGAAAGAGAGGGAAAAACAAAACAAAAAGAAAATATCCAAAACTGTAGTAGCTTGGGCTTCTTTGTTCCTATTATATTCAAGTGAAACAGAAGAGAAAGTCGAAGATGATAAACTTCCAAGATTGACTGGATGAGCACACCCGAGTCAAAGTTAATCTAGTAAAGTATGAAAAGTCGCCTATATCGAAAGAATATTTAGTGTTAGTAGTCGATAGATCCAATGAATTAAATTTATAAATAATAATAATTACAGTAGTTAATACTGTACATAATGATAATATATATAATAATTATAATTTATAATCAAATGCAATAATATAATTATAATAATTATAATTATAATAATTAATAATTATAATATACATTAACATTGTAGTAATTCGGAGAGTCGTTCAAAACACGTATGTTTAAACTTTAAATACCCATTGCAAAGATTTCCAATGCAACATTGCAAATAGCACCCTAAGATAAAATTTTCCTTTGACTTGATTCAGATATATCGAAAACTAACATTAAATTAAAGTTCAAGTTGATATGATAAAACTCAAGTGAAGTGTGCAAAACTTTGCAATTCCCACAGCTCCGAGTTGCCCAGGATCGTAAACAGACATGTGTTACTGCTACGTGTTTTGTCGCAATCATAGTTACATGTATCGAAACAAAACCCGTTAGCGTTTTCAATACTCTCTCATGAAAACATAGCTAAGTTTGTGACCCTGACATTTAATTACATTGACAAAGATACCTATTCGTCCTAATCTAGCCAATGATAACGAGGTACTTTGAACGTTGCCCAATGATGTCGATAGGTTTGAACTTGGGTCCATCAAGCACGTGATGTTTGTGTGGAAGCAAAGTTTAAAGGAACTTTGGTGGTATTAATGTGTGGATTGGCCTCAGTTTTCCGCTTTGTTTTATTAATATTTTCCCTTACCCTGTTGAGCCTTTTCACTAATTAACTAGAATTTAAACAATCTTTTAAGTGCGTATATACTTTACTGTCTCTTAGAGAATTTAATTGACCAGCCGGCAGCCACTTACCACACTTGTTATAACTAAAATTGGGGGTTTTGGTATTGTGTTGTCAGTTATAACATTTAATTGGAGCCAAAGTACATAGGACTCACCAGCTGTACGTAGTACGTAGTAGTAGTAGTACGCTGTCTGTAAGTCCTTTTGTCAGCACCTTGATCTCCAATGTAGTAAGCTGTGTGGCGTAGGTTCTGGTTCTGTGGTCTAGGATGTGGCGGTGTCGACTCTATTCCAAGGTCTACAACGAGATAGTTGTTCCGCATATATCCTTGCTCCTTAGTACGCATTGATATGAGTTACTGGGTAGCCTACGATCCACCTACGCTCCACACTATTGTAGTTTAGTTTAGTTTTTAGTGTTTTTGTTTTAGTGTTTTATTGGTTTTTATTTGGTTTTCTATTTTGTAGTTTTTCTTCCATTTTCGTGTTTTCTACTAGCTTATACATTTGTATAATATGTATGTGTAACGTCTATGTAGTCGTCCACTCTTGTCACTGTGTGACTTATCTACAGGTATGTCGACAGTCTATACTGCTGTCTCTCCATGCCTCATTTTCACAGTCTACTCTAGGTATCTGTCTATCTATCTCTCTACTGAGACTACTGTACAGTGTAGGTACTCCTCTCCTATACATACCTGTCCTATCTACAGTCAGCCAATCAATTTTAGTGAGGAGTTACATTCTCTCAAGTGCGCAAGAGTGGACAACTCTTAAATATAATAATTGTCACTATTTATATGCAACACACTCATACAGCATGAAGTACGAGTCATACTTCATATTATATTGATACTGTTAGATCAGGGGTTCCCAACATTTTTTAGCCTAAGTACCCCTTAGCAGTCATGTAGCAAACAATGTACCCCTTCGTAGCAAACAACATACTTCTTTGTAAAACTGTATTTAATCAAGGATATGTTTGGTTTAATTCGATTAATGTTACATGACTTTGTATACACTATCAAAATGCATCCTTAAACAGGTAAATAAATGCAGTATGGTAGTGCCCTAAAAAATGTTGGTAGGGCCAAAATATCAGGCCACACCCTGAGAGTGCTTTTCAGAAAAATAGAGCATTTGAAGCGTATCAAGTTTATGAAATATACCTGTGTAGTAACATCAAATATCACCCAGCCTCATACATATACATGTATACAGTGGTGGATTGGTACCGGAACGATCCGGAACGCCGTTCCTGTTGACAAATCCAAGGTGGAACGGTCGTTCCGGTTGATAATTTTGTGTTTGCATTGGAAACCACCTACTGTGTGTACCAGGAAAGATCTCGGAAAAATTACATCGGCACCACTAGTAAAAGCCCTGTAAAATATCGGTAATTCCCACACTATACATTAACAAAAGCCAGTTAGCTCAAGTGCATTGCAAACAACTAGTAATAGCTACTCAGATTAGCTGCTTTCCCAATCATTTCCGTTTCGCTATTTTCAATTTTTGAAACAACATTCTAATGCATCTTGGCCTTCTAATATTCACTGAAATAATTATGTTTACTCAATTAATGTTGACAATTATCATTGATTAAAAACTAGTAAAAAAGCTGACAACTATGTTCCAGAAGAAAAGGTATGCATCAGCACAATCGTAATGATATTGAGAAGAATATTACTCTTGAATTGCTCTCAACTCACATCTGACAATTGGGTTGAAAACCAAAGTCAGTGAAAATATTCAGTCATCTAGAGAGCAGCTAATATTAAATTTCAGTTGTTAGAGCAAGTAGTAAAATAAAAGAATATAAATTTAATTATTTTATAATAACAAATGTTGTTAATACTGCTTATATATATAAAAAAATATATTTCTTTATTAAAGTATTTGTGAAGTCTTACTACTTGTATCTACCACAACTCTATTGCTATACTAGAGGACTCTCTAAAAGACACTACACATCTACACTACATGTACTACTACCACTAATATCATACATGTATTTTGCATCATCCTGCTCATTATCCTGGCTGTTTATACTGCAAATGTCAAGCTCTACATGAGGAGACCTTCCCTAATCTGGTTGCTAGCAAAACCTAATATCATCAATATGTCAGGCGATATCATCTATCTTCGCTGATGTGTTAGAAACAGGTGCTGTAGCAGTTCCAATATGCCATGTACTTGTGCATTTCACAGTCCTAAGTATTTATGTACACGAATTCAAGGTTACATCTCTTGGGGTCTGCACTGTAGCATTCAAGTTCTATGGTACACTCACATAACTGAAAAGGTTTTTAAACAGTCTCTTAAATAGTACACTTTCGTCAGAACTACACCCAGATTTCTTTGTATGACCCTCTGGTCCATCCTCTGCTGGCGGTTCAGTGCTATAGCCTTCATTAGTAGATGCTGTCTCTGCTTCTTCAGCTGGGGATGCTTCAGCTGCAGCAGATTTTATTTCTAGTGGAGTTGCTTCAGTACTAGTTCCAGCAGAGACTTCAGTAACTCCTTCAAAACATCAGGTGCCACATGGTTCAGTTCATATGGAGGCTTCTCTGAACTAAATCTGGTCGGTGTTATCACTGCTCTAGTTCTTTCACCACTGCTGCATTACATGAATCCAACCCATCCAAAGTCACTGTATCCTTCAGTTGGTTAGCTTCCTCACTAGGCAACCCAGTCACCAAAAGGCATTTTATGAGTCTGCATTTGCATCAATGTGTGTTTCATGAGTGGCTTGTATTTGCTTTGTCTGGGGTTTCAACTAAACTCCTGTCTGCTGAAATAACTTCTGCAATTTCTAACTTTTGCAGAACCTTTTCTCTTTGCAAATTTGAGCATTTCAGCTGTTGAAAGTAAGCGCTGTCAGCAAAGCCTTCTTTGGTAGGTTATGGTCTTCTTTTACTTCCACTGGTAGCTGGTCATAGAATGTGAGGGCCAGTTCGTTAAGTAACAAAGGCAACTCTCCATTGTTATATTTTGTAGTTCAGCCGCTAACTCCACTTTACCGATCCACTTTCTAAACTCTCCACTCACCAAACTATTTTCACAACCCTTGATTAATTCTACACCCATTATTTTATCATGCCTAAATAGCTTGTAATTTGTACTTGTATATGCCGCAACTTCCTATGTTGATACACTAGAATACTCTCTAGAAGACACACTTGCCTACTGACTTAAACATGAAAGCAATAAAGATATAAGTGACAGAAATATTCAATACACAGATATAGCCAACATGATGCTTACGTAGCCAAACAGCCATGTACAAAGATACAACAGGACACATTATACATGACAAATATAGCACATGTACATAAAAAATGCATGTACATGTATAACACAGATAAGCAATTACATAATGATGAAGCTGCCACAATTTTATTATCTATACACTGCAAATTAAAAATAAAAGATGTTAACGCTTATGTTTTGAGAACATTTGCACTTCTCTATTAGATTTGGATTACTATAAAAATACATCAATATTTATTTATTCCCTGGCGGTGGCAGAAGGGACATCCAACCCTATAAGGGTTGTCTGCTACATGATCCTCCTTCTCTACCCCATATTAGAAACGCGCTTATCTATTCAGATCCTAACTTTCTTACCTGATGTTACTTATGGGCAGTAAAATTACAAATGTTTATTAGTGTAGTCATAACCCTTCGCTGCAAATAGGCCTTACATATTGCATTTAATGCAAAACGCACTGAGTAAAACTATGTGTTTTGTCAAGTTTTAGTAAGTCCACATTTCTATTGATGACTAACACAGAAAAAGCAGTTATCATTAGGGGACTTTATGAAACATTTTTATGAGCATTTTAAGCGTCTCTGCAACCTTAAATGCACAGATTTTGCTTGGCTCCGGGGCGCTGCCCCGGACCCCGTTGGGAGGCTTACAGCGCCCCCCAAACCCCCAGCTCGAAATGCCAGGTGATGCCTCGCAGGGTCGGGCACAGTTCCTGTTGGTAAAACTTTACCAATCCACCACTGCATGTATATGCACGTATATGTATACATTGTATCTGTTACACCCTGCCAACACCCTGAAAGTGCTTTTCAGAAAAATAGAGCAAATTTGAAGCAGTTCAGGTTTATAAATATACCTGTGTAGTAACATCAAATATCGCCCAGCCTCATACATATACATGTATATGCACGTACATGTATACATGGTATCTGTTCACAACATTATTATGACTGAACGTAAATCATTCAACTCTAACGACATGTACAAATACTTTTACTCTTGTACAATGATAAAAAGCATGCAATGGAATGAAGTAGAGCTAACGAATCTACAAAAAGCAGCTGAAAGCATATGTTTCTTTTCTATCATAGAGATATTTCTTATTTCTCCCTATAAGATTGAATGCCTAAGTAAATATATTGACAACAATGTATCGCAGACAGATAGCTGAATTCGAAAAAGTTTGTTCAATTGAAAACTAATATAACTGTTTAGATTTTCAAGGTTTATATTTTTTAACACATCCAGTACATGGACTATGTATACACCACATTTAAGAGATATTCTCGAAATTTAGATTTACATTGTATCTCCCTTGACAGTGTTATTCAATATTAGATTGACTACATTTCGACTTTGCAATGCCAAAAGTTCGGACGGCCAGGCCACACGGCCACTACGGCCCTGATAACTGTATAATACAACTTTCATCGATTGTAGTGTTTTATGGTTTTCACACTGGCTTAGCTCAACTTCATCTGCATCGGTGGGCCATTTGATGTTCAGTTCAGTAATAGATAATGATAATTCATAATGTTAATAGTCTGTAACTGAAAATCACTGCCAAAAATGTATCAAGTTGATAACTTGTTTTGTACCCCCTAGATTTCTAAAATGTACCCCAGGTTGGGAACCCCTGCTGTAGATAGAGTAGTCAGTAGAGGCAGTAGAGCCCTACAAAACAAATGAAATAACTTAACCAATTAAGGTAAAATCAAGTTGACATTAATTATCTTATGATTATTATTATGATTATAAAATAATATTGTTTGTAGGACGAGATGCATTTTTATTCAAATTTTTTATATAGATTTTTTATATGTTATTTTTATCCTCTGATGATGTTACTTGGACAAGTAACGAAATATTAGGTACTAAATCTATATAAAAAATGCGTCTCGTACTACTATTCATAATTAAAATATTATCCCACAGCAACATTTTTCAATATTGTTTGTATTTTTAATTTCAATTTGCGGTTGACTTTTCTAAGGTCATGCATTGATATATATGATTAGTAGTCATCTGACTAGTCTAGTCTGTAGCCCATACCACTTTGCTTATAAGTATGTGGTGGAACTGTCTAGCTGTGTGTGTGTGCGTGCACTGCGCGCGTGTGTGTGCCTGATTGCCGCTATACGTGTGGTTGTCAAAGCTTCCTTTTCTGGGGTTGCCGAGATGGCTGTGATGGTAGCGGCTTCACTCACATGCTAGGTGGCGTGCCGGAGGCTGGCATAGGTTGGCCAGATTACAACTGATGAAAAGGAGGACAAAACTCCACCAACCAACAATATCATAATATTATGCATGTATAAAGTTGTATATAGTATGTAGTTATAATATCATAATATGCATGTATAAAGTTGTATATAGTATGTAGTTATAATATCATAATATGCATGTATAAAGTTGTATATAGTATGTAGTTATAATATCATAATATTTTACTTCTCAATTTTCGAAGCAACCTTTAGTAGTTTGTTGTTATTGAGAAATGTTCCATATAAGCCACTGCAAGGGCTATTGTCAAAGTTTGTGCAAATCTAGAGTTCTGCTTTCGCTGTAGCTACTTCTACCGATTTCGATCTTTCCTCCATGCTGCTGCCACGATCAAAGATGCTCTTTCTGTGTGCATTACTGCAGGGAATAGAGAATGTGTAGCTGCTAATATTTTTGTGGTTTGGAAAATGGACATCAAAATTCCTAAACAGTTGCAAGTAGCGTTCTTTACTGTGACACTCTTTGAATGATGGAGTAGCAGCTATGTCTTCTACTAGTCCATATTCTTCATAAGGTTCATTGATATCAACATCTGGTATGTTACAATCAGTGACTGCTTGACAAAATTAAGTAAAATGGTGTTGCTCTCCAAGCTGATTTCGGAAATATTGCTGTGGAAGCTGTTTGCTGAGAAGTCATTCCTCATATTTATGTAGGAAATTGTACCGCCACAATAACATTTTGATTGGTTTTTATTCTCTAAGGCAAATTTGAAATTATTAGGCCTATACAAATTTTATCAAATAGCTTAGCTACTAAAAACATGTAAATTGAAAATTAAAATGGACATATTGAAGAAAGGAAGATAAAACACTGTTCTCCACAGCTCAAGGCCGGATGGAGAACAACCAGCTCTAAAGAAGGACAATCCGTCCTAAAACTGAACACCTGGCAACCCTAGGTTGTGGTAGTGGTAAAATACATGAGTGTGACGTGAGAATGAAATGTTGTGAGAGAAAAAGAAGACAACTCCAAATAGGGTTACTGACGTTAGAAGTCAAACTCTTGTTTACCCCAAACTCCAACATTCTAATGTTAGTTAGAGTTGTTTTCACGCTCTCACTTCATTTATCTCTCATGTCATACTCACGTCTTTTACCACTACCCCCTAGGCTGGCAGTTCGAGTCCACATTGCTCCCAGGGAAAACCACAACATGTGTGACAGCAGTGAGATGATGAGGGAATTACAGCTTGTTGTGGTGGGGAGAATGTGGTGGAGCTGTCCAGCCGCTATACGTGCAGTCGTTGAAACTTCTTGTTTCATGGGGTTGCCATGGGGATGGCGGCCTCAGTCACATTCTAGGTGGAGTGCCGGAGGTTGGCAGTTTAAGACCACATGCTCTCAGGGAAATTTCGCAACATTGGTGGCAGCGGTGGGATGTGAAAGGACCCACAGCTCTATGTGGTGGAGAGAATGTGGTGGAACTGTCCAACCATGTGAGTGGGCTGATTCAGTGATTGCCGCTACATATGCAATTGTGAGATGGCTGTGAGGTAGCAGCTTCAGTCACATAATAGGCAGAGTGCCGGAGGTGCCACAACCAGTATAGAGACATCCTAGGGCTAAGCCAAATAGACACACATAGATTGAGTACAGGAAGGTTGCTAACAGAGAGTTAGTATATACTGGGAGAGGGGGGGAATAAGAGTGAGGGATCAAAGTCTTCTAGTTAGCAAAATGAGTGAAGGATTGCTTTGTGAAGGAGACTCGGGCCTACTGGTGCACTCATCCATTTCGGAACTTTGTTATCTTCATTTGTCTGGCAAAGATCAAGGAGGTTAAAATTTATGAGACAGATCTATGGAGGTGGAAGGACTTCAATAGTGTCAAGAGTCTAGTCTGGTTGATAGGGTACATTTTACTCATGATTGTCATATCTGCGGTCTCTGGGTTCACCAGAGATTGACATTCTCCAAACCTCCTGCTTAGATTAGTCCAGAAAGGTAAACAAGAGTTTTAATTGTCATGGTTTTATGATTAGAATTCAGTTTAAGCAGCAATAATATTACAAGATAATCATAAAGCACTATTCCAAAGAGCACTTCAGCAATACCATATTAGTCAACTGTGAAACAAATAGCTTTGCAGTTTTTGATTCAAACTGCAAAGGATCTAAGATTTTTTCACCTCCTCACACAAGGACTAGAGACCATAATTATGTACATGGGAGTTACAAACCTAGAAGCTTAGTATATGTTCAGCTAGTTCTTTTTGCCACTTCTTTGCAAGTTTGACAGCTCCATATCAAAGATAGCGAAAGGGAAGATCAGTCACTCCAGCCAAAAACTATCCTTCCCCCGCCTCCAAGCGCTGTCTGGATTTAGCAAGGAGTTGTGCTACTTTGTATCTAAATCCGCTATTACTATTGGGGTTTCGTGGACCAATCAGGGACGCTTCCTCGCAACAGCCTAGTGTGTGTGTGTGTGCGCGCGTGCGTGTGTGTTCTGCCCTCGGGCAGGTCCTTCATCATACTCCTCTCCAAAACTCTCTATCTTCCGCCTTTCTCTTCATACTGTGGTATTCTTTCCCACTTTTTACGTCATCTAACATCATTCTTTTTCTCACTCTGGGCCTCTTCCCTTCAATCCTTCCTTCTATTACATCCTTCACTAACCCCTCGTGTTTCAGTACATGACCCACCCATCTCTTTTTCCTTCGCCTAATTGTCTGTGCCAATTTACGAGGTTCTCCTACTCTCTTTAGGACCTCATTACTGACCTTCTCTGCCCAGTTGATCTTCGCCATTCTCCTCCAAATCCACATATCAAACCCCTCAATTCTTCTCAACTCTGCCTTTCCGCTAGTCCTTATCTCTGAGCCATACATGAAGACACTCCATACAAAACACTATATTAGCCTTTTCTTTAAGTCAGATCTCGAACAACTTGTGAATAGAGTCTTGTACTTCTCAAACATGTTTTTACCCATCGCTATCCTTGCTTTAATCTCTCTCTCACGGTAACCAACCTCTGGTAATATGCTACCTAGGTACTTAAAGTGGGTTACCTGTTCTAGTTCTTTTCCATCTATCATTATACGCACGTTGCTTGCCTGCCTGCTTACCTGCCTGCCTGCTTACCTGCCTGCCTGCTTATCTGCCTGCCTGCTTATCTGCCTGCCTGCTTACCTGCCTGCCTGCCTGCCTGCCTGCCCGCCCGCCCGCCTGCCTGCCCGCCCGCCCACCCGCCCGCCTGCCTGCCTGCCTAGTATGAACAATATATTTATATAAATGCTATTTTATTACAGGGTATGCAATATACGAGCATTATACTGCAATGCTTGTCGAACAGCTTTCCAAAAACTCAGTAGATAGATGGCGACTGCCAAATTGGGTGTATTTAGTGGGACAGGGTATTATCATTGGGTGACCCATCTGTCTTTTCACTATCTTTGTACATAGTATCGAGTCATTCCTAAGACCTACTGACGAAACCGGTGGCTAAAGGTGTTAGGTGCAGAATTGAACAGTAAATGAAATGACCTTTGTTTTAAACAATAGAAGTACAAAAAGTTGTCTTCTTTATTTACTTTTTGGAAACCCAATTGACCCAACTGCAAACAGACGGAGGCATTTCTGACAAAAACACCCGGTTAAATGTGGCACAATTCTGATATTGGGGCAAGTTTGTGATTATCTTAAATGTGCATGCCATGGAATTATCATAGCTAAGCTAAAAATTGAGGTTTTCTTATCTGTCGCCCTAGTAGTCATCATGTTATGTTACAGATTGAACTTCATGTTGTATGTAACCTACATTGTGTCATCAGTTGTAGAATGTTTAGTCTTCTGAAAACTGAATCTCTGCCACTCTTTACTGGTCAACAGGAAGGCGAAGGAAGGTCTACTAATGGCTCAGAGTCGGCCATCTTAGCAGTTACATCACATGGTGTCGGAGAGAAGATTCACCTAGCTTCATGCTTGCCTTCTAGTGGTCAGTTTATATTTAGCATATTACAGCATATAGGCACTAAATACTGACAGGCTACTAAATACTGACACTAGCACTAGCATTGGTACTCGCACTAGCACTAGTACTCACACTAGCGCTGGCACTGATACTCACACTAGTACTGGCACTGGTACTCACACTAGTACTGGCACTGATACTCACACTAGTACTGGCACTGGTACTCACACTAGTACTGGCACTTGCACTGGTATTGGTACTCACACTAGTACTGGTACTCAATGGATATGCACTGAAATCACATGGGCTTCAGTCATACATAGTATATACTACTGCTGTCATATAGTATATGTACATAGTTGTTCATGCTTATCATGCCACTTGTGCTGTCTTTAAGGTGATCTAACACTGTATGTTATTGATACGAGGCATCTGCAAACCCCCTCAGTAAAAAAAATAACCTGGGAGTGTTCAGGCTATGGACAGATACGCTCTCTAGCCTTCAACACAAGAGGGGACCAGTTAGCTGTTATCTGTACACACACTCTCTGTCTTGTTCCTTTTACTGAGTTTATGGTAAGTTTGTCCCTTTGCTGGTATAGAATACACTGTATACCACTTATATATATATATACACTGTACATGTATATACTGCGTATAGCTAGTGATATACATGTAGTTTGTATGCACTCTATACGCTATATACAATGCACTACAGAAACCTGGGGTGGAAAAATCTGTGAAGTGGGAGAAGAAGAGGGAGGTACGGGAAGTGAAGCTACCTTCAGCCTTGCACAGTGTTCTCCCTTGCTCCAGTGTGTGGTGGCAGACATCTCTCGGCAAAAATGTGGTCATTATTGGCACCCAGGTGGGTCAGTCACGTATTTAACCTATGTAAGTAGCACTCCGCAGCAGATTCAACACCAACAGCCGTCAGTTGAGCGAAATTATATAAGTTATGGTGCAATAAAATTCCTGCCAATTATTATCTTGCATATGAACATATGCCATGTCATGGTATATATGTGCATATTTATGTACCATGTCATGGTATATGCACATATGTACCATGTGTTGGTATATGCACACATGTACCATGTCATGGTATATGCACATATGTACCATGTCATGGTATATGCACATATGTATCATGTCACGGTATATGCACACATGTACCATGTGTTGGTATATGCTAACACTGTACTTCCAGAAAGGAGATGTTATCTTCATAGATGTGGAGGATAAGACATGTCTGCACAAGACGCGTGTCAATGGACATATCACTCGATTTGAACTTGTACCGGATGACAGTCAGCATATAACTTATTTACTGGTAAGCTATGTATTAGTAGTGGACCTGTAGTCCAGCTAGTAGTGGTCCCCTCGGCCAGCTAGTAATGGTCCCCCTCATCCAGCTGGTAGTGGTCCCCTAGCCCAGCTGGTAGTGGTCCCCTAGCCCAGCTGGTAGTGGTTCACTCGTCCAGCTGCTGGTAGTGGTCCCCTTGTCCAGCTGTTAGTGGCCCCATTGTCCAGTCGGTAGTGGTCCCCTAGCCCAGCTGGTAGTGATCATCTAGTGCGACTGCAGATATCCATTGATCTGTATTTGTTATACATGTACAACTGTAGATATCAGGGAGATCAAGTTTGCAATGGAGATTGCTCTTAGACATCATTGACCTTGACCTTCAAAGGACTTTACCCAAGGAGAGAATATTAGCCCTAGGGTATAGGTTTTATGGAGGTAAGTGCTCTGTATCTGATCATGCTGAAAGTGCATAACAATCCCTCAACATGGGCTGGATGGGTAACGTACCCTCAGTCACAGTCATATACATTGTAGGTACAGTTGTGGTAATAGACCACATCTCCAGCAAAAAAAATTCAAACAATCCTTACAGGATGGTCACAAATGAAAATTGATCATTAGTACATTAGTCTTGCTGTCTGTTGATTTGATTGGATTTAATACAAACATGAAGCTGTACCAGTTAATAACAATGAAATTTCTCATCTTTCTCACCTATCCAGTCGCATCCTGTTCGGGTCACGGTCTTGGTGGTTGTCAAGTTCGATCAGCGAGAGCCATCTTATTCGATCCTCAGTGTCCTCCTGCTTCAGTTCACATCACTTCAAGTCATTTTTATTGTATCCATCCATCTGCGCTTGGGTCTTCCTCTTTTCCTCTTGCCAGTTACCTTCATCTCTGTCACATATCTAATGTTTTCATCTCTGTCACTCCTTTGCACATGACCATACCATTGAAGCCATCTCACTGCCATGTGTATCGAGACAGGTTTGACTTTCACTTCGCTTTTGATCTCCTCGTTCTTAACATGCTCCTCCCAACTGATTCCATATATGTGTCTGAGCATGCTCATCTCAGTATCTCATTCTTACCTCTTGTCTCTGTCTCATTCCCATACAGAAATGTAGGTTTGATGGGTATTTTGTATAAAAGCACTTTCGGCTTGGTTGGTACTTTTCTATCGCATAACACTTCTGACAGATCTCTCCATCTCTCCCAACAATGTCTTCCAATATACATTGTACATGTACATGTACGTATTTCTCGTATTTTATAACAGTTTCAGACCAAATCACAAGTTCTTAGCAGCAAGTCAGTCTCACATGCTGGGGTAATACTTTTGACACATTTCTTTATTGAGAGATACAACGATGATGCTAATTAAAAACGATTAAATAATTTTATATTTAGTCAAATAATAAGATTAATACATGTACAATGTAGTGTATATGCTGTCATAATAAATATTTGACAAATTGTAAATTAGTTTGTTTGCACATGTCAAACACCTCTCAACCAAAATTATCATTGGCGTAACTGTACTTGAACAGCTGTGCCTTCATCGTGTCTTTGTGACATCACTAGTGATCCAAGTTGAATTTGAACACTTGGCTTCTCTGGTTTGATCAAATATGTCACATGGTGTATACTATGTCACATGGTATAGGTTATATCATGTAGTATGTAATATGTCACATGGGATAGGTTGTATCATGTAGTATGTAATATGTCACATGGTATATAATATGTCACATGGTGATGTTATATAATATTTCATATGGTATATAATATGTCACATGGTGTATAATATGTCACATGGTATATAATATGTCACATGGTATATAGTGTAATATTTAACATGGTATGCATGTTGCAGGTAACACGTATATCAAGTCCATACTTCACTCACCTGCTGACAGTGATGGTCAGTTCCTGCCACACAGATTCACCAATGTACCCATATCTGTATCCCTCAAGTATCAAAGTGCTAAAGGATGTCACCTCATCTCAGCTGTCGATAAGACTGACACCTCCCTCAAGGTACCCACACTTTCTCTCTTTATATGTCCTGTACATGGGTAAAAGAAAGTTTTAAAAGTGTCAGTTGGAAACAGGACGTTCCGAAAACGTTCATTTGGGTCTGGGGTTTGAGGTTCGAAAGTTTCCGGAACGTCCTGTTTCTAACTGGAATTTTCGAACAGTCGCAAATTACTGTACATGTATAAGCAGGGTACTAGTATTCAACAACTGGCGGTATGGGCATTTGAGCACAACTTATATAAGATTTTATGTAGCAGCCAATCGTTCATAATTTAGCATTTAGAGAAAGCTATTGCTATTTCTATTACACTGTTGTTTTATGCTCTTGTAGATATATGACAGCAGTATGGAGCACCATCCACTCTTTGTTTACAACCTGCCAAGTTGGACAGAGCACCTGGTTTACACTGACAGGCTGACATTCTGTGCTCTGGCACATAAACATGTCATAGTGCTGGCCAATCAGCTGTCAGAAAGAGATTGTAATGGTGACAAGGTGGAGCGTATGGCCTTTATTAATTATTTTACAGAGTTGGCTCCCCGCACTCAGTTTCTTTTTTTAATCTCTACAAAAGAAGTTCTTTGTGGACAAACAGTTTAATATTATAATTATGTTATTGTAATGGTTGAGAAATTAAACAAGGAGGGGATAACTCTCTACTTACTAGAGTATAACAGGGCTATCAGTCAGTAACCTGTATTTGACTGCTAAAAGGTTGAGTTTGAGAACTAATAACTCCGTACTCAATACTGAATAACTTAAACTGCACTAAGCCAGTGAACTGTTCAGAGTAAGAGGTAATGAAAATAGTGAGTCATATAGCAATACCAGATAATAACATTTCCAATGATAACAACAAATGCTTTGAACAACTGTGGCTTTCACATCCACTGCCCACTCTATGATCATATTCATTTGGAAATTTTTGTTTCACTTGTAACCAAAAGCAGACTGTGAGTTACAGTTGTGGTATGAGTTACAGTTGTGGTATGAGTTACAGTTGTGGTATGAGTTACAGTTGTAGTACGAGTTACAGTTGTGGTACGAGTTACAGTTGTGGTATGAGTTACAGTTGTGGTATGAGTTACAGTTGTGGTATGAGTTACAGTTGTGGTATGAGTTACAGTTGTGGTATGAGTTACAGTTGTGGTATGAGTTACAGTTGTGGTATGAGTTACAGTTGTGGTATGAGTTACAGTTGTGGTATGAGTTACAGTTGTGGTATGAGTTACAGTTGTGGTATGAGTTACAGTTGTGGTGTGAGTTACAGTTGTGGTGTGAGTTACAGTTGTGGTGTGAGTTACAGTTGTGGTGTGAGTTACAGTTGTGGTGTGAGTTACAGTTGTGGCGTGAGTTATAGTTGTGGTATGAGTTACAGTTGTGTGATGTGAGTTACAGTTGTGGTGTGAGTTACAGTTGTGGTATGAGTTACAGTTGTGGTATGAGTTACAGTTGTGGCATGAGTTACAGTTGTGGTATGAGTTACAGTTGTGGTATGAGTTACAGTTGTGGTATGAGTTACAGTTGTGGTATGAGTTACAGTTGTGGTATGAGTTACAGTTGTGGTATGAGTTACAGTTGTGGTATGAGTTACAGTTGTGGTATGAGTTACAGTTGTGGTATGAGTTACAGTTGTGGTATGAGTTACAGTTGTGGTGTGAGTTACAGTTGTGGTGTGAGTTACAGTTGTGGTGTGAGTTACAGTTGTGGTGTGAGTTACAGTTGTGGCGTGAGTTATAGTTGTGGTATGAGTTACAGTTGTGTGATGTGAGTTACAGTTGTGGTGTGAGTTACAGTTGTGGTATGAGTTACAGTTGTGGTATGAGTTACAGTTGTGGCATGAGTTACAGTTGTGGTATGAGTTACAGTTGTGGTATGAGTTACAGTTGTGGTATGAGTTACAGTGTTGTGGTATAAGTCATTAATATCAGTCATTGATAGCAATAACTCAATAACTGACTTGTATGCAAAGTGTATACGTACATGTACATGTATATGTGGGGTACGCAATGTATATAGATGGGATATACAACAAATTATATTTATAAATTATCTACAAGTGTAGGTATTGTATTATACGCAGACACATAATATACTCATGTATATACAATATGCATAAAGTACATGAATTGTATAATCTGTATTTACATACTGTACAATTTTGTTGTAGAGAGGCCATGAAATACTCAAGTATAACCTGGAGGAAGATGAGACCATCCAATACATGTCTTCTATCAAGTTCCCCATCTCATGGTATATACAGTACATACAGTGTACTTGTACCTGTATATAGCATAGGCCTACATGTATATTTGTAGGTGTTGATGTGTTGATATGCAATAGTACTAGACAAATTTTTGATTTTATTCCTTGTTTCGATACATTTACCATGAGTGTGAAACGGCTGTGGTTACTACAGTTGAGAGACAGAAATTGGCCGTTTCCTGTTTATCCTTTTCTTTGATACTTTGACCGAAAACACAACGGGGAAACGTCGTGAGCAATGCTCTTTGCTGATGACTTGGTACTATGTAATGAATCTAAGGACAAGATACAGTAGAAGAGAGACTGGAGAACTGGAGAGGATGACTGGAAGGTGCTGGACTAAAAAATCAGTAGGTCAAAGATTGAACACCTACCGCCATCTGGCGATAGTGAAACGGTTGCGGTGAAAGAGTATAATCAAACAGAACTGCCAATAGCCTTCAGCTTCAAATATCAACATGTAGGCACAGCAATAGACTAGGAGAGTGTGGAAAGGAGGTAGCAAAGAGGATAGAGAGAGCATGCAATAGTTGGAGAGAGCTCACTGGTGTTATGTGTGATGAGAAGATTCTGTTGTATAAAACTGCAATCAAACCGACGCTGATGTCTGGAAATGAAGTCTGGCTAATAGCACAAGGACAGGAAGATAAGGTCAGCACTACAGAAATACAAATGCTCCTGTATCTCTACAATATTAGTGGGGAAGACCATTTTACAAATGATGGCTTTAAAAAATAGCAAAACTTGAGGCGATTGTTGTGGGCATGAGGAGACGTCAACCTCAATGTTTTGGGCATGCCTGCGGGAGAAATGAAGAGGAAGACGTAGGAATGGTAGCAGGGATGAAGGTGCAGGGAAAGAGAAGAAGGGGAAGATTAAAACAGAGACTTTATGATACAGTGAATGAAAACATGAGGAGATGGACCTTGGTGAATATGACACAGAGGACAGACTGTGATTTAGCTTGGTGCTTTGCAGAACTGTCACCCATCTCTGACCACAACGGGATAGGTTAGGAACTGTCACCCATCTCTGACCACAACGGGATAGGTTAGACAGGTCACCCATCTCTGACCACTACGGGATAGGTTAGACAGGTCACCCATCTCTGACCACTACGGGATAGGTTAGACAGGTCACCCATCTCTGGCCACTACGGGGTAGGTTAGACAGGTCACCCATCTCTGACCACTACGGGATAGGTTAGACAGGTCACCCATCTCTGGCCACTACGGGATAGGTTAGACAGGTCACCTATCTCTGACCACTACGGGATAGGTTAGACAGGTTACCCATCTCTGACCACGACGGGATAGGTTAGACAGGTCACCCATCTCTGACCACTACGGGATAGGTTAGACAGGTCACCCATCTCTGACCACTACGGGATAGGTTAGACAGGTCACCCATCTCTGGCCACTATGGGATAGGTTAGACAGGTCACCCATCTCTGGCCACTACGGGATAGGTTAGACAGGTCACCCATCTCTGACCACTACGGGATAGGTTAGACAGGTTACCCATCTCTGACCACGACGGGATAGGTTAGACAGGTCACCCATCTCTGACCACTACGGGATAGGTTAGACAGGTCACCCATCTCTGACCACTACGAGATAGGTCAGACAGGTTACCCATCTCTGACCACGGCGAGATAGGTTAGACAGGTCACCCATCTCTGACCACTACGGGATAGGTTAGACAGGTTACCCATCTCTGACCACGACGGGATAAGTTAGACAGGTCACCCATCTCTGACCACTACGGGATAGGTTAGACAGGTCACCCATCTCTGACCACTACGGGATAGGTTAGACAGGTTAGAAATTTGTTACTAGTCCTAGTATCATCAGAAGAGGAACTTAGAGCTTTTATATTCCTCTGATGATGAATCTAAGACTGTATTGAAATATAGGGAATAAAATCGAAAACTTCTAAATAGTACTATTGTATATTATGTATACTTGTGTACTTAACTGGTAAAACATATCAACATTAGTGCATATACTTATATGTAATAGGTGTGATTGGCTGTAATATACTATGCTGTATTTATTACATACACTGCAGGTATAATGCACTAGTGGAAACCTCCTCAAACTATGACTGTGCATCGCTGACTCACACTCTATTAGACGGCTGTTTAATCATAACCAACAGAAGAGTCATACAGTTTGTGCCTGAGTATGTTATCATGCAGTATATATATATATATGTACCTGAGTATGTTATCATACAGTATATATATACCTGAGTATGTTATCATACAGTATATTATATATATATACCTGAGTATGTTATCATACAGTATATATATACCTGAGTATGTTATCATACAGTATATATATATACCTGAGTATGTTATCATACAGTATATATATACCTGAGTATGTTATCATACAGTATATATATACCTGAGTATGTTATCATACAGTATATATATACCTGAGTATGTTATCATACAGTATATATATTATACCTGAGTATGTTATCATACAGTATATATATTTATATATATACCTGAGTATGTTATGATAATTATGGCATTACATGTGTACTATGGGTCCACATTTCAATATTCATAGATATCTTCCTGTATCGTATTACACGTATTTACAGTGCGTCCAATATATGATTATAAGAGTTACTTTACTAATATACTACTACAGACTGTCAGCCGAACAGCTCTTTCTCAACTGGTGTACTAGTGAGCACATGCATGTGGAGAGACTCGAGTGCTTAGCCCAAGTTACTCATATTGATATTCTCAATCTGTACCTGCGCAGTGCAAACTACCTCCTCCAGCATGGCAATGTGACACAGGCTTTGGACTGTCTCTCTCACTCTAAAGTATGTTCCCCTTTTTTTGGTAATCAAACAATATTAGGGTCAGCATTCTCTACTCATTACCTTTACTTTGTATTAATTTTAATTAGTTGTACTGACTGTAAGTGGAATGCATATGCCATGTGGTCTACACAGCTGTAATGTATCTGTAAATAGTTTATACATGTTTAATGTTGTATCTATACATTATAGATGTGTAATGTATCTATAGATATGTAATGTATCTACATGTATACGTTGTAGATGTTTAATTATCTATAGATATATAATGTATCTATACATTATATATATGTAATTATCTATAGATGTGTAATGTATCTATACATTGTAGATGTTTAATTATCTATAGATATATAATGTATCTATACATTATGGATATGTAATTATCTATAGATGTGTAATGTATCTATACATTGTAGATGTTTAATTATCTATAGATGTGTAATGTACAATGTATCTATACACTGTTTAGATATGTAATATATCTACATGTACTTGTATGCATGGTCTATACATAGTGTGATGTATCAAAACTTAGTGTAATGTTTCTATGCATAGTGTGTCCTATATAAACCGTGTAATTTCTCTACACATAGTGCGATGATTTGACAAAGATAAGCATGTTACACAAGTACAGTCAGCACGAGCTGGTTATACGAACAAGCAGAGATATTCTAGATTATTCTGCTCCTCCCTCTTTTACTTCACATGCGGATGCTTCAACTAGTAGTGTCAGTAACACAGTTCTCACATCATTCCTGTCAGTGACAGAGGGAGATGTACAGGGCTCCCCATATTACACCCAGTTCAGGTAATGCCGCTTCTACTAGTACTAAATGTTGTTACTATTAAGGTGAAATCACTAAATCCTTCAGTTAATTGGTTATTATTACTTACTAATTAGATTACTCTTCTTGTTGCAGAGAGTTTTTGCTTTATGAGAAGAACTATTCTTTAGACCAAGCTATGAGATCACTCTGTAGAAAGGGACACATAAAGTTGTTGTTAGAGCTGGCTTTGGTATGTACTAAACATATTAACACACATGAATGTAAAGTGGAGACACATTGCAAGTCTGTTGGTCATAACTTGAGAGATATTTAGTTCTACTCATATGAGAATTGATTTATTATTTTGATATTAGCATACTTTTTGCTTGAGGGTAGAGTTCTCCCCAATTTACCGCCCTGGTGGGTGAGTTGATGTTTAGAATAAAAATGCTAGCTACAAGTGTACTATGCTTGATATACAGTATATGCTAATAGGTTAAAATGCTGGTACAAGCTTAAAATAACAATATTCATATAAAACTCATTGTATAACCTGTTACATAGTAGCAGCTAACAAACTAGATAAGCTTCCGTGTGTCCTGTATATATGTATAAAATAGTGCTGTCAGTTTAAAATCTGAGCAGATTATAAAACAGTACAGTATAAATTAGCTCTATTGAGAATCGAGTACTGCCCTTCAGCATTTATGACAACTACTCAGCCATCAAGCTGTAGTGTAGCAGCTGAATTTACCTTATCTTTGGATTATAGCAGATGATTTGGTTTATCAGCAATTACAGTGGGCTTGGTATGGGCCGAATGAAAACATTCTATTTACCAAAAACGTAGACATGGGATCATGTCAGTGCTTTTTTGTAAGATCAGTTGAGGGGCTCCCTACATATTTCAGGTTCCCTCCCGCTCTCACCTTCACACATGCTGCATAGCACTCCTACTGCATTCGCTTGGTCAAATGGTTTGCGGAATATAATTTATAGCAAGGTGGTCGTAATATGAGGGATGATTTGTGTGCAGTTGGCTCAGAGCATATCTACTGCTCCCTGGCAAAGCTTCCTTTTATAAAGTTGCTGAGCTGGTGTAGCGGTAGTAGGTCCGCTCACTGTGCTAGGCGATTAGATGTCGCAGAGGTGCCGGGTTCAAACCCGGTGAGGAACTGGTATTTTCATGGATGTCAAACAAGTCTCTGACTGCTCAAAAGACAAATTCCTTGCATACAAATCATCCTATACATATAAGTGATTAGAGTTACTTTGCTAAGATTTCCTAGACAATAGGGAATTGTTCATCCCTGTTATGATGTTTGGCATTTGGCATTTTCGTCAATTGCACTGTACCTCCCTTTTTTCCACCATGTTATAGCGTAACATAACATAGGGTCTGGGCACAAATAACTCCAGTGGAGGATCGAATGTATAAATGAGTTAGAGGCTATAGTGTCTCTAAGAAGAGAGGCTATTGAAAGAGTTCCGCACAGCTTTTATAGTTCTCAAGCTAATCGCCACCAATCTGATGTTGAATATTGCGCTAATTTTACATTGTAAAGTTCTTGCGTACACTTGTAGTCATGTGGGAAGGACCGTAAGTGGTCTATCGGTCCTCCACTTTTCATGCACTAAGTGATAGATGAGCTACTTGCGGCTTATTATTATGACTGGTAGGTCCGAGTGTTCCTTCTTGTGTTGACAACCTTATGGGTACGACTCTATGCTAGTTCCTCTGGCTTTCGGCTCTGTCATGAACCTAGGCTAATAGATTCCTAGCTAAAAGCACCACAAAGTATATGGAAGTGTTTTTATTGCAGTTCAAGGAACAACTGACTACTGCAGCAAAATGCACTCATTTATATAGTAAACTCACTTTCGGCGGGGGAGCTACCAGGGGTCTTGGGATTGTGGGGGAAGGAGACCAGGGGTCGTTCCTATATCAAATTATACAGAATCATGGATGCTCAAATAAATGTTATTAAAAACCGTAATAAATCATATTATCTCGGGGAAAAATAAAATAAATGTGTTTATACTTTAATTACGTAAAATAGCTGTCAATCGGTCCTTATAACACACATAGTTTGACGGAGTGGTGGGAAGGGCAACTAGGAAATAACTGTGGGCACCTGAGCGCCGAGGTACAGCAGTCGGTCCTATGTGACAAGTCGGGGGGAATGGTAAAAACATAAAATTATACATATCATTCACTAATGCATTGGGTCGACCCTTTAAAGCACATTCAGTTTAGTAACACATGCAAGGTAGCTATTCTCCTTAGCTGGCTGCTCACTACAATTCATACATGTATGTTATACATGTATATATAGTCTGGAATCATGAGCCAACATTGGGGTTCACCATAGCATATTGATATACATGTACCAGGTGAGGTAACATGTACATGTACATGTATGTTTCTAATAAAATGCATCATGCATGATGCCTAGCTATGGCTACGGCTACTTTTTAAACTCTTACTTTTAAAATGGCAATTTGTTGAGAGGACTCCCGGGAGCCCCCTCAACAAACTATGATTTTTTGAGGGGGCTCCCGGGAGCCCAGAGAGCCCCCTACAAAAAGAGCACTGGATCATGTACTCTGTAGATATACATGTGCATGTACTCTGTAGATATACATGTACATGTACTCTGTAGATATACATGTACATGTACTCTGTAGATATACATGTACTCTGTAGATATACATGTACTCTGTAGATATACATGTACTCTGTAGATATACATGTACTCTGTAGATATACATGTACTCTGTAGATATACATGTACTCTGTAGATATACATGTACTCTGTAGATATACATGTACTCTGTAGATATACATGTACTCTGTAGATATACATGTACTCTGTAGATATACATGTACTCTGTAGATATACATGTACTCTGTAGATATACATGTACTCTGTAGATATACATGTACTCTGTAGATATACATGTACTCTGTAGATATACATGTACTCTGTAGATATACATGTACTCTGTAGATATACATGTACTCTGTAGATATACATGTACTCTGTAGATATACATGTACTCTGTAGATATACATGTACTCTGTAGATATACATGTACTCTGTAGATATACATGTACTCTGTAGATATACATGTACTCTGTAGATATACATGTACTCTGTAGATATACATGTACTCTGTAGATATACATGTACTCTGTAGATATACATGTACTCTGTAGATATACATGTACTCTGTAGATATACATGTACTCTGTAGATATACATGTACTCTGTAGATATACATGTACTCTGTAGTTATACATGTACTCTGTAGATATACATGTGCATGTATGTATGTGAGCATTAACATATACTGTACACTGTGATATAGCTATGCATACACATTGAAGGTATAAGCAGTGTAGTTTTTGGTGATAACGTAGCTGATAGTTTATATATATAATCTCTGATATTCATGACAGCAAAGGAGGTTCATACAAGGGGCCATAGAGCATGTATATACTCAACAGAAGCTCACATCTGGTATATTACACCAATTCATCCTTAACAGAGAGTTTGTATATGCTTTGGGCTCTGTATTATCAGGTGTGTAACAAAGAGTATATTATATACTAAGTATATTTTATGTACTGTTGTACATGCATATATACCGTATATTTTGTATGTACTGTTGTATATCTACTGAGTGTATTGTAGGTACTGTTGTATATATACTGAGTATATTGTAGGTACTGTTGTATATATACTGAGTATATTGTAGGTACTGTTGTATATCTACTGAGCACGGAAGACTTTTGTACTTACCTGCTAACTGCAGAGTCCATCACCATATCTAACCTGCGCTGGCTGCTTGTTAGACTAAACGAAGTCGAAGACTTAGCTCTGCAGCTTCTAGCCCAACGATATCACCCATACTCAAACTTTATACACCAAACCATCACTAGCTACAGAGAGTATTTGGATGTTATAGGTGCCCAGTCTTACGCTAGCCTCCATCAGGTACACATTTGTTTACACAGTCATATCTGCTCAGCAGATGCTGGGAAAAGTGTATAAAACTCTGTTAGACTAAAGCAAAAGATGGAGGTTTTTTTTTAGTTTAGTGCGTTTATTGCTATTTTTGAAAGATATAAAATATATTAAAAAGACATATATAAAAAAAGCAAAGGGACAAACCAGATAGCCCGAAGCTAGAGAAAAGGCTGCCCAACTAAAAAGCTCTTCACCGCCGCAGAACCACCCCATGCAAGGACGGCAGGGACATGCAGTCTCCACCGGCCCTAAGCGACCCCCCACACGAGAGCAGCCAGACCATCCACGCGACAGGCAGCGGTGCCAGTCTCCATCCCCATTAGGTACTTGTTGTACAGGACAATTCCTGTGTTCAACAAGGACCTTTCACCTCGTTTGTTGTTGGCTTTCTTTGTTTTAAGGCTTTGTTGCCGTGTGTTGTGATGGCTTTTTGTCATCAGTGAAAATAAAAATTCTGGAGGAAAGGTTTTAAGTAGTAGTTTTAAAGTGGTAAATTCAAAAAGCATTTTAATTGGCATGATTTTTAGGGTTTTAAAATGAGAGGTAACATGTTCTCTCGGTTTAATGTTTAAAATTACTCTTGCATTAGAATTTTAAACCCTAGGAATGACCCTGGAATAAGGTTTATGAGTTACTTTGTTTTGCTCTGACACTGGTGAGCTGAGACTAGAGACTTTTGAAGCTCTGAGGTAATCTAAAGTTTGCATCAAAGGGAAGACAAACTCCCAAGCTGTCATACAACATTTTTTTTCTGTAGGATGTAGACGAGGGGGATAACTCCGATAAGCTCTCAGTAGGAGAATTCACAGCCGGGCTCTACTTATTCTACATAAAAATATTACTCAAGTTGTCTACACATTTACCTCATAAGTGTCTACTGCTTCCTCAACTAAACAGCTTAGCTGCAGTTCAGAAAGCCTCAAGTCTCGAAACGCAGGTATATTGTTAGGAGTTGTGTGAAGATGCAGTTGGCCTAAATCTTATTACTCTTGCTAAAGAGAATTAAACTGCACTTGCCCTATTACATGATGATAATAATGAACTGCGCTGTAATATAAGATACACTGTAATATAAGATACACTGTAATATAAGATACACTTTAATATGAGATACACTGTAATATAAGATACGCTGTAATATAAGATACACTGTAATATAAGATACATTTTAATATAAGATACACTGTAATATATGATACACTGTAATATAAGATACATTTTAATATAAGATACACTGTAATATAAGGTACACTCTAATATAAGGTACGCTGTAATATAAGGTACACTGTAATATAAGGTACGCTGTAATATAAGATACATTTTAATATAAGATACACTGTAATATATGATACACTGTAATATAAGATACATTTTAATATAAGATACACTGTAATATAAGGTACACTGTAATATAAGGTACGCTGTAATATAAGGTACACTGTAATATAAGGTACACTGTAATATAAGGTACGCTGTAATATAAGGTACACTGTAATATAAGGTACACTGTAATATAAGGTACACTGTATATGTATATGATGTATTGAAGGGACACGGTAGTCTAACACTGCAATGTAAGCAGGTGTGTCGGCCCATTTCCTGTTGTTCTAACAAGGTCTACAGCATACATAGAGACGCAGTCTTTAGCTGGGGATCTTCAACCAGGCTATCTAAGTAAGTATCTACTATATACATGTAAGTTTCTACTATATACATGTAAGTATCTACTATATACATGTAAGTATCTACTACATGTAAGTATCTACTATATACATGTAAGTATACTACATGTATATGAGTGAATATCTACTATATAAGTAAGTACTCATTATATAAGTATCTATTATATAAATATCTAGTCCTCCCAAGTGATTGCAGCATGATATTATCCATTTTTTAGATTGAGTATCGAAGAAAGGGTCAAAGTATCCACACCTAGTATTGCCAGTAACTTGTCTAACAATCAAAGTGAAGTTAAAGCTATATCCAGTGGAGAGAAACACCTTATGATTCTCAGCTCCTTTGGTGTGAGTATAGAGCAGTGTACATGTAGTGTAGTGTATATGTAGAGTAGTGTACACGTAGAGTAGTGTATATGTAGAGTAGTGCATATGTAGAGTAGTTTACATGTAGTGTAGTGTATATGTAGAGTAGTGTACACGTAGAGTAGTGTACATGTAGAGTAGTGCATATGTAGAGTAGTGTACATGTAGTGTAGTGTATATGTAGAGTAGT
The DNA here is from genome assembly GCA_935421135.1 of Bugulina stolonifera. Lineage (NCBI taxonomy): Eukaryota > Metazoa > Bryozoa > Gymnolaemata > Cheilostomatida > Bugulidae > Bugulina > Bugulina stolonifera. Next base: position 1,118,170 of record OW285190.1, on the reverse strand, counting down.
GTACACGTAGAGTAATGTATATGTAGAGTAGTGTATATGTAGAGTAGTGTATATGTAGAGTAGTGTACACGTAGAGTAGTGTATATGTAGAGTAGTGTACATGTAGAGTAGTGTATATGTAGAGTAGTGTATATGTAGAGTAGTGTATATGTAGAGTAGTGTATATGTAGAGTAGTGTATATGTAGAGTAGTGTATATGTAGAGTAGTGTATATGTAGAGTAGTGTACATGTAGAGTAGTGTACATGTAGAGTAGTGTATATGTAGAGTAGTGTATATGTAGAGTAGTGTATATGTAGAGTAGTGTATATGTAGAGTAGTGTATATGTAGAGTAGTGTATATGTAGAGTAGTGTATACGTAGAGTAGTGTATATGTAGAGTAGTGTATATGTAGAGTAGTGTACATGTAGAGTAGTGTGTATGTAGAGTAGTGTACATGTAGAGTAGTGTACATCACTATTTTGTTGCTTTTTATAGCTACAAGGTTGTGGCAGCTCTGTCTATGGGCAGGTTGGTGCAGGTTTCTTCCAGGAATATGACACCTGTGTACCAGTGCCAGTGGATTGTGTGGATGTCGTGTGTGGCAGATACCACACCCTGGCGTTGGACACCTCCGGCAGGTGGGTGTTTCTTGTTTTACATGTCTATTTACTTACTGTATAGATACTTACATGACTGTGTGACGTATAGATATGGAGGATTGCTTACAGTTGTGGACTAACAGTGGTTAGTACACGTGTGTGCTGGCGCTCTGTAATGTACACATAGCATACATCAGCTGTTCTTTCTTCCTAGGGTGTACAGCTGGGGTTGGGGTGTGTTTGGACAACTTGGACACGGTGATATAGAAAACCAAGCATCTCCCAAACTTATAGAGGCCCTTAACCGTGTCTTTATTTCCTGTATAGCTGCAGGCCACGCCCACTCTATCGCCCTCTCCCACATCGTGAGTTGTACATCTAGTACTTGTATATCATGTAGTACTTGTATATCATGTAGTACTTGTATATCATGTAGTACTTGTATATCATGTAGTACTTGTATATCATGTAGTACTTGTATATCATGTAGTACTTGTATATCATGTAGTACTTGTATATCATGTAGTACTTGTATATCATGTAGTACTTGTATATCATGTAGTACTTGTATATCATGTAGTACTTGTATATCATGTAGTACTTGTATATCATGTAGTACTTGTATATCATGTAGTACTTGTATACCATGTAGTACTTGTATATCATGTAGTACTTGTATATCATGTAGTACTTGTATATTATGTAGTACTTGTATACCATGTAGTACTTGTATATCATGTAGTACTTGTATATCATGTAGTACTTGTATATCATGTAGTACTTGTATATTATGTAGTACTTGTATATCATGTAGTACTTGTATATCATGTAGTACTTGTATATTATGTAGTACTTGTATATTATGTAGTACTTGTATATTATGTAGTACTTGTATATCATGTAGTACTTGTATATCATGTAGTACTTGTATATCATGTAGTACTTGTATATTATGTAGTACTTGTATATCATGTAGTACTTGTATATCATGTAGTACTTGTATATTATGTAGTACTTGTATATTATGTAGTACTTGTATATTATGTAGTACTTGTATATCATGTAGTACTTGTATATCATGTAGTACTTGTATATCATGTAGTACTTGTATATCATGTAGTACTTGTATATCATGTAGTACTTGTATATCATGTAGTACTTGTATATCATGTAGTACTTGTATACCATGTAGTACTTGTATATCATGTAGTACTTGTATATCATGTAGTACTTGTATATCATGTAGTACTTGTATATTATGTAGTACTTGTATACCACGTCGTACTTACACATAATTACCATGTAATCGTTGTGATCTACAGTAAAGTATGGGTGCTGTTATACCATGTAATCGTTGTGATCTACAGTAAAGTATGGGTGCTGTTATACCGCTGTCTCTGCTTTATTCTAGGGTGAGATGTATATATTTGGAAGCAATTCATTTGGTCAGGTTCATTCAAAGTTCCAGATGGAAAAGACTTGTTTACCAGTTATTGTCCAACTCTCCAGTCCTGTTACTCTAGTGTCCACCAAATACTTTCACAATGTAAGCATATACAATGTAGACTGGTAAAAATGTCTCTATATACTTACTGGTACTATTTTATATAGACCGTTATACACATCTTTGTAAGCTCACTGTTACTATATTATATAGACTGATATGCACATCTCTATACACCCATTCGTACTATATATAGACTGATATACATGTCTCTATACGCCCATTCGATGTATAGACTGATATACATGTCTCTATACGCCCATTCGTACTGTATATAGACTGATATACATGTCTCTATACGCCCATTCGATGTATAGACTGATATACATGTCTCTATACACCCATTCGTACTATATATAGACTGATATACATGTGTATGGTTCTCAATGCATCAACTGTTACTGTATAAGCTAATGTACATGGCTCTAGACAAATAGTTTACTATGTAGACTGATTTATCAGTCTCATGTCTGTTGATTTCAGATTGCAGTAACTAAGGAGAAGTTGGTGTTGACTTGGGGTGCCCACCCTTACCTTGCCAAGAAGAAGGTACAGACTACAAAGACTACAGACTCGCTGTTTGATGGGTGTAATGTAGCGGAGAACCTAAAGGGGTTGAGAGAGCTCAATGTGGGGGACTGTGTGGATAAGATTGTTCAGGTATAGCCTGTGATTCTACACATAAGGCCTGTGACTTGACATAATATTGCTTAGTCACTATACATAGTGTGGTGACCTCTTGGACGAACTAGGGTCACAAATAGAAATTTAAAGATGGCCGTCCAGCTAAGGCCACAAGGGCTATTGACCTGGAATTTTGCTTGACCGGCAAAACTCATCTATAGCTCATCAGCACACCTAGATTTTTCGCACGAAAATGAGGATTTTGCCTCCGGCCCAGGCGCATTCTCAACTCTATGACGGATGTGTGCAAGAAAATGTTTTTGCATGTTGGCCTGTTCCTAAAGTTTAGGTTGCGTAGTGTAGTGTGGTGTAGCGTAGTGTGGTGTGGTGTAGTGTAGTGTAGTCAAGTGTAGTGTAATGTATTGTAGCGTGGTGTGGTGTAGTATAGCGTAGCGTAGTATAGCGTAGCGTAGTATGGCGTAGCCTAGTATGGCGTAGCGTAGTGTGGCGTAGCATAGTGTGGCGTAGGGTAGTGTGGTGTAGAGTAGCGTAGCGTAGTGTAGTATAATGTGCTGTAGTGTAGTGTAGCGTAGTGTAATATGGTGTGGTGTAGTGTAGTGTTGTGTAACAGCCATCTATCTGACATTACAGGTGGAGTGTGGCACCACACACAGCTTGTTTCTCACTGAAACTGGAGCTGTCTATATATATGAAGACAATGTGGAAGGTGGACAGGTGTTATCAGGTGTCAATTCATCAGCCAGTCAGACAACATTGCGTCATGTTGTGAATCTGCCAGACATCTCATTCATATCATGTGACAGTGGCTACTCTATCACTCTAGCTTCTGACGGTAGCCTCTATTCATGGGGTGTCAACCATTATGGGCAGGTAAGGCTGCCACCCTTACTGTTCTGTTATAGACTGTGTATTATGTCCTATTATATTTACTGTTACTGTATTATAATATACAGTATTGTTGTGCAAATGACTGATTATTCTGCTGTTACTAGCTGGGTTTAGCTCTACGCAGCATCAAAGAGACTATATCACCTGCTCGGGTGAAGTTACCTCAGTCATACTGTGTACCTTCCACACAAGAGATGCATAAGATACGGGTCACTACAACCCACCCTTCCTACAGTGTTACATCTAGTCCAGCAGACCCCAGTCTATCAGGTATGCCTCTGTATTACTACAGTATGTGTTATAATGGTGTTGGGCTGGAGGGTATGTTTATTATAGAACATGCTGTGCTGGTATTGGTATATAATGTACATGTACACCACATTGCACTACACGTATATCTACATGTTGTTCCTTGTATCTTCATTATATAGAAGGACTGAATCTGCTGGAGTTTTCTTCTCTCTCGCTTTTGGAATACTTCCCACTTCAGCATGCCCTCAGTCTATCCCTTCAGGCGAAGGCTTACCCTGCAGTAGTGGCTTTGTTCTACTCTTGTAATCGCTGGACCGAGTCGTTCTTTTACCACCTCAAGTCTTTGATCTCCTGCCAGAAACATGTGGGAGAGGATTACTCCACGCAGGTCAGTCGAGTCTCTGTCTGTCTGTGTATGTGTGTAAAAGGTAAAATAATTACACTGCGAGTGATGCTAGTGGTAGACTACATGTATGTTACACTATTGTAATCACTCTGCCTGTTATTTCTCAGGTCCTAAAGATTCTTAACTTTTACCTGCGCAAACTGGCAGACGTTGGCGCAGCCAGTGAAGAGATACTACAGCTAGTATACAGGGTAAGTACTGTATCATCTCTATATAGCTAGTATACAGGGTAAGTACTGTATCATCTCTATATAGCTAGTATACAGGGTAAGTACTGTATCATCTCTATATAGCTAGTATACAGGGTAAGTACTGTATCATCTCTATACAGCTAGTATACAGGGTAAGTACTGTATCATCTCTATATAGCTAGTATACAGGGTAAGTACTGCATCATCTCTATATAGCTAGTATACAGGGTAAGTACTGTATCATCTCTATACAGCTAGTATACAGGGTAAGTACTGTATCATCTCTATATAGCTAGTATACAGGGTAAGTACTGCATCATCTCTATATAGCTAGTATACAGGGTAAGTACTGTATCATCTCTATATAGCTAGTATACAGGGTAAGTACTGTATCATCTCTATATAGCTAGTATACAGGGTAAGTACTGTATCATCTCTATATAGCTAGTATACAGTGTAAGTACTGTATCATCTCTATACTGCTAGTATGCAGGGTAAGTACTGTATCATCTCTATATAGCTAGTATACAGGGTAAGTACTGTATCATCTCTATATAGCTAGTATACAGGGTAAGTACTGTATCATCTCTATACAGCTAGTATACAGGGTAAGTACTGTATCATCTCTATATAGCTAGTATACAGGGTAAGTACCGTATCATCTCTTCCATGTCAGTCAGGGTTACCGTTGAAATCGCATTTCTACTAAAATTCTTTTGTATCAATGAAATACTTTGAACACAGAATCCAGCCTCAGACTAAAGATATTTTTAATATTTTAGTAATTATTAGTATAATATTGGATGTGGCATGTTGAACAGGTGCTCCAGTTCTGGCAGGCTAAACAGTTGCCTGTTAGACCAGGGCTAGAAGAGATACTGGAAAGACATAAGGAGTTGCTCTCTCCTGCTCTCTACCACCTGCTGCTGAGTGACACCTGTCAATTACCTGCACCTCCAGATCTCATCCATGAATTTAGTAGTTCATTCCTGGCATCACTAACCAGGTACCATAATATTATACTTTCTATTTATTATATATCCTAAAAGCAGAAATTATTTAAGAATTCGTTTTTGAGGAGTTGACTTACTATTTATATCAATGACAATATGCACAAATAATACAGAGAATAGTTGCCAGCTTGCAGGTTTTATTTCTCTGTCTCACCCAGAAATCCTTTTTTGGCACGAAATGTTGATTTTTTTTAGAGTGGTTGTTCAGAGCATTGACAAAGAGAATGGAAAGAATGACACCGGAGTCGTGTGGTCAGGAGTTGTGAAGACGTTACGTACAGGGTTAGTTAGTAGAACTAGTACAACTCTCACTCACTTTGAGTTGAATCGACTGCAGACTGACTCAGATAGCTGCAGTGAGGTGCTAGTGTTCACATGTGGCCACAACTTCACTAAACACTCACTGCTCACTAAAATTCTACCTGGTATAGAGGGTAGAATACTTGGCCAGCTGCCAATATCTGGTACTCTACTTGTACATGCGTATACTAGTGGTGAGTGTATAGCCATGGCCTGTCCTCAGTGTGTCCACTCGACTGTCCGCACTCTATGTGGATAGCCCTTTGTGCTCAGCCATTTACATGCACTTGATCAGAGACTAACTACATACATGTACACTTGATCACAGGCTATCTACATGCACAGGATCACAGGCTATTTACATACTACATGATCAGTGTGTGATATACCTTTGCTATCATGTAGGTTATAGAATGTTGCTTTCTTGCAAGTGTGCATCATGTGGTTTTGGTGTAAATTTTCAACTCTTTCTGATATACTGTTATCTGTTAATTGTAAATTTTATTTATTTATTTAATTTTAACTTCAAGTTGTATGAGAATAAATTATGCCCACGTGGGATGGATAGTCTAAACTCTGTTGTCATAGCCTTTGGCCCAATACACTCTGTAGGAATATCATTTGGTATAATGAGGCCAATACTTACATGATAATAGATGTAGCTTTTAGATGAGTAGAACCCCACTTGGGAGCTAATTTGCCTTCAGGTATCTCCAACATCATTTGCTAAACAAACATACATACTTTCTGTACAAATATTATTTATATACAAAAAATACAAACTATAGCTACGAGGGACATTCTCATATAATTATGTGTGTGCTCGTTGTATATATCTGGTGATTAGAGATAAATATATAATTTACCTACAAACCTATAATTAGGTCTATTGTATCTATCACAATTGTGCAACAGTAGGGTTCTACACCAAGTCCTGGTGACAATTATAACCACCAGTTCAACCAAGGAGGTGATACTGCCCCCCCCCCACCAACTAGAAAAGTGTCCCACCAACACTGTAGGAAGGCATATATTTCTCCGATACAGTTAGTTATATAGTATTATTATACATGTATATTATTGCTACCTACTATTACCCACCACCCCTCAGTCTAGCTGAAAAGAACCCTGAAGTTTACCAGCAATTGAGAGATTAAATATCACATTATGAAGAGCAGTCTCACTAGACAATATTCCTTCAGAGTTCTGACAAAATAACTGAACATACTACACACTGGATACTAGTGAGCCTCCAATGCTCTTGTATTTCTATGGTTATTCAAACACTGTTGTACTTATAACTCGGTCTTACCTTATCCAGCGTAACTCCAGTTATTGTAGTAGCGTATCATTAGCAACAGCGTCTGTCCAGTGGAACTGCGCTATATTATTGCACAAAGTTAACAAGTACATGTATCATATATTCGTATTCAGTATAAGAAATCGACCACAGCCCACAATATTACATTTAAAGCGGAGGGGACAACTCCCTGGTTACACACAGAATCAGTCATTAGTTAGCCTTAGATTCTGCTGGCAATCATATGCAAGCAGAAAGTAATTATACAGATTTGTGATTATTTACATGTTGTATCAATATAGTAAAATGATTAGGCAACACCTGAACATATTATTGTTGTATTACTATGGCATGTGCAACATTAATAACCCATAGCAGTAGTAGCCCCTGTGCTACTCTACTGTGTTATGTAGTACAGCTGCTAGGGAGTGTGTATAGTATAGTATAGTATAGTATAGTGTGTAGTGTATAGTGCAGTGTAGTGCTTAGTACAGTTAGGACTGTGTATAGTGTATTATGTAGTACAGTTAGGACTGTGAATAGTGTATCATGTAGTACAGTTAGGACTGTATATTTAGTGTATTATGTAGTACAGCTAGGACTGTGAATAGTGTATTATGTAGTACAGTTAGGACTGTGTATAGTGTATTATGTAGTACAGTTAGGACTGTGTATAGTGTATTATGTACGTACAGTTAGAACTGTGAATAGTGTATTATGTAGTACAGTTAGGACTGTATATAGTGTATTATGTAGTACAGTTAGGACTGTGTATAGAGTAGTAGTGTTATTTAATCATCCTCTATTAAGACTCTCTCTCTCTGCCCAACCCTGCAGCTGTAAGCTTTCTGCAGGATTTCGGTAAGTCATCCAACATTAACTATTCCATCAGTTTTGAACTTCATCTCCATGACAACAGAGGCTTATAGTGAGTGCAGGTAGTCTGCCCTATAGAGGTAAGATAGAGGCAGTACTACATTGTATATACATTGTATATACATGTAGAAAGTGAGTGAACCCTGTAAGGACCCACTTTTTTGCTTTATTCGCAGTTCCAGTTTGAATTTTTTTACTGGTTTGAATTTGTCCTACCTCTACGGTCTGCCCATACCTATTATCTTCCAATAGCACTGGGATGACAGAAGCACTACACTAATGGAAGTTTTCTTCTCTTGTGCCGGGTTTACTTCGTCCAAGAAAAGTATGCATCTTTCTAAATGTTGTATTTTACCATGCAATACTTTCTAGATAGAGTCAAGTTCCTTTGGTATGTAAATAGGCTTTGTAGAAGTCGTTTAACACAACTTACCCTACAGTATTTGTCAGAATGCGTGTACATGTACATGGATAAATAAAAATATAATGTAATGCAAAACTGCAGACGTAGGGTGTCTTCACGACCTCTTGGGCGGACCCGGGTCGCAAAGAAAAATCCCAAGATGGCCGTCCGGCCTAGGCCACAAGGGCTATTGGCCTGGGATTTTGCTTGGCTGGACGAAACCATCCCTAGCTCATCGGCACACCTGGGTTTTTCGTACGAAAATGAACGTCTTGCCTTCGGCCCAGGCCGGTGTGTTTGTGAATCTGTGACAAATGTGTGCCGGAAAAATTTTGTGAGTTGGCCTGTACCTGAAAATTAGGTCGTGAAGACACCTGTAGTGAACTAGAGCAGAGCAAGTATTGCCACAATCCCTGGTCACCGACATACATGTACTGTATAATTTGTATGTCAGTATGTCATGTCTGAATTTGTCAATTTTTCTCTAAAAGTGGAATAAATACTCTACTGTAGCCTTTACTAGCTGCATCATACAGTTGCAAGGCCAGAGCAGTGCTGCCATATAGGACGTTGCTGCCATGAACTCTCTCCAATTGGTCATTGTTCAACAAGGATTATTGTGTTATGAAACATGTCAGTCATGCATTCCACTTAATACACAGTAATGAATGTAGTTGTTTAATTTGGAAAGAATTGTACAATATAATGTGTAATTACTCCACCTTATCATATTTTATAATAATATATCGGATAATATGTAATGGAATTATGGGTGTGCATGTACCTGTATGTGTATAATTTTAGTGGCATGTATTGACTCTAGCCTATAGTGTATATTAATTGTTCTATTCACATGTAATCTGAACAATTTCCAATTTTTCTAATTGAGTAAAATTTGAAATGAGAAACATTGTGTGGGTGAATACGGAGTGAGGCTAAGAAGAGCTAATGAACACTCTGGGGAGGGAGGGAGGAATATATCAGCAATCAGCTGGTATATTAATAGAACACCATATAATTACATGTGGATTGCACAGTAATACATATTGTTGCTCCGGCAGCAGCAAAAACACATCATTGAGTAGTTGAATATAGCAGTGGCAGCAGTAACTCCAGAGTAACAGGTAATCTCTCTATATAGCAGTGGCAGCAGTAACTCCAGAGTAACAGGTAATCTCTCTATATAGCAGTGGCAGCAGTAACTCCAGAGTAACAGGTAATCTCTCTATATAGCAGTGGCAGCAGTAACTCCAGAGTAACAGGTAATCTCTCTATATAGCAGTGGCAGCAGTAACTCCAGAGTAACAGGTAATCTCTCTATATACATGCTGTCGACGTGTTCTAAACTTTCAATAGTAACAAAGTGTCACCAGAAATTTAGCAAGTAGAGCTACATAGATAAGGATGCAAAGCATGCAGAGTACCATTACTATTAATTGTATCTCACTGAATGTACATGTACATTGTACATGTAATGTACAAATGTATGTATGTAATACCACATACAATGTACATGTAGCATGTCTAATCTATCATAATTCAGATTTATTTTGCATACAAGTACATGTGCATTGCACATATTGTCATATACTCGTACATGTATTGTACAGAGTAAAATGTTTTACATTCATACTGTATTTTATTACACTTGCTTGTGTGTGTGTACATGTACTCGTACATTCAACTACAGCATGTTGTTATATTATGGATATTTACTATTGGAGCCCTCCTGTTTTGCTTGCCCCTTACATGTATATCAACACTGCTGCAGATATCATGTGCCCCTTACGCCAACACTGCTGTTGTTAGACAGAGCCCCTTATATCAATACTACTGTTGTTATACAGTGCCCCTTACATCAACACTACTGTTGTTATACAGTACCCCTTACATCAACACTACTCTTGTTATACAGTGCCCCTTACATCAACACTGCTGCAATTGCATTTTATGGTAGAGATAGAAACAAAGACACCTCCCTAAAACTCCCCAAGCACCACTACTTTCATGCAAGTCACCAATCATTACGTTACAAAGTACATGTAGAGCTATATACATATACGTACACTTAGCCTATATTGTATAATATTACAGTCACATTCTGGATGGTTTTATATTATATATATTACAGAAAGTGTGGATATGTAGCGACTCTCTCGGCCAGTCACGCAGTCATGTCACCCAATGCCACCACAATCAACTGTAGCAGCCTCAACACCACTGATGAGGAGTTGTATCCCCCTGCAAAGGACATTTTCTCCGTGATATACGCTGTGACTATAGTGCTGGGTATAGTAGGCAACATAACCTCCATAGTTGTCTTCTCTCAAGGTCGCAGGTGTAATACTGGTATTAAGGGGTTCCTAATAAACTTGGCCATAGCGGACCTTCTCATGACTTTGATATGTCTCCCATTCTCCTTCACATCGGCCATCCTGGAGGAGTGGGTGTTCTCCAAGCCAATGTGTCCCATTATACTCTTTACACAGATCTTGTCTGTTACTGTAAGTGTGTATACAAACACAGCTATAAGTATCGACAGGTTCGTAGCTATAACTTACCCAATGAAGCTCTTAGCTCGCACCAGAAGACATGTGATCTGGTCAATACTAGTCATCTGGGTTCTATCGGTAGCCTTGTGCTCAGTGCAGCTCGTCGTTGTGAGGGTTGAAGCCAAGCAGAATAGCTGTAAGAATATCTGTACTGAGATGTGGCCAAAGAAGGGAGACGATGCCGAGTACTATCGTAGACTTTATACAGTCATACTGCTTGTTGTGACCTACATAATACCGGTCATATTCATCATGACAATGTATGGCCTAGTCTGCTACCAACTGTGGAGGAGAGTGACCCCAGGAGCCAGCGATCAAGTGAGAGACTCGAGGCTACTCAAGAACAAGCGTATGGTGAGTTGTCCAGTTACTTGGAGGTGTACGTGCATATGTGCGTCCTCATATACATGTATATGTATTAACAAGACGTAGTAGTAGGTGTGTAGCCAGTATTTATAGTAAGGAGTTAGTTAGGATAAACAAAGAGTTACGTGGTGTCTCTGTCCTCTGACATTAGCCACCATATCTCATCCCTAGGGAGGTTTGTTTATCATTGTATGAGCCGACTACATCCTGTACAGTTCTAAAACACCTCAAGCATAACATGAGCCCATTAACAGGTGATGGTGGGAACGATCTGTCGGCATGTACAACAATGTCACCCATATTATAATACATGCACAAGATGTACGTAGTATGTGTAGGCCCCTAAGCCGTAACTATTGCAGATGTATTTATAGAGAATTGTAAAGTCAAGAGATCAGGTAACCAGCTTGAGGAGTGAATTTCTATATTTGCTAGTTAGCGTTTAATTTTGTACACTCTACAATAGAGTTAGTATTGACACTGGAATGCTACAAAACAAAAGTCATGATATTATATTACACATGATCTAGTATTCTAGTGTTGTTACTACTTGTACATGTATGTTTTAATATACATGTGTGTGCAAATTAAAGGTTCGAGTGATGAAAACTGTCGCCCTGAGTATAGATGCTGGTGTCTGTCGTGGACTCAAGAAATGAAAGCATAGTAATTGATGTGATGAAATGATATACAGTCACCATACAGCAGACTGCAATATATCAAGTGATATATGTACATTTAGTGCGCTGGTTATACTAGTAGAAGGGAGTGTGGGTAGAAAGGAAGGTCGTGTCTTTGGTTGAAGTACGATTATCTTTATCTACATGCACATGCTATGCATAATATTGCAATGCTTCGCGTGCGGCTACGAGCACGGGAGAAAATCAAGAGTAGTCTATTGATTCCTTCTTATCACATGTACATGTACTGAGTGAGAGGTAAATTTTTGTGTTCTGACTAGGGTGCTGAGCTTAAGTGCTAACCTGTAGATCCGGAAGTTCTAGCATGGGTATCTAGTAATCATATGTCCTGCCTATTCTATCCCAGCACTATGGCTGTCAGTCCCAAGGGACCTAGGCTAAGAGTCTACTAGTTTAGAAGAGATAAATAACTCCAGTTCTTGCATATAGAATATACATGTATATGTAGATGTGATTTTATTGAGCTCCAGCAGACAACTGGCAACTACATTGTACAGAGAATTTGCATTTTTTTTATACTAAATCTTCTTTCGGTAGCTTCCTGCAAAAAGGACGGCAATAGGTCGGTCTAACAAATAATATAAAAACAAAAGATATCAGTAGTAGTACGAGCGCCGGTCAAGGGTCAGTCTTTTAACAAGATCAAATAAATATGATCAATTGTCAGTACAATCAAGATAAAAATATGGTATCCACTCCATAGGAAAATACACAAAGGTATCTACAGGTCATGTAGGTATAAGTCATCTACAGGCACTCAGTCTAATTATTATAATTTCATTCATATAATTATATACATGTATATGCATTAATCAATTGTCCGAGGGCCGAAGGTGAGCATCCACCACAATATGTGTCCTCGTACATTAGAGCTTATTAAATAATGCACCTACTTATACCATATAATATTATAATATTTCTACATAAATGGAGATGCATATTACATGTATGCACTTACATCACACATATACATTATATACATATTATAGGCTGTGCACATAAACATACATGTATATGGCCCATTGAAAGAAGGTCATAGAAACAAGTTACATACATAGACATCTGATTACACCATGTGCACATACATACATAGACATCTGATTACGCCATGTGCACATACATACATAGACATCTGATTACACCATGTGCACATACATATATATACATTATATACATATTATAGGCTGTGCACATAAACATACATGTATATGGCCCATTGAAAGAAGGTCATAGAAACAAGTTACATACATAGACATCTGATTACACCATGTGCACATACATACATAGACATCTGATTACACCATGTGCACATACATATATATACATCTGATTACAACATGTGCACATACATGTATATACATTGTATATGTATTATGCAGGTAGTAAAGATGCTAATGACGATGATAATACTCTTTACTATATGCTGGATGCCACTACACATATTCTTCCTGATAACTGACTACAAGCCGGACTGGGGGAGGAGCCTGTCACGTAACACACTGACCACTATCTACCTGACGGTCAACTGGATAGCCATGTCCAACAGCTTTCAGAACCCCATAATATATGGTCTACTCAACGACAACTTTAGGGTGGGCCACTTGTTTGTACAAAAGTTTATAATGATCAATCATGTATAATTGTGTAGTGAGTATTGTCCATTATGTTGTACGTACACAACATACAGCACATACAATACACACAGTACATGCACTGCATACAACACATACAATACACACATCACATACAATACACACAGTACATACAACACACACAGTACATGCACTGCATACAACACATACAATACACACATCACATACAATACACACAGTACATACAACACACACAGTACATGCACTGCATACAACACATACAATACACACATCACATACAATACACACAGTACATACAACACACACAGTACATGCACTGCATACAGTACATACACTACATACATTACATGTACTGCATACAGCACATACACTACATACAGTACCTGCATTACATGCATTACATGCACTGCATACAGCACATGCACTGTATACAGTACTTGCACTGCATACAGCACATGCACTGTATACATTACATGCACTGTATACATTACATGCAATACATACAGTACTTGCACTACATACATTACATGCACTGCATACAGCACATGCACTACATACATTACATGCACTGCATACATTACATGCACTGCATACATTACATGCACTGCATACATTACATGCACCGCATACAGCACATGCACTGCATATATTACATGCACTGCATACATTACATACACTACATACCGTACAACCCACTAGAAGATTATCAAGTTATATACATAATATTAATACTGGTATCAGTTATATTATATAAACTTATAGAATCTCTACAGCACACAGTTTCATGTTTAGCTCTGAACATATTGTTGTTGGAGATGAGGAAATTAGATTGAATATTGCAAAACTGTTTTTGAATAGAATACTTCTACGATTGAAACTAAGACAGGCAGCAGCATCGGCAGCAGTCTATCTTAATTACTGTTAGAAGGGAATAAATAGAGAATAGTATCCCAGTGGGATATCATTCAGAGTGCATTAGTATTCTCTTTATACAATTACCATTGCTCACAGTAAGTTAGCTGTGTACTAATTGGTCCAGTACATCCCTAAAACTCTTCATAAAAATGGCAGTTCCTACGGAATTCACTGGTAAGCGGTGTAGAATAATTCTATGGGTATCTGCAGCTAATACTAAACCTTGACTAAGTACCCTCACCACACCTTGTGTTTGATGAGACTTGATTGGTTGAAAGTTACAGCCAATCAAAAAGAGAGAATGCTGACTCAGCACAGCTCACTCTATCTGTGGCTAACATGAAGACCATTTATATGAGTCATAGTGGGAGTTGTTTTCTCTCTAATTGCACATGCATATGTAGATAGGCACTACATGATAGTGTATTACCAAATCTAATTTGGAGTGTGCTCAAAGGATAGTACATGTATGTAGTCTCTGTTGACACTTTATCATGTTGTGTAGTCTGACCTGGCAGAAATGGTACTGAAGTGCTGTCCTATACTATACAATGTCAAGGCCATCAAACAAGCTGCTCTGGCCAATCAACCGCTAAGTAGACTCTCAACGAAAGCATCAATTGTTACGGAGAGGACAGATAGTAGAGGTGACATGTTTAGAAACAGGAAACGATCAGGCAGCTCAGCGTCTCGAGTGGGAAACCCGGTGTGTATGTTATTGATAACAATAAACTGTAATACTGATGGAGATATACTGTAATACTGGTAATAATAATAGTGTAATACAAGTAGCAACATACTGTAATACAGGTGGCAATATGCTGTAATACAGGTCGTAATATACTGTAACACAGGTAGCAATACACTGTAATACAGGCAGTAATATACTGCAATACGGTTAGTAATACGCTGTAGTACAGGTGGTAATATACTGTAATACGAGTAGAAGTACACTGTAATACAGGTGGCAACATACTGTAATACGGGTAGAAGTACACTGTAATACAGGTGGCAACATATTGTAATACGGGTAGAAGTACATTGTGATACGGGCAGTAATATACTATAAAACCGGTAGAAATACACTGTAATACAAGCAGTAATATAATACTGTAATACTTACAGAGAATGTCGAGGGATAGAGCCCAGTCCTCTGACACACAAGATGAGGAGATAACACTGCTAAAGCAAATGTCAGCTGATGAGCAAGTCTCACACAGAGCTGGTACTGAAACCAACTCACACTATACATGTACTACTCGGTTTGGTGGTCTACCTAATAGTAAGAGTCCGGATGGGACAACTCCAGCAAACAGAGAGACAACTTCATTTAATATTGTAGCTTCTTAGCCTCTATCCTAACACTAGAAATAGCATCAGAATACATGATAGTATATTATATTACAACACTAGAAATAGCAGAGGAGTATAATATGATCGTGTTAAACCATAATATCTAACTGCTTTCATCAGCCATATATAACAACAGTAACAGCTGCCTGTATGTGCATTTATTAGCAACAGTTACAATGTATATTATGGTAGGTAGTACAGAGATATGGGTGGTGTATGAGTACAGGTAGAATGTTGTAAGTTTATTTTTCTTAGTTCTTCTGTTGTTTATAAAGTTATTTACAAATATTATGACATAATATAACACTATAATATAATACAGGTATCGTGCAATGTTATAGGCCTACAATGACTTTCTTGTACATTAATTTTATGTATGTTGGATTGTTAAGCTGTTGTTGCACATTAAATGTTAATAAAAGTACATGTATACCTGTGCCTGTACATGTATACCTGTAGTACCTGTACATGTATACCTGTACCTGTACATGTATACCTGTAGTACCTGTACATGTATACCTGTACCTGTACATGTATACCTGTACCTGTACATGTATACCTGTACCTGTACATGTACATGTATACCTGTACCTGTACATGTATACCTGTACCTGTACATGTATACCTGTACCTGTACATGTATACCTGTACCTGTACATGTATACCTGTACCTGTACATGTATACCTGTACCTGTAAACTGTTGGTGTGTAACAGCCAACTGTACATGTATTATACTACAATAATATTGTAGTATAATACATGTATATTATACTACAGTATAGCATATACATGTATATTATACTATAATATAGCATATACATGAAAGAGAATCACTAGAGAATATTTTATTATTGGTAGCCGTTTGATACTTTATTCATTCACATACTAGCCAGATGTAACAGCAACATGATTCAGGCAGAGATGTAATAGCAACAGTTTACATAATCATGTACAGGGTAAGTAAGATATATTACAGTTTGTACAATATAGGGTAAGTAGGATATATTACAGTTAATATAATATAGGGTAAGTAAGATATATTATTACAGTTAATATAATATAGGGTAAGTAGGATGTATTATAGTTTGTATAATATAGGGTAAGTAGGATATAATCACATTAGCACCAGGTGTTATGAATGTTATCATAAAACTGACCACAGAATATTCTGGATATGTGCTGATGGCGGAATATAGCAGTGCAACAGGCTAATATCAAATAGCTTGAAAATAATTAAAATTGTTTCACGAAAACTTGCCAGAACTTTAGTAAAGTACAATGTACATGTAGATCCATGATACAGGTAGATAGTAAAGAGAGCAGTGATGCAGTGTTGGAGTTATCTCCTTTCTGTCTTACAAGAAGGCGTGACCATTGAGGAAAATTGTTCGCTGTGTAGGGCAACATCAGCTGTGAAAAATAAACTAAACTGTACTAAATTGTACTTATGGTATCACAATGAGCTGGGAATACAATCTCTATAATTGACTTATTGACATTGAATGTGTTAAACTGTTTGACTAGTTCCATGATTGGTTGTATTACTGAATAACTTGGAGATTTCAATGTAACCAATTTCAACATTTTGTCATTTATGGGGCTGAGAGCCGATGTGTTTACTTTATATAATTATCTACAAACTAATATGATACAATGTAGCTGTTACATGTACATAGTTTACAATGCTCGACTTGTGAAGGGCCAAACCTTTATGTCGGGCCCCTTGGTTGCTTTTATTTCGTCCTAGTCTTCCTTCCAGATGTAATTGAATAATTAATTATAGGCCGGTGGCCTATTTAGGCCCCTCAGTCTCTGGGCGGAGGTAACTTTGTATAAAAGATGCCACAAAATTCTGTTAGTCAGTCTCTTTTTGGATACAGTCACTTCTATCTATCTATTTATTTGCTCTGTATTATTAATAGACACTCATCAGACTACTGAGGAGTCTACCAGCCTAGTTCCTTGTGGAACTAGTGCAATCAAATATACACCATAGTCCATAATATACATGATAGCAAGGTCGTTTGTAAAAGGTTTTAATCCAGAGGTGTGTATCAGCATCTAGCATTGGTCAGGTCAGCCCTGTGGCTTTATCGGTTGATTTCAGTGCATGTGGTGTGCCCGGCTGTGTGCTACCCACAACTGAACATTACAGTATAATGATAGACACATAAACCATAGTTATTGTATATAATCGTAATTTTCAACTGTTGTTCATATACGTTTAAGAAGAGAGAAGCTACTTTATTGCAGTCCAGACGATAACTGACTTACTACAGAACATACGGCACTTTTATACAAAGTTGGCTCGGCCCAGAGTCTGAGGGACCCATGGGCCACCAGCCTACAAGTAATGCCTAATTAAACACCTGAGGGGGTACGACAAAAACATTTAAAACTAACAAAAGATCGACCTCTCGGCACACAGCATTCAGTACACATAAGATAAACTGTCACACAGTATATGCAATGATTGTATATGACACCGATATAAACTATACATTTGGTATATGACACACATATACAATTTCAAACTATACATATTATGATATATGACACACATATAAACTATACTTATGATATATGACACACATATAAACTATACTTATGATATATGACACACATATAAACTATACTTATGGTATGTAACAGACCCACCTAGTATACTGAAATATTTGGAGGTGGAATATGAGGAGATACGATCAGTAGTCTGGCTCCACTGTTGCTCCTACAAGGGTAACATTAGTATACACATCCGTGATAACACTTATATCCACATACAATGTACAGTACATACAACATAAATTCGTATGTGATGTGTATATCATTACACTAGCAATAAATTGTGTTCGGGTAAACACTAAAGACAATTGATGGGGTTTCATAATATTACCTTTGGTGGGGTACGTAGACTTAGTCCCTCAATTATTCTCCCTTCTGTATTGACAAAGTTAGAAGACACATCAGCAGCTGGTACGTATTTACTAGTTTCCTCCTATAGAAGACATTTAATGTAGCCTTACATGTCCATAAACGTACAATGTATATACACATACATCTACTGTACATACATGTGTTTATACACATACCTCTAAACTGTACATACATGTGTATACGCACATACATCTAGGTGTACATACATGTACAATGTATGTACATATACATACATGTACAATGTATGTACATATACATACATGTACAATGTATGTACATATACATACATGTACAATGTATGTACATACATACATCTAGTGTAGATACACGTGCATATACACACAGTAAACGGCAAAGGGATATTTCGAAAAAGACAGTTCGAAATAGGACGTTTCACCAACGGACATTTCTAAACCGGACAGTTCGAAACTGTGTAGATTACATTTAGAAGAGTGAAACTCACAGATAATTAACTTTAGTTAATTAATTGAATTACATGTAATTAAATGAACAAAATAATATTAAAAATAAAAATTAGTTGAAATCTGGTGGTTGGGGTTAGGCGCTTTGAACTGTCCACTTTCGAAACGGCCTGTTTTGAACTGTCTTTTTCGAACAGTCACACATTCACAGTAAACATACTTGTACGTTAGAGACAGAGTTAAAAGTAGAGTCCGAGTCATACTCAGCGTCTCTCAGGCCTCCTTCCTGCCAACCCCGTGAAGGTAAGTCAACAGAGTTATTCCTTGAGATGCTTACATCTGCTATGACCACATTAGACTCACTGTCTGCAAGGTCACCGTATGAGACCGATTTCTCAGCTGCATTGCTATCTGTTGACATAGTATGTAAAGCTTTCCTGCTTGATGTTGGAAGCTGGTCGGACTCCATCATCACTGCAGAGTACTCAATTCCTGTTGAGTCAATAGCCCATGGAGTTGTACGGTTCTCACTTTCTCTCATTGACTGAGATTGTTTATTGGTGACAAGAGAGTAGCCTTTCAGGTTCCATGGGCTCAGGACCTCACATCTCCGATTAGCTGTGTTCTCTACCTTTGAAGCAGATGTTGGAGTGGGAGGGCCACATGCATCTGGCAGTGTCAAAGTTTCAATGTAAGCTCTGGACACGGAGTTGAGCAAGGTACATGTGCTGATTAGTGAACGTTTGGCTTCAACGGCTCTCAATTCTTTCAAAACATGAATTTCAACATAACACAACTTCTCCGATATTTTTCTAACACAGGAAACATTGGATTGAGTCAGCTGATAGGCAATAGAAGACTCTTTTATGTTTGGGGTTGAACTTTCTGTGATACCATTATCATAATCCCAAGTGGTTGGGTTCAATGAACCCATTAACTGACTGGTGGGACCATTGCGGAGTTTAGATGCTAATGTAGCATTACTTGTATCATCTTGAGAGGGGTGGTGAGTTTTGTGCCCAATAGCATGCCTTGGCAGATTGTATGAGGGTTCATTGTTTTCATGACTTGGTGGCAGCCGTGACCCAAACTTCTCGTCCTTTAACTGTTCAACCACAGATGGTAAGATCGACTTTCCACTGCAATTTGTGGATGCCAGCTGACTACCATGTGTGTTATCAATAACAATCTCTCTTGGGTCAGCTCTCATAGCATCTGGTCTGTAAGTTATCCTCACGTCTGCTGAAGGTTTGTTCAACTTATGAATGGGAGCTGTTGGACGGTTGGGTAGCCAGTCCACAATGCAGCAGCTCTGTGTCCTGTGAATTATCACATCGGCTACGTCTGACGTTGAACCAGATCTCTTATACATCTCTGAATCAGCGTACGGCGGTGATTCTGTGGGGCAAGGATGGGGAGTCTGTGATGAACTCGTGCCAAATAGAGAGGTGGATGGACGGGTTATTGTTGGAGGTAAACCTGAATCTTTGTGACTGAGACTGTTCTTCAACGACACGCTAGATAAGGTGGTGGATTTAGTGAGGCTGGCTGAGTTCATGGAGTTAGGCTGATAAACAGAAGAGCCCCTTGACTTGGTTGCTGACTGGGAATGGGGGTTTGCAGGTGATAAGCATGGTCTTGATGATTTTGTACAACTGCCATTTGTATTCTCTCCATTCATTAATTCAGATACAATCCTACCACCATATGAACATGGGCAAGCTTTCTCAGATGGCAGGCCTACAGGCATAGGTGATTCGACTCTGTTGGTTAGCAATTGGCTGTCTGCTAACTGTTGATTGACTCTACCAGTACCAGAATCATCTGTTTGGTTGGTATCAACAGTGGACAATGTGACAGTGTTACTTTGACATGTGTAGCCATACTCTATCCCAGGTGTGCTGTCATATGAACCTTTGATTGAGCCTTCCTTTTCAATTGGCTGAATGGGTGAAGGGTTACTCACTAGGTGTTCATGTAAGCCTTTGCTGGAGTGGTCTGTTTTGTCTTCTTGCATAACTCTGGCATTTTTAAGGGAGGTACATTTGTCAACTGCATGGTCTAGCTGAGCCATCAAAGAGGAACCTGCACTCACTCTGTACGGAGAGCTCACGACAAATACATTAGTAGAGGCTTCAGAAGAATATGATTTGTCAAGCCGCAGTGTATCAGTTGTGCATTGACCCATCAGTCGTATGCTTGGTTTGTTAGGAGAATACTGTCCAACACATGGTTCTAGTATCTCAGTGTTTGATTGGTTCTCCCCGGTGACAGATCTCAATGCATAGACAAGCTGTTGCATACATTCCTATGGGAAAATACATTATCATATTTAGGCCAAGCTAACAGAAATCTGGTAGCACATGACCCACTATGCCCACCAACACATCAGCCAATGTTTACACTGTATAACATCTGCCTACATTGACTACATTGTATTATAGTAAGTGTGAAGATTCCTAATAGGTATACCTCAGTCGTGGAGTCCTGCTCTGAGAACTTGGCGGTAGACTTCCTGTTCGTGTGACGGCGTACCCTAGTATTATTGTGGTTGCTGGCGCTAGCTGTATATGCAGATTGATTGGGTGTAGCTCCTGTATACTCTGTTAAAGACAGCAAGCTCTAGATTATTCCAGAATGCACATGTATGCAGAGTGGATCCTGATAACTCCTGCTGCTGTATACATGTAACGCCAGATGAAACATTAAACTAGGTCGTCTCCACTCTCCAACAACGCTAGAAGACAAACAAGATTGTGACATGCAGTTTTCATGAAACTTACTACTATTCTTGAGTTGTGTGCGGGTACCAGAGAATCTGATAACTGGAGTGGGGACTTGAGAGGACTTGATAACTGGAGTGGGGACTTGATAGGACTTGAATACTGAAGCAGTGACTTTAGAATAGCGATTCACCCCTGACCTCATGGTGTCTACTGATGGCCGACTCACACCACTCACCTGCCGCCGTTTGACATCTACAGAAACAAGACGGATATGAATGTGGTGTAGTCAAGGCTCCTTTTCTGCATATTCTGAAATTGGACCTGAACAGTGACCTCTATAATTGACCAAGTTTAACAGATACATGTGCATGGTAGGAAATATTAAGTAAATAAAAGTGCACAACAAGAGTGCGACACATCAGCTGTATTGGCCTCCGAATATCCTTTAGTGCAGGAGTGGGTGATGTGCGGCTCACTGAAAATTCTAGCATGACTATTTTACATATGGAAGTCCTGTTAGCTAATTGACACTGAAAAGTTGACTATCTGGCCAGAAATTCCATCAACTGCATCATAATCGCTAGGACTAAGCAGGAAATATCTATCGTGCACTATTTACTTATCTGAGAAAAGGAGCAATATAATAATATTACAAATCATGTAAATCGAAGAATATATTGAAGAACAGGACAGACCTACCATCTGATAGATTCTTTTTGATCCGAGATTGTGAATGGTAACGACGCTTGGAAACAGGTTTTGTGTGCTTGGACAATCGCGAGTGTGTTGTGACATCATTTCCAGTCTGCTTATTAGGTCCAGACACCCTTTGCTTAGCCACCTTACCATGCACACACTCTCCTTGAGAGATTGAATAACCTAGAGGCTTAGATCTGCCATGTTTGTTTAGCTTATTTACTGATATTTTTCCGACTATGGCGTTGATACGTTTCTACAATTTCGTACACATATAACATGACATTGTATATATGTGTACATGTAGGCCTATCATGAAACTCATACCAATACTGGTCCAGTACAGTCATGTATTGTAGATATGCTCAAGTACAGTATATGTATTCAAGTACAGTATATGTACTCAAGTACAGTATATGTCCTCAAGTACAGTATACGTCCTCAATTACAGTTTAATGTACAGCATACGTTCTCAGGCACAATTTAATGTACTCAAGTACAGTATACGTACAAGTACGGCACGCATACTCAAGTACAATATAAGCACTAATGTACGGTATACGTCCTCATACTTACCAAGTAGTGAAAAACAAAATGAGAGGTTCTACTGTAATTTAGCTGACAGTTTGACTGTGAACTGCATCTCCAAGGTTGGCGAATCTAACATGTTTTCACTACATGTAACAAAGCAGTACCTAATTATTTAATTTGAATCCTACCAGTACTCAATAAATGCAGTACAAAATTTACACTGGCCTGTACGAAAGTAATTAGTAGGCATGATAGTTTACAAGACTATCCTACCCAGTCTTGTAAATTTTGCTTCTACCATATATACCTGGGTAGTTTTTATGTACATGTACCACTTACAGTAATCCAATTATAGCATTTCAATGCTGTCCACTACACTTGATAATGGCAAAAAATAATAGTGAAAGGGTTCGCATAAATGGTGTCCAAACACCTATCTGTCAGAATGAAAAGCGTGTACACTACTTGAATGAATATGCTGTATACACCCGGCTACAAAGTGTGGGACAATTGCTAATTATTTCTAGATAGGTCTTTATACTACTATAATAATGCTTTGTATTAACTCTGGGCACTTTCGGCATCAATGCGATGGAAGAGCAAATAATAAGATGAAATAAATTTTCCAATAATGGAAATTATAAAAAAAAATAAAAATGATATCGCATTATTGAATATTTATCGTATTTTCATTGCATAAATTTAAATAAAAGTCACGTATTGATGCGATGGATGTTGTTATTTTTCACGCATTATTGCTGAACACCTCTTAATTATGAGAGAAGGCTAAGCTGGGAATTTTGAAATGAGCTCGAATAAAGTCAGTCAGATTACTTTAGATTACAATCGGTTAGAGAACAAACCTTACAAATAATCCTACATAGCTCACTACTCAGCATTTTAAAATTATATTTGAATGTTACAGGATTATCAGCAGCATGTTGATATGAACACCAGGTTTACTTGGTATCAAAATTAATCTTTGATCTGCAAGTCGTTACCAATTACCATAGAGGTCATAATGGTCGTTACTTTCAGACCACAACTCATGTAAATAGTGCACATTTGTATACAGCAGTCAAATCAGTAGGGCTGTGAGTTGATCGCGTTAATTAGATGATTAATCAGATTAATTGTGTTATAAGATTAATGAGTGAATTTTTTTCATCTAAATTAATTCAAAAGTATTATTTGAAAATGCCCATGCCTTTTCCCAATCAATTTATAAGTGTATATTAAAAAAAAACCTAATAAAAAAACAAACAACTTGTTTTGTACATAATTTGGCTGAATCTGCGGTGCCATATTGCCTTACTGCACTAAATGTAGACCACGTGCCAAAGTCAATGTTTTGATAACCTTCTTCAATACTGCTAGCTACAGCAGCTTCTTGAACAAACAAGAAAGCATAGGCTACACAAAACTTACAATAGCCTTGTATTGCTGGATCACGTCATAATCAATTATAATCATACTTATGATGCGAATCATACCAAGAAATCAACCTATTTATTTACTACAATAGTACCAAAGAGAGTAAAAGGAAAGAGGAATCACTCAATGATAATACCCTGTCTCACAAAATACGCCCAATTTGGCGGTACCGACCTTCCGCGATCAGCTTTCCCGCCATTTGCCTACTGATATTTTGGATAGCTGGTCGACTGTAATCGAAGCTTAACGATTGTTATATTAAGATCCCGCATTGATATCTCGTTAGTGGGGATGGAGAGTCTATACGAGCCCGTTGTAAAGAAGCGCTTCTTATTGGTCCGCGGAACACCAATCATCTTCACGGATTTGCATACAAAGTATGACAACTCCTTACTTAATCCATACCGCGTTCGGAGGTGGGAGGGAGACAGTTTTTGGCCGGAGTGAAACCTCTTTCCTTTACGCTCTTTAATAGTACAATAGAAGTTGTTTGCACATTGAGAACGCAACTGCAAGAGTTCCAGTTGTTACTATTTTGCTTACTATCTCTGTTCTTTCTAATGTTCACACAATTCCCATTCTCAAAGAGAAGATCTGAGACCTAGGCTACACTGGACTAAAAATATCATTGTTTTATTGAGAAAAATAATTGAGAAATTTGGAGATTAATTGAGATTAAAATTATGGTCAAACCAATTAATCTTGATTAAAATATTGGACCATTGCACAGCCCTACAAATCAGGCTGATGAATCTTCATTTAAACAAAGTTCCCTGCACAGTATTGTGCATCGACCACATTAACATCTGTAATTCTATTGGTCGATCATATCATGTAATAGACTGAAGAGAGCGATGATACTGATTTCAATTGCTTTCGGCACTGATAGCAAGTTAGTACAACTAGTTAGTGCATTGATAACAAAAGACAGCTAGTACAACATGTAACAAGTAAACACTTTATTTCCACTGAATGAAGAAAACAAAGTCTGTATTTGCAGACTAGGTATGTACAATGGCTGTAGCAGGTTACCATTGACAACTGATGGCATAACAAACACAGGAGACTGGGCGAATTTGTATTAAATATTTTCTGACTCCAAATGCGAAGAATCGTCGCATTGGGGAAATACATGTAATAAATTTAATAAAAATGATATAATAAAATATCATTATTTTAATAATTTATTCGATGCATTACCGAACACCATCACAATTTTTATTATTGTGCGATCCATTACCGAACACCATCGCATTTTTTATTACTATGCGATCCATCACCGAACACTCTCGAATAATCTATTGTATAATCTATTAAATCACATATAAAAAGACGAAACGGTCCGCGGTCTGTCGTCTTCCAATCAGATTCAGGGTCGAAAATCGGGATAATTTATATATGACGCAATGCTGTCAGTCAGGATCTCAGCACCGAGTGGTGCTAGGACCGGATCTACCAACACCGCTGCCAGGGTGGTTCCCTAGCCTCAGGACATTGGTCCCGACTCAAGGTGGGGTAGGTACACAACACAGTCCACCCGTCAAATAAGTTTTGGATCTCGGGCTATGCCGACAGCGAAGATCCTCCTGGACCCGTGATTTATATATGTTATAATGCTGCCGGCGAGGATCTCGGTTGCGGGTGGTGCTAGGACCGGGTCCCCAGGCATCGCTGCCAGAGTGGGGTGGTAGCCTTAGGCCCTCAACCCTGGCCAATGGCGGGTGGATGCCCACCTCATTCAACACATTGGTGTTGGAACTCGGGCTATTTATTTTGAGTTGTCTTCTTAATGCAAGGGGGCACAACTCCTCATGGAATCATTGTAACATGCCTGTGCCACCAGAGGTTATGTACATGCATGACCACAGTACATGACCACAAGCCATCATTTCACGCGAGCGAAGTGAGCCAATTTTGCAGTGAAGCTTGCGTCGCAGATCAAGCACGGAGTGCCTGCGAATATAATGCGATGACGCCGAAAGTGCTCTATGTGTCACTCAGCCTATTACTACAATCTATATAATATGCTGATTAATACAAGTAATGTCCACTAAATATCAATTATCCAATATTCACTATGTCAAGAATCTGCCCTGATTACTACAATATTCAACTAAATTGTATATGGCAAGCATGTCCTATTACCATATAAAATATCACTGTAGAGATGGGGCTTGCCATCATTATCACCATAAAAAAGGATTTAAATTGGAAACGGTGGGTGTTATTTACAATTGTATTACTGTTTTTTCAGTTTGTAAAGGAGTTATGGCGCGTGGTTTATGTCTATGTTCAATGTGGTCTCTCTTATTCAGATTTGTCGCATTTGTGCTACTATAAGCAGAGTTGTGTCCTCTTGTCCACACTTGGCCAGCGAACACTATTCAACGCTGCTTTGAACGCAACTTTGTTGAGAAGACGCAACTGTTAGCTTTATGTTTTATAGAGAATTTATTTGAATTCAAGCTGTTTGCATAGAAAGAGTACAGTGTAGTAAACAAATGATTTCACAGAATTCACTAATATTGTAATGCTTTTGCGTGTCTGGGTACTAGTGCTGACCCGATAGTGAAGGTGAGAAGAGCTTATGAGTGGTGCATAGGCCTTCTATTTATTACACAAGACAGCGAAAGTACTTGTAGTTATAATAATTAACCATAGGTCCCGAGTCAATGCTTAGACTTGTACTTGAGAAAGAGTATGTTCAGTCCTAGTAGGTACATGTAGTTCGGGCATCAAGGTCGTAAGACCTAATCAGCTAGAACTAATCTTAGGTACAAAAGAAGACTCTGTATAGGTAGTATAGAAGTGTCTTTATTGAGATCCAAGCATCAATTGATAGTAAAATACAAATGCACACGCTTTATATTTATATAGCTTTAGACTTCCGGTAAAAACTTCCGGTAAAAGGACGCCGTAGCATTGTCTGGAAATTGCACAACAAGATGTCTGCCAGGTACATGTAGACGAGGCCCGACCTAACAAGGGTTGGCCTTAAACAAAATATGCTTAAAATGATGCAAATTAAATGCAAAATTAATTATAACTGCACCTGAGACGTCGGCCTCCAGTACATGAGTATAAAAAAGCAGTTATACATAGTAATTTATATATTGTTATAATGTGTAAGATACGGTATCTAAACAATACAGTCATTAATACACAATAAGTACATGTATATGTAAATAGTGACAACTGTAGTGTTATGGTGATGTGGTACGAGATGGCTATGTCTATAGTTAATGTCTGGCCACTACAATATAGCTGTATTGCAACTGTTTATGTTTGTGAGTTTTTCTGGGCTTTCTTTTTGCTGGCAGGAAGTAGCTGCCTTTTTTGGTAGGTCCAGTATTCTATCTGGCCACACTATATATTAGGTGTCTTCGCGACCTCTTGGACGGACCTGGGTCGCAAATAAAAATTACAAAATGGCCGCCCGACCCAGGTCAGAAGGGTTATTGGCCTGGGTTTTTGCTTGGCCGGACGAAACCATCCCCAGCTCATCGGCACACCTGATTTCTTCGCGCGAAAATGAGGATTTTGCTTTTGGCCCAGGCCGGTGTGTTCGCGACCTTGTGACGGATGTGTGCCGGAAGATATTTTTGTAAATCGGCCTGGGTCTGAAGTTTAGGTCGCGAAGACACCTAATACAGCTATATTTAGTGTCCTCGCGACCTTTTGGACAGACCTGGGTCGCAAATAAAAATCCAAGGATTGCCGTCCAGCCTAGTCCCAAAGGGCTATTGGCTTAAAAATTTGCTTGATCGGAGAAACTCATCCCTAGCTTATTGGTACACCTAGGTTTTTCACACAAAAACGAGAACTTTCATTTCGGCCCAGGCCGGTGTGTTTGCGACCCTGTGACAGAGGTTAGTCGGAAAATATTCTAAAAAGTTGGCCTGTGCCTGAATTTTGGGTCGAAGACACTAATCGTTTTCTTCTATTGTTCTAAATATAGCCTGGAGGGTAAAACATGGGGTGTGCTGCTCAGTACTAGAATATGAATTTCCAGGGTTGTCAATCCAGACACCAATATGGTACCACTAAATAGCTAAAATGCTGCCTAAAAACACATTACAAAACCCCTTTAACCCCAGGAGGAACCCTGGAGATCGAGACCCGACGGAGTTCCAATCATATTTTGGAAAGGTCCTGCAGAATAAGGAAGACTTGGCAAGTATGGTATACAGACATGCAATATATGTCTTCAAATAAAGTTACATCATACTCAAGTGCAGTATACAAGCTCAAATGCCATACATATATTTACAGTTTAAATACAGAAAAACTCATGTCATTACACTTCACTAACCTTTGCTAGTTGATTATGTTGCAACTGTGCACAAAAAAAGTCTTCAAGGGGCTTTAGAGACACTGCCAGAGTTGGTGAACCGAGCACTTTACTATTTACTGCCAGAATTTTAGATGAGGTCGTGGTAGAGTAATCGGTTCCAAAACATGTTATCCCCTTTGAGTCTGTCACCATTTTAGTTTGTTTGCACTTAGTCATGCTCCTGCATGCTTTAGAGTTCCTCAATGTGTTTAATAGTGGAGATTTCCCCCTCAGAGTTTGCTGGTTGCAGCAGATGGGGGTGTTTGATCGAGTAGGTTTGACTGAAGTTTCATGTCTATAGTATGGAGATGCGTAAAACTCTTGAAGACCATCATGCCTACCTCTAGACTTGTTTCCATCCATTAGTTACACTTGTGATAGGTTATCCTCCACCTACACCTCCTTTATGTTATCCAGTGATCCCACCCACTGCATGTGCCATCAGCATTGATATATAGCTGAGTTTTCTAACAAGCTGCAATATAAACCATGTTAAAATTGTACTACACGACCGTGCTTGCAAGCAAATGATGCAGATCACTAAATAGTAGTAACTGAATTTTACCAAGTGGACTTACAGCTACATGTATATAGTATGTATGCCCCCCCCCCCCCCCCATAATCAAAGAGATAAAATTTAATTTTAAATTCAAGTAGCCAAGATTCGAAGTCAACTTCAATGCCCTCAAAAGAGCTATCCACAGGTTTTAAAGAGTTTGCAGTTGATTTGGATGCAGACTTTTAGGTGGGTCCACCTTAAACTGGGGAATCACTTTGTTATTGGGTTACTACTGCATACATGTTTATTCACCCTGAATTGTGCTTGCTTAACTCAAGTTAGTTTAGGTTATATGTGAACAACACAACTCAGTCGTACCGAGTCAGTTTCAATAACAACACGACCTAAACCGAAGACTAAAAGTTTGAAAGTGATGTGTGGCACCAGAAGCAGAAAGATCTGATTTCTAATTTTCATTTTGTTTCTGTCGTAGGTTAATTGGCCCTGACGAGCTGGACTGATAACCAGCTTTTAAGAAGTTTGGGAGAGTTAACCGGTCTGGGTTAGGTTTTCTATATGAAAGTGATGTTGATTGTGGTCTATTTGAAGCAGAGGAAGTAAACATAAGAAAAAAATTAAAACCCACTGGAACTAAAAGTACAGGGTAGCCGAGCTATCCAAGCTACAGCCAGGTCAACTGGTGTATGTTAAGGCACCTAGTAATGTAGGCTCTAGAGGGATAGTTGTCAGGAATGCCAACCTACCTGACAGCTACTGGGTCACTGTTGATTTAAGTGAATTACGCAGAAATAGGAAACACTCGCTTGTCCTCAGCGATGTTCCGTCACAGTTTGTGGACGATTTGTCGGAGGACGGAGAAGATTATACTCTAGCCCCTGAGCCTGAGACCGCTAGTTCACTTGGAGACAATAGGCGTATTTGGAAACTGTACCGGTTCATATAGGACTGCTCTAACTATCCGAATACAACTTGAGCGTTCAGGCATGACTAATGCTTGATTTGAAGTGGCTACCCCTTGTTTACAACAAATATTATTACCAGGCACGCCTAACCTAGCGTTATAGCTAGCGCTATATTATTGAATAAAATATATTGTTATTGCCGCAGATTGCTATTTATAAGCTTGCACGGTGCAATATCCAAATATGCCTGATATGTACAACTACAATATACTTATGTATGATAGTTGTACTGATGATGATGATACTCTACCCCCCCCCCCTCCCCGAGGTAGCTCCTGTGGAGCCTGTTACTGATAGTATGGATGGTGCTGTGGTACCCGACAATAGTGAGGGCACTGCGGGATTGACACCTGTTGATAGGAATGTTACTGTCACTGGGAGTGGTCGCGCCTCTAGACCACCCCGGAAATTAGACAAGGTGTTTTATGAACAATGACTTCTAGTTTTAGATCCTAACAGCCGTAAAATCAAATGAATAAAATAGGCTTGCGTCGCAGGTGGTGGTGGACCTGGTGGTGAACCTGGTAGAGCTCTTGGTGATGATCCCGAGACAGGAAGGATGGTGACAAGAGGGCCGGAGACAAGGTGAAAGCGGTAAAGGTAGTCAAGGATGCTGATGGTAACTTGGTGTTCAAGAAGGTCGAGAGTAAGGGTAGGACTAGGCCTAATGGCTACGCAGACAAGGTGTATGGTAAGGAGCGCACACGCAGGTGTAACTTTTGTAATGGTTATAGGCATGGGTGGGACTAGCGCGGTTGAAATGCTATTCAATTGTGCTTTTCTCTACTTTTGCACCAGCGAACAGCTGTGACATGCTTCTTTTAACTCCTGTCAATTTTTAATAGCAGTTCAACCAATCTGCTTTTATTTTCAGCCCAATCTGCTATTAGCTAGTACCTAGTGACTAGTACCCTTGCTGCTGTGGCCAGGCCGTCTTAACTATATATACATCGTGAAGTTGCTAACTAACTCAATTTAATATCTGGATTATATAGGTGTTTAAAGCATTTTTCACTTCAAAAATATAACCTGTAGAAAAAAGAAACATACAAATAATAGATTATAGTACATTTTTTTATTAGAAGTCTTAAATACTACCGGTTTAACCACAAATACATAATATTTTAGATATTGACAGAAAATCATGGGGAGATAAATCTAAATTTTACAAACATTATGTACTGCTGCAATAGTGCAACTGTACAACACTAATACTTTTACAGTTTCCACAGAAAATTTGAAGATTATATATGTGATGCCTAATACACATGCGTTTGACTTGGCTATATTCAATTGAGTATATTGCTGCTACCCTGATGCCTTCTTATCACGTTATCAATGATGTTTCAAATCCATGATGCCGCCCTACTGTGCATTGTAGAAAATAATATAAACACAATATGAACTCTGCAGAACAATGAAGCTGAAGAGAAGTAAACAAGAAATAGCTGTTTGTGCTTTTTAATTTTCATGGAAATAAATGGGCGCCTTTGAAATGGTCTCTCTCAAAACTGATTGGAGAGAAAATAACTTCTAATTACTAGTGATTCAGCGGGTGTACATGCTCTTCTCTGTATTTAAATTTCACTATCACATAGGCAGATTCTGGGAGCTGCCGTGGCCTAGTGGTAAGGGCTCTGGACTTTCATGTGGGAGTCCAAGGTTCGATTCCCATAATGGTCATTGGTGGTGTTAGGGAGGGCATCCAACCTCATAATGCTCCTGTATTACTTCAGTAACTTCGCCATTGGTGAAGTGCCTTCTTCACCCCTAATTAAAAAAAAAATGCAGATCTCTCTAAATCTTTGCTTTCTTACCTGGACTTAATAGTGGGAAGTAAAATTGGTAAGTAAGTTTTGAACACATAGGCAGATTCTCTATTCTTGTATAGTGAATAGAGAACAGCATATATTATTACTCTCTTCTTAAAACTATTGAGTCCCACCCCTGGTTATAGGAATTATTTTGCTGCTTTTTGCCCAGGTAATGTTTGTCACAAGTGCGACAGTCATGGTCACTTGGCTGGTAAGTGTCCCGAGAAGCTGTGCAACTTCTGAGCAGCTTCTCGGGAACAGAGAGAGAGAGAGAGAGTGCGTTGCAGCACTCAGGAGGTTGGCAAAGGTCAGGGGTAAGAAGTCTGTACGCTGGAGGCAGGTCTGCACTTTCAAAAGTGACAGCGCCTAGCACTGTAGTTATGGCACCCATTGCTGTAGCTGAGGTCACTAGTACTCCTGAGGTACTCCAGATCCAGGAGTCAGCTCCTGCTGCGGCTTTGCCTGCAAGGGATTCGTCCGAAAGGGGCTTGGTTCTAGTTTGGGCGCCGTAGGTGCAGGTGATGAGATTGGTGGTGGTAGTGGCAGTAGTAGTGCCAGAGGTGGTGACAGTGATGGCGGAGGACACAGTTGGGCTGACGCTGAAGAGGAGAAAATGGACTTGGGCGATATGACAGGTTTCCTAGACTCGGAGACTGAGTGATGAGTGGCGGGTGCCGTAAGTGTAGGTTAAGCAATAGGTAAGTAGGTCTAGATTAACTAGCTACATAATGCTTGGTGTGTGTTTCTAGCCTTGATCCCACTAACTGCTTCATGTCTTGCTTGTTGTGGCGAACCCTTGTAACTGCTTTCTTGATTATGCTTTAGGTCACACATAAGACCGCCGTTGCTTGTAAAGAAAGGACATGTTGTATAATGATAACCGGTTTTGCTCTGTGCTTAATGATATCTACAGGGCTACGGATGAGGAAATGGCTACAGGTTATAAGAGGTCTTAGGATCATGTGATCAAGGTTTGCGTAGGAATACCAACTGGTATGTAAGTGGAAGAGTGGCTCGTGGGAGCTTCTTTTTACATCTATGACTATCTGGTGAGTAATCTAACAGTCACACATGATATTAACAGCAGACAAGCCAATGTTTATGTTTTCAATTTTGTTGCCTCTCACACTAATAAGCTTCTGCTCAGCTTTCTGATCAGAACTGCTCGGGAGCGCTGCAGTGGTGAGATCATAGCGGACTAGCAAAAAACGGCTTGCAACTCTGATAGCAGTATGATAGTTCCTCTTTTCCCTTAACCTGGGGTCTACAAGCTCAACCAAGACAAGACTGGACAATAAAACTGAACTGAGGTGGAGTGACCATATGTTACTAATAAGAGTAAAAGAATCCGTGGTTTAATCAAATCTACTTTGCACAGTGCTCCTAGTAAAATTAAATTGGTAGCGTATGAAGCTTTACGTAGGCCATTGTTGGAAAATGCAGACGAGGTATGGGCTCCCTACCAAGTAAATCTTAAAAATACTAACTAGAACAGGTACAAAGTGAAGCATTCTGCTTTATCTTCAATGCCAAAGGCCGACAAATCTCAATAACCAAGTTACGAGAAAAGGCTGGATTATCCATGCTTGCTAAGAGAAGCCAATCCCACAGGTTTTCTATGTTTAAAGTGTTTGAGAACTGAATAAGTGTTATACATCATTGAAATGCTCAAAAACAGCATTTTTCAATGAAATTATGGAGTTGTCATTCCAAATGAGCCTTTAGTTAAGGAGTTGGGGGTGCCAAGGGTCTCCAAAGGTCTCTAGGGATTTTTTGCCTCTACCACATTTTTAGACCCTAGGTGAAAACCAGGCCTGTTATAGAGGCATTACTGTAAGCTGATATTGTTGCGTAAAAACACTATGGGGAAAGGGTTTGACTAATTACTTTAGCCGCCTTAGAATTTCAATAGTGAGGCATCGCATACTTATGCTGACAAGGCCTACTAACTATACTACAATGTAAAGGTGTAGGTGGTCATCAATCATCACTGTCACAGTGATTTATATGTATGTGCTATGCTCTACATGCCTATTCTAATCACTCTGTGCTTTGAGACTGGCTATTTATTGTTACATGTATTAGTTAGTGACGACTTGGAATTAATCAGCCATACAAGATTTGTGTGAGGATGTGAACTTGTTACAAGCAGTCACATGCAAACTTTTATTTCAACCACCACTGTATCCCTTATTGGCACATCACTGTGGTCTGTGTGTATGATCTTGGTATAGCCAGAGTTTTCCATAGGCATACAAGCCAAAGGAATACAATAGTAATCCATTATATAAATATGGTGACTGGCAGCTCAAACTACCAGCCTACCATCATGATAACACTAATTCATCAAGTAGGGTACAGACCATAGGGAAGAGGATTTAGACAATTATTATCTAAAACACCCAAGTCAAACTTGAGTAGTCATCAGTGTATTAATTCTCGTGCATTGGGCAATATGAAAGACAACTTGAATGAAATTAGACTGCAGTAGCATACTACAATGTAAATTACTTTTGACACTTGACACAATATACATGTTCAGAATACAAATGTATAGCAATTCTTACTAGTGTTTGGGTTCAAGTGGGGGGGGGGGACACCTATCTAAAGCATGAATTTGCGACTGTTCGAAACAGGACATTTCGAAACTGGACAATTCAAAACCTCTAACCCCAAACACCAGATTTCAATTCATTTTTATTTTTAATATTATTCTTTACTTGATTAATTAAAATTAATTATCTGTGAATACGTTCCTCTTAATGTAACCTACACAGTTTTGAACTGTCCTGTTTCGAACTGACCGGTTGTGAAACGTCCTGTTTCGGACTGCCTTTTTCGAAATGTCCCTTTATCCTAAAGCACATGGGGTTATACAAATTGAAATTCATCCACACCACACTATTGTAATCTTTGACTTCATAATGCCTACATAGTTACATCTATCAATGTGTAGTACAGTCAGTAGTCACAATAATAGGACCTGTGTTCCCTCTTACACTGTTTGTGAACTAAAGCTGTGGCCTAGGCTATGGGCTGACCACCCAACAACAAACAAGGATCTAATGCTATAAAAATTCCTCTACTACTGCACCTAACAGCACAGTTAACAGCCATCAGGCTATAGAACACTTTAGTGTTTACTGCATGTGCAAGTACATCACATTATTTATACAATGTAAAATACGATATATCTGGCTTTCGACCTAGGGAGAGGGGCATCTGGCATTCTCTACTTGCAACCTTGGCCAGTCCAAAGAACTGGGAAGACTCCATATATATGTATATAAGATGCGACAATATATTGTTCTGTAAAATAGAATAATTATCGTTTCCTATGACATAAATTCAATGTACATTTACATGTATATGTACATAGAAATATAGACAGTGCCTACATGTGCCACCTGATATTGGTAATGGATTATTAGAGTCACAAACGGTGAGCTATGCACATGTAAGACTGTTACAGTAAGCACATTTGTGCATTGTATAAATATGCAACAACAGGACACTGTGTAGGGGTAGGTTTTGCCCATAATATTAATAACTTGCAGTGACTGGAAATGCAGTGATAGTGCATACAGTTGTCATTCTACATGTACATGTACTGCATTGTAGTCTGTCTAGTCGCTATACTTCAGCATAGCATGTAGCAGAGCCATTGAGTATGGCTATGGCATGCAGTAGTAAGAGGAGACAGTGGTAGGGCATATCATATCTATTCTACTTGGGCTAATTAGTGTTTGAAGCCTATGCTGTATTCAAAGTTCAAAGGTCATTCAACATAGAATGACAGAATTTTGATTAATGGGTTTATCATTAATTACTGTAATACCCCTATTTTTGCAACAAAGTTTTGAGTTTTTGTTGTGGGCATAACTTCTAGTTACAAAATTAATATATGTATTCTTTTAGTTTCAACTGTGAAAATGCATTTTACTGGATTGACAACTCCAACATTTGAGCAAATTTGCCTGATTTTTAGCTTTCTGTTGATATACAGCACTTGTTCAGTTCTCAAACGCTTTAACCTTATTCTTATTGTTTCTAACGAGCGTCTTTTTCCTTCTCAAATTAACCCTCTCGATTCTATGATTTCAACACACTCTATGTTCACTCATTTGCAACTTTTCCACTCTGTTGCATGTCGTACTACTTCCTATTTACAGAGCTTTCTGCTCAGGATATGGAGGGAAATTCGGACGGGGACACAGTAGTAGACTAACATCCAATCTTATAATGAACTGATGGTTCCCTTTCTCCTTTCAACTGAAAGGTCTTGGAACTCTACCCTAAAGAAAGAAAGAAAGAAAGAAAGTTACTTTACTCAGGGCTCTCAAGTTCTCGGATTTTCCCCGAGCAGTTCGGATTTTGATTGCTTGCTAGGAGAGCTCGGGAGGTTTTTCATTATTGATGATCTGCTCGGATTTTGGGAGATTT
Organism: Bugulina stolonifera; assembly: GCA_935421135.1. Taxonomy (NCBI): domain Eukaryota; kingdom Metazoa; phylum Bryozoa; class Gymnolaemata; order Cheilostomatida; family Bugulidae; genus Bugulina; species Bugulina stolonifera. The sequence continues at coordinate 1,081,495 of OW285190.1, read as the reverse complement.
TCTCACATTAGCTATATTTTGAATTGAAATGCTTTAAAATCTCCAAATTAATCTTCAGTTTGTAGTGTCTGTACTCACAAGTTTAATATATCCTTCGCCTGTACTGCTAGTCTGCCTCCTCTACCTCTCCCATTCACTCTCAACCATAAAGTGTCCCTTTCTCCTTAGGTCTCCAGCTATATCTCAGCTATCTTCAAGCTATCCTTATAATCTTACCTATCCCCTTAGCCTTAGCCCTCTTACCTAGCTCCCAATACATTCCCCTTTCTTTTTCCCCTTTTCTATTGTTGCGGCGAGTTACCTAGTGTTTGTGTATATTTTGCATTCCGGTAACTACCTTTGCCTACCCCGGCCTCTTTATTCTTCTTTCCTTAGCCCCATACCCACTTTGATTTCATTTATATACTATGCAGTCTCTGTACTTAGGGTTGGGCCTACTCACCCTCCCTAATCTTGTCACTACTCCGGCCGGTCTCTGCTCCCTTGGTTCATTTTGTCTGTCTGTCCCTTGAGCAACTTCATGTCCTTCTGCTTCTGCCTTACCCAGACTTATCACCTACTGCCAAATCACCCAAGTTTCTTACCCTCCTCCTATCATTATAATTTGCCTCCATCCTCAGTTTCAGTCCCTTATCTTTAGCTCTAAACTTCTCATGGTTGACTTCCCTCTGGGCTATCCTTGACAGACCCACCCTTATCGACCTTCCAAACAGCAATTATGCTGAACTATAACCCGACTCCAACGGTGTGTCCCTATACACAGCCAATGCTCCTACCCTGTCCTGGTTTTTTCTTCACAGCCCCTTAACAGTTTGCACCGCCCTTTCCGCTGCCCCATTGCTCTGCGGATATAGTGGGCTACTGGTTTCATGCGCAATTCTCACTTGCTCTGTATAACCCCTAAACTCCCTAGAGCTAAAACAGGGGCCATTGTCTGTCCTTAACCGTATTGGATGCCCAAACCTAGCAAACATTATCTTTAACTTTTCAATTGCCTCTCCCGCAGTTTGCCCCCCTATTCCCATTACCTCAATCCATCTGGAATAATAATCGACTACCACAACAAAGTTTACCCCTTCAAACTGAAACAGGTCTGCTCCCAATTCCTCCCATCGTCCCCATGGTAATCCTGATACCCTTAGCGGTTGGTTAACCAACTTCCTATTCTTTGCATATATTTCACATTTTTTCACTTTCTCCCTTATCTCTGGTATTATCCCTGGCCTCCACACTGACTCTGAGGCCCTCCCCTTGCACTTTTCCTCCCGTCGGTGACACTCATGTATCTTATCTAAGGTTTTACTCTTCGCTCCCCTGGGTATGACTATTTGATCACCTTTTAATATTAACCCGTTGTACTGTGATAGGGCTTCACGAACCAAGAAAAACTGTTTTACTTTCCCCTCATACTGTGACTTTTAGGCCACCCCTCTCCCATGTACTTCATTACCTCTTGCAATGTTTGGTCCCTTTGTGTCTCAACCCTCAAGTCCTCTAGTTCTTTACCTAGTAAAGCAGTACCCTCCACTAAATACCTAATGTGAGCCGTGGTTCGGAGTTCTAGTTTTCTGTCCCGTTCAAAAAACCCCCCTACCGGTTTTCTAGATAAGCAATCGGCTATGTACATTTTGCTACCCGGTGTGTGTATCACCCTATATTGGAACTTCATCATCCTTAGTTTGAACCGTTGAACCCGCAATGGCAGCTGTGCCAGATCAGCTTCCCATAGTAATTCTACCAATGACCTGTGATCTGTTTCAAGTAGAAATTCCCTACCCACCAAATAGTATTCGAACTTTTCACAAGCCCACACCAATGCTATTGCCTCTGTCTCGATCTGAGCATACCTACCCTCTGTATCAGACATCGCCCTTGATGCGTATGCTATTGGTTTCCATGAACCATCTTCCCACTGCAGTAATGCTCCCCCTAACCCAAATGAGCTGGCGTCAGCTGTTATTTTTGTTTTTTTGTTTAGGTCAAATTTTGCTAATACTGGAGCCTCTGCCACATGCTCCTTAATTCCCTGGAAAGCTTTCTGTTGTGCCTCTCCCCACACAAAGCTACTTCTCTTTTTCAACAACTCCCTCAGTGGTTTCGATAATTCTGACAGCCTATCACTGAATCTCCCCAAGTACCCTACCATCCCCAGAAAGCTTTTCACCTCTTTGACATTTTTCGGCTGTGGTAGCCGGTGTATTGCCTCTACTTTTTCTGGGTCTGCATGTATTCCCATCCCATCTATTATGTGTCCCAGAAATTTCACTTTCTCCACCCCAAACTCACATTTTTCCTTATTAAGTGTTACTCCCGCCTCTCTTAGCCTACTCAGTACTGCCCCAAGCCTTTCATCGTGTTCTCTAGCATCCTTACCATGAACCAAAATGTCATCCATTTGACATATCACACCTTGCAACCCTTCCAATACCCTCAATACCTGTCGCTGGTAAAACTCTGGTGCCGACGATATCCCAAATGAGCCTATTAAAGTAATATCTTCCAAAGGGTGTTATGAATGTTGTAAATTCCCTAGATTTCTCCTCCAATTCCGTTTGCCAAAACCCTGAATTGGCATCCATTTTACTGAAAACCCTTGATTTGGCTAGTTTTGCTAATGTCACATCTGTGTTGGGCAATGGGAACACTTCTCTTCTCACATGTTTATTTAGCTGTGACAGGTCCACACACAACCTAACCTTCCCATTTTTCTTTGGAGCACAAACTAGCCCTGCACACCAGTCTGTTGGCCTGTCTACTTGAGTAACAACTCCCTCCCTTACCATTCTATCTAGTTCCGCCTTAACCTGTTCCTCTAGTCCCGCTGCCACCTTGCGAGAGACATCCAAACGAAACGGCCTTGCCCCTTCCTTCAAATCAATTTTATATTTTACCGGCATCTTACCCAAACCCTTAAAAAGTGATGGAAATCCTTTTTCTACATCCCTCTGTGTGATCCTATTCACTTCTGCCAGCAAATTCAACTTCCTAATTTCCTTCCTACCAACTAGATTCCTGGTAGCCCATTCAATAACAAAAACTTTTGTTTTAACTGCCTTACTCCCATTCCTCAATTTTACTTCTACCTCCCCTACTACCTTCAACCTATTATTTCCTGCTCCCCTCACCTTCTTCTTTGAATTCTCTAGTCTCAACCCTAAACTTTTCGCTGACCTTATTGTTAGTACAGATATGTCAGCACCTGTGTCATCCAAAAACCTTATTATTTTTCCATTTACCTGTAAATCATGTTCGAATTCATCATCGTCCTTAATATCAGTCCCACATTTTCCCACGAATAGTCATACCGAGTCTGAATCATTGTCCTCTTCCCTTACTTCCATAGCCCTAGGGATTTTTGAAGGACATTCTCCTGACATGTGCCATTTGCCCTCGCACTTGTAGCATCTTAACTCCCTTCCTGGAGACCCCATATATTTTGTTTTATCCTGCCCCTGTTTAGTTCTCTGAGGTTCCCTGCATTCTCTAGCGTAATGTCCTCTACCCCCACATTTGAAACAGGCATCGTTCCCCTTTTTTCTACATTCCCTAGTGAAGTGTCCTAGCTTCCCACAATTGTAGCATTTCATGTCCGGACTCCTTTCTGGGCTAACCCTCCTAAAGGGTTGTCTTTGTGGTCTGGGTGGAAAGCCTGCTTGGGGTCTCTTGTCCTCTCTGCGCCTAAGCCCTTGTCCCTCCCTATGAATGGCTACCCACTCCTCCTTTGGATCATTTTGGCTCATACCCGGATTCCTCATGTAATCCGCATTCTTCATGGCTGTTTCAATGTCCTTTCCTAGCTTTATCATTGCCCCATAGTCTATTCCCCCATCCCCTTTTGCCATTTCATTCAACACTTGTACCCTAACTGCGTCGTTTGTAGTCCCCGCTAAAGCCCTATGCAGAATTAATTTATTTTCTAGTGCCCCTAGCTCGCACCCTTTAGCTACCGTACTAAGCCTAGCGATGTACCCCGTGAAATCCTCATCCTCCCTCTGCCTACAGGTGAAAAAGCTATCCATGTTCCTAACCGCATGCCCCTTCCCCTTAAAGTGTTCATCAAATCGTTGTTTGATGTCTGTGTACCTTACTTCATTAACCGCTATATTCCATTCATTGTATATCTCAAACCCCTGTTCCCCTAATCTATCAAGTAGCATACAGCCCTTCTTGTGTTCTATTATAGCTACCTTGGCTGGTTCATCCGCTGCCCCAGTTGTCTTGAAGTCATTAAATGCCATTTGTATCTCAAAATGTTTGATAAACTTCTGCCAATCCTCTACTGATAACCCATCCCTTGAACTATGTTTATCTCCTCTTGTAGCCATGTCTATATTACCTGAACTTAACCCTTTACCTGAATTTGAATTAAACACTGGAAAAAATTTCCTATCAGGCCTATGACTTGTCTAGGTGCAGATCTATAACTTACCCCACCTTTCTGTTTTACTGTAACCTGTGTATTATCCAATAATGCCACTTCTGACACCATGTAATGTCTGTACTCACAAGTTTAAAGGGGTTATGCCACGTGTTTTCAGGTAGCATTAAGACGCACTCTGCTATCTAGTGGCACAATATATTGAGTGCCTAGATATTTACTATTCTAGTACTGTTAGTTATCCTATGCTTGCGGCTTCCGGGCTATATTTAGAACAACTAGACCACAACGCAATGTATTAGGCATGTAGAATAACGCAACGATAGCCGCTGTATATAGTGTGGCCAGATGAAATACCGGACCTGTTGAGAGACAATCATGTGATCCTATTACCACATGACAGTCACATAACAATTTATAAAATAAGAAACATTTATTAACTAGAAACGCTGTATTCGTTTTTCTGTACTTCCTGTTCTGTTTTTTCCACGAGTTGAATCTAAAGTTGTAACTAAAAGTTTAATTAAATAAATCAGTAAAACTACTTAATATCAATCTACATAATTAAACTATGGCAAATAACACAAACATAATTCTTACATAATACTACATACAATGGCCAGTCATTCAACAGGTTATGGGCCCAGTGGCTTCAGAAATAGACTTCTCTTTGACGGCGACCCCAACAATTTCTCAATTTGGGAAACAAGATTCACATCATACTTGTACACACAAGATGAAGGCGTACACACAGCCATTTTGCCCAAAGAAGAAGGTAAGGACAATGCTGCTGACTTTGACCGGAAGAACAAGCGAGCATATGCTGAACTGGTCCAAGTTTTGGATGAAAAATCTCTCCAACTTGTGATGAGAGAGGCCAAAGATGGGAGGAAAGCATTCAAAATTCTGAATGATCACTATGCCAGCACACAGAAGCCTAGAGTGCTAACTCTCTATGAACAGCTCACAACTGTAAAGATGATTGAGACAGAAGATGTCACAGATTACCTGATTCGCGCTGAGAACTATTCAGCAGGCCTCAAGTCTGCTGGAGAAAATATCAGCGACAATTTAGTGATACCGATGATCATGAAAGGGCTACCGACATCCTATCAACCTTTTGTGGTAGTCCATACTCCATACCCAACTAGACAAAGACCAAACCCTGTCAGAGTTCAAAGCAGCTTTGACCAACTTCGACCTTACTGAGTCAGCACGCTGTTCTCAATCAACAGCCATGGCATCTAGAGGGAGTGAAAGGTTCAAACCACAAAACAGACGTGGCCAACAATGTATGGCCTGTGGTAAAACCAATCACCCCACAAAAGATTGCTTCTCAAAACACAAACTTTCTTGTACCTACTGCAAGAAAAAAGGACATATTGAATCAGTGTGCATGACGAAGAAGAAGGAGAATAAAACAGAAACCTCAGCTGCAAACGCCACATTTACCTTCACTGCTGCTGTAACTTCAGACCATTACAACACAGCTACACAAAACAAAGACCAGGACAACCAGTCACTTATGGTGGACTGCGGTGCAACAAGCCATCTTATCAACAATGAGAACTACTTTGTTAGCTTTGACAGCACTTTAAAGCCTGAGACCCACTACATTGAGCTGGCCAATGGTCATAAATCAAACCAACTGGCAGTGGCAAAAGGCACGGCACAGATTACCATCCTAGATGATGACAACATCAAACGACAAATCCATCTTGAGGGTGCCTTATTGGCACCAACCATCCCGACAAACCTGTTTTCAGTTCACGCTGCCACACAAAAAGGGGCAAAAGTAAACTTCTCAAAAGAGGAAAATATGCTGATAGCTAATAAAACAACGTTCCCAATCGCAACCAAAGGCAGATTATATTTCCTCAGAACAACAAACACAGGTGATACGGCAAACATCGCAAAATCACTACCTGAGTGGCACAAAGCTCTAGGACATATGAACAGCACCGACATAATTCAGCTTGAGAAGGTGACAACGGGTATGACCATAGTGGGAACAAAACATGAAACAACATGCACTACATGTGATGAGAGTAAAATTACAAAGCAACCCCACAAACAAGACGACAAACCTGAATTAGCTACACAACCACTGCAACGTGTGCACTCGGACCTATGCGGACCTATCACACCCACAGCTAGAGGTGGACAAAACTACATCATAAACTTCATAGATGAATTCTCCAGTATGCTGTTCACCTACAACATTCGTAACAAGAGTGATGCCATTACTGCACTAAAACAGTTCATTGCAGATGTAGCATCAATAGGAACCGTAAAGGAGATTCACACAGACAACGGCATGGAGTACCTCGGACAACAATTCGAGACTGAACTACGTGAGAGGGGAATCAAACACACTACCACGGCCCCCTACTCATCCTACCAAAACGGCAAGTCAGAGAGGACCTGGCGCACCATAATGGACATGGCACGATGCCTCATCAAAGACTCGAACCTTCCCAAGACCTTCTGGAGTTTCGCTGTCAAACACGCTACATACTTGAGAAACCGAAGCTATCAGAGACGGACTGGAAAGACAGCTTTCGAGTTATTTACGGGCACCCAGCCTGACATGAGGAAGATTCACAACTTCGGCTCACAGTGCACATTCTACTCAGAGGGGAACAAGTCTAAGCTCAGTGACCGTGGACAGAGCGGCACTTACCTTGGCATCAACACTCAGTCCCAGAGTTACCTCATACTTACATCCAACAGGAAGGTTGTCACATCTAGAAACGTCATGCCACAGAATAGCAGAAGTGACACAATGAACATCACACCACAAGAACCTGCACAAAACGTCATATCACAAGGACCCACACAAAATAGCAGAAGTGATGCATCGAATGTCACGCCACAAGAACCTGCACAAAAAGGCGGAAATGGCGCAATGAACGTCATACCACAAGAACTCGCACAAGAAAGCAGAAGTGACACAACGAACATCACACCACAAGAACCTGCACAAAACGTCATACCACAAGGACCCACACAAAATAGCAGAAGTGATGCATCGAATGTCACGCCACAGGAACCTGCACAAAAACGCAGAAATGGCGCAATGAATGTCATACCACAAGAACCCGCACAAAGTAGCAGAAGTGACACAACAAATGTCACGCCACAAGAACCTGCACAAAATAACAGGAATGATACACAGAATAACACACCAAATGAACATGCACCAGATCCTGAAAATAACCAGCTCAATACCACTGAACAACCAGGATTACGAAGAACTGAACGCAGACGGAAATGCCCAAGCTACCTGCAGGACTACCACTTGGACGACACAGACTATGCCTGCTCACTGATGGCAAACGCACCACAAACCTATCAAGAAGCTGTAAACTCAGATGATAGAGAAGCCTGGAAGAGGGCTATGGATAAGGAGATGAACACCCTACGTGATTCAAACACCTGGTCCATACAGTTACTACCAAAAGACAGGACAGAGACCAAGGGCAGATGGGTGTATAGCCTCAAACAGGGAAAAACTCCTGGCGAGGTCCAACATAAAGCTAGATACGTAGCGAAAGGGTACTCACAGATACAGGGAGTTGATTATGACGAAACATACAGTCCAACCACCAGATTCACATCGATCAGATTGCTGTTACAGAAAGCAGCAAATGAAAACATGAAGATACACCAGCTAGACGTCAAGGGGGCGTATCTCAACGCACCAATTGATAAAGAAATTTACCTACAACAACCTGAGGGATACGAGGAAACCAGCAATGAAGGACATCTTTCTTGTCACCTCAACAAGTCTATATACGGACTCAAACAGAGCGGACGCAATTGGCTCTAAACCCTGACAAACTTCCTCACGGAACAAGGCTTCGAACCTGGCGCTGGATATCCTTGTCTATACGCAAAGGAGGACTCTACAGATAAAGCAGCCAGTATCATCATCCTTTTCTGGGTTGATGACATCCTTCTATGCTGCCGAGACGACAACAGAATTGCCCAAACCAAATTCATGCTGCAACAAAGGTTCAACATGGATGACAGAGGAGAATTAAGCTGGTTCCTTGGGATAGACTTCAAGAGACATGGAAACCAGTACATCATGTCACAGGAACGCTACATAGATACCCTGCTAAACACCTACGACATGGCCAACTGCAACCCTGTGAATACTCCAGCTGAAAAGAACCTACAACTACAAGAGACAACAGATGAAGAATATGAGCTTGCGAGGGACTATCCTTGCAGGCAGGTAATAGGTTCTCTTATATACCTAATGACCGCCACACGTCCAGACCTAGCATGGATAATTGGAAAGCTTTCCCAACATCTAGAGAAGCCTGGACCTGCTCATATTGCTGCAGTGAAACGACTATTACGATACCTCAAGGGTACCAAAGGATTCAGTCTGAGATTCACCCCTAACCAACAAGAGCTAGTGGGCTACGTGGATGCAGACTGGGGTGGAGAAACTTCCACGAGAAAATCAACAACAGGATGCGTATTCACACTAGGTGGGGCTCCTATAAGTTGGAACAGCCGACGACAACCCACAGTGGCCTTATCATCATGTGAGGCAGAGTACATGGCGCTAGCAGAGGCTACGAAGGAGATGCTATTCTTGCAGACCTTGTGCAAGACATTTGGATTGACACAAGGCGACACTAACAAGCTGTTCACTGACAACCTTGGAGCCATTGCCCTCACAAAAGGCCAGCCATACTCACATCAGAGGAGCAAACACATTGACATCAGATTTCACTTTGTCAGAGAACAACCTACTATAATGTACTGACACATCAGCGGAGTGGAGAATCCAGCAGATGTCATGACCAAGAGCTTAGCCAGAGTTAATCACCAAACTGCACTGAAGCTACTCACTATCGAATCACATGCTTGAGGGGGCGTGTTGAGAGACAATCATGTGATCCTATTACCACCAAACCTAACCACATGACAGTCACATGACAATTTATAAAATAAGAAACATTTATTAACTAGAAACGCTGTATTCGTTTTTATGTACTTCCTGTTCTGTTTTTTTCACGAGTTGAATCTAAAGTTGTAACTAAAAGTTTAATTAAATAAATCAGTAAAACTACTTAATATCAATCTACATAATTAAACTATGGCAAATAACACAAACATAATTCAATGGCCAGTCATTCAACAGGACCTACCAACAAAGGCAGCTAATTATTGCCAGCAAAAGGAAAGCCCAGAAAAATTCAAAAACTTGCACAAGTTATCCTACTGCTATATTAGTAAATCCTGTGAAATAATTTGTTCACTACTGTACTCTTTCTATGCAAACAGCTTGAATTCAACAATTTTCTCTATATGACTTAAAGCACGCAGTTGCGTCTTCATAACAAAGTTGCGTTTGGATCAGCATCCAATAGTGCTAATGAGTCAAGCATGGGCAAGAGGACACAACTCTGCTTATAGTAGCACAAATGCAATAAACCTAAGTAAGAGATGCTGCTTTGAACATAGACATAAACCACGTGCCATAACCCCTTTAACATATCCTTCGCCTGTACTGTTAGTCTGCCTCCTCTACCTCTCTCATTCACTCTCAACCATAAAGTGTCCCCTTCTCCTTAGGTCTCCAGCTATATCTCAGCTATCTTCAAGCTATCCTTATAATCTTACCTATCTCCTTAGCCTTAGCCCTCTTACCTACATGTAGCTTCCAATACACAGTTTATCTCATAGCTTGTGAGTTGCTTGGAAAATAGCTACTAATCCTATTACTTTTCAAGGGCAAGGACTGAATTACATGTATGTGCTGGGATTATTAGGCTGTGAGAAAGTACTTAGGCTAGCTCTGTAGAGCAATAGACATGTACAAGTAGGTGATCAACAACTTTATTTATCAGAGTTGGGTCCAAGTCGACTTGCAAGTCAACAAGTCAAGTCATTTCTAAAATTTTGGAGGCAAGTCAAGTCCAAGTCAAGTCAGTGATGCCTCAAGTCAAGTCAAGTCAAGTAATTTCTAAAATTTTGAAGGCAAGTCAAGTCGAAGTCAAGTCAGTGCTGCCCCAAGTCAAGTCAAGTCAAGTCAGCTGTCATGCAAGTCACAAGTCAAGTCAAGTCAAAGTCAAGTCAAGTCGAAATGCAAGTCAAGTGGAAGACAACTTCAAAAAATTTTACACTTTTCAAAACATAATTTTTTTCTTTTAGTAGGCATTCCAATCCATGAAAAACCTATGCCAAGGTGTAGCAGGGCATGGACATGTATGTGATGCAATCATGGTAAAGAACTAGTCTATATAAGTAGTATTATTGGCAATACGGTGGAGACTGGTCATATAGTATTATATACTGTATGTTGTAATGGTGATGCAGTGTTACATAGCATATAAACAGCACATGGTACAGCAAAGAGTGTCCACTGGCCAGTTCTGCAATTTAACTCTAGTAATTATTGCACTGCACATTGTATTCACTACTTACAACACACCTACATTGTATGCTACACTTACACTACTTGCACTGTGAGTACTTGTGACTATGCATTGTTGTTGTGTAGTCTCACGTACACACAGCTTAGATAGTGCCTGAATTGTGTATCCTCATAGCTAACCTTGATATACTCTGAGTGCTGCTAGTAGCACTGATCTAGTAAAAATGATAATTAGGTAGGCAATTGAGACCTTTTTTCCATGTTGGCTAAACACTGTACAAAATTTTTATTTGCCAGATTGACTTGGCAAAACCCAAGTCAAAATCACAAGTCATTCCTGTGCCCAAGTCAAGTCAAGTCACATTGATGTGCAAGTCAAAGTCAAGTCAAAATCACAAGTCATTCATGTGTCCAAGTCAAGTCAAGTCACATTGATGTGCAAGTCAAAGTCAAGTCAAGTCAGCAAGTTGGCAAGTCCAAGTCAAGTCGACTTGTGACTTGACTTGACTTGGCAAGTCAAGTCAAATCTATGACTTGGACCCAGCTCTGTTATTTATATATCTGACCAATTGCTAGTAGAGTAACACTGATACACTGCTTACACTACAGTATATTGTACATTTACCTCAGATTTTACCTCAGATGAGGTAGGACTCCACCATCAATTTCATGCAAATCTATAAGGGAGCCTCTAGTTTTAACTATTTTTTGGACTAGGGAGTCTGCAATATTTACAGTATATCACTGTTTAGGATTGGAAGTTGGTTTCTCATCTTATCTCACGAATTGTTCGTGGCAGGAAACTAGAGTGGTAAATGCATTTTTTGGCTGATATTGAGGTTGGCTCTCCTCTGGCAGCTGCTCTAGTGGTCATTGTTACCATATCTCTGTCACCCACAATATCATCATATGCTCTGGATAGAGTGGAATGTTGTTCTTCATTCTGAAGAATCCTGGTCAGTAGACACAGGCGATGGTTTTTTCTTCTATTTTCAAGGGTCCGGATCTCTAACTGATCTCTCGCCTCTGATACACTGTCAGTACGCCCCCTTAGGTTTGCTATAAATCGTATGGCACTGTTCTGAATGAGTTCTATATCATGGATCTTGTTCTTAGTTGAAGGGTCCCATACTACATCTGCATACTCAAGTATAGGTCTGCATATACTTGTGTAAGCCAGTAGCTTGGCCTCTTTTGGAGCATGGTACATTAAATGTTTGATTCCTCCAAGTATTTTACGAGACTTTGTGCATTTCTCGTGTATATGCTGATTAAACTTAAGATCTGATTGAATTGTTACTCCTAGGTATTTGACGGTTTCTGTCCATTCAAGACATGCAGTGCCTAATTTGTATTGAGGTATGGGTGTTACTCTTCCAAAGTTTATAGCTAGGCATTTCCTTTCATTGAATGGCATTTTCCATTTTGTAGACCACTCGTGTACAGCGTTGATGTTATTTTGGAACATTTTTGCGTCCTCATTTGTATTTACAGTTTGATAAAGTAGAGTGTCATCAGCATAAAGGCTAACTTTACATGACAGAAGGTCTGGAAGGTCATTAATATAGCACAAAAACAAAGTTGGTCCAAGCACAGAACCCTGTGGCACTCCTGAGGTTACTGTGCACTTTTGTGAGTTAGTTCCTTTGAGCACAACGGATTGCTGTCTGTCAGAGAGAAAATCATGTATCCAGTTTAAAAGGTATCCATTTATCCCTGGTATTTGTTTTAGTTTTTGAAGTAACATTAAATGTGGTACCTTGTCGAAAGCTTTTTTGAAGTCCATTACTATGGCGTGTGTAGTGTGACCTTCATTTGCTGCCTTTGCCAGGTCATGATAGGTAGCACACAATTGTGTCTGGCATGACAGCCCTCTTCTGAAGCCATGTTGTCGATGATGAAGTACACTGTCTAATACTTCATTCAGATGGTGCAGCACAATGTGTTCCATCATTTTGCATGGAATACTTGTTAAAGATATGGGTCTGAAGTTGTTTGGGGACTCAGTGTCGCCGCCTTTGTGTATTGGTGTTACATTTGCTGATTTCCATTGTTTAGGCAGCCTACCAGTATCCAAAGAACTTTTGTAGATCATTGTCAGACATTTTGCAGTACCCTCTAGGTCAATGAGCATGTCAGGTTTTCTCAGACCATCTGGCCCAGGTGATTTTCCATTCGGTAACTCACGGATCAGTTTGGCGACCCCCTCTATTGAGACATCAATAGAATCTTGTACATCAATTTCAACCCTGGAAAAGTCTCCTGCCATGTAACCTACCTGGAACTGGCTCTGAAAGAAAGTGTTAAGCAACTCAGCACATTGTTCAGGATCCCCTGTCAGATTATCTTCCTTGTCTCTTAAAACTACTTGCATTGGTTTTTTGTTTCTATCAGCCCTGAGTAGCTTAAAGAAAGGTTTTGAATTTCCTCTCTTCAGTGGGCGATATATTCTGTCTGTATAAAAGGTTTTGCGAATCTCCTCTAATTCCTTCTTGCCATTTCTCCTCAGTTGTCTATACTGTTCGCGATCAAAATCATCAGAGCGGAGTTTCAACTTTTTATGCGATTTTCTAATTCTTTCTCTTACTTTTACAGCTCTTTTATTGAACCACTCTGGAACAGAAGGGTGCCTTTGTTTCACTTGCTTCGTTGGAACGTGTTGATCTATGCTTCGCTTCAGGTTTTTGGTAAAGAGCCGCCACATTTTTTCTGGGTCATTCATTTCTGCTAAAGCATCTAAAGTCCTTTGCATATCCTCCTGGAACGCTTTTTGGTTGGCTTTCCTGTACAACTTGAGGGTACGTGGTTGGTTTGAGAAATTTATGGTTGGGTTTCTAAGATAAGTGATAATTAATGAGTGATCACTAAGACCTGGGGTTATGATTTCAGTATCATATATGGCTCGTGGTTGATTGGTGCAGATTAGGTCTAGTGTGTTACCAAGAACATGTGTTGATCCAGTGATTAGTTGTGTCATCCCATGACTATGCAACACATTAAGAAAGTCTTGATGTATCCTCCTGTTTGTGGCTGACGGCTTCACTTCTCCTTTGTTCCAGTCAATACCTGGAAAGTTCATGTCTCCAACAAACAAGATTGTGTGCCCCTGGTACTCCTTCTGCAGATACTCTAAGATGTCATCTATGACATCTGTGTTTGGAAGATGTACGTGGGGTCTGTAGTAACAGCAGATGACTGTTTGTGGTCGGATTTTTATTGCTATCACTTCTTCTGTGTACTTACTAAGGTCTACTAATTTTGGATTTAATTGGTCCCACACAGCAATCATAACTCCACCACCATGGATGCTACGATCTCGGCGGAACACTGTTCTGTTCTCAATTGGTAGGACATTACTGCTGGGTATAGTATCATCTAGATGTGTTTCAGTGAGACATATAATATCAGACTCCGTGGTGAGAATCTGTAGTTCTGTGGATTTACCTTTAACAGATCTAGTGTTGGATAGGAACATTTTTAGCATTCTGTCTCTCTCTTCTGTTCAGCTTGTTTCATTTGTTTCCATTCCCCCGACCCTTCTTTCTCTTGTATCTCCATATTTCTCACACGGTATTGTATTGAGGTATTTTCCTCCCTGAGCTTCTTAACTTCTTGTCGCAGTTGAAATTGCTGGCTTCTAGTCTCCTTGCTTTCATCTAGTTTGCAGTAAATACCCTTCTCTCTCAGTGATTGGTTGTTAAATCTTTTAACAAACTCCCATTTAGATTGTTCGTCCTCAAATCTCACCTTAATGGGACGTTTCTGTTCATCACTTTCTTTCTTTTTCCCAAGTCTGAAGGCCTGGGCTGGTTGGTTGCTTCTGGTGAAGCATTCCATTCTCATCAGGTCTTTTATTTGTTCCATTGCTGTGTTGCCATCCTTCTCAATGACACCAGTGACTATGGCGTTATTCTTTCTACTTTCTTCTTCTCTAATTTGGTGGCTTTTCTCCATCAGTGATTTTGCTTCTATAGCAATTTTTTTGTTTTTATCAATGTTAACTCGGTTTTGGATGAGCACATCGGACCACTTTTTCTCCATCTCACTCACTTTACTATTATGTTCAGCGATTTCCTTCACCATCTTTTCTATGTTGTCGATTTGCTGGGTTATTTTCGGATTTAAAGATTGATCTTGATTTTTTTCGTGACGCCCTTTAGTTTTATTATTCATGCAGTCAGAGCACTTCCAACTTACCCCTCTGTCTGCAAGCTTTGTTATACATATTACATCAGCTGGCTGCAGGTCTTGACATGCTCCATGGTACCACTTATTACAAGTATCACAGGAAATCCATTTGGTAGCCACCTTATTCCTTTTTCTTCCCTGTTCTGTACACTCGGACTCTTTGCAAGTACCACATTTTTCTTTTTCTGATTTCGATTGAGATTGTTGATGCTTTGTCATATTCATATTAGTATTTTTAGTTTGGTGGCAACAATATGAATATGTATTTCAAATATGAATTTATATACGACCCCCTAACACTTGGATTTGTTTTTAAAATAGTTTTTCACTAGAGGCAATCCCTATTTTAAACAATTTTGATCCAAATTTGGAATAAAATTCAAACCAGAAAATTTTTGCGTCCGTCGGCCATGAAAACGTAACGTTAGGATTTTTTGACTGAGCAACTTGAGAGCCCTGCTTTACTACAATACTAATACTCATACTGCTACTCCACTTGTACTTGTAACTTCTTTAATTAATTATATATTATTATTAAACTTCAATTTCGAACTTGAAGAAATGGAAAAGAATTGACTTGAGACTCACACTCAGCGTTGATCATGGCAACTTTAGTAGCCAAACGAGAACCTGCTGATATTTGTAACGGAATACTTATAAATAAACATAATATAAATCTAGTTATATAAAAATTATAATAATATTATAAATGTTATAATGTTAAAAATTAAAATACTAACTATCAACTGATACTATCAATCTTGTATCTATGACTTTCCTATCGAATTGTCTACCTGTGCATGCGTTCTGCTATTATTAGCCCGAGTCCCAGATGGTTATTTGTCTGCATCATAGAGGTAGGTATGGTCATAGAGGTACCTCCATACAGGTAACTCTATGGTGATACCTCCATGTTATATTGGTTATTGTACCTATTTGGGTCACTGTTTTCTTCTCTACAGCAAGTTTGGTGCAAAGGGGTATATAGCCCTTTGGTTTGGTGTACTAAACTCTATGGCGGCACTTTCGAAATGTGGCCGTACATAACATTACACAGCGATAACTCTACGCAAAGTGTCTTAATTATGTTTGTACTTCTTTATCTCGGTACTAGCTCAAAATACAACAACAATAGATTATTATAATTATTTATATTCATTAATTATTATTATATAGAATTTTACGACTTGGGCAAAAATCCAGAGTCAGAGTGGTTGATTCGTGAACAGTTAGGTGGGATGATTAAATTATCCTTTATAATCAATGATTATTTTATGAATGATCATTGGATTGGATGATCATTGGATTATCTCAAAGAGTAGAGTAGGTGAGTTACTACTCATTTACTTACTCTTGCTCCTTGATTATAATAATATTATTTTAATTTTTAAAATAATTTTTTATAAATGATGATATATTAAATTATATATCGTATCATTATCAAATCATAATTTATAAAAAAATATTGAAGTGTTGAATTATAAATTTTATTTTTATGATTGGATAATAATCATAATGATAATAACCATACCATTATATAGGCAGTTCGAACTTTATTTTGAAAAACTGAATTGAAAATTGTAAAGGATTTTGTCAGGTAGCGGTAGGCCTACATGTAGCTTTGCTTGACCAAATATTTACTTTTTTCAACAGTAATTTTTGCCATTAAGAATAACACATTGGGACCTTATCAGAAGGAAGTCGTTTATCCCTCTTGTTGTGTAGCCATCTAGGCCATAGGTGCCCAACCTTTTCAGCTCGAGGGCCAGACTCAAATTTATAGTTTTACCCGGGGGCCAGTTAAAGTTTTTGTGGTAGTGGCCGAAAGTTAATAATATAATATATAAGAAGCGCGTGTGCTCACCTAGAGTTAAGTCATGAAAGTGCCAGAGCATCAAAGCCGCCGTCTGATCTCTTTGTCTAGTCCCTAGCCACTCTAAGAGATCGGTGGTGTTCCTTCTTGTGCCGATGCTCACGGGGGCAGTCCTTGCAACTCTTCTAGACTGAGCTCTCATGAAGTCTCACACGCTCTCCCTTTTTTTTTCGTAGGAGAAGCGTAGAGGATCAAATACCCAAATTCTGCAATTGCCCAACTTCACAAATTCGTAAATTCTGGTAACGACTCAACTGCAGTTCAATTCGGGCATTGGGGGATACCAACGCCTAACTCAATTCATTTGGCGTAGGGTTAAAATCCAATGCAATACTAAATTCGAATTCAATACAACACCAAACATAATTCAATGCTGGATAATCATGACTTTAATTCCGAATACAAATTCAATACAACACAGCAAAATAATTCACTGCAATTCAGAGGGTGGTCGGGTTATCACACCGTCACTTCCCTTTTATAGTCGATGTTATTTCTGACTGGATTGGCCAGTGTCGCCAGTCTCGGCGCTGGGGTTAGGACTTGGTACCGACTCCTCGGTATCCATAGTTTCCTGCTTCAGGAAATTCTCCTGCATGGTATCCCTCAACCATTCGGGGATTTGAATCTGGGGTGGAGGTGGCATAAGGTCAGAGTGATTTGGTTCAGGGACAGCGTTGGGTCGTATGGGACTGGATCGAGCAGGGTTGGATGGAGCAGGCGACGAGGCAGCACTAAAAAATGGCTGTTGGTCGTCTAAGACCTCGAGCGATAGGGTCTGCTTAGGAGTCGGCTGGGAAATGCTTGGGGAACTGGGCTGGGAACTGCTGTTGTCGGGGGCCAGGACTGTGGGCGTCTTGGATTGCAAATTCAGGGTTGAGGGGAGATCCTGTGAGGGCTGCAAATTCAAGGCTGAAGAGGGACTCTGTGAGGATAGGGAAGTTTGGGAGTTTTGGGGCTGTGAAGCCTGGGAATTCTGGGTAGGGGGGAATGACGCCGAGCTTACTGATCTCATTATAGAGATGAAATCCTCAGCTCTGGACATGGCCTCTCTTATTTTGTCCGCACACTCCTGCTCAACCAGAACCGCGTGGCTGCGCATCTCTAGGTTGGCCATTCTTTCTGCAAATTCTGCCCTAAGGTCTTTTTCCTCACGGTTTAAATTGGCCAGCTTGTCATGAGTTGAATCTAGCCTTTTCTTAAATTCATCAAATACCTTAACCAACTTGCAAGCCTGGCTCTGGGTTTCATCCAATTCTGCCGCACGACGTTTGCTCATTGGTTTTTTGTCTTTGCAACTCACGGTTCGGCCTGGTTGCCTCGGCATAGGTTTGGGGAATTCCCGAACTCTGGGGTGCTCTCGTTTTGAGGGTAACGAGAGATGGTGGTTTTGGGGCTGCCAATGAGGCGGTTGGTCTGGTATTGGCCTTAGCCTTACCTTTGCCCCTATTCCATGCTGAATTCTTAGCCTGGGTATTCAAATTGAAAGCATGACTAGAGGCGGGTAAATTCTGGGGTCGGGACAATTTTAAGGGCTGCGATGAATTCTGTGAATGCTGGGGGGTTTGGGAGGAATTCTGGGTAGAATGACTATGCCGAGAGGCCTCGGGGCAGTCACGCTTCGTGTGACCAGGAAGACCACACGCGAAGCACTTCACTTTAGGGCAATTATATTTTGAATGTCCCGTCTCTCCACACTCGGGGTTAAAGCAAGTAAGTGATGGACAATACCCAAACTCGTGACCAGGGTTCTCCTTGTCACACAAGGGGCAATAACTCTGGTTTACCATACTTACTACTAAACTCGGGGACTTTGGATATTGCGTCTTATTATGGAGCTCAGGACTCTGGACTCAAGATATTATGTCTTATCTAAAAAGAGAAAAAAGGGTTAACATAAATACAAATTTCCTAAAAGCGAACTCAAGACATCTTAAAACTGAAATTCAATGCATTATTTGGGGTTAAAATAGACACAATCTTTTCTCCGATTAGGTTTAGATGTACGGCCTGATTTTGTGGTTACAGGCTTGGGCTTTGTCAAAACCTCCTTTGCCAAATCTGGTTCAAGACTCAGGCCAGACAAATCGTGATCAATGCTAGTGTTAAATTCATTCTCTGCTTGGTTAATGTTAGAAGTAGCATCACTATCAGGGTTAAATTCACTACTGTTTCTAGCTATGCCACCACCAGTACCAGATGAATCAGTAGAATTAGACAAGCCGCTATTATTAGCACTACCATCTACATCTACGGGTAATTCTACAGGTGCATCGAAATCAGTTTCACCAGAAGGAACAACTACAGTGGGTTCTATGTTAAAGCTCACACCAGGGTTCACACGTTCACTACCAGGATTACTACATTGATTATCACCTGTAATTGGACAACACCAATCCAATGCAAGAGGCATGATGGTATTGTAGTCATTGACGGGTGGAAGTTCTTGTAAAACAAGCAAATGCTTACGATTCCTTCTTACAACACTATCACCTATTTGTACCCAATAACTCTGTGGGTGAAGGTCATCCTTATACATAGCAATTCCCTCTTGACCTTTATCAGTAAGTGCCTTAACCCAGACAAGTTGACCAGGATTTAATTCGGGTAAATTCTTGGCGCAATACTTTCTATTCCACTTAACCGCAGCCTCTTCACGCCGCGAGACACAATTATTTTCAAATTCTTCATAATTCACAGTTCTGTCTCGGGCATAACCTAGAGGTGTCCTGAGCGGTTTACCAAACATCAATTCACCGGGGGAATACCCATCTATAAGAGGGATAGCCCTATACGCTAACAATGCAGAGTAGATATCGTCAGATTTTCTAACTAAATTCTTAAAAATCCCTACGCACCGCTCAGCAAGACCGTTGCTCTCAGGGTAACGTGGGCTACTAAATCTTTGGTCGAAACCCCACGTTTGAGCAAAATTCTTAAAGCTCTCGCTAGTGTAACAACCAGCGTTATCGCTTCTCAATAGTTCTGGAATACCGTAACAAGAGAAAATTCCTTTAAATTCCTGAATAACATTATGACTAGATAACGACAACAGGGGTTTAATTTCCACCCATGCAGAGTAATAACACACAACCACTAGGAACAATCTGCCCTTAAATTCACATGTATCTGATCCCAATTCTACCCAAGGGCCATCGGGTAAATCGATATTTTCCATCGGTTGGTGTTTAATTCTGGAAAACTTAGTACAGATATCACAATTTGATACAAATTCCTCGATGCCTTTACTACACTCTGGCCACCAGAATATCTGCCTTGATCTTCTCAAGCATTTGGTAATCCCCTGGTGGCCTTCATGACATAATTCTAAATACTTGTTGCGCAACGACTCCGGGATGTAGAGACGTGACTCGTACATTATAATGTCACCATATAAGGTAATGCTATCCCGTACTTGATAAAGCCTTTTCAGTTCTGGAGAAAGTTCCGAAACATCAACAGGCCATTCTTTTGATACATAATTTTTCAAAGCAATATACAAGTCTCGTCATTCAAAACGGCTTGTAGTAATTCACGCTCTCTAAAACTTTCTGGCAAAATACTCTTCATATTACTGGCAACATAGCATTCTACAAGCCCACTCTCGGCGATATCACGGTCTTCACAGCCCAATGGGTTGGATGGGCGACTGAGGAAGTCAGCAATGTACATGCAAATGCCCGGTGTATGAGATATTAAAAAAGAATACCTCATGAGCCTCATTTTAAATCTTTGAACTCTGAGTGGGAGTTGCGATAAATCTTTCTCACCTAGCAAACTGATGAGAGGTTTGTGGTCAGTTTCGATTTGAAATTCCCTACCTACAAGGTAAAAATCGAACTTCTCACAAGCCCAGGTAATGCCTAAAGCTTCCAATTCTATCATAGCATAATTCTTCTCAGCGGGTAACAACTTCCTAGATGCATACTCAACAGGCTGCCAAGATTCATTAACAGTGTACTGCAATAAAACAGCGCCAAGGGCAGTTCTAGAGAAATCCGCTTAGACTTTATGCTTACGATTTGCATCAAAAGCACACAACACAGGGGCGCTGGATAATTCCTTTTTTACTTCTTCGAATGCACTCTGTTGGTCAGGGCCCCAGAAAAACAGGACTGCACCGGTCTCATAAATTGGGGAACACAAAGATGCAATTCGACTACTAAATTTGTTCAGGTAATTCACCATCCCTAAAAATCTTTTAGCTTCCTTCTTGCATGTTGGGGGTGAAATAGACATTATGGCTTTGGCCTTATCTGGATCTAACTTAACACCCTCTAAACACACGATATGACCTAGAAATTTTACTTCTGTAACTCCAAATTCACACTTTTCTTTTTTCAATGTCGTGCCACAATTCAAGATTCGGCTTAACACTTTTCGAAGTGCTCTTTGGTTGTGGTACCAAATACAAGGATGTCATCCATCATGCAAATGACTCCCTCCAGACCATGGAGAACTTTCTCCATGCTCCTTTGGAAGACCTCTGGGGCCGAACTTAGCCCAAAAGGGAGACGTTTGAATTTCCACCTTCCCCATGGTGTGAGGAAAGTAGTCAACTCCCTACTTTCAGGGTCCAATACAATTTGCCAAAATCCTGAATTCACGTCCAACTTCGAAAACAATCTGCCAGTAGACAGCTGTGAAAGCATGTCACTAACACGGGGCAATGGATAAAATTTTCTTTCAACGCCTCTATTTAACATAGTCAAGTCAACGCACATCCTAATGTTGCCATTAGGCTTGGGTACAATGGTTAAGCCAGAGCACCAGTCAGTTGGGTGTTCCACAGGTTCAATCACTTCTAATTCTACCATACTTTGTAATTCTTTGCGTGCCTTTTCCCTAAGACCAAACGCGATTGGTCTAGGTGTGCGGATTTTGTAAGGTTTAATATCGACCTTCATTGTAATTCTATAGATTTCTGGCAATAGTGCCAAGGCCTTGAAATAACTTAGCAAAAACTTCGAACGGATCAAATTTTTCGGGGCAGGGTTATATGGAGTTTACAACGGCTAACAATTGCAATCCTCTAGTTTCAGCAATTCCTAATAGATTCCTAGAAGCATTTTTCAGGATCGATGCATGTAGCTGCTGGCACAGCAGCTAGAAGGCGGGTTATTATTTTGGAGCAGAGCTCTACATCGAATTGGTTTTCTTGTTATGATTGATAGGTATTACGCTGTTTATTTTTGTCGAGTGAAACTAAAAATAACAAAGGATTAATGATATACATATTACAATAGGAAGGAATAATGACACTACAAAAAATAAAGTTGAACAAGACATGAACCAAACAAAATGTGACATAAGGGAATATAAAACACTCACCTCAGTGCTCCAATATTTCTACATAATTATAATATTGATACTGATTATAATATTATGGTTGTGTGCCTATAAAGAACTGAACCCGCACTGAAGAAATCAACCCACTGGAACCCACATAACCCCCATGCAAGCCAAGCAGCTAGTCCAGCCACTGCAGCAAGCCCAACAGCCACTGCTTCAGACAATGATGAAAGCTTTTTCCATCATTGTCTTAGGCCCACAAGCCCTATCCAACACAGCAGTGGTCACACCAATCACCGCAAGTCCCAGCGGCAGCTACAATGCAAGAGCAGGTAATTCAAGACCCTTATTGCTTAAGACGACCGCGCTCTCGCCTACGACATGCAAAGGAGTAGAATCTGGCCCAATCAAATGACGACTTAGTGGTTTTAATTCCAAATTCAATTCACGAGAGGTATGGTCTGTAATGATAGTAACATCAGAACCAGTGTCTAATGTAAAATCCACCCCTTTACCATTGACCTCTATTTAAACTCTAAATTCTAATTCTGTTCCACCCACCGATAGTCAACTGTTACCAAAAATCTTGTCAGGATCAATGTTAAGTCTTCTAACATCCATATAATGATTAGGGCTAGACCTACGGCCTCTATCTGGATATGGGCTAGGTTCACGACTGCGGAGAGGTTTTGGGAAATCTCTACTACTCATGTACCTAGTGCTGTCATGACCTTTTGACTCAGTTTGACAGTCACCGGTCATATGGCCTTTCTTGTTGCATTTGTGACATACTACATGAGGACAAAATCTAACTCTGTGGTTGAGGTCACCACAACGATAACACCCACCAGAAATGCCTTTACCCGTATCTGAGTCTCTACTACCGTAACGGCGATAGCCATCTCGACTATCACTTCTGGGCCTGTTGTAATAGTTGCCACTATTGGAACCAAGTCCCTGACGTTGGTCACGACTGTTCCGACGATCACTACTGTCACGGCGGTAATTCCGGTCAAAACTAGTCCTACCGCCACTATCAAATCCTCGCCTGCTGCCATATTTATCAGGACTTGGGCTTCTATATCCTCTGGGCCTACTACTACTTCTATTGTAACGGTTATCATAACCTCGGGACTGGTGGGAGTCCCTGTAAAATCTGTCATGACGACTACGACTATCGTCACGACGGGAATCCTCAAATCTGGCCTCTGCAACCTCTTGTTTGATAGGAATATTGGGTACTTGTGGGGCAGGACGTTCGAGTTTTTGCTCGGATTCAGTAGCTGTGCCGCGACAAGACAAAACAGTAGTCAAAGTTTCCCATGTAAGATCATGTTTGGCCATCAATTCCCTTCTCAACATCAAATCTTGTAGGCCATTAACAACAATCACTTGCGCCATGGTCTTCCTAATTCGTTCGCATTCAGCATTGGCAGCTGCAGTATGAGTGGCGTCTAAATCAACTGCGGCAGTCTTAAAAATTCCGGCCGTGCGTGATAAATGCTCGACCCTCCTAAGGTAATCCCTGGAATCTTCCCCAGTTTGCTGGCGTGCGCTACAAAGGTTTGACAATCTCACATTCAGGGACTCTTCGCGCTCATATGTGTTTTTCAATGCTTGTAATACTTGGTCGTATGTTAATTCGGTACTATTGATGTCAATTCCTTGGCCTGTGAAACTTGAAAACCTTCACTACTAATACTATTCAATAGCGCACATAATTTCATTTCATCGTCAAAAATCGGGATTTGACGTTCTTGAGCGCCCTCACCTTCCTTTATGGTTTCCTTGTTTTTTACAGAAAAGCGCACTGCAACAGTAAACCTGTCTATAAAAATTTTCCAAGAACCACTAACATCCCTGGGGTCAATTCTGAGGGTTGGGAAATTCATTCCATTATCAGGCATCTTGACAACCTGGCTATGGTAATCCGGAAAAAAAAATAAAAAAAATTCTTAATCTAGTAAATTTCTTAGATAGGTAATTCAGATAAATTATTTCATAGAAATTTTCTTAATACAGAAAAGAATAAATGTATTTTCTTTTCACTTACTACTACCACCTATACTCAACTATTCAACTCTCCTCAACTCGCACCTACTACTCTACTCTTCTCCTACTCTACTCTTCTCCTACTCTACTACTCCTACTCTACTACTCCTACTCTACTACTCCTACTCTACTACTCCTACTCTACTACTCCTACTCTACTACTCCTACTCTACTACTCCTACTCTACTACTCCTACTCTACTACTCTTACTCTACTACTCCTACTCTACTTACTTACGTAATAAATCAAATTTTAATGATTTTGCTAATAATTATAATGTAATTTGCTGTTTAGTTTTCACTTCTCAAAGGTTCTAAGTCAACTGCGCCATGTGGTAGTGGCCGAAAGTTAATAATATAATATATAAGAAGTGCGTGTGCTCACCTAGAGTTAAGTCATGAAAGTGCCAGAGCATCAAAGCTGCCGTCCGATCTCTTTGTCTAGTTCCTAGCCACTCTAAGAGATCGGTGGTGTTCCTTCTTGTGCCGATGCTCACGGGGGCAGTCCTTGGAACTCTTCTAGACTGAGCTCTCATGAAGTCTCACAGTTTTGACTACAGTAGATGACTGCAGTAATTTTATATTTTGACTTGCATTTTTAAAAGTGCATTTATTTCAACTATGAGTGAGAAACAAACAATATCAAATTCTTGTGCAAAGTTCTAGTAACAGTTTCAAGTCTTGTCGTTTAATGTTGGTTGTTAGTTTTTTCTTTTCGTATATTATTTTTAAGATTATGTCGATTGTAAATTCTAGAGGTACGTTGGTGAAAGATGAGACTACGTCAAATGATATGAGCTTGAAATTATTTGGTATGATTGTTTCTTTAATTTGATTAAGGAAGTTCAAATTAGATGTCACAGTGTATTGCGATATACTAGGTGGTTGCAAGAGTTTTGCCAGATATTCTGCTGTTATATTGTGGTGAAACAACCTCCGTGGTAATGGCACCTAGGCCAGCCACACTGACAATATTAATAGCTGACAATTAATCTTATCCATGTACTGTTATTCACATATCCATGCATTGTCTATTATATTATCTATGCATTCATTACCTTATTACCCACTGCGTGTCTTATATACATGTCTGTATTAGCAATCAAGCCAATGCCAAACAAAGAAAACCACTAGTTAGACCGTTTACATTAGTAAGCCCTTCACAATAGTAGGTCGTTTACACAAGGTCGTTCAAATAACAATAAGGCCGTTCATGATAGAAACGGCTAGTAATCAAACACTATAATTAGCTATAGAAAAGGTTACATAATCATATACTAAGGATTGTGTAACAAGCTAAGCACTTACAAGATACTATTTAGGATACAACAAAGACACTATTTATAATGGTAGACTATTATATAATAACATAAAGGGCTCGACGGCCTTAAGGGTTGTCGGCCTTAAAGGTTGTCGGCTAGCAAACGGACTGGGGTCGTCCATTACAGTATTTAATTGGCCGTAGATTATTTTGTTGCTAGCTGATATTAGGTTATTAAGTTTTTTGGTATGTATACGTCTTACCTTGTGCCGGTATATTTGCAGTTGCAGTCGGATCTTGTGTAAGGTTTCAGCATAGATCAAGGTTCCTAGGTGTTCTTTTAGTTCGTCTTGTAGTTGTTTAATGTATTTCCTCAGCTTCCTTATACTAGCCACTGAACTCCAAAACATAAACGAAGGAAGCTTCCATGAAATGTAAGAGTGCAGCAGCAGGTCCCTCCTCTGTCAGCACTCCTCTGTCTCCGGTTAGCCATTTATTGACTGTGGGTGTAACCTGATTATTACTTCCTAGAACAGGCCCACTTTTCCCACAGAGCCAGTCCTCAGTTAACACAGCCCAAGTAGTGTCCGGGGGACTGCCCTCGATTCCACACCGCGTTGTTGTCACTTTTAATACAGTCATTCAGTGTGCCTTGAGTTGGTATAGCAATTGGGATTCTCTGTATCCCACTGCTGCCATCAATGTAAAGGATGCCGGGTGAGCTGCCAATTTTAAGGCAGCACCACCTGGATACCTTCACTGCTACACCGATTTACAAAGGTATAGTCGGTCTGCCACTTTTAAGGCAGGCTCAATTGGTCCCTCTGTACCTTGTGTTAGCTTGGCTGCTATCAGCTAATTAGCTATTAGCCTGCTTATAGCCAGCTAATGCTCTGCAGTGTCTTGTAGTGTATACCGGCTAATATATTATGATGCTAACCACTGTCAATCAAGTGTTAGCTTGATGCCGGTTGACTGCCGAGTAATTGATAGAGTTGAATGTCTGCCAAGTGACTAGTGCAAATTTATTTTAACAAAAGAGGCAGAGCATAACATCCGGTCTGTTTATATAGCATAACAGAAGAGCAAATGTCAACAGATTTCGGCTGGCTAACACAAACATTCCAAGCTGGCATCACTAGCACCAATATAAAAAGCAATTATTGGCACAGGTAATATGCATACATATGTATTAGTTATAACATATATAGAATACAAAGGTTAATGTCCTTAGTGTTGAATCTACCGCACAATTTATACAACTGTATAGCCACATGCTTGTACTGCAGCTGTGCTGGAAAGTGGGCATACTAGTTTTGTAGCTATTTTAGCTACATGGTAAATATATAAATATAGTATGCAAGTAGTTGCACAATAGTGACAAGTAATGAAAGTGGTGTCTGAACCAATATATTCATCAGCAGACTATAGAAATCTATCTGCCAATAAATACCTAATAGATCATACCTACACTTCACTTGTATATAAATCTGTATCAGTAATTATATAGCTTCTGGCTAAGTTATTGCCAAAATGCTTTTGTATAGTGACGGTAGACTCGTCACTAAATGCAACTTTTTGCCACTGCTCAACTGTCCAGCTGTGATGCTCCCATGCCCATTGGATTCTCTCCTTGCACTGAGCTTCTGACAGCAGTGGTTTCCTATGAGCTTTGCAGCCTCATAACCCCTTGGCTATCAGTCTTTCTTGAACTGTGGAGGTAGAGACATCTACAGCAGTTCGTGCCTGTCATTCTTTCTTTAGTTGAGTGCTGTTGAGACGCCTGTTACTTAATAATGTTTGAATCAGCTGTCAATAATCTCTCACAGAGCTGGACTTCTTAAGCCCTTTTCCTCCTCTCTCTTGGATCGATCCTGTCTCTTTATATCGGTTCATGGTTGTAGCAACGGTGATCTCTGAGCGTTTAACCTTTTTAGCTATTGCAGAGTTAGACTTTGCTTGCTGATGCAGGTGTACTATGACACTTCGTTGCTGTTAACTGTGTTGAGCCATGTTTAAAACAGAACGCCAAGAACTGAGAAGTTTTGCATTTTAGTGTACCGAAAGTTCACCTTTGTGTATGGCACTACATCAGACACAACATCTGCACAATGCTCTGATGATTGGATTTTTGGCCAATCTCTGTCTACGTATTACCCTGATAAGCCTTGCCAAAAATAGTGGATTTTGCTGCCAATTATCCTATATGGCTTGGGAGGAATAAATGAATTGTAATTCAATTGTGGTTACTTGAATGCAATGTTTAAAAACAGATTCAAAATCCTGGCAAGACTTCTATCCTGATGATGTGCAACTTGTACCTGTTATTTGCACACATGCTGGGAATTTAGTATGAAACGAAAAGCATGTAAAGCGCATGCGATAAACAAAGGGGTCCAGTTTATTTTGCACATCACTGTAAGAGACTTTTTCTTATCAATATTTACCTTTTTGTGTTTAGGGTATGCATTTAGTTAACTGATAATTGTCATGGTGACTCATCTGATCGCTTCTAGTGACAACTTCGTGCCAGCTGACGTGGTGGTACTCTCTGACGCACTAATCTGCTGCACTCTCTCACTCTACCAACTCACCACTCGAGCCACATTCACTGTTCTCCTGGTCACTCATCCACAGACCCTCAATGACAAACATAGCTGTGACTATACTCGCCTTCAGGGCTCAAGGTGCAGTTTACCATGGCTAGTTAGGTGATTGCCTGGAGCTTCTCTATGTCTCTATGTAGTTCTCACTGGTCTGTGTACAGTGGAAGTAGCTGTTGCTGGTTGGGACAGCCTCCATTTGGGGTGATAATCGGTCCAGAGATTCTAGGGGTGGCTAGTCAAATCTGTGTAGCACACTTCTATTTGTGGGCTACTTCGCCACACCTTGCCGTTCTCTTGCTGTTGATCTGGTGGTCCAATAACTGGTACCTGCCTTTGGCTGGCACTCCATTAACTGGTACTCGACTGATTGGCACTGGTCTTCAGCTGGTACTCCCAAGATTGCATGCTGGTAATTTGATACCCATGTGGTGTACTGTGTAACTGTCTGTAATTTCAATTGTTGCTCTTGCACAAAACCATAGGTAAAATGTCACTGTCAGTGAGGGACCTTGGTGTTACTGCGGGCATGCTAGTGTTTATTTGTATTTATCAGTCTTAATACTCTAGCCTTACTCTTTCTCTCTCAGTGGGTCTGTTCAACAAAGACGGTCTTATGGTCATGGCTTGATGACTGAGCTTCAGGCCACCACTTCAGACAATGATGAAAGCTATTTCCATCATTGTCTTAGGCACACAAACGCAATCCAGCACAGCGGTGGCCACACCAATCACTGCAGTCCCAGTGACAGCTACAGACTTATATCTACACGGAGTTTTTTAACTTGTGTTTGGTACACCGTCCATGTTCTAGCCCCCATACACCAATGCAGTCAGCTCTACTGTTTTGTATACTTTACACCTCATCTTACTGGAATCACGTCTATTTTCCATAATCTGTCGGTGAGGGATAAGGGTGTTGCTGTGGGCAAGCTCGTGTTTATCAGTCTTTATTTACGCAGCCTTACCAGCCACGCCGTAACCTGAACAAGGAACCCAACAAGATATTTTCATAATTATACAGAATTAGAAAAGAGAGCTACTATATTATATTGCATGTGTCATGAGAGGAAAATTCAATGCACATGGTAAGACCATTTTTCGATAACAATGAAGATAACAATTTGAGTTCTATAATACAGCAATTATAGAACTCAAATTTTGTAAGCCTTTATTCCCAGCCAAGTGACACTGTACAGCCAATGATTAAGAACTTGAAAGACCTCTGTTTTATTAATACATAACAAATGAATGGATATCAAAGTTATTATCATTAAACTTCTGTCGAGCTACTTCCCAGTACAGTTTTTGTGTGAGTTTGATTGGTAGATGGGATGGTGAAAGCACTTGACAAGGAAGTATTCTGGGTGACAGCACTCGCCCAGTTTTGTGCTTTGGCAATTCCAAAAGATCCAGAGCAAGGTATAATATACATGTACTAGCAAGTTTACTGAATTCTATGTGGTAGTAAACATACAGGGAAGGAATAATTGAATTAAACCAATGTTAGAAGTTTTAAACATAGATTTTTTTGATAATACATTGTATGTTGTAGACAATACAATATCGGATCAAGGCATTTTTTACTTCATTCTAATTACTCTTCCTCCATAATTAGGTCTACCACCTCTGCAACACCTACTGGTATGCCACTTTCCTCTTCACATATCTTAGATGGGTCAACTGTTAACTTCACCTTCTTTTTAAAAACCTCAAACTCAATCGTTCATCATAGTGTGTTATTTTCACCCATACGCTTCTACAGAATTGTATCCGACATTTTTGTTCAATTCTGACTGGCTCCGCTCACCGTTTTGCAGTTTAAAATTTTCATTTCCCGCCATGATAATGCTCGTTTTGGGGAGTTTGTTGACATGTTCTACACAGTCAGCAAAATCGTAGATGTTAGCTGCAGCTTTCATTAGGCGCTCAACACCTGTATGGAATGTGTCTGCCGACATGAATTGAGTGTCCTGTGTCAAGTTACTTAAAAGCAATGGTATTAGCTTGCAGCTCTCCCAAATTTTCCGCTCTTTCTCTTCTGTTATGACGCTCTAACTTTTGATTTGTGGTGAGCAATTATCCATAAAGTATGTAATGCTTTTGCACTCACTATCAGATTCAAGAGCTTCTGATCTGTGCTCTGCCACTCTGGTATATACTGTGCATGTAATAAATGCACTCATCATCCAACCACTCATGAATAGATTGGGTTATTTCAATGCATAACTGTGCTTACTTTCGCAAATGTTAGTACATGTAGGTGCATGTTGCCTCACGTGGTGGCTGTATGACTCATAACTGCATATTCTTGCAGATGAAATCTTGATGCAGGATCTTTACAGTAAACTCATTGGGTAATTACAGTCTGTTAGGTGCATGTTCCTCCTGTAATGTGATTGTATGACATTATAGGTTGTGTTAGACCTGCAGAGCCAGGAAGAACATCCTGTTCAGTTGATGATAGATTAGTTAATGTTCTCTAGGCGTCTCTGGCATTAACAAAGATTGTTATCAAAATATTTGCGAGTGTATGAATGTCCAATATTCTTGAAGAAAATATTATATATTAAATTTTAAACAAATATTACCTTAGACTGAGAATGAGATATTTAAATGACAGTGTATGGCTGGTTTGACTAAAAAGTTGTAACAATGTGTGCATAACCTATTGAGTAAGATCTGAGTCAAGTCTGAGCAATATTCGCGTACAATATGAGTAAAATCACGATGGGATTGACTGAGCAGAATAGCATCTTTTAATCAGTGCTCTTCACTGAATTCTTCCTTTGTGAACAGTAGGCTCTCCACCGGTGCTGTTTGGCATGCATCCTAGTGGTATGCATATTGTTTTTATGGTAGCCACATATTTTGCATGAGCTTTTCTGTTGGTCAATA
Source organism: Bugulina stolonifera (assembly GCA_935421135.1). Lineage (NCBI taxonomy): Eukaryota > Metazoa > Bryozoa > Gymnolaemata > Cheilostomatida > Bugulidae > Bugulina > Bugulina stolonifera. Next base: position 1,050,551 of record OW285190.1, on the reverse strand, counting down.
GAACCCTCCAGCAATTCCCAAGATCTGGGACTCTTTGACTGGCTCCTTTCCACCCAGACTTGGCTGTCTCGGGAATTTAGTATGCTTTTCTGGTTTCCGTTGCCCTTTTTCTTTTTAAGCTTCTGGTATTTCTCATTAGAGGATTCCTGTAGCACTCCCTGTGTTCTGTCTGGTGAAACATTAATCTGGGTGGCTTGCTTGGCAAGGCTTAGTCTGTACATCACCTGAAGCAGACATAGACTGCATATACCTTCAGCTCACTATTATTCATTAATTTTTCCAAACAAGATTGCTTACTCAAATGATATCGTAATTGTGGTTAATTTAGATTTGCATAAAATGTCAGAAGCAATACCACATACTTTTATTGTGCATTTACAGTACAACATGCATTTTTATAACATAGTCACCAGGAGTTAGCAGTTGCTGTTGCAACTAACTTAGACACACATTATGATGCCACAAAACGCAACAAACTTTCACCAAGTGCACTAAGTCCTCAAGATTTGTGATGAGAAGCTGCTACCTAAGACAATTCCAGGTGATTCACATCACCCTATTGTGGGCTGCAGTCAGGTACCAAACCTGTCCTGTGAACAAACCTCCAGGCCTACCCACTGTAACTACGCAGGTTAGGATGGGTGGTTTAGTATATGAAGGGAGCAATCTAGTCAACTAATACTGCATGGCACTTGTTTACTGCACCAAATTAAAATACTAAAAATACCAATTTTTACACAAAGCTCAAGTGGGCCACTAAAAATGAGCAAAAGTGGGCCATTTGTGACCCACGAGCCACAATTTGGCCAGGCCAGCATTATATCATGATGCACTATCTCTGCAGATTATTTGGTAATGTAATCCAATAACAGAGTCCTATCAGACTACTAGATAACAGTGTAAAAGTGTTGAGGTAGTCCACATTCATGTACTCTTTTTTACGTCACCCTTGTATAATTAGTCAATATCTCTGCAATCCCCTTTGCTGGTATTTAAGATACACCGAGAATGCATAACTTAGGCACAGTACAGTAGGAAATGCTAGCCAACGAAGATCTGTATGCAGGACTTAACTAGCCAACAATGTTTTGTTTGACTTTTTACAGAGTGAATTAGTGTAGTATCTGTGTGCCACTGGTCAGGGCTTAGCCTGCGCAGCCACTACTGGCTTGTAAGAGTAGAGAGATGATAACTCTGTGTATGATTCCAGCCACCTGCTAACAATGCAGGTGGCTCATGCTAGCTCTGTTGCCCAGTATCTAGTTACCACCATAGGTAGATACTGGGTGTGCTGCTATCCTAGTTGCTCCTAGATCATATCCTCTGTAGTATGGTAGCGTGTGTAGAATAATGTATTGAGTAAAGAGTCCTAGCTAGTTATAATATTGGCTGCACAGTATAACAAATCTGCCCCTCTTATATAGTGAAGCATACAAAGAGGCTTAATCATGATTGGCTAATTGACACAAGACCGTTCGGAGTTCGGCCAACTATCAGTAGCCTACTGCCGGGTTAAGCCAGCAAGTAATGAATACAACAGGTAATTACAATAATATGAATGTCAGCTATGGCTAGATAAGGTAATTGCTAATTAAGGCATAATGATTACATAATGGATAAGATATACAATGTTAATAGTAGTACGGCCACAGCCAGCTAGCTACGGCCTGGCAGGCTTATTGTCCTAGCGCTTGATGTTAGTAGCTGTACGGCGGTGGCATGGCAGTCGGTTTACCACTATTGCAACCAGCCATTAGTGTGAGTCTGGAAATTTATAAGGTAGATAGCAGACTTGCGCCCATAAATAAAAAGGCAACACTGAAAAGGGTTACACTTGGTTTAAATGTAGGACAATGCTAAAATTCAATGCGAGCGTTTTAAAAACAAACTCAAAGCTACATAGGTGCACCAATTCACTTCTAATACAGTCACAGCAATATGAGCAATTAACGATGAGATGAAACCAATAAATACAGGTTGTGGTAAAAGATGTGAGAGATAAATGGCGTGAGAGTGTGAAGACAACTCCATCTAATGTTAGAATAGCTATAATGGGGAGGAGCTAGACGGAAATAAGCTTCTGGTTGGTGGTTGGGGTTTGGGGTTAGCAAGAGTTTGATTTCTAATGGTAGTAACCTTAGTCAGAGTTGTCTTCTTTTACTCTCACGCCGTTTGTTTCTCACGTCACTCTCATGTCTTTTATTACTACCGAATAAATACATGCATAGTGTATTTGTGACAGTCAACCATGTACATGTATATACACACAACAATACGACGCTACCATTACTAGAGATGACGAAAACTAAAAATGTCTACAGCATATAAGGAATCAAAATTTGTACAAATAACCACAATAGAAAAAGTTGCCTTACCTTAGTGGTCCAAGCCCCTTTGTCAAAATTGCTTCCTTCACGCAGTCAGCAGTAGTGCTGGTCAGGGACAGGTGCAATTTGAATGAAAAAACGGAAGTGCTGAATGATAAGGAATCACCGTGCAGCACTAGTGTAATGCCTCTAGTTTATGTAAGGACTAATGTAGTGTAACACCATCCTCTAGTTTATGTAAGGACTAATGTAGTGTAACACCTCTAGTTTATTTGAGGAGTGGTGTAGTGTAACACCTCTAGTTTATATGAGGGGCTGGTGTAGTGTAACACCTCTAGTTTATATGAGGACTAGTGTAGTGTAATACCTCTAGTTTATATGAGGACTAGTGTAGTGTAATACCTCTAGTTTAAGGGAGGGACTGGTGTAATGTAACACCTCTAGTTTATGTAAGGACTAGTGTAGTGTAACACCTCTAGTTTAAGGAGACTAGTGTAATGTAACACCTCTAGTTTATGCAAGGACTAGTGTAGTGTAACACCTCTAGTTTAAGGAGACTAGTGTAATGTAACACCTCTAGTTTATGCAAGGACTAGTGTAGTGTAACACCTCTAGTTTATGCAAGGACTAGTGTAGTGTAACACCTCTAGTTTAAGGGAGGGACTAGTGTAGTGTGACACCTCTAGATTATGGGAGGGACTGGTGTAATGTAGCATCTCTAGTTTATGTGGGGACTAGTGTAACACATCTAGTCTATGTGAGGGGCTGGTGTTTTACAGCTTATCACAATTATACTGTTATCACATGTTGTAGTTGTCACAGAGTGAGTTATACTTCCACAGGCTAACTAACCATCATGTCCGGTGATCAAGCAGCCAATCCTACAAGCATGGTGTTAAAGACCCCTTGTAAACCAGACAAACATCTGTCCAATGAACCAGATGGCGTATCTCGTAGTTCTAGCTCTAAAAGAAGGTCCTTCACTATCCCACCATCTCCTTTTCTTAAGAAAATAGGCTGTGGTACAGGTATGCAAGAGCCCTGCTGTCTTTACTACTCCACACTACAGCGGCTATCCAGTATTCACTTTACTCCTCCACCGTACAGTGGCTATCCAGTATTCACTTTACTCCTCCACCGTACAGTGGCTATCCAGTGGTCACTTTACTCCTCCACCCTATAGTGGCTATCCAGTGGTCGCTTTACTCCTCCACCCTATAGTGGCTATCCAGTGGTCGCTTTACTCCTCCACCCTATAGTGGCTATCCAGTGGTCACTTTACTCCTCCACCCTATAGTGGCTATCCAGTGGTCGCTTTACTCCTCCACCCTATAGTGGCTATCCAGTGGTCACTTTACTCCTCCACCCTATAGTGGCTATCCAGTGGTCACTTTACTCCTCCAACCTATAGTGGCTGTGCAGTGGTCACTTTATTCTACCCTGCAGCGGCTATCTAGTGGTCACATCACATCCGCAATTATAGTTGACATGAAACACTCGTACAATACTGTCTAGTTTAAATGTCTATATACTCGTGCTTGTACTTACATGCATATTTAATGTATAATAATGTTTGTGTATGGGATATGGATCCCCTGGTATACTAGTATAATATGTTACCTACATTATTACATTGTTATATAATCTAGGTGTTAGTGTGTTCTTAGTGGATCGTCCGAGCACACCAAGTGGTCTACTCAAGTCTCCATGGGCAGTGAAGAAACTGAATAGGAAGCCAAGCGGTGGAAACCATTCCATGTAAGAGATGGCTATTGGCTGCTATTACGTATGTATGTACAGTATGTACATGTATGTACAGTATGTACAGTATGTACATGTATGTACAGTATGTACAGTATGTACATGTATGTACAGTATGTACATGTATGTGCAGTATGTACAGTATGTATGTACAGTATGTACATGTATGTGCAGTATGTACAGTATGTATGTACATGTATGTGCAGTATGTATGTACATGTATGTGCAGTATGTACAGTATGTACAGTATGTACAGTATGTACATGTATGTACAGTATGTACAGTATGTACATGTATGTACAGTATGTACATGTATGTGCAGTATGTACAGTATGTATGTACAGTATGTACATGTATGTGCAGTATGTACAGTATGTATGTACATGTATGTGCAGTATGTATGTACATGTATGTGCAGTATGTACATGTATGTACAGTATGTACAGTATGTATGTACATGTATGTGCAGTATGTATGTACAGTATGTACAGTATGTACATGTATGTACAGTATGTACAGTATGTATGTACATGTATGTGCAGTATGTATGTACAGTATGTACAGTATGTACATGTATGTGCAGTATGTATGTACATGTATGTGCAGTATGTATGTACAGTATGTACAGTATGTACATGTATGTGCAGTATGTACAGTATGTACATGTATGTACAGTATGTACAGTATGTACATGTATGTACAGTATGTACATGTATGTACAGTATGTACAGTATGTACAGTATGTACAGTATGTACAGTATGTACATGTATGTACAGTATGTACATGTATGTGCAGTATGTACAGTATGTATGTACAGTATGTACATGTATGTGCAGTATGTACAGTATGTATGTACATGTATGTGCAGTATGTATGTACATGTATGTGCAGTATGTACATGTATGTACAGTATGTACAGTATGTATGTACATGTATGTGCAGTATGTATGTACAGTATGTACAGTATGTACATGTATGTACAGTATGTACAGTATGTATGTACATGTATGTGCAGTATGTATGTACAGTATGTACAGTATGTACATGTATGTGCAGTATGTATGTACATGTATGTGCAGTATGTATGTACAGTATGTACATGTATGTGCAGTATGTACAGTATGTATGTACATGTATGTGCAGTATGTATGTACATGTATGTGCAGTATGTACATGTATGTACAGTATGTATGTACATGTATGTGCAGTATGTATGTACAGTATGTACAGTATGTACATGTATGTACAGTATGTACAGTATGTATGTACATGTATGTGCAGTATGTATGTACAGTATGTACAGTATGTACATGTATGTGCAGTATGTATGTACAGTATGTACAGTATGTACATGTATGTGCAGTATGTATGTACAGTATGTACAGTATGTACATGTATGTGCAGTATGTATGTACATGTATGTGCAGTATGTATGTACATGTATGTGCAGTATGTACATGTATGTGCAGTATGTATGTACAGTATGTACAGTATGTACATGTATGTGCAGTATGTATGTACATGTATGTGCAGTATGTATGTACATGTATGTGCAGTATGTATGTACATGTATGTGCAGTATGTACATGTATGTGCAGTATGTATGTTCAGTGTATCGAGTATACCATTCCAGCAGTATTGTATATTTCTGTCGTGAAAAATATTTATCTCAATGGTGAATTTTGAGATTTCTATTCTGTTCCAATTTTTGTGTAGTTTAATTTTTGGTAGCATACTGCTTGGCCTATTTCAAATTCCATGCTGTGATGATGTTTTAGGTTAGAGGAACGTCTGCTACATGAGGCGGCCATACTTAAGAATATTAAACATGGGAATATTGTTGGATACCGTGATACTTTGAGGTAATATAGAGTTGCTATTGCTGTGTTACACTACTGAGTAGTAGAGTTGGTATTGCTGTGTTACACTACTGAGTAGTATATAGAGTTGGTATTGCTGTGTTACACTACTGAGTAGTATATAGAGTTGTTATTGCTGTGTTACATTACTGAGTAGTATATCGAGTTGGTATTGCTGTGTTACACTACTGAGTAGTATATAGAGTTGCTATTGCTGTGTTACATTACTAAGTAGTATATAGAGTTGATATTGCTGTGTTACATTGCTGAGTAGTATATAGAGTTGCTATTGCTGTGTTACATTACTAAGTAGTATATAGAGTTGATATTGCTGTGTTACATTGCTGAGTAGTATATAGAGTTGATATTGCTATGTTACAGGGGACCAGACGGTCGTATTTGTCTCTGTATGGAAAGCGGTGAGAGATCGTTAGCAGACCTCATTGATGAGCAGAGGGACGGAAGCTGCAAACCATTTGCTCCTTCCAAGATATACAAAGTAGTAGAGAATGTAGCCAGGGCCCTGTCATATCTACATAATACTCACAAGCTATTACATGCAGATCTCAAGAGTCATAACATTCTAGTCATGGGAGATTTTCATCAGGTTTCTGTGTTATTGTCTTCTTAATCTATCCACTGTAATATGCTGTGTAGTTCTGTACTATGCTATACTATGCTGTGCCATTCTATTATACTATAATAACATGCTTGGCTATTATAGTTACATGCTTGGCTGTACTATACTATGCTGTGCTATACTATACTATAATACTATGCCATGCTATTCTATTCCATGATCCGCTTTTCTTAGTAGGGGACCCAAGGGGTGGTTTCTGCTCATTGAATTCTACTTTATGTTCTATATATCAAATGAAAGCTGAGACTCCGCTGATTTCAAAACTGCGAGCAACTTTTTTGTACCTGGTGGCCATCGCACGCTACAGGGGTGGATTTAACAAAAAAAGGATTTTCCCCCATTTGTCGATTTTTACTGCTATGTGTAACAGATCCTCCAACACTAAAATGACTGAACCAAATCTTTTGGTATTGATATCATACATTGACCGGAAGGTCCTTTGCCTACATAACAATTTTCGGTGCCGGGAAAGAAAGTGGGCGGAGTCTACCAGCACTTTTCGTACAATGAGTCAAATTATGTGAATTTTTTTAACTTGGAGAGCTGCCATTTTTGTTGTGGGGGTATGGTGAATCCACTATTTTAGTATGCTATTAAGTCATCTCTTAGTGATGCATATGTGAATTTATGTGATGCTATGTACGATACTTTGCTAAAAAATGACGCTTTTTTGATGCTAAACCATGTTTGGAGTTGTCTCCCCTAAAAGATAAAGCGCATGATTTTGACATGTAAAGCAGCAATAGAGACATGATAATGCCTTAGATATCTATAAAAGTAAGTTGCGCATTATTCTTTACTTGAAAATTGGTGTCGGAACAGGAAGTGGGCGGAGTCTACTAGCAAGATTCCCGAAGTTATGCACATCTCTTGTGTTCAGAGAGCCACCACTTGTGTTATAAGACTGTGTTTGTTCCAACGCTCTAGTATGTTAATACACAACCACATGAGAGTGGATCTTGAAAATATTAGGATTCTAAGTGCAGCACTTCAGTACAAAAGTGCGCATTTTTAATGCTGCTTCACGTTTGGAGTTGTCTTCCCAAGTAATAAATAGGCACAATTTTGATGTGGTGAGTTGCACTAGAATGAAAGTGACGCAGGATAATTCCAGAAATCTTTGCTATAAGATTCAAAATTATTTTATGTACCTTTGTGACATTACAAGTGACATCCATGATGTCAAGACCTAGGCTTTTGTTTTGTTACGAACGTAGAAGACAAATCAATATTACAAAAGTGATTTCTTAGCCAATTTCCAAACAAACAGTCTGTTTATACTGTATCTACAAAGATACACTGTCAAATACCAGTGCTAAAATGATTAATCATATACTGTACATAAACGATCAGCATCCTCTCAAATGACATGAACTCGAATCTTAAATACAAATGAAGACGCTGCATTTCGTTTTCAACAATTTACTGACGCTACAGCACAAGTAATGTATGTTAAGCAACATTGTAAATTTAATAAGAGAAAATAAAGCATATGATAGGAATTAATAGACTCTCAACCATGAGGATTGAGGAGGTAGTGCCCTACTGGCTTCCGTATCATTTTTACTTTTTAGTCTGCTTACTCGTAACCCTTCCTCATCTTTGTCACACCGCCACGTTTTTCTGTGGTAGACCGGTGTAGCACCCCGATGGCCTCACAACTTGACTGATCTCTCTCTCTCTCCTGTTGCAAGTCCTTTTTCAGTACTTGAGAAGCAGTTTCTCTCTCTCTCTTTCTCTCGATCTCCAGGAAGTCTTGGTTTGCTTTGTGGGTTTTGTAGTTGGCAGGTGTAATTTTCTTCTCCATCTTTTAAGGAGGTGATGAGCTGAGCGGGACGACTAGTGCCCCACCAAGCCTTTTGTCTCATGTTTCCGCCTAGGTTTTTTTGGGGGTTTCTTTCTTGCTGAACATTTAGTGGTCCTCACACCTAAATCTGTTTATTCATCAGATGACTCTTGACATACTGCTCCAGAGCATCAATCCTCTCGGAGCGCTTTCTATGTTATACTTATATGTACATTATATCCTTGCTCATGTCCTGCGTGTTTATATATACCTACATGTATGTTGTTGGAGTTGCCAAGGGAGGAGAGAGGTGTAAGTGCCTGTCCTTTTGGGTGGGTAGGTAGTTGTGGCTTGCACTGAAAGTCCATGAATAATGTCTCAGTGCTCTTTACGTGCCCTTTACTCTTGATAAAACACGGCATTACGAGAACAAAAGGCTGTTTGGCAAAAATCAAGGTGATAGATAGTTAGCAAATGTGGTGCCGACATTTGTGTAACGTTTCTGAAAGAACCCTCATATCAGCGACCTGGGCTGAAAGCGTGGCTATTAGCATAGGGATATTGCTAGATTTCTTGTCTTTCCCAACTTACTTTACGCTCAGGTACACACTTTCTGTAATCAGCTTCTTCATCTGCCCACTGTCGACTGCCAGCATCTATTATTGCAAATTCATCTGGGAAGTCTGAGTGTGGGGTTTTAGTTTACTGCAAGCAGTCCTAGATTCACTGCATTTAGTAACACCATCACTTTTGCCAAGTCCCATTGCAGCTGAGTGAAGGTAGATTCACAGAGAATTTGTAAAGTAGCTTTGGCTTCTCTAGCAGAGTGCTATTTTATTTCGAAGTTAATATAATATAATATAATATCCGTGGCGCCAAACACAATTTTTTAACGTGGCTGCCCAGTAGCAGAGCTAGTCGAGGGGCCACCACGGCTCCTAGAGCTGGATATTATTATAGTTCGATATGGCACAGAGGGAAAACCTTCTTCGGGACGAAAACCTCCAGGTCGTTGGTGGGACTCGAACCCACGTCCTTGCAGATAACTTGCGTCATTGCTGCAAGACCAGAGTGACTAGCGCTAGACCACTCGGCCACCAACACCTATATAAACACCTATATAGAACTGCCGGCACAGTGGTTTCAGCACGAAATAATGGTTGTTTTATCATAATTCATTTATGTCTATAACATAGAGAAATTCTCAACACTCCTACTAGCACTAAATAAAGGTGGGGTGAGCACTCAAGTTTGTGGAAATGCTTGTCGACAACAATACGAATTATATGTGTTAATTGATGTCAGCTTTGATTGTATGTTTTTCATTGTGCTACCTTTGCTGATACCTTGGATACTGTAACTGGATGCTATGTTGGTTTACTTCTTTGCAAGTTATAATTCTGTCTTGATTTCATGTGAAACAACGTCTGGTTATGCTCCTTTTATGAGATCGTTTTGTAGCTAATGTAACTTGGACCCTTTTCTAGTCCGATCCTGACCTTTGTCTGTCTGTTAACTTTTGACCTCGATCGGAAACTAATTTTCATATAAAAAGGAGCACAATTTTACATTCTTGCTTCAGATGCTTGTTGGCTATTGATCAATAAAGTAATTGAACTAACTATACAGTCTGTTACTGTTTACTGCTAGCAGTAAGATATCAAACACTCTCTCTGGACTTGGGGCCCTCCAGGTACTGCCCCATTGCTGCTACCATACCCAATGTTCCAATACCCCAACACAGCCTTAGGTACCGCTTCTGCCACACTCTGCAGGGTAGCAAGAATCGACACAGTCTGGTTATAGGATTCGTACCCACGTGCCTGACAGGTGTTTCCCTTCTAACTATTGGAGCGTTCCCCAGAGGTCTTCCCTTTTTGTCATCCCTCTCCCCTTGTGTCTGCTTAGTCGGTTTTCACTATTCCTCTTGTTGCCCTGGCCTGTATGTTGTGTGGTCATAGCTCAGCTACCCAGTCGGACACAAAAATACTCTGTTATAATCTGTAATCAATGAAAATAATTTGGCAGTTTGTCTCATCCGCTGATGCCATAGCGCTAGTATGATGGTTTAAATAGCTAAAAATTCAATGGTGAATGTTAGCAAAAGCCTTCCTTAGATGTACGTTAACCGCAAAGAACATGCTGATTTTGGTTGACTCTCCAAAATTTGAGATGAATTATATACTCGTCTACTAGTAATATAATGCACTCATTTAGTGCGATGTCAATGGAAAAGGTGCAGTTACCCCATGTTTGAAATACACTCAATGGTCATAACAGCTGAAGCTGTGCAGCACCATTAGTATTTCTTATAAACATAGTGTACCAAGAAGAAAACTGATCATGCACATGTATTAGGCGCACCATTTCATAATTAGGCGGTATAGCTTCTGGTGTGTCATGGAAGGAACTCAAATCTATCAAATGGGCAAAATTTAGTTAAAATTGAAAAGATAATTGATTGAAAGATCAACATACAATACAGTTTTTGATCTTCAATGCATTACTTTCCTTTTTAGCTCATTAAAATCATGTCTTTTATTTTCTGGGAAGATAACTCAAAACTTGCCACAGCATTAAATTCAGTTGTTTTGCACCAAAGTATTGCCCTTTGAGATTTAAAAATTTCCCAAATGGACTTTTATGAGGGTGGATACTAACACAGAAGTGTTGATACCAATATACTTTCACAGCAAAAATGGTAGCTCACTGAACTCAATTGTATATGCGCACAACTTGGGGACCTTAGGGAAACTAGCCAGCTGACTAACTGTTCTGACATCAATTTTGAAGTAAAGAACAACAAAACAAGAACCTAGGTCTTGCCATCACGATTGTCACTTGCAATGCCATAAAGGTACACAACATAATTCCAAAATCATAAAGCAAAGATTTCTGAAATTATCCTGCGTCACTTTCCTTCTAGTGCAACTTGCCACATCAAAATTGTGCCTATTTAATACTTAGGAAGACGGTTCCTAACATGACGCAACATTAAAAATGCGCTCTTTAGTATTGAAGTATTGTACTTAAAATCCTAAAAATTCCAATATACACTGTTACGAGGTTGGATTCTAACATACTAGAGCATTGGAACGATCACACTCTCATAACACAAGTGGTGGCTTTCTGAACACAAGAGATGTGCATAACTTCCGGAATCTCGCCAGCAGACTCCGCCCACTTCCTGTTCCGACACCAATTTTCAAGTAAAGAATAATGCATAATTTACTTTTACATATACTTATAGCATTATCACGTCCCTATTGCTGCTTTACATGTCAAAATAATGGATTTTATCTTTTAGGGGAGACAACTGCGAACATCGTTTAGCATAAAAAAAGCGTCATTTTTTAGCAAAGTATTGTACATAGCATCACATAAATTCACATATGCATCACTAAGAGATGACTTAATAGCATACTAAAATAGTGGATTCACCATACCCCCACAACAAAAATGGCAGTTCTCCGAGTTAAAAAAATTCACATAATTTGACTCATTGTATGAAAAGTGCCAGTAGACTCCGCCCACTTTCTTTCCCGGCACCGAGAATTGTTATGTAGGCAAAGGACCTTCCAGTCAATGTATCATATCAATACCAAAAAATTTGGTACAGTCATTTTAGTGTTGGAGGACCTGTTACACATAGCAGTAAAAATCGACAAATGGGGGAAAATCCCCTTTTTTGTTAAATCCACCCCTGTAGCGCGCGATGGCCACCAGGTACAAAAAAGTTGCTCGCAGTTCTGAAATCAGCGGAGTCTCAGCTTTCATTTGATATATAGAACATAAAGTAGAATTCAATGAGCAGCAGCATAATATAAATTGGGTATGTGGGTCTCCTACTATCTATTCTATGCTCTGCTATTCTATTCTATGCTCTGCTATTCTATTCTATGCCCTGCTATTCTATTCTATGCTCTGCTATTCTATTCTATGCTCTGCTATTCTATTCTATGCTCTGCTATTCTATTCTATGCTCTGCTATTCTATTCTATGCTCTGCTATGCTATACTATAATGCTGTGCTGTAGTGTCCACCATGCTTTATGATGTACTGTACTACACTTAATGTATGCTGTTAGATTTGACACAATGTGGCTATGTATGCATATATCCTTGGGAAATACTATGTAATGCTAGCATACTATCCATGTACGCCATACTAAATAATATGCAGGTAAAACTGTGTGACTTTGGAGTCTGTCTCAAACTAAAGGAGGACTTGCAGGGCTTAGACTGTGAAGATGATATGTATGTGGGCACAGGGGCTTGGAGTAGTCCAGAGGCCTTGTCTGATGGTGAGTCTTGTTTCTACATATACTTTGTTTCTCTGTATCAAAAATGCATGATTTAGTTAATATATCCATACTGTAGCCTATATTACACAATTACAATGTATATGACTTATATGACTTATACATGTACTCTTTTAGGTATGGTCACTGACAAGTCTGATATCTACTCTCTTGGCTGTGTCATATTTGAGATGCTTGCTCTAAACACGCCACACCTTCCTCCTATTTTGTGTGATGACAATAGTGATAGCCTTTCCCTCGAAGATTCTTTTGATGAACAGGCGTTTCTGTAAGTGAATCTGACACCTGCTACCACTGCTCACTATCTTAGATCTGACACTACTGCTCACTATCTGACACCTGCTACCACTGCTCACTATCTTAGATCTGACACTACTGCTCACTATCTGACACCTGCTACCACTGCTCACTATCTGACACCTGCTACCACTGCTCACTATCTGACACTACTGCTCACTATCTGACACTACTGCTCACTATCTGACACTACTGCTCACTATCTGACACCTGCTACCACTGCTCACTATCTTAGATCTGACACTACTGCTCACTATCTGACACCTGCTACCACTGCTCACTATCTGACACCTGCTACCACTGCTCACTATCTGACACTACTGCTCACTATCTGACACTACTGCTCACTATCTGACACTACTGCTCACTATCTGACATCTAACTACTGCTCACTATCTGACATCTGACACTACTGCTCATTATCTGACACCTGCTGCTACCACTGGCTGACATCCGCCCCTACTACTTACAATCTAACATCTGCCACCACTATTTAACACTTGTTACTATTCATGATTGGATCGGATGGGAAATGTATAACTGAAATAAAGAGACGAATTGCAATCGCTAAAGACAGCTTCACCAAGTTACGGCCAATTATGTCTAACAGAGCTATCCGAACATCAACAAAGTTAAGAGTACTAAAAACCTATGTGTGGTCAATACTTTTGTATGGCAGTGAAAATTGGACACTTAAAGGGGTTATGCCACGTTTTTTACGGTAGCATTAAGACGCGCTCAATTACATATGTATATAGTGGCACAATATATTGAGTGCCTAGATATTTTGTTATTCTAGTACTGTAACTATCCTATTGTTTGTGCCTTTCAGGCTATATTTAGAACAATTAGACCACAACACAATGTATAGGCATAAAAAGAACGCAATAATAGCCGCCGTATATAGTGTGGCCAGATGAAATACCGGACCTACCAATAAAGGCAGCTAGTTATTGCCAGCAAAAGGAAAGCCCAGAAAAATTCAAAAACTTGCACAAGTTATCCTACAGCTATATTAGTAAACACTGTGAAATCATTTGTTTACTACTGTACTCTTTCTATGCAAACAGCTTGAAATCAACAATTTTCTCTATAAGACATAAAGCACGCAGTTGCGTCTTCATAACAAAGTTGCGTTTGAAGCAGCATTGAATAGTGCTAGTGAGTCAAGCATGGGCAAGAGGACACAACTTCGCTTATAGTAGCACAAATGCAACAAACCCAAAAAAGGGGTGCTGCATTGAATATAGACATAAACCACGTGTCATGACCCCTTTAATAAGGAAATGGAGAGACGACTTGAAGCGACAGAAATGTGGTTCATCCGAAGAATATTGAGAATATCCTGGAAAGAGAAGAATTTACAAATGAAGCAGTGTTAATGTAAGCAAATGTTGAAAGATCATTATTAGAACAATAAGAAAGAGGCAATTACAATTTATGGGTCATGTATATCCACAGAAAGGTCTGGAACATCTTACTCTAACAGGAAAAATCGAGGGTAAGCGTAGCAGAAGCAGACAAAGAATAAAGTACATACATCGTAGATAGTTTGAATAACTGGATATCAGGAGGTAACATTAAGCAAGGAGACGTAAATTCCATGAGGATGGCTGATCTGAGGAGTGAATGGCAAGACATGATCAGCAATGTCTGTTCCAGACCCGGTACCTGAAGAAGAACTACTCACTATCTAACGGTTGCTATAATATTTGCTATCTGACACCAATCTTGCCATTACTACAATTCACTATCTGACACCTGCTACTACTATTTACTGTTTGACACCTACTACTACTATTCACTGTCTGACACCTCCTATTACTATTCACTATCTGACACCTCCTACTACTATTCACTATCTGACACCTGCTACTACTATTCACTATCTGACACCTCCTACTACTATTCACTGTCTGACACCTGCTACTACTATTCACTATCTGACACCTCCTACTACTATTCACTGTCTGACACCTCCTACTACTATTCACTATCTGACACCTCCTACTACTATTCACTATCTGACACCTGCTACTACTATTTACTGTCTGAGACCTGCTACTACTATTCACTGTCTGACGCCTGCTACTACTATTCACTGTCTGACACCTCCTACTACTATTCACTATCTGACACCTCCTACTACAATTCACTATCTGACACCTCCTACTACTATTTACTGTCTGACACCTCCTACTACTATCCACTGTCTGACACCTCCTACTACTATTCACTATCTAACACCTCCTACTACTATTCACTATCTAACACCTACTACTATTCACTATCTGACACCTCCTACCACCATTCACTATCTGACACCTGCTACTACTATTCACTGTCTGACACCTGCTACTACTATTCATTGTGCTTCTGTTATCTTCCAGAGATGCTCAAGGCACTGTACCTGTACTGCCTGATATAGACTATGGTGAAGACTACCATCCCTACATGGCCCTAGTGAGTATCTGCTGCAGAGAAGATGCATCCTCAAGACCTTCTGCCTCTGACATTGTGAGCACCTTGTCCACCTTGTATGAGAGAGGGACTGTTGGTTAATACATGTACATGTAGTTTAAAACAATGATAGGTGACACAGAGAAGGAAGGTCTACAATGCACACATTTGTGTACGTGTATATTTGGTTATATTATTATAATAATGATGTGCATGTAGGTTCAGTAATTGTGCTGGGTAGTGATGTTTCAGGAATTACTAATCTGTTGTAATATAAAATTTATAGTTTTGTACCCATTCTACATTCTGCTTTATTCTGTGTAATAATTATCAACATTAATACCCAACACAAAAATCAAACCATGCTGCCTTATGACAGGACAGGCACTATAAATCTACACAGTCTAGGTAAGGTATCGTATTGGAAATTACATAACAACATGGCGAAAAACGCCCGAGGACGGCCCTCAAAAAGGTCGGCCTTGCACAAAATGTGCTTATAATAAGGTAAAACAGATAGTATGTAATTATGACCATGTTCTGTGACATCGGCCCCAAATGTATACAGTTAAAAAGACTTAGAATAATAATCAGACAAGAGAAGATAATTGTTAACAATATGTGGGAAAAACCAAGTTGTAATCCCAGTAGTCTGATTGACAGATAATAATAGTAAAGCACACAACAGCAGTTGATTATATATAAGTGGTATAAACACTGCATGAATATAATTGCATAAGATAAGACACATGCATGAATGAATATGGATAAGTGTGTACATGCATAATAATGTCCCGTACAATGTTAATATACATAAAGTGTAAGAACTCAGTCTATGTCCAAGCAGGCTGTTTCACCACAATATAACCGTTTTATAGTCATTACCTGCTAGGGCTGCTACAGACTACATTCTGTGACCGAATGCAGTCTGTAGCAGAAGAGTGATGGGTGCTACTCTTTTATTATAACTAGTGAGGCTTTGGAGCAATACAATTTATCCTACGTTATCCTACTACTGTGAAGTTTCTGCACATAGGATAGCTACATACCCAGTGCCTACTTAGGGTGGTAACTTAGGCACTGGGTAATACTGCTAGTATGGTCCACCTGCAATGCTAGTAGGTGGACAGTAACATACACATAATCCATTGGAGTTGGAGTTACTCTCTCTCTTCTCTTACAGGCCAGTAGTTATACTGTGCCGGTCTAGTCCTGGCCCAGGGTGCACATATACTACACATACAACTCTAGGGAGTTGTCGAGGGAGACTTCCCTTGCTGAAATCCATTACAGTATACAGGTAAGATTACAAGCTAGTTACAACCAATATCAGTTCAATGCACAATGCAAGGGACATGTAGTTATAAAATTATAATAATGGATATAATAATGATGGATATGCACATGGTACGATAGTACAAGAGTACTTAGACGACAAAGAGGCCATCTAGGGATCAAGATAGCAACTGTTACTGAGCAAGGGCTGCTAGGGTAATGTTCGGTAAGTGTCTGTGGTTCAAGGTTATTAATATACTGGAATGTCCGCCTCACCACAGTATCATTAGACTGAAATAATAATGAATATGGACTTCTCTATGTAAAAGGGACGTCTTCTGGTTTCTCTCTTGATTGCTAAGTTCAGTGTTGTTCCTGCACAATCATTTAAAGGCTACTTAATTAATGTAATACATGTACCAGGTAGGTCATTTGTATTGTATGTACACAAGCAATGACTACAGAGTGTAGAGCACACTGTTACCAAGTAGTTTAGGAATCCAAAGGAAACTCAATGAACATAACGTTGAAGAGATTTTATAACATAACATGAATTCTTTTAATCTTTCAAAAATTAAACATTGTTTATTATAATAGTAGATAGATAACATTCCATTCCAGGCCTCATTTCAACTCAGCAATCTGCTTATTATTCACTCACATTTTGCACAACGTCTGGCAGGAAACAGACGATAAACCACCACATGAATATGTCAGCTAAGAAAGAGTCAAAACTGGATGATGTGTTGCCGGCCAGTCTACGTTCACTACTCACAGGTAAGGAAGGCTGCGACAGCCAAGGATTAACTAAACTAATGAGAGACATGGAGCAGGAGCTGAACTGGGACATTGTGAGCTCTCAAAATGAACAAGGAGGGTATAGCCTCAAGTTCTGTGACCGTAACGAACATTCCACAGGAAAGAAGAAAACTGTTAAAGTGGATGTCCTACCGCTTCTAGACGATGCACCTGTGAGTGCTCCAACCACTGATCAGCTGAGACCAGAGCAACCCCATGCACGGAGATCAACCAGCAGAGGCCCTGCCACTTCGGCTTCCTCTGCAACACCAAGGCCTTCAAGCTCCAAGGCTAGCACTAGATCCTATAGACCTGAGGCTAGTCCTTCACGCCAGTCTGCCAAACCAGCTGCTTTTAGTACTTCACGCCAGCCTGTACAGGCACCACAACTTCCTGCTGTTCCCGACTCGGGAGCAAGACGCGACATCCCAGCGCTTGGGCGGAGAGTAAACACCGAGGATGGAGATGACACTTCTCTTGATCCTCAAGCCTTCCACGACGAAGAAGATGGAATGGATGAGTCTGTAACCCAACCACATCCATCTACCAGCAGAGCTCCTTCGCAAAAAACTGTTTCAAAAGATCTGAGAAGATCCATCTCTGCCAGGAGTCAAAGTTGGTCACCAACAGCCGGAACCAAATCTAAAGCAAGCATAGCACCGGCAAGGCAGCCTAGTCAAAGACAGCAAACATTGCCAGCAGCAAAGCAGCCGAGCCAGAAATATCAAATCGTAGATGACCCCAGTACAGGAAGAGGAAGGCGTGCTATGTTGGTAGTGGTCCTCTCAGGTGACAGCAGAGACCTCATGGAGATATCTGATCAAGTAGAGGAACTGTGTGAGCAGAAAGGGGTGACTGTAAGAGTAAACACACCAACGCACATCGCACCACATGACAACGATGAGAACTAGGTACCTACTGATGGCACCAACCAGTTAACTGTAAGACAAACTGTCCAAATATCACATCCAGTTAGCTTAGTCTCCTTTCTAGAAAAGACCATTTGTGTGAACTTATTTATGGCATCATATTAAGCAATACATTACAATAATGCATTTTTGTAGTCATGGAACTAATGTACATGTAGGTGATAGCATAGTAGTAGTACAGTGCAGTACATTACAGTTCATCGACCTTTAAGGTTTGGTAAGTGAAAGGTATACTGTCCTGAACTAAGAACTATATTAAGAACTTGGAATATTGTATTGTTCAAATAGGAGTCAGAGTAAAAATTAATATTATTTATTATAATAAGAAATGGGTAAAAAGTGATTGAGATGAAACTATAGGTAACTAAGAGACAATGCAGGCAGTAGACAGTATAGCAGCGTAACAACAGACAAACAAGCAAGCTATTGTGTTCACCCAGTCAAATGTGTGATGCGGGTTATAGACAAATAGACAGACATCCGAGTTTAATCACTGTCGCTATCTAACGCAGCCCGTCTCCTATCAAACTACAACAAACAACATACAACTTTCCAGTATGTGGAGTAAAACCTTTTTATAACTAACTATCTTGTGATATTTTCTTCCTTATACGAAAAATATCACATTATCATCATGTTACATGCACACGGACCCTACTACTTGTATGGTATATCATATTACACTACTACTTGTGCGTATATATCATTATCATATCAAAACATACCATATCATATCGTATCGTACCGTACCATATCATATCGTATCATACCATATCGTATCGCATCGTATCATACCATATCATATCATACCATATCATATCATACCATATCACATCATACCGTATTATATCGTACCGTACCACATCATATCGTACCATATCAAATTGCACAAATAACTGTATGTCATATGAGTTACAACAAACCTTGACTGAGGATGTTTTCTGTGCCTGTCCACTTATTTGACTCAAGAGCGATTTCAACTGATCCTCACTCAGCTGCAATCCAAGAAATACAAACAATCACATGGCATTGACGACTATTAGTTATCTACTCATGTGTATACAGGGTATAGCTAACTAGTAGTTATCTACTCATGTGTATACAGGGTATAGCTGACTTGTAGTTATCTACTCATGTATATACAGGGTACAGCTAACTAGTAGTTATCTACTCATGTGTATACAGGGTATAGCTAACTAGTAGTTATATACTCATGTGCATACAGGGTACAGCTAACTAGTAGTTATCTACTCATGTGTATACAGGGTATAGCTAACTAGTAGTTATCTACTCATGTGTATACAGGGTATAGCTAACTAGTAGTTATCTACTCATGTGTATACAGGGTATAGCTGACTTGTAGTTATCTACTCATGTATATACAGGGTACAGCTAACTAGTAGTTATATACTCATGTGTATACAGGGTATAGCTAACTAGTAGTTATCTACTCATGTGTATACAATGAAAGAGGAAAACTCAAACTATTCACTTTTTCCTGAATCTGACCAGTCCTGGCCATCTGTGCCAGCATCATCTCTACTTTCTCAGCTTTCTCAGGCTTGGTTAATGCTATGGTGTTCACTACAATAATATCAACATTATCTAATTATACAATATGTATTTAGAGAATGTCATATTAAATCCTATAATACTCGTGTACATTATACATTTGTAGATTGCAAACATGTAAACCCTATAATAAACACCACATGTGAACACTACATAATTATATACACACATGTATATTGTAGTAAGATATATCTGTACACTGGACATAAGTTACACACACGCACGCACGCACGCACACACACACACACACACACACACAAGGCACACACAGTGTACATACATACATACATATGGTACACACAGTGTAACTAAGCACTTACAACGAGCTCGGGCTTCCTGAGATAAGACCTGAGAGAGGATGCTATTCTTCATCTCTTCCTGCTGTCTCTTCATTTCCTCTTGCTGCTGCCGTCCATCCCCACCTGACTAAAGCATAGCAATGCAATAATATAGCACACAGCGTGCACACAGTATGCATACATCCTATAGTATAATATTATTCGTTCTATAATTACATGTAGCCCTAGCTAGTGCACATAACATGTAGACCATGGGTGCCAAAACTACATTCCCAGGGCCATATGTGGCTCTTTGTCTATTTTTCAGCAGCCCTCCTGCCCTAATAGAAAACCACATTTGCCGGACTGCATATTTTTCACTATATGAAAGGAAAGCCTGTGATGTAATATTCTATAAGAGGCAAGAGCAGTCAGTGATTTGTTGGTGAAGTTCGACTCTCTGTAACTACATTCTTTCTTGGAGGATATTAGTGTTGTTTGTTTATAGGCTATGTATTGCATATTGTAAGCCTATACACTTGCATAATATTATTCTCAACTCTCAACCTCAACCCAGTGTATATAACTAACTACTACTGTACGTACAGTGTATATAACTAACTACTACTGTAAGTACAGTGTATATAACTAACTACTACTGTACGTACAGTGTATATAACTAACTACTACTGTACGTACAGTGTATATAACCAACTACTACTGTACGTACAGTGTATGTAACTAACTACTACTGTACGTACAGTGTATATAACTAACTACTACTGTACGTACAGTGCAGATAACCAACTACTACTGTACGTACAGTGTATATAACCAACTACTACTGTACGTACAGTGTATATAACCAACTACTACTGTACGTACAGTGTATATAACTAACTACTACTGTACGTACAGTCTATGTAACTAACTACTACTGTACTGTACTACTGCTACTGCTACTACTACTGTACATACCTTTCCAGACTGGGCCTGTAACTCTCTCATTCTCTGGGCTCTCAATGCTTCCAGATCATCCATCTCACTTGTACGCTAATAACAACAAAACAAAACTAGACTCTAGTATAGAGTATCAGTGGTAACACGGATATTATTCTCTTCAGAATTACACTACAGACCAATTCCAGTCAAGTTGAATGTTATTTGAAGAACTAATCTTATTCGCTGTGTTTAATATCTCATAAAAACTTCAAACATCAAGTTTTGAGAAAAAGTATGCTAAAGTTTTCAATCCATTCCCTATCCAATTATATAAAATTGATTTACATGTAGGCCTATGCATGGCAGATGAGATGAAGGTGATCTGCAAATGATATTTATGGTTGACTTAGTCTGTTCCACGACTGACCTCCTGGCTGATTCTTAGAATAAAACTGTAGAAACATCAGTAATGCATGTAAAAGCAGTAGTTGCATTACTGTACTGGTAAATTCTGATGGTTAACTATATAGAATATTAGATCTAAAAAGTATCCCTGCACAGAACATTTTGTTTTCTTTACATCTCTCTTTCAAGGTATTACTATTTAATCTAATTTGAGTTCACGGCAATATGGCATACATTTGAGAGATATGTAAGCCGACTTCCTGCTCAACGCAAGAACAAAGCCCATTTGGTCTCCATACAGCGAGTATGCTAAACGATCTATTACTGATTTACCTCAAGACAGTCAGTCTCAAGTCTGGTCAAGTTTATCATTAACTAATAAAACTATGAAGTTGAAATTCAATGGTGAAACTACTGATGACTCTCAAAGGTGCACACACAGTGTAAACAACTACTTTAGCAGCCAGCAGACAACATCCTGTGACTACAGACGCCAGTAAAATTGAATATTCGAGGATAGCCTTGTTGCTCTCATCAATGGGCAAAGAATGGGAAATCTCCTGGTCCTGACTAAATAAACAAAAAACCAGACCGACTTGTGGATATTGTGTTGTCTGCCAAGTGTCTCAAACACATAGGCCTATACCATGCATCTTCATGCAAAGGCAAATTACCAATCCAGTGGAAGCTAGCCTACGCTAGACCAATACACAAGGGAGGAGGCAACAGCTCCAATAGCAATTACAGGCCAATCTCGTCTACATGCATATTTTGCAAGATGCTAGAACACATTGTACTACATATCTTAACCAGAAGCTCTATGACTATTTGCACACAAGACAACAAGTCATGTGAGATCTAAGTACTTGTGAGATCTACATACTTACATGTAGATCTCACTAAGGAAGCTGAATCTTTCAAAACAAATCACGCAGTTGTAGTCCTTGACTACAAGGAAGCATTCGGTAGAGTATCCCACAATATCTTGCTAAAGATACTTGGAGATGTCCCAGGTGTTGACCCACGACTGGTAAATGGGATACAAGATTTCAGAGCCGTTCTCAAGAGGACTTATTCACTGGAAGTACCAGTGACTTCAGGAGTTCCACAAGGTTCGGTGTTGGGTCCTACACTATTTATGATATAATATTAACCATCTGCCGACTACTGTAGACTTTAAAGCAAGCCTCTATGTAAATAACACCTTAGACTACCAAACTGTGAACAGCGTTGCAGTTGCACAGCAGTTCTGTGCAAACATAGATGCTCTACACCAGGGGTTCCTAACCTAGAGTAGATATACCCCTAGAAGTACAACAGTTCAGAAACCTAGTGGGTACAAAACAAGTTGTCAACTTAATAAATTTTTGACAGTGATTTTCAGTTACAGACTATCAACTAAGAATTATCATTATCTACTACTGAACTGAACATGAAATAGCTCGCTAATGCAAATGAAGTTGAACTAAACCAGTGTGAACGTCACAAAACACTACCATCTATCAAAGTTATATTATGCAGTTATTATTAAGTAATTAATAAATAAAAATTTCTTACCATACTGCCTTTAAGCAATGCATTTTGATAATGTATAGGCTACAATGTAATATTAATCAAATTAAACCAAAGATATCCTTGATTAAGCACAGTTTTGCAAAGGGGGACGTTGTTTGTAACATGACTGCTGATGGGTACTTAAACAAAAAAATGTTGGGAACCCTTGCTCTACACAAATGGTCAACTGATTGGAGGATGCCCCTCAATGGCATAAAACCTCACATCATTGCCATTGGAAATCAGTCCCACAACCCATCATAAAAATTGAGGGACACGCAGCTCAGTCGGAGCAGAGAAACCAAATACCTAGGAGTCACAATGCATGCAGATTTGAAGTTTAGCAAACACATAATAAACAAGTCCATCCAAGCCAGTAAAGTGCTTGGGATGATGAAATATACATTCCATAATACTCCAAAGAAAAGCAAGTTCCTAGCCTACACAAGCCTATGCCACCCTATAATAAAATATGCCGACTGTGTATGGGACCTTGCACAGAAAAGCCAAACAGGACGACTAAATCAAGTACAGTACAGAGCTGCCCGTTTCTTTAACAACCAAAGAGGAAGAGGGAGTATAATGATAAACTAAAACTGTGCTAGCATTGCATGACCTCAAGGAAAGATGGAGAAACCAAAGACTCACCCTGTTGACAAAGACACTATCAGATGAAGACAGGGATATAAATCTGACCTTCGCATATGAAGAGATAATAAATGACACAGCTTATACTGCTGCCTCCCAATTGACTATAATTCTAGCGTAACAAACATTTTCATTATCGCATTCTCGCCGGATCTTGAATGCATTAGAGAATAAATTATATATATGTTTTTATTGGGTATCTTTTGTGGTACATCTTTGTTAACCTACATGTTATTGGCTGATACCACATGTCATGATCCCTATAATGTCTATTTTAATCAAGTATTAACAGCTCTTGTTGGTCTGTTATGTAATAGTGCCTTTTCACTCGTCTAATCCGATATCGTTCTGTACATAATGACCTTTTTGCACTTATGTACCGCTCCTGCTACACTGTACTGAGTTGGAAGACTCTACACTAGTCTGGCTATAAGAGTCCTGCCCACATGACCAGGTCTTGTGCAACGTACCTTCCAGTCTCCCTTCTCGCTGCCCCACTGCAACTGTAAGACGGTTTCGCAGTGGTCGTCACCCATTCCTCGACGCGTGCTGAGCTGTTTGATTGGACTAACCTCCCAGCTTCTGCTTGGTTAGCTGGTGTCGACTCTCTCTCTTGTTGCTCGGGTTTGTATGTTATGAAGCTGCACCGCAGCTACCCAGCCAGACACAACAATACTACCATGACTACTCAATAGCTGCAAGGGGTGAACTTGTCCCAATAGCTACTTTGACACTAAAATACCACAACAGCTCCCTGCTGTACACTAGCTGCAATATGCACAAGTGCAAAGAACAAAATTTATCAACTTAGTTTATTCCTGTCTCCAACGCATGTCTGAGAAAGATTTTGTCTGTTAGAGCAATAAAAAATGAAGTGAGTCAATAAATACAAAAATTTAGTTGCTAGTCAGTTACTCTGGTTAAAAAATTAACTGTAAACTTTAAATACAGAGTTCAGGAACTTAATGCACAGATTTGTAAAACAGTACTTTCTTAGATCAATGCGGCACTTCAGCTGACGATATCTACCAGAAGGCAATTTGTTCAGTGCAAACAGGGGTGTCCAATCAGTAGCGTATATACGATAATGAAAATTGCGAGAAACCGACAAATACGCCGCTTATGGATTCAGTTCAGTTATGATATTTTCCCCCTAAAAATTCCAAATGGGACAAAAACGTGGAAACTTGTTGACTGTTGCAACTGGTATTAAAAAGAAATGCATCATCAGCAAACAGTCTAATTTGCAATTTACTATTTAATGGCAGATCATTCACATATAAAAGAAAGAGAAGGGCCCCCAAAACAGAACCCTGTGGAACACCAGATGTTACCTCTGCCTCAGAAGAAACAGCGTCATCCACAACTACGAACTGTTTCCTTTGGGCTAAAAATTCCCTAATCCATAACTGAAGTGACTGACTAATACCACAAGTGGCTGATTTGCTCAAAAGCTTCCGATGATTGTCAGAGTCGAGAAGCCTTACTAAAATCAAGGATTACAGCATCAGTTATATTACCACATTCCAGATTTAAACCACTACTGTTGCACCATTCAACATTTGCAAACAATACTGTTCATCTTGTTTCAGTAAGATTGATGTGTTGTTTGTCTTTGCAAACCTAGTGGCAGCCAAGACAAACCCATGTTAATACTGGCTATTATAATCTCCAGTCAGCATTGATACCTGTTAAGTTCTTGTGGTTATGCATGTGTTCAGTCTATACTGGGAAGTATGTGAGCGGTAGCATCAAATAGCCTAGTAATAGTATTGCAAGTCAACACTAACCAGAGCTGGGTCCAAGTCATAGATTTGACTTGACTTGTCAAGTCAAGTCAACATGTTGGCAAGTCCAAGTCAAGTCGACTTGTGACTTGACTTCACTGCAAGTCAAGTCACAAGTCACTTGCCAACATGTTGACTTGACTTTGACATCAATGTGACTTGACGTGGGCACATGAATGACTTGTGACTTTGACTTGGCTTCTGCTAAACCCTACATATTTATCATTTTAACTTCATCGGTACTACTAGCAGCATTTAGAGTATATATCAAGGTTAGCTAAGAGGATATACACCAAATGTAACATCTAGGATTCTAGGTTGTGTGTACGCGAGGCTACACAGTGCATGGTCACAAGTACACACAGTGTAAGTAGGGTAAGTGTGGTGTAAGTAGTGAATACAATGTAGGCCTACAGTGCAATAATTAGTTAATTACTGTAGAGTAAAATTGCCTGCAATAACAATATAATGAATTGTAGGCCGCTATGGCTATCTCTATTGCACGGCTTGAGTGCTTCAAAATTTCTAACATAGGCCGATTGAAGGTGAGAACAGCCAGTATTAAAATGGGGTTTTCTTGGCTGCCATTAGATTTCCAAACACAAACCACACATCAATCTTACTGAAGTAGGATGAACAACATTATTTGCAAATATTGAATGGTGCAACAGTAGTGGTTGAATGACAGACAGCTCATTGATCGTGTAAGGCAACTAAGTCTCACAAGACAAATTTTTTCGGAAACCATATTGATGAGATGTGAGAACATTATGTTGGTGTAGACGAGTGTTAATATCACCATTATTAAAATATGTTCTAAGATTTTGCTAGGTATACAAGTAGGCCTAAGAGAAATTGGCCTGTAGTTATCAGGCATATGCTGGTCCCCTTTTTGTAAATTGGACTTATTTTTGCAAGTTTCCATATATCTGGAATAGATGAGGTGGCTACAGAATATTGAAATATTACTGTAGGCCTAAGTGCATGACTGATGTATGGTGCAAATATTTTAAGTAATATGCCTTGAACATTGCCAAGATCACAAGACTTACTAATGTTCATTTGAGATAAATCATTTAGGCTTTGACTTTGTTCTGTGCACACTTTGCCACATGATTGTTATATTTTAATTATGAAATGTTGTTACTGGATTCAAATCAACACTCCTCAAAAACAGCAGTAGCCTACACTATCTATAATAATAATCAAAATGTAAAGCCCTATCTAAACACACTGTACGACTGAGGTGCTCCCCTTATCAAAATTTAACTAATCAAGAGCAAACTATTTCTTCAGAGGTATTGAAAGATAGTATGCTTGTGGGCCAATAGATTTAGAATATCAATATAATATCAATAGAATAATATGGATATAATAAATATTATAATCTAATGTAGGAAGACATTTCATATGATATTATATTCATTATGATTGTCTGCATTAATTTTGTTGCGGAGTGTTCGATCTTACTCAAAGCACCATTTTTATATATGCGGAATAGAAGTATTAACATATTAATATAATCAAAACTAACAATTTAAATATTAATTTTGCACTGAATGCGAACTCCAAAATTAAAATTTGAATTTCGTGTAAACCTTTGCTATTCTAATTCTTGTAACTAAATACTACATGTATATTTTTACCTTCACCTTGGTCTAGAATAAAATGTAAACAGCAAAGTACTTTCAACAATTCAATATATTAGTTCAAAAGGATAATTAATCAGTCAGAGAATGGAAAATAGTAAAACACTTGGAAAACTGAAATGATGCGTAGTTATAAAAAAACAACAAATACGACCGGACATTACCAAAAAGCTGTTAAGTGGAAACAATACTGCAACAGCTCTTTGCAGTGAAGCAGTCAAGAGCAACCATCGAAAATCTGCTATAGTTAGTCCGAAGTCCTGAAGGCCTAATATCGCTCTCTGCTAACATTATTATGTTGGTCGTGGTAGAATTCCTATTACATTAACACTAGCGGAGTTAAATACAAGAGGGGGCAACTCTTGTTTTTCCCCCAGTTTAACAAAACCAAGCTTTTAGTTGTTTATTTTTATATAGGATGTTTTTTATTCAAGGAATTGCTTATAGGCTTATAGGCAGTATTCGAAGTGGAAAAATTGAGGTGGGTACACGGTGCATGCAATCTTACAGATTAGTATTGTATAGCTATCCACTTAATCTATAGGCACCCAACCAAGCATGCAATACTAGCTGTGCTCTGTAAGCTATCAATACTATGCATATCTAGGCTTCCTAGCTCAGGCAGTACAGTCATTTTATAGTGCTGTAATGTCATATTATATGTGTAGGCTGTATCCATGCATGTTCATGTTTCACACTTATCTTGTATTAACTCCCTCAGACCATACCTGTCAACCTGGAGTGAAAAGATATAGGGAGTCCCAACTTCCAAGTGCAAGATATACATTTGGAGAGTTGGAACTGTGTGGGAGGGAGTATGGGTGCCAAGCTTCACTGTTATCACAGCACTAATCATTATCTATTGACATAATCAGTAACACATGTAAATTAGCTACCACATGCACATGTGCAATATAAGCTATGTAGTAGCTGATAACTCCAAAGCTGTATTAAAATACCAGATAGAGTAAAATGAGATGGAGCTAGGGTATTAATTTGATGCTATTTATTGGATTATCCTGGATATTGGATAATACAAAAATACCTATCTGATGCCCTGAAATCGAGAGGATATAGGAAGCTGGTGGGAGTGAGAGTTTGAAATAGGGAGGGTCCCGCCTAAATCGGGATAGTTGACAGGTATGCCTCTGACGCGTGAAATTCATGACTTCTTGAAAATAGGCTGGTGTTGAAATATTTCCTATATCTGCCCCTGGCAGCTAAGAAATTAGTGGATTACTAAAATGAAAAAAAGTTATGCTCCAGTGAGGATTGAACTCCAAGCCTTATGGATGAGTGTCAAGCACCCTACCCTTTCGCTATCAGGTCCACAGCAACTGTGTGGAGAAAACTAGCTATTAAAATGAGGGTACACGCCTGCTGGCCGTATAACCACTAAAATTGAGGTGGGTACACACAGTATACCCCTGTATAACCACACTTCGAACACTGCTTATTAATAGGTATAACCGCATAAGTATAATGCACCTTTACCATTTTGTAGGTTGCTTTGCCATGGAGATCAGTGCTGCTCTTGCTCTTGCAACTTACCTGAATAGCTGAAACTAATAAAATGTGCAATATACTGTAGTGAAACAGCTTCCTTAGTAGTAGCCTCCCCTGACACTACACATTGACATTACACTTATATCTTATACATGCATTGACATTACGCTATTATCTTACTATTATTATCAACTACTGCATGCATGATGTGTGTTATACTATTAGCCAATCAGGTCTAAGCATTCATTGTGCAATTACGTATTATCTTGATTATTTCTCTAAGTCTTTCTATCTGTATACTTTTGAGGCCGATGTCTCATAACACGGCCATGCTTATATATAATCCATTTTAGCATATTGTAAGCACTTTTTGTGTAAGGCCGACCCTTTTGGTGGCCGACCTCGGGCTGAATTTTGCCATGTTTTTACGCAAGTTCCGGCCCGATACCTTATCGTACCAGCCCGATACCTTTTCGTACCTTTTTCCGGAAGTGTTATTAGTGTAAAAGCCAGCACATTTTCTGTATCAAATCAGTTGTTGATTGCGCTCTAATAAAGCAACATCTCCTAACTCAACCTAGAGTCTTACTCTTGCAGGCAGGCAGCTCCACCCCTGGTCTCTTCTGGTCTCGTCCTCATACTCGTTTAAGTACTCTTTCTACACTCCTTGTGAGTTCTACATCATCGGACTTAAGCCGATCCCGGATTCTTCATGAATCTAGCGTCGAGTCTAAGCCCTTAGATCAGCATTACTACTGTTGCGGATGTGTCCCAGACGGCCCAAGGTCTGTACACAAGCCACAGACGACTTGTAGGTGCAGATGCAGAGAACAGCTACCTAGCCAAAACAACCTCCCTAGCGTATGTTCAACATGTAATGCTCAAGTATCAATTGATCAACGCATCAATATAACTCATAGAATATATAAGTGTATGTATGATGTATTGAGTGATCTTGAGGGCACGAAGGCATACAAGAGATTGCAAAGTGCAACAAGAATCAGGCTCCTTATATAGCTGAAGGAGACAAAGGAAATACTGGACAAAGAAAACCACTAGTTCCAACCCTGTTGGCCGTTTACATTAGTAAGTCGTTCACAATAGTAGGTCGTTTACACAAGGTCGTTCAAATAACAATAAGGCCGTTCATGATAGAGACGGCTAGTAATCAAACACTATAATTAGCTATAGAAAAGGTTACATAATCATATACTAAGGATTATGTAACAAGCTAAGCACTTACAGGATACTATTTAGGATACAACAAAGACGACTATAATGGTAGACTATTATATAATAATATAAAGGGCTCGACGGCCTTAAGGGTCGTCGGCTAGCAAACGGACTGGGGTCGTCCATTACACTACTTCCTGCACTCCTTTGGAGTATAAACTATCAGACCTAGGTCGACCCTGGACTCTTTAATGAGTCTCAGCCTCGGCCTACGTCTTTACCAATAATCACAGAGCTTAACCAACTGTTCACTCTTTATGTGACGTATGGAAGTTACCTTGACGGCCCACTACCAAGCGCTTCCCGTACTCGTGCCTACGTCGGCACTCGCACGTAGACCTACACTAAAAACATTACAATACAGTGCTGGTAATGCGCGCTTACTAAGCCTAAGCATGCTTAAATTTGCTTATACATGTAATATAATATTACAATGTACATGAATAACGTAATTGTATTTATTTTGCTTGACTATGTATTATACTAGGGAGGTTGAAAATTGTTCACTTGTGTACAATATACTGTTCATTATACTGTGTCAGGTAAGCGTACACTCCTACTGTATGCATCACCACATTTGCATTATTTTATTGGGTGTAAGGTGACTGGGAAGCTAGCTGCGGCAGAGCATAATGGTAGCATTATCAATTGCAAATGCATATAATTATACACGTAATCAATGTCATGTATGCATCTTGCAGTATGGTGGCAGAACTAGGAGGTGTAGTAGCACAACTCCCATACTAAAACAACACAAGCTAAAATCAGCTTAGTGTGTAGCCCATTGATACCTTGATAGTTATTATGCAATACATGCAATACATGCCGTGTTCAGAAGATATCTAAGGGCTGGTAAATATTGAGGTACATCATAGAGACTAAACGTCTTGTTACATTCTTCTTGCAAATATATTTATGATTTTGACATGATAAATGTATATGAAATAAGGACAAAAGCGTGGAGTGTCCAGATATAGATTCTAAGGAATAATGTAATATAAAGTATTATAAATAACAATAAATAAACTTATACAAGCTAATACTAATGGTAAGCTGCATATGGTATGGGTACTTGTAGGATGTACATGTAGGTATAATACCAACGATTGGTCCAGTAGCATTGATTGCTTACCAATTACTAATTGGTATAATATGCAAGTATAGATCTATCAGTAGATACATCAATTACTTCTACATGTAAGTGCAAAGGTTCGGTTACACTAGAGGCCGTTTGTCGCTTGTACACAGGCTAGCATGTTGGTCTTCTCAGTCCCTGCATCACCAGCCCTGTTGTGATTGGTTAATATTAAATTATATAACTTATTAGAAATCAGTTTTGGTTATTGGCTGGTACGTATCCATGGAGCCATTCCAACGAACAATTGAAACCGATGGAATCCGGCCTGGTGAAGCTCACAGCCTCTAGTGTAGCCTTTAATACATGGTAATAGGTAGACCTGGGCAAGTTATCACAGTTGCAATCCTACGTATTGAATAAGAAAAATTTCAAATTTGGGCTCAGAAGTCAATATTAAAATGCACATATTTAGACTTGATGAAGATGCAGTAAATACTGTGGGGTTAGTAGTAATACACCATAGTACAGTCATACATGTATAATAATATACTATCATGGGAATGCATTCTTTGTAACTCTACAACAATCATGTAATTTATAGAGTATTGAACCAGTCTGATGATGTACATGTACATATACATCACACCAGCAGAAGGTATTCTTACATGCAGTAGGAGTCCATCACAGGCTACATCCTATTCACTGGTTCACAGGCTACATGCGTCAGTTATCACTGGTCCTCAGGCTATACACTAGTCACTGGTCCCCAGTTTCGGCCAGTAATAAGTTTCCCATTCTCTTCTTGTTTCCTTTTGAATTCTTTCATTTGTTTCCCTGTTAAACAGTGAATGGTGAAGGTATAAGTATACCTTAATTACAGTATAACTATACCTTATACAGTATAATAGTACCTTACACAGTATAATAGTACCTTACACAGTATAATAGTACCTTATACAGTATAATAGTACCTTACACAGTATAACTACACCTTATACAGTATAATAATACCTTACACAGTATAACTACACCTTATCCAGTATAATAATACCTTACACAGTATAACTATACCTTAGGGCTTAGACAGTATAACTATACCTTATACAGTATAACTATACCTTAGGGCTTAGACAGTATAACTATACCTTATACAGTAGAATGATACCTTATATGGTATAATAATACCTTATATGACACATTTAATAAAATCATACCTCATACAGTATAATAGTACCTTATACAGTATAATAGTACCTTATACAGTGGTTGTGGTGGATAGAAATGATATAGGCAGGCAGTGGTGGATAGAGTTGGTAGAAACAGTGGTGGATAGAGGTGGTAGAGACAGTGGTGGATAGAGATGGTAGAGACAGTGGTGGATCGATGTGGTAGAGACAGTGGTGGTAAGGACAGTGGTGGATAGAGGTGGTAAGGACAGTGGTGGATAGAGGTGGTAGGGACAGCGGTGGATAGAGGTGGATAGAGGTGATAGCTAGTGGTGGGGATGAAAATTACAGAATGAGAGAAAATCACAGGGGTTCTATTGCTAGCAAAACTACAGCAGTCTTACGAAATTCACTATAAAGCACAGCAAATTATGCATTTATTAGACCTACGTACTAGATTGCACAGCAGGAATCAGGTCCTAAAAACCTGCACCTTCTTTCTAAACATTAGTACAAAGCATCTAGCTATAGGGTATGCCCACAGCTACAGGGTATGCCCACAGTTACAGGGTATGCCCACAGTTATAGGGTGCACCCATATTTATAGGGTACACCCACAGTTATAGGGTATACTTAAACTGACAGCATTTTAATTTAGTTATACGTCAGAATCTGAATATTTTAGAAAAGGTGCAGGACTTTAGGGTTCGATAAATCATTGAGGTGGCATAACCAGGAGAGTGAATCTGCTACATGACCACTTTGGATCCACCATTGGTGGAGTGCAAGAAGTAAATATGTTAGAGCTACTACAACACACCAAGTAGTAGGGGGACACTATTAGATGTCTTTGCGACCTACATAATATAATGTTCTGGCGGTCGGATATTGTCAATAAATAGCCGGCTCACTTTGTCGCACTGGTTTGACGACCACATAGGCCTACGCTATTTCATGGTAAACTAGCCGGTAACCTATTTTGTCTAGGTCACAAAGACACCTTACACTGTGATATACTTATGCATGTACCTTCATTTCACGTGTCCCTTCAAACAATACACATGATAATAATGTACAGTTTCAACCGTGGTGAGCCATTGGATGATAAAAGTATATCATTACTAAAACTGTGATATTTTGTTAATATATCACTATAATACAGTTGCAAACAGTGTATCTTGTAACATTTAGAGGGGAAATAAACTCACATACGGAAATATTCCCTCCCCACTCTGCTCGAGATATCGGAATTCCATCTCCATCCATCACAGCGGACATAGATGGAGAGGTGAGTGCAGGAGTTGGTGAAGAACTCGCTGTACGATCCCGGGCTTTGGTCTTCATCTTCACCCACTTGCCGCAAACCTTAATGTAGTCACAACCATCGTCCGGTGGACCGTCCCCAAAACTGTCCACTGTGGAGGGTATGATAGACCTCTTCACAGAAACTGTTCTCTTTACAACCCTTCTGACGGTTTTCTTCGTGTTCAACTCCGGAGTGCCATAGACCAGGGGTGGACTGGTCTCCACACCCTCCGCATAAAAGTGCAAGTCTTTCTTCGTTTGAGTTGGTTGAGGAGTGCTAGCAGACTGTACATGCTCCTCCCCTTGCCGGTGGTCGAAGGGAGTATCCACACTTCCTGTAGAGCTCAGAGAGAGTCTCCGTTGCTTGACTGAAGGGAAAGACTGTGACCACTCTGATCTGGATTCTGTCATTGAACTGTCAGCACCGGGACTTGTAATATCCACGGCTGATCCTGATTGAACAGGTAAGGGAGTTTCCACTACCTGAGGTAAACCCATAAAATAGCAGATTAACTGTATGATTACACATTAGGTTCATATGGCTGTAGATCACAGGCTATGCTTGTAATCCCAAAATATGAACATAGCCTGTGATGAACCCTTCAATATACCCGTACAGTATTAGTATAACACTTGTACTGTCTAGTAAAAGATAGATCGCTCAGAATTATCTACCACTAGAGCAGAGCAGCAGTAAGACGAGACTACTATAAAACAAGAGCTGAATAACACCACCACATACTTAACACTACACTA
The DNA here is from genome assembly GCA_935421135.1 of Bugulina stolonifera. Lineage (NCBI taxonomy): Eukaryota > Metazoa > Bryozoa > Gymnolaemata > Cheilostomatida > Bugulidae > Bugulina > Bugulina stolonifera. Next base: position 1,016,218 of record OW285190.1, on the reverse strand, counting down.
CCACATACATAGATAACACCACACCACCACATACTGTAGATAACACTACACTACCACATACATACTTAACACTACACCACCACATACTTAACACTACACCACCACATACTTAACACTACACCACCACATACATAGATAACACTACACTACCACATACATAGATAACACCACACTACCACATACATAAATAGCACCACACTACCACATACTTAACACTACACCACCACATACATAGATAACACCACACTACCACATACTGTAGATAACACTACACTACCACATACATACTTAACACTACACCACCACATACTTAACACTACACCACCACATACATAGATAACACTACACTACCACATACATAGATAACACCACACTACCACATACTTAACACTACACTACCACATACATAGATAACACCACACTACCACATACATAGATAACACTACACTACCACATACATAGATAACACCACACTACCACATACATAGATAACACTACACTACCACATACATAGATAACACCACACTACCACATACATAGATAACACCACACTACCACATACATAGATAACACCACACTACCACATACATAGATAACACTACACTACCACATACATAGATAACACTACACTACCACATACATAGATAACACCACACTACTACATACATAGATAACACTACACTACCACATACATAGATAACACTACACTACCACATACATAGATAACACCACACTACCACATACATAGATAACACCACACCACCACATACATAGATAACACCACACTACCACATACATAGATAACACCACACTACCACATACTGTAGATAGCACCACACTACCACATACATAGATAACACCACACTACCACATACTGTAGATAACACTACACTACCACATACTTAACACTACACCACCACATACATAGATAACACCACACTACCACATACATAAATAACACCACACTACCACATACATAGATAACACCACACTACCACATACATAGATAACACCACACGACCACATAACTCATCATTACCTGAAGATATACACTCTCGCATAAATCGCTCGTTTTTCCCACTCTTATTGGTTGGAGTAAAGAAGCGTAACCTCTGTTAACAGTGGTTACCAGCGCTTCAGAAGGACGTCTGGTGAGTGAAATAGAAGAGCGACAACAAGTGCTTCTGCTAGTTATACCTGTACTTAGTGTACATGTTGACTTACTGGTGGCTCTACTAGTAGCACTAGCTGTGGTAGGAGCACACTGTTTGAGCTTGTGACTGTACACGGGTAATACCTGGCAAGTACTTGCCTTCTGTTGTCGTCTGGCTGGTCGTATTGGAATTATCTGGTCCCCCAACTGTTCAAACTGTTTCTCTCTCACATAGCCCGGCTGTATATCTACACCAGACAGCTCCGCTGCAGAACCGTCCAGAGACGGAGAAGATACAGTAGCCATACTGGCAGCCAACTTGTCTGAGGTATAATGAGTGGTTGTCTGCAATGGTGTTAATTTGTCCAATTCGATAGATGAAGAATGGCGTTGTTGAGGATGAGAGATCTGTGGTATGAATGGAAGAGCATAATGTAGCTAACAACACAATACACTGTATATCTTAAGTGTAATATTAGTGTATACCGTGCACTAGACAATAATATACACCAGTCAAGTATGCAACATCTGCCACCCTTTATCTACCTGTTTCTTGGAAGCTCCAACCTTAGCTGAACTCTCTATAGTTATCTTAACAGAATGTTCAACCTGGCTGCTGCTTGCTCGGTTAGCATCCTCTACAAGTACATGTATATAGAGAATATAACATGTGTACATCCTTATATAGAACACAGGCTGTGACACAAATGAACATCATTATGTTGAACACAAGCTATCATATACATGTATAACATCATTATAGAACAAACAAAGGCTATCACCTACATCGTTATATAGAACACAGGCTACCATACACACTAAGGAACAGTGTTCAGTTTGCACACAGTTTGCGCATTGTATACACACACGCACACACACACATTGGTGCTACATAGTATGATTCGTAATTATGGTGCATCATACCTCCTTTCATGGCTGACCTCAGGCTAGTGCGGGGTTTCACTTCCTTTGTCTTAGTCTGTATAATTTGGCTAGTTATTTCCTTAGCCAATGGGGTAACACCACCAGAGATTGCTATTGGTGGAGGAAATGTACTGTGACCCTCAGAGGCTGGATTTTTCTTCTCGTTGCCCTTCAGTGTCTCTACTGTTCCACCCAAGTTAGGAGTCGCCTGCCCTTCATCTAATGCTACAGGACTGCTCCTTGTCTCTGGAGAGGGAGTGTGACCTGAATTTGACTTTAGAGAGATTATACCTTTGCTCAGTGAAGGCGTTGGGCCATTCACCTATAAATGATACACATGTATATATTACAGTATGATATTAGAGACACAGAGCGGGTATCTGGGCACATGAGAGTACACAGGCTAACCTAGTCATTGTTGTAGTCAACTCTAGTGCATATATATCACACAACACATTCTACTTCAATAGAAAATTGGGAACACCACACAATATTAAACTTGTACAGTAATAAATACTATATAGATAAGACCGCTAGGATAGACATGTGGGTTGGTGCAGAATTATAGCAATGTACCAATCACAGACAAGTATCTTATGTACCTTAGCAATTTCTTTACCACTTGTACACTGTGTACTGATATCTCTACCATTTATACACTGTACAATATTTCTACCACTTGTACACTGTACCAATATCTCTACCACTTGTACACTGTACCAATATCTCTACCACTTGTACACTGTACCAATATCTCTACCACTTGTACACTGTGTACTGATATCTCTACCACTTGTACACTGTGTACCGATTCTCTAGCACTTGTGCACTGTGTACTGATATCTCTATCACTTGTACACTGTACCAATATTTCCACAGTTTGCATACTGTACTGATATCTCTATTACTTGTACACTGTGTACTGATATCTCTACCACTGCACCTGACTATCACCTACTTACAGTGTATATAAAAAATGCATAGTGAAATGCGAGCAGTGCACAAGGGGTTGAGGAGTAAGGAATGGTATAGTGTGGGTAAATAGTTGGAAAGTTGAAGGATTGGAACAGAAAAGAGAATTGTGTGAGTCATATTCCCTGTCGTAAACTAGTCGGGCTCATGAGGACCAACTAGTCCACACGGTGGACTGCTAGTCCACATGGATATTCCAGCTACTTGTCATACCTGACAGGTTGACTCGATAGACTACAGCTAGCGGATAACACGAACCATTATAGAACATTGACCCCTTGTCATATGGACCCTGGTAGAAATAGGATGAATTTGCCACTGTTCGAAAAAGACAGTTCGAAACAGGATGTTTTGAAACCGGACAGTTCAACATTGGACAGTTCAACATTGGACAGTTCAAAACCCCAAACCCCAACCCCCAGACTTTAACTAATTTTATTTTTAATATGATTTTTTTATTTAAACAATTAAATTAATAAATTATAATTAATTATCATGAGTTGTGTTCTTCTAAATGTAATCTACACAGTTTCGAACAGTTCTGTTTCGAACTGCCCTGTTTCGAACTGTCCTGTTTCAAACGGTCATTTTTGGAATGTTCATTTACCGCATAGGATTAAGCGGCTAGTCACATTGGCTTCCTGGTCAGACTGGCCCTAGTGGGTGAGAGTCTATGGCCCACACATGAAGAAAGATATGTTAGCCATAGCAAGCAGTGTAAAACAACACCTGGGTGCAAAATAGACATAGAACAAGATAACGTAGAAAAATAAGGTGTAGGAGTAAACACAAGCAATATACCAAGCGACTATGCTCATGGGGTACAGTCTACAAATAAATATAGCAGAGGAAGGGTTTAAAAAATATAAAAAAAACAACACATAAGCATGAAGATGTAAAAGTACGATTAGCCCAAAGCGACTAGCCCAAAGTGTATAACACATTTTAAAACATTCTAAATATTGGATAAATCAAGAGAAGAGATGGGAGGGGCACAGTCACTAGTACTAACTAATACTAACTAGTGCCAACTAGTACTAACTGGCTGAACTGGGTCCAAGTCGGATTTCAAGTCAACAAGTCAAGTCACTTATAAAATTTTGGAGGCAAGTCAAGTCAGTGTTGCCTCAAGTTAAGTCAAGTCAGTCATCGTGCAAGTCACAAGTTATGTCAAGTAGAAATTCAAGTTAAGTGGGAGACAACGTCAAAGAATTTTACATTTTCCAAAACATCACTTTTTGCTTTCTGTAGACATTCCAATACATGGAAATCCATGCCAAGGTATAGCTGGGCATGTATGTTATGCAATTATGGTAAAGAAGTAGTCTATACATAGTAGTAATGTACAGCAGTGTAGTAATATTGGCACTATGGTTTTGACTGGTCAAATGGCATTGTATATTAGTAACAGTGTTGTGTTTCCTCATAGCTAACCTTGATGTCCTCTGAGTGCTGCTAGTAGTACTGATCAAGTAAAAATGATAAATAGGTAGACAATTGAGACCTGTTTTCCATGTTAGTTATAGCTGTCCAAAATTTTTATTCACGTTGACTTAGTAGAACCCAAGTCAAAGTCACAAGTCATTCATGTGTCTAAGTCAAGTCAAGTCAAGTTACATTGATGTGCAAGTCTAAGTCAAGTCAGGTCAACTTGTGACTTACCACTAGTTAGTACTAGTTAGCAGAGCTGGGTCCAAATCATAGATTTGACTTGACTTGGCAAGTCAAGTCAACTTGTGACTTGACTTGGCAAGTCAAGTCAAATCCATGACTTGAACCAAGTTCTGCCAACTAGTACTAACTAGTGGCAACTAATGCTAACTAATACTAACTAGTGGTAACTGCTCCACTTACTTGTACATCAAGAGCATAGTAGTTGTTTCTCCTACGGACATTAACTTGACTTACATTTCCTGTAGAACTGGTGCTAGAGCATTTCAGTCCACTACCACCACCTCTTCTGTCTGAAATTAAAGCAATACCATGCTTTGATATTGTCACAGTATGATACATTATAATGCAGTGAAATGGACGTTTCTCATTGACATTGTGTGTAAATAGTTATGTAAATGCATGGTTGCATAGGGCCGAGTGCCCCCTTTAATGTGAATCTTTTATACGTCTTAATGTTTTATCCTTAAAGTTTTGTATTGTCTTAACTATGGCAGATCTAGGAGGTCCGACCCACGGTTGTACCTTTTACCGGAAGCCACCGGAAGTGAAATAGTATAAAAGGTGAACGTTTTCTATTTGTAAGTCAGTTATTATTCAGAGCTCAATAAAGGCACGGGTAGCAGTAAAAGTCGTGAGCGTGACGTGAGAGATAAATGGCGTAAAAGCGTGAAGACAACTTCAACCTACGTAGAATCCCTGTACTAGGGAGGAGCTAGACGGAAATAAACGTTAAGGTTGAGGCTTGGGGTAAACAAGAGTTTGATTTCTGATGTTAGTAACCTTAGTTGGAGTTGTCTTGTTTTTCGCTCACGCCTTTTACCACTAACGTAAAGGCACAGCTACGTGATACAAGGGATCTCAGGAGTTATCTCTTCTAAACTAGCACACTCTCAGCCGAAGTCCCTCGGGACTGAAAGCCCAGAGTCCTAGGATAGCATTCATAAACACATGCTAGCTCTTAGCGTTTGCTAAACAACTCAGACTTATGGGTCAAAACTCATGCACAGTCAACTAGGTCGTCATAGGCTCAGCATAATGTAATTGGAGACAGTCTAATCAGCCACTCTTAAACTTCTCCCTTGCTCGTACATAATAACAAACATTACAATATTATACAGTTAGGCCTTATACACGGTACTACACTGTGCACTACACTGTGCACTACACTGTGCACTACACTGTGCACTACACTGTGCACTACACTGTGCACTACACTGTGCACTACACTACAGACTACACTGTACACTACACTGTACACTACACTGTAAACTATACACTACACTTTACACTATACACTACACTGAACACTACACTATACACTACACTGTACAGTATACACTACACTGAACACTACACTGTACACCACACACTACACTGTACACTATGCACTACACTGTACACTATACACTACACTGTACACTATACACTACACTGTACACTACACACTACACACTACACTGTACACTACACACTACACTGTACACTATACACTACACTGTACACTATACACTACACTGTACACTATACACTACACTGTACACTATACACTACACTGTACACTACACACTACACTGTACACTACACACTACACTGTACACTATACACTACACTGTACACTATACACTACACTGTACACTATACACTACACTGTACACTATACACTACACTGTACACTATACACTACACTGTACACGTACCATCTACAGACTCTACTACCAACTGAGCTGTTGACTTGGCTTCGCCCGTCTCATTCTTAGCCGATATGGTAAACTCTGCATCATCATCTAGAGTGACGTTTAGTATTGTGAGTACGTAGTCCCTGTTACCAAACTTCTCTGTATAACCACATACAGTACATATTATAAGCACAGCCTAAACTCTATATATAAGAGCAGTAGGCCTACGAGTTAATGCTCTACATAGAGCCAGTATCACATGTAACTACATGAAGGTTTCAGTCACCTAGCTTGTATGGCGATGAAGAGTTTTCTATTCTCTGACCATCCTTATACCAGGTGATGCGGGCTGCCGGGTACGCGCGTACTTTACATCGCAACTTTACTGTATCTCCTATGGATGCTTCAGTGTCATACAGTTCCTTCACAAACAGTGGAGCTTTACTCTCATAGTAGGAGGAGCCTGCCAGAATTACAATAGCTATTACTACGCGGCACATACATGTACATACTAACAGTAAGCAGTGGGTGAATATATACATGTACATGTAGAAACTATTACATGAACTATACTATGCTATTAGAACTATGCCAGGCTATAAGAACTATAGCATGCTATCAGAACTACAGCATGCTATCAGAACTACAGCATGCTATCAGAACTACAGCATGCTATCAGAACTACAGCATGCTATCAGAACTACAGCATGCTATAAGAACTACAGCATGCTATCAGAACTACAGCATGCTATCAGAACTACAGCATGCTATAAGAACTACAGCATGCTATCAGAACTACAGCATGCTATCAGAACTACAGCATGCTATCAGAACTACAGCATGCTATCAGAACTACAGCATGCTATAAGAACACAACATGCTATCAGAACTACAGCATGCTATCAGAACTACAGCATGCTATAAGAACTATACCATGCTATAAGAACTATACTGTGCTATAATAATGCTGTAAAAGCTAATTAGAGTTAAGACGGCTGACCTTGCACATTTAGACCAAAGAGCCAATGTGAACTGGTGACGTCGTTCTTAGCAAGGCAGAGGTATTGTCCACTGTCTGCTGCAGATGTGAAGAAAATTTCCAGAGAATGTTGATTGTCCTGAGAAGAGACTTCGTACTTGTCTCCAGTTTCGAGGCAGTCTGTATCATCCTCCCCCTCCCTGAACCAGTAGACATCTATGAGAGAGGATATTCAATGAGGGTGCTATCTAATGGGAGAGCTCCCTGATACTAAACTGACCAATAGGAGAGCTCCCTGATACTAAACTGACAAATAGGAGAGCTCCCTGATACTAAACTGACCAATAGAAGAGCTCCCAAGAGGACAGCGCCCTGAAGCTGTAGGCCCTCCTAACCAATAGTAGAGCTTCCTGATTCTGTACTAACCAATAGGAGAGCTCCCTGATACTGTACTAACCAATAGGAGAGCTCCCTGATACTGTACTAACCAATAGGAGAGCTCCCTGATACTGTAGTAACCAACAGGAGAGCTCCCTGATACTGTACTAACCAATAGGAGAGCTACCTGATACTGTACTAACCAATAGGAGAGCTCCCTGATACTGTACATGTAAACTTGGCAACATCTCCACTGGCCACAGTCTGTGATTTGGGTTTACTAGAAAACTTGAGTTTACTGCTCTCTTCGCCCACCTCAGCGTGATCACTGCTGTTGGTACCTATTCTTGGTGTAGATATCAAGCTGCCTCTCCTAACTGAAGTAAAGCCTATCAAACAAACACACAGGGTATATTATACACCGTAGGTATATATACCATGCAAATACAGGTATGTATAAATACACCAAATCAGTAGGCCTGCACATGCATACAGGCAGGCCTATTTAACAATCATTAATGAACATTAAGTAGCCTCCACTAGAGTGCCCACAGACCCCCAAATCTACCACCTGACATCTCTTTACTACATGTAGGTTATACAGCATAGCCTAGTGGTGGCAAATTACCACCAGAGTGGGCCTGTACTTCCATGCCACCTTCTATTGATTCATCCTTTCAAACCATATACATGTAGGTAATACGCTAATCAGTCCTTTGTGAAGCGTGGGACAACTCTTGTATTTTGCATCAACTAGAAAATTTCTGACAAAATTTCTATTAGGAGATGCAGCGATATTTTTGATACACAAATAGATACATATTTGCGATAAATAAAATTTATTAAACATTTAGGCCTATGCTAATAAAATAATGTAATAGCTAATGTTACCTACAACGTACATGTACTTCCTGTTCAGGACACTCTCAACCAGTGCATCTTCTGGTGCCCTGCCTTTTACACTGTAGAACTAAGTCTAACTATTCCACCAACTACATCCTTACCTCCTCGACCTTCACTAGTATCTCGCTCTTTCCATTCCTGCCTCATCACTTCCTGTTCCAACTTAGCCCGTGGTGTCAAAGCTTCCTCGCTAAGGCTATGTTCACTGTCGGAGGTCAAGGTGAACTCAGAGCTTCCGTCAAATAACCGATCTCTTATTCTACAAGATAGAAATACACTACCAACTAGCCTACATATGTATAGCCTATATAATATAATAGATGTACATGTATGGGTGTATTAATAAATACATGTAGGTACAGAGTGTACATGCAGAGTAAGAACACTGTACATACAACATGTATTAATATAATATTGTGGTGAAACAGCCTGCCTGGACATAGACTGAGTTCTTATGCTTTATATACATGTACATTAACATTGTTCACAGTGACATTGACACTTATCCATATTATCCATTCATGCATTGCTGTCTTACCTTGTACAATTATTACACATGCATGCTTATACTATATTTTAATCAACTACCTATCGTGTGCTCTATTATTGTTATCCACCAATCAGATTATTGCAATTACAAATTGGTTTTTCCCACATATTATTAGCAATTATCTTCTCTTATCTGATTGTATTAAACAGAGTCTTTTACTATGTACTTTTTAAGGCCGATATCTTGGAATAGGCTCATAGTTATATACTTTCCATTTCGGACTATTGTAAGCACCTTTTGTGCCAAGGCCGACCCTTTTTGTGGCCGACGTCGGGCGGAACCATCTATGTTGTTGCATCAGTCCCGGACCCGATACCTTATCGGCCGGCCGATACCTTATCGGCCTCTTTTTGCCGGAAGTAGATTTAGTATATAAGGTAGCACATTTTCTGTATGAAATTAGTTGTTGATTGCGCTCTAATAAAGCAACATCTCCTAACTCAAAGCTAGAGGCTTACTGTTGTAGGCGGGTAACTCTACCGGCGGATCCATAGATCCAGATACGGCTCGAGTTCATCCCCATCCTCGTTTAAGCATATCTCTACACCACTTCTACGACTTAGGTCGATCCCGGATTCTATATGAATCTAGCGCCGGGCTTAAGTTCCTAGTATATCAGATCTTTCACTGCACTCCTCTGGAGTATAAAGTCTACAAGACCTACGTCGGTCCTGGACTCTTCAATGAGTCACAGCATCGGCCTACGTCAGATACATAATAACAAGAGCACCAAATAACTGTTCACTCTTTTATGTAATGTGTGGAAGGTCACTTGGTCGTCCTCTACCAACCTCCAAGCCCTTCCCATGCTCGTGCATGTAAACCTACACTGAAAACATTACAATATTGTAATTTAGGCTTAGATACTAATCTGCTGTGGGACAACACAAAGTATTAGTAAAATATAATATAATAGGCTAGAGTACACAATATACAATGTAAAGTCAGTTCTAGTTTCTCAACTACATTGTACAACAATGAAATACATGTGGGTACTAGTAATACATTGTACAGTGTAGACTGCATAGTATACAGTGTAAAATAAGACTTGTATCATAGTGTACATGTATATCAAGGGTGCCCAATTATTTTTGGTAGGGAGCCAAACATGAGACTGGGCCTCAAGGTTGGGGCCAATTATTAGTACAAAGATATAAATATGTGTGTTCACGTGTGTTTCAATGTGTAAAAATGCATGAAATGTCATCGAATGCGACATTAATGTAGGCATCAGATTTACACTTTTCAAATAAACGTTTATTACAAGTAGATCTGATCTTCAACATAATCAATTGTACAAGAGATGTAGTTAGTGCAACAAGTGAAAATGGTCTTGCTTTGCAATAAAGTATTTGCAAACCAAAGACTTACACACCCTCAGCTAAATAAACTTATCGGAATTTGCATGAAATTAGCTAGGGGGGCTGAAGGGGCCCTGACCAGGCCTGTGGGCCTCTATTTGGGCACCACTGGTGTACATAGTGTATAGTGTGTAGACTGTAGTGTATATTGCATAGTGTTTAGTGTATATTGTACAGTGTGTATAGTGTGTACATTGTATAGTGTGTAGTGTACATTGCAGTGTGCAGTGTACATTGTATAGTATTATTATAAGTGCTGTAGTGATCAATTGGTATCCAGCAGACCTCGACTGACAGTATTAACTACATTGTACTAATTAGTGCTGCACGGTGTTTCAGTATCACTAAGTTTTTCAGTTGCTTTTTCGTTCAGTTCAAAAGCCGCGAATTTTTAAAATGCCAACCGGTCCTAAATGCGGCGGTTCTGTATGATTCAGTTTTAAATTCAAACCGCGCCTGACCCTTTAGCGCATCTAGTTCCGGTAATGGCTGGTGTCGCATATTCGTGAATGCATATTGTACCTCTTTCATTCTTTGTAACTCGATGTCTTCCTCGCCATACATATTTTGCTGCAGCCATCATTGTCATCCGGTGGTGATTTATTGTAGTCATGCTCAATTTCAGTTTACACTGACGTATTATTATAAATAATTAGTATTAAATAAATACATCTTATTAAACAGAATAAAAATGACCGCCATTTCCGGTAATGGGTGGTGTAGCTTTCACGTCAATTCATGGTTTCCTCTTTCAATCCTTATAATTCGATGCAATTCTTGGCATACAGATTTATCTGCAACCATCGTCGTCACCCAGTGACAATTTGTTGTAGTTTAACTCAGTTCTCGGTACTTATACCTACATGTATATTATTATAAATAATTAGCATTTAATAACTACAATTTATCAAACAAAATAAAAAATTTTAGCCATTACAGCAAAATCCTCATTGTTGCTGGTGTCAAAAACCTAGGTGTGCCGATGAGCTAGGGACGACTTTGCAACTCAGGTCGATCCAAGAGGTCGCGAAGACACGAACTGTAGCACAAGTGAAAGTTTTAAATATGAAGGACAAAGCGTAGACAAAAAATTTGACTACCTAACAAGTAAAGCCCAGCTACAATGTAGAACCTCTGCACATACATGTACATAATATATAGAGTGTATATAATCTAGTTAGTCTTACAGGAACAAAACTGTTATAATAGGCTACACACCTACCTTATACCTGTCTGTGATATAATACACACCTACCTTATACTTGTCTATGTTATAATACACACCTACCTTATACCTGTCTATGTTATAATACACACCTACCTTATACTTGTCTATGTTGTAATACACACCTACCTTATACTTGTCTATGTTATAATACACACCTACCTTATACCTGTCTATGTTATAATACACACCTACCTTATACCTGTCTATGTTATAATACACACCTACCTACCTTATACTTGTCTATGTTATAATACAAACCTACTTTATACCTGTCTGTGTTGTAATACACACCTACCATATACTTGTCTATGTTATAATACACACCTACCTTATACCTGTCTATGTTATAATACACACCTACCTTATACCTGTCTATGTTATAATACACACCTACCTTATACCTGTCTATGTTATAATACACACCTACCTTATACCTGTCTATGTTATAATACACACCTACCTTATACCTGTCTATGTTATAATACACACCTACCTTATACTTGTCTATGTTATAATACACACCTACCTTATACTTGTCTATGTTATAATACACACCTACCTTATACCTGTCTATGTTATAATACACACCTACCATATACTTGTCTATGTTATAATACACACCTACCTGATACTTGTCTATGTTATAATACACACCTACCTTATACTTGTCTATGTTATAATACAAACCTACCTTATACCTAGCTGTGTTATAATACACACCTACTTTATACCTGTCTGTGTTGTAGTTGTTATAATAACAATATAATATATACCTATGACCATAATGTTCATTCAGTAACTAGAGAGTAACCCAGCCAACAGCAATCTTCTGAGAAAGTATGCAACTACTTGCTCATGCTAATGCAAATAATAATATGATACAGATCACTAGCCCACACTTGCTCCACATGCTCAAACAATGACACTGCATAGCTAGTGCTCTAATTACCAGTGTAAATAATGAACAGTATTGTTATATTGTACTGTTACATACATGTATCTACATAATATACAATGTACCTATTGGTGGATTGTGGGTATAGTTGGTGACTAGCCAATTGTAGCAGGAATGCAGGTTCTGAATGGGACAATAGATTGTTAGCAGACTTGATTTTAGTTGGCTTACCACACTACAATATTATAATTATCATTCCCTACTACTTCCAGCTAGTGCTAGTGATCCCATTACAATGTACAATGTACATGACTTTGTATATTATTTATGAATTCAAACTCTTCACACACGAATGAAACATACATTCTACATACAAACAAAACTACAGTATTATTATTATTAATTATTATGCAAGTCCTGTAGGTTATATATGTTGAAGTTGTCTGCCCCTTTCTAAGGGATGACAATCCCACATAATATAACAGTTAATTAGATATAATAACAGTGAACTAACCCAGGGCAAGATAAGTATAATCTGTACAACTGTGCTTATATATTGTATATAAAAATTGTAAATAATTGTTGACATTTGGAATCCAATAACTCTGGTACAAGTAGACTCAATACTACAATGAATTATAGTGGAAATCTTTCATAATAAGACTGCAAAAGCTAACATTCTGATGCCTGATAGAATATCAATAAAATTCAATATTGAAAACTTTTGCTACCTAAATCATGACGAACTTGATAATACTGCAGAGCTAGAATTTCAAGGGAAATGTGACTCCTACCATGAACTACAGAATGAGTAGAGCCTTCGGTGGCCCTATTAGGCAATTTGATGGAGTGGTCAGCCAGAAGAAATATTTGCAGGCAGATGGAGAGGCATGCAGACAGACACACAAGCAGCAAAGGTAGTGGAGGGGAAGAGGTGAAGCCCTCAAACAACATCCCAATTGAGGCAGTGTTTATCACTACATGAGAAGCGGAGAGATTCGGTCTGGCTCCATTAGCTAGGCGTAATGCCAGTCCATCAGCCACACAATAACCAGCCAATAACAGCAGCTTATTTTTATAACCAATGGCAACAGGGCTCCATGACGCGGAGGACAGGGGCTGAAAAGATCAACGTGTCGAACTTTGCCTAGGTAATCCAACAGGGTGTCGCTGAGTTAGGTGCAGAAGTGGAGATATTTGAGACTTTATATATGAATTTATCAATTCAACATCTCAACAAGTCAACAAATATAGCTACTGCCAGCCCAACAATTTCCCACCAGCTTTCAACTTCCTATGGGGTGTAGAAATTTTGGGCTCACTACTCTTCTACAATGTTTCGTAACTCTTCTACAACTTTTGCAACTGTTTCGTAAACTTCCAAATTTCTCCACTTCTGCACCTAACTGGTGTCGCTTTGCCCTAGAACGAGGTTTCGTCGGCAGAAATTGTACAAACAGATATGCATGTAGCCGAGTGTTTATTGTTTTTCAGAATTGCATTGTATGCCAATAGAATTCCATCACTCAGGCAAAAGGCAACACAACTCCTAATAAAATCCTGCTTGTGGATGAGCGAGGTATACTTTTCCGCATAGGTTCACATTTTCCCTTTCACTATCTAATCTGTTCAGTCAGGTAGGCAGGAAGGTGGACAGTGGGCAGACAGGCAGGCAGGCAGAAAGGCAGTAACAGTTGTAGTAGAGGCAGTGCCACAGCACTAGAGTATGTCACAGTAAAGCCAGTAGCACAGTACTAGAGTATTTCATAGTAAAGCCAGTAGCACAGTACTAGAGTATTTCATAGTGGAGGCACATGACTTCAGTACTAGAGTATAAGACTCACCCTACGGTAGTAGTCATATGCTCATCATTCATAGCCTGTGGCACACATAGAACATTGACTGACTCCTCTGATGTGGAGTTGGCATTGAATAGGCTGCTCTTACCACTGAGGCTAAGGTCATCAAATGTTAGAGTTTTACCTCTAAATATCCAGTTGGCACTTGTAGCACTAAATCAGAATAGTATACAGACTAGGACAAGGTACATATCCCATTATGATAATAGGCACACTTGGTAAGGAGCAGAGAACAAAGGTGAGCCCATACCATATTGTGGAATCCTTACGAACTCGTGGAATTTTCAAGATTATCGTCACGACAACGGTACATTTTCATGAAATCATAAAAGTTAGACAGACAACATTCTGCAAATAATTATGAAGTTTGCTTCTAATTTGTAATTGAATAATCATTTTAAAGAAAATAATGGAAAGCTGCTATAAGTGACAGTGATAATGATGATTGGCTAACGGCTATTGGAGCATATATTACAAGTTAACCTTTTGATCTACTCGTTGTGGCACAATGCCACGATGGTGTGGCCTCACCTTAAGACACTTACCTTATGATGGACTCCGAGTCCCATGGTTCACTCTCCTCTGACATCACCTCCTCATCCTCTTGTGGTAACATCGTGGTTTGACCTTGACCCAAGGATACCAGGTCAGGGTCAACATCTAAGGCTAAAACACACACATTACATGTCGGGCTATAGTGGAGGTATAGAGTTTAAAATCTCAGCCAGTTATTAGAGAGTTGAGAAACCTGTACATGTATATTTCAACCAGAAGGATAGAAGGTAGAAGTCCCTTCTACCTTGGAGAAGGGACAACGGACCTAGCTATACGCATACAAGTAAGTACATGTGTTCTCTCAGTTACTATCGTCCGTCGATATTCTAATTGGTAAGTATTTGAGGACTCCATTCTTCATAAAAGGATTATCATACCCCATGTATTCCTAGTCTTGTTGTAGAGTTCAACTATACAGCACACTTGAGTGAGTTACCCTACTGGAGAGATGCTGGTCTAACTAACTTCATACTTACAGATCTACCTACCTGAGAGAGGAATACCTGAGAGAGGAATGCAGTGGATGTGTCTGAACTCTGAACTAACCCATACTTACAATACTCACTGCTTGTAGACCCATGCATAAGATTTGGAGAACTGTTGGATAAGTTGAGCCTACCACTTTGTAGGGGATGATTGTAGGAAGTGTAAAACTTGTAGCACACGCGCATAATGTGGAATATACAGCAAACACTGACTTTACTACAATGACACGCACTGCATACACACTGTAGTACGTAATATACTGTACAGTGTACACCATACAACATACTGTGTTTTTATGTTACAATTATGTAATCATTGAGAATAACGTGGAGTTATCCAACCTTGTAATATAGTAAACTTACAGTTCCAGTTGATATCAAATGATGGAAACTTGTAGTCGTCTGAGTAGCTGGTGGAAGACCTGGTAGATTTCTTCTGATATAGAGTGAATTCTGGGACAGGTGAAGCGTCCTGGGAGTCTTCTCCATATAGGACCTGCATCAGGCGAGGTAAGATTGGTGAGGGGTGGATAGAACAGTGTTAGTAAGGGGTGGATAGTATAATGTTAGTAAGGGGTGGATAGTATAGTGTTAGTAAGGGATGGATAGTACAGTGTAAGTAAGGGGTGGATAGTATGGTGTCAGTAAGGGGTGGATAGTATGGTGTCAGTAAGGGGTGGATAGTACAGTGTTAGCAAGGGGTGAATAGTACAGTGCTAGAAATGGGTGGATAGCAAAGTTTTACCTGAGAGAGAATACATTCTGCCAATTCGTCACAAATTATCTCCCCTTCTTCCACCACCTCCGACTAAAAAGGCACACATTAACTATAATATAACTATATACATGTATATTTCTATTTCTGAATGTTTAATAAGTCAACACCACACTTATTATATACTGTACTCACTATACAATATATTTACTACTATACACTATTACTTATTATATACTGTACTCACTATACAATATATTTACTACTATACACTATTACTTATTATATACTATACTTACTATTATATACTATACTTACCTCTGCTATACCTTCTCCAATAAAATCCTCAACTATAGAACAAATGATAGAGGTCACCTGGTCATGCTTAACCAGCTTCCTGCTACCCGATTGTTGCCCTAAAATATTGGGCCAGGCGTTTTATGCGTCATACGTATGTACATGTATATATGGAATGATTAGAAAATACATATACATATACTTACTGTACATACTCATAGTTATATATAGATATACATGTAATATATTGTCTGATTACATGTATAATATATACTTACTGTCAACTGCTAAATGTAATGAATGATCTAGATTAGCTACCATTGCTGATACCACTGCCTTGTGTTTGGTTAAGACCTCTTCAACTGTAACATCAACATAACACATTATATTCAGCCTCGGATAATTCAAAAACTTGGTTAGTTCAAACTGTTAGCCTTGGTCCCTGCTGAGCACTATAAAATAATGACTTCAATTAAGTGAAGTGATCTCAAAATTCAAACTCAGTCCTAATTCAAACCAATTATGGCGGTCCTTGGAATTTGAATTAAGCAAGTTTCACTGTATATACATGTGTGTGTGACACGTATACAATATTGACTATAATCATGTTATCTAGCACAGTGTATACACCTATACCTTAGGTAGCCTCATATCCAAGTACCAAGATTTGAGACAGCACATACGTGTACATGTAATTTGACTCACCGTGAGATTCTGAATCACTAAGATTAACATTTTCTTTCAGTCTCTTCACACATTCAGTTAACTCAATGAAAAATCTTTTGGTTTCCTCTTCTCTCAATTCATCAAAACCACAAATCTCTGCTAAAACAAAACAGAACACAACTTTTACTTCAATATATAGTACATGCATTTATATATTGGACTGTGTACTGTCAGGTCAAGTGCTCTCTAGGATGTAATGTTGTCCTAGTACTCAGCGACTAGGTGCTGCAGAGCCTCAGGTTCAAACCCCGGTAAGGGATAAGCCATTCTCACATAAGTGGGGTACTACAATTATAGTAGTAATATAGTAGTAGTACAATAAATACTGTAGTGTTTCGAGCGTACGGTACCTGCGGTATGAGTACGGGAGCAGTCCAAGAGTGATCTATTGAACTGCCTCCTATTACATAACACTGAGCTATGGCCACCTAGTTGACTGTGCATGTGCTTTGATCCATAAGTCCAAGTTGCTACTATTGCCTTAGAACTAACATGTAAATATCGATGCTATTCTAGGACTTCAGGCTTTCAGTCCCGAAGGACATTGGCTGGAAGTATGCTATTCTAGAAAAGAAAACTCCAAATAGATTCCTTGGGAAAGTAGCATGTGCCTTCATTGAGCTCCAAGTAACAACTGAATCGATACTGAAAAACATTCGCCTTTTATATTATTACATTTCCAGTGGCTTCCGGTAAAAAGTATGACCGCTACTCGGTCTTAAGTAGTGCTGGGTGGTTTCGATTTGCATGTCCATTAAGTTATTGCTGATTTTTCTAAAAAACTGAATGAAGCTGAAGTGTTGTCTTCTCACCTTCAGTTTAATTCGGTTTTTAAAATTGTGGAAAAAACCAAATTGAATCAAAAACTGAATACTCAATGTTGGGAGTTGTCACGCTCTTCTCTAAACTGTAATGGCTGCCATTTTTTATTTTCTATGATAAATTGCAATTATTAAATGCCAATTATCTAAAATAATATGCAAGTATAACAACTGCATGGAAATGATTGAAACCGAAGTAAGTCTTCACTGGGTGACAATGATGGCTGCAGTTAAGCCTGAATTCCAAAGATGACATCGAATTATAGAGATTGAAAGATGCATAACATGAATTATTAAACATATATTATTTACATGTATAATAATATGCAATTATAACTGCTACATAATTGAGTGAAACTACAATAAATAACCACTGGGTGATAATATTATGGCTGCAGCAAAGTCTAAATTCCAAGGATGGCATCAAATTATAAGGATTGAAAGAAGCATAATATGAATTCACGTGTTTTCAACGCCAGCTGTTATCGAAAGTGGGTGCGCCAAGAGGCCAGGCGCAGTTTGACTTTTAAAACTGAATCAAACCGCACTGCCGCATTAGGTGTCGGTTCGCATGTCAAATTCTGGTGGTTTTTAAACCGAAAGAAAAAACTGAATGAGACCTCTTAAGGTTATGCAACTGGGGTCTGAATTTTCTTTCAAAATTTCTCTCACATATTTAACCCTGTCTGAAAGGGCCTGGACAGCTTTCAGTGTTAGCATTAGGTCATATGACGCAACGTCAGAGGGGGTCAAAGACCGAAAACAGCGCTATGAAGTTTGCCTGCTGTTACTGGATTAATTTATTTTTTTGTTAAATTATCGCACAGCATTGTTAAATATGCATGAATGTTTGCCTAAGCTGGCGTTATGAAGAGATAAAATAAAATAATGGCCTTCTAGAACTTTTTCTTATACTGGCTTTTTGCATGTAAAACCTTATCCAAGCTTTGTCTTGTTTGTAGAATAAATTCTTTTCCATAAGGTAAACTAGCACTTGCAGGTGTTTCTATAAGCGTTTAGGAAGAGGTAGGATAGTACTAGACTGCAGGGCACGTATATCGTGTGAAGTTATCCTCTCTTGGTCATATACAGAAAATAGCGCATATTATTGCACATACAAGCCACATAGGGGGCACTCGGCCCGATGTAACGATGCATTTACATAACATTTACAAATAATTATTAACACTTTGCAACAAGTATAAGACAGTTATACAATTATAGACTATTACACACTAATTAAAATGTCAATGAGAAATGTCCTTTTCACTACAGTACTACACGTATTACTACTAACCTATACTAGACTATACTATACTATACTATACTATACTAGACTATACTAGACTATACTATACTATACTATACTAGACTATACTAGACTATACTAGACTATACTAGACTATACTAGACTATACTAGACTATACTAGACTATATTAGACTATATTAGACTATACTAGACTATACTATACTATACTAGACTATACTAGACTATACTAGACTATACTAGACTAGACTAGACTATACTAGACTATATTAGACTAGACTATACTATACTATACTATACTATACTATACTATACTATACTATACTATACTAGACTATACTATACCAGACTATACTAGACTATACTAGACTATACTAGACTATACTAGACTATACTAGACTATACTAGACTATACTAGACTATACTAGACTAGACTATACTAGACTAGACTATACTAGACTATACTAGACTATACTAGATTATACTATACTATACTATACTATACTAGACTATACTAGGCTATACTATACTATACTATACCAGACTATACTAGACTATACTAGACTATACTAGACTATACTATACTATACTAGACTATACTAGGCTATACTATACTATACTATACCAGACTATACTATACTATACTATACTATACTATATTATACTAGACTATACTAGACTATACTAGACTATACTAGACTATACTAGACTAACTAGACTATACTAGACTATACTAGACTAACTAGACTATACTAGACTAATTAGACTATACTATACTAGACTATACTAGACTATACTAGACTATACTAGACTATACTATACTATACTATACTATACTATAACTGTACTATAACTGTACTACATGTGCTACATGTATTACTACTATACTATACAGTATACAACAACTGTAATGCATGTACTACATGTATTACTACTATACTAATGCTACTGTACTACTGCACATGTAGTACTACTATTATACTGCTGTACTACATGTACTACTACTGTGTGGTGAGAAATGGACATTGCCCGTTGACATTGTATAAATAGTGTGTAATTGTCTATAAAAAATATGTAAATGTTGTGTAAATGCATGGTTATATAGGGCCGAGTGCTCTCTATATAGCTATCCTTTTATATTTATTATATGTGCAATATTATGTGCTATTTTCTGTATATGACTAACCTTAAGAGGTCCGACCTCATCTTTTTTACTATTATTGCGCAATACTTTAGACCGAGTGACGGTCATACTTTTTACCGGAAGCCAGCGGAAATGAAATAGTATAAAAGGCAGACGTTGTTCTGTATCGATTCAGTTGTTACTTGGAGCTCAATAAAGGCAAATGCTACTCTCCCAAGGAACATATTTGGAGTTATCTTTTCTAGACTAGCATACTTCCAGCCGAAGTCCTTCGCGACTGAAAGCCCAAGTCCTAGAATAGTATCGATATAAAACACATGTTTGCTCTAAGGCAATAGTAGCAACTGGGACCTATGGGTCAAAGTACATGCACAGTCAACTAGGCAGCCATTGCTCAGTTTTATGTAATAGGAGGCAGTTCGATAAACCACTCTTGGACTGCTCCAGTACTCGTACCACAGGTACCCGTATGTTTGCACTCCAGCAGAAACATTACAACTGTACTACATGTACTGCAGTACTATACTACCTGGTCCACTTTGACTGCGGCTGAATTCATCTCCGTCACGCTCAGGGTATCCTGTGAGAGCACCCAATTCACCTGCAATTAGACATAATATTGTGGTGAGACAGCCTGCCTGGACACAAACTGAGTTCTTACTCTTCTTGTATATTGACATTAACATTGACATTATCATGCATTACATTATTATCCATGTACAGGGTTGGGAACTTTGATCTACTTTTGCATTCGATTTTCGATTATGCTGATTAAACCAAAGAATACAAGCATTCGATTGTTACTTTACCAAAACAATGATTGTACTTCAATCGATTTTACAATCAATGACGATTTTAGAAAATGCACATGTACATGTATATGGGTATAATTTTTGTAAAAATGGAGAAGTTTATTGTCTTTACTAATTTTGTCTATTACTTTAAAATGTTTATAACAACTGTGGCTAATATTACCAGTTTTATTTGCATTTTCTCATAGTTTAGAGTTATCTCCTCTACCTTTAGGTTTCTTTTTAGCCTCCAAATATTTATATGTACAGCAAATCTTAGCCAGAAATTCCAGGCTATTATTTCTTATTTATTGCTAGCCACTCACATTTCATCCTAGCTTGCAAATAGAGGCTATTATTTTATTATTAAATAAAAGAGCTCATCATCATTTTTTTTCTTAAAAAGATAAGAACTAAGCTACAGGCTTTTTATTTATTTCCTGTACTAAACATTACTAGCAGATCAATTAGCAGCTTAGTGACAATCGAATGCAGCTGTAACCCTATAAAACCAACGAATACATGCATTTCGATGGCTTTGTTGGAAACCAACGATTAGGTGGAATCGATGGTGAATAGACCAATGAAAATCGCCATAGAATATCGAATGCTATTGGCGATTCCCAACCCTGTCCATGTATCCATATTCATTCATGCATGAATGTCTTATCTTATACTATTGTGTCATGTCTGCTTATACTACTCATATCCAATCAACTTATATTGTGTGCCTTTACTATTGCTTGTCAATCAGACCATTGGAATTACCACTGTATTACAACTTGGTTTTTCCCATACACTGTTAGCAATCACCTTCTCTTGTCTGATTATATTAAATAGAGTCTTTTGCCATATATTGTAAGTGTCACTTGTGGCCGATGCTATGGATTAGGCTCATAATTATATATCTTATGTTTTACATTATTGTAAGCACCTTTTGTGCCAAGGCCGACCTTTTTATATGGCCGACGCCGACGTTGTTGCATCAGTTCCGGCCCGATACCTTATCGGCCTCTTTTGGCCGGAAATAGATATAGTATAAAAGGCAGTGCATTTTCTGTATCAAATCAGTTGTTGATTTCGCTGTAATAAAGCAACATCTCCTAACTCAAACCTATAGAGGCTTACTCTTGTAGGCGGGTAACTCTACCGGCGGATCCATAGATCCATACGGCTCGAGTTCATCCCCATCCTCGTTTAAGCATATCTCTACACCACTTCTACGACCTAGGTCGATCCCGGATTCTATATGAATCTAGCGTCGGGCTTAAGATCCTAGAATACCAAATCTTTCATTGCACTCCTCTGGAGTATAAAGTCTACAAGACCTACGTCGGTCCTGAGCTCTCTAATGAGTCTCAGCATCAGCCTACGTCCGATACATATCAACAAGAGCACATATAATAACTGTTCACTCTTTATGTAATGAGCAGAAGGTTACTTGGTCGGCCTCTACCACCTTCCAAGCCCTTCCCATACTAGCGGTCTATCGGCCCTCGTATGTAACCACACTCAAAAACATTACAATATATATACGAGTACATGCAATACATGTGTATATACACATACATGACATAATATATATGTAATATAGAGACAACACGCATGTGCAGCTGATAAAAGCAGACTAGCTCCACCGCTAGTCCTCACATGAGGGTACACGCCTGTTGGCCGTGTACCCACGGTAATTGAGGTGGGTACACGGCGCATACTCCCATATAACCACACTTCGAACACTGCTACCCACTCAGGATATCCACCATAGAACCATATGCTACCCACTCAGGCTAGTGTGTGTTGGCAATTTAGAATTGTCCTGCTTTTAATTCAGAGCAGAGATTAATTCAGAAATAGGAAATAGATACTTGTTGGCCTTTTCTCAACCTATGAAATGGTTCACTCCGATTTAAAGGCCAGTCAATCATAAATTACAAAAGAACTGGACATATACAATATTGTGGCCTGGAGCTACACAGTAGTATGGCCTGGAGCTACACAGTAGTATGGCCTGGAGCTACACAGTAGTATAGCCTGGAGCTACACAGTAGTATGGCCTGGAGCTACACAGTAGTATGGCCTGGAGATGCATGTACACAGTGGGATGGCCTAGTGAGTTTTACGGTGTATCCATGGATACAGACTCACCTGAGAGTATATTCTCTCCTCTACCACCCTCAGGTTTAAAGAAAATTTCTACATTCAGTAGGTCTGCAGAAGTCGCAGCAGATTCTGGTAGAGCTGAGGGTATTTTCAGAGAGCCTTGCAGTTCAATAGCACCAGAGACAGGGGCAGAGTTAGTAACATGTGCATGCGGCGTCATAGATGTGTCACTGTGTACGCCAAGAGGCTTAGGGACCAGCGTCTCCATAGACTGTGTAAAGTCATCTAGTGATAGTGGTGGAATGTCATCTATAAGAAGTAGTTACATGTATATGTAGCTATATAATCAGTGACGGATCATAAAATATGTACATGTAATGTATATCCATACAATTATCCCACTACAGTAGCTTATCCAACTATTCAATTCAGTCATAGTGATTACCAGGTACAATGCACCATGAACCATGCACCGTGTACCGTCTACCATAAACCGTGTACCATAAACCGTGTACCATGCACGCGTACCATGCACGCGTACCATGCACGCGTACCATGCACGCGTACCATGCACGCGTACCATGCACGCGTACCATGCACGCGTACCATGCAAGCGTACCATGCACGCGTACCATGCACGCGTACCATGAACTACTCCTGATGTTTGAAAGGCCAATTCTACATGATTCAGCATTCTTTCATAAAAAGTTTTCTGTCGACATAAATCAAGTGGTCGCCAACAAACAACCAATGTTAGTAGAGTACCATTAGTTCTATGTCAAAGGCTTGTACCCTGATCTCCCAGATGATGGGCAGGATAACTACCATTGCATTACTGAGGCTACAAATGGACTGCACTTGTAAAGTGGAGCAGAATGAATTCACTATACATGTACATGTACATGCAGAGCTACACAAGCTTTTATCGCACATTTCACTTCTATTCTTTATATGAGTAAGGCAGTAAGTCTTCCTTGAGTCTCACCTGATTGGCTAAACTTGTGTTGTACTAACTTTGACATGTCTCCATTATATGAGCTCAAATACTTTCCATTTAGACTGCTATGATGTACATAGGAGTTAGCTCTCTTGTACTCCCTGCATAAAAAAACCAGACTTGCCAATATCTCAGAGGCGAACCAGACTTGTCAATGTCTCCATAAAAAAATCAGACTTGCCAATATCAACAATAATAAAGGTTAGTCAAGACAAAATAGCTTGCTGAAAGTTCCAAACTGTAAATGGAGGAGATACTTCCAAATAGCCTTTGCCCTAATGTGTATTTAATTGCCAAACTGTGCATACAATTTAAGTGATTGATGGGTAATTTGGAGTTGATAAAGGGCATCCAAGAACACACTGCTGTTTAATAGTTGAATCAAAGTAAAATACGATTATTTTAAACCAAGCAAAAGACTCAACATACTTTGTATATACACGGTCAACATTTAACAATAAAATCCGTGTAGGTACATGTACATGGCATGATTAATTTCAGAATTATTTTCTTCATTTGCTTTTAGCCTCTTGGACACCACGTTCTGTTGAGAGAACTGTCTTGTGTTGAATGGCTGTTGGTCAATATCAGCTTAGTAAACCAGACCTGCCAAGCACTGCATAATAAACCAGACATGCCAATGCCATTCCATCATTCCGATCAATCAAAAGTTATTAGAGCACGGATTATGTACATTTCGACCCAAATCTGTAACCAATTTGAGGTGAGAGAAACCTACATGTACAGTGTACATGTAGATACTATAATTATGGGGAACGGCAGACCAAGAGGTCGTGAAGACAACTACTGTACATAATGTGAGTGATTGAGGACAGGTCCACAACCAATTCTCTAGTGAATCACCTAGCATGATTCCAGGTGATGTCATGTCTAAAACATGCCTATTTGCTCTCCTATCATCTGCATGTGTAAGTTACCTAAAACTCTTGCAGTATATTTAAAAATAAGAATTGACTTTACGCTGGCAACGATTAAGAATGCATTTGTTACACGTTGCTCGGATGGAGTTTACACTGCCATTAGGCGTATAGCTGGGAGAAGCATAATGAAGAGCGTATAACGGTGAGAGAACAACTGACTGACACCTAGTGGCTAGAAGTAGGGAGTCCGAACTTCTCAGATCAAATAACAAAGTGACCCACATGTACATGTACAAGCATATCTCTATTCCTCATGCATGCATACAAGTATATGTAGGCTACCCGTGCGATACATGTACAATATGTATAGCCTATACAACTTACTGTTGTAGATCCTCATCCAAGTGCTGTCCACAAATGTAACCATGGTGCTTAGGCTGCCAGAGAGCACAGAGCTTACAGATCCAGTGGTTACAGATGAGGCAGTGAGCGCTTTGTCTTCTATTCTTGCCTGAGAAAAGAGCTCCACACTGTCGACAACATCGAGGGTTAGTCGGGTATTCATGAGAGGTAGATATGTGTGGAGTACGGGAGGTAGATGGGTAGCTATCTGTATTAGTTGTGTAGTTGGTGTGCGAACCCCTTCGACTATTCTCTACTATGTGACGATTAGAGTTTAACCCAGTGTAGCACTCTAGGGAGTCCTGCAGTGTGTACAACTGAGTGGAAAGACCAGCTGGAGTGGCCAATGAGACATCAGTATTACATTCGGCATGCCTATGATGTCTCGGCACTAATGGTGGTTTACCAGCCACAGACTTTACCTCTTCTGACCTGTGTGGTTAAATTGTCAAACAGTAAAGGGACATTTACAAAAAGACGGTTAGAAACAGGACGTTTCAAAACCAGACAGTTCGAAACTTGACAGTTCAAAACTCTGTAGATTACATTTAGAAGAACACGACTCACAGATAAATAATTTTTTAGTGTTCTACAAGTTAGTAGTAGTAAACAATTACAACATTAAAAATAAAAATTATTTGAAGTCTGGAATTAGTTGGTCTGGGGTTGGGATTTGGGGTTGTGAACTGTCCTGTTTCAAACTGTCAGGTTTCGAAACGTCCTGTCTCGAACTATCTTTTTCGAACAGTCGCAAATTCCTGTCAAACATGATAATAATTTGTTTGAGCACACATACACTGTAGATCAGTGCTACGCTAGCACTACAACTATTGCTAGGAGTATGTCTACACTATGCCTACTACTGCTAGGTATATGCTATACTGCTGCTAGGGTTATGCTATACAACTACTAGTCCTACATTGTAGGTATATGCTGGACTACTATTCATATGCTCTTACTACTAGGTACATGTATATGCTGTACTACTACTAGGTATATGCTATGCTACTACTAGGTATATGCTGTACTACTATTCATATGCTCTTACTACTAGGTATATGCTATATTACTACTAGGTATATACTATACTACTACTAGGCATATTATGCTAAACTACTACTAGGTATTTATGTTATGATAACTCACGTGAGACGAGTTCTCTCTCGACTCCTCACCATCAGATCTCTCTCCAGCACACCCACCATCTGTGCACACTCATTCTCTGAGAGGTGGTCTATATTCAGCTTGTTATTAGACATCAGTGTAGTAGCTTACTGTTGGAGGCTTAGCTGACTGTTAGACATCAATGTAAGTAGACATCAGAGGAATAGGCGTCCACCCAGTCTATAGAATACAAGTATTTTAATAACACGAGTGATGTTTGGATTGTTTGCTCATGTATGCAAAGATATATCATATGAAATGTGAGTATAGAATATGTAAAATATATACATGTACATGTACATGTACATTGTAATGTAGTATAATTATACTGTACATTAAAGGGGAAAATCACAAATTTTGAAGTGATTCTAAAGTGATAGTTCAAAATCTGGCGGCTCCAGACGTCATTTCCACAAATATCAAAATCCGCATTTTTATCCAAAAAATCGGTTTATCTGATTGGTCATGGGCGCATCCTTATTGGTAGTCTAAGATCTGCAGACTTACACCGATATGCGAGGTGACTAATATATGCCCCGTTAAAACCACTATATTGCTATAGCCGTGCTGTTTCCGGTGAGTTTGCGCATTCGCAGTTTAGTGGTTTGCTACGGCTACTTGTGTTTTTTTTTGTAATTTCCAAAGTTTTATGCTACTTACACTTACTTGTCTTTTATACCGACTAATAGCTCACGGCATATTCTACAATGCATATTCATTCATCGGTGAGAAATCAAATCAAGTTATATTATAATAAATATTTGTTCATTCTTTTCTAATCCTACTAGATTATTTCCCACCGACTCTCACTCTGACTGACAGTCACTGCAGTTTCACTGAACTATAAAAAACGCTAGTTTCAATTTGAATTTGTTTAAAATAGTTATTTATCATCAATTATGTTAGTTTTTATTTACTTATGCACGTAATTAATTAATAACTGTTATACCATGGGTTTCATTGGTAGTTCAGCGGAGCTAGCAGTGACTCTCAGTCATATTTGGAGCTAGCAGTGACTATCAGTCAGATTCGGAGCTAGCAGTGACTCTCAGTCAGATTCGGAGCTAGCAGTGACTCTCAGTCAGATTCAGCTAGCAGTGACTCTCAGTCAGATTCGGAGCTAGCAGTGATTCTCAGTCAGATTCAGCTAGCAGTGACTCAGTAAGTTTCCGTGGGAAATATAACATGAACTGAAGCTGCAATAAAATCACTTTTATTTCTTTGGCATCAGATTGCTGTTGACTAGACACAAGACAAATGAGTCACCAGTTACTGCTTCCTTGCCGCTGTAAATTAATGATTACAAGTCAAACAATCAATTGAAGGCAATGCAAATCAATATAATAATATATCATTCAATTTATTTAGTGTGTTGCTTTTACCAAAACAGGCTAAATATAAATGATTAAAGCTGTTAGTTGGAGATGGTAAAGCAACATTTCCAAAAAAAGACAGTTCCAGCAGGACGTTTCTCAACTGTGTTGATTACATTTATTAGAATACAATTCACCGATAATTAAGTTTAATTAAATGAAAAATTAATATTAAAAAGGAAAATTAATGGGTGGGGTTAGGGGTTCAAACTGTCCCGGAGAGGTTTAGTTTGGAACTATCTTTTTCCCATTGTATTGGATTGCAGTACATCACTTCACCTCCATACTTTCCTGGTGTTCTATTTCTTCCTTTACTGCCTATTTTAATTTTATTTTAATCTTGCTAATTTTCATTTCATGGCGTGCGTTCAGATAAATAAAATTAAAATAAGCAGTAAGTAAGCCCAATGACTGAAAGAAAAAAACAGAGATGCCAGACTCAGTTAATTCAAGCAACATTTTATGGCTTATTAAAAGACTCGTTTCCAAAATAAAGCTTGCAAACATCTCTGGAAAACAACTAGTATCCTATGTATGTTTGTGCAATATTATGAATCTGTTTGACAATACTGACCATTAAGAAATTTACTTTAGCCCCAGTGACTGTGACAAACCCTATTGATACTCTTAACTATTCTCTAAAATGGCATAGGCCTATGTGACTAAAAGTATTGGGCCTACACTGTGGTGACTTGGTGACTACTATATCTAACTACTACTATTACTATTGATAATTCAACTTCTGTTGATTCTATTGATACTGTAGCTACTACTGCTACCACTGGACCCCCTGGTACTACTGCGACAACTTACCACTTTTCTACGACTAACTATTATTGTAACCAACTACTACTATTACTACTGCTGATTTTAACTACTTGCATGATTACTACTAATGCAACCATAACTAACTACTGAAATCATCGTAACACTGCTACTACACTGCTATCACTTCAACTTACTACTAACTACTACTATAAGTAACTACTCCTACTGCTAATACGAACTACAGCTAACACCACAAATGGTTCTTTTATTTTGCTAGTAAACTGCTGCTGTGACTACTAATACTGACGATAGTGGGCATACTATCAATGTTGAGTTGATACTAACACATACAGCTTGTTGACTTGTGTTGTAGGATGTTGCAGTGCCTGCTGCAGTTGGGCCACCAGATGCCGATATGCTCTCTTACTTTATTCTATGAGTTTGTAGTACTGAAGCTCTAATGAGTTTTACCATGCACTAGCCGATGCTTTCAAGAAAATGCAGTTTCATATCCATATAGCTCTTGGGGTAGGTAGTTGTATGAATAACTACTCGGAATCCTGTATCTTAAACATTGATGCTTTATCGGCAAAGAAGATTTAGAATCTGATACTCCTTCAGTCTCTAATAATTTTGAATTTGGTTGTTATAGTAATTACACTTACATGAATTATCCATTGTTACACATGAAGACTGTGTGTGTAGGCAGATCTATGTGCAAATGAAAGTAATACACGAGACGGTCATTTCTTGGTTGCAGATAAATTATGGTAAGATGTTCCAGACAAAATGTTATAGCCTTGGAATGTCGCAAGAGACACTGATGGAGGGTAAACTATCCAGTTCAACAGGAACAACTTTAGGAAGAACCCTCATTCATCATTGCAGTTGGTCTGGTATCATTGCCGGCAGCCTCCTTGAGGTTAAATATTTGTCCATTGCTTTTGCATGTAGGTGCAGTAGTGGTGAAAGCTAGATAGACCTCCTTACTCCTTAGCTGGGGTTTTGGAGAAGGAGAATAAATCTAGAGAAAGCGATTTCTGTTTAAGTTTTACTGAAAAACAGAGGTTATCTCAAATTTCTCCACTTCTGCATCTAAACAATTATTGACCTCCATGGCCTGAATCTTGCAACCATTTGCTATCAGCCATTATGTTAGCTGTCAACATCATATGGTCAACAAGGTCAGTCTATAACTGTAGGGCTTGCCAGTGACCTCTACCTCACCAGCTATGCAAGTGTTCAACTGTTGAAATCCTGGCAGTGTTGGCTATGTTATAAAACCATAGTATATGCTATATGGTGGTAATCATTAGTGCTTTGCCATAAATTCAGCAGTTGAAGCTATTCTAGCCTAGCCTAGCCACCTGCAGTATAATATTTTAATGTGTACTTTTAATAACACTATTACCAATGTTTTTCTTGGGTAGCAGAGTGTCAGAAATTATTTCCAATGATATTGTGTAAACCTTTTATACATACATATGTATAAAATATGTATATGTAGATATAATATAAAGAATTCGTGATTACATATAATGTTTATAAAAATACAGTGTGTTGTGCCATATGGTACCTTCAGCATGTACATGCACGTTCATTTGTCATACATAAGTTTTATAATGATAAAATGTATATTATATTACTGATACATGTACAGGTATAAATGCATTTGCATTGTTGACAGACGATGCTAAGGTCTATGTGATTGCACTGACAACTCAATTAATCCACTCAATTTATAAATGCAGTCAAGAAATTGAAATGGAAGTAAGGAAAACAAGTACATGTATAATTAGCATAGCATTATATTATACGGATAATAGTATAAAGTTATCTCCCCAGGAATGGTCGATCGCCGGAAACCGTAGTCTCACAAAATAGAATGCCGAAATCTCAAAAAGGAGATAACTCCTAATTTTTCAATCGTTTAGAAGGAGTTTTAATTTCACTAATTAAGGCATAAGAAGAGTCATAAAATACAAATCCTTTGTTATTAATAAAAGAACACATGTTGATTTAGTATACTGTACAATAATTGTTTGAATATCTTGTTTAGAACAGTACAAAACTAACTTCAAAGTAGGGCACAATTTGTGAAATTCTCCTTTAACTATATCTGTACATTGAAAGGGGTGTCCTATTACACCATACTTACACAGAGTAATATACTGCCACTAATGGCAGTAACCAGAGCCAACCAACTTGTCTATGTTATTACAATATATGGGTATGAGATGTTATTAGTGCTGCACGACGTTTCGGCATCATTCAGTTTTTTTTTCCGGTTCACAAACCGCGAAAATTTCAAATGCAAACCGAAACCGAATGCAGTGGTTTTGAAATTCAAACATGCGCCTGGCCCCTTAGCGCACACACTTCCGATAATGTTTGGCGTTGAAAACACGTGAATTCATGTTGTGCTTCTTTCAATCCTTATGATTCGATGTCATCTTTGGAATACAGACTTAGCTGCAGCCAACATTGTCAATTGTCACCCATGATGGCTTATTGTAGTTTCACTCAATTCTAGTAGTTGTGCTTGCCTATGATTATAAATAATTAATATTTAATAATTGCAAGTTACTAAACAAAATTAAAATGGCCGCCATTTTCTGCTTCTTTCAATCTTCATAATCCGATGGCATGGATCTTGGAATACAGACTTAGCTGCAGCCATCGTTGTCACCCAGTGATTATTTACTGTAGTTTCAGTCAATTCTAGTAGCTACACTTGCATATTATTAGAAATAAATAAAGTATTTAATTACGATTTATTAAACAAAATTAAAATTGGCCATCATTACAGTTCAAAGCAGAGTGTGACAACTCTCAAAATTGAGTATTTAATTTTCGGTTCGATTCGTTTTTTTCCTGAATTTAGAAAAACCAATTAAACTGAGGGGTAGAAGACAACTTCGGCATCATTCAGTTTTTTGAAAGATCAGTAAAAAAAAACTGAATGCAAGTGCAAATCAAAACCGCCCAGCACTAGTTATTATACATGTATGTGATACTACTACTATGTATGTTGTACTACTACTACGTATGTGATGCTACTACTAGTAGCATCGAATGTGCGACTGTTCGAAAAAGACAGTTCGAAACATAGTAGTAGCCTATTACTATGTATGGTATACTACTACTATGTATGGTATACTACTACTATGTATGTTATACTACTACTATGTATGTTATACTACTACTATGTATGTTATACTACTACTATGGGTAAAAAGGACATTTTGAAAATGTCAGTTAGAAACAGGACGTTCCAAAAACATTGTGCGTGGTTGGGGATTGGGGTTTGAAAGTTTTCGGACAGTCGCCAATTCACTACTATGTACATTATGTTATACTGCTACTGTATATGTTATACTATTACTATTAATGTATGTTATACGTTGTACTTGTACATTACTACATGTTTGTTATACTACTAGTCTACTACTATGTATGGAACTGGATGGTAAAGGAACATTTCGAAAAAGACAGTTCGAAACAGAGTTGTCATGTATGAAGTGCAGTAATGTAGGCTATGCCTATGTTGCAGCTGGTAACATTAGCACAGAGCCATTAGACGGCTCTGCATTAGCAAAACAAGCTATGGTTACACAACCATTGACAATTTATTATTTGTGTATTGGTTACCATGGAGAATACGATTACTACTTCACACTATATACCATAATGTATACACAGCCTAGTGTATACATTATGGTATAACTTGCTAAAAATAGACGCAGTATGATGTACATTTTGTACACGCTATATAACATAGTACTATAATACATGCTGTATAACTTACTATATATAGACACTGTATAACTTACTATATATAGACACTGTATAACTTACTATATATACACACTGTATAACTTACTATATATAGACACTGTATAACTTACTATATATACACACTGTATAACTTACTATATATACACACTGTATAACTTACTATATATACACACTGTATAACTTACTATATATACACACTGTATAACTTACTATATATACACACTGTATAACTTACTATATATAGACACTGTATAACTTACTATGTATACACACTGTATAACTTACTATATATACACACTGTATAACTTACTATATATACACACTGTATAACTTACTATATATACACACTGTATAACTTACTATATATACACACTGTATAACTTACTATATATAGACACTGTATAACTTACTATATATACACACTGTATAACTTGCTATATATACACACTGTATAACTTGCTATATATACACACTGTATAACTTGCTATATATACACACTGTATAACTTGCTATATATACACACTGTATAACTTACTATATATACACACTGTATAACTTACTATATATACACACTGTATAACTTACTATACATACAGTAACATACTGTATAAATAATATACAGTCATGTACATGTACTCACCTAACCCATTACACACCTGCAGTGAATGCCATTCACCTAACAATTATTTTCAAACTACAAATATTTAAAGAGGTGTAACAAGCATTCCCTTTGATGAATACGAGTAGTAGTTGTATTGTAGGTGAATTAATCTTGACATCACCACAAAATGCTTTGTTAGTAAATTGTATAGCATGACAAGGCTACAATAGAATTAGTGAATCAAAGTGCACACAGTAGCTTTACATTAGAAAATATAACCTATGTTGTATTACACACTGACACATGACAATAACAATACTAATATGGTGTAATTACTTGTAGTTAGTGCACTACTAAGTGTACCTGAATGTGTACATGTAGCTGTAGCAGATCATTCTGTCAGTAGTAGTATGGTTGGTACCTCAATCTTCCTTCCAGTCCATCAACTTCAACTGGCTGACTGTTGACTACAGGTGATGGAGTATACAATTGATAGAACATACAGTACACACTGTGCATCCATGCGTTTGACTATCACAAGTAGATCTTCAACTGAACACACAAGAGACCCCTACTACCTACTTACTGCCTACTTGAAAGGGGCAGATGAGTACACTTCTGTATTGGTGTTATACTTTACACTACTGCTATCTACTGCTAATAACAGCAGTCTACATGGCATGGTTATCTCCACTAACCAATGATTATCAAATATAGGCACTGACCAATCACATCGCAGAGGTGGGCATTAGAAGATAACTCATAAATAACTCTATAGAGGCGGGCCTTGCTCTAACTGTTTATTGCATATATTACATAACATGTCAGTCCTAAAACAGGTCTGATGCTCAACTAAACATACAACATGCTGCTACATATGCTATGCTTGCTAGAGGATAATCTTATAGCTATGTCAATAGCAGTAATAATACAACACTAACATTAGCCAAAGATAGTGGAAGGAGAAAGCTGAAGAACCTATCTACTACATCTTTGTCTTAGCATTGGCAAGCTTTGACCATCACCGGCATTCCTAGTTCATTTATTTACTAAGTGAAGTTGTAGGATATAACGAGAGTGAAAGGATTTTCGGACATGCCCCTCTGCCATTGTGATGGACATGGTGTACCTTTAACTTGGACGACCCTCATGACATTCTTCCTTAATATACAGTCTTTTAATATATACATGCATATACATGTAACCATATTATATCATTTTATATCAGACATTTCGTATGTGAGAAACAGTAAAAGAAGTTATCTTCTCTTCAAACAAGAAAAAGACATTGTAATAGTACACCAAGAAGTTATCTTCTCTTCAAACAAGTAAAAGACATTAGAATCGTACATCAAGAAGTTGTCTTCTCTCCGAACAAGAAAAGACAATATTGTAGCCTCACCCAGATATATATATATATATAGACTAACTTTCTATCAAATTATGGAATATACAGTGTCTTTCTTAGCTAGCCAATGAAATTATATCTAAATTGAAACAGAAGCTCCCTTAACAACTGACAATATTTTAGCGCAATAATTTTTATGTACTTACTTGGTAATTGATTGTAATAGTAGTAACAAGTCGCTGATTATTATTTTGGTATCTCGTATATTGATTGATTTGTATTCTTTCAGAAGGTTTCTTGTTGTATTATACCCTGTACGTATACATGTAATATATATAGATATACATTAGTAGTATTGAGATTAAATAGAAGTGTTAATTGGATTAAGTGATTGTTCTAAGTAAAGTGGATAATTGTAATCAATTCAAATATAGATATACAAAAGTGTATATTAACTCTTGTAAATTGAGATAGATAGATGATGCTGGAATTGATGTTGTAAAATAAGTAACCGTTGAAAGTATTGAATAGAAATTCATGATAAAGTGGAGTAGTACCCTTTGTTCAATTAAGAATTGTAAGTGAGTAATTGAAATAGTATAGTCACAGTGTTACTCTTGGTATACTCGTCGTAATTTAATTGAAGGCTTGAGAAAATACCTGCATACAAATGTAAATTAGTCATAGTAACTTCTAACAATTGTGTATTGGCTTATGTGCATTGCCTGCTCAGTGAGCTTCCCTAAACTGGCCCATTCTTCAAGGAGGACCGAATGATTCCTACTGACCTACAGTGATATCCCCCATTGAAGTCAATCAGTATCGTCTTCCTTGGATTTATTCCCATATCTTTCTATAGTATCTCTGTATATCCTTGACTGTTCGGATCTCCTAACGAACCCCGCTTTCTGTAATATTCATTGGACATTGACATTCATAATTGGAATTATCCATTTATACAAAGTAGAAGTAGATGCTAATTAAGGTAAGTGAGAAGTTAGTATAAAGAAGTCATACTTAAAAAGGTAAGTCTCTGATTGTCCCCTCTTGAATCATCCTCCCACAACTCCCAACATAGCAGTTATAGAGATTATATTCTCTAGTAATTTATGTGATGGTTTATTATTGATGGTATTGAAAAGCATAAATAGACTCTAGTTTCAGTCCCATCACACTTATTATATACCATACGTTGCCGTACTTTTTTTGTGCTAACTGGTGTAATATCCATCCAGGTGCCCGCCAGAAATCACTGGTCGTCTGCTTGCCTATATAAAGAGAGACCAAAATCATTGTTGCATTATATATCTTGCAATAAACATTTATAATTTTATTCAATACGTATTCAATACAAGCTACACTACTGGAGGAATGCCAGATCTATGAGTAGCAGTAAACATCTAGGCTCTAGGGTAGTTCTATCACAAGTACTAGAGATGCAAAGGGTACCTGTCTGTTGTAGTTGCCTATGACTGTGAGGCATGATACTTGAGTCAGTTGTGCTCGGCAACCAGTATACTAATTCTACCTCACAAAGAAATGAGAGCTACATTGTAGAAAGCTTGGATCAGTTCAGGGTGAACATGGCTACATTTACACTAAAAGTGTTTCTGGTGAGAGGTCAAAAGGTTAATAAGTACTAATAGGTCAGTCTCGGACTAGAAAAAGGTCTGAGTTACAAGATGTACAAAACGGTCTCGGATCAGAGTATATTCGAGCAAAGAGGATAGTTAACAAAAAGAGTAATGTAGTGTTTTGAGCTGTGTTACATACGAGTGCCGCTATGACACGGGTATGGGAAGGGCTTGGAGGTTGGTAGAGGACGACTAAGTTACCTTCCACACATTACATAAAGAGTGAACAGTTAGTTAATGCTCTAGTATTGTTGATAATGACGTAGGCCGAAGCTGAGACTTATGAAAGAGTCCAGGGTCGACGTAGGTCTGTAGGTTTATACTCCAAAGGAGTGTAGAAAGAAGTAGTAGTAATCTAAGGACTTAAACCCGACGCTAGATTCATAAGGAATTTGGGATCGGCTAAAGTCCGATGGTGTAGAACTCACAAGGAGTGTAGAAAGAGTTGCTTAAACGAGTATGGAGTGAGCTCGAGCCGCTTAGGTCTAAGAAGACCTGAGGGTGGAGCTACCCGCCTGCAAGAATAAGCCTCTAGGTCGAGTTAGGAGATGTTGCTTTATTAGAGCGCAATCAACAACTGATTTGATGCAGAAAATGTGCTGGCTTTTACACTAATAACACTTCCGGAAAAAGGTACGATGAGGTATCGGGCTGGTACGATAAAGTATCGGGCCGGAACTTATGCAACAACATGGAGTAGTTCCGCCCGACGTCGGCCACCAAAAGGGTCGGCCTTGCACAAAAAGTGCTTACAATAGTCCAGTATGAATAATATATAAATATAGCCATGTTTAGAGACATCGGCCCCGAAAAGTGTACAGGTAAAAGACTTAGAAGATATAATCAGGCTAAATAGATAATTGCATACATAGTAATGTTAAACCATGCGTTAATGCGATAACCTGACCAATAATACAAAGCACACTATGCATAAGCAGTTGATTATAATAATAGTAGAGTAATGTCCATGCATGTACTGTATAAGAGTATATGGTAAGATAATGTCAATGCATGGCAATAGAGTAAATGTATGAGAACAATGTCAATGCATGTATGCACAAGATTATAGTCCATGCCGTGGCAGGCTATGCTGATTCACCACAGTAAACCGACATGGTATGTACATGTAAGTACAGTATCAAAACATCATAGAAGTAGTACAGTAAAAAGCATACAATCCCAACTGATGCCAATTAAAACATATATATTGTAATGGTTTCTGGAAATTCGTGCGGTCGTCCTTGGACGACTACCGACCCAAAACTGAAATGCCTATGAGTGGTGCTAGGCCTTCTCATTACATGAAAGATCGAGCGGTCTCAGTAGCCCAATAACTACCAGAGACGACCCATCTGGTCCCAAGTCTGACCTTCAGACTATACGTTGAAAGAGAGTGATCCGAGCTAGTAGGCGGTCCGCTAAGCGAATGACCTGACAAAAGGAAGTGAAAGTCTCTGTATCAAGTATAGATGTGTCTTTATATTGAAAGCCAAGCGAAGACTGAGACAATGAACAGTGAAACAATGCCCTTTATATAGTATAAGGACTTCCGCCCGACGTAGTGTCGGGAAAAGACGACATAGGGTCGTCCGAAAGTTGCGCAACAACATGGCCACCAGAAGCCCGACGGCCGACCCAAAATGGGTCGGGTTTTACAAAAGTTGCTTATAATGATCCAATTCATATACAAAATGAATATCAAGTAATTCTGAGAGGTCGGGCCTCTGTACATGGGTATAAAAGGCACTAAAAGACTTAGTAATAAACATCCAAGTATATACAATGATATAGAAGTTGTACAAGGTAGAATGCAAGTAGATATATACATGTAAGCACACATAATAATGAGTGTCAGGTGTAGGAGACGACTGCGCGTACCATTACAATATTTACTCTGTAAAGCATTTGAGACATGAATGTGAAGGCTATGTAATAAGTCTATGTTCAAGTCGTCTTCACACCTGTACGAATTTCACTCTCCAAAACCGAGGTAAGAACATCGCTTGCCTATGCGCACTGTTTGAGTGGCTCATCACGTGCGATTTATTGGAGAAGGGTGATTCCGAGGGCGTTTTCGTCTATGGTAAATGTATCAACGCATATAATGCTATAATTTGCCGTCATTGGGATGTAGACCATGTAGTGTCAACACTGTACCCAACTACATTGTTCATCTGCATATTGTAGTATTGTAATGTTTTCGCTGGGTGTAGTGTGTGTTGTCTGGGACGACCTACTTGCAAAAGTGAAGAGCCTATGAGTGGTGCTAGGCCTTTGTCATTACATGAAAGATCGACAGGTACTTGCAGTCAATAAGCTAACCAAGACGACCCATGTGGACCCAAGTTAATGCTAGCTTGCTGTACTGAGAAAGAGTATGTTCAGTCCTAGTAGGTTTTTCGGGCATCAAGGTTGAAGACCTTATCAGCTGGAACTACCTGTACTACAAGAGAAGACTCAGTATAAGTAGTATAGAAGTGTCTTTATCGAAATCCAAGCATCAACTGAGACAATGATAGTAAAAGCCATTCGCTTTATATAGTATTCTAACTTCTGGAAAATAGTTCCGGTAAAAGGCCGACGTAGCATCATCCGGAAATTGCACAACAAGATGGCGGCTCAAAATAGGTCAGCCAAAGCAAAAGTTGCTTAAAATCATGAGATTCATGTGCAAA
This sequence comes from Bugulina stolonifera, assembly GCA_935421135.1. Classification (NCBI taxonomy): domain Eukaryota; kingdom Metazoa; phylum Bryozoa; class Gymnolaemata; order Cheilostomatida; family Bugulidae; genus Bugulina; species Bugulina stolonifera. The sequence goes on along the minus strand of OW285190.1, from coordinate 977,123 downwards.
ATTAATTACAGCTGTATCTGAGATGTCGGTCCTCTTTACATGGGTATAAAAAGGTTATAATTGCTCAGTAATGCATACAATAAGTGTATAAAAGATATGTTTCTGCACAAGCTAGTCAACATACATAAATTAGGTATGAATTATTCATGATAATGTGATGCAGTACGAGTGGCTAAGTCTATAGAGTTATGTTTACCACAACAGTATTAGCTTCGTATGTTTACTTGTGTGTACAATGCCTATCACTCTAGTAAATGTTGGCTTTTTACCCTTTCATATACATGTACTTGTACTACTTGTATTTGGTGCAACCTACAAAATGAAGAGAAAAAACTCATTTTTTGGAGATTCGCCAAGTATTCGCTACATTATAACATATACGATGTCTCTTGTTACGTATTTAGTAAATGTTAATGCCTCCAGTAGGAGCTATAGCTACTCTACGTCTTCCATTTCTACAGTTGTATAATATATATCACATTTCATTTTTATTGTACAATAGAGCATATTTCACCAGCATCATGCTTGCCTTACAATATATAACTTTTCTGCTTTTGCACAGATAAAAAAGTAAAGAGAAAAAGTTAATGAGGAGAAGAGGAACCAGCATGATCAGAGAGAAACAGATAGTAATTATACATGTACATGCATACACATACCAATTATACATGTACATGCATACACATACCAATATACATGTACATGCATACACATACCAATTATACATGTACATGCATACACATACCAATTATACATGTACATGCATACACATACCAATTATACATGTACATGCATACACATACCAATTATACATGTACATGCATACGCATACCAATTATACATGTACATGCATACACATACCAACTATACATGTACATGCATACACATACCAATTATACATGTACATGCATACACATACCAATTATACATGTACATGCATACACATACCAATTATACATGTACATGCATACACACACCAATATACATGTACATGCATACACACACCAATTATACATGTACATGCATACACATACCAATTATACATGTACATGCATACACATACCAATTATACATGTACATGCATACACATACCAATTATACATGTACATGCATACACATACCAATTATACATGTACATGCATACACATACCAATTATACATGTACATGCATACACATACCAGTTATACATGTACATGCATACACATACCAATTATACATGTACATGCATACACATACCAATTATACATGTACATGCATACACATACCAATTATACATGTACATGCATACACATACCAATTATACATGTACATGCATACACATACCAATTATACATATACATGCATACACATACCAATTATACATGTACATGCATACACATACCAATTATACATGTACATGCATACACATACCAATTATACATGTACATGCATACACATACCAATTATACATGTACATGCATACACATACCAATTATACATGTACATGCATACACATACCAATTATACATGTACATGTATACACATACCAACTATACATATACATGCATACACATACCAACTATACATGTACATGCATACACATACCAATTATACATATACATGCATACACATACCAATTATACATATACATGCATACACATACCAATTATACATGTACATGCATACACATACCAATTATACATGTACATGCATACACATACCAATTATACATGTACATGCATACACATACCAATTATACATGTACATGCATACACATACCAATTATACATGTACATGCATACACATACCAATTATACATGTACATGTATACACATACCAATTATACATGTACATGCATACACATACCAATTATACATGTACATGCATACACACACCAATTATACATGTACATGCATACACATACCAATTATACATGTACATGCATACACATACCAATTATACATGTACATGCATACACATACCAATTATACATGTACATGCATACACATACCAATTATACATGTACATGCATACACATACCAATTATACATGTACATGCATACACATACCAATTATACATGTACATGCATACACATACCAATTATACATGTACATGCATACACATACCAATTATACATGTACATGCATACACATACCAATTATACATGTACATGCATACACATACCAATTATACATGTACATGCATACACATACCAATTATACATGTACATGCATACACATACCAATTATACATGTACATGCATACACATACCAATTATACATGTACATGCATACACATACCAATTATACATGTACATGCATACACATACCAATTATACATGTACATGCATACACATACCAATTATACATGTACATGCATACACATACCAATTATACATGTACATGCATACACATACCAATTATACATGTACATGCATACACATACCAATTATACATGTACATGCATACACATACCAATTATACATGTACATGCATACACATACCAATTATACATGTACATGCATACACATACCAATTATACATGTACATGCATACACATACCAATTATACATGTACATGCATACACATGCCAATTATACATGTACATGCATACACATACCAATTATACATGTACATGTATACACATACCAATTATACATGTACATGCATACACATACCAATTATACATGTACATGCATACACATACCAATTATACATGTACATGCATACACATACCAATTATACATGTACATGCATACACATACCAATTATACATGTACATGCATACACATACCAATTATACATGTACATGCATACACATACCAATTATACATGTACATGCATACACATACCAATTATACATGTACATGCATACACATACCAATTATACATGTACATGCATACACATACCAATTATACATGTACATGCATACACATGCCAATTATACATGTACATGCATACACATACCAATTATACATGTACATGTATACACATACCAATTATACATGTACATGCATACACATACCAATTATACATGTACATGCATACACATACCAATTATACATGTACATGCATACACATACCAATTATACATGTACATGCATACACATACCAATTATACATGTACATGCATACACATACCAATTATACATGTACATGCATACACATACCAATTATACATGTACATGCATACACATACCAATTATACATGTACATGCATACACATACCAATTATACATGTACATGCATACACATACCAATTATACATGTACATGCATACACATACCAATTATACATGTACATGCATACACATACCAATTATACATGTACATGCATACACATACCAATTATACATGTACATGCATACACATACCAATTATACATGTACATGCATACACATACCAATTATACATGTACATGCATACACATACCAATTATACATGTACATGCATACACATACCAATTATACATGTACATGCATACACATACCAATTATACATGTACATGCATACACATACCAATTATACATGTACATGCATACACATACCAATTATACATGTACATGCATACACATACCAATTATACATGTACATGCATACACATACCAATTATACATGTACATGCATACACATACCAATTATACATATACATGCATACACATACCAATTATACATGTACATGCATACACATACCAATTATACATGTACATGCATACACATACCAATTATACATGTACATGCATACACATACCAATTATACATGTACATGCGTACACATACCAATTATACATGTACATGCGTACACATACCAATTATACATATACATGCATACACATACCAATTATACATGTACATGCATACACATACCAATTATACATGTACATGCATACACATACCAATTATACATGTACATGCATACACATACCAATTATACATGTACATGTATACACATACCAATTATACATGTACATGCATACACATACCAATTATACATGTACATGCATACACATACCAATTATACATGTACATGTATACACATACCAATTATACATGTACATGCATACACATACCAATTATACATGTACATGCATACACATACCAATTATACATGTACATGCATACACATACCAATTATACATGTACATGCATACACATACCAATTATACATGTACATGCATACACATACCAATTATACATGTACATGCGTACACATACCAATTATACATGTACATGCGTACACATACCAATTATACATGTACATGCATACACATACCAATTATACATGTACATGCATACACATACCAATTATACATGTACATGCGTACACATACCAATTATACATGTACATGCATACACATACCAATTATACATGTACATGCATACACATACCAATTATACATGTACATGCATACACATACCAACTATACATGTACATGCATACACATACCAATTATACATGTACATGCATACACATACCAATTATACATGTACATGCATACACATACCAACTATACATGTACATGCATACACATACCAACTATACATGTACATGCATACACATGCTAAAATAGTCGTCTCTTATTACATGTTGTATTGCAGTCTAAATGATAAATTATTAATTTGAATCTTATGCAGACGTCTCCCCTCCAGCGACTAGCCCTATTTTATGCATACACATATTAGTATTCAACAGTGACAATAAAGTGTAACAATTATATTCTATCCAATTTAATAATAATAAAACGTTATACCAGATCATAATGGGGTTGTAGAGTATGGAAGACCAGTAAATATGCATTGTTATATTTTGGTCAATAGTGGATAAAGTAGTGTAAGGAGACAGTATTTAATTGATGTTGAATATCAGGGTTATCAAGGGTTATCACTTATCGGCTTTTATTTTCTTACAAAACGTATAGGGCAGTCGAGCCTGTATAGGTTTGGAGAGTGCTGTTAATTTATGTTTGTTATGGTGATAGTGTAGTGATTCAGTCTCCGTAGTAGTCTCCCCTGGATAACTACACACTGACAATATTCTATTATCTTATACATGCTTGACATTGTACCTATTATCTTACCATTGTTATCAACTACTGCATGCATGATGTGCATTATATTGTTATTAGCCAATCAGGCTTTCGCATTCATTGTATAGTTCAATTATACTACTGTATGCAATAATTAGTTCTTTGCCTGATTATTATTCCAAGTCTTCTTACCTGTATATATTTTGGGGCCGATGTCTCAGAACACGGCCATAATTATATACTGTCTGTTTTAACATATTATAAGCACTTTTTTGTGCAAGGCCGACCTTTATGAGGGCCGACCTCGGGCCTATTTCCATCCTGTTGTTATGCAATTTCCGGTACGATACCTTATCGTACCGCCCGATACCTTATCGTACCTTTTTACCGGAAGTATCTTATGTATAAAAGCTCACGCATTTTGCTGTACAAATCAGTTGTTGATTGCACTCTAATAAAGCAACATCTCCTAACTCAACCTACAGAGTCTTAATTTTGCAGGCAGGCAGCTCCAGCCCTGGTCTTTTAGACCTCAGTGCCTGAGCTCGTCCGAATATTCGTTTAAGTACTCTTTCTACACTTCTTGTGAGTTCTACACCATCGGACTTTAGCCGATCCCGGATTCTTCAATGAATCTGGCATCGGGTCTAAGCCCTTAGATCAGCATTACTACTTTCTACACTCCTTTGGAGTATAAACTACAGGACCTACGTCGACCCTGGACTCTTCAATGAGTCTCAGCCTCGGCCTACGTCCTCATTAGAGGTGAAACGAGACTCGAGATTTCTCGAGTCTCGTATCGATTTGCCTTGTCTCGAAAGTCGTCTCGAGATGGCAATTAGTATTCGAGACTGAAAACAAATAGCAGCTAATAATTTTTATCTATAATAAATTAATAATTATAATAGAACTAATTGCTAATCAACAATAAATATGTCAAATAGAAAATTATTATTCAAATTATTTAGTAATACTCCCTACATATACATTCCCAGCACTGATTTCCTAGCAATAGCATTGCAGCTAACGCTGAGCTACTGGTCGATCACTCCTAGTCATACAGAATTACTAACGACTGTCAATCACCACTCCCACAATGCAATGTTATGTCCTTACCAAAAGTTGTCTACTCGTGAGATTATTTCATTAAAGGAAAAATAACTCCATACTAATTTTTCAAATTGCATTTTATAATTTTAGTACCTATGTACAATGTACATGCAATGTAATGTACATGGAATACATGTGCAATATATTCCACAGCCTTCTGTTCACCTTTTATTGAAATGCATAATGATAAAATACAGAGTTTACAGAGCAGCAATTGAAACTATTGGAGTTCTAACATGCAGATATATAAAATTTGGCAAACTTCTTAGAAAAATTGCCTTGAATCCTAAAACCCAGTCTCGTCTCGTCTCGAATTTTTTAGAAGTAGTGTCTCGAATCTCGTCTCGAATCCAAAAATGCTGTCTCGCTCCACCTCTAGTCCTCATCAATAATCACAAGAGCTTAACTCAACTTTTCACTCTTTATGTAATATGTGGAAGTTACTTTGGCAGCCCACTACCAACTACCAAGCGCTTCCCACACCCGTGCTACATCGGCACCCGTGCGTAAACCATATACTAAAAACATTACAATAGTACTGTTACTAGGAACATGGGAACTTGCACAGAAGCTAGAGGTAGGATTGTAAGGCTATTGCGGGACATACATGTACATGGGTCTGTTTTCCACAGCTAGTATAGGCTAATAAAGCAGTGTGAGAAGAGTGAGAACTTGGCATTTATCTAGAGCCATAGAGACTGCACATTATTATCAGGTGACCTATCTTCTCCTCCACTATCTTTACTAGTACAGAATATAAATAGCCAGAAGTACATAATTACATATTATGCATGTACATTGTACATGTATATTAATTTATTTGTTGCATCATAAGTATCAACTAAGGAGTTATCCCCTCATTAATAACTTGGGAATTGGCTACCCTTAATTGAACAGGACAGACAACTATTACTGCAGCCTGTGGGCACGAAAGTGAAGTCGCAACCAACGTGGATACCGTAATAATATTGGTGATGTTACTGGATCAACCAACCCAGCATTCTAACGACCACAGGCTACCTGGGCGCGAAACAGCAGACCAGCGGTCCTTTGAAATTTCAAGCTCATTTGATTTGTTTGCGTTTTAACACTAGAATGTCTTGATAACACATTTTGCTATCACTTGGAATAAATAATTATTATTATCTCAAAAATAAAAGAATAGCTGCTAAATCATCTATATCATTATTTGGCTATTTAGTATTTACAGTTCATTAACATCAATAGACAATAAACTAAAACTTTACTAAATCTGAGATTCATTGAATCTTCAATCTTTATCTTATCTTTTTTAATGAGAATTCTCTCACAAGAAGACAAACAAGACATGAAGCGCTATTCTCTGCATACGGTGATAATCATAACAAGTATCAAATCCCTGTACTAATGAAAACAAGAGCTGCGAAAAGAAGAAAACCTCCTTCAACCTATGCTCAGTGGCATCACATATGTCATATCTATCAGTCACAACAGTTTTCTACCAATACCAAGAATCATACGAGATCTAAGGGTAACGCCTCTACAACGATTGTAGAGGCGCTACCCTTAGATCTCGTATGATTGTAACAATCTGAAAAAAATGAAAATTGAAAACGGCAAAAAATGCTGGAAAACTGCTCAACCACTGTTTTTTTCCCCTTATCTTAAACATACTGTTGTGGATGTGTCCCAGACGGCCCAAGGTCTTTACACAAGCCACCAACGACTTGTAGGTGCAGATACAGAAAACAGCTACCTAGCCAAGCAACTGTGGTGGATTTTGACACTAGCTATGATATTTTACATTTATAATATTATTATTATATTATTTTATATACAATATTATGTATATTATGCATGCATCCCTAAATCCCAAACTCTAATCCCTAATCCCCAAAGGAAAGTTTTCGAGACGTCCTGTTTCTATCTGATATTTTTGAAACGTTCCTTTATCGCTAGTTGCACTGATGAAATGAAAATGATATATGGGTAGACAATTGATACTTGTTTTCCATGTTGGCTATACACTGTACAAGATTTTTATCTGCTGTGTTGACTTGGTAGAACCCAAGTCAAAGCCACAAGTCATTCATGTGTCCAAGTCAAGTCACAATGATGTTCAAGTCAAGTCACAATGATGTCCAAGTCAAGTCAGCATGTTGGCAAGTCCAAGTAAAGTCCACTTGTGACTCGACTTGGCAAATCAAGTCAAATCCATGACTTGGACCCAGCTCTGATTTAGGCTGCCAAATGTCTTATCCAAGAATTCTGTCGAGTTTTACTTCTGAGCATGCAGTTCAAGTGGAAACATTGCTATCAATATGAAATTGATAGTGTTGTGCAAGAATTATCATCATACAGGTAATGGTGCAGTTGTTGTATAACCTGTACAATGATGTAATCAAATAATGTAAATTTAATCTGAATTACCACAATATGGAATCTCCATGACAGGAATTGGTACAGGTAATTGCAAGTTTTGTTTTACTAAAAGTTAGTCTTAGATTTTTTATACATGTAAAGTATATTTTTACATTGTCCAGAAATGGGAAAAAACTGTTTTTACATTCCAAAAAAAAACCTGCGACATTGGTATTTGTTGTCATTGGATAATCGACTTTTTTGATCAGGAAAATCTTGTGCAGTGTGTATGACGAGGGTTTGTGTTACTGGCATTTTTACATGTCAAAAGTGTGCAATCCACGTTAGCCTTGCAAGTTTTACATTGTATCTGCATAATTAAATTGACTGGTTTAAATTTATGAACCGGTTGCCCAGACCAAAGTACCAGTCCAAAGCACGTACTGTAGATTTTTCAGTGTGGGGAAAATGCTTGACAGGTTTGAAACCTACATGTACGTCAATAGGCCAGCTTTGTAATCTCAATAGTGATGTTAGCTGGAATTTATGTCAACATTTCAACTGAGACTACTGTACTTTGCAAGTCATTGTATAATTATTCTTGTTTGTTGTGATTAATAGGGTTCTTAGAATGAACAGGCTAACTAAAGTTCTCCTTGTTTGCATATATGCTGCATCTACTCTTCACGGAGCTGGATCTGATTCACCGCCTTTAACAGACTTCACATCCATATCTACAATACATGGGGGTAAGAATGGTGAGTAATATCTCTGTTGCACATACATTTTATTGTAGAAGTATACTTGCTAGCAAATTAGTAGCGTGCATTGTTATGGTCTTTAGTGCCCTAGCAAGGCCACCGTAGCAAGTTGACCCCGTAGAACGTAGACCAGCTGACTAAAATGCTTAATTCACATATAGCTAATATAAAACAGCTGACAATATACCACCTTAATAGGTGTCTTCGCAACCTAAGCTTCAGACCCAGGCCGATTTACGAAAATATTTTCCGGCACACATCTGCCACAGAGTCTCGAACACACCGGCCTGGGCCAAAAGCAAAATCCTCGTTTTCGTGCGAAGAAATCTGGTGTGCCGATGAGCTGGGGATGGTTTCGTCCGGCCAAGCAAAATCCCAGGCCAATAGCCCTTCTGACCTAGGTCGGACGGCCATCTTGTAATTTTTATTTGCGACCCAGGTCCGTCCAAGAGGTCGTGAAGACACCTTATAAGCCACTTTGTTTACTGTGCTATAAAAGAGGGGCAGATTTGTTATACTGTGCAGTCAATATTATAAATAGCTAGGATACTTTACTCAATAAATTATTCTACACACGCTACCATACTACTGAGGATTTGATCTAGGAGCAACTAGAATAGCAGCACACCCAGTACCTACCTAGGATGGTAACTAGGCACTGGACTACAGAGCTAGCATGAGCCATCTGCATTCCTAGCAGGTGGCTGGAATCATACACTGAGTTATCATCTCTCTACTCTTACAAGTCAGTAGTGGCTGTGCAGGCCAAGCCCTGGCCAGTGGTGCACAAATACTACAATACTGCTAAATGACATTAAACTTTCTCATACAGTTACATGTGTACATGGAATGCAGGCAAGTGAATTGGGAAGTAAAATTATTATAAACATAAATATGATGTAATATGTGCACAACTCTAGCGTGTCATTAGCAATAAAATATGGATTGTTCGTGCCATTTTTTGCAACAATGTAGTATCTACATTCTGCTAAGTCGAGCATTGCAATGGATACCTAATTGTCTGGGTATCCCTATAACTGTTCCCTTTGCTGCTTAGAGAAATCTATACATTGTAGTTAGCTGGTTCCAAAGCATATAAATGAGTATAGTTCAAATCTTCCACATTTTCAACTGTTGAACCCCATTACTTAGTGCAGTGTGGCAGGTATGATGTGGTATTCAGGCTGTAGCTATCAGCGACAACTACACCACTAACCACAGTATACTGTACTTTTATACTATACTGTGCATTGTTGCACTATACCAGGCATACCAGCCCTAACTAAGTCAGTGATGAGTTCAAAACGCTTGCAACAGTATAAATCACTGTTATGAAAATGTACATTATATTTACATTTGGCTCATTTGATACAATGGCTGGTGCTTGAAGATTCATGTAAATATGTGTGTAGGAGTTATGTTTGATGTTGGTACCCTGAGCTTAGTGCTGGGCGGTGTTTCGGTGTCATTCAGTTTTTTCGGTTTTTTTTCATTCGGTTCAAAAACCGCCAAAATTTCAAATGTGAACCGACACCGAATGCGGCGGTGCGGTTTTATTCGGTTTTAAAAGTCAAACCGCGCCTGGCCTCTTAGCGCACCCACTTTCAATAATGGCTGGCGTTGAAAACACGTGAATTCATGTTATGCTTCTTTCAATCCTTATAATTCGATGCCATCCTTGGAATTTAGACTTAGCTGCAGCCATAATATTATCACCCAGTGGTTATTTATTGTAGTTTCACTCCTTTATAGCAGTTACGATTGCATATTATTATAAATAATAAATATTTAATAATTGTAAAGTATTAAACTAAATGAAAATGGCTGCCATTTTAGTGCTTCTTTTAATCCTTATAATTCGATGCCATCCTTGGAATACAGACTTAGCTGCAGCCATCAATGTCACCCAGTAAGGGTTCACTGTAGTTTTCATTTGATTCTAGTAGTCAAACTTGCATATTGTTATAAATAATTAATATTTAATTATTGCAAATTATTGAACAAAATAAAAATGGCGGCCATTTCCGGTAATGGCTAAAACGCCGAACACGTGAATTTATTTTATGCACCTTTCAATCTTTATAATTCGATGTCATCCGTTGAATAAATACTTAGCTACTGCCATCATTGTCACCCAGAGATGATTTACTTTAGTTTCACTGAATTCCAGTTGTTATACTTCCATATTATTATAGATGATTGGCATTTAATAATTGCAATTTATTAGAGTAAATTAAAAATGGCCGCCATTACAGCTTAAAAGCAGGGTGTGACAACTTCAATATTGAGTATTTAATTTCCGGTTCGGTGTTTTTTCATGAATAAAAAAAACTGAATTAAACCGAGGGTGAGAAGACAACTTCGGTTTCATTCAGTTTTTTAGAAAAATCAGCAAAAAAACTGAATGCACATGCAAATCAAAACCGCCCTGCACTACCTGAGCTACATGTAAATACTGGTATATAAAGCAAAATTGGATTGATTGACCTTTATTATCATTGCTAGATGAGCCATTTGACTTTATTTGTAGATGAAACAACTGCGAGTTCTGCCACTGAGCCAGTCTCTTCTACAACTGCTTCAATCATTACTACTATTACTACTACTACTATTACTACTACTACTACTAGTAACAATAAGCAAGCTCCGGTAACCCCTACTACTAGTAAACAACCCACAACAACTACTACTACTAGTACCCAACCCACAACAACTACTACTACTAGTAACCAACCCACAACAACTACTACTACTAGTAAACAACCCACAATAACCACTACCACTAGTAACCAACCCACAACTACTACTACTACTAGTAAACAACCCACAACAACAACTACTACTAGTAAACAACCCACAGGCACCAATGCTACTAGTAAACAACCCACCGCAACCGCTACCACTAGTAAACAACCTACAACAGCCACTACTACTAGTAAACAACCCACAGGCACCAATGCTACTAGTAAACAACCCACAACAATAACTACTACTAGTAAACAACCCACAACAACCACTACTACTAGTACCCAACCCACAACTACAATTACTACTAGTAAACAACCCACAACAACTACTACTACTAGTAAACAACCCACAACAACAACTACTACTAGTAAACAACCCACAGGCACCAATACTACTAATACCCAACCCACAACAGCCACTACTACTGGTAACCAACCCACAACAACTACTACTACTAGTAACCAACCCACAACAACTACTACTACTAGTAAACAACCCACAACAACTACTACCACTACTAGTAAACAACCCACAACAACAACTACTAGTAAACAACCCACAACAGCCACTACTACTAGTAACCAACCCACAACAGCTGCTACTACTAGTAAACAACCCACAACAACTACTACTAGTAAACAACCCACAACAACTACTACTACTAGTAAACAACCCACAACAACTACTACTAGTAAACAACCCACAACAACTACTACTACTAGTAAGCAACCCACAACAACTACTACTACTAGTAACCAACCCACAACAACTACTACTACTAGTAAACAACCCACAACAACTACTACCACTACTAGTAAACAACCCACAACAACAACTACTAGTAAACAACCCACAACAACAACTACTAGTAACCAACCCACAACAACCACTACTACTAGTAAACAACCCACAACAACTACTACTAGTAAACAACCCACAACAACTACTACTACTAGTAAACAACCCACAACAACAACTACTACTAGTAAACAACCCACAGGCACCAATGCTACTAGTAAACAACCCACCGCAACCGCTACCACTAGTAAACAACCTACAACAGCCACTACTACTAGTAAACAACCCACAACTACAATTACTACTAGTAAACAACCCACAACAACTACTACTACTAGTAAACAACCCACAACAACCACTACTACTAGTACCCAACCTTTGAACATTGCTGATACTACCAGTGGATCACCAATAGTCACTAACACTACTAGTAAATCATCCACATCAACATTTGCTGCCTTCAACTATGGTAAACCTCTCAATATGCATACCTTCTCAACAATGATGCCTACCCGTTCGGTAATGACTACAGCAACAATTGATGCCACAACCACTCCTGTTGTCACAAGCGCTACAGCAACACCCGGTGGTATGTCTAGCTGGCTTTGGTGCTTCTTTGGGTGTAAAAGCAAGGAGAATTCTGTGAAAGCTAAAGGGGTGATATCCCAGACTAGTGGTCAAATGAAGTCAACATATGCCTCTAAGATTATTACTTCAAGTGTCCTCCCCATAACCATGTTGAATAGCTATGAAGTGGTGACACCAGTTACAGGTAATGTTTAGCTGGGGGCACCTCTATCACAATTGTGGGTTTCAGTGACCTAAATTTTTGATGCATTGAAATTATAACAAATGAATCATTCTATTACTGTGTCTGGTTTACTGACTTTCTTCACTCAGACTGTGCACAGGGTGTGTGTTCACCGGCCAAACTATGCGCCCTTGTCCTCACAGGTGTTGCTATGAGCAGAATTCGATTTGTCACTGCAGGTGTGATTACGTCCTTCTACATGTATGTATATGTTTGTTAGATGCCCAGAGTATTTATGATTAGCAATAATATATACACTGGCTCACGCTTGCCTGTATTGTACAGGTAACTGGTAGTCAGTAACTGTTGTGGTGGCCACTTACGAAGCATTTGCACTAGATGCACCTCGTACCTTCCTCCAATTCAGACAGACTGACCCAATTTTTGAAGGCGTTTTAAATTACCAAACGTGCACCTCATCAGACTAATTATGCAGAAGGTACAATTGATTCTGATCAATAACGACAAATGTTTGTTTTGTCGCAGAAACCCAACCATACTGGGTTGGTACGGCTCCCATCTATGACAAATGGCGGTTTGAATCTGATCTCTAATAGCACAAAACTTGCCTTTGTTGCCAGTTTTGGACGCATGTCAATAACGGTCCCAGTATAAAATACCCTGAATGATATCTTTTACATAACCTCACAGAAAGAAGTTCAAGGGCATGATATTTGGTAATAATATGAAATTGGTCTATCTCTTTCAATCCATCACAAACGTGCAGTCTCCAATGTGGTGGTGCCCCATTAGCCCCATGGATTAGCTGAGGGTATCACGCCCTTGGACTTCTCTCTGTGGTGCTTGTGAAAGACATCATTCATAAAACAAAAGTTCATGAACTGACTTGAGAAAATTGTTTCCAATGCCATTACCACCATCGATTAGGATATCCTGCAGCGAACACAGCAAAAATTGGCTTGTAAAGCTAATGATGGGCTGATAATGCGCTGACCAATGCACCAAAAACGATTTGTGCTCAAGCAGAGGAAACTGATTACTTTACACTGTTTGTTGACTGTTCCATAGCTAAATGGCAACTCTGAACAATGTGTTTTCATACTGCTGTCCTGTACATGTGATGCATTACTTGTTGCAGATATGCAGTGTTGTAGTTTAGAGTATAGTAAACAGTACAAGTTCTGTTAACCACAAAGCTGTATTCCTCAATTAGTTTCACAATTGAAGCAAATGAAGATTCATGCATACATGCTCATACAACCATATGGTTGTGTTAAAGTATTACACTTGTGCATGTATGTGTGAAGTAGGCATCTAAGCCATTATACAAAAGAAGGTGATCACACAATTCAAACTCATGCCTAATTCAAACCAATCATGGTGGTCCCTTGTAGTTTGAATAAGGCAAGTTACACTGTATATTACTCTGAGGGTGCCATTCTCGTACAATGTAGGTAGCAATTGATCATAGTGGTAAAGCCCGGTATAAAAACATACTGGCTGTTCTGTCTGGTTTATACATCCTTGTCTGTAAGTGTACAATATACATTCTTATTGCACATATCTAAACTGATAGTGGAATTGTGTGTTATGTAGTGTCTGATGTCCAGAAATCTGATGGGAATACAAATCTGTACATGGTAAATATAATCAGATAATTACATATACATGTACATTTGTATCTTGAATGTAAGTGTAGTGATATCTTGAATGTAAGTGTAGTGATATCTTGAATGTAAGTGTAATTATATCTTGAATGTAAGTGTAACTTGGTGACAGGACATTTAAAATAATATGTTAGTTTGAAACAAGACGTTCCGAAAGCGGTCGTCTGGAAAACAACATTTTGAAACTGTTTTCATGTTCTGAGAGTCTTCTATAAATGTCTAAACCAGTGATCAAGTGCAGTGTCTATGTTTGTGAGTAAAGTATTTGTGTCAGGACCAAGTATGATTCACACTCATTGCTCCCAGGAAAACATCCACAACAGTATTCTAGTTTGTCAATGAAGAGTTTCACATAGGTCTAGCAAATTTATTAACCAATCTAATTTCCCCTGTTCGAAAATAGTATCAAAATGGTTGTTGTGGTCAATAGTATTGGTAAGGGAACATTTCAAAAATGTCAGTTAAAAACAGGATATTCCGAAAACTTCAAAACCCCCAATCCCGAAATCCCAAACTCTAATCCCCAAAAGAAAGTTTCTAGAACGTCCTGTTTTGAACTGACATTTTCGAAATGTCTCTTTACCAGTTTTTTCAGGCCTTTCCACCATGATACTGAGCCAAATTGTACTCACTGAATGTGATTAAAGATTTTTGGGCTGCACAACGCAAGGCAGGTGTGGGGTCTAATACTATTGAATTTGTGACTGTTCGAAAATGTCAGTTGGAAACAAGACGTTCCGAAGACAGTGGTTTGCAAAACAATAATTTCGAAACTCTAAACCTCAACTCCCAGCTTTCAACTTACTTTAATTTTAATAATATATTTTTTTGCTTTTACTACTACTTTTAGAACACTAAAAAATTTAATTTTCTGTGAGTTTTGCTCTTCTAAATTTAATCTACAGTTTTAGCATGGTTATTTTCCAGACGACCGTTTTCAGAACGTCCTATTTCGAACTGACATTTTCGAAATGTTCCTTTACCAATACTATTGACCACAACAACCGTTTTGATACTATTGAATATTGCTACAACTACATGGTAACCAACTATTGGTTTCAGCTGGTTTTAAGTATTGACTCAGTTCTATTAAAAGGAGTGTATTACTATCTCTCTCGTGGTAAAGTAGTGCTGCATGGTGTTTGCGGTGTAAAACCTGCCGGTGTTGGATATCGTCATTTTTTATTTGCACCGAATCGTACCGTTTAAAAGGGACATTGTGCCCAAATGATATATCAATGATTTGGTGTAGTTTGATGTTATCGAACCGGATCACCATGCCAGTATTCATTCAATATTCATGCGGTCAAATATCACTTGGTTTTGTTTACCTCACTTCAAACTAGGTTGCATACCTTCGCATTTCCGTTTTCACTGACTGTGATTGACAGTGATCGTGACTGTGATTGATTGGCCGTTGATGTTGTCGAGGTGATAATTATAATAAATTAGGCAACTTAGATTGTGTGTCATTCCATATCATCTGTAGTATAGCATGTTACATTCTATTGTTCGTATATTATTGGTTTGTTCATGAACATCATCATATGCAACTATGCTAGCGTTTCTTCTTTCTCTTGTGATATGAAGTTAGCTCATATAATTTATTATCTTTTTGTGTCCACAAGCACTTCGTGCTTGGTCTGCGACGCAAGTCTCACTGCATTAGTTGCTCGCTTCGCTCGCATGTAATGATGGCTTGTGTTCATGTACTGTGGTCACGCATGTACAGGACTTCTGGTGGCACAGGCGTGCTACAGTGATACCATGAGGAGTTGTGCTCCCTTACATTAAGAAGACAACTCCAAGTCAACAGCCCGAGTTCCAACAGTTATTTGGCGGGTGGGGTGGGTCGAGCACCCACCCCACCCTTGGTCAGGTCCGAGGGCCTAAGGCTAGGGACCCGCCCCGGCAGCGATGCAGAAGGATCCGGTCCCAAGGTTCTAGCGCCACCCGGAGCCGAAATGCTGACCGGCAGCATTGCGACGTATATGAGCTGTCCCAGTTTTCGACCTCAAATCTGATTGAAGGACTGTAAACCGTAGACCGTCTTTTGTTATATGATAGTATGAGTGTGGATGGAACAATGTTTGCTGTTTTTCTTCTGTATTTCAGTCACTATCAATAATACATCTAATAAATTATACCTAGTGGTTGGGTGCGTGTCCATCCTCATATTTTTATATTTAATATAATATTATATAAAATTGGTGAAGTAAGACTCAATATAACTTTGACTATCACTAGACTACATGGGCAAATGTTGTGGACATATATATTATTAGCAATTACCTCTCATTTAGTATCATTTATCTATTATATAATTCACGAATTGTAAAACGGTAGCAATCAGGCAATTAGTTCTTTTTATATATATATATTATATTTTATCGTCATAGTAATGAGCACACAACTCCTCTTACTGACACGGAGTACTATAATTACACGGCGTAGCCTATTTCGCAATCTTGTATTAATTAAGTACTTCCGACGGCTAGTATTTCATCACTATTATTCATTAACTGCCGTTATGGTGCAATCCTTTTTATGATTGGTCTCCGGCCTTTCGTTGGAGACACTTCTTTTTCTTATTGGTTCGTCTACAACCAAACCTTTAGTATATAAGGCGTGCAATTCTAACTACTTATCAGTCTTCTATACACTGCTGTATTTTATACTCTTATACCTTTTTGCTGGAACATTAAATATACTCTGATTACGCTACCAAGAATACTGGAGTTCTGCTGTTCAAGCACATAGGTATGCATTTACAATAATACTTACACGGGAGCCGTTGCCGAAGTGTCCATACAACTCTAGGGAGTTGTCGAGAGACACGGAGGGAGACTATCCTTGCTGAAACCCATTACACAAATACGAAATCTTGGAGTAGGAGTTAGGAGTAAGCACTGATTACTTTTATTTACCCAATTGCCACACAAATAAAAATAGTATACTATGTTTTCATGAAGCCCTGTCTGCAAGCCATATCTGAAAGTAGAATAAAATAAACAAAATGGTTGGCATGAACTCATGTTGTAAGAAAGTGTTGAGGAGTTTTGTTCCCTTGTATTGAACGATGGGACAACTAATATGCAAACCAGCTCCTGAACTGGCTCGATCCGGTATATCAAACTAAAGTTGACACCGCTTGAGACCAAATTTGCATCGGTTGACACCGAACCAGACCAGGGCCAAGAGAACCGGTTTCAAACGGTGTTTGATTAAATTCCTCCAGAAAATCAATTAAGAGTGGGGAGACAACACCGTGCAGCACTATGGTAAAATGATATGAAATCTGATTCACTTGACTAAGTAATGCAGTTCCCATGTGATAAAATAGGTAAAGGGACATTTCGAAAAAAACAGTTCGAAACAGGACGTTTCACAACTGGACAGTTCGAAACTGTAGATTACATTTAGAAGAACACAACTTGCAGATAATTAATTAATTTAATTATTTAAATAAATAAAATAATACTAAAATGAAAATTAGTTGAAATCTGGTGGTTGGGGTTTGGGGTTAGGCATTTCAAACTGTCCGGTGTTGAACTGTCCACTTTCAAAACGTCCTGTTTCAAACTGTCTTTTTCGAACAGTCGCACATTCAATAAAATAATATCTTCCTGTATTTGTAGGGTAAATCTTGGGCCTCAAGTACAACTGATGTTGCTGCTAGCAGTTCATCCCTAATGACCACCACCCCTGCCACCACTACTAATCCTGCTAGTGGATCACCTACCACTACTAATACTACTAGTGGATCACTCACCGATACTAATGCTACTAGTGGATCACCTACCACTACTAATACTACTAGTGGATCGCTCACTGCTACCATTACTACTAATACTAGTAGATCACTCACCTCTACTACTACTACTAGTACTAATACTTCTAGTAGATCACTCATTACTACTAATACTACTATGACTAGTAGATCACCCACTACTACTACCACTACTGATACTACTAATACTAGTGCTAGTGGATCACCTATTAATGTTAGCGAGACCATGGGCACCAAAGAAAAGAAAAGCAAAGCTCCATCTAAGGTAACCAATCAATCAGCTACCATTCTTAGTAAACAACCTGCAACAACTACTACTAGTAAACAACCCACAACAACCACTACTACTAGTAAGCTACCCGCATCGACCACCACTACTACTAATGAATCACCTACTAAAACCTGTTGATCTGCAAGTATTGCAAAACAGGCTTTATGAGAGTAATATTATAACATTGTTGTTTTGATTTGTGTGCTTGGAAAACCAACTCTTGGTTGGTTCTCTTTCAGGAAGTTGGAAAGAAGCCATCAGCTGCTGCTAAATCTGAGAGAGACAAGGAGGATGTGGAAGCTAATAGTTGGGGTAGAAGACTCTCTCCCACATATTATGCTATGTGTGTAGTTGTGCTGCATTACTCTAACTGGCCTAGCAACTAGACAATACAACACTAGCGTAGTACATTAAAATCTAAATATTCCAGTACTGAATAAATGACTACACCTTTATTTGATGTATTTTATATGTTATTACACATTTTAGATATTTTAATTTTTTGCAGCCATGCTGTAATTTTAGTTTATGGTTTTTCTCGTTAATTGTAAATGCATGATGTATTTACATGTCATTACACATTTTCACACATTTTGCCACTTACTTTCTTAGTTAGAGAGCCATGCTGTAATTTTAGTTTGTTTTTTCTCGTTAATTGTAACTACATGATAATACACTTGAATTACCACAATTACACAATGCTTCATACTATACATGATCATCCACACACAAATGCTTGTAGATACACCATCTATTTTCTAGGAGCGAGTAACAAAGATAGTGGAAGGGAAGATCGGACACTCAATGATAAAACCCTGTCCCACCAAATACGCCCAATTTGGCAGTCCCAACGTTCCGCGATCTACCTTCCCGCCATTCCTGTGTTGAACATTTAGACAGCTGCTAGACTAGTATCCTGGTTTCACGGCTTCACTATTGCGATCTCTGTAATAAGATATTGTTTATATAAGTAGACTGGATATTCGGTGCCGCTGTAAAAAATATTATCGGATTGGCCGGCGGAACACCAATAGTAAGAAAGGATTTGTACACAAGGTAATACAACTCCTTGCTTAATCCGGACCGCGTTTAGAGGCGGGGGACGGACAGTTTTTGGCCTGAGTGTCTGATCTTCCCACTATCTTTGCGAGTAATATTGAAACTAGTCAGCACACTGCCTGGAACAGCCCTACACATAACACAAAGTTATTCTTTGTTTGCATAGTTGACTGGGTGGCAAATGATTTAGCAAAGGACATTCAGTTAAGCTGTTGTATCCATGTCTTGATCAGCTAGCTACACAGTACATAGGGAGTGCATCTACATCCAATGCATCTGACTAACAAGAACAAAAACATTCTGTTGTATAAGGAATAAGAGTTTATTTCATCTCGGAAATATCTTAATTGTTAAAAGATACATCGATAATTAATGCATATATTAGACGAGTATACGGTAAAGAGATATTTCGAAAATGTCAGTTCGAAACTGGATGTTCCAAAAACTTTCTTTTGGGATTTGAGGATTAGGGATTGGAGTTAGCAATTCGGCTTTGGGGTTTTGAAGTTTTCGGAACGTCCTGTTTTGAACTGACATTTGTGAACAGTTGCAAATTCATTATATATTAACGTGCAAACCTACAGAACAGTATCCAGGCACGATGGTAACATCACAATATAGCAATGATATGGTTATATCACGATACACTAATAATAAGGTGACATCACAATATAGTAATGATACGGTGACACCACAATGTACAAATGTACTAATAATGCGGTGACACCACAATGTACTAATGATACAGTAACAGCACAATGTACTAATGATAATGTACATGTAGTTACAGTTTACCAATGCGATCAGCCTTGAGGAAACATTTGTAGAGGAGAGCGTTTTCACGGCTGATGAATGCCAGGGATTTCTTCTGATAGTAGTCTGACTGCATCTGGATATTGTCTATGACATCAGAGAGGAGGTGAGATCCCAGTACATTGGAGCCTGTAGAGCAGTATTATAGTATTATACTGTAGGTGACAGGTGTAGAGTGATAGCCTAGTACTTGGTGAGTCTAACTAAATTTATAACAATGTACAATGTAGGCAAACACTCCATAAGGGCATAGACTGAGAGCTTGTTATGAAAGCGTGTGGACCGATCAACCTCCCCACAACCTTGAAAGAGGTCACTCGGTCAGTGATGGGGTGTACTGTTAGGTATGGCCAATGAATTTAGTTACTGGGTCTGATCTGCTGTCCTTATATGAGTATTACAGGAGTATCAGTGACTGAAGCAGTGTAGCGTATATTATTGTAATGGTTTTTGGGGGGTTGTGTATGTCGTCCTAAGACGACCCCTTGTCCAAAATGAAGAACCTATGAGTGGTGCCAGGTCTTCTCATTACATGAAAGATCAACAGGTACTAGTAGTCCAATGACTACTCAAGACGACCCATGTGGTCCCGAGTCAATGCTTGTTTGCTATACTGAGAAAGAGTATGTTCCGACCTAGCAGGACGCTCGGGAAGCAAGGTCGAGGACCTTGACGACTGGAGCGACCAATACTACGAAGTGAAGACTCTGTATTAGTAGTATAGAAGTGTCTTTATTGAGATTCAAGCATCAACTGAGACAATGAACATAAAAACAATGTGTTTTATATACTATAAGAACTTCCAGTAAAAAAGCCGACGTAGTGTCGTCCGGAAATTGCACAACAAGATGGCGGCTGGAAGCCCGAGGCCGACCCAAAACACGTAGGGTATAACAAAACATGCTTAAAATCATCCAATTCATGTACAAAATGTATATCAAGTAATTCTGAGAGGTCGGCCCTCTTTACATGGGTATAAAAAGGACATAATTGCTCAGTAATGCACATTATAAGTATATAAGTGATCGTAATTATAAAGGTATGGTCAAAATATGCATAACAATGTAGATATGAGTCATGATGTAGCTAAGTGCAGAGTGTTAAAGGCTAAACAAGTAGAGCTGTGACAACTACTTGGCACTTAGGGTGCTATAGGGTCCATCAGGCGAGCTGAAGTCGTAAGTGACCATTACATTATACTAGAGGTGGAACGAGACAGCATTTTTGGATTCGAGACACTACTTCTAAAAAGTTCGAGACGAGACGAGACTGGGTTTTAGGATTCAAGGGAACTTTTCTAAAAAGTTTGCCAAATTTTATATATCTGCATGTTGGAACTCCAATAGTTTCAATTGCTACTCTGTAAACTCTGTATTTGATCATTATGCATTTCAATAAAAGTTGAACAGGAGGCTGTGAAATATATTGCACATGTATTCCATGTACATTACATTGCATGTACACTGTACATGGGTCCTAAAGTAATAAAATGTAATTTGACAAATTAGTATGGAGTTATGTTTCCTTTAATGAAATAATCTCACGAGTAGACAACTTTTGGTAAGGACATAACATTGCACTGTGGGAGTGCTGCTTGACAGTCGTTAGTAATTCTGTATGACTTGTAGTGATGGACTAGTAGCTCAGCGTTAGCTGCAATGCTATTACTAGGAAATCAGTGCCGGGAATGTACATGTAGGTAGTATTACTAAATAATTTGAATAATGATTTTTTTATTTGATAGATTTATTATTGATTAGCAATTAGTTGTATTATAATTATTAATTTATTAGAAATAAAAATTATTAGCTGCTATTTGTTTACCAGTCTCAAATGCTAATTGCCATCTCGAGACGACTTTCGAGACAAGACAAGTCGATATGAGACTCGAGAAATCTCGAGTCTCGTTCCACCTCTACATTATACTGTACGCTGGGTTTTATTCCCGTGATTTTAATTTAACGTTTTAACGAGGGGATTGAACTCGTTAAAAAATAATATTCGTATTAGTAAACTGTTGTAAACGTGTTGTTTTCATTAGCCTACACCATTTATGGCTAATTTTCACATAAAGCGCTACTGATCTGATAGCTCAAGTGGTAGAGTGTTTAACTGTTATTCCAATGGACGTGGGTTTGAATCCCACTGAAGCACTATTATACTTTTTGTCATTTTTTCATAAGATTAGTGCTATACAATACTAATTTCATCTGTAAATGCCACATAGGATTACTGCAGGTGCAATTTTATATTCAACTAAATAGGGATTGCCTTAAGATTGCATGCACAGTGTAAGGACTACCATGGTACATCATGGCCAAGCCAAACAGAGAAGCACTTTTTTGCAGTATACTAATCTGAAGTTCACTATTTGCAGATTACTATACAATATTTTGTACTTTTGTATCATCACACTTTGTATCACCACATTTTACCACAACCCTGTACCTTTGTGGTCGTCAAATAAAAATCAACTTTTGGTGGGGTTCGTAAATTAAAATCGCGTTATGCCCTTCTCAAGCCCATATTTACCAAAATCGCTATCTTTTAAACGCGTGCTGAAAACCCAGAGTACAGTATACGAATTTGCGACTGTTCGAAAATGTCAGTTTGAAACAGGATGTTACGACAACGGTCGTTTAGAAAACAACCACTTAGAAACTCCAACTAAATTTTATTTCTAATATTATATTTTTTGTTTGAATTGCTACAACACTAAAAATAATTATCTGTGAGTTGTATTCTTCTAAATGTAATATACACAGTTTTGGATTGGCAGTTTTCCATATATTGTAATGGTTAGGTCGACTCGGCCCCATCCTCCGAGAGGGGTCCCTCAGACATTATGAACACTTATTGCATAAACTTGCTTGTATTAACTTGTATCTGTAGTAAATAATCTTTTATATACTTAGAATGTGCATTACTGAGCAATTATGTCCTTTTTATACCCATGTAAAGAGGGCCGACCTCTTAGAATTATTTGATACTTACTTTGCACATGAATTGGATGATTTTAAGCATCTTTTGTCGAACCCGACATGTTATGGGTCGGGCATCGGGCTTCCGGCCGCCATCTTGCTGTGCAATTTCCGGACGACACTACGCCGGCCTTTTACGACACTACGTCGGCCTCGTTACCGAAACTTCCGGAGGAAGTTCTAATAGTATATAAAGCACACTGTTTTTATGTTCATTTTCTCAGTTGATGCTTGGATCCCAATAAAGACACTTCTATACTACTTATATAAGCTGTGGCAGCAGGGACACCATGTATACACTAAATTATATTGACTCTTTACTCTATACGTCTATACATCTATTTAATAGTTACTCTATACACAATATATTCTATAGCTTACACATTTGCACAACTTTAATTATTGTGTCCTGTTTTTTATGGTTTATTAAATATAACTTATCATAATTTCTTTCCATGCTCACTTTACGTCAAGCCTAGACATTTATTATAACTTATCTTTTCCATGCTCACACCAGGAGATAGACTTGCATATTAATAATTGTTGCCCTCAGTTGACTGATGTGACCGTTTTACTTTACGTCAAGCCTAGATATGACACCATATTTAACTAGCTATTCATATTGGTTTTTTTTTAATACACCAAGCACCACCTTGATCCATAATCTCTTTTGCGGTGTGAATTTCATAATTTATGTCACCTTTAGCGGAACACACCTAAATCTGTATTTATGTTGTTTTGCCGGTTTTTGGGCACCAAATGATCCAATCACAACACCAAGCTATTTTTAGCAGCTATATATAGTCACTTTATTTGTCTGCCATGCTTGAGGTAGCTTTCAAGGACATCCAGGAAGGAGTTTACATCCAAACAAGGAAAGAAGCAGACCTGTTCAACGTAGCTCACTTCAAATCGAGGAGTAAAACAACCACTAAACTGGTGAGAGAATTGCTTTTTGCAGATGATAGCGCTTTGGTGGCTCACACACCTGATGGTATCCAAGGTCTAGTCGACAGATTTGCTACTGCTGCAAGACAGTTTAGTCTCCTACCGTGGCCGATTTCTGCCACACAATGTGAAACTAAATTGCAATTTACATGATACTAAATCCTAAAATGAATGAAATAAAAATTACATTTACCTGAAAAAAAAAATCATGTGAAACCAAACTGATATTTAAATAAAATTTGCAGTTCATATTATGAAACTGAAAGTGAACTCACATGAAACCAAATTGCAATTCACCTGAAATGAAAGTTAGGGGTGTTACTCAGAACAACAAAACGAAACTACATTTAGTACATGAGTGGTGTGACAGGAAATGGTCCGTTATTTTGGTATTTTTAATTGTATTTTGGTGTTTACTTTAGATGCAAATAAAAGCATAATATGTATTTCATCAACCTACTTGTAGGAAGGCGAATATTAGTAACAACACGCTTTTATGAGAGTATTTACAGTATTTTTAATAAAAAATAAGTATTTAAATTTACATTTTGACAGTCTCGAAAAATAAGATAACATTTTATCAAAAATATTTACAACTTGTTTAGAGTTTTTGTGATTCAATGATAAATTTTGCTGCAACATTACAAAATCACTATTAATATTACATTAAAACTATTACAAAATATAGTAAAAGAGTTGTACTCTCAAGTCTCGATCTTATTAGTACTGCGAGAGTATTACTAACTGCTACATTTGTTCATTTGGTGCTAATTCCTTTATTTTGAGTATTTCAATAATAATGTGAAAATATAAAAATCAATGGACTAAATTGATGACATTTACTATATCAAATTATTAATAATACCCAGTAATCTCAAAGACGCAAGTGTATCTCTACGCCAGGGTGGAGGTGTAGTTTCGTTTTGCAACAATAAGTAACGCCCATAAATTTTGTTTCATGTGAATTGGCATTTTGGTTTCAGGCGTTTGCCGTTTTCGTTTCATGTGAGTTCACTTTCAGTTTCATATGAACTTCATATTTTATTTAACTTTCAGCTTAGTTTCACATGATTTATTTTATTTCAGGTGAACTTAATTTTTATTTCATTTATTTTAGGATTCATTATCATGTAAATCGCAATTTAGTTTTACACTGTGTGGCAGAAATCGGCCACGGTAGTCTCCAGATAAATATTAAGAAGACAGAGTGTCTCTATCAGCCTCCAAAGTTCCTGAGTGATGTGTCCCTACCGACCACCGTATCCATCAATGGAGTGTCATTAGAACAGTGTAAAACCTTCAAATACCTGGGAAGCACAATAGCTGACAATGCTAAGCTGGATAAAGAAATCTCCCTGAGAATAGGAAACGCTAGTGCGGTGTGCTAGTGCGGGTGTGCTAGTGCGGGTGTGCTAGTGCTAGTGCGGTGTACGGAAACTTGGGGAGAAGACTCTGGGCAAACCAGCATGTCCCAATCCGAGTTAAGTGTCAAGTATACCGGTCTACTGTGTTGGCTGCCTTGCTGTATGGTGCTGAGACATGGACTGTTTACAGTGTGCAAACTGATCGACTGTCATCTAAGATCTATCATGGGTATCTCTTGGAGGGACAAGATCAGCAATGTTGAGGTATTGAAGAGAGCAGGGTTGCCATCCCTGAAATCCATCCTAATCCAGATGAATATGAGTTGGCTTGTACATGCTGAGAGAATGGACCATGAACGCCTGCCTCGACAACTCCTCTACTCTCAGCTAAAGAAAGGAAAGCGAAATCAGGGAAGGCCCAGGTTGAGATTCAAAGATACCGTCAAGAGAAATATGAAGAAGTTGGATGTTGACAGAAATAGTTGGCAAATGAAGGCGAGAAATAGAGACGGTTGGAGGCGTCTGATTAGAACAAAGTGGAGACAGTCGTTGTCGAACCGACAGACTGCTATGACATATAGTATACATGTATAAAACTGAGCGAAAAACTTTGTTCCTTACCATTCGTTCACTGGAGAACAAATACAACTACCATTTGTATACGTACCTCTTGGACCAAGGTCTACTTTGTCAAAAGGCAAGTTATTATATTTTAGCATGGCAACTTTGTACTTATATTTTTTCTTAGTTAAGTAATTGTTAGTATTATAGGACTTCTCTATTATTTTTGTGCAAATGTGTAGAAATAAAATTGTGTTGTAAACTTACTAGCTTATGGTTTAAAATATAGTTATTACAAATGTGTTAGAAACTCAAACAGCTCTTTCTTTAAATAGAAATTTTCATCTGGGATACTAGACCTCACTAAAACTTCCAAAATAATTGTAGACGGCATAATTGTTTCTTTCAAATTAATCTCAACTTCCAGTAAAATTTATTAGTTTGCTGTTCATAAAATTTGTACTTGTTGAAATAATTGATCCTAGACTAGAAGTATGAGTTACAAATAGTAATATTCCACAACCAAAATGAATTACTTAAATTTCTAGACTTAGCAATTAAATTATGTAATATCTACTCCTGTAATTATGCGCGGGGCTACGTTAACTTTAATTCCAGTACCTAGCTTCATTCTGCATGCTTTAAGTTGTTGCTCACAATATGCAAGTGAACTCGATTGTTGGTTTCACAGTCTTTTGAACTAAGCTGCCTTGCATATAGAACCCTTTGTGATGTTATTTGTCTTGAGTACATTGGGCACCATTCCAACGTGAGAGATAACTACTTTGCCGGCACACATATAAATAACAGTTTCTCTTTTCCCCCTTGTACAAGAGGCAAATTTTCATTACACCTATGTAGAGTCTTATTATCTTCGTAGTATTGGTCGTTCCAGTTGTCAAGGTCCTCGACCTTGCCTCCAGAACTTCCTGCTAGGTCGGAACATACTCTTTCTCAGTATAGTAAACAAGCATTGACTCGGGACCACATGGGTCGTCTGAGTAGTCATTGGACTACTAGTACCTGTTGATCTTTTATGTAATGAGAAAACCTAGCACCACTCATAGGTTCTTCATTTTGGACATGGGGTTTTAGGACCACATACACACAACCCCCAAAACATTACAATACTATATTTTTTGTTTGAATTGCTAAAACACTAAAAATAATTATCTGTGAGTTGTGTTCTTCTAAATTTAATAAAATGTTTACACAGTTTTGGATTGGCAGTTTTCCAAACGAACGTTTTGGGAACGTCCGGTTTCGAAATGTCCCTTTACTATTTTATACATGTGCTTGTAAAACATGTACTATAATTATAGAGGTAACAAACCTGCTGCTATGTTCTTTATCTGATTGAAGTGAACATGCAAGTGGTAGTAGCTGGGCTGGTAGTGGAAGTAAGCTCTGATTTTGGAGCTGGACACACCATACTTATCCTCAATAGCAGTCTATCACAATATACATGCAAGTACATGTACATAACATGTACAGAGCAAAGTACATAAATATGTTAATATTTAATATACATAATATACAAACACACAAACAAACATATATCTAGTTTTACACAAAAGTGTCATGTGTAAATGTAAGATATACATATGATGCATTTTAGCAAGGAAATTATTTTTGAGCAGTCAGAGACTTGTTTCAAATCCATGGAAATACCAGTCCCTGACTGTTGTTTGAACCCGGGGCCTCTATGGCACCTAATCGCCTAGCACAGAGAACAGAACATGCTACCACTACACCAGCTCAGCAACCTACTGCTCACTGGTGAAACTTCCTTTTTCAAGGTTCCGGTTGCTGGGCTGGTGTAGTGGTAGCATGTTCTGTTCACTGTGCTAGGCGATTAGGTGCACAGAGGCCCCGGGTTCAAACTGTGGTGGGTTTTGACACTAGCTATGATATTCTACATTTTATAATAATATTATATTACACACATAATTCTGTATGCATATACCTAGTATGCCAATAACCTGTCTCCATATTCTACGTGTATATGCATGTGCCAATAATTTGTATCATTATGCTTTTCTACTGATGCCGGCTTATAATGTTGTATTAGTCAGCCGGTATCTATTGACCTTCGGTCTTTGCTATGCTATATAAGCAGAGCAGATGTTCTGCTATGCCTCTTTTGTCATAATAAACAGCACTATACACTTGGACACTTGGCAGGCATTTACTTTACAGATTAATTAGCAGTCAACCGGCATCAAGCTGACACTTGATTGTTTGCGGTTAACATAATAATACATTAGCCGGTACGGTACATTGCAGGGCATTAGCCGGTACACAGCAGGCTAGCAGGCTAATACTTGGCAGGGAGCCAGCAGGTACAAAGGGACTAGTCAAGCCTGCCTTACAAGTGGCAAGCTGACTGTACCTTTGTAAGTCGGTATAGCGGTGAAGGCATCCAGGTGGTGCTGCCTTAAAAGTGGCAGCTCACCCGGCATCCTTTACAAAACAACAGCCAAGGACTGATATTTTCATGGATTTGAAACAAGTCTTTGACTGCTCAAAAATAATTTCTTTGCTAAAAATACATCACAATATATATAAAAAAATGGCTAAACGCCCTAACATCTTGTAAGGCGCAAGGTGGCCATAATAAGAGGGATCCCACGCGTGCAGTTCGCTCAGAGCATGTCTACTGCTGACTGGTGAAGCTTCCTTTTTTCAGGTTGCTGAGCTGGTGTAGTGGTAGCGTGTTCTGTTCACTGTGCTAGGCGATTAGGTGTGGTAGAGGCCCAGGTTCAAACCAGTGCTTTTTTGTAGGGGGCTCTCTGGGCTCCCGGGAGCCCCCTCAAAAAATCATGGTTTGTTGAGGGGGCTCCCGGGAGCCACCTCAACAAATTGCCACCTTTCAGTTTATAAAGTAGCCTTAGCCAGGCATCATGCATGATGCATCCTATGAGGCACATACATGTACCTGGTACATGTATATCAATATACTATGGTAAAACCCAATGTTGACTCTTGATTCCAGACTATATAAAATATTTATTGCAGTGAGCTGTCAGCTAAGGACAATAGTTAACCTTGCATGTAATACTAGACTGAATGTGCTTTTAATGGCCGACCCAATGTATTCATGAATATAATATACATAAATATATTATTTTTCCTTTTTCCGCCCAACTTGTCATATAGGACCGACCGCTTTACCTCGGCCCTCAGGTGCCCACAGCTATGTCCTAGTCGCCCTTCCCACTACATTGTCAATACTATGTATATTATAAGGCTATGTATATATTTCAAGGATCGATAGACAGTTATTTGGCATAATTAAAGTATGAAGACATTTTATTGTACTTTTCCCTGAGCTAATATGATTTATTTCAGCATCTATAATCATGTATAATTTTGTTTAGGGCCGAACGTTGGTCACCCCCAGGGCTCCTGGTAGCTCCCTCACTGAAAGTGAGTTCACTATATAAATGAGAGCATCTTGCTGTAGTAGTCGGTTGGTCTTTGAACTGCAATAAAAGGCACCTCTATATACTTTGTGGTGTTTTAACTAGGAATCGCTTAGCCTAAGTTCCTCATAGAACCGGAAGCCAGCACAACTAGCATAGGGTCATACCCATGAGGGCATAAACACAAGAAAGAACATTCGGACCTACGGGCAACAAGTGGCTCGTGCTAGCTGATATCAAGAACTTTACAATATAACATCTCAAAGTCAGCAAAAAACCAAAGGGAGCTGCAAGATGTGGCATCTAGTTTGAATGAGGAGATTATTGAGATCGGCGCAGAGCTACTTCCAATTTCGTTGTTCGTAGTTAAATTACAAAGTGATAATACATGTAACCCATATAACAAAAGACGAAACGGTCTGCCATCCCCCAATTGGATTTGGGGTCGAAAATCGAGATGACTCATATATGTTGCAATGCTGCCGGTCTGGATCTCGGCTCTGGGTGGTGCTAGGACCTTGGGACCGGGTCCCCCTGCATCACTGCCGGGGCGAGTCCCTAGCCTTAGGACATTAATCCCGACCTAGGGTGGGGTAGGTACCTGACTCACCCCACCCATTGGTGTTGGAACTCAGGCTATGGACTTGGAGTTGTCTTCTTAATGCAAGGGAGCACAACTCCACATGGAATCACTGTAACATGCCTGGGTCAACAGAGGTCATGCACATGCATGAACCCAGTACATGAACACAAGCCATCATTACACGCGAGCGAAGCGAGCAACTAATGCAGTGAGACTTGCGTCGCAGACCCAAGCACGAAGTGCTTGTATAATAAAAAGAAGCGCAATCCGCAAAACATTTGACCATGAGTTCTATCATGTCAAGCCAATGCAATAGAAGTGCTGTGTAGCATGTGAGACGGTGAGAGGGGAGGGAATCTGAAAGTTTTAAGGAGCCCCCTCAACTGATCTTACAAACAAGCACTAGTTCAAACCCCAGTCAGGGACTGATATTTTCATAGATTTGAAACAAGTCTCCGACTACTCAAAAATAATTTCCTTGCTAAAAATACATCATACATCTTACATTTACACATGACACTTTGGTGTAAAACTAGAATATATGTTTGTTTGTGTGTTTGTTTGTATGTATACATTGTATGTATTTCGCATGGACAGAACACCTAAAAGGAAATATTCCATTGGAAGTATCGTACATACTTCTAAGCGGATCCACAGAAACCCAAATACACTAAGGTTCAGTTACACAGTTGTGAATTTTGTGCATCTTTACAACATTGAGAGAGAATGCGAGCGAATGTGTCCAAGAGGGTGATGAACTGGCGGAAGCAAAACTTGTTGACAGACAGCAAATGTTATCATGTGACAAGCTTGTAGTATTGGCAGAGACAGCATAACATGTACATGTATTACAGAAGTGTGCTAGGTACTTACGAGTGCCGTCTTTTGAATATTCCGAAGTAGAGGTAAATGTTCATCTGTAAGATCACGCAGAGATTTAATTCCTCGTCTGCAAATACAGTACACCAATCCTATACATGTGTGTAAGTACAGTACACCTATAGTATGTGTTTGTAAGTATACTATACCTATACATGTGTGTAAGTACAGTACACCTATACATGTGTGTAAGTACACCACACCTATAAATGTGTGTAAGTACACTATACGTCAGGTCAGGTGTGAGGATTCATCTGCTACTGGTAACCATGAGTCCGGTACGACCTGTTTCTTGGGTCATGCTGCCGGCGACCAAACCAACTTCCCCTAATACTATCAAGGAGTAGGGAGGGTGTGCTGGACACCCCTGTAGAACTAAAAACAACATCTACCAAAGGCCTATGTCGGCTGTTCCAGTAGGTGCCTTGTGGCGGATACAGATAAACATGCAAACCGGCCAGCCGATGCAGCAGAGTGAAAATGCTAGCATGTCCTGACTTGTTCTTGCCTGCTAGATCCATTTCTACTCTGCCGAGAGAGTAAACATGGTAACGCGAAAGCCATGGCCCACTTAAATGATTGGAATGCAGTTCTATGGAATATGGCAAAGAGTGCTTTTCCATGCTTCGTATTTTCCTTCGAAGGGAGTTGATTACCCTACGAAGCTGCATTAGTGGTCCAATTCCATGCTTCGTATTTTATTCAACAATTTTGTGGGACACACATTTAACTTTTCCTGCCTATGATATCATAGTACAATAACCTTAAGAGTTAAACATAGCTGCGTGTTGTTTGATGTGAATTCAGCACAGCCAAACTGACGTCATAGCATAATGTAGTTATTAACAAACAGTTACACAAGCGTAAAGACCATTACGCTAGCCAATGATAGTGTACTACTAACTAGTACATGTACATTAGCGAGCTCAAATTCGAAGAATGTTACTTCCATCCTATGAAGGCAATAAAAATCCCTACGTATTTTCGGAAATACAAAGTCTCCCGCTCGAAGGAGATTGTTCCTACAAAGATCAGAGAATACGTATTTTTCGCCAATTCCATCCTTCGTATTTTAAATATGAAGCAAAATACGAAGCAAAATTCGAAGCATGGAATATCACTGAAAGTCAGGAGAAATGTACTGAACAAAATATGGAGCTATATGCTGTATTCATCGACTTTACAAATGCTTTTGATACAGTCTTAAGAGAAGGTCTCTGGAGTGTACTAAAGAATTCTGGCTGCACAAAGAATGTCATTAACCTGATGAAAGCCCTACACAAAGGAATGGAGGCCAAAGTAGTTCAAGGTACAGAGATTTCAAGTGAGTTTGCAGTTACTAATGGTGTCAAGCAGGAATGTGTTCTTGCACCCACACTGTTTTCATTATACTTGACAGCTATGCTGGGGGCCGCGTTCAAAGATCTTCATGAAAGGATTTACATCCAAGTAAGACATGGGGCAGATCTCTTCAACGTGCCTCATTTCAAATCCAAGACTTGTACTACCAAATACCCAGTAAGAGAGATGTTATTTGCTGATGACAGTGCTCTGGTGGCACATAGCGCTGCAGATGTGTAACTACTTGTAGATAGATTCGCTAGAGCAGCGGCTCAGTTCAGTCTGAAGATCAACATCAAAAAGACAGAATGCATGTACCAGCCAATTAAGCTCCTTCACCCTCCGCCTGAGCCGAGAACCATCTTGATAAACCAAGAACCACTGGTCCATGCCACAGACTGCACTTACTTAGAAAGTACTGTTTCGAGCACTGCGAAAATTAATAAGGAACTTTCAAACAGAATGAGTAAGGCAAGCACGGATTTTGGAAAGCTTCAGCAGAGACTATGGAACAACAAGCATGTCTCCATCAAGGTGAAATGCAAGGTCTACAGAGCCGTGGTACTTTCAGGTCTTCTATATGGACTTGGACAATATACAGGACACAGGTGAAAAAACTAAACGCTTTCACGATGAGACAACTAAGAGACATCATGAGAATTAAGTGGCATAACAAAATCAATAATGTAGAGATACTAAGACGTGCCAACTTGCCGTGCATGGCCGACATCCTCATAGAGAGGAACCTCAGATGGCGAGGCCCTCAGATGGCACAGGATGGACAATGACCGTCTCCCAAGATAGCTGCTATATTCTCAACCGACAAAAGGAACGCAAAATCTGGGAAAACCTAGATTGAGATTTAAAGATGTTGCTAAAAGACACCTAAAACCCAAGGAGATTAACCTTAATACCTGACAAGACATGGCAGCCAACAGAGCTGTATGGAAAGCTGTAATAAAACCCAAGCCTAAAACAGTGCCAGTCGCATCGACTGACTGCAAGAGAGAGATACTATACCTATTAGGCCTACATGTGTGTAAGTACCTGTGACTGACTGCAAGAGAGAGATACTATACCTATTAGGCCTACATGTGTGTAAGTACCTGTGAACTATCGCCGAGATATATAAATTGTCTAAACTCTTTCTATCCCATTTGAGATCTGGTAGCAGCAAGTATCCGTTAACGGGGTGGGGATCCTCGTATATAATGAACTCGGACTCTTTCTTCTTTTCAAGAATATTATAGATCCACTAAAACATACGCACACCATATAAACAATACAATACAATGTACACATAGCATACACAATGCACAAAGAATGCACATCACACAAGCATACACGCATGCCCACACACAATGTACACATGCATGTAGCATATACAATGCGCACATAGCATGCAATGTACACATAACGCACACATAAAACACCATACACATGGCACTGGTACATATGTTACACATTACAAATGTACATTATATTACAATGTACACACTAGACGTCAGAAAACGAGTTTAAATATAATTATTTATTGCAATGAATTTGCAAGCAGCAAGTAGTATTATCTCAACAACGACAGATGACAACAGAGATGTACTGTACATGTTCTGTTGTTCTGTTGGGAATACACACGGACATTATTATACACTACCAGGGAGTAGCTCATCTATAGATAGCACCAGATGGAACTATAATTCAAAATCAACCACCCTGCCTCGATTATCAGTAAGATATTATTTGGGTAGGCTCTGTCCACAAATATTGGACAACTAATATGGTCAACATCAACCCCTCCACTACCTGCATTTCTGTGAACAGCGTATGCTTTATACCATATACATAGTTATGTCATACCTATAACTTTAGAATGTCTAACTAACCTTTTGGAGCTGCACAGTGCATGTAATGTATATGTACGAAATAAGCATCCTAACTACACGTACATACTATGTACATGCAGCTCCAATAGGAATATTAGAATATACCTGCATATCAAATGTAGATATCTGTAGATACGGTAGGGTTATATCCCTGTAGTCAGCAGCTGTCTCATATATAACATGCCCTTCACAGGCCTGGTACTTCTCGATATGCTTGGCTGTAGCAGGAAATATTACCACTGTTTTTACACCTACAGCAGTTAGTAGCAACTGTTTAACACACCTTATTCATCTGTATGGAGTCTATGAACACAAAATATTTTAGTAGTAGCCCTTGCGAGTTCCCTTGCAGTCTGGTCAGACTAATAAGTGGTGCAGAGGTAAATATTCCTCCCCTCCCACATTCACCTCATAATGGGGACACAGACAATTGAGGAGTTTGCACAGCTAGGGGTTAGGGGCAATGATAGCCTACTAAAAGTGAAAACAAGATTTTGGGGAGCACATCTGATTATCCCCAAGGTGATATTAATTGTTAAACAAGTATTAAATATTCCAGTTTCTTATACTTGCATCAACTATACAATTGATTTAGGCTACCCATCTGTTATGTAAATGGTATTAGTTTTAGTGAGTTTTATGGGTATAAAACAATATGATTGTATTGTTAATTAACCTAGGCCTCATTTCCTGTTAAACATGGAGAAATGTTATCTAAGCGAGATCACTCAGACTATCTGCTAGTTTTCTAGTTCACCAATGTTCTCACCCAGTATTTTGGAAGGTGAAGAACCAGTGCTTTTTTTTGTAGGGGGCTCTCTGGGCTCCCAGAAGCCCCCTCAAAAAATCATGGTTTGTTGAGGGGGCTCCCAGGAGCCCCCTCAACAAATTGCCACTTTTCAGTTTATAAAGTGGCCGTAGCCACAGCCAGGCATTATGCATGACACATTCTATTAGGAACATACAACATGTTACCTGATACATGTACATGTATATCAATAATGCTTTTGTAAACCCCAATGTTCACTCATGATTTCAGACTATATAGCATATGTATTTTAGTGAGCAGCCAGCTTAGGACAATAGCTAACCTTGCATGAATGTGCTTTTAAGGGTCGAGGGCCAATTTATGGATATATATAATTGTTTTTATCATTTCCGCCCGACTTGTCATACCATACATGTAGGACCGACCTGTACCTCGGCCCTCACAATTATGTCCAAGCTGGAGATATTTGTGCCCAGACCCTATGTTATGTTATAACATGGTGGAGAAAAGGGAGGCACAGAGCAATCGATGAAAATGCTAAACAAGAGACAAATCCAACACAACAAGGGTAAAAAATTTCCTATCGTTTGGGAACTCTTAGCAAAATAACTCTAATCACTTATGACATTAATGTATAGGATGTTTTGTATGCAAGGAAATCTATCTTTTGAGACAGATTTATCAGAGACTTGGTTGACACCCATGAAAATACCAGTTCTTTACTGGGATTGAACCTGGCACCTAATCGCCTAGCACAGTCAACGGAACATATAATCACTACACCAGCTCAGCAACATTAAAAGGAAGCTTTGCCGGGGAGCAGTAGATATGCTCTGAGCCAACTGCACACAAGGCACCCCTCATATTCCGGCCACCTTGCTATGTATACATGTAGGGTGTAACTCCGTGCTAGAGGGTTTGGCCCTCTTTTATATATATGATACTTTTTATGCAAGGAATTTGTCTTTTGAGCAGGTATTTTCATGGATGTGAAACAAGTCTCTGACCGCTCAAAAGACAAATCCCTAATTTTCTAATTCCAAATTTCCAAAAAACACATAAAAATGGCCAAGCCCCCTAACTCCCTATGACATTATGCTCTACAAATTTGCAATCTGGAAGTTATCCGAAAGATATCTTATTTTATACCTGCAAAACTGTTCTGTGCAGAGCTACTCCCAATTTCATTGCTTGTAGTTTAATTACAAAGTGATGACACGTGTAAATATAATAAAAAGAAGTGAAATTCGCAAAACATTGGACCATGGGTTCTATAATGTCAAGCCAATGCAATAGGAGTGCTGTGTAGCATATGAGAAGGTGAGAGGGGAGGAAACCTGAAATTTGTAGGGAGCCCCTCAACTGATCGTACAAAAAAAAGGCACTGTGAAGAACCCAAATTAGTTCCAGTGCAACCCAAGCAAATAATATGCACCATTAGGAATGAGCAGACTGGGACTTCATTAAAAAGAAGACACTGCTATATTATATCTATGTCAGATTGCAACCTGCAAACTGTAATATACCTTATTTGAAGAATACCATTAGAAAGAGCTCGCTCTCAAGGTCCTAATGATGTGTGATTTGTCTGCCTAGGTGAAAAACTGTGTGTAGGGTGACCAGTTGAATTTAGCCTACCAAATTGAGTTTTATGTTTCCCGTAGACTCCAAAAACTACATATTTTCAACAACTGTTCTACAAGGCTAAAATGAGTTTTGATTAAAAATTGTTGCTTCAGAAAAACTCGTCATGCATGGCTCTAACTATCC
Organism: Bugulina stolonifera; assembly: GCA_935421135.1. Classification (NCBI taxonomy): domain Eukaryota; kingdom Metazoa; phylum Bryozoa; class Gymnolaemata; order Cheilostomatida; family Bugulidae; genus Bugulina; species Bugulina stolonifera. Next base: position 939,483 of record OW285190.1, on the reverse strand, counting down.
ATTAGTTTTTTGCCCGATCACATACAGTGTTTTCTCAAAATGTGTGCTTGAATCTGCCTCTCTATTGAATTTTGTTATGTTACTCCGTTATCAAAATAGTTCAAAAAGTTCAGTGCATCAGCCACTGGGAGCATTTAAAAAATTTTCATGTAGTAATAATATCTCCTCAGCTGCTAGATGACATGCTGAGAAAGTTTCAGCTTCATGGTATGCTCAGGTTGCTGGTACAGACCATGGGGAAGTTAGTTACTCCGTTACCGCTCAGTAGTAATAAGGTCAGAAACAGCTAATCTTACTTCCAAATACATTGCTGGATAGCTGTAGGGACTTACCCATACGGCGTACTATTCGATTGCACTGATCATACCAAGTACAGTGCAGCAACAATGATTCAAAAAATCTTGGAAAACCTTGATAAAAAACATACGGGGGTGTTCAAGTCGCTGCAATAATGGTCAGATGGACCAGCTCGGCATTTCAAGCAGCGGTATATGTTTTGTGTTTTAACCTGATTGAAAGACAGGTATGATGATGTACAGTGTATCTTGGGAATTCTTTGCCACTTCCCATGGTACAGGAGCTGTCGATGGTATTGGTGGGACCATCAAGAGAAAAGTAACTATGGCTGTGAAATCGAGAGTGTGTGGTGAGAACTCCAGAGGACTGCTACCAAGTTGCTAGGAAGAAGCTTCCAGCTATAACCATGGTCTGGGTGTCACAAGCCGTGATAAATGAACAAGCAATCACCCTGGATGTCCTCTGCAGTGATGCGGAGCCTTGTCCAGGAACACACAATATCCACCATATTTGTGCAGTGCGCCGAGGAGTGATAGCAGTGTTCATGACATCTGAGGTTCAGGATTACCAAACCATTGAGCTGCTTAATGACTGTACAGTTTCCGAGTCAGGCACCACGGTACCAGAACAAAACACAGAAAATCATGCCTACAGCGTTAGAGATTTGGTATGTGTAGCTTATGAGGACAATTTCAACATAGACGAAATTTCAAAACTGGAAAAGGATTTGAGCTGCATGATTCGATAGATTTATGGGCCGGGCAGGGAAAACCCAGTGAAGATGGACCCAAGAAACTGCTCCAGTACACTTCAATTTATCCTGAACATAAAGCCACAAATTTTACCACCCAATGCCAGTCTTAGATCATTTTTTTTTGAAAACATTACAGGAATTCAATCTGTTTACATAGCATATTCAGAACGACATTTTTGAACACTTTCTTATATTTCATAGCCTTGTTTCTTAATATTTGGCCTCTTTTTTGACACAAAGTGTATTGTAAAGCATCCTAACAAAATATTTAGTGTTCATCAGGCCGTACACTGCACATAAGATGTGTGTGCATTTTCGTTACTCCGTTACCTGTTACTCCGTTACCAGACATGCTGCTAGTTTTCCATTTTTGATCAGGTAGTGGTTTGAACTACAAATATGCCAATGATTTTATGTAAAAGCCTGACATATTTCTCCATATTATCAAGTTTTATTTGACTGAAATTCCATTGAGCAACCAATAGTTATGGCACTTTAAAGAAAGTACATGAATTTACACAGGGCTGTAGCGCCCTAAGAAATGTTGGTGGGGCCAAAATATTAGGCCGGGGGTCCAGGGCAGCGCCCCGGCCGCTGGCGCCCTGAGAGTGTTTTTCAGAAAAATAGAGCAAATTTGAAGCAGTTCAGGCTTATGAAATATACCTGTGTAATAACATTAAATATAACCCAGCCTCACACATATATATGCATGTACATGTAGGCCCCTATACATTGTATCTGTTCACAGTTATGACTGAACATAAATCATTCAACTCTAACGAAATTTACAAATACTTTACTCCTTTACAACGATGAAAAACATGCAATGAAATGAAGTAGAGCTAACGAATCTACAAAAAGCAGCTGAAAGCATGTGTTTCTTTCCTACCATAGGGATATTTCTTATTTCTCCCTATAAGATTGAATGCCTAAGTAAATATATTGACAACAATGTAGGGCAGACAGATAGCCGAATCCAAAAAGTTTGTTCAATTGAAAACTAATATAATTGTTTAGATTTTCAAGGTTTATATTTTTTAACACACCCAGTACATGGACTGTGTATATGGTACCTCTTATACTGTATACTGAAATAATCTTCAAATTTAGAGTTATCTCCCCTGACAGGTTTTCAATATCTAAAATGTTACATAACTGCAGTTAAGTACAGTAGTATTTAGAATTTTCTAATATAAAAATGTTTAGCACATTTATTATCACCATATCTTTACATATGTTGTAAACCCCGCAAATAGGAAAGTGGAAGAAACTTAAAACACCTACCTGACCATGATAATAAATTGATTAGATTTCGACTGCAATGCTAAAAGTTGAGACGGCCAGGCTGCACGGCCGTATAGGGCACTACGGCCCTGAATTTACATGCTAATTTTGTGTTACTCCGTTACCAACCACTTATGAGTTCAACCCAGCTAATATACTTAGTTCATAGAAAAGTTTGGGATGTAGCACTAGTGTATCGAATATGCTCTTTCCAATGGATGGAAAACTAGATGTCCTGGACTATTAGCTTTCCCTGTAGAACAGTTCAAAGGGAAATGTTGTTACTCCGTTACCGCTTGATCTTACCCTTTACAGTTTTGTTGGATGCATTGGATATTAAATATTTCAACATATCATCCTAATTCGTTTTGCATTCACAATATCAATGTGGGAATTATCATAACATATGCCTTTTATAGCAATTACCACAAAGTTTTATGCAATATAAAACAAAGAAATTTCATATGATTAATAATTTATGATAGATGTAACTATCTTCTAATATCATCATAGCATCAATGAGCAACAGCAGGCATATAACCAGCATTTTCACTAGGGACTACTTACAATTTGAACTTGGTGGTGGATGGCTGACATAAGTGCCATAAATATCGTTGTTAAATATTTGTTCTAACGATGTGCTTGTCGACAGCAAATCCTCCATATCTGAAGGCATTGTACCGAAAGGTGTCTTTTCTAAAATCAGAATAGCATGTGCATCCTCATCTGGCATCGACCTAGAATCGCCATCACCTTCACAGTTCATCAATAACTGCCTTTCAATTGGAACTGAAGGATCCTCACCATTGGACTCACTCCGTAAAGTGTTAGCTTTCGCAAGAATGCGTAGAGTTTTTGATTGGGCATCATCTGAAAGTATTTTAACAAATGTAAATGGCTTCAAAGTGGACCAACTTGGGTGCAAATTGGAAACTTTCTTCTTGCTGATAAAGTCATGTGGTATATCTGCAACTTTTCTTTTGCTTGTCTCTGATGCAGACTTGGGCTGAGATAGAAGAGACGAAGCACTTCTAGTCGCTGAGGCATCCAATTTGTTCGGCCTCGACACGTACGTGCTCCTATCAGAGCAGAACATCGTTGCGGGCTCATAGTGGCTTACCACTGTTTGAGGACATTAGACGAACAAATCAACTATGTCAAGGGCGTTGGCAGGTTTTTAGCAAAGTGGTACAATAACCACTGGTTTTTAGGAGAGCTTTATAAAGTAATATTTTCAGCTGGTTTGCAAGCAAAGCCTATCAGCTTAGTGGTTGGTATACCTGTCAAGTCTCCAGATTTTACAGAAACATTCTAAGTGTTGAAGAGTACGTTTCTACCTCACAGATGAGATTCTTCCAATTTTTACAAGATGACATGAGAACTTTTTAACAACACATAAAACTCAATGGAAAATGCATTTTTTGAATGAAAAGTTCAGAAGCAAATATATAATATATCATCTGCAGGGGCGTAGGTTAGAAAAATTGAGTGGGGAGGCAGAAAGTTGGGTTAGAGGGGGTGGGGTGTGGGCACCCCCGCAAATGCACGCGCAGCGGAAAATTTTCAAGTCTCACTCTCTGAAATGCAAAAATTAGACATAGCAGCATGCTAGTTCTAGCATCACTACAGCAAGTACTCATTACTACTTCTGTTTAATACAGTTACTACTGCTTGCAACAGGAGTGAAAGTGTTGCAGTACTATTACTAGCTAGTAGAATTTTATAATAACTACAATGCTGCATGATTGTATCTTTTCACAAAGAGCCCATAGGCGCAAGTGTATTTTATAAATTAAAATATTTCAACTTTCAATAGCTGATCAACAACTATTGTCATTATAAATTAATTATATAAATAAAATGCATTTAAAATAAATATCTTTGCAAGAAAAGTGTAGTAGCCTACTAAAGCTAAGATAGTATTAATAGTACAATTATATTATATATAAAATTAAAATATTTAATTATCTTATTGTTAATATTATTTTATTTTCAAATTAGTGTCTTTTCTTCACAATACATATTTAGTTGTTAGTAGTGACTGTAGCAGTAGAGTAGTAGCTGTCAGTGGAGTGGCAATGGCTGGAATTGATAGCTAAAATGAATGCAAACACTTTTAATTATATTAAAAGAGTAAATTACAAATATTTTTGAAAGAAGCCAAAACAATATTGGAATTAAATTTCAGGCATCTGCTCGTAGTCAGTAACAGGGAAGGGACAACCTCATGGATAGCAGTGATTTACAAATTGATTCACCTAATTCAACTCTTCACTACTTTTACTTTTGCACTTATTATTTTTTCCTTGGTATATATAACTGTCCATAAAAATATTATTGTTCATTCGTTCACAAGACCGCAAGTTTTTAACCTTGGCATAGCCATAGAGCCTTTTAGCAGAGTACAGTTTCATGGGCCCCTTTGTGTACCACTTGCTATGCAGTCATTATTCCAGGATTACTGGTTATTGTTACGCAGCAACACCATAGAGTTATTAGTAGAGTGATAACGCCATAGAGTTATAAGTAGTGTGATAACGCTTCGGTCGCAAACCGGAAATGAAGCAAATATAAAGGGAAAAAGTGCCAAATTTTCAAAAGTAGTGTTTTTAGGCCACTTTATTTTGGCAACAGAGGCGGCAGTGCCTCTCTTCCGCCCCTAAAATTTTTAGGGGCGGCAGAGAGGCACTGCCGGCTAAAATACGCCCCTAATCTGCAATTATGAACTTTGAAGTTGGATATCAAAACAATCTTAATGTAGCTAAATTTAATTTTAATTAAAGTTGAAATCATGTGTGAAAAATTATTTATTCTCTAACTCAAACTTTTTTGCGAAATTTCAAACGAAAAGCTGGTAAACTCATATTTAGCCATCTTCACCTGAAGAATCTTTCAAAAATTGTTCTAATCAACCCTCCAGGTTATTATTTATGATTATTTGGTGGGTGTGATGGGAGGGATTTGCGTTTTTATCAATTAGTGATAAACGGCGTCACTGCGAAACCAGCTGAAAATACTACTTTATAAAGCTCCCCAGGTTTTTAAATTTCAAGCAATTTAATTGTTGGAAAGGATTACTATAAGTGGGAAGCTTTGTAAAATGTAAAATTCGGCTGAAAATGCAGTAACACCATATTTCATTTTTCGACCAATACCCAAACCCCTTCCTCCATACATGCCAAGTAGACAGAAATAAAAATTTAGAAGTTTTCATCAGCACACTTTTTGAGGCATTCCCCAAGTGAAAAACTGCCAAGAGAAGATCGATAAAGGTAAGATTGCAAATGAAAATAAGATTTTACTAACACACCAGCTTATGGCTGGTCTGAAATTTTGCAAAATTTTCGGTAGAGAACAAATAATTTAATATTTCTACACACGATTTTAACTTTGACGGTAATTATATTAAATGTAGTTGTGTTAATGTTACTTCCAATATCCAGCTTCAAAGTTGCATAATGATAGGGGATGATATGATAATGATATGATGCTTTTTTATTAAACATATTGTATTGAATTGTAATTGTTAAAAATTTCCTATATTTCAGTTTGTTGTAAAGCCTGGAGGAAGCTGAGAAGTTCAAAAGAGCCCTTTAAAGTTGGGAGTCTTCCTATAAAACCTAGAGACTTGACAGGTATGGCAACCACTAAACCGATAGGCTTCACTTGCAAAGATCAGCTGGATTTTATATTTTATAGAGCTCCCCACGACAGGTAGTACTAGACATGTTGATTGTAGTTCCTGTCTTTGAGAATCTGAGTTTGGTGTATGCTATTGGTATTCGAAGCGATAGGATGCATTTTGTGGACACGACTTTCGTCTTCTTTAATAGACTGAATAGGGCAGGGAATAAAGTTTCTGTGTCCTTGACCTTTCTGCGTTAGGTGATCCTGGCTCTTGGTTTGCTTTGATGATTATTTTGTAGGTACTTTTTTTATTTTTCCCTTTAATGGCGTAAAAGTTCAGCTAGACTGGTTTGTGTCTCAAAAGTTTATTTATTTCATTTATTATTTATTTGATATCTTTCCACTAAGACTGCCATGTCTGCGTAGTACATGGGAACACAGTACTCTAGACTGCTCCAAATAGCAGAAGGAAAAGCCTTCATTTGTTATAAATAAGAAGCTTGAACGATAAAATCCAGAAAAAATAAAATGAAAGACTCAATGGACAGATACTAAAAATTGGAACGTACAATATGAATATAAGTAGGCTATGCACTAAAAGAGCCAACTCTCATATCTGTATCTCCTCACCCGTAAACCTTTGATTGGTCTCTAATATTTTGCCGGTTTGGTTTAGAACCATTGTCTATGAAAGCATTCAGCTCAAAAGAAGCACACTCATATTTAGTGATTTATTTTTTACAGTGATTTACCAGTAGATCAAGATCTATTTTTCTTTTTGTCTGAGACTCCCATGTCGACCTCTAACGTGGCCTATAAAACGTACAGTATTATTTTGGATGACTTGTAGAAGATTAAAATACTTAACTAAAAAGGATCCCACACCTTTATAGCATTACCACATACTCTAGCTTTGATCGGCATAGAGTCTTGTATACCAGGCATTTTACCTTCTCTGGAGCTAATAGTAGTGTGCGCCTCAAAAGACCGAAAGTTCTCAATGCATCTGTTATAGAAAACAAATTATTACAGGTATTTCACATATTGTGTATTCTATTAAGTGTATTCACACATTCTATGAATGTATTCACATGTTCTATATGTGTATTCGCATGTTCTATATGTGTATTCACATGTTCTATAGATGTACAATGTATTTATATGTTCTATGGGTGTATTCACAGGACGTGTTCACATCACTGAATGGGAGTTGCCTTCCCCATACCTGTAATGATTAAAGGAAGGATAACTCTTATATAAATAGAGTTATCAATGACTACTAACAGCCCCACTTGGATTGTATGTATTATAACAATAACTATGATATCTTAAAAATACATGTACATTGGTACATAGTACTATGTGCTGTATATAACATTGTTGAGAAGAGTGGTTTCATTTATATTGCCAGATGGTTTAGAACATGCATGAAACTTAGAGACCCCATAAATCTTTTATTACAAATTATTAAAACACTTGTGGTGTATGGTTATAACACATGCACATGTAGTGTGATTATGCTATTCTAACATTGACCTCTATACACAGAGTATAACTACTCCCTACTCTCAAGATAAAGAAATCATTGCTCATATGGACGATGGGTTTGTAGGATGTGAGTGTGAACAGTCCTCCAGCTGTTCCACTGAGACTTGCTTATGCGTGAGACTGAGTCAAGGTATGTGTGGAGTACGGATATAGCACAGTATAGTATGGCATATCACAGTGTAGTAGTAGTATAGTATGTATAACAGACACTGTAGTACAGTATAGTATAGCATACCACAGTATACTATCCCATAGTAATAGTATAGCATAGTATACTATCCCATAGTAATAGTATATAGCATAGTAATAGTATAGCTTCGTAATAGTATAGCATAGTAATAGTATACCATAGTATAGCATAGTAATAGTATATCATAGTATACTATAGCATAGTAATAGTATATCATAGTATACTATAGCATAGTAATAGTGTAGCATAGTAATAGTACAGCATAGTGCTGGTTTTTTGCTGACTTTTCGAAAAACTGAATGATGCTGAAGTTGTCCTTTTACCCTTGAGTTTAATGTGGTTTTTTAAATCCAGGAAACAAACCGAATCGAACCAAAAATTTCATACTCCATTTTGGGAGTTGTCGCACACCGCTTCTAACTGTAATGGCGACCATTTTCTGTTTAATGAATCGAAATTATTAAATGTTGATTATTTATAATGATTTGTAAGTGCTAAGAACTGAGTTAAGCTACAACAAATTATCACTGGGTGACAACGATGGTTGCAGATAAATCTGTATGCCAAGGATTGCATCAAATTATAAGGATTGAAAGAGGAAAACGGGAATTCACGTGAAAGCTACACCAGCCATTACCGGAAATGGTGGCCATTTTCATTCTGTTTAATAAGATGTAATTATTTAATACTAAGTCTGAGATGTTCGCTTTCTAATATTGCATGTACTGTTCATCTCTCTGTTGAAAACATTAAAAAGCTTTTAGTAGAATTAAGATTTTCAGAGGGTGATATCTCTGCCCTTCAAGCGATTTGGGGCTTGAAAATATTTACCTGGGAGAAAAGAGAGAAAGAGTGGGCGGAACAAAAATTGGCTATTTTTGTGATCAGCGGGTCGTGAGTGCCCATGATAGTATAGTGTCTTGTACTATAGCATAGCGTATCAGTAGTATAGCGTATTGTAGTATAGCATAGCGTATTGTAGTATAGCATAGCGTATTGTAGTATAGCATAGCGTATTGTAGTATAGCATTATCATATTGTAGTATAGCATAGCATATCAGTAGTATAGCGTATTGTAGTATAGCATAGCGTATTGTAGTATAGCATAGCGTATTGTAGTATAGCATAGCGTATTGTAGTATAGCATAGCGTATTGTAGTATAGCATAGCGTATTGTAGTATAGCATAGCGTATTGTAGTATAGCATAGCGTATTGTAGTATAGCATAGCGTATTGTAGTATAGCATAGCGTATTAGTAGTATAGCGTATTGTAGTATAGAATATCAATATCATAGCATAGGCGGTATAGCCCTATGGCATAGTGTGGTGTAGTATAGCATAGTATGGTGGTATATAGCATAGTTAATGGTGGTATATAGCATAGCATGATGGTATATAGCATAGTATGGTAGTATATAGCATAGTTAATGGTGGTATAATTATAGCACAGTGCGGTGGTATATAGCATAGTATGGTAGTATATAGCATGGTATGGTGGTATATAAGTGTAGTATAGTATGGCAGTATGTAGCACAGTATGGCAAAGAGCTTAGGGTAGCATTAGTGTAGCAATGTTACGGAATTCTTAGAGGTCTGTCTCCCTGTATCGTCTTTCCAATCACCTGCTATAGCTATGTTGCATGTAATTAAGTCAGATACATGCACAACTTTTGGAGCCACACAGAGATCTCAGAGACCATTTTTGAGTTGATTGTAACCAGTTAGAACTGATCCTACCAGGTCATTTTTGAAATCGGTATGTAGCCACTATGCATGCACTGATACCCACCACGGAAATAACTAGAAATGTGCTTTCTTGGCATACCGGTGGTCCATGACCCAATAAGATTTCTTAGTTCAGGATTTTTTTTTTGTAATTATTTATTTTGCTTAGAGATGTTTATCTTTATTTGTAATATAAAGAGAAATATAATTTTATTTAATATTGATAAAGAAATCTTTCAAATTTATCTTCCGAATGTCATAAATTCTCGCGATGTGGTCATGCTACGACACAGGATGTAGGGTCTAATTGTGCAATTCGCTGCAACACTGACCCAATACAAACAGGCCACTGAGATCTTGGTGTGGAACCGAGAAGTGCATATATGCAACTTTACTGGACAATTATCAGTGTTGAAAGCTATATATAGTGGTTTACAGTGGCTAACTCTTGGCCTCTGCGTAGTCATATCATCTTTACTCATGGTACTGTAGCTGTTTACCAATGATAAGATGCTCAGTCCACCAAGCTTATTGTGTGCTAGTACTGTCACTTGACTATTACTCAGTCCACCAAGCCTATTGTGTGCTACTGTCACTTGACTATTACTCAGTCCACCAAGCCTATTGTGTGCTACTGTCACTTGACTATTACTCAGTCCACCAAGCCTATTGTGTGCTACTGTCACTTGACTATTACTCAGTCCACCAAGCCTATTGTGTGCTATTGTCACTTGACTATTATTCCAGGTTTGAACTACACTTTGAATCAGCAGCTACATGCAGCCCCATCCCTGTCTGACAGCTATCAGAAGCCTATACTAGAATGTCACAGCAACTGTGGATGTAGGTCAGCTCATTGCACCAATAGGGTGATAAATGGATCCAGAACAGAACCTGAACTTGCAGTCTTCGACTCTGGATATAAAGGATTAGGATTGCGCACTCTAAGCAGCATCTCGCGGGGTTCCTATGTATGTGAATACCTAGGAGAAATCATCTCAACCGCTGAAGCTCATAAAAGATTGGCTGGTGGCAATTACTGCTGGTGCTCAAAGACTGTAGGCACTGACTGTGGGTGCTCTAAGACTGGAGACACTGACTGCAGGTGCTCTAAGACTGAAGAGACTGACTGCAAGTGCTCTAACCTTGGAGGCACTTATCTGATCACAGTGAATGAATATTTTGCTGCAAGGGAATCTCAGTGGTTTATTGATGCCAGGAGTTTTGGTAGCATTGCAAGATACATAAACCACTCGTGTGAACCTAACCTGGCTAGTGTGATTGTTCGGGTCGGGTGCGACATCCCCCGCTTAGCCCTGTTCGCAGCACAAGATATTTCAGCTAACGAGGAGCTTACATTCAGTTATGCTAGTCAAAACTCTAAACTATCAAGTAAACCTTGTTTGTGTGGTAGTAAAACATGTAAGATGTATATGCCATGTGACCCCATTCAAGGTAGCACAGAGTTCGAATAACATTATATTACTGTGTCAATTGAATGTAAAATGTGGTATGAACTATATTTTATAGTGTCATTGAATTATGCTTGTACATTTTATACAGGACTAAATTGTGAGTGCCTGTTCACATTGTCTTTACTGCTATGCAAGTATTATATCACTTTGTAGTATATGGTTTATTACTCAGAAATGTCTTTGGTGGTTATACATAATATTATATAAAAATAACAATTTATCTGCGCAGTTGGTGGATGTTGCATTTCTGAACAACCCTTGGTGATCATAGTCCCTGAAAGCTCAACATACTCCTTGAAAACTCTTTATAATTTCATTGATGGGTTGCCATGATGTATAGGTTCATTCTAGAAACAAATTCTCCACAGATTAATGTAGGCCTACTATGTCATACTCAGTTCTCGTTAGCCGACACCATATTATACAGTTATGTACTCATTTGTACTCATGTACTCATTTGATTATAGTGGCTGTAGTGCAATACAATTATGGTACTTTGTACTATGTGTTGGAAATGTAATACAAATAAATGTACAATACACTGTAGGAAGTTGTAATGTAGTACGAGACGAGACGCATTTTTTATATAGATTTATTACCTAATATTTCGTTGCAGAGGATCCTCTGTTGATGTTACTTCTTGGACAAGTAACGAGATATTAGGTAATAAATCTATATAAAAAATGCGTCTCGTACTACTATTCATAATTAGAATATTATCCCACACCAACATTTTTCAAGTTGTAATGTGCATTATACAGTTTACAACATGTGCAATATACATAACTAACTACACCTACTCCCTGATACATCTACTCCCTGAAGATGTATAAGGATGCCACATGAGTGTACTTGTATTGCAATAACAACTGTAGATGTAAACAAATGGCTACAATGCATGAAATAAGGAAAATTTTGCTCCATGTAAAACATCATGCACAGTCATGTAAATGTACATGATTGTACAACATGTACGTGTACAATCATGTAGGTCGAAGTTATTTTGCATTGGAGTTGTGCCCTCTCTTTTTCATGTCATTAGGATGAAGGCGTTTTGATTGGTTAAATCTTGTGACATCCGGTAGTGGTTTCATTGTTATGTTAGCTTTTGCTCTCTAGTCTTTGTCACCCATTCCACGCACTATTATGATTATGTTATTATGAAAACGGTCTCAAGTGAACACTATGGCTTCTAGGGCTAAGGTTTTGGTCGATTCGACATGGTTGGTTTGCTGGCTACTGACCAACTGAATCCGATTAGAAAGTTAATTTTATTAGTGCATATGATTGTCTGATTGCGGCAAATTTAATTCTGTTAATTGTGTATAATGCCTCTGTTCAGCAAGAAAAAAGATAAGGCTGAAAAAGGAGAAAAAACAGTTGGAGGGGCGCAAAGATATGATATAAAAAAGGATCATGTTCTTGGCACGTAAGTGAAGTCAAGTACCGAAGTACAGTGCTGTGCGAAATAAGGTATCCACCCTGCTTTTCAGTGACAAATTCCGATTTTAAAGCTTACTATTTGTATTCTTTCTGTCATAGCCCACAACTATCATATATTAATTTAAACCAAATTTTGTGTAGATTCTAACTTACTTTTGAATTCATTTTCCCATATATTCAATGGGTTTTCTTATGTATTTGCTGAAACTTAAAGTGGTCATTTTTTGCCATACTATACTAGCCATCAAAGCTGCCTCACAATTGACATGCAATTACTTGCATTCTAGTTGACAACATTGGAACAGACTCTTTGTATTAGTGCATGGTGGCCCTGAAAAGGGCTTTTGAGGTTGGGGAAGATGTATGGTCAGTATTTCATTTGTCTTATCTTTGTTGATGGCATTTATTAAGAGACCACTTTGTACAGCACAAGTTAACAAGCTACATAGGCTACAGCTATTAAAGTTAGCAAGCTACATGCAGCTATATACTTATCTATAACATCACCCTTTTTTCCTTGAATAAACTGACAAAATTATAAAAGACTACAGTACATTTAAAGACATAGACAATTTGATATAATACATACATAGACAATTCATTAAACTTCAGTATAACTTGTAACTACTGGACTGTGAACATGAACAGAAATACTACTACCACTCATAATAATAATAATAATATCAATAAATAAATTGGTGCAACCACTACAAGCCAAGCTACACCCAGTGAGCTCCTACTTCTCATAATCTGCATATTTTGCAGGTGATCGTATCTGCCGCCCACTACGAGTAGTCCTCTCCAAGCCTACCCTGCCAGGTACCCTGGTCCCATTCCCAACTGAAATACCTTTATTCCGTACACTCTCTGCCGAGCCACTTGCCACAGGACCACTCAGTGCCAGACCCGACCACATGCCAGCCCCAGAAACATCCGGCTCAACCTCCGGTGCCCCTCCCACAACCTGCGGTGCCGGAGGACCACCCCGAGGGCCGTCAATCAAGCCAGGCTGGATGCCTACTCTATTTCGCCTATATGTGTTACCACTTGGTGTGTTTATCTTACATGACATGTGCTTCTCTACATTTCCTACCCTGCCTGGTATCCCTGTGCCTTTACTTGTTTTAAGGTAACCATAGTGCCCTACATTCAAAGGAGGTTTCTCTAGACCACACTTACCATCATGAAAATGGTGTTTCTGTTTAGCTTTTCTGTCTCCTAATTGCACCTTTGCACTTTTCATGTTATCGCCATTGACTAAATACTTACTTTGGATTACTGGAACACTGTCTCGTAGTACCCTACCTTGAAGGAGCTGTGCTGGAGAGGGTAAACCCTGATCAACAGGAGTGTTTCTCAATAATAACAAACCTTTCCACCAATCCTTACCTTCTGCACTATACTTTTTAATCATACTCCTAACTGCACCTACCCAGCGCTCTGCTGGTCTATTGCCTGAGGGATATATAAGAGAACTTGTGCGGTGCTCCACTGTCCAATCTTTAAAAAACTTGGCCAATTCCATGCCTCTAAACTGGGGGCCATTATTTGTAACTATCACCTCTGGGTACCCAAAATCTGTGAAAACCTCCCTCATGCAATTAATTACTCGGGACGCCACTGTCGCTTGCTGAAGGCATTTGACCACTGGAAAATTACTCAGGTAGTCCACCACTAAAAGATAATCACAGCCCTCTACTGTAAACAAGTCTGCACCCACTACTTGAAATGGATACTCAGGCACTGACATTGATCCCAGTGGATCTCTGTTCTGGGCTTTCTCAAATCCCCTACACCGCTCCCAAGACAATTCCTCATCTCTATCCATTGCTATTTGGTATTTAGCCGTTATCTCATCAGTATGTGTAATTTCTGCCAGATTGTAACTGGGTAACAACCCTAACTCCCTACTAGTTTGCAGGCTCAATAGAGTAGCAGCCGGCCGCTTGACTATGTAAAACTGAGCCAGCACGCACCCCGGCCCACCACCGACTGTCCCTGGCAAGGCCACTGGTAACTGTATTTTACCCAAAACTGGTATGTTATACCCTGAATACCCTGACAACATAGCTTTGGAGCGCACCACTGTGTGAACGCCCAATTTCTTCAAATTTTGCACTGACATTACGTTTACTTCGGCTCCAGTGTCTACCTTGGCTTGGTGTGGCACACCCTTAACAAATAAGTCTACTATCCACTCACTATCTACTCTACGGGGACTATTGTTAGGAAAAATACAATTAACTCTAAAATATTCTAGGCTATCTGATTCAGTACAGTCGTCACTATCCTGCACTTCAACTGCATATGCCTGATTACTAGTATATGCTTTACACACCCTAGCAAAATGATTGAACTTATTACATAAATTACAACGTTTGTTATAAGCAGGGCATTGTCCTTTTAGATGCTTAAGCCCACAGTAATGACACTCATTTAAATAATTAGACTTAGCTGCATTGGTAAACTGTCCATAACTGCTCCTGGGTCCTGCATGTCTGCCACCTTTACCTTCTGCTTCTGCCCACTGACTGCCCTGCCCCAGGGACTTTTGGGACATCGGGCTCTCATCTTTGTAGTTGTTTCTCCTGGATACCTGGTGAATTGCTAGCTCGGCTACTGCTCCAACAGCCCCATCTATCTCACATTTCTGATTATGTAAGATGATTTCCTTCGATCTCATAGCCAACTTAATGTTGTCTAATGTTAAATCAGCTTTCAACTGTAACTCCATTGACAGTGCCTTATCATTCATTCCTGCTAACAGTATTGTCTTAATCATGTCCTGTTTAACGTCTTCAGCCCAACCACACTTAGCTGCCAGCTCATATACTTCTCTAATAAACTGTTCATTAGATTCTTTACTGGATTGTATGCGTGAGCTAAACATGATTTTGTAGTGTACCGTATTTTCTTGGGGATTAAAATAACCATCAAATGCTTCTAGTGTTCGTATGTAGATGTTATCGGTAGCAACAGGTGTACCATCTTCCACCTTCTGTGCTCTTATGGTGAGTTGATTATGTATTGACTCTGCCTCTTCGCCCATTACGTATATTAATACATTCACTTGCTGTTCTGCACTCTTATCCATAAGCCCACTGGCATTTCTATATCTCTCAAATCTATTTCTCCAAGCACCCCAAGTGCTTCTTGCATTAATAAAGTCCAAACTTTTAGGTGGGGTTATACCAGCCATCGTCAGTCTTTGCTTAAGTACTTGCAAATATCTTTCCAGTCAAACTTTCTTGATCCTGTCTACGACGCCATGTCTTATCTTTGTTGATGGCATTTATTAAGAGACCACTTTGTACAGCACAAGTTAACAAGCTACATAGGCTACAGCTATTAAAGTTAGCAAGCTACATACAGCTATATACTTATCTATAACATCATTGACCAGCCTTTGTTGTTTTTGAAGACTCCTTCACATCGTCGCAGCATGCTGTTGACTAGGGTTGTCAGTCGATCTGGAGTAACAGTTCTGTGGTAGGCTTCTTTGATATCTTAGATTAAGGCTTTTTTTGTTGTGGGTTTATTCTTTGTTATCACCAAGTCCATTTGATGCCACAGGTTTTCAATTGGATTGACATCAGCTAATTGGGCAGGCCATGTTAGAGTTCTGATTACTTTATCAATCATCCACTTCTCTACGCTCCTGGCCCGGTGAAAAGGTGGGTTGTGGTCCTAAAAGACAGAAAGCTGCTTCATCTGTCCAAGAGCTGTCGTCAACTCACAAGTGTTGATTTGTGCAAGCAGTAGAGCTGTGATTATAGTGCTTCCAGATGGTGCAGACTGGGTATTTTAAGACCACAACCCACCTTGTCACCGGGCCAGGAGTGCAAAGAAGTGGATGGTTGAAAAAGGAATCAGAACTCTCATATGGCCTGCCCAATCAGCTGATGTCAATCCAATTGAAAACCTGTGGCTTGGTGATAACAAAGAATAAACCCACAACAAAAAGATATCATAGAAGCCTACCACAGAACTGTTACTTCAGATCGACTGACAACCTTGGTCAACAGCACGCTGCGACGATGTGAAGAGGGCCATCAAAACAACAAAAGGCTGGTCAATGAAATACTGACCATACATCTCCCCCAACCTCAAAAGACCTTTTTCAGGGCCACCATGCACTAATACAAAGAGTATGTTAAAATATTTTCAATTAGAATGCAAGTAATTGCATGTCAATTGTGAGGTGCCTTTGATGGCTAGTACTGCAAAAGATGACCATTTGAAGTTTCAGCAAATACATAAGAAAACCCATTGAATATATGGGAAAAGGAATTCAAAAGTTAGAATCTACACACAATTTGGTTTAAATTGATATAATATGATAGTTGTGGGTTATGACAGAAAGAATACAAGTAGTAAGCTTTAAAACCTAAAATACTCGACAAACTATCATGCATGTAGTTGGGAGTCGGTGTTGGAGGTTGGAGCTGGTGACGGAGTTGGTGTAATGTAGACGCACCTTTAGACACCCATTTGATTCGAATATTAAATTGACTAGGTTAGCGACCTCTCAATGTTTTAGGGCGGGGGGGGGGGGGGAGAAGGCAGACTGACTGGCTGTAGTTAGTAAGGGTACAATACCTTTACTAAACCAACTAGCGGACTAGCTAATGTACTAACAGGCTGCGTATGAAAGCAGATTAGCTCAACTGCTTTTGAAAGAAGCCATACATTTCCACCACTAGTCCTCACATGAGGGTACACGCCTTCTGGCCGTATACCCACTAAAATTGAGGTGGGTGCACGCCGTATACTCCCGTATAACTACACTTCGAACACTGGCAGGCTTGCCAAGTTCAACTGATGAAAATCAGGGATATTCAGCATTTGGGTGGAGGTGTCCATTTAGGGTGGGGTACCAACATTTGAGTTGAAAATCAGGAAGTCTCCTGCGGAATCAAGATAGACTTGGTAAGCCTGGTAAAGGGACATTTCGAAAAACACAGCTCGAAGCTGGACGTTTCACAACCGGACAGTTCGAAACTGTGTAGATTACATTTAGAAGAACACTACTCAAAGATAATTGATTTCTCATTTTAATATAATAATTAAATAAAAAGATAACATTTTAGTAAAAATTTCAACTGGTGCCAAGTGTTCAGTTTTGAGAACTGACATAAAGCTAGGTGGAGATAACTCCTAATGCTGACATCATTATAATGGGTGTTTTAGAACTTTTGGGGCTACTTTTTTGCAGTTCAACATCTATTAGCTACTACTAAAACAGTTTAGAAAGTCCTCCCTCTAAACATTCAGTGACTCAACTAAATATGTTTGAACACCAAGGCAAGCATCTTGCACAGATTTATCAAAGACGAGCCTCCTCTCCACCCTTTTACTCCTTGATTTAACAAAGGACAAAGGGTATTTTGTATAGGTCTAGTGTTTGGTCTTGTACTTACCTTGGTGGGAACGTGGTACCAGTTACTCCTTCGTTTCTTAGCCAGGCTATAAAGCCGGAGCCAGGATGACAGAACATACATTTACATGTACATGTAAATATGGTAGGTGCAGGAGAGAACAGTGAATGGCATAGCATTTGTTCTCTGTCAACATTGAAGCAGGATGAGTTGTTTTTTGTTTTTGCTTTTGTGTAACCAACAGCCCAATTGTCCCAACTACGATTGATGACTTTAGTCCATATAATTTGGGCTGAACCTAACTGATATGCGTGTGGCATTGGATAGTGTTTAGTGTTGGTCCTATAGCTGGTAGCTCTTCTTGTGTGCAATCTATTCCAAGTATCCAGCCTAGTAGCCTATGTGGGAAGGGTTCATAATGCTTAGTTAACTGTTCAAAAGTTCATTTGCAAAACCTGCCAAGGAACTGACAGCATCAGGCTTATGACTCAAGGATTTAACGCAGAGTAGCTGGGTCACTCAGTGCAAAGGTTAAGGTAAGGTAAGATAAAGCAGTAACAACTGAGTTACAACATTTCTCTTCAAGCCGCTCTACAGGGTAAACTACTCATCTTGGACCTCTAGTTTACCCCCCCCCCATTGGAAAGAACAGTTAGGGCCTACATGCATTATGTTACATAGGCTACTAGTATTAAAGCCCTAACTGTTAGCTGGGTTGTACTCAAAAGTGGTTGGTAGCGGAGTTGCTAAAATTCAGCATCTCAATTCATAACTATCTTCGCAGCACCTGTTGCTGTGGTAGGCCTATACCTGTGTCATAGGCCGTAATTGTTTTGTGCATTGTGTGAGTGTGTCTTGGGCTGTTGTACAAAAAGTAATACATGTCTGTTGCTATGACTAACACTAATAATTGACTGTTACTAATACTAATACTTGACTGTTACTATGACTAATACTAATAATTGACTGTTACTATGACTAATACTAATATTTGACTGTTACTATGACTAATAGCCTACTAATAATTGACTGTTACTATGATTAGTACTGATACATTACTGTTACTATTGTATGCTGTGTTGGCATATTCCTAACAGTAGCACAAAATATAATTTCCAGGGGGGCATTCTCGAAGGTAGTGTTGGCAGAAGATAAACAACACAAAGGTACATTTGTGGCAGTTAAGATCATAGATAGGAAGGCTCTCCATGGTAAAGAGGACTCTCTACAGAATGAAATTTCAGTTCTTCAAAAGTGAGTCTAGACCCATAAGTAATATATGTTATGGCCGTTCCCACGACTGTAGGAGATAGTTATGTCAATGGCTGAAAGGTGGCAAAAGTAAATAAGTGACGTGATTTATTGGCAAAGCGACGCCACTTTTACACGTTCTACTGGACTATCGATTAGGCTGATACAATGTAGAATAGTAATCAAATCATAATATAAACCTGGGATTATTTAATTATTTCCAGTTAAAATATTAATCCGTGTTTTTCAGTAAAATTTGCTCACTCTCTTCCTGTAGGCCTAAATTTTCTTGGTGTACAGCCTTCATGTTTTGATTTTATATGCAAGCTATACTTACTATTCTGTTACAGTTTTATCCAAAAGTCCAGACAAATTACTGAATCGTAATTTCCTGTTTGTGCTTTCAAATTTTCTCGAGAAAATCAGTCTTCATTTTTCTAAGTGCTAAGACCATCATTATGAAAGTTTTGACAGTGGAAGCATGCTGGTTACAATCAATGGTTCAATTCTAAGGATTTCATTCAGTTGCTAGTTTGCACAAATTTAAAGGAACCCAAAAATTACCACTCAGACATGCCGGCCCCTAGATCTACCTGTAGATTGCAGTTCAGTGACTATAAGTTGGCCAAGTTAGAATTTTCCATCTCATGGTAGTCTGTGCTTGCAGCTCTCCCTCCCAAAGAAGATGGGAGACTCATTGGTACATTGGCACATCTATACTGTTATTGTAATATAGGCTATACACATACTGTATGTAACCTGTACACACATAGTGTACTATATAATCTGTACACACATAATGTACTATACAATCTGTACACACATACTGTACTATATAAGTACTATGTAATTTGTACACACATATTGTATATAATCTGTGCACATACATGTATACTGTTTATAATCTGTACACATACATGTACATGTATACTGTGTATAATCTGTACTCACAGGTTGAAACATCCAAACATAGTGCAGCTTCTGGACGTGTATGATGACAAGTCATATGTTTATCTAGTCATGGAACTGTAAGTATACATTCACATCTCGAGCTAATGATCAGTACCATATGCTGATTGTATTAAAACTACAGGGTAGTCAACCTCTCCTCTAGCTCTGCTGTGTTCCCATTAAACTTAGTGCTGGGCGGTGTTTCGGTGTCATTCAGTTTTTCAGTGTCATTCAGTTTTTCGGTTTTTTTTCTTTCGGTTGAAAAACCGCCAAAATTTAAAATGTGAACCGAAACAGCGGTGCGGTTTTATTCAGTTTTAAAAGTCAAACCGCGCCTGGCCTCTTAGCGCACCCACTTTCAATAATGGCTGGCGTTGAAAACACGTGAATTCATGTTATGCTTCTTTCAATACTTATAATTCGATGCCATCCTTGGCATTTAGACTTAGCTGCAGCCATAATATTATCACCCAGTGGTTATTTATTGTAGTTTCACTCCATTATAGCAGTTACAATTGCATATTATTATAAATAATAAATATTTAATAATTGTTAACTACTAAACTAAATGAAAATGGCTGCCATTTTAGTGCTTCTTTTAAAGTGGGAGTAGCACCAAAGACTGGGTAGTCTTCCTGGGTTGTCCCCTCTTGTATGAGCAGGGAAATATAATTGGAAACCATTTATGCTAAATTTAGTTATTCATTTCTCTTTCACTGCTAATATTGTTTTACCACAAGTAGTTACGTGTATTTTGGAAAAATACTGGAAAATAGAACACCCACTACCTCTATTCCCTCATGGGAGTTTTTAGAAAATATGAAGAAGTTGTCTTATCATTGTAGTATACCCTCAAATAAAGGAGAAGTTTTCTTGCTAATTGCACTTCCTTGATGTTTGAAATCAAAAAACAAGTGAATATAGGTGGCCAAGTATCATGTTATCAAAAATGTAGAAGGAATTTATCAAATCTTGGTTAATAGAGAAGTTATTGAATAAAAGCCTTTCCATGTGCTTTATAACAAGGTTAACTGGATTACTCAGATGACATAGACTGCCTTTGTTTGACATCCATTTGTGGTAGATGACATCATCTGCTGTTGCACTGGCAGACCATTTTGAATAGCTCTAAGCAAGTACTATTCAACAAGCTATTCAGCCTTTTGATTGGTTTTGGTCAATTTTGGAAATACTCCCTCTTTAATCCTTTATAATTCGATGCCATCCTTGGAATACAGACTTAGCTGCGGCCATCAATGTCACCCAGTAAGGGTTTACTGCAGTTTTCATTCGATTCTGGTAGTCAAACTTGCATATTGTTATAAATAATTAATATTTAATTATTGCAAATTATTGAACAAAATAAAAATGGCGGCCATTTCCGGTAATGGCTGAAACTCTGAACACGTGAATTTATGTTATGCATCGTTCAATCTTTATAATTCGATGTCATTCTTTGAATAAAGACTTAGCTACAACCATCACCGAGTGTGAGAAGGCAACTTTGGTTTCATTCAGTTTTTTAGAAATATCAGCAAAAGAACTTGAATGCACATGCAAATCAAAACCGCCCAGCACTAATTAAACTGTCACCTACAGCAGGGCTGGCTCAACTATGGCCCACTTCTCTTTTATTTGGTAGCCCTCTGACCCAAAATATTATGCCATATGTGATTGGCTTGTTTGGGCTGCAAGGTTATACCCCCTTTACATGTATCACTGGTGACTAACAAGGGATATGTGACAAGTACACTGTAGGCTGCTTACAAGCTTGCCATCACTAGAGCTTTGTGTCCTAGTATAACAAGCCATAAGTAGATCAAAATTGAAGGGTTGTGTCATGATTTGGCTAAACCACTCCTAGGGTAATGCAGGCCTATTTAGCTGCATGTGGAATGTTGCATACATATTTTGTGATCTCCAGCAGTTAAAAATGCTTGTAATTTGTATTTCTACAAAACATAACAATGTAGAGAGGTGGGGCTACTTGCAAAACATACAACGCATAATGGGTAGAATTGCTTTTAGATTTTGGTCCTAGGGATGAGAAGTTTGAGTAGCTCTGACCTACATGTACATTCAATTGTACTTCTAACTCCATGACACCAAGCAGGCTCAATGAATAACATACTAATAATAATAATTATTATTATTATAATGCCATTTTCATTACAGTTATTGTACTGCAGTTAAACCTACAGTGAGTTGGTGCAGCAAATGTATTATTATTTTAATCATGGATATTAAATTATATTGTATCTATAATTTTATTTGCAGTAAAGCCCAATATCACTATATTGGGGTCATGCAAATGCTTGGGTTATAAAGTTGAGGCCCCCTAGTCTGTAAATACGCCTAAGTACATGTACTTCTTGTTTTCTAACTTTCTAACTTACAGCAGTTGTCCTCTCACTACTCAAAGCAACTCCTTGCAATTTACAAGGCTGCTACACCATAGTATGGAAACAAGTGCTGCCTTTAGCGTAGATTATTGTATGGTGTATAAGTAGAGTGAGGCTCTGAAACTCAAGTGTGCAAATATTTGCTGCCTTGTGGAATACATACACTTCATTAGAAGATACATATTAGATATGCTTGTTTTATAGAGCACTGTATACCATTAACGCCTTCTCTAAACATACCATACTGTAGATACCTACAGATATATGTAGATACATTGAGTGTATACTACTAGAAGAGACAGAGATTTTACTCTATACTTGATAGGGTGACGGGAGGAGAGCTATTTGATATGATAGTAGCAAGGGGTAACTACACAGAGATAGACGCTAGCTCTCTCATATCTACCATACTTGAGGCTGTGGACTACATGCACTCTAAGGGTGTGGTGCATAGAGACCTCAAGGTCAGTACTCATGGGCTGCCTGCTGTCCAGCATCAATGCTGTAGAGGTGGCACATGACTAGAACCTGTTATGGGGAGCTTACCCGAGGGGATTTATCCTGGCAATTTATCACTTCAATTAAGATCATCCAATGAAAGCACAAGATTAATCTCTGCAATTTTGTGGTCAAGCTACAAAATCTCCAGATAGCTATATTTACACTAGGCGATTGAATGGATCATGGACCCATTCAGGCGATTTATAGCTGAAGATTTATATATACTTTGCATCTTGACCACAAAGCTCCAGATAATTAATCCTGGTGATTTTGTGTTTACACTAGGAGGTTTTGTTGCTTGCCACGATGAATCTCCTAACCAGGCTATCGCAATTGCCTCATGTAAACGCTACATTAGATGTTTTGTTTGTTATGTTTGTGTATTTCTAGCCAGAGAATCTGCTGTATTATAATGAGTCCGTCGACTCCAAGATTATGATTAGTGACTTTGGTTTGTCCAAGACTGAAGGATCAGGTGTTATGGCTACCGCATGTGGTACCCCAGGTTATGTCGGTAAGTAGTACCTCCATCCACAGGCTATGTAGGTAATTGCTACCTCCATCCACAAACTTTGTAGGTAAGTACTACCTCCCTCCACAGACTGTGGAGGTAAGTACTATCTCTCTTCACAGACTATGTAGGTAAGTAATACCTCCCTTCACAGACTATGTAGGTAAGTACTACCTCCCTCCACAGTTTGTCAGCTACAATGTATGTGCTATTGTATTGTATACTCTATGCTGTTGTATTGTATATACTATGCTATTGTATCATACATGACAAGTTGGGCTGACATCAAAGGGAGATTTTTGAGACAACTCTCACCAACTCTGCTAAAATGTCTTTTAACAATGAGCACCACACTTTATGGGCTGTCTGCTGTGGGCACAGCTCTCAGTTACTTGTAGTTACAAACTAAGCTGGTGAAAAATGTCTTGCTTCAAGTACAAGTACATGTACTGGGTTGCTACAAATGAAGGAACATTAATTACTATCTGATACTGTGTATGACCATGAGATACTACATGTATATTCTATCCATTTACTATCTATTGCCAAACAAACAAAAGTTCTTCATTTATATAGTTGGAGAGACTAAGCTTTCATAGCATTAAAACAATATAGCTCCAAAGCAAATTATATCATATAAACATTAGATGTACAAGCTGCTAGCTTGGTAGTCAGCTTATATGTCCATAATAATCAATTCAGGGGGGATATACATGTAGGAAAAATTTCAACACCAGCCTATTTTCAACAAATCATGGATTTCACATGTCTGAGTTAGTTAATACAAGATAAGTGTGAAACATGAACATGTATGGGTACAAGTCTACACAGATAACATTACTATTACAGCACTATACAATGAATGTACTGCCTGAGCAAGTAAATAGAAAATGAATTGAACCCTGGACATGCGAGTATTAATAGTTTACAGAGCACAGCTAGTATTGCATGCTTGATTGAACACACGCCTAGGATGGGTGGGTGCCTATAGCAGCCCCTGAATAACCATCAAATAGCAAATGAAAATTATTATTGACTAAGTCCCAAACCGGGAGGGCTTGCAGGAGCTTGGGAGTTTGCAGGAGATTTATTGTGAAAACGGGAGGGTCCCGGTGAAACCGGGAGAGTTGTCATGTATGTATTGTATTGTAGGCCTATATGCTATGCTATTATATTGTAGCTCCAGAAGTGCTCAATCAGTTACCTTATGGAAAGGAGGTTGATGTGTGGTCTATTGGAGTCATCGCATATATTCTGTAAGCAGAGTACTAACTATGCTATATCAGCTGTGAGCACGGTAGTTCATTAATTGCATTGCAATGGTCCGATGTATCCTCCAAGTTTTTTAATCTTCTCTCCTGTCATAGTGATGTAGGCAAACCAAAAGAGTTGTAATTGATTGTCTAATCATGTTTGAGAATGGGCTGTTTCTTTCAGGAATATTGTGTATTTACCTTAGCAAGTGACAGATATACATGTACGTGTCTCCCCTACTGTAGATTATGTGGCTACCCTCCTTTCTACGCTGAGAATGATTCTGTCCTCTTTCAACAAATAATGAGAGGAGAGTATGAGTTTGATTCTCCTTATTGGGATGATATATCAGATTCAGGTACTCATAATACTACTGGTACTGTTACTACTACTACTGGTACTGTTACTACTACTACTGGTACTGTTACTACTACTACTGGTACTAGTACTACTACTACTGGTACTGTTACTACTACTAATGTTACTACTACTACTGGTGCTGGCACTACTACTACTGGTACTGTTACTACTACTACTGGTACTGTTACTACTACTAATATTACTACTACTACTGGTGTTGGCACTACTACTAATGGTACTGCTACTACTACTACTGGTACTGTTACTACTACAGATACTGTTGCTACTTCTACAACTCATACTGTTACTTAGTGCTGCACGGTGTTTTTTATCATTCAGTTTTTCGAACCGCACCTGGCCCCTTAGCACGCCCACTTCTGATAATGGCTGGTGTTGCGAACACGTGAATTCATGTTATGCTTCTTTCAATCTTTATAATTAGATGTCATCCTTGGACTCTAGACTTAGCTGCAGCCATCATTGTCACCCAGTGGCTATTTATTGTAGCTTCACTCAATTCTAGTAGTTATACTTGCATATTATTATAAATAATTAGTGTTTAATGATTACGACTTATTAAAATAATTAAGAATGGCCACCATTACGGTTAAAAGCAGAGTGACAACTCCCAAAATTAAGTATTTAGTTTTTGGTTCGATTCGGTTTGTTTCCTGAATTTGAAAATCTGAATCAAACCAAGAGATAGAAGTCAACTCCGGTATCATTCAGCTTTTTTCAAAAGTCAGCAAAAAGACTGAATTAAAGTTAAAAATTAATTAAATTAAAACCGTCCAGCACTACTGTTATTACTATTGGTTCTGTTACTATTACTACATGTACTGTTACTATTGCTACAGGCACTGTTACTACTGGTACTTGTTACTAATGCTGATACTAATAAGTCTACTACTGCAAATAACCGTTATATATCTCCATTTTAGCTAAAGACTTTATAAGGAAACTAATGTGTCTAGATCCTAGTAAACGATACACATGTCGACAAGCCTTGGAACATGAGTGGTATGTGCTGTATTTATAATTGTACTGTAGCTACACCTGTGTGTACTGTAGTTGCACCTATGTGTACTGTAGCTACACCTGTGTGTACTGTCGCTGCACCTGTGTGTACTGTAGCTACACCTGTGTGTACTGTAGTGGCACCTGTGTGTACTGTAGCGGCACCTGTGTGTACTGTAGTTTCACCTATGTGTATTGTAATTGCACCTGTGTGTACTGTAGTTACACCTGTGTGTATTGTTGTCACACGTGTAGTCTTATGTGAGTGTACTGTAGCCATACATATGTGTACTGCGGTTTAACATGCTTACTGTACTCCTTAGGATATCTGGTAAAACTGCACGTGATATCAACATACATGAAGCTGTCAGTACTCAACTCAAGAAGAATTTTGCCAGGCAAAAATGGAAGGTAACCTATACTCGTATTTATATTTATTTTATGCACACTGGTATAGCATATAGTTATGTGGTGGATGCAGTATACACATAGCATGTTTGTTGTCCATGTAGTGTGTACAGTATACACATAGTATGTCTGTTATTCACGCAGTGTGTACAGTATACGCTTAGTATGTACAGCATTATTTAATAGGTATACTTGTTACTCACAGCAAGCATTCAACGCTACAGCAGTTATAAGAAAGATGAGACTACTAGCGATGCAACCTGCAGCAGGCTCTGGTGGAGATGGCTCAGCCACTCATACAGATGATGTTAGTGATGACAAGCAATAACTCATTCCACCTTCTCTCACTGCCACTGCACCAATAGTCAACAGTATTGTATAGTGTGGTCAGATTCCTGTGTGTTAGTGACTGAACATTGTGCTAAATATTTCTACTTTTATAACCATGTTCCAGGTGGAATATATCTTAGAATCATATCATTGCTTATGATGTAAACGCATTGTCATAGTTTCCATTACTAATAAGGGTATTGTAATTAGTTGTCTTTCCCTGATCATCTAAAACTGTCTATTTTAAGATTGTTGGTTTGTTTATAAATCAAAAGCCCTCATATATTCTTAGATAATAAATATTGTTCATATAGTTTTTGTATACTATTATAAGTATCGTAATGTACATTGTTATGCCTTGTTACTCTATGCCATATTTTCCTACTTGTTTTCAGTCAATTGTACTTTAGTATGTTGTTATAGTACTATTATATGCACTGGTATATGTATTACAATATAATAACCTACCATCAGGTGTCACACATCGTACTAGTGTGCAGAGTATATGTATGGCAGGGGAACCTGCTAACTGCTGTCCACTGTTTATACTATAGGCTACCCTAGAAGTTTTTTCATGTCTTATTTTTATTGCTCCTATATACAGGTATTTTATAAGACTGTAGAATAAAAAATTGTTCAAAGTGAATACAAAGGTGGCTTCAGGGATAGTCATCATAAAACAGTCATAGAAGCATGATTGACCGCAAGAGTGCTACCAGTATTTGCATGAAGTTGTCCTCTCTTCTCCCATTACATAGCAACTCTTTTGGTTGCACAAAATGGTATTGTGGTTGCAATTAATTAACATTAGTATAGCACATAAATTAAAGTTCTATTTGCTTAGTAGTATATACATTGTACTATAACATATACTATAATAATATTGTGATTTTATTTAATAGGGGTACCATGTTCACTATTACAACTGTCTAGTTTCACTTTTGAAGGTTGAAATATCAATTTACAGTATTGATGGCTATGGCCTATGGGTAATACCTGTTTACTATTACAATTGTCTAGTTTCACTTTTGAAGCTTGAAATATCAATTTACAGTATTGATGGCTATGGCTATGGCCTACCGGTAATACCTGTTTACTATTACAATTGTCTAGTTTCACTTTTGAAGCTTGAAATATCAATTTACAGTATTGATGCCTATGGGTAATACCTGTTTACCTTAGAAAGCTACGCCTACGTCAGTACCGTAGCAAAAACCAGACAGGTCTGCTAACATCCAAGAAAAGTATTTGGAAAGCTCAAGATATTGATACATGTGGAAGCTGTCCGCTTGAAATTTGCATCCTAGATAGAGTGGACGACTTTGTATTGTGGCTGCAGATGTACAATTATTTCTAACCACTTGGATATTGTAGGCTTAGGCTAAGAGAACTTTCCTTCCAGGGCAGTTACTAACACTTCTGTTTGTAAACAATATTTATAAACACAATATCTACAGCATCAGGTAGTTGGGCTGCTAGATTTCACAAGCATGTAAAATAAAATACTTCTTTATTATTTTATAAATAATTGTTACAAAAAAGTGCCATCCATACAATGGGTAGGTAGAAGTTGCTATAGCATAAGGTAGCCTGGGCTACACACAACCCTCCAAAGCAATGGATGTATGTAGTAAGTATAACTTGGACTGTGATACTGTCAAAAAGTTCTACTCATCACCTGCTGTTTTGGAGACTAGAACCCAGGCTAGACTAAGCACACAACTGCTCATTGATTAACAAGTACATCACACCCGACACACAAAACATTGCAGGTAAAATGATTATATAATAACTTCAGTGTCACCAAGCTCCTCATCTGTGGGTAAGTATGACATCAACTTCTCTGGGGCTACAAGGTTTGGGTTCACTAGTGGTAGACCATTGGCTTCCCGTCTTGCTAGTTCAATGTAAGCTTCCCTCTGTCTCCAATGGATGAGACTATAACAGGATTAGTTGACAGAGTCACTCCATGGAGATGTACTATGCATTAGATATAGATCTACACTATCAGCCAAACACATGTGAGAGAGAGAAGTCATTCAGGAATACAATGATAGCAAAGTTTCTATATACCAAGTTTATCCAGCAAACGATGCGCATAGTCATTAGTCATTTGCCGTGGTTCTCTCACAAAAATTGGCAAACCGTTGCTCTTTAACGAGCGCTCAGCCTGTGGCCAAACGCTTAGGCTATAGAAATATAGGTCGGCAGTAGTAGTTGACAGTGTGCACAAAGAGCGTACTTTTACCATCTTTGGTTTACATGAGGCATAAATTAGTCCAGACCACGTGATCAGCAGGATGGCTTAAACTTATATTTATGCTCTTCTAAATGCTTGCCTCTTCTATTGATGCTATCGGTATAAACATCATGTATCCAAAATAATGGGCTAGCATTACAGGTACTTCTAGCCAATCTCAGGACAATTTTTTTGCCAATCTTGAGAATACTCCATTGTTTTATCGGTAATTTTTCGTTGCCGCCCAACTACTTTGAACTAGGCCGCTTATTAGGTCAGGTTTCGGGCAATCCTATTGGTGCAGAGACCCGTGGAACAACTTATTAATTCTATTAACTTTGATGATAGTATGAAGCTTGCTAATAACCTTCAAATGTTTTAATTTTAATAGTGAAAGCCAATTGCTACCCTGTTCTAAAAATGTATAACATACTGACATGCGGGCAGTTGCTCTTTTTCTGGTTGGTATGCCAATAGGCCTACTCTACTTACTCCATATCTAGTTGGTATGCCAATAGTAATACTGTACTTACTCCATATCTGGTTGGTATGCCAATAGTAATACTTTACTTACTCTTTATCTGGTTGGCATGCCAATAGTAATACTGTACTTACTCTATATTTGGCTGGTATACCAATAGTAACACTGTACTTACTCTTTATCTGGTTGGTATACCAATAGTAATACTTTACTTACTCTTTATCTGGTTGGTATGCCAATAGTAATACTGTACTTACTCTTTATCTGGCTGGTATACCAATAGTAATACTTTACTTACTCTTTATCTGGTTGGTATGCCAATAGTAATACTTTACTAACTCTTTATCTGGTTGGTATGCCAATAGTAACACTGTACTTACTCTTTATCTGGTTGGTATGCCAATAGTAATACTCTACTTACTCTATATCTGGTTGGTATGCCAATAGTAATACTTTACTTACTCTTTATCTGGTTGGTATGCCAACAGTAATACTGTACTTACTCTTTATCTGGCTGGTATACCAATAGTAATACTTTACTTACTCTTTATCTGGTTGGTATACCAATAGTAATACTTTACTTACTCTTTATCTGGTTGGTATGCCAATAGTAATACTGTACTTACTCTTTATCTGGCTGGTATACCAATAGTAATACTTTACTTACTCTTTATCTGGTTGGTATACCAATAGTAATACTTTACTTACTCTTTATCTGGTTGGTATGCCAATAGTAATACTGTACTTACTCTTTATCTGGCTGGTATACCAATAGTAATACTTTACTTACTCTTTATCTGGTTGGTATACCAATAGTAATACTTTACTTACGCTTTATCTGGTTGGTATGCCAATAGTAATACTTTAATTACTCTTTATCTGGTTGGTATGCCAATAGTAACACTGTACCTACTCTTTATCTGGTTGGTATGCCAATAGTAATACTCTACTTACTCTATATCTGGTTGGTATGCCAATAGTAATACTGTACTTACTCTTTATCTGGTTGGTATGCCAATAGTAATACTTTACTTACGCTTTATCTGGTTGGTATGCCAATAGTAATACTTTACTTACTCTTTATCTGGTTGGTATGCCAATAGTAACACTGTACTTACTCTTTATCTGGTTGGTATGCCAATAGTAATACTGTACTTACTCCATATCTGGTTGGTATGCCAATAGTAATACTGTACTTACTCTATATCTGGCTGGTATACCAATAGTAATACTGTACTTACTCTTTATCTGATTGGTATGCCATTAGTAACACTGTACTTACTCTTTATCTGGCTGGTATGCCATTAGAAAACTGCCTCCAATAAATGAAACAGTGATGATGAGGAACATGACATTGTGGTGAGTGAAGGCATCATCTTCTCGGTCATGGGGATTATAACCATGAAAGTACCAATTCTAATAAAGAATCAAAGCACCTACTGTTACTACAAACATTTACAGACAAAAATGAGTAGTCATTAGAGTAGTGTCATACTAGAGTAGTGTGATAGAGTAGTGTCATATTAGAGTTGTGTCATATGAGAGTATAGTCATATTAGAGTAGTGTCATATTAGATGTGACTTGACTCGGACACATGAATGACTTGTGATTTTGATTTGGGTTCTGTGAAGTCAATGTGGAAGACAAAAATTTTTTTACAGTGTACAGGCAACAAGGAAATGTCTGAGCAATTTTTTACATAGTTTCCATTTTTACTTCATAAGTGCTACTAGCAGCATTTAGAGTATATCAAGGTTAGCTATGAGGATACACACCAAATGTAGCACCTATGCAGTGTAAGTGGTGAATACAATGCACAATGCAATAATTAGTTAATTACTACAATATGTAGATTGGAATTCCAGGACTGGCCAGTGGACACTCTGTACTGTACCATGTTCTGCTTATATGCTATGCAGGCCTAACACCGTATCATCGTCACTAATATATTACAATACTACATGACCATTCTCAACTGTAGTGCCAATGTTACTACACACAGACTAGTTGCCGTAATTTTCTAGCATACATGCTCAGCTACACCTTGGCGTGGTTTTTCATACATTGGAATGTCTACTAAAAGAACAAAGGTGATGTTTTGAAAGATGTAAAACTTTTGAAGTTGTCTCTCATGTGACTTCCATTTTGACTTCCAAGTAGACAAGTCGACGTCGACTTGACTTGTGACTTGCATGACAGCTGACTTGACTGAGGCAGCACCATACTTGCCAAGTGCCCTGGGTAAAAAATCTGGACACATGCGCGGACCAGAGGAAGGACAGGGAACGGTGCGGGAGGGGCAGCGGAGCGCCCTCCCGTATTCAAAAAATGTTTTCAAGTGAGCCACTAAAATGGCGTTAGTTAGTGCAATTTGACTTATATTTGTAAGCTGCTCTAGTGGTCAAAAATATATCCATATTACGTGTATATTTGAATGGCTTTAATGTGGTGGGAAGAATTATAATACGAATGAAATTGCAAAGAGTGCTTCAGCTTGGATTATCTAAAGAAGATCCATAAAAAGTGTTACAAAATAAAAATTTATTAGAGACATAATTTTTGTTTCATTTTATATTAAATAATAAACATAATACAAATAACCTAACTAATGAAAATTAAAATACTGAATTATAATAATGTTAATGCAAGTCTGTCTTTTGAGCTTCAGAATCATTGAGAATAAATAAATCTTCTAAGCTTTTAGACGACAGCTTTGATATGCTTCTGGGTCAGAGTGTGCCTGGTTATACTGATTGGTAGGCTACCACCATCAGTAATACTAATGCCTGCTTTGCAGAGGGTGCAGAATGCATATTCAAAACCTAATTTACTTTTAGAAATAAAATTAAAACCTTTGAATCATTTATTTTGAAATTTGCTGAGTCTCTTGTTTTTCTGTACCATGGGCATTGTTTGGCTTAACAGCAAAAATAAGATCTAATAGACAAATAATGGAAACCTTTTGCAAATAATTACAAAGATAGTAGAAGATAGATACCACTATCTTTGATAATTATAATACCAATGAATGAATTTTCATTTGCGTAGGGGTTGTCATTGACATTAGGGCATTTATATAAAATAGGTATCCACTGTTAGGGAGGCTTTAGTACACTGCCACTATAGCCCAGAGATTAGTCAAAGTTTGGGCTATCACTAGAGGCAATAGGCATAGACAGGGCAATAAGTAGACATCTAACTAAGTTTATAATAAACGGTGTGTAGTATGTATTCAGCAAATTTCCCCTGGATTTACGACGCTCGGCCCTTTTTCAGTCAATGTTTTGGAAAATCCAAAGAAAAAAGTAAATAAAACTTTTGAACAGCAATTTTCTAATTCCCGGGGTAAAAATCAGGACATTTGGACAGTGTAGGGACAATTTTAAAGTCCCGGGGGTGTCCCGAGAAACCCGGGACACTTGGCAAGTATGCCAGCACTGACTTGACTTGGACTTGACTCCAAAATTTTAGAAATGACTTGACTGGTTGACTTGCAAGTCGACTTGGACCCAACTCTGTAAATTTGTATTATCTAACTTACAAGCAAAAATTGGTTTGCAAAAACCAACTGCTTAATAGAAAATTCCTTGCATAAAGACATCATGAAAACTCATCTCAAACTCTCCCAGAACATGTCCCTAGAAGTCTTTTTGCAAATTTCTTTGTGCGCTCGCGTGGGACTAAGAAGGGGGTACCCACACCCCACCCCTCCTACTCCATCAGCTAATGCTGAGTGCCCCCTTCTAAATTTACAATTTAGGCACTGATTGTGATCTAGTATTTTCTAACCTTCTAGTTAGTTGTAGTTCTTACCTCGTCTGGGTTTGACACATCTTTGAATCGCTCTACTGCTTTAGCATATTCTGGGTCTTTTGTGGAGTCTGTGAGACTACTGGACTTCGAAGCTTCAACTTGAGAGCTGTAAGCAAATCTTGTGACGTTTATACTACGCGTGTGCTTGGGAAAACAGTGCCTAGAAGCATCTAAAATTCCCCTGAATCTGCAAACTCCAAACAGTGCTCGACCGATTGCAGCCATGTTTGAACTATAATAGACTGTGGCCACTATATTTACGTGTTGCTTTTACTTATTTTACATTTAAGCCGAAACCTACATCAGACTACAGGCTAATACTTGCGGCCACTAGCAGGTATGTCTGCGGCTATTATTATAGTTTTATTCAGATTTAGGGTGAACCGGACTAGAGAACATTGTGCTGAGCCGGACAAAGCTGAGCATGGGCATGCGCCTGTCAAGGCAGAGTCATCTTGCCTTACCTGCATTTATTGAATAGCGAAAAATGTTTAGAATGAGAGTTGTCGTCTCTCAGCGTTTTATATCATATTTGTATAAACTATAAGAGTTAAGACTATAGTATTGCCTGTAGTAAATTAAATCTACAGCAGATATACATGGCTACAGCACATGTGCATGCCCCAATACTATATAGTGGGTTCATGGTGTGCTAGTGCTGCAGCTGTGCAAAGAATAGCACACTCTAGTGTTTTTAGGTGGCACTAGTAGCATACTTGCCTAGCTACTGCTGCTCCAAATAGAGAGGATTGGGTTGGGGCACGTGGAAGGGCTACCCATACAGCCAGAAAATGTTTATTTTATCCACGTATATTTTGTCGATTTAACATTATAGATAGTCAAATGCCTTGGATTATAAAAATATTTTGTTTCACTTGTTGTACAAAGTGGAAATACTTATATTTATTCAATACTAATACTGTTGTGGTTGCCACTACAGGCTTGTAAGAGAGAGACAGTATGTATGTATTGTCCACCTGCTAGCAGTGCAGGTGGGTCATGTAGCTCAGTTGTCCAGTACTTAGTTAGCCGCCTAAGTGAGTACTGGTTGTGCAGCTATCCTTGTCCTATAGACGAGCGATCCCTCAGTGGTATGGTAGCAGTGTATACGTAACAGAGTGTAGAAGCTAACTAGGTATAATAATATTATTATCTGCACTTATAATAGAGATGATTGCTGCTTATATAATATGTATGTACACAAAGGGCTAGTGTAACAATTGGCTAGCCGTCGGAAACAGTTAACAGGCTAATAAATGATTGGCTGGCCGTTGCAGGTACTCAACAGGCTGCCGGCAAACTAAGACATGGATATAACCAGTGTTCGAAGTGTGGCTATACGGGAGTATACGGCGTGTACCCACCTCAATTTTAGTGGTTATACGGCTAGCAGCTGTGTACCCTCATTTTAATAGCTAGTTTTCTTTGCACAGTTGCTGTGGACCTGATAGCGCAGTGGTCGAGTGCTGGACACATAAGGACTCAAGTTCAATTCTCACCATAGTATTATTTTTTTCATTTAAGTAAGTCACTATTTCTTAGCTACCATAAGATTAAGTGGCATGTACCGTGTCCCACCTCATTTTTTCCACTTCAAACACTGGATATAATTATAGTAATAGCATAATATAATAGTAAGCATGGGTATTACATAACATGGGTAATTACAAATGTATAGATAATAGAATAAACATGTTTAGATAAATGCTATAAGATTTATATATACACAAGTACTTTGTGCTTGGTCTGGACGAAAGTCTCACTGCAACATTTGCCGCTTCACTCACATGTAATGACGGCTTGTGTTCATGCACTGTGATGCAGATATGTTACAGTGACCTCATGAGGAGTTGTGTTTCCTTGCATTGGGGAGGCAACTCCAATTCCATAGCCCGAGTCCCAACACCAATATAGTGGGTGGAATGGGTCGGGGACCCACTCGTCCTGGATGGGTGTAGAAGGCCTAAGGCTACGGCACCACCTCGGCAGCGATGCCTGGGGACCCGATCCCAAGGTCCTAGCACCACCCGGAGCCGAGATCCTCACCAGCAGCATTGTGACACATACAAATAACGGGCCCAGGAGGATCTTCGCTGCCGGCATAGCTTGAGTTCCAGCATGCATTCAGCGGTTGGGGTGGGTCGAGTACCCACCCCACTCGCGGTCAGGTCCGAGAGCCTAAGGCTAGGGAACTGCCCCGACAGCGAAGACCCGGTCCCAAGGTCCTAGCGCCACCCGGAGCTGACACCTTGACCGGCAGCATCGCGACATGTGTAAATCAACCCGGTTTTCGACCCCAAATCTGATTGAAGGGTGGCAGACCGCAGGCAGACTGCAGACCGTTTCGTCTTTTGTTATCTGATGTATATAGGTAGTGCCCACGGTGTTTGGCTTAGTAGAACGGCCTGGCCGTCTGTCAGGTTCTGGTCGTCTGTATGAGTGATGAACAGCCGTTCACCACAATACTAATTAGGTAGCTAATCTTAGCAGATTGAGCGGCTGCCTTAACTCATGCTGAAGAGAAATGTTTACAAGTTGAAAAGTATTTACCAGTATCATGATACACATACATACTAGGGCACAGAAATATCCCACCTGCAGTCAACTGAGTATATGTTGTGCGTATCAGACTCCTCCAATGAATGGCTCTGATAACCAGAGCCATTCGTTGGCAGTGAACTTCATGTAGATATACAGAATATGTATATGTAGATATGTACATGTCTATGTGTGTATTGACATACTGTACATGTAGGACTCCATGTAATATGATGGGCTGGCTCTATATTTTACATGTATGTGTGTACATACATGCACGCAAGTAATATGATGGGCTGGCTATATATTCTACAATCTACATCTATGTTTCTGTGTGTATATTATGCACCATTTTCTGCCGTGGCCAGAGCCATTGGCTACGACTGTGTTTTCATGCCGACTGTAACCTGCAGGCTACTGGGTCACGATATAGTAATTAGGCTATGGATGTGATGCGTTGTGGGTGTAGGAAATGTGACTACGCCACACCTGAATGGGTTTGACATAAGCAGGCATTGTGTCACGCATCATTGGCCGATGAGTAAGGTTGTGATGTTATGTTATTCTTATTACAGTAGTACTTGATAATCTCTTCAGCTATTCTGCCTGTGAGTTGAGTGATGACAAGAGGTTAGAGGGTTCCAGTCTAAGTACCATTGAGGTAACAAAATCTGACAGAAGCAAAGAGACCACAGCAAACATGAGTCTAAGCAAATTTCACACAGAGTTCTCAACACTCTTCCTACTCACGCTGGCCACTTGCCTTGTACTGACTCTTTCTGCTCCTCAAAGGTAAGCTAAGCACCAAGCTGTTACAAGTCTGTTTGACAAGACTGTTGCATTATAAATTGACCGGAATAATTCACAGTCCCATATCCTAAGACTTCCTCCAAAACCGGTTTTGGAATGTCCGCATGTCATGTAGTTAGGAGTCTGTCTAACACATAGACTATCTACACAACGTACATGTAGTGGGATTCATTCAGTGTATAACCAAGTCAGCTGCAAGGTTTACCCCCTTCATCTAAATCATCTATCTTATGGGAGTAATGTCTACAATTGGGTGGGGTAGCCACTTGTTTGTGTATGATGACTGCATAACCCGTCCCAACCACTTGGTAACCACCTAAAAATGTACGGAAAGAGTATTAGGATTTGGAATTCAGAGATAACCTTTCGCATTCACTAAAATGAAAGTAGGAGAAGTAGATTTCTGTTTCTCTATTTTTTCCTCCCTTATCCCAACCCACTTAAAGACCTGAATCTAAGGCTATTAGGATTTTTTAACCACAGTTAGATGCATTAGTCATAGAAATAACATTATGAATTTGCGACTATTCGAAAATTTCAGTTAGAAACGGGATGTTCCGAAAACTTCAAACCCCAATCTCTAACTCTAATTCCTAAATCCCAACCCCCAAACCCTAATCCCCAAACTCCAATCCCTAAGCCCCAAAAGAAAGTTTTCGGTACATCCTTTTTCGAACTGATATTTTTGAAATAACCTTTTTACTGTAATATAGTATATTTGTGCCACCAATGAACAGCTATTAGCAGCGCAGCTTTGAGATTTTTAAAGAAGTTTCATGCTTACTTTTATGCATCTCTATGTTGGTTGTAAATGCAAGTACATTTTGGATTTTGACATTGAGTAAAGGCACCAGTACAGAGACACAATCAACTGAATATTAAACCATGCCTGTATCTGCCGATGCCTACATATTATGCTTACCCAGTCAGACACACGCGTGTACATGCATCTCGAATACGGGAAGAGACGGGACAGACTACTCTATATTATATTATGTTATATCTGTGGCGGTGGCAGAGAGTTTATCAAAGCCTTAAATCTTTATATTTGGTTTGGATGAATCAAGGAAGCATCTTCTCCTTCATATTTTGCTGCGTCTGCCTCTAAAGTTATGTATGATGATGCCAACCAAATTTGCGACTGTTCGAAAAAGACAGTTTGAAACAGGACATTTCAAAACTGAAATTAATTATCTGTGAGTTGCGTTCTTTTAAATGTGATCTACACAGTTTCAAACTGTCCTGTTTCGAATTATCTTTTTCGAAATGTCCCTTTACCATGCCAACCAATGTTCCAACATTTGGAGATTGTATAAATCACATCCTGTTCTTTGGGATAGGGATATTGTAAATAGAGTTAGTGAATGAAAAAGTTTTAAACTACTGCAGTGATGATTATCTAATCATCTCAGTTCAAAAGGTGATTAGTAGATGACTCACTGCAAACACCATTCAACTAATTTCATTTAATGTATTTGTGTGTCAATGCTTCAAAATATTTGGTTGTTATAATAGTTCATTGGGCTCTAAGATCTTGCTGGAGACACACTGGTCAAGGAACATTTCAAAAATGTCAGTTCGAAGCAGGACGTTCCGAAACCGGTCATTTGGAAAAAAACCATCTCGAAACTGTGTAGATTACATCTAGAAGAACACAGCTCGCAGATAATTAATTCTTTTTAGTGTTCTACAAGTTAGTAGTAGTAAAAACAAAACAGTATAATATTACAAATAAAATTAGTTGAAAGCTGGGGATTGGGGTTTAAAGTTTCGAAATGGTTGTTTTCCAAACAACCGTTTTCTAAACCTCCTTTTTCAAACTGACATTTTCGAACAGTCGCAAATTCGAGATGCATGTACACGCGTGTGTCTGACTGGGTAAGCATAATATGTAGGCATCGGCAGATACAGGCATGGTTTAATATTCAGTTGATTGCATCTCTGTACTGGTGCCTTTACTCAATGCCAAAATCCAAAATGTACTTGCATTTACAACCAACATAGAGATGCATAAAAGTAAGCATGAAACTTCTTTAAATTTCTCAAAGCTGCGCTGCTAATGGCTGTTCATTGTTGAACATATAAATATGGTGAATAAAGATTAACATGCTGTCCACCCAAGGGTAAAGAAGCATCCATCCATTTACAATGTCGTAAATGTTCATGTAGCCTTACTAGACCTGGATTGCAATTGGAACAAGCCTCTCCTACCACAGCAGGAGCAGGTGTGCTTTATTATTACAATCTCATCTATACAATAGTATAAACATGGACTGTGCACAATGCTCTTATTCTACTTATTTTCTACTCACCTGAAAAAGGCAACTAATGTTTGTTGTTTTTATTTGGTACAATGTGTAATCTGTCAGTAGATTATCTCTGATTTTGAGTTGCCAACTACAAACATGATCACCACTGTGCTGCCTAGTCAAACAGATATTTCAACTGCTGTCATCGAAGAGCTCTGCTCCTTAGACATACGGCAGTGTTGCCACTGCACCTCATTAGTTAGATGCGTTATATATCCAGCTTTTTACTGGAAATTGTGTTATCTTGGAATTGTCGACACTGATGCAAGTTTACTGTTGACTCAGTATATGACGTAATGCTTACTCGTATCTCAGATATTTGGTCTCGCAATTTAATGTTTTTCAATTATGTTCATGGACTATAAGTCTTACACATTCCTAATTGGTTGTAATAGGCGTATCCCGTATGGTGGCCTGTACTACATGATGGCCTGTACTGCGCACAGAAATATCTTGCAGGCTGGAACTTGTAACGAACATGCGTTTTTATACAGCTTAGCATATCAGTTAATTTGCTGTTACAGAAAAACCATGGCCAGAGGTACCATTATACTGACCTTTATGTCTCCCATCAGATAATATGAGTTAATGAAACAGGACAGGGTTACACAGGTTACATTTAATTTCTAACGTCCTGTGGGATGCAATGTAATACAGTATAACAATGTAGTACATCATAGTGCTGGGCGGTTTGGATTTGCATGTCCATTCAGTTTTTTGCTGATTTTTCAAAAAAAGCCGAATGATACCGAAGTTGTCTTCTACCCCTCGGTTTAATTCAGTTTTTTAAATTCAGGATAAACACCGAATCGAACTGAAAACTGAATACTCAATGTTGGGAGTACTCGCACTCTGCTTTTAAACTATAATGGTGGCCATTTTTAGTTTTCTGTAATAAATCGCAATTATTAAATGCCAATATTATATAATAATATGCAAGTATAACAACTGCAATTGAGTGAAACTAAAGTAAATCATCTCTAGTCATCTCTAGGTGACAATGATGACTGCAGCAAAGTCTGAATTCGAAAGATGACATCGGATTATAAAGATTGAAAGATGCATAACATGAATTCACGTGTTCGTAGTTTCAGCCATTACCGGAAGTCTGTATTCCAAGGATGGCATTGTATTATAAGGATTAAAAGAAGCACAAAAATGGCGGCCATTTTCATTTAGTTTAATAGTTAACAATATTGTTAAATATTTATTATTTATAATAATATGCAATCATAACTACTAGAATTGAGTGAAACTACAATAAATAACCACTGGGTGATAATATTATGGCTGCAGCCAAGTCTAAATTCCAAGGATGGCATCGAATTATCAGGATTGAAAGAAGCATAAAATGAATTCACGTATTCTCAACGCCATCCATTATCGACAGTGGGTGCGCTAAGAGGCCAGGTGCGGTTTGAATTTTAAAACTGAATCGAACCGAACTGCTGCATTCGGTGTCAGTTCGCATTTTAAATTTTGGCGGTTTTTGAACCGAAAAGAAAAACTGAATGATACCGAAACACGGTGCAGCACTAGGACACCCTCAATATAATACGGTATATAATTATGTAGTACATCCTCAAGCATTTCAAGTGAGAGTTGAATGAAGGAAGTGGTTATTGTTTGTGTGTTCAACTCATCAAATGGAACAGATAGTATGACCAACAATATAAATCTATAGGGGATAGTTGTATTATATAGACTTCGTTCACTTCCTCTGATCACATGGTCATACCTACAGCAGGGCTGGTTACATGACTACCTACAGAAGGGTTGATCACATGACTACTCTCAGGATTGATCACATGACTACCTATAAAAGGGTTAACCGCATGATTACCTACAAAAGAGTAGATCACATAACTACAATGTACCTATAAAAGGGTTGATCACATGACTACCTATAAAAAGGTTGATCACATGACTACCTGGTAAAGGGAAATTTTGGAAGTGTCAGCTAGAAACAGGTCATTCCGAAAACAGTCGTTTAGAAAACAGCCATTAGAAGACTGTGTTGATTACATTTAGAAGCACACAACTAACAGATAATGAATTATTTTTAGTGTTATACTAGTTAGTAGGGGTAAAAACCAATAAATATAGTATTAAAACTAAAACTTAGCTGAAAGCTGGGGTTTAGGGTTTCTAAATGGTTGTTTTCCAAACGACCGTTTTTTGGAACGTCCTGTTTCTAACTGACATTTTCGAGCTGTCGCACATTCAACTATCTACAGCAGGATTAATCACACGACTACCTACAGTGCTGAGTGGTTTTGATTTGCACTTGCATTCAGTTTTTTTGCTTAAAAAACAATAATACCGAAGTTATCTTTCCCCCAACGGTGTAATTCGTTTTTTTTTAAATTCAGGAAAAATCCGAATCGAATCGAAAATTTCATACTCAATTTTGAAAGTTGTCGCACTCCGCTTTTAGCTGTAATGGCGGCAATTTTTTATTCTGTTTAATAATGTTGCGGACTTTTTCCTGGGAGCAATGTGGTCTCAAACTGCCAACCTCCAGCACTGCGCCTAGCATGTATGTGAAGCTGCTACCATCACGGCCGTATCAGTAATCCCATTAAAAGGAAGCCTAGATGTCCATGATGGTAGCGGCTTCAGACACATGCTACTGTAGGTGCGGTGCCGGAGGTCAGTGATTCGATACCGCATCGCTCACAGAAATAAAGTCCATAGTAAATCGTGATTATTAAATACTATTCATTTATAATAATATTATGTAAATGTAAGTATAAGTACTAAGAACATACTTACCACATACTTACCACATACAGTACACATACTTACCACGTACTTGCCACGTACTTGCCACATACTTACCACATACAGTGCACATACCACATATTGTATACATACTTACCACATACAGTACACATACTTACCACATACAGTACACATACTTACCACATACAGTACACATACTTACCACATACAGTACACATACTTACCACAGACAGTACACATACTTACTACATAATTACTGTATACATACCTACATAGGGCCATTCCATGGGGACTGATCAAATTTGCGTGCTGGCCCGACTCAGATTCTTTTGAAAATTTGCAGGTTGAAAGAGCACCCTTGAATTAGTGGGAAACCACCAATTTTTTTTCTATTTGACCCCTTTGGTTCCGGCAGCAGCTCGTTGAAAAGTGAGAAAAAGTGGTGAGGACAACTCCAAATGGACTTTTTTGAAATTCCTGAATATTCAAATTATTACTGTGGCCACTGTATGATACTTAGAGCTGTAATTTTTGTTACATAGATACTTTCATATACGTGCTTCAGTTTCACTACTCATTCAAGCCTGTATGGTCAACATATTGAGGGTCAGAGGTCACTGAAAACACCTCTCGGAGCTAGTTTGACCCAAATTCTCTGAAAATCGACCAAATAAACACTGCTGGATTTGATGAAAAGAAGGTTGATATAGAATAACTAAGGATTAGAGGTGCTCAACACAAAGATAAATGAATTTTTGAGAACAAAAAAAACTCTCCAAAATGAACTGTAGGGCGACAGCAGCTCAAATTCAACATGGCCGTCGTCCGAGTTGGCGTTTTGGGGCGTTATTCAAGGCTAAATCTACTAAATTTAGTAGTGAAAATTAATGGTGAAAATGTTGCTATATATACAATTCACACCTGTAGATTCCATTTCTGCAATAAAAACTTTGTCTTTTTGGGTCTAAAAGGCTGAATTCTCAGATTAAAATTTTACATACATTCGCTATAATATAGTGACTATATCGCCAATGCAGTTAATTGGCTATGGCCATAAAGGTCAGTCAAGACTTAATTTGAGGTGCAATTTGAGACTTGGCCTGGTTATGCAACCTGCTTTGTGAAGAAAAATGGGTGAAATCCGTTTTACTAGCCTAAGCATGCAGTTTTGTTAACTTTGCCATTACTCTTCCTTTCACACGTTTGTTAAATGAGGCAGAATAGCTAAGCTAAGCAGTATTTCCAGGTCAGACTTAACCAAGTATTGTTTAATGAAAAGAAAGGGGAAGAAGATGGAGCTCCATAGAACTAAGGCTTCTTTAATCAGTGGGTGAGGTGGTGTTTTAGCTCGGGATTTTTTTTATGGTCACCATTAGTTATCAGATTCTAATCAAAACTATACATGCAAAATTATAGCCACAGCCCACAAACAATAGTTTTGACAAACTTACATAATATATACATGTACATGTACATGTATTTAGCTTACAATTAAACCAGTCTTTACTAATTAGCCTCAAAAATACTTTTTGTTCATGATATGTGAATAGTTCCTTTTCCGGTGTATAAGTGTTGTACAGTATTTATTAGAAGAGATTGAATTTTAGCAGTCCATAGTATAACAATTATTATGGCCAGGTCAATATGGTTGTCTGCACTTAGAAAGGTGAGATCTGCTCTTCTTTTATTCACTGAGCATAATTTTTTTCAGATAAGTGGTTTTGTCTTTCGAAGGGTCAAAACTACCTCGATTGAAAATCAAGTTGTCGGTATAAAAAACGGTAAATTTGGCGAGGTGATGCTAGCAAGTACATTAAACATTATTACCTTTGGAAACAAGCGAACACTTGTAATATAATTTCAACTTGCTAGGTACAACTAAACTAAGTCTCACAAAGCCATATTCATATTTTTGATTACTCTGTTGATGAAAAGTTAATGCATGTCGCACCACTTACCTTAGTTGTGGTCATTTATATAGGACCAAAAAGATATTTTTGGAGCTAATTAGCAAACACCGGTTTAATTGTCAGCTACATGTAAATGTACATGTATATATAAAGATGTTAAAAGTTATTGTTCGAGTGCTGTGGCTATAGTTATGCATGTACATGTACATGTATATATTTGATTAGAATTTGATAACTAATGATGACCCTAAAATTTGCCTTGAGCTAGTTTAAATAACCTATAACTCCTCAGTCTTACCCACTGATTAAAGATGCCTTAGTTCCATGGAGCATCACTTTCTTCACCTTCTTTTTTACTTAACAATACTTGGTATAAGTCACACCTTGAAATACTGCTTAGATTAGCTATCTTACCTCATTTAACAAACGTGTGAAAGGACGAGTCATGGTA
This sequence comes from Bugulina stolonifera, assembly GCA_935421135.1. Classification (NCBI taxonomy): domain Eukaryota; kingdom Metazoa; phylum Bryozoa; class Gymnolaemata; order Cheilostomatida; family Bugulidae; genus Bugulina; species Bugulina stolonifera. The sequence continues at coordinate 895,479 of OW285190.1, read as the reverse complement.
AAGTTACCAAAACTGCATGTTTGCGCTATTAAAAAGGATTTCACCCATTTTTCTTCACAAAGTAGGTTGTATAACCAGGCCAAGTCGCAAATTGTACCTCAAATTAAGTCTTGACTGACTTCTATGGCCATAGCCAATTAACTGCATGGACATATAGTCACTATATTATAGCAAATATATGTAAAATTTGAATCTGAGAATTCAGCCTTTTAGACCCAAAAAGACAAAGGTTTTATTGCAGAAATGGAATCTACAGGTGTGAATTGTATATATAGCAACATTTTCACTATTAATTTCCACTACTAAGTTTAGTAGATTTAGCCTTGAATAATGCCCCAAAACGCCAACTCGGACGACGGCCATGTTGAATTTGAGCCGCTGTCGCCATATGGTTTAGTCTGGAAAGTGTTTTTTATTCCCAAAAATTCATTTATCCTTGTATTGAGCATCTTCAATACTTAGTTATTGTATGTCACCCTTTTTCCATCAGATCCAGCAGTGTCTATTTGGTCGATTTTAAGTGAATTTGGGTCAAACTAGCTCCGAGAGGTGTTTTCGGTGACCTCTGACCCTCAATATGTTGACCATACAGGCTTAAATGAGTAATGAAACTGAAGCACATATATAAAAGTATCTATGTAACAGAAATTACAGCTCTAAGTATCATACAGTGGCCACAGTAATAATTTAAATGTTTAAGAATTTCAAAAAATTCAATTTGGAGTTGTCCCCACCACATTTTCCCACTTTTCAACAAGCTGCTGCCGGAACCACAGGGGTCAAATAGAAAAAAACAATTGGTGGTTTCCCACTAATTCAAGGGTGCTCTTTCTACCTGCAATTTTTCAAAAGAATCTGAGTCGGGCCAGCACGCAAATTTGATCAGTCCCCATGGAATGGCCCCATAGTATTTCACTGTATGTAATCCAATGAGATGTACAGGATAGATCATCTGGTGTTTTAGGAGTACCAAAGCTATGCAGCAGTCAGCCGTATCACTGAGTATGAAGGAGTTATCCGTGAGTTCGACCCAGCATCTTTGTAGTAAATATGCCTTTAATAAATGTGAGAGGAGATTTGAAGAGCATGTTGGGGCAGTGGCAGCGTTTAAGGCCGGAGATGGAGAAGGGGAGAAGGAGGGATTGTGGTGTCAGGTGTTATCTGTGAGTTATTTTCCCTCATCCGTTCTACTGTTATAGCCCATGATCATTACAGTGTTTTAACACATGTGCGATATGCATAGTATATTGTATTTCTGTGGTGTGTTACGATGTTGTATTACTGTGTGGTATTACTGTGTGGTATTACTGTGTGGTATTACTGTGTTATCTGACTGAGTTGCATTACTGTGTTGTATCACTGTGTTGTATTATGGTGTTGTATTGTGATGTGGTGTTATTGTTTTGTATTGCAATGTGGTGTTACTGTGTTGTATTACTGTGTTATCTGACTGAGCTGTAATACTGAGTTGTATTACTGTGTTGTATTACTGAATAGTATTACTGCGTTGCATTACTGAGTTGCATTACTGTGTTGTATTACTGTGTAGTCACATGGCTCTTGCATGAGGGAGGTATTGGATCACTGTATGGCTGATTACCCCCGACTTAGTGGTAGAGTGGAGGACTTCCTCAAGCAGGTCGTACACAAGGCATGCACCCATGAAGGTAAGTCCTTAGTCTCTACTGTAACGATGAAGGTAAGTCCTTAGTCTCTACTGTAACGATGAAGGTAAGTCCTTAGTTTCTACTGTAACGATGAAGGTAAGTCCTTAATCTATGCTGTATGTATATACATATACTATACTGATTAACAGGTAACCCTGCAGTTAAGAGTTGTGTGCAGAAGATGAAGAAAAAGTCTGCTGAGAAGAAGTCTCTGTACGACTTGGCCCACAACTGCAGAAAAGCAAATGGGCAGATTGACCCCAGCGTCAAGTCACTCATTGACCTTCTCCACAATCTGCAGCGGAGCCGGCAGCACCTTTATAAACGCTTACCTACTGTCTAAAGACTACTTGTTCATTCTGTCATACATACTGATGGACTAATGGAGATATTAGCACAGTATAATACTATACACTAATAATACACAGTAATACTTAGTTTCGTGCACCTTCTTCATACTTTTGACAATGTGATAACAACTCACAAATGTTAATTATTAAGTAATGGCTCATGCATGTACATGTAATGTAACTCTTAGCCAAGTGCTACATCCATTTGTGTATGCAATGTAACATTCAGTCACATAGTACAAACACTGCCTTTCTGTGCTTCTGTGCTTTGTCACAGTAGTCACAGACATTGTCACAGTATTGCATATTATTATCAAGTACATTACCCTACTATAAACTGTGCCATCATAATACATGTAATATAGTGCTATAATAATTATACAATTTTATCTTTTCATATTATACTAATGTGTAATGCTCATATAACTGCTGTACTGTATTATGTACATTATATCACAATATACATGTATTTACATGTAATAATGCAGTATTATAATAAAAACTATGTGCTCTTGCTGTGTACTAGTGTGGTACCAACACAGTGTTGCTGTATGGCTGCACTGTTGACATAATTATAACGCTACATAAGCAGTAGACAGTTCTACTCTGTCTTCATGAAATAAAAGTACAATGTTGCACACTGTATGAGTAATGGTATGCATGTATGTAAACTAAACTTATACAGCATAGTGTGCCATGTATTACACGTACATGTACTCTCGGCAGCATAGTGTGCCATGTATTACACGTACATGTACTCTCGGCAGCATAGTGTGCCATGTATTACACGTACATGTACTCTCGGCAGCATAGTGTGCCATGTATTACACGTACATGTACTCTCGGCAGCATAGTGTGCCATGTATTACACGTACATGTACTCTCGGCAGCATAGTGTGCCATGTATTACACGTACATGTACTCTCGGCAGCATAGTGTGCCATGTATTACACGTACATGTACTCTCGGCAGCATAGTGTGCCATGTATTACACGTACATGTACTCTCGGCAGCATAGTGTGCCATGTATTACACGTACATGTACTCTCGGCAGCATAGTGTGCCATGTATTACACGTACATGTACTCTCGGCAGCATAGTGTGCCATGTATTACACGTACATGTACTCTCGGCAGCATAGTGTGCCATGTATTACACGTACATGTACTCTCGGCAGCATAGTGTGCCATGTATTACACGTACATGTACTCTCGGCAGCATAGTGTGCCATGTATTACACGTACATGTACTCTCGGCAGCATAGTGTGCCATGTATTACACGTACATGTACTCTCGGCAGCATAGTGTGCCATGTATTACACGTACATGTACTCTCGGCAGCATAGTGTGCCATTTATTACACGTACATGTACTCTCGGCAGCATAGTGTGCCATGTATTACACGTACATGTACTCTCGGCAGCATAGTGTGCCATGTATTACACGTACATGTACTCTCGGCAGCATAGTGTGCCATGTATTACACGTACATGTACTCTCGGCAGCATAGTGTGCCATGTATTACACGTACATGTACTCTCGGCAGCATAGTGTGCCATGTATTACACTTACATGTACTCTCGGCATACAACTCTGATATACATAATATGTTTGAGTTGAATTGTTGGCTCTGGATCCTTTTGTTCAAACCGACTGACTCCCCAGTTATGAAGTTGTCCATGATAAAAGCAAAGAAGTTTAAACTACAATGTCAATGCAGTCTAGAATAACAGTTGAACTCAGCCACCAGTGCACCAAACAAAAAACTACCTTAGAATTAGAATCGTCTTGCTGTTAATCACACAAATTCTGATGACCTCACTCTGATATTGTGGCAAAAATGCTGTGAATATGATGATAACTCACTAAATATACCCAACATAGAAAATCAATGGTTCAACACAACAACAAACTCATATTGACTGTTGACCAGTAAAACTAAAATGGCACAATAAGGCATTAGACACAATGCAAAGCGGTGCATAATATCAGACAAAACATTAGGGACAAACTATACACCTAATACATTTACCAAGCAGTAGCACAACAAGTTCTTGCATCCTGACAAGGAGAGCTAGCTGAAACACATATAAGTAAAGTAGTGCATGGATGTAACTACTACGCATATGTACCTAATACTGTGATGGGATAGTGAACAATCAAACCAAACTAAATAAATTGCCATTTCATGCCTGTAATATCTCAAATAGATATTACAGTGAACCTATAGTTCAATCAATCAATAAATTTTATGTGTACTACATTGTACAGTCTTTATGTGTACTACATGTACACTTTATGTGTACTACATGTACACTCTATGTGTACTACATGTACACTTTATGTGTACTACATGTACACTTTATGTGTACTACATGTACACTTTATGTGTACTACATGTACACTTTATCGCATTTTTAATAAGACAGACCGTTACCACTTTACAAAAAATGTTTATTGATATAGCTTTCGCTGTTAATTAGTGTCACTGGCTGTTCTACCTCTCATTTGTGAGTTTGCACTGCTGCTATGCTGCATTACATTTCAATTATAGTACATCTGCAGTACAGCTATTTAGCTTCCCGTCTTTTCTTTGGTCCGTTCCCTACAAATATTAGTAGTGGAACTTGCTGAATTCCAACTCCAGGGGACATAATTGGTTTGAGTTAGGCTGAGTTTGAATTATGTGATCCCTTCATTTTATATAATGACTTACATGTAGATGCCTACTTGATAAATGAATAATGCTATATACATGTACATGCAGAAGTGCTGTTGTGGGACATGAATGTGCCTGTACTGTATGCATGTTAACATTTTCATTGCTTCAGCTGTGAATACAACTGAAAGACAAGTTTTACTATTGTAACATGACAGCTTCCTACTTTATGTAATGTTTAGTACACTCAAAACTGCAATATACTGCAGGTGGACAACAAGTTGTGCATCACATGTACAGGACAACAGTATAAAATGCATTTAGCTAAGGGACAGTAAAGCAATCAATGGGTTTTTCCAGCTTAGCTTGAGCAGAAACATATTGCAGTAGTAACTACTAATATCTACTAACTACTAGCAACACTGTTTTTAGGTGGCTAATGCTTGCTGTAATAGTATTATCATCAATTGTAGTGTGAGCTTACGCAGCGTGAGGTTTGAATTACAGATAGTAAGTCTGAATTATTTGAAGCCATTTATATAGTGCTCAGCAAGGACCAAGGCTAACAGTTGGAACTAACCAAGGTTTTGAATTATGTGAGGTTTGAATTGCAAGTTTCACTGTATATATCATATTATAATACATGTATATTATTGTAATGGTACGTACAGTCGTCTCCTACACCTGACACTCATTATTATGTGTGCTTACATGTATATATCTACTTGCATTCTACCTTGTGTAACTTCTATATCGTTGTATATACTTGTATGATAATTACTAAGTCTTTTAGTGCCTTTTATACCCATGTACAGAGGCCCGACCTCTCAGAATTACTTGATATTCATTTTGTACATGAATTGGATCATTATAAGCAACTTTTGTATAACCCAACCCATTTTGGGTCAGCCGTCGGGCTTCCGGCGGCCATGTTGTTGCGCAACTTCCGGACGACCCTATGTCGTCTTTTCCCGACACTACGTCGGGCAGAAGTCCTTATACTATATAAAGGGCATTGTTTCACTGTTCATTGTCTCAGTCTTCACTTGGCTTTCAATAAAGACACATCTATACTTGATACAGAGACTTTCACTTCCTTTTGTCAGGTCATTCGCTTAGCGAACCGCCTACTAGGTCGGATCACTCTCTTTCAACGTATAGTCTGAAGGTCAGACTTGGGACCAGATGGGTCGTCTCTGGTAGTTATTGGGCTACTGAGACCGCTCGATCTTTCATGTAATGAGAAGGCCTAGCACCACTCATAGGCACTTCAGTTTTGGGTCGATAGTCGTCCAAGGACGACCGTACGAAATACCAGAAACCATTACATTATTATAACTTAAGGCAGTGCAATTCTTACACCTGAGACGCTGAGGGTGCATCACATTTTGCCAGTGTTTGGAGTGTGGTTATACGGGAATATAAGGTGTGTACCCACCTCAACTTTAGTGTTTATACGGCCAGCAGGTGTGTACCCTCATTTTCATAGCTAATTTTCTGTGGACTGATAGTGTAGTGGTGGAGACATGGGCACTAATAAGCTATTGATCCTAATTAGAAGTTGTCCTCTCCCAATTTATCTTCTTTTGGGAGAGGACAACTTCTATTATTGGTGCCCATGGGTGGAGTGCTTAACACTTAGTCATAGGATCTTGAGTTGGAACCTCATCAGAGCATATTGTTTTCATTTTAGTATATTGTGGTGTTTCAGACCCACTCACATATGCAGACACTTATAAAACTGCCTGACAATGACCTGTATTACTCACCTTGTTTACTGCCTAGTTAATCTATTGCATATGTTTACGCTAATTATGCCAGTTTAAACTTGCCTACTATTTTTTGTATCATGCAATCAAGTAGAACACTGTTATACTGCAATGTTTTGAGCTGTGTTACGTATGAGTGCCGATGTAGCATGGGTACGGGAAGTGCTTGGAGGTTGGTAGAGGACGACCAAGGTAACTTCCACACATTACATAAAGAGTGAACAGATAGTTGAGCTCTTGTAATTATGCCTAATGATGTAGGCAAAGGCTGAGACTCATTAAAGAGTCCAGGGTCGACGTAGGTCTGTAGGTTCATACTCCAAGGGAGAGTAGAAAGAAGTAGTAGTAATCTAAGGACTTAGGCCCGATGCTAGATTCATAAGGAATCCAGGATCGGCTAAAGTCCAATGATGTAGCACTCACAGGGAGTGTAGAAAGAGATGCTTAAACAAATATGAGGATGAGCTCGAGCCGCTTAGGTCTAAGTAGACTATGGATGGAGCTACCTGCCTGCAAGAGTATAAGCCTCTAGGTTGAGTTAGGAGATGTTGCTTTATTAGAGCGCAATCAACAACCGATTTGATACAGAAAATGCGCTGGCTTTTATACTAATAACACCTCTGGGCTGGTACGGTAAGGTATCAGGCCGGAACTTACGCAATAACATGGAGTAATTCCGCCCGACGTCGTCCACCAAAAGGGTCGGCCTTGCACAAAAAGTGCTTACAATAGTCCGATATGGATAATATATAAATATAGCCATGTTCTAAGACATTGGCCCCAAAAAGTGTGCAGGTAAAAGACTTAGAAGATATAATCAGGATAATACGATATAATTGCATACATAGGATAGTTTCACCATGGTAAAATTCGATAACCTGATTGATTAATGATAACAATACAAAGCACACTATGCATAAGCAGTTGATTATAATAATAGTAGAGTAATGTCCATGCATGTATAAGAGTATATGGTAAGATAATGTCAATGCATGGCAATAGAGTAAATGTATGAGAACAATGTCAATGCATGTATGCACAAGATTATAGTCCATGCCGTGGCAGGCTATGCTGATTCACCACAATACTAAGTGTTATTCAATGTTGTAAGCCTAGCATAAAAAGGCCTACGTTTCAGAATATGCTGGTTAGAGAGAACAAAGAAAGTCGTCTAACTACTTCCAGCTGGCCCGAATGTCTATAAACAGCTCGTTAGAAAAGAGGACGACCCAAGATAGAGCCGTCCTTCAAGACATGATAATATATACATGTATGAATGACATTACTTGTAATTATAATATAAGTACATGATAGAGACAATACTAAAAATCAGTCTTATAATATAATAAAGGGCGCAACATCAGCGAGCAAACGGACTGGGGGTCGTCCATTACGCATGCATGCAGGATAAGTGTTCTTACTGTTCCATGAGCTGCACAAATAAGCACACAGCACAGTAATCAAAACTAGGTTACCCCTATCTAGAATGGTAATGGGACAATAACCTGTCCATGGGCAAGTAGGGCGGCATCCACCTTGTAAATTCACAACAAGATTAGATGACGTATTGATTGCTGTTGCTGTATATACTGTATATTGGACATGTATCATGGGTATTGAAATCTCACAATATTACTGATTCGAATGGGAAGTTGTCCGCTCCCAAGTATTAATGTTTACATCGAAATCAGTATTATTATTATTATTATTGTAGGAAACTGCGTAACGGTGTTGGTGCGCATTGGAAATACCCACTATTTGTTGCTAGGCAAAACATTTTGTATTAAACCGCTTAAAAATTTGTTTTCCAGTTTTAATAAAGTTAATCATAATAACAACACACACTATAATACGAAAAATCTATAAACTTACAAATTAAAAATTTATATAAAATATTTTTTTATTTTTTTTTAAGAAGCATTAAGTGCACTGTAATTTTACCGCGGATATGTATGTATACAGTAAAAGTGAGAGGGGAGTGGTGGTTAGCAAGGTGCTCCCGTGCCACTGAATGAGAGTCCGATAGAGAATACCCGCACCAATTGTTACTACTTACTAGCTCTGATTTACATTGTGCATGAGAAATGGAATGCACACAAAAGTCGTTTATGGAGCTCATAGAGCCTATGGACCTTTACAACCTGTTGAACGTGGCGTTTCATTACTCGTGTGTTAGTGATCCCAACTACCTCCTACTGATTGGTATGATTTACAGCTGAAATTGTAGCACTACATTTGCAGCAGCTATCATCAGGCTTGCCAAGTTCGACTGATGAAAATCAGGGAGATTCAGCATTTGGGTGGGGGGGGGGGGGGTGTCCATTTTGGGTGGGGTACCAAAATTTGAGTTGAAAATCAGGGAGTCTCCTGCGGAATCAGGGAGACTTGGTAAGCCTGGCTATCATTCAACTACATGTACTTTCATTCGATATTTTACCAACAAAGGTGGTACTATTAGAGAGCATTACTATGTGGGTCTGCCCCTAAGGAATTGACCAACTTGTTTGCTTTTCAGCTACATTGGTTGTAATTACAACACAGAAATTTAGGAGTGACTTGCTCACTAATAAAGCAAAAAGTTCAGTGATAGTAAACAATTGGCACAGAACACGAACACGGTGTTGATTTGCAACTCCTTCGAATATCCCATATAGTGGTCAAAGTTGGGGGGACCCAGTCCCCCACCATAAATTTCAGGGGGTCCCTCAGACTGATAGACCCCCTCCAGATTACTATGATGTAAGGTATGTTATTAACATAATTAATGATACTAATTGGACCATATTTTACCTTAAGATCTTGGACCATATTTTCATCGGAAGTTCTTGGACTTTGCACCATTTTGGTGTCTAATTTTGATAGAATTTCCAATTTCCGGGAGGGTACTCAGGCGCCCCTCCCGACCCTCCTCGCCGGTGCGCTCCGCGTGCCCTCAAGCGATTATGTCTGCTACCCTAGAGACCCCCACCTTTTTTATTAGACTTTGACCACTGATTCCATATTATGTACAATGTTGTAGTCCTGAGGTCCCAGGCTTAAATCCTACACACTTTTTTTGTAGAAACGTAAGCTCTTCCACTTGGAGCCCAGCTCTATTTGCTCGTACATATTTATATTTAATAAAATGGCCAATGTGTAATAGCTGACCAGAGCAGGCCTGGATATTACTATCAACTAGACGACCACACTAGTTGACGCTAACCTAACCACCTATCTTTCTCTTACTTTTCAACGTGAAGGATAGCCATTCAGTAGTACAGGGATTAAGACGATCCCACTTGCTAAATAGACTAATGTAACTGTCAATGTAGGCATCGTACATTCATTATAACTTTACCAATGTAAGCAGAGTATGTACATGTGCATGTAAGCTGGCTCCAAGTGGCTCATGGTAGCATTCAGTACGTTTACATGTAGTGTTGATTCCGGTGCTCAGGTTGGCATCTGCTCAAGCCGCTTTTAATCACCAGGTATTTGGGTAGAAGGAGAAATTAGTTCACTCAGTAGAAGATCAAACTGTCATTGCCAGGTGTATTGCTTAGCTTGTCAGTCTACCCTGCGTTAATTATACTACTCACACAACTTATGTACATCTTTGCAGATGCCCGCAAGTTGCATGAATACAATGAGTCACACATATTCACTGCAAAGAAAGCAAGTAAGGTAGGTAAACCTGTTATACTTCAATAGCTTGTTATATGTGAGTTAAAACGTCAAAATTTCTATTAAAATGTATGATAATATACGTTTTGGTAATATAATATTATGTCATTGAAAACATGAAATACCCAGGTCAATTTGGGCAAGCTGTAATCACATCTGCAAAACTGGCATTCGCAGGTGGTACTGTGGTAACCACCGTTTACTGAATATTTCTCCATCCGGTATTCTTTCAAAATGTTTGCTGTGTGGATTATTATGGTGTTTTACTCGATTTTGCTATTTGCATGGAATTTATCCCTGCATGAGTAGTCGAGAAAACAGTTCTTCATCTGTGAAAATAACTCATCCCTGACTGGGGTTTGATCTTGAGGCCTCTGTGGTCACTACCTATGATGTAGTGGTAATGTGCTCTGCCATTGTGCTAGGCGATACCATATGTAGCAAAGTGATATTTGAGGAGTGTCCCGGTGCAGCTGGTTCAGTGTGCAGGCCTGCTCTCCAACAAAGCGTCCTCGTTTTTAGGATGTTGAGTTCTCAATGCAATAAAGGTAATATTTTCTGCTGTTCGGAGCAGTAATTTGAAGTTGTCCCCTCTTTCACGTTTACGTATAGCACTAGAGCTATATTGTTAACAGGAATCTACAGCGCTGTCTGGAATTCACCCGCAATGTTGTTTTAATTGGAGTACAGTCTAGAGAAACGATGACTAGTTTCAGCGTTAGTTCTACACAGGCAGTCTAATATTTATTCAGTTAGGGCGTAGTACTACCCGCAATTACAATTAATAATAAATTCAGAATAGGGGTAATTTTAGCAAACAGCGTTGTCTTGTGACAAGTCCCTGTCAGGAGCACTAGAGCCAACCCTCTTTGCTAGGGAATCTTGAAAGCTTCCCCATTGTTTAGCTTCCATCGTTTCTCATGGCTTTGAAAGAGAAAGGGTAAGTTGAGGTTATTATTCCTCCACTCACTATTTTCAAAACTCATTGGATTGTTATTCAATTGCTCTCGCATTACTATCGAAGACCACAGAACAGCCAGTCACAGTGTCATTTGATTTGGTTGAATTTTATTTTATTATTCTTAATTCTATAGTTTTATACCCAATTTTAATTTAAGATTAATTATTAATTATCCTATTGATAATAATATTAATTATAATTATATAATTTAGTCTATATTTATATTATTTATATATTGTTAATTATAATTATATTTAATAATATTATTTTAATTTTTGTAATGTAATTATTTTATGTACATGACGTTTGGTACACGTACATAAAATAAAAGCATTGATTTTCATTTTAGTTAATATAAGTAAAATATAGAAAGAAAGGAACACACGGTCCGAAGTACGATATTAAATGCTATTTAGTTAATAACTTTTAATAATCTTATCGATAATTAATATAATTATTTTATATAATATTTAATATAGATAAGATTATTTAAAGTTATCACTAAATATCATTCATATAATATAAATATAAATATATTAATAACTATAATCATAGTGATAAGGGGTTTGGGGTTTGGTATTATCTTCTGATTCCCATTCTTTGTTGTTTTACTTGGATAGGTTATGAATGAGAGTCAAAATGAATATTTTATTTTCATTTTCATTTTGATTTTTGATTTAGATTTCGTAATAGCCATAGGCCTATGGGCTATTATAGATCAGCTCAATCCTAATAATTATTATTATAATTTAATATAAATAATTAAAATGTTATCATATCATTGTGATAAATTTATATTATATTATTATATATCCTAATTTTTTATTCACTTATAATGATAATTGATAACGATAATAATAGGATAATGAATTATATTATCTACAATTACAATATTTTGCAAAGAGTCTCTGCGAATCAGAAAGCAAATAACTATAATATGTTATTCATCGTGATTGTGGTGTACCACCTTCAGTTATAGAAGATATCCAGTTGCTATTGTAGGGAACAACAACAAAATTAAGTATAGTCAATTGATAGTGACAAGTAGGCTAAGCATAAAGTGAGTACAATACAGAGTGATAGTAGTTGAAACAGAATGAAGATCCATAATGATTCACGAGTAATGCAATATTTATTGAAGAGCAATTATTTAATATAAATATTTAGTTGTATTTGTAAATTGGTCAAGCAGATTTACAATGTTAATGTAAATAGGGCAAATCTAGAATGGTGCTTCTGATGGCCACTGAATAGGTCTGTGTAAGAACAGGCAAGCTTCAGCGCTATCAGGTAGCACAGGAGCACATCACACAGAGATGTAGTCTTGTAGCTGGAATGCTAGCCGCTCAACTCTGCACTGCCTGTTAAAATACCGACGAATCTAGTTCAGCTAACCATTGACAGTCATGCATGTGCATATCAGCTTTAGCTGCCATCAAATCATCAAGTCATTAATGCTGTTATATCGATTACTGTGAAATACAAATTTAAATGGTACATGTATCTGTTATTTGCAGATAAGAACCATTATGCTAAATGAGAACACTGAACCGGTTATTCACCTGTTTTCCTGGAATTTGCTGTTCTCCATCAGGTACTTGGTCAGGTTGCCTCCAGTCAAGAGCTTTCAATCACACCCCCTGCTGTACGTTTTCTCTCCTGGGAAATCCAATGACTGTCATACAGTGGTAGGTATTAATATCTAAGGTTAGTAGTTGTGGGCCTACTAGGTTTATTGCATTCGTCACATGTCAGTCTTTGACTATAGATTATGCTGCGGTGATGTACTGGCATCTGTATTACTAACCTAATTGGAGGTCGACTGGTAGGTTAGTTAGTAGTTGTACTTCGATAGGGCTGGCCAAACCTTTTTTGAAGTTGGCCAGATCTAAAATTTGCATGCTTGAGGTGGGCCACTTTATTCTTGTTTCAATTAAATGTTGTAACTTAGGTACATGTATACTAATGTATGCAGAAGTGTATGTGCATGTGTAAGTGTGCGTTATACAGTGTAGGTATAGGTGTAGCTCTGGGTGTAGGTGTAGGTTTACAATGTAGATGTACAAAATGTAGGTGCATATATTAGGTGTATGTGTAGGCGTGCATGTAGCTGTAGGCGTGCATGTAGCTGTAGGCGTGCATGTAGCTGTAGGCGTGCACGTAGCTGTAGGCGTGCACGTAGTTGTAGGCGTGCATGTAGCTGTAGGCGTGCATGTAGCTGTAGGCGTGCATGTAGCTGTAGGCGTGCATGTAGCTGTAGGCGTGCATGTAGCTGTAGGCGTGCATGTAGCTGTAGGCGTGCATGTAGCTGTAGGCGTTCATGTAGCCTAGCTGTAGGCGTGCATGTAGCTGTAGGCGTGCATGTAGCTGTAGGCGTGCATGTAGCTGTAGGCGTGCATGTAGCTATAGAGGTGCATGTAGCTGTAGGTGTATGGGACAGGCGAGATTCTGCGTTGCTAGTCATTACTGCCTCATAATTGTACTATGGTGTGGGTTAAACAGTTCTGAATGATATTGGAATTCAAGCTTGAAGCAGAGTGACTGGCAGAATGAGTGTGCATTCTTATAGGCGAATGTGGCTTAGCACCTACAGTGACTTACTATAAGTTAGTTCAAGATTTTGGCTCTGCATGTACATGCCCATTCACAGGGTTTCTGAGACTGCCCCAGGTCACATCATTTGGCTACTGTAGTTCAGTCAGTGCTAGTAGGCAGTCTGTGAGCTGGCTAGATGCCAACTGTCTGTACAGGCAACCAAGCAAGCTATTAATAGCCCATAGCTTAGTGCTAGTTATTAGTAGAGCTGCATGCTAGTACTAACGATTGTGTGTAGTGTTAAAACAGGCCTCATTGCTGTTTACTGTCTCGGCCTACAGCAATGTTTAACTTCTTGACTGAAGCAAAATTTAATTAAAACTAATGTTAATGCCATGAAGATAGATCCAGTTGAACGCAATGAGGATAGTTATGTTTGAAAAGTGAGTACATGTAATTGTACATGTTTTTATCTGTAGCTGGAGTGGAGGTAAGCCAACCTTGCCTAAAGAGACCTCTCCTTTGGGTATTTATGGTGGTGTCACTCAAACTAGAACATGATCACATTGACAGCAGTTATTGCCAGCGTTATTAGCAGAGAGAGAATCATCAGGTGGTTGGAGAACCGTACAACTACATGTGACAGTGGGTATGTATAGGTTGTCAACCTGCCTCAATATATTATACATTGTACATATAGGCTAAATCACACCACATGTAGCCATCAGACTCGTAGCTTACTGGATTTACATAGCTCTGTATGTACATGTATATACATTGTGACAGTAGAGTAGGGCTACTTTTACTGGAATCAAAGCAGTACAACTAGGAATTGGTGTGCAGTAGGTTATGTCATTACACAACGCTACCTTTAGTTGATGCTTCAATTGTATTAGTTTGACTGGCTGGCAATTGTTACACATAGGTGGTACCAAAACAGCTAACACTCTGGCTCTTGATGATATTATAGTACAGGGCTGGCCAAAGTTTATTCTAAGTGGGCCACCTCTAAAATTCTCATACTTCAGGTGGGCCATTCAAATAAATGTTGTAACCTAATAGTTATTTTCAAGCACATGAACATTAATGCTGATGGGAGTGCATGTGCATGTGTGTATAGGTGTAGGCCTACATGTAGGTGTAGTATGGATGTACAGTAGGTGTACTTGTAGCTGTTGGTGAGTAGTGTGTGGTTATTGTACTGTATTGTTAGATTACTTTAGTAATAACTGCTGCCAGGTTGAGATGTCCAAATTATTAAATGGACTGTCAGAGTGGGGCTATTTTTACTGGAATCAATGCAGTACAACTAGAAATCGTTGTGCAGTAGGTTATGTCATTAAGTCAGTAGTTGATGCTTCAGTTGTACTAGTTTGACTGGCTGGTAAAAGTTTCAAGACACCGTGTAGAATACCATGCACAATAAATAACCTCAGAAGCTGTCTAACGATTTTGTATTTGGCCATACTTATACAGTTGTAACTGTGCGTTATTTGTTTACCTCTAGCTGGTGTAGAGCTGGATCTGGAAGTGCCACTACTTGAGGACTGTGGGGTGATGCCAGTAAATGCTGCATTATTGATGGGGATAGCCAGAGGACTGTTGTGACAGTTAGTAGAGGGAGCGGCATCAAGTGTGTGTAGATTTGAATCTTTGGTGAGTACAGTATAGAAATGGTCACACTATGTACATGCATGTACATTGCAAGTATAGCAAATAGAATTATTTTTATCATGCGCAGTAAATAACCCTAAGATGCCCAATAAATAACTTTGCACTTTGCTATAATATGTACACAATTTAAGCAGTTAATGTCGCTGTCTTCTATTTGTTTTGATGCTTCTCCAGGTAATCTTGAACTTGGTGCATCTGGCTTAGAGTTATGGTGGTGTACACAGCATTGAGTAGCCTACTTACTAATGCAGCCCACAAAAGACCCGTCCACGAAAGATATGCACTACTTTCTCAGCCTGTATTCTGGAATTGAAGAATATGCAACGAAATAAGTTATGCTGTGCCCATCTCTCTGGCAAACCTCCTTACACAGTTGACATTACCAGTTTTTCTGCCCTTATAGTTAGTTCGTGAATAAAATTCAAATGTTTGATGCAGTAATGTGTAAGCGTCCCATTTTTAGTTCTGATTCTGTTTTGATTTTTTAAGACTTTGGAGCAGATTGTTTCTCAGCTCACAGTACATTGTATATTTATATTGCACTAGTATGTTAGTAGGTAGATAGCTAAAATATAATATATCAGGTATTATCTAGCAGCTACCCTTGCATTTTGTCTAGTTGAAGTCATTTTATGGTTTTATATCTGTTGTGTATTGTGAAAGAGTTTTCTAATCTGATCTACACAAAATGTGATGTGATGTGATGTTAGTGCTGCTTCAGTGTGAACTTACTCTTACTACTTATTCAAAAATGCTTCCATTAGCCTGGATTATGGGTGTATATCATAAATCTGAGACAGATTGCATTTGATATACATGTACATGTACAGTTATTTTGTTCACTGATATACAAAAGATGTAGAATTTCGCACCCAAAAGCTGCTGTCGGCTTATTTATAGTTTGTAGTGGCAATGGGGAGAAATACTTGTGGCTACATTGTCGCGTTGTGTTATCTGCTTCACGTTATGTTATCAGCTGCACGC
This sequence comes from Bugulina stolonifera, assembly GCA_935421135.1. Classification (NCBI taxonomy): domain Eukaryota; kingdom Metazoa; phylum Bryozoa; class Gymnolaemata; order Cheilostomatida; family Bugulidae; genus Bugulina; species Bugulina stolonifera. The sequence continues at coordinate 879,217 of OW285190.1, read as the reverse complement.
GTCACTGTTTTGAGTCATCTCTCAATATAGTGAATAGTTTTTCTGTAATAGCTCGTTAATCAAGAAGAATTGTAAGCTCCACAGCAAACAACAGAAGCTTCGAACTATAAAGAACTTTTCTGCCAAATTTCAAAGCTTTTGGTGAAAGCATTCTCTTGTTATCTGCTGAAGAAGTTTTTGTCGAGGCTTGTTTCATCCGCCCTGCCGAAGCCATGCCCATCGCGCAGTTGACAGGCTATCGGGCTACATTGTATCGTTGCGTTATCTGCTTCACGTAATGTTATCAGCTGCACGCTTGGTAGCGTCACTGTGTGGAGTCATCGTCTCAATATTGTGACTAGTTTTTCTGTAATAGCTCGTCAATCAAGAAGGATTGTAAGCTCCACAGCAAACAACAGAAACTTCAAACTATAAAGAACCTTTCTGCCAAATTTCAAAGCTTTTGGTGAAAGCATTCTCTTGTTATCTGCTGAAGAAGTTTTTGTCGAGGCTTGTTTCATCCGCCCTGCCGAAGCCATGCCCATTGCACAGTTGACAGGCTATCGGGCTATAGTGAACCAAGGGCCTATTAGAGACAACTTCAAAAATTGCGATTTCGGCCGTACCTTTGTTGCATTGAGTTGGTGTAGTGGTAATGCGTTCTGTTCACTGTGCTGGGTGATTAGGTGTTGGGTTGGTGTAGTGGTAATGCGTTCTGTTCACTGTGCTGGGTGATTAGGTGTTGGGTTGGTGTAGTGGTAATGCGTTCTGTTCACTGTGCTGGGTGATTAGGTGTTGGGCTGGTGTAGTGGTAATGTGTTCTGTTTAGTGTGCTAGGTGATTTGGTGTCGTAGCGACTTCGGGTTCAAACCCGAGTCAGGAATGAGTTATTTTGCTCAATGATAAATTCCTTCCAAGATCACCCCATATATAAATTTTGTTTTAGTTTTTCAAATGTGCATAATTAAATCAGTTATATATCTAGGTATATTGTATAATTATGTACACCATTTCAGGGGGGTAACTTTCCTGAAAAAGTTGAGGCGGCCAAAATTGGACTGGCTAACAGTAGCGGTGTGGGGAGGGTGTGTGCGGATGGGGGCAGAAGGAGGATGGGGCACCTCCCACTAGAAAGTTTTTGAAAATTCACACAAAAACAGCCATATTTGAGCTATACGTGATGGTACAAAAGTACAAAGTGTTGCATAGTAATCTGCAAATAGTAAACTTCAAATTAGTATACTGCAAAATAGTGCTTCTCTGTTTGGCTTGGCCATGACGTACCATTGTAGTCCTTTACATCATTACATGACTTAGGCCCAAAAATGTGCACACATTAATAAGAGGGGAAATAGTGCAAATTTAGTTGATGGATAGAAATGGAGAGTGGTATTCTAGGGTTCGCAAACTCTGAAGAACAGTGTTCGAAGTGGAACAAATGAGGTGGGTGGGCACACTGTGCATGCAATCTTAGGGCATTTCCTATTGTTGAATACAGAATTACAGATGCAGTGATCCTATCTACAGCTGAGATTAGTATTGTCATTGTATAGCTAATTGAAAAATGAAAAAAAAATTGTCCCTCAGTGGGATTCGAACTCGTGTCCCTATGCATGAAGACCAAGCACTCTACCAACTACGCTATCAAATCAGCAGTGGCTTCGCGCGAAAATTAGCCATAAATATAATGATACACATCATAGCATCATTTTCATCAGAGTATGTTTATATTATGTGAGGCACAGTAACTATGCCTTCCGATAATAGCTTGATTTTTTCTTCTTTTAACAAAAAGTTCAGGCGGCTAGGGCCGCCTGAGCCGCCTAGATAGTTACGGCCATGCATTTCCTGTTCTGCATATGCACAAATAAGGATCTGTACATGTATACTGAATTGTAGGATAGCAATGAAGAATTTACTGTTGTTCATGATGCCGAGTTAGAATGTAAGACGTATATCGTTGTGTATGACGGCACCTCTGAGTCTTTGGATGACCTTGGTAAGTTAGTGGTGAGAGTATAATATAATGGGTTGACAATTACCTTTAACATAGACAAGCATGTATGTAGTAAGATGACCTGTAGTGCATTTATATATCTAGATACCCCAGCGATGCGGTGTGGCAGACTCTTGGCTGATAAAGGAAGTAGAAACCCTGTACGTATATTATGTGGTGGCTACGAGAGATTCTCAGCCCTCTACCCGTTCTTACGGACACAAAAAATCATGTGGCTGCCACAGGTATGACTATGTACGTCTATGTATAAGTATGTATGATTGTAGCTGGGCATTATATTATATATATATAATATGAATATGTATGATTGTAGCTTGTCATTATATTATATATATATACATGTATATATAATATAATGCCAAGCTACAATCATACAGTGTACGTTTTGGTGTTTGACACCTCATCAGTGCAGCTCAGAGATATACCTAGCAACACACTTTGGCAATACCATATACTTACAGCAAAGCGTGTTTAAAAGGTGTGAAATACACTGAACCAGAGTTCTCAAGCTGCCAGAGACAGCGAGAATCGCACAAGGTTCACAGTTTAGTGTATCTCCCAGTAGAGTGCTCTAGAAATTGATATTGCTACCAATTTCGAGCGTCTTCTTCTTTAGGTACCAGGTCTGGAACAGACTTTGGTGATCATGTCTTGCCACTCACTCGTCAGATCAGCCTTTCTCATGAAATTTATGTTTCCTTGCTTGATGTTACCTCCTGATATCCAGTTATTCTTAGATAGTTTGAATAACTGAATATCAGGAGGTAACATCAAGCAAGGAAACATAAATCTCATGAGAAAGGCTGATCTGAGGAGTGAGTCGCAAGATATGATCACCAATGTCTGTTCCAGACCTGGTACCTAAAGAAGAGGACGCTCGAAATTGGTAGCAACACCAGTTTCTAGAGCACTCTACTGGCGCTATTTCGAGCGTATAATATGAATATGTATGATTGTGCGCGATGTACGTCTATATATTATAGATATGTATGACTATTTTTAGCATAGCGCTATGCATGCCGGTGTATAAATATGTATAAAACTGTGGTTGTATTTTAGGAACTTGACGATATAAAAACCTACCCTATTGAAATCATACCAGCTGCACTATACCTTGGTAACAATCGACAAGGAAATGCAGAGTACATAACAAAAGACCTTAAAATCCGTGGGAAGATTTGCTGCAGCACAGAGAATATCAGTGATGTCACAGAGGATGAGCATAATATGGCTATCCCAATACAAGATGACAATAGTAAGTCGGATACTATAATCTATGTTACTCTAATGATCTACTGTATAGGTATGGACTAATCCGCTGAATCAGTTGATACATTGTATAACCATGTATCTCATATATTAATGTATCGTGTATTATAAGGCATATTCGGATATTTATATATGATATATACGACATACACTGGTATACAATGTGTATAATTATATACTCAACCTGCGTACAAAAGATCATGGTCCAACTTGAAAACCTTGCTACGCATAAATAAAACGAAACCCAGTGAGTGTAACCTACCACCCAATACGCTCAACGACTTCTACCTGCGGTTTGAGAAAGACCTACAACCACCAGACTTACCACCCCTGTCAAACTAGTGTCTTTCACTTGAGGTAGCAGATGTCATCACTGCACTGAAAGGTATTAACATCAAAAAAAGCACCGGACAACATAACCTGGCAGAGTTCTAAAACTGGCAGCGCACTCACTCGGTGGGCCGTTGTGTGATCTCTTCAACTGCTGTATCAAACAAGGCCAGTTTCCATCATCATGGAAGAGATCATTTATTATACCTATCCCTAAGTCCCCTGGGGCTTCGGCCCCTAAGGACTTCAGACCGGTGGCTCTGACAGCAGATATGGCTAAAGTGTTTGAGAGACTGCTGCCCAGATTCATTATCTCGTATCTAACTGATCAACGGCAGTTTGCCTACCAACCAAATAAGTCGACTGAGGATGCGGTAGCCTACCTGCTGGACACTGTAATATTTCACATAGAGAGCAACGCTAAAAACTTTGCCAGATGTCTATTTATAGACTTTACTAGTGCGTTCAATACAATCAGCCCCACCATCTTAACGCACCAGCCCATAAATATGGAACTTAATGTCAACATCATCAACCTGATCTTCAGTTTCATGACTAATAGATCTCAACGTGCCGTAACTAACGCTAGTACCTCTGCTAGCCGCACTATGTCTATCGGCAGCCCGCAAGGGTGTGTATTAAGTCCTGTGCTGTTCTCGCTATATATTCAAGCCATGCCTATCCCTGCCTACGACTCGTATCATCTTGTTAAGTATGCTGACGATACTATCCTACTTGAGCTACTCAGCAAAAATATGCCATCAACCCTACCAACTGCGGCTACTGAGCTCATTGACTGGTTCCAATCTAATGAACTAGTCCTAAATGTCACCAAAACTAAAGAGCTCATCATCAGTAACATGAGGGACAACCCCACTTGTGATAATCTAGTCATTGGTGGCACTGCAGTAGAGCAGGTGAACTCTTTCAAATATCTGGGCACAGTTGTTGATAACAAACTGAACTTTAAAGCAAATACATAGGCAGTTGTGAGAAAGGCCCGCAGACGCCACAGCACTACTCATCTGACACTTGTTCTCTTGCACTTACCTGTTTTGATATTCATACCTACATTGTTATGCATGGCTAACCATACACTGATAATTACATACTTGTAGTAAGAATTACCGAGTCATTGTAACCCTTTTTATACCTATGTAAAGAGGCCCGACCTCTCAGAAATACTTGATATTGATTTTGCATATGATCTAGATGATTTTAAGCATCTTTTGTCAAACCCGACCTATTTCGGGTCGGCCCTCGGGCTTCCGGCCGCCATATTGTTGCGCAATTTCCGGACGACCCTACGTCGTCTTTTTACGACACTACGTCGGCCTTTTTACCGGAACTTCCTCCGGAAGTTCTATTACTATATGAAGGGCATTGTTTTTCCTATTGCTGTCTCAGTTCATGCTTGGATCTCAATAAAGACACATCTATACTTATATACAGAGACTTTCACTTCGTAGATAGGTCATTCTAGTCGTTAAGGTCCTCGACCTTGCAACTAGAGGTGGAACGAGACAGCATTTTTGAATTCGAGACGAGATTCGAGACACTACTTCTAAAAAGTTCGAGACGAGACTGGGTTTTAAGATTCAAGGGAAATTTTCTAAAAAGTTTGCCAAATTTTATATACATGTATCTGCATGTTGAAACTCCAATAGTTTCCATTGCTACTCTGTAAACTCTGTATTTTATCTTTATGCATTTCAATAAAAGTTGAACAGGAGGCTGTGAAATATATTGCACATGTATTCCATGTACATTACATTGCATGTACACGGTACATGGGTACTAAAATAATAAAATGTAATTTGACAAATTAGTATGGAGTTATGTTTCCTTTAATGAAATAATCTCACGAGTAGACAACTTTGGGTAAGGACGTAACATTGCATTGTGGGAGTGCTGATTGACAGTCGTTAGTAATTCTGTATGGCTTTTAGTGATGGACTAGTAGCTCAGCGTTAGCTGCAATGCTGTTACTAGGAAATCAGTGCTGGGAATGTACATGTAGGTAGTATTACTAAACAATTTGAATAATGATTTTCTATTTGATAGATTTATTGTTGATTAGCAATTAGTTGTATTATAATTATTAATTTATTAGAAATAAAAATTATTAGCTGCTATTTGTTTACCAGTCTCGAATACTAATTGTCATCTCGAGACGACTTTCGAGACAAGACAAGTCGATACGAGACTCGAGTAATCTCGAGTCTCAGTCCACCTCTACTTGCAACCTGAACTTCTTACTAGGTCGGATCACTCTCTTTCTCAGTATAGCAAACAAGCATTGACTCAGGATCATATGGGTCGTCTTTGGTAGTTATTTGACTACTAGTACCTGTTAATCTTTCATGTAATGAGGAGGCCTAGCACCACTCATAGGCACTTCATTTTGGACTTGGGAGTCGTCTTAGGACAACAGTACCAAAACCCAAAGACCATTACAATATTTCTCAGACATACGTTGGAGACAGGAATAAACTAGCTAACCAACCAACCAACCAACCAACCAACCAACCAACCAACCAACCAACCAACCAACCAACCAACCAACCAACCAACCAACCAACCAACCAACCAACCAACCAACCAACCAACCAACCAACCAACCAACCAACCAACCAACCAACCAACCAACCAACCAACCAACCAACCAACCAACCAACCAACCAACCAACCAACCAACCAACCAACCAACCAACCAACTAACCAACTAACTAACCAACTAACTAATTAACATACAGTGTACTGTCTCGGTGCTTGACACCTCATCAGAGCAGAGCTGTTTATTGTGAGAGTTGCGTCACTGGGGGAACATTATGGATGCCATGTTGGGCCCATGATAGAACCAATCAAAATTGCCAATAGAAAGATTGGACCAATGTAATCCTTTGTTACATGGGCCCAATATGGCCCCTTGTTTACTTCTAGTGGCGTAACTCTCACAGTCAACGGCTCTGGCTCAGAGATATATGCCTAGGAGCACACCTTGGCAATACTGTATACTTACAGCAAAGGTGTAGCAAAGGTGTAGAATCCACTGAACCAAAGTTCTAAAGCTATGTACTTTGTAGATACATGTATATATTATATATATTGGATATATTATAATTTTCAGTGCTATACTGTTAACTTACATTTGGATAAATCCCCTCTCTACTGAGACCAACATGTTAGTCTTTGCGTAGCCGAACAAATGGCGCACCGATTTGCTCCAGAACGAGGCTCCGAAGGCCGAAAAAGAACAATTGGCCCATGCGTTACCTGGACCATCAACCCTGTATGGGCCTACAGGTTGCTTTCTTGGTAGAAGTGGTACATTCACCACATTGCTTAGCTTGTCTACTGAGCTTACCTTATAATAAAAATGGAATGTTTGTCGAGCCCAGCAACCTGACAGCACATTACATTATTTGATAGTAGGTTGGCTGATGTTGGTGTGCGTTTAAGACATGTGCAGAATGGTGAGGTGATAATCAACACCCTGCGCTTCAATCATAATGTCAACATTGCTATATATACATTGTACATAATGTCTGTGATGAGTGGTGATTCATCTATGACAGTACTGTGAGGACTTCTTGCCCCCTTTAACAAATGATGATGTATATTTACAGCAAGTGAGATTACACCCTATCTAAATAATGCATGTGCATTCATAGACATGCATAGAGAGAAACAGTTACCTGTTTTGGTGTACTCTGACCTGGGCTACAGTCGGGCTGCTGCACTATGTATAGCTTACCTTATGCATACCAATCAGACTAAGCCAACCATGCAGGTGGGTAGGCCTCAGAGTATTTTACAAGCCTATTACCTAGAATTGCCCTCTCTTCTATAAATCAGATGTAATGAATGTAGACAATAGACAGAATTTTCAAAACTCTAGGATAGGTATTAAATCATATATACAATTTAATGAATATGCTTATATCCAGGTAGGCTACATATAAGTAGTAAACTATCTGATCATTGCTATAATAGTATAATTATCAAACTTCCAAGTTGACAGCAACAAACTTAACTAGTTTAACTAGTCAAACACCAAGTATTTTTGGTCAATATTGTATAAGAATTATGAAGTATGGATGTAGGGTTACTTTTAACTGCATTTGCGACTGTTCAAAGCGGGACGTTTTGAAACCAGACAGTTCGAAACCCCAACCACCAGATTTCAACTAATTTTTATTTTTTTATTTTTTTTATTTAAATAGTTAAGTTAATTAATTAAAATTGATTACCTGTGAGTTGTGTTCTTCTAAATGTAATCTACACAGTTTCAAACTGTCCGGTTGTGGAACTTCCTGTTTCGAACTGTTCGTTTGCACTTTTAACTCCCTGCTAGATCTTACCTTGCACTATCACTGTTTATTGTTTCAGGAAAGCTATGAGCTGGTGAGGAGATGTAATATAAATGCCTGTCCGAACACTGCTTTGTTAACTCAGCTCCAGAATTGGCAGTAGCTGATTACTTGCTACCACTGCTACTACTATCATGACACCCAGTAGTACTATTATAACTGCTACCACTACTACTACTACCACCATACTTGCCAAGGACCAAGAGCAAAAAATCTGGTCTCCTCTGCTCAAACTCCCTGGACAAGTAGCAGAATCCCTGGACATAACTTGGATGTATTATATTAGAGGTGGAACGAGACAGCATTTTTTTGATTCGAGACGAGATTCGAGACACTACTTCTAAAAATTCGAGGCCAGACGTGACTGGGTTTTAGGATTCAAGGGAATTTTCCTAAAAGGTGTGCCAAATTTTATATATATGCATGTTAGAACTCCAATAGTTTCAATTGCTACTCTGTAAACTGTATTTTATCATTATCCGGATTATGCATTTCAATAAAAGGTGAACAGGAGACTGTGAAATATATTGCACATGTACATTACATTGCATGTACATAGGTACTAAAATAATATTTATAATAATGTAATTTGACAAATTAGGATGGAGTTATGTTTCCTTTAATGACGACTTTTAGTAAGGACATAACTTTGCATTTTGGGAGTGGTGATTGACAGTCGTGCTGGGAATATACATGAAGGTAGTAGTACTAAATAATTTGAATAATGATTTTCTATTTGATAAATTTACTGTTGATTAGCGCAATTAATTGTATTATAATTATCATTTCATTATAAAAAAATTATTAGTTGCTATTTGTTTTCCAGTCTCGAATACTAATTGCCATCTCTAGACGACTTTCGTTCCACCTCTAATGTATATTACATGTATTTAAATAAAAAATTATCTTTAAAAAGTATAAAATTCTCCAGTTTAGTGCTATTTGGTGACTTTAAAAATAACTTCTCCAATGTAAGTAAGAAATGGCGGTGTTGAAATGAAAAATTATAACATATTAGCCCGAACAGGCCCGTATACACTCATGCGGCCAACTTTTGAGAGTACAAATGAAAATGACAGCTGAGTGACTTACAGTGCTTTGATAATGAGAAAACAAGCTCATTTTGGTTTCCTCTTCTTTCAAGTATGACTTTTAGCACAACAAGCATAAAATTACTAAATGGATTAACTCTTGTATGACACTGAATGCCATAAATAAATGGGATGCCATAAGCAATGATGACATTGGTAAACAGTTTGAGTTTGTATCTAACCATGCTAGGATACATCGAGGAATTACTGGGAAAAATAAGCTGTCATGTATGTATAGGCAGAATTCAAACCATGATATTTACAATTTACTTAGTTTTGCTACATTTAAATGTACATGCAGATCTGAAATAAATATATTTATATATCTTGAGAATGTGATTTTTTGTACATATCAGCTGCATATATTCAGGGTTGGGAACTTTGATCTACTTTTGCATTCGATTTTCGATTATGCTGATTAAACCAAAGAATACAAGCATTCGATTGTTACTTTACCAAATCAATGATTGTACTTCAATTGATTTTACAATCGATGACGATTCTAGAAAATGCACATGTATATGGGTATGGTTTTTGTAAAAATGGAGAAATTTATTGTCTTTACTAATTTTGTCTATTACTTTAAAATGTTATAACAAACATGCCTAATATTACCAGTTTTATTTGCATTTTCTCATAGCTCAGAGTTATCTCCTCTACCTACATGTTTCTTTTTAGCCTCCAAGTATTTACATGTATAGCAAATCTTAGCCAGAAATACCAGGCTATTATTTCTTATTTATTGCTAGCCACTCACATTTCACCCTAGCTTGCAAATAGTGGCTATTATTTTATTATTAAATAAAACAGTCTATCATCATTTTTTTTATTAAAAGGGTAAGAACTAAACTACGAGGCTTTTTATTTATTTCCTGTACTAAACATTACTAGCAGATCAATTAGCAACTTGGTGACAATCGAATGCAGCTGTAACCCTATAAAACCAACAAATACATGCATCTCGATGGCTTTGTTGGAAACCAACGATTAGGTGGAATCGATGGTGAATAGACCAACGAAAATCGCCATCGAACATCGAATGCTATTGGCGATTCCCAACCCTGCATATATTAGATGAATTTTTCCATATATAGAAAGAATATATAGAGGTTTTCCATAACCCATGTTTTCTATTGCCATGGTGTCACCTTGTGGAACCGCCATCTCCCCTCTCCCTACCATATTGGCCCCACCAACTATGAAACGGTGGATACGCCACTGGGCCCAAAGTAGTGTTTTTGCCTTTCTAACCAACTTGGTTTCATGACAATTACTTCTGCAGACCTGTTCCTTTGTGTAGTGTATTATTTTTGCAGCAACAACAGGTGTCAGCGGTTTTATAATGGTTCATATGGGTTACACTCAGAATTCATGTAGCTTTCAGGGATCAGTCGTTCATTTGTAAGCAATCTGAGCACATCACTGAAAGCAATTATTTCTACTAAACTGTTGTTTTCACATAATTTTTTATTATAATATCAGGATTCAGGAACACACCAAGATGTAGCCTAGGATATGATATCTTAACTTCTGTATTACATGTATGTAAGTACAGCCCAATATTATTTTGTTATGACATCCTGTATTCATTATCCATGTTTGATGTCAGTTTAGTATTTGTCTTGTATTATTCATGGTGTGCATGCATGTTCTATACTAGCATATTGTGTATCATACCTCATGCTATCAGGTAATTTGTCATTGTTTTAGGCTGCATGTATGTAACAAATGCAGTGGTATAACGATACTATAATATTGTAATGTTTTAGTGCTTGTTTACATGCGGGTGCCGAGGCACGAGCATGGGAAGGGCTTGGAAGTTGGTAGAGGACGACCAAGTGACCTTCCACACATTACATAAAAGAGTGAACAGTTATTAGGTGCTCTTGTTATTATGTATCTGACGTAGGCCGATGCTAAGACTCATTAAAGGGCTCAGGACCGACATAGGTCTGTAGAGTTTATACTCCAGAGGAGTGCAATGAAAGATCTGGTATTCTAGGATCTTAAGCCCGACGCTAGATTCATATAGAATCCGGGATCGACCTAAGTCGTAGAAGTGGTGTAGAGATATGCTTAAACGAGGATGGGGATGAACTCGATCGTCGTATGGATCCGCCGGTGGAGTTACCCACCTACAAGAGTAAGCCTCTAGGTTTGAGTTAGGAGATGTTGCTTTATTAGAGGGCAATCAACAACTGATTTCATACAGAAAATGTGCTGCCTTATACATGTATACTAAATCTACTTCTGGCAAACGGAGGTCGATAAGTTATTGGCCGGAACTGATGCAACAACATGGATGGTTCTGCCCTACGTCGGCCACAATAAGGGTCGGCCTTGGCACAGAAAGTGCTTACAATAGTCCGAAATGGAAAGTATATAAGTATGAGCCTATTCCAAGATATCGGCCTTCAAAAGTACATGGTAAAAGACTCTGTTTAATACAATCAGATAAGAGAAGATAATTGCTTATAATATGTGGGAAAAACCAAAGTGTAATTGCAATGAATCTGATTGGTGGATAACAATAATAGAGCACACGATAAGTAGTTGATTAAGATATAGTATAAGCATGCATGTATAATAATTGTATAAGGTAAGAGTAAGACCAATGGATAATATGGATAAGTGTCAATGTCACTGCTTGGCTCGCCAGGGAAGGCTAGCCACTAGAGTCTTCTTAGAGCCATCTAGGAGAGACAACACCTGTTTAGGTATCAGGGCCTGTTTAATGATTTCTGCATACTTCAGCCTGGTTGTGGGGTTGGCTGGCCGTTCCATCACAGTATTGCGTAATATCATCTATTATGTCTACTATTACTGGGTTCAGCCGAGTTAACAGAATAATATGAAAATTTACACATAGGTAAGACAAGATCTATATATCATGGGAAAAATACTAGAAATAATATAATACTAATATTTAGCCTATTTATGGCTACAAAAGTATATTCTAGAATGTGCTAAATGATTACATAACTGCTAACATGTCAGCCAAGTACAATTGGATAATGATAAGCACATGCACGAATACAATAGATTGATTGTATGCAGTCAGTTATTGTAGGGTGTTACAATAATAATGTCTATGCATGGAAGGGTCCATGTCCTCCCACTAATAAGGTTACTAGTAAGTGCTAAGGCTACAATGTCAGTATATATTATAGTGTGATGGACCTTGAGACTCAGGGGAGTTGCCTGTCCACTACACATGAGACTCTGGGAGTTGTCTGTCCACTACAATATCTATTATAATACCAAGTAGTGCTATCTGTCAATAATTTGTTTGTTTTTTGTTTTTATGAATGTGCTTTGTAATTTTGTAATTGTAACTTTTTGATGTAAATTTGATGTAATTGTAAATTTCGATGTAAACATGTTTAAAATGGTATAATTTTGGTGTAACGTATTGTAATGGATTTCAGCAAGGATAGTCTCCCTCCGTGTCCCTCGACAACTCCCTAGAGTTGTATGAACACTCCGGCAACGGCTCCCGTGTAAGTATTATTGTAAATGCATACCTATGTGCTTGAACAGCAGAACTCCAGTATTCTTGGTAGCGTAATCAGAGTATATTTAATGTTCCGGCAAAAAGGTATAAGAGTATAAAATACAGCAGTGTATAGAAGACTGATAAGTAGTTAGAATTGCACGCCTTATATACTAAAGGTTTGGTTGTAGACGAACCAATAAGAAAAAGAAGTGTCTCCAACGGAAGGCTGGAGACCAATCATAAAAAGGATTGCACCATAACGGCAGTTAATGAATAATAGTGATGAAATACTAGCCGACGGAAGTACTTAATTAATACAATATTGCGAAATGGACTATGCCGTGTAATTATAATACTCCGTGTCAGTAAGAGGAGTTGTGTGCTCATTACTATGTACGACGATAAAATATAATATATATAAAAGGAAACTAATTGTCTTGATTGCTACCGTTTTACAAATCGTGAATATATAATGGATAAATGATACTAAATAAGAGATAATTGCTAATAATATATATGTCCACAACAGTATTCAGTGATTGTGTAATAATTTACAGAGCTGGGTCAAAGTCATAGATTTGACTTGATAAGTCAAGTCACAAGTCGACTTGACTTGGACTTGCCAACTTGCTGACTTGACTTTGACTTGCGCATCAATGTGACTTGACTTGGACACATGAATGCCAAGTCAATCTGACAAATAAAAATTTTGTACAGTGTTAGCTAACATGGAAAAAGGGTCTCAATCGCCTACCTATTTATCATTTTTACTAGATCAGCGCTACTAGCAGCACTCAGAGTATATCAAGGTTAGCTATGAGGATACACAACTCGGGCAATATCTAAGCTGTGTGTACGTGAGACTACACAATGCATAGTCACAAGTACACACAGCGCAAGTAGTGTAAGTGTAGCATAGGTGTGGTGTAAGTAGTGAATACTGTATTGGGAGCTAGGTAAGAGCACTAAGGCTAAGGGGATAGGTAAGATTATAAGAATAGCTTGGAGATAGCTGGAGACTTAAGAAGGGGACACTTTATGGTTGAGAGTGAATGAGAGAGGTAGAGGAGACAGACTAACAGTACAGAGGAAGGATATATTAAACTTGTGAGTACAGACATTACATGGTGTCAGAAGTGGGATCATTGGATAATACACAGGTTACAGTAGAACACAGAAAGGTGGGGTAAGTTATAGATCTGTACCTAGACAAGTCATAGGCCTGATAGGAAATTTTTCCAGTGTTTAATTCAAATTAAAGTAAAGGGTTAAGTTCAGGTAATATAAACATGGCTACAAGAGGAGATAAACATAGTGCAAGGGATGGGTTATCAGTAGAGGATTGGCAGAAGTTTATCAAACATTTTGAGATACAAATGGCATTTCATGACTTCAAGACAACTGGGGCAGCAGATGAACCAGCCAAGGTAGCTATAATAGAACACAAGAAGGGCTGTATGCTACTTGATAGATTAGGGGAACAGGGGTTTGAGATATACAATGAATGGAATATAGCGGTTAATGAAGTAAGGTACACAGACATCAAGCAACGATTTGATGAACACTTTAAGGGGAAGGGGCATGCGGTTAGGAACATGGACAGCTTTTTCACCTGTAGGCAGAGGGGGATGAGGATTTCACAGGGTACATCGCTAGGCTTAATACGATAGCTAAAGGGTGCGAGTTAGGGGCACTAGAAAATAAATTAATTCTGCATAGGGCTTTAGCGGGGACCACAAACGACGCAGTTAGGGTACAAGTGTTGAATGAAATGGCCAAAGGGGATGGGGGAATAGACTATGGGGCAATGATAAAGCTAGGAAAGGACATTGAAACAGCCATGAAGAATGCGGATTACATGAGGAATCCGGGTACGAGTCAAAGTGATCCAGAGGAGGAGTGGGTAGGCATTCATAGGGAGGGACAAGGGCTTAGGCGCAGAGAGGACGAGAGACATCAAGCAGGCTCTCCACCTAGACCACAAAGACAACCCTTTAGGAGGGTTAGCTCAAAAAGGAGTCCGGACATGACATGCTACAATTGTGGGAAGCTAGGGCACTTCACTAGGGAATGTAGAAAAAAGGGGAACGATGCCTGTTTCAAATGTGGGGGTAGAGGACATTACGCTAGAGAATGCAGGGAATCTCAGAGAACTAAGCAGGGGCAGGATAAGACAAAATATATGGGGTCTCCAGGAAGGGAGTTAAGATGCTACAAGTGCGAGGGCAAAGGGCACATGTTACGGGAATGTCCTTCAAAAATCCCTAAGGCTAGGGAAGTAAGGGAAGAGGACAGTGATTCAGACTCGGTATGACTATTCGTGGGAAAATGTGGGACTGATATTAAGGACGATGATGAATTCGAACATGATTTACAGGTAAATGGAAAAATAATAAGGTTTTTGGATGACACAGGTGCTGACATATCTGTACTAACAGTAGGGTCAGCGAAAAGTTTAGGGTTGAGGCTAGAGAATTCAAAGAAGAAGGTGAGGGGAGCAGGAAATAATAGGTTGAAGGTGGTGGGAGAGGTAGAAGTAGAATTGAGAAATGGGGGTAGGGCAGTTAAAACAAAGGTTTACGTTATCGAAGGGGCTACTAGGAACCTAGTCGGTAGGAAGAAAATTAGGAAGTTGGATTTGCTAGCAGAAGTGAATAGGATCACACTGAGGGATGTCGAAAAAGGATTCCCATCACTTTTTAAGGGCTTGGGTAAGATGCTAGTGAAATATAAAATCGATTTGAAGGAAGGGGCTAGGCCGTTTCGTTTGGATGTCCCTCGCAAGGTGGCAGCAGGGCTAGAGGAGCAGGTTAAGGCAGAACTAGATAGAATGGTAAGGGAGGGTGTCATTACTCCAG
This sequence comes from Bugulina stolonifera, assembly GCA_935421135.1. NCBI lineage: Eukaryota > Metazoa > Bryozoa > Gymnolaemata > Cheilostomatida > Bugulidae > Bugulina > Bugulina stolonifera. The sequence goes on along the minus strand of OW285190.1, from coordinate 863,804 downwards.
TGGACAGGCCAACAGATTGGTGCGCAGGACTGGTCTGTGCTCCAAAAAAAAATGGGAAGGTGAGGTTGTGTGTGGACCTGTCACAGCTAAATAAACATGTGAGAAGAGAAGTGTTCCCATTGCCCAACACAGATGTGACATTAGCAAAATTAGCCAAATCAAGGGTTTTTAGTAAAATGGATGCCAATTCAGGGTTCTGGCAAACTGAGTTAGATGGGAGATCGAGGGAACTAACAACATTCATAACACCCTTTGGGAGATATTACTTTAATAGGCTGCCATTTGGGATATCGTCGGCACCAGAGTTTTACCAGCAACAGGTATTGAGGGTATTGGAGGGGTTGCAAGGTGTGATATGTCAGATGGATGACATTTTGGTTCATGGTAAGGATGCTAGGGAACACGATGAAAGGCTTAGGGCAGTACTGAGTAGGCTAAGAGAGGCGGGAATAACACTTAATAAGGAAAAATGTGAGTTTGGGGTGGAGAAAGTGAAATTTCTGGGACACATAATAGATGGGATGGGAATACATGCAGACCCAGAAAAAGTAGAGGCAATACACCGGCTACCACGGCCGAAAAATGTCAAAGAGGTGAAAAGCTTTCTGGGGATGGTAGGGTACTTGGGGAGATTCAGTGATAGGCTGTCAGAATTATCAAAACCACTGAGGGAGTTGTTGAAAAAGAGAAATAGCTTTGTGTGGGGAGAGGCACAACAGAAAGCTTTCCAGGGAATTAAGGAGCATGTGGCAGAGGCCCCAGTATTAGCAAAATTTGACCTAAACAAAAAGACAAAAGTAACAGCTGACGCCAGCTCATTTGGGTTAGGGGGAGCATTACTGCAGTGGGAAGATGGTTCATGGAAGCCAATAGCATACGCATCAAGGGCGATGTCTGAGACGGAGGGTAGATATGCTCAGATAGAGAAAGAGGCTTTAGCATTGGTGTGGGGTTGTGAAAAGTTTGAATATTACCTGGTGGGTAGGGAATTTCTACTTGAAACAGATCATAAGTCACTGGTAGAATTACTAGGGGAAGCTGATTTAGCGCAGCTGCCATTGCGGGTTCAACGGTTCAAACTAAGGATGATGAGGTTCCAATATAGGGTGATACACACACCGGGTAGTGAAATGTACATAGCCGACTGCTTATCTAGAAAACCGGTAGGGGGGTTTTCTGAACGGGACAGAAAACTAGAACTCCGAACCACGGCTCACATTAGGTATTTAGTGGAGGGTACTGCTTTACTAGGTAAGGAACTAGAGGACTTGAGGGTTGAGACACAAAGGGACCAAACATTACAAGAGGTAATGAAGTACATGGGAGAGGGGTGGCCTAAGAGTCACAGTATGAGGGGGGAAGTAAAACAGTTTTTCTTGGTTCGTGAAGCCCTATCACAGTACAATGGGTTAATATTAAAAGGTGATCAGATAGTCATTCCCAGGGGAGAGAGGAGTAAAACCTTAGATAAGATACATGAGGGTCACCAAGGGGAGGAAAAGTGCAAGAGGAGGGCCTCAGAGTCAGTGTGGTGGCCAGGGATAATACCAGAGATAAGGGAGAAAGTGAAAAAATGTGAAATATGTGCAAAGAATAGGAAGTTGGTTAACCAACCGCTAAGGGTATCAGGATTACCAGGGGGACCATGGGAGGAATTGGGAGCAGACCTGTTTCAGTTTGAAGGGGTAAACTTTATTGTGGTAGTCGATTATTATTCCAGATGGATTGAGGTAATGGGAATAGGGGGGCAAACTGCGGGAGAGGTAATTGAAAAGTTAAAGATAATGTTTGCTAGGTTTGGGCATCCAATACGGCTAAGGACAGACAATGGCCCCTGTTTTAGCTCTAGGGAGTTTAGGGGTTATACAGAGCAAGTGGGAATTGCGCATGAAACCAGTAGTCCGCTATATCCGCAGAGCAATGGGGCAGCGGAAAGGGCGGTGCAAACTGTTAAGGGGCTGTGGAGAAAAAACCAGGACAGGTTAGGAGCATTGGCTGTGTATAGGGACACACCGTGGGAGTCGGGTTATAGTCCAGCCCAATTGCTGTTTGGAAGGTCGATAAGGGTGGGTCTGTCAAGGATAGCCCAGAGGGAAGTCGACCATGAGAGGTTTAGAGCTAAAGATAAGGGACTGAAACTGAGGATGGAGGCAAATTATAATGATAGGAGGAGGGTAAGAAACTTGGGTGATTTGGTAGTAGGTAATAAAGTCTGGGTAAAAACTTCTAATCAGGATTATGGACGGGAGGCTAGGGTAATTGGCAGGGCCGAGGAACCGGACAGTTATTTAGTACGAGTAGATGGAGCAGTTGTTAGGAGAAATAGAAAACACTTGGTACTAATGCCAGTAAGTGACAGTGAGACAGAAGGTGGCTCTGAAACAGAAAGTGATTTAGGAGGAGAGGAAAACCAGGAAGGGGAAGAAGTGAATATAGAACCAGAACAGGATGTTAGGATCAGGGGTAAGTCCATAGCAGAAGGACATGAAGTTGCTCAAGGGACAGACAGACAAAATGAACCAAGGGAGCAGAGACAGGCCGGAGTAGTGACAAGATCAGGGAGGGTGAGTAGGCCCAACCCTAAGTACAGAGACTACGTAGTATATAAATAAATGGGTACGGGGCTAAGGAAAGAAGAATAAAAGGGCGGGGGTAGGCAAAGGTAGTCACCGGAATGCAAAGCATACATAAGCACTAGGTAACTCGCTGAGACAATAGAAAAAGGGAAAAAGAAAGGGGAATGTATTGGGAGCTAGGTAAGAGCACTAAGGCTAAGGGGATAGGTAAGATTATAAGGATAGCTTGGAGATAGCTGGGAGATAGCTGGAGACCTAAGAAGGACACTTTATGGTTGAGAGTGAATGAGAGAGGTAGAGGAGACAGACTAACAGTACAGAGGAAGGATATATTAAACTTGTGAGTACAGACATTATAAATACAATGTACAGTGCAATAATTACTGGAGTTAACTTGCAGAACTGGCCAGAGGACACTCTGTGCTGTACCATGTGCTGTTTATATGCTATGTAACACTGTATTACCATTACAATATACAGTATATAATACTATATGACCATTCTCGACCGTAGTGCCAATAATACTACTTATATAGACTAGTTCTTTACCATGATTGCATAACATACATGTACATGCCCTGCTACACCTTGGCATAGGTTTTTCATGGATTGGAATGCCTACTAAAAGAAAAAAGTGATGTTGTGGAAAATGTAAAATTTTTTGAAGTTGTCTTCCACTTGACTTGCATTTCGACTTGACTTTGACTTGACTTGTGACTTGCATGACAGCTGACTTGACTTGCCTCCAAAACTTTAGAAATGACTGGACTTGTTAACTTGCAAGTCGACTTGGACCCAACTTTGATAATTCACCTTCCTTTGTCAGGTCACCGGTTAAAAGAAAAGGATTAAACTAATCTACCGTGCGACATAAATCTGGAATCCCCATTCGTCACAATGGCATACCCTCAATTCTGAGTACGTTGGTGGTATTTGATGTCTTATGTCTTATTTTTATAGTAGTGTGTGAGCTTACCAAATTCTCACCACCACTCTTCAATCACTGCCTGTTATTTCAAGTCCTGATCAATGTAAATGACTTATTTTAGATTGCATCTTTTTTTAATGTGGCTTGACAACATTTACACCACAGGTAAAAAATCAGGACAGGTAGAAATTTAGGCCCAGTAGAGACAGATACAAAAACCAGGGGGTGTCCTGAGAAAATCTGGACACATGGCAGGAATGACCATCACCACCCCCACTAGTACTATAACTACTAACACTGCCACTCATAAAGCTACTTCCACTCGTACAATGGCAACTACTGCAACCTCTTCTACTGTCCACTCCCCCTTCTACTGTCCACTGGCTCTTCTACTGTCCACTGCTCCTTCTACTGTCCACCGCCCCTTCTACTGTCCACCCCCCCTTCTAGTGTCCACCTGCCCATGGCAACTGAGCTACTGTTCACTAGGTCTAGTTACTAGTATCATCATCAGTAGGCTTGCTACTACGTTACCACTATCACTACCAGTAGTACTGCTGCTATAGCCACTACTGGATGTACTACTACTGAATGTAGGCCCTACTACTACTGGCACAATCAGTATTAACTAACACAAACCATTACAAGCCTAGGCTGTTTTCTTTTGTCAGACTTTAGTGTATTGAAAATGATAAAAATTGTTGTGAACAACAAACCTATTCAGTACTATTGGCTTGTACAGTATTTTGATGTAGGTGTTTCTTATAGGAAGAAAGTAACTCAACACAATGTACACCAAATGTTATAAAATCTAAATAAATAATATCTACAGGATGAAGCAACTCCATGTACATTATATACATGTGATTAAAGAAATACATAAATAGCAGAGGGCATATTCAAAGTTAAAATGTACATTGTAAGACAATATCTAATATACACCATGCAGACCACATGTGCGTGTCTGTTTGTTAATGGACTACATGTCCATGCCTGTCTGTTAATGGACTCACTTGTCTGTCTGTTAGTGGACTATCTGTCTGTCTGTTTGTAGACTAAATGTCAGGTAGTAGAAGTAGGTATAGATGAAGGTACACTAAGAAGTTGTCCCCCAGTTTGCTGCACAAGTATGAGCTGTTGGCCACCTGTTAAAATCGATAGTGCTGTTAATTAGAACAAGAAACACTTTGGTTGATTAACTGGTACAACAAAGGAGTTATCCTTCATGGACTGGTTAATGGCATCTGTGCCTGTCAACTACCCCAACACCTAAGGCTAATACTAATAGTCTTGTGTAACTGCAGAGAGACAAATGTAGCGTGGTATGAGAGGGAATGTAATCATTATTATGGTAGTTACTGGCTAGTAGGCCTAGTTCATCAAATCTACAAGGCAAAAGTCAGTTGGTATTATTGTCTGTTAAATTAGGAGTTGGCTACTCAACAACTACTGAGCCGATTATTCTACTCCATGATGAACAAAGGAAGATGTACAACCATACTTGCCAAGTAACCTGGGTAAAAAATCTGGACACATGCGCGGACCAGAGGGAGGAGGGTGACATGGCCGCAGGCCATGCCAGCCCGCGTAGCGGGCTGCCAGAAAGGGTGCGGGAGGGGTAGAGGAGCACTCTCCCGCAATCAAAATATTTTTTGTGAGCCACTAAAATGACAGTAGTTAGGGCAATTTCACTTGTATTTGTATGCTGCTCTAGTGGTCAAAAATATGTTCATATTACATGCATATTGGAATGGTTTTAAAATGGTGGGAAGAATTAGAATAGGAATGAAATTGCAAAGAGTGCTTCAGGTTGGATTGTCTAAAGAAGACCTATAAAACTTGCTACAACATAAAAATTTATTAGAAACCAAATTTTTGTTTCATTTTATTAAATTATAAACATATAAATAGCTTTATTTATGAAAACACTGAATTATAATAATAATATTAATAATTCAGTATTTTCATAAGTTAAGTTTATAATTATTATATTAAAAATTATAATCATAATGTAAGCTTGTCTTTTGAACTTCAGAATCATTGAGAATAAACAAATCTTCTAAGCTTTTAAGTGACGTGACAGCTTTTAGACATTAGCTTTGATATGCTTCCGGGTCAGCGTGTGCCTGGCTATGTCATTGGTACCACCATCAGTAATACTAGAGGGTGCAGAAGGCATAATTATAATATTGATATTAAAAACCTAATTTACTTTTAGAAATAAAATAAATAAATTTGACCCATTGATTTTAATTTTGAAAGTTGCCGAGTCTTTTGCTTGTCTGTACTGTGAGAATTGTTTGGCTTAACAGCTAAATTAACATCCAATAGACTAATAATGGAAACATTATTTGTACAAGCAAATAATTAATGAGTGAATTTTCATTTGCGCAGTGGTTGTCATTGACGTTAGAGCGTTTATATAAAATAGCTATCCACTGTTGGGGAGGCTTTAGTACACTGCCAATATAGCTCAGGAATTAGTCAGAGTTTGGGCTATCACTAGTGGCAATTGGCATAGACACGACAGTCAGTAGACATCGAACTACTTTTAAAATAAACGGTGTGTAGCATTATATTTAGCAAAATTCCCCAGGATTTGCGACGCTCAACCTTTTTTCAGCCAATGTTTTGGAAAATCCAAAGGAAATAATAAATAAAATGTTTTGGAGCAGCAATTTCCTAATTCCCGGGGTATAAATCAGGACATTGGGACAGTGTAGGGACAATTTTCAAATCCCGGGGGTGTCCCGAGAAACCCGGGACACTTGGCAAGTATGTGTACAACTCCTTTGTTATTGTTGGAGTCACTCTGTCACAACCACTATATTAGTGACCATATAGCCTAATAGGCCTATGTTGGAGATACATGTAGGACAAATACACTTACTGGCAGCAGATGTAGAAACTTGAGTAACAGCTGTCTTTATCTGCTGGACTACATTGGCAGGTGCTCCTTGAGGTGGCACTCTACCCACAGTTCCACTTTCTTTTGGTTTTAATGTGATTATTCTTCCAATAGCTGTGCCTGTTACATGTTTCTGCAGTGTTTGTGCTGATCTAGTGCTGCCCATAATACTAGCTGAAGGTAGAGTTACAAGCCTCACTCCATCCTTGGAACTGGAAGCATATGTATGCTGACTAGCTATGATATTCCTATTGGTATTGGCTGGCAAACTAGTATTGGTCGATGAGGTACTTGTGGATGGCGTGGTATTGGCTAGAGGCACGTGGAGAATTCTGTATGGCAGTTGTCGATTTGGTGGATTTGACATCCTCTTGATGGTAGTAGGTCTATGAGAAGTCTTCATCACCACTCTGACTGCTGATGAGTGTTTAATAGCAGCCATTTGTACTGCAGTAGCCTTGGGCCCAGCATTGGCCTTGGGCCCAGCATTGGCCGTGGGTGCAGCAGTAGGTGTGGGTGCAGCAGTAGGTGTGGGTGCAGCAGTAGCCGTGGGTTCAACAGTAGGTGCGGGTTCAACAGTAGGTGTGGGTCCAGCAGTAGGTGTGGGTCCAGCAGTATCCGTGGGTTTAGCAGCAGGTGTAGGTCTAGCAGTAGCCGTGGGTTCAGCAGTAGCTGTGAGTCTGGTAGTAGCTGGGACAGCAACAGCAGGTATGCGAGTCATAGGACGAGATGCTAACAGCGCACTACTCTGGCGTTGTCCAGTAGTAGGACTTCTAGGGCTAGCAGTGAGTGCTTGAGCTGGGAGTACAGTCGTGACAAAACCGGTTGCCACAGAATCTGTTTCAGTGGCACCAATTGATAGAGAACCAGTTGTGATGAGTCTGGAGTGCTTTGACACTTTGACACCGTGGCAACTACAAATGTGCAAATAGAGATTGTTGTGGGCGTGATGTCATGGTAAGGGTAGCAACCAGAAACACAGCAATATAAACTAATGTTAGTACATTGTAGTACTAAAGCTTAGGCCACACTGACGCGAATTTTTTTGCGAATAGCGAATTTTGGCCAAAGGCGAATTCGCAAATTATATTCGAGCGTGCCACACTGCAAAAGCTATAAGCGAATTCGCATTGATTTCACCCAATGAGGGGTCAAAAATTATTATCCTTGGTCACGTTTCTCATTCACTGCAAAACTAGAACTCCGAAAAATGTAAAATAAAATTATAATTAAAATAGAATAAAATAAAATAATTATTTTATTCTTACTTTCATTCGTTTTACACAATTCTTGCAAACGGAAGTAGTCATTTTATTCATCAGTTAAAATAAATATTTTAATATAATAATTTAAACTCATGATTGATTGAAAATCCGTGGCTCTGAACACGTGACAGCAACGTGACAAGTAAAAATTGGCCAATCACAAATTAGCGAGTTGCGAATTAGCTGATTGAAATCAGCGAGTGCGAAATCGCTAATTTTGCGCGAATTCGCACAAAATTTGCGATTTGCAAAATTCGCTATTCGCACAAAAAATCGCGTCAGTGTGGCCCTAGCATAACAATATCTGTCTAGGATGCTTTTTGTTATTAATAATAATATTCTTTAACGCGGCTGCCTTGCGCCCAATAGCAGAGCTAATTGAGGGGCCACCATGGCTCCTACAGCTAGATATTATTATAGGTCGTTATGGCACAGAGGGAAAACATTCTTTGGGACAAAACCTTCAGGTCATTGGCGGGACTCAACCCATTTCCTTGCAGATAACTTGTGTCAAGACCAGAGTGACTAGCGCTAGTCCACTCGGCCACCAACACCTGCTATTGAAGGGTAGAAAGGTGCTGTTTGTCTCTTTAGCCTACACAAACCATTGGGGTATGTCATTTTTTTGTACTTTTCCATTTGCAGACATCTATTTCTTCTCTTAATTTGTTATTTATGCTAACTACATTGTAGAATAACTTTGCTAACTCTCCCAAGCTGAAGTACATAGAAGGCAAAAACCCTCACCCCAGTAAACTTGAATATCTAAGTTGAGCCAAAACAGGAACATTATAAAATATGGCAGTTTCAACTAATTTAGGAATCAGTTTCCCAGCCAGCCATACTCTGAGAAAATTATTCAACAGAAATACCATAAATGTGAGCTATGCCTGCATGCCAAACATGGCAACACTGATAGCTACAACAAACAAGCGAAAATCAACAACCAAGACCGCAACAGAGGCCAGTACAAGCACATGCAATGCCCACTAAATGGAAGGTGCTAACTAAAGAGCCTAGTTTATCAAGCAAACATGACCACCAGCAACAACAAAATAGGGACATTATTGTAAGCTTGAGAGAAAATACATCCAGTACAGGAACTCTACAGAACTAAGTAAGCATATTTGGGCCTTAAAAGAGCAGAAGCTAAATATGATTTAAAATGGAAAGTATTAACCAATGCAGCTTCATACAGCCCAGCTACTAACATTTACAATCTCTCCATAGCTGAGAAATACTATATAATCTGTCCATCATCAACACTCTCAACAGCAGACACGGCTAGCTTCAACATGCAGCTAAATATAAACTAACCTACATGTATATTTAAAAAGCTAAGGGATTATACATGGGGATACATACATGTAGTATATTAAATGTACATCCCTAACCCTTTTTATATTATTGTTGCCTGATGATTGGTACATGTTACCATGAACCAACGTTGCAACAACAACAAACTTGTTTTTTATCCATAAACATATTTTATACACATACATGTATAATTGTATATGATATAATAAACCAAAGTGTCCAAAACCATTTTATTACTATTAGTTTCGTATCAAATGAAATGGTTTAGATACATTAGGGATATTTGGATATTACATGTGCATGTGTATAACCAATAAATAGTAATATTCAGCAACTAGAATAAATTTGATTCAGTATTACACTGCTATTACACTCAGCTAATGGTGGTGGTAAAAGACTGAGCGTCTCAAGTAAGAATGAAATAGCATGAGAAAAAGAAGACAACTCCAACAAAGTAACCTAATGTTAATTGGAGTTGTCTTCACGCTCTCACCTCATTTATCACTCACGTCACTTTCACCTCATTTATCACTCACGTCACGCTCACCTCATTTGTCACTCACGTCACTCTCACCTCAGCTAGGCTAGGTGTAGGCCTACCTGTTAATAACATTCATTATTACAAAGGAGACACCCTTTATAACAAACATTAGTCATGCTATCCGAATATGCCCAGTGTGTAGCCTATATGCATGTATCATTTCCAGTGTATAATGTCAGACCCTCGTTTCAGAGTATTTCAGCGTATTTCAGCGATACATACATGTATGTAAATGCATATACAATAAATAGGTGTGTCTTATTTATACCACTGTTCAGTCAGTAGGTATGTCCTATGGGTTAAGAAGCTTGCCCCTGTCTAGATCAACCAGCTCGGGTTCAATACCGGCGGTGATAAGTCTTTCAGGATTAGGCTGACCATTCAGTTCCTGTGGATCACACTGTACACACTGTACATGTATACATGTATGTAGTTAATGCATAACTTACACTGCACATGTATACATGTATACATGCATGTAGATAATGAACAACTTACACTGCACATGTATACATGTATGGAGATAATGAATAACTTACACTGCACATGTATACATGTATGTAGATAATGCATAACTTACACTGCACATGCATACATGTATGTAGATAATGAACAACTTACACTGTACATGTATACATGCATGTAGATAATGCATAACATGTTTAAATGTAAATCAGACTCACCTGATCTTGCTGGACTCATCTGATATTCTACTGGATACGATTGTTACATGGCTGCTGCGTGTAGGCGTACATGTAGTAGTGGTAATAGGAGATATCAATGTTGTACTGGACATGCAGTCATCTGACACACTGTTATGGGTAGAGGGGTGGGCAGAGATGGCTGGTATGACATCAGAAATTCTTTTCATAGACATAGTGTCAGGAAGTTTTATTCTTGGGTTAATTATCTGAAATTGTAGTATAATACTGGCTATATAACAATATGAGGATAGACTATAATATTACAATTATACCACCAATGTATATGCACCATTGTGCGGAGATACTAGCTACATGTAGATGTCCCATTGCAATAGACAGTGTAGACAGATTGGGTGTAGGTGGCTACATACAGATGAGTTGTTGGGTAGGTAGATATCTTACTTGCACTCTACAATCACGACGAGTGAGAAGGGTTGGTAAGTTACTCTTGGGCACCAGAAACAGCTGTCCATGGATTTTGACTAAACTATGTCCATCAGGTGGAGTGAAGGTGGAATGCCTTGCTGAGCTCTATAATAATCAGTAAACAAACTATACCCATATTACCTAAACATAAACAGAACATCAGGCTTACCAAGTTTCTCTGATTTCACAGCAGACCCTCTGATTTTGGTACCCACCCCCACCCAAATGCTGAATCTCCCAGATTTTCTTCAGTGGAACTTGGCAAGCCTGCAAAACATACAAGCCAGCTATTATAGCTCATCAATATTAAGTGTTGGTGGCCGAGTGGTTTAGCGCTAGACACTCTGGTCTTGCAGGAATGACGCAAGTTATCTGCAAGGACGCGGGTTTGAGTCCCGCCAATGACCTGAAGGTTTTCGTCCCGAAGAAGGTTTTCCCTCGGTGCCATTTTGAACTATAATAATATCTAGCTCTAGGAGCCGTGGTGGCCCCTCGACTAGCTCTGCTATTGGGCAGCCACGTTTAAAAAAAACAATAATATGTTAGTACATTGATTCACAGTAAATAATGAGCAAGATGGAGTTATATCAGAACTTACTATATACATGTACATATGTAATTATGCTACACTATGCTACACTATGCTACATTATATGCTATTCTACATATACACGCTACACTATGCTACATTATATGCTATTCTACATATACACGCTACACTATGCTACATGCTACATTATATGCTATTCTACATATACAAGCTACACTATGCTACATTATATGCTATTCTACATATACACGGTACACTATGCTACATTATATGCTATTCTACATATACACGGTACACTATGCTACATTATATGCTATTCTACATATACACGGTACACTATGCTACATTATATGCTATTCTACATATACACGGTACACTATGCTACATGCTACATTATATGCTATTCTACATATACACGGTACACTATGCTACATGCTACATTATATGCTATTCTACATATACACGGTACACTATGCTACATGCTACATTATATGCTATTCTACATATACAAGCTACACTATGTTACATGCTACATTATATGCTATTCTACATATACACGGTACACTATGCTACATGCTACATTATATGCTATTCTACATATACACGCTACACTATGCTACATTATATGCTATTCTACATATACACGGTACACTATGCTACATGCTACATTATATGCTATTCTACATATACACGTTACACACGCTACATTATACGCTATTCTACATTATACAAGCTACACTATGCTACATGCTACATTATATGCTATTCTACATATACACGCTACACTATGCTACATGCTACATTATATGCTACATTACACGCTATGCTACAATACACTATATGCTATACTACGCTACATGCTACACTATATGCTATACTAGGCTACACTACACTATGTGCTATACTATGCTATAGTACGATAGACTAATTCATGTCATTACTATTGTAGCAGATGATGTGGGCTTGGACATAGATTCAGTGGTGTGGAGTAGAACCGTTTCCCTCGTCTCTCTTTTGGGGGTGGAATGGCTGCGTGAGCTAGTCTCAATATTGCCAGGTATAAAGCATCTCTTCCTTTTTCTCCCAAATGAGCTCACACCAAATTCTGTCTGCTGTCGACGAATGAGTGTAATGATATGTTATCGTTGAATATGCAATGTCTGCACTGGTTTACACCAGACTCTACAAGCTCATTTCCCATATACACAAAAGCTACTACAACGTATGATACTATGTTCGAGGCCGCCCTCTTCACCAGACCTGGCACAAAATGAATTTTTATTTCCAAAGTTCAAAAAATGTTTGAAGGGTAGTCACATTGCCACTCTTGACGCTGTAAGAAAAGGTAACAACGTATGCGCTGAAGGACATTTCAAAATCTGAGTTTAAAGGGTGCATAGGTTCATGGGAAACCCGTCTCCAGCGACATATCAAATAGGCAAGGAGACTATTTGAAGGTGGTATTGAATAACGTTGTGCAAGTGTCACTATGCTCCTCCAATAAAACAAGTCCTGGATCTTATCGATTACCTTGTGTATATGTGCAATATAACCATAATTTCGACTATTAAAAACATGCACATTATGACGCTACGCTGTTTTAATTATTGCAGAAATTACCTTAGCAAGTTTCTCTTTACAATCAACAGTAGTAGTCATGGCACTTCTGGTTGGTCGGAGATGCCTGGAAGTCGAATTATTCTCATCCAACTTGACTTGAGGCGTGTCTGTCCATCCCTCTGTCACCGTCGTCTTACTAGTCTCAATACCATCATTGTGTCTATCATTATCTTCATCTGACTCCCAATCAACACTCACCTGTGACATCGCCAACTATGCATACATTATATATCTATATAGACGATCCACATAAGCCCATATACACCCACATCAACCCATAGCAAATGCTCAGAGAGACTGATATAAAACCATAAAAATGTATAAAATAACACAAACCCATAGAGACCAACATACAATGTAGATGCATACAAACCTCTCTTCGTCTCTCTGTGTACAATTCGTGCTCTTTCTTCAGCTTCTCCTTTGCTTTAGTTTCCAGAGTTGTGAGCTTACTTTCCCAGGGTGTGAGCTCAGTGAGAAGGTGGACCAGGGCACCATGCAACTCCCCTACATCACATGCTATTATTATACAGTTACAGGTTGAATAGCATCGTCCTGCACATATTATAATAATACTATACTGCATGGCACACACATATAATACGAGGTAGGTCACTATATCCAATGAAAATACAAATAGCAGTCAAACCTATAAAATTATCTCTAGGAGTTGAATGACAAATTTTGTCAAGTATCTAAAAGAAATGAGAGTTCACCTTTGTCAGAAGCTCCACCTACTACATGGAATACCTATATATAGGCCCACCCACCAAGAAACTGGCAGATGACTGTCGCTTTTAGTCGAGCAGTTTGAACAGCCAACTGTATTACTGGGTGTATCCAGTTATTAACGACTTTAACTGAGATAACTTGCAAATTACTACTTCTATATAACTATCACAGAATTAAGTGTTTTTCGTGTATTGTGCAGTCCAATTCTTTGAAGTTGATTTTTGTACTGTTCTAAACTATATATTCAAACAATTGTTGTACAGTATACTAAATTAACATACATGGGTAAGATCAATCGGTAACGGAGTAACAACATTTCACTTTGAACTGTTCTACAGGGAAAGCTAATAGTCCAGGACATCTAGCTTTCCACTCAATGGAAAGAGCATATTTGATATACTAGTGGAGTAAAACAAAATTAGCATGTAAGTTCATGTACTTTCTTTAAAGTACCATAACTGTGGGTTGCTCAAAGGAATTCCAGTCAAATAAAACTTGATAATATGGAGAAATATGTCAGGCTTTTACATAGAATCATTGGCATATTTTGTAGTTCAAACCACTACCTGATCAAAAATAGAAAACTAGCAGCATGTCTGGTAACGGAGTAACAGGTAACTGAGTAACGAAAATGTACACACATGTTATCTGCAGTGTACAGCCTAATAAACACTAAATATTTTGTTAGGATGTTTTACAATACATTTTGTGTCAAACAAAGAGGCCAAATATTAGGAAACAAGGCTATGAAATATAAGGAAGTGTTCAAAAATGCCGCTCTGAATATGCTGTGTGAAAAGATTGAATTTCTGTAATGTTTCCCAGAATAAATGATCTAAGACTGGCATTGGTTGGTAAAATTTGTGGCTTTATGTTTAGGATAAAGTTGAAGTGTACTGGAGCAGCTTCTTTGGTCCATCTCCACTGGGTTTGCCCTGCCTGGCCCATAAATCTAATCATGCAGCTCAAATCCTTTTCCAGTTTTGAAACTTCGCCTATGTGGAAATTGCCCTCACAAGCTACACATACCAAATCTCTAACGCTGTAGGCATGATTTTCTGGGTTTTGTTCTGGTATCGCGGTGCCTGACTCGGAAACTGTACAGTTATCAAGCAGCTCAATGGTTTGGTAATCCTGAACCTCAGATGTCATGGACACTGCTATCACTCCTCGGCACACTGCACAAATATGGTGGAGATTGTGTGTTCCTGGACAAGGCTTCATATCACTGCAGAGGGCATCTAGGGTGATTGCTTGTTCATTTATCTCGGCTTGTGACACCCAGACCATGGTTTTAGCTAGGAGCTTCTTCCTAGCAACTTGGTAGCAGTCCTCTGGAGTTCTCACCACACACTCTCTCGATTTCTCAGCCATAATTACTTTTTTCTTAATGGTCCCACCAATACCATCGACAGCTTCTTTACCATGGGAAGTGGTAAAAAATTCCCAAGACACAGCATCATACCTGTCTTTCAATGAGGTTAAAAACAAAACATATACCGCTGCTTGAAATTCTGAGCTGCTCCATCTGACCATTATTGCAGGGACTTGAGAACTCCTGCATATTTTTATCAAGGTCTTCCAAAATCTTTTGAATCATTGTTGCTACACTGTGCTTGTTATGATCAGTGCAATCTGGTAGTATGCCGTATGAGTAAGTCCCTACAGTTGTCCAGCAATGTATTTGGAAGTCAGATTAGCAGTTTCTGACCTTATTACTACCGAGCGGTAACAGAGTAACTAACTTCCACATGGTCTGTACCAGCTACCTGAGCATACAATGAGGCTGAAACTTTCTCCGAATGCCATCTAGCAGCTGAGGAGATATCATTACTACATGAAAATGCTCCCAGTGGCTGATGCACTGAACTTTTTGTACTATTTCGGTAACGGAGTAACATAATAAAATTCAATAGAGAGGCAGATTCAAGCACACATTTTGAGAAAACACTATAATATGATCGGGCAAAAAACTAATGGATAGTTAGAGCCATGCATGAAGAGTTTTTCTGAAGCAACAATTTCTAATCAAAACTCATTTTAGCCCTGTAGAACAGTTGTTGAAAATATGTAGTTTTTTTAATAACCAAAGAGTTGTAATTTATAACCCTTCTTGAACTTCACTTAATGAAATTAAAACTGCTTTTATACGATTGGAAATTAGGTGTTATCTTTTTGCGACATTCGAAAACTATTTTGCAAGACTACGGTTTCCGGCGACCGCAAATCTTTCTGGGGGAGATAACTGTATACTAATACACATATTAAAATGCTATCCTAATATCTGTTTGCATCCTTCCATTTTCATTTCTAGGCTGCAGCAATTGAGTGGATTGATTGAGCTTTTCCCTGCGTGAGCAGTGCACTCCCATAGACCTTAGCATTATTTGTGAACAATGCAGATGCTTTGATACATGTATCAGGAATGCAATATTTTTATACATATTATAAAATTAATCAAGTATATTATCAAATGAGCATGTATGTACATTGTAGCTAGAAGGTCCATATTGCTGAAGGTATCTTTGTATAAAAAGGTTTACACAATATTATTAGAAATTATTTCTGACACTCTCTCACCCATGAAAAAAACACTGGGAATATTATTATTAAAAGTACACATAAAAATATTATACTGCAGGTGATTAGGTTACAGTGGATTCTAGGGTAGCTTTAGCTATTGAATAGAAACAGCATTAAAGATGGACTGTACTGAAAGTTTCATAATTGTTTTTACTAAGCAAACTATGTTAGTATTACTTGATACCTCTACAAACATATCTAAACTGTTTTAGTAGTAGCTAATAGATGCTAAACTGCAAAAAAGCAGCCCCAAAATTTTTAAAATAACCATAGTGATGTCAGCATTAGGAGTTATCTCCACCTAGCTTTATGTCAATTTCCAAAACTTTTTCTGTGATTATCTCAACTCTGACAAGCTATATAGAAACAATATTGAGTTCTCACAACTGTTTTATAAGAAATACAGTGTTCTTTCAATAAAACAGATACTAGCAATTGTAGTACAACGTTCTACAGGTTTAACACACCAGTCGAATAAGTAAGCATGTTATCCATGAGATAAACAAGTAGCCTATATTGACCAATTAAATAGCAAACTCAAAAGTCATTTGATAATTTTTCACAACAAATTGTGTTTTTTATTGTCTAGGAATATTAACTAGCATTAATTTGTTCCACAAATCCAGTTTTTCAGTTTGTTATATTCCTAGTACAACAAGGATCAAAACTCAATTAAAATTTCCTATTTATAATAACATAATGAGTGGTCTGGCATTCACTTCCCACAATGATGTAATTCACTAGTTTTAACAGAGCTGACTATCATGACGACATCATGTATCCTAGCTAGTATTGTGCTAACTGGTTCAGCTGCTACAAGGCTTTCTAATGGTGTATTCAACTCACAGCGTCAACATTTCAGTACAGTCCACCTTTAATGAACTTCTAACAAACACTTAGCTAGTTAGATCAATGTAAAATGTAATGAGAAAGCATTAATGATTACCGTATAGTATTTGACAGGTGCAACTAGGGCTTTACAACATAGCCAATAGATACTATGAATATTGCACTTGTGAGTGTTGAGCAGTTGCAGTGGAGGCATAGAGGTACAGCAGAATGCAAGTTGGACTGTGTTATGATCAAACTTCCAACTTTACGGCCTGGGTTTCAACAGTTGGACACTTGCACGATGATAGTTGGTGAGGCAGAGCTCATTGGCCAGTCCTACACTCAAAGACTGACCTTGTTGACCATAGCAGCTGACAAAATGGTTGATGCAGAAGTGGAGAATTTTGAGATAACCTTTGCTTTTCAGTAAAACCTAAGAAGTTGCTTTCTCTAGATTTATCACCCTTATCCAAAATTCCAACCAAGGAACCAAAGAGCAAGGATATCTATCTAGCTTTCTCATTCACATGGAAGAGCAATAGACAAATATTTAGCCTCCAGGAGACTGCCAGCAAGGAGACCAGACCAACGGCAAAGATGAATGAGGAGGTTTTTTCCTAAGGCTATTCCTGTTGAACTGTATGGTTTACCCTCTATCGGTGTCTCTTACGATAACATTTTGTCTGGAACAAGCTACCAGAATCTGCAACCAAGAAATGACTATGTCTCGTACATTACTTTCATTTGCACATAGATATACATATTAGGCCTGCAACGATGAATCGATAACGATTCTCGATACGATTAATTTGCTGCATTTTCAATATCGATTCATTGTACTCAATTTTCGATTCTTGTTAAATATATACTTAGTCTTGGGAATCCCAAGTTATCACCATAGCATGGTGGCAGAGCGCTCGCTTTACAGACGTGTGGTCATGGGTTCGAATCTCAGTGAAGCACAATTTTTTTTTAGTAATTTTGTTGACAATAAGTGAATAGCTTTAAAATACATCATGTGCTAAGATGAATTACTAATATAAGTCTATAATTATATAAATGTCCCAAACATACAATTTGTATTTGATATTCCTCACAATTGGAAGGGTATGCTTCTGGAATCTACTCATTCTACTCTTTCTGGTGATTCTAAAATGGAATTATCAACTCAATTACTACAACTGACAGTGTTCTAAAATACTGTTGCGAAGAACTACTGCAATGTAAATGGTGTCAGGGTAAATGATTCAAATAAATAGCAACATTGATAGTTGTGCTCACTGTCTTCATTCACTGCTTGCTTGGGGTTACAGTAACAAACTTGCCTATTGTTGTACTACGTAGTTACATTATTTCAGTAAAATTGTCAGATACTGTTATTGGTCAGATTGATCTCACTAGTGTATTTCTGTTAATTTTGCGCAATGAAGTATCGAATCGAAAAAATCGAAAAGGTTAATTGGCAGAATCGAAAAAATCGAAACAGTATTTTGTGAATCGTTGCAGGCCTAATACATATACACACAGTCTTCATGTTTAACAAGGGGTATCAAATTCTAAATCTTCTGCGCCGAGGAAGCATGGAGTTTTGAGATACAGAATTTCGAGTAATTAACTCATTCAACTACCCACCAGAAGATACATATAAACATGAAACTGCATTCTCGAGAAAGCATCGGCTGGTGCATGGTAAAATTCATTGCTACACAGCCTCATAGAATAAAGTAAGAAAGCATACCAGCAGTTGCTGGCCCAACTGCAGCAGACACTGCAACATCTTCCCAGTCTACAACACAAATCAACAAGCTGTATGATTTAGACTACTGTATCCACTCAACAGTGGTAGCATGTTCACTACCTGTAGTATTAGTAGTAGTAATAGCAACAGTAGTTTAATAGCAAAATAAAAGAAACATTGGTGTTAGCTGTAGTTAGTATTGCAGCAGTAGTAGTTAGTTGTAGTAGTAGTAGTTAGCATTAAGTTACAGTGATAGTAGTCACAGTACTAGTGATTTCAATAGCAGCAGTTAGTAAAGGTGCAAACACACGGGAGCGTTCTGGGGCGAGCGTTTTCTGAGCAAGCGTCAACCGCTACGCCCTTGATAAACACACGGGGCGAACAAAGAGCGTGGCGAATTGCCAATTAGTGAAGTATCTTTTCGCATGTATTCACTCCGCTATGAGCCACGTGTTTATGGTTACTAACTCTGTTTAGCAGCCAATCAGCGTCGAGCGAATCGTCCCAATACCTCGGCTGGCTGAGCTCAAGCGTTGGCATTCTGGCAATTTGCGAGCGTCAAATTCGCCCCAAAACGCTCTTGTGTGTTTGCACCTTTATGGTTGTACTAGTAGTAATCATGTAAGTAGTCAAGTCATCAGCAGTAACAGTGGTAGTGGACAGCAGTTGGCAGTAGACAGGTGGTAAATTGTCATAGTAGTACTAACAGTGCTGGGTCCAAGTCATAGATTTGACTTGACTTGCCAAGTAAAGTCACAAGTCGACTTGACTTGGACTTGCCAACATGTTGACTTGAGTTCGACATCAATGTGACTTGACTTGGAGACATGAATGACTTGTGATTTTGACTTGGTTTCTGCCAAGTCCATATGGAGGAAAGAATTTGGTAGTGTATAGTCTACATATTCACCATTTTACTTCATCAGTGCTACTAGTAGCATTTAGAGCATATGAAGGTTAGCCATGAGAATATACACCAAATATAACATTTAGGCTGTATGTACGTGAGACTACACAGTGCGCAGTCACAAGTACACACAGTGCAAGTAGTGTAAGTGTGGTGTAAGTAGTGAATACAATGCACAGTGCAATAGTTAGTTAATTACTGTAGATTGGGATTGCAGGGCTGGCCAGTGGACACTGTACTGTACCATGTGCTCTTTATATGCAGTGTAACACTGTATCACCATTACCGATATATAATACTACATGACCAGTATCAACCGTAGTATTACTACACATATAGAGTGGTTGCCATAATTGTATAACAACATACATGTACATGCCAAGCTACACCTTGGTATGGTTTTTGATGCATTGGAATTTCTACTAAAAGAAAAAAGTGCTGTTTTGGAAAATGTAAAACTTTTGAAGTTAGCTTGCATTTTGACTTGCAAGTAGACAAGTCGACTTCAATTTGACTTGTGACTTGCATGGCAGCTGACTTGACTTGAGACACCACTGTCTTGACGTGCCTCCAAAATTTTAGAAATGGCTTGACTTGTTGACTTGCTAGTCGACTTGGACCCAACTTCGAGTACTAGGGACTTCAGTAGTAGCAGTTTGTTATGGTTAAAGTATCAGTAGAATCAACAAAGGTTGAACTATCAACAGCAATAGCAGTAGTAGCTGAGTCATGACAGTGTAGGCCCAATACTCTTATAGTCTCATAGGCCTACATCATTATAGGTAATAGTTAACAAACAGTATCAATAGGGTTTGTTAGTCACTGAGGTTAGATATTGATAGTCAGTATTTTGGAACAGATCCAGGAAATTTGCCAATTATTGCAACATGCATACGATAGTGATCTTTCTCTTTCAGTCATTCGGCTTACTTACTGGTTATTTTAACTTTATTAATCAGAACACACGCCATGAAATGAGAATTAGCAAAACTTGAATAACCAAACGATGAAGGTCATAAACTTAAAATAAGCATTAAAGATGGAACACCAGTGAAGTACAAGTTCAAGTAAAGTACTACAATCCAATACAATGGGATCTCTCCAACTAACAATTTTTATCATTTATATTTGACCTACATGTATGTTTTAGTAACAGCAAGAAACTAAATGAATTGAGATATATCATACTCACTTAGATAATTTACATTCATATTGTTATGCATTCAATTGATTCTTTTGACTTTTAATCATCAACCAACAGCGAATGTGAAGAGCCACACTCTCCTTTTGTTGGTCCTGGTTTACCAATAACTAGACACTGAAAAGCAGTGACTGGTGATTCATTTGTGTTCAGCCAACCACAATCTGATGCCAAACAAAAATGATTGCAGTTTGAGTTACTGTTGCATTTCCCACTGACTCTGATTGACAGTCATTGTGAGTTCTACTAAACTACTGTATAAAACCATTAGTAGTATGGTTTTTAATTAATTACTATAAGTAATAACATTGTAACAATAAATATACACAAGTTGTATTATATTATACATGTAAGTAATAATAATATTAATATAAAGAATTATTCTTTGTATTTATATTATTTTATAACTAATAATTAACTACACAACTAGTAGTTTTACAGTTAAATGAAACTCGTAGTGACCTTTGGTGGGATATAAAATAGTAACTAAGTGAAAGTGCAATAGTTATTGTAGAACAAGAATTAGAATACCAATAAACAAATAATAATATAATAATTATAATAATAATATAAAATAACTAAAATTGTAACTTTGTTTTATTCCTTACCATTAAAGATATTATGCACTGTAGACTATCCTATGAGCTATAGTAAAAATAAAAGGCGAGTGAGTGTAAGTGATATGTGATAAAAAAACGTATGGAGTTACCAAAATTAAACACAAGTGGCTGTGCGTGGGTAAGCTACTTAGCAAATCCCGCGAAACCTCCCCGGAACCAGCACAGCTATAGCAATATAGCTGGTTTTAACGGGGCACATCGTAATCACCTCGCAGATCAGTTTCAAATTCACGAATCTGGGACTACCATGACCAATCAGATAATCCGATTTTTTTGGGTAAAAATGTGGATTTTGATATTCGCGCATAGGACTGCCAGAACCGCCAGATTTCGATCTATCACTTTAGAATCACGTCAAAATTTGTGATTTTTCCCTTTAATATTTTGTATATGCAATCTACATGTATAAAGTAGAGGTAATGCTTGGTAGTGAGTCACCTGCAGCTCATGTGACACATTGACTAGCATCCTACATGTACATGTACTGTATATTGGTATAGCAGATGACACATACCTTCTCTTCCTCTGGTACCAGAGAACTGCTGACACAGTTCCCTCAGCTCCTCCACAGACTGACAAATTAGACGGTAGGACTGGGTGTCTTTAGGAGACAGCATAAGCTCTCCCTGATCTTCTCTTTGTTGGTGGGTGAGAGATGAGTCAGTAGCTTCCTGCATGGTAAGAGGGCGATCTCTAGTGTCCTCTCTCTGGCTAGTGGTAACTGCTCCAATGCCTAGGTTATGGGTCCCGTCGTCTAGGCACGAATCAATAGAGCCTTCTGGAGCACTGACGTCTAAGGGACAACATGATGGTGGTACAGTATTCATCATTCTGCTAGATAGAGGAGAGGTGCAGCGTGTAGTCTTTGAGTCAGTGTTTGATGAAGGAGAACTTTGTGAGTGATATGATGTATGCTCTCTGACGGAGGAACTGTGTGAATAATCTGTGTGGGTTGACGTGCTGACAGCCACCTAGATTTACAATACAACACCATGTATTGTGAAGTGTGTATAAGAAATTTTAGATGTACACGTAACTACCCTATGCCCCTAATTCTCACCTGAAACAAATTAGATCTTCTTGTACTTCGCAATACTCTGGCATGTGATTGGCTAATACTAGGCCTAGACACTTTGCTGGGTGAGTTATTTGTTTGTGCAGGTAAACATGGAGACAGTGGAGTCGACTCAGTGGTGGACAGGGGAGAGTCACACACTTCCAATATTGGGCTGCCTCTAGCCATTGTAACCGTCTGCATATTCACCTAGACAATGAAACCACTTATCCACATGTACACACACACATCTAATTATACACACCTACTTATATACATGTACACTTAGTAATACAAAACACATTTTCATTTTGATTTATTTCCGAATATTTCAGCGCTCATCCGAGCATCATCATCGGATGAGCATTGAAATATTAGGAAATAAAAATAAAAATGCGTCTTGTATTACTATTTATAATAAAAATACTAGCCCACACTAGCAATTTCAATATACACTTAGATAATGAACCTGGTATTCTCCTCAGATATTAACTCCATCCAGGAGCCCAAGCATGATTAATGAACTCGAATAAACTGTCCTCTATTCAAATGGTACCGGTACAATTGTAATACCTAGTATGATGACCCAGTAAATGAGACAGAGTATCATGATCAGCTGACATGACAGTACAGAGTATGGTGGTGTAGTATAGAGTATGGTGGTGTAGTATAGAGTATGATGGTGTAGTATAGAGTATGGTGGTGTAGTATAGAGTATGATGGTGTAGTATAGAGTATGGTGGTGTAGTATAGAGTATGATGGTGTAGTATAGAGTATGGTGGTGTAGTATAGGGTATGGTGGTGTAGTATAGGGTATGGTGGTGTAGTATAGAGTATGGTGGTGTAGTATAGAGTATGGTGGTGTAGCATAGAGTATGGTGGTGTAGTATAGAGTATGGTGGTGTAGTATAGAGTATGATGGTGTAGTATAGAGTATGGTGGTGTAGTATAGGGTATGATGGTGTAGTATAGGGTATGGTGGTGTAGTATAGAGTATGGTGGTTGAGTATAGAGTATGGTGGTGTAGTATAGAGTATGATGGTGTAGTATAGAGTATGATGGTGTACTATAAAGTATGGCGGTGGAGTATAGAGTATGATGGTGTGGTATAGAGTATGGTGGTGTAGTGGAGAGTATAGAACTAGATGACTGTTATGCCCGCCAACCTGTTTTCCCCTCCACTTGCTCTGCTTCCTTTTAGAGGTAACCTTTTTGAGAGTCTGTAGCCTGTAGATCCTTAGATGGTCACCACAGAACTGAGGGAAGTGTATGTAGGATGCCCCATTGGAGTCGGTGCCGAGCAGGTATGACCGTGTCTCCATCGCATCCTGTTCATTAATAACTTCTTGTATGCTGTCCTCGTTAGACTACAGAGGTGTAAATGTATAAATTATATACATTACCATAGTAATATAACAGTAGCATTGTACAATATAATAGCAATATTGTACCATAATACAATAGTGATATTGTACAATATACATTAAGGGAGCAGCTGTGGCCTAGTGGTAAGGGCTCTGGATTTCCATGTGGAAGTCTCAGGTTCAATCCACATAAGGGTTATTGGTGGTGCTAGGAAGGGTGTCCAACCTTATAATGCTCCTGTGCTACATCAGTTAACTTTGCCATTGGTGAAGTGCCTGGGATTAATAGCGGGAAGCAGAATTGGCAAGTGTTTATTTTACAATACTCTATACATTAATAGTAACATTGTATAATATATTGATATTAGTAATATTGTGGTGAAACAGCCTGCCTGGACACAAACTGTATTGTACATAAACACTGACAATAATCGTATCTATATTCATTCATGCATGATGCTTTACCTTATGCTACAATTATACTCATGCGTGTTACCTTACTTATATATCTAATCAACTTATACTGTACACTGCGTGCCTTTCATTATACTTGTCAATCAGACCATTGGAATTACACTTGTATTGCATCTTGGTTTTTCCCACTTATACTGTTAGTAACTGCGTGCTCTTGTCTGATTGAATTAAATAGAGTCTTTTGCCATTTATATTAAGTAATCTTGTGGCCGATGCTATGGAATGGACTCATAATTATATATCATATGTTTTGCACTATTGTAAGCACATTTTGTGCCAAGGCCGACCCTTTTTGTGGCCGACATCGGGTGGAACCATCCATGTTGTTGCATCAGTTCCGGAGCCGATACCATATCGGCCGGCCGATACCATGTCGGGCTCTTTTGGCCGGAAGTAGATATAATATAAAAGGCAGTACATTTTCTGTATCAAATCAGTTGTTGATTGCGCTTCAATAAAGCAACATCTCCTAACTCAAACCTATAGAGGCTTACTCTCTTATGCGGGTAACTCTACCGGAGGATCATTAAGATCCAGTACGGCTCGAGTTCATCCCCATCCTAGTTTAAGCGCATCTCTACACTCCTTCTTAGACTTAGGTCGATCCCGGATTCTATATGAATCTAGCGTTGGGCCTAAGATCTTAGAACACACAATCTTTCACCGCACTCCTCTGGAGTATAAAGTCTACACGCCCTACGTCGGTCCCGAGCTCCAATGAGTCTCGGCATCGGCCTACGTCTGATACAATATACAATATACAAATAAGAGCACAGATAATAACTGTTCACTCTTTATGTAATGAGCAGAAGGTTACTTGGTCGGCCTCTACCACCTTCCAAGCCCTTCACATACTTGTAGCCCTTGGCTCCTGTATGTAACTTACTCCAAAAACATTACAATATTATACATGTATAATAGCAAAATTGAATAATATAACAGTACTGTTGTATAACATAATCGTAGGATTGAATTGTGCACAACAAGAACAGAGGGGAGAGGGAATCAGAACCACCTCACCAAGTAGGAGAGGTTAGAGACTAGGTGGTGTGGGATCAGCTCCTATAGCTAAATAGATTAGCAGGAGTCAAATGCTACAGCCGTGGAAAATAGTTGGACTGCCGGTGTTGTATAATGACATCCGGTTGCCCGTACCTAATGATGTCTACAGGGCTACGGATGAAGAAACCGCTACAGGAGATTGGAGGTCATAGGATCATGTGATCAAGGCTTGCTTAGGACCATTCTTTACATCTGTCTACCTGGTGAGTGATCTAACAGCCGGGTCCTAGTGCTAGTTATAGACTGGGTCCTAGTACTAGTCAGGGACTGCATTTGGAAAGACTCAAGGCCAAGGGTGAGTGCCTGACATCCGGATGTTGCATGTAGCAGTAAACAGTAAGAGACTGTTCAAGTTTAGCAAGATAACTTGATTGAACTACAGCCTAAAGATAACAGAAGTCTGAAGGCAAAATTGAGCTATTGACATACTAAATCTGGTTCTGGTCCGAGGTCAAAAGGTCACTCAGGTCGGTCTTGGACCAAAAGGGGCTTGAGTTACAGTCGGTACAAAACACTTGAATTACAAGTATAAGAACCCAAAAACGGGTAAAATTACACACCAACTATATACAGCAATTCCAGGGTTATTTACAAGGTACATAAGTGGTGATTTGCTAAACAGCAGAAATGATACAGTAAAAGTAGGCCTATGCTAGATAACACAAAAGGGTATGCTACACAGACGCAAATTGATGCGAATCGCATTAATTTTGTGTTTTGCGATTAGTGTTGTTGAACTTTGGCGCCGCATGGTTATTGCATGTTATAAATTTTTAACGCTACAAAATGTGAATCGAGTGTTGATTGGCTACAGCTACAGCTAACTTGAGATGCTTTGCCGAGGTGCTAGCAGTTGAGTCTAGCTTTTAGGATAATTAAATAAAAATATTCAATAAATTAAAATCAATTGAATATTTAATTTGTGATATATTCTACTAACCGCAGAATGGACAAAAGCTGTATAGGGCCATTCCATGGAGACTGATCAAAGTTGCGTGCTGGCCCGACTCAGATTCTTTTACAAATTTACGGGTAGAAAGAGCACCCTTGAATTAGTGGAAAACCACCAATTTGTTTTCTATATGAGCCCTATGGCTCCGGCAGCAGCTCGTTGAAAAGGGGGAAAATGTGGTGTGGACAACTCCAAATGGAATTTTTCGAAATTCCTGAACATTTAAATTATTACTGTGGCCACTGTATGATACTTAGAGCTGCAATATTTGTTACATATATACTTTCACCCACATGCTTCAGTTTAATTACTCATTCGAACCTACATGATCACCATGTTGGGGGTCAGAGGTCAGTGAAAACACGTCTCGGAGCTAGTTTGACTCAAATTCACTGAAAATCGACCAAATAGACACTGCTGGATCTGATGAAAAGAAGGTTGATATACAATAACCAAGGATTAGAGGTGCTTAACACAAGGATAAACAAATTTTTGAGAACAAAAAACACTCTCCAAAATAAACTATATGGCGACAGCGGCTCAAATTCAACATGGCCGTCGTCCGAGTTGGCGTTTTGAGGCGTTATTCAAGGCTAAATCTACTAAACTTAGTAGTGAAAATTAATGGTGAAAATGTTGCTATATATACATACCATTTACATTTGTAGATTCCATTTCTGCAATAAAAAACTTTGTCTTTTTGGGCCTAAAAAGCTGAATTCTTCAAATTTTATATACAATGTACATTCGCTATAATATAGTGATTATATCGCCAATGCAGTTAATTGGCTATGGCCATAGAGGCCAGTCAAGACTTAATTTAAGGTGCAATTTGGGACTTGGCCTGATTATACAACCTACTTTGTGAAGAAAAATGGGTGAAATCCTCTTTAATAGCCTAAACATGCAGATTTGGTAGCTTTACCATGACTCGTCTTGTCACACGTTTGTTAAATGAGGCAGAATAGCTAAGCTAAGCAGTATTTCCAGGTCTGACTTAACCAAGTATTGTTTAATGAAAAGGGAAAATCAAAATCAAGTTGTCGGTATAAGGAACGGTAAATTTGGCGAGGTGATGCTAGGAAGTCCATTAAACATTATTACCCTTGGAAACAAGCGAACACCTGTAATATAATTTCAACTTGCTAGGTACAACTAAGACTAAGTCTCACAAAACCATATTCATATTTTTAATTATCCTGTTGATTGAAAGTTAATGCATGTCGCACCACTTACCTTGGGGCGTTTTCTGCGTCGTCGCATTATATTCATTAAAGGATTATACGATGGATTATACGAGAGCGTTCGGTAATGGATCGCATAGTAATAAAAACTGCGATGGCGTTCGGGAATGCATCGAACAAATTACTAAAATAATACTATTTTATTATTATTTTTATTAAATTTATTATTTTCCTCGATGCGATGATCTCCGCATTTGGAGTCAAGAAAATATTTAATATAAATTTGCCAATCTGCTGTGTCTGTTATACCATCAGTTGTCAATAGTAACCTACTACAGCTATTGTACATACCTTGTCTGCAAATACAGATTACTAATTTGTTCGCTTCATTCAATGGAAATAAAAGAGTTTACATGTTAGTTGTTGTACTAACTGTCTTTGTTATCAATGTACTAACTCAACTGTCTTTGTTATCAATAACCAATGCTGAAAGCAATTGAAACCAGTATTATTGCTCTTTTCAGCCTATTAGATAATGATATGATCTATCAATAGAATTACAGATGTCAATGTGGCTGATGCACAATACTGTGCAGGTAAATTCGTTTGAATGAAGATTCATCGCTGGATTTGACTACTGTATACAAATGTGCAAGATTTATATGTGGACTGAATGTAATGACTGGCAGATCAAAGATTAATTTTGATACCAAGTGAACCTGGTGTTAATATCAACATGCTGCTGATATTCCTGCAACATTCAAATATAATTTTAAAAACTGAGTAGAGAGCTACATGACGTATGTAGGATTATTTGAAAGGTTTGTTTTCTAACTGATTGTAATCTGAAGTAATCTGACTGACTTTATTATTTGAGCTCATTTGGAAATTCCTAGCCTAGCTTTTCTCATAATTAAGAGGTGTTCGGCAATAATACGTGAAAAATAACAACATCCATTGCATTAATACGTGACTTTTATTTAAATTTATGCGATGAAAATACGATAATGCGATATCATTTTTATTATTTTTTATTATTATTTCCATCGCATTATTGAACAACTTATTCCATCGTATTATTTGCTCTTCCATCGCATTGATGCCGAAAACGCCCTTAGTTGTGGTCATTTATATAGAACCAAAAAGATATTTTCGGAACTAATTAGCAAACATCGGTTTCATTGTAAGCTACATGTAAACATATCATATAAAAATTGTCAAAAGTTATTGTTTGCGGGCTGTGGCTATAGTTAAATGCATGTACATGTATTAATATATTTGATTAGAGTTTGATAATTAATGGGGACCCCAAAATTTGTCTTGAGCTAGTTTAAATAACCTTTAACCCCTCAGCCTCACCCACTGATTAAAGAAGCCTTAGTTCCATGGAGCACCATTTCCTTCCCCTTCTTTTTTACTAAACAATACTTGGTATAAGTCACACCTTGAAATACTGCTTAGCTTAGCTAACTTAGCTAACTGTGTGAAAGGACGAATCATGGTAAAGTTATCAAAACTGCATGTTTGCGTTATTAAAAAGGATTTCACACATTTTTCTCCACAAATAAGGTTGTATAACCAGGCCAAGTCCCAAATTGTACCTCGAATTAAGTCTTGACTGACCTCTTTGGCCATAGCCAATTAACTGCATGGCGATGTAGTCACTATATTATAGCGAATTTATGTAAAGTTTGAATCTGAGAATTCAGCCTCTTAAACCCAAAAAAACAAAGTTTTTATTGCAGAAATGGAATCTACAGATGTGAATTGTATATATAGCAGCATTTTCACCATTAGTTTTCACTACTAAGTTTAGTAGACTTAGCCTTGAATAACGCCCCAAAACGCCAACTCGGACAACGGCCATGTTGAATTTGAGCCGCTGTCGCCATAGAGTTTATTTTGGAAAGTGTTTTTTTGTTCTCAAGAATTCATTTATCTTTGTATTGAACATCTTCAATACTCAGTTGTTATGCGTCAACCTACTTTTCATCAGATCCAGCAGTGTTTATTTGGTCGGTGTTCAGCGAATTTGGGTCAAACTAGCTCCGAGAGGTGTTTTCGGTGACCTCTGACCCTCCATATGTTGACCATACAGACTTGAATAATTAATGAAACTGAAGCACGTATATGAAAGTATCTATGTAACAAAAATTACAGCTCTAAGTATCATACAGTAGCCACAGTAATAATTTGAATGTTCAAGAATTTCAAAAAATTCCATTTGGAGTTGTCCACACCACATTTTCCCCACTTTTCAATGAGCTGCTGCCGGAACTACAGGGGTTAAATAAAAAAAATCCTGGTTTCCCACTAATTCTAGGGTGCTCTTTCTACCTGTAATTTTTTAAAAGAATCAGTCCCCATGAAATGGCTCTATAGCTATGTTGTTTAAATTAATCCAACAAGAGACCAGCACTGTGGGAGAAGTTCAATCCTTATTATAAACACCAGGAAAATAAAATACATCAACAGTCAAGCCATCGTATCCATCCTCAACCATAAATTCAAGTCAAGCCTCTCAGGTGGTGCTGCGTATAGGAAACATTTAATTGAACTTAATTTTCATTGAGCAGAAATATTTCAACCTTGCATGTTTCCGATATATTGTTAAAACAGTGGCGGTTTTAATCTAAGCTACAATAAGGAGGGGCTAATTCGAAATGAATGCAAATGCAAATGTATCATAATGCAAATGTATCATAACCCCCAATTATCATTCCTTTTATAGGTTTACAGGCTACATTAATTCCTTAGATTTATCTACTCTTGCCCTTAGTTGAATTAATGAGTAGACAACCTCTCCTGTTTATAATAAAAACGCAACTTCTGTGTAGCACCTAACAATGTTTTCCGTTTTTTATACTTGCTACATTTGTAGAAGTTGTGCGTCCCATGTAGAATGCTCTAAACATTAATTCCTTAGATTTATCTACTCTTGCCCTTAGTTGAATTAATGAGTAGACAACTTCTCCTGTTTATAATAAAAACGCAACTTCTGTGTAGCACCTAACAATGTTTTCCGTTTTTTATACTTGCTACATTTTTAGAAGTTGTGCGTCCCATGTAGAATGCCCTAAACATCAATACATACAAGGAACAGTAATGTTAGTAAATGCAAATGACTATGCGGAATGTGTAGTAGGTTCGGCACAGAGCATAGCAACATTATAGATGTCAGGCGGTTATATCAAATAATAAACCAACATTATACATTTATATATACATGCACATGTATATCATAAAGCAAGACACATCTTTATAGTTTTTTATCGTATTCTAGGAATACAATAAAAAACTAGAAAAATGCGCCTTGCTTAATTATTTGTTGTTGAACTATTAGCTCAAACCCAACATTATCCAAACTACGTATATACATGTACATGTATATCACTAATTAGTGGAGTAGTATGCTCAACTCACGGCGGAGAAGTCACATAAAGACTTGACTATCCATATCCTTTGATAGAGGGAGAGCTCATGGAACGACATTGAGTTGAGTGGGTTCCTAACACGCCCCACTACTTGCCAGAACATGTGCTCTATGCCGAGAGAGTCGGCTGCCAGCATCAAGTCATTTTCACAGTCATCTAATGTCTTGTACCATGAGTCAAGTCGACAAGATAACTTAGCATTCCAGACTTGGTAAGGCATGGGTGGTTTCCTGTCCAAGCTGATAAAACAGTATTTATTACTATATACATGTATACATATACCTAACAGTAATAGTATAGTACATCATATATTAGTAGTAACACCCAGTAGTAGTAGTACCAGTAGAATAGTAATAGTAGTAGTACTAGTAAAATAGTAGGAGCAGTAGTATCAGTAAAGCAGTAATAGTAGTAGTTGCAGCAGCAGCAGTAATGGTAGGAGTAGTAGAGTTAGTAGTAGTGGTGCTGATACATATGACCTCCTATAACAGTAGAAGTACTAATTTTAATGACATACTACTAGTGCTGGGCGGTGTTTCAGTGTTATTCAGTTTTTCGGTTTTTTTCTTTCGGTTCAAAAGCCGCCAAAATTTAAAATGTGAACCGACATCAAATGCGGCGGTGCGGTTTTATTCGGTTTTAAAAGTCAAACCGCGCCTGGCACGCACTTTCAATAAGGGCTGGCACTGGAAACACGCGAATTCATGTTATGCTTCTTTCAATCCTTATAATTCGATGTTATCCTTGGAATTTAGACTTAGCTGCACCCATAATATTATCACCCAGTTGTTATTTATTGCAGTTTCACTCCATTATAGCAGTTACGATTGCATATTATTATAAATAATAAATATTTAACAATAATTGTCAACTATTAAACTAAATGAAAATGGCTGCCATTTTAGTGCTTCTTTTAAAGTGGGAGTAGCACCAAAAACTGGGTAGTCTTCCTGAGTTGTCCCCTCTTGTATGAGCAGAGAAATATAGTTGGAAACCATTTATGCTAAATTTGGTTATTCATTTCTCTTTCGGCGCTAATATTGTTTTACCATAAGTAGTTATGTGTATTTTGGAAAAATACTGGAAAATCGGACACTCACTACCTCTATTCACTCATGGGAAAGTTTAGAAAATATGAAGAAGTTGTCTTATCATTGTAGTATACCCTGAAATAAATGAGAAGTTTTCTTCCTAATTGCACTTCCTCGATGTTTGAAATAAAAAAGACAAGTGAATATATGTGACTAAGTATCATGTTGTCAAAAGTGTAGAAGGAATTTATACACTCTTGGTTAATAGAAAAGTTATTGAATAAAAGCTTTTCTATGTGCTTTATAACAAGGTTAACTGGGTTACTCAGATGACATAGACTGCCTGTGTTTGAGGTCCATTTGTGGCTGATGACATCATCTGCTGTTGCACTAGCAGACCTTTTTGAATAGCTCTAGGCAAGTACTATTGAACAAGCTATTCAGCCTTTTGATTGGTTTTGGTCAATTTTGGAAATACTCCCTCTTTAATCCTTATAATTCGATGCCATTTTTGGAATACAGACTTGGCTGTAGCCATCAAAGTCACCCAGTAAGGGTTTACTGTAGTTTCATTTGATTCTAGTAGTCAAACTTGCATATTGTTATAAATAATTGCAAATAAATATATTGCAAATTATTGAACAAAATAAAGATGGCGTCCAATTCCGGTAATGGCTGAAACTCCGAATACGTGAATTTATGTTATGCATCTTTTAATCTTTATATTTCGATGTCATCCTGTGAATAATGACTTAGCTACAGCCATCATTGTCACCCAGAGACGATTTACTTTAGTTTGGCTCAATCTTAGTAGTCATACTTACATATTATTATAGATAATTGGCATTTAATAATTGCCATTTATTAGAGAAAATTAAAAATGGCCGCCATTACAGCTTAAAAGCATGGTGTGACAACTCCCAATATTGAGTATTTCATTTCCGGTTCGGTGTTTTTCCAGGAATTAAAAAAAGCTGAATTAAACCGAGGGTGAGAAGACCACTTCGGTTTCATTCAGTTTTTTAGGAAAAGTCAGCAAAAAAACTGAATGCACATGCAAATCAAAACCGCCCAGCACTACCTACTACTGTCTACTGCAACAGTGTGGTGTAGTCTAATGACCTACTATTGTCTACGGTATGGTGTAGTCTAATGACCTACTACTGTCTATGCTATGGTGTAGTTTAATGACCTACTACTGTTTAAGGTATGGTGTAGTCTAATGACCTACTACTGTCTACGGTATGGTGAAGTCTAATGACCTACGACTGTCTACGGTATGGTGAAGTCTAATGACCTACTACTGTCTACGGTATGGTGAAGTCTAATGACCTACTATTGTCTACGGTATGGTGTAGTCTAATGACCTACTACTGTCTACGGTATGGTGTAGTCTAATGACCTACTACTGTCTATGCTATGGTGTAGTTTAATGACCTACTACTGTCTACGGTATGGTGTAGTCTAATGACCTACTACTGTCTACGGTATGGTGAAGTCTAATGACCTACGACTGTCTATGGTATGGTGTAGTCTAATGACCTACTACTGTCTACGGTATGGTGTAGTCTAATGACCTACGACTGTCTACGGTATGGTGAAGTCTAATGACCTACTACTGTCTACGGTATGGTGAAGTCTAATGACCTACTATTGTCTACGGTATGGTGTAGTCTAATGACCTACTACTGTCTACGGTATGGTGTAGTCTAATGACCTACTACTGTCTATGCTATGGTGTAGTTTAATGACCTACTACTGTCTACGGTATGGTGTAGTCTAATGACCTACTACTGTCTACGGTATGGTGAAGTCTAATGACCTACGACTGTCTATGGTATGGTGTAGTCTAATGACCTACTGTCTACGGTATGGTGTAGTCTAATGACCTACTACTGTCTACGGTATGGTGAAGTCTAGTGACCTACGACTGTCTACGGTATGGTGAAGTCTAATGACCTACTACTGTCTACGGTATGGTGTAGTCTAATGACCTACTACTGTCTACTGCAACAGTATGGTGTAGTCTAATGACCTACTATTGTCTACGGTATGGTGTAGTCTAATAACCTACTACTGTCTATGCTATGGTGCAGTCTAATGACCTACTACTGTCTAAGGTATGGTGAAGTCTAATGACCTACTGTCTACAGTATCGTGTAACCTAATGACCTACTACTGTCTAAGGTATGGTGTAACCTAATGACCTACTATTGTCCACGGTATCGTGTAGTTTAATGACCTACTATTGTCTACGGTATCGTGTAGTTTAATGACCTACTACTGTCTACGGTATGGTGTAGTTAGGAGGGAAGTCATAACTAAAGACATAGAAAGACTTTGCCTACATAGGAGCATCATTCTCTCAACGTCATACTGGGGTATCCCACCACTATTGAGTACTTCCTGGCACAGGTAAAGAAACAATCCAATTTGTGGTAGCTACAAAAAGCAGACATACATTTAGTAACTCTATCAGAATGCACACACATGAAGCGGTTACAGCATGCAATACTGTACATCATATTACATGACGTATACTATTCCAAGTCAGAAAATATACCACTAGGTATTTGTGATTACATGATGATGTTATTATCCCAACTCAGTTATGTTTATAAAAGCATATAAAACATAAACTTATCTATGAACGACACTTCATTAACCAAAGTAGGAGTATAAGAACATATTACAGTGGAATTTGCTTAATTCAACCTTGGATAATTCAAGAACTTGGTTAGTTCAGACTATTAGCCTTGGTCACTGCTGGGCACTATATAAATGGCTTCAAATAATTCAAACTCATTACCTGTAATTCAAACTTCATGCCGCTTAGGCTCACACTATGATCAATGATAATCTTATTACATCAAGCATAATAAGCTTATAGTAGCTACTAGTAGTTACTACTGCAATATGTTTCTTCACAAGCTAAGCAAGGAAAACTCACTGACCACTTAACTGTTCCTTAGGTTTTCAGATTGTTATCCTGTACATGTGATGCATAACTTGTAGCCCATCTTCAGCGTTGCAGTTTTGAGTGTACTAAACATTTATATTGCATAAACTTCCTGTCCTGGTAAAACTTATCTTTTCTCCATTGTATTCATAGTTGAAACAAATAAAAGTTTATCGATCCATGCTCATTATGTGCTACTGCATTTATAGTATTATTCGTCTAGTAGGCATCCAAAGTCATTATGCAAAATGAGTGATCACATATGTCGAACTCAGGCCTAATTCAAACCAATTATGGCGGTCTCTTGAAGTTTGAATTAAGCAAGTTTCACTGTATATAGATAAAAATAATCCACTCGTTTTATTCAAAATCTCCCATATTCATACTACATGTAACAATATGTCGGCTGAATGCTTTTTGGGAAGCAACATATATTCAGAGTATTTAACACTAGCTGCAAGGCATACAGTCCACTGACCTCCCAAGAGGATAGCATCTGTTCCTTTTCTGAATCAGTGAAAAGAGAGGCCTCCCAACAAGCTAGCTCCTGAGCAGAACAAAAGGCATACAGAAAAAATACTATACTACAAGTACATGTAGTACAGAACTAGTTCCACATTAGTGCAGAATAATCATAGGTTTTAAAAGCTCAGACAGACAATACAAGAGCTGCTTAATAAGTAACGACAATTTTGTTATAAGACAGATAGTGAGAGGGCTAAACACATGCTTCATTTTTTAACGTGACCCCCTGAAAGTACCACACATTTCTGCAGTACCACACATCTTCCGTAGTCCTTCAGCATAGAAATCTACATATAGAATTTGATAGTATTCACCCATCTTTAGTGTTAGTGTCCATTTGAAGGCTCCTTGTATGGAACGAATTTTAGAGCTCCAAAGAGATAATAGGGATGTAAGGAGGGTACTGTACTGCGGGTTTGGTAAGGTGGGTGCTGTGAGGTGGATACGGTAAAGTGGGCACTGGAAGGTGAGTACGGCAAAGTGGGCACTGGAAGGTGAATACGGTAAAGTGGGTGCAGCCCTCACCTTGCCCTTTCAGACTATCATCTCTTTGGGAGTTCTAAAATCTCCTAAACACAGTCCCTGAGGCCTTTGAATGTACAATAGAGATGAGACCAAAACCACTGTGAGCGAATAATTTCACAGTCAATCTGCCAGTTTCTATGCTATGGGAATAGAGAAAGAAGATAGTGCATTGATAGGAGAAATAAGTGGCACTTTCAGCAGGTTACGTTGAAAAACAAAAACAAAGTACACAGATCTGTACATTGCAGCTTTATTACTATTTTATTTATAAAAAAGTTGTCTTTAATGACTTAAAGCTGTTTGCTGAGCTAAAAAAAGACCAGAACTGGTTACAAAAATGAGTGAATTTGTGCGGACTGGGATACTACGGGAGGAGTGACTACTTTCAAGACGTAGACACTACCGAAGGAGCAACTACATTCAACGGCTTTGGGAAGAGAACAACAAACACAACCACAATGTGGAATTGGTGAGATATCTCTATTCTTAATTTGCCAGTTATATGTTGCTGGTAAATGCGTTATTTGCTAGAAGGCCAGACAGAAAGGGAAATACCTATCACACAGTAAAAACCTCTACTACCTACTCACATGTTTGTGCAGCTCTCTTTCCTTTTCCCTCAAAGTTGTTAGCTGTTTTCTGTTTTCCCTCTCTCTTTCTTTCTGTTCAGCCTTTAGTTTGAGAATAAATTCAGTCGTGAAGCTTGGATTGTTTTTTCTAGCCTTATTTTGTACATGCCATGGAGAATGAGATCTGCTGCAGACGTCTTGAACATTACCATGTGTCATCTCTACAGTGACCAACTCTTGAAGCTCTCTACAATCACACAATGTATAAGGAGACTTAGCTATTGGTCATGCAATCTAATGGTGCACAGCAATCGGTATTGGTGGCCGAGTGATCTAGCGCTAGTCACATTGGTCTTACAACAAGGACGTGGGTTTGCGTCCCGCCATTGACCTTGAGGTTTTCGTCCAGCCAACGACCTGGATGTGTTCGTCCAGCCAATGTCCTGGAAGTTTTCGTCCAGGAGAAGGTTTCCCTTTGTGCCATATCGAACTATAATAATATCCAGCTCTAGGAGCCGTGGTGGCCCATCAACTAGCTCTGCTATAGAGCAGCCATGTTAAAGTATTGGGCAGCCATGTTAAAGAATTGTGTTTGGCACCACAGATATTATTATTATTATTTTGCAGCACTCACCTTAAAGGGTAAATATTTCAACCACTAAACTGTCGCACCATTCAATATTTCCAAATAATATTGTTCATGCTATTTCAGTAAGATTGATGTATTGTTTGTGTTTGGAGACCAAGAGAACCCGATTTTAATACTGGCTGTTCTCACCTTCAATCAGCCTATGTTGGAACATTTGGAAGCACTCAAACAGTTAATAGAAAAATATGCAATATAGATTAGCCATGGCGCCCTGCAACTCCTTACATTGTTATTGATTGTAACTTTCTTGGTTATGGATGACAAAGAGTTATTATTATACTGTAGAATTACAGTTAGTCTTGACTGCAGTGCAATGAGATTACTTGGCTATTTGATGCTATAGCTTATCAACATAAACACTTTCCCAGTATAGACTAAGAGCATGCATAGCCACAAGAACTTAACAGGTATCAATGCTGACTCTAGGTCACAATATCCAATTATAAAATTGGCTTATCTTGGCTGCCACTAGGTTTACAAAGACAAACAACACATCAATCTTACTGAAATAAAATGAACAATGTTATTTGCAAATATTGAATAGCGTGACAGTAGCGGTTTAAAGAGCAGTAAAAAAGAAGTTAATAATAGCAGCTCACCTTGGCAGGAGCGCGAGTTTCTGCTCTAGCATAGTCTCAAACTTCTCAATCTTCTTAATAAGAGGGTGTTGGGGTCCATAGTGGCGGACACCGTTGCCTAGCATGGAGCGGAAGTCCCGTACAAAGTCAGTCAGTGACTTGTACTCAGAACTTTCAAACTTCTGCTGAATAATCGGGAGGGAGAGAAGAGGAATATCAGGAGGAGAGAAATGTAAGCTTGTAGTGTTTGGGCTCAGTTCGGTCATGAACATAGAATTCACAGATCGACACGAGGCCATACACAACTCCTTGAGCACTCTGTAACCTATGGAGGGATAGAACAGAAGCTATAGTATGTGGCATGTGACAGGAGGCCTTGAGGGAAAGTTCATAGGTCCTACTGGACTTTTAATCATCTCTTGTTTAGTCAGCATTTGAAAATTTAGTGGCGTATTAAATAAATAGTAGACATCAAGGTCTTGGATATCATGCACAGTGGGGTTCAACAGTTGTTTTCTCTGTTTGCAGAATTTCAATATGTAGACAGAAACGATATCATTCAGCTTTTTAATTCAAATTGCATCTTTTTTTATTGTGCCCATTTTGGTAATGCAAATTATTACTTTCAATCTTTATATTCGATGCAATCCTTGCCATTTAGACTATGCTGTACCATTGATTAGGCATAATATTCGGATATTGCAGGTGCAGGCTTTATAAATAGCAATCTGCAACAATAACAATTTATTTTATTTAATAATATAACACGTGCCTGGTAATAATATTTATTGTTAACCAGGGGAGTCCCTTCAGATCAGGCATTAGATATCAAAAGCAGTCTTATATGAACCAGTACAGTTACAGAATACTGTAATGTTTTAGTGCTTGTTTACATGCAGGTGCCGATATGGCACGAGTATGCGAAGGCCTTGGAAGTTGGTAGAAGACGACCAAGTGACCTTCCACACATCACATAAAAGAGTGAACAGTTATTAGGTGCTCTTGTTATTATACATGTCTGGATGTAGGTAAGGTATCGGGTCCGGAACTGATGCAACAACATGGATGGTTCTGCCCGACATCGGCCACCAAAAGGGTCGGCCTTGGCACAAAAAGTGCTTACAATGGTCCGAAATGGAAAGCATATAAATATGGGCCTATTCCAAGATATCAGCCTTCAAACGTACATGGTAAAAGACTTAGTCTTGTACAATCAGATAAGAGAAGATAATTGCTTATGTAATGTGGGAAAAACCAAGTGCAGTTACAATAGTCTGATTGGTGGATAACAATAATAGTTGATTATAACAATAAGAGTGTAATCATGCATGTAGAATAAATGTACAAGGTAAGGCAATATTGCATGAACGAGTAATTATATATGAACAAATGTAATGCATATGTGAATGAATAATCATGTAAAGTATGTCAATGCATGTAAGGACAAGAACATAGTCTATGTCTTGGCAGGCTGTTTCACCACAATACACCTACTGTCAACCAGTGATGATTTGTTGTAGTTTTACTCGGTTTTTTGTACTAATACTAGTAATTTCTAAATAATTAGCATTAAATAATTACAATTTACTAAATAAAATAACAATGGCCGCCATTATACCTCAAAAGCAGATTCTTTTGTAATTTTGTATAACATAAATTGCCGAAGACTGGAATATAGCAGATTGAATAGTGTACTAATATTTAGAAGGGCTTATTCAGGAATAAACAGAGAAGACAATTTTCAATGTGCATAAAATATTATTTGGAATTGTGAGTATGGGCAAATGGTTGAAAATCAAAGAATAGTGCTTGATGCTTCCTATTTATCAATTTATTTCCCAATATTTCAATAACAATCTTGTCTTCAGAACAAAATGGCTAGCATGAAATAGTAAACACAAGGAGGAAGGTGACAACAGGCGTTAGGTGCAAAAGTGGAGAAATTTGAGATATCCTTTTGTTCTTAGTCAAAGCTGACGAAGTTATCTTCTCCAAATGAGGAGCTGAGGATATCCAAATTTCACCATTGCTGCACCTAACAAACAATGGATAATGGTTAGTGTTATGGGGAGTTTACAGAGGCAATTTAGCACTTCAATTAAAATCATCCAATGAAAGCACAAGATTAATCTCTGCAATTTTGTGGCCAAGCTACAAAATCTCCAGTTAACTATATTTACACTAGGCCGAAAAATGGCTTGAATGAATCATGGACAGTAGTATAGTCAGTGCAGATCTACACAGACACCCGGCCATTTCCGCGTCTTATTAGCCCTAGATCCAAAAACTCCCCGGGCGGACAACCACCCCACCCGTCCTCTCGCCCACTCCCCTTCCCTAAACCTCACTCTATGTGCAAAGCCCTAGAACCTACCCTCCGATCGCGGGTGGGGTTTCAAAAACCTCATCGGCTGTTCCGCGGAACCCAGTCTAAAGAGCAAACCCCTCGCCCCGTCCCGTCCCACGGCTCGGGGGCGCGCGCGTACGCGCGCGCTCCCCCGCTCCGCAAACCCCACCCGTCCTCCCTCCACCCGTCCCCGCCCCTCCGCCTCGCGACGGTTCTCGTTTGCGAGTCCAGCCGTGTCCCCACGCCACCCCCCCGCCCATCCCCCATCCTCCCGCCCCAACGACCCGTCGCCGCCCTCGCGGCCGGACTGTCGGCTGGAGTACGGTGAAGCGAAGGAAAATACGGGTTAGAGTGATGGTGTGTGATGTATTCTAGAATAAATGATATACGACTATGAAAAATATGAGTCAGGGTAATGATACACGAGTTTGTTTTAATTTTCAATGCGTTTGAGAGTAATAATATAAAATCAATCGATAAAAAACTTGATATGCGACTATGAAAAATATGAGTAAGGGTAATGATACATGAGTTTGTTTTAATTTTCAATACGTTTGAGAGCAATAATATAAAATCAATCGATAAAAAACTTGATATACGACTATGAAAAAATATGAGTAAGGGTAATGACGCGTGAGTTTGAGAGTAATAATATAAAATCAATCGATAAAAACTCGATATACGACTATGAACAATATGAGTAAGGGTAATGATACATGAGTTTGTTTTTCATTTTCAATACGTTTGAGAGTAATAATATAAAATCAATCGATAAAAAACCGATATACGACTATGAAAAATATGAGTAAGGCTAATGATACACGAGTTTGAGAGTAATAATATAAAATCAATTGATAAGTAGACACGAACGAATGTGAATGACAAAAGTTTTTGCCTCAAAACTGTGCAGTGGCGGGGAGGAGACGCTCGCCGAGGACGGAGTCTAGAATGGCACAATCGTAGAATGTTCTCCCGCTCTTGGAAGTCTTCTGTCCCTTGTACACCATCACGGAAAGGAGGAACTCTTTCATCGAAACTGCCAGACGTCCCGGAAGGAAGACCTCTCCCTTTCTTTCTTCGTTTCCAATCCGACACTCATAGGTGGCAATGGAGTTGCTCGCATTATCACCATCACCATCACCGCATCTTGAGACGTATGTGGGTCGGAGTGCGGTCACCACCAGCACAGAACCAACGGGGAATGAAGATAGCATGTGCACTCGAAAAAATTCTTCCAACTGGGCCAAGGTCTTCTTTCTCAAGTCACCGGCCAGCTTTTTCATGGCTGCTCCTGGCAGGGAGCACACGCTCTCGATACGGTTGAATGTGTTTTGTCCTTTAGCGGTCTCCTGCTGCCCCAAGTACACCATGATCCTAGGCGGAAGGGTAAGGTCCTTTAGCTCCTCTTCTTTGGCATCCGCTAGCTTGGGCATGGCGTGACGAATTTTGGTGTGAAAGCTGATGCAATGTCTCATCCCCTTGCCATCCACATAGCTTGCCCTGGCTAAGAATGCTTTTCCGAATGTCGTTTCAACCACCGAACCTCCACTCACTTCTAGCACAGTTCCTGGCTCTAGCTCTGACAGCTTCACCGTTGTCTGCAGAGAGCTCCTCTTCTCCGCTCCCATGCTCCTACAATAACGAAAGTGGTGTATATAGATCCGACAAAGCGGTTAAACGGGAGAAAGATGGTACGGAGTTTTATGGATATACGAATAGAGCTACTTACATTAGGGTTGCTGCCACTGCACGAGCTTTCTCCAGGCTTAGTCCTCCGCTCTTTTTCTTCCCCTTGCAAGGGGACTTGGTAGCTTTTTTTCCCTTCGACGTCTCACCACCATCCACTTCTTCCGTAGCCGTATCGGCTCCGTGGCCATCATCATCATCATCATCATCATCATCATCATCATCTGATATTACAATCACCTGGGGTTTCTTCTTTTTCCTAGCACAGATTTCATCTCCTTTCACTTCTTTTCCTTTCGGGTTCTTCCTCTTCTTGGATGTTGTGGTCTCGCCCCTATCCGAGGCCTGCTCCGGGGAGGACGGAGAGTCCGCCATGTTAGAAAGATCCTTCCGGGCAACACTCCCCACTCCTATTATTTTCCCCTTCTTCCGTGCCTCTTTTAACGCATCCACCTCTTCTTTCCTCTTCTGACTGCACTCTTCTTCTTCAATAATTCCATCCATTTGTGAGTCTGTTAAGCCCGCAAATAACTCTTCTTGGTTCTGGACTATGTTGTCAGTGTCCATTGGTAATGTACTATTGTAGTAGTGTAGCTGTACAGTAGTGATGTGCTGAACT
The DNA here is from genome assembly GCA_935421135.1 of Bugulina stolonifera. Taxonomy (NCBI): domain Eukaryota; kingdom Metazoa; phylum Bryozoa; class Gymnolaemata; order Cheilostomatida; family Bugulidae; genus Bugulina; species Bugulina stolonifera. The sequence continues at coordinate 821,344 of OW285190.1, read as the reverse complement.
TTGAATGCTGAGACTGTGATCCCACTCTCCCTTTATACAAATGCTCATTTCTTGACTCCTCCCTTTTTATTATCCAATCCCAATGTGTCCCGATGCACCCCGATGTCAATCCGAAGCCTCCCGATGCACTCCGATGTCAATCCGAAGCCTCCCGATGCACCCCGATGCCAATCCGAAGCCTCCCGATGCAAATCCGAAGCCTCCCGATGCACCCCGATGGCAATCCGAAGCCTCCCGATGCGCCCCGATGTGTCAATTCACATCGGGGTGCATCGGGATACATCGGGGTGCATCGGGAGGCTTCGGATTGACATCGGGGTGCATCGGGAGGCTTCGGATTGACATCGGGGTGCATCGAGAGGCTTCGGATTGACATCGGGGTGCATCGGGAGACTTCGGATTGACATCGGGAGGCTTCGGATTGCCATCGGGATGCATCAGGGTGGTATTGCCAAGGGTGGGGAAATGGTTAGACTCCGCCTACTGAATACTACTATTTAAGGTATGAGTTTCTCACTCTAGCAGTATGAACAATCAGCCTCTAGTCAACAGAGTGAGAGTAAACAGAGACAGCTACCTACTAGTCAGCACCTGATCAGAGATGTCAACAAGTACAACATAAGGTTAGTGCTAAATAGGGTAATTGGCAGCAATTGTGAAGTGTTTATTGTATATAATGCTATCAAGCAAAAAAAAAAAATAACTTACACCCTACTACTATATATATTTTTATAGGGAGACTAAACAGAGACACCTACCTTCTAGTCAGCGCATGAACAGAGATGTCAACGAGTGAAAAAGAAGGTTAGTGCTAAATGAGGTAGTTGGTAGCAATTGTGGATTGTTTATTGTTTATAGTAGTGTGAAATAAAAGAATAACTTACACCCTAGCATTTTGTATTTTTTATAGGGGGAGAGACCTCTCGTCAGGCCGAGCACACCTGTCAACTATGCGGTCTGGTTCTCAGAACAGCGTTTTCTCTAGACAGGCACACGAAGAGAATGCATGCACAGGCTCACCCGCACAAGTGCCCGGTTTGTGGCAGATGTTTTGATGGGAGGAGAAAGCTAGGTCATCACATGAGGCGATTTCATAGCGAGGGTAATGTGGAAAAAGATGAGGGAGATGCAGAGAAGTTTGATGATGTTTTCTGGTCCAAACCACCAACAGCTGAAGAGGGGGATGAGATGGGGGTGCTACTAGCCCGCTATTGGAGCTCCATCAGGTCCGCAATACACTCTCGTCCCGTAGAAGATATTCTCAACGTTCGAGTGTGGAGAGGGGAAGGTGAAGACGAAGGAGATGAAGAGGTGTGGACTAAGTTGAGAGCGATGTGGAAGAGAGTGCCTTGTACTGTGAAGATTAACTGTAGCGCTAGAGTCATCCTCGAGCATAAGATCAGTGGAGAGTTGCGCTACTTTCACTCATCGAGCAACAATGCCGCATTCTTCCCCAAACCAAAACTGATCAGAACTGAGAATGAGATGAGAGAGTTTTGCGAATCTGTGCAGGAGCTCGACTTGAGAGAGAGGTCAGCACAAAGGAGACCGAATACCGCTTGGGCTTTACGTCACATTGCGAATCTGACATTCTACGTCTATAAACTCCTAGAGATTGGCAAGGTGGGCGGCATAGTGAGCAAACTCCCAGACTACATACTTAACAACCGACACGTGATAGCACTAGACGTAGACTTTTGGGCTAGAGGAGGTGCGCGTCCCTACTCAGACAACTTGTGTTTCTTTAGATGCTTGGCCATGATGTATGACTGTAACTGCGACCAAAAGAAGGGATGTCGTTGTCGTCGCCCCTCTCACACCACAACACATCGCTTGTTTAAACAATACATGCGACAATCTAAATCTTCTTCCCCACCCTCATCAACTTTGTCAGACTTTCCCGGGGTGGACGCGAGTGATCTACTGGCCTTGGAAGATCATTTTGACATATCTATAATAGTCTTCTGTCTAACTGATGAGGAGGTAGCTCCGATAGTTTGGGCATCTGGGGCACGAAACAAAGCCCATCAACTCTTCGTCAACATGTACGAAAAACACTTCAGCTGGATAAAGAATGTTGATTCGTTTGCCAGATGTTTCACCTGCAAGCTGTGCGATAGCGCGTTTACACGCTTGTCCAGCCTACGACGACACAAGTGCTCGCCAGAAGAGGCATCGGTGTTCGTTTTCCCTGGTGGAACGTTTGGACCCCCGCCAACCATATTCACAAAACTCAAGCGAGTGGCGGGAATAGAGGTGGTGAACCCTGACCTCTTATACTACCCCTACTATATCACCTATGATATCGAATGCTTCATGCCAAAAGACAACCTACCAACTAATACCTCCACGATGAGTTTTAGTGCAAGACACGAGTTACTGAGCATATCCGCGTGTTCTAACGTCCCGGGGTTTGAGCGGGCCAAGTGTTTTGTGAGGAGCGTCGACAGCAAGGATGGGACGAAGTGCATTCGTCAATTCGTCCAATACATAGCAAAGATTGCTGACGTGGCAGGAGATTTGTTCGGGGAAAGATTCCAGGATGTACGCGAGGATGTAACGTCTCGACTTACAGGGTGATGTCCGGCCTCTCCGGATTAGAAAGAGAGTTAGAACAGCACATCTCCAGCGTTCCGGTGGTCGGCTTCAACTCGCAAAAGTATGACCTAAATATACTAAAGGGACCTTTACTTCGCTCTCTACAAGAGGAGGAGGGAGAAGATTTTGTTTTCATCGTTAGGCGTGTTAACAGTATGTCCTGCGTGGAGAGTAGACGTTTTAGATTCCTTGACATATGCAACTCTATCGCACCAGGCTTCAACTACTCCAAATACTTGAAGGCATTTGGCGTGTAAGAGAGTAAGGGATTCTTTCCTTACGACTGGGTAGATTCCCTGAGAAGGTTGGATCATTATGGACTCCCTCCCCGAGAGAGTTTTTTCAACTCGCTGACTCAGCAAGAATTGAGCGAACAAGATTATCACCAATGCCAGCTCGTGTGGGAAAGAGAGAACATGGAAACGTTCAGGGATTTCCTCATCTGGTACAACAACCTCGATGTGGCCACATTCATCGAGGCCATTGCACGTCAGAGCTCTATCTATCGACAAAAGGGTATTGATATGTTGAAATCCGCAATCTCGCTTCCAGGCTTGGCCATCAGATGGTTGTTTATGGAGGTGGAGGCCCGACCTTATGGCTACTCTCTTCCGCAAGCCGCTCTCCCACTGCATAGGTTAATGTCTCTCCGAGACGAACTTTGCAACTCACAGCCCATATGTCTGTTCGATGAGGAGAGCAAAAGTCTGTACCACACTCTTCGCGATAACCTCGTGGGAGGGCCAAGCATCATCTTTCACAGACATCATGAAGTTGGAGTGACCTCTATTCGGGAGAAGATTTATGGCACATCCGCAAAACCCTGTAGGTCCATTCTGGGAGTCGATGCCAACGCTCTCTACCTATACTGCATGATGGGGAATATGCCTACGGGTTATCTCAGGCGGAGGCTAGAGAGCCGAGGCTTTGCTCTAGAACCCGTTAAAAAGTTCAGCAAAGTGGGGCATGGATGGCTAGAGTTCCAATCGTGAAAGAGAGGAGAGGTCATCCTTCACCAACAGAATGGAGGAGAAATGAGGATAGGCTGTCACAACCTACCGGTGGATGGTTATAGCGAACAGAGTCGGACTGTGTACCAATTCCACGGTTGCTACTGGCACGGACACGAGTGCGAGCTGGGGGGGAATGGAAAAGGTGTCAGAAACATGACGAATGAAGAGCTCCAAGTGGACACTGCGAGGAAAGAAGATTACATCAAGACTCTAGGCTATAAGCTCATCACCACTCGGGAGTGTGAGTGGGGAGCGCGAGTTCGTTCGGATGAAGAGGTTAGGACATTTCTCTCCGTCTTCTTTTCTTCTCTCTATCCAGAGAGGGGTTGCGTCAACCTCGATAAAATAATCAACAACATTCGTAGTGGAGAGTACTACGGCTTAGTGGAGTGTGAAATTTCCGTACCCGAAGAGCTAAAAGCGAAGTTCTCTGAGATGGCACCTATTTTCAAGAATGTAAATGTGGGAAGAGAACACCTTAGCGAACACATGCGCGCTTTTGCCAAACAGAACAGATTCTTGAAGAGACCTCAGCGAATGCTCGTGGGGAGTCTTTTTGGCGAGCGAATCACACTACTCACCGACCTGGCTAGATGGTATCTAGATCAAAGTTTGATAATTACCAGGGTCTATCAGTTCGTTCACTTTATCCCACGAGCCGTCTTCAAAGACTTTGGTTCTTCGGTCTCAGACGCAAGGAGAGGGGGAGATCTGGACCCCGATCTGGCCCTCTTGGCCAGCACCAGCAAGCTCGTTGAGAATTCAGCCTACGGAAAGACCATAACAAATAAGGAGAAACATAAGACTGTCAAGTATGTAGAGACGGTAGAGGGGGCGGCCGTCAAAGTGAGGAGTAGGCACTTTTCTAGTCTCAACGAAGTTGATGAAAACTACTTTGAGATAGAGCTTCACAAGAAAAAGGTAAGTGTAGACAATCTTTCTTACTTTGACTCTTGATTTGACAAAACTTTTTCCGAGTGGAAGGGTGAACTTTCTCTCTCTCTCTCTCTTTCTTTTAGATTCGAATGGATGTTCCATCCGTCGTAGGATTCGTCATCCTCCAGAGAGCCAAATGAGGATGCTAGAGTTCTACTACGACTTTATGGATAGGTGAGTAGAACTAGGCTATACAAAGATTTTATCAAATCCTTTTCTATTTATTCTTCGGTGCCAGCACCCTCCAACCCGTCCGTTTTATTTTCACAGATTCGTCAGCAGAGAGGACTTTGAGTACGTAGAAATGGACACGGATAGCGCTTACATGGCCCTGAGTGCTCGCAGTATAGATGAGGTCATCCGAAAAGATAAAAAAGAAGAGAGTATGGTAAATGGTTTCCCAGACCCTTCTGCGATAGCCACAAGGGAGACTTTATCACAACCAAGGTGCTCGGGCAAGAGTGGGAGATGAGGGAATGTTGTGAGAAGGTGCAGCGATACGAAACACGAACCCCCGGCCTGTTTAAGGAGGAGTTTCGGGGGGAGGGGGTCATCGCGCTCAACTCAAAAACATACTTTTGTTGGTCCGCTGACGGTGATAGCAAGTATAGCAGCAAAGGACTAAATAAAAGAGGAAACACCCTAACCAAAGAAAAGTTCCTCTCCGTGCTCAAAACAGGGGAGTCGGTGAGAGGAGACAATCGGGGTTTTATCAGAAGAGGAAACCAAACGTATAGCTATACCCAGCTAAAGACCGGACTCACCTGCTTCTACGGTAAGCGGAAGGTTGCGGAAGACGGGGTGAGTACGAGTCCTATAGAATGCTAGTACTGATTTCTCGGAGATGAGACTACTTCATTCGATAAATCGGATAGTAAACGAACAGTGCATCATAACCCTTGTATATATCCGTATAATTTTTTTCACATTCACTCTCTATTGTAAGGGGTCTCCGTCCTCAAAACGGAGGGTTTACCGGTTGTAGCCTTAAAACCGAGCAATAAAACACTAGCTAATACATTAAAAACCATTTACCTCTCCAAACCAAAGGGGTAGACGGTACTAGCGCAGCTTCCGCTCATACTCACCCCTTATCAGTTCACATTTCTTCTATTGTCTTCATTCGTAGGTGGGGGTGACATCGCACGCACACGATGCGCTCTCTCCCTATCGGAGTTTGCTACCCGGGGGAAAGTGGACGCGGTGGTCAAAGAAATTGGTGGCGAGTCAACGACATCATCGTAGAGGCGGGTCTATTTGTAGGATGATGATGACGATGCCGATGGCGATGACGATGAGAAGACGAGCATCCATCTATCCCGTTTATCTATTTCTACCCCTCCGAGCGATGATGTCGTCGGCTAACCTCCTCGCGAAGTCTACGGTTTTAAGCGCGGAAGAGCCACCGCCTTCACTTTCCCTCGCCGCTCGTCACAGGGACGGGCAATTTCCCTAGGGGAGGGTCCGGGGGAAATGAGGGTTAAGGCGCGAGTCTTTCAACGGAGGTCCGGGGGCGCTCGAACGGAGGAGCGCGCGAGTGCGGTGTCACCCCGACCAGTTCAGTCTCAACAGTCCCCGGCTAAGAAATCATCCGTAAGCACCACCACTCGGTAAGTTTCTTATAGTAGTATAGTCAGCGTCGTAAACTCTGCACGGGCACTCCGCACGGGCGTAGCCTATCATTACTCTAACCCGTATTTTCCTTCGCTTCACCGTACTCCAGCTGACGGTCCGGCCGCGAGGGCGGCGACGGGTCGTTGGGGCGGGGGATGGGCGGGCGGAGGGTGGCGTGGGGACACGGCTGGACTCGCAAACGAGCACCGCCGCGAGGCGGAGGGGAGGGGTGGGGACGGGTGGAGGGAGGACGGGTGGGGTTCGCGGGGGGGGGGGGGGGGGGAGGGGAGCGCGCGCGTACGCGCGCGCCCCCTCGCTTGAGCCGTGGGACGGGGCGAGGGGTTTGCTCTTTAGACTGGGTTCCGCGGAACAGCCGATGAGGTTTTTGAAACCCCACCCGCGATCGGGGGGTAGGTTCTAGGGCTTTGCACATAGAGTGAGGTTTAGGGAAGGGGGCGAGAGGACGGGTGGGGTGGTCGTCCGCCCGGGGAGTTTTTGGATCTAGGGTTAATAAGACGCGGAAATGGCCGGGTGTCTGTGCAGATCTGCACTGACTATACTACTATGGACCCATTCAGCTTAATAATAGCTGAAGATTTATATACTTTGCATCTTGACCACAAAACTCCAGATAATTAATCCTGGTAACTTTGTGTTTACATGAGATTTTTTGAGGAGATTTTGTCGTGGCTTCTCAGGATAAATCTCCTAACCAAGCGCCAAAAGCTACATTAGGTGCTATTTACTGTTAGGCACAGTTCACAGGTAAACAACAAAGGCTATTTCAAATTGGCACCTATTTGTTGTAGGTCTTCTAGTTCAAGTTTTTCAGCTTTTCTAGAGTGATAACAACTTATTACATAATTACACCAAACTAGCAGAATTATCATTGAAAGGTGAATGTTTAGAATCTTGTAAGAGTTCAGCATCCTGCTTTGGGACAAGTAGAAGTACAACTAAATTCCCCCAAAGAAAACACAAGTTAACTAAAAGTAATGAGTGCCCATGTCTGATCAGAACTGAGTGCCTATGTCTGATAAAACAGCCCTGCACTAGGATGCAGGATATAATAATACTGTACGTGTAGTCATGTACAATGTATACACAAGAGTTACCATTACGAAGATCCTCTGCCACAGGAAGTCCTGTATTAGCATCACACAACTCCTTATGAAAGGAAAGCTTTCTCAGGCACTTTGAAGGGGCACAACTGTATTTGGTCATGGGAGTATCAATAGAGATGTTGGGCATATGTCCATCCACATGCAGTGAGAGGTTAGCGCTAACTCTGCCGGTGCTAGACTACAAAAATAGATATTAATGGTATACCATTTGAGCTTCATTAAATAGTGCTGGTGTAACAACTGAACAAAATATATAGAATTTAGCAAAACAACGTGTATTAAATTTCATTTTACCACTGATGTATATTTACACAGAAACTGTTTTTAGCAGTAATTTATTAATTTTCTGACTGACTCCTACAGTGTTATCTTGCTGGTGATCGCCTTCTTCTAATGCTTCAGTTACATCCACCTCTATACAATCTGTAGCCTCAATGTTGTGCCTCTCCTTCATTCTATTCCTCTTGTGTCCCAGAGAGAGGTAAAGTGAGGAGGATTCTATTACAACTAAAGCTACCCTAGTTATACTAAGTTAACAAATCAGGTAGCAACAGTTGACACCGTGACTTCTGATGACCTATAACATTAATAATATAAGATCTATACATGCATAATACAGAACAGGTGTTGGTGGCCGAGTAGTCTAGCACCAGTTCTTCTGGTCTCGCAACAACGGCGTAAGTTATCTGCAAGACGGCGAGTTTAGTCCTGCCAATGACCTGGTGACCTGGTACACTCCTAAAAAGGATTTAGTCACCAACAAATGGCTGACTGATCACATCCTTTGTAGTACATTGCTCTTATACAATGAAAAATAGACAACTGGCAACAGAATTTTATTAGAGCAAGGGGCCATTGTAATATAGGCAAAGGGCCACATGTGGCCCTGAGATCGCAGTTTGGAAACCACAGCACATGCAATAACTGAGTATTTCAGAACACTTTGTTAGCAAAAGCTGTAATTACTATAATAGTAAATGAAGACAAGGGCACTAGAAGACACTAAAGAACAAGCATTAAAACAAGCTGTAGTAAGCCTAAGTAAAGGTGGGTGGCAGGTTGATGTAGTGGTCACTGACCATGTACTCCTGTTGTGGAAGGTGAGCTCTTCCACTCAGAGCCCAGCTCCTGTCGCTCATACAAGTTTCGAACTTCTGAGTTCCGTTAAATAGGTTGGCCAAGTGGATCCACAGTAACAAAACAAACAAACAAAGTCAGACTCGATCAATGGAGCAGCTACTGCAGCTTTTATTTAGATTGTTGCTCTCTAGTCTCTAGTGAACACTAAAAACACTCGATAAATAATAACACGCCAGCTGATATTTAAATATATGATGATAAAAGTGTTAAAAATGTAGATCATCAACAACGTTTTACATCAGAAAAGCAAGGTAAGTGAGTAGTTGTGAAAGCAAAACAGCTTCAGCAACAGCAACGATGAACCAGCAAGTCGCATCACCAGTACTCAATCTGTACTACAAAACAAAACAAGTAGTAAGACTGTCAAACCAATCTCAACTGATTACCATCACACAATTTTGTTAAAAAGAGCAAGCATCGAACTGAGCTAGATGGTTATGACAGTTCCATGATAACAGCAGCAAATCACAAGGAGATGGCAGTTCAGCTTATATAGACAGGATATGGTATTTGGTCTGTCAGGGTGCCCATCCACCCTCCACAACCTGATTTCAGGATTGTGCGTGCCAGATTAGTCGCTGACAGGTCGACCATGATGCAGGTAGTACTGGTCTATAATGATTACCAGTAGCAGGTGCCGGGAAGCACCTGACCTGACTTAAGGGCGGATGAACCTCGGTAGCAAGGTCAACGGCCACCTTGTACACAGGCTTTGGTAGACACTTGCAGGCATAAACCTGGAAAGGCGGACGACTCTTTATAAGAACAACAGCTACTCCCTGCAGCTCAAGCCATCCCCAGTCGTCGAGCCCGTCTTGCCATTGGGCCAGATGAGTTGTAGTCAAGAGTGTGGAACATTGACGTGAATCTATGTTACACCCAAAACACACGCACTGCTTCTATTTGCTTGTGACGACTGTGAAAAAGTCCTGCGGCGACTAAAGCGAAGCGATGGGGACAGGATTGTGCATCTGGGAGTCCTTAGCTACAATCCAGCATGTTAGGCGGCAGGGGCAAATCAGCCGTTCTGAGCTTGGATTTGAGAAGGACACTTGGCTCAGTAGTTACCCCCTCGACTAAGCAGTCCTCTTCAGGATCCGCTCTGCTTACCTACATTTTAGGAAGGGCCTAGAAAAGGTGCCCTAAACATAGTCCTTCTCTCAATCACCTGGCTGGGAGACCGTGCCCAGCGGGTACACCATTCAAGCGGTCAGAAACTAATGAAATTAGCAACATGGAACGTCCGTACCCTTATGGACAATGACAAGAGTGACAGAGCCCAACGCCGAACTGCCTTTGTGGCACGTGAACTAAGACGACTAGATATAGACATCGCGGCACTACAGGAGACTAGGCTTGCAGATGAAGGACAGCGCACTGAACAAGGTGGTGGATACACTTTCTTCTGGAAAGGTAAACCGGATCATGAGAGACGACTACATGGAGTTGGATCTGCAATAAAGAAAGAACTTGTGAGTAAGCTTTAACACTATCGACTGGAAAAAACGAGCGTTTGATGACCCTTCAACTTGACCTGAATGGTGGCCGAAAAACTACAATTGTCTCTGATGGCAGATGATGAGTCAAAAGAAACTTTCTATGCCCAGTTGGATGAGATCCTGAATGGCATCCCAGCCTCTCATATGGCCTTGCTGATGGGGGACTTCAATGCTCGTGTAGGAAAGGACGGTAACGTTTGGAATGACGTCATAGGCAAAGATGGGATAGGAAACTGCAATGCCAATGGTAGACTGCTGCTCAGTACCTGCACAGAGCATGGATTATTTATCACCAATACTATATTCAGACAGAGAAACAAACATAAAACATCTTGGAGGCATCCTTGCTCGCCCCACTGGCACCTGATTGACTACATCATAGTAAGACAAAATGACAAGAAGTTTGTCCATTTTACCAAAGCAGTACCTGCCTCAGATGCATGCTGGACTGACCACCGTCTCATTATGTCGCATGTTGATTTCAGACTAGCACCAAAACACAGAAAAGCACAGAAAAAAAACAAAGTTAAATTCAACACTGTTCCGCTTGCTGCCCCTCTCTTTAGAATGAATTTCCAAGAGAAGTTGGGGGAAAACCTCCAATCAAGCCGACCCAAAAACCTTCTGGAGTGACCTGTCAGAGAAGGTAGTAGAAACATGCAAAGCAGAATTAGGGAGACAGCAAAGGAACAATGAGGACTGGTTTGACGATAATGACCAAGAAGTAAAGGAAATGATGAGGAAAAAGCGTGCAGCCTTCACTAACTGGCAGAAAAACTATAGAAACGCTGAGAAGAGACAAACTTACCACAATGTTAGAGCTTCAGTACAGAAGAGGACAAGGCAAATGAAAAATGACTGGTGGCTTAAGAAGTCTGAAGAATTTCAGTCCTTTGCAGATCAGAACAAGAGTAGAGAGTTTTTCGCTGCAACTAGGAAGTTGTATGGACCGACCAACAGTGAAGTTAGACCTGTGATGGCAAAGAACAGCAACATATGCAATGACCGACAGGAAATCAGGGAGAGATGGCAGGAACACTTCTCCGAACTCTTGAACCAGGATACCGTGGAGGATCCTGATGTCCTGGAGATCGTGCATCAACGACCGATCGAGACTAAACTTGCTGAACCTACCAGTGTAGAAGAACTGATGAACGCAATAAACTCGATGAAGCATGGAAAAGCTGCAGGTTCAGATGGTAGACCAGTTGAGATCTACAGTAAGGGGTCCAGCCCTGGCACAATGCCTTCTAGTCCTATTCCAGACTATGTGGACGACAGAAACAATACCTGATGATTTCAAGGATGCTAATATCGTGACAATCTTCAAAAAAGGTGATAAGAGTGACTGCGGAAACTATCGTGGGATTTCTATTCTTTCTATTGCGGGAAAAATCTTTGCAAGGATTTTAGCATCGAGGCTTGGAACTGTTGCGGAGAGTATCCTGCCTGAAACACAATGTGAATTCAGACCCGTTAGAGGAACCGCGGACATGATCTTCGCAGCTCGTCAAATTCAGGAGAAGTGCATAGAACAGCATCAGGAGCTTTACATGGCCTTCACAGATCTGACAAAGACTTTTGACACAGTTGATTGACCAACTCTATGGAAAATCCTTGGTAAAGTCGGGTGCCCTACTAAATTCATAACAATTATTAGACTTCTCCATGAAAAGATGACTGCTGCAGTTCTTGTTGATGGAGAATTTTCAGCAGGGTTTGAAGTGAGAACAGGAGTAAAGCAGGGCTGTGTACTCGCCCCAATTTTGTTCTCGATTTTCCTCACAGCAGTTCTTGAGCTAGTCAGAGTGAAGATGCCTAATGGAGTAAACCTACGCTACCCATTTAATGACATATTCAACATCAGAAGACTCAGAGCCACAACCAAGACCAAAGCTTTAACAATCTGTGAACTACAATATGCAGATGACAATGCAATAATTGCTCATACTGAAGACGATCTCCAACTAGCAATGGACGCGCCTTCAACTCAGCATATTCAAGACTCGGATTGAAGCTCAACGTCAAGAAAACACAAGTCCTCTACCAACCAGGCTCCGACAACCATGATCATCAACCTCCACAGATCGTGACTAATGGACAATCTTTGGTAAATGTAGATAATTTCACATATCTTGGAAGTCGTCTGTCCACTAAAACCAATCTCGACTCTGAGATAGAGAGAAGGATCCAGGCTGCAAACTCTTCGATTGGCAGACTGAAAGGACGAGTATTCAACAACAGAGATATTTTCCAGAGAACAAAGCTTCAAGTCTACAAAGCAGTTGTCTTACCTACTCTTTTGTTTGGCTCTGAGACATGGACGACTTAAGGTGTGTTTACACTACACCAACTCCAACACCAACTCCGTCACATACTCCAACCTCCAACACCAACTCCGACTCCCAACTACGTGTTTACACTACACCAACTAGTTGTTGACCAAGCAATCAATTAATTGCCAGTACCCACATCAGCAAGCATGCTTGTACAAGTGTACATGTACTGTGATTATAGTAAATAAGCATAAAAAGCTTTGGATTCATCATCTATGATCAACAGCTAATCCTAGATTTGTAAACTGGCTGGTAGTTAGCTGGTGGTTCGCTCTTGAAAACTATCTATGTAGGTCACTTCAAATTAAAGTTTTGTAAGTATCACTTTGAATAGCTAGTGCTATGGAAGGTTTTTCCCATAATAAAGCTTTAGGTTTATCATCAATAATCCAGAGCCAATCCTAGATTTGCAAAACAGATGCTAGCTATAATTAAAATACTGATTTCTGATTGGTCAATACCCTCCGACTTGTCGGAGTAACCCAGCACTGTTGGGTTGCTCCAACTCCGTCTCCGACAATAGGGATCTTCAACACCGACACCGACTTTTGTGTTTACACTACACCAACTTTGCCGGAGTTGGGCAGAAAAGACGGAGTTGGTGTAGTGTAAACACACTTTCACAGTCGACATATCAAAGTTCTAGAGCGATTTCAGCAGAGATTGCTGAGAAGAATACTTGGAGTAAGCTGGCAGGCAAAACGGCCAAACAACAGCATCTTGGATGAAGTAGATACAACCAGCATTGAAGCTATGACTATTCGAAACCGTTTGAGATGAGCAGGACATATAACCCGAATGGCCGATACCCGCCTTCCGAAACAAATATTTTACTCCGAACTCAAAGATGGAAAGAGAAACACATGGTGGAAAGCGCAAGAGATTTAAAGACAATCTCAAGAATGACCTGAAGAGATGTTTTATCAGAACTGAGACATGGGAGAACAGAGCCCAAGACCGACAGAGCTGGAGAGTATGCATCCATGAAAGCACAAAGATTTTTGAACAGCGTAGAAAGGAACACAGAGAAGACCTATGGGCAGCAAAAAAGCACAGGAAATCATCTTCGATTGATAACATCGGTTTCGTCTGTACTCACTGTCAGAAAGTGTGCCTCTCAAGGATTGAACTTTCAAGCCATATGAGAACTCATAAAACCCAGAACAGATAGACATCTTACTCGTATTACCGAGGGATTGCCAAGAGCGAGAGAGAGAGACAGGATATGGTCAACTAATAACCAAATCATTTATTACACAATTAAAACTTACAAGATTCCAACTGCAAATGAAATCCCCCTTCCCATAAATTTACCTCTATCAAATGTTTGCTGCTATTATACAACATTTACATAAAAATCTGTGCTATAAGAAGTGACTTCAAGGGTACTACATGTAGATCAATAACATCACAAGTAAAGCAATTGTAAAGTATTTCAACCAGCTCCCATTCCGGCTAAATGAATATTAATAACCAGAGGAGATCAAGCTCGTGATAAATGCCATACACTCAGATAAAAGGTGCGTTCAACTATATTGGCAGCTCAGACTACGCACATAATGTACCTCATACCTTCCTACAAACCACTAAAGTCGAACCTCTATTTACAACCTGCCGAAGGAATCTAAATTTTGTTGAGAAAATTTGCAGGATATCGAAAATCAACTTTGACTAGCCTATAGAGATCCACCATCATTGCTACGGTTACCGGAAAAAAAAGACAGAAAATCTACAACAACAAACTCGTCACAGTTTTTCCAAAGGAAGGCTACACCCATGTGGAGATGTCAACCTAGACCATTTGCACATCATTTTGAAACAAAAAATGCTTTAGCCCAAGAGACTGCTTTAAATGTGGAAAAATTAGACGCATCAGAGAGCAAAGACTGTCCAGCAATACATTTTAAATGTAGTGTGTGCAGAAAGGTGGGACATTATGTCAATAAGATATTCTGCAAGGAAAATTAACTGTATCAGTGAGCAGAACAAGTGATGATTTGGAGGAATTATTTGCGATCTACAGCAAATAATTCGAATACTTGACTAGTTCAAATAATTAGCCTTGGTCCCTGCTGAGTACTATATAAATAAATGGCTTCAGCCAATTTGAGTTTATTATGTGCACTTCAAACTTCACGGCGTTTAAGCTCATAGTGTAATTAATGCTAATACTACTACAGCCAGCATTAGTTACACTTGACTGCTCATCGTGCACGTAAACCTAATAATAGTCATCTAATGCACACTAAACTGTAATATGGTTCTGCTCAAGATAAGCAGGAAAAACCAGCTGATTGCTTTACTGTTCCGTGGCTAAATGCGGATTTCATATTGTTGTCCTGTACATGTGATGCATAGCATTTTGCTCATATGCCGTGCTGTCGGTTTGAGTGTAATACACATTGCATCAAGTCGTATTACATAGGAAGCCATCATGGTAAACTTAAAATTTGTTTTTCCTCAGTTTTCTTCACAGTTTAAGCAAATTAAAGGTAATGCGTAGGCCTACATGCACATACATGTGCATGTACAATTGCATTTATAGTAATATCTGTGAAGTAGGCATCCGAGTCATTATACAAAATGAAGTGATCACACAATTCAAACTCATGCCTGAATCAAACCAATTATGACGGTCCCTTGGAGTTTGGATTAGCCATACTAATGTAGAACAGCTAATGTTTTGATACAATTTTTGTGGTAAAGGGGTCTTTTCTGCACCATTTGTACTAGCAGACCTTTTCAGCTTCTTGGTTGGTTTGGACCAATTGCGGGTTTCCGTCTCTTTAATCATGCATGTGAAAGCTCACTGTCTGCATCATTTCTATTTTTTACTTTCCTATAGCATAAATATATCCTATTGAGCTGAGAATTGGCAGTTACAGTGCTACCTGCCTAGTACTACCCAATTGAGACAGCACCATTCTGACGAAGTTTGCCAATCCTAGCAGGGCAACAAATCACCTGGACCTGACCAAACCAAAAATGCGAGAAGCGTGTACATCCCACTATTACAGCTTGATGCCCAAAATGCCCATTTTTAAGTGTTATTGAATTCGGACAAACTACCAACTGTCCGGAAACCTGTGATAATAACTGCGATCCATTAAAGTGAGCTAGGGATGAGGCCAGTAACTACCGACCTATCTCACTCACTAGCATTCTATGCGAAATGATGGAAGATATACTGCTAAATTTGACACAGTACTACACAACAGGCAACATGGCTTTAGGAGAGACAACTCTGTGCAAAGATCTCGTAAAAACAGCAGACAATTCTTCATTAGTTTAAGCTGTAACACTAAAATCTGAAGAAAGTAAGAAGCACATTGCACAGCACATTGCCAACTCGATCCAGAGGTTTCTTTTCCAACCTGAGCCAACGGGTAGTCATAAAGGATGCTGAATCCACACAGTTAGGCGTAACATCATGTGTTCCCCAAATATCTGTACTGGGACCTACATCAACAAACTGTCTGACTGTGTCACATGACATAATGTTAGCCTCTATGCTGATGATCTTCTTCTGTATAATGTTTTAAATGATGACAGAGATGAAGATGACTTTTCAGATGAACATCAGGTTTCTATATTACTGGGCAGCCACAAATAAAACTCTTATTAACAATAAAAAGTGTGAGGTTTTAGTGTTTCATAAGAAAAACGGACCCCTCAATCCAACCCAAATCGGTGGTTAGCCACTAGTCAGCGTAGATGAAATCTTAGTATTTTGATGGAATGATGGAACATGCAGAAAACAAAGTCATTAGATTCATTGGCATCTCTGACTAAGAAGATGAGAGTGGTTGGAGGTTGGGTTTTTCCAAGGAAACTGGTGGCACTTATTCTTTATCAATCTACCTGATGCCACGGATAAGGAGTGCTGCTCTTCTCAATACAGCTTCGAGACAGTTAGCAGTTAAGTCGGACACAGAGTCTCAAGCTGCAGAAACATACTCTAAGAGTGTGCATAGAAGTTATTCTTGGAAGTCTCGGAGCTGGTGAACAAATTTCTCCACATGAAACCAAGAGTGGAATTTCCCTTAGCTGCCGCAGTGTTTGTTTCAGATGATATTTTGGCCGAGAGTAACTCCCAGGTAGTGGATGTTCTCAGCACTTGTGAGCTCAGCATCGTGCAGAGAGACACTGCTGTTGGCAGGTTGTTATTTTCTTCAGAACACAACTTGTTGGCTCTTCATACTATTATTACCACAAAATTCATAAATATAAATAAAATCAAAATGATAATTGTACATGTATTAAATGTTAATACTGCATGTGCCTGATTACTAGTATTTGTTTTACACACCCTAGCAAAATGATTGAACTTATTACATAAATTACAACGTTCGTTATAAGCAGGGCATTGTCCTCTCACATGCTTAAGCCCACAGTATTGACACTCATTTAAATAGTTAAACTTAGCTGCATTGGTAAACTATCCATATCTGCTCCTGGGTCCTGCATGTCTGCCACCTTCACCTTCTGCTTCTGCCCACTGACTGTCCTGCCCCAGGGACTTTTGGGTCATCGGGCTCTCATCTTTGTAGTTGTTTCTCTTAGATACCTGGTGAATTGTTAGCTCAGCTACTGCTCCAACAGCCCCATCTATCTCACATTTCTGATTGTGAAAGATGATTTTCTTTGATCCCATAGCCAACTTAATGTTGTCTAATGTTACATCAGCCTTCAACTGTAACTCCATAAACAGTGACTTATCATTCATTCCTGCTAACAGTCTTGTCTTAATCATGTCCTGTTTAACCTCTTCAGCCCACCTACACTTGGCTGCCAGCTCATATACTTCTCTAATAAATTGTTCATTAGACTCTTTACTGGATTGTATGAGTGAGCTAAACATGATTTTGTAGTGCACCGTATTTCCTCGGGGATTAAAATAACCAACAAATGCTTCTAGTGTCCGTATATAGATGTTATCGGTAGCAACAGGTGCACCATCTTCTACCTTCTGTGCTCTTATGGTGAGTTGATTATGTATTGACTCTGCCTCTTTCCTCCCCCCCCCCCCCCCCATTACATATATTAAACCACTACTGTCTCACCATTCAATATTTGCAAAGAATACTGGTCATCTTATTTCATGAAGATTGATGTGCTGTTTGTCTTTGTAAACCTAGTGGCAGCCAAGATAAACTCATTTGAATATTGGCTATTATGACCTCAATTCAGCATTGAGACCTGTTAAGTTCCTATGGCTATGCCTGTTCTTGTAACTTATGTACATAGGTAAGCTACTAACATCAAATAGCCCAGTAATCTTATTGAGCCAACACTAACTGTCATTCTATAAATAACTCTTGTGCACAGTGATGAATAAGTAAGTTAGGGTCATGCCCACAAAAAACAATGCAATGCATTGCAAGTCCTATGGCTATCTCTGTAGCACAGTTTTATATTAACTGCTTGAGAGCTTCCAAAATTCCCAGCATAGGCTGAATGAAGGTGAAATCAGCCAATATTAAAATAGGGTTTTCTTGGCAGCTGCTAGGTTTGCAAAGACAAACAACACATCAATCTTACTGAAAAAGGATGAACAAGATTATTTGAAAATATTGAATGGTGCGACAGTAGTGGTTTAATACATTCACTTGCTGCTCTATACTCTTATCCATAACCCCACTGGCAATTCTATATCTCTCAAACCTATTTCTCCAAGCACCCCAAGTGCTTCTAGCATGAATAAAGTCCAAACCTTTAGGTGGGGTTATACCAGCCATTGTCAGCCTTTGCTTAAGTCCTTGTAAATATCTTTCCAGCCAAACTCTCTTGATCCTTTCTACGACGCCATGTCTTAAGTTTATTGATTACTTTTATTAAGCATACACTTTGTACAGCACCAAGTCAATGAATGCTGTTGCACTCTACCATTCTAGTTACATATAGCAAGCTACATACAG
Source organism: Bugulina stolonifera (assembly GCA_935421135.1). Classification (NCBI taxonomy): domain Eukaryota; kingdom Metazoa; phylum Bryozoa; class Gymnolaemata; order Cheilostomatida; family Bugulidae; genus Bugulina; species Bugulina stolonifera. Next base: position 803,166 of record OW285190.1, on the reverse strand, counting down.
CTATAATATAAGCTTCCAAACTACCTACAGCTACATTGTATAATCTATAACACCATAGAACAAATTCATGACATGGCGTATATTTTTTGGAGAGACATTGACTAATCAATATTCTGTGACACTTGGTTAACAGTTTCAACTCGATACTTTAAATATGGCTGCTGCTGGGGGATCAAGCATTTCACAATTGGACTTTTCAAATGTGCAGGAAACCTGGCCTGCTTGGATATAAAAGCTACCGGATTGGACGAGAAAAGTGCACAGAAGCATGTTGACACGCTGATATGGTGTATGGGAAAGGAAGCGGAGACTGTATACAGTCAACTTGAGATAGAAACTCCAACAGATGAACAAGTTACTGCTGATGCTCAGGTATTATATAAAAGAACTGTTGCGGCATTCAAAGAATATTTCAATCCCACCAGCAACACCTTACACTATTCCATTCTACTGAGCAATCGTGATCAGAGTACAAATGAGACCAACGAAGAATTCATCAGAGGTGTGTATGAACTGGCGGCAAAATGCGGACTGGAAAATGCTCAGAAGGAAAATATGATCAAGATCAGACTGTTGGGAGGCATGAGAGATAGAGCACTATCGCGACAGCTGCAAATCAACGATATGGTAACACTGGAAGATATTAAAAGACAAATGCGTGCGAAAGAGATTATCATCAATAATCAGAGAACCCAGCAACAATCGGTGGCTAGAGTTGGCTATGGTGGCGCAAGGAGAGGAGGCCATGGTCGTGGCCTGCAATTTGGCTCGACTACCCCAGAAAGCCCCCGGAGTAGGAGTGGGAGTGAATATTCTGCAAAAGAGACTGCGGATACTGTGGAGATGTCCGGCTTATGGAAAATGATGCAACAACTGTAAGCAATTCAATCATTTTTCTAAAGTGTTTAAATTTAATGCTAAACGTGCAAATACTGTGCACACTGAGTCTGAATATAATGATTTTTTTATTTACATGTAGATACTATTTGTTTCATTTCTGATGCAACCTCTAAGGCTAGGTCTAAATGGTTTTTGGATATTAATACTAGTGATTGCAGATTTTTTTACTGCTAAAGTGGACACAGTTGCGGAAGTTTCAGTTATGCCCAAACAGGTAGCTAAGGCCTTTGGTATTAAACGAGCAAACCGGTGTCCTCATATGACACTCCGTAGCTATTTGGGTAACACTATCAACATCCTAGGTAGGAATAATTTGGAAATTTGTGTAAAGTATTCTTGTAAGGATTGGAATTGTAAGGAAACATTTTATGTGGCTGATGACAGCAGTCGTGCTGACCCTGATACATTGTTGGGATTTCCTGTTATTCAGGCAATACAGTTGATACCAACAATCAGGTAAGAGAGAACAACTCCTGTGTAGATATACTGGCCAGGTATGATAAAGTATTTAGTGGGGTTGGGAAGTACAAAAACAAAGTAATCTCACTGCAGTTGAAAAGTGATGCTGTACCTAAGGCCAGTGCACCTCGTTGTGTACCAGAACATCTTAGAAAAAAGCTCAAAGCAGAGCTTGACCGATTGGTAAGTGAAGGGATCATAACTCCTAATAATGAGCCTTCGGAATGGTTGAGTCCTCCTATTATTGTTGAAAAACTTGATGGCTCGATTCGCCTTTGCCTGGATCTACAGTATTTGAACACACAACTGGTTCGTAATCAATGTTTGTTGAGCACATCAACTGGGATATTCAGTAGACTACATGGATCTAAATATTTTTCAAGTTTCGATGGAAAGCAAGGATTTCACCAGCTTAAGTTGGATCATGAGTCTTCTAGGCTTACCTGTTTCTTGACTCCGTTTGGTAAGTTCCGGTATTTGAGGCTTCCAATGGGGTTTACCAATGCGCCTGAACTGTTCAATCAGGTGATGCTGGATTTGTTGAAAGGGATTCCGGGAGTTGAGGTATACATAAATGACGTTTTGACACATGCTGACACCATGGAGGAGCATAATACATGTAGGTGCTTGGATAAGGCATTGAAGAGGTTTTTGGAAGCTGATATCACCTTGAACAAGAGTGTGGATTTCTTTGGTCATTGGATTTCTAGTGATGGTATTCAGCCACAGGATTCCAATGTGAAGGCTGTTAATGAAATGATGGAACCGCATGATAACCAGGCTGCTCAATCGTTTTTAGAATTTGTAGGCTATTTGTCAAAACTCATAGGGAATCTGTCGAAGTTGGCTAAACCTATTCGAGATGTGTGTAAGAAAAAGACACAGTTCACGTGGGAGAGACCACAGCAGGTGGCTTTTCGAAAAGACAAGGATGCTGTTGCAAATGCATCAACCCTGGCTTTGTATGATCCTGACTGCGATGTGGTTGTTTTGGCTGATAGTAGTGCTCACAGTTTGGTTACTGTATTGTTACAAGATGAAAAACCTGTAGAGTTCATAGCTAAATCATTGACTGACACACAGCAGAGATATTCACAGATTGAGAACGAACTGTTGGCTATATAGTTTGCAGTGAAGCACTTTAAGTACTATTTATGGGGTAGAAAATCAATCACGGTGAAAACTGATCATCAACCACTAATTGGCTTAATAAAAAAAGCTACCAGTGATATTTCACCACGTCTGGCTCAGATGAGGTTAGGACTGCTGCCGTAATCCATTGAACTGGTTCATAAGCCGGGTGCAGAAATGGTTTTGGCTGATGTTTTGTCAAAGATGCGTCCACAGGGTACGGATTTGTTTAAGGATTAAGGCATTGATCCATTACTGAAGATTTGCCAGTTAAGCATTAAAACCGATAATGCGATGGATAAGTAAAAAATGTGACAATGTGTGATGCTGAGTTGAATAAAGTTATGCAGTACATTTTCAATGGTTGGCCGTGTACCAGAAAGGCTTGCTCAAGTTTGACTCTGCCTTATTCTAATTTGAGGGATTCTTTATCTATAGCTGATGATATGGTTATGTACGAATTGAGAGTTGTCACTCCTTCTTCACTGAGAAATCCTGTTGTTGAGATTCTGCATGCGGCGCATCAGTGTGTTAGTAAGACGCTACAGAGAGCGTACAGAACTGTATTCTGACCGGGTATAAAGAAGCACATTGAGGATAAATGTTTGCCATGTGATTCTTGTTTGAGTGCTGAGAGAGGCGGCAAGAAGGAACCACTGTTGCCCTATCCTATACCTGACTATCCATTTCAGTGCATTGGTGCTGACATCTTTCACATATGCAATATGAACTTTTTGATGGTGGATGATGTGGTATAAAATACCACCAACATACTCAGAATTGAGGGTCTGCCATTTACTTACTTTAGAGATACCTCTTCCTTTACGACTATGTCTATGTAAATATATTGACAACAACGCATCGCAGACAGGTAGCTGAATCCAAAAAAATTTATTCAATAAAAACTCATTTAACTGTTTAGGTTTTCAAGGCTAATTTTTTGTAATACATACAGTACATGGACTGTGCATACACTGAAATTAACAACGCTGCATCAGAAATATTCTTGAAATTCAGATTTGTCTCTCCTGCTCTGTTATCAATATCTAAAATATCATGTATTTGTGGTTAAGCTTGACATCATTTAGGATCTTTTGATATAAAAATCTTTCCTCCACCTTTTATCATGTTGTCCTTGTGTATTTTGTAAATCCTGTTAATAGCAGAATGGAAGATTTAAGCACCGATTTGATCAAGATACTAAATTGAGTAAATATGCGACCGTGTACTTTCGAAGTTGGCACGGCAGGCTGTGTGGCCGAATGGGTGGATACGGCCATGGCAAAAAGTGTCATTTTATGTTGAGATACGCAATTTTTTTCAAATTTGGCAAATTTACTTGCCGATATCTATCGTATCCCATTGAAATATGTAGTATGTATATAGTCAGCTTGTACATTGGAGTGATACCAATTGTTGGCATTGTTTATATTTTAATTTAAGTTAATGTGTGAATATTATTTTTTTTATAAATATTCATCATCTTTTCTTCTGACTTTGCCAAGTACCCAAGGTGCACATCGAACACCGGAAGCCCATTGTAACATATATACAGGTTTTCATAGACGAGCTTCCTTCCTCCCTTACTCCTTGATTAAATTAAAACTAGATAAATAAAGATTTGATCAGCTGATAAAATAAAAAAGTAAACAAATGTTAATGTAAATTTAAAATTATATTATTACAAACAAGGAGTAACAACCTTTTACTCCTTGATTATTAAATTTATAAAATTGTTGAAATAATTATAATATTTTATAACTTTTATAAAATTCAACTAGCAATATAACTAAATATTAATAATAATTATATTATATTATTAATTATTTTTAATTTTAGTATTATTTATGCTATTTTACAATTATCCCCACTGTTAAATCAAGGAGTAAATCATGGCAACTAATAGAGCATAAAGGCCTTTTCTAGAATAAAATAATAATATAAATAATATAATAATAGTGCAATAAAGATTCATTCATTCATACGATTATGATCAACGATCCACATCATTATGATCATTATCATACGAATTATTAGTCAAGTGGTGCCAGAAAAACACCGACCCACCGACGGTGCCGGAAAAACACCGAACCACCGAACAGCGGAATGGCGGAATGGAATTCACCGAACAGCGGATGAATTTAACAGAATAGAATTTCTTTGTATGCCTTACTTATAGCATGATATTTAGCCATTGTAACCAGCATTTTACTGTTATGAACTCATAAAACTTTTGTGCAATTCAACTATGTCATTTATAATTATAAAAAATTAATTATAAATTTTTATTCAGACGAGCAATAAATAAGTGAGTAAGTAGAATCTAAACATCTCGACTCTCAAATATCTAGCCCACAATGTTCCTGAGCTGAGTGGCAATAAACATAATATTTTGTGCAAAAAATATTTTACTAACCTATTTAATAAGTTGTAGGCTAAATCACAATGAAAATGAACAGCTTTAGAAATAAAAGGCAACTTATGCATTGATGAACGGTGAGTGTTCCTGAGAAATAGTAATGAATATAATGAGTCCCAAATTTTATTAGTTCAAGATTTTTATTGCAGCTCAAGACATTTCGACTAAGTTCAAACTTGCCATTTCTTCACTAGAACTACACAGTTCGGAAAACAAACAGATAATCAGCGGCGCAATGTGCGTTTGCTGAAAAGGGTACTTTTCTTTTGTGTGGATGGTAGCAAAATGTGACTTCGCTTTTCGGAATTCCCAACTGTGCGGCGAGCTTTATAAAGTATTATTTTCAGCTGGTTTGCAAGCAAAGCCTATCAGCTTAGTGGTTGGTATACATGTCAAGTCTCCAGATTTCACAGAGACATTCTAAGTGTTGAAGAGTACGTTTCTACCTCCCAGATGAGATACTTCCAATTTTTATTTCTACAAGATGACATGATAACTTTTTAACAACACATAGAACTCAATAGAAAAATCATTTTTTGAAGGGTGTAACTAAAACACCGTCTACGCCGTCTACACCGTCTCCAGAAAAACGCCGTCTACTTCCGGTTTAAAGAAATAATACTTTTGTGGCGAAAAATCTTTGGATTTGTCTTTTCTTTTGACTCAAATTGTAAAAGAAGACAACTTCTACCCGCTTCTCTAATAATTTGCGATGGAAGTCTTGCTATAAATTCTTGTGATGCTTTTGGCAATAAAAATGTCAGTTTGGCTGCTGTTTTGCTGCTTCATAATGTTATACAATCATGTATGTGCAATGCTGTAATGATTACTTTTACTTGGCTTTACACAGGTTATAGCCATCTTTGAACCAATTAATGATCCCAATCATGTGAAGTTTTCTTCTGTTCTTGCTAGAAACAAGTTGGAGAAGGCAACTTCACACTAGGAAGTAGATTATTATTAACCTGACTGGTAAGCTTGTCTCTATAATATTTAGTTAATGTTTAATTATCATTTTAAATTGTAGAAATTGCTGTGCAAAGCAAGCTGAGTCTGTTTGAAGAAGGCGTGATGGCAGTAATGCCAGTTTATCATACCAATAGTGCTGACAATTATTATTGAAGAGGTCTTGTACATTTTACCTAGCTTTTTGCATGTCATAGCTTTCTCTGATTTGTGATTATAGGCCTACTGTCAAGTTTGCTTTTTTTCTTGGTAACTAAATGGGAAGGAAACTCTATTGCATAAAGTGGCCTAGGGGGAATTATACCAAAATTGAATAATTTACTTTTTCTTTGTAGCAGTCAATTATAATTGTATTACATTTCACACAGCCATGCTCCATGTACACTGCCATTATTCTATAGCACACAATCTTGCAAACAATTGCAACAAAACGTTAAATTGTCCACTCTTGTGCACACATAGCAGGAGAGTATAACTTCTGACCAGACTTGATGGGTTGAATAAACAGGTTAGTACTAATTTAGTTATATAACAGGGGCGTATTTTAAGGGGCGGCAGGGAGGCACTGCCGCCCCTGTTACCAAAATAAAGTGGCCTAAAAACACTACTTTTGAAAATTTGGCATTTTTCCCCTTAATATTTGCTTCATTTCCGAAGCGTTAGCACTCTATTTATATCTCTATGGCGTTATCATTCTGCTTATAACTCTATGGTGTTGCTGCGTAACGATAACCAGTAATCCTGGAATAATGACTGCATTGCAAGTGGTAAACAGAGAGACCCATAAAACTGTGTGCTCTGCTAAAAGGCTTTATGACTATGCCAAGGTTAAATAAAGACTTGCGGTCTTGTGAATGAATGAATAAATATTTTTTATGAATAGTTATGTATACCAAGGAAAAAATTATAAGTGCAAAAGTAAAAGTAGTGAGCAGTTGAATTACTAATAGGTGAATCAATTTGTAAGTCACTGCTATCCACGAGGTTGTTTCTTCCCTGTCACTGACTACGAGCAGATGCATGAAATTTAATTCCAATATTATTTTGGCTTCTTTCAAATATTTGTGATTTATTCTTTTAATATAATTAAAAGTGTTTGCACTCATTTTAGCCATTGCCACTCCACTGACAGCTACTACTCTACTGCTACATTCACTACTAACAACTAAATATTTATTGTGAAGAAAAAACACTAATTTGAAAATAAAATAATATAAAAAAATAATATAAAATATAACAATAATAATAAAATAATTAGATATTTTAATCTTTTTAATATTTTAATTTATATATAATATAATTATACTATTAATATTATCTTAGCTTTAATAGGCTACTGCACCTTTCTCGCAAAGATTTTTATTTTAAATGCATTTGATTTTAAATAATTAATTCATAATGACAATAGTTGTTGATCAGCTATTAAAAGTTGAAAATTTTAATTTATGAAATACACTTGCGCCTGTGGACTTTTTGTAAAAGATACAATCATGTAGTATTTTATAAATTAAAATTTTCAACTTTTAATAGCTGATCAACAACTATTGTCATTATAAATTAATTATTTAAAATCAAATACATTTAAAAGTGTTACAGTACTATTACTAGCTAGTAGAGCTTTATAATAACTATAATAATTGTAGTTATTATAAAATTCTACTAGCTAGTAATAGTACTGTAACACTTTCACTCCTATTGCAAGTTGTAGTAACAGAAGTAGTGAGTACTTGTAGCATGCTGCTATGTCTAATTTTTGCACTTCAGAGAGTGAAATTTTAAAATTTTCCGCTGCGCGTGCACTTGTGGGGGTGCCCACACCCCACCCCCCTCCCACCAAACTTTCTGCCTCCCCACTCAATTTTTCTAACCTACGCCCCTGTATAACAATAATACTTTATGCAATCATTGCAGTATTTCTCATAAACCAATGTTTCACAACGTGTGATGTCTTATTGTACATATACATGTGGATATTAAGATTTCTTTGCATGGTATGCATTGTTATAGGTGTAGGTTATCTAATTAGCAGAGTCAGTAGGGTCCTATCTACGTTGTACCTTGTCCAGGGTTTAGATCAGTGGGATAGGTGGGAATTGAGGTGTTCCTCTGGAGTCCAAGAAACTGTTTGGTTTGCCAAATATTCTGCCATTTGTTACAGCTGAGAAAACCCTTGAGTAATGTGTTAGGTGGGTGCAATTCCCACGGGGTTGTATCAGACCTCCTGGTAGTCACTAACACTAATGTCGCCATAGTAAACAGGAATTGTCGATTGTAAAGTAGTAGTCAAAAATTATTATGGTGGCATGTTTATCTGTAATGTACATTTATGTCGATATATCTTTGTTGCAAATTTAATGTTTGAATCAACTATATTTGGTTCAGCTCTAACCTTGGGTAACAAACTGGATAGTAGCTGGTAACTGGTAACAAACTGCTGGATATAGGAAAATGGGGACATTCGGTGCTGATGCTAACATAGAGTTTGGGCTCCGTAGGAGTCGCACCTACTCAGCACAGGTCTGTCCAAATTAAATGAAGCTTTGCCTCCTTTGTACTTTCGGAAGGAATAATTTTACTGTATATTTATGGTATAGTGGTAATGCGGCAAAAGTACATATTGTAGCAATATTATGTTGTTCTGCAACAAATGCCTGTGCACATGTCTCTAGGTATGTACAAAATACTATGACCACAGCTGTAGGCAGCACAAAGTACAACTCAAGGTTTCGCCTTACCTACTTGTAGAGTTATAATTTGAGTACCAATTTATTTTATAAGTTGTCATCAATCTCATGCAACCCTGTTAGGCTTCACACCTTCTTGAAACAGACTTGCTTTGTACAACAAATCCTGCAATCGGAAATCATAATTAGCACCAAAAAATTAATATTATAGACAATCTTATCAGTCAGGCTATTAATAATCTACTTCCTAGTGTGAAGTTGCCTTCTCCAACTTGTTTCTAGCAAGAAGAGAAGCAAACTTCACATGATTGTGATCATTAATTGGTTCAAAAAGAGTTATAGCCTGTGTAAAGCCTTGTAATGTATAATGTACAATATAATGCAGCATTATGCATAATTATACAATTATAAAACATTGCAATATGCTAGCAGTAAAACAGCAGATAAACTGGCATTTTAATCGCCATCACAATTTATTGTTGGAGAAAGCAAGTTGAAGTTGTCTTCTTTTAAAATTTAAGTCGAAGAAAAGACAACTCCAAAGATTTCTCGTTACTAAAATATTATTTCTTTAAACCGGAAGCAGACGGCGTTTTTCTGGAGACGGTGTAGACGGCGTAGACGGTGTTTTAGTTACACCCTTTTTTGAATGAAAAATGCAGTAGCAAATATATAATATATCATCTGCAATTATGAACTTCGAAGTTAGATATCGAAAAAATCTTAATTTAGCGAAATTTAAGTCGAATTAAAGTTGAAATCATGTGTGGAAAATTATTTATTCTCTACCGCAAATTTTTTGCGGAATTTTAGCCATCTTCACCTGAAAAATCTTTCAAAAATTGTTCTAATTGTCAGATGCCACTCTGGACATAAACATTGTGCAATATATTTGTATACATTAAACAACTACAGCTAAATACACACCCATTATTTGGTGTAATATTGAGTAAACATGTATATAGGCTTGGTTCTTGACTGTCGTAATAACAGCAACCCCAGCCACAACATTTTTATTACCATTATTAGATGGCAATCTAACACATGGGCAAAGTTTATAGAACTAATAAGTTGTTCCACGGCTTTATGCACCAATAGGATCGCGCGAAATCTGACCTAATAAGCGGCCTAGTTCAAAGTAGTTGAGTGGCAACGAAAAACTACCAATGACACAATGGGGTCTTCTCAAGATTGGCGAAAAAATTCCCCTGAGATTGGCTAAAAGTACCTGTAATGCTAGCCCATTATTTTCAGAATACAATGATGTTTATACCGATAGCATCAATAGAAGATGCAAGCATTTAGAAGAGCATAAATATAGGAAAAAGGCCCAAAAAGTTCGAGCCATCCTACTGATCACGTGGTCTGGACTATTTATGTCTCATGTCGATCAAAGATGGTAAAAGTACGCTCTTTGTCCAGACTGTCAACTACTATTGTCGACCTATATTTCTATAGCCTAAGCGTTTTACCACAGGCTGGGCGCTCGTTAAAGAGCAACGGTTTGCCCATTTTGGCGAGAGAACTATGGCAAACGAGTATACGCATCGTTTACTGGATAAACTTGGTATATAGAAACTTTGACATGGGTATTTATATATATATTATCAGCCAATCACAGCACAGCATATCCACTAATTAGCATGACTGATACTATACAATAATAGACTTAATTCTTAACTATCATAATAACAACAACCCCAGCCACAACATTTTTAATTACCATACTCTATATATACTGTATATATTGATAGAAGTTGGAACCCATACACAAACTTATGGATACCAGGATAACTTATTCATATTCAATTACCAGCAGATAGACATTGAATAATATCAATACTAATCTTCCCTTATGATATGTACTAAGATAGCACAGATACAATAACTAACATGAATATTAATTAGAAGCCAGACAAAACATAGTTACCTACAACATCCTTTTATTTTCTATGTATTGTAGGATACATACACAGATAGATATACATGTATATGCAGTGATCATGTATGAGGGTATGAGAGTGAATTTTACCCAACGATACTTTTATAAATAGCCTAAACAACAAATACATTATACCAGTTGGAACCCAGGCCTAGCACACTTATATGCCTGCACCTTCATATATATACGCATTATTATAGACTACACACACAGACATAGGTATCTATACCATATACATAGGGTATGAAGTCGAATATCTGTACGACAACTGTGTTTTATAAAACACAGCGAAGGCAGACGCATCAGTTAGGTTGGATAATATATTGAACACAAATGATTGTACCATTTCCTAGTTTTTTTGTTATATGATGGATTACATTGAGACGTGTGCATTTGTGTATACCTGTCGGTAGGCTTATGTGTTTGATGGACAGGGTGTGTCAGTGGATGGGTGTAAAGATAATGCTGCGGCTAAAAGGGAATACTAATGTTAAAGAAAAGTTGACCATGGGTTGACATTTACACAGAGAATATATTGATTGTAGGTAATCACATGAATTAGAAGAAAGACTCGTCCACTACGCAATAAAAGTTTGGAAAAGAGAAAGTCCTAAAGATGACCATTGCTGACATAAACAAACAAACAAACAAACAACACATGACAATGACTCACAGATTACAACATATTACAACACCTATGATTCTATATACTGGGATAGATGACCGCTGCTGACATATACAAACAAACAAGACAGAAATAGCAAAAATAAGACAGAAATAGCATCAGTTACAGCATGCAATCATTACATAAGATCACCGGAGGAGTATATAAGGAGGCACATCTCAAGGCTGAATCAGAGAGAGAGAGAGGGGGAGAGGAGCATCTCAGGAGGACAGAGGAACCTACAACATGGAACAATAAGGATCTATCTACTCTGCTATAAGTAAGTCAGAATATTATATTATTTTTTTCTGAATATTGGAAGTGGACCCTCTCTCACACACACACAGACAGAGATACTGTAAGTTATTATACTCTTTTATTTTTTTACTATTGGAATTTTTTTATTGAGGATAATTATATCCCTGCTCCCTGAAAGGACTATTTTTGCGATTTGAAATATTGTTGAATTTTGGGAAGAACCCAATCAGACAGATTATTATTGAATGATAATTATACTAGTCCCAATAATTGGTTGACACTGTTCCTGGTTTTTGATCGCACATATTGGATTCATAATTTTATATTTTGCGGAACTGATTGCATTTGATTGATTGATAAATATATATCAGTATTGTCAGACATAACATTGACACACAGAATTGATTGATTGGTTGATAAACCCTTACCTGAATTATTGTATAGTACCAGAGATTGTCTGTACGGACCTTGATTGTCCTATTGTATGTATGTCCTGATTTGTCAGTAGACTTGTTATAAATTTCCACAGGGGAGATAGTCCCAATTTGTCACTCGGGTTTCATTTCTAAAATAGAGAGTGATTATTATTATATGTCCACGAGAGGAATCATAATTGAGTGCATATTGTCCTGAGTGCTACCATTACCATAATTGAACCACACACACATACACAGAAGTAGTATAGTCAGTGCAGATCTACACAGACACCCGGCCCTTTCCGCGTCGTATTAGCCCTAGATCCAAAAACTCCCCGGGTGGACGACCACCCCACCCGTCCTCTCGCCCCTCCTCTCCCCTAAACCTCACTCTATGTGCAAAGCCCTAGAACCTACTCCCCCCCATCGCGGGTGGGGTTTCAAAAACCTCATCGGCTGTTCCGTAGAACCCAGTCTAAAGAGCAAACCCCTCGCCCGGTCCCACGGCTCGGGCGAGGGGGCGCGCGCGTACGCGCGCGCCCCCCCGCCCCGCGAACCCCACCCGTCCTCCCTCCACCCGTCCCCGCCCCTCCCCACCCCTCCCCACCCCAAACCCCTCCGCCTCGCCCTCCGCCTCGCGGCGGTTCTCGTTCGCGAGTCCAGCCGTGGCCCCACGCCGCCCTCCCCCCCGCCCATCCCCCGCCCCTCCCCCGCTCTCCCGCCCCAACGACCCGTCGCGGCCCTCGCGGGCGGACCGTCGGCTGGAGTAGGGTGAAGCGAAGGAAAATACGGGTTAGAGTAATGATATCCGGCTATGAAAAACGTGAGCGAGGGTAATGGTACACGAATTTGTTTTAAATTTCAATACGTTTGAGAGTAATAGTACGGTGAAGCGAAGAAAAATACGGGTTGGAGTAATGATAGGGTACGCCCGTGCGGAGTGCCCGTGCAGAGTTTACGACGCTGACTATACTACTATAAGAAACTTACCGAGTGGTGGTGGTGGTGCTTCCGGATGATTTCTTCGCCGGGGACTGTTGAGACTGAACTGGTCGGGGTGACACCGCACTCGTGCGCTCCTCCGTTCGAGCGCCCCCGGACCTCCGATGAAAGACTCGCGCCTTAACCCTCGTTTCCCCCGGACCCTCCCCTAGGGAAATCGCCCGTCCCCGTGACGAGCGGCGAGGGAAAGTGAAGGCGGTGGCTCTTTCGCGCTTCAAACCGTAGACCTCGCGAGGTGGTTCGCCGGCGACATCCTCGCTCGGAGGGGTAGAAATAGATAAATGGAATAAATGGATGGCTGTCTTCTCATCATCATCATCATCATCATCATCAACATCATCATCATCCTACAAATAGACCCGCCTCCACGATGATGCCGTTGACTCCCCACCAATTTCTTCGACCACCGCGTCCACTTTCCCCCGGGTAGCAAACTCCGATAGGGAGAGAGCGCATCGTGCGCGTGCGATGTCACCCCCCACCTACGAATGAAGACGATAGAAGAAATGTGAACTGATAAGGGGTGAGTATGAGTGGAAGTTGCACTAGTACCGTCTACCCCTTTGGTTTGGCGAGGTAAATGGTTTTTAATGTATTAGCTAGTGTTTTATTGCTCGGTTTTAAGGTTACAACCGGTAAACCCTCCGTTTTGAGGACGGAGACCCCTTACAATAGAGAGTGAATGTGAAGAAAAATATACGGGTATATGTACAAGGGTTATGTTGCACTGTTCGTTTACTCTCCAATTTATCGAATGAAGTAGTCTCATCTCCGAGAAATCAGTACTAGCATTCTATAGGACTCGTACTCACCCCGTCTTCTGCAACCTTCCGCTTACCATAGAGGTAGGTGAGTCCGGTCTTTAGCTGGGTGTAGCTATACGTTTGGTTTCCTCTTCTGATAAATTTTTATCTTTTCGGATGAGCGCATCTATACTACGAGCACTCAGGGCCATGTAAGCGCTATCCGTGTCCATTTCTACGTACTCAAACTCCTCTCTGCTGACGAATCTGTGAAAATAAAATGGACGGGTTGGAGGGTGCTGACACCGAAGAATAAATAGAGAAGGATTTGATAAAATCTTTGTGTAGTCTAGTTCTACTCATCTATCCATATGTGTACACATGTTAAAATACCTTTATATAATAGTTCAAACACAATTGAATGAATAAAAGACACATATCTAAAGGAGTATGTCATAGCTATTATTAGCAAGAAAAGACTGTGTGCATGTGTTAAGTCAGCATACATAATACATTAAATAAGCTTTTCACAATAGTAGCGATAGAATAAATAAAAGGTTGTATGCATGTGTTAAGTCAGCATTATGTAATTCATTAAATAAACTTTTCACAATAGTAGCAATAGAATATATAAAAGGTTGTATGCATGTGTTAAGTCAGCATTATGTAATACATTAAATAAACTTTTTACAATACTAGCAATAGAATGAATAAATGTGTACACATGGTAAAATACCATTATATAATAATTTAAACACAATTGAATGAATAAAACGCACATATATGTAAAGGAGTATGGCATACCTATTATTAGCAAGAAAAGGCTGTGTGCATGTGTTAAGTCAGCATATATAATACATTAAATAAACTTTTCACAAAGTCAGCATAATATATAATACATTAAATAAACTTTTCACAATAGTAGCAATAGAATAAATAAAAGGTTGTGTGCATGTGTTAAGTCAGCATTATGTAATTCATTAAATAAACTTTTCACAATAGTAGCAATAGAATAAATAAAAGATTGTGTACACATGTTAAAATACCATTATATAATAATTTAAACACAATTGAATGAATAAAAGGCACATATGTAAAGGAGTATGACATACCTATTATTAGCAAGAAAAGGCTGTGTGCATGTGTTAAGTCAGCATATATAATACATTAAATAAACTTTTCACAAAGTCAGCATAAGATATAATACATTAAATAAACTTTTCACAATAGTAGCAATAGAATAAATAAAGGGTTGTGTGCATGTGTTAAGTCAGCATTATGTAATTCATTAAATAAACTTTTCACAATAGTAGCTATAGAATAAATAAAAGAGTGTGTACACATGTTAAAATACCTTTATATAATAATTTAAACACAATTGAAAGAATAGGCTGTGTGCATGTGTTAAGTCAGCATATATAATAGATTAAATAAGCTTTTCACATAAAATACCTTTATATAATAATTTAAACACAGTTGAAAGAATAGGCTGTGTGCATGTGTTAAGTCAGCATATATAATAGATTAAATAAGCTTTTCACAATAGTAGCAATTGAATAAATAAAAGGTTGTGTGCATGTGTTAAGTCAGCATTATGTAATTCATTAAATAAACTTTTCACAATAGTAGCAATAGAATAAATAAAAGATTGTGTACACATGTTGAAATACCTTTATATAATAGATTAAATAAGCTTTTCACATACCTATTATTAGCAAGAAAAGGCTGTGTGCATGTGTTAAGTCAGCATATATAATAGATTAAATAAACTTTTCACAATAGTAGCAATAGAATAAATAAAAGATTGTGTACACATGTTAAAATACCTTTATATAATAATTTAAACACAATTGAAAGAATAGGCTGTGTGCATGTGTTAAGTCAGCATATATAATAGATTAAATAAGCTTTTCAATAGTAGGTAGGTGTCACTGTTTTAGTCTCCCTATAATAAATATAAAGTAGCAGGGTGTAAGTAATTTTTTAGCTTGATAGCATTATATACAATAAACACTTCACAATTGCTGCCAATTACCCTATTTAGCACTAACCTTATGTTCTACTTGTTGAAATCTCTGATCAGGTGCTGACTAGTAGGTAGCTGTCTCTGTTTTAGTCTCACTCTGTTGACTAGAGGCTGATTGTACATACTGCTAGAGTGAGAAACTCATACCTTAAATAGTAGTATTCAGTAGGCGGAGTCTAACCATTTCCCCACCCTTTGCAATACCACCCCGATGCGTCCCGATGTGAATCCGAAGCCTCCCGATGCACCCCGATGCGAATCCGAAGCCTCCCGATGCACCCCGATGCGAATCCGAAGCCTCCCGATGCACCCCGATGTGAATCCGAAGCCTCCCGATGCACCCCGATGCGAATCCGAAGCCTCCCGATGCACCCCGATGTGAATCCGAAGCATCCCGATGCACCCCGATGTGAATCCGAAGCCTCCCGATGCACCCCGATGCGAATCCGAAGCCTCCCGATGTGAATCCGAAGCTTCCCGATGCATCCCGATGTAACCCGATGCACCCCGATGTGATTTGACACATCGGGGCACATCGGGGTGCATCGGGATGCATCGGGAGGCTTCGGATTCGCATCGGGGTGCATCGGGAAGCTTCGGATTCACATCGGGGTGCATCGGGAGGCTTCGGATTCGCATCGGGAGGCTTCGGATTCACATCGGGGTGCATCGGGAGGCTTCGGATTCACATCGGGGTGCATCGGGAGGCTTCGGATTCGCATCGGGGTGCATCGGGATGCTTCGGATTCACATCGGGGTGCATCGGGAGGCTTCGGATTCGCATCGGGGTGCATCGGGAGGCTTCGGATTCGCATCGGGGTGCATCGGGAGGCTTCGGATTCACATCGGGACGCATCGGGGTGGTATTGCAAAGGGTGGGGAAATGGTTAGACTCCGCCTACTGAATACTACTATTTAAGGTATGAGTTTCTCACTCTAGCAGTATGTACAATCAGCCTCTAGTCAACAGAGTGAGACTAAAACAGAGACAGCTACCTACTAGTCAGCACCTGATCAGAGATTTCAACAAGTAGAACATAAGGTTAGTGCTAAATAGGGTAATTGGCAGCAATTGTGAAGTGTTTATTGTATATAATGCTATCAAGCTAAAAAATTACTTACACCCTGCTACTTTATATTTATTATAGGGAGACTAAAACAGTGACACCTACCTACTATTGAAAAGCTTATTTAATCTATTATATATGCTGACTTAACACATGCACACAGCCTATTCTTTCAATTGTGTTTAAATTATTATATAAAGGTATTTTAACATGTGTACACAATCTTTTATTTATTCTATTGCTACTATTGTGAAAAGTTTATTTAATGAATTACATAATGCTGACTTAACACATGCACACAACCTTTTATTTATTCTATTGCTACTATTGTGAAAAGCTTATTTAATCTATTATATATGCTGACTTAACACATGCACACAGCCTTTTCTTGCTAATAATAGGTATGTGAAAAGCTTATTTAATCTATTATATAAAGGTATTTCAACATGTGTACACAATCTTTTATTTATTCTATTGCTACTATTGTGAAAAGTTTATTTAATGAATTACATAATGCTGACTTAACACATGCACACAACCTTTTATTTATTCTATTGCTACTATTGTGAAAAGCTTATTTAATCTATTATATATGCTGACTTAACACATGCACACTGCCTTTTCTTGCTAATAATAGGTATGTGAAAAGCTTATTTAATCTATTATATATGCTGACTTAACACATGCACACAGCCTATTCTTTCAACTGTGTTTAAATTATTATATAAAGGTATTTTATGTGAAAAGCTTATTTAATCCATTATATATGCTGACTTAACACATGCACACAGCCTATTCTTTCAATTGTGTTTAAATTATTATATAAAGGTATTTTAACATGTGTACACACTCTTTTATTTATTCTATAGCTACTATTGTGAAAAGTTTATTTAATGAATTACATAATGCTGACTTAACACATGCACACAACCCTTTATTTATTCTATTGCTACTATTGTGAAAAGTTTATTTAATGTATTATATCTTATGCTGACTTTGTGAAAAGTTTATTTAATGTATTATATATGCTGACTTAACACATGCACACAGCCTTTTCTTGCTAATAATAGGTATGTCATACTCCTTTACATATGTGCCTTTTATTCATTCAATTGTGTTTAAATTATTATATAATGGTATTTTAACATGTGTACACAATCTTTTATTTATTCTATTGCTACTATTGTGAAAAGTTTATTTAATGAATTACATAATGCTGACTTAACACATGCACACAACCTTTTATTTATTCTATTGCTACTATTGTGAAAAGTTTATTTAATGTATTATATATTATGCTGACTTTGTGAAAAGTTTATTTAATGTATTATATATGCTGACTTAACACATGCACACAGCCTTTTCTTGCTAATAATAGGTATGCCATACTCCTTTACATATATGTGCGTTTTATTCATTCAATTGTGTTTAAATTATTATATAATGGTATTTTACCATGTGTACACATTTATTCATTCTATTGCTAGTATTGTAAAAAGTTTATTTAATGTATTACATAATGCTGACTTAACACATGCATACAACCTTTTATATATTCTATTGCTACTATTGTGAAAAGTTTATTTAATGAATTACATAATGCTGACTTAACACATGCATACAACCTTTTATTTATTCTATCGCTACTATTGTGAAAAGCTTATTTAATGTATTATGTATGCTGACTTAACACATGCACACAGTCTTTTCTTGCTAATAATAGCTATGACATACTCCTTTAGATATGTGTCTTTTATTCATTCAATTGTGTTTGAACTATTATATAAAGGTATTTTAACATGTGTACACATATGGATAGATGAGTAGAACTAGACTACACAAAGATTTTATCAAATCCTTCTCTATTTATTCTTCGGTGTCAGCACCCTCCAACCCGTCCATTTTATTTTCACAGATTCGTCAGCAGAGAGGAGTTTGAGTACGTAGAAATGGACACGGATAGCGCTTACATGGCCCTGAGTGCTCGTAGTATAGATGCGCTCATCCGAAAAGATAAAAATTTATCAGAAGAGGAAACCAAACGTATAGCTACACCCAGCTAAAGACCGGACTCACCTACCTCTATGGTAAGCGGAAGGTTGCAGAAGACGGGGTGAGTACGAGTCCTATAGAATGCTAGTACTGATTTCTCGGAGATGAGACTACTTCATTCGATAAATTGGAGAGTAAACGAACAGTGCAACATAACCCTTGTACATATACCCGTATATTTTTCTTCACATTCACTCTCTATTGTAAGGGGTCTCCGTCCTCAAAACGGAGGGTTTACCGGTTGTAACCTTAAAACCGAGCAATAAAACACTAGCTAATACATTAAAAACCATTTACCTCGCCAAACCAAAGGGGTAGACGGTACTAGTGCAACTTCCACTCATACTCACCCCTTATCAGTTCACATTTCTTCTATCGTCTTCATTCGTAGGTGGGGGGTGACATCGCACGCGCACGATGCGCTCTCTCCCTATCGGAGTTTGCTACCCGGGGGAAAGTGGACGCGGTGGTCGAAGAAATTGGTGGGGAGTCAACGACATCATCGTGGAGGCGGGTCTATTTGTAGGATGATGATGATGTTGATGATGATGATGATGATGATGATGAGAAGACAGCCATCCATTTATTCCATTTATCTATTTCTACCCCTCCGAGCGAGGATGTCGCCGGCGAACCACCTCGCGAGGTCTACGGTTTGAAGCGCGAAAGAGCCACCGCCTTCACTTTCCCTCGCCGCTCGTCACGGGGACGGGCGATTTCCCTAGGGGAGGGTCCGGGGGAAACGAGGGTTAAGGCGCGAGTCTTTCATCGGAGGTCCGGGGGCGCTCGAACGGAGGAGCGCGCGAGTGCGGTGTCACCCCGACCAGTTCAGTCTCAACAGTCCCCGGCGAAGAAATCATCCGGAAGCACCACCACCACCACTCGGTAAGTTTCTTATAGTAGTATAGTCAGCGTCGTAAACTCTGCACGGGCACTCCGCACGGGCGTACCCTATCATTACTCCAACCCGTATTTTTCTTCGCTTCACCGTACTATTACTCTCAAACGTATTGAAATTTAAAACAAATTCGTGTACCATTACCCTCGCTCACGTTTTTCATAGCCGGATATCATTACTCTAACCCGTATTTTCCTTCGCTTCACCCTACTCCAGCCGACGGTCCGCCCGCGAGGGCCGCGACGGGTCGTTGGGGCGGGAGAGCGGGGGAGGGGCGGGGGATGGGCGGGGGGAGGGCGGCGTGGGGCCACGGCTGGACTCGCGAACGAGAACCGCCGCGAGGCGGAGGGCGAGGCGGAGGGGTTTGGGGTGGGGAGGGGTGGGGAGGGGCGGGGACGGGTGGAGGGAGGACGGGTGGGGTTCGCGGGGCGGGGGGGGCGCGCGCGTACGCGCGCGCCCCCTCGCCCGAGCCGTGGGACCGGGCGAGGGGTTTGCTCTTTAGACTGGGTTCTACGGAACAGCCGATGAGGTTTTTGAAACCCCACCCGCGATGGGGGGGAGTAGGTTCTAGGGCTTTGCACATAGAGTGAGGTTTAGGGGAGAGGAGGGGCGAGAGGACGGGTGGGGTGGTCGTCCGCCCGGGGAGTTTTTGGATCTAGGGCTAATACGACGCGGAAAGGGCCGGGTGTCTGTGTAGATCTGCACTGACTATACTACTCACAGAACCATTATTCATTGCCATTGGGCGAATATTGAATTGAGTACAGGAGGTTATAGAATTTGAGATTATTGGATCAAAATTATTCATAGGGAGAAGTTATCCCTTCTATCGCGATTAACAGAATTGGCAGATATTCAATTGAATAGATTACATGAGCATAGAAGTTATCTTCTCTACATAGAGTTGAACAGGAGAAGACAACTACAAATTACACTGTCATTTACTCATTTACGAATTGTACACAAATCAATTTATACATCCAAAAATAACTCATTCATTTTTTTTTTATACACACTCAATTCACATACTACGTAATTATAATTGATTGATTATAATTATAATTAATTACATCATTACTATACATATACACATTTTTATTAATTATATTTGAAAATTCCCTCGTGACATAATGTCACGAGGAAATTTTAAATAATTATGTAATATAATGATGATGTATAGTAATGATGTATAAATAATTATAATCAAATCAATTATAATTAAGTAGTATGTGAATTGAATGTAATACAAATGAATGTAATATAAATGACTGAGTTATTTTTGGATGTGTAAATTGATTTGTAAACTGTAAATAAGTAAATGACTGTGTAATTTGTTGTCTTCTCCTGTTCAACTCTATATAGAGAAGATAACTTCTATGCTCATGTAATCTATTCAATTGAATATCTGCCAATTCTGATAATCGCGATAGAGGGAATAACTTCTCCCTATGAATAATTTCGATTCAATAATCTGAAATTCTATAACCTCCTGTACTCAATTCAATATTTGCCCAATGGCAATGAATAATGGTTCTGTGTATGTGTGTGTGGTTCAAATATGGTAATGGTAGCACTCAGGACAATATGCATTCAATTATGATTCCTCTCGTGGACATATAATATCAATCACTCTCTATTTTAGAAATGAAACCCGAGTGACAAATTGAGACTATCTCCCCTGTGAAAATTTATAACAAGTCTACTGACAAATCAGGACATACAATAGGACAATCAAGGTCCGTACAGACAATCTCTGGTACTGTACAATAATTCAGGTAAGGGTTTATCAACCAATCAATCAATTCTGTGTGTCAATGTTATGTCTGACAATACTGATATATTTATCAATCAATCAACTGCAATCAGTTCCGCAAAAATATAAAATTATGAATCCAATATGTGCGATCAAAAACCAGGAACAGTGTCAACCAATTATTGGGACTAGTATAATTATCATTCAATAATAATCTGTCTGATTGGGTTCTACCCACAAATTCAACAATATTTCAAATCGCAAAAATAGTCCTTTCAGAGAGCAGGGATATAATTATCCTCAATAAAAAAAATTCCAATAGTAAAAAAAATAAAAGAGTATAATAACTTACAGTATCTCCATCTGTGTGTGTGTGAGAGAGGAGTCCTTCCAATATTCAGGAAAAAATAATATAATATTCTGACTTACTTATAGCAGAGTAGAGATCCTTATTGTTCCATGTTGTAGGTTCTTCTGTCCTCCTGGGCTGCTCCTCTTCCCCTCTCTGATCTAAGTCTTGGGATGCGTCTCCTTATATCCTCCTCTCTTGGAATTCCATGTCAGCAACAATTTATCTTATGGGAGGATGTATACTATTCCTGTCTTGTTGATTGGTTTATGTTAACCAATGGCCATCTATCCCAGTATACTTAATCCTTAGTGATGTAATGTGTTGTAATCATTTTCATGTGTTGTTTGTTTGTTTATGTCAGCAATGGTAATCTTTAGGACTTTCTCTTTTCCAAACTTTTATTGCGTAGTGGACGAGTCTTTCTTCTAATTTATGTGATTACCTACTATCAATATAATATATTGTCTGTGTAAATGTCAACCCATGGTCAACTTTTCTTTAACATTAGTATTCCCTTTTAGCCGCAGCATTATCTTTACACCCATCCACTGACACACCCTGTCCATCAAACACATAAGCCTACCGACAGGTATACACAAATGCACACGTCTCAATGTAATCCATCATATAACAAAAAAACTAGGAAATGGTACAATCATTTGTGTTCAATATATTATCCAACCTAACTGATGCGTCTGCCTTCGCTGTGTTTTATAAAACACAGTTGTCGTACAGATATTCGACTTCATACCCTATGTATATAATATAGATACTTATGTCTGTGTATGTAGTCTATAATAATGTGTATATATATGAAGGTGCAGGCATATAAGTGTGCTAGGCCTGGGTTCCAACTGGTATAATGTATTTGTTGTTTAGGCTATTTATAAAAGTATCGTTGGGTAAAATTCACTCTCATACCCTCATACATGATCACTGCATATACATGTTTGATGTGTTACCAAGTAGTGTTTATTTTATCAATAGCGTGCATATATAAGGACGATTCTATTAACATATAAAGAGTAGATAATTCCAAACAGAGGTATATAATATTACGGGAGAACACAACTCATAACATCTCCCTTCTAAGTCAAATATAAGCATGTTAGAAAACTTGTTGGCATAATTAGAAACTGAAGTTATAACACAATAAAAGGAATTGCTACTACATATAAGGAAATATTACAGACGAATTACACTATGTGATATAACTGATATAATGTGGATAATTAGTTAATATGACTAATATAATATTTAGAACTTTGATCAGTGAGATTAGCATTGTCTTGAGAAAATGAAATTCGCTCTTGGTACAGCACGAGAATTGTTAGCGCCTATCAAGACTACTATTTCATTTCGTAATCACCAAATCTCGCAGGCAATTTAATTACACGCTTAGGACGCGCATATTTCCCGCTGCTGTCATTTTGCAATGCGTGCTCTGTCACCGACCCATCTGGGGATGGTTGATCTGGTTCACTTTGATCTAATGAGGGTGTCAGAACAGCAGGTAAAAGCTGCCTTCTGTTCCTTCTAAATTTCCCACCAGAATCCGGATCATTTACTACATAAGAGCGTGGTGTATTGGCTTTACCGAGTACTACATATTTCTCAGGTGACCAATTCCCGTCTCTACGGATTCTAACTGGGGAGCCAGGTGTTAATTCACTTAGTGGCTGTTTCAAAGCAACCTTATCATAATAATGTTTAGCAACTTGTTTTGATTCGCTGTTTGCTTGCTGGATAATTTTGTCATCTAGGTCTATGTCGCCTAAAGCGGACTCACGGCAAGGCACAGTGGTGCAAACTTGTCGCCCTAACATGATCTCATTAGGAGAGTATCCCGTGTTGGTTTTGGCAGATCTGTATGCTAAAAGTGCTAAGTTGGGATTTTCTGATGTCAGTACCTTCTTTGCTATTTGTACTGCTTTTTCCGCTGACCCGTTGGATTGGGGTACAATGGGCTACTCGTAATGTGGGTCATGTTGTACATGTTGATAAATTTTCTGAATTCATCACTTGAGTATTGTGGACCATTATCTGACACAATCTCTACAGGGAATCCCCATCTTGAAAATATAGTCATTAGTTTTTGAATGACCATATGAGATTCAGTATTGCTCAGCTGAACTATTTCCAGGTATTTGCTATGTTGGTCCTGGACGACCATATAATTCTTGGACTCAAAATAGAATAAATCCATTGATATGCGATACCATTTGGTGGGTGGTGGTTCACTGATCACCATGGGCTCACGCCTGTTAGCGTTGGCATGTTCATTGCAGTGAACACATTGCTGTGAATACTGCACAATGTCTTGTGACATTCTGGGCCACCATACCAACTGATTAGCTCGGCCTCTGGACTTGTGGATACCCCAATGGCCTTCATGTAGCGAGGAAAGTATCTCAGTCCTAAGTGAGCGAGGTATTACGATTCTGGTACTATATAAGAGTATGCCATTAGCTACAGAGAGGAGTGCTCTCACAGAGAATAAACTCTGTAGGTCGCTCTCCACATCTTTGACTTGCCTTGGCCAACCATTTATGGTATATTTTATTGCTCTACAAAGTACGCTGTCATCTTGTGACTCATTTCTAATTTGCGTAAGTCTGGTGTCTGATATAGGTAGATTGTCAGTAATAGATTTAGCAAAGCTCTCTACTTCAGCAGCAAATAGAATATCTGCTTGAGTGGGAATACCGCTTGGACTCCGTGATAATGCATCAGGTAGATACATGTTTTTGCCAGGGACGTACATAGCATGTGGGTTGTACCTCATCAATCGCATCAGCAGTCTTTGGCACCTTAGTGGAGCTTTATTTAGGTCACTACCATTGATCGTGGGGATTAGGGGTTTATGGTCAGTCTGTAAAGTAAACCTAGGTAGTCCCCTAATATACTGGTCATACTTTTCGCAACCCCATACCAGAGCTAGGAACTCACATTCTATGTTTGAGTAATTTCTCTCTGTGTCAGTCAATGTTCTAGAGGCAAATGTGACACATTGGTTACCTTGTGTAAGTACAGCACCTAGACCAGTCATTGAAGCATCTGCTGAAATAACTACATCTTCAGCTGGGCTATAGTACTTGAGTGTTTTAGCATGCTTTAGCCTGTTTATTATCTCACTCATTGCCGCTTTTTGCGCGTGTCCCCAAAACCACTCGGTATCTTTTCTCAGAAGGTCATTTAACGGGGAGGTGAGGGTTGACAGATTGGGTATAAACTTTTGTAAGTAATTTACTGCACCCAGTAGTCTACGCAGGCTAGTTATGTCAGTCGGTTTACCTAAGGCCTCTATTGTCTTTATTTTGTCTGGGTCTACTGCTACGCCTTCCTTGCTAAACATGTGACCTAGAAATTTAATTGTCTCCTTACGGTAAATGCATTTAGTTTTATTCAACTCTAGGCCAGCTTCATTTAGTAGTTTCAAAACAACTTTCAACTTGGAATCATGTTCTTTGATGGATTTGCCAAACACTACAATGTCATCTTGGTATATGACTACACCAGGGACATCCTTCAAAAGTGTCTCCATGATGCACTGAAATATCTCACTAGCACTTGTTATGCCAAATGGCAACCTTTGAAAGCAAAACCTTCCACGATGTGTGATAAATGTTGTGAGTTTTTGTGACTCAGAACTTAGAGGAATTTGGTGATAACCTGACCTAGCATCTAGTGTGGAAAATGCAACTGCACCGCTTAATTTGGTTGCTAGCTCATCAAAGCTTGGTATTGGGTAAAATTCCCTTTGAACTGCTCTATTGACAGAGCGCAGATCTACGCATATTCTGACAGACCCATTTGCTTTTTCTACAGGAATGATGTTAGAACACCACTCAGTTGGATCGGTGATAGGACGTATAACACCGTCTTTGAGCATTCTATCTAGCTCCGTGTTAACTTTTGACAACAGTGGAAAAGGTACTCTTCGCGGCGCGCTAACAGCGACCGGTGATATTTTCTCGTTCATTTTGATGTGCGCTACTTCACCTCGCACTGTACCAAGTGCATCAGCTCGCCGTAAAAGTGACATGCTAATAGCAGCTGATCGTGACAATAAATTTGTATGGCACTTAGCAATGTATGCTTTCAACACAAAAGATTTGTCTTTGTAAGTTACATCTAGATAGCAAAACCCTATAACATGCATGGTTGAATTTGCACTATTTAATGCAATATCAGGTTTACACAAGTTTGGCTTATAACTAAGAGCATTGTATGACTCTTCACACATTACCGTAACATCAGCTCCAGTGTCTATTTTGAACTTTGTCGGGCTACAGAATGTGGTTAGTGTAACATACCACGGTTCGTGATTGTCATGGATATCAAGAGATCTCTGATTAGTTTGTACAGTATCACAGAAGTAATAATCACTTTCTTTCTGACGACTTACTTCAAAGTTGTGTCTGCTAGTACGGTTGTTGGCGTTATTCTGTCTGTTTCCAGGATTAGTGTCAGATTTGTGTTGCTTACTTAAGCAGAACTTGGCAAAATGTCCACTCTTATGGCAATTGTGACATGTTACCTTGTAGGCGGGACAACTCCTCGGGGGGTGTCTTCTTCCACAACGCTTGCATTGTGATTGAGTTTTTGTATCACCTGACGTTGTGTCCCTTTCTCGGAATTTCTTGGGGTTATGTGTGCTGTGTTGAGCTCTCGCACTATCTGCTTGTACTGATGACACATCTTGCTTGTTCATGTCAGATTTCACTTGTTCAGTCTGTCGAATCATAGTAATGGCACTTTGTAATGTCAGATTCGGTTCTAGTTGTAACTTCCTTGATAGTTCTTTGTCTATGATGCCCACTACAAGGCGATCTCGAATTTGTTCATCTTTGTTGTCGAACTCGGCGTTTTCAGCAAGTTTGTATAAGTCCCGTATATAATTTTTGCTCGACTCTTGTGGTGACTGATTTCTTGAATGGAAGAGTGATCTCAGATGAATCACATTCTTTTTTGGTGTGTAGTATTCCACGTACTTTTTGCTTACTGCATCGAAGTCCTTTTTTTGATCATCATCGGCAAAGGTAAAAGTATCCATTATTGTCTCTGCATCTTTTCCCATTGTATATAATAACGTTGCTACCTGAATTTCGCCATCTTTGCCCTTCAATTCTGAGGCAATTCTATACAGTTGGAACGTCCTTAACCAGTCTCCAAAACTGTTGGGGTTAGCAAAGTCGAAATTGGGTGGAGGTTTTAGCTTAGCCATAATCACCTTTTTCCTTCACTTGGTCTTCACTTGATACACACTGTTGTTTGTGTCATTAAAGTCTATCTGTTATTTACTATTACTAGCAATATACATTAGGTATCAATCTTAGTGTAAGATGACGTGTATAAGTCAGAAATTAGTACAGATTAATTTTTTTTGTTGTTGTTGGGTTCTTTAAAAACCGCGCTGCCACCATGTTTATGTGTTACCAAGTAGTGTTTATTTTATCAATAGCGTGCATATATAAGGACGATTCTATTAACATATAAAGAGTAGATAATTCCAAACATAAGTATATAATATTACAGGAGAACACAACTCATAACAATACATGTATATCTATCTGTGTATGTATCCTACAATACATAGAAAATAAAAGGATGTTGTAGGTAACTATGTTTTGTCTGGCTTCTAATTAATATTCATGTTAGTTATTGTATCTGTGCTATCTTAGTACATATCATAAGGGAAGATTAGTATTGATATTATTCAATGTCTATCTGCTGGTAATTGAATATGAATAAGTTATCCTGGTATCCATAAGTTTGTGTATGGGTTCCAACTTCTATCAATATATACAGTATATATAGAGTATGGTAATTAAAAATGTTGTGGCTGGGGTTGTTGTTATTATGATAGTTAAGAATTAAGTCTATTATTGTATAGTATCAGTCATGCTAATTAGTGGATATGCTGTGCTGTGATTGGCTGATAATATATATATAAATACCCATGTGTTAGATTGCCATCTAATAATGGTAATAAAGATGTTGTGGCTGGGGTTGCTGTTATTACGACAGTTAAGAACCAAGCCTATATACATGTTTACTCAATATTACACCAAATAATGGGTGTGTATTTAGCTGTAGTTGTTTAATGTATACAAATATCTTGCACAATGTTTATGTCCAGAGTGGCATCTGACATAATCAAGCCTCCAGATTATTATTTAGGATTTTATTGATGTGTATGATCGGGTTTAAGTTTTGATCAATTAGTGATAAACGGTGTTACTGATAAACCAGCTGAAAATAATACTCTATAAAGCTGTGGTTATGGTAATTTACAATCAATGAGCTATTGACTTTAATTTTTATTTTAAGTTTTAGTAGAACAAACCCATAATACTAATTAATAGTAGTTTGGAAGGTTAAGAAATGATTATTTTATTTTAATTTGTTGTTTCATCACTATGAAAATTCATACGGAACTTCTGCACAGTAGAATATGAACTCATTGATATAAAATAAATTAATGTATATTAATAAATAAATATAATGTCAATGTGATAAGTATTGTTATATACAATACACATGGTATTTTTATTTAAATGGTATTTGATTTGTTGTGATAATGATTATTGTTATTGTTCAACACAGTTGATATATTAATATTGTTTATTATTGATCAATTTTATGAAAGATGGGCGATTTTATGCTAGGTCGACATGTCTTTATACTGGCTCGATCTGTTCGGTGATTTCCATTCCGCTGTTCGGTGGTTCGGTGTTTTTCCGGCACCGGACCCACCGAACAGCGGATGAATTGAACAGAATGGAATTTCTTTGGACGCCTCACTTAAAACAGGGCCATAACTTTAGGGGCGACAGAGCGGCATGGCCGCCCCTAAATCTCAAAATAAAGTGGCCCAAAAATAGTGTTTTTGAATTCTGGGGCAAAGAGCGTAAAAGGAAAGAGGGATCACTCAATGATAATACCCTGTCTCACAAAATACGCCCAATTTGGCGGTACCGACGTTCCGCGATCAGCTTTCCCGCCATTTGCCTACTGATATTTTGGATAGCTGATCGACTGTAATTGAAGCTTAACGATTGTTATATTTAAGACCACGTATTGAAATCTCGTTAGTGTAAATAGAGAGTTTATACGAGCCCGTTGTAAAGAAGCGCTTCTTATTGGTCTGCGGAACGCCAATCATAATCGCTGATTTGCATACAAGGTATGACAACTCCTTGCTTAAACCGTACCGCGTTCGGAGGCGGGAGGGAGACAGTTTTTGGCTGGAGTGAAACCTCTTTCCTTTTACTCTCTTTGTCTGGGGTATCAATTCCATAGAGGTAACTCTATAGGTGTCTTCGCGACCTCAGCTTCAGACCCAGGCCGATCTACGAAAATATTTTCCGGCACACATCCGTCACAGTGTCGCGAACACACCGGCCTGGGCCAATAGCAAAATCCTCATTTCCGCGCGAAGAAATCAGGTGTGCCGATAAGCTAGGGATGGTTTCGTCCGGCCAAGCAAAATCCTAGGCCAATAGGTGTCTTCGCGACCTCTTGGACGGACCCGGGTCGCAAATAAAAATTACAAGATGGCCGTCCGACCAAGGCCAGAAGGGCTATTGGCCTGGGATTTCGCTTGGCCGGACGAAACCATCCCTAGCTGATCGGCACACCTGATTTCTTCGCGCGCAAACGAGTGTTTTGCTTTTGGCCCAGGCCGGTGTGTTCGCGACCCTGTGACAGATGTGTGCCGGAAAATATTTTTGTAAATCAGCCTGGGTCTGAAGCTTAGGTCGCGAAGACACCTAATAGCCGTTCTGGCCTTGGTCGGACGGCCATCTTGTAAATTTTATTTGCGACCCGGGTCTGTCCAAGAGGTCGCGAAGACACTTTATGATCAATTCTACCGGTAGTGGTAAAAGACGTTAGCGTGACGTGAAAGTAAATGGCGTGAAAAAGTAGAAAACAACTCCAACTGGTGTTACTGCCGTTAGAATACCAGTACTGGGAGGAGCTAATGACGGAAATAGTTACGGTCAAGGTTAAGATGGGAGAAATCCAAATCAAATATTTATTTTGCTATGAAAGTGATTTATTTATGGCATTGTCCAAAGACTCTTAACTTGCACATAATGGTTTTAAAATGTTCAATGACTCAAAGTTTCTATCGTGATAGAAATATTTATAATAAAAGTTAGTGAAGTTATAACGAATTTTGTACAAAAACACTCAACAGTAACATTTTTATTTTGTTTTCCATCATTCATTCATGATTTTTTAGTTACAATATTTTACCATAACTAAATAATAGCCCTAAATATCTAAAGGAGGCGTAAGCTAAACAAACAATTGAATAATACTTTGTGTAGCTGAGCCTTTGCAATAATGTAAATTTAATTCCAACGTACATGTATTTCTGTTTAATGCTATTTTGTTTCTCAATTCTCATGACTTTGATTTACTATTATTTGCAATCACTCAGCGTATAACTGTCTGATAACCGTTTGTTGTAGGCCTAGTGGAAGTTTCACATCTTACTTGAATTTTATCTCCCCATGGAATTTCACAGGACTCTAATGACTGGTAAGTGCAGGTACTGAGCGAAATATTGTCCTAATTGTAGCCTATCTGCTCCAAGCCTCGTCTTTGTGGCCCCTTTACCGGCGCTTGAAACGCTGTCTTCTAAGGTACCTGTAGAAAAGTTTGCAGTTATTGACATTCATATTAGTATTTACAGCAATGTTTGTCAGGTAACTGTAGACACCGTAACTGTAGACAACCATCTGTTCAAGTGCCATGTGTATGTTTGAGTACAGTTAGAATAATTATTTTAACTCAACTCTGCTATTATTATTATTATCATCAATGCCATCGTAGTTTTGTGAAACCGTGATTATCTCCTTATAATGTTTCAATTTTGTTTAGAAAATATCTCTACTTTGCCTTCTCATCACTGTCAGATCGCAATTACTTCTTCTCCTGCATAACCAGAATAATGTAAAAATTAGTTATTTTCCTTCACATCATGTTATTCTCTTCATTTCTGCAGGTTATGTTGGTCAACACGTTGATGCACACTACTATCATAATATCATCAAGAACAAGGATTTTTTTCTGTCAGCGAAGAATAGTGGATTTATAGATATACTGTGCTTACTCGCTAATCTGTTCAGTGCTTGATAGTAAATACCTCAAACTGTTTGATAATATTCACTAATTGTGGATTTATACAATTATGCACATATTGTGGTGAAACGGACATTTCTTACCTCACATGTAAATACATATATGTATAAATTGCATTCTATTGCATGATTGTATAAGATAGAGTGCCAAGTTAAAGTGTACCTCGTTTTCTGTATGATATACTTGCGTTTTCTATACTATTTTGTATTTTACCCGATCTGGAGGAGGGGAGCGATCATTGGTAGGTCAGTCCTCAGACGCTTGATTTTAAGTCTCCTTCTAGATACCTGCTTATCGTATTCTTTTTGCATATTGTGAGATTGTCTGTTCGTCGTCTTTTTGCTGGAAGTAACCAAAAACAGATTTTGCATTGATGTTTTTATATGTTCTTTGGAGTTCAATACAGACACATCTGTTCTATCTAAACAAAAACTGGGGTTATTTTTTTAGACTAATATGCTCTCAGCTAAGTTCCTAAATCTAGAGTGAACCAGGGCGGAAAGCCTACCTGCAACCAATTTTGTCTTAACAGAGTTTGGGTAGCCAACCCTCATGGGAATTGCACCCACAAATCAGCTGTAGGACAAGGCGATCCCACCTGTACCATATAATCAGTAATCGCCAATTACCATTATCACTTACCACGGTTGGCGTCACATAATTTGTCAACATTAAACAAGAGCAGAAATATGCATATCTATTTTTAATAAATATAGAAACTTGGCAGTGAAAAAGTGTAACCCGTCTACATATATAACTCAGTTTACCAGTTAGCTGGTAGGCTATAGCACTAGATTTAGATGATTACCACCATCAATAGTTGGAAGAACGTGAGCTGATAATGTATCTGACCCATGCTACTACTTTTATACTACTACTTTTATTTTAACCGTATTTATAATTACATAATCAAACATTTAATTCATTAATCAAGACAGCTAATAAAGAATAATAAATTCAATTAAGTACTTAACTTTTAACAACCCAAATCAAACATTCAATGTCCCAAAACTCAAGTTACTAAAGAGTAAAAGTGACTACAAGTCAAGCTATTATTTAATTGTTTTTTTAGCTCCCGGTTCCTTTAGAGTTTTTAGGCTATTATTTAGTTTTGGTGAAATATTGTAACTAAATAATCATGATGGGAAGTAAAATGAAAATAAAAGTGTTGCTGATGAGTGCTTTTGTATAAAATTTCAAATTTGTTATACGTGTAATTTCACTTATTTCTATCATGAGCATTTTTATCAATATAGAAAACAAACATTTTAAAGTTATTATGTGGAAGTCAAGAGTCTTGAGAGATTGCATTAATTCAATTATAATTCAAGTTACAAGAGTCTCATAGCAAAATTAATTCTTGATTTGGAATTTCCCCATGTTAACCTTGACCAACAGTCTTATTTCCGCTTTTAGCTCCCCCTAGTTTGGGTATTCTAACGTCAGTTGGAGTTGTTTTCTACTTTTTCACGCCATTTATGTTCACGTCACGCTAACGTCTTTTACCACTACCGCAATTCTACGGCGGCCATAGAGTTATCTTCCTATGACCACGATCTCTTGGACGGACCCGGGCATAGAGTTATCTCCCCTAAAGCAGGAACTCCGGTAAATTTTGTGATGCCACTTTTCATCCCTAGCGGCCATGATGTGTTGGGGTAGTTACAGTTTGTTTACATTAGCTACCTATGCGCTGCTATGATTAGTTAGTCATTTAGTTAGTAGTCAAAATTTGTTCTTTGCTACCAATAATCTGAAATTTTCTGTTGCACACATATTTTCCAATTATTTCAGACCAACATAATTATTGTATTTATTATATTTTGTAACTTTGATAGTAACTGCATGGTAATTGCAAATATTGTATATTAGTATATAAGTACATCACAAAATTATTATTACCCAGCTCCTAGTTCTGGTTATTTTGGCTTTCAGTAGGCAAGATTACTTCACTTTTACCTCAAATTACAATACAGCTAAAGCTACTGTAGTTGTTAATTGTCCTACGTCCTATGGTTTACCTTGGTATCACATAATTGATAGAGTATAAGTATTAATAGGTGTATTTCTATATGTAGAACAGATTTGCAGAAGTTGCATATTACAAATAAAAACATTTATGTAGACAAACAAAACCAATTCATAACATGGAGTATAAATGCCAATCTTTTGACCAAATCTATTTTAAATATTTACTGAATAAAAATAGCATAAGAACTCTTATTCAATATTCAGAAGTCGCTCCTTGCCATTCTTAGGAATAAGGTCAGCCAGCTCTTCAAAATTCACAGCATAAGCACAGATCAATATTCTGTCTAGTAGATCTATATTAGGAAATTGATACCAGATAAATAAATGCTTCCCGCTTGCCACAGATAAATAGTTTACAGACATATAAGAGGTATTAGATCCAAATAATAAAGCAGTAACGAAATATGTTCAATGCCTACTGTTCTACCATAATAGTACAGCTATTAGTAGTTACATAATTCTTGCCAAATTGGCATCACATTATATCAGAGTAAAATAAAGTACGATTTCGATAAGACATATATGTTGATATAGCTGATCACTCTGGATGTTACCTATGAATTAAATTCATAACAGCTCTACAATAGACGACAGAAATCTACCAAGTACCTTCTCACACATATATATAAAACAACAAGCCTTAATTAAATCAAGCATCTCATTTTAATCGTGAAACCCATTTCTAATTGGGAAGCAGTTGTTACAGTTTGTGTGCACGAGTCCCAGGAAAAGAGTTCATAAACATAACCTACTTGATGGGTATGATGGATGAGCACCACACATAGAGTTGTGGTGATGTGCATCATGGTATTCAGATTTCACTTTAATCTCCAACCTATAAATAACAAATCAATGTTACAACTCAACCTGCACCTATTCTATTGTAGGTAGAAAGGCTAGGAAAGTTTTGGTTAAACAAACTGTTACCAAGAAATTAAATAAATGACGTAGGCCTATAAACTTGCATAAGACTATTCAACGTTCTACATTATAATGTTTAATGACTAATTAACAGCCCTAATAAATTTAGATTTTTCCTTCCACATCATCTTTCCTTTCAGTTATAGTTTAGCTTGAAACCATTCTAAGAGTATGCTAAGCTGGTGTAGATCTTTGATTATAATGTATTTAGGCTACTAACTGTGCTAGGCAATTAGATACTACAAAGCCTCGGAATCAAACTCTAGACAGGAATGGACAAAGGGAAGTTCACATCTGTGAAACAAAGTCATTGATAGTTTATAGATTTCTTAAATAAATTTCCTAGCAATATAAAGTTAGCCTATACTAACATTCAAAGTAATGATGATAGGCCTACAACACAATTACAATAATTATAATCATAATAGGTCTATTATATTTATAGCCTATTATATCAATTATAACTATTATTACAAAAAAATTAATTTACAATCACACATATTAATATTATAAAATAATTATATAAATATAATCAATTCAATAATAAACATGTTCATGTTGATAGATAGTCTATGGAAATCACCTGAATTAATAAAATACTAGTTAGTAGGTATAGTGTAGTCACTGATCTAATGAGTGAGTGATTGTGATCTGTGACTATTGTAATAAATTGCTAGTGAGTCGCGATCACAACTTCACCTGATAGTATTACTGTATGTACAACGTAGTAGTAGCCTATTACCATTACTATAATTAATAACTATAGGTACAGCAGTGACAGGGAGCAAAGTTAATTTAACTCAGCCTCAATCAATCAATAACAGTACCGAGAGATTCCACTATTACTGGATAAATGAATGTGCTTATTAATTTTAAACAATATTATACTTGCTATAACTTATTATATTATTTAATTTTACTATTGAGTAATTTTTGAATTTTACAACAATAATATAATAATAATTCTACAATAAGAATAAATAACAATTGAATTTATTTCATTGTCTTTCCAGTTCTAACTCACAACAACCGTACTGTATTCCTACTAACCACACTGTTAGTCCAAAGAAACCCAAAGTACACTCTTGCAATCACACCAATGTTAACTATATGAGATTGTCAGATTGTAAATTATTGTTCCAGGAATGCCACTAGTACAACTAGCTCCGCGCTCATTTTTTGAAATGAGCAGAGAATTGTTCACGTGCTATCGAAAGTCCTTTATGGGTAGATAATTCTGTACAATAAGCCTATCATGCTAGCGATTAGAGATTTTAATACCCAATAATATGCGGTTTTGTTTTGGTTGACCAATCAACGCATTCACAGACTTTCTACCAATATACACTGCCGTACTAGTCGGTTACTAGTATTATTTGGTCGAGTAAACATCCATTCTTATTTTTCTTTAAAGTCCTATTTTACAAAGAGATTTTTTAAAATCACTGTTATTGTGAAAAAGCAGAGATATTATTAAACAGTTTAAATATAAATTAAAAACATTTTACACAAATAGTATCTGTAAATAACAGCGTTGAAAAATTTTATGTTTTATATATAATTGTAATGGTAACTAATGTAAACAAATGGACGAAATCCCCATCGCATCATGGCCGCCCGTGGGGAAAATTGGCATCAAGTGGCCAATCGGCGTTTAATAGCGGAAAATTTTCAAGTTCCTGCTCTATGGGGTGTTACCTCTAT
The DNA here is from genome assembly GCA_935421135.1 of Bugulina stolonifera. NCBI lineage: Eukaryota > Metazoa > Bryozoa > Gymnolaemata > Cheilostomatida > Bugulidae > Bugulina > Bugulina stolonifera. The sequence continues at coordinate 767,622 of OW285190.1, read as the reverse complement.
GGACCCGGGTCGCAAATAAAATTTACAAGATGGCCGTCCGACCAAGGCCAGAAGGGCTATTGGCCTAGGATTTTGCTTGGCCGGACGGAACCATCCCTAGCTCATCGGCACACCTGATTTCTTCGCGCGGAAATGAAGATTTTGCTTTTGGCCCAGGCCGGTGTGTTCGCGACCCTGTGCTGGATGTGTGCCGAAAAATATTTTTGTAAATCGGCCTGGGTCTGAAGTTCAGGTCGCGAAGACACCTACTACGTATTTCCAAAGGGGTCTATACAAAGATCTATCTTTGATATATACCCCTTTGCGTATTTCTAAGGATGTAGCAAAGTTTATAGAACTAATAAGTTGTTCCACGGCTTTATGCACCAATAGGATCGCGCGAAATCTGACCTAATAAGCGGCCTAGTTCAAAGTAGTTGAGTGGCAACAAAAAATTACCAATGAAACAATGGAGTCTTCTCAAGATTGGCGAAAAAATTGCCCTGAGATTAGCTAAAACTACCTGTAATGTTAGCCCATTATTTTCAGAATACATGATGTTTATACCGATAGCATCAATAGAAGATGCAAGCATTTAGAAGAGCATAAATATAGAAAAAAAGCCCAAAAAGTTCGAGCCATCCTACTGATCACGTGGTCTGGACTATTTATGTCTCATGTAGACCAAAGATAGTAAAAGTACGCTCTTTGTGCAGACGGTCAACTACTATTGCTGACCTATATTTTTCTAGCCTAAGCGTTTGACCACAGGCTGGGCGCTCGTTAAAGAGCAACGGTTTGCCCATTTTGGTGGAAGAACTATGGCAAATAAGTATGCGCATCGTTTACTGGATAAACTTGGTATATAGAAACTTTGGATGTAGTATAGAATATAATTTATGCGACATGCTACTTTCTCCACAAGCCAACCAAATTATTGGATTACTAGAAATAGCCAATCATTATTTACAATCAGGGTGATTAGCCCAAGGTTTGTAGCTAATGAATTACTTTAATCTCAAGCTACATAACTGGGAATTTTCTGTATAGACCATAGAGGTAGGTATACCCAAAGGGGTATATATCATAGAGTTATCATGGGGTGTTACCTCTATGGTATATATACCCCTTTGGGTATACCTACCTCTATGGTATAGACCGAATAACTTGTTGCTACTTTTTAAATTGTAGTTGCTTCTTTACAACCTCCGTCCTCCAATAAAAAGATGAACATTGTATAGGCTTTCAAGTAGATTGTTAGTATCGTATGTATGTGAGCAAAGCTTGTTGCTAGATTTGGTGGCTACATGAGTGGGATTTTGATATTATTAAAAATGAATATTAATAAAATATAATAACAATAAATTAATATTTATATAATATAATTTTTTTTCTTTTTCATACATCTAGACTAGACAATAATTTCTGTTTTGAGTAAAGAAAATAACCGGAGCCAAGTTATAAACTATGACACTAGGATTTTTGGGCAATAATGTTTTCGAATGGCTCTCCAAATTACTAGATTATTGAATTATAATTACTATTACTATTAACTATATGTACTGTATTATTGTTGTATTCTTCTAACAGTTCATATAATGTCTTATGTTACTGCTCAATCTCAACTCTGACTTCACCATATAGCAGAAGTGTTTTTATACCAAAAAATATATCTAATATCTTACAGCTATAGCTATTCTAGCCAAAAGCTAGCTTTGCACATAATATGACAGGAAGCGATGACTCCAACAAAACCCAACAGTAATTATTGTCATATTATAATGTCTCAACACCTCTTTCCTGAAATTTGATTGTTCTTTTATTTGGGCTTCCGGTTTCTTGTGAATCGTCTGGGGTTAGAACGTGTGTATGCACTTGGGTCTGGCATCCTGGGATTCCGGTATTTGATCTTCGGTGGTGTTGGTGGTGTATTGTGTTCAGGTTCTGTACTTCTCTCCTTATTTGTGTTGCTTGTAGGAGATTCAGGTATATGTATATCTTATGGTGGTTCACCATCCTCTGCACTGACATGTCGAAGCTGTAACTGATCTATGTGCCTTTTCCAGACTGGTCCTCTTGACATAATCTTGACCATTACCGATCTGCTTCCCAGAACTTTGGTGACCACCGCCTCTATCCATTTAGGTAGCCTGTTTCGTCTAGGTCCACAATATAGCGCATAACAGGGGGTTCCTACATTATAACAATGTAACTTCTTAGTTCTCTGGACGTCTTGCATTTGTTTTCCTTGAGCCAAATGAGCCGGAGAAGGTAACAGCACATCTATCTTTGTCCTGATCTGTCGTCCATTCAGTAGCTCACTAGGAGAGAATCCATAGGATAGCGGTGTTCGTCTATATTGCATTAGAAACTCCTGAAGAGCTTGGTTGGTGGAAAGAGTAGACTTCTTTAGAGACTGTTTAAATGATCCCACCATTCGTTCAGCTGCTCCATTAGTGGCTGGATGGTAAGGTGCTCCTCGTAGGTGGATGATTCCCCTCTCCTTACACCACTGCTGAAACTCATCTGAGGTGAAGCTTGTTCCATTATCTGTGACTATGGTATGAGGGTAACCAAAGTGAGCAAAATCTTTTTCCAGTAGGTCTGTAGTTGCTTTGGTAGAGGTAGAACTTGTTGAATGTATACAAGGATACTTGGTGTAAGCATCTACTAGGACCAGCCAATTGGTCCCCATGAAGTTGATTGCGTGGTCGATGTGTAGTCTGCTCCACGGCTTTTCTGGCATCCAAGGGTGAATTGGTGCCTTAGTTGGTTGGTTCTGATGTTCCCTGCAGGTGGTGCATTTTTGAGTCATCTCCATAATGCCCTTGTCCATACGAGGCCAGTAGACTGCAGTGCGAGCCAGTTGCTTCATTGTCTGCATGCCAAAATGTCCCATATGTATCAGTTGAAACACTTCCTTTTGGAGAAATAGGGGAATTACCACTCTGCTTCCATATAGTAAACATCCATTTTCGATTGATAGTGATGCATTTAACGTCTGGAAATCCTTGATGCTGTCGCCTTCCAAGTTTACTTCACTCTGATATGGATTCTGCTCTTCATCTTGCCAGCCTTCCCTGGTACATCTCATAATTTTGCTGAGTACTGGATCTTTAGCCGTTTCTTTCTTTAGCACTCCGGGTTCTGTCGGAGAGAGCTGTGTGCCGATAGCTTTGATACAGCAAACAGTGTCTATATCTTCTCCTTCTTCTTCTGCATCAAACTTAGCATCAGGGCCACTAGGTAGTCTGCTGAGTACATCTGCATTTCCATGTTCCGAGGTTTTCCTGTATTCAATGGAGTACTGATACTGGTTCAGTGTAAGTGCCCATCTGGCGAGTCTGTTGGCCGCCATAGCCGGTGTTGCTTTGTTGGGGCCAAACAGAGTAAGTAGAGATCGATGATCCGTTATTAGTATGCATACTAATAACGGATCATCGATCTCTGAACTTCCTCCCATATAAGAACTGATGGAACTTGGTGATGCCAAAGATAATAGCTAGTGCTTCCTTCTGGGTTTGGCTGTATCCTCGTTGAGTCTGTGTCAGTGTCTTGCTTGCATGGGCAATTGGTCTTTCAGATCCATCTCCGTATCGATGAAATAGCACTACCCCGAGTCCCACTGCTGATGCATCACAGGATATGCCTAACTTTAATGATGGGTCAAAATGTGCCAGGACAAGGTCACTGCATAACATCTGCTTGAGTTGAGAAAATGCTGCTTGTTGAATTGGTGTCCATTGCCATTTCTCTCCCTTTCTTAATAACTTCTGAAGAGGTGCTGTGACTGTTGATAGATCTGGTAGAAACTTGTGGTAGAATTGGATGGAACCCATGAAAGATTGTAGACCTGTTACATCAGTGGGTGGTGGCATCTTCTTTACATCTTCTACTCCAGATCCTTTTGCTATGCCTTCTTGAGATAGCTGGTGTCCCAGGTATTCTACTGTGTCTTCTGCAAAGACACATTTCTGGAGATTGCATCTTAACCCTCGGTCTTGCAGGCGTTGAAGTAGTCTTCGAAGATTGATTAGGTGATCTTCTGCTGTTGCTCCGGACACTAGAATATCATCCAGATAGACAGCGACTCCAGGCAGATCTTGGGTTAGTTGCTCCATAATCTCTTGGAAATATCCTGGTGCAGAACTTATTCCAAAAGGTAAGCGCTTCTGTAATAGGACTCCTCTGTGTGTGCTGAGTGCTAGTTTCTTTTGACTTTCTGGTGCTAAGGAAATCTGGTTGTACGCATCAGCCAAGTCAATCTTTGAAAAACCATGTCCGCCTCCTAGCTTCCTCATCAGTTCTTCTGGTAAAGGGATTGGCTGACGATGATCTTCTAACTGTGCGTTGACTGTCACTGAGTAGTCTCCACAAACTCTCAACTTCCGTCTTGGTTGTCCAGGTAGCTGTGCTTTTCTTATTGGTACTAGGAGAAATAAAACTAAGGTTAAACCGACTAAATGTATCAAAAGCTACATCTGCAGAAGACTTCCCTACATGGGTGTCCAAGGAAGGTAAAGAAGATATATGTATACCACTTCACAATATCCTGTGCTCCATGCTATCATCCTTAGAATTCCCTGACAAGTGGAAACGTGCCCAGATTAGCCCGGTTCCTAAGACATCTCATCCATGTAAACTTAAAGACTATCGACCAATATCACTGCTATTTCATCTAGGTAATCTAGCTGAAGACATCATAATAGAGAAAATGAGACACAAGTTACAACTACTCATTGAATCATCACAATATGCTTACAAGCGCAAACTAGGTACTGTTGATGCCTTGATTCAGTTGTTGGATGACTACACCTACCAATTAGACCAGCCCAGTACCAAGTACATACAAAGTGCATCACTAGATTTTTCAAAAGCTTTTGACAAGCTCCAGCCTGCAACACTCATACGTAAAATGGTGGAGTGTGGTTTCAACTCAAACATTGTGCTATTGATAAAAGACTTCCTGGATAGACGAACTCAATGTGTTAAATATGGTGAAGGTAAATCCAACTACATAGATCTTCATGTAGGATCTCCTCAGGGCACTAAGCTGGGACCTGTGCTGTGGTTAATCTACTCAAATAATCTTAAGGCAGAAGGATTCCATCACATAAAGTATGCAGATGATACAACATTCTTTGCTGTTGTAAAGAACACGACTAATCACAGCACTATAGCACCTGCAATAGAAACAACACAAACTTGGTCTGAGGAGAACAACATGCAGCTAAACACTAACAAAACTGTTGTTATGAACACCTGCCTATCATATAAACATAACTATGGAAACCCAGTAGAAACGGGTGAAGTTAAGCTAATGCCGAGCCCCTACACCAAATTCTTAGGCATAGTCATAGATCACAAACTGTCTTTTTCAGAGCATATATCACAAATAAAGAACAAATGCAATAGCAGACTCTTCCTGATGAGGAAACTCAAAATTCTAGGTCTAGGTAACAATGGACTAACTACCTTCTATATCACTAACATCCAATCGGTTATCTGCTACGCTGCACCAGCATGGTTTAGCCTCCTCTCGAATCATGACAAAATGAAGCTGGAATCGATCCAGAGAGCGGCTACCAAAGTGATACTACCAGATAAGGAATACGCCGACAGATTAAAAACTTTAAATATGCCTTCACTAACTGATTTTTTATTTAAGCTATGTGCCAACCATTTTAAGTTCATCTGGGAAGAAACAACACACCCGCTTCATAAAAGACTACCTCTAACCTCCAAATATAGCTCCATCAGAACATCTACCAGGACAAATATTCCTTTTTATCCAAAAAAATGTCGAACCGAGAAAAGAACAAACAGTTTTTTTAATTATTTTACTACATTTTATAATAACAATTTTATGTACAAAGGTTGATCTATTTTTAATTTTTATTGCAAACATTTCATTTCTGACCGATTGCGGTACTTTTGAGTGTAGATAAAAAAATAAAATACTAAATACTAAAAGTACCATAAGAGTTAAACTGTACAGGTTCCCAGACTCCTCTACTGATTCCAGCATCATACGCTTGGCCTAAATCTTCTTGGATGGCATATGGTACTGGTCGGGGTTTGCAGAAAATAGGCTTACTGTCTTGTTTGAACTTCACTTCTAGTTCAAAATCCTTTAGACATCCTAATTCTGGCGTGAAGAGATCCTTGAACTCTGATGTTAGTCTTCTGCATGCTTCCTTAAGGTTGCTGCTGATTGTGAGAATGTCTGTATGTTGTCTTCTATCGGCTTGTGGCATCAGAGAATCTAGGGAGATGTCTAGCTGTTGGATTCCACCTCTGCCCAGAAGGTTGAGATTAGGTATTTTGCTGATTACAAACTGAAGGGGTTTCTCTTGCTGACCTCCTACTTTGGTGTTGAGTGTACACGTGCCTATAATCTCTATCGAGTGATGGGTAGCTGACTCATAGTGAATCAGTGGTGGTTGCAGTGTAGGTGCTCCTAGTCTTCTCCAATTGTGTTCTGATAGAAAGTTGTCTCCCGCTCCTGTGTCCACTTCTAGTTTCAATGGCTGTCCTTGAAGAATTAATTCTACTTGGATTTGTGGAACAGCATGTACTGTTTTTAGAGCCCTCACAATATTTAATGGCTGAGAGTTCACCTTCTTCTTCTTGCGGCAGACTGCTTCTAGATGTCCTGTTATCTTGCAGTAGTTGCATGCAGCGTTCTTGTATCTGCAGTCCCTTTGATTATGATTTGTTCTTCTACAGCAGTTACACGGTGAAGCTGTTTGTGAGTGTGTCTTTGTTGTTGGAGTCGTCTTCTTCTTCCGTAGCAAGTGTAGTGTATTGGTTGTTTCATGGACAGTTTCCTTGGCTACCTTGGCTGCTTCTTCCGCTTCAGCTGCTACCTCTATTGCTCTGTTGAAAGTTAAATTTCCATCTTTCAATTTGAAAAGTGCTTTTAAGATGGCTTCATTTCCTACTGAACATATGAATCTTGTTCGTCAGGCTTCATCCTGGGGACCCTGAATAGATGTGAAGTCGCATGTGGCTGCATCATGCCGAATCCTAGCTGCTAATTCTGGAATTGTCTCTCCTGGTTTTCTGTTCATGTCACTCCAGAATCTGTACCTCTTTCTGATGATAAAAGTCCTTGGGTTATATTGAGTCATCATGTAGTTGTAGATTTCCTCCATTTCCAGTTTCTGTATGTCTTTTCTTGGCTGCTGCTCTGTCCAATCCTTCAGTTGTTTGTATATATCAGTAGATTGGTTAGTCAAGAATACCTGTGGTACTTTTTCATCTGTGATAGACTGAGCCTGGATAAAAGTAGTGAACCTTGAGAAGTAATCAGTCCATAGTTCCGTATTCGGATTGAATGCGGTGAAACTTGGTGTGGTTTGCACTTGCCTGCCTGTTAATTGAGCAAGTAACTTCATCTGTTCTGCATGCTGTGATCTCTGTTCCTACAGCTGCCTTTCCAGATGTTCCTTCTGCTGCTCCATTTGTTCCTTCTGCTGCTCCATCTGTTCCTTCTGTTGAGCAATTTGTTGGGCTAGCAAGGTAACTAGTTGTTCAGTTGTAGTAGCCATAGTTATTTGACCAATATGCGAGTCAAATTTACCTTTGGTTCAGATGACAGCTGATGAGTTGATACTTGATATGTGGTTAATCCTCGTCGCCAAATTTGTTGTATTCTTCTAACAGTTCATATAATGTCTTGTGTTACTGCTCAATCTCAACTCGGACTTCACCATATAGCAGAAGTGTTTTTATACCAAAAAATATATCTAATATCTTACAGCTATAGCTATTCTAGCCAAAAGCTAGCTTTGCACATAATATGACAGGAAGCGATGACTCCAACAAAACCCAACAGTAATTATTGTCATATTATAATGTCTCAACAATTATATTTACATTAACTTTGCTAGATATCATAACTATTTATACTAAGTTCATTGGCGATAGCGACTACTAACACTAACTTGTAACTATTCGATTTGGGCGGCTTTTTCATATTTAATTAACTTTGACTCAGGTGTGCTCTATTTTTTCTCTTTTTGTTAATCTGTTTTCTTGGTGCAGTGATTATCATCATGTCTTCTGTTTGTGGAGGTTGCAAAAAAGCATTGAAGGGAGATGCACTCCAATGCAATATGTGTGAACTCTGGTTTGATATAAGATGTTCTGGTGCTGACTCAGCGGCTATTACATTTTTGAACTCATCTGCTGGTAAGAAGAGTAGCATTCACTGGTTTTACACTAGCTGTGAAAGTAGCACCAAAAAAATTTTGCAGCGTATCACAGTAATGGAACAAAATTTAGGTAATTTGGAGCAACAAATTAAAGTGTTGACAGAGAAAGTAGAAGAGTATGGTGCCAAAACAAAAGACCAATTTGATAAAATGACCCTATGCCCACAGGAGGCAAAACTTACCCCAAATATTGAGAATACCACAATAACCACTATTGTCAAAGAATTGAAAGAGAGAGAGACAAGAGCCAAGAACCAAGTATTCACTGGGACAGTGACGGAACCTAAGGTGAAATCTTTCTTAAATAGGCTAACCATTGTATCAGTTAAAGTAAAAAAGATTGGGAAATCAGAAAAAGAAATTTTTCTTGTAGAACTAGACTCTGAGGCTGATAAATGGAAAGCCATAGGCCAAGCTCGGAATATCTGTACAACAGTCTCTGACCTTTCAGGCATGTTTGTCAATCCCGACCTGACAAAAACAGAAAGAGATCATCAATTCCATCTAAGACAAGAATGTAGGGCAAGAAGAGCTAAAGGGGAAAGTGTGAAAATTAAAAAAGGATTGATTGTGCAGATATCAGACTAGGATGATACCAATGAGAAAACTAATTGTGAGAGAGCAGTTAAACAATATGGTGAACCAGAACCATCACAAAAAACAAAAAAAAAATCTAACCAAAGAATTCCATTTGATGTTTTATATACCAACATACGCTCTTTACGAAAAAAGTCTGTCAGTTTAGAATGGAAGACAATTGTCAACCCCAACATAAAAATCATTTGTATCACAGAAACAATGCTGGACACTACAGTTTCTAGTGGAGAAATAAAGATCACTAATTTTACAGTTTACCGCCAGGATCGAAATATCAACGGTGGTGGAGTCGCAATATATTTGCACAACAGCATTGAAGCGTCTAGTCTATTATTGGATTCTGCAGCTGAGGCTGTGTGTCTTAAAATATCCATTGGTAAAGATAAACAAAAAATCATACTTATATGTGTGTACAGACCTCCAAGTAACATTGACAGCCTTTTGATTCCTAATTTATTTAAGGAGGTTGTAATGTTGTCTTCGCAAACAAACTGTTCATTGCTTATATGTGATGATTTTAATTTTCCACGTATAAACTGGCACCTAGCTTCACATTCAGGAATAAAAGCTCTATATGACCCATTTTTATCCTGTTTACATGATCTTGGGCTAACTCAACATATATTCCAGCCGACTCACATTCAGGGAAACATATTGGACCTTGTATTTAGCAATGAGATGATAGTATATGATATAACAGTGCTAGCCCCTGTATTAAGTGATCACTCAATAATAATAATGTCTCTAAATGTAGGTGCAGAAACTACTAATGATTTGAATACAAGTACAATATTCAATTATGATAGAGTGGACATCAAACGGGCTAAAGAAACTTTTGTTCCATGGGAAGAGGCAATAGAACAAGCCATTGAAAAGAAGGAACACATAGACCTTGTTTATGATATATTTATTCAATCACTACAAGATTTAAAGAACAAATGCATAAAAAATAGAACTATTAAACAGGTTTCTAATAGTCCAGAATGGATGACAAAAAGTTTAAAAAATGCCATTAGCCATCAACGCACACTTTATAACAAAATGAAAACATTTTCATCAGACTATAACATCAAAAAATATAAGGTTTGTAGGAAAAAGAATAAGATCTTAGTAAAGCATGCTAAAAAGCGTTATGAATAAAAAGTTATACAAACCTCTTATGGCAGGCAATTCAAAATCTTTTTATAGGTATCTCCGATCATGCAGAGGTAATGATTCAAACATTATTCCACACTTGAAATATTCTAATCAAGTTCTAAAAACACCAGAATCTAAAGCCAACTGCTTCAATGAATTTTTTGAGTCCGTGTTCACGGTGAACGATGAGACTGTTTGCCAAACTCTTGGTACTTCTTATGACAGAGCAATTGTTAGTAAGGAGATTACTGTGACGGCCAAAGGTGTTTTAAAGTTACTTAACAACATAGATACCAACAAAGCAGGTGGGCCTGATAATATCTCAGGCATTGTATTGAAAGTCTTTGCTTCCGTAATCAACATTTCTCTTAAGAATATATTTTGTTATTCACTTTCTTCAGGAGTACTACCTTCAGTTTGGAGACTGGCCAGAATTCAACCCATTCATAAAAAGGGAAGTAAACAGTTGCCTAATAACTACCGTCCAGTTTCATTGACTTGTATAACATGCAAGCTCCTTGAGCATATTATTTCCTCTCATTTACATAGTGTTTTAAGAGAAATAGACTTTTTTTGCGGATGGTCAACATGGTTTTCGTCCACACAGATCCTGTGACACACAACTTGTTCATACTCTTGGACATGTTTCCTATTTATATGATTTAGGTAAGACCATCGACTTAATTATTTTGGATTTTTCTAAAGCATTTGATACAGTAAACCATAGAAAGCTGATTTTTAAAATGGAACAAATTGGTATTAACAGAACTATTGTCAGTTGGATTACACATTTTTTGAAGGATCGTAGACAATATGTCGCAGTAAAAGGTCAAAACTCTAGCTGTAGACCGGTAACATCAGGGGTTCCTCAGAGTTCTGTTTTGGGGCCACTGCTCTTTTTAATTTTTATCAATGATTTGCCCTCACAGTTGAAGTCTGAATGTAGATTATTTGCAGATGATGTGATCATCTATAACACCGCTGAAAACACATCAATTTTACAGAACGATTTGGACAAACTAGAAAGATGGTCAGAAAATTGGCAAATGAATTTTAACGTATTAAAATGCAGCTTTTTACAAATGTGACGGAGAGGTAACTGTGATAAACAGGACTACTTTTTTACACCATCAAATTTTGCAACAAGTTGAATTTCACTCCTATCTCGGAGTTTTTCTTCAGTCAAATTTGAAATGGGATCGACACATCAATGAAATTGCCCACACTGCAACGCTAAGAATGACCCAGTTACGCAGAATTTTAAAATATTCAAATATGCCAACACGTCGAATAGTTTATTTGACATTGGTAAGACCCTTGTTAGAGTTTGCAAGTCAGGTGTGGGACCCTCATCAAAAAAATCAAGTCAAACAAATAGAAAAGGTCCAAAATAGAGGGCTAAGGTTTATTTATAATATCTAAGGGCAGATTAGCTTTAAGCAGTTAAGAGAAAAAGTTGGCATAAAATCCCTGCAAGAGAGAAGAAGAGAGGCAAGATTTTCACTATTTTTTAGGTGCCTGGCAGAAGGTATTGAGCCATCTTTTAATTATGATTTAAATAAAATGCACAACACAAGACAGGCTCTCAATACATACACACCGCACATTAAAACGAATGTTTTTTATTATTCTTTTTGGCCCAGAACCCTTAGAGAGCTACGCTCTGGATCTATAACTGGGGCTAGTTGAAATACATATAACACAAAACAAGCAAAAAAAAATATAGCACTAAAATAGCACCTATAACATAAACTTACAAAAAAAATAACTGAGTTCTCACGACTTTACACACACAAGTGTGGTCTGTGTGAGAAAATTTAAAAAAAAAAAAAAAGGTGGTCTAGTTGAGATAATATAGGTCTAAATTCTAGTGAAGCTTTAGTAGTGAGGAATAATTACTTAGAAAATCATATAACAGAACCAATTTAACCTATATTTTTTTGGCGCTCAAACTTATTCTATATCTGTTTATGAAAAGCTCAGTTTAATGTATCACAGCGTGAAAAATTTCAACTGTCTTGTGCTACTTTGATTTACTTGACTATACATATCTAATATCCAATTATTTTGAGCAGTAATTTTACACCTTAAACGTCCCGAAATTGCATATCTAGGTAGTAATTTTTCCGGGGGAGACCCCCGGACCCCCCTTGCAGGAGGGTGCTGCGCCCTTCCCGTACCCACCTCACGCTCCGGCAGGCCGATGGCCTGCATAAACCCCCGACTTCTAGCCACCCCAAAAATTTTTCAAAAGTTACGCCCCTGTAATAGCATGCCATTGGTGCATTACAAACACCATTCTAGTGTTATAAACTCATAAAATCTTTGTAAAAGTCAACCACAGTAATTGATAATTACAAAAATAAATTATAAATCTTAAATCAGACGAGCAAAAGAGAATAAATTGGCAAGTAGAATCTAAACATCTCGACTCTCAAATATCTGGCCCACAATGTTTCTGAGCTGAGTAGCAATAAACATTTATGCAAACGATATTGTACTAACCTATATAATAGGTTGTAAATTACAATGGCAGTGAACAGTTTTAGCAATAGAAGGAAACTCATACGTTGGTGAACTGTGGGTATTCCGGAGAAATAGTATGAATGTGGCGAGTGCCAAATTTTGTTGGCTCAAAATTTTATAGCAGCTCAAGGCTTTTCAACTAAATTCAAACTTGCCATTTTTCAACAGAACCACACGGTTCGGAAAATAAACAGATGGTCAGATTAAGATGAACGGCGGAATGAGCGCTCGCTTGACATCGTGCTTTTCTTTTGTGCGTATGGTAGTTTTCGGAATTCCCAACCATAGAGGTCCTACCTCTATGTTCCCAACTGTGGTCAAAGAGCTGTGGTTATGGTTTTAGCAGAACAAACAAGTAATTACTGTTATATTCAGTGTTGCCAACTCTACGACCTAAGTCGTATACTTACGACTTTTCTCCCCCTACGTCCTACGACTACGACCTTTTACTAAATGCACCTTTTCTACGACCTTGGAGTTATCTTCCCTCAAGGTCTATGATTTAGGCAGGTATATCGTCACATCAATTTTGACGTTCAGACTCGCTAACAGACTCGCCGGTTTCTCCTGTCAATAACAAAAAAATTGAGAAGAAATTAATAGTATACTAATCTTTGTCATGTCTGTACTCATAAGTCCCTCTCCCGCAGTCCCACATTTTCCCACGAATAGTCATACCGAGTCTGAATCGCTGTCCTCTTCCCTTACGTCTCTAGCCCTAGGGATTTTTGAAGGACATTCCCGTGAGATGTGCCCTTTGCCCTCGAACTTGTAGCATCTTAACTCCCTTCCTGGAGACCCCATATATTTTGTTTTATCCTGCCCCTGCTTAGTTCTCTGAGATTCCCTGCATTCTCTAGCGTAATGTCCTCTACCACCACATTTGAAACAGGCATCGTTCCCTTTTTTTCTACATTCCCTAGTGAAGTGCCCTAGCTTCCCACAATTGTAGCATGTCATGTCCGGACTCCTTTTTGGGCTAGCCCTCCTAAAGGGTTGTCTTTGTGGTCTAGGTGGAGAGCCTGCTTGGTGTCTCTCGTCCTCTCTGCGCCTAAGCCCTTGTCCCTCCCTATGAATGCCTACCCACTCCTCCTCTGGATCATTTTGCCTCATACCTGGATTGCTCATGTAATCCGCATTCTTCATGGCTGTTTCAATGTCCTTTCCTAGCTTTATCATTGCCCCATAGTCTATTCCCCCATCCCCTTTGGCCATTTCATTCAACACTTGTACCCTAACTGCGTCGTTTGTCGTCCCCACTAAAGCCCTATGCAGAATAATTTTATTTTTTAGTGCCCCTAGCTCGCATCCTTTAGCTATCGTATTAGGCCTAGCGATGTACCCCGTGAAATCCTCATTCTCCCTCTGCCTACAGGCGAAAAAGCTGTCCAGGTTCCTAACCGCATGCCCCTTCCCCTTAAAGTGTTCATCAAACCGTTGTTTGATGTCTGTGTACCTTACTTCATTAACCGCTATATTCCATTCATTGTATATCTCAAACCCGTGTTCCCCTAATCTATTAAGTAGCATACAGCCCTTCTTGTGTTCTATTATAGCTACCTTGGCTGGTTCACCCCAGTTGTCTTGAAGTCATGAAATGCCATTTGTATCTCAAAATGTTTGATAAACTTCTGCCAATCCTCTACTGATAACCCATCCCTTGCACTATGTTTATCTCCTCTTGTAGCCATGTTTATATTACCTGAACTTAACCCTTTACTTGAATTTGAATTAAACACTGGAAAAATTTCCTATCAGGCCTATGACTTGTCTAGGTACAGATCTATAACTTACCCCACCTTTCTGTGTTCTACTGTAACCTGTGTATTATCCAATGATCCCACTTCTGACACCATGTAATGTCTGTATTCACAAGTTTAATATACATGTATCCTTCCTCTGTACTGTTAGTCTGTCCCCTCTACCTCTCTCATTCACTCTCAACCATCAAGTGTCCCCTTCTTAAGTCTCCAGCTATCTCCAAGCTATTCTTATAATCTTACCTATCCCCTTAGCCTTAGTGCTCTTACCTAGCTCCCAATACAATCTTTAGTATACAAAGAAGTATGTTACATTATTAGATAAGCTGATTAAGATGCAGAAGAAAGATTTTGGGAGATAAAAGCATTATGTGGAATATGAGTGGCCCCTGCATATTGATGCATCCAGATGTGTAGGCCTACATGCTTCCGCATCATCATGTCAAAATGCACAATCTTTTATGTTTGGTAACTGGTAGGCTAGTTTGTTAACTGGTAATTCTGCTAATACATAGACTGTTACTTAAATTATCATAGATCTTTGAATATAGGCCAATCAAATCATCAGTTATGTGACACCAGACTCCAATTACCAAGGTTTCATTTATTTATGTTTAGGTACAAAACAGATCTTCAAAGAAAGAAAATTGAGGTCGTTTCAAACAAAACGTGTATAAAAAAATAAGTTCTTTTAAAAAATTGTCGTCTTAAATAAGTTAGTTTTATGCTTATGTTATCCTCATTGCCAACATTGCAGTCGGTTCTAAATTCTCTGTGCTATTGCATCAATCTATTGTTACATTTGTAGGTTGAGGAGTTTTCATAGCAGTTACCATGTGTTTTTGTGCACAATAATAGAAATGGTGAACTAGAACTATGTTCACATTTGTATTTTCATTAATCTGAATATTGCGAATAGTCTCCTGTCTCTTGAAAAGTTAGGTATGCAACTGTGTTACTATTTTATTGAATTTTATAATGAAATTATTTTTACTTGTTAACTGGCCCTCCCAGTAGTTTTAAAACAAATTTTAGGTTCGCCCATGTTTGTGAACGAAGCCTCTGCCAAAATGA
Source organism: Bugulina stolonifera (assembly GCA_935421135.1). Taxonomy (NCBI): domain Eukaryota; kingdom Metazoa; phylum Bryozoa; class Gymnolaemata; order Cheilostomatida; family Bugulidae; genus Bugulina; species Bugulina stolonifera. Next base: position 752,330 of record OW285190.1, on the reverse strand, counting down.
TAAAGGAGGCAGTTGGTAAGTGTATCATTCCCATGAAAGAGGAATATGAAACAGATACTGGTGAGTAGACTTGTTATACATCTACTATGTCTTTATGCTGATACTTACAGAATGAGCAAAGTTCACTCAACAGTAATTGCATTGCCACGAGTATGATATTATTACAGAGGTGTCTGCAGATGAAAATCCTCTCCTTGTAATAGATGAAATGGACCTGATAATGCTGAATGCAGCAGAAAAGCAAAAACTGCTTCGGCGAGCAGTTTTAGGTAGGGTTTTATCGAATATACATGTATTATTATAAATTTACATGTAGCCCTATTGTCTTGAATAGAAATTTTTTAGACCAGACCAACAATACAGGATAAGTAATGGCTGAGGTATGTAATCATTTTTCTGAGTTATCATGGCTGAACAAGTGGCATCCTTTCGCAGCTGTTGAGTATTCAAACTAGTATCTGGTATTTTGAGGATATCACCCACTTGTGGTGGTCATGCCTCCAAACTGACTTGATATTTACTAGGTAAGTAATGTTAATATGCTGATTATTATAATCTTATGGTGATCAGTGTTGGAAATTGTGTGCTTTGCAGGATTATAACCCAGAACCTGGTTTATTGCTTTACTTTACTTGAATGAATTGGTAGAGGAAGTAAATAGACACTGGCGGTTCTACATGCCCATGGGAGATGGTTACTATACACAGATTTACATCCAATCTACCTGTTAATAGTTTACTTACCTGCTTTTACCTCAACAATGTGGTCGAAGTCGGTAATTCAACTGTTTACAGTACAGATGTTTTACTGCTAAACGAATTTTTGATAGAAATAACAGTGTTTTCTTTGCGATCTACGTGTACAGATGTAGTTACTGCTACAGGCCATGATGATCTTTAAGTGAAAATGTGAAAATTGGGTGTGTTCGAAGACACTTAGTCAGAGTTCCTATGTGTCAGAGCGTGAACATGTGTAGTTGACATCATGTTATGGGCGTATCAGTCAAAACTAAATAGGAGTGACTTGGCAGGCTCTTCAGAATCTTTAAAAATTATATTTGCGCAGATTTCTTTCAGGGACGTCAATCTATAGCCATGGCCATAGTGGTGAGAATACAGTTCTCACCTTAGATATATTATCGCAAACTGCAAAGAGTTGCTGGAGCATTGCTGTTCAAAGAATCCCTGTAAAAATTTCAGGATATTTTATTCTACATGTATGATAGTTTGAATATATTTTGTACTATTGTAGAAGACCAAAGAAGGGTGCTAGTAAAACTTGTAACCTGATTCCCTTGTTGTTGGTCTGAACTTGGCTCTTTAATCACAATTTTAATGTTTCGTGGTTTTTACTGGTCAATTCAATTGTATATTAAGTTCTTTGTGAATTGAATTTTCATGCAGCTTTATACTAGAGTCCATATTGGACATATAATAGTCGCATAGAAAGTGAATGTTGTGCCTTAGTAAAATTTGTATGGGTAATATACTAATAATATTAATTACTTTGCAGGAGACTTAAAAAGCTCACGAAGCAAACATCAATCCTGCTGGCCACCATACAGTTGTCTAATCTAGAAATTGTAATTCTAGTGGTTTGCATAAAAATAGTACTGTAGGAATATTGTGATGTTTCTGCCAATGTTTGTATTGTGCATTGTGTGGTAGACACAAGTATGGGAAGGACCTGTGAGTGGTGCTAGACCTTCCTCATTACATAAAGGCTCAAGTAGTATGTGTGATGACTTGTAATTATTGCTGTGACCTGTAGGTACAACCCAGAAATCATACTGAGTTATTGTCTATGGTCTGTTCTTGCTTAGTAGTACTGTAAGTTAGGGCTTCTAAGTTCGACAGGATTTAGAGCTGGAACTAGCTTAGCTAAGCAAGAAGGCTCTGTAGATCTGTATAAGAGATGTGTAATCTTTATTGAAATCCAAGCAACAACTAACTAACATATGAAAAGCATTCGCTTTATATAGTAGTTGCGTTTCCAGTAAAGTTACATAGCACCGGCATAGGTATTGTGTAACAACATGGAGGAAAAGGTACTAGGGCCAACCTCTTGGGTCGGTCATAGCCAAAAATGCATATAGCAATGTACTTAGTATAATAAATGGATTGTAACTATTAATAGAGGCCTTAGTCCAATGTAACAAAGCACAAACGTAGGTTAAGCAACAAGTAGTTGACTGGTATGGTAATAATAGAGCATATGACATGGAATTTGGGTACAAGTATAGTAACTAGAATACATAGAATGCATTCTATGCATAGAATGCATTCCATGCATAGAATGTATAGAAGGCATGCCATGTATTCTATGCATTCGATGCATAGAATATATTGATTACATCGAATACATTCTATGCATTCTACGGATTCAATGCATTCGATGCATAGAATATATTGATTACATCGAATACATTTTGTGCATTCTATGTATTCAATGTATTCTATGCATTCGATGCAGAGAATACATAGATTGCATTCTATGCATTCTATGCATAGAATACATTGAATACATAGAATGCGTTCCATTCATAGAATGTATAGAATGCATTCTATGCATTGAATGCATAGAATGTCTAGGATGCATAGAGCGCATTCTATGCATTTTATGTATTCTATGTACTCTATGCATTCGATGCATGAAGTACATAGATTACATTCTATGCACTCCATGCGTTTCTTGTAATCTATGCATTATATGCATAGAATACATAGAATGTATAGAAGACATTCTATGCATTCTATGTACTCTATGCATTCGATGCATAGAATACATTTTATGCATAGGCATAGAATACATTGAATACATAGAATGCATTCTATGTATTCAAAGTGTTCTATGCATAGAATGCATAGAATGCAGTATATGTATTCTATGCATAGAATACGTTCTATGCATTCTATGTATTGTAGTTATTCCATGTATAGAATGCATAGAATGCAATCTATGTATTCTATGCATAGAATGCATAGATTGCATGGAATGCATAGAGTGCATAGAATGCTATCTAAGTGTTCTATGCATAGAATGCATAGAATGCAGTATATGTATTCTATGCATAGAATACGATCTATGCATTCTATGTATTGTAGTTATTCCATGTATAGAATGCATAGAATGCAATCTATGTATTCTATGCATAGAATGCATAGATTGCATGGAATGCATAGAGTGCATAGAATGCTATCTATGTATTCTATGCATAGAATACATAGAATACATTGCATACATCGAATGCATAGAATGCATTCTATGCATAGAACACTTTGAATACATAGAATGCAATAAATGTACTCTATGCATAGAATACGTTCTATGCATTCTATGTATTGTAGTTATTCCATGCATAGAATGCATAGAAAGCAATCTATGTATACTATGCATAGAATGCATGGATTGCATAGAAAACATAGAAAGCCATCTATACATTCTATGCATTTTATGCATATAATGCATAGAATGCATTCTATGTATTCTATGCGTAGAATGCAATCTATGTATTCTATGCATCGAATGCATAGAATGCATAGAATACATAGAATGCATAGAATGCAATCTATGCATTATATGCATAGAATGCATAGATTACAAGGAATGCATAGAGTTCATAGAATGAAATCTATGTATTTTATGCATCGAATGCATAGAGTACATAGAATGCATAGAATACATTCTATGCGTAGAATGTATAGATTGCTTTCTATGCATTCGATACATAGAATACATTTATTACATCGAATACATTTTATGCATTCTATGTATTCGATGTATTCTATGTATTCGATGTATAGTATACATAGATTGCATTCTATGCATTCTATGCATGGAATACATAGAATAGATAGAATGCATAGAACGTATTCTATGCATAGAATACATATATTGCATTCTATGCATAGGACACTTTGAATACGTAGAATGCATTCTATGCATGGATTACATAGAATACATAGAAGACATAGAATGTATTCTACGCGTTCTATGCATAGAATACATTGAATACAAAGAATGCATTCCATTCATAGAATGCATAGAATGCATTAAATGCATAGAGTGTATAGGATGCATGGAGTGCATTCTATGCATTCTATGTATCCTATGCATTCTATATACTCTATGTATTCGATGCATAAAATACATAGATTGCATTCTATGCACTCTATGCATTCCTTGTAATCTATGCATTCTATGCATAGAATACAAAGATTGCATTCTATGCATAGAATGCATAGAATACATAGATTGCATTCTATGCATTCTATGCATGGAATGCATAGAATACATAGAAGACATAGAATGCATAGAATGAATGTATTCTATGCATTCTATGCATAGAATACATAGAATGCATTCTATGCATATGTAATGAAAATTTGCCCCTTGTACTAGGGAGAAGAGAAACTGTTATTGTTTGCCGGCTTTTTATATGCAGTTATCTCCCACGATGGTAAGGTGCCCAAAATACTTCGAGACAAATAATCATACAATGGCTTCTATGGTGTAATGGAGCTTCGTTCAAAGACAATGAAACCAACAACACGAGTTCCCTTGTATATTATGGGTCACAGTTTAAACACGCAGTTTGGAACTAGTTGGATGCCTATTGGTCCATGATTAAATTAGACAGCATACAACTCCAACAAACATTTTGTTTAAAAGAAGACTAAGAATTACTATATAAAAAGATGGAAGTTTAAGACAATAAGGGCTTGGAAGTAAAACAAATCCCAATAGACAGACTATTAATTACACAACATAATTTGGATAATTTGGATAATATTAATTGACTGAGTTGTATGCTGTCCTTAGCCTTACTGCCAAGGTGTAATATATATGATATGATATAGGTGTTGTTTATACATGTACATGTGTATGATAGTAATATTTGACCAAGCTGTATGCTACATGTAACTTATATTGGTTACCAAGTGTTATGTAACATAGTATTAGTGAGTTGGGATTAATTAGACCGAATTTTAAAGAACAACTTTTACTAAATATATTTTACATACTACAGGCATCATGGCTACAATAATGTGTTAAAAATAGAACTTAAGCATTTGCACATGTTACATAAGTATTAAAAGATATTAAAATAATATACGCCTACTTAACAAGAAAGAAATATAAGTATAAATGCATGGCTGAATGCAACAACTTACTATGTAGCTGTGGAGGTGTCTCCAAAAGAATAGAATAGTAGTTAGAGAAGTACACGTTGTTATAGTGTGGGTATCCAATACTAAACTGGGTACTGAACCTAAGTTTTCGCTCAGTTTTATAGTAGTAGTATATTTATAGCGTCTAAAAATAACTTAAGAAACTGATTGGACGTTGTAGTGTCCGAAATCGGCAAAAACACATAATTAAAGCTTCAGACGTTTTCCGTCAGAAGACGCAGAATTAAATTGTAAACCAGATTATGGTGCTGGGTGGAGATGGGTTCAAACCAACCAATTGACGTAAGCATGACCAGGCACAGGCGGTCAGACAAAAAAAAACAAGCGTTACAAACAATGTTTTAGTGGTTAATTAAACGTCAGCGTTATGATGCATATCCTGGTACAGGCTTGAATAAGTATTACAATAATGTATGCCTAATCCTGGTACAGGCTATAATGTGGAAATGACCAGGCAAATTAATATGTGGAAGCTTCTTACAGAATAAAAACGACAACATCAGATCTTACAAAATATAAAAACCATACTGATGATTAAAAAGTTCATGTGCAAATGTGTTGAAAATAATAACGTGAGATGCCATAATGTATAGTATTCTAATGTAGTAGCAAGCGCTATAGACTATGTAATGTTCAATGCAATAAGTCAATGTTAGTAGACCCTTATACATAGAATGCATTCGATGCATTATAAGCATGGATTACATAGAATACATAGAAGACATAGAATGTATAGGATGCATAGAGCACATTCTATGCATTCTATGTATTTTATACACTCTATATACTCTATGCATTCGATGCATAAAATACATAGATTGCATTCTATGCACTCTATGCATTCCTTGTTATCTATGCATTCTATGCATAGAATGCAAAGATTGCATTCTATGCATAGAATACATAGATTGTATTCTGTGCATGGAATACATAGAAGACATAGAAGACATAGGATGCATAGAATGCATAGAATGAATGTATTCTATGCATTCTATGCATAGAATACATAGAATGAATTCTATGCATTATGTGCATAGAATGCATTCTATGCATTATGTGCATAGAATGCATTCTATGCATTATATGCATAGGATGCATTCCATGCATAGAATGTATAGAAGGCATTCTATGTAATCTATGCATTCTATGTACTCTATGCATTCGATGCATAGAATACATTCTATGCATAGAATGCGTAGAATACATTGATTACATAGAATGCATTCTATGCATTCGATGTATGCAATGTTATCTATGTATTCTATGCATAGAATAAATAGATAGCATTCTATGCACTTTATGCATTCCATGCAATCTATGCATTCTATACATAGAATACATATATTGCATTCTATGCATAGATTAAATAGATTACATAGAGGACATAGAATGCATAGAATGTATTCTATGCGTTCTATGCATAGAATACATAGAATGCATTCCATTCATAGAATGTATATCTATGTATTCTATGCATAGAATGCACAGAATACATAGAAGACATAGAATTATATGTATTCTATGCATAGAATGCAATCTATGTATTCTATGCATAGAATGCATAGAATACATAGAAGACATAGAATTATATGTATTCTATGCATAGAATGCATAGAATGCAATCTATGTATTCTATGCATAGAATGCATAGATTGCATGGAATGCATAGAATGCATAGAATGCATCCTATGTGATCAATGTATTCCTTGCATTCTATGCATAAAATGTATTCTATGCATCGAATGAATAGAATACATAGAATGCATAGAATACATGGAATGCATAGAGTGCATAGAATGCAATATATGTATTATATATATTCTATGCATAGAATGCATAGAATGCAATTTATGTATTCTATGCATAGATTGCACAGAATGCATTCTATGTCTTCTATGTCTTTTATGTTTTCTATGTATTCTATGCATAAAATGCATAGAATGCGTAGAACGCATAGATTACATGGAATGCATAAAGTGCATAGAATGCATTCTATGTGATCAAGATATTCTATGCATAGAATGCAATCTATGTATTATATGTATTCGATGCATAGAATGCATAGAATGCAATCTATGTATTCTATGCATAGAGTGCATAGATTGCACAGAATGCATTCTATGTATTCTATGCATAAAATGCATAGAATGCAATCTATGTATTCTATGCATAGAACGCATAGATTACATGTACATGGAATGCATAGAGTGCATAGAATGCATTCTATGTGATCAATGTATTCTATGCATTCTATGCATAAAATGTATTATATGCATCGAATGCATAGAATACATAGAATGCATAGATTACATGGAATGCATAGAGTGCAGAGAATGCAATCTATGTGTTCTATGCAATGCATAGACTACATAGAATGCATAGAACTCATAAAACGCATAGAATGCACTCTATGCATCCTATGAATTCTATGCATTCAGTGCATAGAATGCATTCTATGTGATCAATGTATTCTATGCATTCTATGCATAAAATGTATTCTATGCACCGAATGCATAGAATACATAGAATGCATAGATTACATGGAATGCATAGATTGCATAGAGTGAAATCTATGTATTCTATGCATTGAATGCATAGAATACATAGAAGACATAGAATTATATGTATTCTATGCATAGAATGCATAGAATGCAATCTATGTATCCTATGCATAGAACGCATAGATTACATGGAATGCATAGAGTGCATAGAATGCATTCTATGTGATCAATGTATTCTATCTAATGCTTGTACTCAACTCACCTTAAGTATCGTGTAACTCTTCGTCTTCCTTCAACCACTTCCAATCCTAGAATGACTCCTCCCTCGTCTTTTTCTTGGCCTCTCTCCCAGTTGACCTTGACATCCCCTAATTCCTTACCCGCCCGTTCCTATCTCGTCCTAAGCGCCTGCAATCCCTATCATCTCACTCCCCTTTCTCTCTTCCCTTACCTTTTCTCTTTTTTTTTTTTTGTATATCTCTTCTATTTATTATTGTTTTTTTTCCGTCAAAATCCCATTTTTTTTTGCCAAAATCAACAGTAATTGGACAAGACCTTCTTGTGAAAACCCTTCACCTTGAGGCCTTTTATATAACAGTAATTGGACAGGTCGAAATTATCCCGTGAAAGTCCTTCACTTTGGAATTTTAACTTGAAAATAAAACTTTTAAAATTGTGAAACTGAAAGTCTCATCCCTCCAGGAGCCTCTCCTCCAACTCCTGTATCCTGTTCTCTAATGCCCTAACCCGGTTTCTCAGCTCTGTGTTTTCCCGTTCCAAAAGTTCCCTACCCTCTCGTTCTACCTTTACTAGCCAAATCCCCTCTCCTGAGCTCTCCCAGAGTCTGATGAGTCTCATCAGACTCTCCCTCACTATCTCCTTTGCCCTAGCTGTGAGGTGGATCCCATCCTTAAACGCTAGCTCGTTCATCTCTTCCCCAAAGTATAGGCTTTCATACAACCTATGAAAACCTACCCATGTCCCCCCTTCTCCCCCGTTAATATCCCTAACCGTGTTATTGTACTCCCTAAATTCCCCCTCTATCTCTTCCTGTTTTATCCCTCTTACCTCCTGCCTAACCACTGGTGGATATGCGAGCAGTAACACCAGGTTTGCCATGCCGTATGCTATCTGCTCTTGCATAGCATTTCTCATCTGACTCTCTACATCCTGTCTTCCCCCTTCCCTTAGTCCCCCCGTTTTCTCTATCAAATCAGGTATGCCCCCCTGTATTGACAGCAAAACCCTCCCCAAATAATCCCCGCCCGCAATGCAACTACCTGCTCTTTCCCCAACTCATACAACTCCTCGAACTGCCCCCCTGGCTTAACTATGGAAATCGCTCCCCTCACTTCTACCCCCTTTAGAATGGAATTGCTAACCATAATTATCTGCATCTGCAACGAGAAAGAATAGACATGATATGCATATTTCCCTCCTAATGTAATGGTCATTTACCTACTTATCCTATTTAGACCTAATACATTTTGGTCTACTGTTTTACTTTAATACCTCATTCAGTGATAATTGCTACTTTTTATTTATGTTACATAATCTTTATACCACGGATTAGGCTTACTGACTCTCCCCGACTTCGTTCTGATTACTTCCGGTCTGGGTAGGTTACTGCTCGGTTCCCCTTGTTTGCCTTGTATCTCTCTTTCTCCTGATACAAACCTACCCCCGGTCCTTGTGGTTTGTTCCTGCTCCCCACTTGACTCTTCTTCTTCCCCTTCCGAGTCCCCATCTGTTTCAGTGTCGCTAACCGGCAATAATACTAGATGTTTTCTATTCCGCCTAACCACGGCCCCACTGATATTTACCATGTAGCTGTCCGGTTCTTCGGCTCTCCCAATCACCCTGGCCTCCCGTCCGTAATCTTGGTTCGAGATTTTCACCCAAACTTTATCCCCTACATCTAAGTTCCCTAAATTTCTTACTCTCTTCCGGTCGTTGTAGTTTGCCTCCATCCTAAGTTTCATCCCTTTATCCCTAGCTGCAAACTCTTTGTGGTACACTTCTCTCTGGCTTACTCTTGCCATACCTACCCTTATCGACCTTCCTAACAGTAACTGGGCCGGACTATACCCCGACTCGTATGGTGTGTCCCTATACGCCGCTAATGCCCCCATTCTATCCTGGCTCCTTCTCCACAGCCCCTTAACCGTTTGTACAGCCCTTTCTGCCGCCCCATTGCTCTGTGGGTATAGTGGGCTACTTGTCTCATGTACGACTCCTACCTGGTCTGTATACTCCCTAAACTCTCGTGAGCAAAAACACGGACCATTGTCTGTCCTTAACCTAACGGGGTAACCAAACCTAGCAAACATAATTTTTAGCTTTTCAATTACTTCTGCCGTTGTTTGTCCTCCTAGTCCCATTACCTCAATCCATCTGGAATAGTAATATACAACTACTATAAAGTTGGCCCCTCTATACTGAAATAGATCCGCCCCCAATACCTCCCATGGACCCCCTGGTAATCCTGATACCCTCAGTGGTTGGTTGACCAACCTCCTGTTCTTTGCACATGTCTCACACTGTTTCACTTTCTCCCTAATTGCCGGTATCATCCCCGGCCACCACACTGACTCTGTGGCCCTCCTCTTGCACTTTTCCTCCCCTTGGTGACCATTGTGTATGCTATCTAACGTTCTACTCCTCAGTTCCTTGGGTATGACAACCTGCTCCCCTTTTAGTACCAACCCGTTGCACTGTGATAGGGTGTCTCGGACTAGAAAAAACTGTTTCATTTCCCCTCTCATACCGTGGCTCTTAGGCCATCCTACCCCCATGTATTTGATTACTTCTTGTACATTTGTAAGACTTGATCATTTTGTGTCCCCACCCTCAAGTCTTCCAGTTCCTTACCTAGTAGCGCAGTACCCTCTACTAGATACCTAATGTCTGCTGTGGTTCGGAGTTCTAGTTTCCTATCCCGTTCTGAGAAAACCCCTACTGGTTTTCTCGATAAGCAGTCTGCTATGTGCATTTCGGTCCCTGGTGTGTGTGTCACGAGGGAATTTGTAATAATTTGTATGATTGTGTATTGTGATGTTATATTGTATATGTGTATACGTATACTATGTGTGCTAGTACACTAATTGTTCTATGTGATATATATATATATATTAGTTGTGTTTGTATTCAATGGTTTGTGCAATGTACTGTGTAATTAGTAATTATCTTCTCCTGTTAACCTCCAATAAATTAAGAGAAGACAACTCTGGTTCTCATGTAATGTCTGTTTCACTAATTGATAGTTGTCTTCTCACGTCAATTATATCTCTATTTGGAGAAGATAACTTCTGTCAATGACTCTTTAGTTCAATCTTACACTGTATATTATGTGTGTGTATAACCTCCTATATGCGATCAATTAATTTATGTAAACAAGTGTACTTTGGTTCTAGGTTCCATGTGTAAAGTAATGGTAGCACTCAGGACTTATGCACTCAATATATTGATTTCCTCTCGTGGACATACAATTGTAATCTCTCTATGTTGTAGAATATAATAATCCGAGTGACAGAATTGGGACTACCTCCCCTGGAGAATCTATGTGTTCTATGAGTTACCCTATCAACAGGTATTAGCAAGCCAACTGCAATTCAAGTATATCTCTTTCAAGAGAGCTGTGTATCAGGTACGTTATGAATTATTCACCTGGTAAATCAATCACTTCGCAGACCAATTTGAGGTTTAAGAATTGTTATATTTAAACTATCTCAGAGTGTATATGTACTATACTGCCCATTTCTACAAAAACACTGTAACTCAATTTTTTTCAAAATTGGGTTTTTTGCATAAATGGTGTTGAAATACCATCTTACACCACATACTAAAATACTTTTGAAAAAAAATGGGTCCTTATGGGTTTTTGGGAGAGCAGAAACACTGTATCTCAATATTGGCACTAGTGATTGTCAGCAAAAACAATGTAACTCCAGATTCCAACACATACAGTGCAGTTTTGTCTCCTTTTCTTTTCTGGAGTTGACTATTCAAGTATGTTTTTATCCTCTCACATCTCCTACATGACTCTATCATGAATTTATATGAACCCAAGTGAATTATAATATGTATGGAGCCCCAGTAGCGGGGCTGTCTCGGCAAATATTTCTTATCAGTTCCAATGAATCTATCATAAAGGCTGTGTGGAGTCTAACTTTCTGTGACTGTCAGTATGGTACAACTAAAGAGCACTAATTATGTGTTGGTACTCTAAATCATGATTGTACTCAGATTGTACTCAGATTTTACTCAGATATTACTCAGATTTAACTCGGATTTAATTTAATATGGAGCATTTTTGCCCACATCGTTACATTTTCCTTGTCAAACAAGTTTTATAAAAGTGTGCCATTTCATCATCTCATTTTCTATCTGAAGCACTAGTTTTTGCACAATATAGCCATGCATTTTCCTATTCTTGCATAGAGCCTTTCGGTGGTTGTAGCTTCCATAAATTTATATTATTTATAAATGTTTTTATGACATGCTCGGTTAAAAATATGATCTAGTTGAAAATACGATTTGTAAAGATTAACAAAACAAACAATAAAATATTCTACCATCTGCTGATGGAGATGTGCTTCTGGCAACATATTATGGCAGGTAGTGCTACATTAAATATTATGTTCCTTAAACTGGACCAGCATTACATGAGCGCTTTCACAATATTTGAAAATAAGAGCTCTTATAAGACAACTTTTAGTTGCTAGATGCTAAAAATTATGTGCAGAGAGACAATACAGTAGGTAAAAATAAATCACAAGGTTGAGATTTCATAAGTACATGAAGTATTTGGACAATCACCACAGGGCCATTATGTTGGAAATTATGGGTACATTTTTGCGGAATTACTAGAAGAACTTGGGAAGCAAAAATGTGATACAGGAAATCATAATAGAGTTTGATTTCATGCAAAATCTAAACCCAAAGTGAGAGTTGAGCCCCTGAAGACACCCAAAAAGCGAGAACCAAACTATCAACAAATGAGTTCAGTTTTGCAGACGCTGCACACCTCATTAGTAAGAAAAGATAATCAGAATCGAGTAAACCGAGTGTAGATATTTTATATTGAGCTGGATTTACAGAAATCTATGTTTCAACCCCATAATATCGGTGTAATGGGATGGTACTGTCTGTCTCACATGCAAATATAGTCTGTATGTGTGCTTCTACATTAATCGCACTAATTTACGAGCTCATGCATTGTTTTCACAGACATTATTTGCTGATATAACTTCAACATTGTCTGCAGAAACACTGTAATTCATTAGATGCATTGTTTTTGCAGACAATCACTAAAGAGAGCCCAGCACGATGATTTTCCACAAAAACAATGTAACTGGATTAATTAGTTAAAAAATCAACATACAGCAATAAAAATGGTACCATTAAACAGATAATGCGATTTTGGTTCAGAATATATTTTGCTTGCATCTCTAGGATTAATACAATTGGAGGGCTCAACTCAAACGCGTTTAGCCTTCTCCTGTAAAATTACAATATAGTGAGTTACATTGTTTTTGTGGAAAGGGGCAGTATAACACCTCAGTGGAAATGTATACTAATTTCTCACTGGAAAAATATTCGTTCAATCGAATTCTCCAAATCAATAGTTCAATGAAAGTCACTCAGTGATTCTGACTCCTCAATATGTGTTCAATTAAATTGTTCAATGTGCTGAATCCTATTTGCGATCAAAAACCAATTATCAGTGTCTGTAATTGCTGCGCACAATAATTAATTGTCTTAGAAAAAAATTATCTCCAATCTGTCAGTTTCAAAAATAATAATTCAATCTCTGATTATAGCAGTTACAATAATTGTCAGTCTGCCTCCTTATATATATATAAAGGGAATATAAATTGTATAAAAACTTACACTGAGTACGTGTTCCAGAATATCTTCACAAGGGAAAAAAATTAATACTTAAAAATTATGAGCACTTAGCATTTATTCTGTAGGTAATGTCCTCATTGTATCCTCCTTGTGTGCTCTGTGTCTTCCTTGTAGGTGCTCTATATGAGAGCTCTCTCTCTCTATGTGCTCTCTATGTGTGCCCTAGGTGTGCTCTCCCTTCTTATTGTTTTCTCTTCTTCTTATATACTCCTTCCTGGGTTTTCCAACACTTATGTGTCTTATTTTGGTCAGCAGCAATCCATATCATAGGAAGGTATATAATATTTCCTATGTTAATCATCATATTTTTGGGATTTTCATATTCCCAATCCTTCAACAACAAGGTGTAATAATGAGTCACTCATATATATATATTTCATATGGCCTTCCTTTCCTAGCATGGTGTAATGATTTCATGAGATTGCTTCTTGCTTGTGTTATATTCATTTTGTATAATCTAGTGTTATATCTTTAGTGTATTTATCTTGTAGCCCGGCAGTCATCCCTTTTTTTGGGGAATTCCATTAGTATGTTTACCTCATCCTTCTAATATATATCTACAGCATATAAAAATGAAACACCAACTACATGATGCAAGATAAAGGAATTTTAATTATTAGTGTTCATCTATGCAATTTCCAGTGCTGTCGTGAGCCTGTGTCATGGATGTCTATTTCACCATATAGATGTCAACTAATAATGCTGATGTCTACATATTGCACACAAATTGCATATGGCTGTTTCATAAAGTCGGTGACTTATTGACACTTAGTGTTCTTACAATTATTACAAAAAATAATGTAAAAAAAATTAGATATTGTTATTAGTCAGCATACCAACATGTTGACTATCCTAATTTGTTAGTCCTTATTAAATTACTACTCTGTGTAATATTGTTATATGAAACTATAATTTATGCTGTCTATTAGTGACTATCCAAGCTTGTGCTGTTTTCACTCTAATCCGTTACACCTAAATTAATATAATATTGTATAATATGCCAAAATAAATTCAAAATGTTCTGTCTAGTGCAGCTGTCATTAGCCCTGTTATTACTATATAGTTATGGTTGAGAACTAAGTCTACTTGTATAGTAGATTTTTCCCTTGAATATTGGCTATCTATTAGTGTATGGCATACATGTAGCCTATCTGTTAACCCTTATCTCTTACGGCCTTGTTGTCATATAATATCTAATATATGTTATCGATGTCATATCTGACATGTGTATTACCCTGTATTGAAACCTCATCATTCTCAGTTTGAACCTTTGGACCCGGAAAGGCAACTGCGCTAGATCCGCTTCCCCCAGTAGCTCTACCAATGATTTATGGTCTGTTTCTAGCAAAAATTCTCTACCCACCAAGTAATATTCAAACTTTTCACAAGACCACACTAGTGCTAATGCCTCTTTCTCTATCTGAGCGTACCTACTCTCTGTGTCTGACAGCGCCCTCGATGCGTACGCTATTGGTTTCCATGACCCGTCTTCCCACTGCAGTATTGCTCCTCCTAACCCAAATGAGCTGGCATCTGCGGTCACCTTTGTCTTTTTGTTCAGGTTGAATTTAGCCAATACTGGAGCCTCTGCCACATGCTCCTTAATTCCCTGGAAAGCCTTTTTCTGTGTTTCCCCCATATAAAGCTATTTTTCTTTTTTAACAACTTTCTCAATGGTTTCGATAGTTCGGACAGCTTATCACTGCACCTTCCTAAATATCCTACCATCCCCAGGAAGCTTTTCACTTCTTTGACATTTTTTGGCTGTGGGAGGCGGTGTATTGCCTCCACTTTCTCGGGGTCTACGTGTATTCCCGTCCCATCAATAATATGTCCTAAGAATTTCACTTTCCCCACCCCAAACTCGCATTTATCCTTGTTCAGGGTGATTCCTGCTTCCCTTAGCCAAAGTAGTACCGCCTTAAGCCTCTCATCATGTTCCCTAGTATCTTTCCCGTGAACCAAAATGTCATCCATTTGGCATATAACCCCTTGTAACCCCTCTAATACCCTCAAAACTTGTCGCTGGTAAAACTCTGGTGCCGACGAGATCCCAAATGGCAGCCTGTTAAAGTAATACCTCCCAAATGGTGTTATGAATGCAGTCAATTCCCTAGATTTTTCCTCCAATTCCATTTGCCAAAACCCTGAATTGGCATCCATTTTACTAAAAACCCTTGATTTAGCTAGTTTTGCTAATGTCATGTCTGTGTTGGGTAATGGGAACACCTCTCTTCTCACATGTTTATTTAGCTGTGACAGGTCCACACACAACCTCACCTTCCCATTTTTTTTTGGAGCACAGACCAGTCCTGCGCACCAATCTGTTGGCCTGTCCACTGGAGTAATGACACCCTCCCTTACCATTCTATCTAGTTCTGCCTTAACCTGCTCCTCTAGCCCTGCTGCCACCTTGCGAGGGACATCCAAACGAAACGGCCTAGCCCCTTCCTTCAAATCGATTTTATATTTCACTAGCATCTTACCCAAGCCCTTAAAAAGTGATGGGAATCCCTTCTCTACCTCCCTCAATGTGATTTTTCTCACTTCTGCTAGCAAATTCAACCTCCTAATCTCCTTCCTACCAACTAAGTTCCTAGTAGCCCCTTCAATAACAAAAACTTTCGTTTTAACTGCCTTACCCCCATTCTTCAACTCTACTTCTACCTCCCCTATTACTTTTAGCTTATTATTTCCTGCCCCCCTCACTTTCTTCTTTGAGTTCTCTAACCTCAACCCTAAACTTTTAGCTGACCCTACTGTTAGTACCGATATGTCCGCCCCTGTATCGTCTAGGAACCTTACCATTTTCCCATTTACCTGTAAATCATCTTCAAATTCATCGTCGTCATCCTTAATATCCGTCCCACATTTTCCTACAAATAGTCAAACCGAGTCTGAATCGCTGTCTTCTTCCCTTACCTCCCTAGCTCTTGGGTTCTTTGAGGGACATTCCCGTGACGTGTGCCATTTGCCCTCGCACTTGTAGCACCTTAACTCCCTCTTTCCTGGTGACCCCATATACCTTGCTTTATCCTGCTCCCTTTTCGTTCTCTGAGGCTCCCTACATTCTCTAGCATAATGTCCTCTACCCCCACACTTGAAACAGGCATCAATCCCCTCTTTTCTGCACTCCCTAGTGAAGTGCCCTATTTTTCCACAGTTGTAGCATGCCCTGTCCGGACTACTTTTTGGGCTAACCCTCCTAAAGGGTTGTCTTTGTGGTCTGGGTGGGGAACCTGCTTGGGAACTCTCGTCCTCTCTGCGCCTACGTCCTTGTCCCTCCCTGTGAATGCCTACCCACTCCTCCTTTGGGTCATTTTGGCTCGTGCCCGGATTCCTCATGTAATCTGCATTCTTCATGGCTGTTTCTATGTCTTTCCCTAACTTGATCATTGCCCCATAGTCTATTTCCCCATCCCCTTTTGCCATTTCATTCAACACTTATTCTCTAATGCTCCTAGTTCGCACCCTTTAGCTATCGTACTAAGCCTAGCGATATACCCTGTGAAATCCTCCTCTCCCCTCTGCTTACGAGTGAAAAAACTGTCCATGTTCCTAACCGCATGCCCCTTCCCTCTAAAGTGTTCATCAAATCTTTGTTTGATGTCAGTGTACCTTACCTCGTCAACTGCTATATTCCATTCATTGTATATTTCGAACCCCTGTTCAACCAATCTGTCCAGTAGCATGCACCCCTTCTTGTGTTCTATTATGGCTACCTTTGCCGGTTCATCTGCTGCCCCCGTTGTTTTAAACTCATGGAATGCCATTTGTATCTCAAACCGTTTGATAAACTTCTGCCAATCCTCTACTGACAACCCATTTCTATTTCCTCCCGAAGCCATTTTATTAGCTAAGCTATAAGATCTCTATTAATTTAATGTAGTATAAATATATTATTTGTTTTTTTTCCACTTGCCCCCTCTTTCTCCCTTTAATTTTTCCTAGCCCTCGCTTATTGCTTTTAACTTAGGTGATTTTATCGTACTAAGCTAAACTATCTTTCAGATCCCACTTCTGACACCATGTAATGCTTGTACTCAACTCACCTTAAGTATCGTGTAACTCTTCGTCTTCCGTCAACCACTTCCAATCCTAGAATGACTCCTCCCTCGTCCGTTTCTTGGCCTCTCTCCCAGTTGACCTTGACATCCCCTAATTCCTTACCCGCTCGTTCCTATCTCGTCCTAGGCGCCTGCAATCCCTATCATCTCACATAGAATGCATAAAATACATTGATTACATACAATGCCTTCTATGTATTCAATGTATTCTATGTATTCTATGCATCGAATGCATAGAATGCAATCTATGTATTCTATGCATAGAGTGCATAGGTTACATGGAATGCATTCTATGCATTCTATGTCTTCTATGTCTTCTATGTATTCAATGTATTCTATGCATAGAATGCATAGAATGCAATTTATGTATTCTATGCATAGAGTTACACGGTATGCATTCTATGCATTCTATGTCTTCTATGTCTTCTATGTATTCTATGCATAGAATGCATAGAATGCAATCTATGTATCCTATGCATAGAATGCATAGATTACATAGAATGCATAGAGTTCATAGAATGCATTCTATGTATTCAATGTATTCTATGTATTCTTTGCATCGAATGCATAGAATGCAATCTATGTATTCTATGCATAGAGTTACATGGAATGCATTCTATGCATTTTATGTCTTCTATGTCTTCTATGTATTCAATGTATTCTATGCATAGAATGCATAGAATGCAATCTATGTATTCTATGCATAGAATGCATAGATTACATGGAATGCATAGAGCGCATAGAATGCATTCTATGTGATCAATGTATTCTATGCATTCTAGGCATAAAATGTATTCTATGCATCGAATGCATAGAATACATAGAATGCATAGATTACATGGAATGCATAGAGTGCATAGAGTGCAATCTATGTATTCTATGCATAGAGTGCATAGATTGCACGGAATGCATTCTATGCATTCTATGTCTTCTATGTATTCTATGCATAGAATGCAATCTAGGTATTCTATGCATAGATGCATAGAGTGCATAGAGTGCAATCTATGTATTCTATGCATAGAGTGCATAGATTGCACGGAATGCATTCTATGCACTCTATGTCTTCTATGTATTCTATGCATAGAATGCAATCTAGGTATTCTATGCATAGAACGCATAGATTACATGGAATGCATAGAGTGCATAGAATGCATTCTATGTGATCAATGTATTCTCTGCATAGAATGCAATCTATGTATTCTATGCATAGAATGCAGCCATAAAATACATTGATTACATACAATGCCTTCTATGTATTCAATGTATTCTATGTACTCTATGCATCGAATGCATAGAATGCAATCTATGTATTCTATGCATAGAGTGCATAGATTACATGGAATGCATTATATGCATTCTATGTCTTCTATGTCTTCTATGTATTCAATGTATTCTATGCATAGAATGCATAGAATGCAATCTATGTATTCTATGCATAGAGTGTATAGATTGCACGGAATGCATTCTATGCATTCTATGTCTTCTATGTATTCTATGCATAGAATGCATAGAATGCAATCTAGGTACTCTATGCATAGAACGCATAGATTCCATGGAATGCATAGAGTGCATAGAATGCATTCTATGTGATCAATGTATTCTCTGCATAGAATGCAATCTATGTATTCTATGCATAGAATGCCTAAAATACATTGATTACATACAATGCCTTCGATGTATTCAATGTATTCTATGTATTCTATGCATCGAATGCATAGAATGCAATCTATGTATTCTATGCATAGAGTGCATACATGTAGATTACATGGAATGCATTATATGCATTCTATGTCTTCTGAGTCTTCTATGTATTCTATGTATTCTATGCATGGAATGCATAGAATACATAGAAGACATGGAATTATATGTATTCGATACATAGAATGCATAGAATACAATCTAGGTATTCTATGCATAGAACGCATAGATTACATGGAATGCATAGAGTGCATAGAATGCATTCTATGTGATCAATGTATTCTCTGCATAGAATGCAATCTATGTATTCTATGCATAGAGTGCATAGATTACATGGAATGCATTATATGCATTCTATGTCTTCTATGTTTTCTATGTATTCAATGTATTCTATGCATAGAATGCATAGAATGCAATCTATGTATTCTATGCATAGAATGCATAGGTTACATGGAATGCATAGAGTGCATAGAATGCATTCTATGTGATCAATGTATTCGATGCATTCTATGCATAAAATATATTCTATGCACCGAATGCATAGAATACATAGAATGCATAGATTACATAGAATGCATAGAGTGCATAGAATGCAATCCATGTGTTCTATGCAATGCATAGACTACATAGAATGCATAGAACTCATAAAACGCGTAGAATCCACTCTATGCATCCTATGCATTCTATGCATTCAGTGCATAGAATGCATTCTATGTGATCAATGTATTCTATGCATTCTATGCATAAAATGTATTCTATGCATCGAATGCATAGAATACATAGAATGCATAGATTACATGGAATGCATAGAGTGCATAGAGTGCAATCTATGTATTCTATGCATAGAGTGCATAGATTGCACGGAATGCATTCTATGCATTCTATGTCTTCTATGTATTCTATGCATAGAATGCATAGAATGCATAGAATGCAATCTAGGTATTCTATGCATAGAACGCATAGATTCCATGGAATGCATAGAATACATAGAATGCATAGATTACATGGAATGCATAGAGCGCATAGAATGCAATCTATGTGTTCTATGCAATGCATAGACTACATAGAATGCATAGAACTCATAAAACGCATAGAATGCACTCTATGCATCCTATGCATTCTATGCATTCAGTGCATAGAATGCATTCTATGTGACCAATGTATTCTATGCATTCTATGCTAAAAATGTATTCTATGCACCGAATGCATAGAATACATAGAATGCATAGATTACATGGAATGCATAGAGTGCATAGAGTGCAATCTATGTATTCTATGTATTCTATGCATGGAATGCATAGAATACATAGAAGACATAGAATTATATGTATTCTATGCATAGAATGCATAGAATGCAATCTATGTATCCTATGCATTCTATGCATTCAGTGCATAGAATGCATTCTATGTGATCAATGTATTCTATGCATAGAATGCAATATATGCATTATATGTATTCGATGCATAGAATGCACAGAATGCATTCTATGTCTTCTATGTCTTCGATGTCTTCTATGTATTCTATACATAGAATGCATAGAATGAAATCTATGTATTCTATGCATAGAACGCATAGATTACATGGAATGCATAGAGTGCATAGAATGCATTCTATGTGATCAATGTATTCTATGCATTCTATGCATAAAATGTATTCTATGCACCGAATGCATAGAATACATAGAACGCATAGATTACATGGAATGCATAGAGTGCATAGAATGCATTCTATGTGATCAATGTATTCTATGCATAGAATGCATAAAATACATTGATTACATACAATGCCTTCTATGTATTCAATGTATTCTATGTATTCTATGCACCGAATGCATAGAATGCAATCTATGTATTCTATGCATAGAGTGCATAGATTACATGGAATGCATTATATGCATTCTATGTCTTCTATGTCTTCTATGTATTCAATGTATTCTATGCATAGAATGCATAGAATGCACTCTATGTATTCTATGCATAGAATGCATGGAATACATAGAAGTCATAGAATTATATGTATTCTATGCATAGCATGCATAGAGTGCAATCTATGTATTCTATGTATTCTATGCATTCTATGCATAAAATGTATTCTATGCACCGAATGCATAGAATACATTGAATGCATAGATTACATGGAGTGCATAGAGTGCATAGAGTGCAATCTATGTATTCTATGTATTCTATGCATGGAAGCATAGAATACATAGAAGACATAGAATTATATGTATTCTATGCATAGAATGCATAGAATGCAATCTAGGTATTCGATGCATATAACGCATAGATTACATGGAATGCATACAGTGCATAGAATGCATTCTATCTGATCAATGTATCCTCTGCATAGAATGCAATCTATGTATTCTATGCATAAAATGCATAAAATACATTGATTACATACAATGCCTTCTATGTATTCAATGTATTCTATGTATTCTTTGCATCGAATGCATAGAATGCAATCTATGTATTCTATGCATAGAGTGCATAGGTTACATGGAATGCATAGAGTGCATAGAATGCATTCTATGTGATCAATGTATTCTATGTATTCTATGCATCGAATGCATAGAATGCAATCTATGTATTCTATGCATAGAGTGCATAGATTACATGGAATGCATTATATGCATTCTATGTCATCTATGTATTCAATGTATTCTATGCATAGAATGCATAGAATGCAATCTATGTATTCTATGCATAGAATGCATAGGTTACATGGAATGCATAAAGTGCATAGAATGCATTCTATGTGATCAATGTATTCTATGCATTCTATACATAAAATGTATTCTATGCACCGAATGCATAGAATACATAGAATGCATAGATTCCATGGAATGCATAGAGTGCATAGAATGCAATCTATGTGTTCTATGCAATGCATAGACTACATAGAATGCATAGAACTCATAAAACGCATAGAATGCACTCTATGCATCCTATGCATTCTATGCATTCAGTGCATAGAATGCATTCTATGTGATCAATGTATTCTATGCATTCTATGCATAGAATGTATTATATGCAATCTATGTATCCTATGCATTCTATGCATTCAGTGCATAGAATGCATTCTATGTGATCCATGTATTCTATGCATAGAATGCAATATATGCATTATATGTATTCGATGCATAGAATGCATAGAATGCAATCTATGTATTCTATGCATAGAGTGCATAGATTGCACAGAATGCATTCTATGTCTTCTATGTTTTCGATGTCTTCTATGTATTCTATACATAGAATGCATAGGTTACATGGAATGCATTCTATGCATTCTATGTCTTCTATGTCATCTATGTCTTCTATGCATAGAATGCATAGATTACATGGAATGCATGCTGCCCATTTCTACAAAAACACTGTAACTCAATTTTTTTAAAATTGGGTTTATTGCACAAATTGTGTTGCAATACCATCTTACACCACATACTAAAATATTTTTGAAAAAAAATTGGTCCTTATGGGTTTTTTGGGAGAGCAGAAACACTGTATCTCAATATTGGCACTAGTGATTGTCAGCAAAAACAATGTAACTCCAGATTCCAACACATACAGTGCAATTTTGTCTCATTTTCTTTTCTGGAGTTGACTATTCAAGTATGTTTTTATCCTCTCACATCTCCTACATGGCTTTATCATGAATCTATATGAACCCAGGTGAATTATAATATGTTTGATGCCCCAGCAGCGGGGCTGTCTCGGCAAATATTTGTTATCAGTTCCAATGAATCTACCATAAAGGCTGTGTGGAGTCTAACTTGCTCTGACTGCCAATATGGTATAACTAAGGAGCACTAATTACATGTATGTGTTGGTACTTTGAATTATTATTGTACTCAAATTTGACTCAGATATTACTCAGATTTAACTCGGATTTAATTCAATATGGAGCATTTTTGCCCACATTGTTACATTTTCTTTGTCAAACAAGTCTTATAAAGGTGTGCCATTTCATCATCTCATTTTCTATCTGAAGCACTAGTGTTTACATAATATAGCCTATGCATTTTCTTAGTCTTGCACAGAGGCTTTCGGTGGTTGTAGCTTCCATAAATTTATATTATTTATGAATATTTTTATGACATGCTCGGTTAAAAATACGATCTGGTTGAAAATACGATCTGTTAAGATTGACAAAACGAACAATGAAATATTCTACCATCTGCTGATAGAGATGTGCTTCTGGCAGCATATGGAAGGCAGTGCTACATTAAATATTATGTTCCTTAAACTGGACCAGCATTACATGAGCGCTTTTCCAATATTTGAAAATAAGAGCACTTATACGACAACTTTTACCTTCTAGATGCTAAAATTATGTGCAGATAGATAATAAAGTAGGTGAAAATAAACCATGTGGTTGAGATTTTATAAGTACATGTATTTGGACAATGACCACAGGCCATTATTTTGGAAATTATGGGCACATCGTTGCGGAAGAACTAGAAGTACTCGGAAAGCAAAAATGTGATACGGGAAATCATAATAGAGTTTAATTTCATGAAAAATCTAAACCCAAAGTAGGAGTTGAGCCTCTGAAGACACCCAAAAAGCAAAAACCAAACTATCAACAAATGATTTCAGTTTTGCAGATGCAGCACACCTCATTAGCAAGAAAAAATAATCAGAATCGATTAAACCGGGTGTAGATATTTTATATGGAGTTGGATTTACAGAAATTTATGTTTCAACCTCATAATATCGGTGTAATGGGATGGTGCTGTCTGTCAGACATGCAAATATAGTATGTATGTGTACTTCTGCATTGATTGCACTAATTTACAAGCTCATGCATTGTTTTCACAGACATTATTTGCTGATATAACTTCAATGTTGTCTGCAGAAACACTGTAATTCATTAGATGCATTGTTTTTGCGGACAATCACTGAAGAGAGCCCAGCACGATGATTTTCCACAAAAACAACGTAACTGGATTAATTAGTTAAAAAATCAACATACAGCAATAAAAATGGTACCATTAAACAGAGAATGTGATTTTGGTTCAGAATATATTTTGTTTGCATCTCTAGAATTAATACAATTGGAGGGCTCAACTCAAACGCGTTTAGCCTTCTCCTGTAAAATTACAATATAGTGAGTTACATTGTTTTTGTGGAAAGGGGCAGCATAGAGTGCATAGAATGCAATCTATGTATTCTATGCATAGAGTGCATAGGTTACATGGAATGCATTCTATGCATTGTATGTCTTCTATGTCTTCTATGCATAGAATGCATAGAATGCAATCTATGTATTCTATGCATAGAATGCATAGGTTACATGGAATGCATAGAGTGTAAAGAATGCATTCTATGTGATCAATGTATTCTATGCATTCTATGCATAAAATGTATTCTATGCATCGAATGCATATATTACATGGAATGCATAGAGTGTATAGAATGCATTCTATGTGATCAATGTATTCTATGCATTCTATGCATAAAATGTATTCTATGCATCAAATGCATAGAATGCATAGAATACATAGAATGCATAGATTACATGGAATGCATAGAGTGCATAGAATGCAATCTCTGTGATCTATGCAATGCATAGACTACATAGAATGCATAGAATACATAGAATGAATAGAATGCACTCTATGCATCCTATGCATTCTATGCATTCAGTGCATAGAATGCATTCTATGTGATCAATGTATTCTATGCATTCAATGCATAAAATGTATTCTATGCACCGAATGCATAGAATACATAGAATGCATAGATTACATGGAATGCATAGAGTGCATAGAGTGCAATCTATGTATTCTATGTATTCTATGCATGGAATGCATAGAATGCATAGAAGACATAGAATTATATGTATTCTATGCCTAGAATGCATTGAATGCAATCTATGTATTCTATGCATAGAGTGCATAGATTGCACAGAATGCATTCTATGTCTTCTATGTTTTCGATGTCTTCTATGTATTCTATACATAGAATGCATAGGTTACATGGAATGCATTCTATGCATTCTATGTCTTCTATGTCATCTATGTCTTCTATGCATAGAATGCATAGATTACATGGAATGCATAGAGTGCATAGAATGCAATCTTTGTATTCTATGCATAGAGTGCATAGGTTACATGGAATGCATTCTATGCATTCTATGTCTTCTATGTCTTCTATGCATAGAATGCATAGAATGCAATCTATGTATTCTATGCATAGAATGCATAGGTTACATGGAATGCATAGAGTGTAAAGAATGCATTCTATGTGATCAATGTATTCTATGCATTCTATACATAAAATGTATTCTATGCACCGAATGCATAGAATACATAGAATGCATAGATTCCATGGAATGCATAGAGTGCATAGAATGCAATCTATGTGTTCTATGCAATGCATAGACTACATAGAATGCATAGAACTCATAAAACGCATAGGATGCACTCTATGCATCCTATGCATTCTATGCATTCAGTGCATAGAATGCATTCTATGTGATCAATGTATTCTATGCATTCTATGCATAGAATGTATTATATGCAATCTATGTATCCTATGCATTCTATGCATTCAGTGCATAGAATGCATTCTATGTGATCCATGTATTCTATGCATAGAATGCAATATATGCATTATATGTATTCGATGCATAGAATGCATAGAATGCAATCTATGTATTCTATGCATAGAGTGCATAGATTGCACAGAATGCATTCTATGTCTTCTATGTTTTCGATGTCTTCTATGTATTCTATACATAGAATGCATAGGTTACATGGAATGCATTCTATGCATTCTATGTCTTCTATGTCATCTATGTCTTCTATGCATAGAATGCATAGATTACATGGAATGCATAGAGTGCATAGAATGCAATCTTTGTATTCTATGCATAGAGTGCATAGGTTACATGGAATGCATTCTATGCATTCTATGTCTTCTATGTCTTCTATGCATAGAATGCATAGAATGCAATCTATGTATTCTATGCATAGAATGCATAGGTTACATGGAATGCATAGAGTGTAAAGAATGCATTCTATGTGATCAATGTATTCTATGCATTCTATACATAAAATGTATTCTATGCACCGAATGCATAGAATACATAGAATGCATAGATTCCATGGAATGCATAGAGTGCATAGAATGCAATCTATGTGTTCTATGCAATGCATAGACTACATAGAATGCATAGAACTCATAAAACGCATAGAATGCACTCTATGCATCCTATGCATTCTATGCATTCAGTGCATAGAATGCATTCTATGTGATCAATGTATTCTATGCATTCTATGCATAGAATGTATTATATGCAATCTATGTATTCTATGCATAGAATGCATAGGTTACATGGAATGCATAGAGTGTAAAGAATGCATTCTATGTGATCAATGTATTTTATGCATTCTATGCATAAAATGTATTCTATGCATCGAATGCATATATTACATGGAATGCATAGAGTGTATAGAATGCATTCTATGTGATCGATGTATTCTATGCATTCTATGCATAAAATGTATTCTATGCATCAAATGCATAGAATGCATAGAATACATAGAATACATAGAATGCATAGATTACATGGAATGCATAGAGTGCATAGAATGCAATCTCTGTGATGTATGCAATGCATAGACTACATAGAATGCATAGAATACATAGAATGAATAGAATGCACTCTATGCATCCTATGCATTCTATGCATTCAGTGCATAGAATGCATTCTATGTGATCAATGTATTCTATGCATTCAATGCATAAAATGTATTCTATGCACCGAATGCATAGAATACATAGAATGCATAGATTACATGGAATGCATAGAGTGCATAGAGTGCAATCTATGTATTCTATGTATTCTATGCATGGAATGCATAGAATACATAGAAGACATAGAATTATATGTATTCTATGCCTAGAATGCATTGAATGCAATCTAGGTATTCTATGCATAGAACGCATAGATTACATGGAATGCATAGAGTGCATAGAATGCATTCTATGTGATCGATGTATCCTCTGCATAGAATGCAATCTATGTATTCTATACATAGAATGCATAGGTTACATGGAATGCATTCTATGCATTCTATGTCTTCTATGTCTTCTATGTCTTCTATGCATAGAATGCATAGATTACATGGAATGCATAGAGTGCATAGAATGCAATCTATGTATTCTATGCATAGGGTGCATAGGTTACATGGAATGCATTCTATGCATTCTATGTCTTCTATGTCTTCTATGCATAGAATGCATAGAATGCACTCTATGCATCCTATGCATTCTATGCATTCAGTGCATAGAATGCATTCTATGTGATCAATGTATTCTATGCATTCTATGCATAGAATGTATTATATGCATCGAATGCATAGAATACATAGAATGCATAGATTACATGGAATGCATAGAGTGCATAGAGTGCAATCTATGTATTCTATGTATTCTTTGCATGGAATGCATGGAATACATAGAAGACATAGAATTATATGTATTCTATGCATAGAATGCATAGAATGCAATCTATGTATCCTATGCATTCTATGCATTTAGTGCATAGAATGCATTCTATGTGATCCATGTATTCTATGCATAGAATGCAATATATGCATTATATGTATTCGATGCATAGAATGCATAGAATGCAATCTATGTATTCTATGCATAGAGTGCATAGATTGCACAGAATGCATTCTATGTCTTCTATGTTTTCGATGTCTCCTATGTATTCTATACATAGAATGCATAGGTTACATCGAATGCATTCTATGCATTCTATGTCTTCTATGTCTTCTATGTCTTCTATGCATAGAATGCATAGATTACATGGAATGCATAGAGTGCATAGAATGCAATCTATGTCTTCTATGCATAGAATGCAATCTATGTATTCTATGCATAGAATGCATAGGTTACATGGAATGCATAGAGTGTAAAGAATGCATTCTATGTGATCAATGTATTCTATGCATTCTATGCATAAAATGTATTCTATGCATCGAATGCATATATTACATGGAATGCATAGAGTGTATAGAATGCATTCTATGTGATCAATGTATTCTATGCATTCTATGCATAAAATCTATTCTATGCATCGAATGCATAGAATGCATAGAATACATAGAATACATAGAATGCATAGATTACATGGAATGCATAGAGTGCATAGAATGCAATCTATGTGATCTATGCAATGCATAGACTACATAGAATGCATAGAATACATAGAATGAATAGAATGCGCTCTATGCATCCTATGCATTCTATGCATTCAGTGCATAGAATGCATTCTATGTGATCAATGTATTCTATGCATTCAATGCATAAAATGTATTCTATGCACCGAATGCATACAATACATAGAATGCATAGATTACATGGAATGCATAGAGTGCATAGAGTGCAATCTACGTATTCTATGTATTCTATGCATGGAATGCATAGAATACATAGAAGACATAGAATTATATGTATTCTATGCATAGAATGCCTAAAATACATTGATTACATACAATGCCTTCTATGTATTCAATGTATTCTATGTATTCTATGCATCGAATGCATAGAATGCAATCTATGTATTCTATGCATAGAGTGCATAGATTACATGGAATGCATTATATGCATTCTATGTCTTCTATGTATTCTATGCGTAGAATGCATAGAATGCAATCTAGATATTCTATGCATAGAACGCATAGATTCCATGAAATGCATAGAGTGCATAGAATGCATTCTATGTGATCAATGTATTCTATGCATAAAATGTATTATATTCATCGAATGCAAAAATACATAGAATGCATAGATTACATGGAATGCATAGAGTGCATAGAATGCAATCTATGTGGCCAATGTATTCTATGCATTCTATGCATAAAATGTATTCTATGAACCGAATGCAAAAATACATAGAACGCATAGATTACATGGAATGCATAGAGTGCATAGAATGCATTCTATGTGATCAATGCATTCTATGCATTCGATGCATAAAATGTATTCTATGCACCGAATGCATAGAATACATAGAATGCATAGATTCCATGGAATGCATAGAGTGCATAGAATGCAATCTATGTGTTCTATGCAATGCATAGACTACATAGAATGCTTAGAACTCATAAAACGCATAGAATGCACTCTATGCATCCTATGCATTCTATGCATTCAGTGCATAGAATGCATTCTATGTGATCAATGTATTCTATGCATTCTATGCATAGAATGTATTATATGCATCGAATGCATAGAATACATAGAATGCATAGATTACATGGAATGCATAGAGTGCATAGAGTGCAATCTATGTATTCTATGTATTCTTTGCATGGAATACATAGAATACATAGAAGACATAGAATTATATGTATTCTATGCATAGAATGCATAGAATGCAATCTATGTATCCTATGCATTCTATGCATTCAGTGCATAGAATGCATTCTATATGATCCATGTATTCTATGCATAGAATGCAATATATGCATTATATGTATTTGATGCATAGAATGCATAGAATGCAATCTATGTATTCTATGCATAGAGTGCATAGATTGCTGAGAATGCATTCTATGTCTTCTATGTTTTCGATGTCTTCTATGTATTCTATACATAGAATGCATAGGTTACATGGAATGCATTCTATGCATTCTATGTCTTCTATGTCTTCTATGTCTTCTATGTCTTCTATGCATAGAATGCATAGATTACATGGAATGCATAGAGTGCATAGAATGCAATCTATGTATTCTATGCATAGAGTGCATAGGTTACATGGAATGCATTCTATGCATTCTATGTCTTCTATGTATTCAATGTATTCTATGCATAGAATGCATAGAATGCAATCTATGTATTCTATGCATAGAATGCATAGGTTACATGGAATGCATAAAGTGCATAGAATGCATTCTATGTAATCAATGTATTCTATGCATTCTATACATAAAATGTATTCTATGCACCGTGTGCATAGAATACATAGAATGCATAGATTCCATGGAATGCATAGAGTGCATAGAATGCAATCTATGTGTTCTATGCAATGCATAGACTACATAGAATGCATAGAACTCATAAAACGCATAGAATGCACTCTATGCATCCTATGCATTCTATGCATTCAGTGCATAGAATGCATTCTATGTGATCAATGTATTCTATGCATTCTATGCATAGAATGTATTATATGCAATCTATGTATCCTATGCATTCTATGCATTCAGTGCATAGAATGCATTCTATGTGATCCATGTATTCTATGCATAGAATGCAATATATGCATTATATGTATTCGATGCATAGAATGCATAGAATGCAATCTATGTATTCTATGCATAGAGTGCATAGATTGCACAGAATGCATTCTATGTCTTCTATGTTTTCGATGTCTTCTATGTATTCTATACATAGAATGCATAGGTTACATGGAATGCATTCTATGCATTCTATGTCTTCTATGTCATCTATGTCTTCTATGCATAGAATACATAGATTACATGGAATGCATAGAGTGCATAGAATGCAATCTTTGTATTCTATGCATAGAGTGCATAGGTTACATGGAATGCATTCTATGCATTCTATGTCTTCTATGTTTTCTATGCATAGAATGCATAGAATGCAATCTATGTATTCTATGCATAGAATGCATAGGTTACATGGAATGCATAGAGTGTAAAGAATGCATTCTATGTGATCAATGTATTCTATGCATTCTATACATAAAATGTATTCTATGCACCGAATGCATAGAATACATAGAATGCATAGATTCCATGGAATGCATAGAGTGCATAGAATGCAATATATGTGTTCTATGCAATGCATAGACTACATAGAATGCATAGAACTCATAAAACGCATAGGATGCACTCTATGCATCCTATGCATTCTATGCATTCAGTGCATAGAATGCATTCTATGTGATCAATGTATTCTATGCATTCTATGCATAGAATGTATTATATGCAATCTATGTATCCTATGCATTCTATGCATTCAGTGCATAGAATGCATTCTATGTGATCCATGTATTCTATGCATAGAATGCAATATATGCATTATATGTATTCGATG
Organism: Bugulina stolonifera; assembly: GCA_935421135.1. Classification (NCBI taxonomy): domain Eukaryota; kingdom Metazoa; phylum Bryozoa; class Gymnolaemata; order Cheilostomatida; family Bugulidae; genus Bugulina; species Bugulina stolonifera. The sequence goes on along the minus strand of OW285190.1, from coordinate 720,881 downwards.
CATAGAATGCATAGAATGCAATCTATGTATTCTATGCATAGAGTGCATAGATTGCACAGAATGCATTCTATGTCTTCTATGTTTTCGATGTCTTCTATGTATTCTATACATAGAATGCATAGGTTACATGGAATGCATTCTATGCATTCTATGTCTTCTATGTCATCTATGTCTTCTATGCATAGAATGCATAGATTACATGGAATGCATAGAGTGCATAGAATGCAATCTTTGTATTCTATGCATAGAGTGCATAGGTTACATGGAATGCATTCTATGCATTCTATGTCTTCTATGTCATCTATGTCTTCTATGCATAGAATGCATAGATTACATGGAATGCATAGAGTGCATAGAATGCAATCTATGTGGCCAATGTATTCTATGCATTCTATGCATAAAATGTATTCTATGAACCGAATGCATAGAATACATAGAATGCATAGATTACATGGAATGCATAGAGTGCATAGAGTGCAATCTATGTATTCTATGTATTCTATGCATGGAATGCATAGAATACATAGAAGACATAGAATTATATGAATTCTATGCATAGAATGCATAGAATGCAATCTATGTATCCTATGCATAGAACGCATAGATTACATGGAATGCATAAAGTGCATAGAATGCATTCTATGTGATCAATGTATTCTATGCATAGAATGCATAAAATACATTGATTACATACAATGCCTTCTATGTATTCAATGTATTCTATGTATTCTATGCACCGAATGCATAGAATGCAATCTATGTATTCTATGCATAGAGTGCATAGATTACATGGAATGCATTATATGCATTCTATGTCTTCTATGTCTTCTATGTATTCAATGTATTCTATGCATAGAATGCATAGAATACATAGAAGACATAGAACTATATGTATTCTATGCATAGCATGCATAGAGTGCAATCTATGTATTCTATGTATTCTATGCATGGAATGCAATATATGTATTATATGTATTCGATGCATAGAATGCAATCTAGGTATTCTATGCATAGAACGCATAGATTACATGGAATGCATAGAGTGCATAGAATGCATTCTATGTGATCAATGTATTCTATGCATTCTATGCATAAAATGTATTCTATGCACCGAATGCATAGAATATATTGAATGGATAGATTACATGGAGTGCATAGAGTGCAATCTATGTATTCTATGTATTGTATGCATGGAATGCATAGAATACATAGAAGACATAGAATTATATGTATTCTATGCATAGAATGCATAGAATGCAATCTAGGTATTCTATGCATATAACGCATAGATTACATGGAATGCATACAGTGCATAGAATGCATTCTATCTGATCAATGTATCCTCTGCATAGAATGCAATCTATGTATTCTATGCATAGAATGCATAAAATACATTGATTACATACAATGCCTTCTATGTATTCAATGTATTCTATGTATTCTATGCACCGAATGCATAGAATGCAATCTATGTATTCTATGCATAGGGTGCATAGGTTACATGGAATGCATAGAGTGCATAGAATGCATTCTATGTGATCAATGTATTCTATGTATTCTATGCATCGAATGCATAGAATGCAATCTATGTATTCTATGCATAGAGTGCATAGATTACATGGAATGCACTATATGCATTCTATGTCTTCTATGTATTCAATGTATTCTATGCATAGAATGCATAGAATGCAATCTATGTATTCTATGCATAGAATGCATAGGTTACATGGAATGCATAAAGTGCATAGAATGCATTCTATGTGATCAATGTATTCTATGCATTCTATACATAAAATGTATTCTATGCACCGAATGCATAGAATACATAGAATGCATAGATTCCATGGAATGCATAGAGTGCATAGAATGCAATCTATGTGTTCTATGCAATGCATAGACTACATAGAATGCATAGAACTCATAAAACGCATAGAATGCACTCTATGCATCCTATGCATTCTATGCATTCAGTGCATAGAATGCATTCTATGTGATCAATGTATTCTATGCATTCTATGCATAGAATGTATTATATGCATCGAATGCATAGAATACATAGAATGCATAGATTACATGGAATGCATAGAGTGCATAGAGTGCAATCTATGTATTCTACATGTATGTATTCTTTGCATGGAATGCATGGAATACATAGAAGACATAGAATTATATGTATTCTATGCATAGAATGCATAGAATGCAATCTATGTATCCTATGCATTCTATGCATTCAGTGCATAGAATGCATTCTATGTGATCCATGTATTCTATGCATAGAATGCAATATATGAATTATATGTATTCGATGCATAGAATGCATAGAATGCAATCTATGTATTCTATGCATAGAGTGCATAGATTGCACAGAATGCATTCTATGTCTTCTATGTTTTCGATGTCTCCTATGTATTCTATACATAGAATGCATAGGTTACATGGAATGCATTCTATGCATTCTATGTCTTCTATGTCTTCTATGTCTTCTATGCATAGAATGCATAGGTTACATGGAATGCATAGAGTGTAAAGAATGCATTCTATGTGATCAATGTATTCTATGCATTCTATGCATAAAATGTATTCTATGCATCGAATGCATATATTACATGGAATGCATAGAGTGTATAGAATGCATTCTATGTGATCAATGTATTCTATGCATTCTATGCATAAAATCTATTCTATGCATCGAATGCATAGAATGCATAGAATACATAGAATACATAGAATGCATAGATTACATGGAATGCATAGAGTGCATAGAATGCAATCTATGTGGCCAATGTATTCTATGCATTCTATGCATAAAATGTATTCTATGAACCGAATGCATAGAATACATAGAATGCATAGATTACATGGAATGCATAGAGTGCATAGAGTGCAATCTATGTATTCTATGTATTCTATGCATGGAATGCATAGAGTACATGGAAGACATAGAATAATATGTGTTCTATCCGTAGAATGCATAGAATGCAATCTATGTATCCTATGCATATAACGCATAGATTACATGGAATGCATACAGTGCATAGAATGCATTCTATCTGATCAATGTATCCTCTGCATAGAATGCAATCTATGTATTCTATGCATAGAATGCATAAAATACATTGATTACATACAATGCCTTCTATGTATTCAATGTATTCTATGTATTCTATGCACCGAATGCATAGAATGCAATCTATGTATTCTATGCATAGGGTGCATAGGTTACATGGAATGCATAGAGTGCATAGAATGCATTCTATGTGATCAATGTATTCTATGCATTCTATGCATAGAATGTATTATATGCATCGAATGCGTAGAATACATAGAATGCATAGATTACATGGAATGCATAGAGTGCATAGAGTGCAATCTATGTATTCTATGTATTCTTTGCATGGAATGCATGGAATACATAGAAGACATAGAATTATATGTATTCTATGCATAGAATGCAATCTATGTATCCTATGCATTCTATGCATTCAGTGCATAGAATGCATTCTATGTGATCCATGTATTCTATGCATAGAATGCAATATATGCATTATATGTATTCGATGCATAGAATGCAATCTATGTATTCTATGCATAGAGTGCATAGATTGCACAGAATGCATTCTATGTCTTCTATGTTTTCGATGTCTTCTATGTATTCTATACATAGAATGCATAGGTTACATGGAATGCATAGAGTGTAAAGAATGCATTCTATGTGATCAATGTATTCTATGCATTCTATACATAAAATGTATTCTATGCACCGAATGCATAGAATACATAGAATGCATAGATTCCATGGAATGCATAGAGTGCATAGAATGCAATCTATGTGTTCTATGCATAGGTTACATGGAATGCATTCTATGCATTCTATGTCTTCTATGTCATCCATGTCTTCTATGCATAGAATGCATAGATTACATGGAATGCATAGAGTGCATAGAATGCAATCTATGTATTCTATGCATAGAGTGCATAGGTTACATGGAATGCATTCTATGCATTGTATGTCTTCTATGTCTTCTATGCATAGAATGCATAGAATGCAATCTATGTATTCTATGCATAGAATGCATAGGTTACATGGAATGCATAGAGTGTAAAGAATGCATTCTATGTGATCAATGTATTCTATGCATTCTATGCATAAAATGTATTCTATGCATCGAATGCATATATTACATGGAATGCATAGAGTGTATAGAATGCATTCTATGTGATCAATGTATTCTATGCATTCTATGCATAAAATGTATTCTATGCATTAAATGCATAGAATGCATAGAATACATAGAATACATAGAATGCATAGATTACATGGAATGCATAGAGTGCATAGAATGCAATCTCTGTGATCTATGCAATGCATAGACTACATAGAATGCATAGAATACATAGAATGAATAGAATGCACTCTATGCATCCTATGCATTCTATGCATTCAGTGCATAGAATGCATTCTATGTGATCAATGTATTCTATGCATTCAATGCATAAAATGTATTCTATGCACCGAATGCATAGAATACATAGAATGCATAGATTACATGGAATGCATAGAGTGCATAGAGTGCAATCTATGTATTCTATGTATTCTATGCATGGAATGCATAGAATACATAGAAGACATAGAATTATATGTATTCTATCCCTAGAATGCATTGAATGCAATCTAGGTATTCTATGCATAGAACGCATAGATTACATGGAATGCATAGAGTGCATAGAATGCATTCTATGTGATCGATGTATCCTCTGCATAGAATGCAATCTATGTATTCTATACATAGAATGCATAAAATACATTGATTACATACAATGCCTTCTACGTATTCAATGTATTCTATGTATTCTATGCATCGAATGCATAGAATGCAATCTATGTATTCTATGCATAGAGTGCATAGATTACATGGAATGCATTATATGCATTCTATGTCTTCTATGTATTCTATGCATAGAATGCATAGAATGCAATCTAGATATTCTATGCATAGAACGCATGGATTCCATGGAATGCATAGAGTGCATAGAATGCATTCTATGTGATCAATGTATCCTATGCATAAAATGTATTATATTCATCGAATGCATAAATTACATAGAATGCATAGATTACATGGAATGCATAGAGTGCATAGAATGCAATCTATGTGGCCAATGTATTCTATGCATTCTATGCATAAAATGTATTCTATGAACCGAATGCATAGAATACATAGAATGCATAGATTACATGGAATGCATAGAGTGCATAGAGTGCAATCTATGTATTCTATGTATTCTATGCATGGAATGCATAGAATACATAGAAGACATAGAATTATATGAATTCTATGCATAGAATACATAGAATGCATAGATTACATGGAATGCATAGAGTGCATAGAGTGCAATCTATGTATTCTACATGTATGTATTCTTTGCATGGAATGCATGGAATACATAGAAGACATAGAATTATATGTATTCTATGCATAGAATGCATAGAATGCAATCTATGTATCCTATGCATTCTATGCATTCAGTGCATAGAATGCATTCTATGTGATCCATGTATTCTATGCATAGAATGCAATATATGAATTATATGTATTCGATGCATAGAATGCATAGAATGCATAGATTACATGGAATGCATTATATGCATTCTATGTCTTCTATGTATTCTATGCGTAGAATGCATAGAATGCAATCTAGATATTCTATGCATAGAACGCATAGATTCCATGAAATGCATAGAGTGCATAGAATGCATTCTATGTGATCAATGTATTCTATGCATAAAATGTATTATATTCATCGAATGCAAAAATACATAGAATGCATAGATTACATGGAATGCATAGAGTGCATAGAATGCAATCTATGTGGCCAATGTATTCTATGCATTCTATGCATAAAATGTATTCTATGAACCGAATGCAAAAATACATAGAACGCATAGATTACATGGAATGCATAGAGTGCATAGAATGCATTCTATGTGATCAATGCATTCTATGCATTCGATGCATAAAATGTATTCTATGCACCGAATGCATAGAATACATAGAATGCATAGATTCCATGGAATGCATAGAGTGCATAGAATGCAATCTATGTGTTCTATGCAATGCATAGACTACATAGAATGCTTAGAACTCATAAAACGCATAGAATGCACTCTATGCATCCTATGCATTCTATGCATTCAGTGCATAGAATGCATTCTATGTGATCAATGTATTCTATGCATTCTATGCATAGAATGTATTATATGCATCGAATGCATAGAATACATAGAATGCATAGATTACATGGAATGCATAGAGTGCATAGAGTGCAATCTATGTATTCTATGTATTCTTTGCATGGAATACATAGAATACATAGAAGACATAGAATTATATGTATTCTATGCATAGAATGCATAGAATGCAATCTATGTATCCTATGCATTCTATGCATTCAGTGCATAGAATGCATTCTATGTGATCCATGTATTCTATGCATAGAATGCAATATATGCATTATATGTATTTGATGCATAGAATGCATAGAATGCAATCTATGTATTCTATGCATAGAGTGCATAGATTGCTGAGAATGCATTCTATGTCTTCTATGTTTTTGATGTCTTCTATGTATTCTATACATAGAATGCATAGGTTACATGGAATGCATTCTATGCATTCTATGTCTTCTATGTCTTCTATGTCTTCTATGTCTTCTATGCATAGAATGCATAGATTACATGGAATGCATAGAGTGCATAGAATGCAATCTATGTATTCTATGCATAGAGTGCATAGGTTACATGGAATGCATTCTATGCATTCTATGTCTTCTATGTATTCAATGTATTCTATGCATAGAATGCATAGAATGCAATCTATGTATTCTATGCATAGAATGCATAGGTTACATGGAATGCATAAAGTGCATAGAATGCATTCTATGTAATCAATGTATTCTATGCATTCTATACATAAAATGTATTCTATGCACCGTGTGCATAGAATACATAGAATGCATAGATTCCATGGAATGCATAGAGTGCATAGAATGCAATCTATGTGTTCTATGCAATGCATAGACTACATAGAATGCATAGAACTCATAAAACGCATAGAATGCACTCTATGCATCCTATGCATTCTATGCATTCAGTGCATAGAATGCATTCTATGTGATCAATGTATTCTATGCATTCTATGCATAGAATGTATTATATGCAATCTATGTATCCTATGCATTCTATGCATTCAGTGCATAGAATGCATTCTATGTGATCCATGTATTCTATGCATAGAATGCAATATATGCATTATATGTATTCGATGCATAGAATGCATAGAATGCAATCTATGTATTCTATGCATAGAGTGCATAGATTGCACAGAATGCATTCTATGTCTTCTATGTTTTCGATGTCTTCTATGTATTCTATACATAGAATGCATAGGTTACATGGAATGCATTCTATGCATTCTATGTCTTCTATGTCATCTATGTCTTCTATGCATAGAATACATAGATTACATGGAATGCATAGAGTGCATAGAATGCAATCTTTGTATTCTATGCATAGAGTGCATAGGTTACATGGAATGCATTCTATGCATTCTATGTCTTCTATGTTTTCTATGCATAGAATGCATAGAATGCAATCTATGTATTCTATGCATAGAATGCATAGGTTACATGGAATGCATAGAGTGTAAAGAATGCATTCTATGTGATCAATGTATTCTATGCATTCTATACATAAAATGTATTCTATGCACCGAATGCATAGAATACATAGAATGCATAGATTCCATGGAATGCATAGAGTGCATAGAATGCAATATATGTGTTCTATGCAATGCATAGACTACATAGAATGCATAGAACTCATAAAACGCATAGGATGCACTCTATGCATCCTATGCATTCTATGCATTCAGTGCATAGAATGCATTCTATGTGATCAATGTATTCTATGCATTCTATGCATAGAATGTATTATATGCAATCTATGTATCCTATGCATTCTATGCATTCAGTGCATAGAATGCATTCTATGTGATCCATGTATTCTATGCATAGAATGCAATATATGCATTATATGTATTCGATGCATAGAATGCATAGAATGCAATCTATGTATTCTATGCATAGAGTGCATAGATTGCACAGAATGCATTCTATGTCTTCTATGTTTTCGATGTCTTCTATGTATTCTATACATAGAATGCATAGGTTACATGGAATGCATTCTATGCATTCTATGTCTTCTATGTCATCTATGTCTTCTATGCATAGAATGCATAGATTACATGGAATGCATAGAGTGCATAGAATGCAATCTTTGTATTCTATGCATAGAGTGCATAGGTTACATGGAATGCATTCTATGCATTCTATGTCTTCTATGTCATCTATGTCTTCTATGCATAGAATGCATAGATTACATGGAATGCATAGAGTGCATAGAATGCAATCTATGTGGCCAATGTATTCTATGCATTCTATGCATAAAATGTATTCTATGAACCGAATGCATAGAATACATAGAATGCATAGATTACATGGAATGCATAGAGTGCATAGAGTGCAATCTATGTATTCTATGTATTCTATGCATGGAATGCATAGAATACATAGAAGACATAGAATTATATGAATTCTATGCATAGAATGCATAGAATGCAATCTATGTATCCTATGCATAGAACGCATAGATTACATGGAATGCATAAAGTGCATAGAATGCATTCTATGTGATCAATGTATTCTATGCATAGAATGCATAAAATACATTGATTACATACAATGCCTTCTATGTATTCAATGTATTCTATGTATTCTATGCACCGAATGCATAGAATGCAATCTATGTATTCTATGCATAGAGTGCATAGATTACATGGAATGCATTATATGCATTCTATGTCTTCTATGTCTTCTATGTATTCAATGTATTCTATGCATAGAATGCATAGAATACATAGAAGACATAGAACTATATGTATTCTATGCATAGCATGCATAGAGTGCAATCTATGTATTCTATGTATTCTATGCATGGAATGCAATATATGTATTATATGTATTCGATGCATAGAATGCAATCTAGGTATTCTATGCATAGAACGCATAGATTACATGGAATGCATAGAGTGCATAGAATGCATTCTATGTGATCAATGTATTCTATGCATTCTATGCATAAAATGTATTCTATGCACCGAATGCATAGAATATATTGAATGGATAGATTACATGGAGTGCATAGAGTGCAATCTATGTATTCTATGTATTGTATGCATGGAATGCATAGAATACATAGAAGACATAGAATTATATGTATTCTATGCATAGAATGCATAGAATGCAATCTAGGTATTCTATGCATATAACGCATAGATTACATGGAATGCATACAGTGCATAGAATGCATTCTATCTGATCAATGTATCCTCTGCATAGAATGCAATCTATGTATTCTATGCATAGAATGCATAAAATACATTGATTACATACAATGCCTTCTATGTATTCAATGTATTCTATGTATTCTATGCACCGAATGCATAGAATGCAATCTATGTATTCTATGCATAGGGTGCATAGGTTACATGGAATGCATAGAGTGCATAGAATGCATTCTATGTGATCAATGTATTCTATGTATTCTATGCATCGAATGCATAGAATGCAATCTATGTATTCTATGCATAGAGTGCATAGATTACATGGAATGCACTATATGCATTCTATGTCTTCTATGTATTCAATGTATTCTATGCATAGAATGCATAGAATGCAATCTATGTATTCTATGCATAGAATGCATAGGTTACATGGAATGCATAAAGTGCATAGAATGCATTCTATGTGATCAATGTATTCTATGCATTCTATACATAAAATGTATTCTATGCACCGAATGCATAGAATACATAGAATGCATAGATTCCATGGAATGCATAGAGTGCATAGAATGCAATCTATGTGTTCTATGCAATGCATAGACTACATAGAATGCATAGAACTCATAAAACGCATAGAATGCACTCTATGCATCCTATGCATTCAATGCATTCAGTGCATAGAATGCATTCTATGTGATCAATGTATTCTATGCATTCTATGCATAGAATGTATTATATGCATCGAATGCATAGAATACATAGAATGCATAGATTACATGGAATGCATAGAGTGCATAGAGTGCAATCTATGTATTCTACATGTATGTATTCTTTGCATGGAATGCATGGAATACATAGAAGACATAGAATTATATGTATTCTATGCATAGAATGCATAGAATGCAATCTATGTATCCTATGCATTCTATGCATTCAGTGCATAGAATGCATTCTATGTGATCCATGTATTCTATGCATAGAATGCAATATATGAATTATATGTATTCGATGCATAGAATGCATAGAATGCAATCTATGTATTCTATGCATAGAGTGCATAGATTGCACAGAATGCATTCTATGTCTTCTATGTTTTCGATGTCTCCTATGTATTCTATACATAGAATGCATAGGTTACATGGAATGCATTCTATGCATTCTATGTCTTCTATGTCTTCTATGTCTTCTATGCATAGAATGCATAGGTTACATGGAATGCATAGAGTGTAAAGAATGCATTCTATGTGATCAATGTATTCTATGCATTCTATGCATAAAATGTATTCTATGCATCGAATGCATATATTACATGGAATGCATAGAGTGTATAGAATGCATTCTATGTGATCAATGTATTCTATGCATTCTATGCATAAAATCTATTCTATGCATCGAATGCATAGAATGCATAGAATACATAGAATACATAGAATGCATAGATTACATGGAATGCATAGAGTGCATAGAATGCAATCTATGTGGCCAATGTATTCTATGCATTCTATGCATAAAATGTATTCTATGAACCGAATGCATAGAATACATAGAATGCATAGATTACATGGAATGCATAGAGTGCATAGAGTGCAATCTATGTATTCTATGTATTCTATGCATGGAATGCATAGAGTACATGGAAGACATAGAATAATATGTGTTCTATCCGTAGAATGCATAGAATGCAATCTATGTATCCTATGCATATAACGCATAGATTACATGGAATGCATACAGTGCATAGAATGCATTCTATCTGATCAATGTATCCTCTGCATAGAATGCAATCTATGTATTCTATGCATAGAATGCATAAAATACATTGATTACATACAATGCCTTCTATGTATTCAATGTATTCTATGTATTCTATGCACCGAATGCATAGAATGCAATCTATGTATTCTATGCATAGGGTGCATAGGTTACATGGAATGCATAGAGTGCATAGAATGCATTCTATGTGATCAATGTATTCTATGCATTCTATGCATAGAATGTATTATATGCATCGAATGCGTAGAATACATAGAATGCATAGATTACATGGAATGCATAGAGTGCATAGAGTGCAATCTATGTATTCTATGTATTCTTTGCATGGAATGCATGGAATACATAGAAGACATAGAATTATATGTATTCTATGCATAGAATGCAATCTATGTATCCTATGCATTCTATGCATTCAGTGCATAGAATGCATTCTATGTGATCCATGTATTCTATGCATAGAATGCAATATATGCATTATATGTATTCGATGCATAGAATGCAATCTATGTATTCTATGCATAGAGTGCATAGATTGCACAGAATGCATTCTATGTCTTCTATGTTTTCGATGTCTTCTATGTATTCTATACATAGAATGCATAGGTTACATGGAATGCATAGAGTGTAAAGAATGCATTCTATGTGATCAATGTATTCTATGCATTCTATACATAAAATGTATTCTATGCACCGAATGCATAGAATACATAGAATGCATAGATTCCATGGAATGCATAGAGTGCATAGAATGCAATCTATGTGTTCTATGCATAGGTTACATGGAATGCATTCTATGCATTCTATGTCTTCTATGTCATCCATGTCTTCTATGCATAGAATGCATAGATTACATGGAATGCATAGAGTGCATAGAATGCAATCTATGTATTCTATGCATAGAGTGCATAGGTTACATGGAATGCATTCTATGCATTGTATGTCTTCTATGTCTTCTATGCATAGAATGCATAGAATGCAATCTATGTATTCTATGCATAGAATGCATAGGTTACATGGAATGCATAGAGTGTAAAGAATGCATTCTATGTGATCAATGTATTCTATGCATTCTATGCATAAAATGTATTCTATGCATCGAATGCATATATTACATGGAATGCATAGAGTGTATAGAATGCATTCTATGTGATCAATGTATTCTATGCATTCTATGCATAAAATGTATTCTATGCATTAAATGCATAGAATGCATAGAATACATAGAATACATAGAATGCATAGATTACATGGAATGCATAGAGTGCATAGAATGCAATCTCTGTGATCTATGCAATGCATAGACTACATAGAATGCATAGAATACATAGAATGGATAGAATGCACTCTATGCATCCTATGCATTCTATGCATTCAGTGCATAGAATGCATTCTATGTGATCAATGTATTCTATGCATTCAATGCATAAAATGTATTCTATGCACCGAATGCATAGAATACATAGAATGCATAGATTACATGGAATGCATAGAGTGCATAGAGTGCAATCTATGTATTCTATGTATTCTATGCATGGAATGCATAGAATACATAGAAGACATAGAATTATATGTATTCTATCCCTAGAATGCATTGAATGCAATCTAGGTATTCTATGCATAGAACGCATAGATTACATGGAATGCATAGAGTGCATAGAATGCATTCTATGTGATCGATGTATCCTCTGCATAGAATGCAATCTATGTATTCTATACATAGAATGCATAAAATACATTGATTACATACAATGCCTTCTACGTATTCAATGTATTCTATGTATTCTATGCATCGAATGCATAGAATGCAATCTATGTATTCTATGCATAGAGTGCATAGATTACATGGAATGCATTATATGCATTCTATGTCTTCTATGTATTCTATGCATAGAATGCATAGAATGCAATCTAGATATTCTATGCATAGAACGCATGGATTCCATGGAATGCATAGAGTGCATAGAATGCATTCTATGTGATCAATGTATCCTATGCATAAAATGTATTATATTCATCGAATGCATAAATTACATAGAATGCATAGATTACATGGAATGCATAGAGTGCATAGAATGCAATCTATGTGGCCAATGTATTCTATGCATTCTATGCATAAAATGTATTCTATGAACCGAATGCATAGAATACATAGAATGCATAGATTACATGGAATGCATAGAGTGCATAGAGTGCAATCTATGTATTCTATGTATTCTATGCATGGAATGCATAGAATACATAGAAGACATAGAATTATATGAATTCTATGCATAGAATACATAGAATGCATAGATTACATGGAATGCATAGAGTGCATAGAGTGCAATCTATGTATTCTACATGTATGTATTCTTTGCATGGAATGCATGGAATACATAGAAGACATAGAATTATATGTATTCTATGCATAGAATGCATAGAATGCAATCTATGTATCCTATGCATTCTATGCATTCAGTGCATAGAATGCATTCTATGTGATCCATGTATTCTATGCATAGAATGCAATATATGAATTATATGTATTCGATGCATAGAATGCATAGAATGCAATCTATGTATTCTATGCATAGAGTGCATAGATTGCACAGAATGCATTCTATGTCTTCTATGTTTTCGATGTCTCCTATGTATTCTATACATAGAATGCATAGGTTACATGGAATGCATTCTATGCATTCTATGTCTTCTATGTCTTCTATGTCTTCTATGCATAGAATGCATAGGTTACATGGAATGCATAGAGTGTAAAGAATGCATTCTATGTGATCAATGTATTCTATGCATTCTATGCATAAAATGTATTCTATGCATCGAATGCATATATTACATGGAATGCATAGAGTGTATAGAATGCATTCTATGTGATCAATGTATTCTATGCATTCTATGCATAAAATCTATTCTATGCATCGAATGCATAGAATGCATAGAATACATAGAATACATAGAATGCATAGATTACATGGAATGCATAGAGTGCATAGAATGCAATCTATGTGGCCAATGTATTCTATGCATTCTATGCATAAAATGTATTCTATGAACCGAATGCATAGAATACATAGAATGCATAGATTACATGGAATGCATAGAGTGCATAGAGTGCAATCTATGTATTCTATGTATTCTATGCATGGAATGCATAGAGTACATGGAAGACATAGAATAATATGTGTTCTATCCGTAGAATGCATAGAATGCAATCTATGTATCCTATGCATATAACGCATAGATTACATGGAATGCATACAGTGCATAGAATGCATTCTATCTGATCAATGTATCCTCTGCATAGAATGCAATCTATGTATTCTATGCATAGAATGCATAAAATACATTGATTACATACAATGCCTTCTATGTATTCAATGTATTCTATGTATTCTATGCACCGAATGCATAGAATGCAATCTATGTATTCTATGCATAGGGTGCATAGGTTACATGGAATGCATAGAGTGCATAGAATGCATTCTATGTGATCAATGTATTCTATGCATTCTATGCATAGAATGTATTATATGCATCGAATGCGTAGAATACATAGAATGCATAGATTACATGGAATGCATAGAGTGCATAGAGTGCAATCTATGTATTCTATGTATTCTTTGCATGGAATGCATGGAATACATAGAAGACATAGAATTATATGTATTCTATGCATAGAATGCAATCTATGTATCCTATGCATTCTATGCATTCAGTGCATAGAATGCATTCTATGTGATCCATGTATTCTATGCATAGAATGCAATATATGCATTATATGTATTCGATGCATAGAATGCAATCTATGTATTCTATGCATAGAGTGCATAGATTGCACAGAATGCATTCTATGTCTTCTATGTTTTCGATGTCTTCTATGTATTCTATACATAGAATGCATAGGTTACATGGAATGCATAGAGTGTAAAGAATGCATTCTATGTGATCAATGTATTCTATGCATTCTATACATAAAATGTATTCTATGCACCGAATGCATAGAATACATAGAATGCATAGATTCCATGGAATGCATAGAGTGCATAGAATGCAATCTATGTGTTCTATGCATAGGTTACATGGAATGCATTCTATGCATTCTATGTCTTCTATGTCATCCATGTCTTCTATGCATAGAATGCATAGATTACATGGAATGCATAGAGTGCATAGAATGCAATCTATGTATTCTATGCATAGAGTGCATAGGTTACATGGAATGCATTCTATGCATTGTATGTCTTCTATGTCTTCTATGCATAGAATGCATAGAATGCAATCTATGTATTCTATGCATAGAATGCATAGGTTACATGGAATGCATAGAGTGTAAAGAATGCATTCTATGTGATCAATGTATTCTATGCATTCTATGCATAAAATGTATTCTATGCATCGAATGCATATATTACATGGAATGCATAGAGTGTATAGAATGCATTCTATGTGATCAATGTATTCTATGCATTCTATGCATAAAATGTATTCTATGCATTAAATGCATAGAATGCATAGAATACATAGAATACATAGAATGCATAGATTACATGGAATGCATAGAGTGCATAGAATGCAATCTCTGTGATCTATGCAATGCATAGACTACATAGAATGCATAGAATACATAGAATGAATAGAATGCACTCTATGCATCCTATGCATTCTATGCATTCAGTGCATAGAATGCATTCTATGTGATCAATGTATTCTATGCATTCAATGCATAAAATGTATTCTATGCACCGAATGCATAGAATACATAGAATGCATAGATTACATGGAATGCATAGAGTGCATAGAGTGCAATCTATGTATTCTATGTATTCTATGCATGGAATGCATAGAATACATAGAAGACATAGAACTATATGTATTCTATCCCTAGAATGCATTGAATGCAATCTAGGTATTCTATGCATAGAACGCATAGATTACATGGAATGCATAGAGTGCATAGAATGCATTCTATGTGATCGATGTATCCTCTGCATAGAATGCAATCTATGTATTCTATACATAGAATGCATAAAATACATTGATTACATACAATGCCTTCTACGTATTCAATGTATTCTATGTATTCTATGCATCGAATGCATAGAATGCAATCTATGTATTCTATGCATAGAGTGCATAGATTACATGGAATGCATTATATGCATTCTATGTCTTCTATGTATTCTATGCATAGAATGCATAGAATGCAATCTAGATATTCTATGCATAGAACGCATGGATTCCATGGAATGCATAGAGTGCATAGAATGCATTCTATGTGATCAATGTATCCTATGCATAAAATGTATTATATTCATCGAATGCAAAAATTACATAGAATGCATAGATTACATGGAATGCATAGAGTGCATAGAATGCAATCTATGTGGCCAATGTATTCTATGCATTCTATGCATAAAATGTATTCTATGAACCGAATGCATAGAATACATAGAATGCATAGATTACATGGAATGCATAGAGTGCATAGAGTGCAATCTATGTATTCTATGTATTCTATGCATGGAATGCATAGAATACATAGAAGACATAGAATTATATGAATTCTATGCATAGAATGCATAGAATGCAATCTATGTATCCTATGCATAGAACGCATAGATTACCTGGAATGCATAAAGTGCATAGAATGCATTCTATGTGATCAATGTATTCTATGCATAGAATGCATAAAATACATTGATTACATACAATGCCTTCTATGTATTCAATGTATTCTATGTATTCTATGCACCGAATGCATAGAATGCAATCTATGTATTCTATGCATAGAGTGCATAGATTACATGGAATGCATTATATGCATTCTATGTCTTCTATGTCTTCTATGTATTCAATGTATTCTATGCATAGAATGCATAGAATACATAGAAGACATAGAACTATATGTATTCTATGCATAGCATGCATAGAGTGCAATCTATGTATTCTATGTATTCTATGCATGGAATGCAATATATGTATTATATGTATTCGATGCATAGAATGCAATCTAGGTATTCTATGCATAGAACGCATAGATTACATGGAATGCATAGAGTGCATAGAATGCATTCTATGTGATCAATGTATTCTATGCATTCTATGCATAAAATGTATTCTATGCACCGAATGCATAGAATATATTGAATGGATAGATTACATGGGGTGCATAGAGTGCATAGAGTGCAATCTATGTATTCTATGTATTGTATGCATGGAATGCATAGAATACATAGAAGACATAGAATTATATGTATTCTATGCATAGAATGCATAGAATGCAATCTAGGTATTCTATGCATATAACGCATAGATTACATGGAATGCATACAGTGCATAGAATGCATTCTATCTGATCAATGTATCCTCTGCATAGAATGCAATCTATGTATTCTATGCATAGAATGCATAAAATACATTGATTACATACAATGCCTTCTATGTATTCAATGTATTCTATGTATTCTATGCACCGAATGCATAGAATGCAATCTATGTATTCTATGCATAGGGTGCATAGGTTACATGGAATGCATAGAGTGCATAGAATGCATTCTATGTGATCAATGTATTCTATGTATTCTATGCATCGAATGCATAGAATGCAATCTATGTATTCTATGCATAGAGTGCATAGATTACATGGAATGCACTATATGCATTCTATGTCTTCTATGTATTCAATGTATTCTATGCATAGAATGCATAGAATGCAATCTATGTATTCTATGCATAGAATGCATAGGTTACATGGAATGCATAAAGTGCATAGAATGCATTCTATGTGATCAATGTATTCTATGCATTCTATACATAAAATGTATTCTATGCACCGAATGCATAGAATACATAGAATGCATAGATTCCATGGAATGCATAGAGTGCATAGAATGCAATCTATGTGTTCTATGCAATGCATAGACTACATAGAATGCATAGAACTCATAAAACGCATAGAATGCACTCTATGCATCCTATGCATTCTATGCATTCAGTGCATAGAATGCATTCTATGTGATCAATGTATTCTATGCATTCTATGCATAGAATGTATTATATGTATCGAATGCATAGAATACATAGAATGCATAGATTACATGGAATGCATAGAGTGCATAGAGTGCAATCTATGTATTCTACATGTATGTATTCTTTGCATGGAATGCATGGAATACATAGAAGACATAGAATTATATGTATTCTATGCATAGAATGCATAGAATGCATTCTATGTGATCAATGTATTCTATGCATTCTATGCATAAAATGTATTCTATGCATCGAATGCATATATTACATGGAATGCATAGAGTGTATAGAATGCATTCTATGTGATCAATGTATTCTATGCATTCTATGCATAAAATCTATTCTATGCATCGAATGCATAGAATGCATAGAATACATAGAATACATAGAATGCATAGATTACATGGAATGCATAGAGTGCATAGAATGCAATCTATGTGGCCAATGTATTCTATGCATTCTATGCATAAAATGTATTCTATGAACCGAATGCATAGAATACATAGAATGCATAGATTACATGGAATGCATAGAGTGCATAGAGTGCAATCTATGTATTCTATGTATTCTATGCATGGAATGCATAGAGTACATGGAAGACATAGAATAATATGTATTCTATCCGTAGAATGCATAGAATGCAATCTATGTATCCTATGCATAGAACGCATAGATTACATGGAGTGCATAGAGTGCATAGAATGCATTCTATGTGATCAATGTATTCTATGCATAGAATGCATAAAATGCATTGATTACATACAATGCCTTTTATGTATTCAATGTATTCTATGTATTCTATGCATAGAATGCGTAGAATGCAATCTAGGTATTCTATGCATAGAACGCATAGATTACATGGAATGCATAGAGTGCATAGAATGCATTCTATGTGATCGATGCATTCTATGCATTCGATGCATAAAATGTATTCTATGCACCGAATGCATAGAATACATAGAATGCATAGATTCCATGGAATGCATAGAGTGCATAGAATGCAATCTATGTGTTCTATGCAATGCATAGACTACATAGAATGCATAGAACTCATAAAACGCATAGAATGCACTCTATGCATTCTATGCATTCAGTGCATAGAATGCATTCTATGTGATCAATGTATTCTATGCATTCTATGCATAGAATGTATTATATGCATCGAATGCATAGAATACATAGAATGCATAGATTACATGGAATGCATAGAGTGCATAGAGTGCAATCTATGTATTCTATGTATTCTTTGCATGGAATGCATAGAATACATAGAAGACATAGAATTATATGTATTCTATGCATAGAATGCATAGAATGCAATCTATGTATCCTATGCATTCTATGCATTCAGTGCATAGAATGCATTCTATGTGATCCATGTATTCTATGCATAGAATGCAATATATGCATTATATGTATTCGATGCATAGAATGCATAGAATGCAATCTATGTATTCTATGCATAGAGTGCATAGATTGCTCAGAATGCATTCTATGTCTTCTATGTTTTCGATGTCTTCTATGTATTCTATACATAGAATGCATAGGTTACATGGAATGCATTCTATGCATTCTATGTCTTCTATGTCTTCTATGTCTTCTATGCATAGAATGCATAGATTACATGGAATGCATAGAGTGCATAGAATGCAATCTATGTATTCTATGCATAGAGTGCATAGGTTACATGGAATGCATTCTATGCATTCTATGTCTTCTATGTATTCAATGTATTCTATGCATAGAATGCATAGGTTACATGGAATGCATAAAGTGCATAGAATGCATTCTATGTGATCAATGTATTCTATGCATTCTATACATAAAATGTATTCTATGCACCGAATGCATAGAATACATAGAATGCATAGATTCCATGGAATGCATAGAGTGCATAGAATGCAATCTATGTGTTCTATGCAATGCATAGACTACATAGAATGCATAGAACTCATAAAACGCATAGAATGCACTCTATGCATCCTATGCATTCTATGCATTCAGTGCATAGAATGCATTCTATGTGATCAATGTATTCTATGCATTCTATGCATAGAATGTATTATATGCAATCTATGTATCCTATGCATTCTATGCATTCAGTGCATAGAATGCATTCTATGTGATCCATGTATTCTATGCATAGAATGCAATATATGCATTATATGTATTCGATGCATAGAATGCATAGAATGCAATCTATGTATTCTATGCATAGAGTGCATAGATTGCACAGAATGCATTCTATGTCTTCTATATTTTCGATGTCTACTATGTATTCTATACATAGAATGCATAGGTTACATGGAATGCATTCTATGCATTCTATGTCTTCTATGTCATCTATGTCTTCTATGCATAGAATGCATAGATTACATGGAATGCATAGAGTGCATAGAATGCAATCTATGTATTCTATGCATAGAGTGCATAGGTTACATGGAATGCATAGAGTGCATAGAATGCATTCTATGTGATCAATGTATTCTATGTATTCTATGCATAGAGTGCATAGATGACATGGAATGCATTATATGCATTCTATGTCTTCTATGTATTCAATGTATTCTATGCATAGAATGCATAGAATGCAATCTATGTATTCTATGCATAGAATGCATAGGTTACATGGAATGCATAAAGTGCATAGAATGCATTCTATGTGATCAATGTATTCTATGCATTCTATACATAAAATGTATTCTATGCACCGAATGCATAGACTACATAGAATGCATAGATTCCATGGAATGCATAGAGTGCATAGAATGCAATCTATGTGTTCTATGCAATGCATAGACTACATAGAATGCATAGAACTCATAAAACGCATAGAATGCACTCTATGCATCCTATGCATTCTATGCATTCAGTGCATAGAATGCATTCTATGTGATCAATGTATTCTATGCATTCTATGCATAGAATGTATTATATGCATCGAATGCATAGAATACATAGAATGCATAGATTACATGGAATGCATAGAGTGCATAGAGTGCAATCTATGTATTCTATGTATTCTTTGCATGGAATGCATAGAATACATAGAAGACATAGAATTATATGTATTCTATGCATAGAATGCATAGAATGCAATCTATGTATCCTATGCATTCTATGCATTCAGTGCATAGAATGCATTCTATGTGATCCATGTATTCTATGCATAGAATGCAATATATGCATTATATGTATTCGATGCATAGATTGCATAGAATGCAATCTATGTATTCTATGCATAGAGTGCATAGATTACATGGAATGCATTATATGCATTCTATGTCTTCTATGTCTTCTATGTAGTCAATGTATTCTATGCATTGAATGCATAGAATGCACTCTATGTATTCTATGCATAGAATGCATAGAATACATAGAAGACATAGAATTATATGTATTCTACGCATAACATGCATAGAGTGCAATCTATGTATTCTATGTATTCTATGCATGGAATGCAATATATGTATTATACATGTATGTATTCGATGCATAGAATGCATAGAATGCAATCTAGGTATTCTATGCATAGAACGCATAGATTACATGGAATGCATAGAGTGCATAGAATGCATTCTATGTGATCAATGTATTCTATGCATTCTATGCATAAAATGTATTCTATGCACCGAATGCATAGAATACATTGAATGCATAGATTACATGGAGTGCATAGAGTGCATAGAGTGCAATCTATGTATTCTATGTATTCTATGCATGGAATGCATAGAATACATAGAAGACATAGAATTATATGTATTCTATGCATAGAATGCATAGAATGCAATCTAGGTATTCTATCCATATAACGCATAGATTACATGGAATGCATACAGTGCATAGAATGCATTCTATCTGATCAATGTATCCTCTGCATAGAATGCAATCTATGTATTCTATGCATAGAATGCATAAAATACATTGATTACATACAATGCCTTCTATGTATTCAATGTATTCTATGTATTCTATGCACCGAATGCATAGAATGCAATCTATGTATTCTATGCATAGAGTGCATAGGTTACATGCAATGCATAGAGTGCATAGAATGCATTCTATGTGATCAATGTATTCTATGTATTCTATGCATCGAATGCATTGAATGCAATCTATGTATTCTATGCATAGAGTGCATAGATTACATGGAATGCGTTATATGCATTCTATGTCTTCTATGTATTCAATGTATTCTATGCATAGAATGCATAGAATGCAATCTATGTATTCTATGCATAGAATGCATAGGTTACATGGAATGCATAAAGTGCATAGAATGCATTCTATGTGATCAATGTATTCTATGCATTCTATACATAAAATGTATTCTATGGACCGAATGCATAGAATACATAGAATGCATAGATTCCATGGAATGCATAGAGTGCATAAAATGCAATCTATGTGTTCTATGCAATGCATAGACTACATAGAATGCATAGAACTCATAAAACGCATAGAATGCACTCTATGCATCCTATGCATTCTATGCATTCAGTGCATAGAATGCATTCTATGTGATCAATGTATTCTATGCATTCTATGCATTCTATGCATAGAATGTATTATATGCATCGAATGCATAGAATACATAGAATGCATAGATTACATAGAATGCATAGAGTGCATAGAGTGCAATCTATGTATTCTATGTATTCTTTGCATGGAATGCATAGAATACATAGAAGACATAGAATTATATGTATTCTATGCATAGAATGCATAGAATGCAATCTATGTATCCTATGCATTCTATGCATTCAGTGCATAGAATGCATTCTATGTGATCCATGTATTCTATGCATAGAATGCAATATATGCATCATATGTATTGGATGCATAGAATGCATAGAATGCAATCTATGTATTCTATGCACAGAGTGCATAGATTGCACAGAATGCATTCTATGTCTTCTATGTTTTCGATGTCTTCTATGTATTCTATACATAGAATGCATAGGTTACATGGAATGCATTCTATGCATTCTATGTCTTCTATGTCTTCTATGTCTTCTATGCATAGAATGCATAGAATGCAATCTATGTATTCTATGCATAGAATGCATAGGTTACATGGAATGCATAGAGTGTAAAGAATGCATTCTATGTGATCAATGTATTCTATGCATTCTATGCATAAAATGTATTCTATGCATCGAATTCATATATTACATGGAATGCATAGAGTGTATAGAATGCATTCTATGTGATCAATGTATTCTATGCATTCTATGCATAAAATCTATTCTATGCATCGAATGCATAGAATGCATAGAATACATAGAATACATAGAATGCATAGATTACATGGAATGCATAGAGTGCATAGAATGCAATCTATGTGATCTATGCAATGCATAGACTACATAGAATGCATAGAATACATAGAATGAATAGAATGCACTCTATGCATCCTATGCATTCTATGCATTCAGTGCATAGAATGCATTCTATGTGATCAATGTATTCTATGCATTCAATGCATAAAATGTATTCTATGCACCGAATGCATAGAATACATAGAATGCATAGATTACATGGAATGCATAGAGTGCATAGAGTGCAATCTATGTATTCTATGTATTCTATGCATGGAATGCATAGAATACATAGAAGACATAGAATTATATGTATTCTATGCCTAGAATGCATTGAATGCAATCTAGGTATTCTATGCATAGAACGCATAGATTACATGGAATGCATAGAGTGCATAGAATGCGTTCTATGTGATCGATGTATCCTCTGCATAGAATGCAATCTATGTATTCTATGCATAGAATGCATAAAATACATTGATTACATACAATGCCTTCTATGTATTCAATGTATTCTATGTATTCTATGCATCGAATGCATAGAATGCAATCTATGTATTCTATGCATAGAGTGCATAGATTACATGGAATGCATTATATGCATTCTATGTCTTCTATGTATTCTATGCATAGAATGCAATCTAGATATTCTATGCATAGAACGCATAGATTCCATGGAATGCATAGAGTGCATAGAATGCATTCTATGTGATCAATGTATCCTATGCATAAAATGTATTATATTCATCGAATGCAAAAAATACATAGAATGCATAGATTACATGGAATGCATAGAGTGCATAGAATGCAATCTATGTGGCCAATGTATTCTATGCATTCTATGCATAAAATGTATTCTATGAACCGAATGCATAGAATACATAGAATGCATAGATTACATGGAATGCATAGAGTGCATAGAGTGCAATCTATGCATTCTATGTATTCTATGCATGGAATGCATAGAATACATAGAAGACATAGAATTATATGAATTCTATGCATAGAATGCATAGAATGCAATCTATGTATCCTATGCATAGAACGCATAGATTACATGGAATGCATAGAGTGCATAGAATGCATTCTATGTGATCAATGTATTCTATGCATAGAATGCATAAAATACATTGATTACATACAATGCCTCCTATGTATTCAA
Source organism: Bugulina stolonifera (assembly GCA_935421135.1). NCBI lineage: Eukaryota > Metazoa > Bryozoa > Gymnolaemata > Cheilostomatida > Bugulidae > Bugulina > Bugulina stolonifera. Next base: position 696,201 of record OW285190.1, on the reverse strand, counting down.
TGTATTCTATGTATTCTATGCACCGAATGCATAGAATGCAATCTATGTATTCTATGCATAGAATGCATAGAATGCAATCTAGGTATTCTATGCATATAACGCATAGATTACATGGAATGCATACAGTGCATAGAATGCATTCTATCTGATCAATGTATCCTCTGCATAGAATGCAATCTATGTATTCTATGCATAGAATGCGTAAAATACATTGATTACATACAATGCCTTCTATGTATTCAATGTATTCTATGTATTCTATGCACCGAATGCATAGAATGCAATCTATGTATTCTATGCATAGAGTGCATAGGTTACATGGAATGCATAGAGTGCATAGAATGCATTCTATGTGATCAATGTATTCTATGTATTCTATGCATCGAATGCATAGAATGCAATCTAGGTATTCTATGCATAGAACGCATAGATTACAGGGAATGCATAGAGTGCATAGAGTGCATAGAGTGCATAGAGTGCAATCTATGTATTCTATGTATTCTAACCATGGAATGCATAGAATACATAGAAGACATAGAAGACATAGAAGTATATGTATTCTATGCATAGGATGCATAGAATGCAATCTATGTATTCTATGCATAGAATGCATAGAATACGTAGAAGACATAGAATTATATGTATTCTATGCATAGCATGCATAGAATGCAATCTATGTATTCTATGCATAGAACGCATAGGTTACATGGAATGCATAGAATGCATTCTATGTGATCAATGTATTCTATGCATTCTATGCATAAAATATATTCTATGCACCGAATGCATAGAATACATAGAATGCATAGATTACATGGAATGCATAGAGTGCATAGAGTGCAATCTATGTATTCTATGCATAGAGTGCATAGATTGCACAGAATGCATTCTATGCATTCTATGTCTTCTTTGCATTCTATGCATAGAATGCATAGAATGCAATCTAGGTATTCTATGCATAGAACGCATAGATTCCATGGAATGCATAGAGTGCATAGAATGCATTCTATGTGATCAATGTATCCTATGCATTCTATGCATAAAATGTATTATATTCATCGAATGCATAGAATACATAGAATTCATAGATTACATGGAATGCATAGAGTGCATAGAATGCAATCTATGTGATCAATGTATCCTCTGCATAGAAATCAATCTATGAATTCTATGCATAGAATGCATAAACTACATTGATTACATACAATGCCTTCTATGTATTCAATGTATTCTATGTATTCTATGCACCGAATGCATAGAATGCAATCTATGTATTCTATGCATAGAGTGCATAGGTTATATGGAATGCATAGAGTGCATAGAATGCATTCTATGTGATCAATGTATTCTATGCATAGAATGCATAAAATACATTGATTACATACAATGCCTTCTATGTATTCAATGTATTCTATGTATTCTATGCACCGAATGCATAGAATGCAATCTATGTATTCTATGCATAGAGTGCATAGATTACATGGAATGCATTATATGCATTCTATGTCTTCTATGTCTTCTATGTATTCAATGTATTCTATGCATAGAATGCATAGAATGCAATCTATGTATTCTATGCATAGAATGCATGGAATACATAGAAGACATAGAATTATATGCATTCTATGCATAGAATGCATAGAATGCAATCTATGTATTCTATGCATAGAACGCACAGATTACATGGAATGCATAGAGTGCATAGAATGCATTCTATGTGATCAATGTATTCTATGCATTCTATGCATAAAATGTATTCTATGCACCGAATGCATAGATTACATGGAATGCATAGAGTGCATAGAGTGCAATCTATGTATTCTATGTATTCTATGCATGGAATGCATAGAATACATAGAAGACATAGAAGACATGGAATTATATGTATTCGATGCATAGAAAGCATAGAATGCAATCTATGTATTCTTTGCATAGAATGCATAGAATACATAGAAGACATAGAATTATATGTATTCTATGCATAGCATGCATAGAATGCAATCTATGTATTCTATGCATAGAACGCATAGAATGCAATCTATGTATTCTATGCATAGAACGCATAGATTACATGGAATGCATAGAGTGCATAGAATGCATTCTATGTGATCAATGTATTCTATGCATTCTATGCATAAAATGTATTCTATGCACCGAATGCATAGATTACGTGGAATGCATAGAGTGCATAGAGTGCAATCTATGTATTCTATGGATTCTATGCATGGAATGCATAGAATACATAGAAGACATGGAATTATATGTATTCGATGCATAGAATGCATAGAATGCAATCTACATGTAGGTATTCTATGCATAGAACGCATAGATTTCATAAAATGCATAGAGTGCACAGAATGCATTCTATGTGATTAATGTATTCTCTGCATAGAATGCAATCTATGTATTCTATGCATAGAATGCATAAAATACATTGATTACATACAATGCCTTCTATGTATTCAGTGTATTCTATGTATTCTATGCATCGAATGCATAGAATGCAATCTATGTATTCTATGCATAGAATGCATAGAGTGCAATCTATGTATTCTATGCATAGAACGCATAGGTTACATGGAATGCATAGAATGCATTCTATGTGATCAATGTATTCTATGCATTCTATGCATAAAATATATTCTATGCACCGAATGCATAGAATACATAGAATGCATAGATTACATGGAATGCATAGAGTGCATAGAGTGCAATCTATGTATTCTATGCATAGAGTGCATAGATTGCACAGAATGCATTCTATGCATTCTATGTCTTCTTTGCATTCTATGCATAGAATGCATAGAATGCAATCTAGGTATTCTATGCATAGAACGCATAGATTCCATGGAATGCATAGAGTGCATAGAATGCATTCTATGTGATCAATGTATCCTATGCATTCTATGCATAAAATGTATTATATTCATCGAATGCATAGAATACATAGAATTCATAGATTACATGGAATGCATAGAGTGCATAGAATGCAATCTATGTGATCAATGTATCCTCTGCATAGAAATCAATCTATGAATTCTATGCATAGAATGCATAAACTACATTGATTACATACAATGCCTTCTATGTATTCAATGTATTCTATGTATTCTATGCACCGAATGCATAGAATGCAATCTATGTATTCTATGCATAGAGTGCATAGGTTATATGGAATGCATAGAGTGCATAGAATGCATTCTATGTGATCAATGTATTCTATGCATAGAATGCATAAAATACATTGATTACATACAATGCCTTCTATGTATTCAATGTATTCTATGTATTCTATGCACCGAATGCATAGAATGCAATCTATGTATTCTATGCATAGAGTGCATAGATTACATGGAATGCATTATATGCATTCTATGTCTTCTATGTCTTCTATGTATTCAATGTATTCTATGCATAGAATGCATAGAATGCAATCTATGTATTCTATGCATAGAATGCATAGAATACATAGAAGACATAGAATTATATGCATTCTATGCATAGAATGCATAGAATGCAATCTATGTATTCTATGCATAGAACGCACAGATTACATGGAATGCATAGAGTGCATAGAATGCATTCTATGTGATCAATGTATTCTATGCATTCTATGCATAAAATGTATTCTATGCACCGAATGCATAGATTACATGGAATGCATAGAGTGCATAGAGTGCAATCTAAGTATTCTATGTATTCTATGCATGGAATGCATAGAATACATAGAAGACATAGAAGACATGGAATTATATGTATTCGATGCATAGAAAGCATAGAATGCAATCTATGTATTCTTTGCATAGAATGCATAGAATACATAGAAGACATAGAATTATATGTATTCTATGCATAGCATGCATAGAATGCAATCTATGTATTCTATGCATAGAACGCATAGAATGCAATCTATGTATTCTATGCATAGAACGCATAGATTACATGGAATGCATTCTATGCATTCTATGTCTTCTATGTCTTCTATGTCTTTTATGCATAGAATGCATAGATTACATGGAATGCATAGAGTGCATAGAATGCAATCTATGTATTCTATGCATAGAGTGCATAGGTTACATGGAATGCATTCTATGCATTCTATGTTTTCTATGTCTTCTATGCATAGAATGCATAGAATGCAATCTATGTATTCTATGCATAGAATGCATAGATTACATGGAATGCATAGAGTGCATAGAATGCATTCTATGTGATCAATGTATTCTATGCATTCTATGCATAAAATGTATTCTATGCATCGAATGCATAGAATGCAATCTAGGTATTCTATGCATAGAACGCATAGATTACATGGAATGCATAGAGTGCATAGAATGCATTCTATCTGATCAATGTATCCTCTGCATAGAATGCAATCTATGTATTCTATGCATAGAATGCATAAAATACATTGATTACATACAATGCCTTCTATGTATTCAATGTATTCTATGTATTCTATGCATCGAATGTATAGAGTGCAATCTATGTATTCTATGCATAGAGTGCATAGATTACATGGAATGCATTATATCCATTCTATGTCTTCGATGTATTCAATGTATTCTATGCATAGAATGCATAGAATGCAATCTAGGTATTCTATGCATAGAACGCATAGATTCCATGGAATGCATAGAGTGCATAGAATGCATTCTATGTGATCAATGTATTCTATGCATTCTATGCATAAAATGTATTCTATGCACCGAATGCATAGATTACGTGGAATGCATAGAGTGCATAGAGTGCAATCTATGTATTCTATGGATTCTATGCATGGAATGCATAGAATACATAGAAGACATGGAATTATATGTATTCGATGCATAGAATGCATAGAATGCAATCTACATGTAGGTATTCTATGCATAGAACGCATAGATTTCATAAAATGCATAGAGTGCACAGAATGCATTCTATGTGATTAATGTATTCTCTGCATAGAATGCAATCTATGTATTCTATGCATAGAATGCATAAAATACATTGATTACATACAATGCCTTCTATGTATTCAGTGTATTCTATGTATTCTATGCATCGAATGCATAGAATGCAATCTATGTATTCTATGCATAGAATGCATAGGTTACATGGAATGCATAGAGTGCATAGAATGCATTCTATGTGATCAATGTATTCTATGCATTCTATGCATAAAATATATTCTATGCACCGAATGCATAGAATACATAGAATGCATAGATTACATGGAATGCATAGAGTGCATAGAGTGCAATCTATGTATTCTATGTATTCTATGCATGGAATGCATAGAATACATAGAAGACATAGAATTATATGTATTCTATGCATAGAATGCATAGATTGCAATCTAGGTATTCTATGCATAGAACGCATAGATTACATGGAATGCATAGAGTGCATAGAATGTATTCTATGTGATCAATGTATCCTCTGCATAGAATGCAATCTATGTATTCTATGCATAGGATGCATAAAATACATTGATTACATACAATGCCTTCTATGTATTCAATGTATTCTATGTATTCTATGCATCGAATGCATAGAATGCAATCTATGTATTCTGTGCATAGAATGCATAGATTACATGGAATGCATTATATGCATTCTATGTCTTCTATGTATTCAATGTATTCTATGCATAGAATGCATAGAATGCAATCTATGTATTCTATGCATAGAACGCATAGATTACATGGAATGCATAGAGCGCATAGAATACATTCTATGTGATCAATGTATTTTATGCATAGAATGCATAGAATGCAATCTATGTATTCTATGCATAGAACGCATAGATTACATGGAATGCATAGAGTGCATAGAATGCATTCTATGTGATCAATGTATTCTATACATTCTATGCATAAAATGTATTCTATGCACCGAATGCATAGAATACATAGAATGCATAGATTACATGGAATGCATAGACTGCATAGAGTGCAATCTATGTATTCTATGTATTCTATGCATGGAATGCATAGAATGCATAGCAGACATAGAATTATATGTATTCTATGCATAGAATGCATAGAATGCAATCTATGTATCATATGCATAGAACGCATAGATTACATGGAATGCATAGAGTGCATAGAATGCATAAAATACAATGTACATTGATTACATACACTGCCTTCTATGCATTCAATGTATTCTACGTATTCTATGCATCGAATGCATAGAATGCAAACTATGATTGTATTCCATGCATAGAGTGCATAGATTACATGGGATGCATTATATGCATTCTATGTCTTCTATGTCTTCTATGCATTCAATGTATTCTATGCATAGAATGCAATCTATGTATTCTATGCATAGAATGCATAGAATACATAGAAGACATAGAATTACATGTATTCTATGCATAAAATGTATTCTATGCACCGAATGCATAGAATACATAGAATGCATAGATTACATGGAATGCATAGAGTGCATAGAGTGCAATCTATGCATTCTATGTATTCTATGCATGGAATGCATAGAATACATAGAAGACATAGAATTATATGTATTCTATGCATAGAATGCATAAAATGCAATCTAGGTATTCTATGCATAGAATACGTAGAAGACATAGAATTATATGTATTCTATGCATAGCATGCATAGAATACAATCTATGTATTCTATGCATAGAACGCATAGGTTACATGGAATGCATAGAATGCATTCTATGTGATCAATGTATTCTATGCATTCTATGCATAAAATATATTCTATGCACCGAATGCATAGAATACATAGAATGCATAGATTACATGGAATGCATAGAGTGCATAGAGTGCAATCTATGTATTCTATGCATAGAGTGCATAGATTGCACAGAATGCATTCTATGCATTCTATGTCTTCTTTGCATTCTATGCACCGAATGCATAGAATGCAATCTATGTATTCTATGCATAGAGTGCATAGGTTATATGGAATGCATAGAGTGCATAGAATGCATTCTATGTGATCAATGTATTCTATGCATTCTATGCATAAAATGTATTGTATGCACCGGATGCATAGAATACATAGAATGCATAGATTACATGGAATGCATAGAGTGCATAGAGTGCAATCTATGTATTCTATGCATAGAATGCAATCTATGTATCCTATGCATAGAACGCATAGATTACATGGAATGCATAGAGTGCATAGAATGCATTCTATGTGATCAATGTATTCTATGCATAGAATGCATAAAATACATTGATTACATACAATGCCTTCTATGTATTCAATGTATTCTATGTATTCTATGCACCGAATGCATAGAATGCAATCTATGTATTCTATGCATAGAGTGCATAGATTACATGGAATGCATTATATGCATTCTATGTCTTCTATGTCTTCTATGTATTCAATGTATTCTATCCATAGAATGCATAGAATGCAATCTATGTATTCTATGCATAGAATGCATAGAATACATAGAAGACATAGAATTATATGTATTCTATGCATAGAACGCATAGAATGCAATCTATGTATTCTATGCATAGAACGCATAGATTACATGGAATGCATAGAGTGCATAGAATGCATTCTATGTGATCAACGTATTCTATGCATTCTATGCATAAAATGTATTCTATGCACCGAATGCATAGAATACATAGAATGCATAGATTACATGGAATGCATAGAGTGCATAGAGTGCAATCTATGCATTCTATGTATTCTATGCATGGAATGCATAGAATACATAGAAGACATAGAATTATATGTATTCTATGCATAGAATGCATAAAATGCAATCTAGGTATTCTATGCATAGAACGCATAGATTACATGGAATGCATAGAGTGCATAGAATGCAATCTATGTGTTCTATGCAATGCATAGACTACATAGAATGCATAGAACTCATAAAACGCATAGAATGCACTCTATGCATCCTATGCATTCTATGCATTCAGTGCATAGAATGCATTCTATGTGATCAATGTATTCTATGCATTCTATGCATAAAATGTATTCTATGCACCGAATGCATAGAATACATAGAATGCATAGATTACAGGGAATGCATAGAGTGCATAGAGTGCATAGAGTGCAATCTATGTATTCTATGTATTCTAACCATGGAATGCATAGAATACATAGAAGACATAGAAGACATAGAAGACATAGAATTATATGTATTCTATGCATAGAATGCATAGCATGCAATCTATGTATTCTATGCATAGAGTGCATAGATTACATGGAATGCATAGAGTGCATAGAATGCATTCTATGTGATCAATGTATTCTATGCATAGAATGCATAAAATACATTGATTACATATTACATACAATGTCTTCTATGTCTTCTATGTATTCTATGCATAGAATGCATAGAATGCATAGAATGCAATCTATGTATTCTATGCATAGAATGCATAGAATGCGTAGAAGACATAGAATTATATGTATTCTATGCATAGCATGCATAGAATGCAATCTATGTATTCTATGCATAGGACGCATAGGTTACATGGAATGCATAGAATGCATTCTATGTGATCAATGTATTCTATGCATTCTATGCATAAAATATATTCTATGCACCGAATGCATAGAATACATAGAATGCATAGATTACATGGAATGCATAGAGTGCATAGAGTGCAATCTATGTATTCTATGCATAGAGTGCATAGATTGCACAGAGTGCATTCTATGCATTCTATGTCTTCTTTGCATTCTATGCATAGAATGCATAGAATGCAATCTAGGTATTCTATGCATAGAACGCATAGATTCCATGGAATGCATAGAGTGCATAGAATGCATTCTATGTGATCCATGTATTCTATGCATAGAATGCAATATATGCATTATATGTATTCGATGCATAGAATGCATAGAATGCAATCTATGTATTCTATGCACAGAGTGCATAGATTGCACAGAATGCATTCTATGTCTTCTATGTTTTCGATGTCTTCTATGTTTTCTATACATAGAATGCATAGGTTACATGGAATGCATTCTATGCATTCTATGTCTTCTATGTCTTCTATGTCTTTTATGCATAGAATGCATAGATTACATGGAATGCATAGAGTGCATAGAATGCAATCTATGTATTCTATGCATAGAGTGCATAGGTTACATGGAATGCATTCTATGCATTCTATGTTTTCTATGTCTTCTATGCATAGAATGCATAGAATGCAATCTATGTATTCTATGCATAGAATGCATAGATTACATGGAATGCATAGAGTGCATAGAATGCATTCTATGTGATCAATGTATTCTATGCATTCTATGCATAAAATGTATTCTATGCATCGAATGCATAGAATGCAATCTAGGTATTCTATGCATAGAACGCATAGATTACATGGAATGCATAGAGTGCATAGAATGCATTCTATCTGATCAATGTATCCTCTGCATAGAATGCAATCTATGTATTCTATGCATAGAATGCATAAAATACATTGATTACATACAATGCCTTCTATGTATTCAATGTATTCTATGTATTCTATGCATCGAATGTATAGAGTGCAATCTATGTATTCTATGCATAGAGTGCATAGATTACATGGAATGCATTATATCCATTCTATGTCTTCGATGTATTCAATGTATTCTATGCATAGAATGCATAGAATGCAATCTAGGTATTCTATGCATAGAACGCATAGATTCCATGGAATGCATAGAGTGCATAGAATGCATTCTATGTGATCAATGTATCCTATGCATTCTATGCATAAAATGTATTATATTCATCGAATGCATAGAATACATAGAATGCATAGATTACATGGAATGCATAGAGTGCATAGAATGCAATCTATGTGATCAATGTATCCTCTGCATAGAATGCAATCTATGTATTCAATGTATTCTATGTATTCTATGCACCGAATGCATAGAATGCAATCTATGTATTCTATGCATAGAACGCGTAGATTACATGGAATGCATAGAGTGCATAGAATGCATTCTAAGTGATCAATGTATCCTCTGCATAGAATGCAATCTATGTATTCTATGCATAGAATGCATAAAATACATTGATTACATACAATGCCTTCTATGTATTCAATGTATTCAATGTATTCAATGCATAGAATGCATAGAATGCAATCTATGTATTCTATGCATAGAGTGCATAGAATGCATTCTATGTGATCAATGTATTCTATGCATTCTATGCATAAAATGTATTCTATGCACCGAATGCATAGAATACATAGAATGCATAGATTACATGGAATGTATATAGTGCATAGAATGCAATCTATGTGTTCTACGCAATGCATATACTACATAGAATGCATAGAACTCATAAAACGCATAGAATGCACTCTATGCATCATATCATTCTATGCATTCTATGCATTCAGTGCATAGAATGCATTCTATGTCTTCTATGTCTTCGATGTCTTCGATGTATTCTATGCATAGAATGCATAAAATGCAATCTAGGTATTCTATGCATAGAACGCATAGATTACATGGAATGCATAGAGTGCATAGAATGTATTCTATGTGATCAATGTATCCTCTGCATAGAATGCAATCTATGTATTCTATGCATAGGATGCATAAAATACATTGATTACATACAATGCCTTCTATGTATTCAATGTATTCTATGTATTCTATGCATCGAATGCATAGAATGCAATCTATGTATTCTGTGCATAGAATGCATAGATTACATGGAATGCATTATATGCATTCTATGTCTTCTATGTATTCAATGTATTCTATGCATAGAATGCATAGAATGCAATCTATGTATTCTATGCATAGAACGCATAGATTACATGGAATGCATAGAGCGCATAGAATACATTCTATGTGATCAATGTATTTTATGCATAGAATGCATAGAATGCAATCTATGTATTCTATGCATAGATCGCATAGATTACATGGAATGCATAGAGTGCATAGAATGCATTCTATGTGATCAATGTATTCTATACATTCTATGCATAAAATGTATTCTATGCACCGAATGCATAGAATACATAGAATGCATAGATTACATGGAATGCATAGACTGCATAGAGTGCAATCTATGTATTCTATGTATTCTATGCATGGAATGCATAGAATGCATAGCAGACATAGAATTATATGTATTCTATGCATAGAATGCATAGAATGCAATCTATGTATCATATGCATAGAACGCATAGATTACATGGAATGCATAGAGTGCATAGAATGCATAAAATACAATGTACATTGATTACATACACTGCCTTCTATGCATTCAATGTATTCTACGTATTCTATGCATCGAATGCATAGAATGCAAACTATGATTGTATTCCATGCATAGAGTGCATAGATTACATGGGATGCATTATATGCATTCTATGTCTTCTATGTCTTCTATGCATTCAATGTATTCTATGCATAGAATGCAATCTATGTATTCTATGCATAGAATGCATAGAATACATAGAAGACATAGAATTACATGTATTCTATGCATAAAATGTATTCTATGCACCGAATGCATAGAATACATAGAATGCATAGATTACATGGAATGCATAGAGTGCATAGAGTGCAATCTATGCATTCTATGTATTCTATGCAAGGAATGCATAGAATACATAGAAGACATAGAATTATATGTATTCTATGCATAGAATGCATAAAATGCAATCTAGGTATTCTATGCATAGAACGCATAGATTACATGGAATGCATAGAGTGCATAGAATGCAATCTATGTGTTCTATGCAATGCATAGACTACATAGAATGCATAGAACTCATAAAACGCATAGAATGCACTCTATGCATCCTATGCATTCTATGCATTCAGTGCATAGAATGCATTCTATGTGATCAATGTATTCTATGCATTCTATGCATAAAATGTATTCTATGCACCGAATGCATAGAATACATAGAATGCATAGATTACAGGGAATGCATAGAGTGCATAGAGTGCATAGAGTGCAATCTATGTATTCTATGTATTCTAACCATGGAATGCATAGAATACATAGAAGACATAGAAGACATAGAAGACATAGAAGACATAGAATTATATGTATTCTATGCATAGAATGCATAGAATGCAATCTATGTATTCTATGCATAGAGTGCATAGATTACATGGAATGCATAGAGTGCATAGAATGCATTCTATGTGATCAGTGTATTCTATGCATAGAATGCATTAAATACATTGATTACATACAATGTCTTCTATGTCTTCTATGTATTCAATGTATTCTATGCATAGAATGCATAGAATGCAATCTATGTATTCTATGCATAGAATGCATAGAATACGTAGAAGACATAGAATTATATGTATTCTATGCATAGCATGCATAGAATACAATCTATGTATTCTATGCATAGGACGCATAGGTTACATGGAATGCATAGAATGCATTCTATGTGATCAATGTATTCTATGCATTCTATGCATAAAATATATTCTATGCACCGAATGCATAGAATGCAATCTATGTATTCTATGCATAGAACGCATAGATTACATGGAATGCATAGAGTGCATAGAATGCATTCTATGTGATCAATGTATTCTATGCATAGAATGCATAAAATACATTGATTACATACAATGCCTTCTATGTATTCAATGTATTCTATGTATTCTATGCACCGAATGCATAGAATCCAATCTATGTATTCTATGCATAGAGTGCATAGATTACATGGAATGCATTATATGCATTCTATGTCTTCTATGTCTTCTATGTATTCAATGTATTCTATGCATAGAATGCATAGAATGCAATCTATGTATTCTATGCATAGAATGCATAGAATACATAGAAGACATAGAATTATATGTATTCTATGCATAGAACGCATAGAATGCAATCTATGTATTCTATGCATAGAACGCACAGATTACATGGAATGCATAGAGTGCATAGAATGCATTCTATGTGATCAATGTATTCTATGCATTCTATGCATAAAATGTATTCTATGCACCGAATACATAGATTACATGGAATGCATAGAGTGCATAGAGTGCAATCTATGTATTCTATGTATTCTATGCATGGAATGCATAGAATACATAGAAGACATAGAAGACATGGAATTATATGTATTCGATGCATAGAAAGCATAGAATGCAATCTATGTATTCTTTGCATAGAATGCATAGAATACATAGAAGACATAGACTTATATGTATTCTATGCATAGCATGCATAGAATGCAATCTATGTATTCTATGCATAGAACGCATAGAATGCAATCTATGTATTCTATGCATAGAACGCATAGATTACATGGAATGCATAGAGTGCATAGAATGCATTCTATGTGATCAATGCATTCTATGCATTCTATGCATAAAATGTATTCTATGCACCGAATGCATAGATTACGTGGAATGCATAGAGTGCATAGAGTGCAATCTATGTATTCTATGGATTCTATGCATGGAATGCATAGAATACATAGAAGACATGGAATTATATGTATTCGATGCATAGAATGCATAGAATGTAATCTACATGTAGGTATTCTATGCATAGAACGCATAGATTTCATAAAATGCATAGAGTGCACAGAATGCATTCTATGTGATTAATGTATTCTCTGCATAGAATGCATTCTATGTATTCTATGCATAGAATGCATAAAATACATTGATTACATACCATGCCTTCTATGTATTCAGTGTATTCTATGTATTCTATGCATCGAATGCATAGAATGCAATCTATGTATTCTATGCATAGAATGCATAGGTTACATGGAATGCATAGAGTGCATAGAATGCATTCTATGTGATCAATGTATTCTATGCATTCTATGCATAAAATATATTCTATGCACCGAATGCATAGAATACATAGAATGCATAGATTACATGGAATGCATAGAGTGCATAGAGTGCAATCTATGTATTCTATGTATTCTATGCATGGAATGCATAGAAAACATAGAAGACATAGAATTATATGTATTCTATGCATAGAATGCATAGATTGCAATCTAGGTATTCTATGCATAGAACGCATAGATTACATGGAATGCATAGAGTGCATAGAATGTATTCTATGTGATCAATGTATCCTCTGCATAGAATGCAATCTATGTATTCTATGCATAGGATGCATAAAATACATTGATTACATACAATGCCTTCTATGTATTCAATGTATTCTATGTATTCTATGCATCGAATGCATAGAATGCAATCTATGTATTCTGTGCATAGAATGCATAGATTACATGGAATGCATTATATGCATTCTATGTCTTCTATGTATTCAATGTATTCTATGCATAGAATGCATAGAATGCAATCTATGTATTCTATGCATAGAACGCATAGATTACATGCAATGCATAGAGCGCATAGAATACATTCTATGTGATCAATGCATTTTATGCATAGAATGCATAGAATGCAAACTATGTATTCTATGCATAGAACGCATAGATTACATGGAATGCATAGAGTGCATAGAATGCATTCTATGTGATCAATGTATTCTATACATTCTATGCATAAAATGTATTCTATGCACCGAATGCATAAAATACATAGAATGCATAGATTACATGGAATGCATAGACTGCATAGAGTGCAATCTATGTATTCTATGTATTCTATGCATGGAATGCATAGAATGCATAGCAGACATAGAATTATATGTATTCTATGCATAGAATGCATAGAATGCAATCTATGTATCATATGCATAGAACGCATAGATTACATGGAATGCATAGAGTGCATAGAATGCATAAAATACAATGTACATTGATTACATACACTGCCTTCTATGCATTCAATGTATTCTACGTATTCTATGCATCGAATGCATAGAATGCAAACTATGATTGTATTCCATACATAGAGTGCATAGATTACATGGGATGCATTATATGCATTCTATGTCTTCTATGTCTTCTATGTCTTCTATGCATTCAATGTATTCTATGCATAGAATGCATAGAATGCAATCTATGTATTCTATGCATAGAATGCATAGAATACATAGAAGACATAGAATTACATGTATTCTATGCATAAAATGTATTCTATGCACCGAATGCATAGAATACATAGAATGCATAGATTACATGGAATGCATAGAGTGCATAGAGTGCAATCTATGCATTCTATGTATTCTATGCATGGAATGCATAGAATATATAGAAGACATAGAATTATATGTATTCTATGCATAGAATGCATAAAATGCAATCTAGGTATTCTATGCATAGAACGCATAGATTACATGGAATGCATAGAGTGCATAGAATGCAATCTATGTGTTCTATGCAATGCATAGACTACATAGAATGCATAGAACTCATAAAACGCATAGAATGCACTCTATGCATCCTATGCATTCTATGCATTCAGTGCATAGAATGCATTCTATGTGATCAATGTATTCTATGCATTCTATGCATAAAATGTATTCTATGCACCGAATGCATAGAATACATAGAATGCATAGATTACAGGGAATGCATAGAGTGCATAGAGTGCATAGAGTGCAATCTATGTATTCTATGTATTCTAACCATGGAATGCATAGAATACATAGAAGACATAGAAGACATAGAAGACATAGAAGACATAGAATTATATGTATTCTATGCATAGAATGCATAGAATGCAATCTATGTATTCTATGCATAGAGTGCATAGATTACATGGAATGCATAGAGTGCATAGAATGCATTCTATGTGATCAATGTATTCTATGCATAAAATGCATAAAATACATTGATTACATACAATGTCTTCTATGTCTTCTATGTATTCAATGTATTCTATGCATAGAATGCATAGAATGCAATCTATGTATTCTATGCATAGAATGCATAGAATACGTAGAAGACATAGAATTATATGTATTCTATGCATAGCATGCATAGAATACAATCTATGTATTCTATGCATAGGACGCATAGGTTACATGGAATGCATAGAATGCATTCTATGTGATCAATGTATTCTATGCATTCTATGCATAAAATATATTCTATGCACCGAATGCATAGAATACATAGAATGCATAGATTACATGGAATGCATAGAGTGCATAGAGTGCAATCTATGTATTCTATGCATAGAGTGCATAGATTGCACAGAATGCATTCTATGCATTCTATGTCTTCTTTGCATTCTATGCATAGAATGCATAGAATGCAATCTAGGTATTCTATGCATAGAACGCATAGATTCCATGGAATGCATAGAGTGCATAGAATGCATTCTATGTGATCAATGTATCCTATGCATTCTATGCATAAAATGTATTATATTCATCGAATGCATAGAATACATAGAATGCATAGATTACATGGAATGCATAGAGTGCATAGAATGCAATCTATGTGATCAATGTATCCTCTGCATAGAATGCAATTTATGTATTCTATGCATAGAATGCATAAACTACATTGATTACATACAATGCCTTCTATGTATTCAATGTATTCTATGTATTCTATGCACCGAATGCATAGAATGCAATCTATGTATTCTATGCATAGAGTGCATAGGTTATATGGGATGCATAGAGTGCATAGAATGCATTCTATGTGATCAATGTATTCTATGCATTCTATGCATAAAATGTATTCTATGCACCGAATGCATAGAATACATAGAATGCATAGATTACATGGAATGCATAGAGTGCATAGAGTGCAATCTATGTATTCTATGTATTCTATGCATGGAATGCATAGAATACATAGAAGACATAGAATTATATGTATTCTATGCATAGAATGCATATAATGCAATCTATGTATCCTATGCATAGAACGCATAGATTACATGGAATGCATAGAGTGCATAGAATGCATTCTATGTGATCAATGTATTCTATGCATAGAATGCATAAAATACATTGATTACATACAATGCCTTCTATGTATTCAATGTATTCTATGTATTCTATGCACCGAATGCATAGAATGCAATCTATGTATTCTATGCATAGAACGCATAGATTACATGGAATGCATAGAGTGCATAGAATGCATTCTATGTGATCAATGTATTCTATGCATAGAATGCATAAAATACATTGATTACATACAATGCCTTCTATGTATTCAATGTATTCTATGTATTCTATGCACCGAATGCATAGAATGCAATCTATGTATTCTATGCATAGAGTGCATAGATTACATGGAATGCATTATATGCATTCTATGTCTTCTATGTCTTCTATGTCTTCTATGCATTCAATGTATTCTATGCATAGAATGCATAGAATGCAATCTATGTATTCTATGCATAGAATGCATAGAATACATAGAAGACATAGAATTACATGTATTCTATGCATAAAATGTATTCTATGCACCGAATGCATAGAATACATAGAATGCATAGATTACATGGAATGCATAGAGTGCATAGAGTGCAATCTATGCATTCTATGTATTCTATGCATGGAATGCATAGAATATATAGAAGACATAGAATTATATGTATTCTATGCATAGAATGCATAAAATGCAATCTAGGTATTCTATGCATAGAACGCATAGATTACATGGAATGCATAGAGTGCATAGAATGCAATCTATGTGTTCTATGCAATGCATAGACTACATAGAATGCATAGAACTCATAAAACGCATAGAATGCACTCTATGCATCCTATGCATTCTATGCATTCAGTGCATAGAATGCATTCTATGTGATCAATGTATTCTATGCATTCTATGCATAAAATGTATTCTATGCACCGAATGCATAGAATACATAGAATGCATAGATTACAGGGAATGCATAGAGTGCATAGAGTGCAATCTATGTATTCTATGTATTCTAACCATGGAATGCATAGAATACATAGAAGACATAGAAGACATAGAAGACATAGAAGACATAGAATTATATGTATTCTGTGCATAGAATGCATAGAATGCAATCTATGTATTCTATGCATAGAGTGCATAGATTACATGGAATGCATAGAGTGCATAGAATGCATTCTATGTGATCAATGTATTCTATGCATAGAATGCATAAAATACATTGATTACATACAATGTCTTCTATGTCTTCTATGTATTCAATGTATTCTATGCATAGAATGCATAGAATGCAATCTATGTATTCTATGCATAGAATGCATAGAATACGTAGAAGACATAGAATTATATGTATTCTATGCATAGCATGCATAGAATACAATCTATGTATTCTATGCATAGGACGCATAGGTTACATGGAATGCATAGAATGCATTCTATGTGATCAATGTATTCTATGCATTCTATGCATAAAATATATTCTATGCACCGAATGCATAGAATACATAGAATGCATAGATTACATGGAATGCATAGAGTGCATAGAGTGCAATCTATGTATTCTATGCATAGAGTGCATAGATTGCACAGAATGCATTCTATGCATTCTATGTCTTCTTTGCATTCTATGCATAGAATGCATAGAATGCAATCTAGGTATTCTATGCATAGAACGCATAGATTCCATGGAATGCATAGAGTGCATAGAATGCATTCTATGTGATCAATGTATCCTATGCATTCTATGCATAAAATGTATTATATTCATCGAATGCATAGAATACATAGAATGCATAGATTACATGGAATGCATAGAGTGCATAGAATGCAATCTATGTGATCAATGTATCCTCTGCATAGAATGCAATTTATGTATTCTATGCATAGAATGCATAAACTACATTGATTACATACAATGCCTTCTATGTATTCAATGTATTCTATGTATTCTATGCACCGAATGCATAGAATGCAATCTATGTATTCTATGCATAGAGTGCATAGGTTATATGGGATGCATAGAGTGCATAGAATGCATTCTATGTGATCAATGTATTCTATGCATTCTATGCATAAAATGTATTCTATGCACCGAATGCATAGAATACATAGAATGCATAGATTACATGGAATGCATAGAGTGCATAGAGTGCAATCTATGTATTCTATGTATTCTATGCATGGAATGCATAGAATACATAGAAGACATAGAATTATATGTATTCTATGCATAGAATGCATATAATGCAATCTATGTATCCTATGCATAGAACGCATAGATTACATGGAATGCATAGAGTGCATAGAATGCATTCTATGTGATCAATGTATTCTATGCATAGAATGCATAAAATACATTGATTACATACAATGCCTTCTATGTATTCAATGTATTCTATGTATTCTATGCACCGAATGCATAGAATGCAATCTATGTATTCTACGCATAGAACGCATAGATTACATGGAATGCATAGAGTGCATAGAATGCATTCTATGTGATCAATGTATTCTATGCATAGAATGCATAAAATACATTGATTACATACAATGCCTTCTATGTATTCAATGTATTCTATGCACCGAATGCATAGAATGCAATCTATGTATTCTATGCATAGAGTGCATAGATTACATGGAATGCATTATATGCATTCTATGTCTTCTATGTCTTCTATGTATTCAATGTATTCTATGCATAGAATGCATAGAATGCAATCTATGTATTCTATGCATAGAATGCATAGAATACATAGAAGACATAGAATTATATGTATTCTATGCATAGAACGCATAGAATGCAATCTATGTATTCTATGCATAGAACGCACAGATTACATGGAATGCATAGAGTGCATAGAATGCATTCTATGTGATCAATGTATTCTATGCATTCTATGCATAAAATGTATTCTATGCACCGAATGCATAGATTACATGGAATGCATAGAGTGCATAGAGTGCAATCTATGTATTCTATGTATTCTATGCATGGAATGCATAGAATACATAGAAGACATAGAAGACATGGAATTATATGTATTCGATGCATAGAAAGCATAGAATGCAATCTATGTATTCTTTGCATAGAATGCATAGAATACATAGAAGACATAGAATTATATGTATTCTATGCATAGCATGCATAGAATGCAATCTATGTATTCTATGCATAGAACGCATAGAATGCAATCTATGTATTCTATGCATAGAATGCATAGAATACATGGAATGCATAGAGTGCATAGAATGCATTCTATGGGATCAATGTATTCTATGCATTCTATGCATAAAATGTATTCTATGCACCGAAAGCATAGATTACGTGGAATGCATAGAGTGCATAGAGTGCAATCTATGTATTCTATGGATTCTATGCATGGAATGCATAGAATACATAGAAGACATGGAATTATATGTATTCGATGCATAGAATGCATAGAATGCAATCTACATGTAGGTATTCTATGCATAGAACGCATAGATTTCATAAAATGCATAGAGTGCACAGAATGCATTCTATGTGATTAATGTATTCTCTGCATAGAATGCAATCTATGTATTCTATGCATAGAATGCATAAAATACATTGATTACATACAATGCCTTCTATGTATTCAGTGTATTCTATGTATTCTATGCATCGAATGCATAGAATGCAATCTATGTATTCTATGCATAGAATGCATAGGTTACATGGAATGCATAGAGTGCATAGAATGCATTCTATGTGATCAATGTATTCTATGCATTCTATGCATAAAACATATTCTATGCACCGAATGCATAGAATACATAGAATGCATAGATTACATGGAATGCATAGAGTGCATAGAGTGCAATCTACGTATTCTATGTATTCTATGCATGGAATGCATAGAATACATAGAGGACATAGAATTATATGTATTCTATGCATAGAATGCATAGATTGCAATCTAGGTATTCTATGCATAGAACGCATAGATTACATGGAATGCATAGAGTGCATAGAATGTATTCTATGTGATCAATGTATCCTCTGCATAGAATGCAATCTATGTATTCTATGCATAGGATGCATAAAATACATTGATTACATACAATGCCTTCTATGTATTCAATGTATTCTATGTATTCTATGCATCGAATGCATAGAATGCAATCTATGTATTCTGTGCATAGAATGCATAGATTACATGGAATGCATTATATGCATTCTATGTCTTCTATGTATTCAATGTATTCTATGCATAGAATGCATAGAATGCAATCTATGTATTCTATGCATAGAATGCATAGGTTACATGGAATGCATTCAGTGCATAGAATGCATTCTATGTGATCAATGTATTCTATGCATAGAATGTATTCTATGCATCGAATGCTTAGAATACATAGAATGCATAGATTACATGGAATGCACAGAGTGCATAGAGTGCAATCTATGTATTCTATGCATAGAGTGCATAGATTGCACGGAATGCATTCTATGCATTCTATGTCTTCTATCTATTCTATGCATAGAATGCATAGAATGCAATCTATGTATTCTATGCATAGAATGTATAGATTACATGGAATGCATAGAGTGCATAGAATGCATTCTATGTGATCAATGTATTCTATGCATTCTATGCATAAAATGTATTCTATGCACCGAATGCATAGATTACATGGAATGCATAGAGTGCATAGAGTGCAATCTATGTATTCTATGTATTCTATGCATGGAATGCATAGAATACATAGAAGACATAGAAGACATGGAATTATATGTATTCGATGCATAGAAAGCATAGAATGCAATCTATGTATTCTTTGCATAGAATGCATAGAATACATAGAAGACATAGAATTATATGTATTCTATGCATAGCATGCATAGAATGCAATCTATGTATTCTATGCATAGAACGCATAGAATGCAATCTATGTATTCTATGCATAGAACGCATAGATTACATGGAATGCATAGAGTGCATAGAATGCATTCTATGGGATCAATGTATTCTATGCATTCTATGCATAAAATGTATTCTATGCACCGAAAGCATAGATTACGTGGAATGCATAGAGTGCATAGAGTGCAATCTATGTATTCTATGGATTCTATGCATGGAATGCATAGAATACATAGAAGACATGGAATTATATGTATTCGATGCATAGAATGCATAGAATGCAATCTACATGTAGGTATTCTATGCATAGAACGCATAGATTTCATAAAATGCATAGAGTGCACAGAATGCATTCTATGTGATTAATGTATTCTCTGCATAGAATGCAATCTATGTATTCTATGCATAGAATGCATAAAATACATTGATTACATACAATGCCTTCTATGTATTCAGTGTATTCTATGTATTCTATGCATCGAATGCATAGAATGCAATCTATGTATTCTATGCATAGAATGCATAGGTTACATGGAATGCATAGAGTGCATAGAATGCATTCTATGTGATCAATGTATTCTATGCATTCTATGCATAAAATATATTCTATGCACCGAATGCATAGAATACATAGAATGCATAGATTACATGGAATGCATAGAGTGCATAGAGTGCAATCTATGTATTCTATGTATTCTATGCATGGAATGCATAGAATACATAGAAGACATAGAATTATATGTATTCTATGCATAGAATGCATAGATTGCAATCTAGGTATTCTATGCATAGAACGCATAGATTACATGGAATGCATAGAGTGCATAGAATGTATTCTATGTGATCAATGTATCCTCTGCATAGAATGCAATCTATGTATTCTATGCATAGGATGCATAAAATACATTGATTACATACAATGCCTTCTATGTATTCAATGTATTCTATGTATTCTATGCATCGAATGCATAGAATGCAATCTATGTATTCTGTGCATAGAATGCATAGATTACATGGAATGCATTATATGCATTCTATGTCTTCTATGTATTCAATGTATTCTATGCATAGAATGCATAGAATGCAATCTATGTATTCTATGCATAGAATGCATAGGTTACATGGAATGCATTCAGTGCATAGAATGCATTCTATGTGATCAATGTATTCTATGCATAGAATGTATTCTATGCATCGAATGCTTAGAATACATAGAATGCATAGATTACATGGAATGCACAGAGTGCATAGAGTGCAATCTATGTATTCTATGCATAGAGTGCATAGATTGCACGGAATGCATTCTATGCATTCTATGTCTTCTATCTATTCTATGCATAGAATGCATAGAATGCAATCTATGTATTCTATGCATAGAATGTATAGATTACATGGAATGCATAGAGTGCATAGAATGCATTCTATGTGATCAATGTATTCTATGCATTCTATGCATAAAATGTACTCTATGCATCGAATGCATAGAATGCAATCTAGGTATTCTATGCATAGAACGCATAGATTACATGGAATGCATAGAGTGCATAGAATGCATTCTATGTGATAAATATATCCTCTGCATAGAATGCAATCTATGTATTCTATGCATAGAATGCATAAAATACATTGATTACATACAATGCCTTCTATGTATTCAATGTATTCTATGTATTCTATGCATCGAATGTATAGAGTGCAATCTATGTATTCTATGCATAGAGTGCATAGATTACATGGAATGCATTATATCCATTCTATGCATTCTATGCATAAAATGTATTCTATGCACCGAATGCATAGAATACATAGAATGCATAGATTACATGGAATGCATAGAGTGCATAGAATGCAATCTATGTGTTCTATGCAATGCATAGACTACATAGAATGCATAGAACTCATAAAACGCATAGAATGCACTCTATGCATCCTATGCATTCTATGCATTCAGTGCATAGAATGCATTCTATGGCTGCTATGTCTTCGATGTCTTCCATGTATTCTATGCATAGAATGCATCGAATGAAATCTATGTATTCTATGCATAGAACGCATAGATTACATGGAATGCATAGAGTGCATAGAATGCATTCTATGTGATCAATGTATTCTATGCATTAAATGCATAAAATGTATTCTATGCACCGAATGCATAGAATACATAGAATGCATAGATTACATGGAATGCATAGACTGCATAGAATGCAATCTATGTATTCTATGCATAGGATGCATAAAATACATTGATTACATACAATGCCTTCTATGTATTCAATGTATTCTATGTATTCTATGCATCGAATGCATAGAATGCAATCTATGTATTCTGTGCATAGAATGCATAGATTACATGGAATGCATTATATGCATTCTATGTCTTCTATGTATTCAATGTATTCTATGCATAGAATGCATAGAATGCAATCTATGTATTCTATGCATAGAATGCATAGGTTACATGGAATGCATTCAGTGCATAGAATGCATTCTATGTGATCAATGTATTCTATGCATAGAATGTATTCTATGCATCGAATGCTTAGAATACATAGAATGCATAGATTACATGGAATGCACAGAGTGCATAGAGTGCAATCTATGTATTCTATGCATAGAGTGCATAGATTGCACGGAATGCATTCTATGCATTCTATGTCTTCTATCTATTCTATGCATAGAATGCATAGAATGCAATCTATGTATTCTATGCATAGAATGTATAGATTACATGGAATGCATAGAGTGCATAGAATGCATTCTATGTGATCAATGTATTCTATGCATTCTATGCATAAAATGTATTCTATGCACCGAATGCATAGATTACATGGAATGCATAGAGTGCATAGAGTGCAATCTATGTATTCTATGTATTCTATGCATGGAATGCATAGAATACATAGAAGACATAGAAGACATGGAATTATATGTATTCGATGCATAGAAAGCATAGAATGCAATCTATGTATTCTATGCATAGAATGCATAGAATACATAGAAGACATAGAATTATATGTATTCTATGCATAGCATGCATAGAATGCAATCTATGTATTCTATGCATAGAACGCATAGAATGCAATCTATGTATTCTATGCATAGAACGCATAGATTACATGGAATGCATAGAGTGCATAGAATGCATTCTATGGGATCAATGTATTCTATGCATTCTATGCATAAAATGTATTCTATGCACCGAAAGCATAGATTACGTGGAATGCATAGAGTGCATAGAGTGCAATCTATGTATTCTATGGATTCTATGCATGGAATGCATAGAATACATAGAAGACATGGAATTATATGTATTCGATGCATAGAATGCATAGAATGCAATCTACATGTAGGTATTCTATGCATAGAACGCATAGATTTCATAAAATGCATAGAGTGCACAGAATGCATTCTATGTGATTAATGTATTCTCTGCATAGAATGCAATCTATGTATTCTATGCATAGAATGCATAAAATACATTGATTACATACAATGCCTTCTATGTATTCAGTGTATTCTATGTATTCTATGCATCGAATGCATAGAATGCAATCTATGTATTCTATGCATAGAATGCATAGGTTACATGGAATGCATAGAGTGCATAGAATGCATTCTATGTGATCAATGTATTCTATGCATTCTATGCATAAAATATATTCTATGCACCGAATGCATAGAATACATAGAATGCATAGATTACATGGAATGCATAGAGTGCATAGAGTGCAATCTATGTATTCTATGTATTCTATGCATGGAATGCATAGAATACATAGAAGACATAGAATTATATGTATTCTATGCATAGAATGCATAGATTGCAATCTAGGTATTCTATGCATAGAACGCATAGATTACATGGAATGCATAGAGTGCATAGAATGTATTCTATGTGATCAATGTATCCTCTGCATAGAATGCAATCTATGTATTCTATGCATAGGATGCATAAAATACATTGATTACATACAATGCCTTCTATGTATTCAATGTATTCTATGTATTCTATGCATCGAATGCATAGAATGCAATCTATGTATTCTGTGCATAGAATGCATAGATTACATGGAATGCATTATATGCATTCTATGTCTTCTATGTATTCAATGTATTCTATGCATAGAATGCATAGAATGCAATCTATGTATTCTATGCATAGAATGCATAGGTTACATGGAATGCATTCAGTGCATAGAATGCATTCTATGTGATCAATGTATTCTATGCATAGAATGTATTCTATGCATCGAATGCTTAGAATACATAGAATGCATAGATTACATGGAATGCACAGAGTGCATAGAGTGCAATCTATGTATTCTATGCATAGAGTGCATAGATTGCACGGAATGCATTCTATGCATTCTATGTCTTCTATCTATTCTATGCATAGAATGCATAGAATGCAATCTATGTATTCTATGCATAGAATGTATAGATTACATGGAATGCATAGAGTGCATAGAATGCATTCTATGTGATCAATGTATTCTATGCATTCTATGCATAAAATGTACTCTATGCATCGAATGCATAGAATGCAATCTAGGTATTCTATGCATAGAACGCATAGATTACATGGAATGCATAGAGTGCATAGAATGCATTCTATGTGATAAATATATCCTCTGCATAGAATGCAATCTATGTATTCTATGCATAGAATGCATAAAATACATTGATTACATACAATGCCTTCTATGTATTCAATGTATTCTATGTATTCTATGCATCGAATGTATAGAGTGCAATCTATGTATTCTATGCATAGAGTGCATAGATTACATGGAATGCATTATATCCATTCTATGCATTCTATGCATAAAATGTATTCTATGCACCGAATGCATAGAATACATAGAATGCATAGATTACATGGAATGCATAGAGTGCATAGAATGCAATCTATGTGTTCTACGCAATGCATAGACTACATAGAATGCATAGAACTCATAAAACGCATAGAATGCACTCTATGCATCCTATGCATTCTATGCATTCAGTGCATAGAATGCATTCTATGGCTGCTATGTCTTCGATGTCTTCCATGTATTCTATGCATAGAATGCATCGAATGAAATCTATGTATTCTATGCATAGAACGCATAGATTACATGGAATGCATAGAGTGCATAGAATGCATTCTATGTGATCAATGTATTCTATGCATTAAATGCATAAAATGTATTCTATGCACCGAATGCATAGAATACATAGAATGCATAGATTACATGGAATGCATAGACTGCATAGAGTGCAATCTATGTATTCTATGTATTCTATGCATGGAATGCATAGAAGACATAGAATTATATGTGTTCTATGCATAGAATGCGTAGAATGCAATCTATGTATCATATGCATAGAACGCATAGATTACATGGAATGCATAGAGTGCATAGAATGCATAAAATACAATGTACATTGATTACATACACTGCCGTCTATGCATTCAATGTATTCTACGTATTCTATGCATCGAATGCATAGAATGCAAACTATGATTGTATTCCATGCATAGAGTGCATAGATTACATGGGATGCATTATATGCATTCTATGTCTTCTATGTCTTCTATGTCTTCTATGTCTTCTATGAATTCAATGTATTCTATGCATAGAATGCATAGAATGCAATCTATGTATTCTATGCATAGAATGCATAGAAT
Organism: Bugulina stolonifera; assembly: GCA_935421135.1. Classification (NCBI taxonomy): domain Eukaryota; kingdom Metazoa; phylum Bryozoa; class Gymnolaemata; order Cheilostomatida; family Bugulidae; genus Bugulina; species Bugulina stolonifera. Next base: position 668,872 of record OW285190.1, on the reverse strand, counting down.
ACATAGAAGACATAGAATTACATGTATTCTATGCATAAAATGTATTCTATGCACCGAATGCATAGAATACATAGAATGCATAGATTACATGGAATGCATAGAGTGCATAGAGTGCAATCTATGCATTCTATGTATTCTATGCATGGAATGCATAGAATACATAGAAGACATAGAATTATATGTATTCTATGCATAGAATGCATAAAATGCAATCTAGGTATTCTATGCATAGAACGCATAGATTACATGGAATGCATAGAGTGCATAGAATGCAATCTATGTGTTCTATGCAATGCATAGACTACATAGAATGCATAGAACTCATAAAACGCATAGAATGCACTCTATGCATCCTATGCATTCCATGCATTCAGTGCATAGAATGCATTCTATGTGATCAATGTATTCTATGCATTCTATGCATAAAATGTATTCTATGCACCGAATGCATAGAATACATAGAATGCATAGATTACAGGGAATGCATAGAGTGCATAGAGTGCATAGAGTGCAATCTATGTATTCTATGTATTCTAACCATGGAATGCATAGAATACATAGAAGACATAGAAGACATAGAAGACATAGAATTATATGTATTCTATGCATAGAATGCATAGAATGCAATCTATGTATTCTATGCATAGAGTGCATAGATTACATGGAATGCATAGAGTGCATAGAATGCATTCTATGTGATCAATGTATTCTATGCATAGAATGCATAAAATACATTGATTACATACAATGCCTTCTATGTCTTCTATGTATTCAATGTATTCTATGCATAGAATGCATAGAATGCAATCTATGTATTCTATGCATAGAATGCATAGAATACGTAGAAGACATAGAATTATATGTGTTCTATGCATAGCATGCATAGAATACAATCTATGTATTCTATGCATAGGACGCATAGGTTACATGGAATGCATAGAATGCATTCTATGTGATCAATGTATTCTATGCATTCTATGCATAAAATATATTCTATGCACCGAATGCATAGAATACATAGAATGCATAGATTACATGGAATGCATAGAGTGCATAGAGTGCAATCTATGTATTCTATGCATAGAGTGCATAGATTGCACAGAATGCATTCTATGCATTCTATGTCTTCTTTGCATTCTATGCATAGAATGCATAGAATGCAATCTAGGTATTCTATGCATAGAACGCATAGATTCCATGGAATGCATAGAGTGCATAGAATGCATTCTATGTGATCAATGTATCCTATGCATTCTATGCATAAAATGTATTATATTCATCGAATGCATAGAATACATAGAATGCATAGATTACATGGAATGCATAGAGTGCATAGAATGCAATCTATGTGATCAATGTATCCTCTGCATAGAATGCAATTTATGTATTCTATGCATAGAATGCATAAACTACATTGATTACATACAATGCCTTCTATGTATTCAATGTATTCTATGTATTCTATGCACCGAATGCATAGAATGCAATCTATGTATTCTATGCATAGAGTGCATAGGTTATATGGGATGCATAGAGTGCATAGAATGCATTCTATGTGATCAATGTATTCTATGCATTCTATGCATAAAATGTATTCTATGCACCGAATGCATAGAATACATAGAATGCATAGATTACATGGAATGCATAGAGTGCATAGAGTGCAATCTATGTATTCTATGTATTCTATGCATGGAATGCATAGAATACATAGAAGACATAGAATTATATGTATTCTATGCATAGAATGCATATAATGCAATCTATGTATCCTATGCATAGAACGCGTAGATTACATGGAATGCATAGAGTGCATAGAATGCATTCTATGTGATCAATGTATTCTATGCATAGAATGCATAAAATACATTGATTACATACAATGCCTTCTATGTATTCAATGTATTCTATGTATTCTATGCACCGAATGCATAGAATGCAATCTATGTATTCTATGCATAGAACGCATAGATTACATGGAATGCATAGAGTGCATAGAATGCATTCTATGTGATCAATGTATTCTATGCATAGAATGCATAAAATACATTGATTACATACAATGCCTTCTATGTATTCAATGTATTCTATGTATTCTATGCACCGAATGCATAGAATGCAATCTATGTATTCTATGCATAGAGTGCATAGATTACATGGAATGCATTATATGCATTCTATGTCTTCTATGTCTTCTATGTCTTCTATGTATTCAATGTATTCTATGCATAGAATGCATAGAATGCATAGAATGCATAGAATGCATAGAATGCAATCTATGTATTCTATGCATAGAATGCATAGAATACATAGAAGACATAGAATTATATGTATTCTATGCATAGAACGCATAGAATGCAATCTATGTATTCTATGCATAGAACGCACAGATTACATGGAATGCATAGAGTGCATAGAATGCATTCTATGTGATCAATGTATTCTATGCATTCTATGCATAAAATGTATTCTATGCACCGAATGCATAGATTACATGGAATGCATAGAGTGCATAGAGTGCAATCTATGTATTCTATGTATTCTATGCATGGAATGCATAGAAGACATAGAAGACATGGAATTATATGTATTCGATGCATAGAAAGCATAGAATGCAATCTATGTATTCTTTGCATAGAATGCATAGAATACATAGAAGACATAGAATTATATGTATTCTATGCATAGCATGCATAGAATGCAATCTATGTATTCTATGCATAGAACGCATAGAATGCAATCTATGTATTCTATGCATAGAACGCATAGATTACATGGAATGCATAGAGTGCATAGAATGCATTCTATGGGATCAATGTATTCTATGCATTCTATGCATAAAATGTATTCTATGCACCGAAAGCATAGATTACGTGGAATGCATAGAGTGCATAGAGTGCAATCTATGTATTCTATGGATTCTATGCATGGAATGCATAGAATACATAGAAGACATGGAATTATATGTATTCGATGCATAGAATGCATAGAATGCAATCTACATGTAGGTATTCTATGCATAGAACGCATAGATTTCATAAAATGCATAGAGTGCACAGAATGCATTCTATGTGATTAATGTATTCTCTGCATAGAATGCAATCTATGTATTCTATGCATAGAATGCATAAAATACATTGATTACATACAATGCCTTCTATGTATTCAGTGTATTCTATGTATTCTATGCATCGAATGCATAGAATGCAATCTATGTATTCTATGCATAGAATGCATAGGTTACATGGAATGCATAGAGTGCATAGAATGCATTCTATGTGATCAATGTATTCTATGCATTCTATGCATAAAATATATTCTATGCACCGAATGCATAGAATACATAGAATGCATAGATTACATGGAATGCATAGAGTGCATAGAGTGCAATCTATGTATTCTATGTATTCTATGCATGGAATGCATAGAATACATAGAATGCATAGATTACAGGGAATGCAGAGAGTGCATAGAGTGCATAGAGTGCAATCTATGTATTCTATGTATTCTAACCATGGAATGCATAGAATACATAGAAGACATAGAAGACATAGAAGACATAGAAGACATAGAATTATATGTATTCTATGCATAGAATGCATAGAATGCAATCTATGTATTCAATGCATAGAGTGCATAGATTACATGGAATGCATAGAGTGCATAGAATGCATTCTATGTGATCAATGTATACTATGCATAGAATGCATAAAATACATTGATTACATACAATGTCTTCTATGTCTTCTATGTATTCAATGTATTCTATGCGTAGAATGCAATCTATGTATTCTATGCATAGAATGCATAGAATACGTAGAAGACATAGAATTATATGTATTCTATGCATAGCATGCATAGAATGCAATCTATGTATTCTATGCATAGGACGCACAGGTTACATGGAATGCATAGAATGCATTCTATGTGATCAATGTATTCGATGCATTCTTTGCATAAAATATATTCTATGCACCGAATGCATTGAATACATAGAATGCATAGATTACATGGAATGCATAGAGTGCATAGAGTGCAATCTATGTATTCTATGCATAGAGTGCATAGATTGCACAGAATGCATTCTATGCATTCTATGTCTTCTTTGCATTCTATGCATAGAATGCATAGAATGCAATCTAGGTATTCTATGCATAGAACGCATAGATTCCATGGAATGCATAGAGTGCATAGAATGCATTCTATGTGATCAATGTATCCTATGCATTCTATGCATAAAATGTATTATATTCATCGAATGCATAGAATACATAGAATGCATAGATTACATGGAATGCATGGAGTGCATAGAATGCAATCTATGTGATCAATGTATCCTCTGCATAGAATGCAATCTATGTATTCTATGCATAGAATGCATAAACTACATTGATTACATACAATGCCTTCTATGTATTCAATGTATTCTATGTATTCTATGCACCGAATGCATAGAATGCAATCTATGTATTCTATGCATAGAGTGCATAGGTTATATGGGATGCATAGAGTGCATAGAATGCATTCTATGTGATCAATGTATTCTATGCATTCTATGCATAAAATGTATTCTATGCACCGAATGCATAGAATACATAGAATGCATAGATTACATGGAATGCATAGAGTGCATAGAGTGCAATCTATGTATTCTATGTATTCTATGCATGGAATGCATAGAATGCATAGAAGACATAGAATTATATGTATTCTATGCATAGAATGCATAGAATGCAATCTATGTATCATATGCATAGAACGCATAGATTACATGGAATGCATAGAGTGCATAGAATGCATGAAATAAAATGTACATTGATTACATACACTGCCTTCCATGCATTCAATGTATTCTATGTATTCTATGCATCGAATGCATAGAATGCAAACTATGATTGTATTCTATGCATAGAGTGCATAGATTACAGGGAATGCAATATATGCATTCTATGTCTTCTATGTCTTCTATGCATTCAATGTATTCTATGCACAGAATGCATAGAACGCAATCTATGTATTCTATGCATAGAATGCATAGAATACATAGAAGACATAGAATTATATGTATTCTATGCATAGAATGCATAGAATGCAATCTATGTATTCTATGCATAGAACGCATAGAATGCAATCTATGTATTCTATGCATAGAACGCATAGATTACATGGAATGCATAGAGTGCATAGAATGCATTCTATGGGATCAATGTATTCTATGCATTCTATGCATAAAATGTATTCTATGCACCGAAAGCATAGATTACGTGGAATGCATAGAGTGCATAGAGTGCAATCTATGTATTCTATGGATTCTATGCATGGAATGCATAGAATACATAGAAGACATGGAATTATATGTATTCGATGCATAGAATGCATAGAATGCAATCTACATGTAGGTATTCTATGCATAGAACGCATAGATTTCATAAAATGCATAGAGTGCACAGAATGCATTCTATGTGATTAATGTATTCTCTGCATAGAATGCAATCTATGTATTCTATGCATAGAATGCATAAAATACATTGATTACATACAATGCCTTCTATGTATTCAGTGTATTCTATGTATTCTATGCATCGAATGCATAGAATGCAATCTATGTATTCTATGCATAGAATGCATAGGTTACATGGAATGCATAGAGTGCATAGAATGCATTCTATGTGATCAATGTATTCTATGCATTCTATGCATAAAACATATTCTATGCACCGAATGCATAGAATACATAGAATGCATAGATTACATGGAATGCATAGAGTGCATAGAGTGCAATCTATGTATTCTATGTATTCTATGCATGGAATGCATAGAATACATAGAGGACATAGAATTATATGTATTCTATGCATAGAATGCATAGATTGCAATCTAGGTATTCTATGCATAGAACGCATAGATTACATGGAATGCATAGAGTGCATAGAATGTATTCTATGTGATCAATGTATCCTCTGCATAGAATGCAATCTATGTATTCTATGCATAGGATGCATAAAATACATTGATTACATACAATGCCTTCTATGTATTCAATGTATTCTATGTATTCTATGCATCGAATGCATAGAATGCAATCTATGTATTCTGTGCATAGAATGCATAGATTACATGGAATGCATTATATGCATTCTATGTCTTCTATGTATTCAATGTATTCTATGCATAGAATGCATAGAATGCAATCTATGTATTCTATGCATAGAATGCATAGGTTACATGGAATGCATTCAGTGCATAGAATGCATTCTATGTGATCAATGTATTCTATGCATAGAATGTATTCTATGCATCGAATGCTTAGAATACATAGAATGCATAGATTACATGGAATGCACAGAGTGCATAGAGTGCAATCTATGTATTCTATGCATAGAGTGCATAGATTGCACGGAATGCATTCTATGCATTCTATGTCTTCTATCTATTCTATGCATAGAATGCATAGAATGCAATCTATGTATTCTATGCATAGAATGTATAGATTACATGGAATGCATAGAGTGCATAGAATGCATTCTATGTGATCAATGTATTCTATGCATTCTATGCATAAAATGTATTCTATGCACCGAATGCATAGATTACATGGAATGCATAGAGTGCATAGAGTGCAATCTATGTATTCTATGTATTCTATGCATGGAATGCATAGAATACATAGAAGACATAGAAGACATGGAATTATATGTATTCGATGCATAGAAAGCATAGAATGCAATCTATGTATTCTTTGCATAGAATGCATAGAATACATAGAAGACATAGAATTATATGTATTCTATGCATAGCATGCATAGAATGCAATCTATGTATTCTATGCATAGAACGCATAGAATGCAATCTATGTATTCTATGCATAGAACGCATAGATTACATGGAATGCATAGAGTGCATAGAATGCATTCTATGGGATCAATGTATTCTATGCATTCTATGCATAAAATGTATTCTATGCACCGAAAGCATAGATTACGTGGAATGCATAGAGTGCATAGAGTGCAATCTATGTATTCTATGGATTCTATGCATGGAATGCATAGAATACATAGAAGACATGGAATTATATGTATTCGATGCATAGAATGCATAGAATGCAATCTACATGTAGGTATTCTATGCATAGAACGCATAGATTTCATAAAATGCATAGAGTGCACAGAATGCATTCTATGTGATTAATGTATTCTCTGCATAGAATGCAATCTATGTATTCTATGCATAGAATGCATAAAATACATTGATTACATACAATGCCTTCTATGTATTCAGTGTATTCTATGTATTCTATGCATCGAATGCATAGAATGCAATCTATGTATTCTATGCATAGAATGCATAGGTTACATGGAATGCATAGAGTGCATAGAATGCATTCTATGTGATCAATGTATTCTATGCATTCTATGCATAAAACATATTCTATGCACCGAATGCATAGAATACATAGAATGCATAGATTACATGGAATGCATAGAGTGCATAGAGTGCAATCTATGTATTCTATGTATTCTATGCATGGAATGCATAGAATACATAGAGGACATAGAATTATATGTATTCTATGCATAGAATGCATAGATTGCAATCTAGGTATTCTATGCATAGAACGCATAGATTACATGGAATGCATAGAGTGCATAGAATGTATTCTATGTGATCAATGTATCCTCTGCATAGAATGCAATCTATGTATTCTATGCATAGGATGCATAAAATACATTGATTACATACAATGCCTTCTATGTATTCAATGTATTCTATGTATTCTATGCATCGAATGCATAGAATGCAATCTATGTATTCTGTGCATAGAATGCATAGATTACATGGAATGCATTATATGCATTCTATGTCTTCTATGTATTCAATGTATTCTATGCATAGAATGCATAGAATGCAATCTATGTATTCTATGCATAGAATGCATAGGTTACATGGAATGCATTCAGTGCATAGAATGCATTCTATGTGATCAATGTATTCTATGCATAGAATGTATTCTATGCATCGAATGCTTAGAATACATAGAATGCATAGATTACATGGAATGCACAGAGTGCATAGAGTGCAATCTATGTATTCTATGCATAGAGTGCATAGATTGCACGGAATGCATTCTATGCATTCTATGTCTTCTATCTATTCTATGCATAGAATGCATAGAATGCAATCTATGTATTCTATGCATAGAATGTATAGATTACATGGAATGCATAGAGTGCATAGAATGCATTCTATGTGATCAATGTATTCTATGCATTCTATGCATAAAATGTATTCTATGCACCGAATGCATAGATTACATGGAATGCATAGAGTGCATAGAGTGCAATCTATGTATTCTATGTATTCTATGCATGGAATGCATAGAATACATAGAAGACATAGAAGACATGGAATTATATGTATTCGATGCATAGAAAGCATAGAATGCAATCTATGTATTCTTTGCATAGAATGCATAGAATACATAGAAGACATAGAATTATATGTATTCTATGCATAGCATGCATAGAATGCAATCTATGTATTCTATGCATAGAACGCATAGAATGCAATCTATGTATTCTATGCATAGAACGCATAGATTACATGGAATGCATAGAGTGCATAGAATGCATTCTATGGGATCAATGTATTCTATGCATTCTATGCATAAAATGTATTCTATGCACCGAAAGCATAGATTACGTGGAATGCATAGAGTGCATAGAGTGCAATCTATGTATTCTATGGATTCTATGCATGGAATGCATAGAATACATAGAAGACATGGAATTATATGTATTCGATGCATAGAATGCATAGAATGCAATCTACATGTAGGTATTCTATGCATAGAACGCATAGATTTCATAAAATGCATAGAGTGCACAGAATGCATTCTATGTGATTAATGTATTCTCTGCATAGAATGCAATCTATGTATTCTATGCATAGAATGCATAAAATACATTGATTACATACAATGCCTTCTATGTATTCAGTGTATTCTATGTATTCTATGCATCGAATGCATAGAATGCAATCTATGTATTCTATGCATAGAATGCATAGGTTACATGGAATGCATAGAGTGCATAGAATGCATTCTATGTGATCAATGTATTCTATGCATTCTATGCATAAAATATATTCTATGCACCGAATGCATAGAATACATAGAATGCATAGATTACATGGAATGCATAGAGTGCATAGAGTGCAATCTATGTATTCTATGTATTCTATGCATGGAATGCATAGAATACATAGAAGACATAGAATTATATGTATTCTATGCATAGAATGCATAGATTGCAATCTAGGTATTCTATGCATAGAACGCATAGATTACATGGAATGCATAGAGTGCATAGAATGTATTCTATGTGATCAATGTATCCTCTGCATAGAATGCAATCTATGTATTCTATGCATAGGATGCATAAAATACATTGATTACATACAATGCCTTCTATGTATTCAATGTATTCTATGTATTCTATGCATCGAATGCATAGAATGCAATCTATGTATTCTGTGCATAGAATGCATAGATTACATGGAATGCATTATATGCATTCTATGTCTTCTATGCATTCAATGTATTCTATGCATAGAATGCATAGAATGCAATCTATGTATTCTATGCATAGAATGCATAGGTTACATGGAATGCATTCAGTGCATAGAATGCATTCTATGTGATCAATGTATTCTATGCATAGAATGTATTCTATGCATCGAATGCTTAGAATACATAGAATGCATAGATTACATGGAATGCACAGAGTGCATAGAGTGCAATCTATGTATTCTATGCATAGAGTGCATAGATTGCACGGAATGCATTCTATGCATTCTATGTCTTCTATCTATTCTATGCATAGAATGCATAGAATGCAATCTATGTATTCTATGCATAGAATGTATAGATTACATGGAATGCATAGAGTGCATAGAATGCATTCTATGTGATCAATGTATTCTATGCATTCTATGCATAAAATGTACTCTATGCATCGAATGCATAGAATGCAATCTAGGTATTCTATGCATAGAACGCATAGATTACATGGAATGCATAGAGTGCATAGAATGCATTCTATGTGATAAATATATCCTCTGCATAGAATGCAATCTATGTATTCTATGCATAGAATGCATAAAATACATTGATTACATACAATGCCTTCTATGTATTCAATGTATTCTATGTATTCTATGCATCGAATGTATAGAGTGCAATCTATGTATTCTATGCATAGAGTGCATAGATTACATGGAATGCATTATATGCATTCTATGCATTCTATGCATAAAATGTATTCTATGCACCGAATGCATAGAATACATAGAATGCATAGATTACATGTAATGCATAGAGTGCATAGAATGCAATCTATGTGTTCTACGCAATGCATAGACTACATAGAATGCATAGAACTCATAAAACGCATAGAATGCACTCTATGCATCCTATGCATTCTATGCATTCAGTGCATAGAATGCATTCTATGGCTTCTATGTCTTCGATGTCTTCCATGTATTCTATGCATAGAATGCATCGAATGAAATCTATGTATTCTATGCATAGAACGCATAGATTACATGGAATGCATAGAGTGCATAGAATGCATTCTATGTGATCAATGTATTCTATGCATTAAATGCATAAAATGTATTCTATGCACCGAATGCATAGAATACATAGAATGCATAGATTACATGGAATGCATAGACTGCATAGAGTGCAATCTATGTATTCTATGTATTCTATGCATGGAATGCATAGAAGACATAGAATTATATGTGTTCTATGCATAGAATGCGTAGAATGCAATCTATGTATCATATGCATAGAACGCATAGATTACATGGAATGCATAGAGTGCATAGAATGCATAAAATACAATGTACATTGATTACATACACTGCCGTCTATGCATTCAATGTATTCTGCGTATTCTATGCATCGAATGCATAGAATGCAAACTATGATTGTATTCCATGCATAGAGTGCATAGATTACATGGGATGCATTATATGCATTCTATGTCTTCTATGTCTTCTATGTCTTCTATGTCTTCTATGAATTCAATGTATTCTATGCATAGAATGCATAGAATGCAATCTATGTATTCTATGCATAGAATGCATAGAATACATAGAAGACATAGAATTACATGTATTCTATGCATAAAATGTATTCTATGCACCGAATGCATAGAATACATAGAATGCATAGATTACATGGAATGCATAGAGTGCATAGAGTGCAATCTATGCATTCTATGTATTCTATGCATGGAATGCATAGAATACATAGAAGACATAGAATTATATGTATTCTATGCATAGAATGCATAAAATGCAATCTAGGTATTCTATGCATAGAACGCATAGATTACATGGAATGCATAGAGTGCATAGAATGCAATCTATGTGTTCTATGCAATGCATAGACTACATAGAATGCATAGAACTCATAAAACGCATAGAATGCACTCTATGCATCCTATGCATTCCATGCATTCAGTGCATAGAATGCATTCTATGTGATCAATGTATTCTATGCATTCTATGCATAAAATGTATTCTATGCACCGAATGCATAGAATACATAGAATGCATAGATTACAGGGAATGCATAGAGTGCATAGAGTGCATAGAGTGCATAGAGTGCAATCTATGTATTCTATGTATTCTAACCATGGAATGCATAGAATACATAGAAGACATAGAAGACATAGAAGACATAGAATTATATGTATTCTATGCATAGAATGCATAGAATGCAATCTATGTATTCTATGCATAGAGTGCATAGATTACATGGAATGCATAGAGTGCATAGAATGCATTCTATGTGATCAATGTATTCTATGCATAGAATGCATAAAATACATTGATTACATACAATGTCTTCTATGTCTTCTATGTATTCAATGTATTCTATGCATAGAATGCATAGAATGCAATCTATGTATTCTATGCATAGAATGCATAGAATACGTAGAAGACATAGAATTATATGTGTTCTATGCATAGCATGCATAGAATACAATCTATGTATTCTATGCATAGGACGCATAGGTTACATGGAATGCATAGAATGCATTCTATGTGATCAATGTATTCTATGCATTCTATGCATAAAATATATTCTATGCACCGAATGCATAGAATACATAGAATGCATAGATTACATGGAATGCATAGAGTGCATAGAGTGCAATCTATGTATTCTATGCATAGAGTGCATAGATTGCACAGAATGCATTCTATGCATTCTATGTCTTCTTTGCATTCTATGCATAGAATGCATAGAATGCAATCTAGGTATTCTATGCATAGAACGCATAGATTTCATGGAATGCATAGAGTGCATAGAATGCATTCTATGTGATCAATGTATCCTATGCATTCTATGCATAAAATGTATTATATTCATCGAATGCATAGAATACATAGAATGCATAGATTACATGGAATGCATAGACTGCATAGAGTGCAATCTATGTATTCTATGTATTCTATGCATGGAATGCATAGAAGACATAGAATTATATGTGTTCTATGCATAGAATGCGTAGAATGCAATCTATGTATCATATGCATAGAACGCATAGATTACATGGAATGCATAGAGTGCATAGAATGCATAAAATACAATGTACATTGATTACATACACTGCCGTCTATGCATTCAATGTATTCTACGTATTCTATGCATCGAATGCATAGAATGCAAACTATGATTGTATTCCATGCATAGAGTGCATAGATTACATGGGATGCATTATATGCATTCTATGTCTTCTATGTCTTCTATGTCTTCTATGTCTTCTATGAATTCAATGTATTCTATGCATAGAATGCATAGAATGCAATCTATGTATTCTATGCATAGAATGCATAGAATACATAGAAGACATAGAATTACATGTATTCTATGCATAAAATGTATTCTATGCACCGAATGCATAGAATACATAGAATGCATAGATTACATGGAATGCATAGAGTGCATAGAGTGCAATCTATGCATTCTATGTATTCTATGCATGGAATGCATAGAATACATAGAAGACATAGAATTATATGTATTCTATGCATAGAATGCATAAAATGCAATCTAGGTATTCTATGCATAGAACGCATAGATTACATGGAATGCATAGAGTGCATAGAATGCAATCTATGTGTTCTATGCAATGCATAGACTACATAGAATGCATAGAACTCATAAAACGCATAGAATGCACTCTATGCATCCTATGCATTCCATGCATTCAGTGCATAGAATGCATTCTATGTGATCAATGTATTCTATGCATTCTATGCATAAAATGTATTCTATGCACCGAATGCATAGAATACATAGAATGCATAGATTACAGGGAATGCATAGAGTGCATAGAGTGCATAGAGTGCAATCTATGTATTCTATGTATTCTAACCATGGAATGCATAGAATACATAGAAGACATAGAAGACATAGAAGACATAGAATTATATGTATTCTATGCATAGAATGCATAGAATGCAATCTATGTATTCTATGCATAGAGTGCATAGATTACATGGAATGCATAGAGTGCATAGAATGCATTCTATGTGATTAATGTATTCTCTGCATAGAATGCAATCTATGTATTCTATGCATAGAATGCATAAAATACATTGATTACATACAATGCCTTCTATGTATTCAGTGTATTCTATGTATTCTATGCATCGAATGCATAGAATGCAATCTATGTATTCTATGCATAGAATGCATAGGTTACATGGAATGCATAGAGTGCATAGAATGCATTCTATGTGATCAATGTATTCTATGCATTCTATGCATAAAATATATTCTATGCACCGAATGCATAGAATACATAGAATGCATAGATTACATGGAATGCATAGAGTGCATAGAGTGCAATCTATGTATTCTATGTATTCTATGCATGGAATGCATAGAATACATAGAAGACATAGAATTATATGTATTCTATGCATAGAATGCATAGATTGCAATCTAGGTATTCTATGCATAGAACGCATAGATTACATGGAATGCATAGAGTGCATAGAATGTATTCTATGTGATCAATGTATCCTCTGCATAGAATGCAATCTATGTATTCTATGCATAGGATGCATAAAATACATTGATTACATACAATGCCTTCTATGTATTCAATGTATTCTATGTATTCTATGCATCGAATGCATAGAATGCAATCTATGTATTCTGTGCATAGAATGCATAGATTACATGGAATGCATTATATGCATTCTATGTCTTCTATGCATTCAATGTATTCTATGCATAGAATGCATAGAATGCAATCTATGTATTCTATGCATAGAATGCATAGGTTACATGGAATGCATTCAGTGCATAGAATGCATTCTATGTGATCAATGTATTCTATGCATAGAATGTATTCTATGCATCGAATGCTTAGAATACATAGAATGCATAGATTACATGGAATGCACAGAGTGCATAGAGTGCAATCTATGTATTCTATGCATAGAGTGCATAGATTGCACGGAATGCATTCTATGCATTCTATGTCTTCTATCTATTCTATGCATAGAATGCATAGAATGCAATCTATGTATTCTATGCATAGAATGTATAGATTACATGGAATGCATAGAGTGCATAGAATGCATTCTATGTGATCAATGTATTCTATGCATTCTATGCATAAAATGTACTCTATGCATCGAATGCATAGAATGCAATCTAGGTATTCTATGCATAGAACGCATAGATTACATGGAATGCATAGAGTGCATAGAATGCATTCTATGTGATAAATATATCCTCTGCATAGAATGCAATCTATGTATTCTATGCATAGAATGCATAAAATACATTGATTACATACAATGCCTTCTATGTATTCAATGTATTCTATGTATTCTATGCATCGAATGTATAGAGTGCAATCTATGTATTCTATGCATAGAGTGCATAGATTACATGGAATGCATTATATCCATTCTATGCATTCTATCCATAAAATGTATTCTATGCACCGAATGCATAGAATACATAGAATGCATAGATTACATGTAATGCATAGAGTGCATAGAATGCAATCTATGTGTTCTACGCAATGCATAGACTACATAGAATGCATAGAACTCATAAAACGCATAGAATGCACTCTATGCATCCTATGCATTCTATGCATTCAGTGCATAGAATGCATTCTATGGCTTCTATGTCTTCGATGTCTTCCATGTATTCTATGCATAGAATGCATCGAATGAAATCTATGTATTCTATGCATAGAACGCATAGATTACATGGAATGCATAGAGTGCATAGAATGCATTCTATGTGATCAATGTATTCTATGCATTAAATGCATAAAATGTATTCTATGCACCGAATGCATAGAATACATAGAATGCATAGATTACATGGAATGCATAGACTGCATAGAGTGCAATCTATGTATTCTATGTATTCTATGCATGGAATGCATAGAAGACATAGAATTATATGTGTTCTATGCATAGAATGCGTAGAATGCAATCTATGTATCATATGCATAGAACGCATAGATTACATGGAATGCATAGAGTGCATAGAATGCATAAAATACAATGTACATTGATTACATACACTGCCGTCTATGCATTCAATGTATTCTGCGTATTCTATGCATCGAATGCATAGAATGCAAACTATGATTGTATTCCATGCATAGAGTGCATAGATTACATGGGATGCATTATATGCATTCTATGTCTTCTATGTCTTCTATGTCTTCTATGTCTTCTATGAATTCAATGTATTCTATGCATAGAATGCATAGAATGCAATCTATGTATTCTATGCATAGAATGCATAGAATACATAGAAGACATAGAATTACATGTATTCTATGCATAAAATGTATTCTATGCACCGAATGCATAGAATACATAGAATGCATAGATTACATGGAATGCATAGAGTGCATAGAGTGCAATCTATGCATTCTATGTATTCTATGCATGGAATGCATAGAATACATAGAAGACATAGAATTATATGTATTCTATGCATAGAATGCATAAAATGCAATCTAGGTATTCTATGCATAGAACGCATAGATTACATGGAATGCATAGAGTGCATAGAATGCAATCTATGTGTTCTATGCAATGCATAGACTACATAGAATGCATAGAACTCATAAAACGCATAGAATGCACTCTATGCATCCTATGCATTCCATGCATTCAGTGCATAGAATGCATTCTATGTGATCAATGTATTCTATGCATTCTATGCATAAAATGTATTCTATGCACCGAATGCATAGAATACATAGAATGCATAGATTACAGGGAATGCATAGAGTGCATAGAGTGCATAGAGTGCATAGAGTGCAATCTATGTATTCTATGTATTCTAACCATGGAATGCATAGAATACATAGAAGACATAGAAGACATAGAAGACATAGAATTATATGTATTCTATGCATAGAATGCATAGAATGCAATCTATGTATTCTATGCATAGAGTGCATAGATTACATGGAATGCATAGAGTGCATAGAATGCATTCTATGTGATCAATGTATTCTATGCATAGAATGCATAAAATACATTGATTACATACAATGCATTCTATGTCTTCTATGTATTCAATGTATTCTATGCATAGAATGCATAGAATGCAATCTATGTATTCTATGCATAGAATGCATAGAATACGTAGAAGACATAGAATTATATGTGTTCTATGCATAGCATGCATAGAATACAATCTATGTATTCTATGCATAGGACGCATAGGTTACATGGAATGCATAGAATGCATTCTATGTGATCAATGTATTCTATGCATTCTATGCATAAAATATATTCTATGCACCGAATGCATAGAATACATAGAATGCATAGATTACATGGAATGCATAGAGTGCATAGAGTGCAATCTATGTATTCTATGCATAGAGTGCATAGATTGCACAGAATGCATTCTATGCATTCTATGTCTTCTTTGCATTCTATGCATAGAATGCATAGAATGCAATCTAGGTATTCTATGCATAGAACGCATAGATTTCATGGAATGCATAGAGTGCATAGAATGCATTCTATGTGATCAATGTATCCTATGCATTCTATGCATAAAATGTATTATATTCATCGAATGCATAGAATACATAGAATGCATAGATTACATGGAATGCATAGACTGCATAGAGTGCAATCTATGTATTCTATGTATTCTATGCATGGAATGCATAGAAGACATAGAATTATATGTGTTCTATGCATAGAATGCGTAGAATGCAATCTATGTATCATATGCATAGAACGCATAGATTACATGGAATGCATAGAGTGCATAGAATGCATAAAATACAATGTACATTGATTACATACACTGCCGTCTATGCATTCAATGTATTCTACGTATTCTATGCATCGAATGCATAGAATGCAAACTATGATTGTATTCCATGCATAGAGTGCATAGATTACATGGGATGCATTATATGCATTCTATGTCTTCTATGTCTTCTATGTCTTCTATGTCTTCTATGAATTCAATGTATTCTATGCATAGAATGCATAGAATGCAATCTATGTATTCTATGCATAGAATGCATAGAATACATAGAAGACATAGAATTACATGTATTCTATGCATAAAATGTATTCTATGCACCGAATGCATAGAATACATAGAATGCATAGATTACATGGAATGCATAGAGTGCATAGAGTGCAATCTATGCATTCTATGTATTCTATGCATGGAATGCATAGAATACATAGAAGACATAGAATTATATGTATTCTATGCATAGAATGCATAAAATGCAATCTAGGTATTCTATGCATAGAACGCATAGATTACATGGAATGCATAGAGTGCATAGAATGCAATCTATGTGTTCTATGCAATGCATAGACTACATAGAATGCATAGAACTCATAAAACGCATAGAATGCACTCTATGCATCCTATGCATTCCATGCATTCAGTGCATAGAATGCATTCTATGTGATCAATGTATTCTATGCATTCTATGCATAAAATGTATTCTATGCACCGAATGCATAGAATACATAGAATGCATAGATTACAGGGAATGCATAGAGTGCATAGAGTGCATAGAGTGCAATCTATGTATTCTATGTATTCTAACCATGGAATGCATAGAATACATAGAAGACATAGAAGACATAGAAGACATAGAATTATATGTATTCTATGCATAGAATGCATAGAATGCAA
The DNA here is from genome assembly GCA_935421135.1 of Bugulina stolonifera. Taxonomy (NCBI): domain Eukaryota; kingdom Metazoa; phylum Bryozoa; class Gymnolaemata; order Cheilostomatida; family Bugulidae; genus Bugulina; species Bugulina stolonifera. The sequence continues at coordinate 650,616 of OW285190.1, read as the reverse complement.
TCTATGTATTCTATGCATAGAGTGCATAGATTACATGGAATGCATAGAGTGCATAGAATGCATTCTATGTGATCAATGTATTCTATGCATAGAATGCATAAAATACATTGATTACATACAATGTCTTCTATGTCTTCTATGTATTCAATGTATTCTATGCATAGAATGCATAGAATGCAATCTATGTATTCTATGCATAGAATGCATAGAATACGTAGAAGACATAGAATTATATGTGTTCTATGCATAGCATGCATAGAATACAATCTATGTATTCTATGCATAGGACGCATAGGTTACATGGAATGCATAGAATGCATTCTATGTGATCAATGTATTCTATGCATTCTATGCATAAAATATATTCTATGCACCGAATGCATAGAATACATAGAATGCATAGATTACATGGAATGCATAGAGTGCATAGAGTGCAATCTATGCACTCTATGCATAGAATACATAGATTGCACAGAATGCATTCTATGCATTCTATGTCTTCTTTGCATTCTATGCATAGAATGCATAGAATGCAATCTAGGTATTCTATGCATAGAACGCATAGATTTCATGGAATGCATAGAGTGCATAGAATGCATTCTATGTGATCAATGTATCCTATGCATTCTATGCATAAAATGTATTATATTCATCGAATGCATAGAATACATAGAATGCATAGATTACATGGAATGCATAGAGTGCATAGAATGCAATCTATGTGATCAATGTATCCTCTGCATAGAATGCAATTTATGTATTCTATGCATAGAATGCATAAACTACATTGATTACATACAATGCCTTCTATGTATTCAATGTATTCTATGTATTCTATGCACCGAATGCATAGAATGCAATCTATGTATTCTATGCATAGAGTGCATAGGTTATATGGGATGCATAGAGTGCATAGAATGCATTCTATGTGATCAATGTATTCTATGCATTCTATGCATAAAATGTATTCTATGCACCGAATGCATAGAATACATAGAATGCATAGATTACATGGAATGCATAGAGTGCATAGAGTGCAATCTATGTATTCTATGCATGGAATGCATAGAATACATAGAAGACATAGAATTATATGTATTCTATGCATAGAATGCATATAATGCAATCTATGTATCCTATGCATAGAACGCATAGATTACATGGAATGCATAGAGTGCATAGAATGCATTCTATGTGATCAATGTATTCTATGCATAGAATGCATAAAATACATTGATTACATACAATGCCTTCTATGTATTCAATGTATTCTATGTATTCTATGCACCGAATGCATAGAATGCAATCTATGTATTCTATGCATAGAACGCATAGATTACATGGAATGCATAGAGTGCATAGAATGCATTCTATGTGATCAATGTATTCTATGCATAGAATGCATAAAATACATTGATTACATACAATGCCTTCTATGTATTCAATGTATTCTATGTATTCTATGCACCGAATGCATAGAATGCAATCTATGTATTCTATGCATAGAGTGCATAGATTACATGGAATGCATTATATGCATTCTATGTCTTCTATGTCTTCTATGTATTCAATGTATTCTATGCATAGAATGCATAGAATGCATAGAATGCATAGAATGCATAGAATGCAATCTATGTATTCTATGCATAGAATGCATGGAATACATAGAAGACATAGAATTATATGTATTCTATGCATAGAACGCATAGAATGCAATCTATGTATTCTATGCATAGAACGCACAGATTACATGGAATGCATAGAGTGCATAGAATGCATTCTATGTGATCAATGTATTCTATGCATTCTATGCATAAAATGTATTCTATGCACCGAATGCATAGATTACATGGAATGCATAGAGTGCATAGAGTGCAATCTATGTATTCTATGTATTCTATGCATGGAATGCATAGAAGACATAGAAGACATGGAATTATATGTATTCGATGCATAGAAAGCATAGAATGCAATCTATGTATTCTTTGCATAGAATGCATAGAATACATAGAAGACATAGAATTATATGTATTCTATGCATAGCATGCATAGAATGCAATCTATGTATTCTATGCATAGAACGCATAGAATGCAATCTATGTATTCTATGCACCGAAAGCATAGATTACGTGGAATGCATAGAGTGCATAGAGTGCAATCTATGTATTCTATGGATTCTATGCATGGAATGCATAGAATACATAGAAGACATGGAATTATATGTATTCGATGCATAGAATGCATAGAATGCAATCTACATGTAGGTATTCTATGCATAGAACGCATAGATTTCATAAAATGCATAGAGTGCACAGAATGCATTCTATGTGATTAATGTATTCTCTGCATAGAATGCAATCTATGTATTCTATGCATAGAATGCATAAAATACATTGATTACATACAATGCCTTCTATGTATTCAGTGTATTCTATGTATTCTATGCATAGAATGCATAGAATGCAATCTATGTATTCTATGCATAGAATGCATAGGTTACATGGAATGCATAGAGTGCATAGAATGCATTCTATGTGATCAATGTATTCTATGCATTCTATGCATAAAATATATTCTATGCACCGAATGCATAGAATACATAGAATGCATAGATTACATGGAATGCATAGAGTGCATAGAGTGCAATCTATGTATTCTATGTATTCTATGCATGGAATGCATAGAATACATAGAAGACATAGAATTATATGTATTCTATGCATAGAATGCATAGATTGCAATCTAGGTATTCTATGCATAGAACGCATAGATTACATGGAATGCATAGAGTGCATAGAATGTATTCTATGTGATCAATGTATCCTCTGCATAGAATGCAATCTATGTATTCTATGCATAGGATGCATAAAATACATTGATTATGTGTTCTATGCAATGCATAGACTACATAGAATGCATAGAACTCATAAAACGCATAGAATGCACTCTATGCATCCTATGCATTCTATGCATTCAGTGCATAGAGTGCATTCTATGTCTTCTATGTCTTCGATGTCTTTTATGTATTCTATGCATAGAATGCATAGAATGCAATCTATGTATTCTATGCATAGAATGCATAGAATACATAGAAGACATAGAATTATATGTACTCTATGCATAGAACGCATAGAATGCAATCTATGTATTCTATGCACCAAATGCATAGAATGCAATCTATGTATTCTATGCATAGAGTGCATAGGTTACATGGAATGCATAGAACTCATAAAACGCATAGAATGCACTCTATGCATCCTATGCATTCTGTGCATTCAGTGCATAGAATGCATTCTATGTGATCAATGTATCCTCTGCATAGAATGCAATCTATGTATTCTATGCATAGAATGCATAAAATACATTGATTACATACAATGCCTTCTATGTATTCAATGTATTCTATGTATTCTATGCATCGAATGTATAGAGTGCAATCTATGTATTCTATGCATAGAATGCATAGAATGCAATCTATGTATTTTATGAATAGAGTGCATAGAATGCATTCTATGTGATCAATGTATTCTATGCATTCTATGCATAAAATGTATTCTATGCACCGAATGCATAGAATACATAGAATGCATAGATTACATGGAATGCATATAGAGCATAGAATGCAATCTATGTGTTCTATGCAATGCATAGACTACATAGAATGCATAGAACTCATAAAACGCATAGAATGCACTCTATGCATCCTATGCATTCTATGCATTCAGTGCATAGAATGCATTCTATGTCTTCTATGTCTTCGATGTCTTCTATGTATTCTATGCATAGAATGCATCGAATGAAATCTATGTATTCTATGCATAGAATGCATCGAATGAAATCTATGTATTCTATGCATAGAACGCATAGATTACGTGGAATGCATAGAGTGCTTAGAATGCATTCTATGTGATCAATGTAGTCTATGCATTAAATGCATAAAATGTATTCTATGCACTGAATGCATAGAATACATAGAATGCATAGATTACATGGAATGCATAGAGTGCATAGAGTGCATAGAGTGCAATCTATGTATTCTATGCATAGAGTGCATAGATTGCACCGAATGCATTCTATGCATTCTATGTCTTCTTTGCATTCTATGCATAGAATGCATAGAATGCAATCTAGGTATTCTATGCATAGAACGCATAGATTCCATGGAATGCATAGAGTGCATAGAATGCATTCTATGTGATCAATGTATCCTATGCATTATATGCATAAAATGTATTATATTCATCGAATGCATAGAATACATAGAATGCATAGATTACATGGAATGCATAGAGTGCATAGAATGCAATCTATGTGTTCTATGCAATGCATAGACTACATAGAATGCGTAGAACTCATAAAACGCATAGAATGCACTCTATGCATCCTATGCATTCTATGCATTCAGTGCATAGAATGCATTCTATGTGACCAATGTATTCTATGCATTCTATGCATAAAATGTATTCTATGCACCGAATGCATAGAATACATAGAATGCATAGATTACATGGAATGCATAGAGTGCATAGAGTGCAATCTATGTATTCTATGTATTCTATGCATGGAATGCATAGAATACATAGAAGACATAGAATAATATGTATTCTATCCATAGAATGCATAGAATGCAATCTATGTGTTCTATGCAATGCATAGACTACATAGAATGCATAGAACTCATAAAACGCATAGAATGCACTCTATGCATCCTATGCATTCTATGCATTCAGTGCATAGAGTGCATTCTATGTCTTCTATGTCTTCGATGTCTTTTATGTATTCTATGCATAGAATGCATAGAATGCAATCTATGTATTCTATGCATAGAATGCATAGAATACATAGAAGACATAGAATTATATGTATTCTATGCATAGAACGCATAGAATGCAATCTATGTATTCTATGCACCAAATGCATAGAATGCAATCTATGTATTCTATGCATAGAGTGCATAGGTTATATGGGATGCATAGAGTGCATAGAATGCATTCTATGTGATCAATGTATTCTATGCATTCTATGCATAAAATGTATTCTATGCACCGAATGCATAGAATACATAGAATGCATAGATTACATGGAATGCATAGATTACATGGAATGCATAGAGTGCATAGAGTGCAATCTATGTATTCAATGCATAGAATGCATAGAATGCAATCTATGTATCCTATGCATAGAAGGCATAGATTACATGGAATGCATAGAGTGCATAGAATGCATTCTATGTGATCAATGTATTCTATGCATAGAATGCATAAAATACATTGATTACATACAATGCCTTCTATGTATTCAATGTATTCTATGTATTCTATGCACCGAATGCATAGATTGCAATCTATGTATTCTATGCATAGAGTGCATAGATTACATGGAATGCATTATATGCATTCTATGTCTTCTACGTCTTCTATGTATTCAATGTATTCTATGCATAGAATGCATAGAATGCAATCTATGTATTCTATGCATAGAATGCATAGAATACATAGAAGACATAGAATTATATGTATTCTATGCATAGAACGCATAGAATGCAATCTATGTATTCTATGCATAGAACGCATAGATTACATGGAATGCATAGAGTGCATAGAATGCAATGTATGTGTTCTATGCAATGCATAGACTACATAGAATGCATAGAACTCATAAAACGCATAGAATGCACTCTATGCATCCTATGCATTGTATGCATTCAGTGCATAGAATGCATTCTATGTGATCAATGTATTCTATGCATTCTATGCATAAAATGTATTCTATGCACCGAATGCATAGAATACATAGAATGCATAGATTACAGGGAATGCAGAGAGTGCATAGAGTGCATAGAGTGCAATCTATGTATTCTATGTATTCTAACCATGGAATGCATAGAATACATAGAAGACATAGAAGACATAGAAGACATAGAAGACATAGAATTATATGTATTCTATGCATAGAATGCATAGAATGCAATCTATGTATTCTATGCATAGAGTGCATAGATGACATGGAATGCATAGAGTGCATAGAATGCATTCTATGTGATCAATGTATACTATGCATAGAATGCATAAAATACATTGATTACATACAATGTCTTCTATGTCTTCTATGTATTCAATGTATTCTATGCGTAGAATGCAATCTATGTATTCTATGCATAGAATGCATAGAATACGTAGAAGACATAGAATTATATGTATTCTATGCATAGCATGCATAGAATGCAATCTATGTATTCTATGCATAGGACGCACAGGTTACATGGAATGCATAGAATGCATTCTATGTGATCAATGTATTCTATGCATTCTATGCATAAAATATATTCTATGCACCGAATGCATTGAATACATAGAATGCATAGATTACATGGAATGCATAGAGTGCATAGAGTGCAATCTATGTATTCTATGCATAGAGTGCATAGATTGCACAGAATGCATTCTATGCATTCTATGTCTTCTTTGCATTCTATGCATAGAATGCATAGAATGCAATCTAGGTATTCTATGCATAGAACGCATAGATTCCATGGAATGCATAGAGTGCATAGAATGCATTCTATGTGATCAATGTATCCTATGCATTCTATGCATAAAATGTATTATATTCATCGAATGCATAGAATACATAGAATGCATAGATTACATGGAATGCATAGAGTGCATAGAATGCAATCTATGTGATCAATGTATCCTCTGCATAGAATGCAATCTATGTATTCTATGCATAGAATGCATAAACTACATTGATTACATACAATGCCTTCTATGTATTCAATGTATTCTATGTATTCTATGCACCGAATGCATAGAATGCAATCTATGTATTCTATGCATAGAGTGCATAGGTTATATGGGATGCATAGAGTGCATAGAATGCATCCTATGTGATCAATGTATTCTATGCATTCTATGCATAAAATGTATTCTATGCACCGAATGCATAGAATACATAGAATGCATAGATTACATGGAATGCATAGAGTGCATAGAGTGCAATCTATGTATTCTATGTATTCTATGCATGGAATGCATAGAATGCATAGAAGACATAGAATTATATGTATTCTATGCATAGAATGCATAGAATGCAATCTATGTATCATATGCATAGAACGCATAGATTACATGGAATGCATAGAGTGCATAGAATGCATAAAATAAAATGTACATTGATTACATACACTGCCTTCCATGCATTCAATGTATTCTATGTATTCTATGCATCGAATGCATAGAATGCAAACTATGATTGTATTCTATGCATAGAGTGCATAGATTACAGGGAATGCATTATATGCATTCTATGTCTTCTATGTCTTCTATGCATTCAATGTATTCTATGCACAGAATGCATAGAATGCAATCTATGTATTCTATGCATAGAATGCATAGAATACATAGAAGACATAGAATTATATGTATTCTATGCATAGAATGCATAGAATGCAATCTATGTATTCTATGCATAGAATGCATAGAATACATAGAAGACATAGAATTATATGTATTCTATGCATAGAATGCATAGAATGCAATCTAGATATTCTATGCATAGAACGCATAGATTCCATGGAATGCATAGAGTGCATAGAATGCATTCTATGTGATCAATGTATCCTATGCATAAAATGTATTATATTCATTGAATGCAAAAAATACTTAGAATGCATAGATTACATGGAATGCATAGAGTGCATAGAATGCAATCTATGTGGCCAATGTATTCTATGCATTCTATGCATAAAATGTATTCTATGAACCGAATGCATAGAATACATAGAATGCATAGATTACATGGAATGCATAGAGTGCATAGAGTGCAATCTATGTATTCTATGTATTCTATGCATGGAATGCATAGAGTACATAGAAGACATAGAGTGCATAGAGTGCAATCTATGCATTCTATGTATTCTATGCATGGAATGCATAGAATACATAGAAGACATAGAATTATATGTATTCTATGCATAGAATGCATAAAATGCAATCTAGGTATTCTATGCATAGAACGCATAGATTACATGGAATGCATAGAGTGCATAGAATGCAATGTATGTGTTCTATGCAATGCATAGACTACATAGAATGCATATAACTCATAAAACGCATAGAATGCACTCTATGCATCCTATGCATTCTATGCATTCAGTGCATAGAATGCATTCTATGTGATCAATGTATTCTATGCATTCTATGCATAAAATGTATTCTATGCACCGAATGCATAGAATACATAGAATGCATAGATTACAGGGAATGCATAGAGTGAATAGAGTGCATAGAGTGCAATCTATGTATTCTATGTATTCTAACCATGGAATGCATAGAATACATAGAAGACATAGAAGACATAGAAGACATAGAAGACATAGAATTATATGTATTCTATGCATAGAATGCATAGAATGCAATCTATGTATTCTATGCATAGAGTGCATAGATTACATGGAATGCATAGAGTGCATAGAATGCATTCTATGTGATCAATGTATACTATGCATAGAATGCATAAAATACATCGATTACATACAATGTCTTCTATGTCTTCTATGTATTCAATGTATTCTATGCATAGAATGCATAGAATGCAATCTATGTGTTCTATGCATAGAATGCAATCTATGTATTCTACGCATAGAATGCATAGAATACATAGAAGACATAGAATTATATGTATTCTATGCATAGCATGCATAGAATGCAATCTATGTATTCTATGCATAGGACGCATAGGTTACATGGAATGCATAGAATGCATTCTATGTGATCAATGTATTCTATGCATTCTATGCATAAAATATATTCTATGCACCGAATACATTGACTACATACAATGCCTTCTATGTATTCAATGTATTCTATGTATTCTATGCACCGAATGCATAGAATGCAATCTATGTATTCTATGCATAGAACGCATAGATTACATGGAATGCATAGAGTGCATAGAATGCATAAAATACAATGTACATTGATTACATACACTGCCTTCCATGCATTCAATGTATTCTATGTATTCTATGCATCGAATGCATAGAATGCAAACTATGATTGTATTCTATGCATAGAGTGCATCGATTACAGGGAATGCATTATATGCATTCTATGTCTTCTATGTCTTCTATGCATTCAATGTATTCTATGCACAGAATGCATAGAATGCAATCTATGTATTCTATGCATAGAATGCATAGAATACATAGAAGACATAGAATTATATGTATTCTATGCATAGAATGCATAGAATGCAATCTATGTATTCTATGCATAGAATGCATAGAATACATAGAAGACATAGAATTGTATGTATTCTATGCATAGAATGCATAGAATGCAATCTAGATATTCTATGCATAGAACGCATAGATTCCATGGAATGCATAGAGTGCATAGAATGCATTCTATGTGATCAATGTATCCTATGCATAAAATGTATTATATTCATTGAATGCAAAAAATACTTAGAATGCATAGATTACATGGAATGCATAGAGTGCATAGAATGCAATCTATGTGGCCAATGTATTCTATGCATTCGATGCATAAAATGTATTCTATGAACCGAATGCATAGAATACATAGAATGCATAGATTACATGGAATGCATAGAGTGCATAGAATGCAATCTATGTGATCAATGTATCCTCTGCATAGAATGCAATCTATGTATTCTATGCATAGAATGCATGAACTACATTGGTTACATGCAATGCCTTCTATGTATTCAATGTATTCTATGTATTCTATGCACCGAATGCATAGAATGCAATCTATGTATTCTATGCATAGAGTGCATAGGTTATATGGGATGCATAGAGTGCATAGAATGCATTCTATGTGATCAATGTATTCTATGCATTCTATGCATAAAATGTATTCTATGCACCGAATGCATAGAATACATAGAATGCATAGATTACATGGAATGCATAGATTCCATGGAATGCATAGAGTGCATAGAATGCATTCTATGTGATCAATGTATCCTATGCATTCTATGCATAAAATGTATTATATTCATCGAATGCATAGAATACATAGAATGCATAGATTACATGGAATGCATAGAGTGCATAGAATGCAATCTATGTGATCAATGTATCCTCTGCATAGAATGCAATCTATGTATTCTATGCATAGAATGCATAAACTACATTGATTACATACAATGCCTTCTATGTATTCAATGTATTCTATGTATTCTATGCACCGAATGCATAGAATGCAATCTATGTATTCTATGCATAGAGTGCATAGGTTATATGGGATGCATAGAGTGCATAGAATGCATTCTATGTGATCAATGTATTCTATGCATTCTATGCATAAAATGTATTCTATGCACCGAATGCATAGAATACATAGAATGCATAGATTACATGGAATGCATAGATTACATGGAATGCATAGAGTGCATAGAGTGCAATCTATGTATTCAATGCATAGAATGCATAGAATGCAATCTATGTATCCTATGCATAGAAGGCATAGATTACATGGAATGCATAGAGTGCATAGAATGCATTCTATGTGATCAATGTATTCTATGCATAGAATGCATAAAATACATTGATTACATACAATGCCTTCTATGTATTCAATGTATTCTATGTATTCTATGCACCGAATGCATAGATTGCAATCTATGTATTCTATGCATAGAGTGCATAGATTACATGGAATGCATTATATGCATTCTATGTCTTCTATGTCTTCTATGTATTCAATGTATTCTATGCATAGAATGCATAGAATGCAATCTATGTATTCTATGCATAGAATGCATAGAATACATAGAAGACATAGAATTATATGTATTCTATGCATAGAACGCATAGAATGCAATCTATGTATTCTATGCATAGAACGCATAGATTACATGGAATGCATAGAGTGCATAGAATGCAATGTATGTGTTCTATGCAATGCATAGACTACATAGAATGCATAGAACTCATAAAACGCATAGAATGCACTCTATGCATCCTATGCATTCTATGCATTCAGTGCATAGAATGCATTCTATGTGATCAATGTATTCTATGCATTCTATGCATAAAATGTATTCTATGCACCGAATGCATAGAATACATAGAATGCATAGATTACAGGGAATGCATAGAGTGCATAGAGTGCATAGAGTGCAATCTATGTATTCTATGTATTCTAACCATGGAATGCATAGAATACATAGAAGACATAGAAGACATAGAAGACATAGAAGACATAGAATTATATGTATTCTATGCATAGAATGCATAGAATGCAATCTATGTATTCTATGCATAGAGTGCATAGATTACATGGAATGCATAGAGTGCATAGAATGCATTCTATGTGATCAATGTATACTATGCATAGAATGCATAAAATACATTGATTACATACAATGTCTTCTATGTCTTCTATGTATTCAATGTATTCTATGCATAGAATGCAATCTATGTATTCTATGCATAGAATGCATAGAATACGTAGAAGACATAGAATTATATGTATTCTATGCATAGCATGCATAGAATGCAATCTATGTATTCTATGCATAGGACGCATAGGTTACATGGAATGCATAGAATGCATTCTATGTGATCAATGTATTCTATGCATAAAATATATTCTATGCACCGAATGCATAGAATACATAGAATGCATAGATTACATGGAATGCATAGAGTGCATAGAGTGCAATCTATGTATTATATGCATAGAGTGCATAGATTGCACAGAATGCATTCTATGCATTCAATGTCTTCTTTGCATTCTATGCATAGAATGCATAGAATGCAATCTAGGTATTCTATGCATAGAGCGCATAGATTCCATGGAATGCATAGAGTGCATAGAATGCATTCTATGTGATCAATGTATCCTATGCATTCTATGCATAAAATGTATTATATTCATCGAATGCATAGAATACATAGAATGCATAGATTACATGGAATGCATAGAGTGCATAGAATGCAATCTATGTGATCAATGTATCCTCTGCATAGAATGCAATCTATGTATTCTATGCATAGAATGCATAAACTACATTGATTACATACAATGCCTTCTATGTATTCAATGTATTCTATGTATTCTACGCACCGAATGCATAGAATGCAATCTATGCATTCTATGCATAGAGTGCATAGGTTATATGGGATGCATAGAGTGCATAGAATGCATTCTATGTGATCAATGTATTCTATGCATTCTATGCATAAAATGTATTCTATGCACCGAATGCATAGAATACATAGAATGCATAGATTACATGGAATGCATAGATTACATGGAATGCATAGAGTGCATAGAGTGCAATCTATGTATTCAATGCATAGAATGCATAGAATGCAATCTATGTATCCTATGCATAGAAGGCATAGATTACATGGAATGCATAGAGTGCATAGAAAGCATTCTATGTGATCAATGTATTCTATGCATAGAATGCATAAAATACATTGATTACATACAATGCCTTCTATGTATTCAATGTATTCTATGTATTCTATGCACCGAATGCATAGATTGCAATCTATGTATTCTATGCATAGAGTGCATAGATTACATGGAATGCATTATATGCATTCTATGTCTTCTACGTCTTCTATGTATTCAATGTATTCTATGCATAGAATGCATAGAATGCAATCTATGTATTCTATGCATAGAATGCATAGAATACATAGAAGACATAGAATTATATGTATTCTATGCATAGAACGCATAGAATGCAATCTATGTATTCTATGCATAGAACGCATAGATTACATGGAATGCATAGAGTGCATAGAATGCAATGTATGTGTTCTATGCAATGCATAGACTACATAGAATGCATAGAACTCATAAAACGCATAGAATGCACTCTATGCATCCTATGCATTCTATGCATTCAGTGCATAGAATGCATTCTATGTGATCAATGTATTCTATGCATTCTATGCATAAAATGTATTCTATGCACCGAATGCATAGAATACATAGAATGCATAGATTACAGGGAATGCAGAGAGTGCATAGAGTGCATAGAGTGCAATCTATGTATTCTATGTATTCTAACCATGGAATGCATAGAATACATAGAAGACATAGAAGACATAGAAGACATAGAAGACATAGAATTATATGTATTCTATGCATAGAATGCATAGAATGCAATCTATGTATTCTATGCATAGAGTGCATAGATTACATGGAATGCATAGAGTGCATAGAATGCATTCTATGTGATCAATGTATACTATGCATAGAATGCATAAAATACATTGATTACATACAATGTCTTCTATGTCTTCTATGTATTCAATGTATTCTATGCGTAGAATGCAATCTATGTATTCTATGCATAGAATGCACTCTATGCACTCTGTGCATTCCATGTAATCTATGCATTCTATGTATTCTATGCATTCGATGCATAGAATACATTTTATGCATAGAATGCATAGAATACGTAGAAGACATAGAATTATATGTATTCTATGCATAGCATGCATAGAATGCAATCTATGTATTCTATGCATAGGACGCACAGGTTACATGGAATGCATAGAATGCATTCTATGTGATCAATGTATTCTATGCATTCTATGCATAAAATATATTCTATGCACCGAATGCATTGAATACATAGAATGCATAGATTACATGGAATGCATAGAGTGCATAGAGTGCAATCTATGTATTCTATGCATAGAGTGCATAGAATGCATTCTATGTGATCAATGCATTCTATGCATTCGATGCATAAAATGTATTCTATGCATCGAATGCATAGAATACATAGAATGCATAGATTACATGGAATGCACAGAGTGCATAGAGTGCAATCTATGTATTCTATGCATAGAGTGCATAGATTGCACGGAATGCATTCTATGCATTCTATGTCTTCTATCTATTCTATGCATAGAATGCATAGAATGCAATCTATGTATTCTATGCATAGAATGTATAGATTACATGGAATGCATAGAGTGCATAGAATGCATTCTATGTGATCAATGTATTCTATGCATTCTATGCATAAAATGTATTCTATGCATCGAATGCATAGAATGCAATCTAGGTATTCTATGCATAGAACGCATAGATTACATGGAATGCATAGAGTGCATAGAATGCATTCTATGTGATCAATGTATCCTCTGCATAGAATGCAATCTATGTATTCTATGCATAGAATGCATAAAATACATTGATTACATACAATGCCTTCTATGTATTCAATGTATTCTATGTATTCTATGCATCGAATGTATAGAGTGCAATCTATGTATTCTATGCATAGAATGCATAGAATGCAATCTATGTATTTTATGCATAGAGTGCATAGAATGCATTCTATGTGATCAATGTATTCTATGCATTCTATGCATAAAATGTATTCTATGCACCGAATGCATAGAATACATAGAATGCATAGATTACATGGAATGCATATAGAGCATAGAATGCAATCTATGTGTTCTATGCAATGCATAGACTACATAGAATGCATAGAACTCATAAAACGCATAGAATGCACTCTATGCATCCTATGCATTCTATGCATTCAGTGCATAGAATGCATTCTATGTGATCAATGTATTCTATGCATTAAATGCATAAAATGTATTCTATGCACCGAATGCATAGAATACATAGAATGCATAGATTACATGGAATGCATAGAGTGCATAGAGTGCAATCTATGTATTCTATGTATTCTATGCATGGAATGCATAGAGTACATGGAAGACATAGACTAATATGTATTCTATCCGTAGAATGCATAGAATGCAATCTATGTATCCTATGCATAGAACGCATAGATTACATGGAGTGCATAGAGTGCATAGAATGTATTCTATGTGATCAATGTATTCTATGCATAGAATGCATAAAATGCATTGATTACATACAATGCCTTTTATGTATTCAATGTATTCTATGTATTCTATGCATAGAATGCGTAGAATGCAATCTAGGTATTCTATGCATAGAACGCATAGATTACATGGAATGCATAGAGTGCATAGAATGCATTCTATGTGATCAATGCATTCTATGCATTCGATGCATAAAATGTATTCTATGCATCGAATGCATAGAATACATAGAATGTATAGATTACATGGAATGCACAGAGTGCATAGAGTGCAATCTATGTATTCTATACATAGAGTGCATAGATTGCACTGAATGCATTCTATGCATTCTATGTCTTCTATCTATTCTATGCATAGAATGCATAGAATGCAATCTATGTATTCTATGCATAGAATGAATAGATTACATGGTATGCATAGAGTGCATAGAATGCATTCTATGTGATCAATGTATTCTATGCATTCTATGCATAAAATGTATTCTATGCATCGAATGCATAGAATGCAATCTAGGTATTCTATGCATAGAACGCATAGATTACATGGAATGCATAGAGTGCATAGAATGCAGTCTATGTGATCAATGTATCCTCTGCATAGAATGCAATCTATGTATTCTATGCATAGAATGCATAAAATACATTGATTACATACAATGCCTTCTATGTATTCAATGTATTCTATGTATTCTATGCATCGAATGTATAGAGTGCAATCTATGTATTCTATGCATAGAATGCATAGAATGCAATCTATGTATTTTATGCATAGAGTGCATAGAATGCATTCTATGTGATCAATGTATTCTATGCATTCTATGCATAAAATGTATTCTATGCACCGAATGCATAGAATACATAGAATGCATAGATTACATGGAATGCATATAGAGCATAGAATGCAATCTATGTGTTCTATGCAATGCATAGACTACATAGAATGCATAGAACTCATAAAACGCATAGAATGCACTCTATGCATCCTATGCATTCTATGCATTCAGTGCATAGAATGCATTCTATGTGATCAATGTATTCTATGCATTCTATGCATAAAATGTATTCTATGCACCGAATGCATAGAATACATAGAATGCATAGATTACAGGGAATGCAGAGAGTGCATAGAGTGCATAGAGTGCAATCTATGTATTCTATGTATTCTAACCATGGAATGCATAGAATACATAGAAGACATAGAAGACATAGAAGACATAGAAGACATAGAATTATATGTATTCTATGCATAGAATGCATAGAATGCAATCTATGTATTCTATGCATAGAGTGCATAGATTACATGGAATGCATAGAGTGCATAGAATGCATTCTATGTGATCAATGTATACTATGCATAGAATGCATAAAATACATTGATTACATACAATGTCTTCTATGTCTTCTATGTATTCAATGTATTCTATGCGTAGAATGCAATCTATGTATTCTATGCATAGAATGCATAGAATACGTAGAAGACATAGAATTATATGTATTCTATGCATAGCATGCATAGAATGCAATCTATGTATTCTATGCATAGGACGCACAGGTTACATGGAATGCATAGAATGCATTCTATGTGATCAATGTATTCTATGCATTCTATGCATAAAATATATTCTATGCACCGAATGCATTGAATACATAGAATGCATAGATTACATGGAATGCATAGAGTGCATAGAGTGCAATCTATGTATTCTATGCATAGAGTGCATAGATTGCACAGAATGCATTCTATGCATTCTATGTCTTCTTTGCATTCTATGCATAGAATGCATAGAATGCAATCTAGGTATTCTATGCATAGAACGCATAGATTCCATGGAATGCATAGAGTGCATAGAATGCATTCTATGTGATCAATGTATCCTATGCATTCTATGCATAAAATGTATTATATTCATCGAATGCATAGAATACATAGAATGCATAGATTACATGGAATGCATAGAGTGCATAGAATGCAATCTATGTGATCAATGTATCCTCTGCATAGAATGCAATCTATGTATTCTATGCATAGAATGCATAAACTACATTGATTACATACAATGCCTTCTATGTATTCAATGTATTCTATGTATTCTATGCACCGAATGCATAGAATGCAATCTATGTATTCTATGCATAGAGTGCATAGGTTATATGGGATGCATAGAGTGCATAGAATGCATCCTATGTGATCAATGTATTCTATGCATTCTATGCATAAAATGTATTCTATGCACCGAATGCATAGAATACATAGAATGCATAGATTACATGGAATGCATAGAGTGCATAGAGTGCAATCTATGTATTCTATGTATTCTATGCATGGAATGCATAGAATGCATAGAAGACATAGAATTATATGTATTCTATGCATAGAATGCATAGAATGCATCCTATGTGATCAATGTATTCTATGCATTCTATGCATAAAATGTATTCTATGCACCGAATGCATAGAATACATAGAATGCATAGATTACATGGAATGCATAGAGTGCATAGAGTGCAATCTATGTATTCTATGTATTCTATGCATGGAATGCATAGAATGCATAGAAGACATAGAATTATATGTATTCTATGCATAGAATGCATAGAATGCAATCTATGTATCATATGCATAGAACGCATAGATTACATGGAATGCATAGAATGCATAAAATAAAATGTACATTGATTACATACACTGCCTTCCATGCATTCAATGTATTCTATGTATTCTATGCATCGAATGCATAGAATGCAAACTATGATTGTATTCTATGCATAGAGTGCATAGATTACAGGGAATGCATTATATGCATTCTATGTCTTCTATGCATTCAATGTATTCTATGCACAGAATGCATAGAATGCAATCTATGTATTCTATGCATAGAATGCATAGAATACATAGAAGACATAGAATTATATGTATTCTATGCATAGAATGCATAGAATGCAATCTATGTATTCTATGCATAGAATGCATAGAATACATAGAAGACATAGAATTATATGTATTCTATGCATAGAATGCATAGAATGCAATCTAGATATTCTATGCATAGAACGCATAGATTCCATGGAATGCATAGAGTGCATAGAATGCATTCTATGTGATCAATGTATCCTATGCATAAAATGTATTATATTCATTGAATGCAAAAAATACTTAGAATGCATAGATTACATGGAATGCATAGAGTGCATTGAATGCAATCTATGTGGCCAATGTATTCTATGCATTCTATGCATAAAATGTATTCTATGAACCGAATGCATAGAATACATAGAATGCATAGATTACATGGAATGCATAGAGTGCATAGAGTGCAATCTATGTATTCTATGTATTCTATGCATGGAATGCATAGAGTACATGGAAGACATAGACTAATATGTATTCTATCCGTAGAATGCATAGAATGCAATCTATGTATCCTATGCATAGAACGCATAGATTACATGGAGTGCATAGAGTGCATAGAATGCATTCTATGTGATCAATGTATTCTATGCATAGAATGCATAAAATGCATTGATTACATACAATGCCTTTTATGTATTCAATGTATTCTATGTATTCTATGCATAGAATGCGTAGAATGCAATCTAGGTATTCTATGCATAGAACGCATAGATTACATGGAATGCATAGAGTGCATAGAATGCATTCTATGTGATCAATGCATTCTATGCATTCGATGCATAAAATGTATTCTATGCATCGAATGCATAGAATACATAGAATGCATAGATTACATGGAATGCACAGAGTGCATAGAGTGCAATCTATGTATTCTATGCATAGAGTGCATAGATTGCACGGAATGCATTCTATGCATTCTATGTCTTCTATCTATTCTATGCATAGAATGCATAGAATGCAATCTATGTATTCTATGCATAGAATGTATAGATTACATGGAATGCATAGAGTGCATAGAATGCATTCTATGTGATCAATGTATTCTATGCATTCTATGCATAAAATGTATTCTATGCATCGAATGCATAGAATGCAATCTAGGTATTCTATGCATAGAACGCATAGATTACATGGAATGCATAGAATACATAGAATGCATTCTATGTGATCAATGTATCCTCTGCATAGAATGCAATCTATGTATTCTATGCATAGAATGCATAAAATACATTGATTACATACAATGCCTTCTATGTATTCAATGTATTCTATGTATTCTATGCATCGAATCTATAGAGTGCAATCTATGTATTCTATGCATAGAATGCATAGAATGCAATCTATGTATTTTATGCATAGAGTGCATAGAATGCATTCTATGTGATCAATGTATTCTATGCATTCTATGCATAAAATGTATTCTATGCACCGAATGCATAGAATACATAGAATGCATAGATTACATGGAATGCATATAGAGCATAGAATGCAATCTATGTGTTCTATGCAATGCATAGACTACATAGAATGCATAGAACTCATAAAACGCATAGAATGCACTCTATGCATCCTATGCATTCTATGCATTCAGTGCATAGAATGCATTCTATGTGATCAATGTATTCTATGCATTAAATGCATAAAATGTATTCTATGCACCGAATGCATAGAATACATAGAATGCATAGATTACATGGAATGCATAGAGTGCATAGAGTGCAATCTATGTATTCTATGTATTCTATGCATGGAATGCATAGAGTACATGGAAGACATAGACTAATATGTATTCTATGCATAGAATGCATAGAATGCAATCTATGTATCATATGCATAGAACGCATAGATTACATGGAATGCATAGAATGCATAAAATAAAATGTACATTGATTACATACACTGCCTTCCATGCATTCAATGTATTCTATGTATTCTATGCATCGAATGCATAGAATGCAAACTATGATTGTATTCTATGCATAGAGTGCATAGATTACAGGGAATGCATTATATGCATTCTATGTCTTCTATGCATTCAATGTATTCTATGCACAGAATGCATAGAATGCAATCTATGTATTCTATGCATAGAATGCATAGAATACATAGAAGACATAGAATTATATGTATTCTATGCATAGAATGCATAGAATGCAATCTATGTATTCTATGCATAGAATGCATAGAATACATAGAAGACATAGAATTATATGTATTCTATGCATAGAATGCATAGAATGCAATCTAGATATTCTATGCATAGAACGCATAGATTCCATGGAATGCATAGAGTGCATAGAATGCATTCTATGTGATCAATGTATCCTATGCATAAAATGTATTATATTCATTGAATGCAAAAAATACTTAGAATGCATAGATTACATGGAATGCATAGAGTGCATTGAATGCAATCTATGTGGCCAATGTATTCTATGCATTCTATGCATAAAATGTATTCTATGAACCGAATGCATAGAATACATAGAATGCATAGATTACATGGAATGCATAGAGTGCATAGAGTGCAATCTATGTATTCTATGTATTCTATGCATGGAATGCATAGAGTACATGGAAGACATAGACTAATATGTATTCTATCCGTAGAATGCATAGAATGCAATCTATGTATCCTATGCATAGAACGCATAGATTACATGGAGTGCATAGAGTGCATAGAATGCATTCTATGTGATCAATGTATTCTATGCATAGAATGCATAAAATGCATTGATTACATACAATGCCTTTTATGTATTCAATGTATTCTATGTATTCTATGCATAGAATGCGTAGAATGCAATCTAGGTATTCTATGCATAGAACGCATAGATTACATGGAATGCATAGAGTGCATAGAATGCATTCTATGTGATCAATGCATTCTATGCATTCGATGCATAAAATGTATTCTATGCATCGAATGCATAGAATACATAGAATGCATAGATTACATGGAATGCACAGAGTGCATAGAGTGCAATCTATGTATTCTATGCATAGAGTGCATAGATTGCACGGAATGCATTCTATGCATTCTATGTCTTCTATCTATTCTATGCATAGAATGCATAGAATGCAATCTATGTATTCTATGCATAGAATGTATAGATTACATGGAATGCATAGAGTGCATAGAATGCATTCTATGTGATCAATGTATTCTATGCATTCTATGCATAAAATGTATTCTATGCATCGAATGCATAGAATGCAATCTAGGTATTCTATGCATAGAACGCATAGATTACATGGAATGCATAGAGTGCATAGAATGCATTCTATGTGATCAATGTATCCTCTGCATAGAATGCAATCTATGTATTCTATGCATAGAATGCATAAAATACATTGATTACATACAATGCCTTCTATGTATTCAATGTATTCTATGTATTCTATGCATCGAATCTATAGAGTGCAATCTATGTATTCTATGCATAGAATGCATAGAATGCAATCTATGTATTTTATGCATAGAGTGCATAGAATGCATTCTATGTGATCAATGTATTCTATGCATTCTATGCATAAAATGTATTCTATGCACCGAATGCATAGAATACATAGAATGCATAGATTACATGGAATGCATATAGAGCATAGAATGCAATCTATGTGTTCTATGCAATGCATAGACTACATAGAATGCATAGAACTCATAAAACGCATAGAATGCACTCTATGCATCCTATGCATTCTATGCATTCAGTGCATAGAATGCATTCTATGTGATCAATGTATTCTATGCATTAAATGCATAAAATGTATTCTATGCACCGAATGCATAGAATACATAGAATGCATAGATTACATGGAATGCATAGAGTGCATAGAGTGCAATCTATGTATTCTATGTATTCTATGCATGGAATGCATAGAGTACATGGAAGACATAGACTAATATGTATTCTATCCGTAGAATGCATAGAATGCAATCTATGTATCCTATGCATAGAACGCATAGATTACATGGAGTGCATAGAGTGCATAGAATGTATTCTATGTGATCAATGTATTCTATGCATAGAATGCATAAAATGCATTGATTACATACAATGCCTTTTATGTATTCAATGTATTCTATGCATTCTATGCATAGAATACATAGATTGCATTCTAGGTATTCTATGCATAGAACGCATAGATTACATGGAATGCATAGAGTGCATAGAATGCATTCTATGTGATCAATGCATTCTATGCATTCGATGCATAAAATGTATTCTATGCATCGAATGCATAGAATACATAGAATGTATAGATTACATGGAATGCACAGAGTGCATAGAGTGCAATCTATGTATTCTATGCATAGAGTGCATAGATTGCACTGAATGCATTCTATGCATTCTATGTCTTCTATCTATTCTATGCATAGAATGCATAGAATGCAATCTATGTATTCTATGCATAGAATGAATAGATTACATGGAATGCATAGAGTGCATAGAATGCATTCTATGTGATCAATGTATTCTATGCATTCTATGCATAAAATGTATTCTATGCATCGAATGCATAGAATGCAATCTAGGTATTCTATGCATAGAACGCATAGATTACATGGAATGCATAGAGTGCATAGAATGCAGTCTATGTGATCAATGTATCCTCTGCATAGAATGCAATCTATGTATTCTATGCATAGAATGCATAAAATACATTGATTACATACAATGCCTTCTATGTATTCTATGTCTTCTATCTATTCTATGCATAGAATGTATAGAGTGCAATCTATGTATTCTATGCATAGAATGCATAGAATGCAATCTATGTATTTTATGCATAGAGTGCATAGAATGCATTCTATGTGATCAATGTATTCTATGCATTCTATGCATAAAATGTATTCTATGCACCGAATGCATAGAATACATAGAATGCATAGATTACATGGAATGCATATAGAGCATAGAATGCAATCTATGTGTTCTATGCAATGCATAGACTACATAGAATGCATAGAACTCATAAAACGCATAGAATGCACTCTATGCATCCTATGCATTCTATGCATTCAGTGCATAGAATGCATTCTATGTGATCAATGTATTCTATGCATTCTATGCATAAAATATATTCTATGCACCGAATGCATTGAATACATAGAATGCATAGATTACATGGAATGCATAGAGTGCATAGAGTGCAATCTATGTATTCTATGCATAGAGTGCATAGATTGCACAGAATGCATTCTATGCATTCTATGTCTTTTTTGCATTCTATGCATAGAATGCATAGAATGCAATCTAGGTATTCTATGCATAGAACGCATAGATTCCATGGAATGCATAGAGTGCATAGAATGCATTCTATGTGATCAATGTATCCTATGCATTCTATGCATAAAATGTATTATATTCATCGAATGCATAGAATACATAGAATGCATAGATTACATGGAATGCATAGAGTGCATAGAATGCAATCTATGTGATCAATGTATCCTCTGCATAGAATGCAATCTATGTATTCTATGCATAGAATGCATAAACTACATTGATTACATACAATGCCTTCTATGTATTCAATGTATTCTATGTATTCTATGCACCGAATGCATAGAATGCAATCTATGTATTCTATGCATAGAGTGCATAGGTTATATGGGATGCATAGAGTGCATAGAATGCATCCTATGTGATCAATGTATTCTATGCATTCTATGCATAAAATGTATTCTATGCACCGAATGCATAGAATACATAGAATGCATAGATTACATGGAATGCATAGAGTGCATAGAGTGCAATCTATGTATTCTATGTATTCTATGCATGGAATGCATAGAATGCATAGAAGACATAGAATTATATGTATTCTATGCATAGAATGCATAGAATGCAATCTATGTATCATATGCATAGAACGCATAGATTACATGGAATGCATAGAGTGCATAGAATGCATAAAATAAAATGTACATTGATTACATACACTGCCTTCCATGCATTCAATGTATTCTATGTATTCTATGCATCGAATGCATAGAATGCAAACTATGATTGTATTCTATGCATAGAGTGCATAGATTACAGGGAATGCATTATATGCATTCTATGTCTTCTATGTCTTCTATGCATTCAATGTATTCTATGCACAGAATGCATAGAATGCAATCTATGTATTCTATGCATAGAATGCATAGAATACATAGAAGACATAGAATTATATGTATTCTATGCATAGAATGCATAGAATGCAATCTATGTATACTATGCATAGAATGCATAGAATACATAGAAGACATAGAATTATATGTATTCTATGCATAGAATGCATAGAATGCAATCTAGATATTCTATGCATAGAACGCATAGATTCCATGGAATGCATAGAGTGCATAGAATGCATTCTATGTGATCAATGTATCCTATGCATAAAATGTATTATATTCATTGAATGCAAAAAATACTTAGAATGCATAGATTACATGGAATGCATAGAGTGCATTGAATGCAATCTATGTGGCCAATGTATTCTATGCATTCTATGCATAAAATGTATTCTATGAACCGAATGCATAGAATACATAGAATGCATAGATTACATGGAATGCATAGAGTGCATAGAGTGCAATCTATGTATTCTATGTATTCTATGCATGGAATGCATAGAGTACATGGAAGACATAGACTAATATGTATTCTATCCGTAGAATGCATAGAATGCAATCTATGTATCCTATGCATAGAACGCATAGATTACATGGAGTGCATAGAGTGCATAGAATGCATTCTATGTGATCAATGTATTCTATGCATAGAATGCATAAAATGCATTGATTACATACAATGCCTTTTATGTATTCAATGTATTCTATGTATTCTATGGATAGAATGCGTAGAATGCAATCTAGGTATTCTATGCATAGAACGCATAGATTACATGGAATGCATAGAATGCATAGAATGCATCCTATGTGATCAATGTATTCTATGCATTCTATGCATAAAATGTATTCTATGCACCGAATGCATAGAATACATAGAATGCATAGATTACATGGAATGCATAGAGTGCATAGAGTGCAATCTATGTATTCTATGTATTCTATGCATGGAATGCATAGAATGCATAGAAGACATAGAATTATATGTATTCTATGCATAGAATGCATAGAATGCAATCTATGTATCATATGCATAGAACGCATAGATTACATGGAATGCATAGAATGCATAAAATAAAATGTACATTGATTACATACACTGCCTTCCATGCATTCAATGTATTCTATGTATTCTATGCATCGAATGCATAGAATGCAAACTATGATTGTATTCTATGCATAGAGTGCATAGATTACAGGGAATGCATTATATGCATTCTATGTCTTCTATGCATTCAATGTATTCTATGCACAGAATGCATAGAATGCAATCTATGTATTCTATGCATAGAATGCATAGAATACATAGAAGACATAGAATTATATGTATTCTATGCATAGAATGCATAGAATGCATTCTATGCATTCTATGCATAGAATGCATAGAATACATAGAAGACATAGAATTATATGTATTCTATGCATAGAATGCATAGAATGCAATCTAGATATTCTATGCATAGAACGCATAGATTCCATGGAATGCATAGAGTGCATAGAATGCATTCTATGTGATCAATGTATCCTATGCATAAAATGTATTATATTCATTGAATGCAAAAAATACTTAGAATGCATAGATTACATGGAATGCATAGAGTGCATTGAATGCAATCTATGTGGCCAATGTATTCTATGCATTCTATGCATAAAATGTATTCTATGAACCGAATGCATAGAATACATAGAATGCATAGATTACATGGAATGCATAGAGTGCATAGAGTGCAATCTATGTATTCTATGTATTCTATGCATGGAATGCATAGAGTACATGGAAGACATAGACTAATATGTATTCTATCCGTAGAATGCATAGAATGCAATCTATGTATCCTATGCATAGAACGCATAGATTACATGGAGTGCATAGAGTGCATAGAATGCATTCTATGTGATCAATGTATTCTATGCATAGAATGCATAAAATGCATTGATTACATACAATGCCTTTTATGTATTCAATGTATTCTATGTATTCTATGCATAGAATGCGTAGAATGCAATCTAGGTATTCTATGCATAGAACGCATAGATTACATGGAATGCATAGAGTGCATAGAATGCATTCTATGTGATCAATGCATTCTATGCATTCGATGCATAAAATGTATTCTATGCATCGAATGCATAGAATACATAGAATGCATAGATTACATGGAATGCATAGAGTGCATAGAATGCAATCTATGTGATCAATGTATCCTCTGCATAGAATGCAATCTATGTATTCTATGCATA
Organism: Bugulina stolonifera; assembly: GCA_935421135.1. Taxonomy (NCBI): domain Eukaryota; kingdom Metazoa; phylum Bryozoa; class Gymnolaemata; order Cheilostomatida; family Bugulidae; genus Bugulina; species Bugulina stolonifera. The sequence continues at coordinate 624,469 of OW285190.1, read as the reverse complement.
GAATGCATAAACTACATTGATTACATACAATGCCTTCTATGTATTCAATGTATTCTATGTATTCTATGCACCGAATGCATAGAATGCAATCTATGTATTCTATGCATAGAGTGCATAGGTTATATGGGATGCATAGAGTGCATAGAATGCATCCTATGTGATCAATGTATTCTATGCATTCTATGCATAAAATGTATTCTATGCACCGAATGCATAGAATACATAGAATGCATAGATTACATGGAATGCATAGAGTGCATAGAGTGCAATCTATGTATTCTATGTATTCTATGCATGGAATGCATAGAATGCATAGAAGACATAGAATTATATGTATTCTATGCATAGAATGCATAGAATGCAATCTATGTATCATATGCATAGAACGCATAGATTACATGGAATGCATAGAGTGCATAGAATGCATAAAATAAAATGTACATTGATTACATACACTGCCTTCCATGCATTCAATGTATTCTATGTATTCTATGCATCGAATGCATAGAATGCAAACTATGATTGTATTCTATGCATAGAGTGCATAGATTACAGGGAATGCATTATATGCATTCTATGTCTTCTATGTCTTCTATGCATTCAATGTATTCTATGCACAGAATGCATAGAATGCAATCTATGTATTCTATGCATAGAATGCATAGAATACATAGAAGACATAGAATTATATGTATTCTATGCATAGAATGCATAGAATGCAATCTATGTATACTATGCATAGAATGCATAGAATACATAGAAGACATAGAATTATATGTATTCTATGCATAGAATGCATAGAATGCAATCTAGATATTCTATGCATAGAACGCATAGATTCCATGGAATGCATAGAGTGCATAGAATGCATTCTATGTGATCAATGTATCCTATGCATAAAATGTATTATATTCATTGAATGCAAAAAATACTTAGAATGCATAGATTACATGGAATGCATAGAGTGCATTGAATGCAATCTATGTGGCCAATGTATTCTATGCATTCTATGCATAAAATGTATTCTATGAACCGAATGCATAGAATACATAGAATGCATAGATTACATGGAATGCATAGAGTGCATAGAGTGCAATCTATGTATTCTATGTATTCTATGCATGGAATGCATAGAGTACATGGAAGACATAGACTAATATGTATTCTATCCGTAGAATGCATAGAATGCAATCTATGTATCCTATGCATAGAACGCATAGATTACATGGAGTGCATAGAGTGCATAGAATGCATTCTATGTGATCAATGTATTCTATGCATAGAATGCATAAAATGCATTGATTACATACAATGCCTTTTATGTATTCAATGTATTCTATGTATTCTATGCATAGAATGCGTAGAATGCAATCTAGGTATTCTATGCATAGAACGCATAGATTACATGGAATGCATAGAATGCATAGAATGCATCCTATGTGATCAATGTATTCTATGCATTCTATGCATAAAATGTATTCTATGCACCGAATGCATAGAATACATAGAATGCATAGATTACATGGAATGCATAGAGTGCATAGAGTGCAATCTATGTATTCTATGTATTCTATGCATGGAATGCATAGAATGCATAGAAGACATAGAATTATATGTATTCTATGCATAGAATGCATAGAATGCAATCTATGTATCATATGCATAGAACGCATAGATTACATGGAATGCATAGAATGCATAAAATAAAATGTACATTGATTACATACACTGCCTTCCATGCATTCAATGTATTCTATGTATTCTATGCATCGAATGCATAGAATGCAAACTATGATTGTATTCTATGCATAGAGTGCATAGATTACAGGGAATGCATTATATGCATTCTATGTCTTCTATGCATTCAATGTATTCTATGCACAGAATGCATAGAATGCAATCTATGTATTCTATGCATAGAATGCATAGAATACATAGAAGACATAGAATTATATGTATTCTATGCATAGAATGCATAGAATGCAATCTATGTATTCTATGCATAGAATGCATAGAATACATAGAAGACATAGAATTATATGTATTCTATGCATAGAATGCATAGAATGCAATCTAGATATTCTATGCATAGAACGCATAGATTCCATGGAATGCATAGAGTGCATAGAATGCATTCTATGTGATCAATGTATCCTATGCATAAAATGTATTATATTCATTGAATGCAAAAAATACTTAGAATGCATAGATTACATGGAATGCATAGAGTGCATTGAATGCAATCTATGTGGCCAATGTATTCTATGCATTCTATGCATAAAATGTATTCTATGAACCGAATGCATAGAATACATAGAATGCATAGATTACATGGAATGCATAGAGTGCATAGAGTGCAATCTATGTATTCTATGTATTCTATGCATGGAATGCATAGAGTACATGGAAGACATAGACTAATATGTATTCTATCCGTAGAATGCATAGAATGCAATCTATGTATCCTATGCATAGAACGCATAGATTACATGGAGTGCATAGAGTGCATAGAATGCATTCTATGTGATCAATGTATTCTATGCATAGAATGCATAAAATGCATTGATTACATACAATGCCTTTTATGTATTCAATGTATTCTATGTATTCTATGCATAGAATGCGTAGAATGCAATCTAGGTATTCTATGCATAGAACGCATAGATTACATGGAATGCATAGAGTGCATAGAATGCATTCTATGTGATCAATGCATTCTATGCATTCGATGCATAAAATGTATTCTATGCATAGAATGCATAGAATACATAGAATGCATAGATTACATGGAATGCACAGAGTGCATAGAGTGCAATCTATGTATTCTATGCATAGAGTGCATAGATTGCACGGAATGCATTCTATGCATTCTATGTCTTCTATCTATTCTATGCATAGAATGCATAGAATGCAATCTATGTATTCTATGCATAGAATGTATAGATTACATGGAATGCATAGAGTGCATAGAATGCATTCTATGTGATCAATGTATTCTATGCATTCTATGCATAAAATGTATTCTATGCATCGAATGCATAGAATGCAATCTAGGTATTCTATGCATAGAACGCATAGATTACATGGAATGCATAGAGTGCATAGAATGCATTCTATGTGATCAATGTATCCTCTGCATAGAATGCAATCTATGTATTCTATGCATAGAATGCATAAAATACATTGATTACATACAATGCCTTCTATGTATTCAATGTATTCTATGTATTCTATGCATCGAATGTATAGAGTGCAATCTATGTATTCTATGCATAGAATGCATAGAATGCAATCTATGTATTTTATGCATAGAGTGCATAGAATGCATTCTATGTGATCAATGTATTCTATGCATTCTATGCATAAAATGTATTCTATGCACCGAATGCATAGAATACATAGAATGCATAGATTACATGGAATGCATATAGAGCATAGAATGCAATCTATGTGTTCTATGCAATGCATAGACTACATAGAATGCATAGAACTCATAAAACGCATAGAATGCACTCTATGCATCCTATGCATTCTATGCATTCAGTGCATAGAATGCATTCTATGTGATCAATGTATTCTATGCATTAAATGCATAAAATGTATTCTATGCACCGAATGCATAGAATACATAGAATGCATAGATTACATGGAATGCATAGAGTGCATAGAGTGCAATCTATGTATTCTATGTATTCTATGCATGGAATGCATAGAGTACATGGAAGACATAGACTAATATGTATTCTATCCGTAGAATGCATAGAATGCAATCTATGTATCCTATGCATAGAACGCATAGATTACATGGAGTGCATAGAGTGCATAGAATGTATTCTATGTGATCAATGTATTCTATGCATAGAATGCATAAAATGCATTGATTACATACAATGCCTTTTATGTATTCAATGTATTCTATGTATTCTATGCATAGAATGCGTAGAATGCAATCTAGGTATTCTATGCATAGAACGCATAGATTACATGGAATGCATAGAGTGCATAGAATGCATTCTATGTGATCAATGCATTCTATGCATTCGATGCATAAAATGTATTCTATGCATCGAATGCATAGAATACATAGAATGTATAGATTACATGGAATGCACAGAGTGCATAGAGTGCAATCTATGTATTCTATGCATAGAGTGCATAGATTGCACTGAATGCATTCTATGCATTCTATGTCTTCTATCTATTCTATGCATAGAATGCATAGAATGCAATCTATGTATTCTATGCATAGAATGAATAGATTACATGGAATGCATAGAGTGCATAGAATGCATTCTATGTGATCAATGTATTCTATGCATTCTATGCATAAAATGTATTCTATGCATCGAATGCATAGAATGCAATCTAGGTATTCTATGCATAGAACGCATAGATTACATGGAATGCATAGAGTGCATAGAATGCAGTCTATGTGATCAATGTATCCTCTGCATAGAATGCAATCTATGTATTCTATGCATAGAATGCATAAAATACATTGATTACATACAATGCCTTCTATGTATTCAATGTATTCTATGTATTCTATGCATCGAATGTATAGAGTGCAATCTATGTATTCTATGCATAGAATGCATAGAATGCAATCTATGTATTTTATGCATAGAGTGCATAGAATGCATTCTATGTGATCAATGTATTCTATGCATTCTATGCATAAAATGTATTCTATGCACCGAATGCATAGAATACATAGAATGCATAGATTACATGGAATGCATATAGAGCATAGAATGCAATCTATGTGTTCTATGCAATGCATAGACTACATAGAATGCATAGAACTCATAAAACGCATAGAATGCACTCTATGCATCCTATGCATTCTATGCATTCAGTGCATAGAATGCATTCTATGTGATCAATGTATTCTATGCATTCTATGCATAAAATATATTCTATGCACCGAATGCATTGAATACATAGAATGCATAGATTACATGGAATGCATAGAGTGCATAGAGTGCAATCTATGTATTCTATGCATAGAGTGCATAGATTGCACAGAATGCATTCTATGCATTCTATGTCTTTTTTGCATTCTATGCATAGAATGCATAGAATGCAATCTAGGTATTCTATGCATAGAACGCATAGATTCCATGGAATGCATAGAGTGCATAGAATGCATTCTATGTGATCAATGTATCCTATGCATTCTATGCATAAAATGTATTATATTCATCGAATGCATAGAATACATAGAATGCATAGATTACATGGAATGCATAGAGTGCATAGAATGCAATCTATGTGATCAATGTATCCTCTGCATAGAATGCAATCTATGTATTCTATGCATAGAATGCATAAACTACATTGATTACATACAATGCCTTCTATGTATTCAATGTATTCTATGTATTCTATGCACCGAATGCATAGAATGCAATCTATGTATTCTATGCATAGAGTGCATAGGTTATATGGGATGCATAGAGTGCATAGAATGCATCCTATGTGATCAATGTATTTTATGCATTCTATCCATAAAATGTATTCTATGCACCGAATGCATAGAATACATAGAATGCATAGATTACATGTAATGCATAGAGTGCATAGAGTGCAATCTATGTATTCTATGTATTCTATGCATGGAATGCATAGAATGCATAGAAGACATAGAATTATATGTATTCTATGCATAGAATGCATAGAATGCAATCTATGTATCATATGCATAGAACGCATAGATTACATGGAATGCATAGAGTGCATAGAATGCATAAAATAAAATGTACATTGATTACATACACTGCCTTCCATGCATTCAATGTATTCTATGTATTCTATGCATCGAATGCATAGAATGCAAACTATGATTGTATTCTATGCATAGAGTGCATAGATTACAGGGAATGCATTATATGCATTCTATGTCTTCTATGTCTTCTATGCATTCAATGTATTCTATGCACAGAATGCATAGAATGCAATCTATGTATTCTATGCATAGAATGCATAGAATACATAGAAGACATAGAATTATATGTATTCTATGCATAGAATGCATAGAATGCAATCTATGTATACTATGCATAGAATGCATAGAATACATAGAAGACATAGAATTATATGTATTCTATGCATAGAATGCATAGAATGCAATCTAGATATTCTATGCATAGAACGCATAGATTCCATGGAATGCATAGAGTGCATAGAATGCATTCTATGTGATCAATGTATCCTATGCATAAAATGTATTATATTCATTGAATGCAAAAAATACTTAGAATGCATAGATTACATGGAATGCATAGAGTGCATTGAATGCAATCTATGTGGCCAATGTATTCTATGCATTCTATGCATAAAATGTATTCTATGAACCGAATGCATAGAATACATAGAATGCATAGATTACATGGAATGCATAGAGTGCATAGAGTGCAATCTATGTATTCTATGTATTCTATGCATGGAATGCATAGAGTACATGGAAGACATAGACTAATATGTATTCTATCCGTAGAATGCATAGAATGCAATCTATGTATCCTATGCATAGAACGCATAGATTACATGGAGTGCATAGAGTGCATAGAATGCATTCTATGTGATCAATGTATTCTATGCATAGAATGCATAAAATGCATTGATTACATACAATGCCTTTTATGTATTCAATGTATTCTATGTATTCTATGCATAGAATGCGTAGAATGCAATCTAGGTATTCTATGCATAGAACGCATAGATTACATGGAATGCATAGAGTGCATAGAATGCATTCTATGTGATCAATGCATTCTATCCATTCGATGCATAAAATGTATTCTATGCATCGAATGCATAGAATACATAGAATGCATAGATTACATGGAATGCACAGAGTGCATAGAGTGCAATCTATGTATTCTATGCATAGAGTGCATAGATTGCACGGAATGCATTCTATGCATTCTATGTCTTCTATCTATTCTATGCATAGAATGCATAGAATGCAATCTATGTATTCTATGCATAGAATGTATAGATTACATGGAATGCATAGAGTACATAGAATGCATTCTATGTGATCAATGTATTCTATGCATTCTATGCATAAAATGTATTCTATGCATCGAATGCATAGAATGCAATCTAGGTATTCTATGCATAGAACGCATAGATTACATGGAATGCATAGAGTGCATAGAATGCATTCTATGTGATCAATGTATCCTCTGCATAGAATGCAATCTATGTATTCTATGCATAGAATGCATAAAATACATTGATTACATACAATGCCTTCTATGTATTCAATGTATTCTATGTATTCTATGCATCGAATGTATAGAGTGCAATCTATGTATTCTATGCATAGAATGCATAGAATGCAATCTATGTATTTTATGCATAGAGTGCATAGAATGCGTTCTATGTGATCAATGTATTCTATGCATTCTATGCATAAAATGTATTCTATGCACCGAATGCATAGAATGCATAGAATACATTGATCACATAGAATGCATTCTATGCACTGAATGCATAGAATGCATTCTATGTGATCAATGTATTCTATGCATTCTATGCATAAAATGTATTCTATGCACCGAATGCATAGAATACATAGAATGCATAGATTACAGGGAATGCAGAGAGTGCATAGAGTGCATAGAGTGCAATCTATGTATTCTATGTATTCTAACCATGGAATGCATAGAATACATAGAAGACATAGAAGACATAGAAGACATAGAAGACATAGAAGACATAGAATTATATGTATTCTATGCATAGAATGCATAGAATGCAATCTATGTATTCTATGCATAGAGTGCATAGATTACATGGAATGCATAGAGTGCATAGAATGCATTCTATGTGATCAATGTATACTATGCATAGAATGCATAAAATACATTGATTACATACAATGTCTTCTATGTCTTCTATGTATTCAATGTATTCTATGCGTAGAATGCAATCTATGTATTCTATGCATAGAATGCATAGAATACGTAGAAGACATAGAATTATATGTATTCTATGCATAGCATGCATAGAATGCAATCTATGTATTCTATGCATAGGACGCACAGGTTACATGGAATGCATAGAATGCATTCTATGTGATCAATGTATTCTATGCATTCTATGCATAAAATATATTCTGTGCACCGAATGCATTGAATACATAGAATGCATAGATTACATGGAATGCATAGAGTGCATAGAGTGCAATCTATGTATTCTATGCATAGAGTGCATAGATTGCACAGAATGCATTCTATGCATTCTATGTCTTCTTTGCATTCTATGCATAGAATGCATAGAATGCAATCTAGGTATTCTATGCATAGAACGCATAGATTCCATGGAATGCATAGAGTGCATAGAATGCATTCTATGTGATCAATGTATCCTATGCATTCTATGCATAAAATGTATTATATTCATCGAATGCATAGAATACATAGAATGCATAGATTACATGGAATGCATAGAGTGCATAGAATGCAATCTATGTGATCAATGTATCCTCTGCATAGAATGCAATCTATGTATTCTATGCATAGAATGCATAAACTACATTGATTACATACAATGCCTTCTATGTATTCAATGTATTCTATGTATTCTATGCACCGAATGCATAGAATGCAATCTATGTATTCTATGCATAGAGTGCATAGGTTATATGGGATGCATAGAGTGCATAGAATGCAACCTATGTGATCAATGTATTCTATGCATTCTATGCATAAAATGTATTCTATGCACCGAATGCATAGAATACATAGAATGCATAGATTACATGGAATGCATATAGAGCATAGAATGCAATCTATGTGTTCTATGCAATGCATAGACTACATAGAATGCATAGAACTCATAAAACGCATAGAATGCACTCTATGCATCCTATGCATTCTATGCATTCAGTGCATAGAATGCATTCTATGTGATCAATGTATTCTATGCATTAAATGCATAAAATGTATTCTATGCACCGAATGCATAGAATACATAGAATGCATAGATTACATGGAATGCATAGAGTGCATAGAGTGCAATCTATGTATTCTATGTATTCTATGCATGGAATGCATAGAGTACATGGAAGACATAGACTAATATGTATTCTATCCGTAGAATGCATAGAATGCAATCTATGTATCCTATGCATAGAACGCATAGATTACATGGAGTGCATAGAGTGCATAGAATGCATTCTATGTGATCAATGTATTCTATGCATAGAATGCATAAAATGCATTGATTACATACAATGCCTTTTATGTATTCAATGTATTCTATGTATTCTATGCATAGAATGCGTAGAATGCAATCTAGGTATTCTATGCATAGAACGCATAGATTACATGGAATGCATAGAGTGCATAGAATGCATTCTATGTGATCAATGCATTCTATGCATTCGATGCATAAAATGTATTCTATGCATCGAATGCATAGAATACATAGAATGCATAGATTACATGGAATGCACAGAGTGCATAGAGTGCAATCTATGTATTCTATGCATAGAGTGCATAGATTGCACTGAATGCATTCTATGCATTCTATGTCTTCTATCTATTCTATGCATAGAATGCATAGAATGCAATCTATGTATTCTATGCATAGAATGTATAGATTACATGGAATGCATAGATTGCATAGAATGCATTCTATGTGATCAATGTATTCTATGCATTCTATGCATAAAATGTATTCTATGCATCGAATGCATAGAATGCAATCTAGGTATTCTATGCATAGAACGCATAGATTACATGGAATGCATAGAGTGCATAGAATGCAGTCTATGTGATCAATGTATCCTCTGCATAGAATGCAATCTATGTATTCTATGCATAGAATGCATAAAATACATTGATTACATACAATGCCTTCTATGTATTCAATGTATTCTATGTATTCTATGCATAGAATGCATAGAATGCAATCTATGTATTTTATGAATAGAGTGCATAGAATGCATTCTATGTGATCAATGTATTCTATGCATTCTATGCATAAAATGTATTCTATGCACCGAATGCATAGAATACATAGAATGCATAGATTACATGGAATGCATATAGAGCATAGAATGCAATCTATGTGTTCTATGCAATGCATAGACTACATAGAATGCATAGAACTCATAAAACGCATAGAATGCACTCTATGCATCCTATGCATTCTATGCATTCAGTGCATAGAATGCATTCTATGTCTTCTATGTCTTCGATGTCTTCTATGTATTCTATGCATAGAATGCATCGAATGAAATCTATGTATTCTATGCATAGAACGCATAGATTACGTGGAATGCATAGAGTGCTTAGAATGCATTCTATGTGATCAATGTATTCTATGCATTAAATGCATAAAATGTATTCTATGCACCGAATGCATAGAATACATAGAATGCATAGATTACATGGAATGCATAGAGTGCATAGAGTGCAATCTATGCATTCTATGTATTCTATGCATGGAATGCATAGAATACATCGAAGACATAGAATTATATGTATTCTATGCATAGAATGCATAGAATGCAATCTAGGTATTCTATGCATAGAACGCATAGATTACATGGAATGCATAGAGTGGATAAAATGCATTCTATGTGATCAATGTATTCTATGCATTCTATGCACAAAATGTATTTTATGCATCGAATGCATAGAATACATAGAACGCATAGATTACATGGAATGCATAGAGTGCATAGAATGCAGTCTATGTGATCAATGTATCCTCTGCATAGAATGCAATCTATGTATTCTATGCATAGAATGCATAAAATACATTGATTACATACAATGCCTTCTATGTATTCAATGTATTCTATGTATTCTATGCATCGAATGTATAGAGTGCAATCTATGTATTCTATGCATAGAATGCATAGAATGCAATCTATGTATTTTATGAATAGAGTGCATAGAATGCATTCTATGTGATCAATGTATTCTATGCATTCTATGCATAAAATGTATTCTATGCACCGAATGCATAGAATACATAGAATGCATAGATTACATGGAATGCATATAGAGCATAGAATGCAATCTATGTGTTCTATGCAATGCATAGACTACATAGAATGCATAGAACTCATAAAACGCATAGAATGCACTCTATGCATCCTATGCATTCTATGCATTCAGTGCATAGAATGCATTCTATGTCTTCTATGTCTTCGATGTCTTCTATGTATTCTATGCATAGAATGCATCGAATGAAATCTATGTATTCTATGCATAGAACGCATAGATTACGTGGAATGCATAGAGTGCTTAGAATGCATTCTATGTGATCAATGTATTCTATGCATTAAATGCATAAAATGTATTCTATGCACCGAATGCATAGAATACATAGAATGCATAGATTACATGGAATGCATAGAGTGCATAGAGTGCAATCTATGCATTCTATGTATTCTATGCATGGAATGCATAGAATACATCGAAGACATAGAATTATATGTATTCTATGCATAGAATGCATAGAATGCAATCTAGGTATTCTATGCATAGAACGCATAGATTACATGGAATGCATAGAGTGGATAAAATGCATTCTATGTGATCAATGTATTCTATGCATTCTATGCACAAAATGTATTCTATGCATCGAATGCATAGAATACATAGAATGCATAGATTACATGGAATGCATAGAGTGCATAGAGTGCATAGAGTGCAATCTATGTATTCTATGCATAGAGTGCATAGATTGCACAGAATGCATTCTATGCATTCTATGTCTTCTTTGCATTCTATGCATAGAATGCATAGAATGCAATCTAGGTATTCTATGCATAGAACGCATAGATTCCATGGAATGCATAGAGTGCATAGAATGCATTCTATGTGATCAATGTATCCTATGCATTCTATGCATAAAATGTATTATATTCATCGAATGCATAGAATACATAGAATGCATAGATTACATGGAATGCATAGAGTGCATAGAATGCAATCTATGTGTTCTATGCAATGCATAGACTACATAGAATGCGTAGAACTCATAAAACGCATAGAATGCACTCTATGCAGCCTATGCATTCTATGCATTCAGTGCATAGAATGCATTCTATGTCACCAATGTATTCTATGCATTCTATGCATAAAATGTATTCTATGCACCGAATGCATAGAATACATAGAATGCATAGATTACATGGAATGCATAGAGTGCATAGAGTGCAATCTATGTATTCTATGTATTCTATGCATGGAATGCATAGAATACATAGAAGACATAGAATAATATGTATTCTATCCATAGAATGCATAGAATGCAATCTATGTGTTCTATGCAATGCATAGACTACATAGAATGCATAGAACTCATAAAACGCATAGAATGCACTCTATGCATCCTATGCATTCTATGCTTTCAGTGCATAGAATGCATTCTATGTCTTCTATGTCTTCGATGTCTTTTATGTATTCTATGCATAGAATGCATAGAATGAAATCTATGTATTCTATGCATAGAACGCATAGATCACATGGAATGCATAGTGTGCATAGAATGCATTCTATGTGATCAATGTATTCTATGCATTCTATGCATAAAATGTATTCTATGCATCGAATGCATAGAATGCAATCTAGGTATTCTATGCATAGAACGCGTAGATTACATGGAATGCATAGAGTGCATAGAATGCATTCTAAGTGATCAATGTATCCTCTGCATAGAATGCAATCTATGTATTCTATGCATAGAATGCATAAAATACATTGATTACATACAATGCCTTCTATGTATTCAATGTATTCTATGTATTCTATGCATCGAATGCATAGAGTGCAATCTATGTATTCTATGCATAGAGTGCATAGATTACATGGAATGCATTATATCCATTCTATGTCTTCGATGTATTCAATGTATTCAATGCATAGAATGCATAGAATGCAATTCATGTATTCTATGCATAGAGTGCATAGATTGCACGGAATGCATTCTATGCATTTTATGTCTTTTATGTATTCTATGCATAGGATGCATAGAACGCAATCTATGTATTCTATGCATAGAATGCATAGATTACATGGAATGCATAGAGTGCATAGAATGCATTCTATGTGATCAATGTATTCTATGCATTCTATGCATAAAATGTATTCTATGCATCGAATGCATAGAATACATAGAATGCATAGATTACATGGAATGCATAGAGTGCATAGAGTGCAATCTATGTATTCTATGCATAGAGTGCATAGATTGCACGGAATGCATTCTATGCATTCTATGTCTTCTATGTATTCTATGCATAGAATGCATAGAATGCAATCTAGATATTCTATGCATAGAACGCATAGATTCCATGGAATGCATAGAGTGCATAGAATGCATTCTATGTGATCAATGTATCCTATGCATTCTATGCATAAAATGTATTATATTCATCGAATGCATAGAATACATAGAATGCATAGATTACATGGAATGCATAGAGTGCATAGAATGCAATCTATGTGTTCTATGCAATGCATAGACTACATAGAATGCATAGAACTCATAAAACGCATAGAATGCACTCTATGCATCCTATGCATTCTATGCATTCAGTGTGTAGCTGCCGCTGGGACTTGCGGTGATTGGTGTGACCACTGCTGTGTTGGATAGGGCTTGTGTGCCTAAGACAATGATGGAAAAAGCTTTCATCATTGTCTGAAGCAGTGGCTGTTGGGCTTGCTGCAGTGGCTGGACTAGCTGCTTGGCTTGCGTGGGGGTTATGTGGGTTCCAGTGGGTTGATTTCTTCAGTGCGGTTTCGGTTCTTTATAGAGACACAACCATAATATTATAATCAGTATCAATATATAATTATGTAGAAATATTGGAGCACTGAGTTTCACTGTAGCTGCTGGCACAGCAGCTAGAAGGCGGGTTATTATTTTTGAGCAGAGCTCTACATCGAATTGGTTTTCTTGTTATGATTGATAGGTATTACGCTGTTTATTTTTGTCGAGTGAAACTAAAAATAACAAAGGATTAATGATATACATATTACAATAGAAAGGAATAATGATACTACAAAAAAGAACGTTGAACAAGACATGAACCAAATAAAATATGACATAAGGGAATATAAAACACTCACCTCAGTGCTCCAATATTTCTACATAATTATAATATTGATATTGATTATAATATTATGATTGTGTGTCTATAAAGAACTGAACCCGCACTGAAGAAATCAACCCACTGGAACCCACATAACCCCCACGCAAGCCAAGCAGCTAGTCCAGCCACTGCAGCAAGCCCAACAGCCACTGCTTCAGACAATGATGAAAGCTTTTTCCATCATTGTCTTAGGCCCACAAGCCCTATCCAACACAGCAGTGGTCACACCAATCACCGCAAGTCCCAGCGGCAGCTACACTCCCCCACCAAAAGACCAGACACACCACAGCACTCCCTTGAATCCTCCGTACTTAACCTCAGCAAAACATGTCAGTCAATGGTGCCAATTTGCCTGCATTATATAATTTTCAGCCGGATCCATGTTCAATACATTAACAAAGGGAAAAGAAAGAAAAGAGAAAATGAGAATTTGTGTTTAAAGGGCTCACTCATAGTCTAGCAAACCAACTGCAATTGTGGATATTGAGGAAATTGTGGAAATGAGCCAACATGATCTTGATTGAGCTTCACTGCACGATCTTTCCATTTATGCTTCAACCACAGAGGCAGCAGTTGTTTGAAAAAATAAACAGCGTAATACCTATCAACCATAACAAGAAAACCAATTCGATGTAGAGCTCTGCTCCAAAATAATAACCCGCCTTCTAGCTGCTGTGCCAGCAGCTACAGTGAAACTCATACCAACCACTATATAAAATTATCTTCTGATGGAACATACATGTATATGGAGATCTCCATATCAATTACACCATATCAACGCCATACCGGACGTAACTGCAGACCTCTGTTATAACAGCAGAAACAAGAGCACAACATCAGACACTACTGCTGCTCTCCATTACAGCACCAACATCTTAGACACAGAGTGCACTACCATACTGACAACTACCGTCATCAACAGACAAACTATCCTGGCTGCCGGTATCTGCATCTACCCTGCCTCCCTGTATTTACCCTGTCCTCGTGCGTATGACTTGATGATTCAACACCTGCTGACGTCTCTGCTATACCAGCCGCTACCGACTACTGCTGACTTTTCGGAATCTGAGTGGTGAATATTAACTTTACTAAAAATTTACTACTCACTATTATAACACTACCCAATCTAACGTATTTTGTAATTCCAATTATATATTTTGTGTTTTTGTTCAATTCATATATTATTTTAGTCACTTCAGTGTTCCGTACTTAGGGTTTATGCTAATTGAGCTTGCACTGAAGGACTTAGCCCTATGGTGCGCACTGTTCCCCTTGCATTGTTGGGCAGTGTTTGTCTGGTCTCTGTAGTTTGCTCAGTTACCATTGCGGGCATCCATTCAATGTCCGGCTTGCGTGGTTGTGCTTGTTGCTGCTTTCCTGGTGTTGGCTGGGCTTGCCCTGGCTGCTGATCTGTCGCATTATGACCACTCAAGTGTATTCTACCGAATATTTTATGCAGTTAAGAGTACCTGAATTACAGGATCTCTGCAAAGCCTTGTCATTACCAGTCTCCGGACTAAAGTTAGTCTTAGCTACTAGATTGGCATCACATTTTGAAATCATAGGTCATAATCAACCTGCAACTATCAATCAGGAAATATTAAATCTAGAGAGCGAGATTTTTGAGCTCGAGTCTGAAATTAGATCTAAGGAATTAGCAGGGCTAGAACATGATATTTCTAGTTATTTATATAGATATGTTGAATCTGGTATACCCCATTGTGTAACAAGCAGTAGACATGCTCGCACTATCAAAGCACGAGCTAATGAGCCCTTTATTACGCATAGGCAAAGGCATAGTAATCCACGGGATGACAACCCTGATGATTCTACATTGCATTCATTGCTTGTAAACGACACAGAAGCCAGTGTAGATACACCACCCATAGCTGATGATTTACAGCTATCTAGCTTTCAGAGAAGCAATAGCCATACATATAAACCTACTTTTTTACTTGAGTTATTACCGCAAAAGCCAAGTACGCCCCTCAGCATACAACCTAGCCATATTATAGCTGCTAATCTGCATGCCACACACAAACCAGTTGATAGCTCAAAGGTACATGAGCGTAGCCGTACCCGAAATAATAGGGTACCCCATAAAATAAATTCCTATTCCTTCCAATCAAATTATGATATGCCATGTAATTTACTCAATAATACAAAGTCATACTTACCTGCAAGAAAGCAGGAATGTACAATTTCAAAATTATACAAACATGATTCCAACGTAAGACCGAATATCAATACTACTGATGATGATCCATTGTTATCATCACTTTTACCCCCAATAGAGTTCAGAGATTGTTCGAACACAACTCTGAATGCTGGTGCTAAGTCATTGAGTTTTGCCACTATGGAACAACCTATTTCCATATGCCAACCACCCCCTCAGCTGACTCCATTCGTGGCGCAGCATAGCATACCTCCTCCAGCATCATATAGGGCACCATCATATTATACCAATGATGGGTCTCATGCTTTACATACCTATAGTGAGGCGATAGCTTGTCAGGTTTCTAATGTACCCAAGCTTCTGGGTCATACGATAGAGCAACCAAGCGCTAATATGAGTCGTCTACCTATTGCTCCCATTTCCAATCCTAATATCTCGAAATCTCACATGTCAGATACAGTGAACCCTTCTAATTTCTGTGCCAGGACTATGAATACGATTGAGCAAAATGCCATAACATTGGCACACGCAATAAAATCAACAAAAATGCCTGAGCCAGAGCCAATGGTGTTCTCTGGATATGTGTGCGAGTACAATGATTGGAACAAATCGTTCAATAGGTTTGTTGACTGCAATGTGGCTCTATCCTCAGATGAGAAGTTATTTTATCTTACGAAGTACACAGCTGGTGATGTATTGGCTATGGTCAAAGGCTACTATGCCCTGGAGGAGGCAAATGCCTATGAGGTGATTCGTGGACTCATACACGATAGATATGGATATCCCTATAGGGTCTCACAAGCGTTTCAGAGTCAACTGGCATCATGGAACAAGATTCCACCAAATGATCCAAAGGCTCTTCAGAGACTGGTTGATTTCCTTAAGAATATAAAAACAGCCCTGATTTGTGTTCCCAATCTTGCTCATCTGAATCAGCCCCAAGAGAATACCAAACTCAAACAACTGCTGCCTCTGTGGTTGAAGCATAAATGGAAAGATCGTGCAGTGAAGCTCAATCAAGATCATGTTGGCTCATTTCCACAATTTCCTCAATATCCACAATTGCAGTTGGTTTGCTAGACTATGAGTGAGCCTCTTTAAACACAAATTCTCATTTTCTCTTTTCTTTCTTTTCCCTTTGTTAATGTATTGAACATGGATCCGGCTGAAAATTATATAATGCAGGCAAATTGGCACCATTGACTGACATGTTTTGCTGAGGTTAAGTACGGAGGATTCAAGGGAGTGCTGTGGTGTGTCTGGTCTTTTGGTGGGGGAGTGTAGCTGCCGCTGGGACTTGCGGTGATTGGTGTGACCACTGCTGTGTTGGATAGGGCTTGTGGGCCTAAGACAATGATGGAAAAAGCTTTCATCATTGTCTGAAGCAGTGGCTGTTGGGCTTGCTGCAGTGGCTGGACTAGCTGCTTGGCTTGTGTGGGGGTTATGTGGGTTCCAGTGGGTTGATTTCTTCAGTGCGGGTTCAGTTCTTTATAGACACACAACCATAATATTATAATCAATATCAATATTATAATTATGTAGAAATATTGGAGCACTGAGGTGAGTGTTTTATATTCCCTTATGTCATATTTTATTTGGTTCATGTCTTGTTCAACGTTATTTTTTGTAGTATCATTATTCATTTCTATTGTAATATGTATATGATTAATCCTTTGTTATTTTTAGTTTCACTCGACAAAAATAAACAGCGTAATACCTATCAATCATAACAAGAAAACCAATTCGATGTAGAGCTCTGCTCCAAAATAATAACCCGCCTTCTAGCTGCTGTGCTAGCAGCTACAGTGAAACTCAGTGCTACAATATTTCTACATAATTATATATTGATACTGATTATAATATTATGGTTGTGTCTCTATAAAGAACCGAACCCGCACTGAAGAAATCAACCCACTGGAACCCACATAACCCCCACGCAAGCCAAGCAGCTAGTCCAGCCACTGCAGCAAGCCCAACAGCCACTGCTTCAGACAATGATGAAAGCTTTTTCCATCATTGTCTTAGGCACACAAGCCCTATCCAACACAGCAGTGGTCACACCAATCACCGCAAGTCCCAGCGGCAGCGACACAGTGCATAGAATGCATTCTATGTGACCAATGTATTGTATGCATAAAATGTATTCTATGCACCGAACGCATAGAATACATAGAATGCATAGATTACATGGAATGCATAGAGTGCATAGAGTGCAATATATGTATTCTATGTATTCTATGCATGGAATGCATAGAATACATAGAAGACATAGAATAATATGTATTCTATCCATAGAATGCATAGAATGCAATCTATGTATCCTATGCATAGAACGCATAGATTACATGGAATGCATAGAGTGCATAGAATGCATTCTATGTGATCAATGTATTCTAAGCATAGAATGCATAAAATGCATTGATTACATACAAGGCCTTTTATGTATTCAATGTATTCTATGCACCGAATGCATAGAATGCAATCTATGTATTCTATGCATAGAGTACATAGGTTACATGGAATGCATTCTATGCATTCTATGTCTTCTATGCATAGAATGCATAGAATGCAATCTATGTATTCTATGCATAGAATGCATAGATTACATGGAATGCATAGAGTGTATAGAATGCATTCTATATGATCAATGTATTCTATGCATTCTATGCATAAAATGTATTCTATGCATCGAATGCATAGATTACATGGAATGCATAGAGTGTATAGAATGCATTCTATGTGATCAATGTATTCTATGCATTCTATGCATAAAATGTATTCTATGCATCGAATGCATAGAATGCATAGAATACATAGAATACATAGAATGCATAGATTACATGGAATGCATAGAGTGCATAGAATGCATTCTATGTGATCAATGTATTCTATGCATTCTATGCATAAAATGTATTCTATGCATCGAATGCATAGAATGCAATCTAGGTATTCTATGCATAGAACGCGTAGATTACATGGAATGCGTAGGGTGCATAGAATGCATTCTAAGTGATCAATGTATCCTCTGCATAGAATGCAATCTATGTATTCTATGCATAGAATGCATAAAATACATTGATTACATACAATGCCTTCTATGTATTCAATGTATTCTATGTATTCTATGCATCGAATGCATAGAGTGCAATCTATGTATTCTATGCATAGAGTGCATAGATTACATGGAATGCATTATATCCATTCTATGTCTTCGATGTATTCAATGTATTCAATGCATAGAATGCATAGAATGCAATCTATGTATTCTATGCATAGAGTGCATAGAATGCATTCTATGTGATCAATGTATTCTATGCATTCTATGCATAAAATGCATTCTATGCACCGAATGCATAGAATACATAGAATGCATAGATTACATGGAATGCATAGAGTGCATAGAATGCAATCTATGTGTTCTATGCAATGCATAGACTACATAGAATGCATAGAACTCATAAGACGCATAGAATGCACTCTATGCATCCTATGCATTCTATGCATTCAGTGCATAGAATGCATTCTATGTGACCAATGTATTATATGCATTCTATGCATAAAATGCATTCTATGCACCGAATGCATAGAATACATAGAATGCATAGATTACATGGAATGCATAGAGTGCATAGAATGCAATCTATGTGTTCTATGCAATGCATAGACTACATAGAATGCATAGAACTCATAAAACACATAGAATGCACTCTATGCATCCTATGCATTCTATGCATTCAGTGCATGGAATGCTTTCTATGTGACCAATGTATTCTATGCATTCTATGCATAAAATGTATTCTATGCGCCGAATGCATAGAATACATAGAATGCATAGATTACATGGAATGCATAGAGTGCATAGAGTGCAATCTATGCATTCTATGTTTTCTATGCTTGGAATGCATAGAATACATAGAAGACATAGAATTATATGTATTCTAAACATAGAATGCATAGAATGCAATCTATGTATGCTATGCATAGAACGCATAGATTACTTGGAATGCATAGAGTGCATAGAATGCATTCTATGTGCTCAATGTATTCTATGCATTCTATGCATAAAATGTATTCTATGCATCGAATGCATAGAATACATAGAATGCATAGATTACATGGAATGCATAGAGTGTATAGAGTGCAATCTATGTATTCTATGTATTCTATGCATGGAACGCATAGAATGCATAGAAGACAAAGAATTATATGTATTCTATGCATAGAATGCATAGAATGCAATCTATGTATCCTATGCATAGAACGCATAGATTACATGAAATGCATAGAGTGCATAGAATGCATTCTATGTATTCTATGCATAGAACGCATAGATTACATGGAATGCATAGAGTGCATAGAATGCATTCTATATGATCATTGTATTCTATGCATTCTATGCATAAAATGTATTCTATGCACCGAATGCATAGAACACATAGAATGCATAGATTACATGGAATGCATAGAGTGCATAGAGTGCAATCTATGTATTCTATGTATTCTATGCATGGAATGCATAGAATACATAGAAGACATAGAATTATATGTATTCTAAACATAGAACGCATAGAATGCAATCTATGTATCCTATGCATAGAACGCATAGATTACATGGAATGCATAGAGTGCATAGAATGCATTCTATGTGATCAATGTATTCTATGCATAGAATGCATAAAATACATTGATTACATACAATGCCTTCTATGTATTCAAAGTATTCTATGTATTCTATGCATCGAATGCGTAGAATGCAATCTATTTATTCTATGCATAGAGTGCATAGATTACATGGAATGCATTATATGCATTCTATGTCTTCTATGCATTCAATGTATTCTATGCATAGAATGCATAGAATGCAATCTATGTATTCTATGCATAGAATGCATAGAATGCAACCTATGTATTCTATGCATAGAACGCATAGATTACATGGAATGCATAGAGTGCATAGAATGCATTCTATATGATCAATGTATTCTATGCATTCTATGCATAAAATGTATTCTATGCACCAAATGCATAGAATACATAGAATGCATAGATTACATGGAATGCATGGAGTGCATAGAGTGCAATCTATGTATTCTATGTATTCTATGCATGGAACGCATAGGATACATAGAAGACATAGAATTATATGTATTCTATGCATAGAATGCATAGAATGCATAGATTGCATGAAATGCATAGAATGCATAGAATGCATAGAATGCAATCTACGTATTCTATGCATATAACGCATAGATTACATGGAATGCATAAAGTGCATAGAATGCATTCTATGTGATCAAGATATTCTATGCATAGAATGCAATATATGTATTATATTTATTCGATGCATAGAATGCATAGAATGCAATCTATGTATTCTATGCATAGAATGCATAGAATGCATATAAGACATAGAATTATATGTATTCTATGCATAGAATGCATAGAATGCATAGATTGCATGGAATGCATAGAATGCATAGAATGCAATCTACGTATTCTATGCATATAACGCATAGATTACATGGAATGCATAAAGTGCATAGAATGCATTCTATGTGATCAAGATATTCTATGCATAGAATGCAATATATGTATTATATTTATTCAATGCATAGAATGCATAGAATGCAATCTATGTATTCTATGCATAGAGGGCATAGATTGCACAGAATGCATTCTATGTCTTCTATGTCTTTGATGTCTTCTATGTATTCTATGCATAGAATGCATAGAATGCAATCTATGTGTTCTATGCAATGCATAGACTACATAGAATGCATAGAACTCATAAGACGCATAGAATGCACTCTATGCATCCTATGCATTCTATGCATTCAGTGCATAGAATGCATTCTATGTGACCAATGTATTATATGCATTCTATGCATAAAATGCATTCTATGCACCGAATGCATAGACTACATAGAATGCATAGAACTCATAAAACACATAGAATGCACTCTATGCATCCTATGCATTCTATGCATTCAGTGCATGGAATGCTTTCTATGTGACCAATGTATTCTATGCATTCTATGCATAAAATGTATTCTATGCGCCGAATGCATAGAATACATAGAATGCATAGATTACATGGAATGCATAGAGTGCATAGAGTGCAATCTATGCATTCTATGTTTTCTATGCTTGGAATGCATAGAATACATAGAAGACATAGAATTATATGTATTCTAAACATAGAATGCATAGAATGCAATCTATGTATGCTATGCATAGAACGCATAGATTACTTGGAATGCATAGAGTGCATAGAATGCATTCTATGTGCTCAATGTATTCTATGCATTCTATGCATAAAATGTATTCTATGCATCGAATGCATAGAATACATAGAATGCATAGATTACATGGAATGCATAGAGTGTATAGAGTGCAATCTATGTATTCTATGTATTCTATGCATGGAACGCATAGAATGCATAGAAGACAAAGAATTATATGTATTCTATGCATAGAATGCATAGAATGCAATCTATGTATCCTATGCATAGAACGCATAGATTACATGAAATGCATAGAGTGCATAGAATGCATTCTATGTATTCTATGCATAGAACGCATAGATTACATGGAATGCATAGAGTGCATAGAATGCATTCTATATGATCATTGTATTCTATGCATTCTATGCATAAAATGTATTCTATGCACCGAATGCATAGAACACATAGAATGCATAGATTACATGGAATGCATAGAGTGCATAGAGTGCAATCTATGTATTCTATGTATTCTATGCATGGAATGCATAGAATACATAGAAGACATAGAATTATATGTATTCTAAACATAGAACGCATAGAATGCATAGATTGCATGAAATGCATAGAATGCATAGAATGCATAGAATGCAATCTACGTATTCTATGCATATAACGCATAGATTACATGGAATGCATAAAGTGCATAGAATGCATTCTATGTGATCAAGATATTCTATGCATAGAATGCAATATATGTATTATATTTATTCAATGCATAGAATGCATAGAATGCAATCTATGTATTCTATGCATAGAGGGCATAGATTGCACAGAATGCATTCTATGTCTTCTATGTCTTTGATGTCTTCTATGTATTCTATGCATAGAATGCATAGAATGCAATCTATGTGTTCTATGCAATGCATAGACTACATAGAATGCATAGAACTCATAAGACGCATAGAATGCACTCTATGCATCCTATGCATTCTATGCATTCAGTGCATAGAATGCATTCTATGTGACCAATGTATTATATGCATTCTATGCATAAAATGCATTCTATGCACCGAATGCATAGACTACATAGAATGCATAGAACTCATAAAACACATAGAATGCACTCTATGCATCCTATGCATTCTATGCATTCAGTGCATGGAATGCTTTCTATGTGACCAATGTATTCTATGCATTCTATGCATAAAATGTATTCTATGCGCCGAATGCATAGAATACATAGAATGCATAGATTACATGGAATGCATAGAGTGCATAGAGTGCAATCTATGCATTCTATGTTTTCTATGCTTGGAATGCATAGAATACATAGAAGACATAGAATTATATGTATTCTAAACATAGAATGCATAGAATGCAATCTATGTATGCTATGCATAGAACGCATAGATTACTTGGAATGCATAGAGTGCATAGAATGCATTCTATGTGCTCAATGTATTCTATGCATTCTATGCATAAAATGTATTCTATGCATCGAATGCATAGAATACATAGAATGCATAGATTACATGGAATGCATAGAGTGTATAGAGTGCAATCTATGTATTCTATGTATTCTATGCATGGAACGCATAGAATGCATAGAAGACAAAGAATTATATGTATTCTATGCATAGAATGCATAGAATGCAATCTATGTATCCTATGCATAGAACGCATAGATTACATGAAATGCATAGAGTGCATAGAATGCATTCTATGTATTCTATGCATAGAACGCATAGATTACATGGAATGCATAGAGTGCATAGAATGCATTCTATATGATCATTGTATTCTATGCATTCTATGCATAAAATGTATTCTATGCACCGAATGCATAGAACACATAGAATGCATAGATTACATGGAATGCATAGAGTGCATAGAGTGCAATCTATGTATTCTATGTATTCTATGCATGGAATGCATAGAATACATAGAAGACATAGAATTATATGTATTCTAAACATAGAACGCATAGAATGCATAGATTGCATGAAATGCATAGAATGCATAGAATGCATAGAATGCAATCTACGTATTCTATGCATATAACGCATAGATTACATGGAATGCATAAAGTGCATAGAATGCATTCTATGTGATCAAGATATTCTATGCATAGAATGCAATATATGTATTATATTTATTCGATGCATAGAATGCATAGAATGCAATCTATGTATTCTATGCATAGAATGCATAGAATGCATAGAAGACATAGAATTATATGTATTCTATGCATAGAATGCATAGAATGCATAGATTGCATGGAATGCATAGAATGCATAGAATGCAATCTACGTATTCTATGCATATAACGCATAGATTACATGGAATGCATAAAGTGCATAGAATGCATTCTATGTGATCAAGATATTCTATGCATAGAATGCAATATATGTATTATATTTATTCAATGCATAGAATGCATAGAATGCAATCTATGTATTCTATGCATAGAGGGCATAGATTGCACAGAATGCATTCTATGTCTTTGATGTCTTCTATGTATTCTATGCATAGAATGCATAGAGTTCAATCTATGTATTCTATGTATTCTATGCATGGAACGCATAGACTACATAGAAGACATAGAATTATATGTATTCTATGCATAGAATGCATAGAATGCAATCTATGTATCCTATGCATAGAACGCATAGATTACATGGAATGCATAGAGTGCATAGAATGCATTCTATGTGATCAATGTATTCTCTGCATAGAATGCAATCTATGTACTCTATGCATAGAATGCATGAAATACATTGATTACATACAATGCCTTCTATGTATTCAATGTATTCCATGTATTCTATGCATCGAATGCATAGAATGCAATCTATGTATTCTATGCATAGAGTCCATAGATTGCACAGAATGCATTCTATGTCTTCTATGTCTTCGATGTCTTCCATGTAATCTATGCATAGAATGCATAGAATGCAATCTATGTATTCTATGCATAGAACGCATAGATTACATGGAATGCATAGAGTGCATAGAATGCATTCTACATTGTATGTGATCAATGTATTCTATGCATTCTATGCATAAAATGCATTCTATGCACCGAATGCATAGAATACATAGAATACATAGATTACATGGAATGCATAGAGTGCATAGAATGCAATCTATGTGTGCTATGCAATGCATCGACTACATAGAATGCATAGAACTCTTAAAACGCATAGAATGCACTCTATGCATCCTATGCATTCTATGCATTCAGTGCATAGAATGCTTTCTATGTGACCAATGTATTCTATGCATTCTATGCATAAAATGTATTCTATGCGCCGAATGCATAGAATACATAGAATGCATAGATTACATGGAATGCATAGAGTGCATAGAGTGCAATCTATGTATTCTATGTATTCTATGCATGGAATGCATAGAATACATAGAACACATAGAATTATATGTATTCTAAACATAAAATGCATAGAATGCAATCTATGTATGCTATGCATAGAACGCATAGATTGCATGGAATGCATAGAGTGCATAGAATGCATTCTATGTGATCAATGTATTCTATGCATAGAATGCATAAAATACATTGATTAAATACAATGCCTTCTATGTATTCAATGTATTCTATGCATTCTATGCATCGAATGCATATAATGCAATCTTTTTATTCTATGCATAGAGTGCATACATTACATGGAATGCATTATATGCATTCTATGTCTTCTATGTCTTCTATGTCTTCTATGTATTCAATGTATTCTATGCATAGAATGCATAGAATGCAATCTATGTATTCTATGCATAGAATGCATAGAATGCATAGAAGACAGAGAATTATATGTATTCTATGCATAGAATGCATAGAATGCAATCTATGTATTCTATGCATAGAATGCCTAGATTGCATCGAATGCATAGAATACATAGAATGCAATCTACGTATGCTATGCATATAACGCATAGATGACATGGAATGCATAAAGAGCATAGAATGCATTCTACGTGATCAAGATATTCTATGCATAGAATGCAATATATGTATTATATGTATTCGATGCATAGAATGCATAGAATGCAATCTATGTATTCTATGCATAGAGTGCATAGATTGCACAGAATGCATTCTATGTCTTCTATGTCTTCGATGTCTTCTATGTATTCTATGCATAGAATGCATAGAATGCAATCTATGTATTCTATGCATAGAATGCATAGAATGCAACCTATGTATTCTATGCATAGAACGCATAGATTACATGGAATGCATAGAGTGCATAGAATGCATTCTATATGATCAATGTATTCTATGCATTCTATGCATAAAATGTATTCTATGCACCGAATGCATAGAATACATAGAATGCATAGATTACATGGAATGCATGGAGTGCATAGAGTGCAATCTATGTATTCTATGTATTCTATGCATGGAACGCATAGAATGCATAGAAGACATAGAATTATATGTATTCTATGCATAGAATGCATAGAATGCATAGATTGCATGGAATGCATAGAATGCATAGAATGCATAGAATGCAATCTACGTATTCTATGCATATAACGCATAGATTACATGGAATGCATAAAGTGCATAGAATGCATTCTATGTGGTCAAGATATTCTACGCATAGAATGCAATATATGTATTATATTTATTCGATGCATAGAATGCATAGAATGCAATCTATGTATTCTATGCATAGAATGCATAGAATGCATAGAAGACATAGAATTATATGTATTCTATGCATAGACTGCATAGAATGCATAGATTGCATGGAATGCATAGAATTCATAGAATGCAATCTACGTATTCTATGCATATAACGCATAGATTACATGGAATGCATAAAGTGCATAGAATGCATTCTATGTGATCAAGATATTCTATGCATAGAATGCAATATATGTATTATATTTATTCGAAGCATAGAATGCATAGAATGCAATCTATGTATTCTATGCATAGAGGGCATAGATTGCACAGAATGCATTCTATGTCTTCTATGTCTTTGATGTCTTCTATGTATTCTATGCATAGAATGCATAGAATGCAATCTATGTATTCTATGCATAGAACGCATAGATTACATGGAATGCATAAAGTGCATAGAATGCGTTCTATGTGATCAATGTATTCTATGCATTCTATGCATAAAATGTATTCTATTCACCGAATGCATAGAATACATAGAATGCATAGATTACATGGAATGCATGGAGTGCATAGAGTGCAATCTATGTATTCTATGTATTCTATGCATGGAACGCATAGACTACATAGAAGACATAGAATTATATGTATTCTATGCATAGAATGCATAGAATGCAATCTATGTATCCTATGCATAGAACGCATAGATTACATGGAATGCAGAGAGTGCATAGAATGCATTCTATGCGATCAATGTATTCTCTGCATAGAATGCAATCTATGTACTCTATGCATAGAATGCATGAAATACATTGATTACATACAATGCCTTCTATGTATTCAATGTATTCTATGTATTCTATGCATCGAATGCATAGAATGCAATCTATGTATTCTATGCATAGAGTCCATAGATTGCACAGAATGCATTCTATGTCTTCTATGTCTTCGATGTCTTCTATGTATTCTATGCATAAAATGCAATCTATGTATTCTATGCATAGAACGCATAGATTACATGGAATGCATAGAGTGCATAGAATGCATTCTATGTGATCAATGTATTCTATGCATTCTATGCATAAAATGCATTCTATGCACCGAATGCATAGAATACATAGAATACATAGATTACATGGAATGCATAGAGTGCATAGAATGCAATCTATGTATTCTATGTTTTCTATGCATGGAATGCATAGAATACATAGAACACATAGAATTATATGTATTCTAAACATAAAATGCATAGAATGCAATCTATGTATGCTATGCATAGAACGCATAGATTGCATGGAATGCATAGAGTGCATAGAATGCATTCTATGTGATCAATGTATTCTATGCATAGAATGCATAAAATACATTGATTACATACAATGCCTTCTATGTATTCAATGTATTCTATGCATTCTATGCATCGAATGCATAGAATGCAATCTTTTTATTCTATGCATAGAGTGCATAGATTACATGGAATGCATTATATGCATTCTATGTCTTCTATGTCTTCTATGTATTCAATGTATTCTATGCATAGAATGCATAGAATGCAATCTATGTATTCTATGCATAGAATGCATAGAATGCATAGAAGACATAGACTTATATGTATTCTATGCATAGAATGCATAGAATGCAATCTATGTATTCTATGCATAGAATGCCTAGATTGCATCGAATGCATAGAATACATAGAATGCAATCTACGTATGCTATGCATATAACGCATAGATGACATGGAATGCAAAAAGTGCATAGAATGCATTCTACATGATCAAGATATTCTATGCATAGAATGCAATATATGTATTATATGTATTCGATGCATGGAATGCATAGAATGCAATCTATGTATTCTATGCATAGAGTGCATAGATTGCACAGAATGCATTCTATGTCTTCTATGTCTTCGATGTCTTCTATGTATTCTATGCGTAGAATGCATAGAATGCAATCTATGTATTCTATGCATAGAATTCATAGAATGCAATCTATGTATTCTATGCATAGAACGCATAGATTACATGGAATGCATAGAGTGCATAGAGTGCAATCTATGTATTCTATGTATTCTATGCATGGAACGCATAGGATACATAGAAGACATAGAATTATATGTATTCTATGCATAGAATGCAATCTATGTATCCTATGCATATAACGCATAGATTAAATGGAATGCATAGAGTGCATAGAACGCATTCTATGTGATCAATGTATTCTATGTATTCTATGCATCGAATGCGTAGAATGCAATCTATTTATTCTATGCATAGAGTGCATAGATTACATGGAATGCATTATATGCATTCTATGTCTTCTATGCATTCAATGTATTCTATGCATAGAATGCATAGAATGCAATCTATGTATTCTATGCATAGAATGCATAGAATGCATAGAAGACATAGAATTATATGTATTCTATGCATAGAATGCATAGAATGCATAGATTGCATGGAATGCATAGAATGCATAGAATGCAATCTACGTATTCTATGCATATAACGCATAGATTACATGGAATGCATAAAGTGCATAGAATGCATTCTATGTGATCAAGATATTCTATGCATAGAATGCAATATATGTATTATATTTATTCGATGCATAGAATGCATAGAATGCAATCTATGTATTCTATGCATAGAGGGCATAGATTGCACAGAATGCATTCTATGTCTTTGATGTCTTCTATGTATTCTATGCATAGAATGCATAGAATGCAATCTATGTATTCTATGCATAGAACGCATAGATTACATGGAATGCATAAAGTGCATAGAATGCGTTCTATGTGATCAATGTATTCTATGCATTCTATGCATAAAATGTATTCTATTCATCGAATGCATAGAATACATAGAATGCATAGATTACATGGAATGCATGGAGTGCATAGAATGCAATCTATGTATTCTATGTATTCTATGCATGGAACGCATAGACTACATAGAAGACATAGAATTATATGTATTCTATGCATAGAATGCATAGAATGCAATCTATGTATCCTATGCATAGAACGCATAGATTGCATGGAATGCATAGAGTGCATAGAATGCATTCTATGTGATCAATGTATTCTATGCATAGAATGCATAAAATACATTGATTAAATACAATGCCTTCTATGTATTCAATGTATTCTATGCATTCTATGCATCGAATGCATATAATGCAATCTTTTTATTCTATGCATAGAGTGCATAGATTACATGGAATGCATTATATGCATTCTATGTCTTCTATGTCTTCTATGTCTTCTATGTATTCAATGTATTCTATGCATAGAATGCATAGAATGCAATCTATGTATTCTATGCATAGAATGCATAGAATGCATAGAAGACAGAGAATTATATGTATTCTATGCATAGAATGCATAGAATGCAATCTATGTATTCTATGCATAGAATGCCTAGATTGCATCGAATGCATAGAATACATAGAATGCAATCTACGTATGCTATGCATATAACGCATAGATGACATGGAATGCATAAAGAGCATAGAATGCATTCTACGTGATCAAGATATTCTATGCATAGAATGCAATATATGTATTATATGTATTCGATGCATAGAATGCATAGAATGCAATCTATGTATTCTATGCATAGAGTGCATAGATTGCACAGAATGCATTCTATGTCTTCTATGTCTTCGATGTCTTCTATGTATTCTATGCATAGAATGCATAGAATGCAATCTATGTATTCTATGCATAGAATGCATAGAATGCAACCTATGTATTCTATGCATAGAACGCATAGATTACATGGAATGCATAGAGTGCATAGAATGCATTCTATATGATCAATGTATTCTATGCATTCTATGCATAAAATGTATTCTATGCACCGAATGCATAGAATACATAGAATGCATAGATTACATGGAATGCATGGAGTGCATAGAGTGCAATCTATGTATTCTATGTATTCTATGCATGGAACGCATAGAATGCATAGAAGACATAGAATTATATGTATTCTATGCATAGAATGCATAGAATGCATAGATTGCATGGAATGCATAGAATGCATAGAATGCATAGAATGCAATCTACGTATTCTATGCATATAACGCATAGATTACATGGAATGCATAAAGTGCATAGAATGCATTCTATGTGGTCAAGATATTCTACGCATAGAATGCAATATATGTGACCCCTGCTATCAGAATCGGACATCGCGCGGTGAATTGACTTCCACGCAATAAGCGCTCAAAGTCCAAAAAGCTAAACTGAAACTTACCATGCTGATTCTCAGCTTTCAATGTTATTATACTAATTGGAGCATGCTCTTTCACTTTCTACTAACCAATTAGCAATCAGTACAGCATAAATAGGTGTAAACTTCGTTCAAAGTCGTTGCTAATGGAGTCACGTGACTTATCATGGAGGCACATGGTGGGACCAGGATTTTACTCGCATTGATTATTTAAATCAATATTGTTACTTTATGGATCTTGCTGAGGACCTTTCTGATCGAGAAAGTAAAGGAGAGGAAAGAGACTAGCTTTATGCCATTAATTTAGGTGTGGCTACACACACCTGAGGCCCAGGATGGCCCTGATATACTGGGAGATGTTGATAATAATAGCGTAAAAATTGTGAAAATTGTTCAAAATTATAATTATCAATATTCCTGTTGTTAAAGACTTTTGAGTGATTTCAGGATGCACAAGCTTATTACCAAGCCAAGCATTACCAGTTTTACTGTTGAAATGATTCAACCTGTGAGAGATGTGCTCACAGCTCTTGACCAGCCATTACTAGATCTCCTAAAATTTATTAAGCAAAATCTCTCCCACAATAGTCAATTCTGTCTGCTTCTACTAATTCCCACAAGGCCAAGAAGAGAAAATACTTTGTAAAGATTTCCATTATGAAGGTGAGCAACTATTTCATCAATCAAATGGTTAGTATGACATTAAGTTACCTGAATTATAGGCTGAGGCTATTTCACTAGTAAAGATAAAGTTTAGCTCATACTTCAAAATTAGTTCTGCTGCAATCTCCATGTGTACTACACATACATGTGACTTACCACATATCCTACCCTCTGTATCCTATTTGAGTAACCAATGTGCATCACATGTAGGCCTACATTACATTAGAATCAATAACATAGGTTGAAAACTCACATAAGTGAGTATCTACATGTACATGTATTTATCTTAAGTTATTAAGTAAAACAATTCATGTCCAAGGTATCCATGACTAGCCTATTTGTAGGAACATCAATCCTTTGCCAGGCTTTTATGTGTATGAACAGCAGTGGGACGTCTCCTCTATTTCTAGCCTTGTCAAGTCATTATAAGGAGTGCGGTACAACTCCCTTCAACTTCCGCGACTTCAAGTTACAACATCAAAGCAGTCAACTTTGGCCAAGCTTATAGTGGACTTCCTGAATGCAGTCGTCTCTATCCATGCACTAGCCCTCCTAGGATGGATTCCAGGTAAGTTGACTTTCTACAGGCAATAAACCTTCTCTTCCTGATATAATTTTCATTATCATTGATTCCAGAATGGGCCTTTGTTGCTAAAAAGCAAAGATGAAGGCAGATTACATAAGTCCGTTCGCATTACAGATCATACCCAAATATTGTAATACGTAGGCACACTGCATTATTATACATGTATCACATTGCTCTAATACTGCAGTAGTAAACATACACATAGTTTGAATCTACTAGTATTATACACTTACATGTATTTTATCTGTCTCCCATAACCTCTGCCTTCCTCCTTCAAGTACTAAAGTGCAGTGATCATTTCCAAAAAACTAGCAGTAAAAAGCTTTGTGGCAAAGCTATGCATACATGTACATCAGCTATCAGCTTTCAGTATCTTGTTGTATGACTGCACATGTTTTGTGATAGCTAGCAAGTCACAGTGAGGTAATGGTTAAGCTTGTGGGTTTGTAATCTGGAGGTCCAGAGTTCAAATCTAGTCTACTACATCTGCTACGCTTAAGTTTTTGTTTGTCTTATTTTTTCACTGTCAAAATTATTAATACACAACATACTCTCAACAGGATTCAAGAAAACAGATGTTAAGGTGCTACCATCTGATCTCGCAATAGAAGGACTATGGAAAGACTACAACTCAATGACATTCATAATTTGGTCTATTTCACCAGAATGGCGGAATCCGGATAGTTCTAACCTACCTACCTCAAAGACCCTTCTCAGGGCTACCCACATATGAGAGACCATTTTGTTAACTTGTTACAAGATGTGCAGTATTTTCTATTTCACTTGCATGGAAATCTGCGTTAAAATTTATGTTAATGCAGCCTGTCCATCGCAATTGGTGCACAAGTTCACTTTCACTGTTTTTGTCGAAAATCCGAAATCAGTGTCTCTTTTTTAAGTGGCCATGGGACACAAGATATTGTTTTTACATTGTTTTTAGTTATTTCATCAGATTCCTCACACATTCTTACCCCTAGTCAGTAAAAACTAGCAATGTAAGTCAATTAGATATGCCCGTTGCTAAGTTCTGAATAGTGTAAACAATAAATTATTGGTTCGAAAACTTTAAACCAGATTTTCTCAGTTCGCCTTTCTATGAAAATCGACAGATATGGACCCAGTATTATCCTGATAAAAATTTAACCGTTGGTGCTAGAATAAAAAGGAAAACAGATTTGAAATCCTCATAAATCTCTGCATCTGAAAACATACATATCTCAAAATCTTTGGGTACCTCCCGATGTCTGATTCTGATAGCAGGGGTCACATATGTATTATATTTATTCGATGCATAGAATGCATAGAATGCAATCTATGTATTCTATGCATAGAATGCATAGAATGCATAGAAGACATAGAATTATATGTATTCTATGCATAGACTGCATAGAATGCATAGATTGCATGGAATGCATAGAATTCATAGAATGCAATCTACGTATTCTATGCATATAACGCATAGATTACATGGAATGCATAAAGTGCATAGAATGCATTCTATGTGATCAAGATATTCTATGCATAGAATGCAATATATGTATTATATTTATTCGAAGCATAGAATGCATAGAATGCAATCTATGTATTCTATGCATAGAGGGCATAGATTGCACAGAATGCATTCTATGTCTTCTATGTCTTTGATGTCTTCTATGTATTCTATGCATAGAATGCATAGAATGCAATCTATGTATTCTATGCATAGAACGCATAGATTACATGGAATGCATAAAGTGCATAGAATGCGTTCTATGTGATCAATGTATTCTATGCATTCTATGCATAAAATGTATTCTATTCACCGAATGCATAGAATACATAGAATGCATAGATTACATGGAATGCATGGAGTGCATAGAGTGCAATCTATGTATTCTATGTATTCTATGCATGGAACGCATAGACTACATAGAAGACATAGAATTATATGTATTCTATGCATAGAATGCATAGAATGCAACCTATGTATCCTATGCATAGAACGCATAGATTACATGGAATGCAGAGAGTGCATAGAATGCATTCTATGCGATCAATGTATTCTCTGCATAGAATGCAATCTATGTACTCTATGCATAGAATGCATGAAATACATTGATTACATACAATGCCTTCTATGTATTCAATGTATTCTATGTATTCTATGCATCGAATGCATAGAATGCAATCTATGTATTCTATGCATAGAGTCCATAGATTGCACAGAATGCATTCTATGTCTTCTATGTCTTCGATGTCTTCTATGTATTCTATGCATAGAATGCAATCTATGTATTCTATGCATAGAACGCATAGATTACATGGAATGCATAGAGTGCATAGAATGCATTCTATGTGATCAATGTATTCTATGCATTCTATGCATAAAATGCATTCTATGCACCGAATGCATAGAATACATAGAATACATAGATTACATGGAATGCATAGAGTGCATAGAATGCAATCTATGTATTCTATGTTTTCTATGCATGGAATGCATAGAATACATAGAACACATAGAATTATATGTATTCTAAACATAAAATGCATAGAATGCAATCTATGTATGCTATGCATAGAACGCATAGATTGCATGGAATGCATAGAGTGCATAGAATGCATTCTATGTGATCAATGTATTCTATGCATAGAATGCATAAAATACATTGATTACATACAATGCCTTCTATGTATTCAATGTATTCTATGCATTCTATGCATCGAATGCATAGAATGCAATCTTTTTATTCTATGCATAGAGTGCATAGATTACATGGAATGCATTATATGCATTCTATGTCTTCTATGTCTTCTATGTATTCAATGTATTCTATGCATAGAATGCATAGAATGCAATCTATGTATTCTATGCATAGAATGCATAGAATGCATAGAAGACATAGACTTATATGTATTCTATGCATAGAATGCATAGAATGCAATCTATGTATTCTATGCATAGAATGCCTAGATTGCATCGAATGCATAGAATACATAGAATGCAATCTACGTATGCTATGCATATAACGCATAGATGACATGGAATGCAAAAAGTGCATAGAATGCATTCTACATGATCAAGATATTCTATGCATAGAATGCAATATATGTATTATATGTATTCGATGCATGGAATGCATAGAATGCAATCTATGTATTCTATGCATAGAGTGCATAGATTGCACAGAATGCATTCTATGTCTTCTATGTCTTCGATGTCTTCTATGTATTCTATGCGTAGAATGCATAGAATGCAATCTATGTATTCTATGCATAGAATTCATAGAATGCAATCTATGTATTCTATGCATAGAACGCATAGATTACATGGAATGCATAGAGTGCATAGAGTGCAATCTATGTATTCTATGTATTCTATGCATGGAACGCATAGGATACATAGAAGACATAGAATTATATGTATTCTATGCATAGAATGCAATCTATGTATCCTATGCATATAACGCATAGATTAAATGGAATGCATAGAGTGCATAGAACGCATTCTATGTGATCAATGTATTCTATGTATTCTATGCATCGAATGCGTAGAATGCAATCTATTTATTCTATGCATAGAGTGCATAGATTACATGGAATGCATTATATGCATTCTATGTCTTCTATGCATTCAATGTATTCTATGCATAGAATGCATAGAATGCAATCTATGTATTCTATGCATAGAATGCATAGAATGCATAGAAGACATAGAATTATATGTATTCTATGCATAGAATGCATAGAATGCATAGATTGCATGGAATGCATAGAATGCATAGAATGCAATCTACGTATTCTATGCATATAACGCATAGATTACATGGAATGCATAAAGTGCATAGAATGCATTCTATGTGATCAAGATATTCTATGCATAGAATGCAATATATGTATTATATTTATTCGATGCATAGAATGCATAGAATGCAATCTATGTATTCTATGCATAGAGGGCATAGATTGCACAGAATGCATTCTATGTCTTTGATGTCTTCTATGTATTCTATGCATAGAATGCATAGAATGCAATCTATGTATTCTATGCATAGAACGCATAGATTACATGGAATGCATAAAGTGCATAGAATGCGTTCTATGTGATCAATGTATTCTATGCATTCTATGCATAAAATGTATTCTATTCATCGAATGCATAGAATACATAGAATGCATAGATTACATGGAATGCATGGAGTGCATAGAATGCAATCTATGTATTCTATGTATTCTATGCATGGAACGCATAGACTACATAGAAGACATAGAATTATATGTATTCTATGCATAGAATGCATAGAATGCAATCTATGTATCCTATGCATAGAACGCATAGATTACATGGAATGCATAGAGTGCGTAGAATGCATTCTATGTGATCAATGTATTCTCTGCATAGAATGCAATCTATGTACTCTATGCATAGAATGCATGAAATACATTGATTACATACAATGCCTTCTATGTTTTCAATGTCTTCTATGTATTCTATGCATCGAATGCATAGAATGCAATCTATGTATTCTATGCATAGATCGCATAGATTACATGGAATGCATAGAGTGCATAGAATGCATTCTATGTGATCAATGTATTCTATGCATTCTATGCATAAAATGTATTCTATGCACCGAATGCATAGAATACATAGAATGCATGGATTACATGGAATGCATAGAGTGCATAGAGTGCATAGAGTGCAATCTATGTATTCTATGTATTCTATGCATGGAATGCATGGAATGCATGGAATGCATAGAATACATAGAAGACATAGAATTATATGTATTCTAAACATAGAACGCATAGAATGCAATCTATGTATCCTATGCATAGAACGCATAGATTACATGGAATGCATGGAGCGCATAGAATGCAATCTATGTATTCTATGTATTCTATGCATGGAATGCATAGAATACATAGAAGACATAGAATTATATGTATTCTAAACATAGAACGCATAGAATGCAATCTATGTATCCTATGCATAGAACGCATAGATTACATGGAATGCATAGAGTGCATAGAATGCATTCTATGTGATCAATGTATTCTATGCATAGAATGCATAAAATACATTGATTACATACAATGCCTTCTATGTATTCAATGTATTCTATGTATTCTATGCATCAAATGCGTAGAATGCAATCTATTTATTCTATGCATAGAGTGCATAGATTACATGGAATGCATTATATGCATTCTATGTCTTCTATGCATTCAATGTATTCTATGCATAGAATGCATAGAATGCAATCTATGTATTCTATGCATAGAATGCATAGAATGCATAGAAGACATAGAATTATATGTATTCTATGCATAGAATGCATAGAATGCATAGAATGCATAGATTGCATGGAATGCATAGAATGCATAGAATGCAATCTACGTATTCTATGCATATAACGCATAGATTACATGGAATGCATAAAGTGCATAGAATGCATTCTATGTGATCAAGATATTCTATGCATAGAATGCAATATATGTATTATATTTATTCGGTGCATAGAATGCATAGAATGCAATCTATGTATTCTATGCATAGAGGGCATAGATTGCACAGAATGCATTCTATGTCTTTGATGTCTTCTATGTATTCTATGCATAGAATGCATAGAATGCAATCTATGTATTCTATGCATAGAACGCATAGATTACATGGAATGCATAAAGTGCATAGAATGCGTTCTATGTGATCAATGTATTCTATGCATTCTATGCATAGAATGTATTCTATTCACCGAATGCATAGAATACATAGAATGCATAGATTACATGGAATGCATGGAGTGCATAGAGTGCAATCTATGTATTCTATGTATTCTAGGCATGGAACGCATAGACTACATAGAAGACATAGAATTATATGTATTCTAAGCATAGAATGCATAGAATGCAATCTATGTATCCTATGCATAGAACGCATAGATTACATGGAATGCATAGAGTGCGTAGAATGCATTCTATGTGATCAATGTATTCTCTGCATAGAATGCAATCTATGTACTCTATGCATAGAATGCATGAAATACATTGATTACATACAATGCCTTCTATGTATTCAATGTATTCTATGTATTCTATGCATCGAATGCATAGAATGCAATCTATGTATTCTATGCATAGAGTCCATTGATTGCACAGAATGCATTCTATGTCTTCTATGTCTTCGATGTCTTCTATGTATTCTATGCATAGAATGCATAGAATGCAATCTATGTATTCTATGCATAGAACGCATAGATTACATGGAATGCATAGAGTGCATAGAATGCATTCTATATGATCATTGTATTCTATGCATTCTATGCATGAAATTTATTCTATGCACCGAATGCATAGAATACATAGAATGCATAGATTACATGGAATGCATGGAGTGCATAGAGTGCAATCTATGTATTCTATGTATTCTATGCATGGAATGCATAGAAGACATAGAAGACATAGAATTATATGTATTCTAAACATAGAACGCATAGAATGCAATCTATGTATCCTATGCATAGAACGCATAGATTACATGGAATGCATAGAGTGCATAGAATGCGTTCTATGTGATCAATGTATTCTATGCATTCTATGCATAAAATGTATTCTACGCACCGAATGCATAGAATACATAGAATGCATGGATTACATGGAATGCATAGAGTGCATAGAGTGCAATCTATGTATTCTATGTATTCTATGCATGGAATGCATAGAATACATAGAAGACATAGAATTATATGTATTCTAAACATAGAACGCATAGAATGCAATCTATGTATCCTATGCATAGAACGCATAGATTACATGGAATGCATAGAGTGCATAGAATGCATTCTATGTGATCAATGTATTCTCTGCATAGAATGCAATCTATGTACTCTATGCATAGAATGCATGAAATACATTGATTACATACAATGCCTTCTATGTATTCAATGTATTCTATGTATTCTATGCATCGAATGCATAGAATGCAATCTATGTATTCTATGCATAGAACGCATAGATTACATGGAATGCATAGAGTGCATAGAATGCATTCTATGTGATCAATGTATTCTATGCATTCTATGCATAAAATGTATTCTATGCACCGAATGCATAGAATACATAGAATGCATGGATTACATGGAATGCATAGAGTGCATAGAGTGCATAGAGTGCAATCTATGTATTCAATGTATTCTATGCATGGAATGCATAGAATACATAGAAGACATAGAATTATATGTATTCTAAACATAGAACGCATAGAATGCAATCTATGTATCCTATGCATAGAACGCATAGATTACATGGAATGCATAGAGTGCATAGAATGCATTCTATGTGATCAATGTATTCTATGCATAGAATGCATAAAATACATTGATTACATACAATGCCTTCTATGTATTCAATGTATTCTATGTATTCTATGCATCAAATGCGTAGAATGCAATCTATTTATTCTATGCATAGAGTGCATAGATTACATGGAATGCATTATATGCATTCTATGTCTTCTATGCATTCAATGTATTCTATGCATAGAATACATAGATTGCATTCTATGCATTCTATGCATAGAATGCATAGAATGCATAGAAGACATAGAATTATATGTATTCTATGCATAGAATGCATAGAATGCATAGATTGCATGGAATGCATAGAATGCATAGAATGCAATCTACGTATTCTATGCATATAACGCATAGATTACATGGAATGCATAAAGTGCATAGAATGCATTCTATGTGATCAAGATATTCTATGCATAGAATGCAATATATGTATTATATTTATTCGATGCATAGAATGCATAGAATGCAATCTATGTATTCTATGCATAGAGGGCATAGATTGCACAGAATGCATTCTATGTCTTTGATGTCTTCTATGTATTCTATGCATAGAATGCAATCTATGTATTCTATGCATAGAACGCATAGATTACATGGAATGCATAAAGTGCATAGAATGCGTTCTATGTGATCAATGTATTCTATGCATTCTATGCATAAAATGTATTCTATTCACCGAATGCATAGAATACATAGAATGCATAGATTACATGGAATGCATGGAGTGCATAGAGTGCAATCTATGTATTCTATGCATTCTATGCATGGAACGCATAGACTACATAGAAGACATAGAATTATATGTATTCTAAGCATAGAATGCATAGAATGCAATCTATGTATCCTATGCATAGAACGCATAGATTACATGGAATGCATAGAGTGCGTAGAATGCATTCTATGTGATCAATGTATTCTCTGCATAGAATGCAATCTATGTACTCTATGCATAGAATGCATGAAATACATTGATTACATACAATGCCTTCTATGTATTCAATGTATTCTATGTATTCTATGTATTCTATGCATCGAATGCATAGAATGCAATCTATGTATTCTATGCATAGAGTCCATTGATTGCACAGAATGCATTCTATGTCTTCTATGTCTTCGATGTCTTCTATGTATTCTATGCATAGAATGCATAGAATGCAATCTATGTATTCTATGCATAGAACGCATAGATTACATGGAATGCATAGAGTGCATAGAATGCATTCTATATGATCATTGTATTCTATGCATTCTATGCATAAAATTTATTCTATGCACCGAATGCATAGAATACATAGAATGCATAGATTACATGGAATGCATGGAGTGCATAGAGTGCAATCTATGTATTCTATGTATTCTATGCATGGAATGCATAGAATACATAGAAGACATAGAATTATATGTATTCTAAACATAGAACGCATAGAATGCAATCTATGTATCCTATGCATAGAACGCATAGATTACATGGAATGCATAGAGTGCATAGAATGCATTCTATGTGATCAATGTATTCTATGCATTCTATGCATAAAATGTATTCTATGCACCGAATGCATAGAATACATAGAATGCATGGATTACATGGAATGCATAGAGTGCATAGAGTGCATAGAGTGCAATCTATGTATTGTATGTATTCTATGCATGGAATGCATAGAATACATAGAAGACATAGAATTATATGTATTCTAAACATAGAACGCATAGAATGCAATCTATGTATCCTATGCATAGAACGCATAGATTACATGGAATGCATAGAGTGCATAGAATGCATTCTATGTGATCAATGTATTCTATGCATAGAATGCATAAAATACATTGATTACATACAATGCCTTCTATGTATTCAATGTATTCTATGTATTCTATGCATCGAATGCGTAGAATGCAATCTATTTATTCTATGCATAGAGTGCATAGATTACATGGAATGCATTATATGCATTCTATGTCTTCTATGCATTCAATGTATTCTATGCATAGAATGCATAGAATGCAATCTATGTATTCTATGCATAGAATGCATAGAATGCATAGAAGACATAGAATTATATGTATTCTATGCATAGAATGCATAGAATGCATAGATTGCATGGAATGCATAGAATGCATAGAATGCAATCTACGTATTCTATGCATATAACGCATAGATTACATGGAATGCATAAAGTGCATAGAATGCATTCTATGTGATCAAGATATTCTATGCATAGAATGCAATATATGTATTATATTTATTCGATGCATAGAATGCATAGAATGCAATCTATGTATTCTATGCATAGAGGGCATAGATTGCACAGAATGCATTCTATGTCTTTGATGTCTTCTATGTATTCTATGCATAGAATGCATAGAATGCAATCTATGTATTCTATGCATAGAACGCATAGATTACATGGAATGCATAAAGTGCATAGAATGCGTTCTATGTGATCAATGTATTCTATGCATTCTATGCATAAAATGTATTCTATTCATCGAATGCATAGAATACATAGAATGCATAGATTACATGGAATGCATGGAGTGCATAGAATGCAATCTATGTATTCTATGTATTCTATGCATGGAACGCATAGACTACATAGAAGACATAGAATTATATGTATTCTATGCATAGAATGCATAGAATGCAATCTATGTATCCTATGCATAGAACGCATAGATTACATGGAATGCATAGAGTGCGTAGAATGCATTCTATGTGATCAATGTATTCTCTGCATAGAATGCAATCTATGTACTCTATGCATAGAATGCATGAAATACATTGATTACATACAATGCCTTCTATGTATTCAATGTATTCTATGTATTCTATGCATCGAATGCATAGAATGCAATCTATGTATTCTATGCATAGAGTCCATTGATTGCACAGAATGCATTCTATGTCTTCTATGTCTTCGATGTCTTCTATGTATTCTATGCATAGAATGCATAGAATGCAATCTATGTATTCTATGCATAGAACGCATAGATTACATGGAATGCATAGAGTGCATAGAATGCATTCTATATGATCATTGTATTCTATGCATTCTATGCATGAAATTTATTCTATGCACCGAATGCATAGAATACATAGAATGCATAGATTACATGGAATGCATGGAGTGCATAGAGTGCAATCTACGTATTCTATGTATTCTATGCATGGAACGCATAGAATACATAGAAGACATAGAATTATATGTATTCTATGCATAGAATGCATAGAATGCAATCTATGTATCCTATGCATAGAACGCATAGATTAAATGGAATGCATAGAGTGCATAGAATGCATTCTATGTGATCAATGTATTCTATGCATTCTATGCATAAAATGTATTCTATGCACCGAATGCATAGAATACATAGAATGCATGGATTACATGGAATGCATAGAGTGCATAGAGTGCATAGAGTGCAATCTATGTATTCAATGTATTCTATGCATGGAATGCATAGAATACATAGAAGCC
This sequence comes from Bugulina stolonifera, assembly GCA_935421135.1. NCBI lineage: Eukaryota > Metazoa > Bryozoa > Gymnolaemata > Cheilostomatida > Bugulidae > Bugulina > Bugulina stolonifera. The sequence continues at coordinate 580,993 of OW285190.1, read as the reverse complement.
ATAGAATTATATGTATTCTAAACATAGAACGCATAGAATGCAATCTATGTATCCTATGCATAGAACGCATAGATTACATGGAATGCATAGAGTGCATAGAATGCATTCTATGTGATCAATGTATTCTATGCATAGAATGCATAAAATACATTGATTACATACAATGCCTTCTATGTATTCAATGTATTCTATGTATTCTATGCATCAAATGCGTAGAATGCAATCTATTTATTCTATGCATAGAGTGCATAGATTACATGGAATGCATTATATGCATTCTATGTCTTCTATGCATTCAATGTATTCTATGCATAGAATGCATAGAATGCAATCTATGTATTCTATGCATAGAATGCATAGAATGCAATCTATGTATTCTATGCATAGAATGCATAGAATGCATAGAAGACATAGAATTATATGTATTCTATGCATAGAATGCATAGAATGCATAGATTGCATGGAATGCATAGAATGCATAGAATGCAATCTACGTATTCTATGCATATAACGCATAGATTACATGGAATGCATAAAGTGCATAGAATGCGTTCTATGTGATCAATGTATTCTATGCATTCGATGCATAAAATGTATTCTATTCATCGAATGCATAGAATACATAGAATGCATAGATTACATGGAATGCATGGAGTGCATAGAATGCAATCTATGTACTCTATGTATTCTATGCATGGAACGCATAGACCACATAGAAGACATAGAATTATATGTATTCTATGCATAGAATGCATAGAATGCAATCTATGTATCCTATGCATAGAACGCATAGATTACATGGAATGCATAGAGTGCGTAGAATGCATTCTATGTGATCAATGTATTCTCTGCATAGAATGCAATCTATGTACTCTATGCATAGAATGCATGAAATACATTGATTACATACAATGCCTTCTATGTATTCAATGTATTCTATGTATTCTATGCATCGAATGCATAGAATGCAGTCTAAGTATTCTATGCATAGAGTGCATAGATTACATGGAATGCATAGAGTGCATAGAATGCATTCTATGTGATCAATGTATTCTATGCATTCTATGCATAAAATGTATTCTATGCACCGAATGCATAGAATACATAGAATGCATGGATTACATGGAATGCATAGAGTGCATAGAGTGCATAGAGTGCAATCTATGTATTCAATGTATTCTATGCATGGAATGCATAGAATACATAGAAGACATAGAATTATATGTATTCTAAACATAGAACGCATAGAATGCAATCTATGTATCCTATGCATAGAACGCATAGATTACATGGAATGCATAGAGTGCATAGAATGCATTCTATGTGATCAATGTATTCTATGCATAGAATGCATAAAATACATTGATTACATACAATGCCTTCTATGTATTCAATGTATTCTATGTATTCTATGCATCAAATGCGTAGAATGCAATCTATTTATTCTATGCATAGAGTGCATAGATTACATGGAATGCATTATATGCATTCTATGTCTTCTATGCATTCAATGTATTCTATGCATAGAATGCATAGAATGCAATCTATGTATTCTATGCATAGAATGCATAGAATGCATAGAAGACATAGAATTATATGTATTCTATGCATAGAATGCATAGAATGCATAGATTGCATGGAATGCATAGAATGCATAGAATGCAATCTACGTATTCTATGCATATAACGCATAGATTACATGGAATGCATAAAGTGCATAGAATGCATTCTATGTGATCAAGATATTCTATGCATAGAATGCAATATATGTATTATATTTATTCGATGCATAGAATGCATAGAATGCAATCTATGTATTCTATGCATAGAGGGCATAGATTGCACAGAATGCATTCTATGTCTTTGATGTCTTCTATGTATTCTATGCATAGAATGCATAGAATGCAATCTATGTATTCTATGCATAGAACGCATAGATTACATGGAATGCATAAAGTGCATAGAATGCGTTCTATGTGATCAATGTATTCTATGCATTCTATGCATAAAATGTATTCTATTCACCGAATGCATAGAATACATAGAATGCATAGATTACATGGAATGCATGGAGTGCATAGAGTGCAATCTATGTATTCTATGCATTCTATGCATGGAACGCATAGACTACATAGAAGACATAGAATTATATGTATTCTAAGCATAGAATGCATAGAATGCAATCTATGTATCCTATGCATAGAACGCATAGATTACATGGAATGCATAGAGTGCGTAGAATGCATTCTATGTGATCAATGTATTCTCTGCATAGAATGCAATCTATGTACTCTATGCATAGAATGCATGAAATACATTGATTACATACAATGCCTTCTATGTATTCAATGTATTCTATGTATTCTATGTATTCTATGCATCGAATGCATAGAATGCAATCTATGTATTCTATGCATAGAGTCCATTGATTGCACAGAATGCATTCTATGTCTTCTATGTCTTCGATGTCTTCTATGTATTCTATGCATAGAATGCATAGAATGCAATCTATGTATTCTATGCATAGAACGCATAGATTACATGGAATGCATAGAGTGCATAGAATGCATTCTATATGATCATTGTATTCTATGCATTCTATGCATAAAATTTATTCTATGCACCGAATGCATAGAATACATAGAATGCATAGATTACATGGAATGCATGGAGTGCATTGAGTGCAATCTATGTATTCTATGTATTCTATGCATGGAATGCATAGAATACATAGAAGACATAGAATTATATGTATTCTAAACATAGAACGCATAGAATGCAATCTATGTATCCTATGCATAGAACGCATAGATTACATGGAATGCATAGAGTGCATAGAATGCATTCTATGTGATCAATGTATTCTATGCATTCTATGCATAAAATGTATTCTATGCACCGAATGCATAGAATACATAGAATGCATGGATTACATGGAATGCATAGAGTGCATCGAGTGCATAGAGTGCAATCTATGTATTCTATGTATTCTATGCATGGAATGCATAGAATACATAGAAGACATAGAATTATATGTATTCTAAACATAGAACGCATAGAATGCAATCTATGTATCCTATGCATAGAACGCATAGATTACATGGAATGCATAGAGTGCATAGAATGCATTCTATGTGATCAATGTATTCTATGCATAGAATGCATAAAATACATTGATTACATACAATGCCTTCTATGTATTCAATGTATTCTATGTATTCTATGCATCGAATGCGTAGAATGCAATCTATTTATTCTATGCATAGAGTGCATAGATTACATGGAATGCATTATATGCATTCTATGTCTTCTATGCATTCAATGTATTCTATGCATAGAATGCATAGAATGCAATCTATGTATTCTATGCATAGAATGCATAGAATGCAATCTATGTATTCTATGCATAGAATGCATAGAATGCATAGAAGACATAGAATTATATGTATTCTATGCATAGAATGCATAGAATGCATAGATTGCATGGAATGCATAGAATGCATAGAATGCAATCTACGTATTCTATGCATATAACGCATAGATTACATGGAATGCATAAAGTGCATAGAATGCGTTCTATGTGATCAATGTATTCTATGCATTCGATGCATAAAATGTATTCTATTCATCGAATGCATAGAATACATAGAATGCATAGATTACATGGAATGCATGGAGTGCATAGAATGCAATCTATGTACTCTATGTATTCTATGCATGGAACGCATAGACCACATAGAAGACATAGAATTATATGTATTCTATGCATAGAATGCATAGAATGCAATCTATGTATCCTATGCATAGAACGCATAGATTACATGGAATGCATAGAGTGCGTAGAATGCATTCTATGTGATCAATGTATTCTCTGCATAGAATGCAATCTATGTACTCTATGCATAGAATGCATGAAATACATTGATTACATACAATGCCTTCTATGTATTCAATGTATTTTATGCATTCTATGCATAGAATACATAGAATGCAATCTATGTATTCTATGCATAGAACGCATAGATTACATGGAATGCATAGAGTGCATAGAATGCATTCTATGTGATCAATGTATTCTATGCATTCTATGCATAAAATGTATTCTATGCACCGAATGCATAGAATACATAGAATGCATGGATTACATGGAATGCATAGAGTGCATAGAGTGCATAGAGTGCAATCTATGTATTCAATGTATTCTATGCATGGAATGCATAGAATACATAGAAGACATAGAATTATATGTATTCTAAACATAGAACGCATAGAATGCAATCTATGTATCCTATGCATAGAACGCATAGATTACATGGAATGCATAGAGTGCATAGAATGCATTCTATGTGATCAATGTATTCTATGCATAGAATGCATAAAATACATTGATTACATACAATGCCTTCTATGTATTCAATGTATTCTATGTATTCTATGCATCAAATGCGTAGAATGCAATCTATTTATTCTATGCATAGAGTGCATAGATTACATGGAATGCATTATATGCATTCTATGTCTTCTATGCATTCAATGTATTCTATGCATAGAATGCATAGAATGCAATCTATGTATTCTATGCATAGAATGCATAGAATGCATAGAAGACATAGAATTATATGTATTCTATGCATAGAATGCATAGAATGCATAGATTGCATGGAATGCATAGAATGCATAGAATGCAATCTACGTATTCTATGCATATAACGCATAGATTACATGGAATGCATAAAGTGCATAGAATGCATTCTATGTGATCAAGATATTCTATGCATAGAATGCAATATATGTATTATATTTATTCGATGCATAGAATGCATAGAATGCAATCTATGTATTCTATGCATAGAGGGCATAGATTGCACAGAATGCATTCTATGTCTTTGATGTCTTCTATGTATTCTATGCATAGAATGCATAGAATGCAATCTATGTATTCTATGCATAGAACGCATAGATTACATGGAATGCATAAAGTGCATAGAATGCGTTCTATGTGATCAATGTATTCTATGCATTCTATGCATAAAATGTATTCTATTCACCGAATGCATAGAATACATAGAATGCATAGATTACATGGAATGCATGGAGTGCATAGAGTGCAATCTATGTATTCTATGCATTCTATGCATGGAACGCATAGACTACATAGAAGACATAGAATTATATGTATTCTAAGCATAGAATGCATAGAATGCAATCTATGTATCCTATGCATAGAACGCATAGATTACATGGAATGCATAGAGTGCGTAGAATGCATTCTATGTGATCAATGTATTCTCTGCATAGAATGCAATCTATGTACTCTATGCATAGAATGCATGAAATACATTGATTACATACAATGCCTTCTATGTATTCAATGTATTCTATGTATTCTATGTATTCTATGCATCGAATGCATAGAATGCAATCTATGTATTCTATGCATAGAGTCCATTGATTGCACAGAATGCATTCTATGTCTTCTATGTCTTCGATGTCTTCTATGTATTCTATGCATAGAATGCATAGAATGCAATCTATGTATTCTATGCATAGAACGCATAGATTACATGGAATGCATAGAGTGCATAGAATGCATTCTATATGATCATTGTATTCTATGCATTCTATGCATAAAATTTATTCTATGCACCGAATGCATAGAATACATAGAATGCATAGATTACATGGAATGCATGGAGTGCATTGAGTGCAATCTATGTATTCTATGTATTCTATGCATGGAATGCATAGAATACATAGAAGACATAGAATTATATGTATTCTAAACATAGAACGCATAGAATGCAATCTATGTATCCTATGCATAGAACGCATAGATTACATGGAATGCATAGAGTGCATAGAATGCATTCTATGTGATCAATGTATTCTATGCATTCTATGCATAAAATGTATTCTATGCACCGAATGCATAGAATACATAGAATGCATGGATTACATGGAATGCATAGAGTGCATCGAGTGCATAGAGTGCAATCTATGTATTCTATGTATTCTATGCATGGAATGCATAGAATACATAGAAGACATAGAATTATATGTATTCTAAACATAGAACGCATAGAATGCAATCTATGTATCCTATGCATAGAACGCATAGATTACATGGAATGCATAGAGTGCATAGAATGCATTCTATGTGATCAATGTATTCTATGCATAGAATGCATAAAATACATTGATTACATACAATGCCTTCTATGTATTCAATGTATTCTATGTATTCTATGCATCGAATGCGTAGAATGCAATCTATTTATTCTATGCATAGAGTGCATAGATTACATGGAATGCATTATATGCATTCTATGTCTTCTATGCATTCAATGTATTCTATGCATAGAATGCATAGAATGCAATCTATGTATTCTATGCATAGAATGCATAGAATGCATAGAAGACATAGAATTATATGTATTCTATGCATAGAATGCATAGAATGCATAGATTGCATGGAATGCATAGAATGCATAGAATGCAATCTACGTATTCTTTGCATATAACGCATAGATTACATGGAATGCATAAAGTGCATAGAATGCATTCTATGTGATCAAGATATTCTATGCATAGAATGCAATATATGTATTATATTTATTCGATGCATAGAATGCATAGAATGCAATCTATGTATTCTATGCATAGAGGGCATAGATTGCACAGAATGCATTCTATGTCTTTGATGTCTTCTATGTATTCTATGCATAGAATGCATAGAATGCAATCTATGTATTCTATGCATAGAACGCATAGATTACATGGAATGCATAAAGTGCATAGAATGCGTTCTATGTGATCAATGTATTCTATGCATTTTATGCATAAAATGTATTCTATTCATCGAATGCATAGAATACATAGAATGCATAGATTACATGGAATGCATGGAGTGCATAGAATGCAATCTATGTATTCTATGTATTCTATGCATGGAACGCATAGACTACATAGAAGACATAGAATTATATGTATTCTATGCATAGAATGCATAGAATGCAATCTATGTATCCTATGCATAGAACGCATAGATTACATGGAATGCATAGAGTGCGTAGAATGCATTCTATGTGATCAATGTATTCTCTGCATAGAATGCAATCTATGTACTCTATGCATAGAATGCATGAAATACATTGATTACATACAATGCCTTCTATGTATTCAATGTATTCTATGTATTCTATGCATCGAATGCATAGAATGCAATCTATGTATTCTATGCATAGAGTCCATTGATTGCACAGAATGCATTCTATGTCTTCTATGTCTTCGATGTCTTCTATGTATTCTATGCATAGAATGCATAGAATGCAATCTATGTATTCTATGCATAGAACGCATAGATTACATGGAATGCATAGAGTGCATAGAATGCATTCTATATGATCATTGTATTCTATGCATTCTATGCATAAAATTTATTCTATGCACCGAATGCATAGAATACATAGAATGCATAGATTACATGGAATGCATGGAGTGCATAGAGTGCAATCTACGTATTCTATGTATTCTATGCATGGAACGCATAGAATACATAGAAGACATAGAATTATATGTATTCTATGCATAGAATGCATAGAATGCAATCTATGTATCCTATGCATAGAACGCATAGATTACATGGAATGCATAGAGTGCGTAGAATGCATTCTATGTGATCAATGTATTCTCTGCATAGAATGCAATCTATGTACTCTATGCATAGAATGCATGAAATACATTGATTACATACAATGCCTTCTATGTATTCAATGTATTCTATGTATTCTATGTATTCTATGCATCGAATGCATAGAATGCAATCTATGTATTCTATGCATAGAGTCCATTGATTGCACAGAATGCATTCTATGTCTTCTATGTCTTCGATGTCTTCTATGTATTCTATGCATAGAATGCATAGAATGCAATCTATGTATTCTATGCATAGAACGCATAGATTACATGGAATGCATAGAGTGCATAGAATGCATTCTATATGATCATTGTATTCTATGCATTCTATGCATAAAATTTATTCTATGCACCGAATGCATAGAATACATAGAATGCATAGATTACATGGAATGCATGGAGTGCATTGAGTGCAATCTATGTATTCTATGTATTCTATGCATGGAATGCATAGAATACATAGAAGACATAGAATTATATGTATTCTAAACATAGAACGCATAGAATGCAATCTATGTATCCTATGCATAGAACGCATAGATTACATGGAATGCATAGAGTGCATAGAATGCATTCTATGTGATCAATGTATTCTATGCATTCTATGCATAAAATGTATTCTATGCACCGAATGCATAGAATACATAGAATGCATGGATTACATGGAATGCATAGAGTGCATCGAGTGCATAGAGTGCAATCTATGTATTCTATGTATTCTATGCATGGAATGCATAGAATACATAGAAGACATAGAATTATATGTATTCTAAACATAGAACGCATAGAATGCAATCTATGTATCCTATGCATAGAACGCATAGATTACATGGAATGCATAGAGTGCATAGAATGCATTCTATGTGATCAATGTATTCTATGCATAGAATGCATAAAATACATTGATTACATACAATGCCTTCTATGTATTCAATGTATTCTATGTATTCTATGCATCGAATGCGTAGAATGCAATCTATTTATTCTATGCATAGAGTGCATAGATTACATGGAATGCATTATATGCATTCTATGTCTTCTATGCATTCAATGTATTCTATGCATAGAATGCATAGAATGCAATCTATGTATTCTATGCATAGAATGCATAGAATGCATAGAAGACATAGAATTATATGTATTCTATGCATAGAATGCATAGAATGCATAGATTGCATGGAATGCATAGAATGCATAGAATGCAATCTACGTATTCTTTGCATATAACGCATAGATTACATGGAATGCATAAAGTGCATAGAATGCATTCTATGTGATCAAGATATTCTATGCATAGAATGCAATATATGTATTATATTTATTCGATGCATAGAATGCATAGAATGCAATCTATGTATTCTATGCATAGAGGGCATAGATTGCACAGAATGCATTCTATGTCTTTGATGTCTTCTATGTATTCTATGCATAGAATGCATAGAATGCAATCTATGTATTCTATGCATAGAACGCATAGATTACATGGAATGCATAAAGTGCATAGAATGCGTTCTATGTGATCAATGTATTCTATGCATTTTATGCATAAAATGTATTCTATTCATCGAATGCATAGAATACATAGAATGCATAGATTACATGGAATGCATGGAGTGCATAGAATGCAATCTATGTATTCTATGTATTCTATGCATGGAACGCATAGACTACATAGAAGACATAGAATTATATGTATTCTATGCATAGAATGCATAGAATGCAATCTATGTATCCTATGCATAGAACGCATAGATTACATGGAATGCATAGAGTGCGTAGAATGCATTCTATGTGATCAATGTATTCTCTGCATAGAATGCAATCTATGTACTCTATGCATAGAATGCATGAAATACATTGATTACATACAATGCCTTCTATGTATTCAATGTATTCTATGTATTCTATGCATCGAATGCATAGAATGCAATCTATGTATTCTATGCATAGAGTCCATTGATTGCACAGAATGCATTCTATGTCTTCTATGTCTTCGATGTCTTCTATGTATTCTATGCATAGAATGCATAGAATGCAATCTATGTATTCTATGCATAGAACGCATAGATTACATGGAATGCATAGAGTGCATAGAATGCATTCTATATGATCATTGTATTCTATGCATTCTATGCATAAAATTTATTCTATGCACCGAATGCATAGAATACATAGAATGCATAGATTACATGGAATGCATGGAGTGCATAGAGTGCAATCTACGTATTCTATGTATTCTATGCATGGAACGCATAGAATACATAGAAGACATAGAATTATATGTATTCTATGCATAGAATGCATAGAATGCAATCTATGTATCCTATGCATAGAACGCATAGATTAAATGGAATGCATAGAGTGCATAGAATGCATTCTATGTGATCAATGTATTCTATGCATTCTATGCATAAAATGTATTCTATGCACCGAATGCATAGAATACATAGAATGCATGGATTACATGGAATGCATAGAGTGCATAGAGTGCATAGAGTGCAATCTATGTATTCAATGTATTCTATGCATGGAATGCATAGAATACATAGAAGACATAGAATTATATGTATTCTAAACATAGAACGCATAGAATGCAATCTATGTATCCTATGCATAGAACGCATAGATTACATGGAATGCATAGAGTGCATAGAATGCATTCTATGTGATCAATGTATTCTATGCATAGAATGCATAAAATACATTGATTACATACAATGCCTTCTATGTATTCAATGTATTCTATGTATTCTATGCATCAAATGCGTAGAATGCAATCTATTTATTCTATGCATAGAGTGCATAGATTACATGGAATGCATTATATGCATTCTATGTCTTCTATGCATTCAATGTATTCTATGCATAGAATGCATAGAATGCAATCTATGTATTCTATGCATAGAATGCATAGAATGCATAGAAGACATAGAATTATATGTATTCTATGCATAGAATGCATAGAATGCATAGATTGCATGGAATGCATAGAATGCATAGAATGCAATCTACGTATTCTATGCATATAACGCATAGATTACATGGAATGCATAAAGTGCATAGAATGCATTCTATGTGATCAAGATATTCTATGCATAGAATGCAATATATGTATTATATTTATTCGATGCATAGAATGCATAGAATGCAATCTATGTATTCTATGCATAGAGGGCATAGATTGCACAGAATGCATTCTATGTCTTTGATGTCTTCTATGTATTCTATGCATAGAATGCATAGAATGCAATCTATGTATTCTATGCATAGAACGCATAGATTACATGGAATGCATAAAGTGCATAGAATGCGTTCTATGTGATCAATGTATTCTATGCATTCTATGCATAAAATGTATTCTATTCACCGAATGCATAGAATACATAGAATGCATAGATTACATGGAATGCATGGAGTGCATAGAGTGCAATCTATGTATTCTATGCATTCTATGCATGGAACGCATAGACTACATAGAAGACATAGAATTATATGTATTCTAAGCATAGAATGCATAGAATGCAATCTATGTATCCTATGCATAGAACGCATAGATTACATGGAATGCATAGAGTGCATAGAATGCATTCTATGTGATCAATGTATTCTCTGCATAGAATGCAATCTATGTACTCTATGCATAGAATGCATGAAATACATTGATTACATACAATGCCTTCTATGTATTCAATGTATTCTATGTATTCTATGCATCGAATGCATAGAATGCAATCTATGTATTCTATGCATAGAACGCATAGATTACATGGAATGCATAGAGTGCATAGAATGCATTCTATGTGATCAATGTATTCTATGCATTCTATGCATAAAATGTATTCTATGCACCGAATGCATAGAATACATAGAATGCATGGATTACATGGAATGCATAGAGTGCATAGAGTGCATAGAGTGCAATCTATGTATTCAATGTATTCTATGCATGGAATGCATAGAATACATAGAAGACATAGAATTATATGTATTCTAAACATAGAACGCATAGAATGCAATCTATGTATCCTATGCATAGAACGCATAGATTACATGGAATGCATAGAGTGCATAGAATGCATTCTATGTGATCAATGTATTCTATGCATAGAATGCATAAAATACATTGATTACATACAATGCCTTCTATGTATTCAATGTATTCTATGTATTCTATGCATCAAATGCGTAGAATGCAATCTATTTATTCTATGCATAGAGTGCATAGATTACATGGAATGCATTATATGCATTCTATGTCTTCTATGCATTCAATGTATTCTATGCATAGAATGCATAGAATGCAATCTATGTATTCTATGCATAGAATGCATAGAATGCATAGAAGACATAGAATTATATGTATTCTATGCATAGAATGCATAGAATGCATAGATTGCATGGAATGCATAGAATGCATAGAATGCAATCTACGTATTCTATGCATATAACGCATAGATTACATGGAATGCATAAAGTGCATAGAATGCATTCTATGTGATCAAGATATTCTATGCATAGAATGCAATATATGTATTATATTTATTCGATGCATAGAATGCATAGAATGCAATCTATGTATTCTATGCATAGAGGGCATAGATTGCACAGAATGCATTCTATGTCTTTGATGTCTTCTATGTATTCTATGCATAGAATGCAATCTATGTATTCTATGCATAGAACGCATAGATTACATGGAATGCATAAAGTGCATAGAATGCGTTCTATGTGATCAATGTATTCTATGCATTCTATGCATAAAATGTATTCTATTCACCGAATGCATAGAATACATAGAATGCATAGATTACATGGAATGCATGGAGTGCATAGAGTGCAATCTATGTATTCTATGCATTCTATGCATGGAACGCATAGACTACATAGAAGACATAGAATTATATGTATTCTAAGCATAGAATGCATAGAATGCAATCTATGTATCCTATGCATAGAACGCATAGATTACATGGAATGCATAGAGTGCGTAGAATGCATTCTATGTGATCAATGTATTCTCTGCATAGAATGCAATCTATGTACTCTATGCATAGAATGCATGAAATACATTGATTACATACAATGCCTTCTATGTATTCAATGTATTCTATGTATTCTATGTATTCTATGCATCGAATGCATAGAATGCAATCTATGTATTCTATGCATAGAGTCCATTGATTGCACAGAATGCATTCTATGTCTTCTATGTCTTCGATGTCTTCTATGTATTCTATGCATAGAATGCATAGAATGCAATCTATGTATTCTATGCATAGAACGCATAGATTACATGGAATGCATAGAGTGCATAGAATGCATTCTATATGATCATTGTATTCTATGCATTCTATGCATAAAATTTATTCTATGCACCGAATGCATAGAATACATAGAATGCATAGATTACATGGAATGCATGGAGTGCATAGAGTGCAATCTATGTATTCTATGTATTCTATGCATGGAATGCATAGAATACATAGAAGACATAGAATTATATGTATTCTAAACATAGAACGCATAGAATGCAATCTATGTATCCTATGCATAGAACGCATAGATTACATGGAATGCATAGAGTGCATAGAATGCATTCTATGTGATCAATGTATTCTATGCATTCTATGCATAAAATGTATTCTATGCACCGAATGCATAGAATACATAGAATGCATGGATTACATGGAATGCATAGAGTGCATAGAGTGCATAGAGTGCAATCTATGTATTGTATGTATTCTATGCATGGAATGCATAGAATACATAGAAGACATAGAATTATATGTATTCTAAACATAGAACGCATAGAATGCAATCTATGTATCCTATGCATAGAACGCATAGATTACATGGAATGCATAGAGTGCATAGAATGCATTCTATGTGATCAATGTATTCTATGCATAGAATGCATAAAATACATTGATTACATACAATGCCTTCTATGTATTCAATGTATTTTATGTATTCTATGCATCGAATGCGTAGAATGCAATCTATTTATTCTATGCATAGAGTGCATAGATTACATGGAATGCATTATATGCATTCTATGTCTTCTATGCATTCAATGTATTCTATGCATAGAATGCATAGAATGCAATCTATGTATTCTATGCATAGAATGCATAGAATGCATAGAAGACATAGAATTATATGTATTCTATGCATAGAATGCATAGAATGCATAGATTGCATGGAATGCATAGAATGCATAGAATGCAATCTACGTATTCTATGCATATAACGCATAGATTACATGGAATGCATAAAGTGCATAGAATGCATTCTATGTGATCAAGATATTCTATGCATAGAATGCAATATATGTATTATATTTATTCGATGCATAGAATGCATAGAATGCAATCTATGTATTCTATGCATAGAGGGCATAGATTGCACAGAATGCATTCTATGTCTTTGATGTCTTCTATGTATTCTATGCATAGAATGCATAGAATGCAATCTATGTATTCTATGCATAGAACGCATAGATTACATGGAATGCATAAAGTGCATAGAATGCGTTCTATGTGATCAATGTATTCTATGCATTCTATGCATAAAATGTATTCTATTCATCGAATGCATAGAATACATAGAATGCATAGATTACATGGAATGCATGGAGTGCATAGAATGCAATCTATGTATTCTATGTATTCTATGCATGGAACGCATAGACTACATAGAAGACATAGAATTATATGTATTCTATGCATAGAATGCATAGAATGCAATCTATGTATCCTATGCATAGAACGCATAGATTACATGGAATGCATAGAGTGCGTAGAATGCATTCTATGTGATCAATGTATTCTCTGCATAGAATGCAATCTATGTACTCTATGCATAGAATGCATGAAATACATTGATTACATACAATGCCTTCTATGTATTCAATGTATTCTATGTATTCTATGCATCGAATGCATAGAATGCAATCTATGTATTCTATGCATAGAGTCCATTGATTGCACAGAATGCATTCTATGTCTTCTATGTCTTCGATGTCTTCTATGTATTCTATGCATAGAATGCATAGAATGCAATCTATGTATTCTATGCATAGAACGCATAGATTACATGGAATGCATAGAGTGCATAGAATGCATTCTATATGATCATTGTATTCTATGCATTCTATGCATGAAATTTATTCTATGCACCGAATGCATAGAATACATAGAATGCATAGATTACATGGAATGCATGGAGTGCATAGAGTGCAATCTACGTATTCTATGTATTCTATGCATGGAACGCATAGAATACATAGAAGACATAGAATTATATGTATTCTATGCATAGAATGCATAGAATGCAATCTATGTATCCTATGCATAGAACGCATAGATTAAATGGAATGCATAGAGTGCATAGAATGCATTCTATGTGATCAATGTATTCTATGCATTCTATGCATAAAATGTATTCTATGCACCGAATGCATAGAATACATAGAATGCATGGATTACATGGAATGCATAGAGTGCATAGAGTGCAATCTATGTATTCAATGTATTCTATGCATGGAATGCATAGAATACATAGAAGCCATAGAATTATATGTATTCTAAACATCGAACGCATAGAATGCAATCTATGTATCCTATGCATAGAACGCATAGATTACATGGAATGCATAGAGTGCATAGAATGCATTCTATGTGATCAATGTATTCTATGCATAGAATGCATAAAATACATTGATTACATACAATGCCTTCTATGTATTCAATGTATTCTATGTATTCTATGCATCAAATGCGTAGAATGCAATCTATTTATTCTATGCATAGAGTGCATAGATTACATGGAATGCATTATATGCATTCTATGTCTTCTATGCATTCAATGTATTCTATGCATAGAATGCATAGAATGCAATCTATGTATTCTATGCATAGAATGCATAGAATGCAATCTATGTATTCTATGCATAGAATGCATAGAATGCATAGAAGACATAGAATTATATGTATTCTATGCATAGAATGCATAGAATGCATAGATTGCATGGAATGCATAGAATGCATAGAATGCAATCTACGTATTCTATGCATATAACGCATAGATTACATGGAATGCATAAAGTGCATAGAATGCGTTCTATGTGATCAATGTATTCTATGCATTCGATGCATAAAATGTATTCTATTCATCGAATGCATAGAATACATAGAATGCATAGATTACATGGAATGCATGGAGTGCATAGAATGCAATCTATGTACTCTATGTATTCTATGCATGGAACGCATAGACCACATAGAAGACATAGAATTATATGTATTCTATGCATAGAATGCATAGAATGCAATCTATGTATCCTATGCATAGAACGCATAGATTACATGGAATGCATAGAGTGCGTAGAATGCATTCTATGTGATCAATGTATTCTCTGCATAGAATGCAATCTATGTACTCTATGCATAGAATGCATGAAATACATTGATTACATACAATGCCTTCTATGTATTCAATGTATTCTATGTATTCTATGCATCGAATGCATAGAATGCAATCTATGTATTCTATGCATAGAACGCATAGATTACATGGAATGCATAGAGTGCATAGAATGCATTCTATGTGATCAATGTATTCTATGCATTCTATGCATAAAATGTATTCTATGCACCGAATGCATAGAATACATAGAATGCATGGATTACATGGAATGCATAGAGTGCATAGAGTGCATAGAGTGCAATCTATGTATTCAATGTATTCTATGCATGGAATGCATAGAATACATAGAAGACATAGAATTATATGTATTCTAAACATAGAACGCATAGAATGCAATCTATGTATCCTATGCATAGAACGCATAGATTACATGGAATGCATAGAGTGCATAGAATGCATTCTATGTGATCAATGTATTCTATGCATAGAATGCATAAAATACATTGATTACATACAATGCCTTCTATGTATTCAATGTATTCTATGTATTCTATGCATCAAATGCGTAGAATGCAATCTATTTATTCTATGCATAGAGTGCATAGATTACATGGAATGCATTATATGCATTCTATGTCTTCTATGCATTCAATGTATTCTATGCATAGAATGCATAGAATGCAATCTATGTATTCTATGCATAGAATGCATAGAATGCATAGAAGACATAGAATTATATGTATTCTATGCATAGAATGCATAGAATGCATAGATTGCATGGAATGCATAGAATGCATAGAATGCAATCTACGTATTCTATGCATATAACGCATAGATTACATGGAATGCATAAAGTGCATAGAATGCATTCTATGTGATCAAGATATTCTATGCATAGAATGCAATATATGTATTATATTTATTCGATGCATAGAATGCATAGAATGCAATCTATGTATTCTATGCATAGAGGGCATAGATTGCACAGAATGCATTCTATGTCTTTGATGTCTTCTATGTATTCTATGCATAGAATGCATAGAATGCAATCTATGTATTCTATGCATAGAACGCATAGATTACATGGAATGCATAAAGTGCATAGAATGCGTTCTATGTGATCAATGTATTCTATGCATTCTATGCATAAAATGTATTCTATTCACCGAATGCATAGAATACATAGAATGCATAGATTACATGGAATGCATGGAGTGCATAGAGTGCAATCTATGTATTCTATGCATTCTATGCATGGAACGCATAGACTACATAGAAGACATAGAATTATATGTATTCTAAGCATAGAATGCATAGAATGCAATCTATGTATCCTATGCATAGAACGCATAGATTACATGGAATGCATAGAGTGCGTAGAATGCATTCTATGTGATCAATGTATTCTCTGCATAGAATGCAATCTATGTACTCTATGCATAGAATGCATGAAATACATTGATTACATACAATGCCTTCTATGTATTCAATGTATTCTATGTATTCTATGTATTCTATGCATCGAATGCATAGAATGCAATCTATGTATTCTATGCATAGAGTCCATTGATTGCACAGAATGCATTCTATGTCTTCTATGTCTTCGATGTCTTCTATGTATTCTATGCATAGAATGCATAGAATGCAATCTATGTATTCTATGCATAGAACGCATAGATTACATGGAATGCATAGAGTGCATAGAATGCATTCTATATGATCATTGTATTCTATGCATTCTATGCATAAAATTTATTCTATGCACCGAATGCATAGAATACATAGAATGCATAGATTACATGGAATGCATGGAGTGCATTGAGTGCAATCTATGTATTCTATGTATTCTATGCATGGAATGCATAGAATACATAGAAGACATAGAATTATATGTATTCTAAACATAGAACGCATAGAATGCAATCTATGTATCCTATGCATAGAACGCATAGATTACATGGAATGCATAGAGTGCATAGAATGCATTCTATGTGATCAATGCATTCTATGCATTCTATGCATAAAATGTATTCTATGCACCGAATGCATAGAATACATAGAATGCATGGATTACATGGAATGCATAGAGTGCATCGAGTGCATAGAGTGCAATCTATGTATTCTATGTATTCTATGCATGGAATGCATAGAATACATAGAAGACATAGAATTATATGTATTCTAAACATAGAACGCATAGAATGCAATCTATGTATCCTATGCATAGAACGCATAGATTACATGGAATGCATAGAGTGCATAGAATGCATTCTATGTGATCAATGTATTCTATGCATAGAATGCATAAAATACATTGATTACATACAATGCCTTCTATGTATTCAATGTATTCTATGTATTCTATGCATCGAATGCGTAGAATGCAATCTATTTATTCTATGCATAGAGTGCATAGATTACATGGAATGCATTATATGCATTCTATGTCTTCTATGCATT
The DNA here is from genome assembly GCA_935421135.1 of Bugulina stolonifera. Lineage (NCBI taxonomy): Eukaryota > Metazoa > Bryozoa > Gymnolaemata > Cheilostomatida > Bugulidae > Bugulina > Bugulina stolonifera. The sequence goes on along the minus strand of OW285190.1, from coordinate 562,411 downwards.
CAATGTATTCTATGCATAGAATGCATAGAATGCAATCTATGTATTCTATGCATAGAGGGCATAGATTGCACAGAATGCATTCTATGTCTTTGATGTCTTCTATGTATTCTATGCATAGAATGCATAGAATGCAATCTATGTATTCTATGCATAGAACGCATAGATTACATGGAATGCATAAAGTGCATAGAATGCGTTCTATGTGATCAATGTATTCTATGCATTCTATGCATAAAATGTATTCTATTCATCGAATGCATAGAATACATAGAATGCATAGATTACATGGAATGCATGGAGTGCATAGAATGCAATCTATGTATTCTATGTATTCTATGCATGGAACGCATAGACTACATAGAAGACATAGAATTATATGTATTCTATGCATAGAATGCATAGAATGCAATCTATGTATCCTATGCATAGAACGCATAGATTACATGGAATGCATAGAGTGCGTAGAATGCATTCTATGTGATCAATGTATTCTCTGCATAGAATGCAATCTATGTACTCTATGCATAGAATGCATGAAATACATTGATTACATACAATGCCTTCTATGTATTCAATGTATTCTATGTATTCTATGTATTCTATGCATCGAATGCATAGAATGCAATCTATGTATTCTATGCATAGAGTCCATTGATTGCACAGAATGCATTCTATGTCTTCTATGTCTTCGATGTCTTCTATGTATTCTATGCATAGAATGCATAGAATGCAATCTATGTATTCTATGCATAGAACGCATAGATTACATGGAATGCATAGAGTGCATAGAATGCATTCTATATGATCATTGTATTCTATGCATTCTATGCATAAAATTTATTCTATGCACCGAATGCATAGAATACATAGAATGCATAGATTACATGGAATGCATGGAGTGCATTGAGTGCAATCTATGTATTCTATGTATTCTATGCATGGAATGCATAGAATACATAGAAGACATAGAATTATATGTATTCTAAACATAGAACGCATAGAATGCAATCTATGTATCCTATGCATAGAACGCATAGATTACATGGAATGCATAGAGTGCATAGAATGCATTCTATGTGATCAATGTATTCTATGCATTCTATGCATAAAATGTATTCTATGCACCGAATGCATAGAATACATAGAATGCATGGATTACATGGAATGCATAGAGTGCATCGAGTGCATAGAGTGCAATCTATGTATTCTATGTATTCTATGCATGGAATGCATAGAATACATAGAAGACATAGAATTATATGTATTCTAAACATAGAACGCATAGAATGCAATCTATGTATCCTATGCATAGAACGCATAGATTACATGGAATGCATAGAGTGCATAGAATGCATTCTATGTGATCAATGTATTCTATGCATAGAATGCATAAAATACATTGATTACATACAATGCCTTCTATGTATTCAATGTATTCTATGTATTCTATGCATCGAATGCGTAGAATGCAATCTATTTATTCTATGCATAGAGTGCATAGATTACATGGAATGCATTATATGCATTCTATGTCTTCTATGCATTCAATGTATTCTATGCATAGAATGCATAGAATGCAATCTATGTATTCTATGCATAGAGGGCATAGATTGCACAGAATGCATTCTATGTCTTTGATGTCTTCTATGTATTCTATGCATAGAATGCATAGAATGCAATCTATGTATTCTATGCATAGAACGCATAGATTACATGGAATGCATAAAGTGCATAGAATGCGTTCTATGTGATCAATGTATTCTATGCATTCTATGCATAAAATGTATTCTATTCATCGAATGCATAGAATACATAGAATGCATAGATTACATGGAATGCATGGAGTGCATAGAATGCAATCTATGTATTCTATGTATTCTATGCATGGAACGCATAGACTACATAGAAGACATAGAATTATATGTATTCTATGCATAGAATGCATAGAATGCAATCTATGTATCCTATGCATAGAACGCATAGATTACATGGAATGCATAGAGTGCGTAGAATGCATTCTATGTGATCAATGTATTCTCTGCATAGAATGCAATCTATGTACTCTATGCATAGAATGCATGAAATACATTGATTACATACAATGCCTTCTATGTATTCAATGTATTCTATGTATTCTATGCATCGAATGCATAGAATGCAATCTATGTATTCTATGCATAGAGTCCATTGATTGCACAGAATGCATTCTATGTCTTCTATGTCTTCGATGTCTTCTATGTATTCTATGCATAGAATGCATAGAATGCAATCTATGTATTCTATGCATAGAACGCATAGATTACATGGAATGCATAGAGTGCATAGAATGCATTCTATATGATCATTGTATTCTATGCATTCTATGCATGAAATTTATTCTATGCACCGAATGCATAGAATACATAGAATGCATAGATTACATGGAATGCATGGAGTGCATAGAGTGCAATCTACGTATTCTATGTATTCTATGCATGGAACGCATAGAATACATAGAAGACATAGAATTATATGTATTCTATGCATAGAATGCATAGAATGCAATCTATGTATCCTATGCATAGAACGCATAGATTAAATGGAATGCATAGAGTGCATAGAATGCATTCTATGTGATCAATGTATTCTATGCATTCTATGCATAAAATGTATTCTATGCACCGAATGCATAGAATACATAGAATGCATGGATTACATGGAATGCATAGAGTGCATAGAGTGCAATCTATGTATTCAATGTATTCTATGCATGGAATGCATAGAATACATAGAAGCCATAGAATTATATGTATTCTAAACATCGAACGCATAGAATGCAATCTATGTATCCTATGCATAGAACGCATAGATTACATGGAATGCATAGAGTGCATAGAATGCATTCTATGTGATCAATGTATTCTATGCATAGAATGCATAAAATACATTGATTACATACAATGCCTTCTATGTATTCAATGTATTCTATGTATTCTATGCATCAAATGCGTAGAATGCAATCTATTTATTCTATGCATAGAGTGCATAGATTACATGGAATGCATTATATGCATTCTATGTCTTCTATGCATTCAATGTATTCTATGCATAGAATGCATAGAATGCAATCTATGTATTCTATGCATAGAATGCATAGAATGCAATCTATGTATTCTATGCATAGAATGCATAGAATGCATAGAAGACATAGAATTATATGTATTCTATGCATTCTATGCATAGAATGCATAGATTGCATGGAATGCATAGAATGCATAGAATGCAATCTACGTATTCTATGCATATAACGCATAGATTACATGGAATGCATAAAGTGCATAGAATGCGTTCTATGTGATCAATGTATTCTATGCATTCGATGCATAAAATGTATTCTATTCATCGAATGCATAGAATACATAGAATGCATAGATTACATGGAATGCATGGAGTGCATAGAATGCAATCTATGTACTCTATGTATTCTATGCATGGAACGCATAGACCACATAGAAGACATAGAATTATATGTATTCTATGCATAGAATGCATAGAATGCAATCTATGTATCCTATGCATAGAACGCATAGATTACATGGAATGCATAGAGTGCGTAGAATGCATTCTATGTGATCAATGTATTCTCTGCATAGAATGCAATCTATGTACTCTATGCATAGAATGCATGAAATACATTGATTACATACAATGCCTTCTATGTATTCAATGTATTCTATGCATTCTATGCATAGAATGCATAGAATGCAATCTATGTATTCTATGCATAGAACGCATAGATTACATGGAATGCATAGAGTGCATAGAATGCATTCTATGTGATCAATGTATTCTATGCATTCTATGCATAAAATGTATTCTATGCACCGAATGCATAGAATACATAGAATGCATGGATTACATGGAATGCATAGAGTGCATAGAGTGCATAGAGTGCAATCTATGTATTCAATGTATTCTATGCATGGAATGCATAGAATACATAGAAGACATAGAATTATATGTATTCTAAACATAGAACGCATAGAATGCAATCTATGTATCCTATGCATAGAACGCATAGATTACATGGAATGCATAGAGTGCATAGAATGCATTCTATGTGATCAATGTATTCTATGCATAGAATGCATAAAATACATTGATTACATACAATGCCTTCTATGTATTCAATGTATTCTATGTATTCTATGCATCAAATGCGTAGAATGCAATCTATTTATTCTATGCATAGAGTGCATAGATTACATGGAATGCATTATATGCATTCTATGTCTTCTATGCATTCAATGTATTCTATGCATAGAATGCATAGAATGCAATCTATGTATTCTATGCATAGAATGCATAGAATGCATAGAAGACATAGAATTATATGTATTCTATGCATAGAATGCATAGAATGCATAGATTGCATGGAATGCATAGAATGCATAGAATGCAATCTACGTATTCTATGCATATAACGCATAGATTACATGGAATGCATAAAGTGCATAGAATGCATTCTATGTGATCAAGATATTCTATGCATAGAATGCAATATATGTATTATATTTATTCGATGCATAGAATGCATAGAATGCAATCTATGTATTCTATGCATAGAGGGCATAGATTGCACAGAATGCATTCTATGTCTTTGATGTCTTCTATGTATTCTATGCATAGAATGCATAGAATGCAATCTATGTATTCTATGCATAGAACGCATAGATTACATGGAATGCATAAAGTGCATAGAATGCGTTCTATGTGATCAATGTATTCTATGCATTCTATGCATAAAATGTATTCTATTCACCGAATGCATAGAATACATAGAATGCATAGATTACATGGAATGCATGGAGTGCATAGAGTGCAATCTATGTATTCTATGCATTCTATGCATGGAACGCATAGACTACATAGAAGACATAGAATTATATGTATTCTAAGCATAGAATGCATAGAATGCAATCTATGTATCCTATGCATAGAACGCATAGATTACATGGAATGCATAGAGTGCGTAGAATGCATTCTATGTGATCAATGTATTCTCTGCATAGAATGCAATCTATGTACTCTATGCATAGAATGCATGAAATACATTGATTACATACAATGCCTTCTATGTATTCAATGTATTCTATGTATTCTATGTATTCTATGCATCGAATGCATAGAATGCAATCTATGTATTCTATGCATAGAGTCCATTGATTGCACAGAATGCATTCTATGTCTTCTATGTCTTCGATGTCTTCTATGTATTCTATGCATAGAATGCATAGAATGCAATCTATGTATTCTATGCATAGAACGCATAGATTACATGGAATGCATAGAGTGCATAGAATGCATTCTATATGATCATTGTATTCTATGCATTCTATGCATAAAATTTATTCTATGCACCGAATGCATAGAATACATAGAATGCATAGATTACATGGAATGCATGGAGTGCATTGAGTGCAATCTATGTATTCTATGTATTCTATGCATGGAATGCATAGAATACATAGAAGACATAGAATTATATGTATTCTAAACATAGAACGCATAGAATGCAATCTATGTATCCTATGCATAGAACGCATAGATTACATGGAATGCATAGAGTGCATAGAATGCATTCTATGTGATCAATGTATTCTATGCATTCTATGCATAAAATGTATTCTATGCACCGAATGCATAGAATACATAGAATGCATGGATTACATGGAATGCATAGAGTGCATCGAGTGCATAGAGTGCAATCTATGTATTCTATGTATTCTATGCATGGAATGCATAGAATACATAGAAGACATAGAATTATATGTATTCTAAACATAGAACGCATAGAATGCAATCTATGTATCCTATGCATAGAACGCATAGATTACATGGAATGCATAGAGTGCATAGAATGCATTCTATGTGATCAATGTATTCTATGCATAGAATGCATAAAATACATTGATTACATACAATGCCTTCTATGTATTCAATGTATTCTATGTATTCTATGCATCGAATGCGTAGAATGCAATCTATTTATTCTATGCATAGAGTGCATAGATTACATGGAATGCATTATATGCATTCTATGTCTTCTATGCATTCAATGTATTCTATGCATAGAATGCATAGAATGCAATCTATGTATTCTATGCATAGAATGCATAGAATGCATAGAAGACATAGAATTATATGTATTCTATGCATAGAATGCATAGAATGCATAGATTGCATGGAATGCATAGAATGCATAGAATGCAATCTACGTATTCTTTGCATATAACGCATAGATTACATGGAATGCATAAAGTGCATAGAATGCATTCTATGTGATCAAGATATTCTATGCATAGAATGCAATATATGTATTATATTTATTCGATGCATAGAATGCATAGAATGCAATCTATGTATTCTATGCATAGAGGGCATAGATTGCACAGAATGCATTCTATGTCTTTGATGTCTTCTATGTATTCTATGCATAGAATGCATAGAATGCAATCTATGTATTCTATGCATAGAACGCATAGATTACATGGAATGCATAAAGTGCATAGAATGCGTTCTATGTGATCAATGTATTCTATGCATTTTATGCATAAAATGTATTCTATTCATCGAATGCATAGAATACATAGAATGCATAGATTACATGGAATGCATGGAGTGCATAGAATGCAATCTATGTATTCTATGTATTCTATGCATGGAACGCATAGACTACATAGAAGACATAGAATTATATGTATTCTATGCATAGAATGCATAGAATGCAATCTATGTATCCTATGCATAGAACGCATAGATTACATGGAATGCATAGAGTGCGTAGAATGCATTCTATGTGATCAATGTATTCTCTGCATAGAATGCAATCTATGTACTCTATGCATAGAATGCATGAAATACATTGATTACATACAATGCCTTCTATGTATTCAATGTATTCTATGTATTCTATGCATCGAATGCATAGAATGCAATCTATGTATTCTATGCATAGAGTCCATTGATTGCACAGAATGCATTCTATGTCTTCTATGTCTTCGATGTCTTCTATGTATTCTATGCATAGAATGCATAGAATGCAATCTATGTATTCTATGCATAGAACGCATAGATTACATGGAATGCATAGAGTGCATAGAATGCATTCTATATGATCATTGTATTCTATGCATTCTATGCATAAAATTTATTCTATGCACCGAATGCATAGAATACATAGAATGCATAGATTACATGGAATGCATGGAGTGCATAGAGTGCAATCTACGTATTCTATGTATTCTATGCATGGAACGCATAGAATACATAGAAGACATAGAATTATATGTATTCTATGCATAGAATGCATAGAATGCAATCTATGTATCCTATGCATAGAACGCATAGATTAAATGGAATGCATAGAGTGCATAGAATGCATTCTATGTGATCAATGTATTCTATGCATTCTATGCATAAAATGTATTCTATGCACCGAATGCATAGAATACATAGAATGCATGGATTACATGGAATGCATAGAGTGCATAGAGTGCATAGAGTGCAATCTATGTATTCAATGTATTCTATGCATGGAATGCATAGAATACATAGAAGACATAGAATTATATGTATTCTAAACATAGAACGCATAGAATGCAATCTATGTATCCTATGCATAGAACGCATAGATTACATGGAATGCATAGAGTGCATAGAATGCATTCTATGTGATCAATGTATTCTATGCATAGAATGCATAAAATACATTGATTACATACAATGCCTTCTATGTATTCAATGTATTCTATGTATTCTATGCATCAAATGCGTAGAATGCAATCTATTTATTCTATGCATAGAGTGCATAGATTACATGGAATGCATTATATGCATTCTATGTCTTCTATGCATTCAATGTATTCTATGCATAGAATGCATAGAATGCAATCTATGTATTCTATGCATAGAATGCATAGAATGCATAGAAGACATAGAATTATATGTATTCTATGCATAGAATGCATAGAATGCATAGATTGCATGGAATGCATAGAATGCATAGAATGCAATCTACGTATTCTATGCATATAACGCATAGATTACATGGAATGCATAAAGTGCATAGAATGCATTCTATGTGATCAAGATATTCTATGCATAGAATGCAATATATGTATTATATTTATTCGATGCATAGAATGCATAGAATGCAATCTATGTATTCTATGCATAGAGGGCATAGATTGCACAGAATGCATTCTATGTCTTTGATGTCTTCTATGTATTCTATGCATAGAATGCATAGAATGCAATCTATGTATTCTATGCATAGAACGCATAGATTACATGGAATGCATAAAGTGCATAGAATGCGTTCTATGTGATCAATGTATTCTATGCATTCTATGCATAAAATGTATTCTATTCACCGAATGCATAGAATACATAGAATGCATAGATTACATGGAATGCATGGAGTGCATAGAGTGCAATCTATGTATTCTATGCATTCTATGCATGGAACGCATAGACTACATAGAAGACATAGAATTATATGTATTCTAAGCATAGAATGCATAGAATGCAATCTATGTATCCTATGCATAGAACGCATAGATTACATGGAATGCATAGAGTGCGTAGAATGCATTCTATGTGATCAATGTATTCTCTGCATAGAATGCAATCTATGTACTCTATGCATAGAATGCATGAAATACATTGATTACATACAATGCCTTCTATGTATTCAATGTATTCTATGTATTCTATGTATTCTATGCATCGAATGCATAGAATGCAATCTATGTATTCTATGCATAGAGTCCATTGATTGCACAGAATGCATTCTATGTCTTCTATGTCTTCGATGTCTTCTATGTATTCTATGCATAGAATGCAATCTATGTATTCTATGCATAGAACGCATAGATTACATGGAATGCATAGAGTGCATAGAATGCATTCTATATGATCATTGTATTCTATGCATTCTATGCATAAAATTTATTCTATGCACCGAATGCATAGAATACATAGAATGCATAGATTACATGGAATGCATGGAGTGCATAGAGTGCAATCTATGTATTCTATGTATTCTATGCATGGAATGCATAGAATACATAGAAGACATAGAATTATATGTATTCTAAACATAGAACGCATAGAATGCAATCTATGTATCCTATGCATAGAACGCATAGATTACATGGAATGCATAGAGTGCATAGAATGCATTCTATGTGATCAATGTATTCTATGCATTCTATGCATAAAATGTATTCTATGCACCGAATGCATAGAATACATAGAATGCATGGATTACATGGAATGCATAGAGTGCATAGAGTGCATAGAGTGCAATCTATGTATTCTATGTATTCTATGCATGGAATGCATAGAATACATAGAAGACATAGAATTATATGTATTCTAAACATAGAACGCATAGAATGCAATCTATGTATCCTATGCATAGAACGCATAGATTACATGGAATGCATAGAGTGCATAGAATGCATTCTATGTGATCAATGTATTCTATGCATAGAATGCATAAAATACATTGATTACATACAATGCCTTCTATGTATTCAATGTATTCTATGTATTCTATGCATCGAATGCGTAGAATGCAATCTATTTATTCTATGCATAGAGTGCATAGATTACATGGAATGCATTATATGCATTCTATGTCTTCTATGCATTCAATGTATTCTATGCATAGAATGCATAGAATGCAATCTATGTATTCTATGCATAGAATGCATAGAATGCATAGAAGACATAGAATTATATGTATTCTATGCATAGAATGCATAGAATGCATAGATTGCATGGAATGCATAGAATGCATAGAATGCAATCTACGTATTCTATGCATATAACGCATAGATTACATGGAATGCATAAAGTGCATAGAATGCATTCTATGTGATCAAGATATTCTATGCATAGAATGCAATATATGTATTATATTTATTCGATGCATAGAATGCATAGAATGCAATCTATGTATTCTATGCATAGAGGGCATAGATTGCACATAATGCATTCTATGTCTTTGATGTCTTCTATGTATTCTATGCATAGAATGCATAGAATGCAATCTATGTATTCTATGCATAGAACGCATAGATTACATGGAATGCATAAAGTGCATAGAATGCGTTCTATGTGATCAATGTATTCTATGCATTCTATGCATAAAATGTATTCTATTCATCGAATGCATAGAATACATAGAATGCATAGATTACATGGAATGCATGGAGTGCATAGAATGCAATCTATGTATTCTATGTATTCTATGCATGGAACGCATAGACTACATAGAAGACATAGAATTATATGTATTCTATGCATAGAATGCATAGAATGCAATCTATGTATCCTATGCATAGAACGCATAGATTACATGGAATGCATAGAGTGCGTAGAATGCATTCTATGTGATCAATGTATTCTCTGCATAGAATGCAATCTATGTACTCTATGCATAGAATGCATGAAATACATTGATTACATACAATGCCTTCTATGTATTCAATGTATTCTATGTATTCTATGCATCGAATGCATAGAATGCTATCTATGTATTCTATGCATAGAGTCCATTGATTGCACAGAATGCATTCTATGTCTTCTATGTCTTCGATGTCTTCTATGTATTCTATGCATAGAATGCATAGAATGCAATCTATGTATTCTATGCATAGAACGCATAGATTACATGGAATGCATAGAGTGCATAGAATGCATTCTATATGATCATTGTATTCTATGCATTCTATGCATAAAATTTATTCTATGCACCGAATGCATAGAATACATAGAATGCATAGATTACATGGAATGCATGGAGTGCATAGAGTGCAATCTACGTATTCTATGTATTCTATGCATGGAACGCATAGAATACATAGAAGACATAGAATTATATGTATTCTATGCATAGAATGCATAGAATGCAATCTATGTATCCTATGCATAGAACGCATAGATTAAATGGAATGCATAGAGTGCATAGAATGCATTCTATGTGATTAATGTATTCTATGCATAAAATGCATTCTATGCACCGAATGCATAGAATACATAGAATGCATAGATTACATGGAATGCATAGAGTGCATAGAATGCAATCTATGTGTTCTATGCAATGCATAGACTACATAGAATGCATAGAACTCATAAGACGCATAGAATGCACTCTATGCATCCTATGCATTCTATGCATTCAGTGCATAGAATGCATTCTATGTGACCAATGTATTCTATGCATTCTATGCATAAAATGTATTCTATGCGCCGAATGCATAGAATACATAGAATGCATAGATTACATGGAATGCATAGAGTGCATAGAGTGCAATCTATGTATTCTATGTATTCTATGCATGGAATGCATAGAATACATAGAAGACATAGAATTATATGTATTCTAAACATAGAATGCATAGAATGCAATCTATGTATGCTATGCATAGAACGCATAGATTACATGGAATGCATAGAGTGCATGAAATGCATTCTATGTGATCAATGTATTCTATGCATAGAATGCATAAAATACATTGATTACATACAATGCCTTCTATGTATTCGATGTATTCTATGCATCGAATGCATAGAATGCAATCTATTTATTCTATGCATAGAGTGCATAGATTACATGGAATGCATTATATGCATTCTATGTCTTCTATGTCTTCTATGTATTCAATGTATTCTATGCATAGAATGCATATAATGCAATCTATGTATTCTATGCATAGAATGCATAGAATGCATAGAAGACATAGAATAATATGTATTCTATGCATAGAATGCATAGAATGCAATTTATGTATTCTATGCATAGAATGCATAGATTGCATCGAATGCATAGAATGCATAGAATGCAATCTACGTATTCTATGCATATAACGCATCGATTACATGGAATGCATAAAGTGAATAGAATGCATTCTATGTGATCAAGATATTCTATGCATAGAATGCAATATATGTATTATATGTATTCGATGCATAGAATGCATAGAATGCAATCTATGCATTCTATGCATAGAGTCCATAGATTGCACAGAATGCATTCTATGTCTTCTATGTCTTCGATGTCTTCTATGTATTCTATGCATAGAATGCATAGAATGCAATCTATGTATTCTATGCATAGAACGCATAGATTACATGGAATGCATAGAGTGCATAGAATGCATTCTATGTGATCAATGGATTCTATGCATTCTAAGCATAAAATGCATTCTATGCACCGAATGCATAGAATACATAGAATGCATAGATTACATGGAATGCATAGAGTGCATAGAATGCAATCTATGTGTTCTATGCAATGCATAGACTACATAGAATGCATAGAACTCATAAAACGCATAGAATGCACTCTATGCATCCTATGCATTCTATGCATTCAGTGCATAGAATGCTTTCTATGTGACCAATGTATTCTATGCATTCTATGCATAAAATGTATTCGATGCGCCGAATGCATAGAATACATAGAATGCATAGATTACATGGAATGCATAGAGTGCATAGAGTGCAATCTATGTATTCTATGTTTTCTATGCATGGAATGCATAGAATACATAGAAGACATAGAATTATATGTATTCTAAACATAGAATGCATAGAATGCAATCTATGTATGCTATGCATAGAACGCATAGATTACATGGAATGCATAGAGTGCATAGAATGCATTCTATGTGATCAATGTATTCTATGCATAGAATGCATAAAATACATTGATTACATACAATGCCTTCTATGTATTCAATGTATTCTATGTATTCTATGCATCGAATGCATAGAATGCAATCTATTTATTCTATGCATAGAGTGCATAGAATACATGGAATGCATTATATGCATTCTATGTCTTCGATGTCTTCTATGTATTCAATGTGTTCTATGCATAGAATGCACAGAATGCAATCTATGTATTCTATGCATAGAATGCATAGAATACATAGAAGTCATAGAATTATAGGTATTCTATGCATAGAATACATAGAATGCAATCTATGTATTCTATGCATAGATTGCATAGAATACATAGAAGACATAGACTTATATGTATTCTACGCATAGATTGCATAGACTGCAATCTATGTATTCTATGCATAGAATGTATAGATTGCATGGAATACATAGAATGCATAGAATGCATAGAATGCAATCTATGTATTCTATGCATATAACGCATAGATTACATGGAATGCATAAAGTGCATAGAATGCATTCTATGTGATCAAGATATATTATGCATAGAATGCAATATATGTATTATATGTATTCGATGCATAGAATGCATGGAATGTAATCTATGTATTCTATGCATGGAGTGCATAGATTGCACAGAATGCATTCTATGTCTTCTATGTCTTCGATGTCTTCTATGTATTCTATGCATAGAATGCATAGAATGCAATCTATGTATTTTATGCATAGAACGCATAGATTACATGGAATGCATAGAGTGCATAGAATGCGTTCTATGTGATCAATGTATTCTATGCATTCTATGCATAAAATGTATTCTATGCACCGAATGCATAGAATACATAGAATGCATAGATTACATGGAATGCATAGAGTGCATAGAGTGCAATCTATGTATTCTATGTATTCTATGCATGGAACGCATAGAATACATAGAAGACATAGAATTATATGTATTCTATGCATCGAATGCATAGAATGCAATCTATGTATTCTATGCATAGAGTGCATAGATTACATGGAATGCATTATATGCATTCTATGTCTTCTATGTCTTCTATGTATTCAATGTATTCTATGCATAGAATGCATAGAATGCAATCTATGTATTCTATGCATAGAATGCATAGAATACATAGAAGACATAGAATTATATGTATTCTATGCATAGAATGCATAGAATGCAATCTATGTATTCTATGCATAGAATGCATAAAAAATAATAATAAAGTAAGTTAATTTATTTTAATTAATAAATTTATAGTAATGACAATTTTTATTTTAAAAATTAGTTACATGTAGAAGTAATGATATAAATATAAATAGTTCATATGAGAAGACGACTAGCTAGCATAGAATGCACCAACACACGGACAGTTTCAGACGACTAGCTAGCATAGAATGCATAGAAGACATAGAAGACATAGAATGCATTCTGTGCAATCTATGCACTCTATGCATAGAATACATAGATTGCATTCTATGCATATAATATCTTGATCACATAGAATGCATTCTATGCACTCTATGCATTCCATGTAATCTATGCGTTCTATGCATAGGATACATAGATTGCATTCTATGCATTCTATGCATAGAATACATATAATTCTATGTCTTCTATGTATTCTATGCATTCCATGCATAGAATACATAGATTGCATTCTGTGCAATCTATGCACTCTATGCATAGAATACATAAATTGCATCCTATGCATTCTATGCATAAAATACATATAATACATAGATTGCATTCTATGCACTCTATGCATTCCATGTATTCTATGCATTCCATGTATTCTATTCATTCTATGCATAGAATACATAGATTGCATTCTATGCATTCGATGCATAGAATACATTTTATGCATAGAATGCATTCTATGTGATCAATGTATTCAATGCATAGAATGCACAAAATACATTGATTACATACAATGCCTTCTATGTATTCGATGTATTCTACACTGTATGTATTCTATGCATCGAATGCATAGAATGCAATCTATGTATTCTATGCATAGAGTGCATAGGTTACATGGAATGCATTCTATGCATTCTATAGCTGAGTCCAGACTACAACGATTTTATGGACGATTCTTGGATTTGATAAAATCGTTGTTGTGTGGACGAAAAATCGGCCGATTTCTTGGCTCTAGAACGATTTCGGCCTGGTTATTTGCGTGCTGAAATATTCGCCCGATTACTTTTGCATTGACCAATCAGAAAGCGCTTCGTGTTACCACGGAAACGTCAAGTCATTAAACAACATGTCGAAGTTAAGGCAAGTGATGCGAAGTTTGGTGAGCAATTTAGAGATGTATCCAGCTATATGGGATTCCAACGATCAGGATTCTATGAATAGAGACGAAAAAAGGAGCCAGATTGCAGAGCTAGCAAAGTGTTGTGGGACAGACGTGGGGGACATAGAAAAGAAATATGCTACGCTACGCACTAGATTTAGAAAGGCTAGTCGTCTTCTCATATGAACTATTTATATTTATATCATTACTTCTACATGTAACTAATTTTTAAAATAAAAATTGTCATGACTACTAATTTATTAATTAAAATAAATTAACTTACTTTATTATTATTTTTTATGTTGGCAGGAATGGAATGAAGTGAAGAAATCCGAAAAGTCAGGGAGTGGCACTAGTGATATCTACGTGCCAACATGGGAGTACTATAATGAGCTGTCATTTTTAATACCAACTCTTGTAGTCAGAGAAGGGACTGACACGCTATCCCCTCAATCATCAACAGATGAAAAACAAAGTGGTAAGTTGATTATATTATACTAGAATAGTCACACGCAATAAATATTTTCAAGCCATCTCAATATTAATCATAATATTATAGTTCGAGTTCATTGTGTCTTTATTATATTTTCAGGTGATGATACTGAAAGAAAAGATAAGAAAGCCAGAAAGAAACGACTTATAAAAGATGAAGAAGATAATCATATAGAGGTAGTAAAATACATGAAGAGTGCTACTCAACACTTAGAGAGTATGAAAGAAGATAAAAAACCAAGTCTCCCTTTAGATATACAAGGGTTTTTGATGACTCTTGGATCCGACTTAAACTCAATTACAGACTCAAAAACAAGAAGAATGCTCATGTTAGACATACAGAACATGGTGTTTCGCAAGATTTTCCCAGAAGAGCAGGTATGTGCCAGGCCAAGCAGTGCACCTCAAATGGCATGGCATGGATACGACTCCTATTCTAATTACCAGAATCTATAATTTTTAAACTTGTTAATAATGCATTTGTTATTTTTGTACTGTTGAACAACTCATTGTTTTCGTTGATTTTATATTTATTTTCAATTAGTGCAATAAAGAATCAAATTTGAAATATATAACACAGAATTAAGCTGAAGTTTAAGATTGCTCAGATCATCTGGTGTTGCCAGTCTACAGCTCCAGGTCCATTAAAGTAGTTACAAAATATTTCTCTAGTATTGGCAGCTGCTTGAGAGTAGTTTGTGCCTCCTCGCCTGCAGCTAATCTCACCTAAACCACCGGCATCTATTGCTCTCCACGGTTCATTGTCAAACTCTCCTGTATCAGCTGCTTTATGGTGTCTGAGATAATTGTGCAACACACAAGCTGCAAGTGTTACAGATTCTGCCTTCTCAGGTTCCAAGGGAATAGGCTTTTCAAATACCTAGAATCAATCCATAGACTGTGATTGCTACATGAACAGTGATTAGTAGTATGACTACGTGGACAGTGATTAGTAGTATGACTACATGAACAGTGATTAGTAGTATGACTACATGGACAGTGATTAGTAGTATGACTACATGAACAGTGATTAGTAGTATGACTACATGGACAGTGATTAGTAGTATGACTACATGGACAGTGATTAGTAGTATGACTACATGGACAGTGATTAGTAGTATGACTACATGGACAGTGATTAGTAGTATGACTACGTGGACAGTGATTAGTAGTATGACTACGTGGACAGTGATTAGTAGTATGACTACATGGACAGTGATTAGTAGTATGACTACATGGACAGTGATTAGTAGTATGACTACATGGACAGTGATTAGTAGTATGACTACATGGACAGTGATTAGTAGTATGACTACATGGACAGTGATTAGTAGTATGACTACATGGACAGTGATTAGTAGTATGACTACATGGACAGTGATTAGTAGTATGACTACATGGACAGTGATTAGTAGTATGACTACATGGACAGTGATTACTAGACTACTAGTATGTTACTATTTTACTCGAAATACAGAAGCCAGGATTCCAAAA
Source organism: Bugulina stolonifera (assembly GCA_935421135.1). Classification (NCBI taxonomy): domain Eukaryota; kingdom Metazoa; phylum Bryozoa; class Gymnolaemata; order Cheilostomatida; family Bugulidae; genus Bugulina; species Bugulina stolonifera. The sequence continues at coordinate 545,384 of OW285190.1, read as the reverse complement.
GCATTCTCTACTACTCGTCTAGCTCTTGAGAGGCGATAATTGAATATTTTGTGAGTTTCCTCAGTTAGTGTCCGTCTAGAGAAAAACATGGACCAAGAATTCTATTAATTACAGAAAATATAAGAGTAGTCATGAGCATAATAATTGATGGAAGAAATTGACAGAAGTTAGAATATTACATGAGTTTAGTACCTTGGAAATGGTTTCATTAGATATGTAGAAAGAGCGAAGGCATCGTCAGCAACTATGACGTATGGAGCTTCATGACATGTACCAGGCAAGGCTTCTCGACATGGCACTCCAAACTGTTGTCCGCCAGCAGATTCTAGAGCAGCATACAATTTTGTTTGCTTGAAAACACCACCATCAGATACTCGGCCATTGGCTCCAACATACACATATAGAAATCTACAATAAATTATTAAAAACATTGTTATAAATTAAATTATAAAAAACCAATTACGTTTAAAATGTACATACAAGAAATTGTGAAGTTAATGAAATATTTAATAATAGTATAATAAACTTACTTGTATGTTGCATCTGCAAGAGCCATTAGCACAATGGATTCACATCCTTTATAATTATGGTAGGCTGAACCAGCGTGGTGAGGCTTCCTCAAAACAATATGCTTTCCATCTAGTGCTCCAATACAATGAGGAAAGTTCCACCTTTCATTGAAATAGAAACCAATTCTTTTCCATTCTACTTCTGTATTTGGTGTTTTTAAATATGTCTCTTCAAGGCAGCCAAAAATTGCAGCGCACACTTCAGGGATAATTTCAGCTATTGTGCTTTTACCAATCCTAAATTGGTAGTGTAAGCTGGTATAGCTTTCGCCTGTTGCCAAATATCTCAAAGTAACAGCCAACCGCTCACTTGGTGGCACAGCCTTTCTCCACGTAGTATCTTTTTTAGTGATGGCATGTGTAATGGACTGTAATAGCGAGTTGTAGAGATGACTGTCCATCCGTAAATAGTTTTGCCATCGTTTCGCATCACTCACTTCCAATTCTGCCATAATTGAATTAAAAGCACCATAATTCTCTCGTCTGCCAACAAAATCTGATACCCAGCAAGAGCGTGTGCTACTGCGGCGTTTTCTTGATGGTTTAGATTTGTTCAAATAATGACTTCCTATTGTTAACACTGATGCAGCCAGTTGAGCACTATCCTCTTGATTAGTGTTATCAAATAAAGAATTAAAATTAATTGTAAATAAACAGTCCTCTTGTTCGGTGTTAGCCGCCATCTTGTTTGTTTTTCCGTGTTTATAAATATCCTTCCTCCGCGATTAAAGAGTTTTGGAAAACCCATGATTGGAATTTAAAAATCGGCCTAGTGTGAACAGCCCATCGGGCCAAATTTCCAGCACGTTTTTACTCGAACGATTTTCATTTGAAAATCGTTCTAGTCTGGACTCAGCTTTAGTCTTCTATGTCTTCTATGTACTCAATGTATTCTATGCATAGAATGCCTAGAATGCAATCTATGTATTCTATGCATGTAATGCATAGATTACATGGAATGCATAGAGTGCATAGAATGCATTCTATGTGATCAATGTATTCTATGCATTCTATGCATAAAATGTATTCTATGCATCGAATGCATAGAATACATAGAATGCATAGATTACATGGAATGCATAGAGTGCATAGAGTGCAATCTATGTATTCTATGCATAGAGTGCATAGATTGCACGGAATGCATTCTATGCATTCTATGTCTTCTATGTATTCTATGCATAGAATGCATAGAATGCAATCTAGGTATTCTATGCATAGAACGCATAGATTACATGGAATGCATGGAGTGCATAGAATGCATTCTATGTGATCAATGTATTCTAGTCAAGAATCACAAATTTGACATTATGTTTCATGTTTACAAAGTTGAATATTGCATGCAAAGTCATGTTTTATTGATTTTCATTCAAATTATGCATTCTGAACATTGCAAAAGTGACTGAAATACATTGTTACAGACAGCAATTTGGTACAAAACACACTGAAAACTTACTTTCATGCAATATTGAACATCTTTTAGTAGTTTACAAACTAATAACTCAGGTGAATGTGCCAAAAATCACAATTCTGACATTATGTTTCATGTTTACAAAGTTGAATATTGCATGCAAAGTCATGTTTTATTGATTTTCATTCAAATTATGCATTCTGAACATTGCAAAAGTGACTGAAATACATTGTTACAGACAGCAATTTGGTACAAAACACACTGAAAACTTACTTTCATGCAATATTGAACAGCTTTTAGTAGTTTACAAACTAATAACTCAGGTGAATTTGTCAAAAATCACAATTCTGACATTATGTTTCATGTTTACAAAGTTGAATATTGCATGCAAAGTCATGTTTTATTGATTTTCATTCAAACTATGTATACTGAACATTGCAAAAGTGAATGAAACACATTGTTACAGACAGAAATTTGGTACAAAACACACTGAGTTATTAGTTTGTAAACTAGTAAAAGATGTTCAATATTGCATGAAAGTAAGTTTTAAGTGTGTTTTGTACCAAATTGCTGTTTGTAACAATGTGTTTCAGTCACTTTTGCAATGTTCAGAATGCATAATTTGAATGAAAATCAATAAAACATGACTTTGCATACAATATTTAACTTTGCAAACATGAAACATAATGTCAAATTTGTGATTTTTGACAAATTCACTTGAGTTATTAGTTTGTAAACTAGTAAAAGATCTTCAATATTGCATGAAAGTAAGTTTTCAGTGTGTTTTGTACCAAATTGCTGTCCGTAACAATGTGTTTCAGTCACTTTTGCAATGTTCAGAATGCATAACTTGAATGAAAATCAATAAAAACAATCTGTTTCAGTCACTTTTGCAATGTTCAGAATGCATAATTTGAATGAAAATCAATAAAACATGACTTTGCATACAATATTTAACTTTGCAGACATGAAACATAATGTCAAATTTGTGATTTTTGACCAATTCACTTGAGTTATTAGTTTGTAAACTAGTAAAAGATGTTAAATATTGCATGAAAGTAAGTTTTCATTGTGTTTTGTACCAAATTGCTGTCTGTAACAATGTGTTTCATTCACTTTTGCAATGTTCAGTATGCATAATTTGAATGAAAATCAATAAAACATGACTTTCAATGCAATATTCAACTTTGTAAACATGAAACATAATGTCAAATTTGTGATTTTTGACAAATTCACTTGAGTTATTAGTTTGTAAACTACTAAAAGATGTTCAATATTGCATGAAAGTGAATTTTCATTGTGTTTTGTACCAAATTGCTGTGTGCAACAATGTGTTTCATTCACTTTTGCAATGTTCAGACTGCATAATTTGAATGAAAATCAATAAAACATGGCTTTGCAAGCAATATTCAACTTTGCAAACATGAAACATAATGTCAAATTTGTGATTTTTGACAAATTCACTTGAGTTATTAGTTTGTAAACTAGTAAAAGATGTTCAATATTGCATGAAAGTAAGTTTTAAGTGTGTTTTGTACCAAATTGCTGTTTGTAACAATGTGTTTCAGTCACTTTTGCAATGTTCAGAATGCATAATTTGAATGAAAATCAATAAAACATGACTTTGCATACAATATTTAACTTTGCAAACATGAAACATAATGTTAAATTCGTGATTTTTGACAAATTCATTTGAGTTATTAGTTTGTAAACTAGTAAAAGATGTTCAATATTGCTTGAAAGTAAGTTTTAAGTGTGTTTTGTACCAAATTGCTGTTTGTAACAATGTGTTTCAATCACTTTTGCAATGTTCAGAATGCGTAATTTGAATGAAAATCGATAAAACATGACTTTGTATACAATATTTAACTTTGCAAACATGAAACATAATGTCAAATTTGTGATTTTTGACAAATTCATTTGAGTTATTAGTTTGTAAACTAGTAAAAGATGTTCAATATTGCATGAAAGTAAGTTTTCAGTGTGTTTTGTACCAAATTGCTGTCCGTAACAATGTGTTTCAGTCACTTTTGCAATGTTCAGAATGCATAACTTGAATGAAAATCAATAAAAACAATCTGTTTCAGTCACTTTTGCAATGTCCAGAATGCATAATTTGAATGAAAATCAATAAAACATGACTTTGCATACAATATTTAACTTTGCAGACATGAAACATAATGTCAAATTTGTGATTTTTGACCAATTCACTTGAGTTATTAGTTTGTAAACTAGTAAAAGATGTTAAATATTGCATGAAAGTAAGTTTTCATTGTGTTTTGTACCAAATTGCTGTCTGTAACAATGTGTTTCATGCACTTTTGCAATGTTCAGTATGCATAATTTGAATGAAAATCAATAAAACATGACTTTCAATGCAATATTCAACTTTGTAAACATGAAACATAATGTCAAATTTGTGATTTTTGACAAATTCACTTGAGTTATTAGTTTGTAAACTACTAAAAGATGTTCAATATTGCATGAAAGTGAGTTTTCATTGTGTTTTGTACCAAATTGCTGTGTGCAACAATGTGTTTCATTCACTTTTGCAATGTTCAGACTGCATAATTTGAATAAAAATCAATAAAACATGGCTTTGCAAGCAATATTCAATTTTGCAAACATGAAACATAATGTCAAATTTGTGATTTTTGACAAATTCACTTGAGTTATTAGTTTGTAAACTAGTAAAAGATGTTAAATATTGCATGAAAGTAAGTTTTCATTGTGTTTTGTACCAAATTGCTGTCTGTAACAATGTGTTTCATTCACTTTTGCAATGTTCAGTATGCATAATTTGAATGAAAATCAATAAAACATGACTTTCAATGCAATATTCAACTTTGTAAACATGAAACATAATGTCAAATTTGTGATTTTTGACAAATTCACTTGAGTTATTAGTTTGTAAACTACTAAAAGATGTTCAATATTGCATGAAAGTGAATTTTCATTGTGTTTTGTACCAAATTGCTGTGTGCAACAATGTGTTTCATTCACTTTTGCAATGTTCAGACTGCATAATTTGAATGAAAATCAATAAAACATGGCTTTGCAAGCAATATTCAACTTTGCAAACATGAAACATAATGTCAAATTTGTGATTTTTGACAAATTCACTTGAATTATTCGTTTGTAAACTAGTAAAAGATGTTCAATATTGCATGAAAGTAAGTTTTAAGTGTGTTTTGTACCAAATTGCTGTTTGGAACAATGTGTTTCAGTCACTTTTGCAATGTTCAGAATGCATAATTTGAATGAAAATCGATAAAACATGATTTTGCATACAATATTCAACTTTACAAACATGAAACATAATGTCAAATTTGTGATTTTTGACAAATTCATTTGAGTTATTAGTTTGTAAACTAGTAAAAGATGTTCAATATTGCATAAAAGTAAGTTTTCAGTGTGTTTTGTACCAAATTGCTGTCCGTAACAATGTGTTTCAGTCACTTTTGCAATGTTCAGAATGCATAACTTGAATGAAAATCAATAAAAACAATCTGTTTCAGTCACTTTTGCAATGTCCAGAATGCATAATTTGAATGAAAATCAATAAAACATGACTTTGCATACAATATTTAACTTTGCAGACATGAAACATAATGTCAAATTTGTGATTTTTGACCAATTCACTTGAGTTATTAGTTTGTAAACTAGTAAAAGATGTTAAATATTGCATGAAAGTAAGTTTTCATTGTGTTTTGTACCAAATTGCTGTCTGTAACAATGTGTTTCATTCACTTTTGCAATGTTCAGTATGCATAATTTGAATGAAAATCAATAAAACATGACTTTCAATGCAATATTCAACTTTGTAAACATAAAACATAATGTCAAATTTGTGATTTTTGACAAATTCACTTGTTATTAGTTTGTAAACTACTAAAAGATGTTCAATATTGCATGAAAGTGAGTTTTCATTGTGTTTTGTACCAAATTGCTGTGTGCAACAATGTGTTTCATTCACTTTTGCAATGTTCAGACTGCATAATTTGAATAAAAATCAATAAAACATGGCTTTGCAAGCAATATTCAATTTTGCAAACATGAAACATAATGTCAAATTTGTGATTTTTGACAAATTCACTTGAGTTATTAGTTTGTAAACTACTAAAAGATGTTCAATATTGCATGAAAGTGAGTTTTCATTGTGTTTTGTACCAAATTGCTGTGTGCAACAATGTGTTTCATTCACTTTTGCAATGTTCAGTATGCATAATTTGAATGAAAATCAATAAAACATGACTTTGCATACAATATTTAACTTTGCAAACATGAAACATAATGTCAAATTCGGGATTTTTGACAAATTCATTTGAGTTATTAGTTTGTAAACTAGTAAAAGATGTTCAATATTGCATGAAAGTAAGTTTTAAGTGTGTTTTGTACCAAATTGCTGTTTGTAACAATGTGTTTCAGTCACTTTTGCAACGTTCAGAATGCATTATTTGAATGAAAATCAATAAAACAGTACTTTCCATACAATATTCAACTTTGTAAACATGAAACATAATGTCAAATTTGTGATTTTTGACAAATTCATTTGAGTTATTAGTTTGTAAACTAGTAAAAGATGTTCAATATTGCTTGAAAGTAAGTTTTAAGTGTGTTTTGTACCAAATTGCTGTTTGTAACAATGGGTTTCAGTCACTTTTGCAATGTTCAGAATGCATTATTTGAATGAAAATCAATAAAACAGTACTTTCCATACAATATTCAACTTTGTAAACATGAAACATAATGTCAAATTTGTGATTTTTGGCAAATTCACTTGAGTTATTAGTTTGTAAACTAGTAAAAGATGTTCAATATTGCATGAAAGTGAGTTTTCATTGTGTTTTGTACCAAATTGCTGTGTGCAACAATGTGTTTCATATACTTTTGCAATGTTCAGACTCCATAATTTGAATAAAAATCAAAAAACATGGCTTTGCAAGCAATATTCAACTTTGCAAACATGAAACATAATGTCAAATTTGTGATTTTTGACAAATTCACTTGAGTTATTAGTTTGTAAACTAGTAAAAGATCTTCAATATTGCATGAAAGTAAGTTTTCAGTGTGTTTTGTACCAAATTGCTGTCCGTAACAATGTGTTTCAGTCACTTTTGCAATGTTCAGAATGCATAACTTGAATGAAAATCAATAAAAACAATCTGTTTCAGTCACTTTTGCAATGTTCAGAATGCATAATTTGAATGAAAATCAATAAAACATGACTTTGCATACAATATTTAACTTTGCAGACATGAAACATAATGTCAAATTTGTGATTTTTGACCAATTCATTTGAGTTATTAGTTTGTAAACTAGTAAAAGATGTTAAATATTGCATGAAAGTAAGTTTTCATTGTGTTTTGTACCAAATTGCTGTCTGTAACGATGTGTTTCATTCACTTTTGCAATGTTCAGTATGCATAATTTGAATGAAAATCAATAAAACATGACTTTCAATGCAATATTCAACTTTGTAAACATGAAACATAATGTCAAATTTGTGATTTTTGACAAATTCACTTGAGTTATTAGTTTGTAAACTACTAAAAGATGTTCAATATTGCATGAAAGTGAATTTTCATTGTGTTTTGTACCAAATTGCTGTGTGCAACAATGTGTTTCATTCACTTTTGCAATGTTCAGACTGCATAATTTGAATGAAAATCAATAAAACATGGCTTTGCAAGCAATATTCAACTTTGCAAACATGAAACATAATGTCAAATTTGTGATTTTTGACAAATTCACTTGAGTTATTAGTTTGTAAACTAGTAAAAGATGTTCAATATTGCATGAAAGTAAGTTTTAAGTGTGTTTTGTACCAAATTGCTGTTTGTAACAATGTGTTTCAGTCACTTTTGCAATGTTCAGAATGCATAATTTGAATGAAAATCAATAAAACATGACTTTGCATACAATATTTAACTTTGCAAACATGAAACATAATGTCAAATTCGTGATTTTTGACAAATTCATTTGAGTTATTAGTTTGTAAACTAGTAAAAGATGTTCAATATTGCTTGAAAGTAAGTTTTAAGTGTGTTTTGTACCAAATTGCTGTTTGTAACAATGTGTTTCAATCACTTTTGCAATGTTCAGAATGCGTAATTTGAATGAAAATCGATAAAACATGACTTTGTATACAATATTTAACTTTGCAAACATGAAACATAATGTCAAATTTGTGATTTTTGACAAATTCATTTGAGTTATTAGTTTGTAAACTAGTAAAAGATGTTCAATATTGCATGAAAGTAAGTTTTCAGTGTGTTTTGTACCAAATTGCTGTCCGTAACAATGTGTTTCAGTCACTTTTGCAATGTTCAGAATGCATAACTTGAATGAAAATCAATAAAAACAATCTGTTTCAGTCACTTTTGCAATGTCCAGAATGCATAATTTGAATGAAAATCAATAAAACATGACTTTGCATACAATATTTAACTTTGCAGACATGAAACATAATGTCAAATTTGTGATTTTTGACCAATTCACTTGAGTTATTAGTTTGTAAACTAGTAAAAGATGTTAAATATTGCATGAAAGTAAGTTTTCATTGTGTTTTGTACCAAATTGCTGTCTGTAACAATGTGTTTCATTCACTTTTGCAATGTTCAGTATGCATAATTTGAATGAAAATCAATAAAACATGACTTTCAATGCAATATTCAACTTTGTAAACATGAAACATAATGTCAAATTTTTGATTTTTGACAAATTCACTTGAGTTATTAGTTTGTAAACTACTAAAAGATGTTCAATATTGCATGAAAGTGAGTTTTCATTGTGTTTTGTACCAAATTGCTGTGTGCAACAATGTGTTTCATTCACTTTTGCAATGTTCAGACTGCATAATTTGAATAAAAATCAATAAAACATGGCTTTGCAAGCAATATTCAATTTTGCAAACATGAAACATAATGTCAAATTTGTGATTTTTGACAAATTCACTTGAGTTATTAGTTTGTAAACTAGTAAAAGATGTTAAATATTGCATGAAAGTAAGTTTTCATTGTGTTTTGTACCAAATTGCTGTCTGTAACAATGTGTTTCATTCACTTTTGCAATGTTCAGTATGCATAATTTGAATGAAAATCAATAAAACATGACTTTCAATGCAATATTCAACTTTGTAAACATGAAACATAATGTCAAATTTGTGATTTTTGACAAATTCACTTGAGTTATTAGTTTGTAAACTACTAAAAGATGTTCAATATTGCATGAAAGTGAATTTTCATTGTGTTTTGTACCAAATTGCTGTGTGCAACAATGTGTTTCATTCACTTTTGCAATGTTCAGACTGCATAATTTGAATGAAAATCAATAAAACATGGCTTTGCAAGCAATATTCAACTTTGCAAACATGAAACATAATGTCAAATTTGTGATTTTTGACAAATTCACTTGAGTTATTAGTTTGTAAACTAGTAAAAGATGTTCAATATTGCATGAAAGTAAGTTTTAAGTGTGTTTTGTACCAAATTGCTGTTTGTAACAATGTGTTTCAGTCACTTTTGCAATGTTCAGAATGCATAATTTGAATGAAAATCAATAAAACATGACTTTGCATACAATATTTAACTTTGCAAACATGAAACATAATGTCAAATTTGTGATTTTTGACAAATTCATTTGAGTTATTAGTTTGTAAACTAGTAAAAGATGTTCAATATTGCATAAAAGTAAGTTTTCAGTGTGTTTTGTACCAAATTGCTGTCCGTAACAATGTGTTTCAGTCACTTTTGCAATGTTCAGAATGCATAACTTGAATGAAAATCAATAAAAACAATCTGTTTCAGTCACTTTTGCAATGTCCAGAATGCATAATTTGAATGAAAATCAATAAAACATGACTTTGCATACAATATTTAACTTTGCAGACATGAAACATAATGTCAAATTTGTGATTTTTGACCAATTCACTTGAGTTATTAGTTTGTAAACTAGTAAAAGATGTTAAATATTGCATGAAAGTAAGTTTTCATTGTGTTTTGTACCAAATTGCTGTCTGTAACAATGTGTTTCATTCACTTTTGCAATGTTCAGTATGCATAATTTGAATGAAAATCAATAAAACATGACTTTCAATGCAATATTCAACTTTGTAAACATGAAACATAATGTCAAATTTGTGATTTTTGACAAATTCACTTGTTATTAGTTTGTAAACTACTAAAAGATGTTCAATATTGCATGAAAGTGAGTTTTCATTGTGTTTTGTACCAAATTGCTGTGTGCAACAATGTGTTTCATTCACTTTTGCAATGTTCAGACTGCATAATTTGAATAAAAATCAATAAAACATGGCTTTGCAAGCAATATTCAATTTTGCAAACATGAAACATAATGTCAAATTTGTGATTTTTGACAAATTCACTTGAGTTATTAGTTTGTAAACTACTAAAAGATGTTCAATATTGCATGAAAGTGAGTTTTCATTGTGTTTTGTACCAAATTGCTGTGTGCAACAATGTGTTTCATTCACTTTTGCAATGTTCAGTATGCATAATTTGAATGAAAATCAATAAAACATGACTTTGCATACAATATTTAACTTTGCAAACATGAAACATAATGTCAAATTCGGGATTTTTGACAAATTCATTTGAGTTATTAGTTTGTAAACTAGTAAAAGATGTTCAATATTGCATGAAAGTAAGTTTTAAGTGTGTTTTGTACCAAATTGCTGTTTGTAACAATGGGTTTCAGTCACTTTTGCAACGTTCAGAATGCATTATTTGAATGAAAATCAATAAAACAGTACTTTCCATACAATATTCAACTTTGTAAACATGAAACATAATGTCAAATTTGTGATTTTTGACAAATTCATTTGAGTTATTAGTTTGTAAACTAGTAAAAGATGTTCAATATTGCTTGAAAGTAAGTTTTAAGTGTGTTTTGTACCAAATTGCTGTTTGTAACAATGTGTTTCAGTCACTTTTGCAATGTTCAGAATGCATTATTTGAATGAAAATCAATAAAACAGTACTTTCCATACAATATTCAACTTTGTAAACATGAAACATAATGTCAAATTTGTGATTTTTGGCAAATTCACTTGAGTTATTAGTTTGTAAACTAGTAAAAGATGTTCAATATTGCATGAAAGTGAGTTTTCATTGTGTTTTGTACCAAATTGCTGTGTGCAACAATGTGTTTCATATACTTTTGCAATGTTCAGACTCCATAATTTGAATAAAAATCAAAAAACATGGCTTTGCAAGCAATATTCAACTTTGCAAACATGAAACATAATGTCAAATTTGTGATTTTTGACAAATTCACTTGAGTTATTAGTTTGTAAACTAGTAAAAGATCTTCAATATTGCATGAAAGTAAGTTTTCAGTGTGTTTTGTACCAAATTGCTGTCCGTAACAATGTGTTTCAGTCACTTTTGCAATGTTCAGAATGCATAACTTGAATGAAAATCAATAAAAACAATCTGTTTCAGTCACTTTTGCAATGTTCAGAATGCATAATTTGAATGAAAATCAATAAAACATGACTTTGCATACAATATTTAACTTTGCAGACATGAAACATAATGTCAAATTTGTGATTTTTGACCAATTCATTTGAGTTATTAGTTTGTAAACTAGTAAAAGATGTTAAATATTGCATGAAAGTAAGTTTTCATTGTGTTTTGTACCAAATTGCTGTCTGTAACGATGTGTTTCATTCACTTTTGCAATGTTCAGTATGCATAATTTGAATGAAAATCAATAAAACATGACTTTCAATGCAATATTCAACTTTGTAAACATGAAACATAATGTCAAATTTGTGATTTTTGACAAATTCACTTGAGTTATTAGTTTGTAAACTACTAAAAGATGTTCAATATTGCATGAAAGTGAATTTTCATTGTGTTTTGTACCAAATTGCTGTGTGCAACAATGTGTTTCATTCACTTTTGCAATGTTCAGACTGCATAATTTGAATGAAAATCAATAAAACATGGCTTTGCAAGCAATATTCAACTTTGCAAACATGAAACATAATGTCAAATTTGTGATTTTTGACAAATTCACTTGAGTTATTAGTTTGTAAACTAGTAAAAGATGTTCAATATTGCATGAAAGTAAGTTTTAAGTGTGTTTTGTACCAAATTGCTGTTTGTAACAATGTGTTTCAGTCACTTTTGCAATGTTCAGAATGCATAATTTGAATGAAAATCAATAAAACATGACTTTGCATACAATATTTAACTTTGCAAACATGAAACATAATGTCAAATTCGTGATTTTTGACAAATTCATTTGAGTTATTAGTTTGTAAACTAGTAAAAGATGTTCAATATTGCTTGAAAGTAAGTTTTAAGTGTGTTTTGTACCAAATTGCTGTTTGTAACAATGTGTTTCAATCACTTTTGCAATGTTCAGAATGCGTAATTTGAATGAAAATCGATAAAACATGACTTTGCATACAATATTTAACTTTGCAAACATGAAACATAATGTCAAATTTGTGATTTTTGACAAATTCATTTGAGTTATTAGTTTGTAAACTAGTAAAAGATGTTCAATATTGCATGAAAGTAAGTTTTCAGTGTGTTTTGTACCAAATTGCTGTCCGTAACAATGTGTTTCAGTCACTTTTGCAATGTTCAGAATGCATAACTTGAATGAAAATCAATAAAAACAATCTGTTTCAGTCACTTTTGCAATGTCCAGAATGCATAATTTGAATGAAAATCAATAAAACATGACTTTGCATACAATATTTAACTTTGCAGACATGAAACATAATGTCAAATTTGTGATTTTTGACCAATTCACTTGAGTTATTAGTTTGTAAACTAGTAAAAGATGTTAAATATTGCATGAAAGTAAGTTTTCATTGTGTTTTGTACCAAATTGCTGTCTGTAACAATGTGTTTCATTCACTTTTGCAATGTTCAGTATGCATAATTTGAATGAAAATCAATAAAACATGACTTTCAATGCAATATTCAACTTTGTAAACATGAAACATAATGTCAAATTTTTGATTTTTGACAAATTCACTTGAGTTATTAGTTTGTAAACTACTAAAAGATGTTCAATATTGCATGAAAGTGAGTTTTCATTGTGTTTTGTACCAAATTGCTGTGTGCAACAATGTGTTTCATTCACTTTTGCAATGTTCAGACTGCATAATTTGAATAAAAATCAATAAAACATTGCTTTGCAAGCAATATTCAATTTTGCAAACATGAAACATAATGTCAAATTTGTGATTTTTGACAAATTCACTTGAGTTATTAGTTTGTAAACTACTAAAAGATGTTCAATATTGCATGAAAGTGAGTTTTCATTGTGTTTTGTACCAAATTGCTGTGTGCAACAATGTGTTTCATTCACTTTTGCAATGTTCAGTATGCATAATTTGAATGAAAATCAATAAAACATGACTTTGCATACAATATTTAACTTTGCAAACATGAAACATAATGTCAAATTCGGGATTTTTGACAAATTCATTTGAGTTATTAGTTTGTAAACTAGTAAAAGATGTTCAATATTGCATGAAAGTAAGTTTTAAGTGTGTTTTGTACCAAATTGCTGTTTGTAACAATGTGTTTCAGTCACTTTTGCAACGTTCAGAATGCATTATTTGAATGAAAATCAATAAAACAGTACTTTCCATACAATATTCAACTTTGTAAACATGAAACATAATGTCAAATTTGTGATTTTTGACAAATTCATTTGAGTTATTAGTTTGTAAACTAGTAAAAGATGTTCAATATTGCTTGAAAGTAAGTTTTAAGTGTGTTTTGTACCAAATTGCTGTTTGTAACAATGTGTTTCAGTCACTTTTGCAATGTTCAGAATGCATAATTTGAATGAAAATCAATAAAACAGTACTTTCCATACAATATTCAACTTTGTAAACATGAGACATAATGTCAAATTTGTGATTTTTGGCAAATTCACTTGAGTTATTAGTTTGTAAACTAGTAAAAGATGTTCAATATTGCATGAAAGTGAGTTTTCATTGTGTTTTGTACCAAATTGCTGTGTGCAACAATGTGTTTCATATACTTTTGCAATGTTTAGACTCCATAATTTGAATAAAAATCAAAAAACAAGGCTTTGCAAGCAATATTCAACTTTGCAAACATGAAACATAATGTCAAATTTGTGATTTTTGGCAAATTCACTTGAGTTATTAGTTTGTAAACTAGTAAAAGATGTTCAATATTGCATGAGAGTAAGTTATAAGTGTGTTTTGTACCAAATTGCTGTTTGTAACAATGTGTTTCAGTCACTTTTGCAATGTTCAGAATGCCTTATTTGAATGAAAATCAATAAAACAGTACTTTCCATACAATATTCAACTTTGTAAACATGAAACATAATGTCAAATTTGTGATTTTTGGCAAATTCACTTGAGTTATTAGTTTGTAAACTAGTAAAAGATGTTCAATATTGCATGAAAGTGAGTTTTCATTGTGTTTTGTACCAAATTGCTGTGTGCAACAATGTGTTTCATATACTTTTGCAATGTTCAGACTGCATAATTTGAATAAAAATCAACAAAACATGGCTTTGCAAGCAATATTCAACTTTGCAAACATGAAACATAATGTCAAATTTGTGATTTTTGGCGAATTCACTTGAGTTATTAGTTTGTAAACTAGTAAAAGATGTTCAATATTGCATGAAAGTAAGTTTTAAGTGTGTTTTGTACCAAATTGCTGTTTGTAACAATGTGTTTCAGTCACTTTTGCAATGTTCAGAATGCATAATTTGAATGAAAATCAATAAAACATGACTTTGCATACAATATTTAACTTTGTAAACATGAAACATAATGTCAAATTTGTGATTTTTGACAAATTCATTTGAGTTATTAGATTGTAAACTAGTAATAGATGTTCAATATTGCATGAAAGTAAGTTTTAAGTGTGTTTTGTACCAAATTGCTGTTTGTAACAATGTGTTTCAGTCACTTTTGCAATGTTCAGAATGCATAATTTGAATGAAAATCAATAAAACATGACTTTGCATACAATATTTAACTTTGTAAACATGAAACATAATGTCAAATTTGTGATTTTTGACAAATTCATTTGAGTTATTAGATTGTAAACTAGTAAAAGATGTTCAATCTTGCATGAAAGTAAGTTTTAAGAGTGTTTTGTACCAAATTGCTGTTTGTAACAATGTGTTTCAGTCACTTTTGCAATGTTCAGAATGCGTAATTTGAATGAAAATCAATAAAACTTGACTTTCCATACAATATTCAACTTTGTAAACATGAAACATAATGTCAAATTTGTGATTTTTGGCAAATTCACTTGAGTTATTAGTTTGTAAACTAGTAAAAGATGTTCAATATTGCATGAAAGTGAGTTTTCATTGTGTTTTGTACCAAATTGCTGTGTGCAACAATGTGTTTCATATACTTTTGCAATGTTCAGACTGCATAATTTGAATAAAAATCAACAAAACATGGCTTTGCAAGCAATATTCAACTTTGCAAACATGAAACATAATGTCAAATTTGTGATTTTTGGCAAATTCACTTGAGTTATTAGTTTGTAAACTAGTAAAAGATGTTCAATATTGCATGAAAGTAAGTTTTAAGTGTGTTTTGTACCAAATTGCTGTTTGTAACAATGTGTTTCAGTCACTTTTGCAATGTTCAGAATGCATAATTTGAATGAAAATCAATAAAACATGACTTTGCATACAATATTTAACTTTGTAAACATGAAACATAATGTCAAATTTGTGATTTTTGACAAATTCATTTGAGTTATTAGATTGTAAACTAGTAAAAGATGTTCAATCTTGCATGAAAGTAAGTTTTAAGAGTGTTTTGTACCAAATTGCTGTTTGTAACAATGTGTTTCAGTCACTTTTGCAATGTTCAGAATGCATAATTGGAATGAAAATCAATAAAACAGTACTTTCCATACAATATTCAACTTTGTAAACATGAGACATAATGTCAAATTTGTGATTTTTGACAAATTCACTTGAGTTATTAGTTTGTAAACTAGTAAAAGATGTTCAATATTGCATGAAAGTGAGTTTTCATTGTGTTTTGTACCAAATTGCTGTGTGCAACAATGTGTTTCATATACTTTTGCAATGTTCAGACTGCATAATTTGAATAAAAATCAACAAAACATGGCTTTGCAAGCAATATTCAACTTTGCAAACATGAAACATAATGTCAAATTTGTGATTTTTGGCGAATTCACTTGAGTTATTAGTTTGTAAACTAGTAAAAGATGTTCAATATTGCATGAAAGTAAGTTTTCATTGTGTTTTGTACCAAATTGCTGTGTGCAACAATGTGTTTCATTCACTTTTGCAATGTTCAGAATGCATAATTTGAATGAAAATCAATAAAACATGACTTTGCATACAATATTTAACTTTGCAAACATGAAACATAATGTCAAATTCGGGATTTTTGACAAATTCATTTGAGTTATTAGTTTGTAAACTAGTAAAAGATGTTCAATATTGCATGAAAGTAAGTTTTCATTGTGGTTTGTACCAAATTGCTGTGTGCAACAATGTGTTTCATTCACTCTTGCAATGCTCAGACTGCATAGTTTGAATAAAAATCAATAAAACATGGCTTTGCAAGCAATATTCAACTTTGCAAACATGAAACATCATGTCAAATTTGTGATTTTTAACAAATTCACTTGAGTTATTAGTTTGTAAACTAGTAAAAGATGTTCAATATTGCATGAAAGTAAGTTTTAAGTGTGTTTTGTACCAAATTGCTGTTTGTAACAATGTGTTTCAGTCACTTTTGCAAAGTTCAGAATGCATAATTTGAATGAAAATCAATAAAACATGACTTTGCATACAATATTTAACTTTGTAAACATGAAACATAATGTCAAATTTGTGATTTTTGACAAATTCATTTGAGTTATTAGATTGTAAACTAGTAAAAGATGTTCAATCTTGCATGAAAGTAAGTTTTAAGTGTGTTTTGTACCAAATTGCTGTTTGTAACAATGTGTTTCAGTCACTTTTGCAATGTTCAGAATGCGTAATTTGAATGAAAATCAATAAAACTTGACTTTGTATACAATATTTAACTTTGCAAACATGAAACATAATGTTAAATTTGTGATTTTTGACAAATTCACTTGAGTTATTAGTTTGTAAACTAGTAAAAGATGTTCAATATTGCATGAAAGTAAGTTTTCATTGTGTTTTGTACCAAATTGCTGTGTGCAACAATGTGTTTCATTCACTTTTGCAATGTTCAGAATGCATAATTTGAATGAAAATCAATAAAACATGACATTGCATACAATATTTAACTTTGCAAACATGAAACATAATGTCAAATTCCGGATTTTTGACAAATTCACTTGAGTTATTAGATTGTAAACTAGTAAAAGATGTTCAATATTGCATGAAAGTAAGTTTTAAGTGTGTTTTGTATCAAATTGCTGTTTGTAACAATGTGTTTCAGTCACTTTTGCAATGTTCAGAATGCATAATTTGAATGAAAATCAATAAAACATGACTTTGCATACAATATTTAACTCTGTAAACATGAAACATAATGTCAAATTTGTGATTTTTGACAAATTCATTTGAGTTATTAGATTGTAAACTAGTAATAGATGTTCAATATTGCATGAAAGTAAGTTTTAAGTGTGTTTTGTACCAAATTGCTGTTTGTAACAATGTGTTTCAGTCACTTTTGCAATGTTCAGAATGCATAATTTGAATGAAAATCAATAAAACATGACTTTGCATACAATATTTAACTTTGTAAACATGAAACATAATGTCAAATTTGTGATTTTTGACAAATTCATTTGAGTTATTAGATTGTAAACTAGTAAAAGATGTTCAATCTTGCATGAAAGTAAGTTTTAAGAGTGTTTTGTACCAAATTGCTGTTTGTAACAATGTGTTTCAGTCACTTTTGCAATGTTCAGAATGCGTAATTTGAATGAAAATCAATAAAACTTGACTTTCCATACAATATTCAACTTTGTAAACATGAAACATAATGTCAAATTTGTGATTTTTGGCAAATTCACTTGAGTTATTAGTTTGTAAACTAGTAAAAGATGTTCAATATTGCATGAAAGTGAGTTTTCATTGTGTTTTGTACCAAATTGCTGTGTGCAACAATGTGTTTCATATACTTTTGCAATGTTCAGACTGCATAATTTGAATAAAAATCAACAAAACATGGCTTTGCAAGCAATATTCAACTTTGCAAACATGAAACATAATGTCAAATTTGTGATTTTTGGCAAATTCACTTGAGTTATTAGTTTGTAAACTAGTAAAAGATGTTCAATATTGCATGAAAGTAAGTTTTAAGTGTGTTTTGTACCAAATTGCTGTTTGTAACAATGTGTTTCAGTCACTTTTGCAATGTTCAGAATGCATAATTTGAATGAAAATCAATAAAACATGACTTTGCATACAATATTTAACTTTGTAAACATGAAACATAATGTCAAATTTGTGATTTTTGACAAATTCATTTGAGTTATTAGATTGTAAACTAGTAAAAGATGTTCAATCTTGCATGAAAGTAAGTTTTAAGAGTGTTTTGTACCAAATTGCTGTTTGTAACAATGTGTTTCAGTCACTTTTGCAATGTTCAGAATGCGTAATTTGAATGAAAATCAATAAAACTTGACTTTCCATACAATATTCAACTTTGTAAACATGAAACATAATGTCAAATTTGTGATTTTTGGCAAATTCACTTGAGTTATTAGTTTGTAAACTAGTAAAAGATGTTCAATATTGCATGAAAGTGAGTTTTCATTGTGTTTTGTACCAAATTGCTGTGTGCAACAATGTGTTTCATATACTTTTGCAATGTTCAGACTGCATAATTTGAATAAAAATCAACAAAACATGGCTTTGCAAGCAATATTCAACTTTGCAAACATGAAACATAATGTCAAATTTGTGATTTTTGGCGAATTCACTTGAGTTATTAGTTTGTAAACTAGTAAAAGATGTTCAATATTGCATGAAAGTAAGTTTTAAGTGTGTTTTGTACCAAATTGCTGTTTGTAACAATGTGTTTCAGTCACTTTTGCAATGTTCAGAATGCATAATTTGAATGAAAATCAATAAAACATGACTTTGCATACAATATTTAACTTTGTAAACATGAAACATAATGTCAAATTTGTGATTTTTGACAAATTCATTTGAGTTATTAGATTGTAAACTAGTAAAAGATGTTCAATATTGCATGAAAGTAAGTTTTCATTGTGTTTTGTACCAAATTGCTGTTTGTAACAATGTGTTTCAGTCACTTTTGCAATGTTCAGAATGCGTAATTTGAATGAAAATCAATAAAACTTGACTTTGTATACAATATTTAACTTTGCAAACATGAAACATAATGTTAAATTTGTGATTTTTGACAAATTCACTTGAGTTATTAGTTTGTAAACTAGTAAAAGATGTTCAATATTGCATGAAAGTAAGTTTTCATTGTGTTTTGTACCAAATTGCTGTGTGCAACAATGTGTTTCATTCACTTTTGCAATGTTCAGAATGCATAATTTGAATGAAAATCAATAAAACATGACATTGCATACAATATTTAACTTTGCAAACATGAAACATAATGTCAAATTCCGGATTTTTGACAAATTCATTTGAGTTATTAGTTTGTAAACTAGTAAAAGATGTTCAATATTGCATGAAAGTAAGTTTTCATTGTGTTTTGTACCAAATTGCTGTGTGCAACAATGTGTTTCATTCACTTTTGCAATGTTCAGACTGCATAGTTTGAATAAAAATCAATAAAACATGGCTTTGCAAGCAATATTCAACTTTGCAAACATGAAACATAATGTCAAATTTGTGATTTTTAACAAATTCACTTGAGTTATTAGATTGTAAACTAGTAAAAGATGTTCAATATTGCATGAAAGTAAGTTTTAAGTGTGTTTTGTATCAAATTGCTGTTTGTAACAATGTGTTTCAGTCACTTTTGCAATGTTCAGAATGCATAATTTGAATGAAAATCAATAAAACATGACTTTGCATACAATATTTAACTTTGCAAACATGAAACATAATGTCAAATTCGGGATTTTTGACAAATTCATTTGAGTTATTAGTTTGTAAACTAGTAAAAGATGTTCAATATTGCATGAAAGTGAGTTTTCATTGTGTTTTGTACCAAATTGCTGTGTGCAACAATGTGTTTCATATACTTTTGCAATGTTCAGTTTGCATAATTTGAATAAAAATCAACAAAACATGGCTTTGCAAGCAATATTCAACTTTGCAAACATGAAACATAATGTCAAATTTGTGATTTTTGGCAAATTCACTTGAGTTATTAGTTTGTACTAGTAAAAGATGTTCAATATTGCATGAGAGTAAGTTTTAAGTGTGTTTTGTACCAAATTGCTGTTTGTAACAATGTGTTTCAGTCACTTTTGCAATGTTCAGAATGCATAATTGGAATGAAAATCAATAAAACAGTACTTTCCATACAATATTCAACTTTGTAAACATGAAACATAATGTCAAATTTGTGATTTTTGGCAAATTCACTTGAGTTATTAGTTTGTAAACTAGTAAAAGATGTTCAATATTGCATGAAAGTGAGTTTTCATTGTGTTTTGTACCAAATTGCTGTGTGCAACAATGTGTTTCATATACTTTTGCAATGTTCAGACTGCATAATTTGAATAAAAATCAACAAAACATGGCTTTGCAAGCAATATTCAACTTTGCAAACATGAAACATAATGTCAAATTTGTGATTTTTGGCGAATTCACTTGAGTTATTAGTTTGTAAACTAGTAAAAGATGTTCAATATTGCATGAAAGTAAGTTTTAAGTGTGTTTTGTACCAAATTGCTGTTTGTAACAATGTGTTTCAGTCACTTTTGCAATGTTCAGAATGCATAATTTGAATGAAAATCAATAAAACATGACTTTGCATACAATATTTAACTTTGTAAACATGAAACATAATGTCAAATTTGTGATTTTTGACAAATTCATTTGAGTTATTAGATTGTAAACTAGTAAAAGATGTTCAATATTGCATGAAAGTAAGTTTTAAGTGTGTTTTGTACCAAATTGCTGTTTGTAACAATGTGTTTCAGTCACTTTTGCAATGTTCAGAATGCGTAATTTGAATGAAAATCAATAAAACTTGACTTTGTATACAATATTTAACTTTGCAAACATGAAACATAATGTTAAATTTGTGATTTTTGACAAATTCACTTGAGTTATTAGTTTGTAAACTAGTAAAAGATGTTCAATATTGCATGAAAGTAAGTTTTCATTGTGTTTTGTACCAAATTGCTGTGTGCAACAATGTGTTTCATTCACTTTTGCAATGTTCAGAATGCATAATTTGAATGAAAATCAATAAAACATGACATTGCATACAATATTTAACTTTGCAAACATGAAACATAATGTCAAATTCCGGATTTTTGACAAATTCATTTGAGTTATTAGTTTGTAAACTAGTAAAAGATGTTCAATATTGCATGAAAGTAAGTTTTCATTGTGTTTTGTACCAAATTGCTGTGTGCAACAATGTGTTTCATTCACTTTTGCAATGTTCAGACTGCATAGTTTGAATAAAAATCAATAAAACATGGCTTTGCAAGCAATATTCAACTTTGCAAACATGAAACATAATGTCAAATTTGTGATTTTTAACAAATTCACTTGAGTTATTAGATTGTAAACTAGTAAAAGATGTTCAATATTGCATGAAAGTAAGTTTTAAGTGTGTTTTGTATCAAATTGCTGTTTGTAACAATGTGTTTCAGTCACTTTTGCAATGTTCAGAATGCATAATTTGAATGAAAATCAATAAAACATGACTTTGCATACAATATTTAACTTTGCAAACATGAAACATAATGTCAAATTCGGGATTTTTGACAAATTCATTTGAGTTATTAGTTTGTAAACTAGTAAAAGATGTTCAATATTGCATGAAAGTGAGTTTTCATTGTGTTTTGTACCAAATTGCTGTGTGCAACAATGTGTTTCATATACTTTTGCAATGTTCAGTTTGCATAATTTGAATAAAAATCAACAAAACATGGCTTTGCAAGCAATATTCAACTTTGCAAACATGAAACATAATGTCAAATTTGTGATTTTTGGCAAATTCACTTGAGTTATTAGTTTGTACTAGTAAAAGATGTTCAATATTGCATGAGAGTAAGTTTTAAGTGTGTTTTGTACCAAATTGCTGTTTGTAACAATGTGTTTCAGTCACTTTTGCAATGTTCAGAATGCATAATTGGAATGAAAATCAATAAAACAGTACTTTCCATACAATATTCAACTTTGTAAACATGAAACATAATGTCAAATTTGTGATTTTTGGCAAATTCACTTGAGTTATTAGTTTGTAAACTAGTAAAAGATGTTCAATATTGCATGAAAGTGAGTTTTCATTGTGTTTTGTACCAAATTGCTGTGTGCAACAATGTGTTTCATATACTTTTGCAATGTTCAGACTGCATAATTTGAATAAAAATCAACAAAACATGGCTTTGCAAGCAATATTCAACTTTGCAAACATGAAACATAATGTCAAATTTGTGATTTTTGGCGAATTCACTTGAGTTATTAGTTTGTAAACTAGTAAAAGATGTTCAATATTGCATGAAAGTAAGTTTTCATTGTGTTTTGTACCAAATTGCTGTGTGCAACAATGTGTTTCATTCACTTTTGCAATGTTCAGAATGCATAATTTGAATGAAAATCAATAAAACATGACTTTGCATACAATATTTAACTTTGCAAACATGAAACATAATGTCAAATTCGGGATTTTTGACAAATTCATTTGAGTTATTAGTTTGTAAACTAGTAAAAGATGTTCAATATTGCATGAAAGTAAGTTTTCATTGTGGTTTGTACCAAATTGCTGTGTGCAACAATGTGTTTCATTCACTCTTGCAATGCTCAGACTGCATAGTTTGAATAAAAATCAATAAAACATGGCTTTGCAAGCAATATTCAACTTTGCAAACATGAAACATCATGTCAAATTTGTGATTTTTAACAAATTCACTTGAGTTATTAGTTTGTAAACTAGTAAAAGATGTTCAATATTGCATGAAAGTAAGTTTTAAGTGTGTTTTGTACCAAATTGCTGTTTGTAACAATGTGTTTCAGTCACTTTTGCAAAGTACAGAATGCATAATTTGAATGAAAATCAATAAAACATGACTTTGCATACAATATTTAACTTTGTAAACATGAAACATAATGTCAAATTTGTGATTTTTGACAAATTCATTTGAGTTATTAGATTGTAAACTAGTAAAAGATGTTCAATCTTGCATGAAAGTAAGTTTTAAGTGTGTTTTGTACCAAATTGCTGTTTGTAACAATGTGTTTCAGTCACTTTTGCAATGTTCAGAATGCGTAATTTGAATGAAAATCAATAAAACTTGACTTTCCATACAATATTCAACTTTGTAAACATGAAACATAATGTCAAATTTGTGATTTTTGGCAAATTCACTTGAGTTATTAGTTTGTAAACTAGTAAAAGATGTTCAATATTGCATGAAAGTGAGTTTTCATTGTGTTTTGTACCAAATTGCTGTGTGCAACAATGTGTTTCATATACTTTTGGAATGTTCAGACTGCATAATTTGAATAAAAATCAACAAAACATGGCTTTGCAAGCAATATTCAACTTTGCAAACATGAAACATAATGTCAAATTTGTGATTTTTGGCGAATTCACTTGAGTTATTAGTTTGTAAACTAGTAAAAGATGTTCAATATTGCATGAAAGTAAGTTTTAAGTGTGTTTTGTACCAAATTGCTGTTTGTAACAATGTGTTTCAGTCACTTTTGCAATGTTCAGAATGCATAATTTGAATGAAAATCAATAAAACATGACTTTGCATACAATATTTAACTTTGTAAACATGAAACATAATGTCAAATTTGTGATTTTTGACAAATTCATTTGAGTTATTAGATTGTAAACTAGTAAAAGATGTTCAATATTGCATGAAAGTAAGTTTTAAGTGTGTTTTGTACCAAATTGCTGTTTGTAACAATGTGTTTCAGTCACTTTTGCAATGTTCAGAATGCGTAATTTGAATGAAAATCAATAAAACTTGACTTTGTATACAATATTTAACTTTGCAAACATGAAACATAATGTTAAATTTGTGATTTTTGACAAATTCACTTGAGTTATTAGTTTGTAAACTAGTAAAAGATGTTCAATATTGCATGAAAGTAAGTTTTCATTGTGTTTTGTACCAAATTGCTGTGTGCAACAATGTGTTTCATTCACTTTTGCAATGTTCAGAATGCATAATTTGAATGAAAATCAATAAAACATGACATTGCATACAATATTTAACTTTGCAAACATGAAACATAATGTCAAATTCCGGATTTTTGACAAATTCATTTGAGTTATTAGTTTGTAAACTAGTAAAAGATGTTCAATATTGCATGAAAGTAAGTTTTCATTGTGTTTTGTACCAAATTGCTGTGTGCAACAATGTGTTTCATTCACTTTTGCAATGTTCAGACTGCATAGTTTGAATAAAAATCAATAAAACATGGCTTTGCAAGCAATATTCAACTTTGCAAACATGAAACATAATGTCAAATTTGTGATTTTTAACAAATTCACTTGAGTTATTAGATTGTAAACTAGTAAAAGATGTTCAATATTGCATGAAAGTAAGTTTTAAGTGTGTTTTGTATCAAATTGCTGTTTGTAACAATGTGTTTCAGTCACTTTTGCAATGTTCAGAATGCATAATTTGAATGAAAATCAATAAAACATGACTTTGCATACAATATTTAACTTTGCAAACATGAAACATAATGTCAAATTCGGGATTTTTGACAAATTCATTTGAGTTATTAGTTTGTAAACTAGTAAAAGATGTTCAATATTGCATGAAAGTGAGTTTTCATTGTGTTTTGTACCAAATTGCTGTGTGCAACAATGTGTTTCATATACTTTTGCAATGTTCAGACTGCATAATTTGAATAAAAATCAACAAAACATGGCTTTGCAAGCAATATTCAACTTTGCAAACATGAAACATAATGTCAAATTTGTGATTTTTGGCAAATTCACTTGAGTTATTAGTTTGTACTAGTAAAAGATGTTCAATATTGCATGAGAGTAAGTTTTAAGTGTGTTTTGTACCAAATTGCTGTTTGTAACAATGTGTTTCAGTCACTTTTGCAATGTTCAGAATGCATTATTTGAATGAAAATCAATAAAACAGTACTTTCCATACAATATTCAACTTTGTAAACATGAAACATAATGTCAAATTTGTGATTTTTGGCAAATTCACTTGAGTTATTAGTTTGTAAACTAGTAAAAGATGTTCAATATTGCATGAAAGTGAGTTTTCATTGTGTTTTGTACCAAATTGCTGTGTGCAACAATGTGTTTCATATACTTTTGCAATGTTCAGACTGCATAATTTGAATAAAAATCAACAAAACATGGCTTTGCAAGCAATATTCAACTTTGCAAACATGAAACATAATGTCAAACTTGTGATTTTTGGCGAATTCACTTGAGTTATTAGTTTGTAAACTAGTAAAAGATGTTCAATATTGCATGAAAGTAAGTTTTCATTGTGTTTTGTACCAAATTGCTGTGTGCAACAATGTGTTTCATTCACTTTTGCAATGTTCAGAATGCATAATTTGAATGAAAATCAATAAAACATGACTTTGCATACAATATTTAACTTTGCAAACATGAAACATAATGTCAAATTCGGGATTTTTGACAAATTCATTTGAGTTATTAGTTTGTAAACTAGTAAAAGATGTTCAATATTGCATGAAAGTAAGTTTTCATTGTGGTTTGTACCAAATTGCTGTGTGCAACAATGTGTTTCATTCACTCTTGCAATGCTCAGACTGCATAGTTTGAATAAAAATCAATAAAACATGACTTTGTATACAAATTTAACTTTGCAAACATGAAACATAATGTCAAATTTGTGATTTTTGGCAAATTCACTTGAGTTATTAGTTTGTACTAGTAAAAGATGTTCAATATTGCATGAGAGTAAGTTTTAAGTGTGTTTTGTACCAAATTGCTGTTTGTAACAATGTGTTTCAGTCACTTTTGCAATGTTCAGAATGCATTATTTGAATGAAAATCAATAAAACAGTACTTTCCATACAATATTCAACTTTGTAAACATGAAACATAATGTCAAATTTGTGATTTTTGGCAAATTCACTTGAGTTATTAGTTTGTAAACTAGTAAAAGATGTTCAATATTGCATGAAAGTGAGTTTTCATTGTGTTTTGTACCAAATTGCTGTGTGCAACAATGTGTTTCATATACTTTTGCAATGTTCAGACTGCATAATTTGAATAAAAATCAACAAAACATGGCTTTGCAAGCAATATTCAACTTTGCAAACATGAAACATAATGTCAAATTTGTGATTTTTGGCGAATTCACTTGAGTTATTAGTTTGTAAACTAGTAAAAGATGTTCAATATTGCATGAAAGTAAGTTTTCATTGTGTTTTGTACCAAATTGCTGTGTGCAACAATGTGTTTCATTCACTTTTGCAATGTTCAGAATGCATAATTTGAATGAAAATCAATAAAACATGACTTTGCATACAATATTTAACTTTGCAAACATGAAACATAATGTCAAATTCGGGATTTTTGACAAATTCATTTGAGTTATTAGTTTGTAAACTAGTAAAAGATGTTCAATATTGCATGAAAGTAAGTTTTCATTGTGGTTTGTACCAAATTGCTGTGTGCAACAATGTGTTTCATTCACTCTTGCAATGCTCAGACTGCATAGTTTGAATAAAAATCAATAAAACAGGGCTTTGCAAGCAATATTCAACTTTGCAAACATGAAACATCATGTCAAACTTGTGATTTTTAACAAATTCACTTGAGTTATTAGATTGTAAACTACTAAAAGATGTTCAATATTGAATGAAAGTAAGTTTTCAGTGTGTTTTGTACCAAATTGCTGTGTGCAACAATGTGTTTCATATACTTTTGCAATGTTCAGACTCCATAATTTGAATAAAAATCAAAAAACATGGCTTTGCAAGCAATATTCAACTTTGCAAACATGAAACATAATGTCAAATTTGTGATTTTTGGCAAATTCACTTGAGTTATTAGTTTGTAAACTAGTAAAAGATGTTCAATATTGCATGAGAGTAAGTTTTAAGTGTGTTTTGTACCAAATTGCTGTTTGTAACAATGTGTTTCAGTCACTTTTGCAATGTTCAGAATGCCTTATTTGAATGAAAATCAATAAAACAGTACTTTCCATACAATATTCAACTTTGTAAACATGAAACATAATGTCAAATTTGTGATTTTTGGCAAATTCACTTGAGTTATTAGTTTGTAAACTAGCAAAAGATGTTCAATATTGCATGAAAGTGAGTTTTCATTGTGTTTTGTACCAAATTGCTGTGTGCAACAATGTGTTTCAGTCACTTTTGCAATGTTCAGAATGCATAATTTGAATGAAAATCAATAAAACATGACTTTGCATACAATATTTAACTTTGTAAACATGAAACATAATGTCAAATTTGTGATTTTTGACAAATTCATTTGAGTTATTAGATTGTAAACTAGTAAAAGATGTTCCATATTGCATGAAAGTAAGTTTTAAGTGTGTTTTGTACCAAATTGCTGTTTGTAACAATGTGTTTCAGTCACTTTTGCAATGTTCAGAATGCGTAATTTGAATGAAAATCAATAAAACTTGACTTTGTATACAATATTTAACTTTGCAAACATGAAACATAATGTCAAATTTGTGATTTTTGGCAAATTCACCTGAGTTATTAGTTTGTAAACTAGTAAAAGATGTTCAATATTGCATGAAAGTAAGTTTTAAGTGTGTTTTGTACCAAATTGCTGTTTGTAACAATGTGTTTCAGTCACTTTTGCAATGTTCAGAATGCATAATTTGAATGAAAATCAATAAAACATGACATTGCATACAATATTTAACTTTGCAAACATGAAACATA
Source organism: Bugulina stolonifera (assembly GCA_935421135.1). NCBI lineage: Eukaryota > Metazoa > Bryozoa > Gymnolaemata > Cheilostomatida > Bugulidae > Bugulina > Bugulina stolonifera. The sequence goes on along the minus strand of OW285190.1, from coordinate 517,382 downwards.
ATGTCAAATTCCGGATTTTTGACAAATTCATTTGAGTTATTAGTTTGTAAACTAGTAAAAGATGTTCAATATTGCATGAAAGTAAGTTTTCATTGTGTTTTGTACCAAATTGCTGTGTGCAACAATGTGTTTCATTCACTTTTGCAATGTTCAGACTGCATAGTTTGAATAAAAATCAATAAAACATGGCTTTGCAAGCAATATTCAACTTTGCAAACATGAAACATAATGTCAAATTTGTGATTTTTAACAAATTCACTTGAGTTATTAGATTGTAAACTAGTAAAAGATGTTCAATATTGCATGAAAGTAAGTTTTAAGTGTGTTTTGTATCAAATTGCTGTTTGTAACAATGTGTTTCAGTCACTTTTGCAATGTTCAGAATGCATAATTTGAATGAAAATCAATAAAACATGACTTTGCATACAATATTTAACTTTGCAAACATGAAACATAATGTCAAATTCGGGATTTTTGACAAATTCATTTGAGTTATTAGTTTGTAAACTAGTAAAAGATGTTCAATATTGCATGAAAGTGAGTTTTCATTGTGTTTTGTACCAAATTGCTGTGTGCAACAATGTGTTTCATATACTTTTGCAATGTTCAGACTGCATAATTTGAATAAAAATCAACAAAACATGGCTTTGCAAGCAATATTCAACTTTGCAAACATGAAACATAATGTCAAATTTGTGATTTTTGGCAAATTCACTTGAGTTATTAGTTTGTACTAGTAAAAGATGTTCAATATAGCATGAGAGTAAGTTTTAAGTGTGTTTTGTACCAAATTGCTGTTTGTAACAATGTGTTTCAGTCACTTTTGCAATGTTCAGAATGCATTATTTGAATGAAAATCAATAAAACAGTACTTTCCATACAATATTCAACTTTGTAAACATGAAAGATAATGTCAAATTTGTGATTTTTGGCAAATTCACTTGAGTTATTAGTTTGTAAACTAGTAAAAGATGTTCAATATTGCATGAAAGTGAGTTTTCATTGTGTTTTGTACCAAATTGCTGTGTGCAACAATGTGTTTCATATACTTTTGCAATGTTCAGACTGCATAATTTGAATAAAAATCAACAAAACATGGCTTTGCAAGCAATATTCAACTTTGCAAACATGAAACATAATGTCAAATTTGTGATTTTTGGCACATTCACCCGAGTTATTAGTTTGTAAACTACTAAAAGCTGTTCAATATTGCATGAAAGTAAGATTTAAGTGTGTTTTGTATCAAATTGCTGTTTGTAACAATGTGTTTCAGTCACTTTTGCAATGTTCAGAATGCATAATTTGAATGAAAATCAATAAAACATGACTTTGCATACAATATTTAACTTTGCAAACATGAAACATAATGTCAAATTCGGGATTTTTGACAAATTCATTTGAGTTATTAGTTTGTAAACTAGTAAAAGATGTTCAATATTGCATGAAAGTGAGTTTTCATTGTGTTTTGTACCAAATTGCTGTGTGCAACAATGCGTTTCATATACTTTTGCAATGTTCAGACTGCATAATTTGAATAAAAATCAACAAAACATGGCTTTGCAAGCAATATTCAACTTTGCAAACATGAAACATAATGTCAAATTTGTGATTTTTGGCAAATTCACTTGAGTTATTAGTTTGTACTAGTAAAAGATGTTCAATATTGCATGAGAGTAAGTTTTAAGTGTGTTTTGTACCAAATTGCTGTTTGTAACAATGTGTTTCAGTCACTTTTGCAATGTTCAGAATGCATAATTGGAATGAAAATCAATAAAACAGTACTTTCCATACAATATTCAACTTTGTAAACATGAGACATAATGTCAAATTTGTGATTTTTGGCAAATTCACTTGAGTTATTAGTTTGTAAACTAGTAAAAGATGTTCAATATTGCATGAAAGTGAGTTTTCATTGTGTTTTGTACCAAATTGCTGTGTGCAACAATGTGTTTCATATACTTTTGCAATGTTCAGACTGCATAATTTGAATAAAAATCAACAAAACATGGCTTTGCAAGCAATATTCAACTTTGCAAACATGAAACATAATGTCAAATTTGTGATTTTTGGCGAATTCACTTGAGTTATTAGTTTGTAAACTAGTAAAAGATGTTCAATATTGCTTGAAAGTAAGTTTTAAGTGTGTTTTGTACCAAATTGCTGTTTGTAACAATGTGTTTCAATCACTTTTGCAATGTTCAGAATGCGTAATTTGAATGAAAATCGATAAAACATGACTTTGTATACAATATTTAACTTTGCAAACATGAAACATAATGTCAAATTTGTGATTTTTGACAAATTCATTTGAGTTATTAGTTTGTAAACTAGTAAAAGATGTTCAATATTGCATGAAAGTAAGTTTTCAGTGTGTTTTGTACCAAATTGCTGTCCGTAACAATGTGTTTCAGTCACTTTTGCAATGTTCAGAATGCATAACTTGAATGAAAATCAATAAAAACAATCTGTTTCAGTCACTTTTGCAATGTCCAGAATGCATAATTTGAATGAAAATCAATAAAACATGACTTTGCATACAATATTTAACTTTGCAGACATGAAACATAATGTCAAATTTGTGATTTTTGACCAATTCACTTGAGTTATTAGTTTGTAAACTAGTAAAAGATGTTAAATATTGCATGAAAGTAAGTTTTCATTGTGTTTTGTACCAAATTGCTGTCTGTAACAATGTGTTTCATTCACTTTTGCAATGTTCAGTATGCATAATTTGAATGAAAATCAATAAAACATGACTTTCAATGCAATATTCAACTTTGTAAACATGAAACATAATGTCAAATTTTTGATTTTTGACAAATTCACTTGAGTTATTAGTTTGTAAACTACTAAAAGATGTTCAATATTGCATGAAAGTGAGTTTTCATTGTGTTTTGTACCAAATTGCTGTGTGCAACAATGTGTTTCATTCACTTTTGCAATGTTCAGACTGCATAATTTGAATAAAAATCAATAAAACATTGCTTTGCAAGCAATATTCAATTTTGCAAACATGAAACATAATGTCAAATTTGTGATTTTTGACAAATTCACTTGAGTTATTAGTTTGTAAACTACTAAAAGATGTTCAATATTGCATGAAAGTGAGTTTTCATTGTGTTTTGTACCAAATTGCTGTGTGCAACAATGTGTTTCATTCACTTTTGCAATGTTCAGTATGCATAATTTGAATGAAAATCAATAAAACATGACTTTGCATACAATATTTAACTTTGCAAACATGAAACATAATGTCAAATTCGGGATTTTTGACAAATTCATTTGAGTTATTAGTTTGTAAACTAGTAAAAGATGTTCAATATTGCATGAAAGTAAGTTTTAAGTGTGTTTTGTACCAAATTGCTGTTTGTAACAATGTGTTTCAGTCACTTTTGCAACGTTCAGAATGCATTATTTGAATGAAAATCAATAAAACAGTACTTTCCATACAATATTCAACTTTGTAAACATGAAACATAATGTCAAATTTGTGATTTTTGACAAATTCACTTGAGTTATTAGTTTGAAAACTAGTAAAAGATGTTCAATATTGCTTGAAAGTAAGTTTTAAGTGTGTTTTGTACCAAATTGCTGTTTGTAACAATGTGTTTCAGTCACTTTTGCAATGTTCAGAATGCATTATTTGAATGAAAATCAATAAAACAGTACTTTCCATACAATATTCAACTTTGTAAACATGAAACATAATGTCAAATTTGTGATTTTTGGCAAATTCACTTGAGTTATTAGTTTGTAAACTAGTAAAAGATGTTCAATATTGCATGAAAGTGAGTTTTCATTGTGTTTTGTACCAAATTGCTGTGTGCAACAATGTGTTTCATATACTTTTGCAATGTTTAGACTCCATAATTTGAATAAAAATCAAAAAACAAGGCTTTGCAAGCAATATTCAACTTTGCAAACATGAAACATAATGTCAAATTTGTGATTTTTGGCAAATTCACTTGAGTTATTAGTTTGTAAACTAGTAAAAGATGTTCAATATTGCATGAGAGTAAGTTATAAGTGTGTTTTGTACCAAATTGCTGTTTGTAACAATGTGTTTCAGTCACTTTTGCAATGTTCAGAATGCCTTATTTGAATGAAAATCAATAAAACAGTACTTTCCATACAATATTCAACTTTGTAAACATGAAACATAATGTCAAATTTGTGATTTTTGGCAAATTCACTTGAGTTATTAGTTTGTAAACTAGTAAAAGATGTTCAATATTGCATGAAAGTGAGTTTTCATTGTGTTTTGTACCAAATTGCTGTGTGCAACAATGTGTTTCATATACTTTTGCAATGTTCAGACTGCATAATTTGAATAAAAATCAACAAAACATGGCTTTGCAAGCAATATTCAACTTTGCAAACATGAAACATAATGTCAAATTTGTGATTTTTGGCGAATTCACTTGAGTTATTAGTTTGTAAACTAGTAAAAGATGTTCAATATTGCATGAAAGTAAGTTTTAAGTGTGTTTTGTACCAAATTGCTGTTTGTAACAATGTGTTTCAGTCACTTTTGCAATGTTCAGAATGCATAATTTGAATGAAAATCAATAAAACATGACTTTGCATACAATATTTAACTTTGTAAACATGAAACATAATGTCAAATTTGTGATTTTTGACAAATTCATTTGAGTTATTAGATTGTAAACTAGTAATAGATGTTCAATATTGCATGAAAGTAAGTTTTAAGTGTGTTTTGTACCAAATTGCTGTTTGTAACAATGTGTTTCAGTCACTTTTGCAATGTTCAGAATGCATAATTTGAATGAAAATCAATAAAACATGACTTTGCATACAATATTTAACTTTGTAAACATGAAACATAATGTCAAATTTGTGATTTTTGACAAATTCATTTGAGTTATTAGATTGTAAACTAGTAAAAGATGTTCAATCTTGCATGAAAGTAAGTTTTAAGAGTGTTTTGTACCAAATTGCTGTTTGTAACAATGTGTTTCAGTCACTTTTGCAATGTTCAGAATGCGTAATTTGAATGAAAATCAATAAAACTTGACTTTCCATACAATATTCAACTTTGTAAACATGAAACATAATGTCAAATTTGTGATTTTTGGCAAATTCACTTGAGTTATTAGTTTGTAAACTAGTAAAAGATGTTCAATATTGCATGAAAGTGAGTTTTCATTGTGTTTTGTACCAAATTGCTGTGTGCAACAATGTGTTTCATATACTTTTGCAATGTTCAGACTGCATAATTTGAATAAAAATCAACAAAACATGGCTTTGCAAGCAATATTCAACTTTGCAAACATGAAACATAATGTCAAATTTGTGATTTTTGGCAAATTCACTTGAGTTATTAGTTTGTACTAGTAAAAGATGTTCAATATTGCATGAGAGTAAGTTTTAAGTGTGTTTTGTACCAAATTGCTGTTTGTAACAATGTGTTTCAGTCACTTTTGCAATGTTCAGAATGCATAATTTGAATGAAAATCAATAAAACAGTACTTTCCATACAATATTCAACTTTGTAAACATGAAACATAATGTCAAATTTGTGATTTTTGGCAAATTCACTTGAGTTATTAGTTTGTAAACTAGTAAAAGATGTTCAATATTGCATGAAAGTGAGTTTTCATTGTGTTTTGTACCAAATTGCTGTGTGCAACAATGTGTTTCATATACTTTTGCAATGTTCAGACTGCATAATTTGAATAAAAATCAACAAAACATGGCTTTGCAAGCAATATTCAACTTTGCAAACATGAAACATAATGTCAAATTTGTGATTTTTGGCGAATTCACTTGAGTTATTAGTTTGTAAACTAGTAAAAGATGTTCAATATTGCTTGAAAGTAAGTTTTAAGTGTGTTTTGTACCAAATTGCTGTTTGTAACAATGTGTTTCAATCACTTTTGCAATGTTCAGAATGCGTAATTTGAATGAAAATCGATAAAACATGACTTTGTATACAATATTTAACTTTGCAAACATGAAACATAATGTCAAATTTGTGATTTTTGACAAATTCACTTGAGTTATTAGTTTGTAAACTAGTAAAAGATGTTCAATATTGCATGAAAGTAAGTTTTCAGTGTGTTTTGTACCAAATTGCTGTCCGTAACAATGTGTTTCAGTCACTTTTGCAATGTTCAGAATGCATAACTTGAATGAAAATCAATAAAAACAATCTGTTTCAGTCACTTTTGCAATGTCCAGAATGCATAATTTGAATGAAAATCAATAAAACATGACTTTGCATACAATATTTAACTTTGCAGACATGAAACATAATGTCAAATTTGTGATTTTTGACCAATTCACTTGAGTTATTAGTTTGTAAACTAGTAAAAGATGTTAAATATTGCATGAAAGTAAGTTTTCATTGTGTTTTGTACCAAATTGCTGTCTGTAACAATGTGTTTCATTCACTTTTGCAATGTTCAGTATGCATAATTTGAATGAAAATCAATAAAACATGACTTTCAATGCAATATTCAACTTTGTAAACATGAAACATAATGTCAAATTTTTGATTTTTGACAAATTCACTTGAGTTATTAGTTTGTAAACTACTAAAAGATGTTCAATATTGCATGAAAGTGAGTTTTCATTGTGTTTTGTACCAAATTGCTGTGTGCAACAATGTGTTTCATTCACTTTTGCAATGTTCAGACTGCATAATTTGAATAAAAATCAATAAAACATTGCTTTGCAAGCAATATTCAATTTTGCAAACATGAAACATAATGTCAAATTTGTGATTTTTGACAAATTCACTTGAGTTATTAGTTTGTAAACTACTAAAAGATGTTCAATATTGCATGAAAGTGAGTTTTCATTGTGTTTTGTACCAAATTGCTGTGTGCAACAATGTGTTTCATTCACTTTTGCAATGTTCAGTATGCATAATTTGAATGAAAATCAATAAAACATGACTTTGCATACAATATTTAACTTTGCAAACATGAAACATAATGTCAAATTCGGGATTTTTGACAAATTCATTTGAGTTATTAGTTTGTAAACTAGTAAAAGATGTTCAATATTGCATGAAAGTAAGTTTTAAGTGTGTTTTGTACCAAATTGCTGTTTGTAACAATGTGTTTCAGTCACTTTTGCAACGTTCAGAATGCATTATTTGAATGAAAATCAATAAAACAGTACTTTCCATACAATATTCAACTTTGTAAACATGAAACATAATGTCAAATTTGTGATTTTTGACAAATTCATTTGAGTTATTAGTTTGTAAACTAGTAAAAGATGTTCAATATTACTTGAAAGTAAGTATTCAGTGTGTTTTGTACCAAATTACTGTTTGTAACAATGTGTTTCAGTCACTTTTGCAATGTTCAGTATGCATAATTTGAATGAAAATCAATAAAACAGTACTTTCCATACAATATTCAACTTTGTAAACATGAAACATAATGTCAAATTTGTGATTTTTGGCAAATTCACTTGAGTTATTAGTTTGTAAACTAGTAAAAGATGTTCAATATTGCATGAAAGTGAGTTTTCATTGTGTTTTGTACCAAATTGCTGTGTGCAACAATGTGTTTCATATACTTTTGCAATGTTTAGACTCCATAATTTGAATAAAAATCAAAAAACAAGGCTTTGCAAGCAATATTCAACTTTGCAAACATGAAACATAATGTCAAATTTGTGATTTTTGGCAAATTCACTTGAGTTATTAGTTTGTAAACTAGTAAAAGATGTTCAATATTGCATGAGAGTAAGTTATAAGTGTGTTTTGTACCAAATTGCTGTTTGTAACAATGTGTTTCAGTCACTTTTGCAATGTTCAGAATGCATAACTTGAATGAAAATCAATAAAACAGTACTTTCCATACAATATTCAACTTTGTAAACATGAAACATAATGTCAAATTTGTGATTTTTGGCAAATTCACTTGAGTTATTAGTTTGTAAACTAGTAAAAGATGTTCAATATTGCATGAAAGTGAGTTTTCATTGTGTTTTGTACCAAATTGCTGTGTGCAACAATGTGTTTCATATACTTTTGCAATGTTCAGACTGCATAATTTGAATAAAAATCAACAAAACATGGCTTTGCAAGCAATATTCAACTTTGCAAACATGAAACATAATGTCAAATTTGTGATTTTTGGCGAATTCACTTGAGTTATTAGTTTGTAAACTAGTAAAAGATGTTCAATATTGCATGAAAGTAAGTTTTAAGTGTGTTTTGTACCAAATTGCTGTTTGTAACAATGTGTTTCAGTCACTTTTGCAATGTTCAGAATGCATAATTTGAATGAAAATCAATAAAACATGACTTTGCATACAATATTTAACTTTGTAAACATGAAACATAATGTCAAATTTGTGATTTTTGACAAATTCATTTGAGTTATTAGATTGTAAACTAGTAATAGATGTTCAATATTGCATGAAAGTAAGTTTTAAGTGTGTTTTGTACCAAATTGCTGTTTGTAACAATGTGTTTCAGTCACTTTTGCAATGTTCAGAATGCATAATTTGAATGAAAATCAATAAAACATGACTTTGCATACAATATTTAACTTTGTAAACATGAAACATAATGTCAAATTTGTGATTTTTGACAAATTCATTTGAGTTATTAGATTGTAAACTAGTAAAAGATGTTCAATCTTGCATGAAAGTAAGTTTTAAGAGTGTTTTGTACCAAATTGCTGTTTGTAACAATGTGTTTCAGTCACTTTTGCAATGTTCAGAATGCGTAATTTGAATGAAAATCAATAAAACTTGACTTTCCATACAATATTCAACTTTGTAAACATGAAACATAATGTCAAATTTGTGATTTTTGGCAAATTCACTTGAGTTATTAGTTTGTAAACTAGTAAAAGATGTTCAATATTGCATGAAAGTGAGTTTTCATTGTGTTTTGTACCAAATTGCTGTGTGCAACAATGTGTTTCATATACTTTTGCAATGTTCAGACTGCATAATTTGAATAAAAATCAACAAAACATGGCTTTGCAAGCAATATTCAACTTTGCAAACATGAAACATAATGTCAAATTTGTGATTTTTGGCACATTCACCTGAGTTATTAGTTTGTAAACTACTAAAAGCTGTTCAATATTGCATGAAAGTAAGTTTTAAGTGTGTTTTGTACCAAATTGCTGTTTGTAACAATGTGTTTCAGTCACTTTTGCAATGTTCAGAATGCATAATTGGAATGAAAATCAATAAAACATGACTTTGCATACAATATTTAACTTTGTAAACATGAAACATAATGTCAAATTTGTGATTTTTGACAAATTCATTTGAGTTATTAGATTGTAAACTAGTAAAAGATGTTCAATCTTGCATGAAAGTAAGTTTTAAGAGTGTTTTGTACCAAATTGCTGTTTGTAACAATGTGTTTCAGTCACTTTTGCAATGTTCAGAATGCATAATTGGAATGAAAATCAATAAAACAGTACTTTCCATACAATATTCAACTTTGTAAACATGAGACATAATGTCAAATTTGTGATTTTTGACAAATTCACTTGAGTTATTAGTTTGTAAACTAGTAAAAGATGTTCAATATTGCATGAAAGTGAGTTTTCATTGTGTTTTGTACCAAATTGCTGTGTGCAACAATGTGTTTCATATACTTTTGCAATGTTCAGACTGCATAATTTGAATAAAAATCAACAAAACATGGCTTTGCAAGCAATATTCAACTTTGCAAACATGAAACATAATGTCAAATTTGTGATTTTTGGCGAATTCACTTGAGTTATTAGTTTGTAAACTAGTAAAAGATGTTCAATATTGCATGAAAGTAAGTTTTCATTGTGTTTTGTACCAAATTGCTGTGTGCAACAATGTGTTTCATTCACTTTTGCAATGTTCAGAATGCATAATTTGAATGAAAATCAATAAAACATGACTTTGCATACAATATTTAACTTTGCAAACATGAAACATAATGTCAAATTCGGGATTTTTGACAAATTCATTTGAGTTATTAGTTTGTAAACTAGTAAAAGATGTTCAATATTGCATGAAAGTAAGTTTTCATTGTGGTTTGTACCAAATTGCTGTGTGCAACAATGTGTTTCATTCACTCTTGCAATGCTCAGACTGCATAGTTTGAATAAAAATCAATAAAACATGGCTTTGCAAGCAATATTCAACTTTGCAAACATGAAACATCATGTCAAATTTGTGATTTTTAACAAATTCACTTGAGTTATTAGTTTGTAAACTAGTAAAAGATGTTCAATATTGCATGAAAGTAAGTTTTAAGTGTGTTTTGTACCAAATTGCTGTTTGTAACAATGTGTTTCAGTCACTTTTGCAAAGTTCAGAATGCATAATTTGAATGAAAATCAATAAAACATGACTTTGCATACAATATTTAACTTTGTAAACATGAAACATAATGTCAAATTTGTGATTTTTGACAAATTCATTTGAGTTATTAGATTGTAAACTAGTAAAAGATGTTCAATCTTGCATGAAAGTAAGTTTTAAGTGTGTTTTGTACCAAATTGCTGTTTGTAATAATGTGTTTCAGTCACTTTTGCAATGTTCAGAATGCGTAATTTGAATGAAAATCAATAAAACTTGACTTTGTATACAATATTTAACTTTGCAAACATGAAACATAATGTTAAATTTGTGATTTTTGACAAATTCACTTGAGTTATTAGTTTGTAAACTAGTAAAAGATGTTCAATATTGCATGAAAGTAAGTTTTAAGTGTGTTTTGTACCAAATTGCTGTTTGTAACAATGTGTTTCAGTCACTTTTGCAATGTTCAGAATGCATAATTGGAATGAAAATCAATAAAACAGTACTTTCCATACAATATTCAACTTTGTAAACATGAAACATAATGTCAAATTTGTGATTTTTGGCAAATTCACTTGAGTTATTAGTTTGTAAACTAGTAAAAGATGTTCAATATTGCATGAAAGTGAGTTTTCATTGTGTTTTGTACCAAATTGCTGTGTGCAACAATGTGTTTCATATACTTTTGCAATGTTCAGACTGCATAATTTGAATAAAAATCAACAAAACATGGCTTTGCAAGCAATATTCAACTTTGCAAACATGAAACATAATGTCAAATTTGTGATTTTTGGCGAATTCACTTGAGTTATTAGTTTGTAAACTAGTAAAAGATGTTCAATATTGCATGAAAGTAAGTTTTCATTGTGTTTTGTACCAAATTGCTGTGTGCAACAATGTGTTTCATTCACTTTTGCAATGTTCAGAATGCATAATTTGAATGAAAATCAATAAAACATGACTTTGCATACAATATTTAACTTTGCAAACATGAAACATAATGTCAAATTCGGGATTTTTGACAAATTCATTTGAGTTATTAGTTTGTAAACTAGTAAAAGATGTTCAATATTGCATGAAAGTAAGTTTTCATTGTGGTTTGTACCAAATTGCTGTGTGCAACAATGTGTTTCATTCACTCTTGCAATGCTCAGACTGCATAGTTTGAATAAAAATCAATAAAACATGGCTTTGCAAGCAATATTCAACTTTGCAAACATGAAACATCATGTCAAATTTGTGATTTTTAACAAATTCACTTGAGTTATTAGTTTGTAAACTAGTAAAAGATGTTCAATATTGCATGAAAGTAAGTTTTAAGTGTGTTTTGTACCAAATTGCTGTTTGTAACAATGTGTTTCAGTCACTTTTGCAAAGTTCAGAATGCATAATTTGAATGAAAATCAATAAAACATGACTTTGCATACAATATTTAACTTTGTAAACATGAAACATAATGTCAAATTTGTGATTTTTGACAAATTCATTTGAGTTATTAGATTGTAAACTAGTAAAAGATGTTCAATCTTGCATGAAAGTAAGTTTTAAGTGTGTTTTGTACCAAATTGCTGTTTGTAACAATGTGTTTCAGTCACTTTTGCAATGTTCAGAATGCGTAATTTGAATGAAAATCAATAAAACTTGACTTTGTATACAATATTTAACTTTGCAAACATGAAACATAATGTTAAATTTGTGATTTTTGACAAATTCACTTGAGTTATTAGTTTGTAAACTAGTAAAAGATGTTCAATATTGCATGAAAGTAAGTTTTCATTGTGTTTTGTACCAAATTGCTGTGTGCAACAATGTGTTTCATTCACTTTTGCAATGTTCAGAATGCATAATTTGAATGAAAATCAATAAAACATGACATTGCATACAATATTTAACTTTGCAAACATGAAACATAATGTCAAATTCCGGATTTTTGACAAATTCACTTGAGTTATTAGATTGTAAACTAGTAAAAGATGTTCAATATTGCATGAAAGTAAGTTTTAAGTGTGTTTTGTATCAAATTGCTGTTTGTAACAATGTGTTTCAGTCACTTTTGCAATGTTCAGAATGCATAATTTGAATGAAAATCAATAAAACATGACTTTGCATACAATATTTAACTCTGTAAACATGAAACATAATGTCAAATTTGTGATTTTTGACAAATTCATTTGAGTTATTAGATTGTAAACTAGTAATAGATGTTCAATATTGCATGAAAGTAAGTTTTAAGTGTGTTTTGTACCAAATTGCTGTTTGTAACAATGTGTTTCAGTCACTTTTGCAATGTTCAGAATGCATAATTTGAATGAAAATCAATAAAACATGACTTTGCATACAATATTTAACTTTGTAAACATGAAACATAATGTCAAATTTGTGATTTTTGACAAATTCATTTGAGTTATTAGATTGTAAACTAGTAAAAGATGTTCAATCTTGCATGAAAGTAAGTTTTAAGAGTGTTTTGTACCAAATTGCTGTTTGTAACAATGTGTTTCAGTCACTTTTGCAATGTTCAGAATGCGTAATTTGAATGAAAATCAATAAAACTTGACTTTCCATACAATATTCAACTTTGTAAACATGAAACATAATGTCAAATTTGTGATTTTTGGCAAATTCACTTGAGTTATTAGTTTGTAAACTAGTAAAAGATGTTCAATATTGCATGAAAGTGAGTTTTCATTGTGTTTTGTACCAAATTGCTGTGTGCAACAATGTGTTTCATATACTTTTGCAATGTTCAGACTGCATAATTTGAATAAAAATCAACAAAACATGGCTTTGCAAGCAATATTCAACTTTGCAAACATGAAACATAATGTCAAATTTGTGATTTTTGGCAAATTCACTTGAGTTATTAGTTTGTAAACTAGTAAAAGATGTTCAATATTGCATGAAAGTAAGTTTTAAGTGTGTTTTGTACCAAATTGCTGTTTGTAACAATGTGTTTCAGTCACTTTTCAATGTTCAGAATGCATAATTTGAATGAAAATCAATAAAACATGACTTTGCATACAATATTTAACTTTGTAAACATGAAACATAATGTCAAATTTGTGATTTTTGACAAATTCATTTGAGTTATTAGATTGTAAACTAGTAAAAGATGTTCAATCTTGCATGAAAGTAAGTTTTAAGAGTGTTTTGTACCAAATTGCTGTTTGTAACAATGTGTTTCAGTCACTTTTGCAATGTTCAGAATGCGTAATTTGAATGAAAATCAATAAAACTTGACTTTCCATACAATATTCAACTTTGTAAACATGAAACATAATGTCAAATTTGTGATTTTTGGCAAATTCACTTGAGTTATTAGTTTGTAAACTAGTAAAAGATGTTCAATATTGCATGAAAGTGAGTTTTCATTGTGTTTTGTACCAAATTGCTGTGTGCAACAATGTGTTTCATATACTTTTGCAATGTTCAGACTGCATAATTTGAATAAAAATCAACAAAACATGGCTTTGCAAGCAATATTCAACTTTGCAAACATGAAACATAATGTCAAATTTGTGATTTTTGGCGAATTCACTTGAGTTATTAGTTTGTAAACTAGTAAAAGATGTTCAATATTGCATGAAAGTAAGTTTTAAGTGTGTTTTGTACCAAATTGCTGTTTGTAACAATGTGTTTCAGTCACTTTTGCAATGTTCAGAATGCATAATTTGAATGAAAATCAATAAAACATGACTTTGCATACAATATTTAACTTTGTAAACATGAAACATAATGTCAAATTTGTGATTTTTGACAAATTCATTTGAGTTATTAGATTGTAAACTAGTAAAAGATGTTCAATATTGCATGAAAGTAAGTTTTCATTGTGTTTTGTACCAAATTGCTGTTTGTAACAATGTGTTTCAGTCACTTTTGCAATGTTCAGAATGCGTAATTTGAATGAAAATCAATAAAACTTGACTTTGTATACAATATTTAACTTTGCAAACATGAAACATAATGTTAAATTTGTGATTTTTGACAAATTCACTTGAGTTATTAGTTTGTAAACTAGTAAAAGATGTTCAATATTGCATGAAAGTAAGTTTTCATTGTGTTTTGTACCAAATTGCTGTGTGCAACAATGTGTTTCATTCACTTTTGCAATGTTCAGAATGCATAATTTGAATGAAAATCAATAAAACATGACATTGCATACAATATTTAACTTTGCAAACATGAAACATAATGTCAAATTCCGGATTTTTGACAAATTCATTTGAGTTATTAGTTTGTAAACTAGTAAAAGATGTTCAATATTGCATGAAAGTAAGTTTTCATTGTGTTTTGTACCAAATTGCTGTGTGCAACAATGTGTTTCATTCACTTTTGCAATGTTCAGACTGCATAGTTTGAATGAAAATCAATAAAACATGACTTTGCATACAATATTTAACTTTGTAAACATGAAACATAATGTCAAATTTGTGATTTTTGACAAATTCATTTGAGTTATTAGATTGTAAACTAGTAAAAGATGTTCAATCTTGCATGAAAGTAAGTTTTAAGAGTGTTTTGTACCAAATTGCTGTTTGTAACAATGTGTTTCAGTCACTTTTGCAATGTTCAGAATGCGTAATTTGAATGAAAATCAATAAAACTTGACTTTCCATACAATATTCAACTTTGTAAACATGAAACATAATGTCAAATTTGTGATTTTTGGCAAATTCACTTGAGTTATTAGTTTGTAAACTAGTAAAAGATGTTCAATATTGCATGAAAGTGAGTTTTCATTGTGTTTTGTACCAAATTGCTGTGTGCAACAATGTGTTTCATATACTTTTGCAATGTTCAGACTGCATAATTTGAATAAAAATCAACAAAACATGGCTTTGCAAGCAATATTCAACTTTGCAAACATGAAACATAATGTCAAATTTGTGATTTTTGGCGAATTCACTTGAGTTATTAGTTTGTAAACTAGTAAAAGATGTTCAATATTGCATGAAAGTAAGTTTTAAGTGTGTTTTGTACCAAATTGCTGTTTGTAACAATGTGTTTCAGTCACTTTTCAATGTTCAGAATGCATAATTTGAATGAAAATCAATAAAACATGACTTTGCATACAATATTTAACTTTGTAAACATGAAACATAATGTCAAATTTGTGATTTTTGACAAATTCATTTGAGTTATTAGATTGTAAACTAGTAAAAGATGTTCAATATTGCATGAAAGTAAGTTTTCATTGTGTTTTGTACCAAATTGCTGTTTGTAACAATGTGTTTCAGTCACTTTTGCAATGTTCAGAATGCGTAATTTGAATGAAAATCAATAAAACTTGACTTTGTATACAATATTTAACTTTGCAAACATGAAACATAATGTTAAATTTGTGATTTTTGACAAATTCACTTGAGTTATTAGTTTGTAAACTAGTAAAAGATGTTCAATATTGCATGAAAGTAAGTTTTCATTGTGTTTTGTACCAAATTGCTGTGTGCAACAATGTGTTTCATTCACTTTTGCAATGTTCAGAATGCATAATTTGAATGAAAATCAATAAAACATGACATTGCATACAATATTTAACTTTGCAAACATGAAACATAATGTCAAATTCCGGATTTTTGACAAATTCATTTGAGTTATTAGTTTGTAAACTAGTAAAAGATGTTCAATATTGCATGAAAGTAAGTTTTCATTGTGTTTTGTACCAAATTGCTGTGTGCAACAATGTGTTTCATTCACTTTTGCAATGTTCAGACTGCATAGTTTGAATAAAAATCAATAAAACATGGCTTTGCAAGCAATATTCAACTTTGCAAACATGAAACATAATGTCAAATTTGTGATTTTTAACAAATTCACTTGAGTTATTAGATTGTAAACTAGTAAAAGATGTTCAATATTGCATGAAAGTAAGTTTTAAGTGTGTTTTGTATCAAATTGCTGTTTGTAACAATGTGTTTCAGTCACTTTTGCAATGTTCAGAATGCATAATTTGAATGAAAATCAATAAAACATGACTTTGCATACAATATTTAACTTTGCAAACATGAAACATAATGTCAAATTCGGGATTTTTGACAAATTCATTTGAGTTATTAGTTTGTAAACTAGTAAAAGATGTTCAATATTGCATGAAAGTGAGTTTTCATTGTGTTTTGTACCAAATTGCTGTGTGCAACAATGTGTTTCATATACTTTTGCAATGTTCAGTTTGCATAATTTGAATAAAAATCAACAAAACATGGCTTTGCAAGCAATATTCAACTTTGCAAACATGAAACATAATGTCAAATTTGTGATTTTTGGCAAATTCACTTGAGTTATTAGTTTGTACTAGTAAAAGATGTTCAATATTGCATGAGAGTAAGTTTTAAGTGTGTTTTGTACCAAATTGCTGTTTGTAACAATGTGTTTCAGTCACTTTTGCAATGTTCAGAATGCATTATTTGAATGAAAATCAATAAAACAGTACTTTCCATACAATATTCAACTTTGTAAACATGAAACATAATGTCAAATTTGTGATTTTTGGCAAATTCACTTGAGTTATTAGTTTGTAAACTAGTAAAAGATGTTCAATATTGCATGAAAGTGAGTTTTCATTGTGTTTTGTACCAAATTGCTGTGTGCAACAATGTGTTTCATTCACTTTTGCAATGTTCAGAATGCATAATTTGAATGAAAATCAATAAAACATGACATTGCATACAATATTTAACTTTGCAAACATGAAACATAATGTCAAATTCCGGATTTTTGACAAATTCACTTGAGTTATTAGATTGTAAACTAGTAAAAGATGTTCAATATTGCATGAAAGTAAGTTTTAAGTGTGTTTTGTATCAAATTGCTGTTTGTAACAATGTGTTTCAGTCACTTTTGCAATGTTCAGAATGCATAATTTGAATGAAAATCAATAAAACATGACTTTGCATACAATATTTAACTCTGTAAACATGAAACATAATGTCAAATTTGTGATTTTTGACAAATTCATTTGAGTTATTAGATTGTAAACTAGTAATAGATGTTCAATATTGCATGAAAGTAAGTTTTAAGTGTGTTTTGTACCAAATTGCTGTTTGTAACAATGTGTTTCAGTCACTTTTGCAATGTTCAGAATGCATAATTTGAATGAAAATCAATAAAACATGACTTTGCATACAATATTTAACTTTGTAAACATGAAACATAATGTCAAATTTGTGATTTTTGACAAATTCATTTGAGTTATTAGATTGTAAACTAGTAAAAGATGTTCAATCTTGCATGAAAGTAAGTTTTAAGAGTGTTTTGTACCAAATTGCTGTTTGTAACAATGTGTTTCAGTCACTTTTGCAATGTTCAGAATGCGTAATTTGAATGAAAATCAATAAAACTTGACTTTCCATACAATATTCAACTTTGTAAACATGAAACATAATGTCAAATTTGTGATTTTTGGCAAATTCACTTGAGTTATTAGTTTGTAAACTAGTAAAAGATGTTCAATATTGCATGAAAGTGAGTTTTCATTGTGTTTTGTACCAAATTGCTGTGTGCAACAATGTGTTTCATATACTTTTGCAATGTTCAGACTGCATAATTTGAATAAAAATCAACAAAACATGGCTTTGCAAGCAATATTCAACTTTGCAAACATGAAACATAATGTCAAATTTGTGATTTTTGGCAAATTCACTTGAGTTATTAGTTTGTAAACTAGTAAAAGATGTTCAATATTGCATGAAAGTAAGTTTTAAGTGTGTTTTGTACCAAATTGCTGTTTGTAACAATGTGTTTCAGTCACTTTTCAATGTTCAGAATGCATAATTTGAATGAAAATCAATAAAACATGACTTTGCATACAATATTTAACTTTGTAAACATGAAACATAATGTCAAATTTGTGATTTTTGACAAATTCATTTGAGTTATTAGATTGTAAACTAGTAAAAGATGTTCAATCTTGCATGAAAGTAAGTTTTAAGAGTGTTTTGTACCAAATTGCTGTTTGTAACAATGTGTTTCAGTCACTTTTGCAATGTTCAGAATGCGTAATTTGAATGAAAATCAATAAAACTTGACTTTCCATACAATATTCAACTTTGTAAACATGAAACATAATGTCAAATTTGTGATTTTTGGCAAATTCACTTGAGTTATTAGTTTGTAAACTAGTAAAAGATGTTCAATATTGCATGAAAGTGAGTTTTCATTGTGTTTTGTACCAAATTGCTGTGTGCAACAATGTGTTTCATATACTTTTGCAATGTTCAGACTGCATAATTTGAATAAAAATCAACAAAACATGGCTTTGCAAGCAATATTCAACTTTGCAAACATGAAACATAATGTCAAATTTGTGATTTTTGGCGAATTCACTTGAGTTATTAGTTTGTAAACTAGTAAAAGATGTTCAATATTGCATGAAAGTAAGTTTTAAGTGTGTTTTGTACCAAATTGCTGTTTGTAACAATGTGTTTCAGTCACTTTTGCAATGTTCAGAATGCATAATTTGAATGAAAATCAATAAAACATGACTTTGCATACAATATTTAACTTTGTAAACATGAAACATAATGTCAAATTTGTGATTTTTGACAAATTCATTTGAGTTATTAGATTGTAAACTAGTAAAAGATGTTCAATATTGCATGAAAGTAAGTTTTCATTGTGTTTTGTACCAAATTGCTGTTTGTAACAATGTGTTTCAGTCACTTTTGCAATGTTCAGAATGCGTAATTTGAATGAAAATCAATAAAACTTGACTTTGTATACAATATTTAACTTTGCAAACATGAAACATAATGTTAAATTTGTGATTTTTGACAAATTCACTTGAGTTATTAGTTTGTAAACTAGTAAAAGATGTTCAATATTGCATGAAAGTAAGTTTTCATTGTGTTTTGTACCAAATTGCTGTGTGCAACAATGTGTTTCATTCACTTTTGCAATGTTCAGAATGCATAATTTGAATGAAAATCAATAAAACATGACATTGCATACAATATTTAACTTTGCAAACATGAAACATAATGTCAAATTCCGGATTTTTGACAAATTCATTTGAGTTATTAGTTTGTAAACTAGTAAAAGATGTTCAATATTGCATGAAAGTAAGTTTTCATTGTGTTTTGTACCAAATTGCTGTGTGCAACAATGTGTTTCATTCACTTTTGCAATGTTCAGACTGCATAGTTTGAATGAAAATCAATAAAACATGACTTTGCATACAATATTTAACTTTGTAAACATGAAACATAATGTCAAATTTGTGATTTTTGACAAATTCATTTGAGTTATTAGATTGTAAACTAGTAAAAGATGTTCAATCTTGCATGAAAGTAAGTTTTAAGAGTGTTTTGTACCAAATTGCTGTTTGTAACAATGTGTTTCAGTCACTTTTGCAATGTTCAGAATGCGTAATTTGAATGAAAATCAATAAAACTTGACTTTCCATACAATATTCAACTTTGTAAACATGAAACATAATGTCAAATTTGTGATTTTTGGCAAATTCACTTGAGTTATTAGTTTGTAAACTAGTAAAAGATGTTCAATATTGCATGAAAGTGAGTTTTCATTGTGTTTTGTACCAAATTGCTGTGTGCAACAATGTGTTTCATATACTTTTGCAATGTTCAGACTGCATAATTTGAATAAAAATCAACAAAACATGGCTTTGCAAGCAATATTCAACTTTGCAAACATGAAACATAATGTCAAATTTGTGATTTTTGGCAAATTCACTTGAGTTATTAGTTTGTAAACTAGTAAAAGATGTTCAATATTGCATGAAAGTAAGTTTTAAGTGTGTTTTGTACCAAATTGCTGTTTGTAACAATGTGTTTCAGTCACTTTTCAATGTTCAGAATGCATAATTTGAATGAAAATCAATAAAACATGACTTTGCATACAATATTTAACTTTGTAAACATGAAACATAATGTCAAATTTGTGATTTTTGACAAATTCATTTGAGTTATTAGATTGTAAACTAGTAAAAGATGTTCAATCTTGCATGAAAGTAAGTTTTAAGAGTGTTTTGTACCAAATTGCTGTTTGTAACAATGTGTTTCAGTCACTTTTGCAATGTTCAGAATGCGTAATTTGAATGAAAATCAATAAAACTTGACTTTCCATACAATATTCAACTTTGTAAACATGAAACATAATGTCAAATTTGTGATTTTTGGCAAATTCACTTGAGTTATTAGTTTGTAAACTAGTAAAAGATGTTCAATATTGCATGAAAGTGAGTTTTCATTGTGTTTTGTACCAAATTGCTGTGTGCAACAATGTGTTTCATATACTTTTGCAATGTTCAGACTGCATAATTTGAATAAAAATCAACAAAACATGGCTTTGCAAGCAATATTCAACTTTGCAAACATGAAACATAATGTCAAATTTGTGATTTTTGGCGAATTCACTTGAGTTATTAGTTTGTAAACTAGTAAAAGATGTTCAATATTGCATGAAAGTAAGTTTTAAGTGTGTTTTGTACCAAATTGCTGTTTGTAACAATGTGTTTCAGTCACTTTTGCAATGTTCAGAATGCATAATTTGAATGAAAATCAATAAAACATGACTTTGCATACAATATTTAACTTTGTAAACATGAAACATAATGTCAAATTTGTGATTTTTGACAAATTCATTTGAGTTATTAGATTGTAAACTAGTAAAAGATGTTCAATATTGCATGAAAGTAAGTTTTCATTGTGTTTTGTACCAAATTGCTGTTTGTAACAATGTGTTTCAGTCACTTTTGCAATGTTCAGAATGCGTAATTTGAATGAAAATCAATAAAACTTGACTTTGTATACAATATTTAACTTTGCAAACATGAAACATAATGTTAAATTTGTGATTTTTGACAAATTCACTTGAGTTATTAGTTTGTAAACTAGTAAAAGATGTTCAATATTGCATG
This sequence comes from Bugulina stolonifera, assembly GCA_935421135.1. Classification (NCBI taxonomy): domain Eukaryota; kingdom Metazoa; phylum Bryozoa; class Gymnolaemata; order Cheilostomatida; family Bugulidae; genus Bugulina; species Bugulina stolonifera. The sequence continues at coordinate 496,216 of OW285190.1, read as the reverse complement.
AAAGTAAGTTTTCATTGTGTTTTGTACCAAATTGCTGTGTGCAACAATGTGTTTCATTCACTTTTGCAATGTTCAGAATGCATAATTTGAATGAAAATCAATAAAACATGACATTGCATACAATATTTAACTTTGCAAACATGAAACATAATGTCAAATTCCGGATTTTTGACAAATTCATTTGAGTTATTAGTTTGTAAACTAGTAAAAGATGTTCAATATTGCATGAAAGTAAGTTTTCATTGTGTTTTGTACCAAATTGCTGTGTGCAACAATGTGTTTCATTCACTTTTGCAATGTTCAGACTGCATAGTTTGAATAAAAATCAATAAAACATGGCTTTGCAAGCAATATTCAACTTTGCAAACATGAAACATAATGTCAAATTTGTGATTTTTAACAAATTCACTTGAGTTATTAGATTGTAAACTAGTAAAAGATGTTCAATATTGCATGAAAGTAAGTTTTAAGTGTGTTTTGTATCAAATTGCTGTTTGTAACAATGTGTTTCAGTCACTTTTGCAATGTTCAGAATGCATAATTTGAATGAAAATCAATAAAACATGACTTTGCATACAATATTTAACTTTGCAAACATGAAACATAATGTCAAATTCGGGATTTTTGACAAATTCATTTGAGTTATTAGTTTGTAAACTAGTAAAAGATGTTCAATATTGCATGAAAGTGAGTTTTCATTGTGTTTTGTACCAAATTGCTGTGTGCAACAATGTGTTTCATATACTTTTGCAATGTTCAGTTTGCATAATTTGAATAAAAATCAACAAAACATGGCTTTGCAAGCAATATTCAACTTTGCAAACATGAAACATAATGTCAAATTTGTGATTTTTGGCAAATTCACTTGAGTTATTAGTTTGTACTAGTAAAAGATGTTCAATATTGCATGAGAGTAAGTTTTAAGTGTGTTTTGTACCAAATTGCTGTTTGTAACAATGTGTTTCAGTCACTTTTGCAATGTTCAGAATGCATTATTTGAATGAAAATCAATAAAACAGTACTTTCCATACAATATTCAACTTTGTAAACATGAAACATAATGTCAAATTTGTGATTTTTGGCAAATTCACTTGAGTTATTAGTTTGTAAACTAGTAAAAGATGTTCAATATTGCATGAAAGTGAGTTTTCATTGTGTTTTGTACCAAATTGCTGTGTGCAACAATGTGTTTCATATACTTTTGCAATGTTCAGACTGCATAATTTGAATAAAAATCAACAAAACATGGCTTTGCAAGCAATATTCAACTTTGCAAACATGAAACATAATGTCAAATTTGTGATTTTTGGCGAATTCACTTGAGTTATTAGTTTGTAAACTAGTAAAAGATGTTCAATATTGCATGAAAGTAAGTTTTAAGTGTGTTTTGTACCAAATTGCTGTTTGTAACAATGTGTTTCAGTCACTTTTGCAATGTTCAGAATGCATAATTTGAATGAAAATCAATAAAACATGACTTTGCATACAATATTTAACTTTGTAAACATGAAACATAATGTCAAATTTGTGATTTTTGGCAAATTCACTTGAGTTATTAGTTTGTAAACTAGTAAAAGATGTTCAATATTGCATGAAAGTGAGTTTTCATTGTGTTTTGTACCAAATTGCTGTGTGCAACAATGTGTTTCATATACTTTTGCAATGTTCAGACTGCATAATTTGAATAAAAATCAACAAAACATGGCTTTGCAAGCAATATTCAACTTTGCAAACATGAAACATAATGTCAAATTTGTGATTTTTGGCAAATTCACTTGAGTTATTAGTTTGTAAACTAGTAAAAGATGTTCAATATTGCATGAAAGTAAGTTTTAAGTGTGTTTTGTACCAAATTGCTGTTTGTAACAATGTGTTTCAGTCACTTTTCAATGTTCAGAATGCATAATTTGAATGAAAATCAATAAAACATGACTTTGCATACAATATTTAACTTTGTAAACATGAAACATAATGTCAAATTTGTGATTTTTGACAAATTCATTTGAGTTATTAGATTGTAAACTAGTAAAAGATGTTCAATCTTGCATGAAAGTAAGTTTTAAGAGTGTTTTGTACCAAATTGCTGTTTGTAACAATGTGTTTCAGTCACTTTTGCAATGTTCAGAATGCGTAATTTGAATGAAAATCAATAAAACTTGACTTTCCATACAATATTCAACTTTGTAAACATGAAACATAATGTCAAATTTGTGATTTTTGGCAAATTCACTTGAGTTATTAGTTTGTAAACTAGTAAAAGATGTTCAATATTGCATGAAAGTGAGTTTTCATTGTGTTTTGTACCAAATTGCTGTGTGCAACAATGTGTTTCATATACTTTTGCAATGTTCAGACTGCATAATTTGAATAAAAATCAACAAAACATGGCTTTGCAAGCAATATTCAACTTTGCAAACATGAAACATAATGTCAAATTTGTGATTTTTGGCGAATTCACTTGAGTTATTAGTTTGTAAACTAGTAAAAGATGTTCAATATTGCATGAAAGTAAGTTTTAAGTGTGTTTTGTACCAAATTGCTGTTTGTAACAATGTGTTTCAGTCACTTTTGCAATGTTCAGAATGCATAATTTGAATGAAAATCAATAAAACATGACTTTGCATACAATATTTAACTTTGTAAACATGAAACATAATGTCAAATTTGTGATTTTTGACAAATTCATTTGAGTTATTAGATTGTAAACTAGTAAAAGATGTTCAATATTGCATGAAAGTAAGTTTTCATTGTGTTTTGTACCAAATTGCTGTTTGTAACAATGTGTTTCAGTCACTTTTGCAATGTTCAGAATGCGTAATTTGAATGAAAATCAATAAAACTTGACTTTGTATACAATATTTAACTTTGCAAACATGAAACATAATGTTAAATTTGTGATTTTTGACAAATTCACTTGAGTTATTAGTTTGTAAACTAGTAAAAGATGTTCAATATTGCATGAAAGTAAGTTTTCATTGTGTTTTGTACCAAATTGCTGTGTGCAACAATGTGTTTCATTCACTTTTGCAATGTTCAGAATGCATAATTTGAATGAAAATCAATAAAACATGACATTGCATACAATATTTAACTTTGCAAACATGAAACATAATGTCAAATTCCGGATTTTTGACAAATTCATTTGAGTTATTAGTTTGTAAACTAGTAAAAGATGTTCAATATTGCATGAAAGTAAGTTTTCATTGTGTTTTGTACCAAATTGCTGTGTGCAACAATGTGTTTCATTCACTTTTGCAATGTTCAGACTGCATAGTTTGAATGAAAATCAATAAAACATGACTTTGCATACAATATTTAACTTTGTAAACATGAAACATAATGTCAAATTTGTGATTTTTGACAAATTCATTTGAGTTATTAGATTGTAAACTAGTAAAAGATGTTCAATCTTGCATGAAAGTAAGTTTTAAGAGTGTTTTGTACCAAATTGCTGTTTGTAACAATGTGTTTCAGTCACTTTTGCAATGTTCAGAATGCGTAATTTGAATGAAAATCAATAAAACTTGACTTTCCATACAATATTCAACTTTGTAAACATGAAACATAATGTCAAATTTGTGATTTTTGGCAAATTCACTTGAGTTATTAGTTTGTAAACTAGTAAAAGATGTTCAATATTGCATGAAAGTGAGTTTTCATTGTGTTTTGTACCAAATTGCTGTGTGCAACAATGTGTTTCATATACTTTTGCAATGTTCAGACTGCATAATTTGAATAAAAATCAACAAAACATGGCTTTGCAAGCAATATTCAACTTTGCAAACATGAAACATAATGTCAAATTTGTGATTTTTGGCAAATTCACTTGAGTTATTAGTTTGTAAACTAGTAAAAGATGTTCAATATTGCATGAAAGTAAGTTTTAAGTGTGTTTTGTACCAAATTGCTGTTTGTAACAATGTGTTTCAGTCACTTTTCAATGTTCAGAATGCATAATTTGAATGAAAATCAATAAAACATGACTTTGCATACAATATTTAACTTTGTAAACATGAAACATAATGTCAAATTTGTGATTTTTGACAAATTCATTTGAGTTATTAGATTGTAAACTAGTAAAAGATGTTCAATCTTGCATGAAAGTAAGTTTTAAGAGTGTTTTGTACCAAATTGCTGTTTGTAACAATGTGTTTCAGTCACTTTTGCAATGTTCAGAATGCGTAATTTGAATGAAAATCAATAAAACTTGACTTTCCATACAATATTCAACTTTGTAAACATGAAACATAATGTCAAATTTGTGATTTTTGGCAAATTCACTTGAGTTATTAGTTTGTAAACTAGTAAAAGATGTTCAATATTGCATGAAAGTAAGTTTTAAGTGTGTTTTGTACCAAATTGCTGTTTGTAACAATGTGTTTCAGTCACTTTTGCAATGTTCAGAATGCATAATTTGAATGAAAATCAATAAAACATGACTTTGCATACAATATTTAACTTTGTAAACATGAAACATAATGTCAAATTTGTGATTTTTGACAAATTCATTTGAGTTATTAGATTGTAAACTAGTAAAAGATGTTCAATATTGCATGAAAGTAAGTTTTCATTGTGTTTTGTACCAAATTGCTGTTTGTAACAATGTGTTTCAGTCACTTTTGCAATGTTCAGAATGCGTAATTTGAATGAAAATCAATAAAACTTGACTTTGTATACAATATTTAACTTTGCAAACATGAAACATAATGTTAAATTTGTGATTTTTGACAAATTCACTTGAGTTATTAGTTTGTAAACTAGTAAAAGATGTTCAATATTGCATGAAAGTAAGTTTTCATTGTGTTTTGTACCAAATTGCTGTGTGCAACAATGTGTTTCATTCACTTTTGCAATGTTCAGAATGCATAATTTGAATGAAAATCAATAAAACATGACATTGCATACAATATTTAACTTTGCAAACATGAAACATAATGTCAAATTCCGGATTTTTGACAAATTCATTTGAGTTATTAGTTTGTAAACTAGTAAAAGATGTTCAATATTGCATGAAAGTAAGTTTTCATTGTGTTTTGTACCAAATTGCTGTGTGCAACAATGTGTTTCATTCACTTTTGCAATGTTCAGACTGCATAGTTTGAATAAAAATCAATAAAACATGGCTTTGCAAGCAATATTCAACTTTGCAAACATGAAACATAATGTCAAATTTGTGATTTTTAACAAATTCACTTGAGTTATTAGATTGTAAACTAGTAAAAGATGTTCAATATTGCATGAAAGTAAGTTTTAAGTGTGTTTTGTATCAAATTGCTGTTTGTAACAATGTGTTTCAGTCACTTTTGCAATGTTCAGAATGCATAATTTGAATGAAAATCAATAAAACATGACTTTGCATACAATATTTAACTTTGCAAACATGAAACATAATGTCAAATTCGGGATTTTTGACAAATTCATTTGAGTTATTAGTTTGTAAACTAGTAAAAGATGTTCAATATTGCATGAAAGTGAGTTTTCATTGTGTTTTGTACCAAATTGCTGTGTGCAACAATGTGTTTCATATACTTTTGCAATGTTCAGTTTGCATAATTTGAATAAAAATCAACAAAACATGGCTTTGCAAGCAATATTCAACTTTGCAAACATGAAACATAATGTCAAATTTGTGATTTTTGGCAAATTCACTTGAGTTATTAGTTTGTACTAGTAAAAGATGTTCAATATTGCATGAGAGTAAATTTTAAGTGTGTTTTGTACCAAATTGCTGTTTGTAACAATGTGTTTCAGTCACTTTTGCAATGTTCAGAATGCATAATTGGAATGAAAATCAATAAAACAGTACTTTCCATACAATATTCAACTTTGTAGACATAAGACATAATGTCAAATTTGTGATTTTTGACAAATTCACTTGAATTATTAGTTTGTAAACTAGTAAAAGATGTTCAATATTGCATGAAAGTGAGTTTTCATTGTGTTTTGTACCAAATTGCTGTGTGCAACAATGTGTTTCATATACTTTTGCAATGTTCAGACTGCATAATTTGAATAAAAATCAACAAAACATGGCTTTGCAAGCAATATTCAACTTTGCAAACATGAAACATAATGTCAAATTTGTGATTTTTGGCGAATTCACTTGAGTTATTAGTTTGTAAACTAGTAAAAGATGTTCAATATTGCATGAAAGTAAGTTTTAAGTGTGTTTTGTACCAAATTGCTGTCTGGAACAATGTGTTTCAGTCACTTTTGCAATGTTCAGAATGCATAATTTGAATGAAAATCGATAAAACATGACTTTGCATACAATATTTAACTTTGTAAACATGAAACATAATGTCAAATTTGTGATTTTTGACAAATTCATTTGAGTTATTAGATTGTAAACTAGTAAAAGATGTTCAATATTGCATGAAAGTAAGTTTTAAGTGTGTTTTGTACCAAATTGCTGTTTGTAACAATGTGTTTCAGTCACTTTTGCAATGTTCAGAATGCGTAATTTGAATGAAAATCAATAAAACTTGACTTTGTATACAATATTTAACTTTGCAAACATGAAACATAATGTTAAATTTGTGATTTTTGACAAATTCACTTGAGTTATTAGTTTGTAAACTAGTAAAAGATGTTCAATATTGCATGAAAGTAAGTTTTCATTGTGTTTTGTACCAAATTGCTGTGTGCAACAATGTGTTTCATTCACTTTTGCAATGTTCAGAATGCATAATTTGAATGAAAATCAATAAAACATGACATTGCATACAATATTTAACTTTGCAAACATGAAACATAATGTCAAATTCCGGATTTTTGACAAATTCATTTGAGTTATTAGTTTGTAAACTAGTAAAAGATGTTCAATATTGCATGAAAGTAAGTTTTCATTGTGTTTTGTACCAAATTGCTGTGTGCAACAATGTGTTTCATTCACTTTTGCAATGTTCAGACTGCATAGTTTGAATAAAAATCAATAAAACATGGCTTTGCAAGCAATATTCAACTTTGCAAACATGAAACATAATGTCAAATTTGTGATTTTTAACAAATTCACTTGAGTTATTAGATTGTAAACTAGTAAAAGATGTTCAATATTGCATGAAAGTAAGTTTTAAGTGTGTTTTGTATCAAATTGCTGTTTGTAACAATGTGTTTCAGTCACTTTTGCAATGTTCAGAATGCATAATTTGAATGAAAATCAATAAAACATGACTTTGCATACAATATTTAACTTTGCAAACATGAAACATAATGTCAAATTCGGGATTTTTGACAAATTCATTTGAGTTATTAGTTTGTAAACTAGTAAAAGATGTTCAATATTGCATGAAAGTGAGTTTTCATTGTGTTTTGTACCAAATTGCTGTGTGCAACAATGTGTTTCATATACTTTTGCAATGTTCAGTTTGCATAATTTGAATAAAAATCAACAAAACATGGCTTTGCAAGCAATATTCAACTTTGCAAACATGAAACATAATGTCAAATTTGTGATTTTTGGCAAATTCACTTGAGTTATTAGTTTGTACTAGTAAAAGATGTTCAATATTGCATGAGAGTAAGTTTTAAGTGTGTTTTGTACCAAATTGCTGTTTGTAACAATGTGTTTCAGTCACTTTTGCAATGTTCAGAATGCATTATTTGAATGAAAATCAATAAAACAGTACTTTCCATACAATATTCAACTTTGTAAACATGAAACATAATGTCAAATTTGTGATTTTTGGCAAATTCACTTGAGTTATTAGTTTGTAAACTAGTAAAAGATGTTCAATATTGCATGAAAGTGAGTTTTCATTGTGTTTTGTACCAAATTGCTGTGTGCAACAATGTGTTTCATATACTTTTGCAATGTTCAGACTGCATAATTTGAATAAAAATCAACAAAACATGGCTTTGCAAGCAATATTCAACTTTGCAAACATGAAACATAATGTCAAATTTGTGATTTTTGGCGAATTCACTTGAGTTATTAGTTTGTAAACTAGTAAAAGATGTTCAATATTGCATGAAAGTAAGTTTTCATTGTGTTTTGTACCAAATTGCTGTGTGCAACAATGTGTTTCATTCACTTTTGCAATGTTCAGAATGCATAATTTGAATGAAAATCAATAAAACATGACTTTGCATACAATATTTAACTTTGCAAACATGAAACATAATGTCAAATTCGGGATTTTTGACAAATTCATTTGAGTTATTAGTTTGTAAACTAGTAAAAGATGTTCAATATTGCATGAAAGTAAGTTTTCATTGTGGTTTGTACCAAATTGCTGTGTGCAACAATGTGTTTCATTCACTCTTGCAATGCTCAGACTGCATAGTTTGAATAAAAATCAATAAAACATGGCTTTGCAAGCAATATTCAACTTTGCAAACATGAAACATCATGTCAAATTTGTGATTTTTAACAAATTCACTTGAGTTATTAGTTTGTAAACTAGTAAAAGATGTTCAATATTGCATGAAAGTAAGTTTTAAGTGTGTTTTGTACCAAATTGCTGTTTGTAACAATGTGTTTCAGTCACTTTTGCAAAGTTCAGAATGCATAATTTGAATGAAAATCAATAAAACATGACTTTGCATACAATATTTAACTTTGTAAACATGAAACATAATGTCAAATTTGTGATTTTTGACAAATTCATTTGAGTTATTAGATTGTAAACTAGTAAAAGATGTTCAATCTTGCATGAAAGTAAGTTTTAAGTGTGTTTTGTACCAAATTGCTGTTTGTAACAATGTGTTTCAGTCACTTTTGCAATGTTCAGAATGCGTAATTTGAATGAAAATCAATAAAACTTGACTTTCCATACAATATTCAACTTTGTAAACATGAAACATAATGTCAAATTTGTGATTTTTGGCAAATTCACTTGAGTTATTAGTTTGTAAACTAGTAAAAGATGTTCAATATTGCATGAAAGTGAGTTTTCATTGTGTTTTGTACCAAATTGCTGTGTGCAACAATGTGTTTCATATACTTTTGGAATGTTCAGACTGCATAATTTGAATAAAAATCAACAAAACATGGCTTTGCAAGCAATATTCAACTTTGCAAACATGAAACATAATGTCAAATTTGTGATTTTTGGCGAATTCACTTGAGTTATTAGTTTGTAAACTAGTAAAAGATGTTCAATATTGCATGAAAGTAAGTTTTAAGTGTGTTTTGTACCAAATTGCTGTTTGTAACAATGTGTTTCAGTCACTTTTGCAATGTTCAGAATGCATAATTTGAATGAAAATCAATAAAACATGACTTTGCATACAATATTTAACTTTGTAAACATGAAACATAATGTCAAATTTGTGATTTTTGACAAATTCATTTGAGTTATTAGATTGTAAACTAGTAAAAGATGTTCAATATTGCATGAAAGTAAGTTTTAAGTGTGTTTTGTACCAAATTGCTGTTTGTAACAATGTGTTTCAGTCACTTTTGCAATGTTCAGAATGCGTAATTTGAATGAAAATCAATAAAACTTGACTTTGTATACAATATTTAACTTTGCAAACATGAAACATAATGTTAAATTTGTGATTTTTGACAAATTCACTTGAGTTATTAGTTTGTAAACTAGTAAAAGATGTTCAATATTGCATGAAAGTAAGTTTTCATTGTGTTTTGTACCAAATTGCTGTGTGCAACAATGTGTTTCATTCACTTTTGCAATGTTCAGAATGCATAATTTGAATGAAAATCAATAAAACATGACATTGCATACAATATTTAACTTTGCAAACATGAAACATAATGTCAAATTCCGGATTTTTGACAAATTCATTTGAGTTATTAGTTTGTAAACTAGTAAAAGATGTTCAATATTGCATGAAAGTAAGTTTTCATTGTGTTTTGTACCAAATTGCTGTGTGCAACAATGTGTTTCATTCACTTTTGCAATGTTCAGACTGCATAGTTTGAATAAAAATCAATAAAACATGGCTTTGCAAGCAATATTCAACTTTGCAAACATGAAACATAATGTCAAATTTGTGATTTTTAACAAATTCACTTGAGTTATTAGATTGTAAACTAGTAAAAGATGTTCAATATTGCATGAAAGTAAGTTTTAAGTGTGTTTTGTATCAAATTGCTGTTTGTAACAATGTGTTTCAGTCACTTTTGCAATGTTCAGAATGCATAATTTGAATGAAAATCAATAAAACATGACTTTGCATACAATATTTAACTTTGCAAACATGAAACATAATGTCAAATTCGGGATTTTTGACAAATTCATTTGAGTTATTAGTTTGTAAACTAGTAAAAGATGTTCAATATTGCATGAAAGTGAGTTTTCATTGTGTTTTGTACCAAATTGCTGTGTGCAACAATGTGTTTCATATACTTTTGCAATGTTCAGACTGCATAATTTGAATAAAAATCAACAAAACATGGCTTTGCAAGCAATATTCAACTTTGCAAACATGAAACATAATGTCAAATTTGTGATTTTTGGCAAATTCACTTGAGTTATTAGTTTGTACTAGTAAAAGATGTTCAATATTGCATGAGAGTAAGTTTTAAGTGTGTTTTGTACCAAATTGCTGTTTGTAACAATGTGTTTCAGTCACTTTTGCAATGTTCAGAATGCATTATTTGAATGAAAATCAATAAAACAGTACTTTCCATAGAATATTCAACTTTGTAAACATGAAACATAATGTCAAATTTGTGATTTTTGGCAAATTCACTTGAGTTATTAGTTTGTAAACTAGTAAAAGATGTTCAATATTGCATGAAAGTGAGTTTTCATTGTGTTTTGTACCAAATTGCTGTGTGCAACAATGTGTTTCATATACTTTTGCAATGTTCAGACTGCATAATTTGAATAAAAATCAACAAAACATGGCTTTGCAAGCAATATTCAACTTTGCAAACATGAAACATAATGTCAAATTTGTGATTTTTGGCGAATTCACTTGAGTTATTAGTTTGTAAACTAGTAAAAGATGTTCAATATTGCATGAAAGTAAGTTTTCATTGTGTTTTGTACCAAATTGCTGTGTGCAACAATGTGTTTCATTCACTTTTGCAATGTTCAGAATGCATAATTTGAATGAAAATCAATAAAACATGACTTTGCATACAATATTTAACTTTGCAAACATGAAACATAATGTCAAATTCGGGATTTTTGACAAATTCATTTGAGTTATTAGTTTGTAAACTAGTAAAAGATGTTCAATATTGCATGAAAGTAAGTTTTCATTGTGGTTTGTACCAAATTGCTGTGTGCAACAATGTGTTTCATTCACTCTTGCAATGCTCAGACTGCATAGTTTGAATAAAAATCAATAAAACATGACTTTGTATACAAATTTAACTTTGCAAACATGAAACATAATGTCAAATTTGTGATTTTTGGCAAATTCACTTGAGTTATTAGTTTGTACTAGTAAAAGATGTTCAATATTGCATGAGAGTAAGTTTTAAGTGTGTTTTGTACCAAATTGCTGTTTGTAACAATGTGTTTCAGTCACTTTTGCAATGTTCAGAATGCATTATTTGAATGAAAATCAATAAAACAGTACTTTCCATACAATATTCAACTTTGTAAACATGAGACATAATGTCAAATTTGTGATTTTTGGCAAATTCACTTGAGTTATTAGTTTGTAAACTAGTAAAAGATGTTCAATATTGCATGAAAGTGAGTTTTCATTGTGTTTTGTACCAAATTGCTGTGTGCAACAATGTGTTTCATATACTTTTGCAATGTTCAGACTGCATAATTTGAATAAAAATCAACAAAACATGGCTTTGCAAGCAATATTCAACTTTGCAAACATGAAACATAATGTCAAATTTGTGATTTTTGGCGAATTCACTTGAGTTATTAGTTTGTAAACTAGTAAAAGATGTTCAATATTGCATGAAAGTAAGTTTTCATTGTGTTTTGTACCAAATTGCTGTGTGCAACAATGTGTTTCATTCACTTTTGCAATGTTCAGAATGCATAATTTGAATGAAAATCAATAAAACATGACTTTGCATACAATATTTAACTTTGCAAACATGAAACATAATGTCAAATTCGGGATTTTTGACAAATTCATTTGAGTTATTAGTTTGTAAACTAGTAAAAGATGTTCAATATTGCATGAAAGTAAGTTTTCATTGTGGTTTGTACCAAATTGCTGTGTGCAACAATGTGTTTCATTCACTCTTGCAATGCTCAGACTGCATAGTTTGAATAAAAATCAATAAAACAGGGCTTTGCAAGCAATATTCAACTTTGCAAACATGAAACATCATGTCAAACTTGTGATTTTTAACAAATTCACTTGAGTTATTAGATTGTAAACTACTAAAAGATGTTCAATATTGAATGAAAGTAAGTTTTCAGTGTGTTTTGTACCAAATTGCTGTGTGCAACAATGTGTTTCATATACTTTTGCAATGTTCAGACTCCATAATTTGAATAAAAATCAAAAAACATGGCTTTGCAAGCAATATTCAACTTTGCAAACATGAAACATAATGTCAAATTTGTGATTTTTGGCAAATTCACTTGAGTTATTAGTTTGTAAACTAGTAAAAGATGTTCAATATTGCATGAGAGTAAGTTTTAAGTGTGTTTTGTACCAAATTGCTGTTTGTAACAATGTGTTTCAGTCACTTTTGCAATGTTCAGAATGCCTTATTTGAATGAAAATCAATAAAACAGTACTTTCCATACAATATTCAACTTTGTAAACATGAAACATAATGTCAAATTTGTGATTTTTGGCAAATTCACTTGAGTTATTAGTTTGTAAACTAGCAAAAGATGTTCAATATTGCATGAAAGTGAGTTTTCATTGTGTTTTGTACCAAATTGCTGTGTGCAACAATGTGTTTCAGTCACTTTTGCAATGTTCAGAATGCATAATTTGAATGAAAATCAATAAAACATGACTTTGCATACAATATTTAACTTTGTAAACATGAAACATAATGTCAAATTTGTGATTTTTGACAAATTCATTTGAGTTATTAGATTGTAAACTAGTAAAAGATGTTCCATATTGCATGAAAGTAAGTTTTAAGTGTGTTTTGTACCAAATTGCTGTTTGTAACAATGTGTTTCAGTCACTTTTGCAATGTTCAGAATGCGTAATTTGAATGAAAATCAATAAAACTTGACTTTGTATACAATATTTAACTTTGCAAACATGAAACATAATGTCAAATTTGTGATTTTTGGCAAATTCACTTGAGTTATTAGTTTGTAAACTAGTAAAAGATGTTCAATATTGCATGAAAGTAAGTTTTAAGTGTGTTTTGTACCAAATTGCTGTTTGTAACAATGTGTTTCAGTCACTTTTGCAATGTTCAGAATGCATAATTTGAATGAAAATCAATAAAACATGACATTGCATACAATATTTAACTTTGCAAACATGAAACATAATGTCAAATTCCGGATTTTTGACAAATTCATTTGAGTTATTAGTTTGTAAACTAGTAAAAGATGTTCAATATTGCATGAAAGTAAGTTTTCATTGTGTTTTGTACCAAATTGCTGTGTGCAACAATGTGTTTCATTCACTTTTGCAATGTTCAGACTGCATAGTTTGAATAAAAATCAATAAAACATGGCTTTGCAAGCAATATTCAACTTTGCAAACATGAAACATAATGTCAAATTTGTGATTTTTAACAAATTCACTTGAGTTATTAGATTGTAAACTAGTAAAAGATGTTCAATATTGCATGAAAGTAAGTTTTAAGTGTGTTTTGTATCAAATTGCTGTTTGTAACAATGTGTTTCAGTCACTTTTGCAATGTTCAGAATGCATAATTTGAATGAAAATCAATAAAACATGACTTTGCATACAATATTTAACTTTGCAAACATGAAACATAATGTCAAATTCGGGATTTTTGACAAATTCATTTGAGTTATTAGTTTGTAAACTAGTAAAAGATGTTCAATATTGCATGAAAGTGAGTTTTCATTGTGTTTTGTACCAAATTGCTGTGTGCAACAATGTGTTTCATATACTTTTGCAATGTTCAGACTGCATAATTTGAATAAAAATCAACAAAACATGGCTTTGCAAGCAATATTCAACTTTGCAAACATGAAACATAATGTCAAATTTGTGATTTTTGGCAAATTCACTTGAGTTATTAGTTTGTACTAGTAAAAGATGTTCAATATAGCATGAGAGTAAGTTTTAAGTGTGTTTTGTACCAAATTGCTGTTTGTAACAATGTGTTTCAGTCACTTTTGCAATGTTCAGAATGCATAATTGGAATGAAAATCAATAAAACAGTACTTTCCATACAATATTCAACTTTGTAAACATGAAAGATAATGTCAAATTTGTGATTTTTGGCAAATTCACTTGAGTTATTAGTTTGTAAACTAGTAAAAGATGTTCAATATTGCATGAAAGTGAGTTTTCATTGTGTTTTGTACCAAATTGCTGTGTGCAACAATGTGTTTCATATACTTTTGCAATGTTCAGACTGCATAATTTGAATAAAAATCAACAAAACATGGCTTTGCAAGCAATATTCAACTTTGCAAACATGAAACATAATGTCAAATTTGTGATTTTTGGCGAATTCACTTGAGTTATTAGTTTGTAAACTAGTAAAAGATGTTCAATATTGCATGAAAGTAAGTTTTAAGTGTGTTTTGTATCAAATTGCTGTTTGTAACAATGTGTTTCAGTCACTTTTGCAATGTTCAGAATGCATAATTTGAATGAAAATCAATAAAACATGACTTTGCATACAATATTTAACTTTGCAAACATGAAACATAATGTCAAATTCGGGATTTTTGACAAATTCATTTGAGTTATTAGTTTGTAAACTAGTAAAAGATGTTCAATATTGCATGAAAGTGAGTTTTCATTGTGTTTTGTACCAAATTGCTGTGTGCAACAATGCGTTTCATATACTTTTGCAATGTTCAGACTGCATAATTTGAATAAAAATCAACAAAACATGGCTTTGCAAGCAATATTCAACTTTGCAAACATGAAACATAATGTCAAATTTGTGATTTTTGGCAAATTCACTTGAGTTATTAGTTTGTACTAGTAAAAGATGTTCAATATTGCATGAGAGTCAGTTTTAAGTGTGTTTTGTACCAAATTGCTGTTTGTAACAATGTGTTTCAGTCACTTTTGCAATGTTCAGAATGCATTATTTGAATGAAAATCAATAAAACAGTACTTTCCATACAATATTCAACTTTGTAAACATGAAACATAATGTCAAATTTGTGATTTTTGGCAAATTCACTTGAGTTATTAGTTTGTAAACTAGTAAAAGATGTTCAATATTGCATGAAAGTGAGTTTTCATTGTGTTTTGTACCAAATTGCTGTGTGCAACAATGTGTTTCATATACTTTTGCAATGTTCAGACTGCATAATTTGAATAAAAATCAACAAAACATGGCTTTGCAAGCAATATTCAACTTTGCAAACATGAAACATAATGTCAAATTTGTGATTTTTGGCGAATTCACTTGAGTTATTAGTTTGTAAACTAGTAAAAGATGTTCAATATTGCATGAAAGTAAGTTTTCATTGTGTTTTGTACCAAATTGCTGTGTGCAACAATGTGTTTCATTCACTTTTGCAATGTTCAGAATGCATAATTTGAATGAAAATCAATAAAACATGACTTTGCATACAATATTTAACTTTGCAAACATGAAACATAATGTCAAATTCGGGATTTTTGACAAATTCATTTGAGTTATTAGTTTGTAAACTAGTAAAAGATGTTCAATATTGCATGAAAGTAAGTTTTCATTGTGGTTTGTACCAAATTGCTGTGTGCAACAATGTGTTTCATTCACTCTTGCAATGCTCAGACTGCATAGTTTGAATAAAAATCAATAAAACATGGCTTTGCAAGCAATATTCAACTTTGCAAACATGAAACATCATGTCAAATTTGTGATTTTTAACAAATTCACTTGAGTTATTAGTTTGTAAACTAGTAAAAGATGTTCAATATTGCATGAAAGTAAGTTTTAAGTGTGTTTTGTACCAAATTGCTGTTTGTAACAATGTGTTTCAGTCACTTTTGCAATGTTCAGAATGCATAATTTGAATGAAAATCAATAAAACATGACTTTGCATACAATATTTAACTTTGTAAACATGAAACATAATGTCAAATTTGTGATTTTTGACAAATTCACTTGAGTTATTAGATTGTAAACTAGTAAAAGATGTTCAATATTGCATGAAAGTAAGTTTTAAGTGTGTTTTGTACCAAATTGCTGTTTGTAACAATGTGTTTCAGTCACTTTTGCAATGTTCAGAATGCGTAATTTGAATGAAAATCAATAAAACTTGACTTTGTATACAATATTTAACTTTGCAAACATGAAACATAATGTTAAATTTGTGATTTTTGACAAATTCACTTGAGTTATTAGTTTGTAAACTAGTAAAAGATGTTCAATATTGCATGAAAGTAAGTTTTCATTGTGTTTTGTACCAAATTGCTGTGTGCAACAATGTGTTTCATTCACTTTTGCAATGTTCAGAATGCATAATTTGAATGAAAATCAATAAAACATGACATTGCATACAATATTTAACTTTGCAAACATGAAACATAATGTCAAATTCCGGATTTTTGACAAATTCATTTGAGTTATTAGTTTGTAAACTAGTAAAAGATGTTCAATATTGCATGAAAGTAAGTTTTCATTGTGGTTTGTACCAAATTGCTGTGTGCAACAATGTGTTTCATTCACTCTTGCAATGCTCAGACTGCATAGTTTGAATAAAAATCAATAAAACATGACTTTGTATACAAATTTAACTTTGCAAACATGAAACATAATGTCAAATTTGTGATTTTTGGCAAATTCACTTGAGTTATTAGTTTGTACTAGTAAAAGATGTTCAATATTGCATGAGAGTAAGTTTTAAGTGTGTTTTGTACCAAATTGCTGTTTGTAACAATGTGTTTCAGTCACTTTTGCAATGTTCAGAATGCATAATTGGAATGAAAATCAATAAAACAGTACTTTCCATACAATATTCAACTTTGTAAACATGAAACATAATGTCAAATTTGTGATTTTTGGCAAATTCACTTGAGTTATTAGTTTGTAAACTAGTAAAAGATGTTCAATATTGCATGAAAGTGAGTTTTCATTGTGTTTTGTACCAAATTGCTGTGTGCAACAATGTGTTTCATATACTTTTGCAATGTTCAGACTGCATAATTTGAATAAAAATCAACAAAACATGGCTTTGCAAGCAATATTCAACTTTGCAAACATGAAACATAATGTCAAATTTGTGATTTTTGGCGAATTCACTTGAGTTATTAGTTTGTAAACTAGTAAAAGATGTTCAATATTGCATGAAAGTAAGTTTTCATTGTGTTTTGTACCAAATTGCTGTGTGCAACAATGTGTTTCATTCACTTTTGCAATGTTCAGAATGCATAATTTGAATGAAAATCAATAAAACATGACTTTGCATACAATATTTAACTTTGCAAACATGAAACATAATGTCAAATTCGGGATTTTTGACAAATTCATTTGAGTTATTAGTTTGTAAACTAGTAAAAGATGTTCAATATTGCATGAAAGTAAGTTTTCATTGTGGTTTGTACCAAATTGCTGTGTGCAACAATGTGTTTCATTCACTCTTGCAATGCTCAGACTGCATAGTTTGAATAAAAATCAATAAAACAGGGCTTTGCAAGCAATATTCAACTTTGCAAACATGAAACATCATGTCAAACTTGTGATTTTTAACAAATTCACTTGAGTTATTAGATTGTAAACTACTAAAAGATGTTCAATATTGAATGAAAGTAAGTTTTCAGTGTGTTTTGTACCAAATTGCTGTGTGCAACAATGTGTTTCATATACTTTTGCAATGTTCAGACTCCATAATTTGAATAAAAATCAAAAAACATGGCTTTGCAAGCAATATTCAACTTTGCAAACATGAAACATAATGTCAAATTTGTGATTTTTGGCAAATTCACTTGAGTTATTAGTTTGTAAACTAGTAAAAGATGTTCAATATTGCATGAGAGTAAGTTTTAAGTGTGTTTTGTACCAAATTGCTGTTTGTAACAATGTGTTTCAGTCACTTTTGCAATGTTCAGAATGCCTTATTTGAATGAAAATCAATAAAACAGTACTTTCCATACAATATTCAACTTTGTAAACATGAAACATAATGTCAAATTTATGATTTTTGGCAAATTCACTTGAGTTATTAGTTTGTAAACTAGCAAAAGATGTTCAATATTGCATGAAAGTGAGTTTTCATTGTGTTTTGTACCAAATTGCTGTGTGCAACAATGTGTTTCAGTCACTTTTGCAATGTTCAGAATGCATAATTTGAATGAAAATCAATAAAACATGACTTTGCATACAATATTTAACTTTGTAAACATGAAACATAATGTCAAATTTGTGATTTTTGACAAATTCATTTGAGTTATTAGATTGTAAACTAGTAAAAGATGTTCCATATTGCATGAAAGTAAGTTTTAAGTGTGTTTTGTACCAAATTGCTGTTTGTAACAATGTGTTTCAGTCACTTTTGCAATGTTCAGAATGCGTAATTTGAATGAAAATCAATAAAACTTGACTTTGTATACAATATTTAACTTTGCAAACATGAAACATAATGTCAAATTTGTGATTTTTGGCACATTCACCTGAGTTATTAGTTTGTAAACTACTAAAAGCTGTTCAATATTGCATGAAAGTAAGTTTTAAGTGTGTTTTGTACCAAATTGCTGTTTGTAACAATGTGTTTCAGTCACTTTTGCAATGTTCAGAATGCATAATTTGAATGAAAATCAATAAAACATGACATTGCATACAATATTTAACTTTGCAAACATGAAACATAATGTCAAATTCCGGATTTTTGACAAATTCATTTGAGTTATTAGTTTGTAAACTAGTAAAAGATGTTCAATATTGCATGAAAGTAAGTTTTCATTGTGTTTTGTACCAAATTGCTGTGTGCAACAATGTGTTTCATTCACTTTTGCAATGTTCAGACTGCATAGTTTGAATAAAAATCAATAAAACATGGCTTTGCAAGCAATATTCAACTTTGCAAACATGAAACATAATGTCAAATTTGTGATTTTTAACAAATTCACTTGAGTTATTAGATTGTAAACTAGTAAAAGATGTTCAATATTGCATGAAAGTAAGTTTTAAGTGTGTTTTGTATCAAATTGCTGTTTGTAACAATGTGTTTCAGTCACTTTTGCAATGTTCAGAATGCATAATTTGAATGAAAATCAATAAAACATGACTTTGCAAGCAATATTCAACTTTGCAAACATGAAACATAATGTCAAATTTGTGATTTTTGGCAAATTCACTTGAGTTATTAGTTTGTACTAGTAAAAGATGTTCAATATTGCATGAGAGTAAGTTTTAAGTGTGTTTTGTACCAAATTGCTGTTTGTAACAATGTGTTTCAGTCACTTTTGCAATGTTCAGAATGCATTATTTGAATGAAAATCAATAAAACAGTACTTTCCATACAATATTCAACTTTGTAAACATGAAACATAATGTCAAATTTGTGATTTTTGGCAAATTCACTTGAGTTATTAGTTTGTAAACTAGTAAAAGATGTTCAATATTGCATGAAAGTGAGTTTTCATTGTGTTTTGTACCAAATTGCTGTGTGCAACAATGTGTTTCATATACTTTTGCAATGTTCAGACTGCATAATTTGAATAAAAATCAACAAAACATGGCTTTGCAAGCAATATTCAACTTTGCAAACATGAAACATAATGTCAAATTTGTGATTTTTGGCGAATTCACTTGAGTTATTAGTTTGTAAACTAGTAAAAGATGTTCAATATTGCATGAAAGTAAGTTTTCATTGTGGTTTGTACCAAATTGCTGTGTGCAACAATGTGTTTCATTCACTCTTGCAATGCTCAGACTGCATAGTTTGAATAAAAATCAATAAAACAGGGCTTTGCAAGCAATATTCAACTTTGCAAACATGAAACATCATGTCAAACTTGTGATTTTTAACAAATTCACTTGAGTTATTAGATTGTAAACTACTAAAAGATGTTCAATATTGAATGAAAGTAAGTTTTCAGTGTGTTTTGTACCAAATTGCTGTGTGCAACAATGTGTTTCATATACTTTTGCAATGTTCAGACTCCATAATTTGAATAAAAATCAAAAAACATGGCTTTGCAAGCAATATTCAACTTTGCAAACATGAAACATAATGTCAAATTTGTGATTTTTGGCAAATTCACTTGAGTTATTAGTTTGTAAACTAGTAAAAGATGTTCAATATTGCATGAGAGTAAGTTTTAAGTGTGTTTTGTACCAAATTGCTGTTTGTAACAATGTGTTTCAGTCACTTTTGCAATGTTCAGAATGCCTTATTTGAATGAAAATCAATAAAACAGTACTTTCCATACAATATTCAACTTTGTAAACATGAAACATAATGTCAAATTTGTGATTTTTGGCAAATTCACTTGAGTTATTAGTTTGTAAACTAGTAAAAGATGTTCAATATTGCATGAAAGTAAGTTTTCATTGTGGTTTGTACCAAATTGCTGTGTGCAACAATGTGTTTCATTCACTCTTGCAATGCTCAGACTGCATAGTTTGAATAAAAATCAATAAAACATGGCTTTGCAAGCAATATTCAACTTTGCAAACATGAAACATCATGTCAAATTTGTGATTTTTAACAAATTCACTTGAGTTATTAGATTGTAAACTACTAAAAGATGTTCAATATTGCATGAAAGTAAGTTTTCAGTGTGTTTTGTACCGAATTGCTGTCTGTAACAATGTGTTTCATTCACTTTTGCAATGTTCAGTATGCATAATTTGAATGAAAATCAATAAAACATGGCTTTGCAAGCAATATTCAACTTTGCAAACATGAAACATAATGTCAAATTTGTGATTTTTGACAAATTCACTTGAGTTATTAGTTTGTAAACTAGTAAAAGATGTTCAATATTGCATGAAAGTAAGTTTTAAGTGTGTTTTGTACCAAATTGCTGTGTGCAACAATGTGTTTCAGTCACTTTTGCAATGTTCAGAATGCATAATTTGAATGAAAATCAATAAAACATACAATATTTAACTTTGCAAACATGAAACATAATGTCAAATTCGGGATTTTTGACAAATTCATTTGAGTTATTAGTTTGTAAACTAGTAAAAGATGTTAAATATTGCATGAAAGTAAGTTTTAAGTGTGTTTTGTACCAAATTGCTGTTTGTAACAATGTGTTTCAGTCACTTTTGCAACGTTCAGAATGCATTATTTGAATGAAAATCAATAAAACAGTACTTTCCATACAATATTCAACTTTGTAAACATGAAACATAATGTCAAATTTGTGATTTTTGACAAATTCATTTGAGTTATTAGTTTGTAAACTAGTAAAAGACGTTCAATATTGCATGAAAGTAAGTTTTAAGTGTGTTTTGTACCAAATTGCTGTTTGTAACAATGTGTTTCAGTCATTTTTGCAACGTTCAGAATGCATTATTTGAATGAAAATCAATAAAACATGACTTTCCATACAATATTCAACTTTGTAAACATGAAACATAATGTCAAATTTGTGATTTTTGACAAATTCACTTGAGTTATTAGTTTGTAAACTAGTAAAAGATGTTCAATATTGCATGAAAGTAAGTTTTAAGTGTGTTTTGTACCAAATTGCTGTTTGTAACAATGTGTTTCAGTCACTTTTGCAATGTTCAGAATGCGTAATTTGAATGAAAATCAATAAAACATGACTTTGTATACAAATTTAACTTTGCAAACATGAAACATAATGTCAAATTTGTGATTTTCGACAAATTCATTTGAGTTATTAGTTTGTAAACTAGTAAAAGATGTTCAATATTGCATGAAAGTAAGTTTTAGGTGTGTTTTGTACCAAATTGCTGTGTGCAACAATGTGTTTCATTCACTTTTGCAATGCTCAGACTGCGTAATTTGTATGAAAATCAATAAAACATGACTTTGTATACAAATTTAACTTTGCAAACATGTAACATAATGTCAAATTTGTGATTTTTGACAAATTCACTTGAGTTATTAGTTTGTAAACTAGTAAAAGATGTTCAATATTGCATGAAAGTAAGTTTTCATTGTGTTTTGTACCAAATTGCTGTGTGCAACAATGTGTTTCATTCACTTTTGCAATGTTCAGACTGCATAATTTGAATAAAAATCAATAAAACATGGCTTTGCAAGCAATATTCAATTTTGCAAACATGAAACATAATGTCAAATTTGTGATTTTTGACAAATTCACTTGAGTTATTAGTTTGTAAACTAGTAAAAGATGTTCAATATTGCATGAAAGTCAGTTTTCATTGTGTTTTGTACCAAATTGCTGTCTGTAACAATGTGTTTCATTCACTTTTGCAATGTTCAGTATGCATAATTTGAATGAAAATCAATAAAACATGACTTTCCATGCAATATTCAACTTTGTAAACGTGAAACATAATGTCAAATTTGTGATTTTTGACAAATTCACTTGAGTTATTAGTTTGTAAACTAGTAAAAGATGTTCAATATTGCATGAAAGTAAGTTTTCATTGTGTTTTGTACCAAATTGCTGTGTGCAACAATGTGTTTCATTCACTTTTGCAATGTTCAGAATGCATAATTTGAATGAAAATCAATAAAACATGACTTTGCATACAATATTTAACTTTGCAAACATGAAACATAATGTCAAATTCCGGATTTTTGACAAATTCATTTGAGTTATTAGTTTGTAAACTAGTAAAAGATGTTCAATATTGCATGAAAGTAAGTTTTCATTGTGTTTTGTACCAAATTGCTGTGTGCAACAATGTGTTTCATTCACTTTTGCAATGTTCAGACTGCATAGTTTGAATAAAAATCAATAAAACATGGCTTTGCAAGCAATATTCAACTTTGCAAACATGAAACATAATGTCAAATTTGTGATTTTTAACAAATTCACTTGAGTTATTAGATTGTAAACTAGTAAAAGATGTTCAATATTGCATGAAAGTAAGTTTTAAGTGTGTTTTGTATCAAATTGCTGTTTGTAACAATGTGTTTCAGTCACTTTTGCAATGTTCAGAATGCATAATTTGAATGAAAATCAATAAAACATGACTTTGCATACAATATTTAACTTTGCAAACATGAAACATAATGTCAAATTCGGGATTTTTGACAAATTCATTTGAGTTATTAGTTTGTAAACTAGTAAAAGATGTTCAATATTGCATGAAAGTGAGTTTTCATTGTGTTTTGTACCAAATTGCTGTGTGCAACAATGCGTTTCATATACTTTTGCAATGTTCAGACTGCATAATTTGAATAAAAATCAACAAAACATGGCTTTGCAAGCAATATTCAACTTTGCAAACATGAAACATAATGTCAAATTTGTGATTTTTGGCAAATTCACTTGAGTTATTAGTTTGTACTAGTAAAAGATGTTCAATATTGCATGAGAGTAAGTTTTAAGTGTGTTTTGTACCAAATTGCTGTTTGTAACAATGTGTTTCAGTCACTTTTGCAATGTTCAGAATGCATAATTGGAATGAAAATCAATAAAACAGTACTTTCCATACAATATTCAACTTTGTAAACATGAGACATAATGTCAAATTTGTGATTTTTGGCAAATTCACTTGAGTTATTAGTTTGTAAACTAGTAAAAGATGTTCAATATTGCATGAAAGTGAGTTTTCATTGTGTTTTGTACCAAATTGCTGTGTGCAACAATGTGTTTCATATACTTTTGCAATGTTCAGACTGCATAATTTGAATAAAAATCAACAAAACATGGCTTTGCAAGCAATATTCAACTTTGCAAACATGAAACATAATGTCAAATTTGTGATTTTTGGCGAATTCACTTGAGTTATTAGTTTGTAAACTAGTAAAAGATGTTCAATATTGCATGAAAGTAAGTTTTCATTGTGTTTTGTACCAAATTGCTGTGTGCAACAATGTGTTTCATTCACTTTTGCAATGTTCAGAATGCATAATTTGAATGAAAATCAATAAAACATGACTTTGCATACAATATTTAACTTTGCAAACATGAAACATAATGTCAAATTCGGGATTTTTGACAAATTCATTTGAGTTATTAGTTTGTAAACTAGTAAAAGATGTTCAATATTGCATGAAAGTAAGTTTTCATTGTGGTTTGTACCAAATTGCTGTGTGCAACAATGTGTTTCATTCACTCTTGCAATGCTCAGACTGCATAGTTTGAATAAAAATCAATAAAACATGGCTTTGCAAGCAATATTCAACTTTGCAAACATGAAACATCATGTCAAATTTGTGATTTTTAACAAATTCACTTGAGTTATTAGTTTGTAAACTACTAAAAGCTGTTCAATATTGCATGAAAGTAAGTTTTAAGTGTGTTTTGTACCAAATTGCTGTTTGTAACAATGTGTTTCAGTCACTTTTGCAATGTTCAGAATGCATAATTGGAATGAAAATCAATAAAACATGACTTTGCATACAATATTTAACTTTGTAAACATGAAACATAATGTCAAATTTGTGATTTTTGACAAATTCATTTGAGTTATTAGATTGTAAACTAGTAAAAGATGTTCAATATTGCATGAAAGTAAGTTTTAAGTGTGTTTTGTACCAAATTGCTGTTTGTAACAATGTGTTTCAGTCACTTTTGCAATGTTCAGAATGCGTAATTTGAATGAAAATCAATAAAACTTGACTTTGTATACAATATTTAACTTTGCAAACATGAAACATAATGTTAAATTTGTGATTTTTGACAAATTCACTTGAGTTATTAGTTTGTAAACTAGTAAAAGATGTTCAATATTGCATGAAAGTAAGTTTTCAGTGTGTTTTGTACCAAATTGCTGTGTGCAACAATGTGTTTCATTCACTTTTGCAATGTTCAGAATGCATAATTTGAATGAAAATCAATAAAACATGACATTGCATACAATATTTAACTTTGCAAACATGAAACATAATGTCAAATTCCGGATTTTTGACAAATTCATTTGAGTTATTAGTTTGTAAACTAGTAAAAGATGTTCAATATTGCATGAAAGTAAGTTTTCATTGTGTTTTGTACCAAATTGCTGTGTGCAACAATGTGTTTCATTCACTTTTGCAATGTTCAGACTGCATAGTTTGAATAAAAATCAATAAAACATGGCTTTGCAAGCAATATTCAACTTTGCAAACATGAAACATAATGTCAAATTTGTGATTTTTAACAAATTCACTTGAGTTATTAGATTGTAAACTAGTAAAAGATGTTCAATATTGCATGAAAGTAAGTTTTAAGTGTGTTTTGTATCAAATTGCTGTTTGTAACAATGTGTTTCAGTCACTTTTGCAATGTTCAGAATGCATAATTTGAATGAAAATCAATAAAACATGACTTTGCATACAATATTTAACTTTGCAAACATGAAACATAATGTCAAATTCGGGATTTTTGACAAATTCATTTGAGTTATTAGTTTGTAAACTAGTAAAAGATGTTCAATATTGCATGAAAGTGAGTTTTCATTGTGTTTTGTACCAAATTGCTGTGTGCAACAATGTGTTTCATATACTTTTGCAATGTTCAGACTGCATAATTTGAATAAAAATCAACAAAACATGGCTTTGCAAGCAATATTCAACTTTGCAAACATGAAACATAATGTCAAATTTGTGATTTTTGGCAAATTCACTTGAGTTATTAGTTTGTACTAGTAAAAGATGTTCAATATTGCATGAGAGTAAGTTTTAAGTGTGTTTTGTACCAAATTGCTGTTTGTAACAATGTGTTTCAGTCACTTTTGCAATGTTCAGAATGCATTATTTGAATGAAAATCAATAAAACAGTACTTTCCATACAATATTCAACTTTGTAAACATGAAACATAATGTCAAATTTGTGATTTTTGGCAAATTCACTTGAGTTATTAGTTTGTAAACTAGTAAAAGATGTTCAATATTGCATGAAAGTGAGTTTTCATTGTGTTTTGTACCAAATTGCTGTGTGCAACAATGTGTTTCATATACTTTTGCAATGTTCAGACTGCATAATTTGAATAAAAATCAACAAAACATGGCTTTGCAAGCAATATTCAACTTTGCAAACATGAAACATAATGTCAAATTTGTGATTTTTGGCGAATTCACTTGAGTTATTAGTTTGTAAACTAGTAAAAGATGTTCAATATTGCATGAAAGTAAGTTTTCATTGTGTTTTGTACCAAATTGCTGTGTGCAACAATGTGTTTCATTCACTTTTGCAATGTTCAGAATGCATAATTTGAATGAAAATCAATAAAACATGACTTTGCATACAATATTTAACTTTGCAAACATGAAACATAATGTCAAATTCGGGATTTTTGACAAATTCATTTGAGTTATTAGTTTGTAAACTAGTAAAAGATGTTCAATATTGCATGAAAGTAAGTTTTCATTGTGGTTTGTACCAAATTGCTGTGTGCAACAATGTGTTTCATTCACTCTTGCAATGCTCAGACTGCATAGTTTGAATAAAAATCAATAAAACATGACTTTGTATACAAATTTAACTTTGCAAACATGAAACATAATGTCAAATTTGTGATTTTTGGCAAATTCACTTGAGTTATTAGTTTGTACTAGTAAAAGATGTTCAATATTGCATGAGAGTAAGTTTTAAGTGTGTTTTGTACCAAATTGCTGTTTGTAACAATGTGTTTCAGTCACTTTTGCAATGTTCAGAATGCATTATTTGAATGAAAATCAATAAAACAGTACTTTCCATACAATATTCAACTTTGTAAACATGAAACATAATGTCAAATTTGTGATTTTTGGCAAATTCACTTGAGTTATTAGTTTGTAAACTAGTAAAAGATGTTCAATATTGCATGAAAGTGAGTTTTCATTGTGTTTTGTACCAAATTGCTGTGTGCAACAATGTGTTTCATATACTTTTGCAATGTTCAGACTGCATAATTTGAATAAAAATCAACAAAACATGGCTTTGCAAGCAATATTCAACTTTGCAAACATGAAACATAATGTCAAATTTGTGATTTTTGGCGAATTCACTTGAGTTATTAGTTTGTAAACTAGTAAAAGATGTTCAATATTGCATGAAAGTAAGTTTTCATTGTGTTTTGTACCAAATTGCTGTGTGCAACAATGTGTTTCATTCACTTTTGCAATGTTCAGAATGCATAATTTGAATGAAAATCAATAAAACATGACTTTGCATACAATATTTAACTTTGCAAACATGAAACATAATGTCAAATTCGGGATTTTTGACAAATTCATTTGAGTTATTAGTTTGTAAACTAGTAAAAGATGTTCAATATTGCATGAAAGTAAGTTTTCATTGTGGTTTGTACCAAATTGCTGTGTGCAACAATGTGTTTCATTCACTCTTGCAATGCTCAGACTGCATAGTTTGAATAAAAATCAATAAAACAGGGCTTTGCAAGCAATATTCAACTTTGCAAACATGAAACATCATGTCAAACTTGTGATTTTTAACAAATTCACTTGAGTTATTAGATTGTAAACTACTAAAAGATGTTCAATATTGAATGAAAGTAAGTTTTCAGTGTGTTTTGTACCAAATTGCTGTGTGCAACAATGTGTTTCATATACTTTTGCAATGTTCAGACTCCATAATTTGAATAAAAATCAAAAAACATGGCTTTGCAAGCAATATTCAACTTTGCAAACATGAAACATAATGTCAAATTTGTGATTTTTGGCAAATTCACTTGAGTTATTAGTTTGTAAACTAGTAAAAGATGTTCAATATTGCATGAGAGTAAGTTTTAAGTGTGTTTTGTACCAAATTGCTGTTTGTAACAATGTGTTTCAGTCACTTTTGCAATGTTCAGAATGCCTTATTTGAATGAAAATCAATAAAACAGTACTTTCCATACAATATTCAACTTTGTAAACATGAAACATAATGTCAAATTTGTGATTTTTGGCAAATTCACTTGAGTTATTAGTTTGTAAACTAGCAAAAGATGTTCAATATTGCATGAAAGTGAGTTTTCATTGTGTTTTGTACCAAATTGCTGTGTGCAACAATGTGTTTCAGTCACTTTTGCAATGTTCAGAATGCATAATTTGAATGAAAATCAATAAAACATGACTTTGCATACAATATTTAACTTTGTAAACATGAAACATAATGTCAAATTTGTGATTTTTGACAAATTCATTTGAGTTATTAGATTGTAAACTAGTAAAAGATGTTCCATATTGCATGAAAGTAAGTTTTAAGTGTGTTTTGTACCAAATTGCTGTTTGTAACAATGTGTTTCAGTCACTTTTGCAATGTTCAGAATGCGTAATTTGAATGAAAATCAATAAAACTTGACTTTGTATACAATATTTAACTTTGCAAACATGAAACATAATGTCAAATTTGTGATTTTTGGCAAATTCACTTGAGTTATTAGTTTGTAAACTAGTAAAAGATGTTCAATATTGCATGAAAGTAAGTTTTAAGTGTGTTTTGTACCAAATTGCTGTTTGTAACAATGTGTTTCAGTCACTTTTGCAATGTTCAGAATGCATAATTTGAATGAAAATCAATAAAACATGACATTGCATACAATATTTAACTTTGCAAACATGAAACATAATGTCAAATTCCGGATTTTTGACAAATTCATTTGAGTTATTAGTTTGTAAACTAGTAAAAGATGTTCAATATTGCATGAAAGTAAGTTTTCATTGTGTTTTGTACCAAATTGCTGTGTGCAACAATGTGTTTCATTCACTTTTGCAATGTTCAGACTGCATAGTTTGAATAAAAATCAATAAAACATGGCTTTGCAAGCAATATTCAACTTTGCAAACATGAAACATAATGTCAAATTTGTGATTTTTAACAAATTCACTTGAGTTATTAGATTGTAAACTAGTAAAAGATGTTCAATATTGCATGAAAGTAAGTTTTAAGTGTGTTTTGTATCAAATTGCTGTTTGTAACAATGTGTTTCAGTCACTTTTGCAATGTTCAGAATGCATAATTTGAATGAAAATCAATAAAACATGACTTTGCATACAATATTTAACTTTGCAAACATGAAACATAATGTCAAATTCGGGATTTTTGACAAATTCATTTGAGTTATTAGTTTGTAAACTAGTAAAAGATGTTCAATATTGCATGAAAGTGAGTTTTCATTGTGTTTTGTACCAAATTGCTGTGTGCAACAATGTGTTTCATATACTTTTGCAATGTTCAGACTGCATAATTTGAATAAAAATCAACAAAACATGGCTTTGCAAGCAATATTCAACTTTGCAAACATGAAACATAATGTCAAATTTGTGATTTTTGGCAAATTCACTTGAGTTATTAGTTTGTACTAGTAAAAGATGTTCAATATAGCATGAGAGTAAGTTTTAAGTGTGTTTTGTACCAAATTGCTGTTTGTAACAATGTGTTTCAGTCACTTTTGCAATGTTCAGAATGCATAATTGGAATGAAAATCAATAAAACAGTACTTTCCATACAATATTCAACTTTGTAAACATGAAAGATAATGTCAAATTTGTGATTTTTGGCAAATTCACTTGAGTTATTAGTTTGTAAACTAGTAAAAGATGTTCAATATTGCATGAAAGTGAGTTTTCATTGTGTTTTGTACCAAATTGCTGTGTGCAACAATGTGTTTCATATACTTTTGCAATGTTCAGACTGCATAATTTGAATAAAAATCAACAAAACATGGCTTTGCAAGCAATATTCAACTTTGCAAACATGAAACATAATGTCAAATTTGTGATTTTTGGCGAATTCACTTGAGTTATTAGTTTGTAAACTACTAAAAGCTGTTCAATATTGCATGAAAGTAAGATTTAAGTGTGTTTTGTATCAAATTGCTGTTTGTAACAATGTGTTTCAGTCACTTTTGCAATGTTCAGAATGCATAATTTGAATGAAAATCAATAAAACATGACTTTGCATACAATATTTAACTTTGCAAACATGAAACATAATGTCAAATTCGGGATTTTTGACAAATTCATTTGAGTTATTAGTTTGTAAACTAGTAAAAGATGTTCAATATTGCATGAAAGTGAGTTTTCATTGTGTTTTGTACCAAATTGCTGTGTGCAACAATGCGTTTCATATACTTTTGCAATGTTCAGACTGCATAATTTGAATAAAAATCAACAAAACATGGCTTTGCAAGCAATATTCAACTTTGCAAACATGAAACATAATGTCAAATTTGTGATTTTTGGCAAATTCACTTGAGTTATTAGTTTGTACTAGTAAAAGATGTTCAATATTGCATGAGAGTAAGTTTTAAGTGTGTTTTGTACCAAATTGCTGTTTGTAACAATGTGTTTCAGTCACTTTTGCAATGTTCAGAATGCATTATTTGAATGAAAATCAATAAAACAGTACTTTCCATACAATATTCAACTTTGTAAACATGAAACATAATGTCAAATTTGTGATTTTTGGCAAATGCACTTGAGTTATTAGTTTGTAAACTAGTAAAAGATGTTCAATATTGCATGAAAGTGAGTTTTCATTGTGTTTTGTACCAAATTGCTGTGTGCAACAATGTGTTTCATATACTTTTGCAATGTTCAGACTGCATAATTTGAATAAAAATCAACAAAACATGGCTTTGCAAGCAATATTCAACTTTGCAAACATGAAACATAATGTCAAATTTGTGATTTTTGGCGAATTCACTTGAGTTATTAGTTTGTAAACTAGTAAAAGATGTTCAATATTGCATGAAAGTAAGTTTTCATTGTGTTTTGTACCAAATTGCTGTGTGCAACAATGTGTTTCATTCACTTTTGCAATGTTCAGAATGCATAATTTGAATGAAAATCAATAAAACATGACTTTGCATACAATATTTAACTTTGCAAACATGAAACATAATGTCAAATTCGGGATTTTTGACAAATTCATTTGAGTTATTAGTTTGTAAACTAGTAAAAGATGTTCAATATTGCATGAAAGTAAGTTTTCATTGTGGTTTGTACCAAATTGCTGTGTGCAACAATGTGTTTCATTCACTCTTGCAATGCTCAGACTGCATAGTTTGAATAAAAATCAATAAAACATGGCTTTGCAAGCAATATTCAACTTTGCAAACATGAAACATCATGTCAAATTTGTGATTTTTAACAAATTCACTTGAGTTATTAGTTTGTAAACTAGTAAAAGATGTTCAATATTGCATGAAAGTAAGTTTTAAGTGTGTTTTGTACCAAATTGCTGTTTGTAACAATGTGTTTCAGTCACTTTTGCAATGTTCAGAATGCATAATTTGAATGAAAATCAATAAAACATGACTTTGCATACAATATTTAACTTTGTAAACATGAAACATAATGTCAAATTTGTGATTTTTGACAAATTCATTTGAGTTATTAGATTGTAAACTAGTAAAAGATGTTCAATCTTGCATGAAAGTAAGTTTTAAGTGTGTTTTGTACCAAATTGCTGTTTGTAACAATGTGTTTCAGTCACTTTTGCAATGTTCAGAATGCGTAATTTGAATGAAAATCAATAAAACTTGACTTTCCATACAATATTCAACTTTGTAAACATGAAACATAATGTCAAATTTGTGATTTTTGGCAAATTCACTTGAGTTATTAGTTTGTAAACTAGTAAAAGATGTTCAATATTGCATGAAAGTGAGTTTTCATTGTGTTTTGTACCAAATTGCTGTGTGCAACAATGTGTTTCATATACTTTTGCAATGTTCAGACTGCATAATTTGAATAAAAATCAACAAAACATGGCTTTGCAAGCAATATTCAACTTTGCAAACATGAAACATAATGTCAAATTTGTGATTTTTGGCGAATTCACTTGAGTTATTAGTTTGTAAACTAGTAAAAGATGTTCAATATTGCATGAAAGTAAGTTTTAAGTGTGTTTTGTACCAAATTGCTGTTTGTAACAATGTGTTTCAGTCACTTTTGCAATGTTCAGAATGCATAATTTGAATGAAAATCAATAAAACATGACTTTGCATACAATATTTAACTTTGTAAACATGAAACATAATGTCAAATTTGTGATTTTTGACAAATTCATTTGAGTTATTAGATTGTAAACTAGTAAAAGATGTTCAATATTGCATGAAAGTAAGTTTTAAGTGTGTTTTGTACCAAATTGCTGTTTGTAACAATGTGTTTCAGTCACTTTTGCAATGTTCAGAATGCATTATTTGAATGAAAATCAATAAAACAGTACTTTCCATACAATATTCAACTTTGTAAACATGAAACATAATGTCAAATGTGTGATTTTTGGCAAATTCACTTGAGTTATTAGTTTGTAAACTAGTAAAAGATGTTCAATATTGCATGAAAGTGAGTTTTCATTGTGTTTTGTACCAAATTGCTGTGTGCAACAATGTGTTTCATATACTTTTGCAATGTTCAGACTGCATAATTTGAATAAAAATCAACAAAACATGGCTTTGCAAGCAATATTCAACTTTGCAAACATGAAACATAATGTCAAATTTGTGATTTTTGGCGAATTCACTTGAGTTATTAGTTTGTAAACTAGTAAAAGATGTTCAATATTGCATGAAAGTAAGTTTTCATTGTGTTTTGTACCAAATTGCTGTGTGCAACAATGTGTTTCATTCACTTTTGCAATGTTCAGAATGCATAATTTGAATGAAAATCAATAAAACATGACTTTGCATACAATATTTAACTTTGCAAACATGAAACATAATGTCAAATTCGGGATTTTTGACAAATTCATTTGAGTTATTAGTTTGTAAACTAGTAAAAGATGTTCAATATTGCATGAAAGTAAGTTTTCATTGTGGTTTGTACCAAATTGCTGTGTGCAACAATGTGTTTCATTCACTCTTGCAATGCTCAGACTGCATAGTTTGAATAAAAATCAATAAAACAGGGCTTTGCAAGCAATATTCAACTTTGCAAACATGAAACATCATGTCAAACTTGTGATTTTTAACAAATTCACTTGAGTTATTAGATTGTAAACTACTAAAAGATGTTCAATATTGAATGAAAGTAAGTTTTCAGTGTGTTTTGTACCAAATTGCTGTGTGCAACAATGTGTTTCATATACTTTTGCAATGTTCAGACTCCATAATTTGAATAAAAATCAAAAAACATGGCTTTGCAAGCAATATTCAACTTTGCAAACATGAAACATAATGTCAAATTTGTGATTTTTGGCAAATTCACTTGAGTTATTAGTTTGTAAACTAGTAAAAGATGTTCAATATTGCATGAGAGTAAGTTTTAAGTGTGTTTTGTACCAAATTGCTGTTTGTAACAATGTGTTTCAGTCACTTTTGCAATGTTCAGAATGCCTTATTTGAATGAAAATCAATAAAACAGTACTTTCCATACAATATTCAACTTTGTAGACATAAGACATAATGTCAAATTTGTGATTTTTGACAAATTCACTTGAGTTATTAGTTTGTAAACTAGTAAAAGATGTTCAATATTGCATGAAAGTAAGTTTTCATTGTGGTTTGTACCAAATTGCTGTGTGCAACAATGTGTTTCATTCACTCTTGCAATGCTCAGACTGCATAGTTTGAATAAAAATCAATAAAACATGGCTTTGCAAGCAATATTCAACTTTGCAAACATGAAACATCATGTCAAATTTGTGATTTTTAACAAATTCACTTGAGTTATTAGATTGTAAACTACTAAAAGATGTTCAATATTGCATGAAAGTAAGTTTTCAGTGTGTTTTGTACCGAATTGCTGTCTGTAACAATGTGTTTCATTCACTTTTGCAATGTTCAGTATGCATAATTTGAATGAAAATCAATAAAACATGGCTTTGCAAGCAATATTCAACTTTGCAAACATGAAACATAATGTCAAATTTGTGATTTTTGACAAATTCACTTGAGTTATTAGTTTGTAAACTAGTAAAAGATGTTCAATATTGCATGAAAGTAAGTTTTAAGTGTGTTTTGTACCAAATTGCTGTTTGTAACAATGTGTTTCAGTCACTTTTGCAATGTTCAGAATGCATAATTTGAATGAAAATCAATAAAACATACAATATTTAACTTTGCAAACATGAAACATAATGTCAAATTCGGGATTTTTGACAAATTCATTTGAGTTATTAGTTTGTAAACTAGTAAAAGATGTTAAATATTGCATGAAAGTAAGTTTTAAGTGTGTTTTGTACCAAATTGCTGTTTGTAACAATGTGTTTCAGTCACTTTTGCAACGTTCAGAATGCATTATTTGAATGAAAATCAATAAAACAGTACTTTCCATACAATATTCAACTTTGTAAACATGAAACATAATGTCAAATTTGTGATTTTTGACAAATTCATTTGAGTTATTAGTTTGTAAACTAGTAAAAGACGTTCAATATTGCATGAAAGTAAGTTTTAAGTGTGTTTTGTACCAAATTGCTGTTTGTAACAATGTGTTTCAGTCATTTTTGCAACGTTCAGAATGCATTATTTGAATGAAAATCAATAAAACATGACTTTCCATACAATATTCAACTTTGTAAACATGAAACATAATGTCAAATTCGTGATTTTTGACAAATTCACTTGAGTTATTAGTTTGTAAACTAGTAAAAGATGTTCAATATTGCATGAAAGTAAGTTTTAAGTGTGTTTTGTACCAAATTGCTGTTTGTAACAATGTGTTTCAGTCACTTTTGCAATGTTCAGAATGCGTAATTTGAATGAAAATCAATAAAACATGACTTTGTATACAAATTTAACTTTGCAAACATGAAACATAATGTCAAATTTGTGATTTTCGACAAATTCATTTGAGTTATTAGTTTGTAAACTAGTAAAAGATGTTCAATATTGCATGAAAGTAAGTTTTAGGTGTGTTTTGTACCAAATTGCTGTGTGCAACAATGTGTTTCATTCACTTTTGCAATGCTCAGACTGCGTAATTTGTATGAAAATCAATAAAACATGACTTTGTATACAAATTTAACTTTGCAAACATGTAACATAATGTCAAATTTGTGATTTTTGACAAATTCACTTGAGTTATTAGTTTGTAAACTAGTAAAAGATGTTCAATATTGCATGAAAGTAAGTTTTCATTGTGTTTTGTACCAAATTGCTGTGTGCAACAATGTGTTTCATTCACTTTTGCAATGTTCAGACTGCATAATTTGAATAAAAATCAATAAAACATGGCTTTGCAAGCAATATTCAATTTTGCAAACATGAAACATAATGTCAAATTTGTGATTTTTGACAAATTCACTTGAGTTATTAGTTTGTAAACTAGTAAAAGATGTTCAATATTGCATGAAAGTCAGTTTTCATTGTGTTTTGTACCAAATTGCTGTCTGTAACAATGTGTTTCATTCACTTTTGCAATGTTCAGTATGCATAATTTGAATGAAAATCAATAAAACATGACTTTCCATGCAATATTCAACTTTGTAAACGTGAAACATAATGTCAAATTTGTGATTTTTGACAAATTCACTTGAGTTATTAGTTTGTAAACTAGTAAAAGATGTTCAATATTGCATGAAAGTAAGTTTTCATTGTGTTTTGTACCAAATTGCTGTGTGCAACAATGTGTTTCATTCACTTTTGCAATGTTCAGAATGCATAATTTGAATGAAAATCAATAAAACATGACTTTGCATACAATATTTAACTTTGCAAACATGAAACATAATGTCAAATTCCGGATTTTTGACAAATTCATTTGAGTTATTAGTTTGTAAACTAGTAAAAGATGTTCAATATTGCATGAAAGTAAGTTTTCATTGTGTTTTGTACCAAATTGCTGTGTGCAACAATGTGTTTCATTCACTTTTGCAATGTTCAGACTGCATAGTTTGAATAAAAATCAATAAAACATGGCTTTGCAAGCAATATTCAACTTTGCAAACATGAAACATAATGTCAAATTTGTGATTTTTAACAAATTCACTTGAGTTATTAGATTGTAAACTAGTAAAAGATGTTCAATATTGCATGAAAGTAAGTTTTAAGTGTGTTTTGTATCAAACTGCTCTTTGTAACAATGTGTTTCAGTCACTTTTGCAATGTTCAGAATGCATAATTTGAATGAAAATCAATAAAACATACAATATTTAACTTTGCAAACATGAAACATAATGTCAAATTCGGGATTTTTGACAAATTCATTTGAGTTATTAGTTTGTAAACTAGTAAAAGATGTTAAATATTGCATGAAAGTAAGTTTTAAGTGTGTTTTGTACCAAATTGCTGTTTGTAACAATGTGTTTCAGTCACTTTTGCAACGTTCAGAATGCATTATTTGAATGAAAATCAATAAAACAGTACTTTCCATACAATATTCAACTTTGTAAACATGAAACATAATGTCAAATTTGTGATTTTTGACAAATTCATTTGAGTTATTAGTTTGTAAACTAGTAAAAGACGTTCAATATTGCATGAAAGTAAGTTTTAAGTGTGTTTTGTACCAAATTGCTGTTTGTAACAATGTGTTTCAGTCATTTTTGCAACGTTCAGAATGCATTATTTGAATGAAAATCAATAAAACATGACTTTCCATACAATATTCAACTTTGTAAACATGAAACATAATGTCAAATTTGTGATTTTTGACAAATTCACTTGAGTTATTAGTTTGTAAACTAGTAAAAGATGTTCAATATTGCATGAAAGTAAGTTTTAAGTGTGTTTTGTACCAAATTGCTGTTTGTAACAATGTGTTTCAGTCACTTTTGCAATGTTCAGAATGCGTAATTTGAATGAAAATCAATAAAACATGACTTTGTATACAAATTTAACTTTGCAAACATGAAACATAATGTCAAATTTGTGATTTTCGACAAATTCATTTGAGTTATTAGTTTGTAAACTAGTAAAAGATGTTCAATATTGCATGAAAGTAAGTTTTAGGTGTGTTTTGTACCAAATTGCTGTGTGCAACAATGTGTTTCATTCACTTTTGCAATGCTCAGACTGCGTAATTTGTATGAAAATCAATAAAACATGACTTTGTATACAAATTTAACTTTGCAAACATGTAACATAATGTCAAATTTGTGATTTTTGACAAATTCACTTGAGTTATTAGTTTGTAAACTAGTAAAAGATGTTCAATATTGCATGAAAGTAAGTTTTCATTGTGTTTTGTACCAAATTGCTGTGTGCAACAATGTGTTTCATTCACTTTTGCAATGTTCAGACTGCATAATTTGAATAAAAATCAATAAAACATGGCTTTGCAAGCAATATTCAATTTTGCAAACATGAAACATAATGTCAAATTTGTGATTTTTGACAAATTCACTTGAGTTATTAGTTTGTAAACTAGTAAAAGATGTTCAATATTGCATGAAAGTCAGTTTTCATTGTGTTTTGTACCAAATTGCTGTCTGTAACAATGTGTTTCATTCACTTTTGCAATGTTCAGTATGCATAATTTGAATGAAAATCAATAAAACATGACTTTCCATGCAATATTCAACTTTGTAAACGTGAAACATAATGTCAAATTTGTGATTTTTGACAAATTCACTTGAGTTATTAGTTTGTAAACTAGTAAAAGATGTTCAATATTGCATGAAAGTAAGTTTTCATTGTGTTTTGTACCAAATTGCTGTGTGCAACAATGTGTTTCATTCACTTTTGCAATGTTCAGAATGCATAATTTGAATGAAAATCAATAAAACATGACTTTGCATACAATATTTAACTTTGCAAACATGAAACATAATGTCAAATTCCGGATTTTTGACAAATTCATTTGAGTTATTAGTTTGTAAACTAGTAAAAGATGTTCAATATTGCATGAAAGTAAGTTTTCATTGTGTTTTGTACCAAATTGCTGTGTGCAACAATGTGTTTCATTCACTTTTGCAATGTTCAGACTGCATAGTTTGAATAAAAATCAATAAAACATGGCTTTGCAAGCAATATTCAACTTTGCAAACATGAAACGTAATGTCAAATTTGTGATTTTTAACAAATTCACTTGAGTTATTAGATTGTAAACTAGTAAAAGATGTTCAATATTGCATGAAAGTAAGTTTTAAGTGTGTTTTGTATCAAACTGCTCTTTGTAACAATGTGTTTCAGTCACTTTTGCAATGTTCAGAATGCATAATTTGAATGAAAATCAATAAAACATGACTTTGCATACAATATTTAACTTTGCAAACATGAAACATAATGTCAAATTCGGGATTTTTGACAAATTCATTTGAGTTATTAGTTTGTAAACTAGTAAAAGATGTTCAATATTGCATGAAAGTGAGTTTTCATTGTGTTTTGTACCAAATTGCTGTGTGCAACAATGTGTTTCATATACTTTTGCAATGTTCAGACTGCATAATTTGAATAAAAATCAACAAAACATGGCTTTGCAAGCAATATTCAACTTTGCAAACATGAAACATCATGTCAAATTTGTGATTTTTAACAAATTCACTTGAGTTATTAGATTGTAAACTACTAAAAGATGTTCAATATTGCATGAAAGTAAGTTTTCAGTGTGTTTTGTACCAAATTGCTGTGTGCAACAATGTGTTTCATATACTTTTGCAATGTTCAGACTCCATAATTTGAATAAAAATCAAAAGACATGGCTTTGCAAGCAATATTCAACTTTGCAAACATGAAACATAATGTCAAATTTGTGATTTTTGGCAAATTCACTTGAGTTATTAGTTTGTAAACTAGTAAAAGATGTTCAATATTGCATGAGAGTAAGTTTTAAGTGTGTTTTGTACCAAATTGCTGTTTGTAACAATGTGTTTCAGTCACTTTTGCAATGTTCAGAATGCCTTATTTGAATGAAAATCAATAAAACAGTACTTTCCATACAATATTCAACTTTGTAAACATGAAACATAATGTCAAATTTGTGATTTTTGGCAAATTCACTTGAGTTATTAGTTTGTAAACTAGCAAAAGATGTTCAATATTGCATGAAAGTGAGTTTTCATTGTGTTTTGTACCAAATTGCTGTGTGCAACAATGTGTTTCAGTCACTTTTGCAATGTTCAGAATGCATAATTTGAATGAAAATCAATAAAACATGACTTTGCATACAATATTTAACTTTGTAAACATGAAACATAATGTCAAATTTGTGATTTTTGACAAATTCATTTGAGTTATTAGATTGTAAACTAGTAAAAGATGTTCAATATTGCATGAAAGTAAGTTTTAAGTGTGTTTTGTACCAAATTGCTGTTTGTAACAATGTGTTTCAGTCACTTTTGCAATGTTCAGAATGCGTAATTTGAATGAAAATCAATAAAACTTGACTTTGTATACAATATTTAACTTTGCAAACATGAAACATAATGTCAAATTTGTGATTTTTGGCAAATTCACTTGAGTTATTAGTTTGTAAACTAGTAAAAGATGTTCAATATTGCATGAAAGTAAGTTTTAAGTGTGTTTTGTACCAAATTGCTGTTTGTAACAATGTGTTTCAGTCACTTTTGCAATGTTCAGAATGCATAATTTGAATGAAAATCAATAAAACATGACTTTGCATACAATATTTAACTTTGTAAACATGAAACATAATGTCAAATTTGTGATTTTTGACAAATTCATTTGAGTTATTAGATTGTAAACTAGTAAAAGATGTTCAATATTGCATGAAAGTAAGTT
Organism: Bugulina stolonifera; assembly: GCA_935421135.1. Classification (NCBI taxonomy): domain Eukaryota; kingdom Metazoa; phylum Bryozoa; class Gymnolaemata; order Cheilostomatida; family Bugulidae; genus Bugulina; species Bugulina stolonifera. The sequence continues at coordinate 456,609 of OW285190.1, read as the reverse complement.
TTAAGTGTGTTTTGTACCAAATTGCTGTTTGTAACAATGTGTTTCAGTCACTTTTGCAATGTTCAGAATGCGTAATTTGAATGAAAATCAATAAAACTTGACTTTCCATACAATATTCAACTTTGTAAACATGAAACATAATGTCAAATTTGTGATTTTTGGCAAATTCACTTGAGTTATTAGTTTGTAAACTAGTAAAAGATGTTCAATATTGCATGAAAGTGAGTTTTCATTGTGTTTTGTACCAAATTGCTGTTTGTAACAATGTGTTTCAGTCATTTTTGCAACGTTCAGAATGCATTATTTGAATGAAAATCAATAAAACATGACTTTCCATACAATATTCAACTTTGTAAACATGAAACATAATGTCAAATTTGTGATTTTTGACAAATTCACTTGAGTTATTAGTTTGTAAACTAGTAAAAGATGTTCAATATTGCATGAAAGTAAGTTTTAAGTGTGTTTTGTACCAAATTGCTGTTTGTAACAATGTGTTTCAGTCACTTTTGCAATGTTCAGAATGCGTAATTTGAATGAAAATCAATAAAACATGACTTTGTATACAAATTTAACTTTGCAAACATGAAACATAATGTCAAATTTGTGATTTTCGACAAATTCATTTGAGTTATTAGTTTGTAAACTAGTAAAAGATGTTCAATATTGCATGAAAGTAAGTTTTAGGTGTGTTTTGTACCAAATTGCTGTGTGCAACAATGTGTTTCATTCACTTTTGCAATGCTCAGACTGCGTAATTTGTATGAAAATCAATAAAACATGACTTTGTATACAAATTTAACTTTGCAAACATGTAACATAATGTCAAATTTGTGATTTTTGACAAATTCACTTGAGTTATTAGTTTGTAAACTAGTAAAAGATGTTCAATATTGCATGAAAGTAAGTTTTCATTGTGTTTTGTACCAAATTGCTGTGTGCAACAATGTGTTTCATTCACTTTTGCAATGTTCAGACTGCATAATTTGAATAAAAATCAATAAAACATGGCTTTGCAAGCAATATTCAATTTTGCAAACATGAAACATTATGTCAAATTTGTGATTTTTGACAAATTCACTTGAGTTATTAGTTTGTAAACTAGTAAAAGATGTTCAATATTGCATGAAAGTCAGTTTTCATTGTGTTTTGTACCAAATTGCTGTCTGTAACAATGTGTTTCATTCACTTTTGCAATGTTCAGTATGCATAATTTGAATGAAAATCAATAAAACATGACTTTCCATGCAATATTCAACTTTGTAAACATGAAACATAATGTCAAATTTGTGATTTTTGACAAATTCACTTGAGTTATTAGTTTGTAAACTAGTAAAAGATGTTCAATATTGCATGAAAGTAAGTTTTCATTGTGTTTTGTACCAAATTGCTGTGTGCAACAATGTGTTTCATTCACTTTTGCAATGTTCAGAATGCATAATTTGAATGAAAATCAATAAAACATGACTTTGCATACAATATTTAACTTTGCAAACATGAAACATAATGTCAAATTCCGGATTTTTGACAAATTCATTTGAGTTATTAGTTTGTAAACTAGTAAAAGATGTTCAATATTGCATGAAAGTAAGTTTTCATTGTGTTTTGTACCAAATTGCTGTGTGCAACAATGTGTTTCATTCACTTTTGCAATGTCCAGACTGCATAGTTTGAATAAAAATCAATAAAACATGGCTTTGCAAGCAATATTCAACTTTGCAAACATGAAACATAATGTCAAATTTGTGATTTTTAACAAATTCACTTGAGTTATTAGATTGTAAACTAGTAAAAGATGTTCAATATTGCATGAAAGTAAGTTTTAAGTGTGTTTTGTATCAAACTGCTGTTTGTAACAATGTGTTTCAGTCACTTTTGCAATGTTCAGAATGCATAATTTGAATGAAAATCAATAAAACATGACTTTGCATACAATATTTAACTTTGCAAACATGAAACATAATGTCAAATTCGGGATTTTTGACAAATTCATTTGAGTTATTAGTTTGTAAACTAGTAAAAGATGTTCAATATTGCATGAAAGTGAGTTTTCATTGTGTTTTGTACCAAATTGCTGTGTGCAACAATGTGTTTCATATACTTTTGCAATGTTCAGACTGCATAATTTGAATAAAAATCAACAAAACATGGCTTTGCAAGCAATATTCAACTTTGCAAACATGAAACATCATGTCAAATTTGTGATTTTTAACAAATTCACTTGAGTTATTAGATTGTAAACTACTAAAAGATGTTCAATATTGCATGAAAGTAAGTTTTCAGTGTGTTTTGTACCGAATTGCTGTCTGTAACAATGTGTTTCATTCACTTTTGCAATGTTCAGTATGCATAATTTGAATGAAAATCAATAAAACATGGCTTTGCAAGCAATATTCAACTTTGCAAACATGAAACATAATGTCAAATTTGTGATTTTTGGCGAATTCACTTGAGTTATTAGTTTGTAAACTAGTAAAAGATGTTCAATATTGCATGAAAGTAAGTTTTCATTGTGTTTTGTACCAAATTGCTGTGTGCAACAATGTGTTTCATTCACTTTTGCAATGTTCAGAATGCATAATTTGAATGAAAATCAATAAAACATGACCTTGCATACAATATTTAACTTTGCAAATATGAAACATAATGTCAAATTCGGGATTTTTGACAAATTCATTTGAGTTATTAGTTTGTAAACTAGTAAAAGATGTTCAATATTGCATGAAAGTAAGTTTTCATTGTGGTTTGTACCAAATTGCTGTGTGCAACAATGTGTTTCATTCACTCTTGCAATGCTCAGACTGCATAGTTTGAATAAAAATCAATAAAACATGGCTTTGCAAGCAATATTCAACTTTGCAAACATGAAACATCATGTCAAATTTGTGATTTTTAACAAATTCACTTGAGTTATTAGATTGTAAACTACTAAAAGATGTTCAATATTGCATGAAAGTAAGTTTTCAGTGTGTTTTGTACCGAATTGCTGTCTGTAACAATGTGTTTCATTCACTTTTGCAATGTTCAGTATGCATAATTTGAATGAAAATCAATAAAACATGGCTTTGCAAGCAATATTCAACTTTGCAAACATGAAACATAATGTCAAATTTGTGATTTTCGACAAATTCATTTGAGTTATTAGTTTGTAAACTAGTAAAAGATGTTCAATATTGCATGAAAGTAAGTTTTAGGTGTGTTTTGTACCAAATTGCTGTGTGCAACAATGTGTTTCATTCACTTTTGCAATGCTCAGACTGCGTAATTTGTATGAAAATCAATAAAACATGACTTTGTATACAAATTTAACTTTGCAAACATGTAACATAATGTCAAATTTGTGATTTTTGACAAATTCACTTGAGTTATTAGTTTGTAAACTAGTAAAAGATGTTCAATATTGCATGAAAGTAAGTTTTCATTGTGTTTTGTACCAAATTGCTGTGTGCAACAATGTGTTTCATTCACTTTTGCAATGTTCAGACTGCATAATTTGAATAAAAATCAATAAAACATGGCTTTGCAAGCAATATTCAATTTTGCAAACATGAAACATTATGTCAAATTTGTGATTTTTGACAAATTCACTTGAGTTATTAGTTTGTAAACTAGTAAAAGATGTTCAATATTGCATGAAAGTCAGTTTTCATTGTGTTTTGTACCAAATTGCTGTCTGTAACAATGTGTTTCATTCACTTTTGCAATGTTCAGTATGCATAATTTGAATGAAAATCAATAAAACATGACTTTCCATGCAATATTCAACTTTGTAAACATGAAACATAATGTCAAATTTGTGATTTTTGACAAATTCACTTGAGTTATTAGTTTGTAAACTAGTAAAAGATGTTCAATATTGCATGAAAGTAAGTTTTCATTGTGTTTTGTACCAAATTGCTGTGTGCAACAATGTGTTTCATTCACTTTTGCAATGTTCAGAATGCATAATTTGAATGAAAATCAATAAAACATGACTTTGCATACAATATTTAACTTTGCAAACATGAAACATAATGTCAAATTCCGGATTTTTGACAAATTCATTTGAGTTATTAGTTTGTAAACTAGTAAAAGATGTTCAATATTGCATGAAAGTAAGTTTTCATTGTGTTTTGTACCAAATTGCTGTGTGCAACAATGTGTTTCATTCACTTTTGCAATGTCCAGACTGCATAGTTTGAATAAAAATCAATAAAACATGGCTTTGCAAGCAATATTCAACTTTGCAAACATGAAACATAATGTCAAATTTGTGATTTTTAACAAATTCACTTGAGTTATTAGATTGTAAACTAGTAAAAGATGTTCAATATTGCATGAAAGTAAGTTTTAAGTGTGTTTTGTATCAAACTGCTGTTTGTAACAATGTGTTTCAGTCACTTTTGCAATGTTCAGAATGCATAATTTGAATGAAAATCAATAAAACATGACTTTGCATACAATATTTAACTTTGCAAACATGAAACATAATGTCAAATTCGGGATTTTTGACAAATTCATTTGAGTTATTAGTTTGTAAACTAGTAAAAGATGTTCAATATTGCATGAAAGTGAGTTTTCATTGTGTTTTGTACCAAATTGCTGTGTGCAACAATGTGTTTCATATACTTTTGCAATGTTCAGACTGCATAATTTGAATAAAAATCAACAAAACATGGCTTTGCAAGCAATATTCAACTTTGCAAACATGAAACATCATGTCAAATTTGTGATTTTTAACAAATTCACTTGAGTTATTAGATTGTAAACTACTAAAAGATGTTCAATATTGCATGAAAGTAAGTTTTCAGTGTGTTTTGTACCGAATTGCTGTCTGTAACAATGTGTTTCATTCACTTTTGCAATGTTCAGTATGCATAATTTGAATGAAAATCAATAAAACATGGCTTTGCAAGCAATATTCAACTTTGCAAACATGAAACATAATGTCAAATTTGTGATTTTTGGCGAATTCACTTGAGTTATTAGTTTGTAAACTAGTAAAAGATGTTCAATATTGCATGAAAGTAAGTTTTCATTGTGTTTTGTACCAAATTGCTGTGTGCAACAATGTGTTTCATTCACTTTTGCAATGTTCAGAATGCATAATTTGAATGAAAATCAATAAAACATGACCTTGCATACAATATTTAACTTTGCAAATATGAAACATAATGTCAAATTCGGGATTTTTGACAAATTCATTTGAGTTATTAGTTTGTAAACTAGTAAAAGATGTTCAATATTGCATGAAAGTAAGTTTTCATTGTGGTTTGTACCAAATTGCTGTGTGCAACAATGTGTTTCATTCACTCTTGCAATGCTCAGACTGCATAGTTTGAATAAAAATCAATAAAACATGGCTTTGCAAGCAATATTCAACTTTGCAAACATGAAACATCATGTCAAATTTGTGATTTTTAACAAATTCACTTGAGTTATTAGATTGTAAACTACTAAAAGATGTTCAATATTGCATGAAAGTAAGTTTTCAGTGTGTTTTGTACCGAATTGCTGTCTGTAACAATGTGTTTCATTCACTTTTGCAATGTTCAGTATGCATAATTTGAATGAAAATCAATAAAACATGGCTTTGCAAGCAATATTCAACTTTGCAAACATGAAACATAATGTCAAATTTGTGATTTTTGACAAATTCACTTGAGTTATTAGTTTGTAAACTAGTAAAAGATGTTCAATATTGCATGAAAGTAAGTTTTAAGTGTGTTTTGTACCAAATTGCTGTTTGTAACAATGTGTTTCAGTCACTTTTGCAATGTTCAGAATGCATAATTGGAATGAAAATCAATAAAACATGACTTTCCATGCAATATTCAACTTTGTAAACATGAAACATAATGTCAAATTTGTGATTTTTAACAAATTCACTTGAGTTATTAGTTTGTAAACTAGTAAAAGATGTTTAATATTGCATGAAAGTAAGTTTTCAGTGTGTTTTGTACCAAATTGCTGTGTGCAACAATGTGTTTCAATCACTTTTGCAATGTTCAGAATGCATAATTTGAATGAAAATCAATAAAACATGACTTTGCATACAATATTTAACTTTGCAAACATGAAACATAATGTCAAATTCCGGATTTTTGACAAATTCATTTGAGTTATTAGTTTGTAAACTAGTAAAAGATGTTCAATATTGCATGAAAGTAAGTTTTCATTGTGTTTTGTACCAAATTGCTGTGTGCAACAATGTGTTTCATTCACTTTTGCAATGTTCAGACTGCATAGTTTGAATAAAAATCAATAAAACATGGCTTTGCAAGCAATATTCAACTTTGCAAACATGAAACATAATGTCAAATTTGTGATTTTTAACAAATTCACTTGAGTTATTAGATTGTAAACTAGTAAAAGATGTTCAATATTGCATGAAAGTAAGTTTTAAGTGTGTTTTGTATCAAACTGCTGTTTGTAACAATGTGTTTCAGTCACTTTTGCAATGTTCAGAATGCATAATTTGAATGAAAATCAATAAAACATGACTTTGCATACAATATTTAACTTTGCAAACATGAAACATAATGTCAAATTCGGGATTTTTGACAAATTCATTTGAGTTATTAGTTTGTAAACTAGTAAAAGATGTTAAATATTGCATGAAAGTGAGTTTTCATTGTGTTTTGTACCAAATTGCTGTGTGCAACAATGTGTTTCATTCACTTTTGCAATGTTCAGAATGCATAATTTGAATGAAAATCAATAAAACATGACCTTGCATACAATATTTAACTTTGCAAATATGAAACATAATGTCAAATTCGGGATTTTTGACAAATTCATTTGAGTTATTAGTTTGTAAACTAGTAAAAGATGTTCAATATTGCATGAAAGTAAGTTTTCATTGTGGTTTGTACCAAATTGCTGTGTGCAACAATGTGTTTCATTCACTCTTGCAATGCTCAGACTGCATAGTTTGAATAAAAATCAATAAAACATGGCTTTGCAAGCAATATTCAACTTTGCAAACATGAAACATCATGTCAAATTTGTGATTTTTAACAAATTCACTTGAGTTATTAGATTGTAAACTACTAAAAGATGTTCAATATTGCATGAAAGTAAGTTTTCAGTGTGTTTTGTACCGAATTGCTGTCTGTAACAATGTGTTTCATTCACTTTTGCAATGTTCAGACTGCATAATTTGAATAAAAATCAACAAAACATGGCTTTGCAAGCAATATTCAACTTTGCAAACATGAAACATCATGTCAAATTTGTGATTTTTAACAAATTCACTTGAGTTATTAGATTGTAAACTACTAAAAGATGTTCAATATTGCATGAAAGTAAGTTTTCAGTGTGTTTTGTACCGAATTGCTGTCTGTAACAATGTGTTTCATTCACTTTTGCAATGTTCAGTATGCATAATTTGAATGAAAATCAATAAAACATGGCTTTGCAAGCAATATTCAACTTTGCAAACATGAAACATAATGTCAAATTTGTGATTTTTGGCGAATTCACTTGAGTTATTAGTTTGTAAACTAGTAAAAGATGTTCAATATTGCATGAAAGTAAGTTTTCATTGTGTTTTGTACCAAATTGCTGTGTGCAACAATGTGTTTCATTCACTTTTGCAATGTTCAGAATGCATAATTTGAATGAAAATCAATAAAACATGACCTTGCATACAATATTTAACTTTGCAAATATGAAACATAATGTCAAATTCGGGATTTTTGACAAATTCATTTGAGTTATTAGTTTGTAAACTAGTAAAAGATGTTCAATATTGCATGAAAGTAAGTTTTCATTGTGGTTTGTACCAAATTGCTGTGTGCAACAATGTGTTTCATTCACTCTTGCAATGCTCAGACTGCATAGTTTGAATAAAAATCAATAAAACATGGCTTTGCAAGCAATATTCAACTTTGCAAACATGAAACATCATGTCAAATTTGTGATTTTTAACAAATTCACTTGAGTTATTAGATTGTAAACTACTAAAAGATGTTCAATATTGCATGAAAGTAAGTTTTCAGTGTGTTTTGTACCGAATTGCTGTCTGTAACAATGTGTTTCATTCACTTTTGCAATGTTCAGTATGCATAATTTGAATGAAAATCAATAAAACATGGCTTTGCAAGCAATATTCAACTTTGCAAACATGAAACATAATGTCAAATTTGTGATTTTTGACAAATTCACTTGAGTTATTAGTTTGTAAACTAGTAAAAGATGTTCAATATTGCATGAAAGTAAGTTTTAAGTGTGTTTTGTACCAAATTGCTGTTTGTAACAATGTGTTTCAGTCACTTTTGCAATGTTCAGACTGCATAATTTGAATAAAAATCAATAAAACATGGCTTTGCAAGCAATATTCAATTTTGCAAACATGAAACATTATGTCAAATTTGTGATTTTTGACAAATTCACTTGAGTTATTAGTTTGTAAACTAGTAAAAGATGTTCAATATTGCATGAAAGTCAGTTTTCATTGTGTTTTGTACCAAATTGCTGTCTGTAACAATGTGTTTCATTCACTTTTGCAATGTTCAGTATGCATAATTTGAATGAAAATCAATAAAACATGACTTTCCATGCAATATTCAACTTTGTAAACATGAAACATAATGTCAAATTTGTGATTTTTGACAAATTCACTTGAGTTATTAGTTTGTAAACTAGTAAAAGATGTTCAATATTGCATGAAAGTAAGTTTTCATTGTGTTTTGTACCAAATTGCTGTGTGCAACAATGTGTTTCATTCACTTTTGCAATGTTCAGAATGCATAATTTGAATGAAAATCAATAAAACATGACTTTGCATACAATATTTAACTTTGCAAACATGAAACATAATGTCAAATTCCGGATTTTTGACAAATTCATTTGAGTTATTAGTTTGTAAACTAGTAAAAGATGTTCAATATTGCATGAAAGTAAGTTTTCATTGTGTTTTGTACCAAATTGCTGTGTGCAACAATGTGTTTCATTCACTTTTGCAATGTTCAGACTGCATAGTTTGAATAAAAATCAATAAAACATGGCTTTGCAAGCAATATTCAACTTTGCAAACATGAAACATAATGTCAAATTTGTGATTTTTAACAAATTCACTTGAGTTATTAGATTGTAAACTAGTAAAAGATGTTCAATATTGCATGAAAGTAAGTTTTAAGTGTGTTTTGTATCAAACTGCTGTTTGTAACAATGTGTTTCAGTCACTTTTGCAATGTTCAGAATGCATAATTTGAATGAAAATCAATAAAACATGACTTTGCATACAATATTTAACTTTGCAAACATGAAACATAATGTCAAATTCGGGATTTTTGACAAATTCATTTGAGTTATTAGTTTGTAAACTAGTAAAAGATGTTCAATATTGCATGAAAGTGAGTTTTCATTGTGTTTTGTACCAAATTGCTGTGTGCAACAATGTGTTTCATATACTTTTGCAATGTTCAGACTGCATAATTTGAATAAAAATCAACAAAACATGGCTTTGCAAGCAATATTCAACTTTGCAAACATGAAACATCATGTCAAATTTGTGATTTTTAACAAATTCACTTGAGTTATTAGATTGTAAACTACTAAAAGATGTTCAATATTGCATGAAAGTAAGTTTTCAGTGTGTTTTGTACCGAATTGCTGTCTGTAACAATGTGTTTCATTCACTTTTGCAATGTTCAGTATGCATAATTTGAATGAAAATCAATAAAACATGGCTTTGCAAGCAATATTCAACTTTGCAAACATGAAACATAATGTCAAATTTGTGATTTTTGGCGAATTCACTTGAGTTATTAGTTTGTAAACTAGTAAAAGATGTTCAATATTGCATGAAAGTAAGTTTTCAGTGTGTTTTGTACCGAATTGCTGTCTGTAACAATGTGTTTCATTCACTTTTGCAATGTTCAGTATGCATAATTTGAATGAAAATCAATAAAACATGGCTTTGCAAGCAATATTCAACTTTGCAAACATGAAACATAATGTCAAATTTGTGATTTTTGACAAATTCACTTGAGTTATTAGTTTGTAAACTAGTAAAAGATGTTCAATATTGCATGAAAGTAAGTTTTAAGTGTGTTTTGTACCAAATTGCTGTTTGTAACAATGTGTTTCAGTCACTTTTGCAATGTTCAGAATGCATAATTTGAATGAAAATCAATAAAACATGACTTTCCATGCAATATTCAACTTTGTAAACATGAAACATAATGTCAAATTTGTGATTTTTAACAAATTCACTTGAGTTATTAGTTTGTAAACTAGTAAAAGATGTTCAATATTGCATGAAAGTAAGTTTTCATTGTGTTTTGTACCAAATTGCTGTGTGCAACAATGTGTTTCATTCACTTTTGCAATGTTCAGAATGCATAATTTGAATGAAAATCAATAAAACATGACTTTGCATACAATATTTAACTTTGCAAACATGAAACATAATGTCAAATTCCGGATTTTTGACAAATTCATTTGAGTTATTAGTTTGTAAACTAGTAAAAGATGTTCAATATTGCATGAAAGTAAGTTTTCATTGTGTTTTGTACCAAATTGCTGTGTGCAACAATGTGTTTCATTCACTTTTGCAATGTTCAGACTGCATAGTTTGAATAAAAATCAATAAAACATGGCTTTGCAAGCAATATTCAACTTTGCAAACATGAAACATAATGTCAAATTTGTGATTTTTAACAAATTCACTTGAGTTATTAGATTGTAAACTAGTAAAAGATGTTCAATATTGCATGAAAGTAAGTTTTAAGTGTGTTTTGTATCAAACTGCTGTTTGTAACAATGTGTTTCAGTCACTTTTGCAATGTTCAGAATGCATAATTTGAATGAAAATCAATAAAACATGACTTTGCATACAATATTTAACTTTGCAAACATGAAACATAATGTCAAATTCGGGATTTTTGACAAATTCATTTGAGTTATTAGTTTGTAAACTAGTAAAAGATGTTAAATATTGCATGAAAGTGAGTTTTCATTGTGTTTTGTACCAAATTGCTGTGTGCAACAATGTGTTTCATTCACTTTTGCAATGTTCAGAATGCATAATTTGAATGAAAATCAATAAAACATGACCTTGCATACAATATTTAACTTTGCAAATATGAAACATAATGTCAAATTCGGGATTTTTGACAAATTCATTTGAGTTATTAGTTTGTAAACTAGTAAAAGATGTTCAATATTGCATGAAAGTAAGTTTTCATTGTGGTTTGTACCAAATTGCTGTGTGCAACAATGTGTTTCATTCACTCTTGCAATGCTCAGACTGCATAGTTTGAATAAAAATCAATAAAACATGGCTTTGCAAGCAATATTCAACTTTGCAAACATGAAACATCATGTCAAATTTGTGATTTTTAACAAATTCACTTGAGTTATTAGATTGTAAACTACTAAAAGATGTTCAATATTGCATGAAAGTAAGTTTTCAGTGTGTTTTGTACCGAATTGCTGTCTGTAACAATGTGTTTCATTCACTTTTGCAATGTTCAGACTGCATAATTTGAATAAAAATCAACAAAACATGGCTTTGCAAGCAATATTCAACTTTGCAAACATGAAACATCATGTCAAATTTGTGATTTTTAACAAATTCACTTGAGTTATTAGATTGTAAACTACTAAAAGATGTTCAATATTGCATGAAAGTAAGTTTTCAGTGTGTTTTGTACCGAATTGCTGTCTGTAACAATGTGTTTCATTCACTTTTGCAATGTTCAGTATGCATAATTTGAATGAAAATCAATAAAACATGGCTTTGCAAGCAATATTCAACTTTGCAAACATGAAACATAATGTCAAATTTGTGATTTTTGGCGAATTCACTTGAGTTATTAGTTTGTAAACTAGTAAAAGATGTTCAATATTGCATGAAAGTAAGTTTTCATTGTGTTTTGTACCAAATTGCTGTGTGCAACAATGTGTTTCATTCACTTTTGCAATGTTCAGAATGCATAATTTGAATGAAAATCAATAAAACATGACCTTGCATACAATATTTAACTTTGCAAATATGAAACATAATGTCAAATTCGGGATTTTTGACAAATTCATTTGAGTTATTAGTTTGTAAACTAGTAAAAGATGTTCAATATTGCATGAAAGTAAGTTTTCATTGTGGTTTGTACCAAATTGCTGTGTGCAACAATGTGTTTCATTCACTCTTGCAATGCTCAGACTGCATAGTTTGAATAAAAATCAATAAAACATGGCTTTGCAAGCAATATTCAACTTTGCAAACATGAAACATCATGTCAAATTTGTGATTTTTAACAAATTCACTTGAGTTATTAGATTGTAAACTACTAAAAGATGTTCAATATTGCATGAAAGTAAGTTTTCAGTGTGTTTTGTACCGAATTGCTGTCTGTAACAATGTGTTTCATTCACTTTTGCAATGTTCAGTATGCATAATTTGAATGAAAATCAATAAAACATGGCTTTGCAAGCAATATTCAACTTTGCAAACATGAAACATAATGTCAAATTTGTGATTTTTGACAAATTCACTTGAGTTATTAGTTTGTAAACTAGTAAAAGATGTTCAATATTGCATGAAAGTAAGTTTTAAGTGTGTTTTGTACCAAATTGCTGTTTGTAACAATGTGTTTCAGTCACTTTTGCAATGTTCAGACTGCATAATTTGAATAAAAATCAATAAAACATGGCTTTGCAAGCAATATTCAATTTTGCAAACATGAAACATTATGTCAAATTTGTGATTTTTGACAAATTCACTTGAGTTATTAGTTTGTAAACTAGTAAAAGATGTTCAATATTGCATGAAAGTCAGTTTTCATTGTGTTTTGTACCAAATTGCTGTCTGTAACAATGTGTTTCATTCACTTTTGCAATGTTCAGTATGCATAATTTGAATGAAAATCAATAAAACATGACTTTCCATGCAATATTCAACTTTGTAAACATGAAACATAATGTCAAATTTGTGATTTTTGACAAATTCACTTGAGTTATTAGTTTGTAAACTAGTAAAAGATGTTCAATATTGCATGAAAGTAAGTTTTCAGTGTGTTTTGTACCAAATTGCTGTGTGCAACAATGTGTTTCATTCACTTTTGCAATGTTCAGAATGCATAATTTGAATGAAAATCAATAAAACATGACTTTGCATACAATATTTAACTTTGCAAACATGAAACATAATGTCAAATTCCGGATTTTTGACAAATTCATTTGAGTTATTAGTTTGTAAACTAGTAAAAGATGTTCAATATTGCATGAAAGTAAGTTTTCATTGTGTTTTGTACCAAATTGCTGTGTGCAACAATGTGTTTCATTCACTTTTGCAATGTTCAGACTGCATAGTTTGAATAAAAATCAATAAAACATGGCTTTGCAAGCAATATTCAACTTTGCAAACATGAAACATAATGTCAAATTTGTGATTTTTAACAAATTCACTTGAGTTATTAGATTGTAAACTAGTAAAAGATGTTCAATATTGCATGAAAGTAAGTTTTAAGTGTGTTTTGTATCAAACTGCTGTTTGTAACAATGTGTTTCAGTCACTTTTGCAATGTTCAGAATGCATAATTTGAATGAAAATCAATAAAACATGACTTTGCATACAATATTTAACTTTGCAAACATGAAACATAATGTCAAATTCGGGATTTTTGACAAATTCATTTGAGTTATTAGTTTGTAAACTAGTAAAAGATGTTCAATATTGCATGAAAGTGAGTTTTCATTGTGTTTTGTACCAAATTGCTGTGTGCAACAATGTGTTTCATATACTTTTGCAATGTTCAGACTGCATAATTTGAATAAAAATCAACAAAACATGGCTTTGCAAGCAATATTCAACTTTGCAAACATGAAACATCATGTCAAATTTGTGATTTTTAACAAATTCACTTGAGTTATTAGATTGTAAACTACTAAAAGATGTTCAATATTGCATGAAAGTAAGTTTTCAGTGTGTTTTGTACCGAATTGCTGTCTGTAACAATGTGTTTCATTCACTTTTGCAATGTTCAGTATGCATAATTTGAATGAAAATCAATAAAACATGGCTTTGCAAGCAATATTCAACTTTGCAAACATGAAACATAATGTCAAATTTGTGATTTTTGGCGAATTCACTTGAGTTATTAGTTTGTAAACTAGTAAAAGATGTTCAATATTGCATGAAAGTAAGTTTTCATTGTGTTTTGTACCAAATTGCTGTGTGCAACAATGTGTTTCATTCACTTTTGCAATGTTCAGAATGCATAATTTGAATGAAAATCAATAAAACATGACCTTGCATACAATATTTAACTTTGCAAATATGAAACATAATGTCAAATTCGGGATTTTTGACAAATTCATTTGAGTTATTAGTTTGTAAACTAGTAAAAGATGTTCAATATTGCATGAAAGTAAGTTTTCATTGTGGTTTGTACCAAATTGCTGTGTGCAACAATGTGTTTCATTCACTCTTGCAATGCTCAGACTGCATAGTTTGAATAAAAATCAATAAAACATGGCTTTGCAAGCAATATTCAACTTTGCAAACATGAAACATCATGTCAAATTTGTGATTTTTAACAAATTCACTTGAGTTATTAGATTGTAAACTACTAAAAGATGTTCAATATTGCATGAAAGTAAGTTTTCAGTGTGTTTTGTACCGAATTGCTGTCTGTAACAATGTGTTTCATTCACTTTTGCAATGTTCAGTATGCATAATTTGAATGAAAATCAATAAAACATGGCTTTGCAAGCAATATTCAACTTTGCAAACATGAAACATAATGTCAAATTTGTGATTTTTGACAAATTCACTTGAGTTATTAGTTTGTAAACTACTAAAAGATGTTCAATATTGCATGAAAGTAAGTTTTAAGTGTGTTTTGTACCAAATTGCTGTTTGTAACAATGTGTTTCAGTCACTTTTGCAATGTTCAGAATGCATAATTGGAATGAAAATCAATAAAACATGACTTTCCATGCAATATTCAACTTTGTAAACATGAAACATAATGTCAAATTTGTGATTTTTGACAAATTCACTTGAGTTATTAGTTTGTAAACTAGTAAAAGATGTTCAATATTGCATGAAAGTAAGTTTTCATTGTGTTTTGTACCAAATTGCTGTGTGCAACAATGTGTTTCATTCACTTTTGCAATGTTCAGAATGCATAATTTGAATGAAAATCAATAAAACATGACTTTGCATACAATATTTAACTTTGCAAACATGAAACATAATGTCAAATTCCGGATTTTTGACAAATTCATTTGAGTTATTAGTTTGTAAACTAGTAAAAGATGTTCAATATTGCATGAAAGTAAGTTTTCATTGTGTTTTGTACCAAATTGCTGTGTGCAACAATGTGTTTCATTCACTTTTGCAATGTTCAGACTGCATAGTTTGAATAAAAATCAATAAAACATGGCTTTGCAAGCAATATTCAACTTTGCAAACATGAAACATAATGTCAAATTTGTGATTTTTAACAAATTCACTTGAGTTATTAGATTGTAAACTAGTAAAAGATGTTCAATATTGCATGAAAGTAAGTTTTAAGTGTGTTTTGTATCAAACTGCTGTTTGTAACAATGTGTTTCAGTCACTTTTGCAATGTTCAGAATGCATAATTTGAATGAAAATCAATAAAACATGACTTTGCATACAATATTTAACTTTGCAAACATGAAACATAATGTCAAATTCGGGATTTTTGACAAATTCATTTGAGTTATTAGTTTGTAAACTAGTAAAAGATGTTAAATATTGCATGAAAGTGAGTTTTCATTGTGTTTTGTACCAAATTGCTGTGTGCAACAATGTGTTTCATTCACTTTTGCAATGTTCAGAATGCATAATTTGAATGAAAATCAATAAAACATGACCTTGCATACAATATTTAACTTTGCAAATATGAAACATAATGTCAAATTCGGGATTTTTGACAAATTCATTTGAGTTATTAGTTTGTAAACTAGTAAAAGATGTTCAATATTGCATGAAAGTAAGTTTTCATTGTGGTTTGTACCAAATTGCTGTGTGCAACAATGTGTTTCATTCACTCTTGCAATGCTCAGACTGCATAGTTTGAATAAAAATCAATAAAACATGGCTTTGCAAGCAATATTCAACTTTGCAAACATGAAACATCATGTCAAATTTGTGATTTTTAACAAATTCACTTGAGTTATTAGATTGTAAACTACTAAAAGATGTTCAATATTGCATGAAAGTAAGTTTTCAGTGTGTTTTGTACCGAATTGCTGTCTGTAACAATGTGTTTCATTCACTTTTGCAATGTTCAGACTGCATAATTTGAATAAAAATCAACAAAACATGGCTTTGCAAGCAATATTCAACTTTGCAAACATGAAACATCATGTCAAATTTGTGATTTTTAACAAATTCACTTGAGTTATTAGATTGTAAACTACTAAAAGATGTTCAATATTGCATGAAAGTAAGTTTTCAGTGTGTTTTGTACCAAATTGCTGTCTGTAACAATGTGTTTCATTCACTTTTGCAATGTTCAGTATGCATAATTTGAATGAAAATCAATAAAACATGGCTTTGCAAGCAATATTCAACTTTGCAAACATGAAACATAATGTCAAATTTGTGATTTTTGGCGAATTCACTTGAGTTATTAGTTTGTAAACTAGTAAAAGATGTTCAATATTGCATGAAAGTAAGTTTTCATTGTGTTTTGTACCAAATTGCTGTGTGCAACAATGTGTTTCATTCACTTTTGCAATGTTCAGAATGCATAATTTGAATGAAAATCAATAAAACATGACCTTGCATACAATATTTAACTTTGCAAATATGAAACATAATGTCAAATTCGGGATTTTTGACAAATTCATTTGAGTTATTAGTTTGTAAACTAGTAAAAGATGTTCAATATTGCATGAAAGTAAGTTTTCATTGTGGTTTGTACCAAATTGCTGTGTGCAACAATGTGTTTCATTCACTCTTGCAATGCTCAGACTGCATAGTTTGAATAAAAATCAATAAAACATGGCTTTGCAAGCAATATTCAACTTTGCAAACATGAAACATCATGTCAAATTTGTGATTTTTAACAAATTCACTTGAGTTATTAGATTGTAAACTACTAAAAGATGTTCAATATTGCATGAAAGTAAGTTTTCAGTGTGTTTTGTACCGAATTGCTGTCTGTAACAATGTGTTTCATTCACTTTTGCAATGTTCAGTATGCATAATTTGAATGAAAATCAATAAAACATGGCTTTGCAAGCAATATTCAACTTTGCAAACATGAAACATAATGTCAAATTTGTGATTTTTGACAAATTCACTTGAGTTATTAGTTTGTAAACTAGTAAAAGATGTTCAATATTGCATGAAAGTAAGTTTAAAGTGTGTTTTGTACCAAATTGCTGTTTGTAACAATGTGTTTCAGTCACTTTTGCAATGTTCAGAATGCATAATTGGAATGAAAATCAATAAAACATGACTTTCCATGCAATATTCAACTTTGTAAACATGAAACATAATGTCAAATTTGTGATTTTTGACAAATTCACTTGAGTTATTAGTTTGTAAACTAGTAAAAGATGTTCAATATTGCATGAAAGTAAGTTTTCAGTGTGTTTTGTACCAAATTGCTGTGTGCAACAATGTGTTTCATTCACTTTTGCAATGTTCAGAATGCATAATTTGAATGAAAATCAATAAAACATGACTTTGCATACAATATTTAACTTTGCAAACATGAAACATAATGTCAAATTCCGGATTTTTGACAAATTCATTTGAGTTATTAGTTTGTAAACTAGTAAAAGATGTTCAATATTGCATGAAAGTAAGTTTTCATTGTGTTTTGTACCAAATTGCTGTGTGCAACAATGTGTTTCATTCACTTTTGCAATGTTCAGACTGCATAGTTTGAATAAAAATCAATAAAACATGGCTTTGCAAGCAATATTCAACTTTGCAAACATGAAACATAATGTCAAATTTGTGATTTTTAACAAATTCACTTGAGTTATTAGATTGTAAACTAGTAAAAGATGTTCAATATTGCATGAAAGTAAGTTTTAAGTGTGTTTTGTATCAAACTGCTGTTTGTAACAATGTGTTTCAGTCACTTTTGCAATGTTCAGAATGCATAATTTGAATGAAAATCAATAAAACATGACTTTGCATACAATATTTAACTTTGCAAACATGAAACATAATGTCAAATTCGGGATTTTTGACAAATTCATTTGAGTTATTAGTTTGTAAACTAGTAAAAGATGTTAAATATTGCATGAAAGTGAGTTTTCATTGTGTTTTGTACCAAATTGCTGTGTGCAACAATGTGTTTCATTCACTTTTGCAATGTTCAGAATGCATAATTTGAATGAAAATCAATAAAACATGACCTTGCATACAATATTTAACTTTGCAAATATGAAACATAATGTCAAATTCGGGATTTTTGACAAATTCATTTGAGTTATTAGTTTGTAAACTAGTAAAAGATGTTCAATATTGCATGAAAGTAAGTTTTCATTGTGGTTTGTACCAAATTGCTGTGTGCAACAATGTGTTTCATTCACTCTTGCAATGCTCAGACTGCATAGTTTGAATAAAAATCAATAAAACATGGCTTTGCAAGCAATATTCAACTTTGCAAACATGAAACATCATGTCAAATTTGTGATTTTTAACAAATTCACTTGAGTTATTAGATTGTAAACTACTAAAAGATGTTCAATATTGCATGAAAGTAAGTTTTCAGTGTGTTTTGTACCGAATTGCTGTCTGTAACAATGTGTTTCATTCACTTTTGCAATGTTCAGACTGCATAATTTGAATAAAAATCAACAAAACATGGCTTTGCAAGCAATATTCAACTTTGCAAACATGAAACATCATGTCAAATTTGTGATTTTTAACAAATTCACTTGAGTTATTAGATTGTAAACTACTAAAAGATGTTCAATATTGCATGAAAGTAAGTTTTCAGTGTGTTTTGTACCGAATTGCTGTCTGTAACAATGTGTTTCATTCACTTTTGCAATGTTCAGTATGCATAATTTGAATGAAAATCAATAAAACATGGCTTTGCAAGCAATATTCAACTTTGCAAACATGAAACATAATGTCAAATTTGTGATTTTTGGCGAATTCACTTGAGTTATTAGTTTGTAAACTAGTAAAAGATGTTCAATATTGCATGAAAGTAAGTTTTCATTGTGTTTTGTACCAAATTGCTGTGTGCAACAATGTGTTTCATTCACTTTTGCAATGTTCAGAATGCATAATTTGAATGAAAATCAATAAAACATGACCTTGCATACAATATTTAACTTTGCAAATATGAAACATAATGTCAAATTCGGGATTTTTGACAAATTCATTTGAGTTATTAGTTTGTAAACTAGTAAAAGATGTTCAATATTGCATGAAAGTAAGTTTTCATTGTGGTTTGTACCAAATTGCTGTGTGCAACAATGTGTTTCATTCACTCTTGCAATGCTCAGACTGCATAGTTTGAATAAAAATCAATAAAACATGGCTTTGCAAGCAATATTCAACTTTGCAAACATGAAACATCATGTCAAATTTGTGATTTTTAACAAATTCACTTGAGTTATTAGATTGTAAACTACTAAAAGATGTTCAATATTGCATGAAAGTAAGTTTTCAGTGTGTTTTGTACCGAATTGCTGTCTGTAACAATGTGTTTCATTCACTTTTGCAATGTTCAGTATGCATAATTTGAATGAAAATCAATAAAACATGGCTTTGCAAGCAATATTCAACTTTGCAAACATGAAACATAATGTCAAATTTGTGATTTTTGACAAATTCACTTGAGTTATTAGTTTGTAAACTAGTAAAAGATGTTCAATATTGCATGAAAGTAAGTTTTAAGTGTGTTTTGTACCAAATTGCTGTTTGTAACAATGTGTTTCAGTCACTTTTGCAATGTTCAGAATGCATAATTGGAATGAAAATCAATAAAACATGACTTTCCATGCAATATTCAACTTTGTAAACATGAAACATAATGTCAAATTTGTGATTTTTGACAAATTCACTTGAGTTATTAGTTTGTAAACTAGTAAAAGATGTTCAATATTGCATGAAAGTAAGTTTTCATTGTGTTTTGTACCAAATTGCTGTGTGCAACAATGTGTTTCATTCACTTTTGCAATGTTCAGAATGCATAATTTGAATGAAAATCAATAAAACATGACTTTGCATACAATATTTAACTTTGCAAACATGAAACATAATGTCAAATTCCGGATTTTTGACAAATTCATTTGAGTTATTAGTTTGTAAACTAGTAAAAGATGTTCAATATTGCATGAAAGTAAGTTTTCATTGTGTTTTGTACCAAATTGCTGTGTGCAACAATGTGTTTCATTCACTTTTGCAATGTTCAGACTGCATAGTTTGAATAAAAATCAATAAAACATGGCTTTGCAAGCAATATTCAACTTTGCAAACATGAAACATAATGTCAAATTTGTGATTTTTAACAAATTCACTTGAGTTATTAGATTGTAAACTAGTAAAAGATGTTCAATATTGCATGAAAGTAAGTTTTAAGTGTGTTTTGTATCAAACTGCTGTTTGTAACAATGTGTTTCAGTCACTTTTGCAATGTTCAGAATGCATAATTTGAATGAAAATCAATAAAACATGACTTTGCATACAATATTTAACTTTGCAAACATGAAACATAATGTCAAATTCGGGATTTTTGACAAATTCATTTGAGTTATTAGTTTGTAAACTAGTAAAAGATGTTAAATATTGCATGAAAGTGAGTTTTCATTGTGTTTTGTACCAAATTGCTGTGTGCAACAATGTGTTTCATTCACTTTTGCAATGTTCAGAATGCATAATTTGAATGAAAATCAATAAAACATGACCTTGCATACAATATTTAACTTTGCAAATATGAAACATAATGTCAAATTCGGGATTTTTGACAAATTCATTTGAGTTATTAGTTTGTAAACTAGTAAAAGATGTTCAATATTGCATGAAAGTAAGTTTTCATTGTGGTTTGTACCAAATTGCTGTGTGCAACAATGTGTTTCATTCACTCTTGCAATGCTCAGACTGCATAGTTTGAATAAAAATCAATAAAACATGGCTTTGCAAGCAATATTCAACTTTGCAAACATGAAACATCATGTCAAATTTGTGATTTTTAACAAATTCACTTGAGTTATTAGATTGTAAACTACTAAAAGATGTTCAATATTGCATGAAAGTAAGTTTTCAGTGTGTTTTGTACCGAATTGCTGTCTGTAACAATGTGTTTCATTCACTTTTGCAATGTTCAGTATGCATAATTTGAATGAAAATCAATAAAACATGGCTTTGCAAGCAATATTCAACTTTGCAAACATGAAACATAATGTCAAATTTGTGATTTTTGACAAATTCACTTGAGTTATTAGTTTGTAAACTAGTAAAAGATGCTCAATATTGCATGAAAGTAAGTTTTAAGTGTGTTTTGTACCAAATTGCTGTTTGTAACAATGTGTTTCAGTCACTTTTGCAATGTTCAGAATGCATAATTTGAATGAAAATCAATAAAACATACAATATTTAACTTTGCAAACATGAAACATAATGTCAAATTCGGGATTTTTGACAAATTCATTTGAGTTATTAGTTTGTAAACTAGTAAAAGATGTTAAATATTGCATGAAAGTAAGTTTTAAGTGTGTTTTGTACCAAATTGCTGTTTGTAACAATGTGTTTCAGTCACTTTTGCAACGTTCAGAATGCATTATTTGAATGAAAATCAATAAAACAGTACTTTCCATACAATATTCAACTTTGTAAACATGAAACATAATGTCAAATTTGTGATTTTTGACAAATTCATTTGAGTTATTAGTTTGTAAACTAGTAAAAGACGTTCAATATTGCATGAAAGTAAGTTTTAAGTGTGTTTTGTACCAAATTGCTGTTTGTAACAATGTGTTTCAGTCATTTTTGCAACGTTCAGAATGCATTATTTGAATGAAAATCAATAAAACATGACTTTCCATACAATATTCAACTTTGTAAACATGAAACATAATGTCAAATTTGTGATTTTTGACAAATTCACTTGAGTTATTAGTTTGTAAACTAGTAAAAGATGTTCAATATTGCATGAAAGTAAGTTTTAAGTGTGTTTTGTACCAAATTGCTGTTTGTAACAATGTGTTTCAGTCACTTTTGCAATGTTCAGAATGCGTAATTTGAATGAAAATCAATAAAACATGACTTTGTATACAAATTTAACTTTGCAAACATGAAACATAATGTCAAATTTGTGATTTTCGACAAATTCATTTGAGTTATTAGTTTGTAAACTAGTAAAAGATGTTCAATATTGCATGAAAGTAAGTTTTAGGTGTGTTTTGTACCAAATTGCTGTGTGCAACAATGTGTTTCATTCACTTTTGCAATGCTCAGACTGCGTAATTTGTATGAAAATCAATAAAACATGACTTTGTATACAAATTTAACTTTGCAAACATGTA
This sequence comes from Bugulina stolonifera, assembly GCA_935421135.1. Taxonomy (NCBI): domain Eukaryota; kingdom Metazoa; phylum Bryozoa; class Gymnolaemata; order Cheilostomatida; family Bugulidae; genus Bugulina; species Bugulina stolonifera. Next base: position 434,145 of record OW285190.1, on the reverse strand, counting down.
ACATAATGTCAAATTTGTGATTTTTGACAAATTCACTTGAGTTATTAGTTTGTAAACTAGTAAAAGATGTTCAATATTGCATGAAAGTAAGTTTTCATTGTGTTTTGTACCAAATTGCTGTGTGCAACAATGTGTTTCATTCACTTTTGCAATGTTCAGACTGCATAATTTGAATAAAAATCAATAAAACATGGCTTTGCAAGCAATATTCAATTTTGCAAACATGAAACATAATGTCAAATTTGTGATTTTTGACAAATTCACTTGAGTTATTAGTTTGTAAACTAGTAAAAGATGTTCAATATTGCATGAAAGTCAGTTTTCATTGTGTTTTGTACCAAATTGCTGTCTGTAACAATGTGTTTCATTCACTTTTGCAATGTTCAGTATGCATAATTTGAATGAAAATCAATAAAACATGACTTTCCATGCAATATTCAACTTTGTAAACATGAAACATAATGTCAAATTTGTGATTTTTGACAAATTCACTTGAGTTATTAGTTTGTAAACTAGTAAAAGATGTTCAATATTGCATGAAAGTAAGTTTTCATTGTGTTTTGTACCAAATTGCTGTGTGCAACAATGTGTTTCATTCACTTTTGCAATGTTCAGAATGCATAATTTGAATGAAAATCAATAAAACATGACTTTGCATACAATATTTAACTTTGCAAACATGAAACATAATGTCAAATTCCGGATTTTTGACAAATTCATTTGAGTTATTAGTTTGTAAACTAGTAAAAGATGTTCAATATTGCATGAAAGTAAGTTTTCATTGTGTTTTGTACCAAATTGCTGTGTGCAACAATGTGTTTCATTCACTTTTGCAATGTTCAGACTGCATAGTTTGAATAAAAATCAATAAAACATGGCTTTGCAAGCAATATTCAACTTTGCAAACATGAAACATAATGTCAAATTTGTGATTTTTAACAAATTCACTTGAGTTATTAGATTGTAAACTAGTAAAAGATGTTCAATATTGCATGAAAGTAAGTTTTAAGTGTGTTTTGTATCAAACTGCTGTTTGTAACAATGTGTTTCAGTCACTTTTGCAATGTTCAGAATGCATAATTTGAATGAAAATCAATAAAACATGACTTTGCATACAATATTTAACTTTGCAAACATGAAACATAATGTCAAATTCGGGATTTTTGACAAATTCATTTGAGTTATTAGTTTGTAAACTAGTAAAAGATGTTCAATATTGCATGAAAGTGAGTTTTCATTGTGTTTTGTACCAAATTGCTGTGTGCAACAATGTGTTTCATATACTTTTGCAATGTTCAGACTGCATAATTTGAATAAAAATCAACAAAACATGGCTTTGCAAGCAATATTCAACTTTGCAAACATGAAACATAATGTCAAATTTGTGATTTTTGGCAAATTCACTTGAGTTATTAGTTTGTACTAGTAAAAGATGTTCAATATTGCATGAGAGTAAGTTTTAAGTGTGTTTTGTACCAAATTGCTGTTTGTAACAATGTGTTTCAGTCACTTTTGCAATGTTCAGAATGCATTATTTGAATGAAAATCAATAAAACAGTACTTTCCATACAATATTCAACTTTGTAAACATGAAACATAATGTAAAATTTGTGATTTTTGGCAAATTCACTTGAGTTATTAGTTTGTAAACTAGTAAAAGATGTTCAATATTGCATGAAAGTGAGTTTTCATTGTGTTTTGTACCAAATTGCTGTGTGCAACAATGTGTTTCATATACTTTTGCAATGTTCAGACTGCATAATTTGAATAAAAATCAACAAAACATGGCTTTGCAAGCAATATTCAACTTTGCAAACATGAAACATAATGTCAAATTTGTGATTTTTGGCGAATTCACTTGAGTTATTAGTTTGTAAACTAGTAAAAGATGTTCAACATTGCATGAAAGTAAGTTTTCATTGTGTTTTGTACCAAATTGCTGTGTGCAACAATGTGTTTCATTCACTTTTGCAATGTTCAGAATGCATAATTTGAATGAAAATCAATAAAACATGACTTTGCATACAATATTTAACTTTGCAAACATGAAACATAATGTCAAATTCGGGATTTTTGACAAATTCATTTGAGTTATTAGTTTGTAAACTAGTAAAAGATGTTCAATATTGCATGAAAGTAAGTTTTCATTGTGGTTTGTACCAAATTGCTGTGTGCAACAATGTGTTTCATTCACTCTTGCAATGCTCAGACTGCATAGTTTGAATAAAAATCAATAAAACATGGCTTTGCAAGCAATATTCAACTTTGCAAACATGAAACATCATGTCAAATTTGTGATTTTTAACAAATTCACTTGAGTTATTAGATTGTAAACTACTAAAAGATGTTCAATATTGCATGAAAGTAAGTTTTCAGTGTGTTTTGTACCGAATTGCTGTCTGTAACAATGTGTTTCATTCACTTTTGCAATGTTCAGTATGCATAATTTGAATGAAAATCAATAAAACATGGCTTTGCAAGCAATATTCAACTTTGCAAACATGAAACATAATGTCAAATTTGTGATTTTTGACAAATTCACTTGAGTTATTAGTTTGTAAACTAGTAAAAGATGTTCAATATTGCATGAAAGTAAGTTTTAAGTGTGTTTTGTACCAAATTGCTGTTTGTAACAATGTGTTTCAGTAACTTTTGCAATGTTCAGAATGCATAATTTGAATGAAAATCAATAAAACATGACTTTGCATACAATATTTAACTTTGCAAACATGAAACATAATGTCAAATTCGGGATTTTTGACAAATTCATTTGAGTTATTAGTTTGTAAACTAGTAAAAGATGTTAAATATTGCATGAAAGTAAGTTTTAAGTGTGTTTTGTACCAAATTGCTGTTTGTAACAATGTGTTTCAGTCACTTTTGCAACGTTCAGAATGCATTATTTGAATGAAAATCAATAAAACAGTACTTTCCATACAATATTCAACTTTGTAAACATGAAACATAATGTCAAATTTGTGATTTTTGACAAATTCATTTGAGTTATTAGTTTGTAAACTAGTAAAAGACGTTCAATATTGCATGAAAGTAAGTTTTAAGTGTGTTTTGTACCAAATTGCTGTTTGTAACAATGTGTTTCAGTCATTTTTGCAACGTTCAGAATGCATTATTTGAATGAAAATCAATAAAACATGACTTTCCATACAATATTCAACTTTGTAAACATGAAACATAATGTCAAATTTGTGATTTTTGACAAATTCACTTGAGTTATTAGTTTGTAAACTAGTAAAAGATGTTCAATATTGCATGAAAGTACATGTAAGTTTTAAGTGTGTTTTGTACCAAATTGCTGTTTGTAACAATGTGTTTCAGTCACTTTTGCAATGTTCAGAATGCGTAATTTGAATGAAAATCAATAAAACATGACTTTGTATACAAATTTAACTTTGCAAACATGAAACATAATGTCAAATTTGTGATTTTCGACAAATTCATTTGAGTTATTAGTTTGTAAACTAGTAAAAGATGTTCAATATTGCATGAAAGTAAGTTTTAGGTGTGTTTTGTACCAAATTGCTGTGTGCAACAATGTGTTTCATTCACTTTTGCAATGTTCAGACTGCGTAATTTGTATGAAAATCAATAAAACATGACTTTGTATACAAATTTAACTTTGCAAACATGTAACATAATGTCAAATTTGTGATTTTTGACAAATTCACTTGAGTTATTAGTTTGTAAACTAGTAAAAGATGTTCAATATTGCATGAAAGTAAGTTTTCATTGTGTTTTGTACCAAATTGCTGTGTGCAACAATGTGTTTCATTCACTTTTGCCATGTTCAGACTGCATAATTTGAATAAAAATCAATAAAACATGGCTTTGCAAGCAATATTCAATTTTGCAAACATGAAACATAATGTCAAATTTGTGATTTTTGACAAATTCACTTGAGTTATTAGTTTGTAAACTAGTAAAAGATGTTCAATATTGCATGAAAGTCAGTTTTCATTGTGTTTTGTACCAAATTGCTGTCTGTAACAATGTGTTTCATTCACTTTTGCAATGTTCAGTATGCATAATTTGAATGAAAATCAATAAAACATGACTTTCCATGCAATATTCAACTTTGTAAACATGAAACATAATGTCAAATTTGTGATTTTTGACAAATTCACTTGAGTTATTAGTTTGTAAACTAGTAGAAGATGTTCAATATTGCATGAAAGTAAGTTTTAAGCGTGTTTTGTACCAAATTGCTGTTTGTAACAATGTGTTTCAGTCATTTTTGCAACGTTCAGAATGCATTATTTGAATGAAAATCAATAAAACATGACTTTCCATACAATATTCAACTTTGTAAACATGAAACATAATGTCAAATTTGTGATTTTTGACAAATTCACTTGAGTTATTAGTTTGTAAACTAGTAAAGGATGTTCAATATTGCATGAAAGTAAGTTTTAAGTGTGTTTTGTACCAAATTGCTGTTTGTAACAATGTGTTTCAGTCACTTTTGCAATGTTCAGACTGCATAATTTGAATAAAAATCAACAAAACATGACTTTGCATACAATATTTAACTTTGCAAACATGAAACATAATGTCAAATTCGGGATTTTTGACAAATTCATTTGAGTTATTAGTTTGTAAACTAGTAAAAGATGTTCAATATTGCATGAAAGTAAGTTTTCATTGTGGTTTGTACCAAATTGCTGTGTGCAACAATGTGTTTCATTCACTCTTGCAATGCTCAGACTGCATAGTTTGAATAAAAATCAATAAAACATGGCTTTGCAAGCAATATTCAACTTTGCAAACATGAAACATCATGTCAAATTTGTGATTTTTAACAAATTCACTTGAGTTATTAGATTGTAAACTACTAAAAGATGTTCAATATTGCATGAAAGTAAGTTTTCAGTGTGTTTTGTACCGAATTGCTGTCTGTAACAATGTGTTTCATTCACTTTTGCAATGTTCAGTATGCATAATTTGAATGAAAATCAATAAAACATGGCTTTGCAAGCAATATTCAACTTTGCAAACATGAAACATAATGTCAAATTTGTGATTTTTGACAAATTCACTTGAGTTATTAGTTTGTAAACTAGTAAAAGATGTTCAATATTGCATGAAAGTAAGTTTTAAGTGTGTTTTGTACCAAATTGCTGTTTGTAACAATGTGTTTCAGTCACTTTTGCAATGTTCAGAATGCATAATTTGAATGAAAATCAATAAAACATGACTTTGCATACAATATTTAACTTTGCAAACATGAAACATAATGTCAAATTCGGGATTTTTGACAAATTCATTTGAGTTATTAGTTTGTAAACTAGTAAAAGATGTTAAATATTGCATGAAAGTAAGTTTTAAGTGTGTTTTGTACCAAATTGCTGTTTGTAACAATGTGTTTCAGTCACTTTTGCAATGTTCAGAATGCATAATTTGAATGAAAATCAATAAAACAGTACTTTCCATACAATATTCAACTTTGTAAACATGAAACATAATGTCAAATTTGTGATTTTTGACAAATTCATTTGAGTTATTAGTTTGTAAACTAGTAAAAGACGTTCAATATTGCATGAAAGTAAGTTTTAAGTGTGTTTTGTACCAAATTGCTGTTTGTAACAATGTGTTTCAGTCATTTTTGCAACGTTCAGAATGCATTATTTGAATGAAAATCAATAAAACATGACTTTCCATACAATATTCAACTTTGTAAACATGAAACATAATGTCAAATTTGTGATTTTTGACAAATTCACTTGAGTTATTAGTTTGTAAACTAGTAAAAGATGTTCAATATTGCATGAAAGTAAGTTTTAAGTGTGTTTTGTACCAAATTGCTGTTTGTAACAATGTGTTTCAGTCACTTTTGCAATGTTCAGAATGCGTAATTTGAATGAAAATCAATAAAACATGACTTTGTATACAAATTTAACTTTGCAAACATGAAACATAATGTCAAATTTGTGATTTTCGACAAATTCATTTGAGTTATTAGTTTGTAAACTAGTAAAAGATGTTCAATATTGCATGAAAGTAAGTTTTAGGTGTGTTTTGTACCAAATTGCTGTGTGCAACAATGTGTTTCATTCACTTTTGCAATGTTCAGACTGCGTAATTTGTATGAAAATCAATAAAACATGACTTTGTATACAAATTTAACTTTGCAAACATGTAACATAATGTCAAATTTGTGATTTTTGACAAATTCACTTGAGTTATTAGTTTGTAAACTAGTAAAAGATGTTCAATATTGCATGAAAGTAAGTTTTCATTGTGTTTTGTACCAAATTGCTGTGTGCAACAATGTGTTTCATTCACTTTTGCCATGTTCAGACTGCATAATTTGAATAAAAATCAATAAAACATGGCTTTGCAAGCAATATTCAATTTTGCAAACATGAAACATAATGTCAAATTTGTGATTTTTGACAAATTCACTTGAGTTATTAGTTTGTAAACTAGTAAAAGATGTTCAATATTGCATGAAAGTCAGTTTTCATTGTGTTTTGTACCAAATTGCTGTCTGTAACAATGTGTTTCATTCACTTTTGCAATGTTCAGTATGCATAATTGGAATGAAAATCAATAAAACATGACTTTCCATGCAATATTCAACTTTGTAAACATGAAACATAATGTCAAATTTGTGATTTTTGACAAATTCACTTGAGTTATTAGTTTGTAAACTAGTAGAAGATGTTCAATATTGCATGAAAGTAAGTTTTAAGCGTGTTTTGTACCAAATTGCTGTTTGTAACAATGTGTTTCAGTCATTTTTGCAACATTCAGAATGCATTATTTGAATGAAAATCAATAAAACATGACTTTCCATACAATATTCAACTTTGTAAACATGAAACATAATGTCAAATTTGTGATTTTTGACAAATTCACTTGAGTTATTAGTTTGTAAACTAGTAAAAGATGTTCAATATTGCATGAAAGTAAGTTTTAAGTGTGTTTTGTACCAAATTGCTGTTTGTAACAATGTGTTTCAGTCACTTTTGCAATGTTCAGAATGCATAATTTGAATGAAAATCAATAAAACATGACTTTGCATACAATATTTAACTTTGCAAACATGAAACATAATGTCAAATTCGGGATTTTTGACAAATTCATTTGAGTTATTAGTTTGTAAACTAGTAAAAGATGTTCAATATTGCATGAAAGTGAGTTTTCATTGTGTTTTGTACCAAATTGCTGTGTGCAACAATGTGTTTCATATACTTTTGCAATGTTCAGACTGCATAATTTGAATAAAAATCAACAAAACATGGCTTTGCAAGCAATATTCAACTTTGCAAACATGAAACATAATGTCAAATTTGTGATTTTTGGCAAATTCACTTGAGTTATTAGTTTGTACTAGTAAAAGATGTTCAATATTGCATGAGAGTAAGTTTTCAGTGTGTTTTGTACCGAATTGCTGTCTGTAACAATGTGTTTCATTCACTTTTGCAATGTTCAGTATGCATAATTTGAATGAAAATCAATAAAACATGGCTTTGCAAGCAATATTCAACTTTGCAAACATGAAACATAATGTCAAATTTGTGATTTTTGACAAATTCACTTGAGTTATTAGTTTGTAAACTAGTAAAAGATGTTCAATATTGCATGAAAGTAAGTTTTAAGTGTGTTTTGTACCAAATTGCTGTTTGGAACAATGTGTTTCAGTCACTTTTGCAATGTTCAGAATGCATAATTTGAATGAAAATCGATAAAACATGATTTTGCATACAATATTCAACTTTACAAACATGAAACATAATGTCAAATTCGGGATTTTTGACAAATTCATTTGAGTTATTAGTTTGTAAACTAGTAAAAGATGTTAAATATTGCATGAAAGTAAGTTTTAAGTGTGTTTTGTACCAAATTGCTGTTTGTAACAATGTGTTTCAGTCACTTTTGCAACGTTCAGAATGCATTATTTGAATGAAAATCAATAAAACAGTACTTTCCATACAATATTCAACTTTGTAAACATGAAACATAATGTCAAATTTGTGATTTTTGACAAATTCATTTGAGTTATTAGTTTGTAAACTAGTAAAAGACGTTCAATATTGCATGAAAGTAAGTTTTAAGTGTGTTTTGTACCAAATTGCTGTTTGTAACAATGTGTTTCAGTCATTTTTGCAACGTTCAGAATGCATTATTTGAATGAAAATCAATAAAACATGACTTTCCATACAATATTCAACTTTGTAAACATGAAACATAATGTCAAATTTGTGATTTTTGACAAATTCACTTGAGTTATTAGTTTGTAAACTAGTAAAAGATGTTCAATATTGCATGAAAGTAAGTTTTAAGTGTGTTTTGTACCAAATTGCTGTTTGTAACAATGTGTTTCAGTCACTTTTGCAATGTTCAGAATGCGTAATTTGAATGAAAATCAATAAAACATGACTTTGTATACAAATTTAACTTTGCAAACATGAAACATAATGTCAAATTTGTGATTTTCGACAAATTCATTTGAGTTATTAGTTTGTAAACTAGTAAAAGATGTTCAATATTGCATGAAAGTAAGTTTTAGGTGTGTTTTGTACCAAATTGCTGTGTGCAACAATGTGTTTCATTCACTTTTGCAATGTTCAGACTGCGTAATTTGTATGAAAATCAATAAAACATGACTTTGTATACAAATTTAACTTTGCAAACATGTAACATAATGTCAAATTTGTGATTTTTGACAAATTCACTTGAGTTATTAGTTTGTAAACTAGTAAAAGATGTTCAATATTGCATGAAAGTAAGTTTTCATTGTGTTTTGTACCAAATTGCTGTGTGCAACAATGTGTTTCATTCACTTTTGCCATGTTCAGACTGCATAATTTGAATAAAAATCAATAAAACATGGCTTTGCAAGCAATATTCAATTTTGCAAACATGAAACATAATGTCAAATTTGTGATTTTTGACAAATTCACTTGAGTTATTAGTTTGTAAACTAGTAAAAGATGTTCAATATTGCATGAAAGTCAGTTTTCATTGTGTTTTGTACCAAATTGCTGTCTGTAACAATGTGTTTCATTCACTTTTGCAATGTTCAGTATGCATAATTTGAATGAAAATCAATAAAACATGACTTTCCATGCAATATTCAACTTTGTAAACATGAAACATAATGTCAAGTTTGTGATTTTTGACAAATTCACTTGAGTTATTAGTTTGTAAACTAGTAGAAGATGTTCAATATTGCATGAAAGTAAGTTTTAAGCGTGTTTTGTACCAAATTGCTGTTTGTAACAATGTGTTTCAGTCATTTTTGCAACGTTCAGAATGCATTATTTGAATGAAAATCAATAAAACATGACTTTCCATACAATATTCAACTTTGTAAACATGAAACATAATGTCAAATTTGTGATTTTTGACAAATTCACTTGAGTTATTAGTTTGTAAACTAGTAAAAGATGTTCAATATTGCATGAAAGTAAGTTTTAAGTGTGTTTTGTACCAAATTGCTGTTTGTAACAATGTGTTTCAGTCACTTTTGCAATGTTCAGAATGCATAATTTGAATGAAAATCAATAAAACATGACTTTGCATACAATATTTAACTTTGCAAACATGAAACATAATGTCAAATTCGGGATTTTTGACAAATTCATTTGAGTTATTAGTTTGTAAACTAGTAAAAGATGTTCAATATTGCATGAAAGTGAGTTTTCATTGTGTTTTGTACCAAATTGCTGTGTGCAACAATGTGTTTCATATACTTTTGCAATGTTCAGACTGCATAATTTGAATAAAAATCAACAAAACATGGCTTTGCAAGCAATATTCAACTTTGCAAACATGAAACATAATGTCAAATTTGTGATTTTTGGCAAATTCACTTGAGTTATTAGTTTGTACTAGTAAAAGATGTTCAATATTGCATGAGAGTAAGTTTTAAGTGTGTTTTGTACCAAATTGCTGTTTGTAACAATGTGTTTCAGTCACTTTTGCAATGTTCAGAATGCATAATTGGAATGAAAATCAATAAAACAGTACTTTCCATACAATATTCAACTTTGTAAACATAAGACATAATGTCAAATTTGTGATTTTTGACAAATTCACTTGAATTATTAGTTTGTAAACTAGTAAAAGATGTTCAATATTGCATGAAAGTGAGTTTTCATTGTGTTTTGTACCAAATTGCTGTGTGCAACAATGTGTTTCATATACTTTTGCAATGTTCAGACTGCATAATTTGAATAAAAATCAACAAAACATGGCTTTGCAAGCAATATTCAACTTTGCAAACATGAAACATAATGTCAAATTTGTGATTTTTGGCGAATTCACTTGAGTTATTAGTTTGTAAACTAGTAAAAGATGTTCAATATTGCATGAAAGTAAGTTTTCATTGTGTTTTGTACCAAATTGCTGTGTGCAACAATGTGTTTCATTCACTTTTGCAATGTTCAGAATGCATAATTTGAATGAAAATCAATAAAACATGACTTTGCATACAATATTTAACTTTGCAAACATGAAACATAATGTCAAATTCGGGATTTTTGACAAATTCATTTGAGTTATTAGTTTGTAAACTAGTAAAAGATGTTCAATATTGCATGAAAGTAAGTTTTCATTGTGGTTTGTACCAAATTGCTGTGTGCAACAATGTGTTTCATTCACTCTTGCAATGCTCAGACTGCATAGTTTGAATAAAAATCAATAAAACATGGCTTTGCAAGCAATATTCAACTTTGCAAACATGAAACATCATGTCAAATTTGTGATTTTTAACAAATTCACTTGAGTTATTAGTTTGTAAACTAGTAAAAGATGTTCAATATTGCATGAAAGTAAGTTTTAAGTGTGTTTTGTACCAAATTGCTGTTTGTAACAATGTGTTTCAGTCACTTTTGCAATGTTCAGAATGCATAATTTGAATGAAAATCAATAAAACATGACTTTGCATACAATATTTAACTTTGCAAACATGAAACATAATGTCAAATTCGGGATTTTTGACAAATTCATTTGAGTTATTAGTTTGTAAACTAGTAAAAGATGTTAAATATTGCATGAAAGTAAGTTTTAAGTGTGTTTTGTACCAAATTGCTGTTTGTAACAATGTGTTTCAGTCACTTTTGCAACGTTCAGAATGCATTATTTGAATGAAAATCAATAAAACAGTACTTTCCATACAATATTCAACTTTGTAAACATGAAACATAATGTCAAATTTGTGATTTTTGACAAATTCATTTGAGTTATTAGTTTGTAAACTAGTAAAAGACGTTCAATATTGCATGAAAGTAAGTTTTAAGTGTGTTTTGTACCAAATTGCTGTTTGTAACAATGTGTTTCAGTCATTTTTGCAACGTTCAGAATGCATTATTTGAATGAAAATCAATAAAACATGACTTTCCATACAATATTCAACTTTGTAAACATGAAACATAATGTCAAATTTGTGATTTTTGACAAATTCACTTGAGTTATTAGTTTGTAAACTAGTAAAAGATGTTCAATATTGCATGAAAGTAAGTTTTAGGTGTGTTTTGTACCAAATTGCTGTGTGCAACAATGTGTTTCATTCACTTTTGCAATGCTCAGACTGCGTAATTTGTATGAAAATCAATAAAACATGACTTTGTATACAAATTTAACTTTGCAAACATGTAACATAATGTCAAATTTGTGATTTTTGACAAATTCACTTGAGTTATTAGTTTGTAAACTAGTAAAAGATGTTCAATATTGCATGAAAGTAAGTTTTCATTGTGTTTTGTACCAAATTGCTGTGTGCAACAATGTGTTTCATTCACTTTTGCAATGTTCAGACTGCATAATTTGAATAAAAATCAATAAAACATGGCTTTGCAAGCAATATTCAATTTTGCAAACATGAAACATAATGTCAAATTTGTGATTTTTGACAAATTCACTTGAGTTATTAGTTTGTAAACTAGTAAAAGATGTTCAATATTGCATGAAAGTCAGTTTTCATTGTGTTTTGTACCAAATTGCTGTCTGTAACAATGTGTTTCATTCACTTTTGCAATGTTCAGTATGCATAATTTGAATGAAAATCAATAAAACATGACTTTCCATGCAATATTCAACTTTGTAAACATGAAACATAATGTCAAATTTGTGATTTTTGACAAATTCACTTGAGTTATTAGTTTGTAAACTAGTAAAAGATGTTCAATATTGCATGAAAGTAAGTTTTCATTGTGTTTTGTACCAAATTGCTGTGTGCAACAATGTGTTTCATTCACTTTTGCAATGTTCAGAATGCATAATTTGAATGAAAATCAATAAAACATGACTTTGCATACAATATTTAACTTTGCAAACATGAAACATAATGTCAAATTCCGGATTTTTGACAAATTCATTTGAGTTATTAGTTTGTAAACTAGTAAAAGATGTTCAATATTGCATGAAAGTAAGTTTTCATTGTGTTTTGTACCAAATTGCTGTGTGCAACAATGTGTTTCATTCACTTTTGCAATGTTCAGACTGCATAGTTTGAATAAAAATCAATAAAACATGGCTTTGCAAGCAATATTCAACTTTGCAAACATGAAACATAATGTCAAATTTGTGATTTTTAACAAATTCACTTGAGTTATTAGATTGTAAACTAGTAAAAGATGTTCAATATTGCATGAAAGTAAGTTTTAAGTGTGTTTTGTATCAAACTGCTGTTTGTAACAATGTGTTTCAGTCACTTTTGCAATGTTCAGAATGCATAATTTGAATGAAAATCAATAAAACATGACTTTGCATACAATATTTAACTTTGCAAACATGAAACATAATGTCAAATTCGGGATTTTTGACAAATTCATTTGAGTTATTAGTTTGTAAACTAGTAAAAGATGTTCAATATTGCATGAAAGTGAGTTTTCATTGTGTTTTGTACCAAATTGCTGTGTGCAACAATGTGTTTCATATACTTTTGCAATGTTCAGACTGCATAATTTGAATAAAAATCAACAAAACATGGCTTTGCAAGCAATATTCAACTTTGCAAACATGAAACATCATGTCAAATTTGTGATTTTTAACAAATTCACTTGAGTTATTAGATTGTAAACTACTAAAAGATGTTCAATATTGCATGAAAGTAAGTTTTCAGTGTGTTTTGTACCAAATTGCTGTGTGCAACAATGTGTTTCATATACTTTTGCAATGTTCAGACTCCATAATTTGAATAAAAATCAAAAAACATGGCTTTGCAAGCAATATTCAACTTTGCAAACATGAAACATAATGTCAAATTTGTGATTTTTGGCAAATTCACTTGAGTTATTAGTTTGTAAACTAGTAAAAGATGTTCAATATTGCATGAGAGTAAGTTTTAAGTGTGTTTTGTACCAAATTGCTGTTTGTAACAATGTGTTTCAGTCACTTTTGCAATGTTCAGAATGCCTTATTTGAATGAAAATCAATAAAACAGTACTTTCCATACAATATTCAACTTTGTAAACATGAAACATAATGTCAAATTTGTGATTTTTGGCAAATTCACTTGAGTTATTAGTTTGTAAACTAGCAAAAGATGTTCAATATTGCATGAAAGTAAGTTTTCATTGTGTTTTGTACCAAATTGCTGTGTGCAACAATGTGTTTCATTCACTTTTGCAATGTTCAGATTGCATAATTTGAATGAAAATCAATAAAACATGACTTTGCATACAATATTTAACTTTGCAAACATGAAACATAATGTCAAATTCGGGATTTTTGACAAATTCATTTGAGTTATTAGTTTGTAAACTAGTAAAAGATGTTCAATATTGCATGAAAGTAAGTTTTCATTGTGGTTTGTACCAAATTGCTGTGTGCAACAATGTGTTTCATTCACTCTTGCAATGCTCAGACTGCATAGTTTGAATAAAAATCAATAAAACATGGCTTTGCAAGCAATATTCAACTTTGCAAACATGAAACATCATGTCAAATTTGTGATTTTTAACAAATTCACTTGAGTTATTAGATTGTAAACTACTAAAAGATGTTCAATATTGCATGAAAGTAAGTTTTCAGTGTGTTTTGTACCGAATTGCTGTCTGTAACAATGTGTTTCATTCACTTTTGCAATGTTCAGTATGCATAATTTGAATGAAAATCAATAAAACATGGCTTTGCAAGCAATATTCAACTTTGCAAACATGAAACATAATGTCAAATTTGTGATTTTTGACAAATTCACTTGAGTTATTAGTTTGTAAACTAGTAAAAGATGTTCAATATTGCATGAAAGTAAGTTTTAAGTGTGTTTTGTACCAAATTGCTGTTTGTAACAATGTGTTTCAGTCACTTTTGCAATGTTCAGAATGCATAATTTGAATGAAAATCAATAAAACATGACTTTGCATACAATATTTAACTTTGCAAACATGAAACATAATGTCAAATTCGGGATTTTTGACAAATTCATTTGAGTTATTAGTTTGTAAACTAGTAAAAGATGTTAAATATTGCATGAAAGTAAGTTTTAAGTGTGTTTTGTACCAAATTGCTGTTTGTAACAATGTGTTTCAGTCACTTTTGCAACGTTCAGAATGCATAATTTGAATGAAAATCAATAAAACAGTACTTTCCATACAATATTCAACTTTGTAAACATGAAACATAATGTCAAATTTGTGATTTTTGACAAATTCATTTGAGTTATTAGTTTGTAAACTAGTAAAAGACGTTCAATATTGCATGAAAGTAAGTTTTAAGTGTGTTTTGTACCAAATTGCTGTTTGTAACAATGTGTTTCAGTCATTTTTGCAACGTTCAGAATGCATTATTTGAATGAAAATCAATAAAACATGACTTTCCATACAATATTCAACTTTGTAAACATGAAACATAATGTCAAATTTGTGATTTTTGACAAATTCACTTGAGTTATTAGTTTGTAAACTAGTAAAAGATGTTCAATATTGCATGAAAGTAAGTTTTAGGTGTGTTTTGTACCAAATTGCTGTGTGCAACAATGTGTTTCATTCACTTTTGCAATGCTCAGACTGCGTAATTTGTATGAAAATCAATAAAACATGACTTTGTATACAAATTTAACTTTGCAAACATGTAACATAATGTCAAATTTGTGATTTTTGACAAATTCACTTGAGTTATTAGTTTGTAAACTAGTAAAAGATGTTCAATATTGCATGAAAGTAAGTTTTCATTGTGTTTTGTACCAAATTGCTGTGTGCAACAATGTGTTTCATTCACTTTTGCAATGTTCAGACTGCATAATTTGAATAAAAATCAATAAAACATGGCTTTGCAAGCAATATTCAATTTTGCAAACATGAAACATAATGTCAAATTTGTGATTTTTGACAAATTCACTTGAGTTATTAGTTTGTAAACTAGTAAAAGATGTTCAATATTGCATGAAAGTCAGTTTTCATTGTGTTTTGTACCAAATTGCTGTCTGTAACAATGTGTTTCATTCACTTTTGCAATGTTCAGTATGCATAATTTGAATGAAAATCAATAAAACATGACTTTCCATGCAATATTCAACTTTGTAAACATGAAACATAATGTCAAATTTGTGATTTTTGACAAATTCACTTGAGTTATTAGTTTGTAAACTAGTAAAAGATGTTCAATATTGCATGAAAGTAAGTTTTCATTGTGTTTTGTACCAAATTGCTGTGTGCAACAATGTGTTTCATTCACTTTTGCAATGTTCAGAATGCATAATTTGAATGAAAATCAATAAAACATGACTTTGCATACAATATTTAACTTTGCAAACATGAAACATAATGTCAAATTCCGGATTTTTGACAAATTCATTTGAGTTATTAGTTTGTAAACTAGTAAAAGATGTTCAATATTGCATGAAAGTAAGTTTTCATTGTGTTTTGTACCAAATTGCTGTGTGCAACAATGTGTTTCATTCACTTTTGCAATGTTCAGACTGCATAGTTTGAATAAAAATCAATAAAACATGGCTTTGCAAGCAATATTCAACTTTGCAAACATGAAACATAATGTCAAATTTGTGATTTTTAACAAATTCACTTGAGTTATTAGATTGTAAACTAGTAAAAGATGTTCAATATTGCATGAAAGTAAGTTTTAAGTGTGTTTTGTATCAAACTGCTGTTTGTAACAATGTGTTTCAGTCACTTTTGCAATGTTCAGAATGCATAATTTGAATGAAAATCAATAAAACATGACTTTGCATACAATATTTAACTTTGCAAACATGAAACATAATGTCAAATTCGGGATTTTTGACAAATTCATTTGAGTTATTAGTTTGTAAACTAGTAAAAGATGTTCAATATTGCATGAAAGTGAGTTTTCATTGTGTTTTGTACCAAATTGCTGTGTGCAACAATGTGTTTCATATACTTTTGCAATGTTCAGACTGCATAATTTGAATAAAAATCAACAAAACATGGCTTTGCAAGCAATATTCAACTTTGCAAACATGAAACATCATGTCAAATTTGTGATTTTTAACAAATTCACTTGAGTTATTAGATTGTAAACTACTAAAAGATGTTCAATATTGCATGAAAGTAAGTTTTCAGTGTGTTTTGTACCAAATTGCTGTGTGCAACAATGTGTTTCATATACTTTTGCAATGTTCAGACTCCATAATTTGAATAAAAATCAAAAAACATGGCTTTGCAAGCAATATTCAACTTTGCAAACATGAAACATAATGTCAAATTTGTGATTTTTGGCAAATTCACTTGAGTTATTAGTTTGTAAACTAGTAAAAGATGTTCAATATTGCATGAGAGTAAGTTTTAAGTGTGTTTTGTACCAAATTGCTGTTTGTAACAATGTGTTTCAGTCACTTTTGCAATGTTCAGAATGCCTTATTTGAATGAAAATCAATAAAACAGTACTTTCCATACAATATTCAACTTTGTAAACATGAAACATAATGTCAAATTTGTGATTTTTGGCAAATTCACTTGAGTTATTAGTTTGTAAACTAGCAAAAGATGTTCAATATTGCATGAAAGTGAGTTTTCATTGTGTTTTGTACCAAATTGCTGTGTGCAACAATGTGTTTCAGTCACTTTTGCAATGTTCAGAATGCATAATTTGAATGAAAATCAATAAAACATGACTTTGCATACAATATTTAACTTTGTAAACATGAAACATAATGTCAAATTTGTGATTTTTGACAAATTCATTTGAGTTATTAGATTGTAAACTAGTAAAAGATGTTCAATATTGCATGAAAGTAAGTTTTAAGTGTGTTTTGTACCAAATTGCTGTTTGTAACAATGTGTTTCAGTCACTTTTGCAATGTTCAGAATGCGTAATTTGAATGAAAATCAATAAAACTTGACTTTGTATACAATATTTAACTTTGCAAACATGAAACATAATGTCAAATTTGTGATTTTTGGCAAATTCACTTGAGTTATTAGTTTGTAAACTAGTAAAAGATGTTCAATATTGCATGAAAGTAAGTTTTAAGTGTGTTTTGTACCAAATTGCTGTTTGTAACAATGTGTTTCAGTCACTTTTGCAATGTTCAGAATGCATAATTTGAATGAAAATCAATAAAACATGACTTTGCATACAATATTTAACTTTGTAAACATGAAACATAATGTCAAATTTGTGATTTTTGACAAATTCATTTGAGTTATTAGATTGTAAACTAGTAAAAGATGTTCAATATTGCATGAAAGTAAGTTTTAAGTGTGTTTTGTACCAAATTGCTGTTTGTAACAATGTGTTTCAGTCACTTTTGCAATGTTCAGAATGTGTAATTTGAATGAAAATCAATAAAACATGACTTTGCATACAATATTTAACTTTGTAAACATGAAACATAATGTCAAATTTGTGATTTTTGACAAATTCACTTGAGTTATTAGTTTGTAAACTAGTAAAAGATGTTCAATATTGCATGAAAGTAAGTTTTCATTGTGTTTTGTACCAAATTGCTGTGTGCAACAATGTGTTTCATTCACTTTTGCAATGTTCAGAATGCATAATTTGAATGAAAATCAATAAAACATGACTTTGCATACAATATTTAACTTTGCAAACATGAAACATAATGTCAAATTCCGGATTTTTGACAAATTCATTTGAGTTATTAGTTTGTAAACTAGTAAAAGATGTTCAATATTGCATGAAAGTAAGTTTTCATTGTGTTTTGTACCAAATTGCTGTGTGCAACAATGTGTTTCATTCACTTTTGCAATGTTCAGACTGCATAGTTTGAATAAAAATCAATAAAACATGGCTTTGCAAGCAATATTCAACTTTGCAAACATGAAACATAATGTCAAATTTGTTATTTTTAACAAATTCACTTGAGTTATTAGATTGTAAACTAGTAAAAGATGTTCAATATTGCATGAAAGTAAGTTTTAAGTGTGTTTTGTATCAAACTGCTGTTTGTAACAATGTGTTTCAGTCACTTTTGCAATGTTCAGAATGCATAATTTGAATGAAAATCAATAAAACATGACTTTCCATACAATATTCAACTTTGTAAACATGAAACATAATGTCAAATTTGTGATTTTTGACAAATTCACTTGAGTTATTAGTTTGTAAACTAGTAAAAGATGTTCAATATTGCATGAAAGTAAGTTTTCATTGTGTTTTGTACCAAATTGCTGTGTGCAACAATGTGTTTCATTCACTTTTGCAATGTTCAGACTGCATAGTTTGAATAAAAATCAACAAAACATGGCTTTGCAAGCAATATTCAACTTTGCAAACATGAAACATAATGTCAAATTTGTTATTTTTAACAAATTCACTTGAGTTATTAGATTGTAAACTAGTAAAAGATGTTCAATATTGCATGAAAGTAAGTTTTAAGTGTGTTTTGTACCAAATTGCTGTTTGTAACAATGTGTTTCAGTCATTTTTGCAACGTTCAGAATGCATTATTTGAATGAAAATCAATAAAACATGACTTTCCATACAATATTCAACTTTGTAAACATGAAACATAATGTCAAATTTGTGATTTTTGACAAATTCACTTGAGTTATTAGTTTGTAAACTAGTAAAAGATGTTCAATATTGCATGAAAGTAAGTTTTAGGTGTGTTTTGTACCAAATTGCTGTGTGCAACAATGTGTTTCATTCACTTTTGCAATGCTCAGACTGCGTAATTTGTATGAAAATCAATAAAACATGACTTTGTATACAAATTTAACTTTGCAAACATGTAACATAATGTCAAATTTGTGATTTTTGACAAATTCACTTGAGTTATTAGTTTGTAAACTAGTAAAAGATGTTCAATATTGCATGAAAGTAAGTTTTCATTGTGTTTTGTACCAAATTGCTGTGTGCAACAATGTGTTTCATTCACTTTTGCAATGTTCAGACTGCATAATTTAAATAAAAATCAATAAAACATGGCTTTGCAAGCAATATTCAATTTTGCAAACATGAAACATAATGTCAAATTTGTGATTTTTGACAAATTCACTTGAGTTATTAGTTTGTAAACTAGTAAAAGATGTTCAATATTGCATGAAAGTCAGTTTTCATTGTGTTTTGTACCAAATTGCTGTCTGTAACAATGTGTTTCATTCACTTTTGCAATGTTCAGTATGCATAATTTGAATGAAAATCAATAAAACATGACTTTCCATGCAATATTCAACTTTGTAAACATGAAACATAATGTCAAATTTGTGATTTTTGACAAATTCACTTGAGTTATTAGTTTGTAAACTAGTAAAAGATGTTCAATATTGCATGAAAGTAAGTTTTCATTGTGTTTTGTACCAAATTGCTGTGTGCAACAATGTGTTTCATTCACTTTTGCAATGTTCAGAATGCATAATTTGAATGAAAATCAATAAAACATGACTTTGCATACAATATTTAACTTTGCAAACATGAAACATAATGTCAAATTCCGGATTTTTGACAAATTCATTTGAGTTATTAGTTTGTAAACTAGTAAAAGATGTTCAATATTGCATGAAAGTAAGTTTTCATTGTGTTTTGTACCAAATTGCTGTGTGCAACAATGTGTTTCATTCACTTTTGCAATGTTCAGACTGCATAGTTTGAATAAAAATCAATAAAACATGGCTTTGCAAGCAATATTCAACTTTGCAAACATGAAACATAATGTCAAATTTGTGATTTTTAACAAATTCACTTGAGTTATTAGATTGTAAACTAGTAAAAGATGTTCAATATTGCATGAAAGTAAGTTTTAAGTGTGTTTTGTATCAAACTGCTGTTTGTAACAATGTGTTTCAGTCACTTTTGCAATGTTCAGAATGCATAATTTGAATGAAAATCAATAAAACATGACTTTGCATACAATATTTAACTTTGCAAACATGAAACATAATGTCAAATTCGGGATTTTTGACAAATTCATTTGAGTTATTAGTTTGTAAACTAGTAAAAGATGTTCAATATTGCATGAAAGTGAGTTTTCATTGTGTTTTGTACCAAATTGCTGTGTGCAACAATGTGTTTCATATACTTTTGCAATGTTCAGACTGCATAATTTGAATAAAAATCAACAAAACATGGCTTTGCAAGCAATATTCAACTTTGTAAACATGAAACATAATGTCAAATTTGTGATTTTTGACAAATTCACTTGAGTTATTAGTTTGTAAACTAGTAAAAGATGTTCAATATTGCATGAAAGTAAGTTTTCAGTGTGTTTTGTACCAAATTGCTGTGTGCAACAATGTGTTTCATATACTTTTGCAATGTTCAGACTCCATAATTTGAATAAAAATCAAAAAACATGGCTTTGCAAGCAATATTCAACTTTGCAAACATGAAACATAATGTCAAATTTGTGATTTTTGGCAAATTCACTTGAGTTATTAGTTTGTAAACTAGTAAAAGATGTTCAATATTGCATGAGAGTAAGTTTTAAGTGTGTTTTGTACCAAATTGCTGTTTGTAACAATGTGTTTCAGTCACTTTTGCAATGTTCAGAATGCCTTATTTGAATGAAAATCAATAAAACAGTACTTTCCATACAATATTCAACTTTGTAAACATGAAACATAATGTCAAATTTGTGATTTTTGGCAAATTCACTTGAGTTATTAGTTTGTAAACTAGCAAAAGATGTCCAATATTGCATGAAAGTGAGTTTTCATTGTGTTTTGTACCAAATTGCTGTGTGCAACAATGTGTTTCAGTCACTTTTGCAATGTTCAGAATGCATAATTTGAATGAAAATCAATAAAACATGACTTTGCATACAATATTTAACTTTGTAAACATGAAACATAATGTCAAATTTGTGATTTTTGACAAATTCATTTGAGTTATTAGATTGTAAACTAGTAAAAGATGTTCAATATTGCATGAAAGTAAGTTTTAAGTGTGTTTTGTACCAAATTGCTGTTTGTAACAATGTGTTTCAGTCACTTTTGCAATGTTCAGAATGCGTAATTTGAATGAAAATCAATAAAACTTGACTTTGTATACAATATTTAACTTTGCAAACATGAAACATAATGTCAAATTTGTGATTTTTGGCACATTCACTTGAGTTATTAGTTTGTAAACTAGTAAAAGATGTTCAATATTGCATGAAAGTAAGTTTTAAGTGTGTTTTGTACCAAATTGCTGTTTGTAACAATGTGTTTCAGTCACTTTTGCAATGTTCAGAATGCATAATTTGAATGAAAATCAATAAAACATGACTTTGCATACAATATTTAACTTTGTAAACATGAAACATAATGTCAAATTTGTGATTTTTGACAAATTCATTTGAGTTATTAGATTGTAAACTAGTAAAAGATGTTCAATATTGCATGAAAGTAAGTTTTAAGTGTGTTTTGTACCAAATTGCTGTTTGTAACAATGTGTTTCAGTCACTTTTGCAATGTTCAGAATGCGTAATTTGAATGAAAATCAATAAAACTTGACTTTCCATACAATATTCAACTTTGTAAACATGAAACATAATGTCAAATTTGTGATTTTTGGCAAATTCACTTGAGTTATTAGTTTGTAAACTAGTAAAAGATGTTCAATATTGCATGAAAGTGAGTTTTCATTGTGTTTTGTACCAAATTGCTGTGTGCAACAATGTGTTTCATATACTTTTGCAATGTTCAGACTGCATAATTTGAATAAAAATCAACAAAACATGGCTTTGCAAGCAATATTCAACTTTGCAAACATGAAACATAATGTCAAATTTGTGATTTTTGGCGAATTCACTTGAGTTATTAGTTTGTAAACTAGTAAAAGATGTTCAATATTGCATGAAAGTAAGTTTTTAGTGTGTTTTGTACCAAATTGCTGTTTGTAACAATGTGTTTCAGTCACTTTTGCAATGTTCAGAATGCATAATTTGAATGAAAATCAATAAAACATGACTTTGCATACAATATTTAACTTTGTAAACATGAAACATAATGTCAAATTTGTGATTTTTGACAAATTCACTTGAGTTATTAGTTTGTAAACTAGTAAAAGATGTTCAATATTGCATGAAAGTAAGTTTTAAGTGTGTTTTGTACCAAATTGCTGTTTGTAACAATGTGTTTCAGTCACTTTTGCAATGTTCAGAATGCATAATTTGAATGAAAATCAATAAAACATGACTTTGCATACAATATTTAACTTTGTAAACATGAAACATAATGTCAAATTTGTGATTTTTGACAAATTCATTTGAGTTATTAGATTGTAAACTAGTAAAAGATGTTCAATATTGCATGAAAGTAAGTTTTAAGTGTGTTTTGTACCAAATTGCTGTTTGTAACAATGTGTTTCAGTCACTTTTGCAATGTTCAGAATGCGTAATTTGAATGAAAATCAATAAAACTTGACTTTCCATACAATATTCAACTTTGTAAACATGAAACATAATGTCAAATTTGTGATTTTTGGCAAATTCACTTGAGTTATTAGTTTGTAAACTAGTAAAAGATGTTCAATATTGCATGAAAGTGAGTTTTCATTGTGTTTTGTACCAAATTGCTGTGTGCAACAATGTGTTTCATATACTTTTGCAATGTTCAGACTGCATAATTTGAATAAAAATCAACAAAACATGGCTTTGCAAGCAATATTCAACTTTGCAAACATGAAACATAATGTCAAATTTGTGATTTTTGGCGAATTCACTTGAGTTATTAGTTTGTAAACTAGTAAAAGATGTTCAATATTGCATGAAAGTAAGTTTTAAGTGTGTTTTGTATCAAATTGCTGTTTGTAACAATGTGTTTCAGTCACTTTTGCAATGTTCAGAATGCATAATTTGAATGAAAATCAATAAAACATGACTTTGCATACAATATTTAACTTTGCAAACATGAAACATAATGTCAAATTCGGGATTTTTGACAAATTCATTTGAGTTATTAGTTTGTAAACTAGTAAAAGATGTTCAATATTGCATGAAAGTGAGTTTTCATTGTGTTTTGTACCAAATTGCTGTGTGCAACAATGTGTTTCATATACTTTTGCAATGTTCAGACTGCATAATTTGAATAAAAATCAACAAAACATGGCTTTGCAAGCAATATTCAACTTTGCAAACATGAAACATAATGTCAAATTTGTGATTTTTGGCAAATTCACTTGAGTTATTAGTTTGTACTAGTAAAAGATGTTCAATATTGCATGAGAGTAAGTTTTAAGTGTGTTTTGTACCAAATTGCTGTTTGTAACAATGTGTTTCAGTCACTTTTGCAATGTTCAGAATGCATTATTTGAATGAAAATCAATAAAACAGTACTTTCCATACAATATTCAACTTTGTAAACATGAAACATAATGTCAAATTTGTGATTTTTGGCAAATTCACTTGAGTTATTAGTTTGTAAACTAGTAAAAGATGTTCAATATTGCATGAAAGTAAGTTTTCATTGTGTTTTGTACCAAATTGCTGTGTGCAACAATGTGTTTCATTCACTTTTGCAATGTTCAGAATGCATAATTTGAATGAAAATCAATAAAACATGACCTTGCATACAATATTTAACTTTGCAAATATGAAACATAATGTCAAATTCGGGATTTTTGACAAATTCATTTGAGTTATTAGTTTGTAAACTAGTAAAAGATGTTCAATATTGCATGAAAGTAAGTTTTCATTGTGGTTTGTACCAAATTGCTGTGTGCAACAATGTGTTTCATTCACTCTTGCAATGCTCAGACTGCATAGTTTGAATAAAAATCAATAAAACATGGCTTTGCAAGCAATATTCAACTTTGCAAACATGAAACATCATGTCAAATTTGTGATTTTTAACAAATTCACTTGAGTTATTAGATTGTAAACTACTAAAAGATGTTCAATATTGCATGAAAGTAAGTTTTCAGTGTGTTTTGTACCGAATTGCTGTCTGTAACAATGTGTTTCATTCACTTTTGCAATGTTCAGTATGCATAATTTGAATGAAAATCAATAAAACATGGCTTTGCAAGCAATATTCAACTTTGCAAACATGAAACATAATGTCAAATTTGTGATTTTTGACAAATTCACTTGAGTTATTAGTTTGTAAACTAGTAAAAGATGTTCAATATTGCATGAAAGTAAGTTTTAAGTGTGTTTTGTACCAAATTGCTGTTTGTAACAATGTGTTTCAGTCACTTTTGCAATGTTCAGAATGCATAATTTGAATGAAAATCAATAAAACATACAATATTTAACTTTGCAAACATGAAACATAATGTCAAATTCGGGATTTTTGACAAATTCATTTGAGTTATTAGTTTGTAAACTAGTAAAAGATGTTAAATATTGCATGAAAGTAAGTTTTAAGTGTGTTTTGTACCAAATTGCTGTTTGTAACAATGTGTTTCAGTCACTTTTGCAACGTTCAGAATGCATTATTTGAATGAAAATCAATAAAACAGTACTTTCCATACAATATTCAACTTTGTAAACATGAAACATAATGTCAAATTTGTGATTTTTGACAAATTCATTTGAGTTATTAGTTTGTAAACTAGTAAAAGACGTTCAATATTGCATGAAAGTAAGTTTTAAGTGTGTTTTGTACCAAATTGCTGTTTGTAACAATGTGTTTCAGTCATTTTTGCAACGTTCAGAATGCATTATTTGAATGAAAATCAATAAAACATGACTTTCCATACAATATTCAACTTTGTAAACATGAAACATAATGTCAAATTTGTGATTTTTGACAAATTCACTTGAGTTATTAGTTTGTAAACTAGTAAAAGATGTTCAATATTGCATGAAAGTAAGTTTTAAGTGTGTTTTGTACCAAATTGCTGTTTGTAACAATGTGTTTCAGTCACTTTTGCAATGTTCAGAATGCGTAATTTGAATGAAAATCAATAAAACATGACTTTGTATACAAATTTAACTTTGCAAACATGAAACATAATGTCAAATTTGTGATTTTCGACAAATTCATTTGAGTTATTAGTTTGTAAACTAGTAAAAGATGTTCAATATTGCATGAAAGTAAGTTTTCATTGTGTTTTGTACCAAATTGCTGTGTGCAACAATGTGTTTCATTCACTTTTGCAATGTTCAGACTGCATAATTTGAATAAAAATCAATAAAACATGGCTTTGCAAGCAATATTCAATTTTGCAAACATGAAACATAATGTCAAATTTGTGATTTTTGACAAATTCACTTGAGTTATTAGTTTGTAAACTAGTAAAAGATGTTCAATATTGCATGAAAGTCAGTTTTCATTGTGTTTTGTACCAAATTGCTGTCTGTAACAATGTGTTTCATTCACTTTTGCAATGTTCAGTATGCATAATTTGAATGAAAATCAATAAAACATGACTTTCCATGCAATATTCAACTTTGTAAACATGAAACATAATGTCAAATTTGTGATTTTTGACAAATTCACTTGAGTTATTAGTTTGTAAACTAGTAAAAGATGTTCAATATTGCATGAAAGTAAGTTTTCATTGTGTTTTGTACCAAATTGCTGTGTGCAACAATGTGTTTCATTCACTTTTGCAATGTTCAGAATGCATAATTTGAATGAAAATCAATAAAACATGACTTTGCATACAATATTTAACTTTGCAAACATGAAACATAATGTCAAATTCCGGATTTTTGACAAATTCATTTGAGTTATTAGTTTGTAAACTAGTAAAAGATGTTCAATATTGCATGAAAGTAAGTTTTCATTGTGTTTTGTACCAAATTGCTGTGTGCAACAATGTGTTTCATTCACTTTTGCAATGTTCAGACTGCATAGTTTGAATAAAAATCAATAAAACATGGCTTTGCAAGCAATATTCAACTTTGCAAACATGAAACATAATGTCAAATTTGTTATTTTTAACAAATTCACTTGAGTTATTAGATTGTAAACTAGTAAAAGATGTTCAATATTGCATGAAAGTAAGTTTTAAGTGTGTTTTGTATCAAACTGCTGTTTGTAACAATGTGTTTCAGTCACTTTTGCAATGTTCAGAATGCATAATTTGAATGAAAATCAATAAAACATGACTTTGCATACAATATTTAACTTTGCAAACATGAAACATAATGTCAAATTCGGGATTTTTGACAAATTCATTTGAGTTATTAGTTTGTAAACTAGTAAAAGATGTTCAATATTGCATGAAAGTGAGTTTTCATTGTGTTTTGTACCAAATTGCTGTGTGCAACAATGTGTTTCATATACTTTTGCAATGTTCAGACTGCATAATTTGAATAAAAATCAACAAAACATGGCTTTGCAAGCAATATTCAACTTTGCAAACATGAAACATCATGTCAAATTTGTGATTTTTAACAAATTCACTTGAGTTATTAGATTGTAAACTACTAAAAGATGTTCAATATTGCATGAAAGTAAGTTTTCAGTGTGTTTTGTACCGAATTGCTGTCTGTAACAATGTGTTTCATTCACTTTTGCAATGTTCAGTATGCATAATTTGACTGAAAATCAATAAAACATGGCTTTGCAAGCAATATTCAACTTTGCAAACATGAAACATAATGTCAAATTTGTGATTTTTGGCGAATTCACTTGAGTTATTAGTTTGTAAACTAGTAAAAGATGTTCAATATTGCATGAAAGTAAGTTTTCATTGTGTTTTGTACCAAATTGCTGTGTGCAACAATGTGTTTCATTCACTTTTGCAATGTTCAGAATGCATAATTTGAATGAAAATCAATAAAACATGACCTTGCATACAATATTTAACTTTGCAAATATGAAACATAATGTCAAATTCGGGATTTTTGACAAATTCATTTGAGTTATTAGTTTGTAAACTAGTAAAAGATGTTCAATATTGCATGAAAGTAAGTTTTCATTGTGGTTTGTACCAAATTGCTGTGTGCAACAATGTGTTTCATTCACTCTTGCAATGCTCAGACTGCATAGTTTGAATAAAAATCAATAAAACATGGCTTTGCAAGCAATATTCAACTTTGCAAACATGAAACATCATGTCAAATTTGTGATTTTTAACAAATTCACTTGAGTTATTAGATTGTAAACTACTAAAAGATGTTCAATATTGCATGAAAGTAAGTTTTCAGTGTGTTTTGTACCGAATTGCTGTCTGTAACAATGTGTTTCATTCACTTTTGCAATGTTCAGTATGCATAATTTGAATGAAAATCAATAAAACATGGCTTTGCAAGCAATATTCAACTTTGCAAACATGAAACATAATGTCAAATTTGTGATTTTTGACAAATTCACTTGAGTTATTAGTTTGTAAACTAGTAAAAGATGTTCAATATTGCATGAAAGTAAGTTTTAAGTGTGTTTTGTACCAAATTGCTGTTTGTAACAATGTGTTTCAGTCACTTTTGCAATGTTCAGAATGCATAATTTGAATGAAAATCAATAAAACATACAATATTTTACTTTGCAAACATGAAACATAATGTCAAATTCGGGATTTTTGACAAATTCATTTGAGTTATTAGTTTGTAAACTAGTAAAAGATGTTAAATATTGCATGAAAGTAAGTTTTAAGTGTGTTTTGTACCAAATTGCTGTTTGTAACAATGTGTTTCAGTCACTTTTGCAACGTTCAGAATGCATTATTTGAATGAAAATCAATAAAACAGTACTTTCCATACAATATTCAACTTTGTAAACATGAAACATAATGTCAAATTTGTGATTTTTGACAAATTCATTTGAGTTATTAGTTTGTAAACTAGTAAAAGACGTTCAATATTGCATGAAAGTAAGTTTTAAGTGTGTTTTGTACCAAATTGCTGTTTGTAACAATGTGTTTCAGTCATTTTTGCAACGTTCAGAATGCATTATTTGAATGAAAATCAATAAAACATGACTTTCCATACAATATTCAACTTTGTAAACATGAAACATAATGTCAAATTTGTGATTTTTGACAAATTCACTTGAGTTATTAGTTTGTAAACTAGTAAAAGATGTTCAATATTGCATGAAAGTAAGTTTTAAGTGTGTTTTGTACCAAATTGCTGTTTGTAACAATGTGTTTCAGTCACTTTTGCAATGTTCAGAATGCGTAATTTGAATGAAAATCAATAAAACATGACTTTGTATACAAATTTAACTTTGCAAACATGAAACATAATGTCAAATTTGTGATTTTCGACAAATTCATTTGAGTTATTAGTTTGTAAACTAGTAAAAGATGTTCAATATTGCATGAAAGTAAGTTTTAGGTGTGTTTTGTACCAAATTGCTGTGTGCAACAATGTGTTTCATTCACTTTTGCAATGTTCAGACTGCATAATTTGAATAAAAATCAATAAAACATGGCTTTGCAAGCAATATTCAATTTTGCAAACATGAAACATAATGTCAAATTTGTGATTTTTGACAAATTCACTTGAGTTATTAGTTTGTAAACTAG
Source organism: Bugulina stolonifera (assembly GCA_935421135.1). NCBI lineage: Eukaryota > Metazoa > Bryozoa > Gymnolaemata > Cheilostomatida > Bugulidae > Bugulina > Bugulina stolonifera. The sequence continues at coordinate 405,393 of OW285190.1, read as the reverse complement.
TAAAAGATGTTCAATATTGCATGAAAGTCAGTTTTCATTGTGTTTTGTACCAAATTGCTGTCTGTAACAATGTGTTTCATTCACTTTTGCAATGTTCAGTATGCATAATTTGAATGAAAATCAATAAAACATGACTTTCCATGCAATATTCAACTTTGTAAACATGAAACATAATGTCAAATTTGTGATTTTTGACAAATTCACTTGAGTTATTAGTTTGTAAACTAGTAAAAGATGTTCAATATTGCATGAAAGTAAGTTTTCATTGTGTTTTGTACCAAATTGCTGTGTGCAACAATGTGTTTCATTCACTTTTGCAATGTTCAGAATGCATAATTTGAATGAAAATCAATAAAACATGACTTTGCATACAATATTTAACTTTGCAAACATGAAACATAATGTCAAATTCCGGATTTTTGACAAATTCATTTGAGTTATTAGTTTGTAAACTAGTAAAAGATGTTCAATATTGCATGAAAGTAAGTTTTCATTGTGTTTTGTACCAAATTGCTGTGTGCAACAATGTGTTTCATTCACTTTTGCAATGTTCAGACTGCATAGTTTGAATAAAAATCAATAAAACATGGCTTTGCAAGCAATATTCAACTTTGCAAACATGAAACATAATGTCAAATTTGTGATTTTTAACAAATTCACTTGAGTTATTAGATTGTAAACTAGTAAAAGATGTTCAATATTGCATGAAAGTAAGTTTTAAGTGTGTTTTGTATCAAACTGCTGTTTGTAACAATGTGTTTCAGTCACTTTTGCAATGTTCAGAATGCATAATTTGAATGAAAATCAATAAAACATGACTTTGCATACAATATTTAACTTTGCAAACATGAAACATAATGTCAAATTCGGGATTTTTGACAAATTCATTTGAGTTATTAGTTTGTAAACTAGTAAAAGATGTTCAATATTGCATGAAAGTGAGTTTTCATTGTGTTTTGTACCAAATTACTGTGTGCAACAATGTGTTTCATATACTTTTGCAATGTTCAGACTGCATAATTTGAATAAAAATCAACAAAACATGGCTTTGCAAGCAATATTCAACTTTGCAAACATGAAACATAATGTCAAATTTGTGATTTTTGGCGAATTCACTTGAGTTATTAGTTTGTAAACTAGTAAAAGATGTTCAATATTGCATGAAAGTAAGTTTTCATTGTGTTTTGTACCAAATTGCTGTGTGCAACAATGTGTTTCATTCACTTTTGCAATGTTCAGAATGCATAATTTGAATGAAAATCAATAAAACATGACTTTGCATACAATATTTAACTTTGCAAACATGAAACATAATGTCAAATTCGGGATTTTTGACAAATTCATTTGAGTTATTAGTTTGTAAACTAGTAAAAGATGTTCAATATTGCATGAAAGTAAGTTTTCATTGTGGTTTGTACCAAATTGCTGTGTGCAACAATGTGTTTCATTCACTCTTGCAATGCTCAGACTGCATAGTTTGAATAAAAATCAATAAAACATGGCTTTGCAAGCAATATTCAACTTTGCAAACATGAAACATCATGTCAAATTTGTGATTTTTAACAAATTCACTTGAGTTATTAGATTGTAAACTACTAAAAGATGTTCAATATTGCATGAAAGTTTTCAGTGTGTTTTGTACCGAATTGCTGTCTGTAACAATGTGTTTCATTCACTTTTGCAATGTTCAGTATGCATAATTTGAATGAAAATCAATAAAACATGGCTTTGCAAGCAATATTCAACTTTGCAAACATGAAACATAATGTCAAATTTGTGATTTTTGACAAATTCACTTGAGTTATTAGTTTGTAAACTAGTAAAAGATGTTCAATATTGCATGAAAGTAAGTTTTAAGTGTGTTTTGTACCAAATTGCTGTTTGTAACAATGTGTTTCAGTCACTTTTGCAATGTTCAGAATGCATAATTTGAATGAAAATCAATAAAACATGACTTTGCATACAATATTTAACTTTGCAAACATGAAACATAATGTCAAATTCGGGATTTTTGACAAATTCATTTGAGTTATTAGTTTGTAAACTAGTAAAAGATGTTAAATATTGCATGAAAGTAAGTTTTAAGTGTGTTTTGTACCAAATTGCTGTTTGTAACAATGTGTTTCAGTCACTTTTGCAACGTTCAGAATGCATTATTTGAATGAAAATCAATAAAACAGTACTTTCCATACAATATTCACTTTGTAAACATGAAACATAATGTCAAATTTGTGATTTTTGACAAATTCATTTGAGTTATTAGTTTGTAAACTAGTAAAAGACGTTCAATATTGCATGAAAGTAAGTTTTAAGTGTGTTTTGTACCAAATTGCTGTTTGTAACAATGTGTTTCAGTCATTTTTGCAACGTTCAGAATGCATTATTTGAATGAAAATCAATAAAACATGACTTTCCATACAATATTCAACTTTGTAAACATGAAACATAATGTCAAATTTGTGATTTTTGACAAATTCACTTGAGTTATTAGTTTGTAAACTAGTAAAAGATGTTCAATATTGCATGAAAGTAAGTTTTAAGTGTGTTTTGTACCAAATTGCTGTTTGTAACAATGTGTTTCAGTCACTTTTGCAATGTTCAGAATGCGTAATTTGAATGAAAATCAATAAAACATGACTTTGTATACAAATTTAACTTTGCAAACATGAAACATAATGTCAAATTTGTGATTTTCGACAAATTCATTTGAGTTATTAGTTTGTAAACTAGTAAAAGATGTTCAATATTGCATGAAAGTAAGTTTTAGGTGTGTTTTGTACCAAATTGCTGTGTGCAACAATGTGTTTCATTCACTTTTGCAATGTTCAGACTGCGTAATTTGTATGAAAATCAATAAAACATGACTTTGTATACAAATTTAACTTTGCAAACATGTAACATAATGTCAAATTTGTGATTTTTGACAAATTCACTTGAGTTATTAGTTTGTAAACTAGTAAAAGATGTTCAATATTGCATGAAAGTAAGTTTTCATTGTGTTTTGTACCAAATTGCTGTGTGCAACAATGTGTTTCATTCACTTTTGCCATGTTCAGACTGCATAATTTGAATAAAAATCAATAAAACATGGCTTTGCAAGCAATATTCAATTTTGCAAACATGAAACATAATGTCAAATTTGTGATTTTTGACAAATTCACTTGAGTTATTAGTTTGTAAACTAGTAAAAGATGTTCAATATTGCATGAAAGTCAGTTTTCATTGTGTTTTGTACCAAATTGCTGTCTGTAACAATGTGTTTCATTCACTTTTGCAATGTTCAGTATGCATAATTGGAATGAAAATCAATAAAACATGACTTTCCATGCAATATTCAACTTTGTAAACATGAAACATAATGTCAAATTTGTGATTTTTGACAAATTCACTTGAATTATTCGTTTGTAAACTAGTAGAAGATGTTCAATATTGCATGAAAGTAAGTTTTAAGTGTGTTTTGTACCAAATTGCTGTTTGTAACAATGTGTTTCAGTCATTTTTGCAACGTTCAGAATGCATTATTTGAATGAAAATCAATAAAACATGACTTTCCATACAATATTCAACTTTGTAAACATGAAACATAATGTCAAATTTGTGATTTTTGACAAATTCACTTGAGTTATTAGTTTGTAAACTAGTAAAAGATGTTCAATATTGCATGAAAGTAAGTTTTAAGTGTGTTTTGTACCAAATTGCTGTTTGTAACAATGTGTTTCAGTCACTTTTGCAATGTTCAGAATGCATAATTTGAATGAAAATCAATAAAACATGACTTTGCATACAATATTTAACTTTGCAAACATGAAACATAATGTCAAATTCGGGATTTTTGACAAATTCATTTGAGTTATTAGTTTGTAAACTAGTAAAAGATGTTCAATATTGCATGAAAGTGAGTTTTCATTGTGTTTTGTACCAAATTGCTGTGTGCAACAATGTGTTTCATATACTTTTGCAATGTTCAGACTGCATAATTTGAATAAAAATCAACAAAACATGGCTTTGCAAGCAATATTCAACTTTGCAAACATGAAACATAATGTCAAATTTGTGATTTTTGGCAAATTCACTTGAGTTATTAGTTTGTACTAGTAAAAGATGTTCAATATTGCATGAGAGTAAGTTTTAAGTGTGTTTTGTACCAAATTGCTGTTTGTAACAATGTGTTTCAGTCACTTTTGCAATGTTCAGAATGCATAATTTGAATGAAAATCAATAAAACAGTACTTTCCATACAATATTCAACTTTGTAAACATGAAACATAATGTCAAATTTGTGATTTTTGGCAAATTCACTTGAGTTATTAGTTTGTAAACTAGTAAAAGATGTTCAATATTGCATGAAAGTGAGTTTTCATTGTGTTTTGTACCAAATTGCTGTGTGCAACAATGTGTTTCATATACTTTTGCAATGTTCAGACTGCATAATTTGAATAAAAATCAACAAAACATGGCTTTGCAAGCAATATTCAACTTTGCAAACATGAAACATAATGTCAAATTTGTGATTTTTGGCGAATTCACTTGAGTTATTAGTTTGTAAACTAGTAAAAGATGTTCAATATTGCATGAAAGTAAGTTTTCATTGTGTTTTGTACCAAATTGCTGTGTGCAACAATGTGTTTCATTCACTTTTGCAATGTTCAGAATGCATAATTTGAATGAAAATCAATAAAACATGACTTTGCATACAATATTTAACTTTGCAAACATGAAACATAATGTCAAATTCGGGATTTTTGACAAATTCATTTGAGTTATTAGTTTGTAAACTAGTAAAAGATGTTCAATATTGCATGAAAGTAAGTTTTCATTGTGGTTTGTACCAAATTGCTGTGTGCAACAATGTGTTTCATTCACTCTTGCAATGCTCAGACTGCATAGTTTGAATAAAAATCAATAAAACATGGCTTTGCAAGCAATATTCAACTTTGCAAACATGAAACATCATGTCAAATTTGTGATTTTTAACAAATTCACTTGAGTTATTAGATTGTAAACTACTAAAAGATGTTCAATATTGCATGAAAGTAAGTTTTCAGTGTGTTTTGTACCGAATTGCTGTCTGTAACAATGTGTTTCATTCACTTTTGCAATGTTCAGTATGCATAATTTGAATGAAAATCAATAAAACATGGCTTTGCAAGCAATATTCAACTTTGCAAACATGAAACATAATGTCAAATTTGTGATTTTTGACAAATTCACTTGAGTTATTAGTTTGTAAACTAGTAAAAGATGTTCAATATTGCATGAAAGTAAGTTTTAAGTGTGTTTTGTACCAAATTGCTGTTTGTAACAATGTGTTTCAGTCACTTTTGCAATGTTCAGAATGCATAATTTGAATGAAAATCAATAAAACATGACTTTGCATACAATATTTAACTTTGTAAACATGAAACATAATGTCAAATTTGTGATTTTTGACAAATTCATTTGAGTTATTAGTTTGTAAACTAGTAAAAGACGTTCAATATTGCATGAAAGTAAGTTTTAAGTGTGTTTTGTACCAAATTGCTGTTTGTAACAATGTGTTTCAGTCATTTTTGCAACGTTCAGAATGCATTATTTGAATGAAAATCAATAAAACATGACTTTCCATACAATATTCAACTTTGTAAACATGAAACATAATGTCAAATTTGTGATTTTTGACAAATTCACTTGAGTTATTAGTTTGTAAACTAGTAAAAGATGTTCAATATTGCATGAAAGTAAGTTTTAAGTGTGTTTTGTACCAAATTGCTGTTTGTAACAATGTGTTTCAGTCACTTTTGCAATGTTCAGAATGCGTAATTTGAATGAAAATCAATAAAACATGACTTTGTATACAAATTTAACTTTGCAAACATGAAACATAATGTCAAATTTGTGATTTTCGACAAATTCATTTGAGTTATTAGTTTGTAAACTAGTAAAAGATGTTCAATATTGCATGAAAGTAAGTTTTAGGTGTGTTTTGTACCAAATTGCTGTGTGCAACAATGTGTTTCATTCACTTTTGCAATGTTCAGACTGCGTAATTTGTATGAAAATCAATAAAACATGACTTTGTATACAAATTTAACTTTGCAAACATGTAACATAATGTCAAATTTGTGATTTTTGACAAATTCATTTGAGTTATTAGTTTGTAAACTAGTAAAAGATGTTCAATATTGCATGAAAGTGAGTTTTCATTGTGTTTTGTACCAAATTGCTGTGTGCAACAATGTGTTTCATATACTTTTGCAATGTTCAGACTGCATAATTTGAATAAAAATCAACAAAACATGGCTTTGCAAGCAATATTCAACTTTGCAAACATGAAACATAATGTCAAATTTGTGATTTTTGGCGAATTCACTTGAGTTATTAGTTTGTAAACTAGTAAAAGATGTTCAATATTGCATGAAAGTAAGTTTTCATTGTGTTTTGTACCAAATTGCTGTGTGCAACAATGTGTTTCATTCACTTTTGCAATGTTCAGAATGCATAATTTGAATGAAAATCAATAAAACATGACTTTGCATACAATATTTAACTTTGCAAACATGAAACATAATGTCAAATTCGGGATTTTTGACAAATTCACTTGAGTTATTAGTTTGTAAACTAGTAAAAGATGTTCAATATTGCATGAAAGTAAGTTTTAAGTGTGTTTTGTACCAAATTGCTGTTTGTAACAATGTGTTTCAGTCACTTTTGCAATGTTCAGAATGCGTAATTTGAATGAAAATCAATAAAACATGACTTTGTATACAAATTTAACTTTGCAAACATGAAACATAATGTCAAATTTGTGATTTTCGACAAATTCATTTGAGTTATTAGTTTGTAAACTAGTAAAAGATGTTCAATATTGCATGAAAGTAAGTTTTAGGTGTGTTTTGTACCAAATTGCTGTGTGCAACAATGTGTTTCATTCACTCTTGCAATGCTCAGACTGCATAGTTTGAATAAAAATCAATAAAACATGGCTTTGCAAGCAATATTCAACTTTGCAAACATGAAACATCATGTCAAATTTGTGATTTTTAACAAATTCACTTGAGTTATTAGATTGTAAACTACTAAAAGATGTTCAATATTGCATGAAAGTAAGTTTTCAGTGTGTTTTGTACCGAATTGCTGTCTGTAACAATGTGTTTCATTCACTTTTGCAATGTTCAGTATGCATAATTTGAATGAAAATCAATAAAACATGGCTTTGCAAGCAATATTCAACTTTGCAAACATGAAACATAATGTCAAATTTGTGATTTTTGACAAATTCACTTGAGTTATTAGTTTGTAAACTAGTAAAAGATGTTCAATATTGCATGAAAGTAAGTTTTAAGTGTGTTTTGTACCAAATTGCTGTTTGTAACAATGTGTTTCAGTCACTTTTGCAATGTTCAGAATGCATAATTTGAATGAAAATCAATAAAACATGACTTTGCATACAATATTTAACTTTGCAAACATGAAACATAATGTCAAATTCGGGATTTTTGACAAATTCATTTGAGTTATTAGTTTGTAAACTTGTAAAAGATGTTAAATATTGCATGAAAGTAAGTTTGAAGTGTGTTTTGTACCAAATTGCTGTTTGTAACAATGTGTTTCAGTCACTTTTGCAACGTTCAGAATGCATTATTTGAATGAAAATCAATAAAACAGTACTTTCCATACAATATTCAACTTTGTAAACATGAAACATAATGTCAAATTTGTGATTTTTGACAAATTCATTTGAGTTATTAGTTTGTAAACTAGTAAAAGACGTTCAATATTGCATGAAAGTAAGTTTTAAGTGTGTTTTGTACCAAATTGCTGTTTGTAACAATGTGTTTCAGTCATTTTTGCAACGTTCAGAATGCATTATTTGAATGAAAATCAATAAAACATGACTTTCCATACAATATTCAACTTTGTAAACATGAAACATAATGTCAAATTTGTGATTTTTGACAAATTCACTTGAGTTATTAGTTTGTAAACTAGTAAAAGATGTTTAATATTGCATGAAAGTAAGTTTTCAGTGTGTTTTGTACCAAATTGCTGTTTGTAACAATGTGTTTCAGTCACTTTTGCAATGTTCAGAATGCGTAATTTGAATGAAAATCAATAAAACATGACTTTGTATACAAATTTAACTTTGCAAACATGAAACATAATGTCAAATTTGTGATTTTCGACAAATTCATTTGAGTTATTAGTTTGTAAACTAGTAAAAGATGTTCAATATTGCATGAAAGTAAGTTTTAGGTGTGTTTTGTACCAAATTGCTGTGTGCAACAATGTGTTTCATTCACTTTTGCAATGTTCAGACTGCGTAATTTGTATGAAAATCAATAAAACATGACTTTGTATACAAATTTAACTTTGCAAACATGTAACATAATGTCAAATTTGTGATTTTTGACAAATTCATTTGAGTTATTAGTTTGTAAACTAGTAAAAGATGTTCAATATTGCATGAAAGTGAGTTTTCATTGTGTTTTGTACCAAATTGCTGTGTGCAACAATGTGTTTCATATACTTTTGCAATGTTCAGACTGCATAATTTGAATAAAAATCAACAAAACATGGCTTTGCAAGCAATATTCAACTTTGCAAACATGAAACATAATGTCAAATTTGTGATTTTTGGCAAATTCACTTGAGTTATTAGTTTGTACTAGTAAAAGATGTTCAATATTGCATGAGAGTAAGTTTTAAGTGTGTTTTGTACCAAATTGCTGTTTGTAACAATGTGTTTCAGTCACTTTTGCAATGTTCAGAATGCATTATTTGAATGAAAATCAATAAAACAGTACTTTCCATACAATATTCAACTTTGTAAACATGAAACATAATGTCAAATTTGTGATTTTTGGCAAATTCACTTGAGTTATTAGTTTGTAAACTAGTAAAAGATGTTCAATATTGCATGAAAGTGAGTTTTCATTGTGTTTTGTACCAAATTGCTGTGTGCAACAATGTGTTTCATATACTTTTGCAATGTTCAGACTGCATAATTTGAATAAAAATCAACAAAACATGGCTTTGCAAGCAATATTCAACTTTGCAAACATGAAACATAATGTCAAATTTGTGATTTTTGGCGAATTCACTTGAGTTATTAGTTTGTAAACTAGTAAAAGATGTTCAATATTGCATGAAAGTAAGTTTTCATTGTGTTTTGTACCAAATTGCTGTGTGCAACAATGTGTTTCATTCACTTTTGCAATGTTCAGAATGCATAATTTGAATGAAAATCAATAAAACATGACTTTGCATACAATATTTAACTTTGCAAACATGAAACATAATGTCAAATTCGGGATTTTTGACAAATTCATTTGAGTTATTAGTTTGTAAACTAGTAAAAGATGTTCAATATTGCATGAAAGTAAGTTTTCATTGTGGTTTGTACCAAATTGCTGTGTGCAACAATGTGTTTCATTCACTCTTGCAATGCTCAGACTGCATAGTTTGAATAAAAATCAATAAAACATGGCTTTGCAAGCAATATTCAACTTTGCAAACATGAAACATCATGTCAAATTTGTGATTTTTAACAAATTCACTTGAGTTATTAGATTGTAAACTACTAAAAGATGTTCAATATTGCATGAAAGTAAGTTTTCAGTGTGTTTTGTACCGAATTGCTGTCTGTAACAATGTGTTTCATTCACTTTTGCAATGTTCAGTATGCATAATTTGAATGAAAATCAATAAAACATGGCTTTGCAAGCAATATTCAACTTTGCAAACATGAAACATAATGTCAGAATTGTGATTTTTGACACATTCACCTGAGTTATTAGTTTGTAAACTACTAAAAGCTGTTCAATATTGCATGAAAGTAAGTTTTAAGTGTGTTTTGTACCAAATTGCTGTTTGTAACAATGTGTTTCAGTCACTTTTGCAATGTTCAGAATGCATAATTTGAATGAAAATCAATAAAACATGACTTTGCATACAATATTTAACTTTGCAAACATGAAACATAATGTCAAATTCGGGATTTTTGACAAATTCATTTGAGTTATTAGTTTGTAAACTAGTAAAAGATGTTAAATATTGCATGAAAGTAAGTTTTAAGTGTGTTTTGTACCAAATTGCTGTTTGTAACAATGTGTTTCAGTCACTTTTGCAATGTTCAGAATGCATAATTTGAATGAAAATCAATAAAACAGTACTTTCCATACAATATTCAACTTTGTAAACATGAGACATAATGTCAAATTTGTGATTTTTGACAAATTCATTTGAGTTATTAGTTTGTAAACTAGTAAAAGACGTTCAATATTGCATGAAAGTAAGTTTTAAGTGTGTTTTGTACCAAATTGCTGTTTGTAACAATGTGTTTCAGTCATTTTTGCAACGTTCAGAATGCATTATTTGAATGAAAATCAATAAAACATGACTTTCCATACAATATTCAACTTTGTAAACATGAAACATAATGTCAAATTTGTGATTTTTGACAAATTCACTTGAGTTATTAGTTTGTAAACTAGTAAAAGATGTTCAATATTGCATGAAAGTAAGTTTTAAGTGTGTTTTGTACCAAATTGCTGTTTGTAACAATGTGTTTCAGTCACTTTTGCAATGTTCAGAATGCGTAATTTGAATGAAAATCAATAAAACATGACTTTGTATACAAATTTAACTTTGCAAACATGAAACATAATGTCAAATTTGTGATTTTCGACAAATTCATTTGAGTTATTAGTTTGTAAACTAGTAAAAGATGTTCAATATTGCATGAAAGTAAGTTTTAGGTGTGTTTTGTACCAAATTGCTGTGTGCAACAATGTGTTTCATTCACTTTTGCAATGTTCAGACTGCGTAATTTGTATGAAAATCAATAAAACATGACTTTGTATACAAATTTAACTTTGCAAACATGTAACATAATGTCAAATTTGTGATTTTTGACAAATTCACTTGAGTTATTAGTTTGTAAACTAGTAAAAGATGTTCAATATTGCATGAAAGTAAGTTTTCATTGTGTTTTGTACCAAATTGCTGTGTGCAACAATGTGTTTCATTCACTTTTGCAATGTTCAGACTGCATAATTTGAATAAAAATCAATAAAACATGGCTTTGCAAGCAATATTCAATTTTGCAAACATGAAACATAATGTCAAATTTGTGATTTTTGACAAATTCACTTGAGTTATTAGTTTGTAAACTAGTAAAAGATGTTCAATATTGCATGAAAGTCAGTTTTCATTGTGTTTTGTACCAAATTGCTGTCTGTAACAATGTGTTTCATTCACTTTTGCAATGTTCAGTATGCATAATTTGAATGAAAATCAATAAAACATGACTTTCCATGCAATATTCAACTTTGTAAACATGAAACATAATGTCAAATTTGTGATTTTTGACAAATTCACTTGAGTTATTAGTTTGTAAACTAGTAAAAGATGTTCAATATTGCATGAAAGTAAGTTTTAAGTGTGTTTTGTACCAAATTGCTGTTTGTAACAATGTGTTTCAGTCATTTTTGCAACGTTCAGAATGCATTATTTGAATGAAAATCAATAAAACATGACTTTCCATACAATATTCAACTTTGTAAACATGAAACATAATGTCAAATTTGTGATTTTTGACAAATTCACCTGAGTTATTAGTTTGTAAACTAGTAAAAGATGTTCAATATTGCATGAAAGTAAGTTTTAAGTGTGTTTTGTACCAAATTGCTGTTTGTAACAATGTGTTTCAGTCACTTTTGCAATGTTCAGAATGCGTAATTTGAATGAAAATCAATAAAACATGACTTTGTATACAAATTTAACTTTGCAAACATGAAACATAATGTCAAATTTGTGATTTTCGACAAATTCATTTGAGTTATTAGTTTGTAAACTAGTAAAAGATGTTCAATATTGCATGAAAGTAAGTTTTAGGTGTGTTTTGTACCAAATTGCTGTGTGCAACAATGTGTTTCATTCACTTTTGCAATGCTCAGACTGCGTAATTTGTATGAAAATCAATAAAACATGACTTTGTATACAAATTTAACTTTGCAAACATGTAACATAATGTCAAATTTGTGATTTTTGACAAATTCACTTGAGTTATTAGTTTGTAAACTAGTAAAAGATGTTCAATATTGCATGAAAGTAAGTTTTCATTGTGTTTTGTACCAAATTGCTGTGTGCAACAATGTGTTTCATTCACTTTTGCAATGTTCAGACTGCATAATTTGAATAAAAATCAATAAAACATGGCTTTGCAAGCAATATTCAATTTTGCAAACATGAAACATAATGTCAAATTTGTGATTTTTGACAAATTCACTTGAGTTATTAGTTTGTAAACTAGTAAAAGATGTTCAATATTGCATGAAAGTCAGTTTTCATTGTGTTTTGTACCAAATTGCTGTCTGTAACAATGTGTTTCATTCACTTTTGCAATGTTCAGTATGCATAATTTGAATGAAAATCAATAAAACATGACTTTCCATGCAATATTCAACTTTGTAAACATGAAACATAATGTCAAATTTGTGATTTTTGACAAATTCACTTGAGTTATTAGTTTGTAAACTACTAAAAGATGTTCAATATTGCATGAAAGTGAGTTTTCATTGTGTTTTGTACCAAATTGCTGTGTGCAACAATGTATTTCATATACTTTCGCAATGTTCAGACTGCATAATTTGAATAAAAATCAATAAAACATGGCTTTGCAAGCAATATTCAACTTTGCATACATGAAACATAATGTCAAATTTGGGATTTTTGGCAAATTCACTTGAGTTATTAGTTTGTAAACTAGTAAAAGATGTTCAATATTGCATGAGAGTAAGTTTTAAGTGTGTTTTGTACCAAATTGCTGTTTGTAACAATGTGTTTCAGTCATTTTTGCAATGTTCAGAATGCGTAATTTGAATGAAAATCAATAAAACATGACTTTGTATACAAATTTAACTTTGCAAACATGAAACATAATGTCAAATTTGTGATTTTCGACAAATTCATTTGAGTTATTAGTTTGTAAACTAGTAAAAGATGTTCAATATTGCATGAAAGTAAGTTTTAGGTGTGTTTTGTACCAAATTGCTGTGTGCAACAATGTGTTTCATTCACTTTTGCAATGTTCAGACTGCGTAATTTGTATGAAAATCAATAAAACATGACTTTGTATACAAATTTAACTTTGCAAACATGAAACATAATGTCAAATTTGTGATTTTTGACAAATTCACTTGAGTTATTAGTTTGTAAACTAGTAAAAGATGTTCAATATTGCATGAAAGTAAGTTTTCATTGTGTTTTGTACCAAATTGCTTGTGCAACAATGTGTTTCATTCACTTTTGCAATGTTCAGACTGCATAATTTGAATAAAAATCAATAAAACATGGCTTTGCAAGCATTATTCAATTTTGCAAACATGAAACATAATGTCAAATTTGTGATTTTTGACAAATTCACTTGAGTTATTAGTTTGTAAACTAGTAAAAGATGTTCAATATTGCATGAAAGTCAGTTTTCATTGTGTTTTGTACCAAATTGCTGTCTGTAACAATGTGTTTCATTCACTTTTGCAATGTTCAGTATGAATAATTTGAATGAAAATCAATAAAACATGACTTTCCATGCAATATTCAACTTTGTAAACATGAAACATAATGTCAAATTTGTGATTTTTGACAAATTCACTTGAGTTATTAGTTTGTAAACTAGTAAAAGATGTTCAATATTGCATGAAAGTAAGTTTTCATTGTGTTTTGTACCAAATTGCTGTGTGCAACAATGTGTTTCATTCACTTTTGCAATGTTCAGACTGCATAATTTGAATAAAAATCAATAAAACATGGCTTTGCAAGCAATATTCAATTTTGCAAACATGAAACATAATGTCAAATTTGTGATTTTTGACAAATTCACTTGAGTTATTAGTTTGTAAACTAGTAAAAGATGTTCAATATTGCATGAAAGTCAGTTTTCATTGTGTTTTGTACCAAATTGCTGTCTGTAACAATGTGTTTCATTCACTTTTGCAATGTTCAGTATGCATAATTTGAATGAAAATCAATAAAACATGACTTTCCATGCAATATTCAACTTTGTAAACATGAAACATAATGTCAAATTTGTGATTTTTGACAAATTCACTTGAGTTATTAGTTTGTAAACTACTAAAAGATGTTCAATATTGCATGAAAGTGAGTTTTCATTGTGTTTTGTACCAAATTGCTGTGTGCAACAATGTATTTCATATACTTTTGCAATGTTCAGACTGCATAATTTGAATAAAAATCAATAAAACATGGCTTTGCAAGCAATATTCAACTTTGCATACATGAAACATAATGTCAAATTTGGGATTTTTGGCAAATTCACTTGAGTTATTAGTTTGTAAACTAGTAAAAGATGTTCAATATTGCATGAGAGTAAGTTTTAAGTGTGTTTTGTACCAAATTGCTGTTTGTAACAATGTGTTTCAGTCATTTTTGCAATGTTCAGAATGCGTAATTTGAATGAAAATCAATAAAACATGACTTTGTATACAAATTTCACTTTGCAAACATGAAACATGATGTCAAATTTGTGATTTTCGACAAATTCATTTGAGTTATTAGTTTGTAAACTAGTAAAAGATGTTCAATATTGCATGAAAGTAAGTTTTAGGTGTGTTTTGTACCAAATTGCTGTGTGCAACAATGTGTTTCATTCACTTTTGCAATGTTCAGACTGCGTAATTTGTATGAAAATCAATAAAACATGACTTTGTATACAAATTTAACTTTGCAAACATGAAACATAATGTCAAATTTGTGATTTTTGACAAATTCACTTGAGTTATTAGTTTGTAAACTAGTAAAAGATGTTCAATATTGCATGAAAGTAAGTTTTAAGTGTGTTTTGTACCAAATTGCTGTTTGTAACAATGTGTTTCAGTCATTTTTGCAACGTTCAGAATGCATTATTTGAATGAAAATCAATAAAACATGACTTTCCATACAATATTCAACTTTGTAAACATGAAACATAATGTCAAATTTGTGATTTTTGACAAATTCACTTGAGTTATTAGTTTGTAAACTAGTAAAAGATGTTCAATATTGCATGAAAGTAAGTTTTAAGTGTGTTTTGTACCAAATTGCTGTTTGTAACAATGTGTTTCAGTCACTTTTGCAATGTTCAGAATGCATAATTTGAATGAAAATCAATAAAACATGACTTTGCATACAATATTTAACTTTGCAAACATGAAACATAATGTCAAATTCGGGATTTTTGACAAATTCATTTGAGTTATTAGTTTGTAAACTAGTAAAAGATGTTAAATATTGCATGAAAGTAAGTTTTAAGTGTGTTTTGTACCAAATTGCTGTTTGTAACAATGTGTTTCAGTCACTTTTGCAACGTTCAGAATGCATTATTTGAATGAAAATCAATAAAACAGTACATGTACTTTCCATACAATATTCAACTTTGTAAACATGAAACATAATGTCAAATTTGTGATTTTTGACAAATTCATTTGAGTTATTAGTTTGTAAACTAGTAAAAGACGTTCAATATTGCATGAAAGTAAGTTTTAAGTGTGTTTTGTACCAAATTGCTGTTTGTAACAATGTGTTTCAGTCATTTTTGCAACGTTCAGAATGCATTATTTGAATGAAAATCAATAAAACATGACTTTCCATACAATATTCAACTTTGTAAACATGAAACATAATGTCAAATTTGTGATTTTTGACAAATTCACTTGAGTTATTAGTTTGTAAACTAGTAAAAGATGTTCAATATTGCATGAAAGTAAGTTTTAAGTGTGTTTTGTACCAAATTGCTGTTTGTAACAATGTGTTTCAGTCACTTTTGCAATGTTCAGAATGCGTAATTTGAATGAAAATCAATAAAACATGACTTTGTATACAAATTTAACTTTGCAAACATGAAACATAATGTCAAATTTGTGATTTTCGACAAATTCATTTGAGTTATTAGTTTGTAAACTAGTAAAAGATGTTCAATATTGCATGAAAGTAAGTTTTAGGTGTGTTTTGTACCAAATTGCTGTGTGCAACAATGTGTTTCATTCACTTTTGCAATGCTCAGACTGCGTAATTTGTATGAAAATCAATAAAACATGACTTTGTATACAAATTTAACTTTGCAAACATGTAACATAATGTCAAATTTGTGATTTTTGACAAATTCACTTGAGTTATTAGTTTGTAAACTAGTAAAAGATGTTCAATATTGCATGAAAGTAAGTTTTCATTGTGTTTTGTACCAAATTGCTGTGTGCAACAATGTGTTTCATTCACTTTTGCAATGTTCAGACTGCATAATCTGAATAAAAATCAATAAAACATGGCTTTGCAAGCAATATTCAATTTTGCAAACATGAAACATAATGTCAAATTTGTGATTTTTGACAAATTCACTTGAGTTATTAGTTTGTAAACTAGTAAAAGATGTTCAATATTGCATGAAAGTAAGTTTTCATTGTGTTTTGTACCAAATTGCTGTGTGCAACAATGTGTTTCATTCACTTTTGCAATGTTCAGACTGCATAATTTGAATAAAAATCAATAAAACATGGCTTTGCAAGCATTATTCAATTTTGCAAACATGA
Organism: Bugulina stolonifera; assembly: GCA_935421135.1. NCBI lineage: Eukaryota > Metazoa > Bryozoa > Gymnolaemata > Cheilostomatida > Bugulidae > Bugulina > Bugulina stolonifera. The sequence goes on along the minus strand of OW285190.1, from coordinate 388,831 downwards.
AACATAATGTCAAATTTGTGATTTTTGACAAATTCACTTGAGTTATTAGTTTGTAAACTAGTAAAAGATGTTCAATATTGCATGAAAGTCAGTTTTCATTGTGTTTTGTACCAAATTGCTGTCTGTAACAATGTGTTTCATTCACTTTTGCAATGTTCAGTATGAATAATTTGAATGAAAATCAATAAAACATGACTTTCCATGCAATATTCAACTTTGTAAACATGAAACATAATGTCAAATTTGTGATTTTTGACAAATTCACTTGAGTTATTAGTTTGTAAACTAGTAAAAGATGTTCAATATTGCATGAAAGTAAGTTTTCATTGTGTTTTGTACCAAATTTCTGTGTGCAACAATGTGTTTCATTCACTTTTGCAATGTTCAGACTGCATAATTTGAATAAAAATCAATAAAACATGGCTTTGCAAGCAATATTCAATTTTGCAAACATGAAACATAATGTCAAATTTGTGATTTTTGACAAATTCACTTGAGTTATTAGTTTGTAAACTAGTAAAAGATGTTCAATATTGCATGAAAGTCAGTTTTCATTGTGTTTTGTACCAAATTGCTGTCTGTAACAATGTGTTTCATTCACTTTTGCAATGTTCAGTATGCATAATTTGAATGAAAATCAATAAAACATGACTTTCCATGCAATATTCAACTTTGTAAACATGAAACATAATGTCAAATTTGTGATTTTTGACAAATTCACTTGAGTTATTAGTTTGTAAACTACTAAAAGATGTTCAATATTGCATGAAAGTGAGTTTTCATTGTGTTTTGTACCAAATTGCTGTGTGCAACAATGTATTTCATATACTTTTGCAATGTTCAGACTGCATAATTTGAATAAAAATCAATAAAACATGGCTTTGCAAGCAATATTCAACTTTGCATACATGAAACATAATGTCAAATTTGGGATTTTTGGCAAATTCACTTGAGTTATTAGTTTGTAAACTAGTAAAAGATGTTCAATATTGCATGAGAGTAAGTTTTAAGTGTGTTTTGTACCAAATTGCTGTTTGTAACAATGTGTTTCAGTCATTTTTGCAATGTTCAGAATGCGTAATTTGAATGAAAATCAATAAAACATGACTTTGTATACAAATTTCACTTTGCAAACATGAAACATGATGTCAAATTTGTGATTTTCGACAAATTCATTTGAGTTATTAGTTTGTAAACTAGTAAAAGATGTTCAATATTGCATGAAAGTAAGTTTTAGGTGTGTTTTGTACCAAATTGCTGTGTGCAACAATGTGTTTCATTCACTTTTGCAATGTTCAGACTGCGTAATTTGTATGAAAATCAATAAAACATGACTTTGTATACAAATTTAACTTTGCAAACATGAAACATAATGTCAAATTTGTGATTTTTGACAAATTCACTTGAGTTATTAGTTTGTAAACTAGTAAAAGATGTTCAATATTGCATGAAAGTAAGTTTTAAGTGTGTTTTGTACCAAATTGCTGTTTGTAACAATGTGTTTCAGTCATTTTTGCAACGTTCAGAATGCATTATTTGAATGAAAATCAATAAAACATGACTTTCCATACAATATTCAACTTTGTAAACATGAAACATAATGTCAAATTTGTGATTTTTGACAAATTCACTTGAGTTATTAGTTTGTAAACTAGTAAAAGATGTTCAATATTGCATGAAAGTAAGTTTTAAGTGTGTTTTGTACCAAATTGCTGTTTGTAACAATGTGTTTCAGTCACTTTTGCAATGTTCAGAATGCATAATTTGAATGAAAATCGATAAAACATGATTTTGCATACAATATTCAACTTTACAAACATGAAACATAATGTCAAATTCGGGATTTTTGACAAATTCATTTGAGTTATTAGTTTGTAAACTAGTAAAAGATGTTAAATATTGCATGAAAGTAAGTTTTAAGTGTGTTTTGTACCAAATTGCTGTTTGTAACAATGTGTTTCAGTCACTTTTGCAACGTTCAGAATGCATTATTTGAATGAAAATCAATAAAACAGTACATGTACTTTCCATACAATATTCAACTTTGTAAACATGAAACATAATGTCAAATTTGTGATTTTTGACAAATTCATTTGAGTTATTAGTTTGTAAACTAGTAAAAGACGTTCAATATTGCATGAAAGTAAGTTTTAAGTGTGTTTTGTACCAAATTGCTGTTTGTAACAATGTGTTTCAGTCATTTTTGCAACGTTCAGAATGCATTATTTGAATGAAAATCAATAAAACATGACTTTCCATACAATATTCAACTTTGTAAACATGAAACATAATGTCAAATTTGTGATTTTTGACAAATTCACTTGAGTTATTAGTTTGTAAACTAGTAAAAGATGTTCAATATTGCATGAAAGTAAGTTTTAAGTGTGTTTTGTACCAAATTGCTGTTTGTAACAATGTGTTTCAGTCACTTTTGCAATGTTCAGAATGCGTAATTTGAATGAAAATCAATAAAACATGACTTTGTATACAAATTTAACTTTGCAAACATGAAACATAATGTCAAATTTGTGATTTTCGACAAATTCATTTGAGTTATTAGTTTGTAAACTAGTAAAAGATGTTCAATATTGCATGAAAGTAAGTTTTAGGTGTGTTTTGTACCAAATTGCTGTGTGCAACAATGTGTTTCATTCACTTTTGCAATGCTCAGACTGCGTAATTTGTATGAAAATCAATAAAACATGACTTTGTATACAAATTTAACTTTGCAAACATGTAACATAATGTCAAATTTGTGATTTTTGACAAATTCACTTGAGTTATTAGTTTGTAAACTAGTAAAAGATGTTCAATATTGCATGAAAGTAAGTTTTCATTGTGTTTTGTACCAAATTGCTGTGTGCAACAATGTGTTTCATTCACTTTTGCAATGTTCAGACTGCATAATCTGAATAAAAATCAATAAAACATGGCTTTGCAAGCAATATTCAATTTTGCAAACATGAAACATAATGTCAAATTTGTGATTTTTGACAAATTCACTTGAGTTATTAGTTTGTAAACTAGTAAAAGATGTTCAATATTGCATGAAAGTCAGTTTTCATTGTGTTTTGTACCAAATTGCTGTCTGTAACAATGTGTTTCATTCACTTTTGCAATGTTCAGTATGCATAATTTGAATGAAAATCAATAAAACATGACTTTCCATGCAATATTCAACTTTGTAAACATGAAACATAATGTCAAATTTGTGATTTTTGACAAATTCACTTGAGTTATTAGTTTGTAAACTACTAAAAGATCTTCAATATTGCATGAAAGTGAGTTTTCATTGTGTTTTGTACCAAATTGCTGTGTGCAACAATGTATTTCATATACTTTTGCAATGTTCAGACTGCATAATTTGAATAAAAATCAATAAAACATGGCTTTGCAAGCAATATTCAACTTTGCATACATGAAACATAATGTCAAATTTGGGATTTTTGGCAAATTCACTTGAGTTATTAGTTTGTAAACTAGTAAAAGATGCTCAATATTGCATGAGAGTAAGTTTTAAGTGTGTTTTGTACCAAATTGCTGTTTGTAACAATGTGTTTCAGTCATTTTTGCAATGTTCAGAATGCGTAATTTGAATGAAAATCAATAAAACATGACTTTGTATACAAATTTAACTTTGCAAACATGAAACATAATGTCAAATTTGTGATTTTCGACAAATTCATTTGAGTTATTAGTTTGTAAACTAGTAAAAGATGTTCAATATTGCATGAAAGTAAGTTTTAGGTGTGTTTTGTACCAAATTGCTGTGTGCAACAATGTGTTTCATTCACTTTTGCAATGTTCAGACTGCGTAATTTGTATGAAAATCAATAAAACATGACTTTGTATACAAATTTAACTTTGCAAACATGAAACATAATGTCAAATTTGTGATTTTTGACAAATTCACTTGAGTTATTAGTTTGTAAACTAGTAAAAGATGTTCAATATTGCATGAAAGTAAGTTTTCATTGTGTTTTGTACCAAATTGCTGTGTGCAACAATGTGTTTCATTCACTTTTGCAATGTTCAGACTGCATAATTTGAATAAAAATCAATAAAACATGGCTTTGCAAGCAATATTCAATTTTGCAAACATGAAACATAATGTCAAATTTGTGATTTTTGACAAATTCACTTGAGTTATTAGTTTGTAAACTAGTAAAAGATGTTCAATATTGCATGAAAGTCAGTTTTCATTGTGTTTTGTACCAAATTGCTGTCTGTAACAATGTGTTTCATTCACTTTTGCAATGTTCAGTATGCATAATTTGAATGAAAATCAATAAAACGTGACTTTCCATGCAATATTCAACTTTGTAACCATGAAACATAATGTCAAATTTGTGATTTTTGACAAATTCACTTGAGTTATTAGTTTGTAAACTAGTAAAAGATGTTCAATATTGCATGAAAGTAAGTTTTCATTGTGTTTTGTACCAAATTGCTGTGTGCAACAATGTGTTTCATTCACTTTTGCAATGTTCAGACTGCATAATTTGAATAAAAATCAATAAAACATGGCTTTGCAAGCAATATTCAATTTTGCAAACATGAAACATAATGTCAAATTTGTGATTTTTGACAAATTCACTTGAGTTATTAGTTTGTAAACTAGTAAAAGATGTTCAATATTGCATGAAAGTCAGTTTTCATTGTGTTTTGTACCAAATTGCTGTCTGTAACAATGTGTTTCATTCTCTTTTGCAATGTTCAGTATGCATAATTTGAATGAAAATCAATAAAACATGACTTTCCATGCAATATTCAACTTTGTAAACATGAAACATAATGTCAAATTTGTGATTTTTGACAAATTCACTTGAGTTATTAGTTTGTAAACTACTAAAAGATGTTCAATATTGCATGAAAGTGAGTTTTCATTGTGTTTTGTACCAAATTGCTGTGTGCAACAATGTATTTCATATACTTTTGCAATGTTCAGACTGCATAATTCGAATAAAAATCAATAAAACATGGCTTTGCAAGCAATATTCAACTTTGCATACATGAAACATAATGTCAAATTTGGGATTTTTGGCAAATTCACTTGAGTTATTAGTTTGTAAACTAGTAAAAGATGTTCAATATTGCATGAGAGTAAGTTTTAAGTGTGTTTTGTACCAAATTGCTGTTTGTAACAATGTGTTTCAGTCATTTTTGCAATGTTCAGAATGCGTAATTTGAATGAAAATCAATAAAACATGACTTTGTATACAAATTTCACTTTGCAAACATGAAACATAATGTCAAATTTGTGATTTTCGACAAATTCATTTGAGTTATTAGTTTGTAAACTAGTAAAAGATGTTCAATATTGCATGAAAGTAAGTTTTAGGTGTGTTTTGTACCAAATTGCTGTGTGCAACAATGTGTTTCATTCACTTTTGCAATGTTCAGACTGCGTAATTTGTATGAAAATCAATAAAACATGACTTTGTATACAAATTTAACTTTGCAAACATGAAACATAATGTCAAATTTGTGATTTTTGACAAATTCACTTGAGTTATTAGTTTGTAAACTAGTAAAAGATGTTCAATATTGCATGAAAGTAAGTTTTCATTGTGTTTTGTACCAAATTGCTGTGTGCAACAATGTGTTTCATTCACTTTTGCAATGTTCAGACTGCATAATTTGAATAAAAATCAATAAAACATGGCTTTGCAAGCAATATTCAATTTTGCAAACATGAAACATAATGTCAAATTTGTGATTTTTGACAAATTCACTTGAGTTATTAGTTTGTAAACTAGTAAAAGATGTTCAATATTGCATGAAAGTCAGTTTTCATTGTGTTTTGTACCAAATTGCTGTCTGTAACAATGTGTTTCATTCACTTTTGCAAAGTTCAGTATGCATAATTTGAATGAAAATCAATAAAACATGACTTTCCATGCAATATACAACTTTGTAAACATGAAACATAATGTCAAATTTGTGATTTTTGACAAATTCACTTGAGTTATTAGTTTGTAAACTACTAAAAGATGTTCAATATTGCATGAAAGTGAGTTTTCATTGTGTTTTGTACCAAATTGCTGTGTGCAACAATGTATTTCATATACTTTTGCAATGTTCAGACTGCATAATTTGAATAAAAATCAATAAAACATGGCTTTGCAAGCAATATTCAACTTTGCATACATGAAACATAATGTCAAATTTGTGATTTTTGGCAAATTCACTTGAGTTATTAGTTTGTAAACTAGTAAAAGATGTTCAATATTGCATGAAAGTTAGCTTTAAGTGTGTTTTGTACCAAATTGCTGTTTGTAACAATGTGTTTCAGTCACTTTTGCAATGTTCAGAATGCATTATTTGAATGAAAATCAATAAAACAGTACTTTCCATACAATATTTAACTTTGCAAACATGAAACATAATGTCAAATTTGTGATTTTTGACAAATTCATTTGAGTTATTAGTTTGTAAACTAGTAAAAGATGTTCAATATTGCATGAAAGTAAGTTTTCATTGTGTTTTGTACCAAATTGCTGTGTGCAACAATGTGTTTCATTCACTTTTGCAATGTTCAGACTGCATAATTTGAATAAAAATCAATAAAACATGGCTTTGCAAGCAATATTCAATTTTGCAAACATGAAACATAATGTCAAATTTGTGATTTTTGACAAATTCACTTGAGTTATTAGTTTGTAAACTAGTAAAAGATGTTCAATATTGCATGAAAGTAAGTTTTCATTGTGTTTTGTACCAAATTGCTGTGTGCAACAATGTGTTTCATTCACTTTTGCAATGTTCAGACTGCATAATTTGAATAAAAATCAATAAAACATGGCTTTGCAAGCAATATTCAATTTTGCAAACATGAAACATAATGTCAAATTTGTGATTTTTGACAAATTCACTTGAGTTATTAGTTTGTAAACTAGTAAAAGATGTTCAATATTGCATGAAAGTCAGTTTTCATTGTGTTTTGTACCAAATTGCTGTCTGTAACAATGTGTTTCATTCACTTTTGCAAAGTTCAGTATGCATAATTTGAATGAAAATCAATAAAACATGACTTTCCATGCAATATACAACTTTGTAAACATGAAACATAATGTCAAATTTGTGATTTTTGACAAATTCACTTGAGTTATTAGTTTGTAAACTACTAAAAGATGTTCAATATTGCATGAAAGTGAGTTTTCATTGTGTTTTGTACCAAATTGCTGTGTGCAACAATGTATTTCATATACTTTTGCAATGTTCAGACTGCATAATTTGAATAAAAATCAATAAAACATGGCTTTGCAAGCAATATTCAACTTTGCATACATGAAACATAATGTCAAATTTGTGATTTTTGGCAAATTCACTTGAGTTATTAGTTTGTAAACTAGTAAAAGATGTTCAATATTGCATGAAAGTTAGCTTTAAGTGTGTTTTGTACCAAATTGCTGTTTGTAACAATGTGTTTCAGTCACTTTTGCAATGTTCAGAATGCATTATTTGAATGAAAATCAATAAAACAGTACTTTCCATACAATATTTAACTTTGCAAACATGAAACATAATGTCAAATTTGTGATTTTTGACAAATTCATTTGAGTTATTAGTTTGTAAACTAGTAAAAGATGTTCAATATTGCATGAAAGTAAGTTTTCATTGTGTTTTGTACCAAATTGCTGTGTGCAACAATGTGTTTCATTCACTTTTGCAATGTTCAGACTGCATAATTTGAATAAAAATCAATAAAACATGGCTTTGCAAGCAATATTCAATTTTGCAAACATGAAACATAATGTCAAATTTGTGATTTTTGACAAATTCACTTGAGTTATTAGTTTGTAAACTAGTAAAAGATGTTCAATATTGCATGAAAGTAAGTTTTCATTGTGTTTTGTACCAAATTGCTGTCTGTAACAATGTGTTTCATTCACTTTTGCAATGTTCAGTATGCATAATTTTAATGAAAATCAATAAAACATGACTTTCCATGCAATATTCAACTTTGTAAACATGAAACATAATGTCAAATTTGTGATTTTTGACAAATTCACTTGAGTTATTAGTTTGTAAACTAGTAAAAGATGTTCAATATTGCATGAAAGTAAGTTTTCATTGTGTTTTGTACCAAATTGCTGTCTGTAACAATGTGTTTCATTCACTTTTGCAATGTTCAGTATGCATAATTTGAATGAAAATCAATAAAACATGACTTTCCATGCAATATTCAACTTTGTAAACATGAAACATACTGTCAAATTTGTGATTTTTGACAAATTCACTTGAGTTATTAGTTTGTAAACTAGTAAAAGATGTTCAATATTGCATGAAAGTAAGTTTTAGGTGTGTTTTGTACCAAATTGCTGTGTGCAACAATGTGTTTCATTCACTTTTGCAATGTTCAGACTGCGTAATTTGTATGAAAATCAATAAAACATGACTTTGTATACAAATTTAACTTTGCAAACATGAAACATAATGTCAAATTTGTGATTTTTGACAAATTCACTTGAGTTATTAGTTTGTAAACTAGTAAAAGATGTTCAATATTGCATGAAAGTAAGTTTTCATTGTGTTTTGTACCAAATTGCTGTGTGCAACAATGTGTTTCATTCACTTTTGCAATGTTCAGACTGCATAATTTGAATAAAAATCAATAAAACATGGCTTTGCAAGCAATATTCAATTTTGCAAACATGAAACATAATGTCAAATTTGTGATTTTTGACAAATTCACTTGAGTTATTAGTTTGTAAACTAGTAAAAGATGTTCAATATTGCATGAAAGTCAGTTTTCATTGTGTTTTGTACCAAATTGCTGTCTGTAACAATGTGTTTCATTCACTTTTGCAAAGTTCAGTATGCATAATTTGAATGAAAATCAATAAAACATGACTTTCCATGCAATATACAACTTTGTAAACATGAAACATAATGTCAAATTTGTGATTTTTGACAAATTCACTTGAGTTATTAGTTTGTAAACTAGTAAAAGATGTTCAATATTGCATGAAAGTCAGTTTTCATTGTGTTTTGTACCAAATTGCTGTCTGTAACAATGTGTTTCATTCACTTTTGCAAAGTTCAGTATGCATAATTTGAATGAAAATCAATAAAACATGACTTTCCATGCAATATACAACTCTGTAAACATGAAACATAATGTCAAATTTGTGATTTTTGACAAATTCACTTGAGTTATTAGTTTGTAAACTACTAAAAGATGTTCAATATTGCATGAGAGTAAGTTTTAAGTGTGTTTTGTACCAAATTGCTGTTTGTAACAATGTGTTTCAGTCATTTTTGCAATGTTCAGAATGCGTAATTTGAATGAAAATCAATAAAACATGACTTTGTATACAAATTTAACTTTGCAAACATGAAACATAATGTCAAATTTGTGATTTTCGACAAATTCATTTGAGTTATTAGTTTGTAAACTAGTAAAAGATGTTCAATATTGCATGAAAGTAAGTTTTAGGTGTGTTTTGTACCAAATTGCTGTGTGCAACAATGTGTTTCATTCACTTTTGCAATGTTCAGACTGCGTAATTTGTATGAAAATCAATAAAACATGACTTTGTATACAAATTTAACTTTGCAAACATGAAACATAATGTCAAATTTGTGATTTTTGACAAATTCACTTGAGTTATTAGTTTGTAAACTAGTAAAAGATGTTCAATATTGCATGAAAGTAAGTTTTCAGTGTGTTTTGTACCAAATTGCTGTGTGCAACAATGTGTTTCATTCACTTTTGCAATGTTCAGACTGCATAATTTGAATAAAAATCAATAAAACATGGCTTTGCAAGCAATATTCAATTTTGCAAACATGAAACATAATGTCAAATTTGTGATTTTTGACAAATTCACTTGAGTTATTAGTTTGTAAACTAGTAAAAGATGTTCAATATTGCATGAAAGTCAGTTTTCATTGTGTTTTGTACCAAATTGCTGTCTGTAACAATGTGTTTCATTCACTTTTGCAATGTTCAGTATGCATAATTTGAATGAAAATCAATAAAACGTGACTTTCCATGCAATATTCAACTTTGTAACCATGAAACATAATGTCAAATTTGTGATTTTTGACAAATTCACTTGAGTTATTAGTTTGTAAACTAGTAAAAGATGTTCAATATTGCATGAAAGTAAGTTTTCATTGTGTTTTGTACCAAATTGCTGTGTGCAACAATGTGTTTCATTCACTTTTGCAATGTTCAGACTGCATAATTTGAATAAAAATCAATAAAACATGGCTTTGCAAGCAATATTCAATTTTGCAAACATGAAACATAATGTCAAATTTGTGATTTTTGACAAATTCACTTGAGTTATTAGTTTGTAAACTAGTAAAAGATGTTCAATATTGCATGAAAGTCAGTTTTCATTGTGTTTTGTACCAAATTGCTGTCTGTAACAATGTGTTTCATTCACTTTTGCAATGTTCAGTATGCATAATTTGAATGAAAATCAATAAAACATGACTTTCCATGCAATATTCAACTTTGTAAACATGAAACATAATGTCAAATTTGTGATTTTTGACAAATTCACTTGAGTTATTAGTTTGTAAACTACTAAAAGATGTTCAATATTGCATGAAAGTGAGTTTTCATTGTGTTTTGTACCAAATTGCTGTGTGCAACAATGTGTTTCATTCACTTTTGCAATGTTCAGACTGCGTAATTTGTATGAAAATCAATAAAACATGACTTTGTATACAAATTTAACTTTGCAAACATGAAACATAATGTCAAATTTGTGATTTTTGACAAATTCACTTGAGTTATTAGTTTGTAAACTAGTAAAAGATGTTCAATATTGCATGAAAGTAAGTTTTCATTGTGTTTTGTACCAAATTGCTGTGTGCAACAATGTGTTTCATTCACTTTTGCAATGTTCAGACTGCATAATTTGAATGAAAATCAATAAAACATGGCTTTGCAAGCAATATTCAACTTTGCAAACATGAAACATAATGTCAAATTTGTGATTTTTGACAAATTCACTTGAGTTATTAGTTTGTAAACTAGTAAAAGATGTTCAATAATGCATGAAAGTTAGCTTTAAGTGTGTTTTGTACCAAATTGCTGTTTGTAACAATGTGTTTCAGTCACTTTTGCAATGTTCAGAATGCATTATTTGAATGAAAATCAATAAAACAGTACTTTCCATACAATATTTAACTTTGCAAACATGAAACATAATGTCAATTTTGTGATTTTTGTCAAATTCATTTGAGTTATTAGTTTGTAAACTAGTAAAAGATGTTCAATATTGCATGAAAGTAAGTTTTCATTGTGTTTTGTACCAAATTGCTGTGTGCAACAATGTGTTTCATTCACTTTTGCAATGTTCAGACTGCATAATTTGAATAAAAATCAATAAAACATGGCTTTGCAAGCAATATTCAATTTTGCAAACATGAAACATAATGTCAAATTTGTGATTTTTGACAAATTCACTTGAGTTATTAGTTTGTAAACTAGTAAAAGATGTTCAATATTGCATGAAAGTAAGTTTTCATTGTGTTTTGTACCAAATTGCTGTCTGTAACAATGTGTTTCATTCACTTTTGCAATGTTCAGTATGCATAATTTTAATGAAAATCAATAAAACATGACTTTCCATGCAATATTCAACTTTGTAAACATGAAACATAATGTCAAATTTGTGATTTTTGACAAATTCACTTGAGTTATTAGTTTGTAAACTAGTAAAAGATGTTCAATATTGCATGAAAGTAAGTTTTCATTGTGTTTTGTACCAAATTGCTGTGTGCAACAATGTGTTTCATTCACTTTTGCAATGTTCAGACTGCATAATTTGAATAAAAATCAATAAAACATGGCTTTGCAAGCAATATTCAACTTTGCAAACATGAAACATAATGTCAAATTTGTGATTTTTGGCAAATTCACTTGAGTTATTAGTTTGTAAACTAGTAAAAGATGTTCAATATTGCATGAAAGTAAGTTTTAAGTGTGTTTTGTACCAAATTGCTGTTTGTAACAATGTGTTTCATTCACTTTTGCAATGTTCAGTATGCATAATTTTAATGAAAATCAATAAAACATGACTTTCCATGCAATATTCAACTTTGTAAACATGAAACATAATGTCAAATTTGTGATTTTTGACAAATTCACTTGAGTTATTAGTTTGTAAACTACTAAAAGATGTTCAATATTGCATGAAAGTGAGTTTTCATTGTGTTTTGTACCAAATTGCTGTCTGTAACAATGTGTTTCATTCACTTTTGCAATGTTCAGTATGCATAATTTGAATGAAAATCAATAAAACATGACTTTCCATGCAATATTCAACTTTGTAAACATGAAACATACTGTCAAATTTGTGATTTTTGACAAATTCACTTGAGTTATTAGTTTGTAAACTACTAAAAGATGTTCAATATTGCATGAAAGTGAGTTTTCATTGTGTTTTGTACCAAATTGCTGTGTGCAACAATGTATTTCATATACTTTTGCAATGTTCAGACTGCATAATTTGAATAAAAATCAATAAAACATGGCTTTGCAAGCAATATTCAACTTTGCATACATGAAACATAATGTCAAATTTGTGATTTTTGGCAAATTCACTTGAGTTATTAGTTTGTAAACTAGTAAAAGATGTTCAATATTGCATGAGAGTAAGTTTTAAGTGTGTTTTGTACCAAATTGCTGTTTGTAACTGTGGGATTATAGTCTAGAGGTCAACGCATATGACGAAGCCGCCTATAGGATACAGAGACAAGCGCTAGCCAATAGGATCGAGATACGAGACTGAGGCATAGAATACAGGAGCGAACACACGGCACTTCGATTCATACTACTGGTGAGTCTAGACGTGTTGTTAAAGCTATCCATATTATATTATATCTTGACTTGACATGGTACCACGGGTGGGGTAGCAGTGTTTTCAAGTTATAGATATACTGTTCTACTGGATAGACTTTTTCGAGGAGAGAGGCGATCAACAGAGGAGGAGAGAGAGGAGAGGACAGAGAGAGAGATTTTCATTATTTATTGTTGTTATTAATAGTTATTGGGAACAGTGAGTTTCAGAGAGATTATCATTAAGATTATAGAGGAGAGAGAAGAGGAGTGAGGTTGTATACTTATACTAACTTAATTATTTATTAAAAGAGAGAAAATAAGGAGATACTTTAAAATTAAAATAAATTGCAAACAATGGCGACTGGGTTTAGTTATTCGGGATTTCCTGAGCTTCGCATTGATCCACAAGATGTTTCAGGGTCATGGAACAGATGGCTCACAGAATTTAAAATATGTATTAGAATGAAAAGTTTTGAAATGGGTAAAAATAAAGTTACAGATGAGAATGGTGTTGAAACTTTGGTTCCAAAATTCACTGATGAAGGTAAATTATTGGTATTATTGAAATCTATTGGCTCGGAGGGTAGAGAGACATTACTGTCCACAGGTTTGGAGTTAGAAGGAGTCAATACTACGTATGATGAAGCTTTGGAGGTTTTGGTTAACCACTATAAGAGAGAAGATAGTCTGTATGTTAGAACCCAAAGTTTTGTGAAAGTGCAACAGTGTGCTAGTGAAGATCCTAGGGATTATTTAAACAGGGTCGAACGTTTAAGTAGAAGTTTAGAATTTTTTAATACTGAAATTGAAGCCGCTAAAGTACCCTTACAAACGGCTCGTAAGGAATTAGCTCTGGTACTAGCAGTTACAGGTTTGAGAGATCATAACTTGTGTAGAGAGCTTATAGCTAGGGAAGATTTGACTTGGGATAAACTAAAGACTATTATGAAGTCACGATCTTCTGCACAGGAGTCAGTGACAAAGCTAAATAGTGACCTGAGTTCTTTGACCATTAAAACTGAACCAGTGGGGGAAGTTAAAGTAGAGAGTAGTGCTTACGCTAAAAGAATAAATAGGGTAGAAAGAAGCCCTAGGGAGTATAGAGATAGTAGAAATAATGATAGGAGGAATAGGCATAGGTCTAGGTCTAACTCTAGAGATAGTTACAGGCGTAGTATTACTCCAGATAGGAAGGACCAGGGGAGATGTTATGAATGCAACGAGAAAAACCATGTTGCGAGGTTTTGCCCTAGGATTATTTGCTTCAAATGCAAGGGGAAAGGCCATCAGGCTAGAGATTGCAGGGCGGAATCCAAACCCTGGCCGAGGAATTATAGCAGTAGTCCTGAAAACAATGGTAGGTCTTACTATCGGAGACAGAGTAGGAGTCCAAGAGAGAGAAATAAAAGAAGGTCTACTCCTTACCGGGAAGAATACCTTCGAGAGGAGAGTAGAAGTCCTAGTCGAAGAGTAAAATTCGTGAGACATGTTAAGGAACACAGTTCTAGTGATAGTGATGAATGACTAGGCGGGGAATATAGAGCTATCTTAAAAGTAAATGGTCATAATGTAAGATTTACACTAGATACGGGCGCCGAGGTAACAGTCCTTACAGATAACTCTTCTAGGGATATTGGTATGAAATTACAGCCTCAGTCTAAAATTTTAATGGGGGCTGGAGGTCATAAGTTGTCAGTCCTAGGAGAAGCGAATGTAGAGATCAAGAATAGGTTTAAATCTATCTCAACTTGCATATCAGTAGTCAAGGGCGCTAACAGAAACCTACTAGGTATTTCAGAAATTAGAAAGCTTAACTTGTTAGCTATAGTAGAATCGGTGTGTGCTAAAGCTTTTGATCCCTTTGTGAAGTTTCCTGAGCTTTTCAAAGGGCTAGGAGTTTTGCCTGGGATATTTTCAGTCAAATTGAAAAAGGATGTTGAACCCTACCATCTAACGAGACCTAGGGTAATAGCAGCAGGTCTTAGAGAAAAAGCAAAGGCTGAAATAGATAAAATGTTAGAGATGGGGGTAATTGAACCGGTGGAACAACCAACAGAATGGTGTTCAGGCTTAACCATTGCCCCTAAACCAAATGGAGCAATTAGAATGTGTGTAGATTTAACTAGATTAAACAAGGGAGTTAGAAGGGAAAATTATCCTCTTCCCAGGGTTAGTGATATGTTGTCTAGTTTATCTGAAGGAAAAATGTTTTCCAAATTGGATGCAAACAGCGGATTTTGGCAAGTAAAATTGGATGAGAAGTGCAAACTGCTCACTACCTTTATTTCACCTTGGGGTAGGTTTTGCTTTAAGAGAATGCCATTTGGAATTAGCTCTGCACCTGAGTTCTATCAGAGAGCCATGGAAAAAATTCTTCATGGCTTAGACGGCGTAGTATGTTTGATGGACGATGTCCTAGTCTATGGTAAAGACGCCAACCAACATTGGTCCAGATTGAAAAAAGTGTTGAGTAGAATTCAAAATGCGGGAGTAACCCTAAAAAAGAGCAAGTGCGAGTTTGGATGCTCGTCAGTAAAATTTCTAGGACACGTAGTCAGTGGAGAAGGCATTAAGCCAGACCCAGAAAAAGTTAAAGCTATTTCAGAGATGTTACCTCCTAATAACAAAAAGGAGGCACGCAGGTTTATGGGAGTAGTTAACTACCTAGGTAAATTTAGTAAAAAGCTCGCTGAATTGAGTGTTCCCATTTACGATGTGATAGGAGGAAAAAGTCCGTGGTATTGGGGTATTGATCAGCAGAACTCTTTTAATAATATAAAACGAGAGCTGTCAAGCACACCAGTATTGTGTTCTTTCGACTTGAATAAAAAACATAGGGTTTCAGCAGATGCCAGTAAATCAGCGATAGGAGCGGTGTTGTTGCAAAACACTGACAGGGGAGACTGGCAACCAGTAGAGTATGCTTCTCGCAAAATGACAGAAGCGGAAAAAAGGTATGCGATGATCGAGAAAGAATCTTTAGCTATAACATGGGCATGCGAGAAATTTGATTTCTATTTAATGGGGAGACAGTTTGAGATTGAGACAGATCATAAGCCATTAGTCTCACTCCTAGGGGAAAAAGATTTGTATCATTTACCTTTGAGAGTACAGAGATTTAAGCTAAGGCTAATGAGATTTGAATACAGAATATTTCATACTCCAGGTAGAGAAATGTACTTAGCCGATGCATTAAGTAGGCCTTGCACAGAAGGGGTTACTGATGAAGCTATTTATAATTGCGCTCTAGTGGAACGCTACATAGCGAGTATCGTAGAAGAGAAGCTTTTAGGCAGTGTCAGAGAACAAGAGTTACTAGATGCAATCAAAATAGATGAGATTGCTAGTAGCTGTATATTATATATGCGTAACGGATGGCCGAGAAATGGTACATCGCTACATGGGGAATTACGACGGCTCTATAGCTGCCGTGATAGTTTGACCGAATATGGAGGGTTGATTTTATGTAACTCACGGTTATATGTTCCAAAAGTATTACGACAAGTTTATTTAGAAAGGTGCCATGTAGGTCACCAGGGCATAGTCAAATGCCAGAGAAGAGCGAGACAATTATTTTGGTGGCCTAGTGTTAGTAGTGATATTAACAGCTACATTTCTACGTGTGAAACTTGTATAAAGAATAGTGCCATAAAACACCAACCTACTGTGGGTATAACCTTACCTACAGCACCATGGGTAGAACTTGGTACTGATGTATTTATGTTTGAGGGAAAGTTATATCTGATTGTGATTGATTACTATTCTAAATGGATAGAAACTGCATTCCTGAACTCGCAAACAGCGAGCAATGTTATTAGTGAGTTGAAATCTATATTTTCACGACTGGGAACTCCTAAGAAACTTAGGAGCGATAATGGTAGCTGTTTTGCTTGCGTGGAGTTCCGGTCCTTTGCGGATAGTTGGGGATTTGCTCACGCCACGAGTAGCCCTAGGTATCCGCAATCGAACGGTCTCGCGGAACGAGCCGTAGGGACTGTTAAAAGGTTGTGGCTCAGCTCAGAAAACAAGGCAGAGGCTCTGTTAGCATATCGAGCTACTCCGTTAGAGTCAGGGTTTTCACCTGCAGAACTCTTGTTTGGACGACCCATAGAAACCCCCTTGGGGTGCCCTCATGGTGATCCAGTTGATTACAGCGAATTTGAAGAGATCGAGCTGAATAACAAAAGTAAATCCAATGCCAAATGGGATAGGAAACATAGAGCAAGTAGGTTACCGGATTTGAAAATTGGGGACAAAGTGTGGGTTAAAGCTCCCAGTGATATAGGTAGAGAAGGTATTGTCCTTAGACAGGATACATACCCCGATAGTTTTTGGGTTAGAGTGAATTCTAGAGAACTTAGGCGCAACCGTAAACACTTGTATCTGTTATACAGGTCGGAGACAGGGTTGGGGAGTGATGTCTTACCATCACCCTCTAATCCGGAACTCCAGCTAGGTGAGTCTCGGGGTGAAGAAACGGAAGACTTATCTGAGGTAGACCATATACCCTTGGATGAGCCTTCAATACCCTTAACAACTGCTAGTGACAATGCTTCTAATGATAATGCTGCTAAGACTAACACCACTAGTAATAAGGCTGCTAGTAATACCACCATTAATGATCTTAGTGAACCCCAGTCGACCGAACAAACGGTTATAGAGAGCCAGATTATACAGGACACTAGAGAAGCCGCCAAGCCAAATGAAGGCACGGCAACTGAGTGTCAAGCTGATAACCCCAACGCCTCTGTGTCTGGAAAAACCAGGTCCAAGGAGTATGTAACTAGATCAGGAAGGGTTAGCAAGCGACCAAACAAGCAGGACATGTCATATTACTAACTGTTGTAGAATATTCAGACTACTCAGATCATTCAAATCATTCAACATTAACAATGCCAAGCGGAGGGAGCAGTGGAGAGGAAGGAACATGGCAGGTGGTAGAGGGAAGAAGGAGAAGGAGGAGAGCTAGAGCAGAGATGACCGAGAGTGCAAGCAAGGAGGATGGAGACAGTGGAGTCCCACCAGAAATCAGGTCAGGTAGAAGTAGAAAAATCTATGGTAAACCAGGTAATATGAAATGCCTTATTTGTGGATGCTTACGTGACCATTCAGCACGTGATTGCCCTGGTAATGTTTGCCACAAATGTGGAGATAAAGGCCATTGGGTAGCCAGCTGTCCAAAGAAAGTTTGTACCTGGTGTGCAAAAACAGGAGGAGATCACGATACAGCAGATTGCCCGTATGGTGGTAAAGATTTTATAGCAACCAAGAGAGCTCGAGTGGAGGAGGAGACACCTGCCCCTCCCAGTAAGAGCGCTAGAGTTCCAGGGAAGCGCACAATTGTAGGTGAGGTATCCAGTTTTCTAGACACGGTCAAATCTACCGAGTTTCTCTCTGCTTCTGTTTTTGATTCTAGGATGGAAGTATTGGCAGATAGACAACAAGAAATGGAGAGAAGGCATGCCAGAGAACGCATGGAGCTCGAGAGAGAGAGAGAGGCCCTAAAGGTCGAGTATGAAGGAGGAGAGGCCATGAGAGAAGCTATTCAACAGCTAGAGCTCGCAAGGGCTAACTTTATCAGCAAGAGGTCTAAGATCTCGACAGGTACCTCGGCTGGTCCCGTGGTGGCACCACCGCGGTCAGTGGCTTCCACCTCTATGGTAGGTATGGAGGCGTCAGGTGGAGAGGGGGAGTCTGTGACTCCGGTAGAATCTAGTATACAAGTAAACCAGAGCTCTAGTGAACGAGTCAGTGTGGGTATGGAAGTAAAGTCTGAAGGCGCAGAGTCTCAGATTGTTGCTTTTCATGGGCCCCTCTACTCGGAGGTAGCTAGAAATACTAGTTTAGGGCTTTCAGGTACTAGAACGACTGAGAGTCCGAAGGGTGATAGCACACCAGCTGCCGAGACGCCAGGCAGACGAAGTCCAGATCCAGAGGTAGACTAAACCCTGAACATGCGAGTAAGTTACTAGAAGACTAGGTAAAGTATTAGAGAACTAGAACGAGGTGAGTCCAACTTATTATATATATACTGTACACATTGACACTGTAATTCATGCCTTGTAGACAATAGTAGTTGAAAATAGCTTGTATTTATATAGAGCTTGTGAAAAAAAAAAAAAAAAAAAAAAAAAAAAAAGGGAGCATGTAGAGCGTTATAAAATTTGCTCGTTTATGATCTAGACATGAGACTTCCAAGGAGGAGAGCATGTTACATAACACATGATAAGTGTTGTAGGAATCTAGACTATTGGAGAATGGATTACCAGAAATCAAGGAGGAGGCTCTTCGAAGAAAAGGGCATGTGGGATTATAGTCTAGAGGTCAACGCATATGACGAAGCCGCCTATAGGATACAGAGACAAGCGCTAGCCAATAGGATCGAGATACGAGACTGAGGCATAGAATACAGGAGCGAACACACGGCACTTCGATTCATACTACTGGTGAGTCTAGACGTGTTGTTAAAGCTATCCATATTATATTATATCTTGACTTGACAGTAACAACGTGTTTCAGTCATTTTTGCAATGTTCAGAATGCGTAATTTGAATGAAAATCAATAAAACTTGACTTTGTACACAATATTTAACTTTGCAAACATGAAACA
The DNA here is from genome assembly GCA_935421135.1 of Bugulina stolonifera. Taxonomy (NCBI): domain Eukaryota; kingdom Metazoa; phylum Bryozoa; class Gymnolaemata; order Cheilostomatida; family Bugulidae; genus Bugulina; species Bugulina stolonifera. The sequence goes on along the minus strand of OW285190.1, from coordinate 369,413 downwards.
TAATGTCAAATTTGTGATTTTTGACAAATTCACCTGAGTTATTAGTTTGTAAACTAGTAAAAGATGTTCAATATTGCATGAAAGTAAGTTTTCATTGTGTTTTGTACCAAATTGCTGTGTGCAACAATGTGTTTCATTCACTTTTGCAATGTTCAGACTGCATAATTTGAATGAAAATCAATAAAACATGGCTTTGCAAGCAATATTCAACTTTGCAAACATGAAACATAATGTCAAATTTGTGATTTTTGACAAATTCACTTGAGTTATTAGTTTGTAAACTAGTAAAAGATGTTCAATATTGCATGAAAGTTAGCTTTAAGTGTGTTTTGTACCAAATTGCTGTTTGTAACAATGTGTTTCAGTCACTTTTGCAATGTTCAGAATGCATTATTTGAATGAAAATCAATAAAACAGTACTTTCCATACAATATTTAACTTTGCAAACATGAAACATAATGTCAAATTTGTGATTTTTGACAAATTCATTTGAGTTATTAGTTTGTAAACTAGTAAAAGATGTTCAATATTGCATGAAAGTAAGTTTTCATTGTGTTTTGTACCAAATTGCTGTGTGCAACAATGTGTTTCATTCACTTTTGCAATGTTCAGACTGCATAATTTGAATAAAAATCAATAAAACATGGCTTTGCAAGCAATATTCAATTTTGCAAACATGAAACATAATGTCAAATTTGTGATTTTTGACAAATTCACTTGAGTTATTAGTTTGTAAACTAGTAAAAGATGTTCAATATTGCATGAAAGTAAGTTTTCATTGTGTTTTGTACCAAATTGCTGTCTGTAACAATGTGTTTCATTCACTTTTGCAATGTTCAGTATGCATAATTTTAATGAAAATCAATAAAACATGACTTTCCATGCAATATTCAACTTTGTAAACATGAAACATAATGTCAAATTTGTGATTTTTGACAAATTCACTTGAGTTATTAGTTTGTAAACTAGTAAAAGATGTTCAATATTGCATGAAAGTAAGTTTTCATTGTGTTTTGTACCAAATTGCTGTCTGTAACAATGTGTTTCATTCACTTTTGCAATGTTCAGTATGCATAATTTGAATGAAAATCAATAAAACATGACTTTCCATGCAATATTCAACTTTGTAAACATGAAACATACTGTCAAATTTGTGATTTTTGACAAATTCACTTGAGTTATTAGTTTGTAAACTAGTAAAAGATGTTCAATATTGCATGAAAGTAAGTTTTCATTGTGTTTTGTACCAAATTGCTGTGTGCAACAATGTGTTTCATTCACTTTTGCAATGTTCAGACTGCATAATTTGAATAAAAATCAATAAAACATGGCTTTGCAAGCAATATTCAATTTTGCAAACATGAAACATAATGTCAAATTTGTGATTTTTGACAAATTCACTTGAGTTATTAGTTTGTAAACTAGTAAAAGATGTTCAATATTGCATGAAAGTCAGTTTTCATTGTGTTTTGTACCAAATTGCTGTCTGTAACAATGTGTTTCATTCACTTTTGCAAAGTTCAGTATGCATAATTCGAATGAAAATCAATAAAACATGACTTTCCATGCAATATACAACTTTGTAAACATGAAACATAATGTCAAATTTGTGATTTTTGACAAATTCACTTGAGTTATTAGTTTGTAAACTACTAAAAGATGTTCAATATTGCATGAAAGTGAGTTTTCATTGTGTTTTGTACCAAATTGCTGTGTGCAACAATGTATTTCATATACTTTTGCAATGTTCAGACTGCATAATTTGAATAAAAATCAATAAAACATGGCTTTGCAAGCAATATTCAACTTTGCATACATGAAACATAATGTCAAATTTGTGATTTTTGGCAAATTCACTTGAGTTATTAGTTTGTAAACTAGTAAAAGATGTTCAATATTGCATGAGAGTAAGTTTTAAGTGTGTTTTGTACCAAATTGCTGTTTGTAACAATGTGTTTCAGTCATTTTTGCAATGTTCAGAATGCGTAATTTGAATGAAAATCAATAAAACTTGACTTTGTACACAATATTTAACTTTGCAAACATGAAACATAATGTCAAATTTGTGATTTTTGACAAATTCACTTGAGTTATTAGTTTGTAAACTAGTAAAAGATGTTCAATATTGCATGAAAGTAAGTTTTCAGTGTGATTTGTACCAAATTGCTGCGTGCAACAATGTGTTTCATTCACTTTTGCAATGTTCAGACTGCATAATTTGAATGAAAATCAATAAAACATGGCTTTGCAAGCAATATTCAACTTTGCAAACATGAAACATAATGTCAAATTTGTGATTTTTGACAAATTCACTTGAGTTATTAGTTTGTAAACTAGTAAAAGATGTTCAATAATGCATGAAAGTTAGCTTTAAGTGTGTTTTGTACCAAATTGCTGTTTGTAACAATGTGTTTCAGTCACTTTTGCAATGTTCAGAATGCATTATTTGAATGAAAATCAATAAAACAGTACTTTCCATACAATATTTAACTTTGCAAACATGAAACATAATGTCAATTTTGTGATTTTTGTCAAATTCATTTGAGTTATTAGTTTGTAAACTAGTAAAAGATGTTCAATATTGCATGAAAGTAAGTTTTCATTGTGTTTTGTACCAAATTGCTGTGTGCAACAATGTGTTTCATTCACTTTTGCAATGTTCAGACTGCATAATTTGAATAAAAATCAATAAAACATGGCTTTGCAAGCAATATTCAATTTTGCAAACATGAAACATAATGTCAAATTTGTGATTTTTGACAAATTCACTTGAGTTATTAGTTTGTAAACTAGTAAAAGATGTTCAATATTGCATGAAAGTAAGTTTTCATTGTGTTTTGTACCAAATTGCTGTCTGTAACAATGTGTTTCATTCACTTTTGCAATGTTCAGTATGCATAATTTGAATGAAAATCAATAAAACATGACTTTCCATGCAATATTCAACTTTGTAAACATGAAACATAATGTCAAATTTGTGATTTTTGACAAATTCACTTGAGTTATTAGTTTGTAAACTAGTAAAAGATGTTCAATATTGCATGAAAGTAAGTTTTCATTGTGTTTTGTACCAAATTGCTGTCTGTAACAATGTGTTTCATTCACTTTTGCAATGTTCAGTATGCATAATTTGAATGAAAATCAATAAAACATGACTTTCCATGCAATATTCAACTTTGTAAACATGAAACATACTGTCAAATTTGTGATTTTTGACAAATTCACTTGAGTTATTAGTTTGTAAACTAGTAAAAGATGTTCAATATTGCATGAAAGTAAGTTTTAGGTGTGTTTTGTACCAAATTGCTGTGTGCAACAATGTGTTTCATTCACTTTTGCAATGTTCAGACTGCGTAATTTGTATGAAAATCAATAAAACATGACTTTGTATACAAATTTAACTTTGCAAACATGAAACATAATGTCAAATTTGTGATTTTTGACAAATTCACTTGAGTTATTAGTTTGCAAACTAGTAAAAGATGTTCAATATTGCATGAAAGTAAGTTTTCATTGTGTTTTGTACCAAATTGCTGTGTGCAACAATGTGTTTCATTCACTTTTGCAATGTTCAGACTGCATAATTTGAATAAAAATCAATAAAACATGGCTTTGCAAGCAATATTCAATTTTGCAAACATGAAACATAATGTCAAATTTGTGATTTTTGACAAATTCACTTGAGTTATTAGTTTGTAAACTAGTAAAAGATGTTCAATATTGCATGAAAGTCAGTTTTCATTGTGTTTTGTACCAAATTGCTGTCTGTAACAATGTGTTTCATTCACTTTTGCAAAGTTCAGTATGCATAATTCGAATGAAAATCAATAAAACATGACTTTCCATGCAATATACAACTTTGTAAACATGAAACATAATGTCAAATTTGTGATTTTTGACAAATTCACTTGAGTTATTAGTTTGTAAACTACTAAAAGATGTTCAATATTGCATGAAAGTGAGTTTTCATTGTGTTTTGTACCAAATTGCTGTGTGCAACAATGTATTTCATATACTTTTGCAATGTTCAGACTGCATAATTTGAATAAAAATCAATAAAACATGGCTTTGCAAGCAATATTCAACTTTGCATACATGAAACATAATGTCAAATTTGTGATTTTTGGCAAATTCACTTGAGTTATTAGTTTGTAAACTAGTAAAAGATGTTCAATATTGCATGAGAGTAAGTTTTAAGTGTGTTTTGTACCAAATTGCTGTTTGTAACAATGTGTTTCAGTCATTTTTGCAATGTTCAGAATGCGTAATTTGAATGAAAATCAATAAAACTTGACTTTGTACACAATATTTAACTTTGCAAACATGAAACATAATGTCAAATTTGTGATTTTTGACAAATTCACTTGAGTTATTAGTTTGTAAACTAGTAAAAGATGTTCAATATTGCATGAAAGTAAGTTTTCAGTGTGTTTTGTACCAAATTGCTGTGTGCAACAATGTGTTTCATTCACTTTTGCAATGTTCAGACTGCATAATTTGAATGAAAATCAATAAAACATGGCTTTGCAAGCAATATTCAACTTTGCAAACATGAAACATAATGTCAAATTTGTGATTTTTGACAAATTCACTTGAGTTATTAGTTTGTAAACTAGTAAAAGATGTTCAATAATGCATGAAAGTTAGCTTTAAGTGTGTTTTGTACCAAATTGCTGTTTGTAACAATGTGTTTCAGTCACTTTTGCAATGTTCAGAATGCATTATTTGAATGAAAATCAATAAAACAGTACTTTCCATACAATATTTAACTTTGCAAACATGAAACATAATGTCAATTTTGTGATTTTTGTCAAATTCATTTGAGTTATTAGTTTGTAAACTAGTAAAAGATGTTCAATATTGCATGAAAGTAAGTTTTCAGTGTGTTTTGTACCAAATTGCTGTGTGCAACAATGTGTTTCATTCACTTTTGCAATGTTCAGACTGCATAATTTGAATTAAAATCAATAAAAGCTGACTTTGCATGCAACATTCAACTTTGTAAACATGAAACATAATGTCAGAATTGTGATTTTTGGCACATTCACTTGAATTATTAGTTTGTAAACTAGTAAAAGATGTTCAATATTGCTTGAAAGTCAGTTTTCATTGTGTTTTGTACCAAATTGCTGTCTGTAACAATGTGTTTCATTCACTTTTGCAATGTTCAGTATGCATAATTTGAATGAAAATCAATAAAACATGACTTTCCATGCAATATTCAACTTTGTAAACATGAAACATAATGTCAAATTTGTGATTTTTGACAAATTCACTTGAGTTATTAGTTTGTAAACTAGTAAAAGATGTTCAATATTGCATGAAAGTAAGTTTTCAGTGTGTTTTGTACCAAATTGCTGTGTGCAACAATGTGTTTCATTCACTTTTGCAATGTTCAGACTGCATAATTTGAATTAAAATCAATAAAACATGGCTTTGCAAGCAATATTCAACTTTGCATACATGAAACATAATGTCAAATTTGTGATTTTTGGCAAATTCACTTGAGTTATTAGTTTGTAAACTAGTAAAAGATGTTCAATATTGCATGAGAGTAAGTTTTAAGTGTGTTTTGTACCAAATTGCTGTTTGTAACAATGTGTTTCAGTCATTTTTGCAATGTTCAGAATGCGTAATTTGAATGAAAATCAATAAAACTTGACTTTGTACACAATATTTAACTTTGCAAACATGAAACATAATGTCAAATTTGTGATTTTTGACAAATTCACTTGAGTTATTAGTTTGTAAACTAGTAAAAGATGTTCAATATTGCATGAAAGTAAGTTTTCATTGTGTTTTGTACCAAATTGCTGTGTGCAACAATGTGTTTCATTCACTTTTGCAATGTTCAGACTGCATAATTTGAATGAAAATCAATAAAACATGGCTTTGCAAGCAATATTCAACTTTGCAAACATGAAACATAATGTCAAATTTGTGATTTTTGACAAATTCACTTGAGTTATTAGTTTGTAAACTAGTAAAAGATGTTCAATATTGCATGAAAGTTAGCTTTAAGTGTGTTTTGTACCAAATTGCTGTTTGTAACAATGTGTTTCAGTCACTTTTGCAATGTTCAGACTGCATTATTTGAATGAAAATCAATAAAACAGTACTTTCCATACAATATTTAACTTTGCAAACATGAAACATAATGTCAAATTAGTGATTTTTGACAAATTCATTTGAGTTATTAGTTTGTAAACTAGTAAAAGATGTTCAATATTGCATGAAAGTAAGTTTTCATTGTGTTTTGTACCAAATTGCTGTGTGCAACAATGTGTTTCATTCACTTTTGCAATGTTCAGACTGCATAATTTGAATAAAAATCAATAAAACATGGCTTTGCAAGCAATATTCAATTTTGCAAACATGAAACATAATGTCAAATTTGTGATTTTTGACAAATTCACTTGAGTTATTAGTTTGTAAACTAGTAAAAGATGTTCAATATTGCATGAAAGTAAGTTTTCATTGTGTTTTGTACCAAATTGCTGTCTGTAACAATGTGTTTCATTCACTTTTGCAATGTTCAGTATGCATAATTTTAATGAAAATCAATAAAACATGACTTTCCATGCAATATTCAACTTTGTAAACATGAAACATAATGTCAAATTTGTGATTTTTGACAAATTCACTTGAGTTATTAGTTTGTAAACTAGTAAAAGATGTTCAATATTGCATGAAAGTAAGTTTTCATTGTGTTTTGTACCAAATTGCTGTGTGCAACAATGTGTTTCATTCACTTTTGCAATGTTCAGTATGCATAATTTGAATGAAAATCAATAAAACATGACTTTCCATGCAATATTCAACTTTGTAAACATGAAACATACTGTCAAATTTGTGATTTTTGACAAATTCACTTGAGTTATTAGTTTGTAAACTACTAAAAGATGTTCAATATTGCATGAAAGTGAGTTTTCATTGTGTTTTGTACCAAATTGCTGTGTGCAACAATGTGTTTCATTCACTTTTGCAATGTTCAGACTGCATAATTTGAATAAAAATCAATAAAACATGGCTTTGCAAGCAATATTCAACTTTGCATACATGAAACATAATGTCAAATTTGTGACTTTTGGCAAATTCACTTGAGTTATTAGTTTGTAAACTAGTAAAAGATGTTCAATATTGCTTGAAAGTCAGTTTTCATTGTGTTTTGTACCAAATTGCTGTCTGTAACAATGTGTTTCATTCACTTTTGCAATGTTCAGTATGCATAATCTGAATGAAAATCAATAAAACATGACTTTCCATGCAATATTCAACTTTGTAAACATGAAACATAATGTCAAATTTGTGATTTTTGACAAATTCACTTGAGTTATTAGTTTGTAAACTAGTAAAAGATGTTCAATATTGCATGAAAGTAAGTTTTCATTGTGTTTTGTACCAAATTGCTGTGTGCAACAATGTGTTTCATTCATTTTTGCAATGTTCAGAATGCGTAATTTGAATGAAAATCAATAAAACTTGACTTTGTACACAATATTTAACTTTGCAAACATGAAACATAATGTCAAATTTGTGATTTTTGACAAATTCACTTGAGTTATTAGTTTGTAAACTAGTAAAAGATGTTCAATATTGCATGAAAGTAAGTTTTCATTGTGTTTTGTACCAAATTGCTGTGTGCAACAATGTGTTTCATTCACTTTTGCAATGTTCAGACTGCATAATTTGAATAAAAATCAATAAAACATGGCTTTGCAAGCAATATTCAACTTTGCAAACATGAAACATAATGTCAAATTTGTGATTTTTGGCAAATTCACTTGAGTTATTAGTTTGTAAACTAGTAAAAGATGTTCAATATTGCATGAAAGTAAGTTTTCATTGTGTTTTGTACCAAATTGCTGTGTGCAACAATGTGTTTCATTCACTTTTGCAATGTTCAGACTGCATAATTTGAATGAAAATCAATAAAACATGGCTTTGCAAGCAATATTCAACTTTGCAAACATGAAACATAATGTCAAATTTGTGATTTTTGACAAATTCACTTGAGTTATTAGTTTGTAAACTAGTAAAAGATGTTCAATATTGCATGAAAGTTAGCTTTAAGTGTGTTTTGTACCAAATTGCTGTTTGTAACAATGTGTTTCAGTCACTTTTGCAATGTTCAGACTGCATAATTTGAATAAAAATCAATAAAACATGGCTTTGCAAGCAATATTCAATTTTGCAAACATGAAACATAATGTCAAATTTGTGATTTTTGACAAATTCACTTGAGTTATTAGTTTGTAAACTAGTAAAAGATGTTCAATATTGCATGAAAGTAAGTTTTCATTGTGTTTTGTACCAAATTGCTGTCTGTAACAATGTGTTTCATTCACTTTTGCAATGTTCAGTATGCATAATTTTAATGAAAATCAATAAAACATGACTTTCCATGCAATATTCAACTTTGTAAACATGAAACATAATGTCAAATTTGTGATTTTTGACAAATTCACTTGAGTTATTAGTTTGTAAACTAGTAAAAGATGTTCAATATTGCATGAAAGTAAGTTTTCATTGTGTTTTGTACCAAATTGCTGTGTGCAACAATGTGTTTCATTCACTTTTGCAATGTTCAGTATGCATAATTTGAATGAAAATCAATAAAACATGACTTTCCATGCAATATTCAACTTTGTAAACATGAAACATACTGTCAAATTTGTGATTTTTGACAAATTCACTTGAGTTATTAGTTTGTAAACTACTAAAAGATGTTCAATATTGCATGAAAGTGAGTTTTCATTGTGTTTTGTACCAAATTGCTGTGTGCAACAATGTGTTTCATTCACTTTTGCAATGTTCAGACTGCATAATTTGAATAAAAATCAATAAAACATGGCTTTGCAAGCAATATTCAACTTTGCATACATGAAACATAATGTCAAATTTGTGACTTTTGGCAAATTCACTTGAGTTATTAGTTTGTAAACTAGTAAAAGATGTTCAATATTGCTTGAAAGTCAGTTTTCATTGTGTTTTGTACCAAATTGCTGTCTGTAACAATGTGTTTCATTCACTTTTGCAATGTTCAGTATGCATAATTTGAATGAAAATCAATAAAACATGACTTTCCATGCAATATTCAACTTTGTAAACATGAAACATAATGTCAAATTTGTGATTTTTGACAAATTCACTTGAGTTATTAGTTTGTAAACTAGTAAAAGATGTTCAATATTGCATGAAAGTAAGTTTTCATTGTGTTTTGTACCAAATTGCTGTGTGCAACAATGTGTTTCATTCACTTTTGCAATGTTCAAACTGCATAATTTGAATAAAAATCAATAAAACATGGCTTTGCAAGCAATATTCAACTTTGCATACATGAAACATAATGTCAAATTTGTGATTTTTGGCAAATTCACTTGAGTTATTAGTTTGTAAACTAGTAAAAGATGTTCAATATTGCATGAGAGTAAGTTTTAAGTGTGTTTTGTACCAAATTGCTGTTTGTAACAATGTGTTTCAGTCATTTTTGCAATGTTCAGAATGCGTAATTTGAATGAAAATCAATAAAACTTGACTTTGTACACAATATTTAACTTTGCAAACATGAAACATAATGTCAAATTTGTGATTTTTGACAAATTCACTTGAGTTATTAGTTTGTAAACTAGTAAAAGATGTTCAATATTGCATGAAAGTAAGTTTTCATTGTGTTTTGTACCAAATTGCTGTGTGCAACAATGTGTTTCATTCACTTTTGCAATGTTCAGACTGCATAATTTGAATAAAAATCAATAAAACATGGCTTTGCAAGCAATATTCAACTTTGCAAACATGAAACATAATGTCAAATTTGTGATTTTTGGCAAATTCACTTGAGTTATTAGTTTGTAAACTAGTAAAAGATGTTCAATATTGCATGAAAGTAAGTTTTAAGTGTGTTTTGTACCAAATTGCTGTAACAATGTGTTTCATTCACTTTTGCAATGTTCAGTATGCATAATTTTAATGAAAATCAATAAAACATGACTTTCCATGCAATATTCAACGTTGTAAACATGAAACATAATGTCAAATTTGTGATTTTTGACAAATTCACTTGAGTTATTAGTTTGTAAACTACTAAAAGATGTTCAATATTGCATGAAAGTGAGTTTTCATTGTGTTTTGTACCAAATTGCTGTCTGTAACAATGTGTTTCATTCACTTTTGCAATGTTCAGTATGCATAATTTGAATGAAAATCAATAAAACATGACTTTCCATGCAATATTCAACTTTGTAAACATGAAACATACTGTCAAATTTGTGATTTTTGACAAATTCACTTGAGTTATTAGTTTGTAAACTACTAAAAGATGTTCAATATTGCATGAAAGTGAGTTTTCATTGTGTTTTGTACCAAATTGCTGTGTGCAACAATGTGTTTCATTCACTTTTGCAATGTTCAGACTGCATAATTTGAATAAAAATCAATAAAACATGGCTTTGCAAGCAATATTCAACTTTGCATACATGAAACATAATGTCAAATTTGTGACTTTTGGCAAATTCACTTGAGTTATTAGTTTGTAAACTAGTAAAAGATGTTCAATATTGCTTGAAAGTCAGTTTTCATTGTGTTTTGTACCAAATTGCTGTCTGTAACAATGTGTTTCATTCACTTTTGCAATGTTCAGTATGCATAATTTGAATGAAAATCAATAAAACAAGACTTTCCATGCAATATTCAACTTTGTAAACATGAAACATACTGTCAAATTTGTGATTTTTGACAAATTCACTTGAGTTATTAGTTTGTAAACTACTAAAAGATGTTCAATATTGCATGAAAGTGAGTTTTCATTGTGTTTTGTACCAAATTGCTGTGTGCAACAATGTGTTTCATTCACTTTTGCAATGTTCAGACTGCATAATTTGAATAAAAATCAATAAAACATGGCTTTGCAAGCAATATTCAACTTTGCATACATGAAACATAATGTCAAATTTGTGACTTTTGGCAAATTCACTTGAGTTATTAGTTTGTAAACTAGTAAAAGATGTTCAATATTGCTTGAAAGTCAGTTTTCATTGTGTTTTGTACCAAATTGCTGTCTGTAACAATGTGTTTCATTCACTTTTGCAATGTTCAGACTGCATAATTTGAATAAAAATCAATAAAACATGGCTTTGCAAGCAATATTCAACTTTGCATACATGAAACATAATGTCAAATTTGTGATTTTTGGCAAATTCACTTGAGTTATTAGTTTGTAAACTAGTAAAAGATGTTCAATATTGCATGAGAGTAAGTTTTAAGTGTGTTTTGTACCAAATTGCTGTTTGTAACAATGTGTTTCAGTCATTTTTGCAATGTTCAGAATGCGTAATTTGAATGAAAATCAATAAAACTTGACTTTGTACACAATATTTAACTTTGCAAACATGAAACATAATGTCAAATTTGTGATTTTTGACAAATTCACTTGAGTTATTAGTTTGTAAACTAGTAAAAGATGTTCAATATTGCATGAAAGTAAGTTTTAAGTGTGTTTTGTACCAAATTGCTGTTTGTAACAATGTGTTTCATTCACTTTTGCAATGTTCAGTATGCATAATTTTAATGAAAATCAATAAAACATGACTTTCCATGCAATATTCAACTTTGTAAACATGAAACATAATGTCAAGTTTGTGATTTTTGACAAATTCACTTGAGTTATTAGTTTGTAAACTACTAAAAGATGTTCAATATTGCATGAAAGTGAGTTTTCATTGTGTTTTGTACCAAATTGCTGTCTGTAACAATGTGTTTCATTCACTTTTGCAATGTTCAGTATGCATAATTTGAATGAAAATCAATAAAACATGACTTTCCATGCAATATTCAACTTTGTAAACATGAAACATACTGTTAAATTTGTGATTTTTGACAAATTCACTTGAGTTATTAGTTTGTAAACTACTAAAAGATGTTCAATATTGCATGAAAGTGAGTTTTCATTGTGTTTTGTACCAAATTGCTGTGTGCAACAATGTGTTTCATTCACTTTTGCAATGTTCAGACTGCATAATTTGAATAAAAATCAATAAAACATGGCTTTGCAAGCAATATTCAACTTTGCATACATGAAACATAATGTCAAATTTGTGACTTTTGGCAAATTCACTTGAGTTATTAGTTTGTAAACTAGTAAAAGATGTTCAATATTGCTTGAAAGTCAGTTTTCATTGTGTTTTGTACCAAATTGCTGTCTGTAACAATGTGTTTCATTCACTTTTGCAATGTTCAGTATGCATAATTTGAATGAAAATCAATAAAACAAGACTTTCCATGCAATATTCAACTTTGTAAACATGAAACATACTGTCAAATTTGTGATTTTTGACAAATTCACTTGAGTTATTAGTTTGTAAACTACTAAAAGATGTTCAATATTGCATGAAAGTGAGTTTTCATTGTGTTTTGTACCAAATTGCTGTGTGCAACAATGTGTTTCATTCACTTTTGCAATGTTCAGACTGCATAATTTGAATAAAAATCAATAAAACATGGCTTTGCAAGCAATATTCAACTTTGCATACATGAAACATAATGTCAAATTTGTGACTTTTGGCAAATTCACTTGAGTTATTAGTTTGTAAACTAGTAAAAGATGTTCAATATTGCTTGAAAGTCAGTTTTCATTGTGTTTTGTACCAAATTGCTGTCTGTAACAATGTGTTTCATTCACTTTTGCAATGTTCAGACTGCATAATTTGAATAAAAATCAATAAAACATGGCTTTGCAAGCAATATTCAACTTTGCATACATGAAACATAATGTCAAATTTGTGATTTTTGGCAAATTCACTTGAGTTATTAGTTTGTAAACTAGTAAAAGATGTTCAATATTGCATGAGAGTAAGTTTTAAGTGTGTTTTGTACCAAATTGCTGTTTGTAACAATGTGTTTCAGTCATTTTTGCAATGTTCAGAATGCGTAATTTGAATGAAAATCAATAAAACTTGACTTTGTACACAATATTTAACTTTGCAAACATGAAACATAATGTCAAATTTGTGATTTTTGACAAATTCACTTGAGTTATTAGTTTGTAAACTAGTAAAAGATGTTCAATATTGCATGAAAGTAAGTTTTCATTGTGTTTTGTACCAAATTGCTGTGTGCAACAATGTGTTTCATTCACTTTTGCAATGTTCAGACTGCATAATTTGAATGAAAATCAATAAAACATGGCTTTGCAAGCAATATTCAACTTTGCAAACATGAAACATAATGTCAAATTTGTGATTTTTGACAAATTCACTTGAGTTATTAGTTTGTAAACTAGTAAAAGATGTTCAATATTGCATGAAAGTTAGCTTTAAGTGTGTTTTGTACCAAATTGCTGTTTGTAACAATGTGTTTCATTCACTTTTGCAATGTTCAGACTGCATAATTTGAATAAAAATCAATAAAACATGGCTTTGCAAGCAATATTCAACTTTGCATACATGAAACATAATGTCAAATTTGTGACTTTTGGCAAATTCACTTGAGTTATTAGTTTGTAAACTAGTAAAAGATGTTCAATATTGCATGAGAGTAAGTTTTAAGTGTGTTTTGTACCAAATTGCTGTTTGTAACAATGTGTTTCAGTCATTTTTGCAATGTTCAGAATGCGTAATTTGAATGAAAATCAATAAAACTTGACTTTGTACACAATATTTAACTTTGCAAACATGAAACATAATGTCAAATTTGTGATTTTTGACAAATTCACTTGAGTTATTAGTTTGTAAACTAGTAAAAGATGTTCAATATTGCATGAAAGTAAGTTTTAAGTGTGTTTTGTACCAAATTGCTGTTTGTAACAATGTGTTTCATTCACTTTTGCAATGTTCAGTATGCATAATTTTAATGAAAATCAATAAAACATGACTTTCCATGCAATATTCAACTTTGTAAACATGAAACATAATGTCAAATTTGTGATTTTTGACAAATTCACTTGAGTTATTAGTTTGTAAACTACTAAAAGATGTTCAATATTGCATGAAAGTGAGTTTTCATTGTGTTTTGTACCAAATTGCTGTCTGTAACAATGTGTTTCATTCACTTTTGCAATGTTCAGTATGCATAATTTGAATGAAAATCAATAAAACATGACTTTCCATGCAATATTCAACTTTGTAAACATGAAACATACTGTCAAATTTGTGATTTTTGACAAATTCACTTGAGTTATTAGTTTGTAAACTACTAAAAGATGTTCAATATTGCATGAAAGTGAGTTTTCATTGTGTTTTGTACCAAATTGCTGTGTGCAACAATGTGTTTCATTCACTTTTGCAATGTTCAGACTGCATAATTTGAATAAAAATCAATAAAACATGGCTTTGCAAGCAATATTCAACTTTGCATACATGAAACATAATGTCAAATTTGTGACTTTTGGCAAATTCACTTGAGTTATTAGTTTGTAAACTAGTAAAAGATGTTCAATATTGCTTGAAAGTCAGTTTTCATTGTGTTTTGTACCAAATTGCTGTCTGTAACAATGTGTTTCATTCACTTTTGCAATGTTCAGTATGCATAATTTGAATGAAAATCAATAAAACATGACTTTCCATGCAATATTCAACTTTGTAAACATGAAACATAATGTCAAATTTGTGATTTTTGACAAATTCACTTGAGTTATTAGTTTGTAAACTAGTAAAAGATGTTCAATATTGCATGAAAGTAAGTTTGCATTGTGTTTTGTACCAAATTGCTGTGTGCAACAATGTGTTTCATTCACTTTTGCAATGTTCAGACTGCATAATTTGAATAAAAATCAATAAAACATGGCTTTGCAAGCAATATTCAACTTTGCATACATGAAACATAATGTCAAATTTGTGATTTTTGGCAAATTCACTTGAGTTATTAGTTTGTAAACTAGTAAAAGATGTTCAATATTGCATGAGAGTAAGTTTTAAGTGTGTTTTGTACCAAATTGCTGTTTGTAACAATGTGTTTCAGTCATTTTTGCAATGTTCAGAATGCGTAATTTGAATGAAAATCAATAAAACTTGACTTTGTACACAATATTTAACTTTGCAAACATGAAACATAATGTCAAATTTGTGATTTTTGACAAATTCACTTGAGTTATTAGTTTGTAAACTAGTAAAAGATGTTCAATATTGCATGAAAGTAAGTTTTCATTGTGTTTTGTACCAAATTGCTGTGTGCAACAATGTGTTTCATTCACTTTTGCAATGTTCAGACTGCATAATTTGAATGAAAATCAATAAAACATGGCTTTGCAAGCAATATTCAACTTTGCAAACATGAAACATAATGTCAAATTTGTGATTTTTGACAAATTCACTTGAGTTATTAGTTTGTAAACTAGTAAAAGATGTTCAATATTGCATGAAAGTTAGCTTTAAGTGTGTTTTGTACCAAATTGCTGTTTGTAACAATGTGTTTCAGTCACTTTTGCAATGTTTAGACTGCATTATTTGAATGAAAATCAATAAAACAGTACTTTCCATACAATATTTAACTTTGCAAACATGAAACATAATGTCAAATTAGTGATTTTTGACAAATTCATTTGAGTTATTAGTTTGTAAACTAGTAAAAGATGTTCAATATTGCATGAAAGTAAGTTTTCATTGTGTTTTGTACCAAATTGCTGTGTGCAACAATGTGTTTCATTCACTTTTGCAATGTTCAGACTGCATAATTTGAATAAAAATCAATAAAACATGGCTTTGCAAGCAATATTCAATTTTGCAAACATGAAACATAATGTCAAATTTGTGATTTTTGACAAATTCACTTGAGTTATTAGTTTGTAAACTAGTAAAAGATGTTCAATATTGCATGAAAGTAAGTTTTCATTGTGTTTTGTACCAAATTGCTGTCTGTAACAATGTGTTTCATTCACTTTTGCAATGTTCAGTATGCATAATTTTAATGAAAATCAATAAAACATGACTTTCCATGCAATATTCAACTTTGTAAACATGAAACATAATGTCAAATTTGTGATTTTTGACAAATTCACTTGAGTTATTAGTTTGTAAACTAGTAAAAGATGTTCAATATTGCATGAAAGTAAGTTTTCAGTGTGTTTTGTACCAAATTGCTGTGTGCAACAATGTGTTTCATTCACTTTTGCAATGTTCAGACTGCATAATTTGAATTAAAATCAATAAAACATGGCTTTGCAAGCAATATTCAACTTTGCAAACATGAAACATAATGTCAAATTTGTGATTTTTGGCAAATTCACTTGAGTTATTAGTTTGTAAACTAGTAAAAGATGTTCAATATTGCATGAAAGTAAGTTTTAAGTGTGTTTTGTACCAAATTGCTGTTTGTAACAATGTGTTTCATTCACTTTTGCAATGTTCAGTATGCATAATTTTAATGAAAATCAATAAAACATGACTTTCCATGCAATATTCAACTTTGTAAACATGAAACATAATGTCAAATTTGTGATTTTTGACAAATTCACTTGAGTTATTAGTTTGTAAACTACTAAAAGATGTTCAATATTGCATGAAAGTAAGTTTTCATTGTGTTTTGTACCAAATTGCTGTCTGTAACAATGTGTTTCATTCACTTTTGCAATGTTCAGTATGCATAATTTGAATGAAAATCAATAAAACATGACTTTCCATGCAATATTCAACTTTGTAAACATGAAACATACTGTCAAATTTGTGATTTTTGACAAATTCACTTGAGTTATTAGTTTGTAAACTACTAAAAGATGTTCAATATTGCATGAAAGTGAGTTTTCATTGTGTTTTGTACCAAATTGCTGTGTGCAACAATGTGTTTCATTCACTTTTGCAATGTTCAGACTGCATAATTTGAATAAAAATCAATAAAACATGGCTTTGCAAGCAATATTCAACTTTGCATACATGAAACATAATGTCAAATTTGTGACTTTTGGCAAATTCACTTGAGTTATTAGTTTGTAAACTAGTAAAAGATGTTCAATATTGCTTGAAAGTCAGTTTTCATTGTGTTTTGTACCAAATTGCTGTCTGTAACAATGTGTTTCATTCACTTTTGCAATGTTCAGTATGCATAATTTGAATGAAAATCAATAAAACATGACTTTCCATGCAATATTCAACTTTGTAAACATGAAACATAATGTCAAATTTGTGATTTTTGACAAATTCACTTGAGTTATTAGTTTGTAAACTAGTAAAAGATGTTCAATATTGCATGAAAGTAAGTTTGCATTGTGTTTTGTACCAAATTGCTGTGTGCAACAATGTGTTTCATTCACTTTTGCAATGTTCAGACTGCATAATTTGAATAAAAATCAATAAAACATGGCTTTGCAAGCAATATTCAACTTTGCATACATGAAACATAATGTCAAATTTGTGATTTTTGGCAAATTCACTTGAGTTATTAGTTTGTAAACTAGTAAAAGATGTTCAATATTGCATGAGAGTAAGTTTTAAGTGTGTTTTGTACCAAATTGCTGTTTGTAACAATGTGTTTCAGTCATTTTTGCAATGTTCAGAATGCGTAATTTGAATGAAAATCAATAAAACTTGACTTTGTACACAATATTTAACTTTGCAAACATGAAACATAATGTCAAATTTGTGATTTTTGACAAATTCACTTGAGTTATTAGTTTGTAAACTAGTAAAAGATGTTCAATATTGCATGAAAGTAAGTTTTCATTGTGTTTTGTACCAAATTGCTGTGTGCAACAATGTGTTTCATTCACTTTTGCAATGTTCAGACTGCATAATTTGAATGAAAATCAATAAAACATGGCTTTGCAAGCAATATTCAACTTTGCAAACATGAAACATAATGTCAAATTTGTGATTTTTGACAAATTCACTTGAGTTATTAGTTTGTAAACTAGTAAAAGATGTTCAATATTGCATGAAAGTTAGCTTTAAGTGTGTTTTGTACCAAATTGCTGTTTGTAACAATGTGTTTCAGTCACTTTTGCAATGTTTAGACTGCATTATTTGAATGAAAATCAATAAAACAGTACTTTCCATACAATATTTAACTTTGCAAACATGAAACATAATGTCAAATTAGTGATTTTTGACAAATTCATTTGAGTTATTAGTTTGTAAACTAGTAAAAGATGTTCAATATTGCATGAAAGTAAGTTTTCATTGTGTTTTGTACCAAATTGCTGTGTGCAACAATGTGTTTCATTCACTTTTGCAATGTTCAGACTGCATAATTTGAATGAAAATCAATAAAACATGGCTTTGCAAGCAATATTCAACTTTGCAAACATGAAACATAATGTCAAATTTGTGATTTTTGACAAATTCACTTGAGTTATTAGTTTGTAAACTAGTAAAAGATGTTCAATATTGCATGAAAGTTAGCTTTAAGTGTGTTTTGTACCAAATTGCTGTTTGTAACAATGTGTTTCAGTCACTTTTGCAATGTTTAGACTGCATTATTTGAATGAAAATCAATAAAACAGTACTTTCCATACAATATTTAACTTTGCAAACATGAAACATAATGTCAAATTAGTGATTTTTGACAAATTCATTTGAGTTATTAGTTTGTAAACTAGTAAAAGATGTTCAATATTGCATGAAAGTAAGTTTTCATTGTGTTTTGTACCAAATTGCTGTGTGCAACAATGTGTTTCATTCACTTTTGCAATGTTCAGACTGCATAATTTGAATAAAAATCAATAAAACATGGCTTTGCAAGCAATATTCAATTTTGCAAACATGAAACATAATGTCAAATTTGTGATTTTTGACAAATTCACTTGAGTTATTAGTTTGTAAACTAGTAAAAGATGTTCAATATTGCATGAAAGTAAGTTTTCATTGTGTTTTGTACCAAATTGCTGTCTGTAACAATGTGTTTCATTCACTTTTGCAATGTTCAGTATGCATAATTTTAATGAAAATCAATAAAACATGACTTTCCATGCAATATTCAACTTTGTAAACATGAAACATAATGTCAAATTTGTGATTTTTGACAAATTCACTTGAGTTATTAGTTTGTAAACTAGTAAAAGATGTTCAATATTGCATGAAAGTAAGTTTTCAGTGTGTTTTGTACCAAATTGCTGTGTGCAACAATGTGTTTCATTCACTTTTGCAATGTTCAGACTGCATAATTTGAATAAAAATCAATAAAACATGGCTTTGCAAGCAACATTCAACTTTGCAAACATGAAACATAATGTCAGAATTGTGATTTTTGGCACATTCACTTGAGTTATTAGTTTGTAAACTAGTAAAAGATGTTCAATATTGCATGAAAGTAAGTTTTAAGTGTGTTTTGTACCAAATTGCTGTTTGTAACAATGTGTTTCATTCACTTTTGCAATGTTCAGTATGCATAATTTTAATGAAAATCAATAAAACATGACTTTCCATGCAATATTCAACTTTGTAAACATGAAACATAATGTCAAATTTGTGATTTTTGACAAATTCACTTGAGTTATTAGTTTGTAAACTACTAAAAGATGTTCAATATTGCATGAAAGTGAGTTTTCATTGTGTTTTGTACCAAATTGCTGTCTGTAACAATGTGTTTCATTCACTTTTGCAATGTTCAGTATGCATAATTTGAATGAAAATCAATAAAACATGACTTTCCATGCAATATTCAACTTTGTAAACATGAAACATACTGTCAAATTTGTGATTTTTGACAAATTCACTTGAGTTATTAGTTTGTAAACTACTAAAAGATGTTCAATATTGCATGAAAGTGAGTTTTCATTGTGTTTTGTACCAAATTGCTGTGTGCAACAATGTGTTTCATTCACTTTTGCAATGTTCAGACTGCATAATTTGAATAAAAATCAATAAAACATGGCTTTGCAAGCAATATTCAACTTTGCATACATGAAACATAATGTCAA
Source organism: Bugulina stolonifera (assembly GCA_935421135.1). Taxonomy (NCBI): domain Eukaryota; kingdom Metazoa; phylum Bryozoa; class Gymnolaemata; order Cheilostomatida; family Bugulidae; genus Bugulina; species Bugulina stolonifera. Next base: position 349,573 of record OW285190.1, on the reverse strand, counting down.
ATTTGTGACTTTTGGCAAATTCACTTGAGTTATTAGTTTGTAAACTAGTAAAAGATGTTCAATATTGCTTGAAAGTCAGTTTTCATTGTGTTTTGTACCAAATTGCTGTCTGTAACAATGTGTTTCATTCACTTTTGCAATGTTCAGTATGCATAATTTGAATGAAAATCAATAAAACATGACTTTCCATGCAATATTCAACTTTGTAAACATGAAACATAATGTCAAATTTGTGATTTTTGACAAATTCACTTGAGTTATTAGTTTGTAAACTAGTAAAAGATGTTCAATATTGCATGAAAGTAAGTTTGCATTGTGTTTTGTACCAAATTGCTGTGTGCAACAATGTGTTTCATTCACTTTTGCAATGTTCAGACTGCATAATTTGAATAAAAATCAATAAAACATGGCTTTGCAAGCAATATTCAACTTTGCATACATGAAACATAATGTCAAATTTGTGATTTTTGGCAAATTCACTTGAGTTATTAGTTTGTAAACTAGTAAAAGATGTTCAATATTGCATGAGAGTAAGTTTTAAGTGTGTTTTGTACCAAATTGCTGTTTGTAACAATGTGTTTCAGTCATTTTTGCAATGTTCAGAATGCGTAATTTGAATGAAAATCAATAAAACTTGACTTTGTACACAATATTTAACTTTGCAAACATGAAACATAATGTCAAATTTGTGATTTTTGACAAATTCACTTGAGTTATTAGTTTGTAAACTAGTAAAAGATGTTCAATATTGCATGAAAGTAAGTTTTCATTGTGTTTTGTACCAAATTGCTGTGTGCAACAATGTGTTTCATTCACTTTTGCAATGTTCAGACTGCATAATTTGAATGAAAATCAATAAAACATGGCTTTGCAAGCAATATTCAACTTTGCAAACATGAAACATAATGTCAAATTTGTGATTTTTGACAAATTCACTTGAGTTATTAGTTTGTAAACTAGTAAAAGATGTTCAATATTGCATGAAAGTTAGCTTTAAGTGTGTTTTGTACCAAATTGCTGTTTGTAACAATGTGTTTCAGTCACTTTTGCAATGTTTAGACTGCATTATTTGAATGAAAATCAATAAAACAGTACTTTCCATACAATATTTAACTTTGCAAACATGAAACATAATGTCAAATTAGTGATTTTTGACAAATTCATTTGAGTTATTAGTTTGTAAACTAGTAAAAGATGTTCAATATTGCATGAAAGTAAGTTTTCATTGTGTTTTGTACCAAATTGCTGTGTGCAACAATGTGTTTCATTCACTTTTGCAATGTTCAGACTGCATAATTTGAATAAAAATCAATAAAACATGGCTTTGCAAGCAATATTCAATTTTGCAAACATGAAACATAATGTCAAATTTGTGATTTTTGACAAATTCACTTGAGTTATTAGTTTGTAAACTAGTAAAAGATGTTCAATATTGCATGAAAGTAAGTTTTCATTGTGTTTTGTACCAAATTGCTGTCTGTAACAATGTGTTTCATTCACTTTTGCAATGTTCAGTATGCATAATTTTAATGAAAATCAATAAAACATGACTTTCCATGCAATATTCAACTTTGTAAACATGAAACATAATGTCAAATTTGTGATTTTTGACAAATTCACTTGAGTTATTAGTTTGTAAACTAGTAAAAGATGTTCAATATTGCATGAAAGTAAGTTTTCAGTGTGTTTTGTACCAAATTGCTGTGTGCAACAATGTGTTTCATTCACTTTTGCAATGTTCAGACTGCATAATTTGAATAAAAATCAATAAAACATGGCTTTGCAAGCAATATTCAACTTTGCAAACATGAAACATAATGTCAAATTTGTGATTTTTGGCAAATTCACTTGAGTTATTAGTTTGTAAACTAGTAAAAGATGTTCAATATTGCATGAAAGTAAGTTTTAAGTGTGTTTTGTACCAAATTGCTGTTTGTAACAATGTGTTTCATTCACTTTTGCAATGTTCAGTATGCATAATTTTAATGAAAATCAATAAAACATGACTTTCCATGCAATATTCAACTTTGTAAACATGAAACATAATGTCAAATTTGTGATTTTTGACAAATTCACTTGAGTTATTAGTTTGTAAACTACTAAAAGATGTTCAATATTGCATGAAAGTGAGTTTTCATTGTGTTTTGTACCAAATTGCTGTCTGTAACAATGTGTTTCATTCACTTTTGCAATGTTCAGTATGCATAATTTGAATGAAAATCAATAAAACATGACTTTCCATGCAATATTCAACTTTGTAAACATGAAACATACTGTCAAATTTGTGATTTTTGACAAATTCACTTGAGTTATTAGTTTGTAAACTACTAAAAGATGTTCAATATTGCATGAAAGTGAGTTTTCATTGTGTTTTGTACCAAATTGCTGTGTGCAACAATGTGTTTCATTCACTTTTGCAATGTTCAGACTGCATAATTTGAATAAAAATCAATAAAACATGGCTTTGCAAGCAATATTCAACTTTGCATACATGAAACATAATGTCAAATTTGTGACTTTTGGCAAATTCACTTGAGTTATTAGTTTGTAAACTAGTGAAAGATGTTCAATATTGCTTGAAAGTCAGTTTTCATTGTGTTTTGTACCAAATTGCTGTCTGTAACAATGTGTTTCATTCACTTTTGCAATGTTCAGTATGCATAATTTGAATGAAAATCAATAAAACATGACTTTCCATGCAATATTCAACTTTGTAAACATGAAACATAATGTCAAATTTGTGATTTTTGACAAATTCACTTGAGTTATTAGTTTGTAAACTAGTAAAAGATGTTCAATATTGCATGAAAGTAAGTTTTCAGTGTGTTTTGTACCAAATTGCTGTGTGCAACAATGTGTTTCATTCACTTTTGCAATGTTCAGACTGCATAATTTGAATAAAAATCAATAAAACATGGCTTTGCAAGCAATATTCAACTTTGCATACATGAAACATAATGTCAAATTTGTGATTTTTGGCAAATTCACTTGAGTTATTAGTTTGTAAACTAGTAAAAGATGTTCAATATTGCATGAGAGTAAGTTTTAAGTGTGTTTTGTACCAAATTGCTGTTTGTAACAATGTGTTTCAGTCATTTTTGCAATGTTCAGAATGCGTAATTTGAATGAAAATCAATAAAACTTGACTTTGTACACAATATTTAACTTTGCAAACATGAAACATAATGTCAAATTTGTGATTTTTGACAAATTCACTTGAGTTATTAGTTTGTAAACTAGTAAAAGATGTTCAATATTGCATGAAAGTAAGTTTTCATTGTGTTTTGTACCAAATTGCTGTGTGCAACAATGTGTTTCATTCACTTTTGCAATGTTCAGACTGCATAATTTGAATGAAAATCAATAAAACATGGCTTTGCAAGCAATATTCAACTTTGCAAACATGAAACATAATGTCAAATTTGTGATTTTTGACAAATTCACTTGAGTTATTAGTTTGTAAACTAGTAAAAGATGTTCAATATTGCATGAAAGTTAGCTTTAAGTGTGTTTTGTACCAAATTGCTGTTTGTAACAATGTGTTTCAGTCACTTTTGCAATGTTCAGACTGCATTATTTGAATGAAAATCAATAAAACAGTACTTTCCATACAATATTTAACTTTGCAAACATGAAACATAATGTCAAATTAGTGATTTTTGACAAATTCATTTGAGTTATTAGTTTGTAAACTAGTAAAAGATGTTCAATATTGCATGAAAGTAAGTTTTCATTGTGTTTTGTACCAAATTGCTGTGTGCAACAATGTGTTTCATTCACTTTTGCAATGTTCAGACTGCATAATTTGAATAAAAATCAATAAAACATGGCTTTGCAAGCAATATTCAATTTTGCAAACATGAAACATAATGTCAAATTTGTGATTTTTGACAAATTCACTTGAGTTATTAGTTTGTAAACTAGTAAAAGATGTTCAATATTGCATGAAAGTAAGTTTTCATTGTGTTTTGTACCAAATTGCTGTCTGTAACAATGTGTTTCATTCACTTTTGCAATGTTCAGTATGCATAATTTTAATGAAAATCAATAAAACATGACTTTCCATGCAATATTCAACTTTGTAAACATGAAACATAATGTCAAATTTGTGATTTTTGACAAATTCACTTGAGTTATTAGTTTGTAAACTAGTAAAAGATGTTCAATATTGCATGAAAGTAAGTTTTCATTGTGTTTTGTACCAAATTGCTGTGTGCAACAATGTGTTTCATTCACTTTTGCAATGTTCAGTATGCATAATTTGAATGAAAATCAATAAAACATGACTTTCCATGCAATATTCAACTTTGTAAACATGAAACATACTGTCAAATTTGTGATTTTTGACAAATTCACTTGAGTTATTAGTTTGTAAACTACTAAAAGATGTTCAATATTGCATGAAAGTGAGTTTTCATTGTGTTTTGTACCAAATTGCTGTGTGCAACAATGTGTTTCATTCACTTTTGCAATGTTCAGACTGCATAATTTGAATAAAAATCAATAAAACATGGCTTTGCAAGCAATATTCAACTTTGCATACATGAAACATAATGTCAAATTTGTGACTTTTGGCAAATTCACTTGAGTTATTAGTTTGTAAACTAGTAAAAGATGTTCAATATTGCTTGAAAGTCAGTTTTCATTGTGTTTTGTACCAAATTGCTGTCTGTAACAATGTGTTTCATTCACTTTTGCAATGTTCAGTATGCATAATTTGAATGAAAATCAATAAAACATGACTTTCCATGCAATATTCAACTTTGTAAACATGAAACATAATGTCAAATTTGTGATTTTTGACAAATTCACTTGAGTTATTAGTTTGTAAACTAGTAAAAGATGTTCAATATTGCATGAAAGTAAGTTTTCATTGTGTTTTGTACCAAATTGCTGTGTGCAACAATGTGTTTCATTCACTTTTGCAATGTTCAGACTGCATAATTTGAATAAAAATCAATAAAACATGGCTTTGCAAGCAATATTCAACTTTGCATACATGAAACATAATGTCAAATTTGTGATTTTTGGCAAATTCACTTGAGTTATTAGTTTGTAAACTAGTAAAAGATGTTCAATATTGCATGAGAGTAAGTTTTAAGTGTGTTTTGTACCAAATTGCTGTTTGTAACAATGTGTTTCAGTCATTTTTGCAATGTTCAGAATGCGTAATTTGAATGAAAATCAATAAAACTTGACTTTGTACACAATATTTAACTTTGCAAACATGAAACATAATGTCAAATTTGTGATTTTTGACAAATTCACTTGAGTTATTAGTTTGTAAACTAGTAAAAGATGTTCAATATTGCATGAAAGTAAGTTTTCATTGTGTTTTGTACCAAATTGCTGTGTGCAACAATGTGTTTCATTCACTTTTGCAATGTTCAGACTGCATAATTTGAATGAAAATCAATAAAACATGGCTTTGCAAGCAATATTCAACTTTGCAAACATGAAACATAATGTCAAATTTGTGATTTTTGACAAATTCACTTGAGTTATTAGTTTGTAAACTAGTAAAAGATGTTCAATATTGCATGAAAGTTAGCTTTAAGTGTGTTTTGTACCAAATTGCTGTTTGTAACAATGTGTTTCAGTCACTTTTGCAATGTTCAGACTGCATTATTTGAATGAAAATCATTAAAACAGTACTTTCCATACAATATTTAACTTTGCAAACATGAAACATAATGTCAAATTAGTGATTTTTGACAAATTCATTTGAGTTATTAGTTTGTAAACTAGTAAAAGATGTTCAATATTGCATGAAAGTAAGTTTTCATTGTGTTTTGTACCAAATTGCTGTGTGCAACAATGTGTTTCATTCACTTTTGCAATGTTCAGACTGCATAATTTGAATAAAAATCAATAAAACATGGCTTTGCAAGCAATATTCAATTTTGCAAACATGAAACATAATGTCAAATTTGTGATTTTTGACAAATTCACTTGAGTTATTAGTTTGTAAACTAGTAAAAGATGTTCAATATTGCATGAAAGTAAGTTTTCATTGTGTTTTGTACCAAATTGCTGTCTGTAACAATGTGTTTCATTCACTTTTGCAATGTTCAGTATGCATAATTTTAATGAAAATCAATAAAACATGACTTTCCATGCAATATTCAACTTTGTAAACATGAAACATAATGTCAAATTTGTGATTTTTGACAAATTCACTTGAGTTATTAGTTTGTAAACTAGTAAAAGATGTTCAATATTGCATGAAAGTAAGTTTTCATTGTGTTTTGTACCAAACTGCTGTGTGCAACAATGTGTTTCATTCACTTTTGCAATGTTCAGTATGCATAATTTGAATGAAAATCAATAAAACATGACTTTCCATGCAATATTCAACTTTGTAAACATGAAACATACTGTCAAATTTGTGATTTTTGACAAATTCACTTGAGTTATTAGTTTGTAAACTACTAAAAGATGTTCAATATTGCATGAAAGTGAGTTTTCATTGTGTTTTGTACCAAATTGCTGTGTGCAACAATGTGTTTCATTCACTTTTGCAATGTTCAGACTGCATAATTTGAATAAAAATCAATAAAACATGGCTTTGCAAGCAATATTCAACTTTGCATACATGAAACATAATGTCAAATTTGTGACTTTTGGCAAATTCACTTGAGTTATTAGTTTGTAAACTAGTATAAGATGTTCAATATTGCTTGAAAGTCAGTTTTCATTGTGTTTTGTACCAAATTGCTGTCTGTAACAATGTGTTTCATTCACTTTTGCAATGTTCAGTATGCATAATTTGAATGAAAATCAATAAAACATGACTTTCCATGCAATATTCAACTTTGTAAACATGAAACATAATGTCAAATTTGTGATTTTTGACAAATTCACTTGAGTTATTAGTTTGTAAACTAGTAAAAGATGTTCAATATTGCATGAAAGTAAGTTTTCATTGTGTTTTGTACCAAATTGCTGTGTGCAACAATGTGTTTCATTCACTTTTGCAATGTTCAGACTGCATAATTTGAATAAAAATCAATAAAACATGGCTTTGCAAGCAATATTCAACTTTGCATACATGAAACATAATGTCAAATTTGTGATTTTTGGCAAATTCACTTGAGTTATTAGTTTGTAAACTAGTAAAAGATGTTCAATATTGCATGAGAGTAAGTTTTAAGTGTGTTTTGTACCAAATTGCTGTTTGTAACAATGTGTTTCAGTCATTTTTGCAATGTTCAGAATGCGTAATTTGAATGAAAATCAATAAAACTTGACTTTGTACACAATATTTAACTTTGCAAACATGAAACATAATGTCAAATTTGTGATTTTTGACAAATTCACTTGAGTTATTAGTTTGTAAACTAGTAAAAGATGTTCAATATTGCATGAAAGTAAGTTTTCATTGTGTTTTGTACCAAATTGCTGTGTGCAACAATGTGTTTCATTCACTTTTGCAATGTTCAGACTGCATAATTTGAATAAAAATCAATAAAACATGGCTTTGCAAGCAATATTCAACTTTGCAAACATGAAACATAATGTCAAATTTGTGATTTTTGGCACATTCACCTGAGTTATTAGTTTGTAAACTACTAAAAGATGTTCAATATTGCATGAAAGTAAGTTTTAAGTGTGTTTTGTACCAAATTGCTGTTTGTAACAATGTGTTTCATTCACTTTTGCAATGTTCAGTATGCATAATTTTAATGAAAATCAATAAAACATGACTTTCCATGCAATATTCAACTTTGTAAACATGAAACATAATGTCAAATTTGTGATTTTTGACAAATTCACTTGAGTTATTAGTTTGTAAACTACTAAAAGATGTTCAATATTGCATGAAAGTGAGTTTTCATTGTGTTTTGTACCAAATTGCTGTCTGTAACAATGTGTTTCATTCACTTTTGCAATGTTCAGTATGCATAATTTGAATGAAAATCAATAAAACATGACTTTCCATGCAATATTCAACTTTGTAAACATGAAACATACTGTCAAATTTGTGATTTTTGACAAATTCACTTGAGTTATTAGTTTGTAAACTACTAAAAGATGTTCAATATTGCATGAAAGTGAGTTTTCATTGTGTTTTGTACCAAATTGCTGTGTGCAACAATGTGTTTCATTCACTTTTGCAATGTTCAGACTGCATAATTTGAATAAAAATCAATAAAACATGGCTTTGCAAGCAATATTCAACTTTGCATACATGAAACATAATGTCAAATTTGTGACTTTTGGCAAATTCACTTGAGTTATTAGTTTGTAAACTAGTAAAAGATGTTCAATATTGCTTGAAAGTCAGTTTTCATTGTGTTTTGTACCAAATTGCTGTCTGTAACAATGTGTTTCATTCACTTTTGCAATGTTCAGTATGCATAATTTGAATGAAAATCAATAAAACATGACTTTCCATGCAATATTCAACTTTGTAAACATGAAACATACTGTCAAATTTGTGATTTTTGACAAATTCACTTGAGTTATTAGTTTGTAAACTACTAAAAGATGTTCAATATTGCATGAAAGTGAGTTTTCATTGTGTTTTGTACCAAATTGCTGTGTGCAACAATGTGTTTCATTCACTTTTGCAATGTTCAGACTGCATAATTTGAATAAAAATCAATAAAACATGGCTTTGCAAGCAATATTCAACTTTGCATACATGAAACATAATGTCAAATTTGTGACTTTTGGCAAATTCACTTGAGTTATTAGTTTGTAAACTAGTAAAAGATGTTCAATATTGCTTGAAAGTCAGTTTTCATTGTGTTTTGTACCAAATTGCTGTCTGTAACAATGTGTTTCATTCACTTTTGCAATGTTCAGAATGCATAATTGGAATGAAAATCAATAAAACATGACTTTCCATGCAATATTCAACTTTGTAAACATGAAACATAATGTCAAATTTGTGATTTTTGACAAATTCACTTGAGTTATTAGTTTGTAAACTAGTAAAAGATGTTCAATATTGCATGAAAGTAAGTTTTCATTGTGTTTTGTACCAAATTGCTGTGTGCAACAATGTGTTTCATTCACTTTTGCAATGTTCAGACTGCATAATTTGAATAAAAATCAATAAAACATGGTTTTGCAAGCAATATTCAACTTTGCATACATGAAACATAATGTCAAATTTGTGATTTTTGGCAAATTCACTTGAGTTATTAGTTTGTAAACTAGTAAAAGATGTTCAATATTGCATGAGAGTAAGTTTTAAGTGTGTTTTGTACCAAATTGCTGTTTGTAACAATGTGTTTCAGTCATTTTTGCAATGTTCAGAATGCGTAATTTGAATGAAAATCAATAAAACTTGACTTTGTACACAATATTTAACTTTGCAAACATGAAACATAATGTCAAATTTGTGATTTTTGACAAATTCACTTGAGTTATTAGTTTGTAAACTAGTAAAAGATGTTCAATATTGCATGAAAGTAAGTTTTCATTGTGTTTTGTACCAAATTGCTGTGTGCAACAATGTGTTTCATTCACTTTTGCAATGTTCAGACTGCATAATTTGAATGAAAATCAATAAAACATGGCTTTGCAAGCAATATTCAACTTTGCAAACATGAAACATAATGTCAAATTTGTGATTTTTGACAAATTCACTTGAGTTATTAGTTTGTAAACTAGTAAAAGATGTTCAATATTGCATGAAAGTTAGCTTTAAGTGTGTTTTGTACCAAATTGCTGTTTGTAACAATGTGTTTCATTCACTTTTGCAATGTTCAGACTGCATTATTTGAATGAAAATCAATAAAACAGTACTTTCCATACAATATTTAACTTTGCAAACATGAAACATAATGTCAAATTAGTGATTTTTGACAAATTCATTTGAGTTATTAGTTTGTAAACTAGTAAAAGATGTTCAATATTGCATGAAAGTAAGTTTTCATTGTGTTTTGTACCAAATTGCTGTGTGCAACAATGTGTTTCATTCACTTTTGCAATGTTCAGACTGCATAATTTGAATAAAAATCAATAAAACATGGCTTTGCAAGCAATATTCAATTTTGCAAACATGAAACATAATGTCAAATTTGTGATTTTTGACAAATTTACTTGAGTTATTAGTTTGTAAACTAGTAAAAGATGTTCAATATTGCATGAAAGTAAGTTTTCATTGTGTTTTGTACCAAATTGCTGTCTGTAACAATGTGTTTCATTCACTTTTGCAATGTTCAGTATGCATAATTTTAATGAAAATCAATAAAAAATGACTTTCCATGCAATATTCAACTTTGTAAACATGAAACATAATGTCAAATTTGTGATTTTTGACAAATTCACTTGAGTTATTAGTTTGTAAACTAGTAAAAGATGTTCAATATTGCATGAAAGTAAGTTTTCATTGTGTTTTGTACCAAATTGCTGTGTGCAACAATGTGTTTCATTCACTTTTGCAATGTTCAGACTGCATAATTTGAATAAAAATCAATAAAACATGGCTTTGCAAGCAATATTCAACTTTGCAAACATGAAACATAATGTCAAATTTGTGATTTTTGGCAAATTCACTTGAGTTATTAGTTTGTAAACTAGTAAAAGATGTTCAATATTGCATGAAAGTAAGTTTTAAGTGTGTTTTGTACCAAATTGCTGTTTGTAACAATGTGTTTCATTCACTTTTGCAATGTTCAGTATGCATAATTTTAATGAAAATCAATAAAACATGACTTTCCATGCAATATTCAACTTTGTAAACATGAAACATAATGTCAAAGTTGTGATTTTTGACAAATTCACTTGAGTTATTAGTTTGTAAACTACTAAAAGATGTTCAATATTGCATGAAAGTGAGTTTTCATTGTGTTTTGTACCAAATTGCTGTCTGTAACAATGTGTTTCATTCACTTTTGCAATGTTCAGTATGCATAATTTGAATGAAAATCAATAAAACATGACTTTCCATGCAATATTCAACTTTGTAAACATGAAACATACTGTCAAATTTGTGATTTTTGACAAATTCACTTGAGTTATTAGTTTGTAAACTACTAAAAGATGTTCAATATTGCATGAAAGTGAGTTTTCATTGTGTTTTGTACTAAATTGCTGTGTGCAACAATGTGTGTCATATACTTTTGCAATGTTCAGACTGCATAATTTGAATAAAAATCAATAAAACATGGCTTTGCAAGCAATATTCAACTTTGCATACATGAAACATAATGTCAAATTTGTGATTTTTGGCAAATTCACTTGAGTTATTAGTTTGTAAACTAGTAAAAGATGTTCAATATTGCATGAGAGTAAGTTTTAAGTGTGTTTTGTACCAAATTGCTGTTTGTAACAATGTGTTTCAGTCATTTTTGCAATGTTCAGAATGCGTAAGTTGAATGAAAATCAATAAAACTTGACTTTGTACACAATATTTAACTTTGCAAACATGAAACATAATGTCAAATTTGTGATTTTTGACAAATTCACTTGAGTTATTAGTTTGTAAACTAGTAAAAGATGTTCAATATTGCATGAAAGTAAGTTTTCATTGTGTTTTGTACCAAATTGCTGTGTGCAACAATGTGTTTCATTCACTTTTGCAATGTTCAGACTGCATAATTTGAATGAAAATCAATAAAACATGGCTTTGCAAGCAATATTCAACTTTGCAAACATGAAACATAATGTCAAATTTGTGATTTTTGACAAATTCACTTGAGTTATTAGTTTGTAAACTAGTAAAAGATGTTCAATATTGCATGAAAGTTAGCTTTAAGTGTGTTTTGTACCAAATTGCTGTTTGTAACAATGTGTTTCAGTCACTTTTGCAATGTTCAGAATGCATTATTTGAATGAAAATCAATAAAACAGTACTTTCCATACAATATTCAACTTTGTAAACATGAAACATAATGTCAAATTTGTGATTTTTGGCAAATTCACTTGAGTTATTAGTTTGTAAACTAGTAAAAGATGTTCAATATTGCATGAAAGTAAGTTTTAAGTGTGTTTTGTACCAAATTGCTGTCTGTAACAATGTGTTTCATTCACTTTTGCAATGTTCAGTATGCGTAGTTTGAATGAAAATCAATAAAACCTGACTTTGTATACAATATTTAACTTTGCAAACATGAAACATGATGTCAAATTTGTGATTTTTGACAAATTCATTTGAGTTATTAGTTTGTAAACTAGTAAAAGATGTTCAATATTGCATGAAAGTAAGTTTTAAGTGTGTTTTGTACCAAATTGCTGTTTGTAACAATGTGTTTCAGTCACTTTTGCAACGTTCAGAATGCATTATTTGAATGAAAATCAATAAAACAGTACTTTCCATACAATATTCAACTTTGCAAACATGAAACATAATGTCAAATTTGTGACTTTTGACAAATTCATTTGAGTTATTAGTTTGAAAACTAGTAAAAGATGTTCAATATTGCATGAAAGTAAGTTTTGAGTGTGTTTTGTACCAAATTGCTGTTTGTAACAATGTGTTTCATTCACTTTTGCAATGTTCAGTATGCATAATTTTAATGAAAATCAATAAAACATGACTTTGCATGCAATATTCAACTTTGTAAACATGAAACATATTGTCAAATTTGTGATTTTTGACAAATTCACTTGAGTTATTAGTTTGTAAACTAGTAAAAGATGTTCAATATTGCATGAAAGTAAGTTTTCATTGTGTTTTGTACCAAATTGCTGTGTGCAACAATGTGTTTCATTCACTTTTGCAATGCTCAGACTGCGTAATTTGTATGAAAATCAATAAAACATGACTTTGTATACAAATTTAACTTTGCAAACATGTAACATAATGTCAAATTTGTGATTTTTGACAAATTCACTTGAGTTATTAGTTTGTAAACTAGTAAAAGATGTTCAATATTGCATGAAAGTAAGTTTTCATTGTGTTTTGTACCAAATTGCTGTGTGCAACAATGTGTTTCATTCACTTTTGCAATGTTCAGACTGCATAATTTGAATAAAAATCAATAAAACATGGCTTTGCAAGCAATATTCAATTTTGCAAACATGAAACATAATGTCAAATTTGTGATTTTTGACAAATTCACTTGAGTTATTAGTTTGTGAACTAGTAAAAGATGTTCAATATTGCATGAAAGTCAGTTTTCATTGTGTTTTGTGCCAAATTGCTGTCTGTAACAATGTGTTTCATTCACTTTTGCAATGTTCAGTATGCATAATTTGAATGAAAATCAATAAAACATGACTTTGCATGCAATATTCAACTTTGTAAACATGAAACATAATGTCAAATTTGTGATTTTTGACAAATTCACTTGAGTTATTAGTTTGTAAACTAGTAAAAGATGTTCAATATTGCATGAGAGTAAGTTTTAAGTGTGTTTTGTACCAAATTGCTGTTTGTAACAATGTGTTTCAGTCATTTTTGCAATGTTCAGAATGCGTAATTTGAATGAAAATCAATAAAACATGACTTTGTATACAAATTTAACTTTGCAAACATGAAACATAATGTCAAATTTGTGATTTTCGACAAATTCATTTGAGTTATTAGTTTGTAAACTAGTAAAAGATGTTCAATATTGCATGAAAGTCAGTTTTCATTGTGTTTTGTACCAAATTGCTGTCTGTAACAATGCGTTTCATTCACTTTTGCAAAGTTCAGTATGCATAATTTGAATGAAAATCAATAAAACATGACTTTCCATGCAATATTCAACTTTGTAAACATGAAACATAATGTCAAATTTGTGATTTTTGACAAATTCACTTGAGTTATTAGTTTGTAAACTACTAAAAGATGTTCAATATTGCATGAAAGTGAGTTTTCATTGTGTTTTGTACCAAATTGCTGTGTGCAACAATGTATTTCATATACTTTTGCAATGTTCAGACTGCATAATTTGAATAAAAATCAATAAAACATGGCTTTGCAAGCAATATTCAACTTTGCATACATGAAACATAATGTCAAATTTGTGATTTTTGGCAAATTCACTTGAGTTATTAGTTTGTAAACTAGTAAAAGATGTTTAATATTGCATGAGAGTAAGTTTTAAGTGTGTTTTGTACCAAATTGCTGTTTGTAACAATGTGTTTCAGTAATTTTTGCAATGTTCAGAATGCGTAATTTGAATGAAAATCAATAAAACTTGACTTTGTACACAATATTTAACTTTGCAAACATGAAACATAATGTCAAATTTGTGATTTTTGACAAATTCACTTGAGTTATTAATTTGTAAACTAGTAAAAGATGTTCAATATTGCATGAAAGTAAGTTTTAAGTGTGTTTTGTACCAAATTGCTGTTTGTAACAATGTGTTTCAGTCACTTTTGCAACGTTCAGAATGCATTATTTGAATGAAAATCAATAAAACAGTACTTTCCATACAATATTCAACTTTGCAAACATGAAACATAATGTCAAATTTGTGACTTTTGACAAATTCATTTGAGTTATTAGTTTGAAAACTAGTGAAAGATGTTCAATATTGCATGAAAGTAAGTTTTGAGTGTGTTTTGTACCAAATTGCTGTTTGTAACAATGTGTTTCATTCACTTTTGCAATGTTCAGTATGCATAATTTTAATGAAAATCAATAAAACATGACTTTGCATGCAATATTCAACTTTGTAAACATGAAACATATTGTCAAATTTGTGATTTTTGACAAATTCACTTGAGTTATTAGTTTGTAAACTAGTAAAAGATGTTCAATATTGCATGAAAGTCAGTTTTCATTGTGTTTTGTACCAAATTGCTGTCTGTAACAATGCGTTTCATTCACTTTTGCAAAGTTCAGTATGCATAATTTGAATGAAAATCAATAAAACATGGCTTTGCAAGCAATATTCAACTTTGCATACATGAAACATAATGTCAAATTTGTGATTTTTGGCAAATTCACTTGAGTTATTAGTTTGTAAACTAGTAAAAGATGTTTAATATTGCATGAGAGTAAGTTTTAAGTGTGTTTTGTACCAAATTGCTGTTTGTAACAATGTGTTTCAGTAATTTTTGCAATGTTCAGAATGCGTAATTTGAATGAAAATCAATAAAACTTGACTTTGTACACAATATTTAACTTTGCAAACATGAAACATAATGTCAAATTTGTGATTTTTGACAAATTCACTTGAGTTATTAATTTGTAAACTAGTAAAAGATGTTCAATATTGCATGAAAGTAAGTTTTAAGTGTGTTTTGTACCAAATTGCTGTTTGTAACAATGTGTTTCAGTCACTTTTGCAACGTTCAGAATGCATTATTTGAATGAAAATCAATAAAACAGTACTTTCCATACAATATTCAACTTTGCAAACATGAAACATAATGTCAAATTTGTGACTTTTGACAAATTCATTTGAGTTATTAGTTTGAAAACTAGTGAAAGATGTTCAATATTGCATGAAAGTAAGTTTTGAGTGTGTTTTGTACCAAATTGCTGTTTGTAACAATGTGTTTCATTCACTTTTGCAATGTTCAGTATGCATAATTTTAATGAAAATCAATAAAACATGACTTTGCATGCAATATTCAACTTTGTAAACATGAAACATATTGTCAAATTTGTGATTTTTGACAAATTCACTTGAGTTATTAGTTTGTAAACTAGTAAAAGATGTTCAATATTGCATGAAAGTCAGTTTTCATTGTGTTTTGTACCAAATTGCTGTCTGTAACAATGCGTTTCATTCACTTTTGCAAAGTTCAGTATGCATAATTTGAATGAAAATCAATAAAACATGACTTTCCATGCAATATTCAACTTTGTAATCATGAAACATAATGTCAAATTTGTGATTTTGGACAAATTCACTTGAGTTATTAGTTTGTAAACTACTAAAAGATGTTCAATATTGCATGAAAGTGAGTTTTCATTGTGTTTTGTACCAAATTGCTGTGTGCAACAATGTATTTCATATACTTTTGCAATGTTCAGACTGCATAATTTGAATAAAAATCAATAAAACATGGCTTTGCAAGCAATATTCAACTTTGCATACATGAAACATAATGTCAAATTTGTGATTTTTGGCAAATTCACTTGAGTTATTAGTTTGTAAACTAGTAAAAGATGTTCAATATTGCATGAGAGTAAGTTTTAAGTGTGTTTTGTACCAAATTGCTGTTTGTAACAATGTGTTTCAGTAATTTTTGCAATGTTCAGAATGCGTAATTTGAATGAAAATCAATAAAACTTGACTTTGTACACAATATTTAACTTTGCAAACATGAAACATAATGTCAAATTTGTGATTTTTGACAAATTCACTTGAGTTATTAGTTTGTAAACTAGTAAAAGATGTTCAATATTGCATGAAAGTAAGTTTTAAGTGTGTTTTGTACCTAATTGCTGTTTGTAACAATGTGTTTCAGTCACTTTTGCAACGTTCAGAATGCATTATTTGAATGAAAATCAATAAAACAGTACTTTCCATACAATATTCAACTTTGCAAACATGAAACATAATGTCAAATTTGTGACTTTTGACAAATGTGACCCCTGCTATCAGAATCGGACATCGCGCGGTGAATTGACTTCCACGCAATAAGCGCTCAAAGTCCAAAAAGCTAAACTGAAACTTACCATGCTGATTCTCAGCTTTCAATGTTATTATACTAATTGAAGCATGCTCTTTCACTTTCTACTAACCAATTAGCAATCAGTACAGCATAAATAGGTGTAAACTTCGTTCAAAGTCGTTGCTAATGGAGTCACGTGACTTATCATGGAGGCACATGGTGGGACCAGGATTTTACTCGCTTTGATTATTTAAATCAATATTGTTACTTTATGGATCTTGCTGAAGACTTTTCTGACCGAGAAAGTAAAGGAGAGGAAAGAGATTAGCTTTATGCCATTAATTTAGGTGTGGCTACACACACCTGAGGCCCAGGATGGCCCTGATATACTGGGAGATATTGATAATAATAGCGTAAAAATTGTGAAAATTCTTCAAAATTATAATTATCAATAATCCTGTTGTTAAAGACTTTTGAGTGATTTCAGGATGCACAAGCTTATTACCAAGCCAAGCATTACCAGTTTTACTGTTGAAATTATTCAATCTGCGAGAGATGTGCTCACAGCTCTTGACCAGACATTACTAGATCTCCTAAAATTTATTAAGCAAAATCTCTCCCACAATAGTCAATTCTGTCCGCTTCTACTAATTCCCACAAGGCCAAGAAGAGAAAATACTTTGTAAAGATTTCCATTATGAAGGTGAGCAACTATTTCATCAATCAAATGGTTAGTATGACATTAAGCTACCTGAATTATAGGCTGAGGCTATTTCACTAGTAAAGATAAAGTTTAGCTCATACTTCAAAATTAGTTCTGCTGCAATCTCCATGTGTACTACACATACATGTGACTTACCACATATCCTACCCTTATTATCCTATTTGAGTAACCAATGTGCATCACATGTACATTACATTAGAATCAATAACATAGGTTGAAAACTCACATAAGTGAGTATATACATGTACATGTATTTATCTCAAGTTATTAAGTAAAACAATTTATGTCCAAGGTATCCATGACTATTTGTAGGAACATCAATCTGTTGCCAGGCTTTTATGTGTATGAACAGCAGTGGGACGCCTCCTCTATTTCTAGCCTTGTCAAGTCATTATAAGGAGTGTGGTACAACTCCCTTCAACTTCAGCGACTTCAAGTTACAACATCAAAGCAGTCAACTTTGGCCAAGCTTATAGTGGACTTCCTGAATGCAGTCGGCTCTATCCATGCACTAGCCCTCCTAGGATGGATTCCAGGTAAGTTGATTTTCTACAGGCAATAAACCTTCTCTTCCTGATATAATTTTCATTATCATTGATTCCAGAATGGGCCTCTGTTGCTAAAAAGCAAAGATGAAGGCAGATTACATAAGTCCGTCCGCATTACAGATCATACCCAAATATTGTAATACGTAGGTACACTGCATTATTATACATGTATCACATTGCTCTAATACTGCAGTAGTAAACATACACATAGTTTGAATCTACTAGTATTATGCACTTACATGTATTTTATCTGTCTCCCATAACCTCTGCCTTCCTCCTTCAAGTACTAAAGTGCAGTGATCATTTCCAAAAAAACTAGCAGTAAAAAGCTTTGTGGCAAAGCTATGCATACATCAGCTATCAGCTTTCAGTATCTTGTTGTATGACTGCACATGTTTTGTGATAGCTAGCAAGTCACAGTGAGCTAATGGTTAAGCATGTGGGTTTGTAATCTGGAGGTCCAGAGTTCAAATCTAGTCTTCTACATCTGCTACGCTTAAGTTTTTGTTTGTCTTATTTTTTCACTGTCAAAATTATTAATACACAACATACTCTCAACAGGATTCAAGAAAACAGATGTTAAGGTGCTACCATCTGATCTCGCAATAGAAGGACTATGGAAAGACTACAACTCAATGAAGTTCATAATTTGGTCTATTTCACCAGAGTGGCGGAATCCGGATAGTTCTAACCTACCTACCTCAAAGACCCTTCTCAGGGCTACCCACATATGAGAGACCATTTTGTTACCTTGTTACAAGATGTGCAGTATTTTCTATTTCACTTGCATGGAAATCTGTGTTAAAATCTATGTTAATGCAGCCTGTCCATCGCAATTGGTGCACAAGTTCATTTTCACTGTTTTTGTCGAAAATCCGAAATCAGTATCTCTTGTTTAAGTGGCGATGGGACACAAGATATTGTTTTTACATTGTTTTTAGTTATTTCATCAGATTCCTCACACATTCTTACCCCTAGTCAGTAAAAACTAGCAATGTAAGTCAATTAGATATGCCCGTTGCTAAGTTCTGAATAGTGTAAACAATAAATTATTGGTTCGAAAACTTTAAACCAGATTTTCTCAGTTCGCCTTTTTATGAAAATCGACAGATATGGACCCAGTATTATCCTGATAAAAATTGAACCGTTGGTGCTAGAATAAAAAAGAAAACAGATTTGAAATCCTCATAAATTTCTGCATCTGAAAACATATATATCTCAAAATCTTTGGGTACCTCCCGATGTCTGATTCTGATAGCAGGGGTCACAAATTCATTTGAGTTATTAGTTTGAAAACTAGTAAAAGATGTTCAATATTGCATGAAAGTAAGTTTTGAGTGTGTTTTGTACCAAATTGCTGTTTGTAACAATGTGTTTCATTCACTTTTGCAATGTTCAGTATGCATAATTTTAATGAAAATCAATAAAACATGACTTTGCATGCAATATTCAACTTTGTAAACATGAAACATATTGTCAAATTTGTGATTTTTGACAAATTCACTTGAGTTATTAGTTTGTAAACTAGTAAAAGATGTTCAATATTGCATGAAAGTAAGTTTTCATTGTGTTTTGTACCAAATTGCTGTGTGCAACAATGTGTTTCATTCACTTTTGCAATGCTCAGACTGCGTAATTTGTATGAAAATCAATAAAACATGACTTTGTATACAAATTTAACTTTGCAAACATGTAACATAATGTCAAATTTGTGATTTTTGACAAATTCACTTGAGTTATTAGTTTGTAAACTAGTAAAAGATGTTCAATATTGCATGAAAGTAAGTTTTCATTGTGTTTTGTACCAAATTGCTGTGTGCAACAATGTGTTTCATTCACTTTTGCAATGTTCAGACTGCATAATTTGAATAAAAATCAATAAAACATGGCTTTGCAAGCAATATTCAATTTTGCAAACATGAAACATAATGTCAAATTTGTGATTTTTGACAAATTCACTTGAGTTATTAGTTTGTAAACTAGTAAAAGATGTTCAATATTGCATGAAAGTCAGTTTTCATTGTGTTTTGTGCCAAATTGCTGTCTGTAACAATGTGTTTCATTCACTTTTGCAATGTTCAGTATGCATAATTTGAATGAAAATCAATAAAACATGACTTTGCATGCAATATTCAACTTTGTAAACATGAAACATAATGTCAAATTTGTGATTTTTGACAAATTCACTTGAGTTATTAGTTTGTAAACTAGTAAAAGATGTTCAATATTGCATGAAAGTAAGTTTTCATTGTGTTTTGTACCAAATTGCTGTGTGCAACAATGTGTTTCATTCACTTTTGCAATGTTCAGACTGCATAATTTGAATAAAAATCAATAAAACATGGCTTTGCAAGCAATATTCAATTTTGCAAACATGAAACATAATGTCAAATTTGTGATTTTTGACAAATTCACTTGAGTTATTAGTTTGTAAACTAGTAAAAGATGTTCAATATTGCATGAAAGTCAGTTTTCATTGTGTTTTGTACCAAATTGCTGTCTGTAACAATGTGTTTCATTCACTTTTGCAATGTTCAGTATGCATAATTTGAACGAAAATCAATAAAACATGACTTTCCATGCAATATTCAACTTTGTAAACATGAAACATAATGTCAAATTTGTGATTTTTGACAAATTCACTTGAGTTATTAGTTTGTAAACTACTAAAAGATGTTCAATATTGCATGAAAGTGAGTTTTCATTGTGTTTTGTACCAAATTGCTGTGTGCAACAATGTATTTCATATACTTTTGCAATGTTCAGACTGCATAATTTGAATAAAAATCAATAAAACATGGCTTTGCAAGCAATATTCAACTTTGCATACATGAAACATAATGTCAAATTTGTGATTTTTGGCAAATTCACTTGAGTTATTAGTTTGTAAACTAGTAAAAGATGTTCAATATTGCATGAGAGTAAGTTTTAAGTGTGTTTTGTACCAAATTGCTGTTTGTAACAATGTGTTTCAGTCATTTTTGCAATGTTCAGAATGCGTAATTTGAATGAAAATCAATAAAACATGACTTTGTATACAAATTTAACTTTGCAAACATGAAACATAATGTCAAATTTGTGATTTTCGACAAATTCATTTGAGTTATTAGTTTGTAAACTAGTAAAAGATGTTCAATATTGCATGAAAGTCAGTTTTCATTGTGTTTTGTACCAAATTGCTGTCGGTAACAATGTGTTTCATTCACCTTTGCAATGTTCAGACTGCATAATTTGAATAAAAATCAATACAACATGGCTTTGCAAGCAATATTCAACTTTGCAAACATGAAACATAATGTCAAATTTGTGATTTTTAACAAATTCACTTGAGTTATTAGATTGTAAACTAGTAAAAGATGTTCAATATTGCATGAAAGTAAGTTTTAAGTGTGTTTTGTACCAAATTGCTGTCTGCAACAATGTGTTTCATTCACTTTTGCAATGTTCAGACTGCATAATTTGAATAAAAATCAATAAAACATGGCTTTGCACGCAATATTCAACTTTGCAAACATGAAACATAATGTCAAATTTGTGATTTTTGACAAATTCACTTGAGTTATTAGTTTGTAAACTAGTAAAAGATGTTCAATATTGCATGAAAGTAAGTTTTCATTGTGTTTTGTACCAAATTGCTGTCTGTAACAATGTGTTTCATTCACTTTTGCAACGTTCAGAATGCATTATTTGAATGAAAATCAGTAAAACAGTACTTTCCATACAATATTCAACTTTGCAAACATGAAACATAATGTCAAATTTGTGATTTTTGACAAATTCATTTGAGTTATTAGTTTGTAAACTAGTAAAAGATGTTCAATATTGCATGAAAGTAAGTTTTCATTGTGTTTTGCACCAAATTGCTGTTTGTAACAATGTCTTTCAGTCACTTTTGCAATGTTCAGAATGCATAATTTGAATGAAAATCAATAAAACATGACTTTGCATGCAACATTTAACTTTGTAAACATGAAACATAATGTCAAATTTGTGATTTTTGACAAATTCACTTGAGTTATTAGTTTGAAAACTAGTAAAAGATGTTCAATCTTGCTTGAAAGTAAGTATTCAGTGTGTTTTGTACCAAATTGCTGTTTGTAACAATGTCTTTCAGTCACTGTTGCAATGTTAAGAATGCACAATTTGCGATTTTAATCAATAAAAGATGACTTCGCATGCAACATTCAACTTTGTAAACATGAAACATAATGTCAGAATTGTGAATTTTGACAAATTCACCTGAGTTATTAATTTGTAAACTAGTAAAAGATGTTCAATATTGCATGAAAGTAAGTTTTCATTGTGTTTTGTACCAAATTGCTGTTTGTAACAATGTGTTTCATTCACTTTTGCAATGTTCAGTATGCATAATTTGAATGAAAATCAATAAAACATGACTTTGCATGCAATATTCAACTTTGTAAACATGAAACATATTGTCAAATTTGTGATTTTTGACAAATTCACTTGAGTTATTAGTTTGTAAACTAGTAAAAGATGTTCAATATTGCATGAAAGTAAGTTTTCATTGTGTTTTGTACCAAATTGCTGTGTGCAACAATGTGTTTCATTCACTTTTGCAATGTTCAGACTGCATAATTTGAATAAAAATCAATAAAACATGGCTTTGCAAGCAATATTCAACTTTGCAAACATGAAACATAATGTCAAATTTGTGATTTTTAACAAATTCACTTGAGTTATTAGATTGTAAACTAGTAAAAGATGTTCAATATTGCATGAAAGTAAGTTTTAAGTGTGTTTTGTACCAAATTGCTGTCTGCAACAATGTGTTTCATTCACTTTTGCAATGTTCAGACTGCATAATTTGAATAAAAATCAATAAAACATGGCTTTGCACGCAATATTCAACTTTGCAAACATGAAACATAATGTCAAATTTGTGATTTTTGACAAATTCACTTGAGTTATTAGTTTGTAAACTAGTAAAAGATGTTCAATATTGCATGAAAGTAAGTTTTCATTGTGTTTTGTACCAAATTGCTGTCTGTAACAATGTGTTTCATTCACTTTTGCAATGTTCAGTATGCATAATTTGAATGAAAATCAATAAAACATGACTTTCCATGCAATATTCAACTTTGTAAACATGGAACATAATGTCAAATTTGTGATTTTTGACAAATGCACTTGAGTTATTAGTTTGTAAACTACTAAAAGATGTTCAATATTGCATGAAAGTGAGTTTTCATTGTGTTTTGTACCAAATTGCTGTGTGCAACAATGTGTTTCATTCACTTTTGCAATGTTCAGACTGCATAATTTGAATAAAAATCAATAAAACATGGCTTTGCAAGCAATATTCAACTTTGCAAACATGAAATATTATGTCAAATTTGTGATTTTTGACAAATTCACTTGAGTTATTAGTTTGTAAACAAGTAAAAGATGTTCAATATTGCATGAAAGTAAGTTTTCATTGTGTTTTGTACCAAATTGCTGGGTGCAACAATGTGTTTCATTCACTTTTGCAATGTTAAGACTGCATAATTTGAATGAAAATCAATAAAACATGGCTTTGCAAGCAATATTCAACTTTGCAAACATGAAACATAATGTCAAATTTGTGATTTTTGACAAATTCACTTGAGTTATTAGTTTGTAAACTAGTAAAAGATGTTCAATATTGCATGAAAGTAAGTTTTAAGTTTGTTTTGTACCAAATTGCTGTTTGTAACAATGTGTTTCAGTCACTTTTGCAATGTTCAGAATGCATAATTTGAATGAAAATCAATAAAACATGACTTTGCATACAATATTTAACTTTGCAAACATGAAACATAATGCAAATTCGGGATTTTTGACAAATTCACCTGAGTTATTAGTTTGTAAACTAGTAAAAGATGTTCAATATTGCATGAAAGTAAGTTTTCATTGTGTTTTGTACCAAATTGCTGTGTGCAACAATGTGTTTCATTCACTTTTGCAATGTTCAGACTGCATAATTTGAATAAAAATCAATAAAACATGGCTTTGCAAGCAATATTCAACTTTGCAAACATGAAACATAATGTCAAATTTGTGATTTTTGGCAAATTCACTTGAGTTATTAGTTTGTAAACTAGTAAAAGATGTTCAATATTGCATGAAAGTAAGTTTTAAGTGTGTTTTGTACCAAATTGCTGTTTGTAACAATGTGTTTCATTCACTTTTGCAATGTTCAGTATGCATAATTTGAATGAAAATCAATAAAACATGACTTTGCATGCAATATTCAACTTTGTAAACATGAAACATATTGTCAAATTTGTGATTTTTGACAAATTCATTTGAGTTATTAGTTTGTAAACTAGTAAAAGATGTTCAATATTGCATGAAAGTAAGTTTTAAGTGTGTTTTGTACCAAATTGCTGTTTGTAACAATGTGTTTCATTCACTTTTGCAATGTTCAGTATGCATAATTTGAATGAAAATCAATAAAACATGACTTTGCATGCAATATTCAACTTTGTAAACATGAAACATATTGTCAAATTTGTGATTTTTGACAAATTCATTTGAGTTATTAGTTTGTAAACTAGTAAAAGATGTTCAATATTGCATGAAAGTAAGTTTTAAGTGTGTTTTGTACCAAATTGCTGTTTGTAACAATGTGTTTCATTCACTTTTGCAACGTTCAGAATGCATTATTTGAATGAAAATCAATAAAACAGTACTTTCCATACGATATTCAACTTTGTAAACATGAAACATAATGTCAAATTTGTGATTTTTGACAAATTGATTTGAGTTATTAGTTTGTAAACTAGTAAAAGATGTTCAATATTGCATGAAAGTAAGTTTTAAGTGTGTTTTGTACCAAATTGCTGTTTGTAACAATGTGTTTCAGTCACTTTTGCAACGTTCAGAATGCATTATTTGAATGAAAATCAATAAAACAGTACTTTCCATACAATATTCAACTTTGCAAACATGAAACATAATGTCAAATTTGTGATTTTTGACAAATTCATTTGAGTTATTAGTTTGTAAACTAGTAAAAGATGTTCAATATTGCATGAAAGTAAGTTTTCATTGTGTTTTGTACCAAATTGCTGTCTGTAACAATGTGTTTCATTCACTTTTGCAATGTTCAGACTGCATAATTTGAATAAAAATCAATAAAACATGGCTTTGCAAGCAATATTCAACTTTGCAAACATGAAACATAATGTCAAATTTGTGATTTTTAACAAATTCACTTGAGTTATTAGATTGTAAACTAGTAAAAGATGTTCAATATTGCATGAAAGTAAGTTTTAAGTGTGTTTCGTACCAAATTGCTGTCTGCAACAATGTGTTTCATTCACTTTTGCAATGTTCAGACTGCATAATTTGAATAAAAATCAATAAAACGTGGCTTTGCACGCAATATTCAACTTTGCAAACATGAAACATAATGTCAAATTTGTGATTTTTGACAAATTCACTTGAGTTATTAGTTTGTAAACTAGTAAAAGATGTTCAATATTGCATGAAAGTAAGTTTTCATTGTGTTTTGTACCAAATTGCTGTCTGTAACAATGTGTTTCATTCACTTTTGCAACGTTCAGAATGCATTATTTGAATGAAAATCAATAAAACAGTACTTTCCATACAATATTCAACTTTGCAAACATGAAACATAATGTCAAATTTGTGATTTTTGACAAATTCATTTGAGTTATTAGTTTGAAAACTAGTAAAAGATGTTCAATATTGCATGAAAGTAAGTTTTCATTGTGTTTTGCACCAAATTGCTGTTTGTAACAATGTCTTTCAGTCACTTTTGCAATGTTCAGAATGCATAATTTGAATGAAAATCAATAAAACATGACTTTGCATGCAACATTCAACTTTGTAAACATGAAACATACTGTCAAATTTGTGATTTTTGACAAATTCACTTGAGTTATTAGTTTGTAAACAAGTAAAAGATGTTCAATATTGCATGAAAGTAAGTTTTCATTGTGTTTTGTACCAAATTGCTGGGTGCAACAATGTGTTTCATTCACTTTTGCAATGTTAAGACTGCATAATTTGAATGAAAATCAATAAAACATGGCTTTGCAAGCAATATTCAACTTTGCAAACATGAAACATAATGTCAAATTTGTGATTTTTGACAAATTCACTTGAGTTATTAGTTTGTAAACTAGTAAAAGATGTTCAATATTGCATGAAAGTAAGTTTTAAGTTTGTTTTGTACCAAATTGCTGTTTGTAACAATGTGTTTCAGTCACTTTTGCAATGTTCAGAATGCATAATTTGAATGAAAATCAATAAAATATGACTTTGCATACAATATTTAACTTTGCAAACATGAAACATAATGCAAATTCGGGATTTTTGACAAATTCATTTGAGTTATTAGTTTGTAAACTAGTAAAAGATGTTCAATATTGCATGAAAGTAAGTTTTCATTGTGTTTTGTACCAAATTGCTGTCTGTAACAATGTGTTTCAGTCACTTTTGCAATGTTCAGAATGCATTATTTGAATGAAAATCAATAAAACAGTACTTTCCATACAATATTCAACTTTGCAAACATGAAACATAATGTCAAATTTGTGATTTTTGACAAATTCATTTGAGTTATTAGTTTGTAAACTAGTAAAAGATGTTCAATATTGCATGAAAGTAAGTTTTCATTGTGTTTTGTACCAAATTGCTGTTTGTAACAATGTGTTTCAGTCACTTTTGCAATGTTCAGGATGCATTATTTGAATGAAAATCAATAAAACATGCAATATTCAACTTTGCAAACATGAAACATAATGTCAAATTTGTGATTTTTGACAAATTCATTTGAGTTATTAGTTTGTGAACTAGTAAAAGATGTTCAATATTGCATGAAAGTAAGTTTTCATTGTGTTTTGCACCAAATTGCTGTTTGTAACAATGTCTTTCAGTCACTTTTGCAATGTTCAGACTGCATAATTTGAATAAAAATCAATAAAACATGGCTTTGCAAGCAATATTCAACTTTGCAAACATGAAATATTATGTCAAATTTGTGATTTTTGACAAATTCACTTGAGTTATTAGTTTGTAAACAAGTAAAAGATGTTCAATATTGCATGAAAGTAAGTTTTCATTGTGTTTTGTACCAAATTGCTGGGTGCAACAATGTGTTTCATTCACTTTTGCAATGTTAAGAATGCATAATTTGCGATTTTAATCAATAAAAGATGACTTCGCATGCAACATTCAACTTTGTAAACATGAATCATAATGTCAGAATTGTGAATTTTGACAAATTCACCTGAGTTATTAGTTTGTAAACTAGTAAAAGATGTTCAATATTGCATGAAAGTAAGTTTTCATTGTGTTTTGTACCAAATTGCTGTGTGCAACAATGTGTTTCATTCACTTTTGCAATGTTCAGACTGCATAATTTGAATAAAAATCAATAAAACATGGCTTTGCAAGCAATATTCAACTTTGCAAACATGAAACATAATGTCAAATTTGTGATTTTTGGCAAATTCACTTGAGTTATTAGTTTGTAAACTAGTAAAAGATGTTCAATATTGCATGAAAGTAAGTTTTAAGTGTGTTTTGTACCAAATTGCTGTTTGTAACAATGTGTTTCATTCACTTTTGCAATGTTCAGTATGCATAATTTGA
Organism: Bugulina stolonifera; assembly: GCA_935421135.1. NCBI lineage: Eukaryota > Metazoa > Bryozoa > Gymnolaemata > Cheilostomatida > Bugulidae > Bugulina > Bugulina stolonifera. The sequence continues at coordinate 322,231 of OW285190.1, read as the reverse complement.
ATGAAAATCAATAAAACATGACTTTGCATGCAATATTCAACTTTGTAAACATGAAACATATTGTCAAATTTGTGATTTTTGACAAATTCATTTGAGTTATTAGTTTGTAAACTAGTAAAAGATGTTCAATATTGCATGAAAGTAAGTTTTAAGTGTGTTTTGTACCAAATTGCTGTTTGTAACAATGTGTTTCAGTCACTTTTGCAACGTTCAGAATGCATTATTTGAATGAAAATCAATAAAACAGTACTTTCCATACGATATTCAACTTTGTAAACATGAAACATAATGTCAAATTTGTGATTTTTGACAAATTCATTTGAGTTATTAGTTTGTAAACTAGTAAAAGATGTTCAATATTGCATGAAAGTAAGTTTTAAGTGTGTTTTGTACCAAATTGCTGTTTGTAACAATGTGTTTCAGTCACTTTTGCAACGTTCAGAATGCATTATTTGAATGAAAATCAATAAAACAGTACTTTCCATACAATATTCAACTTTGCAAACATGAAACATAATGTCAAATTTGTGATTTTTGACAAATTCATTTGAGTTATTAGTTTGTAAACTAGTAAAAGATGTTCAATATTGCATGAAAGTAAGTTTTCATTGTGTTTTGTACCAAATTGCTGTCTGTAACAATGTGTTTCATTCACCTTTGCAATGTTCAGACTGCATAATTTGAATAAAAATCAATACAACATGGCTTTGCAAGCAATATTCAACTTTGCAAACATGAAACATAATGTCAAATTTGTGATTTTTAACAAATTCACTTGAGTTATTAGATTGTAAACTAGTAAAAGATGTTCAATATTGCATGAAAGTAAGTTTTAAGTGTGTTTTGTACCAAATTGCTGTCTGCAACAATGTGTTTCATTCACTTTTGCAATGTTCAGACTGCATAATTTGAATAAAAATCAATAAAACATGGCTTTGCACGCAATATTCAACTTTGCAAACATGAAACATAATGTCAAATTTGTGATTTTTGACAAATTCACTTGAGTTATTAGTTTGTAAACTAGTAAAAGATGTTCAATATTGCATGAAAGTAAGTTTTCATTGTGCTTTGTACCAAATTGCTGTGTGTAACAATGTGTTTCATTCACTTTTGCAATGTTCAGTATGCATAATTTGAATGAAAATCAATAAAACATGACTTTCCATGCAATATTCAACTTTGTAAACATGAAACATAATGTCAAATTTGTGATTTTTGACAAATTCACTTGAGTTATTAGTTTGTAAACTACTAAAAGATGTTCAATATTGCATGAAAGTGAGTTTTCATTGTGTTTTGTACCAAATTGCTGTCTGCAACAATGTGTTTCATTCACTTTTGCAATGTTAAGAATGCATAATTTGCGATTTTAATCAATAAAAGATGACTTCGCATGCAACATTCAACTTTGTAAACATGAATCATAATGTCAGAATTGTGAATTTTGACAAATTCACCTGAGTTATTAGTTTGTAAACTAGTAAAAGATGTTCAATATTGCATGAAAGTAAGTTTTCATTGTGTTTTGTACCAAATTGCTGTGTGCAACAATGTGTTTCATTCACTTTTGCAATGTTCAGACTGCATAATTTGAATAAAAATCAATAAAACATGGCTTTGCAAGCAATATTCAACTTTGCAAACATGAAACATAATGTCAAATTTGTGATTTTTGGCAAATTCACTTGAGTTATTAGTTTGTAAACTAGTAAAAGATGTTCAATATTGCATGAAAGTAAGTTTTAAGTGTGTTTTGTACCAAATTGCTGTTTGTAACAATGTGTTTCATTCACTTTTGCAATGTTCAGTATGCATAATTTGAATGAAAATCAATAAAACATGACTTTGCATGCAATATTCAACTTTGTAAACATGAAACATATTGTCAAATTTGTGATTTTTGACAAATTCATTTGAGTTATTAGTTTGTAAACTAGTAAAAGATGTTCAATATTGCATGAAAGTAAGTTTTAAGTGTGTTTTGTACCAAATTGCTGTTTGTAACAATGTGTTTCAGTCACTTTTGCAACGTTCAGAATGCATTATTTGAATGAAAATCAATAAAACAGTACTTTCCATACGATATTCAACTTTGTAAACATGAAACATAATGTCAAATTTGTGATTTTTGACAAATTCATTTGAGTTATTAGTTTGTAAACTAGTAAAAGATGTTCAATATTGCATGAAAGTAAGTTTTAAGTGTGTTTTGTACCAAATTGCTGTTTGTAACAATGTGTTTCAGTCACTTTTGCAACGTTCAGAATGCATTATTTGAATGAAAATCAATAAAACAGTACTTTCCATACAATATTCAACTTTGCAAACATGAAACATAATGTCAAATTTGTGATTTTTGACAAATTCATTTGAGTTATTAGTTTGTAAACTAGTAAAAGATGTTCAATATTGCATGAAAGTAAGTTTTCATTGTGTTTTGTACCAAATTGCTGTCGGTAACAATGTGTTTCATTCACCTTTGCAATGTTCAGACTGCATAATTTGAATAAAAATCAATACAACATGGCTTTGCAAGCAATATTCAACTTTGCAAACATGAAACATAATGTCAAATTTGTGATTTTTAACAAATTCACTTGAGTTATTAGATTGTAAACTAGTAAAAGATGTTCAATATTGCATGAAAGTAAGTTTTAAGTGTGTTTTGTACCAAATTGCTGTCTGCAACAATGTGTTTCATTCACTTTTGCAATGTTCAGACTGCATAATTTGAATAAAAATCAATAAAACATGGCTTTGCACGCAATATTCAACTTTGCAAACATGAAACATAATGTCAAATTTGTGATTTTTGACAAATTCACTTGAGTTATTAGTTTGTAAACTAGTAAAAGATGTTTAATATTGCATGAAAGTAAGTTTTCATTGTGTTTTGTACCAAATTGCTGTCTGTAACAATGTGTTTCATTCACCTTTGCAACGTTCAGAATGCATAATTTGAATAAAAATCAGTAAAACAGTACTTTCCATACAATATTCAACTTTGTAAACATGAAACATAATGTCAAATTTGTGATTTTTGACAAATTCACTTGAGTTATTAGTTTGTAAACTAGTAAAAGATGTTCAATATTGCATGAAAGTAAGTTTTCATTGTGTTTTGCACCAAATTGCTGTTTGTAACAATGTCTTTCAGTCACTTTTGCAATGTTCAGAATGCATAATTTGAATGAAAATCAATAAAACATGACTTTGCATGCAACATTCAACTTTGTAAACATGAAACATAGTGTCAAATTTGTGATTTTTGACAAATTCACTTGAGTTATTAGTTTGAAAACTAGTAAAAGATGTTCAATCTTGCTTGAAAGTAAGTATTCAGTGTGTTTTGTACCAAATTGCTGTTTGTAACAATGTCTTTCAGTCACTGTTGCAATGTTAAGAATGCACAATTTGCGATTTTAATCAATAAAAGATGACTTCGCATGCAACATTCAACTTTGTAAACATGAAACATAATGTCAGAATTGTGAATTTTGACAAATTCACCTGAGTTATTAATTTGTAAACTAGTAAAAGATGTTCAATATTGCATGAAAGTAAGTTTTCATTGTGTTTTGTACCAAATTGCTGTTTGTAACAATGTGTTTCATTCACTTTTGCAATGTTCAGTATGCATAATTTGAATGAAAATCAATAAAACATGACTTTGCATGCAATATTCAACTTTGTAAACATGAAACATATTGTCAAATTTGTGATTTTTGACAAATTCACTTGAGTTATTAGTTTGTAAACTAGTAAAAGATGTTCAATATTGCATGAAAGTAAGTTTTCATTGTGTTTTGTACCAAATTGCTGTGTGCAACAATGTGTTTCATTCACTTTTGCAATGTTCAGACTGCATAATTTGAATAAAAATCAATAAAACATGGCTTTGCAAGCAATATTCAACTTTGCAAACATGAAACATAATGTCAAATTTGTGATTTTTAACAAATTCACTTGAGTTATTAGATTGTAAACTAGTAAAAGATGTTCAATATTGCATGAAAGTAAGTTTTAAGTGTGTTTTGTACCAAATTGCTGTCTGCAACAATGTGTTTCATTCACTTTTGCAATGTTCAGACTGCATAATTTGAATAAAAATCAATAAAACATGGCTTTGCACGCAATATTCAACTTTGCAAACATGAAACATAATGTCAAATTTGTGATTTTTGACAAATTCACTTGAGTTATTAGTTTGTAAACTAGTAAAAGATGTTCAATATTGCATGAAAGTAAGTTTTCATTGTGTTTTGTACCAAATTGCTGTCTGTAACAATGTGTTTCATTCACTTTTGCAATGTTCAGTATGCATAATTTGAATGAAAATCAATAAAACATGACTTTCCATGCAATATTCAACTTTGTAAACATGAAACATAATGTCAAATTTGTGATTTTTGACAAATGCACTTGAGTTATTAGTTTGTAAACTACTAAAAGATGTTCAATATTGCATGAAAGTGAGTTTTCATTGTGTTTTGTACCAAATTGCTGTGTGCAACAATGTGTTTCATTCACTTTTGCAATGTTCAGACTGCATAATTTGAATAAAAATCAATAAAACATGGCTTTGCAAGCAATATTCAACTTTGCAAACATGAAATATTATGTCAAATTTGTGATTTTTGACAAATTCACTTGAGTTATTAGTTTGTAAACAAGTAAAAGATGTTCAATATTGCATGAAAGTAAGTTTTCATTGTGTTTTGTACCAAATTGCTGGGTGCAACAATGTGTTTCATTCACTTTTGCAATGTTAAGACTGCATAATTTGAATGAAAATCAATAAAACATGGCTTTGCAAGCAATATTCAACTTTGCAAACATGAAACATAATGTCAAATTTGTGATTTTTGACAAATTCACTTGAGTTATTAGTTTGTAAACTAGTAAAAGATGTTCAATATTGCATGAAAGTAAGTTTTAAGTTTGTTTTGTACCAAATTGCTGTTTGTAACAATGTGTTTCAGTCACTTTTGCAATGTTCAGAATGCATAATTTGAATGAAAATCAATAAAACATGACTTTGCATACAATATTTAACTTTGCAAACATGAAACATAATGCAAATTCGGGATTTTTGACAAATTCATTTGAGTTATTAGTTTGTAAACTAGTAAAAGATGTTCAATATTGCATGAAAGTAAGTTTTAAGTGTGTTTTGTACCAAATTGCTGTTTGTAACAATGTGTTTCAGTCACTTTTGCAACGTTCAGAATGCATTATTTGAATGAAAATCAATAAAACAGTACTTTCCATACGATATTCAACTTTGTAAACATGAAACATAATGTCAAATTTGTGATTTTTGACAAATTCATTTGAGTTATTAGTTTGTAAACTAGTAAAAGATGTTCAATATTGCATGAAAGTAAGTTTTCATTGTGTTTTGTACCAAATTGCTGTTTGTAACAATGTGTTTCAGTCACTTTTGCAATGTTCAGAATGCATTATTTGAATGAAAATCAATAAAACAGTACTTTCCATACAATATTCAACTTTGCAAACATGAAACATAATGTCAAATTTGTGATTTTTGACAAATTCATTTGAGTTATTAGTTTGTAAACTAGTAAAAGATGTTCAATATTGCATGAAAGTAAGTTTTCATTGTGTTTTGTACCAAATTGCTGTTTGTAACAATGTGTTTCAGTCACTTTTGCAATGTTCAGAATGCATTATTTGAATGAAAATCAATAAAACAGTACTTTCCATACAATATTCAACTTTGCAAACATGAAACATAATGTCAAATTTGTGATTTTTGACAAATTCATTTGAGTTATTAGTTTGTAAACTAGTAAAAGATGTTCAATATTGCATGAAAGTAAGTTTTAAGTGTGTTTTGCACCAAATTGCTGTTTGTAACAATGTCTTTCAGTCACTTTTGCAATGTTCAGACTGCATAATTTGAATTAAAATCAATAAAACATGACTTTGCATGCAACATTCAACTTTGTAAACATGAAACATAGTGTCAAATTTGTGATTTTTGACAAATTCACTTGAGTTATTAGTTTGAAAACTAGTAAAAGATTTTCAATCTTGCTTGAAAGTAAGTATTCAGTGTGTTTTGTACCAAATTGCTGTTTGTAACAATGTCTTTCAGTCACTTTTGCAATGTTAAGAATGCATAATTTGCGATTTTAATCAATAAAAGATGACTTCGCATGCAACATTCAACTTTGTAAACATGAATCATAATGTCAGAATTGTGAATTTTGACAAATTCACCTGAGTTATTAGTTTGTAAACTAGTAAAAGATGTTCAATATTGCATGAAAGTAAGTTTTCATTGTGTTTTGTACCAAATTGCTGTGTGCAACAATGTGTTTCAGTCACTTTTGCAATGTTCAGAATGCATTATTTGAATGAAAATCAATAAAACAGTACTTTCCATACAATATTCAACTTTGCAAACATGAAACATAATGTCAAATTTGTGATTTTTGACAAATTCATTTGAGTTATTAGTTTGTAAACTAGTAAAAGATGTTCAATATTGCATGAAAGTAAGTTTTCATTGTGTTTTGTACCAAATTGCTGTTTGTAACAATGTGTTTCAGTCACTTTTGCAATGTTCAGAATGCATTATTTGAATGAAAATCAATAAAACAGTACTTTCCATACAATATTCAACTTTGCAAACATGAAACATAATGTCAAATTTGTGATTTTTGACAAATTCATTTGAGTTATTAGTTTGTAAACTAGTAAAAGATGTTCAATATTGCATGAAAGTAAGTTTTAAGTGTGTTTTGTACCAAATTGCTGTTTGTAACAATGTGTTTCAGTCACTTTTGCAATGTTCAGAATGCATAATTTGAATTAAAATCAATAAAACATGACTTTGCATGCAACATTCAACTTTGTAAACATGAAACATAGTGTCAAATTTGTGATTTTTGACAAATTCACTTGAGTTATTAGTTTGAAAACTAGTAAAAGATTTTCAATCTTGCTTGAAAGTAAGTATTCAGTGTGTTTTGTACCAAATTGCTGTTTGTAACAATGTCTTTCAGTCACTTTTGCAATGTTAAGAATGCATAATTTGCGATTTTAATCAATAAAAGATGACTTCGCATGCAACATTCAACTTTGTAAACATGAATCATAATGTCAGAATTGTGAATTTTGACAAATTCACCTGAGTTATTAGTTTGTAAACTAGTAAAAGATGTTCAATATTGCATGAAAGTAAGTTTTCATTGTGTTTTGTACCAAATTGCTGTGTGCAACAATGTGTTTCATTCACTTTTGCAATGTTCAGACTGCATAATTTGAATAAAAATCAATAAAACATGGCTTTGCAAGCAATATTCAACTTTGCAAACATGAAACATATTGTCAAATTTGTGATTTTTGGCAAATTCACTTGAGTTATTAGTTTGTAAACTAGTAAAAGATGTTCAATATTGCATGAAAGTAAGTTTTAAGTGTGTTTTGTACCAAATTGCTGTTTGTAACAATGTGTTTCATTCACTTTTGCAATGTTCAGTATGCATAATTTGAATGAAAATCAATAAAACATGACTTTGCATGCAATATTCAACTTTGTAAACATGAAACATATTGTCAAATTTGTGATTTTTGACAAATTCACTTGAGTTATTAGTTTGTAAACTAGTAGAAGATGTTCAATATTGCATGAAAGTAAGTTTTAAGTGTGTTTTGTACCAAATTGCTGTTTGTAACAATGTGTTTCAGTCACTTTTGCAATGTTCAGAATGCATAATTTGAATGAAAATCAATAAAACATGACTTTGCATACAATATTTAACTTTGCAAACATGAAACATAATGCAAATTCGGGATTTTTGACAAATTCATTTGAGTTATTAGTTTGTAAACTAGTAAAAGATGTTCAATATTGCATGAAAGTAAGTTTTAAGTGTGTTTTGTACCAAATTGCTGTTTGTAACAATGTGTTTCAGTCACTTTTGCAACGTTCAGAATGCATTATTTGAATGAAAATCAATAAAACAGTACTTTCCATACGATATTCAACTTTGTAAACATGAAACATAATGTCAAATTTGTGATTTTTGACAAATTCATTTGAGTTATTAGTTTGTAAACTAGTAAAAGATGTTCAATATTGCATGAAAGTAAGTTTTCATTGTGTTTTGTACCAAATTGCTGTTTGTAACAATGTGTTTCAGTCACTTTTGCAATGTTCAGAATGCATTATTTGAATGAAAATCAATAAAACAGTACTTTCCATACAATATTCAACTTTGCAAACATGAAACATAATGTCAAATTTGTGATTTTTGACAAATTCATTTGAGTTATTAGTTTGTAAACTAGTAAAAGATGTTCAATATTGCATGAAAGTAAGTTTTCATTGTGTTTTGTACCAAATTGCTGTTTGTAACAATGTGTTTCAGTCACTTTTGCAATGTTCAGAATGCATTATTTGAATGAAAATCAATAAAACAGTACTTTCCATACAATATTCAACTTTGCAAACATGAAACATAATGTCAAATTTGTGATTTTTGACAAATTCATTTGAGTTATTAGTTTGTAAACTAGTAAAAGATGTTCAATATTGCATGAAAGTAAGTTTTAAGTGTGTTTTGCACCAAATTGCTGTTTGTAACAAAGTCTTTCAGTCACTTTTGCAATGTTCAGAATGCATAATTTGAATGAAAATCAATAAAACATGACTTTGCATGCAACATTCAACTTTGTAAACATGAAACATAGTGTCAAATTTGTGATTTTTGACAAATTCACTTGAGTTATTAGTTTGAAAACTAGTAAAAGATTTTCAATCTTGCTTGAAAGTAAGTATCCAGTGTGTTTTGTACCAAATTGCTGTTTGTAACAATGTCTTTCAGTCACTTTTGCAATGTTAAGAATGCATAATTTGCGATTTTAATCAATAAAAGATGACTTCGCATGCAACATTCAACTTTGTAAACATGAATCATAATGTCAGAATTGTGAATTTTGACAAATTCACCTGAGTTATTAGTTTGTAAACTAGTAAAAGATGTTCAATATTGCATGAAAGTAAGTTTTCATTGTGTTTTGTACCAAATTGCTGTGTGCAACAATGTGTTTCATTCACTTTTGCAATGTTCAGACTGCATAATTTGAATAAAAATCAATAAAACATGGCTTTGCAAGCAATATTCAACTTTGCAAACATGAAACATATTGTCAAATTTGTGATTTTTGGCACATTCACCTGAGTTATTAGTTTGTAAACTACTAAAAGCTGTTCAATATTGCATGAAAGTAAGTTTTAAGTGTGTTTTGTACCAAATTGCTGTTTGTAACAATGTGTTTCAGTCACTTTTGCAATGTTCAGAATGCATAATTTGAATGAAAATCAATAAAACATGACTTTGCATACAATATTTAACTTTGCAAACATGAAACATAATGCAAATTCGGGATTTTTGACAAATTCATTTGAGTTATTAGTTTGTAAACTAGTAAAAGATGTTCAATATTGCATGAAAGTAAGTTTTAAGTGTGTTTTGTACCAAATTGCTGTTTGTAACAATGTGTTTCAGTCACTTTTGCAACGTTCAGAATGCATTATTTGAATGAAAATCAATAAAACAGTACGTTCCATACAATATTCAACTTTGCAAACATGAAACATAATGTCAAATTTGTGATTTTTGACAAATTCATTTGAGTTATTAGTTTGTAAACTAGTAAAAGATGTTCAATATTGCATGAAAGTAAGTTTTAAGTGTGTTTTGTACCAAATTGCTGTTTGTAACAATGTGTTTCAGTCACTTTTGCAACGTTCAGAATGCATTATTTGAATGAAAATCAATAAAACAGTACTTTCCATACAATATTCAACTTTGCAAACATGAAACATAATGTCAAATTTGTGATTTTTGACAAATTCACTTGAGTTATTAGTTTGTAAACTAGTAAAAGATGTTCAATATTGCATGAAAGTAAGTTTTCATTGTGTTTTGTACCAAATTGCTGTCTGTAACAATGTGTTTCATTCACTTTTGCAATGTTCAGTATGCATAATTTGAATGAAAATCAATAAAACATGACTTTCCATGCAATATTCAACTTTGTAAACATGAAACATAATGTCAAATTTGTGATTTTTGACAAATTCACTTGAGTTATTAGTTTGTAAACTACTAAAAGATGTTCAATATTGCATGAAAGTGAGTTTTCATTGTGTTTTGTACCAAATTGCTGTCTGCAACAATGTGTTTCATTCACTTTTGCAATGTTAAGAATGCATAATTTGCGATTTTAATCAATAAAAGATGACTTCGCATGCAACATTCAACTTTGTAAACATGAATCATAATGTCAGAATTGTGAATTTTGACAAATTCACCTGAGTTATTAGTTTGTAAACTAGTAAAAGATGTTCAATATTGCATGAAAGTAAGTTTTCATTGTGTTTTGTACCAAATTGCTGTGTGCAACAATGTGTTTCATTCACTTTTGCAATGTTCAGACTGCATAATTTGAATAAAAATCAATAAAACATGGCTTTGCAAGCAATATTCAACTTTGCAAACATGAAACATAATGTCAAATTTGTGATTTTTGGCAAATTCACTTGAGTTATTAGTTTGTAAACTAGTAAAAGATGTTCAATATTGCATGAAAGTAAGTTTTAAGTGTGTTTTGTACCAAATTGCTGTTTGTAACAATGTGTTTCATTCACTTTTGCAATGTTCAGTATGCATAATTTGAATGAAAATCAATAAAACATGACTTTGCATGCAATATTCAACTTTGTAAACATGAAACATATTGTCAAATTTGTGATTTTTGACAAATTCATTTGAGTTATTAGTTTGTAAACTAGTAAAAGATGTTCAATATTGCATGAAAGTAAGTTTTAAGTGTGTTTTGTACCAAATTGCTGTTTGTAACAATGTGTTTCAGTCACTTTTGCAACGTCCAGAATGCATTATTTGAATGAAAATCAATAAAACAGTACTTTCCATACGATATTCAACTTTGTAAACATGAAACATAATGTCAAATTTGTGATTTTTGACAAATTCATTTGAGTTATTAGTTTGTAAACTAGTAAAAGATGTTCAATATTGCATGAAAGTAAGTTTTAAGTGTGTTTTGTACCAAATTGCTGTTTGTAACAATGTGTTTCAGTCACTTTTGCAACGTTCAGAATGCATTATTTGAATGAAAATCAATAAAACAGTACTTTCCATACAATATTCAACTTTGCAAACATGAAACATAATGTCAAATTTGTGATTTTTGACAAATTCATTTGAGTTATTAGTTTGTAAACTAGTAAAAGATGTTCAATATTGCATGAAAGTAAGTTTTCATTGTGTTTTGTACCAAATTGCTGTCGGTAACAATGTGTTTCATTCACCTTTGCAATGTTCAGACTGCATAATTTGAATAAAAATCAATACAACATGGCTTTGCAAGCAATATTCAACTTTGCAAACATGAAACATAATGTCAAATTTGTGATTTTTAACAAATTCACTTGAGTTATTAGATTGTAAACTAGTAAAAGCTGTTCAATATTGCATGAAAGTAAGTTTTAAGTGTGTTTTGTACCAAATTGCTGTCTGCAACAATGTGTTTCATTCACTTTTGCAATGTTCAGACTGCATAATTTGAATAAAAATCAATAAAACATGGCTTTGCACGCAATATTCAACTTTGCAAACATGAAACATAATGTCAAATTTGTGATTTTTGACAAATTCACTTGAGTTATTAGTTTGTAAACTAGTAAAAGATGTTCAATATTGCATGAAAGTAAGTTTTCATTGTGTTTTGTACCAAATTGCTGTCTGTAACAATGTGTTTCATTCACTTTTGCAACGTTCAGAATGCATTATTTGAATGAAAATCAATAAAACAGTACTTTCCATACAATATTCAACTTTGCAAACATGAAACATAATGTCAAATTTGTGATTTTTGACAAATTCATTTGAGTTATTAGTTTGTAAACTAGTAAAAGATGTTCAATATTGCATGAAAGTAAGTTTTCATTGTGTTTTGCACCAAATTGCTGTTTGTAACAATGTCTTTCAGTCACTTTTGCAATGTTCAGAATGCATAATTTGAATGAAAATCATTAAAACATGACTTTGCATGCAACATTCAACTTTGTAAACATGAAACATAGTGTCAAATTTGTGATTTTTGACAAATTCACTTGAGTTATTAGTTTGAAAACTAGTAAAAGATGTTCAATCTTGCTTGAAAGTAAGTATTCAGTGTGTTTTGTACCAAATTGCTGTTTGTAACAATGTCTTTCAGTCACTGTTGCAATGTTAAGAATGCACAATTTGCGATTTTAATCAATAAAAGATGACTTCGCATGCAACATTCAACTTTGTAAACATGAAACATAATGTCAGAATTGTGAATTTTGACAAATTCACCTGAGTTATTAATTTGTAAACTAGTAAAAGATGTTCAATATTGCATGAAAGTAAGTTTTCATTGTGTTTTGTACCAAATTGCTGTTTGTAACAATGTGTTTCATTCACTTTTGCAATGTTCAGTATGCATAATTTGAATGAAAATCAATAAAACATGACTTTGCATGCAATATTCAACTTTGCAAACATGAAACATATTGTCAAATTTGTGATTTTTGGCAAATTCACTTGAGTTATTAGTTTGTAAACTAGTAAAAGATGTTCAATATTGCATGAAAGTAAGTTTTAAGTGTGTTTTGTACCAAATTGCTGTTTGTAACAATGTGTTTCATTCACTTTTGCAATGTTCAGTATGCATAATTTGAATGAAAATCAATAAAACATGACTTTGCATGCAATATTCAACTTTGTAAACATGAAACATATTGTCAAATTTGTGATTTTTGACAAATTCACTTGAGTTATTAGTTTGTAAACTAGTAGAAGATGTTCAATATTGCATGAAAGTAAGTTTTAAGTGTGTTTTGTACCAAATTGCTGTTTGTAACAATGTGTTTCAGTCACTTTTGCAATGTTCAGAATGCATAATTTGAATGAAAATCAATAAAACATGACTTTGCATACAATATTTAACTTTGCAAACATGAAACATAATGCAAATTCGGGATTTTTGACAAATTCATTTGAGTTATTAGTTTGTAAAGTAAACTAGTAAAAGATGTTCAATATTGCATGAAAGTAAGTTTTAAGTGTGTTTTGTACCAAATTGCTGTTTGTAACAATGTGTTTCAGTCACTTTTGCAACGTTCAGAATGCATTATTTGAATGAAAATCAATAAAACAGTACTTTCCATACGATATTCAACTTTGTAAACATGAAACATAATGTCAAATTTGTGATTTTTGACAAATTCATTTGAGTTATTAGTTTGTAAACTAGTAAAAGATGTTCAATATTGCATGAAAGTAAGTTTTCATTGTGTTTTGTACCAAATTGCTGTTTGTAACAATGTGTTTCAGTCACTTTTGCAATGTTCAGAATGCATTATTTGAATGAAAATCAATAAAACAGTACTTTCCATACAATATTCAACTTTGCAAACATGAAACATAATGTCAAATTTGTGATTTTTGACAAATTCATTTGAGTTATTAGTTTGTAAACTAGTAAAAGATGTTTAATATTGCATGAAAGTAAGTTTTCAGTGTGTTTTGTACCAAATTGCTGTTTGTAACAATGTGTTTCAGTCACTTTTGCAATGTTCAGAATGCATAATTTGAATGAAAATCAATAAAACAGTACTTTCCATACAATATTCAACTTTGCAAACATGAAACATAATGTCAAATTTGTGATTTTTGACAAATTCATTTGAGTTATTAGTTTGTAAACTAGTAAAAGATGTTCAATATTGCATGAAAGTAAGTTTTAAGTGTGTTTTGCACCAAATTGCTGTTTGTAACAATGTCTTTCAGTCACTTTTGCAATGTTCAGAATGCATAATTTGAATGAAAATCAATAAAACATGACTTTGCATGCAACATTCAACTTTGTAAACATGAAACATAGTGTCAAATTTGTGATTTTTGACAAATTCACTTGAGTTATTAGTTTGAAAACTAGTAAAAGGTTTTCAATCTTGCTTGAAAGTAAGTATTCAGTGTGTTTTGTACCAAATTGCTGTTTGTAACAATGTCTTTCAGTCACTTTTGCAATGTTAAGAATGCATAATTTGCGATTTTAATCAATAAAAGATGACTTCGCATGCAACATTCAACTTTGTAAACATGAATCATAATGTCAGAATTGTGAATTTTGACAAATTCACCTGAGTTATTAGTTTGTAAACTAGTAAAAGATGTTCAATATTGCATGAAAGTAAGTTTTCAGTGTGTTTTGTACCAAATTGCTGTGTGCAACAATGTGTTTCATTCACTTTTGCAATGTTCAGACTGCATAATTTGAATAAAAATCAATAAAACATGGCTTTGCAAGCAATATTCAACTTTGCAAACATGAAACATATTGTCAAATTTGTGATTTTTGGCACATTCACCTGAGTTATTAGTTTGTAAACTACTAAAAGCTGTTCAATATTGCATGAAAGTAAGTTTTAAGTGTGTTTTGTACCAAATTGCTGTTTGTAACAATGTGTTTCAGTCACTTTTGCAATGTTCAGAATGCATAATTGGAATGAAAATCAATAAAACATGACTTTGCATACAATATTTAACTTTGCAAACATGAAACATAATGCAAATTCGGGATTTTTGACAAATTCATTTGAGTTATTAGTTTGTAAACTAGTAAAAGATGTTCAATATTGCATGAAAGTAAGTTTTAAGTGTGTTTTGTACCAAATTGCTGTTTGTAACAATGTGTTTCAGTCACTTTTGCAACGTTCAGAATGCATTATTTGAATGAAAATCAATAAAACAGTACGTTCCATACAATATTCAACTTTGCAAACATGAAACATAATGTCAAATTTGTGATTTTTGACAAATTCATTTGAGTTATTAGTTTGTGAACTAGTAAAAGATGTTCAATATTGCATGAAAGTAAGTTTTAAGTGTGTTTTGTACCAAATTGCTGTTTGTAACAATGTGTTTCAGTCACTTTTGCAACGTTCAGAATGCATTATTTGAATGAAAATCAATAAAACAGTACTTTCCATACAATATTCAACTTTGCAAACATGAAACATAATGTCAAATTTGTGATTTTTGACAAATTCACTTGAGTTATTAGTTTGTAAACTAGTAAAAGATGTTCAATATTGCATGAAAGTAAGTTTTCATTGTGTTTTGTACCAAATTGCTGTCTGTAACAATGTGTTTCATTCACTTTTGCAATGTTCAGTATGCATAATTTGAATGAAAATCAATAAAACATGACTTTCCATGCAATATTCAACTTTGTAAACATGAAACATAATGTCAAATTTGTGATTTTTGACAAATTCACTTGAGTTATTAGTTTGTAAACTACTAAAAGATGTTCAATATTGCATGAAAGTGAGTTTTCATTGTGTTTTGTACCAAATTGCTGTCTGCAACAATGTGTTTCATTCACTTTTGCAATGTTAAGAATGCATAATTTGCGATTTTAATCAATAAAAGATGACTTTGCATGCAACATTCAACTTTGTAAACATGAAACATAATGTCAGAATTGTGATTTTTGGCACATTCACCTGAGTTATTAGTTTGTAAACTAGTAAAAGATGTTCAATATTGCATGAAAGTAAGTTTTAAGTGTGTTTTGTACCAAATTGCTGTTTGTAACAATGTGTTTCAGTCACTTTTGCAACGTTCAGAATGCATTATTTGAATGAAAATCAATAAAACAGTACGTTCCATACAATATTCAACTTTGCAAACATGAAACATAATGTCAAATTTGTGATTTTTGACAAATTCATTTGAGTTATTAGTTTGTAAACTAGTAAAAGATGTTCAATATTGCATGAAAGTAAGTTTTAAGTGTGTTTTGTACCAAATTGCTGTTTGTAACAATGTGTTTCAGTCACTTTTGCAATGTTCAGAATGCATAATTGGAATGAAAATCAATAAAACAGTACTTTCCATACAATATTCAACTTTGCAAACATGAAACATAATGTCAAATTTGTGATTTTTGACAAATTCACTTGAGTTATTAGTTTGTAAACTAGTAAAAGATGTTCAATATTGCATGAAAGTAAGTTTTCATTGTGTTTTGTACCAAATTGCTGTCTGTAACAATGTGTTTCATTCACTTTTGCAATGTTCAGTATGCATAATTTGAATGAAAATCAATAAAACATGACTTTCCATGCAATATTCAACTTTGTAAACATGAAACATAATGTCAAATTTGTGATTTTTGACAAATTCACTTGAGTTATTAGTTTGTAAACTACTAAAAGATGTTCAATATTGCATGAAAGTGAGTTTTCATTGTGTTTTGTACCAAATTGCTGTCTGCAACAATGTGTTTCATTCACTTTTGCAATGTTAAGAATGCATAATTTGCGATTTTAATCAATAAAAGATGACTTCGCATGCAACATTCAACTTTGTAAACATGAATCATAATGTCAGAATTGTGAATTTTGACAAATTCACCTGAGTTATTAGTTTGTAAACTAGTAAAAGATGTTCAATATTGCATGAAAGTAAGTTTTCATTGTGTTTTGTACCAAATTGCTGTGTGCAACAATGTGTTTCATTCACTTTTGCAATGTTCAGACTGCATAATTTGAATTAAAATCAATAAAAGATGACTTTGCATGCAACATTCAACTTTGCAAACATGAAACATAATGTCAAATTTGTGATTTTTGGCAAATTCACTTGAGTTATTAGTTTGTAAACTAGTAAAAGATGTTCAATATTGCATGAAAGAAAGTTTTCAGTGTGTTTTGTACCAAATTGCTGTGTGCAACAATGTGTTTCATTCACTTTTGCAATGTTCAGACTGCATAATTTGAATTAAAATCAATAAAAGATGACTTTGCATGCAACATTCAACTTTGTAAACATGAAACATATTGTCAAATTTGTGATTTTTGGCACATTCACCTGAGTTATTAGTTTGTAAACTACTAAAAGCTGTTCAATATTGCATGAAAGTAAGTTTTAAGTGTGTTTTGTACCAAATTGCTGTTTGTAACAATGTGTTTCAGTCACTTTTGCAATGTTCAGAATGCATAATTGGAATGAAAATCAATAAAACATGACTTTGCATACAATATTTAACTTTGCAAACATGAAACATAATGCAAATTCGGGATTTTTGACAAATTCATTTGAGTTATTAGTTTGTAAACTAGTAAAAGATGTTCAATATTGCATGAAAGTAAGTTTTAAGTGTGTTTTGTACCAAATTGCTGTTTGTAACAATGTGTTTCAGTCACTTTTGCAACGTTCAGAATGCATTATTTGAATGAAAATCAATAAAACAGTACGTTCCATACAATATTCAACTTTGCAAACATGAAACATAATGTCAAATTTGTGATTTTTGACAAATTCATTTGAGTTATTAGTTTGTGAACTAGTAAAAGATGTTCAATATTGCATGAAAGTAAGTTTTAAGTGTGTTTTGTACCAAATTGCTGTTTGTAACAATGTGTTTCAGTCACTTTTGCAACGTTCAGAATGCATTATTTGAATGAAAATCAATAAAACAGTACTTTCCATACAATATTCAACTTTGCAAACATGAAACATAATGTCAAATTTGTGATTTTTGACAAATTCACTTGAGTTATTAGTTTGTAAACTAGTAAAAGATGTTCAATATTGCATGAAAGTAAGTTTTCATTGTGTTTTGTACCAAATTGCTGTCTGTAACAATGTGTTTCATTCACTTTTGCAATGTTCAGTATGCATAATTTGAATGAAAATCAATAAAACATGACTTTCCATGCAATATTCAACTTTGTAAACATGAAACATAATGTCAAATTTGTGATTTTTGACAAATTCACTTGAGTTATTAGTTTGTAAACTACTAAAAGATGTTCAATATTGCATGAAAGTGAGTTTTCATTGTGTTTTGTACCAAATTGCTGTCTGCAACAATGTGTTTCATTCACTTTTGCAATGTTAAGAATGCATAATTTGCGATTTTAATCAATAAAAGATGACTTTGCATGCAACATTCAACTTTGTAAACATGAAACATAATGTCAGAATTGTGATTTTTGACACATTCACCTGAGTTATTAGTTTGTAAACTAGTAAAAGATGTTCAATATTGCATGAAAGTAAGTTTTAAGTGTGTTTTGTACCAAATTGCTGTTTGTAACAATGTGTTTCAGTCACTTTTGCAATGTTCAGAATGCATATTTGGAATGAAAATCAATAAAACAGTACGTTCCATACAATATTCAACTTTGCAAACATGAAACATAATGTCAAATTTGTGATTTTTGACAAATTCATTTGAGTTATTAGTTTGTAAACTAGTAAAAGATGTTCAATATTGCATGAAAGTAAGTTTTAAGTGTGTTTTGTACCAAATTGCTGTTTGTAACAATGTGTTTCAGTCACTTTTGCAACGTTCAGAATGCATAATTTGAATGAAAATCAATAAAACAGTACTTTCCATACAATATTCAACTTTGTAAACATGAAACATAATGTCAAATTTGTGATTTTTGACAAATTCACTTGAGTTATTAGTTTGTAAACTAGTAAAAGATGTTCAATATTGCATGAAAGTAAGTTTTAAGTGTGTTTTGTACCAAATTGCTGTCTGTAACAATGTGTTTCATTCACTTTTGCAATGTTCAGTATGCATAATTGGAATGAAAATCAATAAAACATGACTTTCCATGCAATATTCAACTTTGTAAACATGAAACATAATGTCAAATTTGTGATTTTTGACAAATTCACTTGAATTATTCGTTTGTAAACTACTAAAAGATGTTCAATATTGCATGAAAGTGAGTTTTCATTGTGTTTTGTACCAAATTGCTGTCTGCAACAATGTGTTTCATTCACTTTTGCAATGTTAAGAATGCATAATTTGCGATTTTAATCAATAAAAGATGACTTCGCATGCAACATTCAACTTTGTAAACATGAAACATAATGTCAGAATTGTGATTTTTGACAAATTCACCTGAGTTATTAGTTTGTAAACTAGTAAAAGATGTTCAATATTGCATGAAAGTAAGTTTTCATTGTGTTTTGTACCAAATTGCTGTGTGCAACAATGTGTTTCATTCACTTTTGCAATGTTCAGACTGCATAATTTGAATAAAAATCAATAAAACATGGCTTTGCAAGCAATATTCAACTTTGCAAACATGAAACATAATGTCAAATTTGTGATTTTTGGCAAATTCACTTGAGTTATTAGTTTGTAAACTAGTAAAAGATGTTCAATATTGCATGAAAGTGAGTTTTCATTGTGTTTTGTACCAAATTGCTGTGTGCAACAATGTGTTTCATTCACTTTTGCAATGTTCAGACTGCATAATTTGAATAAAAATCAATAAAACATGGCTTTGCAAGCAATATTCAACTTTGCAAACATGAAACATATTGTCAAATTTGTGATTTTTGGCACATTCACCTGAGTTATTAGTTTGTAAACTAGTAAAAGATGTTCAATATTGCATGAAAGTAAGTTTTAAGTGTGTTTTGTACCAAATTGCTGTTTGTAACAATGTGTTTCAGTCACTTTTGCAATGTTCAGAATGCATAATTTGAATGAAAATCAATAAAACATGACTTTGCATACAATATTTAACTTTGCAAACATGAAACATAATGCAAATTCGGGATTTTTGACAAATTCATTTGAGTTATTAGTTTGTAAACTAGTAAAAGATGTTCAATATTGCATGAAAGTAAGTTTTAAGTGTGTTTTGTACCAAATTGCTGTTTGTAACAATGTGTTTCAGTCACTTTTGCAACGTTCAGAATGCATTATTTGAATGAAAATCAATAAAACAGTACGTTCCATACAATATTCAACTTTGCAAACATGAAACATAATGTCAAATTTGTGATTTTTGACAAATTCATTTGAGTTATTAGTTTGTAAACTAGTAAAAGATGTTCAATATTGCATGAAAGTAAGTTTTAAGTGTGTTTTGTACCAAATTGCTGTTTGTAACAATGTGTTTCAGTCACTTTTGCAACGTTCAGAATGCATTATTTGAATGAAAATCAATAAAACAGTACTTTCCATACAATATTCAACTTTGCAAACATGAAACATAATGTCAAATTTGTGATTTTTGACAAATTCACTTGAGTTATTAGTTTGTAAACTACTAAGAGATGTTCAATATTGCATGAAAGTAAGTTTTAAGTGTGTTTTGTACCAAATTGCTGTTTGTAACAATGTGTTTCATTCACTTTTGCGACGTTCAGTATGCATAATTTGAATGAAAATCAATAAAACAGTACTTTCCATACGATATTCAACTTTGTAAACATGAAACAAAATGTCAAATTTGTGATTTTTGACAAATTCATTTGAGTTATTAGTTTGTAAACTACTAAAAGCTGTTCAATATTGCATGAAAGTAAGTTTTAAGTGTGTTTTGTACCAAATTGCTGTTTGTAACAATGTGTTTCAGTCACTTTTGCAATGTTCAGAATGCATAATTTGAATGAAAATCAATAAAACAGTACTTTCCATACAATATTCAACTTTGCAAACATGAAACATAATGTCAAATTTGTGATTTTTGACAAATTCATTTGAGTTATTGGTTTGTAAACTAGTAAAAGATGTTCAATATTGCATGAAAGTAAGTTTTAAGTGTGTTTTGCACCAAATTGCTGTTTGTAACAATGTCTTTCAGTCACTTTTGCAATGTTCAGAATGCATAATTTGAATGAAAATCAATAAAACATGACTTAGCATGCAACATTCAACTTTGTAAACATGAAATATAGTGTCAAATTTGTGATTTTTGACAAATTCACTTGAGTTATTAGTTTGAAAACTAGTAAAAGATTTTCAATCTTGCTTGAAAGTAAGTATTCAGTGTGTTTTGTACCAAATTGCTGTTTGTAACAATGTCTTTCAGTCACTTTTGCAATGTTAAGAATGCATAATTTGCGATTTTAATCAATAAAAGATGACTTCGCATGCAACATTCAACTTTGTAAACATGAATCATAATGTCAGATTTGTGATTTTTGGCAAATTCACTTGAGTTATTAGTTTGTAAACGAGTAAAAGATGTTCAATATTGCATGAAAGTAAGTTTTAAGTGTGTTTTGTACCAAATTGCTGTTTGTAACAATGTGTTTCA
This sequence comes from Bugulina stolonifera, assembly GCA_935421135.1. Classification (NCBI taxonomy): domain Eukaryota; kingdom Metazoa; phylum Bryozoa; class Gymnolaemata; order Cheilostomatida; family Bugulidae; genus Bugulina; species Bugulina stolonifera. The sequence goes on along the minus strand of OW285190.1, from coordinate 301,050 downwards.
TTCACTTTTGCAATGTTCAGTATGCATAATTTGAATGAAAATCAATAAAACATGACTTTGCATGCAACATTTAACTTTGTAAACATGAAACATAATGTCAAATTTGTGATTTTTGACAAATTCACCTGAGTTATTAGTTTGTAAACTACTAAAAGCTGTTCAATATTGCATGAAAGTAAGTTTTAAGTGTGTTTTGTACCAAATTGCTGTTTGTAACAATGTGTTTCAGTCACTTTTGCAATGTTCAGAATGCATAATTTGAATGAAAATCAATAAAACAGTACTTTCCATACAATATTCAACTTTGTAAACATGAAACATAATGTCAAATTTGTGATTTTTGACAAATTCATTTGAGTTATTAGTTTGTAAACTAGTAAAAGATGTTCAATATTGCATGAAAGTAAGTTTTAAGTGTGTTTTGTACCAAATTGCTGTTTGTAACAATGTGTTTCAGTCACTTTTGCAACGTTCAGAATGCATTATTTGAATGAAAATCAATAAAACAGTACTTTCCATACAATATTCAACTTTGCAAACATGAAACATAATGTCAAATTTGTGATTTTTGGCAAATTCACTTGAGTTATTAGTTTGTAAACTAGTAAAAGATGTTCAATCTTGCTTGAAAGTAAGTATTCAGTGTGTTTTGTACCAAATTGCTGTTTGTAACAATGTCTTTCAGTCACTTTTGCAATGTTAAGAATGCATAATTTGCGATTTTAATCAATAAAACATGACTTTCCATGCAATATTCAACTTTGTAAACATGAAACATAATGTCAGAATTGTGAATTTTGACAAATTCACCTGAGTTTTAAGTGTGTTTTGTACCAAATTGCTGTCTGTAACAATGTGTTTCAGTCACTTTTGCAACGTTCAGGATGCATTATTTGAATGAAAATCAATAAAACAGTACTTTCCATACAATATTCAACTTTGTAAACATGAAACATAATGTCAAATTTGTGATTTTTGACAAATTCACTTGAGTTATTAGTTTGTAAACTAGTAGAAGATGTTCAATATTGCATGAAAGTAAGTTTTAAGTGTGTTTTGTACCAAATTGCTGTTTGTAACAATGTGTTTCAGTCACTTTTGCAACGTTCAGAATGCATTATTTGAATGAAAATCAATAAAACAGTACTTTCCATACAATATTCAACTTTGCAAACATGAAACATAATGTCAAATTTGTGATTTTTGACAAATTCACTTGAGTTATTAGTTTGTAAACTACTAAGAGATGTTCAATATTGCATGAAAGTAAGTTTTAAGTGTGTTTTGTACCAAATTGCTGTTTGTAACAATGTGTTTCATTCACTTTTGCGACGTTCAGTATGCATAATTTGAATGAAAATCAATAAAACAGTACTTTCCATACGATATTCAACTTTGTAAACATGAAACAAAATGTCAAATTTGTGATTTTTGACAAATTCATTTGAGTTATTAGTTTGTAAACTACTAAAAGATGTTCAATATTGCATGAAAGTAAGTTTTAAGTGTGTTTTGTACCAAATTGCTGTTTGTAACAATGTGTTTCAGTCACTTTTGCAACGTTCAGAATGCATTATTTGAATGAAAATCAATAAAACAGTACTTTCCATACAATATTCAACTTTGCAAACATGAAACATAATGTCAAATTTGTGATTTTTGACAAATTCATTTGAGTTATTGGTTTGTAAACTAGTAAAAGATGTTCAATATTGCATGAAAGTAAGTTTTAAGTGTGTTTTGCACCAAATTGCTGTTTGTAACAATGTCTTTCAGTCACTTTTGCAATGTTCAGAATGCATAATTTGAATGAAAATCAATAAAACATGACTTAGCATGCAACATTCAACTTTGTAAACATGAAATATAGTGTCAAATTTGTGATTTTTGACAAATTCACTTGAGTTATTAGTTTGAAAACTAGTAAAAGATTTTCAATCTTGCTTGAAAGTAAGTATTCAGTGTGTTTTGTACCAAATTGCTGTTTGTAACAATGTCTTTCAGTCACTTTTGCAATGTTAAGAATGCATAATTTGCGATTTTAATCAATAAAAGATGACTTCGCATGCAACATTCAACTTTGTAAACATGAATCATAATGTCAGATTTGTGATTTTTGGCAAATTCACTTGAGTTATTAGTTTGTAAACGAGTAAAAGATGTTCAATATTGCATGAAAGTAAGTTTTAAGTGTGTTTTGTACCAAATTGCTGTTTGTAACAATGTGTTTCATTCACTTTTGCAATGTTCAGTATGCATAATTTGAATGAAAATCAATAAAACATGACTTTGCATGCAATATTCAACTTTGTAAACATGAAACATATTGTCAAATTTGTGATTTTTGACAAATTCACTTGAGTTATTAGTTTGTAAACTACTAAAAGCTGTTCAATATTGCATGAAAGTAAATTTTAAGTGTGTTTTGTACCAAATTGCTGTTTGTAACAATGTGTTTCAGTCACTTTTGCAATGTTCAGAATGCATAATTGGAATGAAAATCAATAAAACAGTACTTTCCATACAATATTCAACTTTGTAAACATAAGACATAATGTCAAATTTGTGATTTTTGACAAATTCACTTGAGTTATTAGTTTGTAAACTAGTAAAAGATGTTCAATATTGCATGAAAGTAAGTTTTAAGTGTGTTTTGTACCAAATTGCTGTTTGTAACAATGTGTTTCAGTCACTTTTGCAACGTTCAGAATGCATTATTTGAATGAAAATCAATAAAACAGTACTTTCCATACAATATTCAACTTTGCAAACATGAAACATAATGTCAAATTTGTGATTTTTGGCAAATTCACTTGAGTTATTAGTTTGTAAACTAGTAAAAGATGTTCAATCTTGCTTGAAAGTAAGTATTCAGTGTGTTTTGTACCAAATTGCTGTTTGTAACAATGTGTTTCAGTCACTTTTGCAATGTTAAGAATGCATAATTTGCGATTTTAATCAATAAAACATGACTTTCCATGCAATATTCAACTTTGTAAACATGAAACATAATGTCAGAATTGTGAATTTTGACAAATTCACCTGAGTTTTAAGTGTGTTTTGTACCAAATTGCTGTCTGTAACAATGTGTTTCAGTCACTTTTGCAACGTTCAGGATGCATTATTTGAATGAAAATCAATAAAACAGTACTTTCCATACAATATTCAACTTTGTAAACATGAAACATAATGTCAAATTTGTGATTTTTGACAAATTCACTTGAGTTATTAGTTTGTAAACTAGTAGAAGATGTTCAATATTGCATGAAAGTAAGTTTTAAGTGTGTTTTGTACCAAATTGCTGTTTGTAACAATGTGTTTCAGTCACTTTTGCAATGTTCAGAATGCATAATTTGAATGAAAATCAATAAAACATGACTTTGCATACAATATTTAACTTTGCAAACATGAAACATAATGCAAATTCGGGATTTTTGACAAATTCATTTGAGTTATTAGTTTGTAAACTAGTAAAAGATGTTCAATATTGCATGAAAGTAAGTTTTAAGTGTGTTTTGTACCAAATTGCTGTTTGTAACAATGTGTTTCATTCACTTTTGCGACGTTCAGTATGCATAATTTGAATGAAAATCAATAAAACAGTACTTTCCATACGATATTCAACTTTGTAAACATGAAACATAATGTCAAATTTGTGATTTTTGACAAATTCATTTGAGTTATTAGTTTGTAAACTACTAAAAGATGTTCAATATTGCATGAAAGTAAGTTTTAAGTGTGTTTTGTACCAAATTGCTGTTTGTAACAATGTGTTTCAGTCACTTTTGCAACGTTCAGAATGCATTATTTGAATGAAAATCAATAAAACAGTACTTTCCATACAATATTCAACTTTGCAAACATGAAACATAATGTCAAATTTGTGATTTTTGACAAATTCATTTGAGTTATTGGTTTGTAAACTAGTAAAAGATGTTCAATATTGCATGAAAGTAAGTTTTAAGTGTGTTTTGCACCAAATTGCTGTTTGTAACAATGTCTTTCAGTCACTTTTGCAATGTTCAGAATGCATAATTTGAATGAAAATCAATAAAACATGACTTAGCATGCAACATTCAACTTTGTAAACATGAAATATAGTGTCAAATTTGTGATTTTTGACAAATTCACTTGAGTTATTAGTTTAAAAACTAGTAAAAGATGTTCAATCTTGCTTGAAAGTATGTATTCAGTGTGTTTTGTACCAAATTACTGTTTGTAACAATGTCTTTCAGTCACTTTTGCAATGTTCAGAATGCATAATTTGAATGAAAATCAATAAAACAGTACTTTCCATACAATATTCAACTTTGTAAACATGAAACATAGTGTCAAATTTGTGATTTTTGACAAATTCACTTGAGTTATTAGTTTGTAAACTAGTAAAAGATTTTCAATCTTGCTTGAAAGTAAGTATTCAGTGTGTTTTGTACCAAATTGCTGTTTGTAACAATGTCTTTCAGTCACTTTTGCAATGTTAAGAATGCATAATTTGCGATTTTAATCAATAAAAGATGACTTCGCATGCAACATTCAACTTTGTAAACATGAATCATAATGTCAGAATTGTGAATTTTGACAAATTCACCTGAGTTATTAGTTTGTAAACTAGTAAAAGATGTTCAATATTGCATGAAAGTAAGTTTTCAGTGTGTTTTGTACCAAATTGCTGTGTGCAACAATGTGTTTCATTCACTTTTGCAATGTTCAGACTGCATAATTTGAATTAAAATCAATAAAAGATGACTTTGCATGCAACATTCAACTTTGCAAACATGAAACATAATGTCAAATTTGTGATTTTTGGCAAATTCACTTGAGTTATTAGTTTGTAAACGAGTAAAAGATGTTCAATATTGCATGAAAGTAAGTTTTAAGTGTGTTTTGTACCAAATTGCTGTTTGTAACAATGTGTTTCATTCACTTTTGCAATGTTCAGTATGCATAATTTGAATGAAAATCAATAAAACATGACTTTGCATGCAATATTCAACTTTGTAAACATGAAACATATTGTCAAATTTGTGATTTTTGACAAATTCACTTGAGTTATTAGTTTGTAAACTAGTAAAAGATGTTCAATATTGCATGAAAGTAAGTTTTAAGTGTGTTTTGTACCAAATTGCTGTTTGTAACAATGTGTTTCAGTCACTTTTGCAATGTTCAGAATGCATAATTTGAATGAAAATCAATAAAACAGTACTTTCCATACAATATTCAACTTTGTAAACATGAAACATAATGTCAAATTTGTGATTTTTGACAAATTCATTTGAGTTATTAGTTTGTAAACTACTAAAAGATGTTCAATATTGCATGAAAGTAAGTTTTAAGTGTGTTTTGTACCAAATTGCTGTTTGTAACAATGTGTTTCAGTCACTTTTGCAACGTTCAGAATGCATTATTTGAATGAAAATCAATAAAACAGTACTTTCCATACAATATTCAACTTTGCAAACATGAAACATAATGTCAAATTTGTGATTTTTGACAAATTCATTTGAGTTATTGGTTTGTAAACTAGTAAAAGATGTTCAATATTGCATGAAAGTAAGTTTTAAGTGTGTTTTGCACCAAATTGCTGTTTGTAACAATGTCTTTCAGTCACTTTTGCAATGTTCAGAATGCATAATTTGAATGAAAATCAATAAAACATGACTTAGCATGCAACATTCAACTTTGTAAACATGAAATATAGTGTCAAATTTGTGATTTTTGACAAATTCACTTGAGTTATTAGTTTGAAAACTAGTAAAAGATGTTCAATCTTGCTTGAAAGTAAGTATTCAGTGTGTTTTGTACCAAATTACTGTTTGTAACAATGTCTTTCAGTCACTTTTGCAATGTTCAGAATGCATAATTTGAATGAAAATCAATAAAACAGTACTTTCCATACAATATTCAACTTTGTAAACATGAAACATAGTGTCAAATTTGTGATTTTTGACAAATTCACTTGAGTTATTAGTTTGAAAACTAGTAAAAGATTTTCAATCTTGCTTGAAAGTAAGTATTCAGTGTGTTTTGTACCAAATTGCTGTTTGTAACAATGTCTTTCAGTCACTTTTGCAATGTTAAGAATGCATAATTTGCGATTTTAATCAATAAAATATGACTTCGCATGCAACATTCAACTTTGTAAACATGAATCATAATGTCAGAATTGTGAATTTTGACAAATTCACCTGAGTTATTAGTTTGTAAACTAGTAAAAGATGTTCAATATTGCATGAAAGTAAGTTTTCAGTGTGTTTTGTACCAAATTGCTGTGTGCAACAATGTGTTTCATTCACTTTTGCAATGTTCAGACTGCATAATTTGAATAAAAATCAATAAAACATGGCTTTGCAAGCAATATTCAACTTTGCAAACATGAAACATAATGTCAAATTTGTGATTTTTGGCAAATTCACTTGAGTTATTAGTTTGTAAACGAGTAAAAGATGTTCAATATTGCATGAAAGTAAGTTTTAAGTGTGTTTTGTACCAAATTGCTGTTTGTAACAATGTGTTTCATTCACTTTTGCAATGTTCAGTATGCATAATTTGAATGAAAATCAATAAAACATGACTTTGCATGCAACATTTAACTTTGTAAACATGAAACATAATGTCAAATTTGTGATTTTTGACAAATTCACTTGAGTTATTAGTTTGTAAACTACTAAAAGCTGTTCAATATTGCATGAAAGTAAGTTTTAAGTGTGTTTTGTACCAAATTGCTGTTTGTAACAATGTGTTTCAGTCACTTTTGCAATGTTCAGAATGCATAATTTGAATGAAAATCAATAAAACAGTACTTTCCATACAATATTCAACTTTGTAAACATGAAACATAATGTCAAATTTGTGATTTTTGACAAATTCACTTGAGTTATTAGTTTGTAAACTAGTAAAAGATGTTCAATATTGCATGAAAGTAAGTTTTAAGTGTGTTTTGTACCAAATTGCTGTTTGTAACAATGTGTTTCAGTCACTTTTGCAACGTTCAGAATGCATTATTTGAATGAAAATCAATAAAACAGTACTTTCCATACAATATTCAACTTTGCAAACATGAAACATAATGTCAAATTTGTGATTTTTGGCAAATTCACTTGAGTTATTAGTTTGTAAACTAGTAAAAGATGTTCAATCTTGCTTGAAAGTAAGTATTCAGTGTGTTTTGTACCAAATTGCTGTTTGTAACAATGTCTTTCAGTCACTTTTGCAATGTTAAGAATGCATAATTTGCGATTTTAATCAATAAAACATGACTTTCCATGCAATATTCAACTTTGTAAACATGAAACATAATGTCAGAATTGTGAATTTTGACAAATTCACCTGAGTTTTAAGTGTGTTTTGTACCAAATTGCTGTCTGTAACAATGTGTTTCAGTCACTTTTGCAACGTTCAGGATGCATTATTTGAATGAAAATCAATAAAACAGTACTTTCCATACAATATTCAACTTTGTAAACATGAAACATAATGTCAAATTTGTGATTTTTGACAAATTCACTTGAGTTATTAGTTTGTAAACTAGTAAAAGATGTTCAATATTGCATGAAAGTAAGTTTTCAGTGTGTTTTGTACCAAATTGCTGTGTGCAACAGTGTGTTTCATTCACTTTTGCAATGTTCAGACTGCATAATTTGAATAAAAATCAATAAAACATGGCTTTGCAAGCAATATTCAACTTTGCAAACATGAAACATAATGTCAAATTTGTGATTTTTGACAAATTCACTTGAGTTATTAGTTTGTAAACTAGTAAAAGATGTTCAATATTGCATGAAAGTAAGTTTTAAATGTGTTTTGTACCAAATTGCTGTTTGTAACAATGTGTTTCATTTACTTTTGCAATGTTCAGACTGCATAATTTGAATAAAAATCAATAAAACATGGCTTTGCAACCAAAATTCAACTTTGCAAACATGAAACATAATGTCAAATTTGTGATTTTTAACAAATTCACTTGAGTTATTAGATTGTAAACTAGTAAATGATGTTCAATATTGCATGAAAGTAAGTTTTAAGTGTGTTTTGTACCAAATTGCTGTTTGTAACAATGTGTTTCATTCACTTTTGCAATGTTCAGACTGCATAATTTGAATAAAAATCAATAAAACATGGCTTTGCAAGCAAAATTCAACTTTGCAAACATGAAACATAATGTCAAATTTGTGATTTTTAACAAATTCACTTGAGTTATTAGATTGTAAACTAGTAAACGATGTTCAATAATGCATGAAAGTAAGTTTTAAGTGTGTTTTGTACCAAATTGCTGTTTGTAACAATGTGTTTCAGTCACTTTTGCAATGTTCAGAATGCATAATTTGAATGAAAATCAATAAAACATGACTTTGCATGCAACATTCAACTTTGTAAACATGAAACATAATGTCAAATTTGTGATTTTTGACAAATTCACTTGAGTTATTAGTTTGAAAACTAGTAAAAGATGTTCAATCTTGCTTGAAAGTAAGTATTCAGTGTGTTTTGTACCAAATTGCTGTTTGTAACAATGTCTTTCAGTCACTTTTGCAATGTTAAGAATGCATAATTTGCGATTTTAATCAATAAAAGATGACTTCGCATGCAACATTCAACAATGTAAACATGAAACATGATGTCAGAATTGTGAATTTTGACAAATTCACCTGAGTTTTAAGTGTGTTTTGTACCAAATTGCTGTCTGTAACAATGTGTTTCAGTCACTTTTGCAACGTTCAGAATGCATTATTTGAATGAAAATCAATAAAACAGTACTTTCCATACAATATTCAACTTTGTAAACATGAAACATAATGTCAAATTTGTTATTTTTGACAAATTCACTTGAGTTATTAGTTTGTAAACTAGTAAAAGATGTTCAATATTGCATGAAAGTAAGTTTTCATTGTGTTTTGTACCAAATTGCTGTGTGCAACAATGTGTTTCATTCACTTTTGCAATGTTCAGACTGCATAATTTGAATAAAAATCAATAAAACATGGCTTTGCAAGCAATATTCAACTTTGCAAACATGACACATAATGTCAAATTTGTGATTTTTGGCAAATTCGCTTGAGTTATTAATTTGTAAACTAGTAAAAGATGTTCAATATTGCATGAAAGTAAGTTTTAAGTGTGTTTTGTACCAAATTGCTGTTTGTAACAATGTGTTTCATTCACTTTTGCAATGTTCAGTATGCATAATTTGAATGAAAATCAATAAAACAGTACTTTCCATGCAATATTCAACTTTGTAAACATGAAACATAATGTCAGATTTGTGATTTTTGACAAATTCACTTGAGTTATTAGTTTGTAAACTAGTAAAAGATGTTTAATATTGCATGAAAGTAAGTTTTCAGTGTGTTTTGTACCAAATTGCTGTGTGCAACAATGTGTTTCAATCACTTTTGCAATGTTCAGACTGCATAATTTGAATTAAAATCAATAAAAGATGACTTTGCATGCAACATTCAACTTTGTAAACATAAAACATAGTGCCAAATTTGTGATTTTTGACAAATTCACTTGAGTTATTAGTTTGAAAACTAGTAAAAGATTTTCAATCTTGCTTGAAAGTAAGTATTCAGTGTGTTTTGTACCAAATTGCTGTTTGTAACAATGTCTTTCAGTCACTTTTGCAATGTTAAGAATGCATAATTTGCGATTTTAATCAATAAAAGATGACTTTGCATGCAACATTCAACTTTGTAAACATGAAACATAATGTCAGAATTGTGAATTTTGACAAATTCACCTGAGTTATTAGTTTGTAAACTAGTAAAAGATGTTCAATATTGCATGAAAGTAAGTTTTCATTGTGTTTTGTACCAAATTGCTGTGTGCAACAATGTGTTCCATTCACTTTTGCAATGTTCAGACTGCATAATTTGAATAAAAATCAATAAAACATGGCTTTGCAAGCAATATTCAACTTTGCAAACATGAAACATATTGTCAAATTTGTGATTTTTGGCAAATTCACTTGAGTTATTAGTTTGTAAACTAGTAAAAGATGTTCAATATTGCATGAAAGTAAGTTTTAAGTGTGTTTTGTACCAAATTGCTGTTTGTAACAATGTGTTTCATTCACTTTTGCAATGTTCAGTATGCATAATTTGAATGAAAATCAACAAAACATGACTTTGCATGCAATATTCAACTTTGTAAACATGAAACATATTGTCAAATTTGTGATTTTTGACAAATTCACTTGAGTTATTAGTTTGTAAACTAGTAGAAGATGTTCAATATTGCATGAAAGTAAGTTTTAAGTGTGTTTTGTACCAAATTGCTGTTTGTAACAATGTGTTTCAGTCACTTTTGCAATGTTCAGAATGCATAATTTGAATGAAAATCAATAAAACATGACTTTGCATACAATATTTAACTTTGCAAACATGAAACATAATGCAAATTCGGGATTTTTGACAAATTCATTTGAGTTATTAGTTTGTAAACTAGTAAAAGATGTTCAATATTGCATGAAAGTAAGTTTTAAGTGTGTTTTGTACCAAATTGCTGTTTGTAACAATGTGTTTCAGTCACTTTTGCAACGTTCAGAATGCATTTTTTGAATGAAAATCAATAAAACAGTACGTTCCATACAATATTCAACTTTGCAAACATGAAACATAATGTCAAATTTGTGATTTTTGACAAATTCATTTGAGTTATTAGTTTGTAAACTAGTAAAAGATGTTCAATATTGCATGAAAGTAAGTTTTAAGTGTGTTTTGTACCAAATTGCTGTTTGTAACAATGTGTTTCAGTCACTTTTGCAACGTTCAGAATGCATTATTTGAATGAAAATCAATAAAACAGTACTTTCCATACAATATTCAACTTTGCAAACATGAAACATAATGTCAAATTTGTGATTTTTGACAAATTCACTTGAGTTATTAGTTTGAAAACTAGTAAAAGATGTTCAATCTTGCTTGAAGGTAAGTATTCAGTGTGTTTTGTACCAAATTGCTGTTTGTAACAATGTCTTTCAGTCACTTTTGCAATGTTAAGAATGCATAATTTGCGATTTTAATCAATAAAAGATGACTTCGCATGCAACATTCAACAATGTAAACATGAAACATGATGTCAGAATTGTGAATTTTGACAAATTCACCTGAGTTTTAAGTGTGTTTTGTACCAAATTGCTGTCTGTAACAATGTGTTTCAGTCACTTTTGCAATGTTCAGAATGCATAATTTGAATGAAAATCAATAAAACAGTACTTTCCATACAATATTCAACTTTGTAAACATGAAACATAATGTCAAATTTGTGATTTTTGACAAATTCACTTGAGTTATTAGTTTGTAAACTAGTAAAAGATGTTCAATATTGCATGAAAGTAAGTTTTCATTGTGTTTTGTACCAAATTGCTGTGTGCAACAATGTGTTTCATTCACTTTTGCAATGTTCAGACTGCATAATTTGAATAAAAATCAATAAAACATGGCTTTGCAAGCAATATTCAACTTTGCAAACATGACACATAATGTCAAATTTGTGATTTTTGGCAAATTCGCTTGAGTTATTAATTTGTAAACTAGTAAAAGATGTTCAATCTTGCTTGAAAGTAAGTATTCAGTGTGTTTTGTACCAAATTGCTGTTTGTAACAATGTCTTTCAGTCACTTTTGCAATGTTAAGAATGCATAATTTGCGATTTTAATCAATAAAACATGACTTTCCATGCAATATTCAACTTTGTAAACATGAAACATAATGTCAGAATTGTGAATTTTGACAAATTCACCTGAGTTTTAAGTGTGTTTTGTACCAAATTGCTGTCTGTAACAATGTGTTTCAGTCACTTTTGCAACGTTCAGGATGCATTATTTGAATGAAAATCAATAAAACAGTACTTTCCATACAATATTCAACTTTGTAAACATGAAACATAATGTCAAATTTGTGATTTTTGACAAATTCACTTGAGTTATTAGTTTGTAAACTAGTAAAAGATGTTCAATATTGCATGAAAGTAAGTTTTCAGTGTGTTTTGTACCAAATTGCTGTGTGCAACAGTGTGTTTCATTCACTTTTGCAATGTTCAGACTGCATAATTTGAATAAAAATCAATAAAACATGGCTTTGCAAGCAATATTCAACTTTGCAAACATGAAACATAATGTCAAATTTGTGATTTTTGACAAATTCACTTGAGTTATTAGTTTGTAAACTAGTAAAAGATGTTCAATATTGCATGAAAGTAAGTTTTAAATGTGTTTTGTACCAAATTGCTGTTTGTAACAATGTGTTTCATTTACTTTTGCAATGTTCAGACTGCATAATTTGAATAAAAATCAATAAAACATGGCTTTGCAACCAAAATTCAACTTTGCAAACATGAAACATAATGTCAAATTTGTGATTTTTAACAAATTCACTTGAGTTATTAGATTGTAAACTAGTAAATGATGTTCAATATTGCATGAAAGTAAGTTTTAAGTGTGTTTTGTACCAAATTGCTGTTTGTAACAATGTGTTTCATTCACTTTTGCAATATTCAGACTGCATAATTTGAATAAAAATCAATAAAACATGGCTTTGCAAGCAAAATTCAACTTTGCAAACATGAAACATAATGTCAAATTTGTGATTTTTAACAAATTCACTTGAGTTATTAGATTGTAAACTAGTAAACGATGTTCAATAATGCATGAAAGTAAGTTTTAAGTGTGTTTTGTACCAAATTGCTGTTTGTAACAATGTGTTTCAGTCACTTTTGCAATGTTCAGAATGCATAATTTGAATGAAAATCAATAAAACATGACTTTGCATGCAACATTCAACTTTGTAAACATGAAACATAATGTCAAATTTGTGATTTTTGACAAATTCACTTGAGTTATTAGTTTGAAAACTAGTAAAAGATGTTCAATCTTGCTTGAAAGTAAGTATTCAGTGTGTTTTGTACCAAATTACTGTTTGTAACAATGTCTTTCAGTCACTTTTGCAATGTTAAGAATGCATAATTTGCGATTTTAATCAATAAAAGATGACTTCGCATGCAACATTCAACAATGTAAACATGAAACATGATGTCAGAATTGTGAATTTTGACAAATTCACCTGAGTTTTAAGTGTGTTTTGTACCAAATTGCTGTTTGTAACAATGTGTTTCAGTCACTTTTGCAACGTTCAGAATGCATTATTTGAATGAAAATCAATAAAACAGTACTTTCCATACAATATTCAACTTTGTAAACATGAAACATAATGTCAAATTTGTGATTTTTGACAAATTCACTTGAGTTATTAGTTTGTAAACTAGTAAAAGATGTTCAATATTGCATGAAAGTAAGTTTTCATTGTGTTTTGTACCAAATTGCTGTGTGCAACAATGTGTTTCATTCACTTTTGCAATGTTCAGACTGCATAATTTGAATAAAAATCAATAAAACATGGCTTTGCAAGCAATATTCAACTTTGCAAACATGACACATAATGTCAAATTTGTGATTTTTGGCAAATTCGCTTGAGTTATTAATTTGTAAACTAGTAAAAGATGTTCAATATTGCATGAAAGTAAGTTTTAAGTGTGTTTTGTACCAAATTGCTGTTTGTAACAATGTGTTTCATTCACTTTTGCAATGTTAAGAATGCATAATTTGCGATTTTAATCAATAAAAGATGACTTCGCATGCAACATTCAACAATGTAAACATGAAACATGATGTCAGAATTGTGAATTTTGACAAATTCACCTGAGTTTTAAGTGTGTTTTGTACCAAATTGCTGTCTGTAACAATGTGTTTCAGTCACTTTTGCAACGTTCAGAATGCATTATTTGAATGAAAATCAATAAAACAGTACTTTCCATACAATATTCAACTTTGCAAACATGAAACATAATGTCAAATTTGTGATTTTTGACAAATTCATTTGAGTTATTAGTTTGTAAACTAGTAAAAGATGTTCAATATTGCATGAAAGTAAGTTTTAAGTGTGTTTTGTACCAAATTGCTGTTTGTAACAATGTGTTTCAGTCACTTTTGCAACGTTCAGAATGCATTATTTGAATGAAAATCAATAAAACAGTACTTTCCATACAATATTCAACTTTGCAAACATGAAACATAGTGTCAAATTTGTGATTTTTGACAAATTCACTTGAGTTATTAGTTTGAAAACTAGTAAAAGATGTTCAATCTTGCTTGAAAGTAAGTATTCAGTGTGTTTTGTACCAAATTGCTGTTTGTAACAATGTCTTTCAGTCACTTTTGCAATGTTAAGAATGCATAATTTGCGATTTTAATCAATAAAAGATGACTTCGCATGCAACATTCAACAATGTAAACATGAAACATGATGTCAGAATTGTGAATTTTGACAAATTCACCTGAGTTTTAAGTGTGTTTTGTACCAAATTGCTGTCTGTAACAATGTGTTTCAGTCACTTTTGCAACGTTCAGAATGCATTATTTGAATGAAAATCAATAAAACAGTACTTTCCATACAATATTCAACTTTGTAAACATGAAACATAATGTCAAATTTGTGATTTTTGACAAATTCACTTGAGTTATTAGTTTGTAAACTAGTAAAAGATGTTCAATATTGCATGAAAGTAAGTTTTCATTGTGTTTTGTACCAAATTGCTGTGTGCAACAATGTGTTTTATTCACTTTTGCAATGTTCAGACTGCATAATTTGAATAAAAATCAATAAAACATGGCTTTGCAAGCAATATTCAACTTTGCAAACATGACACATAATGTCAAATTTGTGATTTTTGGCAAATTCGCTTGAGTTATTAATTTGTAAACTAGTAAAAGATGTTCAATATTGCATGAAAGTAAGTTTTAAGTGTGTTTTGTACCAAATTGCTGTTTGTAACAATGTGTTTCATTCACTTTTGCAATGTTCAGTATGCATAATTTGAATGAAAATCAATAAAACAGTACTTTCCATGCAATATTCAACTTTGTAAACATGAAACATAATGTCAGATTTGTGATTTTTGACAAATTCACTTGAGTTATTAGTTTGTAAACTAGTAAAAGATGTTCAATATTGCATGAAAGTAAGTTTTCATTGTGTTTTGTACCAAATTGCTGTCTGTAACAATGTGTTTCATTCACTTTTGCAATGTTCAGACTGCATAATTTGAATTAAAATCAATAAAAGCTGACTTTGCATGCAACATTCAACTTTGTAAACATGAAACATAATGTCAGAATTGTGATTTTTGGCAAATTCGCTTGAGTTATTAATTTGTAAACTAGTAAAAGATGTTCAATATTGCATGAAAGTAAGTTTTAAGTGTGTTTTGTACCAAATTGCTGTTTGTAACAATGTGTTTCATTCACTTTTGCAATGTTCAGTATGCATAATTTGAATGAAAATCAATAAAACAGTACTTTCCATGCAATATTCAACTTTGTAAACATGAAACATAATGTCAGATTTGTGATTTTTGACAAATTCACTTGAGTTATTAGTTTGTAAACTAGTAAAAGATGTTCAATATTGCATGAAAGTAAGTTTTCAGTGTGTTTTGTACCAAATTGCTGTGTGCAACAATGTGTTTCATTCACTTTTGCAATGTTCAGACTGCATAATTTGAATTAAAATCAATAAAAGATGACTTTGCATGCAACATTCAACTTTGTAAACATGAAACATAATGTCAGAATTGTGATTTTTGACACATTCACCTGAGTTATTAGTTTGAAAACTAGTAAAAGATTTTCAATCTTGCTTGAAAGTAAGTATTCAGTGTGTTTTGTACCAAATTGCTGTTTGTAACAATGTCTTTCAGTCACTTTTGCAATGTTAAGAATGCATAATTTGCGATTTTAATCAATAAAAGATGACTTCGCATGCAACATTCAACTTTGTAAACATGAATCATAATGTCAGAATTGTGAATTTTGACAAATTCACCTGAGTTATTAGTTTGTAAACTAGTAAAAGATTTTCAATATTGCATGAAAGTAAGTTTTCATTGTGTTTTGTACCAAATTGCTGTGTGCAACAATGTGTTTCATTCACTTTTGCAATGTTCAGACTGCATAATTTGAATAAAAATCAATAAAACATGGCTTTGCAAGCAATATTCAACTTTGCAAACATGAAACATATTGTCAAATTTGTGATTTTTGGCAAATTCACTTGAGTTATTAGTTTGTAAACTAGTAAAAGATGTTCAATATTGCATGAAAGTAAGTTTTAAGTGTGTTTTGTACCAAATTGCTGTTTGTAACAATGTGTTTCATTCACTTTTGCAATGTTCAGTATGCATAATTTGAATGAAAATCAACAAAACATGACTTTGCATGCAATATTCAACTTTGTAAACATGAAACATATTGTCAAATTTGTGATTTTTGACAAATTCACTTGAGTTATTAGTTTGTAAACTAGTAGAAGATGTTCAATATTGCATGAAAGTAAGTTTTAAGTGTGTTTTGTACCAAATTGCTGTTTGTAACAATGTGTTTCAGTCACTTTTGCAATGTTCAGAATGCATAATTTGAATGAAAATCAATAAAACATGACTTTGCATACAATATTTAACTTTGCAAACATGAAACATAATGCAAATTCGGGATTTTTGACAAATTCATTTGAGTTATTAGTTTGTAAACTAGTAAAAGATGTTCAATATTGCATGAAAGTAAGTTTTAAGTGTGTTTTGTACCAAATTGCTGTTTGTAACAATGTGTTTCAGTCACTTTTGCAACGTTCAGAATGCATTATTTGAATGAAAATCAATAAAACAGTACGTTCCATACAATATTCAACTTTGCAAACATGAAACATAATGTCAAATTTGTGATTTTTGACAAATTCATTTGAGTTATTAGTTTGTAAACTAGTAAAAGATGTTCAATATTGCATGAAAGTAAGTTTTAAGTGTGTTTTGTACCAAATTGCTGTTTGTAACAATGTGTTTCAGTCACTTTTGCAATGTTCAGAATGCATAATTTGAATGAAAATCAATAAAACAGTACTTTCCATACAATATTCAACTTTGTAAACATGAAACATAATGTCAAATTTGTCATTTTTGACAAATTCACTTGAGTTATTAGTTTGAAAACTAGTAAAAGATGTTCAATCTTGCTTGAAAGTAAGTATTCAGTGTGTTTTGTACCAAATTACTGTTTGTAACAATGTCTTTCAGTCACTTTTGCAATGTTAAGAATGCATAATTTGCGATTTTAATCAATAAAAGATGACTTCGCATGCAACATTCAACAATGTAAACATGAAACATGATGTCAGAATTGTGAATTTTGACAAATTCACCTGAGTTTTAAGTGTGTTTTGTACCAAATTGCTGTCTGTAACAATGTGTTTCAGTCACTTTTGCAATGTTCAGAATGCATAATTTGAATGAAAATCAATAAAACAGTACTTTCCATACAATATTCAACTTTGTAAACATGAAACATAATGTCAAATTTGTGATTTTTGACAAATTCACTTGAGTTATTAGTTTGTAAACTAGTAAAAGATGTTCAATATTGCATGAAAGTAAGTTTTCAGTGTGTTTTGTACCAAATTGCTGTGTGCAACAATGTGTTTCATTCACTTTTGCAATGTTCAGACTGCATAATTTGAATTAAAATCAATAAAACATGGCTTTGCAAGCAATATTCAACTTTGCAAACATGACACATAATGTCAAATTTGTGATTTTTGGCAAATTCGCTTGAGTTATTAATTTGTAAACTAGTAAAAGATGTTCAATATTGCATGAAAGTAAGTTTTAAGTGTGTTTTGTACCAAATTGCTGTTTGTAACAATGTGTTTCATTCACTTTTGCAATGTTCAGTATGCATAATTTGAATGAAAATCAATAAAACAGTACTTTCCATGCAATATTCAACTTTGTAAACATGAAACATAATGTCAGATTTGTGATTTTTGACAAATTCACTTGAGTTATTAGTTTGTAAACTAGTAAAAGATGTTCAATATTGCATGAAAGTAAGTTTTCATTGTGTTTTGTACCAAATTGCTGTCTGTAACAATGTGTTTCATTCACTTTTGCAATGTTCAGACTGCATAATTTGAATTAAAATCAATAAAAGCTGACTTTGCATGCAACATTCAACTTTGTAAACATGAAACATAATGTCAGAATTGTGATTTTTGGCACATTCGCTTGAGTTATTAATTTGTAAACTAGTAAAAGATGTTCAATATTGCATGAAAGTAAGTTTTAAGTGTGTTTTGTACCAAATTGCTGTTTGTAACAATGTGTTTCATTCACTTTTGCAATGTTCAGTATGCATAATTTGAATGAAAATCAATAAAACAGTACTTTCCATACAATATTCAACTTTGTAAACATGAAACATAATGTCAAATTTGTGATTTTTGACAAATTCACTTGAGTTATTAGTTTGTAAACTAGTAAAAGATGTTCAATATTGCATGAAAGTAAGTTTTCAGTGTGTTTTGTACCAAATTGCTGTGTGCAACAATGTGTTTCAATCACTTTTGCAATGTTCAGACTGCATAATTTGAATTAAAATCAATAAAAGATGACTTTGCATGCAACATTCAACTTTGTAAACATAAAACATAGTGCCAAATTTGTGATTTTTGACAAATTCACTTGAGTTATTAGTTTGAAAACTAGTAAAAGATTTTCAATCTTGCTTGAAAGTAAGTATTCAGTGTGTTTTGTACCAAATTGCTGTTTGTAACAATGTCTTTCAGTCACTTTTGCAATGTTAAGAATGCATAATTTGCGATTTTAATCAATAAAAGATGACTTCGCATGCAACATTCAACTTTGTAAACATGAATCATAATGTCAGAATTGTGAATTTTGACAAATTCACCTGAGTTATTAGTTTGTAAACTAGTAAAAGATTTTCAATATTGCATGAAAGTAAGTTTTCATTGTGTTTTGTACCAAATTGCTGTGTGCAACAATGTGTTTCATTCACTTTTGCAATGTTCAGACTGCATAATTTGAATAAAAATCAATAAAACATGGCTTTGCAAGCAATATTCAACTTTGCAAACATGAAACATATTGTCAAATTTGTGATTTTTGGCAAATTCACTTGAGTTATTAGTTTGTAAACTAGTAAAAGATGTTCAATATTGCATGAAAGTAAGTTTTAAGTGTGTTTTGTACCAAATTGCTGTTTGTAACAATGTGTTTCATTCACTTTTGCAATGTTCAGTATGCATAATTTGAATGAAAATCAACAAAACATGACTTTGCATGCAATATTCAACTTTGTAAACATGAAACATATTGTCAAATTTGTGATTTTTGACAAATTCACTTGAGTTATTAGTTTGTAAACTAGTAGAAGATGTTCAATATTGCATGAAAGTAAGTTTTAAGTGTGTTTTGTACCAAATTGCTGTTTGTAACAATGTGTTTCAGTCACTTTTGCAATGTTCAGAATGCATAATTTGAATGAAAATCAATAAAACATGACTTTGCATACAATATTTAACTTTGCAAACATGAAACATAATGCAAATTCGGGATTTTTGACAAATTCATTTGAGTTATTAGTTTGTAAACTAGTAAAAGATGTTCAATATTGCATGAAAGTAAGTTTTAAGTGTGTTTTGTACCAAATTGCTGTTTGTAACAATGTGTTTCAGTCACTTTTGCAACGTTCAGAATGCATTATTTGAATGAAAATCAATAAAACAGTACGTTCCATACAATATTCAACTTTGCAAACATGAAACATAATGTCAAATTTGTGATTTTTGACAAATTCATTTGAGTTATTAGTTTGTAAACTAGTAAAAGATGTTCAATATTGCATGAAAGTAAGTTTTAAGTGTGTTTTGTACCAAATTGCTGTTTGTAACAATGTGTTTCAGTCACTTTTGCAACGTTCAGAATGCATTATTTGAATGAAAATCAATAAAACAGTACTTTCCATACAATATTCAACTTTGCAAACATGAAACATAATGTCAAATTTGTGATTTTTGACAAATTCACTTGAGTTATTAGTTTGTAAACTACTAAAAGATGTTCAATATTGCATGAAAGTAAGTTTTAAGTGTGTTTTGTACCAAATTGCTGTTTGTAACAATGTGTTTCATTCACTTTTGCGACGTTCAGTATGCATAATTTGAATGAAAATCAATAAAACAGTACTTTCCATACGATATTCAACTTTGTAAACATGAAACATAATGTCAAATTTGTGATTTTTGACAAATTCATTTGAGTTATTAGTTTGTAAACTACTAAAAGATGTTCAATATTGCATGAAAGTAAGTTTTAAGTGTGTTTTGTACCAAATTGCTGTTTGTAACAATGTGTTTCAGTCACTTTTGCAACGTTCAGAATGCATTATTTGAATGAAAATCAATAAAACAGTACTTTCCATACAATATTCAACTTTGCAAACATGAAACATAATGTCAAATTTGTGATTTTTGACAAATTCATTTGAGTTATTGGTTTGTAAACTAGTAAAAGATGTTCAATATTGCATGAAAGTAAGTTTTAAGTGTGTTTTGCACCAAATTGCTGTTTGTAACAATGTCTTTCAGTCACTTTTGCAATGTTCAGAATGCATAATTTGAATGAAAATCAATAAAACATGACTTAGCATGCAACATTCAACTTTGTAAACATGAAACATAGTGTCAAATTTGTGATTTTTGACAAATTCACTTGAGTTATTAGTTTAAAAACTAGTAAAAGATGTTCAATCTTGCTTGAAAGTATGTATTCAGTGTGTTTTGTACCAAATTGCTGTTTGTAACAATGTCTTTCAATCACTTTTGCAATGTTCAGAATGCATAATTTGAATGAAAATCAATAAAACAGTACTTTCCATACAATATTCAACTTTGCAAACATGAAACATAGTGTCAAATTTGTGATTTTTGACAAATTCACTTGAGTTATTAGTTTGTAAACTAGTAAAAGATGTTCAATATTGCATGAAAGTAAGTTTTCATTGTGTTTTGTACCAAATTGCTGTGTGCAACAGTGTGTTTCATTCACTTTTGCAATGTTCAGACTGCATAATTTGAATAAAAATCAATAAAACATGGCTTTGCAAGCAATATTCAACTTTGCAAACATGAAACATAATGTCAAATTTGTGATTTTTGACAAATTCACTTGAGTTATTAGTTTGTAAACTAGTAAAAGATGTTCAATATTGCATGAAAGTAAGTTTTAAATGTGTTTTGTACCAAATTGCTGTTTGTAACAATGTGTTTCATTTACTTTTGCAATGTTCAGACTGCATAATTTGAATAAAAATCAATAAAACATGGCTTTGCAACCAAAATTCAACTTTGCAAACATGAAACATAATGTCAAATTTGTGATTTTTAACAAATTCACTTGAGTTATTAGATTGTAAACTAGTAAATGATGTTCAATATTGCATGAAAGTAAGTTTTAAGTGTGTTTTGTACCAAATTGCTGTTTGTAACAATGTGTTTCATTCACTTTTGCAATGTTCAGACTGCATAATTTGAATAAAAATCAATAAAACATGGATTTGCAAGCAAAATTCAACTTTGCAAACATGAAACATAATGTCAAATTTGTGATTTTTAACAAATTCACTTGAGTTATTAGATTGTAAACTAGTAAACGATGTTCAATATTGCATGAAAGTAAGTTTTAAGTGTGTTTTGTACCAAATTGCTGTTTGTAACAATGTGTTTCAGTCACTTTTGCAATGTTCAGAATGCATAATTTGAATGAAAATCAATAAAACATGACTTTGCATGCAACATTCAACTTTGTAAACATGAAACATAATGTCAAATTTGTGATTTTTGACAAATTCACTTGAGTTATTAGTTTGAAAACTAGTAAAAGATGTTCAATCTTGCTTGAAAGTAAGTATTCAGTGTGTTTTGTACCAAATTACTGTTTGTAACAATGTGTTTCAGTCACTTTTGCAATGTTCAGAATGCATAATTTGCGATTTTAATCAATAAAAGATGACTTCGCATGCAACATTCAACAATGTAAACATGAAACATGATGTCAGAATTGTGAATTTTGACAAATTCACCTGAGTTTTAAGTGTGTTTTGTACCAAATTGCTGTCTGTAACAATGTGTTTCAGTCACTTTTGCAACGTTCAGAATGCATAATTTGAATGAAAATCAATAAAACAGTACTTTCCATACAATATTCAACTTTGTAAACATGAAACATAATGTCAAATTTGTGATTTTTGACAAATTCACTTGAGTTATTAGTTTGTAAACTAGTAAAAGATGTTCAATATTGCATGAAAGTAAGTTTTCAGTGTGTTTTGTACCAAATTGCTGTGTGCAACAATGTGTTTCATTCACTTTTGCAATGTTCAGACTGCATAATTTGAATTAAAATCAATAAAACATGGCTTTGCATGCAATATTCAACTTTGCAAACATGACACATAATGTCAAATTTGTGATTTTTGGCAAATTCGCTTGAGTTATTAATTTGTAAACTAGTAAAAGATGTTCAATATTGCATGAAAGTAAGTTTTAAGTGTGTTTTGTACCAAATTGCTGTTTGTAACAATGTGTTTCATTCACTTTTGCAATGTTCAGTATGCATAATTTGAATGAAAATCAATAAAACAGTACTTTCCATGCAATATTCAACTTTGTAAACATGAAACATAATGTCAGATTTGTGATTTTTGACAAATTCACTTGAGTTATTCGTTTGTAAACTAGTAAAAGATGTTCAATATTGCATGAAAGTAAGTTTTCATTGTGTTTTGTACCAAATTGCTGTCTGTAACAATGTGTTTCATTCACTTTTGCAATGTTCAGACTGCATAATTTGAATGAAAATCAATAAAACATGACTTTGCATGCAACATTCAACTTTGTAAACATAAAACATAGTGCCAAATTTGTGATTTTTGACAAATTCACTTGAGTTATTAGTTTGAAAACTAGTAAAAGATGTTCAATGTTGCTTGAAAGTAAGTATTCAGTGTGTTTTGTACTAAATTGCTGTTTGTAACAATGTCTTTCAGTCACTTTTGCAATGTTAAGAATGCATAATTTGCGATTTTAATCAATAAAAGATGACTTCGCATGCAACATTCAACTTTGTAAACATGAAACATAATGTCAGAATTGTGAATTTTGACAAATTCACCTGAGTTATTAGTTTGTAAGAAGACATAGAATTATATGTATTCTATGCATAGAATGCATAGAATGCAATCTATGTATTCTATGCATAGAATGCATAGATTACATAGAATGCATAGAGTGCATAGAATGCATTCTGTCTGATCAATGTATTCTATGCATTCTATGCATAAAATGTATTCTATGCATCGAATGCATAGAATACATAGAATGCATAGATTACACGGAATGCATAGAGTGCATAGAGTGCAATCTATGTATTCTATGCATAGAGTGCATAGATTGCACGGAATGCATACTATGCATTCTATGTCTTCTATGTATTCTATGCATAGAATGCATAGAGTGCAATCTGATATTCTATGCATAGAATGCATAGATTCCATGGAATGCATAGAGTGCATAGAATGCATTCTATGTGATCAATGTATCCTATGCATTCTATGCATAAAATGTGTTATATTCATCAAATGCACAGAATACATAGAATGCATAGATTACATGGAATGCATAGAGTGCATAGAACGCATTCTATGTGATCAATGTATCCTATGCATTCTATGCATAAAATGTGTTATATTCATCAAATGCATAGAATACATAGAATGCATAGATTACATAGAATGCATAGAGTGCATAGAATGCATTCTATGTGATCAATGTATTCTATGCATTCTATGCATAAAATGTATTCTATGCACCGAATGCATAGATTACATGGAATGCATAGAGTGCATAGGTTACATGGAGTGCATTCTATGCATTCTATGTCTTCTATGTCTTCTATGTATTCAATGTATTCTATGCATAGAATGCATAGAATGCAACCTATGTATTCTATGCATAGAATGCATAGATTACATGGAATGTATAGAGTGTATAGAATGCATTCTATTTGATCAATGTATTCTATGCATTCTATGCATAAAATGTATTCTATGCATCGAATGCATAGAATGCATAGAATACATAGAATACATAGAATACATAAAATGCATGGATTACATGGAATGCATAGAGTGCATAGAATGCAATCTATGTGATCAATGTATCCTCTGCATAGAATGCAATCTATGTATTCTATGCATAGAATGCATAAAATACATTGATTACATACAATGCCTTCTATGTATTCAATGTATTCTATGTACTCTATGCACCGAATGCATAGAATGCAATCTATGTATTCTATGCATAGAGTGCATAGGTTACATGGAATGCATAGAGTGCATAGAATGCATTCTATGTGATCAATGTATTCTATGCATTCAATGCATAAAATGTATTCTATGCACCGAATGCATAGAATACATTGAATGCATAGATTACATGGAGTGCATAGAGTGCATAGAGTGCAATCTATGTATTCTATGTATTCTATGCATGGAATGCATAGAATACATAGAAGACATAGAATTATATGTATTCTATGCATAGAATGCATAGAATGCAATCTAGGTATTCTATGCATAGAACGCATAGATTACATGGAATGCATAGAGTGCATAGAATGCATTCTATGTGATCAATGTATCCTCTGCATAGAATGCAATCTATGTATTCTATGCATAGAATGCATAAAATACATTGATTACATACAATGCCTTCTATGTATTTAATGTATTCTATGTATTCTATGCACCGAATGCATAGAATGCAATCTATGTATTCTATGCATAGAGTGCATAGGTTACATGGAATGCATAGAGTGCATAGAATGCATTCTATGTGATCAATGTATTCTATGCATTCAATGCATAAAATGTATTCTATGCACCGAATGCATAGAATACATTGAATGCATAGATTACATGGAGTGCATAGAGTGCATAGAGTGCAATCTATGTATTCTATGTATTCTATGCATGGAATGCATAGAATACATAGAAGACATAGAATTATATGTATTCTATGCATAGAATGCATAGAATGCAATCTAGGTATTCTATGCATAGAACGCATAGATTACATGGAATGCATAGAGTGCATAGAATGCATTCTATGTGATCAATGTATTCTCTGCATAGAATGAAATCTATGTATTCTATGCATAGAATGCATAAAATACATTGATTACATACAATGCCTTCTATGTATTCAATGTATTCTATGTATTCTATGCATCGAATGCATAGAATGCAATATATGTATTCTATGCATAGAGTGCATAGATTGCACAGAATGCATTCTATGTCTTCTATGTCTCCGATGTCTTCTATGTATTCGATGCATAGAATGCATAGAATGCAATCTAGGTATTCTATGCATAGAACGCATAGATTACATGGAATGCATAGAGTGCATAGAATGCATTCCATGTGATCAATGTATCCTCTGCATAGAATGCAATCTATGTATTCTATGCATAGAATGCATAAAATACATTGATTACATACAATGCCTTCTATGTATTTAATGTATTCTATGTATTCTATGCACCGAATGCATAGAATGCAATCTATGTATTCTATGCATAGAGTGCATAGATTACATGGAATGCATTATATGCATTCTATGTCTTCTATGTCTTCTATGTATTCAATGTATTCTATGCATAGAATGCATAGAATGCAATCTATGTATTCTATGCATAGAATGCATAGAATACATAGAAGACATAGTATTATATGTATTCTATGCATAGCATGCATAGAATGCAATCTATGTATTCTATGCATAGAATGCATAGCATACATAGAAGACATAGAATTATATGTATTCTATGCATAGAATGCATAGAATGCAATCTATGTATTTTATGCATAGAATGCATAGATTGCATGGAATGCGAAGAATGCATAGAATGCAACCTATGTATTCTATGCATACAACGCATAGATTACATGGAATGCATCAAGTGCATAGAATGCATTCTATGTGATCAAGATATTCTATGCATAGAATGCAATATATGTATTATATGTGTTCGATGCATAGAATGCATAGAATGCAATCTAGGTATTCTATGCATAGAACGCATAGATTACATGGAATGCATAGAGGGCATAGAATGCATTCTATGTAATCAATGTATTCTCTGCATAGAATGCAATCTACATGTATGTATTCTATGCATAGAATGCATAAAATACATTGATTACATACAATGCCTTCTATGTAGTGAATGTGTTCTATGTATTCTGTGCGCCGAATGCATAGAATGCAATCTATGTATTCTATGCATAGAGTGCATAGGTCACATGGAATGCATTCTATGCATTCTATGTCTTCTATGTCTTCTATGTATTCAATGTATTCTATGCATAGAATGCATAGAATGCAATCTATGTATTCTATGCATAGAATGCATAGATTACATAGAATGCATAGAGTGCATAGAATGCATTCTATGTGATCAATGTATTCTATGCATTCTATGCATAAAATGTATTCTATGCACCGAATGCATAGATTACATGGAATGCATAGAGTGCAATCTATGTATTCTATGTATTCTATGCATGGAATGCATAGAATACATAGAAGACATAGAAGACATGGAATTATATGTATTCGATGCATAGAATGCATAGAATGCAATCTAGGTATTCTATGCATAGAACGCATAGATTACATGGAATGCATAGAGGGCATAGAATGCATTCTATGTGATCAATGTATTCTCTGCATAGAATGCAATCTATGTATTCTATGCATAGAATGCATAAAATACATTTATTACATACAATGCCTTCTATGTATTCAGTGTATTCTATGTTGTATTCTATGCATAGAATGCATACAATGCAATCTATGTATTCTATGCATAGAATGCATAGGTTACATGGAATGCATAGAGTGCATAGAATGCATTCTATGTGATCAATGTATTCTATGCATTCTATGCATAAAATGTATTCTATGCATCGAATGCATAGAATACATAGAATGCATAGATTACACGGAATGCATAGAGTGCATAGATTGCACGGAATGCATACTATGCATTCTATGTCTTCTATGTATTCTATGCATAGAATGCATAGAGTGCAATCTAGATATTCTATGCATAGAATGCATAGATTCCATGGAATGCATAGAGTGCATAGAATGCATTCTATGTGATCAATGTATTCTATGCATAGAATGCATAAAATACATTGATTACATACAATGCCTTCTATGTAGTCAACGTATTTTATGTATTCTATGCACCGAATGCATAGAATGCAATCTATGTATTCTATGCATAGAGTGCATAGGTTACATGGAATGCATTCTATGCATTCTATGTCTTCTATGTCTTCTATGTATTCAATGTATTCTATTCATGGAATGCATAGAATGCAATCTATGTATTCTATGCATAGAATGCATAGATTACATGGAATGCATAGAGTGCATAGAATGCATTCTATGTGATCAATGTATTCTATGCATTCTATGCATAAAATGTATTCTATGCATCGAATGCATAGAATACATAGAATGCATAGACTACATGGAATGTATAGATTACATGGAATGCATAGAGTGCATAGAATGCGTTCTATGTGATCAATGTATTCTATGCATAGAATGCATAAAATACATTGATTACATACAATGTCTTCTATGTATTCAATGTATTCTATGTATTCTATGCATCGAATGCATAGAATGCAATATATGTATTCTATGCATAGAGTGCATAGATTGCACAGAATGCATTCTATGTCTTCTATGTCTCCGATGTCTTCTATGTATTCTATGCATAGAATGCATAGAATGCAATCTATGTATTCTATGCATAGAACGCATAGATTACATGGAATGCATAGAGTGCATAGAATGCATTCTATGTGATCAATGTATTCTATGCATTCTATGCATAAAATGTATTCTATGCACCGAATGCATAGATTACATGGAATGCATAGAGTGCATAGAGTGCAATCTATGTATTCTATGTATTCTCTGCATAGAATGCAATCTATGTATTCTATGCATAGAATGCATAAAATACATTGATTACATACAAAGCCTTCTATGTATTCAGTGTATTCTATGTATTCTATGCATAGAATGCAATCTATGTATTCTATGCATAGAATACATAGGTTGCATTCTATTCTATGCATAGAGTGCTTAGATTACATGGAATGCATTATATGCATTCTATGTATTCTAATGCATTCTATGTGATCAATGTATTCCATGCATTCTATGCATAAAATATATTCTATGCACCGAATGCATAGAATACATAGAATGCACAGATTACATAGAATGCATAGAGTGCATAGAATGCAATCTATGTGTTCTATGTATTCTATGCATGGAATGCATAGAATACATAGAAGACATAGAATTATATGTATTCTATTCATAGAATGCATGGAATGCAATCTATGTATCCTATGCATAGAACGCATAGATTACATGGAATGCATAGAGTGCATAGAATGCGTTCTATGTGATCAATGTATTCTATGCATAGAATGCATAAAATACATTGATTACATACAATGCCTTCTATGTAGTCAATGTATTTTATGTATTCTATGCACCGAATGCATAGAATGCAATCTATGTATTCTATGCATAGAGTGCATAGGTTACATGGAATGCATTCTATGCATTCTATGTCTTCTATGTCTTCTATGTATTCAATGTATTCTATTCATAGAATGCATAGAATGCAATCTATGTATTCTATGCATAGAATGCATAGATTACATGGAATGCATAGAGTGCATAGAATGCATTCTATGTGATCAATGTATTCTATGCATTCTATGCATAAAATGTATTCTATGCATCGAATGCATAGAATACATAGAATGCATAGACTACATGGAATGCATAGAGTGCATAGAGTGCAATCTATGTATTCTATGAATAGAGTGCATAGATTGCACGGAATGCATTCTATGCATTCTATGTCTTCTATGTATTCTATGCATAGAATGCATAGAATGCATAGAATACGTAGAATACATAGAATGCATAGATTACATGGAATGCATAGAGTGCATAGAATGAAATCTATGTGATCTATGCAATGCATAGACTACATAGAATGAATAGAATGCACTCTATGCATCCTATGCATTCTATGCATTCAGCGCATAGAATGCATTCTATGTGATCAATGTATTCTATGCATTCTATGCATAAAATGTATTCTATGCATCGAATGCATAGAATACATAGAATGCATAGACTACATGGAATGCATAGAGTGCATAGAGTGCAATCTATGTATTCTATGTATTCTATGCATGGAATGCATAGAATACATAGAAGACATAGAATTATATGTATTCTATGCATAGAACGCATAGATTACATGGAATGCATAGAGTGCATAGAATGCATTCTATGTGATCAATGTAACCCATGCATTCTATGCATAAAATATATTATATTCACCGAATGCATAGAATACATTGATTACATACAATGCCTTCTATGTATTCAATGTATTCTATGCATTCTATGCATAAAATGTATTCTATGCATCGAATGCATAGAATGCATAGAATACATAGAATACATAAAATGCATGGATTACATGGAATGCATAGAGTGCATAGAATGCAATCTATGTGGTCAATGTATCCTCTGCATAGAATGCAATCTATGTATTCTATGCATAGAATGCATAAAATACATTGATTACATACAATGCCTTCTATGTATTCAATGTATTCTATGCATTCTATGCATCAAATGCATAGAATGCAATATATGTATTCTATGCATAGAGTGCATAGATTGCACAGAATGCATTCTATGTCTTTTATGTCTCCGATGTCTTCTATGTATTCGATGCATAGAATGCATAGAATGCAATCTAGGTATTCTATGCATAGAACGCATAGATTACATGGAATGCATAGAGGGCATAGAATGCATTCTATGTGATCAATGTATTCTCTGCATAGACTGCAATCTATGTATTCTATGCATAGAATGCATAAAATACATTGATTACATACAATGCCTTCTATGTATTCAGTGTATTCTATGTATTCTATGCATAGAATGCATAGAATGCAATCTATGTATTCTATGCATAGAATGCATAGGTTACATGGAATGCATAGAGTGCATAGAATGCATTCTATGTGATCAATGTATTCCATGCATTCTATGCATAAAATATATTCTATGCACCGAATGCGTAGAATACATAGAATGCACAGATTACATAGAATGCATAGAGTGCATAGAATGCAATCTATGTGTTCTATGCAATGCATAGACTACATAGAATGCATAGTACTCATAAAACGCGTAGAATGCACTCTATGCATCCTATACATTCTATGCATTCAGTGCATAGAATGCATTCTATGTGATAAATGTATTCTATGCATTCTATGCATAAAATGTATTCTATGCACCGAATGCATAGAATACATAGAATGCTTAGATTACATGGAATGCATAGAGTGCATAGAGTGCAATCTATGTATTCTATGTATTCTATGCATGGAATGCATAGAATACATAGAAGACATAGAATTATATGTATTCTATCCATAGAATGCATGGAATGCAATCTATGTATCCTATGCATAGAACGCATAGATTACATGGAATGCATAGAGTGCATAGAATGCGTTCTATGTGATCAATGTATTCTATGCATAGAATGCATAAAATACATTGATTACATACAATGCCTTCTATGTATTCAATGTATTCTATGTATTCTATGCATCGAATGCATAGAATGCAATATATGTATTCTATGCATAGAGTGCATAGATTGCACAGAATGCATTCTATGTCTTCTATGTCTCCGATGTCTTCTATGTATTCTATGCATAGAATGTATAGAATGCAATCTATGTATTCTATGCATAGAACGCATAGATTACATGGAATGCATAGAGTGCATAGAATGCATTCTATGTGATCAATGTATTCTATGCATTCTATGCATAAAATGTATTCTATGCACCGAATGCATAGATTACATGGAATGCATAGAGTGCATAGAGTGCAATCTATGTATTCTATGTATTCTATGCATGGAATGCATAGAATACATAGAAGACATAGAAGACATGGAATTATATGTATTCGATGCATAGAATGCATAGAATGCAATCTAGGTATTCTATGCATAGAACGCATAGATTACATGGAATGCATAGAGTGCATAGAATGCATTCCATGTGATCAATGTATCCTCTGCATAGAATGCAATCTATGTATTCTATGCATAGAATGCATAAAATACATTGATTACATACAATGCCTTCTATGTATTTAATGTATTCTATGTATTCTATGCACCGAATGCATAGAATGCAATCTATGTATTCTATGCATAGAGTGCATAGATTACATGGAATGCATTATATGCATTCTATGTCTTCTATGTCTTCTATGTATTCAATGTATTCTATGCATAGAATGCATAGAATGCAATCTATGTATTCTATGCATAGAATGCATAGAATACATAGAAGACATAGAATTATATGTATTCTATGCATAGCATGCATAGAATGCAATCTATGTATTCTATGCATAGAATGCATAGCATACATAGAAGACATAGAATTATATGTATTCTATGCATAGAATGCATAGAATGCAATCTATGTATTTTATGCATAGAATGCATAGATTGCATGGAATGCGAAGAATGCATAGAATGCAATCTATGTATTCTATGCATATAACGCATAGATTACATGGAATGCATCAAGTGCATAGAATGCATTCTATGTGATCAAGATATTCTATGCATTCTATGCATGAAATGTATTCTATGCACCGAATGCATAGATTACATGGAATGCATAGAGTGCAAAGAGTGCATAGAGTGCAATCTATGTATTCTATGTATTCTATGCATGAAATGGAATATATGTATTATATGTATTCGATGCATAGAATGCAATCTAGGTATTCTATGCATAGAACGCATAGATTACATGGAATGCATAGAGTGCATAGAATGCATTCTATGTGATCAATGTATTCTCTGCATAGAATGAAATCTATGTATTCTATGCATAGAATGCATAAAATACATTGATTACATACAATGCCTTCTATGTATTCAATGTATTCTATGTATTCTATGCATCGAATGCATAGAATGCAATATATGTATTCTATGCATAGAGTGCATAGATTGCACAGAATGCATTCTATGTCTTCTATGTCTCCGATGTCTTCTATGTATTCGATGCATAGAATGCATAGAATGCAATCTAGGTATTCTATGCATAGAACGCATAGATTACATGGAATGCATAGAGGGCATAGAATGCATTCTATGTGATCAATGTATTCTCTGCATAGAATGCAATCTATGTATTCTATGCATAGAATGCATAAAATACATTGATTACATACAATGCCTTCTATGTAGTCAATGTGTTCTATGTATTCTGTGCACCGAATGCATAGAATGCAATCTATGTATTCTATGCATAGAGTGCATAGGTCACATGGAATGCATTCTATGCATTCTATGTCTTCTATGTCTTCTATGTATTCAATGTATTCTATGCATAGAATGCATAGAATGCAATCTATGTATTCTATGCATAGAATGCATAGATTACATAGAATGCATAGAGTGCATAGAATGCATTCTATGTGATCAATGTATTCTATGCATTCTATGCATAAAATGTATTCTATGCACCGAATGCATAGATTACATTGAATGCATAGAGTGCATAGAGTGCAATCTATGTATTCTATGTATTCTATGCATGGAATGCATAGAATACATAGAAGACATAGAAGACATGGAATTATATGTATTCGATGCATAGAATGCATAGAATGCAATCTAGGTATTCTATGCATAGAACGCATAGATTACATGGAATGCATAGAGGGCATAGAATGCATTCTATGTGATCAATGTATTCTCTGCATAGAATGCAATCTATGTATTCTATGCATAGAGTGCAT
Source organism: Bugulina stolonifera (assembly GCA_935421135.1). Classification (NCBI taxonomy): domain Eukaryota; kingdom Metazoa; phylum Bryozoa; class Gymnolaemata; order Cheilostomatida; family Bugulidae; genus Bugulina; species Bugulina stolonifera. The sequence goes on along the minus strand of OW285190.1, from coordinate 268,105 downwards.
AGATTGAACAGAATGCATACTATGCATTCTATGTCTTCTATGTATTCTATGCATAGAATGCATAGAATGCAATCTATGTATTCTATGCATAGAACGCATAGATTACATGGAATGCATGGAGTGCATAGAATGCATTCTATGTGATCAATGTATTCTATGCATTCTATGCATAAAATGTATTCTATGCACCGAATGCATAGATTACATGGAATGCATAGAGTGCATAGAGTGCAATCTATGTATTCTATGTATTCTATGCATGGAATGCATAGAATACATAGAAGACATAGAAGACATGGAATTATATGTATTCGATGCATAGAATGCATAGAATGCAATCTAGGTATTCTATGCATAGAACGCATAGATTACATGGAATGCATAGAGGGCATAGAATGCATTCTATGTGATCAATGTATTCTCTGCATAGAATGCAATCTATGTATTCTATGCATAGAATGCATAAAATACATTGATTACATACAATGCCTTCTATGTAGTCAATGTGTTCTATGTATTCTGTGCACCGAATGCATAGAATGCAATCTATGTATTCTATGCATAGAGTGCATAGGTCACATGGAATGCATTCTATGCATTCTATGTCTTCTATGTATTCAATGTATTCTATGCATAGAATGCATAGAATGCAATCTATGTATTCTATGCATAGAATGCATAGATTACATAGAATGCATAGAGTGCATAGAATGCATTCTATGTGATCAATGTATTCTATGCATTCTATGCATAAAATGTATTCTATGCACCGAATGCATAGATTACATGGAATGCATAGAGTGCATAGAGTGCAATCTATGTATTCTATGTATTCTATGCATGGAATGCATAGAATACATAGAAGACATAGAATTATATGTATTCTATGCATAGAATGCATAGAATGCAATCTAGGTATTCTATGCATAGAACGCATAGATTACATGGAATGCATAGAGGGCATAGAATGCATTCTATGTGATCAATGTATTCTCTGCATAGAATGCAATCTATGTATTCTATGCATAGAATGCATAAAATACATTGATTACATACAATGCCTTCTATGTAGTCAATGTGTTCTATGTATTCTGTGCACCGAATGCATAGAATGCAATCTATGTATGCTATGCATAGAGTGCATAGGTCAAATGGAATGCATTCTATGCATTCTATGTCTTCTATGTCTTCTATGTCTTCTATGTATTCAATGTATTCTATGCATAGAATGCATAGATTGAACGGAATGCATACTATGCATTCTATGTCTTCTATGTATTCTATGCATAGAATGCATAGAATGCAATCTATGTATTCTATGCATAGAACGCATAGATTACATGGAATGCATGGAGTGCATAGAATGCATTCTATGTGATCAATGTATTCTATGCATTCTATGCATAAAATGTATTCTATGCACCGAATGCATAGATTACATGGAATGCATAGAGTGCATAGAGTGCAATCTATGTATTCTATGTATTCTATGCATGGAATGCATAGAATACATAGAAGACATAGAAGACATGGAATTATATGTATTCGATGCATAGAATGCATAGAATGCAATCTAGGTATTCTATGCATAGAACGCATAGATTACATGGAATGCATAGAGGGCATAGAATGCATTCTATGTGATCAATGTATTCTCTGCATAGAATGCAATCTATGTATTCTATGCATAGAATGCATAAAATACATTGATTACATACAATGCCTTCTATGTAGTCAATGTGTTCTATGTATTCTGTGCACCGAATGCATAGAATGCAATCTATGTATTCTATGCATAGTGTGCATAGGTCACATGGAATGCATTCTATGCATTCTATGTCTTCTATGTCTTCTATGTATTCAATGTATTCTATGCATAGAATGCATAGAATGCAATCTATGTATTCTATGCATAGAATGCATAGATTACATAGAATGCATAGAGTGCATAGAATGCATTCTATGTGATCAATGTATTCTATGCATTCTATGCATAAAATGTATTCTATGCACCGAATGCATAGATTACATGGAATGCATAGAGTGCATAGAGTGCAATCTATGTATTCTATGTATTCTATGCATGGAATGCATAGAATACATAGAAGACATAGAATTATATGTATTCTATGCATAGAATGCATAGAATGCAATCTAGGTATTCTATGCATAGAACGCATAGATTACATGGAATGCATAGAGGGCATAGAATGCATTCTATGTGATCAATGTATTCTCTGCATAGAATGCAATCTATGTATTCTATGCATAGAATGCATAAAATACATTGATTACATACAATGCCTTCTATGTAGTCAATGTGTTCTATGTATTCTGTGCACCGAATGCATAGAATGCAATCTATGTATGCTATGCATAGAGTGCATAGGTCACATGGAATGCATTCTATGCATTCTATGTCTTCTATGTCTTCTATGTATTCAATGTATTCTATGCATAGAATGCATAGAATGCAATCTATGTATTCTATGCATAGAATGCATAGATTACATAGAATGCATAGAGTGCATAGAATGCATTCTATGTGATCAATGTATTCTGTGCATTCTATGCATAAAATGTATTCTATGCACCGAATGCATAGATTACATGGAATGCATAGAGTGCATAGAGTGCAATCTATGTATTCTATGTATTCTATGCATGGAATGCATAGAATACATAGAAGACATAGAAGACATGGAATTATATGTATTCGATGCATAGAATGCATAGAATGCAATCTAGGTATTCTATGCATAGAACGCATAAATTACATGGAATGCATAGAGGGCATAGAATGCATTCTATGTGATCAATGTATTCTCTGCATAGAATGCAATCTATGTATTCTATGCATAGAATGCATAAAATACATTGATTACATACAATGCCTTCTATGTATTCAGTGTATTCTATGTATTCTATGCATAGAATGCATAGAATGCAATCTATGTATTCTATGCATAGAATGCATAGGTTACATGGAATGCATAGAGTGCATAGAATGCATTCTATGTGATCAATGTATTCTATGCATTCTATGCATAAAATGTATTCTATGCATCGAATGCATAGAATACATAGAATGCATAGATTACACGGAATGCATAGAGTGCCTAGAATGCATTCTATGTGATCAATGTATCCTATGCATTCTATGCATAAAATGTGTTATATTCATAAAATGCATAGAATACATAGAATGCATAGATTACATAGAATGCATAGAGTGCATAGAATGCATTCTATGTGATCAATGTATTCTATGCATTCTATGCACCGAATGCATAGAATGCAATCTATGTATTCTATGCATAGAGTGCATAGGTTACATGGAATGCATTCTATGCATTCTATGTCTTCTATGTCTTCTATGTATTCAATGTATTCTATGCATAGAATGCATAGAATGCAACCTATGTATTCTATGCATAGAATGCATAGAATGCAACCTATGTATTCTATGCATAGAATGCATAGATTACATGGAATGTATAGAGTGTATAGAATGTATTCTATTTGATCAATGTATTCTATGCATTCTATGCATAAAATGTATTCTATGCATCGAATGCATAGAATGCATAGAATACATAGAATACATAAAATGCATGGATTACATGGAATGCATAGAGTGCATAGGTTACATGGAATGCATTCTATGCATTCTATGTCTTCTATGTCTTCTATGTTTTCAATGTATTCTATGCATAGAATGCATAGAATGCAATCTAGGTATTCTATGCATAGAACGCATAGATTACATGGAATGCATAGAGTGCATAGAATGCATTCTATGTGATCAATGTATCCTCTGCATAGAATGCAATCTATGTATTCTATGCACCGAATGCATAGAATGCAATCTATGTATTCTATGCATAGAGTGCATAGATTACATGGAATGCATTATATGCATTCTATGTCTTCTATGTCTTCTATGTATTCAATGTATTCTATGCATAGAATGCATAGAATGCAATCTATGTATTCTATGCATAGAATGCATAGAATACATAGAAGACATAGAATTATATGTATTCTATGCATAGCATGCATAGAATGCAATCTATGTATTCTATGCATGGAATGCATAGCATACATAGAAGACATAGAATTATATGTATTCTATGCATAGAATGCATAGAATGCAATCTATGTATTTTATGCATAGAATGCATAGATTGCATGGAATGCGAAGAATGCATAGAATGCAATCTATGTATTCTATGCATATAACGCATAGATTACATGGAATGCATCAAGTGCATAGAATGCATTCTATGTGATCAAGATATTCTATGCATAGAATGCAATATATGTATTATATGTGTTCGATGCATAGAATGCATAGAATGCAATCTATGTATTCTATGCATAGAGTGCATAGATTGCACAGAATGCATTCTATGTCTTCGATGTCTTCTATGTGTTCTATGCATAGAATGCATAAAATACATTGATTACATACAATGCCTTCTATGTATTCAATGTATTCTATGTACTCTATGCACCGAATGCATAGAATGCAATATATGTATTCTATGCATAGAGTGCATAGATTGCACAGAATGCATTCTATGTCTCCGATGTCTTCTATGTATTCTATGCATAGAATGCATAGAATGCAATCTATGTATTCTATGCATAGAACGCATAGATTACATGGAATGCATAGAGTGCATAGAACGCATTCTATGTGATCAATGTATTCTATGCATTCTATACATAAAATGTACTCTATGCACCGAATGCATAGATTACATGGAATGCATAGAGTGCATAGAGTGCAATCTATGTATTCTATGTATTCTATGCATGGAATGCATAGAATACATAGAAGACATAGAAGACATGGAATTATATGTATTCGATGCATAGAATGCATAGAATGCAATCTAGGTATTCTATGCATAGAACGCATAGATTACATGGAATGCATAGAGTGCATAGAATGCATTCTATGTGATCAATGTATTCTCTGCATAGAATGCAATCTATGTATTCTATGCATAGAGTGTATAGATTACATGGAATGCATTATATGCATTCTATGTCTTCTATGTATTCAATGAATTCTATGCATAGAATGCATAGAATGCAACCTATGTATTCTATGCATAGAATGCATAGATTACATGGAATGTATAGAGTGTATAGAATGCATTCTATTTGATCAATGTATTCTATGCATTCTATGCATAAAATGTATTCTATGCATCGAATGCATAGAATGCATAGAATACATAGAAGACATAGAATTATATGTATTCTATGCATTGCATGCATAGAATGCAATCTATGTATTCTATGCATAGAATGCATAGCATACATAGAAGACATAGAATTATATGTATTCTATGCATAGAATGCATAGAATGCAATCTATGTATTTTATGCATAGAATGCATAGATTGCATGGAATGCGAAGAATGCATAGAATGCAATCTATGTATTCTATGCATATAACGCATAGATTACATGGAATGCATCAAGTGCATAGAATGCATTCTATGTGATCAAGATATTCTATACATAGAATGCAATATATGTATTATATGTGTTCGATGCATAGAATGCATAGAATGCAATCTATGTATTCTATGCATAGAGTGCATAGATTGCACAGAATGCGTTCTATGTCTTCGATGTCTTCTATGTGTTCTATGCATAGAATGCATAGAATGCAATCTATGTATTCTATGCATAGAACGCATAGATTACATGGAATGCATAGAGTGCATAGAATGCATTCTATGTCTTCTATGTATTCAATGTATTCTATGCATAGAATGCATAGAATGCAATCTATGTATTCTATGCATAGAATGCATAGATTACATAGAATGCATAGAGTGCATAGAATGCATTCTATGTGATCAATGTATTCTGTGCATTCTATGCATAAAATGTATTCTATGCACCGAATGCATAGATTACATGGAATGCATAGAGTGCATAGAGTGCAATCTATGTATTCTATGTATTCTATGCATGGAATGCATAGAATACATAGAAGACATAGAAGACATGGAATTATATGTATTCGATGCATAGAATGCATAGAATGCAATCTAGGTATTCTATGCATAGAACGCATAAATTACATGGAATGCATAGAGGGCATAGAATGCATTCTATGTGATCAATGTATTCTCTGCATAGAATGCAATCTATGTATTCTATGCATAGAATGCATAAAATACATTGATTACATACAATGCCTTCTATGTATTCAGTGTATTCTATGTATTCTATGCATAGAATGCATAGAATGCAATCTATGTATTCTATGCATAGAATGCATAGGTTACATGGAATGCATAGAGTGCATAGAATGCATTCTATGTGATCAATGTATTCTATGCATTCTATGCATAAAATGTATTCTATGCATCGAATGCATAGAATACATAGAATGCATAGATTACACGGAATGCATAGAGTGCATAGAGTGCAATCTATGTATTCTATGCATAGAGTGCATAGATTGCACGGTATGCATACTACGCATTCTATGTCTTCTATGTATTCTATGCATAGAATGCATAGAGTGCAATCTAGATATTCTATGCATAGAATGCATAGATTCCATGGAATGCATAGAGTGCATAGAATGCATTCTATGTGATCAATGTATCCTATGCATTCTATGCATAAAATGTGTTATATTCATCAAATGCATAGGATACATAGAATGCATAGATCACATGGAATGCATAGAGTGCCTAGAATGCATTCTATGTGATCAATGTATCCTATGCATTCTATGCATAAAATGTGTTATATTCATAAAATGCATAGAATACATAGAATGCATAGATTACATAGAATGCATAGAGTGCATAGAATGCATTCTATGTGATCAATGTACTCTATGCATTCTATGCACCGAATGCATAGAATGCAATCTATGTATTCTATGCATAGAGTGCATAGGTTACATGGAATGCATTCTATGCATTCTATGTCTTCTATGTCTTCTATGTATTCAATGTATTCTATGCATAGAATGCATAGAATGCAACCTATGTATTCTATGCATAGAATGCATAGATTACATGGAATGTATAGAGTGCATAGAATGTATTCTATTTGATCAATGTATTCTATGCATTCTATGCATAAAATGTATTCTATGCATCGAATGCATAGAATGCATAGAATACATAGAATACATAAAATGCATGGATTACATGGAATGCATAGAGTGCATAGGTTACATGGAATGCATTCTATGCATTCTATGTCTTCTATGTCTTCTATGTTTTCAATGTATTCTATGCATAGAATGCATAGAATGCAATCTAGGTATTCTATGCATAGAACGCATAGATTACATGGAATGCATAGAGTGCATAGAATGCATTCTATGTGATCAATGTATCCTCTGCATAGAATGCAATCTATGTATTCTATGCATAGAATGCATAAAATACATTGATTACATACAATGCCTTCTATGTATTTAATGTATTCTATGTATTCTATGCACCGAATGCATAGAATGTAATCTATGTATTCTATGCATAGAGTGCATAGATTACATGGAATGCATTATATGCATTCTATGTCTTCTATGTCTTCTATGTATTCAATGTATTCTATGCATAGAATGCATAGAATGCAATCTATGTATTCTATGCATAGAATGCATAGAATACATAGAAGACATAGAATTATATGTATTCTATGCATAGCATGCATAGAATGCAATCTATGTATTCTATGCATAGAATGCATAGCATACATAGAAGACATAGAATTATATGTATTCTATGCATAGAATGCATAGAATGCAATCTATGTATTTTATGCATAGAATGCATAGATTGCATGGAATGCGAAGAATGCATAGAATGCAATCTATGTATTCTATGCATATAACGCATAGATTACATGGAATGCATCAAGTGCATAGAATGCATTCTATGTGATCAAGATATTCTATGCATAGAATGCAATATATGTATTATATGTGTTCGATGCATAGAATGCATAGAATGCAATCTATGTATTCTATGCATAGAGTGCATAGATTGCACAGAATGCATTCTATGTCTTCGATGTCTTCTATGTGTTCTATGCATAGAATGCATAGAATGCAATCTATGTATTCTATGCATAGAACGCATAGATTACATGGAATGCATAGAGTGCATAGAATGCATTCTATGTGATCAATGTATTCTATGCATTCTATGCGTGAAATGTATTCTATGCACCGAATGCATAGATTACATGGAATGCATAGAGTGCAAAGAGTGCATAGAGTGCAATCTATGTATTCTATGTATTCTATGCATGAAATGCAATATATGTATTATATGTATTCGATGCATAGAATGCAATCTAGGTATTCTATGCATAGAACGCATAGATCACATGGAATGCATAGAGTGCATAGAATGCATTCTATGTGATCAATGTATTCTATGCATAGAATGCAATCTATGTATTCTATGCATAGAATGCATAGAATACATAGAAGACATAGAATTATATGTATTCTATGCATAGCATGCATAGAATGCAATCTATGTATTCTATGCATAGAATGCATAGCATACATAGAAGACATAGAATTATATGTATTCTATGCATAGAATGCATAGAATGCAATCTATGTATTTTATGCATAGAATGCATAGATTGCATGGAATGCGAAGAATGCATAGAATGCAATCTATGTATTCTATGCATATAACGCATAGATTACATGGAATGCATCAAGTGCATAGAATGCATTCTATGTGATCAAGATATTCTATGCATTCTATGCATGAAATGTATTCTATGCACCGAATGCATAGATTACATGGAATGCATAGAGTGCAAAGAGTGCATAGAGTGCAATCTATGTATTCTATGTATTCTATGCATGAAATGCAATATATGTATTATATGTATTCGATGCATAGAATGCAATCTAGGTATTCTATGCATAGAACGCATAGATTACATGGAATGCATAGAGTGCATAGAATGCATTCTATGTGATCAATGTATTCTCTGCATAGAATGAAATCTATGTATTCTATGCATAGAGTGCATAGATTGAACGGAATGCATACTATGCATTCTATGTCTTCTATGTATTCTATGCATAGAATGCATAGAATGCAATCTATGTATTCTATGCATAGAACGCATAGATTACATGGAATGCATGGAGTGCATAGAATGCATTCTATGTGATCAATGTATTCTATGCATTCTATGCATAAAATGTATTCTATGCACCGAATGCATAGATTACATGGAATGCATAGAGTGCATAGAGTGCAATCTATGTATTCTATGTATTCTATGCATGGAATGCATAGAATACATAGAAGACATAGAATTATATGTATTCTATGCATAGAATGCATAGAATGCAATCTAGGTATTCTATGCATAGAACGCATAGATTACATGGAATGCATAGAGGGCATAGAATGCATTCTATGTGATCAATGTATTCTCTGCATAGAATGCAATCTATGTATTCTATGCATAGAATGCATAAAATACATTGATTACATACAATGCCTTCTATGTAGTCAATGTGTTCTATGTATTCTGTGCACCGAATGCATAGAATGCAATCTATGTATGCTATGCATAGAGTGCATAGGTCACATGGAATGCATTCTATGCATTCTATGTCTTCTATGTCTTCTATGTATTCAATGTATTCTATGCATAGAATGCATAGAATGCAATCTATGTATTCTATGCATAGAATGCATAGATTACATAGAATGCATAGAGTGCATAGAATGCATTCTATGTGATCAATGTATTCTGTGCATTCTATGCATAAAATGTATTCTATGCACCGAATGCATAGATTACATGGAATGCATAGAGTGCATAGAGTGCAATCTATGTATTCTATGTATTCTATGCATGGAATGCCTAGAATACATAGAAGACATAGAAGACATGGAATTATATGTATTCGATGCATAGAATGCATAGAATGCAATCTAGGTATTCTATGCATAGAACGCATAAATTACATGGAATGCATAGAGGGCATAGAATGCATTCTATGTGATCAATGTATTCTCTGCATAGAATGCAATCTATGTATTCTATGCATAGAATGCATAAAATACATTGATTACATACAATGCCTTCTATGTATTCAGTGTATTCTATGTATTCTATGCATAGAATGCATAGAATGCAATCTATGTATTCTATGCATAGAATGCATAGGTTACATGGAATGCATAGAGTGCATAGAATGCATTCTATGTGATCAATGTATTCTATGCATTCTATGCATAAAATGTATTCTATGCATCGAATGCATAGAATACATAGAATGCATAGATTACACGGAATGCATAGAGTGCATAGAGTGCAATCTATGTATTCTATGCATAGAGTGCATAGATTGCACGGTATGCATACTATGCATTCTATGTCTTCTATGTATTCTATGCATAGAATGCATAGAGTGCAATCTAGATATTCTATGCATAGAATGCATAGATTCCATGGAATGCATAGAGTGCATAGAATGCATTCTATGTGATCAATGTATCCTATGCATTCTATGCATAAAATGTGTTATATTCATCAAATGCATAGGATACATAGAATGCATAGATCACATGGAATGCATAGAGTGCCTAGAATGCATTCTATGTGATCAATGTATCCTATGCATTCTATGCATAAAATGTGTTATATTCATAAAATGCATAGAATACATAGAATGCATAGATTACATAGAATGCATAGAGTGCATAGAATGCATTCTATGTGATCAATGTATTCTATGCATTCTATGCACCGAATGCATAGAATGCAATCTATGTATTCTATGCATAGAGTGCATAGGTTACATGGAATGCATTCTATGCATTCTATGTCTTCTATGTCTTCTATGTATTCAATGTATTCTATGCATAGAATGCATAGAATGCAACCTATGTATTCTATGCATAGAATGCATAGATTACATGGAATGTATAGAGTGTATAGAATGTATTCTATTTGATCAATGTATTCTATGCATTCTATGCATAAAATGTATTCTATGCATCGAATGCATAGAATGCATAGAATACATAGAATACATAAAATGCATGGATTACATGGAATGCATAGAGTGCATAGGTTACATGGAATGCATTCTATGCATTCTATGTCTTCTATGTCTTCTATGTTTTCAATGTATTCTATGCATAGAATGCATAGAATGCAATCTAGGTATTCTATGCATAGAACGCATAGATTACATGGAATGCATAGAGTGCATAGAATGCATTCTATGTGATCAATGTATCCTCTGCATAGAATGCAATCTATGTATTCTATGCATAGAATGCATAAAATACATTGATTACATACAATGCCTTCTATGTATTTAATGTATTCTATGTATTCTATGCACCGAATGCATAGAATGCAATCTATGTATTCTATGCATAGAGTGCATAGATTACATGGAATGCATTATATGCATTCTATGTCTTCTATGTCTTCTATGTATTCAATGTATTCTATGCATAGAATGCATAGAATGCAATCTATGTATTCTATGCATAGAATGCATAGAATACATAGAAGACATAGAATTATATGTATTCTATGCATAGCATGCATAGAATGCAATCTATGTATTCTATGCATAGAATGCATAGCATACATAGAAGACATAGAATTATATGTATTCTATGCATAGAATGCATAGAATGCAATCTATGTATTTTATGCATAGAATGCATAGATTGCATGGAATGCATAGAATGCATAGAATGCAATCTATGTATTCTATGCATAGAATGCATAGGTTACATGGAATGCATAGAGTGCATAGAATGCATTCTATGTGATCAATGTATTCTATGCATTCTATGCATAAAATGTATTCTATGCATCGAATGCATAGAATACATAGAATGCATAGATTACACGGAATGCATAGAGTGCATAGAGTGCAATCTATGTATTCTATGCATAGAGTGCATAGATTGCACGGTATGCATACTATGCATTCTATGTCTTCTATGTATTCTATGCATAGAATGCATAGAGTGCAATCTAGATATTCTATGCATAGAATGCATAGATTCCATGGAATGCATAGAGTGCATAGAATGCATTCTATGTGATCAATGTATCCTATGCATTCTATGCATAAAATGTGTTATATTCATCAAATGCATAGGATACATAGAATGCATAGATCACATGGAATGCATAGAGTGCCTAGAATGCATTCTATGTGATCAATGTATCCTATGCATTCTATGCATAAAATGTGTTATATTCATAAAATGCATAGAATACATAGAATGCATAGATTACATAGAATGCATAGAGTGCATAGAATGCATTCTATGTGATCAATGTATTCTATGCATTCTATGCACCGAATGCATAGAATGCAATCTATGTATTCTATGCATAGAGTGCATAGGTTACATGGAATGCATTCTATGCATTCTATGTCTTCTATGTCTTCTATGTATTCAATGTATTCTATGCATAGAATGCATAGAATGCAACCTATGTATTCTATGCATAGAATGCATAGATTACATGGAATGTATAGAGTGTATAGAATGTATTCTATTTGATCAATGTATTCTATGCATTCTATGCATAAAATGTATTCTATGCATCGAATGCATAGAATGCATAGAATACATAGAATACATAAAATGCATGGATTACATGGAATGCATAGAGTGCATAGGTTACATGGAATGCATTCTATGCATTCTATGTCTTCTATGTCTTCTATGTTTTCAATGTATTCTATGCATAGAATGCATAGAATGCAATCTAGGTATTCTATGCATAGAACGCATAGATTACATGGAATGCATAGAGTGCATAGAATGCATTCTATGTGATCAATGTATCCTCTGCATAGAATGCAATCTATGTATTCTATGCATAGAATGCATAAAATACATTGATTACATACAATGCCTTCTATGTATTTAATGTATTCTATGTATTCTATGCACCGAATGCATAGAATGCAATCTATGTATTCTATGCATAGAGTGCATAGATTACATGGAATGCATTATATGCATTCTATGTCTTCTATGTCTTCTATGTATTCAATGTATTCTATGCATAGAATGCATAGAATGCAATCTATGTATTCTATGCATAGAATGCATAGAATACATAGAAGACATAGAATTATATGTATTCTATGCATAGCATGCATAGAATGCAATCTATGTATTCTATGCATAGAATGCATAGCATACATAGAAGACATAGAATTATATGTATTCTATGCATAGAATGCATAGAATGCAATCTATGTATTTTATGCATAGAATGCATAGATTGCATGGAATGCGAAGAATGCATAGAATGCAATCTATGTATTCTATGCATAGAGAGCATAGATTGCACAGAATGCATTCTATGTCTTCGATGTCTTCTATGTGTTCTATGCATAGAATGCATAGAATGCAATCTATGTATTCTATGCATAGAACGCATAGATTACATGGAATGCATAGAGTGCATAGAATGCATTCTATGTGATCAATGTATTCTATGCATTCTATGCGTGAAATGTATTCTATGCACCGAATGCATAGATTACATGGAATGCATAGAGTGCAAAGAGTGCATAGAGTGCAATCTATGTATTCTATGTATTCTATGCATGAAATGCAATATATGTATTATATGTATTCGATGCATAGAATGCAATCTAGGTATTCTATGCATAGAACGCATAGATTACATGGAATGCATAGAGTGCATAGAATGCATTCTATGTGATCAATGTATTCTATGCATAGAATGCAATCTATGTATTCTATGCATAGAATGCATAGAATACATAGAAGACATAGAATTATATGTATTCTATGCATAGCATGCATAGAATGCAATCTATGTATTCTATGCATAGAATGCATAGCATACATAGAAGACATAGAATTATATGTATTCTATGCATAGAATGCATAGAATGCAATCTATGTATTTTATGCATAGAATGCATAGATTGCATGGAATGCGAAGAATGCATAGAATGCAATCTATGTATTCTATGCATATAACGCATAGATTACATGGAATGCATCAAGTGCATAGAATGCATTCTATGTGATCAAGATATTCTATGCATTCTATGCATGAAATGTATTCTATGCACCGAATGCATAGATTACATGGAATGCATAGAGTGCAAAGAGTGCATAGAGTGCAATCTATGTATTCTATGTATTCTATGCATGAAATGCAATATATGTATTATATGTATTCGATGCATAGAATGCAATCTAGGTATTCTATGCATAGAACGCATAGATTACATGGAATGCATAGAGTGCATAGAATGCATTCTATGTGATCAATGTATTCTCTGCATAGAATGAAATCTATGTATTCTATGCATAGAATGCATAAAATACATTGATTACATACAATGCCTTCTATGTATTCAATGTATTCTATGTATTCTATGCATTGAATGCATAGAATGCAATATATGTATTTTATGCATAGAGTGCATAGATTGCACAGAATGCATTCTATGTCTTCTATGTCTCCGATGTCTTCTATGTATTCTATGCATAGAATGCATAGAATGCAATCTACATGTATGTATTCTATGCATAGAACGCATAGATTACATGGAATGCATGGAGTGCATAGAATGCATTCTATGTGATCAATGTATTCTATGCATTCTATGCATAAAATGTATTCTATGCACCGAATGCATAGATTACATGGAATGCATAGAGTGCATAGAGTGCAATCTATGTATTCTATGTATTCTATGCATGGAATGCATAGAATACATAGAAGACATAGAAGACATGGAATTATATGTATTCGATGCATAGAATGCATAGAGTGCATAGAATGCATTCTATGTGATCAATGTATTCTATGCATTCTATGCACCGAATGCATAGAATGCAATCTATGTATTCTATGCATAGAGTGCATAGGTTACATGGAATGCATTCTATGCATTCTATGTCTTCTATGTCTTCTATGTATTCAATGTATTCTATGCATAGAATGCATAGAATGCAACCTATGTATTCTATGCATAGAATGCATAGATTACATGGAATGTATAGAGTGTATAGAATGCATTCTATTTGATCAATGTATTCTATGCATTCTATGCATAAGATGTATTCTATGCATCGAATGCATAGAATGCATAGAATACATAGAATACATAAAATGCATGGATTACATGGAATGCATAGAGTGCATAGAATGCAATCTATGTGATCAATGTATCCTCTGCATAGAATGCAATCTATGTATTCTATGCATAGAATGCATAAAATACATTGATTACATACAATGCATTCTATGTATTCAATGTATTCTATGTACTCTATGCACCGAATGCATAGAATGCAATCTATGTATTCTATGCATAGAGTGCATAGGTTACATGGAATGCATAGAGTGCATAGAATGCATTCTATGTGATCAATGTATTCTATGCATTCAATGCATAAAATGTATTCTATGCACCGAATGCATAGAATACATTGAATGCATAGAATACATTGAATGCATAGATTACATGGAGTGCATAGAGTGCATAGAGTGCAATCTATGTATTCTATGTATTCTATGCATGGAATGCATAGAATACATAGAAGACATAGAATTATATGTATTCTATGCATAGAATGCATAGAATGCAATCTAGGTATTCTATGCATAGAACGCATAGATTACATGGAATGCATAGAGTGCATAGAATGCATTCCATGTGATCAATGTATCCTCTGCATAGAATGCAATCTATGTATTCTATGCATAGAATGCATAAAATACATTGATTACATACAATGCCTTCTATGTATTTAATGTATTCTATGTATTCTATGCACCGAATGCATAGAATGCAATCTATGTATTCTATGCATAGAGTGCATAGATTACATGGAATGCATTATATGCATTCTATGTCTTCTATGTCTTCTATGTATTCAATGTATTCTATGCATAGAATGCAATCTATGTATTCTATGCATAGAATGCATAGAATACATAGAAGACATAGAATTATATGTATTCTATGCATAGCATGCATAGAATGCAAACTATGTATTCTATGCATAGAATGCATAGCATACATAGAAGACATAGAATTATATGTATTCTATGCATAGAATGCATAGAATGCAATCTATGTATTTTATGCATAGAATGCATAGATTGCATGGAATGCGAAGAATGCATAGAATGCAATCTATGTATTCTATGCATATAACGCATAGATTACATGGAATGCATCAAGTGCATAGAATGCATTCACAGTGTAGTTAAGGTAGCACATTTAAGGATTTGTGAATAATTGGGAGTTATTCTCCCATTATTGTTTATTTCCTGTGAAAAACAAGCATCTAGCGGGAGTTGAACCCAGGTCTACCTGCACTCATGCCCAACAGTCTTCTAACTGAGCTATTTGTAGACCATTGCAGAGTGCAGGCACAAGAGCTTAGTATTATGCATGAGTAAGCATAGCATCTGATGGAGGTTGACAGCTGCTGTCAAAATCCATCACAGGCTTGCTATGATTACATAGTGCTTTTCATGAACTCCAGCCAACAGGGAGGGTGATATATTATAATTGTAATAAGTATAAACACACTGCATGATGCTACTTGTTACATCGGGTAGATTGGTGAATTTATAACTTCAGCATACATTGTATGCTGCGTTAGGAGATTTGGCCATTTTATTTTGTAAGTGACATTTATAAAGTAAAACAATTAAAGCACTACACAGTGTATCCCAAACTGTAAAGTTTTTCCAGTACACATTTGCTCACTGTTTGCTGAGCCAGTGTGGTAGTAGTATGGTATTTCCACTCTGCTAGGCAATTAGGGTATTTCCATTGCCCTGAAATGAAGCACATGCACATGATTGCTCAATTAACAGTTTGAAAATATGTCTTGTACAAAAATAGCAGCACACTATATTCTGTATGAAAATGCTAGATAGACAAAATGAAAATTTTGAGAGTAATAGGCTCTTGGTTAGAGGTTGGCGGGCTCCCCCATTCTCCCCTCCCTTTATTGGTCTATGGTAATAGAAATAACTGTACATAGGCAAAAGTCATTCTGTGATTAAGTTGCATATGATATTATCCACATAATTATTGTGGGCTACAGCTAGGTGCCAAACTTGACCTGTGGACAAACCTCAAGGCTTACTCACTGTAACTTTGCCAGGAAGGTGGGTTGCTTGCTATATGAATGAATCAAACAAGTCAACTAACAGTGTATTTGCAAATTATATTGCCTGCCTGGTTTTGCATGTACATTGTACATGGGCTGAAACATTGTGCCTACTGTACATCAATCATCTGCTTATATAATTATTCTAATATCATTATGAGAGCAGTACTGTCATGCACTGTAATAGTAGACAGGTGGCCTTTAGCTGACAGGCATCAGCTTGCCTCCTCAAGGCATAGTATGCATTGGGGTGAAAGGCCAAGCTAAGGAATGCATATTTTCAAGATTTGTGGTCAGCATTTCAACTAATACTAATACCAATGATAATATCATTGCTAATACTAATATTAATGCTGCCAACATTACTGGCTCACTTACCCAATGGGCTGTTATTGCACATTATGGGATGGCTGTTTTGTATTAAATACAGGTAATAAATAAGGAAAATTTTATGCTGCCAAAAGTTGGGAAGAACCAAGTTGTGTGAACATACTGTATGATAGATGATATCCCTCAAATAAATACTAAGTTAGCATAGGTTTTAGTTGCTAGAGAAAAACTACAGGCTGATGTTATCCTAGTACATGACTTTGTGGCAAATGACAAATAATGCAAATAAATTGAAACTGTGATGCTACTGTGCAGCCCAGAGTTTTGGGTATACACTGTTTCAAACAGGTCACGACGAACTTCTATAATATAGAACATCCACATACCGGTGCCAAATAACTTTACTAGTTGATGCAATTCGGGTTATTTTTATGTCAATATGTATAATTATTGCAATGCAATTTGTTATCCATATTTAATTAGATTCTCAAAGAAAAGATATAATATACAGTGCATGCATTAATTAACTTGAAGCACAGCTAACATTATTCTAACATTGGAGTAATATTGTTAACTTTCAACCATAGGGTAAACTCTGCACAAGTGCATGTTAGCAACATTATAACATCATCATAATTTGGCAACGTAATCCAATAACAGCACGATCAGATAACAGAAGTGTTGAGGTAGTTTAAAGTTGGATAAATTTCTTTACATCAGCTTTGTACGTATATGATTAGGTAAGTTGTATCTGCAATCCTCTTTTCTGGTATTTCAGAAGCACCCAGAATGCACAAGTTAAGCACAACCAGGATCAGTAGTTCGATATTATAGTACATGTAGGTAATGCTAGCCAACGAAGGTCTGTATGTAGCTGATGATACTCCGTTTAACTTTTCACTGCAGGGTGAAATACCAACCAGCCACTAACTAGTACCAGTCTGGAAATAGAAAACGTTACACTTAGTTTTGTAATAGGTTCGGTATATACATGTAGCGTAGATGTCTTGTATAGTATTGAGATTTTCAATATATAATTGCATATAGAAATAGCGTAATGAGTAATTAATACAAGAAGTGACTGGGTAACTATGGAAACGTTCTCGTACAATCTGCTTCAAACTTGACACTGTTTGACTTGTACAATAATATATTTATATGATAAACAACATACTTGCACCCATAAATAAAAGGCATACTACAAGGGGTTGCAATTACGTGTACAATTGTGTCTAATGTGAGACAATGTTAAAATTAAATGTGAGCCTTTTAAAATACTGTATCTACAGTATAATAAGATATCAAAATGTGCACTAATAACTTAAAACTATAAAATTATTTGCCTTACCTTATAGTGTCATACAGTCAGCAGTAGTGATGGTCAGTCTGTTCATACCAGCTGCATCGTTGCACATTGTACATGTGTAATAGTAATTAGGCCATAGTTAGTAGAAGGCAGAGCTCAGGTCAAAGGTTAATGCTTGTTAGTCAAATCGTGTTATCAGAGAAGGGGGGCAAGATAGACTTGATAGGGCTATTCTAGTGTATGCAGTGGTCAAAGTTGGGGGGGTCGTGGGGGGACGCAGTCCCCCCACCATAAATTTCAGGGGGTCTCCCAGACTGATAGACCCCCTGCAGATTACTATTATAATAATGATAATACTAATTGGATCATATTTACTTTAAGATCTTGGACCATATTTTAACCTGTAGTTCTTGGATTTTGCACCATTTCGGTGTCTAATTTCCGGGAGGGCGCTCAAGCGCCCCTCCCGGACCCTCCCCGCCGGCACGCTGTTTGGGCACTTCGCGCCCTCAGGTAATTATGTCTGCTACCCTAGAGACCCCCCACCTCTTTCCTTAGACTTTGACCACTGAGTGTATGAATAATATGATGGCAAATAGGCTTATTATTGCATGGCCATTCTGTAGGGCCATTTTGTTTAGGTCAGCAGCATAACAATAATAGTTGTAACAATTGCGCAAATTTTAATAAATACATTACATTGAGCTTGCCAATTACTAGTTTTTGGATATATTGTACATATCATAGACTTGTCTAGTCTAATTCTATGGTACAGTGTACAACTGTTTACATGTACACAGACAAATCTGTTATACTCTACAACATAGGCAATTACTAAGCTGTAAATTAGAGAGCCTACCATTGCTACAGAAGTTAAGAGGGCTCATGAAATGCAATGTGAGCATTTGGTGGAGTATTAGTACCTTCACAGCCTAAATTCCAGACACGGGCCAACTCGCACAAACATTTTTCATCATACATCCGTCACAAAGTTGCGAAAACACCAGTATTCATCACACACACTGCATTTTGTAAAATTGTGTTTATATGTAGGCCTATATGTACACAGTGAGTAGTCATGTGGAAGCACTTGGCATTATCAATACAATACATTGTACATGTACAAGCAAGCTGATGATACACATCCCAATCAAATCACTCAGGCTGGGCAGTTATGATTGATGACCTTTGACATTAGCGCCAAATTCAATTTCAGCAATGAGAATCAATGGGCCATGCAGTGCGTGATGCACTGCTCCACTATGTATTATAAAAGGGTGCTGAAGCAAATTGCAGTCAACATATCTGGTGCACTTCTGCTTGATTTCTGGCCATTAGGGAGGTTGTATCAAATAAAGGGTGGGCTCTTCTAACTTATCAACATTTTAGCTACAGACTCAACAAATTTTGTACGAATAGGTTAATTTGGTAAAGAACTACGCGCATTGCAATAGAGCCTTACTTTTTCATCACTTTTGTACGTTTTCCTCCGTCAAAAAAATTTGAGAACTTATAGAAAAAATCCAAGAAAACCCTCTGTTCATCTCATTGAGCTCTACTAGTAGGTGTCAAAAATACAATTCTAGCAGCATTCAAATTCTTTTAATCTTTGTGGCAAATTTTCCACTTTTTCAGACAAAATTTGGCCTAGTGCCAACATCGCGCATTAGACGAAAAATTAAAAAAAACCCTCGGTTCTCCTCATTGAGAGCTATCCAACGATATTTTAACCAACTTTCTATGACTGTTCAAACTCTTTTAATTTCCGTGGCAAAGTTTATATATGCTACCATTATGAGGCATTTTTCTTAAATTTGCTACCTTATCTACACTGTGTTCTATGTGATCAAGATATTCTATGCATTCTATGCATGAAATGTATTCTATGCACCGAATGCATAGATTACATGGAATGCATAGAGTGCAAAGAGTGCATAGAGTGCAATCTATGTATTCTATGTATTCTATGCATGAAATGCAATATATGTATTATATGTATTCGATGCATAGAATGCAATCTAGGTATTCTATGCATAGAACGCATAGATTACATGGAATGCATAGAGTGCATAGAATGCATTCTATGTGATCAATGTATTCTCTGCATAGAATGAAATCTATGTATTCTATGCATAGAATGCATAAAATACATTGATTACATACAATGCCTTCTATGTATTCAATGTATTCTATGTATTCTATGCATTGAATGCATAGAATGCAATATATGTATTCTATGCATAGAGTGCATAGATTGCACAGAATGCATTCTATGTCTTCTATGTCTCCGATGTCTTCTATGTATTCTATGCATAGAATGCATAGAATGCAATCTACATGTATGTATTCTATGCATAGAACGCATAGATTACATGGAATGCATGGAGTGCATAGAATGCATTCTATGTGATCAATGTATTCTATGCATTCTATGCATAAAATGTATTCTATGCACCGAATGCATAGATTACATGGAATGCATAGAGTGCATAGAGTGCAATCTATGTATTCTATGTATTCTATGCATGGAATGCATAGAATACATAGAAGACATAGAAGACATGGAATTATATGTATTCGATGCATAGAATGCATAGAGTGCATAGAATGCATTCTATGTGATCAATGTATTCTATGCATTCTATGCACCGAATGCATAGAATGCAATCTATGTATTCTATGCATAGAGTGCATAGGTTACATGGAATGCATTCTATGCATTCTATGTCTTCTATGTCTTCTATGTATTCAATGTATTCTATGCATAGAATGCATAGAATGCAACCTATGTATTCTATGCATAGAATGCATAGATTACATGGAATGTATAGAGTGTATAGAATGCATTCTATTTGATCAATGTATTCTATGCATTCTATGCATAAGATGTATTCTATGCATCGAATGCATAGAATGCATAGAATACATAGAATACATAAAATGCATGGATTAC
This sequence comes from Bugulina stolonifera, assembly GCA_935421135.1. Classification (NCBI taxonomy): domain Eukaryota; kingdom Metazoa; phylum Bryozoa; class Gymnolaemata; order Cheilostomatida; family Bugulidae; genus Bugulina; species Bugulina stolonifera. The sequence goes on along the minus strand of OW285190.1, from coordinate 246,300 downwards.
ATGGAATGCATAGAGTGCATAGAATGCAATCTATGTGATCAATGTATCCTCTGCATAGAATGCAATCTATGTATTCTATGCATAGAATGCATAAAATACATTGATTACATACAATGCCTTCTATGTATTCAATGTATTCTATGTACTCTATGCACCGAATGCATAGAATGCAATCTATGTATTCTATGCATAGAGTGCATAGGTTACATGGAATGCATAGAGTGCATAGAATGCATTCTATGTGATCAATGTATTCTATGCATTCAATGCATAAAATGTATTCTATGCACCGAATGCATAGAATACATTGAATGCATAGAATACATTGAATGCATAGATTACATGGAGTGCATAGAGTGCATAGAGTGCAATCTATGTATTCTATGTATTCTATGCATGGAATGCAAAGAATACATAGAAGACATAGAATTATATGTATTCTATGCATAGAATGCATAGAATGCAATCTAGGTATTCTATGCATAGAACGCATAGATTACATGGAATGCATAGAGTGCATAGAATGCATTCCATGTGATCAATGTATCCTCTGCATAGAATGCAATCTATGTATTCTATGCATAGAATGCATAAAATACATTGATTACATACAATGCCTTCTATGTATTTAATGTATTCTATGTATTCTATGCACCGAATGCATAGAATGCAATCTATGTATTCTATGCATAGAGTGCATAGATTACATGGAATGCATTATATGCATTCTATGTCTTCTATGTATTCAATGTATTCTATGCATAGAATGCATAGAATGCAATCTATGTATTCTATGCATAGAATGCATAGAATACATAGAAGACATAGAATTATATGTATTCTGTGCATAGCATGCATAGAATGCAATCTATGTATTCTATGCATAGAATGCATAGCATACATAGAAGACATAGAATTATATGTATTCTATGCATAGAATGCATAGAATGCAATCTATGTATTTTATGCATAGAATGCATAGATTGCATGGAATGCGAAGAATGCATAGAATGCAATCTATGTATTCTATGCATATAACGCATAGATTACATGGAATGCATCAAGTGCATAGAATGCATTCTATGTGATCAAGATATTCTATGCATTCTATGCATGAAATGTACTCTATGCACCGAATGCATAGATTACATGGAATGCATAGAGTGCAAAGAGTGCATAGAGTGCAATCTATGTATTCTATGTATTCTATGCATGAAATGGAATATATGTATTATATGTATTCGATGCATAGAATGCAATCTAGGTATTCTATGTATTCTATGCATGGAATGCATAGAATACATAGAAGACATAGAATTATATGTATTCTATGCATAGAATGCATAGAATGCAATCTAGGTATTCTATGCATAGAACGCATAGATTACATGGAATGCATAGAGTGCATAGAATGCATTCCATGTGATCAATGTATCCTCTGCATAGAATGCAATCTATGTATTCTATGCATAGAATGCATAAAATACATTGATTACATACAGTGCCTTCTATGTATTTAATGTATTCTATGTATTCTATGCACCGAATGCATAGAATGCAATCTATGTATTCTATGCATAGAGTGCATAGATTACATGGAATGCATTATATGCATTCTATGTCTTCTATGTCTCCTATGTATTCAATGTATTCTATGCATAGAATGCAATCTATGTATTCTATGCATAGAATGCATAGAATACATAGAAGACATAGAATTATATGTATTCTATGCATAGCATGCATAGAATGCAATCTATGTATTCTATGCATAGAATGCATAGAATGCATAGCATACATAGAAGACATAGAATTATATGTATTCTATGCATAGAATGCATAGAATGCAATCTATGTATTTTATGCATAGAATGCATAGATTGCATGGAATGCGAAGAATGCATAGAATGCAATCTATGTATTCTATGCATATAACGCATAGATTACATGGAATGCATCAAGTGCATAGAATGCATTCTACGTGATCAAGATATTCTATGCATTCTATGCATGAAATGTATTCTATGCACCGAATGCATAGAGTGCAAAGAGTGCATAGAGTGCAATCTATGTATTCTATGTATTCTATGCATGAAATGCAATATATGTATCATATGTATTCGATGCATAGAATGCAATCTAGGTATTCTATGCATAGAACGCATAGATTACATGGAATGCATAGAGTGCATAGAATGCATTCTATGTGATCAATGTATTCTCTGCATAGAATGAAATCTATGTATTCTATGCATAGAATGCATAAAATACATTGATTACATACAATGCCTTCTATGTATTCAATGTATTCTATGTATTCTATGCATCGAATGCATAGAATGCAATATATGTATTCTATGCATAGAGTGCATAGATTGCACAGAATGCATTCTATGTCTTCTATGTCTCCGATGTCTTCTATGTATTCTATGCATAGAATGCATAGAATGCAATCTACATGTATGTATTCTATGCATAGAACGCATAGATTACATGGAATGCATGGAGTGCATAGAATGCATTCTATGTGATCAATGTATTCTATGCATTCTATGCATAAAATGTATTCTATGCACCGAATGCATAGATTACATGGAATGCATAGAGTGCATAGAGTGCAATCTATGTATTCTATGTATTCTATGCATGGAATGCATAGAATACATAGAAGACATAGAAGACATGGAATTATATGTATTCGATGCATAGAATGCATAGAGTGCATAGAATGCATTCTATGTGATCAATGTATTCTATGCATTCTATGCACCGAATGCATAGAATGCAATCTATGTATTCTATGCATAGAGTGCATAGGTTACATGGAATGCATTCTATGCATTCTATGTCTTCTATGTCTTCTATGTATTCAATGTATTCTATGCATAGAATGCATAGAATGCAACCTATGTATTCTATGCATAGAATGCATAGATTACATGGAATGTATAGAGTGTATAGAATGCATTCTATTTGATCAATGTATTCTATGCATTCTATGCATAAAATGTATTCTATGCATCGAATGCATAGAATGCATAGAATACATAGAATACATAAAATGCATGGATTACATGGAATGCATAGAGTGCATAGAATGCAATCTATGTGATCAATGTATCCTCTGCATAGAATGCAATCTATGTATTCTATGCATAGAATGCATAAAATACATTGATTACATACAATGCCTTCTATGTATTCAATGTATTCTATGTACTCTTTGCACCGAATGCATACAATGCAATCTATGTATTCTATGCATAGAGTGCATAGGTTACATGGAATGCATAGAGTGCATAGAATGCATTCTATGTGATCAATGTATTCTATGCATTCAATGCATAAAATGTATTCTATGCACCGAATGCATAGAATACATTGAATGCATAGATTACATGGAGTGCATAGAGTGCATAGAGTGCAATCTATGTATTCAATGTATTCTATGCATAGAATGCATAGAATGCAATCTATGTATTCTATGCATAGAATGCATAGCATACATAGAAGACATAGAATTATATGTATTCTATGCATAGAATGCATAGAATGCAATCTATGTATTTTATGCATAGAATGCATAGATTGCATGGAATGCGAAGAATGCATAGAATGCAATCTATGTATTCTATGCATATAACGCATAGATTACATGGAATGCATCAAGTGCATAGAATGCATTCTATGTGATCAAGATATTCTATGCATAGAATGCAATATATGTATTATATGTGTTCGATGCATAGAATGCATAGAATGCAATCTATGTATTCTATGCATAGAGTGCATAGATTGCACAGAATGCGTTCTATGTCTTCGATGTCTTCTATGTGTTCTATGCATAGAATGCATAGAATGCAATCTATGTATTCTATGCATAGAACGCATAGATTACATGGAATGCATAGAGTGCATAGAATGCATTCTATGTGATCAATGTATTCTATGCATTGAATGCATAGAATGTATTCTATGCACCGAATGCATAGAATACATTGAATGCATAGATTACATGGAGTGCATAGAGTGCATAGAGTGCAATCTATGTATTCTATGTATTCTATGCATGGAATGCATAGAATACATAGAAGACATAGAATTATATGTATTCTATACATAGAATGCATAGAATGCAATCTAGGTATTCTATGCATAGAACGCATAGATTACATGGAATGCATAGAGTGCATAGAATGCATTCCATGTGATCAATGTATCCTCTGCATAGAATGCAATCTATGTATTCTATGCATAGAATGCATAAAATACATTGATTACATACAATGCCTTCTATGTTTTTAATGTATTCTATGTATTCTATGCACCGAATGCATAGAATGCAATCTATGTATTCTATGCATAGAGTGCATAGATTACATGGAATGCATTATATGCATTCTATGTCTTCTATGTCTTCTATGTATTCAATGTATTCTATGCATAGAATGCAATCTATGTATTCTATGCATAGAATGCATAGAATACATAGAAGACATAGAATTATATGTATTCTATGCATAGCATGCATAGAATGCAAACTATGTATTCTATGCATAGAATGCATAGCATACATAGAAGACATAGAATTATATGTATTCTATGCATAGAATGCATAGAATGCAATCTATGTATTTTATGCATAGAATGCATAGATTGCATGGAATGCGAAGAATGCATAGAATGCAATCTATGTATTCTATGCATATAACGCATAGATTACATGGAATGCATCAAGTGCATAGAATGCATTCTATGTGATCAAGATATTCTATGCATTCTATGCATGAAATGTATTCTATGCACCGAATGCATAGATTACATGGAATGCATAGAGTGCAAAGAGTGCATAGAGTGCAATCTATGTATTCTATGTATTCTATGCATGAAATGCAATATATGTATTATATGTATTCGATGCATAGAATGCAATCTAGGTATTCTATGCATAGAACGCATAGATTACATGGAATGCATAGAGTGCATAGAATGCATTCTATGTGATCAATGTATTCTCTGCATAGAATGAAATCTATGTATTCTATGCATAGAATGCATAAAATACATTGATTACATACAATGCCTTCTATGTATTCAATGTATTCTATGTATTCTATGCATTGAATGCATAGAATGCAATATATGTATTCTATGCATAGAGTGCATAGATTGCACAGAATGCATTCTATGTCTTCTATGTCTCCGATGTCTTCTATGTATTCTATGCATAGAATGCATAGAATGCAATCTACATGTATGTATTCTATGCATAGAACGCATAGATTACATGGAATGCATGGAGTGCATAGAATGCATTCTATGTGATCAATGTATTCTATGCATTCTATGCATAAAATGTATTCTATGCACCGAATGCATAGATTACATGGAATGCATAGAGTGCATAGAGTGCAATCTATGTATTCTATGTATTCTATGCATGGAATGCATAGAATACATAGAAGACATAGAAGACATGGAATTATATGTATTCGATGCATAGAATGCATAGAGTGCATAGAATGCATTCTATGTGATCAATGTATTCTATGCATTTTATGCACCGAATGCATAGAATGCAATCTATGTATTCTATGCATAGAGTGCATAGGTTACATGGAATGCATTCTATGCATTCTATGTCTTCTATGTCTTCTATGTATTCAATGTATTCTATGCATAGAATGCATAGAATGCAACCTATGTATTCTATGCATAGAATGCATAGATTACATGGAATGTATAGAGTGTATAGAATGCATTCTATTTGATCAATGTATTCTATGCATTCTATGCATAAAATGTATTCTATGCATCGAATGCATAGAATGCATAGAATACATAGAATACATAAAATGCATGGATTACATGGAATGCATAGAGTGCATAGAATGCAATCTATGTGATCAATGTATCCTCTGCATAGAATGCAATCTATGTATTCTATGCATAGAATGCATAAAATACATTGATTACATACAATGCCTTCTATGTATTCAATGTATTCTATGTACTCTATGCACCGAATGCATAGAATGCAATCTATGTATTCTATGCATAGAGTGCATAGGTTACATGGAATGCATAGAGTGCATAGAATGCATTCTATGTGATCAATGTATTCTATGCATTCAATGCATAAAATGTATTCTATGCACCGAATGCATAGAATACATTGAATGCATAGATTACATGGAGTGCATAGAGTGCATAGAGTGCAATCTATGTATTCAATGTATTCTATGCATAGAATGCATAGAATGCAATCTATGTATTCTATGCATAGAATGCATAGAATACATAGAAGACATAGAATTATATGTATTCTATGCATAGCATGCATAGAATGCAATCTATGTATTCTATGCATAGAATGCATAGCATACATAGAAGACATAGAATTATATGTATTCTATGCATAGAATGCATAGAATGCAATCTATGTATTTTATGCATAGAATGCATAGATTGCATGGAATGCGAAGAATGCATAGAATGCAATCTATGTATTCTATGCATATAACGCATAGATTACATGGAATGCATCAAGTGCATAGAATGCATTCTATGTGATCAAGATATTCTATGCATTCTATGCATGAAATGTATTCTATGCACCGAATGCATAGATTACATGGAATGCATAGAGTGCAAAGAGTGCATAGAGTGCAATCTATGTATTCTATGTATTCTATGCATGAAATGGAATATATGTATTATATGTATTCGATGCATAGAATGCAATCTAGGTATTCTATGCATAGAACGCATAGATTACATGGAATGCATAGAGTGCATAGAATGCATTCTATGTGATCAATGTATTCTCTGCATAGAATGAAATCTATGTATTCTATGCATAGAATGCATAAAATACATTGATTACATACAATGCCTTCTATGTATTCAATGTATTCTATGTATTCTATGCATCGAATGCATAGAATGCAATATATGTATTCTATGCATAGAGTGCATAGATTGCACAGAATGCATTCTATGTCTTCTATGTCTCCGATGTCTTCTATGTATTCGATGCATAGAATGCATAGAATGCAATCTAGGTATTCTATGCATAGAACGCATAGATTACATGGAATGCATAGAGTGCATAGAATGCATTCCATGTGATCAATGTATCCTCTGCATAGAATGCAATCTATGTATTCTATGCATAGAATGCATAAAATACATTGATTACATACAATGCCTTCTATGTATTTAATGTATTCTATGTATTCTATGCACCGAATGCATAGAATGCAATCTATGTATTCTATGCATAGAGTGCATAGATTACATGGAATGCATTATATGCATTCTATGTCTTCTATGTCTTCTATGTATTCAATGTATTCTATGCATAGAATGCAATCTATGTATTCTATGCATAGAATGCATAGAATACATAGAAGACATAGAATTATATGTATTCTATGCATAGCATGCATAGAATGCAAACTATGTATTCTATGCATAGAATGCATAGCATACATAGAAGACATAGAATTATATGTATTCTATGCATAGAATGCATAGAATGCAATCTATGTATTTTATGCATAGAATGCATAGATTGCATGGAATGCGAAGAATGCATAGAATGCAATCTATGTATTCTATGCATATAACGCATAGATTACATGGAATGCATCAAGTGCATAGAATGCATTCTATGTGATCAAGATATTCTATGCATGAAATGTATTCTATGCACCGAATGCATAGATTACATGGAATGCATAGAGTGCAAAGAGTGCATAGAGTGCAATCTATGTATTCTATGTATTCTATGCATGAAATGCAATATATGTATTATATGTATTCGATGCATAGAATGCAATCTAGGTATTCTATGCATAGAACGCATAGATTACATGGAATGCATAGAGTGCATAGAATGCATTCTATGTGATCAATGTATTCTCTGCATAGAATGAAATCTATGTATTCTATGCATAGAATGCATAAAATACATTGATTACATACAATGCCTTCTATGTATTCAATGTATTCTATGTATTCTATGCATTGAATGCATAGAATGCAATATATGTATTCTATGCATAGAGTGCATAGATTGCACAGGATGCATTCTATGTCTTCTATGTCTCCGATGTCTTCTATGTATTCTATGCATAGAATGCATAGAATGCAATCTACATGTATGTATTCTATGCATAGAACGCATAGATTACATGGAATGCATGGAGTGCATAGAATGCATTCTATGTGATCAATGTATTCTATGCATTCTATGCATAAAATGTATTCTATGCACCGAATGCATAGATTACATGGAATGCATAGAGTGCATAGAGTGCAATCTATGTATTCTATGTATTCTATGCATGGAATGCATAGAATACATAGAAGACATAGAAGACATGGAATTATATGTATTCGATGCATAGAATGCATAGAGTGCATAGAATGCATTCTATGTGATCAATGTATTCTATGCATTCTATGCACCGAATGCATAGAATGCAATCTATGTATTCTATGCATAGAGTGCATAGGTTACATGGAATGCATTCTATGCATTCTATGTCTTCTATGTCTTCTATGTATTCAATGTATTCTATGCATAGAATGCATAGAATGCAACCTATGTATTCTATGCATAGAATGCATAGATTACATGGAATGTATAGAGTGTATAGAATGCATTCTATTTGATCAATGTATTCTATGCATTCTATGCATAAAATGTATTCTATGCATCGAATGCATAGAATGCATAGAATACATAGAATACATAAAATGCATGGATTACATGGAATGCATAGAGTGCATAGAATGCAATCTATGTGATCAATGTATCCTCTGCATAGAATGCAATCTATGTATTCTATGCATAGAATGCATAAAATACATTGATTACATACAATGCCTTCTATGTATTCAATGTATTCTATGTACTCTTTGCACCGAATGCATACAATGCAATCTATGTATTCTATGCATAGAGTGCATAGGTTACATGGAATGCATAGAGTGCATAGAATGCATTCTATGTGATCAATGTATTCTATGCATTCAATGCATAAAATGTATTCTATGCACCGAATGCATAGAATACATTGAATGCATAGATTACATGGAGTGCATAGAGTGCATAGAGTGCAATCTATGTATTCAATGTATTCTATGCATAGAATGCATAGAATGCAATCTATGTATTCTATGCATAGAATGCATAGCATACATAGAAGACATAGAATTATATGTATTCTATGCATAGAATGCATAGAATGCAATCTATGTATTTTATGCATAGAATGCATAGATTGCATGGAATGCGAAGAATGCATAGAATGCAATCTATGTATTCTATGCATATAACGCATAGATTACATGGAATGCATCAAGTGCATAAAATGCATTCTATGTGATCAAGATATTCTATGCATAGAATGCAATATATGTATTATATGTGTTCGATGCATAGAATGCATAGAATGCAATCTATGTATTCTATGCATAGAGTGCATAGATTGCACAGAATGCGTTCTATGTCTTCGATGTCTTCTATGTGTTCTATGCATAGAATGCATAGAATGCAATCTATGTATTCTATGCATAGAACGCATAGATTACATGGAATGCATAGAGTGCATAGAATGCATTCTATGTGATCAATGTATTCTATGCATTCAATGCATAAAATGTATTCTATGCACCGAATGCATAGAATACATTGAATGCATAGATTACATGGAGTGCATAGAGTGCATAGAGTGCAATCTATGTATTCTATGTATTCTATGCATGGAATGCATAGAATACATAGAAGACATAGAATTATATGTATTCTATACATAGAATGCATAGAATGCAATCTAGGTATTCTATGCATAGAACGCATAGATTACATGGAATGCATAGAGTGCATAGAATGCATTCCATGTGATCAATGTATCCTCTGCATAGAATGCAATCTATGTATTCTATGCATAGAATGCATAAAATACATTGAATGCATAGATTACATGGAGTGCATAGAGTGCATAGAGTGCAATCTATGTATTCAATGTATTCTATGCATAGAATGCATAGAATGCAATCTATGTATTCTATGCATAGAATGCATAGCATACATAGAAGACATAGAATTATATGTATTCTATGCATAGAATGCATAGAATGCAATCTATGTATTTTATGCATAGAATGCATAGATTGCATGGAATGCGAAGAATGCATAGAATGCAATCTATGTATTCTATGCATATAACGCATAGATTACATGGAATGCATCAAGTGCATAAAATGCATTCTATGTGATCAAGATATTCTATGCATAGAATGCAATATATGTATTATATGTGTTCGATGCATAGAATGCATAGAATGCAATCTATGTATTCTATGCATAGAGTGCATAGATTGCACAGAATGCGTTCTATGTCTTCGATGTCTTCTATGTGTTCTATGCATAGAATGCATAGAATGCAATCTATGTATTCTATGCATAGAACGCATAGATTACATGGAATGCATAGAGTGCATAGAATGCATTCTATGTGATCAATGTATTCTATGCATTCAATGCATAAAATGTATTCTATGCACCGAATGCATAGAATACATTGAATGCATAGATTACATGGAGTGCATAGAGTGCATAGAGTGCAATCTATGTATTCTATGTATTCTATGCATGGAATGCATAGAATACATAGAAGACATAGAATTATATGTATTCTATACATAGAATGCATAGAATGCAATCTAGGTATTCTATGCATAGAACGCATAGATTACATGGAATGCATAGAGTGCATAGAATGCATTCCATGTGATCAATGTATCCTCTGCATAGAATGCAATCTATGTATTCTATGCATAGAATGCATAAAATACATTGATTACATACAATGCCTTCTATGTATTTAATGTATTCTATGTATTCTATGCACCGAATGCATAGAATGCAATCTATGTATTCTATGCATAGAGTGCATAGATTACATGGAATGCATTATATGCATTCTATGTCTTCTATGTCTTCTATGTATTCAATGTATTCTATGCATAGAATGCAATCTATGTATTCTATGCATAGAATGCATAGAATACATAGAAGACATAGAATTATATGTATTCTATGCATAGCATGCATAGAATGCAAACTATGTATTCTATGCATAGAATGCATAGCATACATAGAAGACATAGAATTATATGTATTCTATGCATAGAATGCATAGAATGCAATCTATGTATTTTATGCATAGAATGCATAGATTGCATGGAATGCGAAGAATGCATAGAATGCAATCTATGTATTCTATGCATATAACGCATAGATTACATGGAATGCATCAAGTGCATAGAATGCATTCTATGTGATCAAGATATTCTATGCATTCTATGCATGAAATGTATTCTATGCACCGAATGCATAGATTACATGGAATGCATAGAGTGCAAAGAGTGCATAGAGTGCAATCTATGTATTCTATGTATTCTATGCATGAAATGGAATATATGTATTATATGTATTCGATGCATAGAATGCAATCTAGGTATTCTATGCATAGAACGCATAGATTACATGGAATGCATAGAGTGCATAGAATGCATTCTATGTGATCAATGTATTCTCTGCATAGAATGAAATCTATGTATTCTATGCATAGAATGCATAAAATACATTGATTACATACAATGCCTTCTATGTATTCAATGTATTCTATGTATTCTATGCATCGAATGCATAGAATGCAATATATGTATTCTATGCATAGAGTGCATAGATTGCACAGAATGCATTCTATGTCTTCTATGTCTCCGATGTCTTCTATGTATTCGATGCATAGAATGCATAGAATGCAATCTAGGTATTCTATGCATAGAACGCATAGATTACATGGAATGCATAGAGTGCATAGAATGCATTCCATGTGATCAATGTATCCTCTGCATAGAATGCAATCTATGTATTCTATGCATAGAATGCATAAAATACATTGATTACATACAATGCCTTCTATGTATTTAATGTATTCTATGTATTCTATGCACCGAATGCATAGAATGCAATCTATGTATTCTATGCATAGAGTGCATAGATTACATGGAATGCATTATATGCATTCTATGTCTTCTATGTCTTCTATGTATTCAATGTATTCTATGCATAGAATGCAATCTATGTATTCTATGCATAGAATGCATAGAATACATAGAAGACATAGAATTATATGTATTCTATGCATAGCATGCATAGAATGCAAACTATGTATTCTATGCATAGAATGCATAGCATACATAGAAGACATAGAATTATATGTATTCTATGCATAGAATGCATAGAATGCAATCTATGTATTTTATGCATAGAATGCATAGATTGCATGGAATGCGAAGAATGCATAGAATGCAATCTATGTATTCTATGCATATAACGCATAGATTACATGGAATGCATCAAGTGCATAGAATGCATTCTATGTGATCAAGATATTCTATGCATGAAATGTATTCTATGCACCGAATGCATAGATTACATGGAATGCATAGAGTGCAAAGAGTGCATAGAGTGCAATCTATGTATTCTATGTATTCTATGCATGAAATGCAATATATGTATTATATGTATTCGATGCATAGAATGCAATCTAGGTATTCTATGCATAGAACGCATAGATTACATGGAATGCATAGAGTGCATAGAATGCATTCTATGTGATCAATGTATTCTCTGCATAGAATGAAATCTATGTATTCTATGCATAGAATGCATAAAATACATTGATTACATACAATGCCTTCTATGTATTCAATGTATTCTATGTATTCTATGCATTGAATGCATAGAATGCAATATATGTATTCTATGCATAGAGTGCATAGATTGCACAGAATGCATTCTATGTCTTCTATGTCTCCGATGTCTTCTATGTATTCTATGCATAGAATGCATAGAATGCAATCTACATGTATGTATTCTATGCATAGAACGCATAGATTACATGGAATGCATGGAGTGCATAGAATGCATTCTATGTGATCAATGTATTCTATGCATTCTATGCATAAAATGTATTCTATGCACCGAATGCATAGATTACATGGAATGCATAGAGTGCATAGAGTGCAATCTATGTATTCTATGTATTCTATGCATGGAATGCATAGAATACATAGAAGACATAGAAGACATGGAATTATATGTATTCGATGCATAGAATGCATAGAGTGCATAGAATGCATTCTATGTGATCAATGTATTCTATGCATTCTATGCACCGAATGCATAGAATGCAATCTATGTATTCTATGCATAGAGTGCATAGGTTACATGGAATGCATTCTATGCATTCTATGTCTTCTATGTCTTCTATGTATTCAATGTATACTATGCATAGAATGCATAGAATGCAATCTATGTATTCTATGCATAGAATGCATAGATTACATGGAATGTATAGAGTGTATAGAATGCATTCTATTTGATCAATGTATTCTATGCATTCTATGCATAAAATGTATTCTATGCATCGAATGCATAGAATGCATAGAATACATAGAATACATAAAATGCATGGATTACATGGAATGCATAGAGTGCATAGAATGCAATCTATGTGATCAATGTATCCTCTGCATAGAATGCAATCTATGTATTCTATGCATAGAATGCATAAAATACATTGATTACATACAATGCCTTCTATGTATTCAATGTATTCTATGTACTCTTTGCACCGAATGCATACAATGCAATCTATGTATTCTATGCATAGAGTGCATAGGTTACATGGAATGCATAGAGTGCATAGAATGCATTCTATGTGATCAATGTATTCTATGCATTCAATGCATAAAATGTATTCTATGCACCGAATGCATAGAATACATTGAATGCATAGATTACATGGAGTGCATAGAGTGCATAGAGTGCAATCTATGTATTCAATGTATTCTATGCATAGAATGCATAGAATGCAATCTATGTATTCTATGCATAGAATGCATAGCATACATAGAAGACATAGAATTATATGTATTCTATGCATAGAATGCATAGAATGCAATCTATGTATTTTATGCATAGAATGCATAGATTGCATGGAATGCGAAGAATGCATAGAATGCAATCTATGTATTCTATGCATATAACGCATAGATTACATGGAATGCATCAAGTGCATAAAATGCATTCTATGTGATCAAGATATTCTATGCATAGAATGCAATATATGTATTATATGTGTTCGATGCATAGAATGCATAGAATGCAATCTATGTATTCTATGCATAGAGTGCATAGATTGCACAGAATGCGTTCTATGTCTTCGATGTCTTCTATGTGTTCTATGCATAGAATGCATAGAATGCAATCTATGTATTCTATGCATAGAACGCATAGATTACATGGAATGCATAGAGTGCATAGAATGCATTCTATGTGATCAATGTATTCTATGCATTCAATGCATAAAATGTATTCTATGCACCGAATGCATAGAATACATTGAATGCATAGATTACATGGAGTGCATAGAGTGCATAGAGTGCAATCTATGTATTCTATGTATTCTATGCATGGAATGCATAGAATACATAGAAGACATAGAATTATATGTATTCTATACATAGAATGCATAGAATGCAATCTAGGTATTCTATGCATAGAACGCATAGATTACATGGAATGCATAGAGTGCATAGAATGCATTCCATGTGATCAATGTATCCTCTGCATAGAATGCAATCTATGTATTCTATGCATAGAATGCATAAAATACATTGATTACATACAATGCCTTCTATGTATTTAATGTATTCTATGTATTCTATGCACCGAATGCATAGAATGCAATCTATGTATTCTATGCATAGAGTGCATAGATTACATGGAATGCATTATATGCATTCTATGTCTTCTATGTCTTCTATGTATTCAATGTATTCTATGCATAGAATGCAATCTATGTATTCTATGCATAGAATGCATAGAATACATAGAAGACATAGAATTATATGTATTCTATGCATAGCATGCATAGAATGCAAACTATGTATTCTATGCATAGAATGCATAGCATACATAGAAGACATAGAATTATATGTATTCTATGCATAGAATGCATAGAATGCAATCTATGTATTTTATGCATAGAATGCATAGATTGCATGGAATGCGAAGAATGCATAGAATGCAATCTATGTATTCTATGCATATAACGCATAGATTACATGGAATGCATCAAGTGCATAGAATGCATTCTATGTGATCAAGATATTCTATGCATTCTATGCATGAAATGTATTCTATGCACCGAATGCATAGATTACATGGAATGCATAGAGTGCAAAGAGTGCATAGAGTGCAATCTATGTATTCTATGTATTCTATGCATGAAATGCAATATATGTATTATATGTATTCGATGCATAGAATGCAATCTAGGTATTCTATGCATAGAACGCATAGATTACATGGAATGCATAGAGTGCATAGAATGCATTCTATGTGATCAATGTATTGTCTGCATAGAATGAAATCTATGTATTCTATGCATAGAATGCATAAAATACATTGATTACATACAATGCCTTCTATGTATTCAATGTATTCTATGTATTCTATGCATTGAATGCATAGAATGCAATATATGTATTCTATGCATAGAGTGCATAGATTGCACAGAATGCATTCTATGTCTTCTATGTCTCCGATGTCTTCTATGTATTCTATGCATAGAATGCATAGAATGCAATCTACATGTATGTATTCTATGCATAGAACGCATAGATTACATGGAATGCATGGAGTGCATAGAATGCATTCTATGTGATCAATGTATTCTATGCATTCTATGCATAAAATGTATTCTATGCACCGAATGCATAGATTACATGGAATGCATAGAGTGCATAGAGTGCAATCTATGTATTCTATGTATTCTATGCATGGAATGCATAGAATACATAGAAGACATAGAAGACATGGAATTATATGTATTCGATGCATAGAATGCATAGAGTGCATAGAATGCATTCTATGTGATCAATGTATTCTATGCATTCTATGCACCGAATGCATAGAATGCAATCTATGTATTCTATGCATAGAGTGCATAGGTTACATGGAATGCATTCTATGCATTCTATGTCTTCTATGTCTTCTATGTATTCAATGTATTCTATGCATAGAATGCATAGAATGCAACCTATGTATTCTATGCATAGAATGCATAGATTACATGGAATGTATAGAGTGTATAGAATGCATTCTATTTGATCAATGTATTCTATGCATTCTATGCATAAAATGTATTCTATGCATCGAATGCATAGAATGCATAGAATACATAGAATACATAAAATGCATGGATTACATGGAATGCATAGAGTGCATAGAATGCAATCTATGTGATCAATGTATCCTCTGCATAGAATGCAATCTATGTATTCTATGCATAGAATGCATAAAATACATTGATTACATACAATGCCTTCTATGTATTCAATGTATTCTATGTACTCTATGCACCGAATGCATAGAATGCAATCTATGTATTCTATGCATAGAGTGCATAGGTTACATGGAATGCATAGAGTGCATAGAATGCATTCTATGTGATCAATGTATTCTATGCATTCAATGCATAAAATGTATTCTATGCACCGAATGCATAGAATACATTGAATGCATAGATTACATGGAGTGCATAGAGTGCATAGAGTGCAATCTATGTATTCTATGTATTCTATGCATGGAATGCATAGAATACATAGAAGACATAGAATTATATGTATTCTATGCATAGAATGCATAGAATGCAATCTAGGTATTCTATGCATAGAACGCATAGATTACATGGAATGCATAGAGTGCATAGAATGCATTCCATGTGATCAATGTATCCTCTGCATAGAATGCAATCTATGTATTCTATGCATAGAATGCATAAAATACATTGATTACATACAATGCCTTCTATGTATTTAATGTATTCTATGTATTCTATGCACCGAATGCATAGAATGCAATCTATGTATTCTATGCATAGAGTGCATAGATTACATGGAATGCATTATATGCATTCTATGTCTTCTATGTCTTCTATGTATTCAATGTATTCTATGCATAGAATGCATAGAATGCAATCTATGTATTCTATGCATAGAATGCATAGAATACATAGAAGACATAGAATTATATGTATTCTATGCATAGCATGCATAGAATGCAATCTATGTATTCTATGCATAGAATGCATAGCATACATAGAAGACATAGAATTATATGTATTCTATGCATAGAATGCATAGAATGCAATCTATGTATTTTATGCATAGAATGCATAGATTGCATGGAATGCGAAGAATGCATAGAATGCAATCTATGTATTCTATGCATATAACGCATAGATTACATGGAATGCATCAAGTGCATAGAATGCATTCTATGTGATCAAGATATTCTATGCATTCTATGCATGAAATGTATTCTATGCACCGAATGCATAGATTACATGGAATGCATAGAGTGCAAAGAGTGCATAGAGTGCAATCTATGTATTCTATGTATTCTATGCATGAAATGGAATATATGTATTATATGTATTCGATGCATAGAATGCAATCTAGGTATTCTATGCATAGAACGCATAGATTACATGGAATGCATAGAGTGCATAGAATGCATTCTATGTGATCAATGTATTCTCTGCATAGAATGAAATCTATGTATTCTATGCATAGAATGCATAAAATACATTGATTACATACAATGCCTTCTATGTATTCAATGTATTCTATGTATTCTATGCATCGAATGCATAGAATGCAATATATGTATTCTATGCATAGAGTGCATAGATTGCACAGAATGCATTCTATGTCTTCTATGTCTCCGATGTCTTCTATGTATTCGATGCATAGAATGCATAGAATGCAATCTAGGTATTCTATGCATAGAACGCATAGATTACATGGAATGCATAGAGTGCATAGAATGCATTCCATGTGATCAATGTATCCTCTGCATAGAATGCAATCTATGTATTCTATGCATAGAATGCATAAAATACATTGATTACATACAATGCCTTCTATGTATTTAATGTATTCTATGTATTCTATGCACCGAATGCATAGAATGCAATCTATGTATTCTATGCATAGAGTGCATAGATTACATGGAATGCATTATATGCATTCTATGTCTTCTATGTCTTCTATGTATTCAATGTATTCTATGCATAGAATGCAATCTATGTATTCTATGCATAGAATGCATAGAATACATAGAAGACATAGAATTATATGTATTCTATGCATAGCATGCATAGAATGCAAACTATGTATTCTATGCATAGAATGCATAGCATACATAGAAGACATAGAATTATATGTATTCTATGCATAGAATGCATAGAATGCAATCTATGTATTTTATGCATAGAATGCATAGATTGCATGGAATGCGAAGAATGCATAGAATGCAATCTATGTATTCTATGCATATAACGCATAGATTACATGGAATGCATCAAGTGCATAGAATGCATTCTATGTGATCAAGATATTCTATGCATGAAATGTATTCTATGCACCGAATGCATAGATTACATGGAATGCATAGAGTGCAAAGAGTGCATAGAGTGCAATCTATGTATTCTATGCATAGAGTGCATAGGTCACATGGAATGCATTCTATGCATTCTATGTCTTCTATGTCTCCGATGTCTTCTATGTATTCGATGCATAGAATGCATAGAATGCAATCTAGGTATTCTATGCATAGAACGCATAGATTACATGGAATGCATAGAGTGCATAGAATGCATTCCATGTGATCAATGTATCCTCTGCATAGAATGCAATCTATGTATTCTATGCATAGAATGCATAAAATACATTGATTACATACAATGCCTTCTATGTATTTAATGTATTCTATGTATTCTATGCACCGAATGCATAGAATGCAATCTATGTATTCTATGCATAGAGTGCATAGATTACATGGAATGCATTATATGCATTCTATGTCTTCTATGTCTTCTATGTATTCAATGTATTCTATGCATAGAATGCAATCTATGTATTCTATGCATAGAATGCATAGAATACATAGAAGACATAGAATTATATGTATTCTATGCATAGCATGCATAGAATGCAAACTATGTATTCTATGCATAGAATGCATAGCATACATAGAAGACATAGAATTATATGTATTCTATGCATAGAATGCATAGAATGCAATCTATGTATTTTATGCATAGAATGCATAGATTGCATGGAATGCGAAGAATGCATAGAATGCAATCTATGTATTCTATGCATATAACGCATAGATTACATGGAATGCATCAAGTGCATAGAATGCATTCTATGTGATCAAGATATTCTATGCATGAAATGTATTCTATGCACCGAATGCATAGATTACATGGAATGCATAGAGTGCAAAGAGTGCATAGAGTGCAATCTATGTATTCTATGTATTCTATGCATGAAATGCAATATATGTATTATATGTATTCGATGCATAGAATGCAATCTAGGTATTCTATGCATAGAACGCATAGATTACATGGAATGCATAGAGTGCATAGAATGCATTCTATGTGATCAATGTATTCTCTGCATAGAATGAAATCTATGTATTCTATGCATAGAATGCATAAAATACATTGATTACATACAATGCCTTCTATGTATTCAATGTATTCTATGTATTCTATGCATTGAATGCATAGAATGCAATATATGTATTCTATGCATAGAGTGCATAGATTGCACAGGATGCATTCTATGTCTTCTATGTCTCCGATGTCTTCTATGTATTCTATGCATAGAATGCATAGAATGCAATCTACATGTATGTATTCTATGCATAGAACGCATAGATTACATGGAATGCATGGAGTGCATAGAATGCATTCTATGTGATCAATGTATTCTATGCATTCTATGCATAAAATGTATTCTATGCACCGAATGCATAGATTACATGGAATGCATAGAGTGCATAGAGTGCAATCTATGTATTCTATGTATTCTATGCATTCCATGCATAGAATACATAGAAGACATAGAAGACATGGAATTATATGTATTCGATGCATAGAATGCATAGAGTGCATAGAATGCATTCTATGTGATCAATGTATTCTATGCATTCTATGCACCGAATGCATAGAATGCAATCTATGTATTCTATGCATAGAGTGCATAGGTTACATGGAATGCATTCTATGCATTCTATGTCTTCTATGTCTTCTATGTATTCAATGTATACTATGCATAGAATGCATAGAATGCAATCTATGTATTCTATGCATAGAATGCATAGATTACATGGAATGTATAGAGTGTATAGAATGCATTCTATTTGATCAATGTATTCTATGCATTCTATGCATAAAATGTATTCTATGCATCGAATGCATAGAATGCATAGAATACATAGAATACATAAAATGCATGGATTACATGGAATGCATAGAGTGCATAGAATGCAATCTATGTGATCAATGTATCCTCTGCATAGAATGCAATCTATGTATTCTATGCATAGAATGCATAAAATACATTGATTACATACAATGCCTTCTATGTATTCAATGTATTCTATGTACTCTTTGCACCGAATGCATACAATGCAATCTATGTATTCTATGCATAGAGTGCATAGGTTACATGGAATGCATAGAGTGCATAGAATGCATTCTATGTGATCAATGTATTCTATGCATTCAATGCATAAAATGTATTCTATGCACCGAATGCATAGAATACATTGAATGCATAGATTACATGGAGTGCATAGAGTGCATAGAGTGCAATCTATGTATTCAATGTATTCTATGCATAGAATGCATAGAATGCAATCTATGTATTCTATGCATAGAATGCATAGCATACATAGAAGACATAGAATTATATGTATTCTATGCATAGAATGCATAGAATGCAATCTATGTATTTTATGCATAGAATGCATAGATTGCATGGAATGCGAAGAATGCATAGAATGCAATCTATGTATTCTATGCATATAACGCATAGATTACATGGAATGCATCAAGTGCATAAAATGCATTCTATGTGATCAAGATATTCTATGCATAGAATGCAATATATGTATTATATGTGTTCGATGCATAGAATGCATAGAATGCAATCTATGTATTCTATGCATAGAGTGCATAGATTGCACAGAATGCGTTCTATGTCTTCGATGTCTTCTATGTGTTCTATGCATAGAATGCATAGAATGCAATCTATGTATTCTATGCATAGAACGCATAGATTACATGGAATGCATAGAGTGCATAGAATGCATTCTATGTGATCAATGTATTCTATGCATTCAATGCATAAAATGTATTCTATGCACCGAATGCATAGAATACATTGAATGCATAGATTACATGGAGTGCATAGAGTGCATAGAGTGCAATCTATGTATTCTATGTATTCTATGCATGGAATGCATAGAATACATAGAAGACATAGAATTATATGTATTCTATACATAGAATGCATAGAATGCAATCTAGGTATTCTATGCATAGAACGCATAGATTACATGGAATGCATAGAGTGCATAGAATGCATTCCATGTGATCAATGTATCCTCTGCATAGAATGCAATCTATGTATTCTATGCATAGAATGCATAAAATACATTGATTACATACAATGCCTTCTATGTATTTAATGTATTCTATGTATTCTATGCACCGAATGCATAGAATGCAATCTATGTATTCTATGCATAGAGTGCATAGATTACATGGAATGCATTATATGCATTCTATGTCTTCTATGTCTTCTATGTATTCAATGTATTCTATGCATAGAATGCAATCTATGTATTCTATGCATAGAATGCATAGAATACATAGAAGACATAGAATTATATGTATTCTATGCATAGCATGCATAGAATGCAAACTATGTATTCTATGCATAGAATGCATAGCATACATAGAAGACATAGAATTATATGTATTCTATGCATAGAATGCATAGAATGCAATCTATGTATTTTATGCATAGAATGCATAGATTGCATGGAATGCGAAGAATGCATAGAATGCAATCTATGTATTCTATGCATATAACGCATAGATTACATGGAATGCATCAAGTGCATAGAATGCATTCTATGTGATCAAGAT
Organism: Bugulina stolonifera; assembly: GCA_935421135.1. Taxonomy (NCBI): domain Eukaryota; kingdom Metazoa; phylum Bryozoa; class Gymnolaemata; order Cheilostomatida; family Bugulidae; genus Bugulina; species Bugulina stolonifera. Next base: position 224,134 of record OW285190.1, on the reverse strand, counting down.
ATTCTATGCATTCTATGCATGAAATGTATTCTATGCACCGAATGCATAGATTACATGGAATGCATAGAGTGCAAAGAGTGCATAGAGTGCAATCTATGTATTCTATGTATTCTATGCATGAAATGGAATATATGTATTATATGTATTCGATGCATAGAATGCAATCTAGGTATTCTATGCATAGAACGCATAGATTACATGGAATGCATAGAGTGCATAGAATGCATTCTATGTGATCAATGTATTCTCTGCATAGAATGAAATCTATGTATTCTATGCATAGAATGCATAAAATACATTGATTACATACAATGCCTTCTATGTATTCAATGTATTCTATGTATTCTATGCATCGAATGCATAGAATGCAATATATGTATTCTATGCATAGAGTGCATAGATTGCACAGAATGCATTCTATGTCTTCTATGTCTCCGATGTCTTCTATGTATTCGATGCATAGAATGCATAGAATGCAATCTAGGTATTCTATGCATAGAACGCATAGATTACATGGAATGCATAGAGTGCATAGAATGCATTCCATGTGATCAATGTATCCTCTGCATAGAATGCAATCTATGTATTCTATGCATAGAATGCATAAAATACATTGATTACATACAATGCCTTCTATGTATTTAATGTATTCTATGTATTCTATGCACCGAATGCATAGAATGCAATCTATGTATTCTATGCATAGAGTGCATAGATTACATGGAATGCATTATATGCATTCTATGTCTTCTATGTCTTCTATGTATTCAATGTATTCTATGCATAGAATGCAATCTATGTATTCTATGCATAGAATGCATAGAATACATAGAAGACATAGAATTATATGTATTCTATGCATAGCATGCATAGAATGCAAACTATGTATTCTATGCATAGAATGCATAGCATACATAGAAGACATAGAATTATATGTATTCTATGCATAGAATGCATAGAATGCAATCTATGTATTTTATGCATAGAATGCATAGATTGCATGGAATGCGAAGAATGCATAGAATGCAATCTATGTATTCTATGCATATAACGCATAGATTACATGGAATGCATCAAGTGCATAGAATGCATTCTATGTGATCAAGATATTCTATGCATGAAATGTATTCTATGCACCGAATGCATAGATTACATGGAATGCATAGAGTGCAAAGAGTGCATAGAGTGCAATCTATGTATTCTATGTATTCTATGCATGAAATGCAATATATGTATTATATGTATTCGATGCATAGAATGCAATCTAGGTATTCTATGCATAGAACGCATAGATTACATGGAATGCATAGAGTGCATAGAATGCATTCTATGTGATCAATGTATTCTCTGCATAGAATGAAATCTATGTATTCTATGCATAGAATGCATAAAATACATTGATTACATACAATGCCTTCTATGTATTCAATGTATTCTATGTATTCTATGCATTGAATGCATAGAATGCAATATATGTATTCTATGCATAGAGTGCATAGATTGCACAGAATGCATTCTATGTCTTCTATGTCTCCGATGTCTTCTATGTATTCTATGCATAGAATGCATAGAATGCAATCTACATGTATGTATTCTATGCATAGAACGCATAGATTACATGGAATGCATGGAGTGCATAGAATGCATTCTATGTGATCAATGTATTCTATGCATTCTATGCATAAAATGTATTCTATGCACCGAATGCATAGATTACATTGAATGCATAGAGTGCATAGAGTGCAATCTATGTATTCTATGCATAGAACGCATAGATTACATGGAATGCATAGAGGGCATAGAATGCATTCTATGTGATCAATGTATTCTCTGCATAGAATGCAATCTATGTATTCTATGCATAGAATGCATAAAATACATTGATTACATACAATGCCTTCTATGTAGTCAATGTGTTCTATGTATTCTGTGCACCGAATGCATAGAATGCAATCTATGTATTCTATGCATAGAGTGCATAGGTCACATGGCATGCATTCTATGTCTTCTATGTCTTCTATGTATTCAATGTATTCTATGCATAGAATGCATAGAATGCAATCTATGTATTCTATGCATAGAATGCATAGATTACATAGAATGCATAGAGTGCATAGAATGCATTCTATGTGATCAATGTATTCTATGCATTCTATGCATAAAATGTATTCTATGCACCGAATGCATAGATTACATTGAATGCATAGAGTGCATAGAGTGCAATCTATGTATTCTATGTATTCTATGCATGGAATGCATAGAATACATAGAAGACATAGAAGACATGGAATTATATGTATTCGATGCATAGAATGCATAGAATGCAATCTAGGTATTATATGCATAGAACGCATAGATTACATGGAATGCATAGAGGGCATAGAATGCATTCTATGTGATCAATGTATTCTCTGCATAGAATGCAATCTATGTATTCTATGCATAGAGTGCATAGATTGAACGGAATGCATACTATGCATTCTATGTCTTCTATGTATTCTATGCATAGAATGCATAGAATGCAATCTATGTATTCTATGCATAGAACGCATAGATTACATGGAATGCATGGAGTGCATAGAATGCATTCTATGTGATCAATGTATTCTATGCATTCTATGCATAAAATGTATTCTATGCACCGAATGCATAGATTACATGGAATGCATAGAGTGCATAGAGTGCAATCTATGTATTCTATGTATTCTATGCATGGAATGCATAGAATACATAGAAGACATAGAAGCCATGGAATTATATGTATTCGATGCATAGAATGCATAGAATGCAATCTAGGTATTCTATGCATAGAACGCATAGATTACATGGAATGCATAATGGGCATAGAATGCATTCTATGTGATCAATGTATTCTCTGCATAGAATGCAATCTATGTATTCTATGCATAGAATGCATAAAATACATTGATTACATACAATGCCTTCTATGTAGTCAATGTGTTCTATGTATTCTGTGCACCGAATGCATAGAATGCAATCTATGTATTCTATGCATAGAGTGCATAGGTCACATGGAATGCATTCTATGCATTCTATGTCTTCTATGTATTCAATGTATTCTATGCATAGAATGCAATCTATGTATTCTATGCATAGAATGCATAGATTACATAGAATGCATAGAGTGCATAGAATGCATTCTATGTGATCAATGTATTCTATGCATTCTATGCATAAAATGTATTCTATGCACCGAATGCATAGATTACATGGAATGCATAGAGTGCATAGAGTGCAATCTATGTATTCTATGTATTCTATGCATGGAATGCATAGAATACATAGAAGACATAGAATTATATGTATTCTATGCATAGAATGCATAGAATGCAATCTAGGTATTCTATGCATAGAACGCATAGATTACATGGAATGCATAGAGGGCATAGAATGCATTCTATGTGATCAATGTATTCTCTGCATAGAATGCAATCTATGTATTCTATGCATAGAATGCATAAAATACATTGATTACATACAATGCCTTCTATGTAGTCAATGTGTTCTATGTATTCTGTGCACCGAATGCATAGAATGCAATCTATGTATTCTATGCATAGAGTGCATAGGTCACATGGAATGCATTCTATGCATTCTATGTCTTCTATGTCTTCTATGTATTCAATGTATTCTATGCATAGAATGCATAGAATGCAATCTATGCATAGAATGCATAGAATGCAATCTATGTATTCTATGCATAGAATGCATAGATTACATAGAATGCATAGAGTGCATAGAATGCATTCTATGTGATCAATGTATTCTGTGCATTCTATGCATAAAATGTATTCTATGCACCGAATGCATAGATTACATGGAATGCATAGAGTGCATAGAGTGCAATCTATGTATTCTATGTATTCTATGCATGGAATGCATAGAATACATAGAAGACATAGAAGACATGGAATTATATGTATTCGATGCATAGAATGCATAGAATGCAATCTAGGTATTCTATGCATAGAACGCATAAATTACATGGAATGCATAGAGGGCATAGAATGCATTCTATGTGATCAATGTATTCTCTGCATAGAATGCAATCTATGTATTCTATGCATAGAATGCATAAAATACATTGATTACATACAATGCCTTCTATGTATTCAGTGTATTCTATGTATTCTATGCATAGAATGCATAGAATGCAATCTATGTATTCTATGCATAGAATGCATAGAATGCAATCTATGTATTCTATGCATAGAATGCATAGGTTACATGGAATGCATAGAGTGCATAGAATGCATTCTATGTGATCAATGTATTCTATGCATTCTATGCATAACATGTATTCTATGCATCGAATGCATAGAATACATAGAATGCATAGATTACACGGAATGCATAGAGTGCATAGAGTGCAATCTATGTATTCTATGCATAGAGTGCATAGATTGCACGGAATGCATACTATGCATTCTATGTCTTCTATGTATTCTATGCATAGAATGCATAGAGTGCAATCTAGATATTCTATGCATAGAATGCATAGATTCCATGGAATGCATAGAGTGCATAGAATGCATTCTATGTGATCAATGTATCCTATGCATTCTATGCATAAAATGTGTTATATTCATCAAATGCATAGGATACATAGAATGCATAGATCACATGGAATGCATAGAGTGCCTAGAATGCATTCTATGTGATCAATGTATCCTATGCATTCTATGCATAAAATGTGTTATATTCATAAAATGCATAGAATACATAGAATGCATAGATTACATAGAATGCATAGAGTGCATAGAATGCATTCTATGTGATCAATGTATTCTATGCATTCTATGCACCGAATGCATAGAATGCAATCTATGTATTCTATGCATAGAGTGCATAGGTTACATGGAATGCATTCTATGCATTCTATGTCTTCTATGTCTTCTATGTATTCAATGTATTCTATGCATAGAATGCATAGAATGCAACCTATGTATTCTATGCATAGAATGCATAGATTACATGGAATGTATAGAGTGTATAGAATGTATTCTATTTGATCAATGTATTCTATGCATTCTATGCATAAAATGTATTCTATGCATCGAATGCATAGAATGCATAGAATACATAGAATACATAAAATGCATGGATTACATGGAATGCATAGAGTGCATAGGTTACATGGAATGCATTCTATGCATTCTATGTCTTCTATGTCTTCTATGTTTTCAATGTATTCTATGCATAGAATGCATAGAATGCAATCTAGGTATTCTATGCATAGAACGCATAGATTACATGGAATGCATAGAGTGCATAGAATGCATTCTATGTGATCAATGTATCCTCTGCATAGAATGCAATCTATGTATTCTATGCATAGAATGCATAAAATACATTGATTACATACAATGCCTTCTATGTATTTAATGTATTCTATGTATTCTATGCACCGAATGCATAGAATGCAATCTATGTATTCTATGCATAGAGTGCATAGATTACATGGAATGCATTATATGCATTCTATGTCTTCTATGTCTTCTATGTATTCAATGTATTCTATGCATAGAATGCATAGAATGCAATCTATGTATTCTATGCATAGAATGCATAGAATACATAGAAGACATAGAATTATATGTATTCTATGCATAGCATGCATAGAATGCAATCTATGTATTCTATGCATAGAATGCATAAAATACATTGATTACATACAATGCCTTCTATGTATTTAATGTATTCTATGTATTCTATGCACCGAATGCATAGAATGCAATCTATGTATTTTATGCATAGATTGCATAGATTGCATGGAATGCGAAGAATGCATAGAATGCAATCTATGTATTCTATGCATATAACGCATAGATTACATGGAATGCATCAAGTGCATAGAATGCATTCTATGTGATCAAGATATTCTATGCATAGAATGCAATATATGTATCATATGTGTTCGATGCATAGAATGCATAGAATGCAATCTATGTATTCTATGCATAGAGTGCATAGATTGCACAGAATGCATTCTATGTCTTCGATGTCTTCTATGTGTTCTATGCATAGAATGCATAGAATGCAATCTATGTATTCTATGCATAGAACGCATAGATTACATGGAATGCATAGAGTGCATAGAATGCATTCTATGTGATCAATGTATTCTATGCATTCTATGCGTGAAATGTATTCTATGCACCGAATGCATAGATTACATGGAATGCATAGAGTGCAAAGAGTGCATAGAGTGCAATCTATGTATTCTATGTATTCTATGCATGAAATGCAATATATGTATTATATGTATTCGATGCATAGAATGCAATCTAGGTATTCTATGCATAGAACGCATAGATTACATGGAATGCATAGAGTGCATAGAATGCATTCTATGTGATCAATGTATTCTCTGCATAGAATGAAATCTATGTATTCTATGCATAGAATGCATAAAATACATTGATTACATACAATGCCTTCTATGTATTCAATGTATTCTATGTATTCTATGCATCGAATGCATAGAATGCAATTTATGTATTCTATGCATAGAGTGCATAGATTGCACAGAATGCATTCTATGTCTTCTATGTCTCCGATGTCTTCTATGTATTCTATGCATAGAATGCATAGAATGCAATCTATGTATTCTATGCATAGAACGCATAGATTACATGGAATGCATGGAGTGCATAGAATGCATTCTATGTGATCAATGTATTCTATGCATTCCATGCATAAAATGTATTCTATGCACCGAATGCATAGATTACATGGAATGCATAGAGTGCATAGAGTGCAATCTATGTATTCTATGTATTCTATGCATGGAATGCATAGAATACATAGAAGACATAGAAGACATGGAATTATATGTATTTGATGCATAGAATGCATAGAATGCAATCTAGGTATTCTATGCATAGAACGCATAGATTACATGGAATGCATGAAGTGCATAGAATGCATTCTATGTGATCAATGTATTCTATGCATTCTATGCATAAAATGTATTCTATGCACCGAATGCATAGATTACATGGAATGTATAGAGTGCATAGAGTGCAACCTATGTATTCTATGTATTCTATGCATGGAATGCATAGAATACATAGAAGACATAGAAGACATGGAATTATATGTATTCGATGCATAGAATGCATAGAATGCAATCTAGGTATTCTATGCATAGAATGCATAAACTACATTGATTACATACAATGCCTTCTATGTAGTCAATGTGTTCTATGTATTCTGTGCACCGAATGCATAGAATGCAATCTATGTATTCTATGCATAGAGTGCATAGGTCACATGGAATGCATTCTATGCATTCTATGTCTTCTATGTCTTCTATGTATTCAATGTATTCTATGCATAGAATGCATAGAATGCAATCTATGTTTTCTATGCATAGAATGCATAGATTACATAGAATGCATAGAGTGCATAGAATGCATTCTATGTGATCAATGTATTCTGTGCATTCTATGCATAAAATGTATTCTATGCACCGAATGCATAGATTACATGGAATGCATAGAGTGCATAGAGTGCAATCTATGTATTCTATGTATTCTATGCATGGAATGCATAGAATACATAGAAGACATAGAATTATATGTATTCTATGCATAGAATGCATAGAATGCAATCTAGGTATTCTATGCATAGAACGCATAGATTACATGGAATGCATAGAGGGCATAGAATGCATTCTATGTGATCAATGTATTCTCTGCATAGAATGCAATCTATGTATTCTATGCATAGAATGCATAAAATACATTGATTACATACAATGCCTTCTATGTAGTCAATGTGTTCTATGTATTCTGTGCACCGAATGCATAGAATGCAATCTATGTATTCTATGCATAGAGTGCATAGGTTACATGGAATGCATTCTATGCATTCTACGTATTCTATGTCTTCTATGTATTCAATGTATTCTATGCATAGAATGCATAGAATGCAATCTATGTATTCTATGCATAGAATGCATAGGTTACATAGAATGCATAGAGTGCATAGAATGCATTCTATGTGATCAATGTATTCTGTGCATTCTATGCATAAAATGTATTCTATGCACCGAATGCATAGATTACATGGAATGCATAGAGTGCATAGAGTGCAATCTATGTATTCTATGTATTCTATGCATGGAATGCATAGAATACATAGAAGACATAGAAGACATGGAATTATATGTATTCGATGCATAGAATGCATAGAATGCAATCTAGGTATTCTATGCATAGAACGCATAAATTACATGGAATGCATAGAGGGCATAGAATGCATTCTATGTGATCAATGTATTCTCTGCATAGAATGCAATCTATGTATTCTATGCATAGAATGCATAAAATACATTGATTACATACAATGCCTTCTATGTATTCAGTGTATTCTATGTATTCTATGCATAGAATACATAGAATGTAACCTATGCATTCTATGCATAGAATACATAGAATGCAATCTATGTATTCTATGCATAGAATGCATAGGTTACATGGAATGCATAGAGTGCATAGAATGCATTCTATGTGATCAATGTATTCTATGCATTCTATGCATAAAATGTATTCTATGCATCGGATGCATAGAATACATAGAATGCATAGATTACACGGAATGCATAGAGTGCATAGAGTGCAATCTATGTATTCTATGCATAGAGTGCATAGATTGCACGGAATGCATACTATGCATTCTATGTCTTCTATGTATTCTATGCATAGAATGCATAGAGTGCAATCTAGATATTCTATGCATAGAATGCATAGATTCCATGGAATGCATAGAGTGCATAGAATGCATTCTATGTGATCAATGTATCCTATGCATTCTATGCATAAAATGTGTTATATTCATCAAATGCATAGGATACATAGAATGCATAGATCACATGGAATGCATAGAGTGCCTAGAATGCATTCTATGTGATCAATGTATCCTATGCATTCTATGCATAAAATGTGTTATATTCATAAAATGCATAGAATACATAGAATGCATAGATTACATAGAATGCATAGAGTGCATAGAATGCATTCTATGTGATCAATGTATTCTATGCATTCTATGCACCGAATGCATAGAATGCAATCTATGTATTCTATGCATAGAGTGCATAGGTTACATGGAATGCATTCTATGCATTCTATGTCTTCTATGTCTTCTATGTATTCAATGTATTCTATGCATAGAATGCATAGAATGCAACCTATGTATTCTATGCATAGAATGCATAGATTACATGGAATCTATAGAGTGTATAGAATGTATTCTATTTGATCAATGTATTCTATGCATTCTATGCATAAAATGTATTCTATGCATCGAATGCATAGAATGCATAGAATACATAGAATACATAAAATGCATGGATTACATGGAATGCATAGAGTGCATAGGTTACATGGAATGCATTCTATGCATTCTATGTCTTCTATGTCTTCTATGTTTTCAATGTATTCTATGCATAGAATGCATAGAATGCAATCTAGGTATTCTATGCATAGAACGCATAGATTACATGGAATGCATAGAGTGCATAGAATGCATTCTATGTGATCAATGTATCCTCTGCATAGAATGCAATCTATGTATTCTATGCATAGAATGCATAAAATACATTGATTACATACAATGCCTTCTATGTATTTAATGTATTCTATGTATTCTATGCACCGAATGCATAGAATGCAATCTATGTATTCTATGCATAGAGTGCATAGATTACATGGAATGCATTATATGCATTCTATGTCTTCTATGTCTTCTATGTATTCAATGTATTCTATGCATAGAATGCATAGAATGCAATCTATGTATTCTATGCATAGAATGCATAGAATACATAGAAGACATAGAATTATATGTATTCTATGCATAGCATGCATAGAATGCAATCTATGTATTCTATGCATAGAATGCATAAAATACATTGATTACATACAATGCCTTCTATGTATTTAATGTATTCTATGTATTCTATGCACCGAATGCATAGAATGCAATCTATGTATTTTATGCATAGATTGCATAGATTGCATGGAATGCGAAGAATGCATAGAATGCAATCTATGTATTCTATGCATATAACGCATAGATTACATGGAATGCATCAAGTGCATAGAATGCATTCTATGTGATCAAGATATTCTATGCATAGAATGCAATATATGTATTATATGTGTTCGATGCATAGAATGCATAGAATGCAATCTATGTATTCTATGCATAGAGTGCATAGATTGCACAGAATGCATTCTATGTCTTCGATGTCTTCTATGTGTTCTATGCATAGAATGCATAGAATGCAATCTATGTATTCTATGCATAGAACGCATAGATTACATGGAATGCATAGAGTGCATAGAATGCATTCTATGTGATCAATGTATTCTATGCATTCTATGCGTGAAATGTATTCTATGCACCGAATGCATAGATTACATGGAATGCATAGAGTGCAAAGAGTGCATAGAGTGCAATCTATGTATTCTATGTATTCTATGCATGAAATGCAATATATGTATTATATGTATTCGATGCATAGAATGCAATCTAGGTATTCTATGCATAGAACGCATAGATTACATGGAATGCATAGAGTGCATAGAATGCATTCTATGTGATCAATGTATTCTCTGCATAGAATGAAATCTATGTATTCTATGCATAGAATGCATAAAATACATTGATTACATACAATGCCTTCTATGTATTCAATGTATTCTATGTATTCTATGCATCGAATGCATAGAATGCAATTTATGTATTCTATGCATAGAGTGCATAGATTGCACAGAATGCATTCTATGTCTTCTATGTCTCCGATGTCTTCTATGTATTCTATGCATAGAATGCATAGAATGCAATCTATGTATTCTATGCATAGAACGCATAGATTACATGGAATGCATGGAGTGCATAGAATGCATTCTATGTGATCAATGTATTCTATGCATTCCATGCATAAAATGTATTCTATGCACCGAATGCATAGATTACATGGAATGCATAGAGTGCATAGAGTGCAATCTATGTATTCTATGTATTCTATGCATGGAATGCATAGAATACATAGAAGACATAGAAGACATGGAATTATATGTATTTGATGCATAGAATGCATAGAATGCAATCTAGGTATTCTATGCATAGAACGCATAGATTACATGGAATGCATGAAGTGCATAGAATGCATTCTATGTGATCAATGTATTCTATGCATTCTATGCATAAAATGTATTCTATGCACCGAATGCATAGATTACATGGAATGTATAGAGTGCATAGAGTGCAACCTATGTATTCTATGTATTCTATGCATGGAATGCATAGAATACATAGAAGACATAGAAGACATGGAATTATATGTATTCGATGCATAGAATGCATAGAATGCAATCTAGGTATTCTATGCATAGAATGCATAAACTACATTGATTACATACAATGCCTTCTATGTAGTCAATGTGTTCTATGTATTCTGTGCACCGAATGCATAGAATGCAATCTATGTATTCTATGCGTAGAGTGCATAGGTCACATGGAATGCATTCTATGCATTCTATGTCTTCTATGTCTTCTATGTATTCAATGTATTCTATGCATAGAATGCATAGAATGCAATCTATGTTTTCTATGCATAGAATGCATAGATTACATAGAATGCATAGAGTGCATAGAATGCATTCTATGTGATCAATGTATTCTGTGCATTCTATGCATAAAATGTATTCTATGCACCGAATGCATAGATTACATGGAATGCATAGAGTGCATAGAGTGCAATCTATGTATTCTATGTATTCTATGCATGGAATGCATAGAATACATAGAAGACATAGAATTATATGTATTCTATGCATAGAATGCATAGAATGCAATCTAGGTATTCTATGCATAGAACGCATAGATTACATGGAATGCATAGAGGGCATAGAATGCATTCTATGTGATCAATGTATTCTCTGCATAGAATGCAATCTATGTATTCTATGCATAGAATGCATAAAATACATTGATTACATACAATGCCTTCTATGTAGTCAATGTGTTCTATGTATTCTGTGCACCGAATGCATAGAATGCAATCTATGTATTCTATGCATAGAGTGCATAGGTCACATGGAATGCATTCTATGCATTCTATGTCTTCTATGTCTTCTATGTATTCAATGTATTCTATGCATAGAATGCATAGAATGCAATCTATGTATTCTATGCATAGAATGCATAGATTACATAGAATGCATAGAGTGCATAGAATGCATTCTATGTGATCAATGTATTCTGTGCATTCTATGCATAAAATGTATTCTATGCACCGAATGCATAGATTACATGGAATGCATAGAGTGCATAGAGTGCAATCTATGTATTCTATGTATTCTATGCATGGAATGCATAGAATACATAGAAGACATAGAAGACATGGAATTATATGTATTCGATGCATAGAATGCATAGAATGCAATCTAGGTATTCTATGCATAGAACGCATAAATTACATGGAATGCATAGAGGGCATAGAATGCATTCTATGTGATCAATGTATTCTCTGCATAGAATGCAATCTATGTATTCTATGCATAGAATGCATAAAATACATTGATTACATACAATGCCTTCTATGTATTCAGTGTATTCTATGTATTCTATGCATAGAATACATAGAATGCAACCTATGCATTCTATGCATAGAATACATAGATTGCATTCTATGCATTCTATGCATAGAATGCATAGGTTACATGGAATGCATAGAGTGCATAGAATGCATTCTATGTGATCAATGTATTCTATGCATTCTATGCATAAAATGTATTCTATGCATCGAATGCATAGAATACATAGAATGCATAGATTACACGGAATGCATAGAGTGCATAGAGTGCAATCTATGTATTCTATGCATAGAGTGCATAGATTGCACGGAATGCATACTATGCATTCTATGTCTTCTATGTATTCTATGCATAGAATGCATAGAGTGCAATCTAGATATTCTATGCATAGAATGCATAGATTCCATGGAATGCATAGAGTGCATAGAATGCATTCTATGTGATCAATGTATCCTATGCATTCTATGCATAAAATGTGTTATATTCATCAAATGCATAGGATACATAGAATGCATAGATCACATGGAATGCATAGAGTGCCTAGAATGCATTCTATGTGATCAATGTATCCTATGCATTCTATGCATAAAATGTGTTATATTCATAAAATGCATAGAATACATAGAATGCATAGATTACATAGAATGCATAGAGTGCATAGAATGCATTCTATGTGATCAATGTATTCTATGCACTCTATGCATAGAATACATAGAATGCAATCTATGTATTCTATGCATAGAGTGCATAGGTTACATGGAATGCATTCTATGCATTCTATGTCTTCTATGTCTTCTATGTATTCAATGTATTCTATGCATAGAATGCATAGAATGCAATCTATGTATTCTATGCATAGAATGCATAGATTACATGGAATGTATAGAGTGTATAGAATGTATTCTATTTGATCAATGTATTCTATGCATTCTATGCATAAAATGTATTCTATGCATCGAATGCATAGAATGCATAGAATACATAGAATACATAAAATGCATGGATTACATGGAATGCATAGAGTGCATAGGTTACATGGAATGCATTCTATGCATTCTATGTCTTCTATGTCTTCTATGTTTTCAATGTATTCTATGCATAGAATGCATAGAATGCAATCTAGGTATTCTATGCATAGAACGCATAGATTACATGGAATGCATAGAGTGCATAGAATGCATTCTATGTGATCAATGTATCCTCTGCATAGAATGCAATCTATGTATTCTATGCATAGAATGCATGAAATACATTGATTACATACAATGCCTTCTATGTATTTAATGTATTCTATGTATTCTATGCACCGAATGCATAGAATGCAATCTATGTATTCTATGCATAGAGTGCATAGATTACATGGAATGCATTATATGCATTCTATGTCTTCTATGTCTTCTATGTATTCAATGTATTCTATGCATAGAATGCATAGAATGCAATCTATGTATTCTATGCATAGAATGCATAGAATACATAGAAGACATAGAATTATATGTATTCTATGCATAGCATGCATAGAATGCAATCTATGTATTCTATGCATAGAATGCATAGCATACATAGAAGACATAGAATTATATGTATTCTATGCATAGAATGCATAGAATGCAATCTATGTATTTTATGCATAGATTGCATAGATTGCATGGAATGCGAAGAATGCATAGAATGCAATCTATGTATTCTATGCATATAACGCATAGATTACATGGAATGCATCAAGTGCATAGAATGCATTCTATGTGATCAAGATATTCTATGCATAGAATGCAATATATGTATTATATGTGTTCGATGCATAGAATGCATAGAATGCAATCTATGTATTCTATGCATAGAGTGCATAGATTGCACAGAATGCATTCTATGTCTTCGATGTCTTCTATGTGTTCTATGCATAGAATGCATAGAATGCAATCTATGTATTCTATGCATAGAACGCATAGATTACATGGAATGCATAGAGTGCATAGAATGCATTCTATGTGATCAATGTATTCTATGCATTCTATGCGTGAAATGTATTCTATGCACCGAATGCATAGATTACATGGAATGCATAGAGTGCAAAGAGTGCATAGAGTGCAATCTATGTATTCTATGTATTCTATGCATGAAATGCAATATATGTATTATATGTATTCGATGCATAGAATGCAATCTAGGTATTCTATGCATAGAACGCATAGATTACATGGAATGCATAGAGTGCATAGAATGCATTCTATGTGATCAATGTATTCTCTGCATAGAATGAAATCTATGTATTCTATGCATAGAATGCATAAAATACATTGATTACATACAATGCCTTCTATGTATTCAATGTATTCTATGTATTCCATGCATAGAATGCATAGAACGCAATGTATGTATTCTATGCATAGAGTGCATAGATTGCACAGAATGCATTCTATGTCTTCTATGTCTCCGATGTCTTCTATGTATTCTATGCATAGAATGCATAGAATGCAATCTATGTATTCTATGCATAGAACGCATAGATTACATGGAATGCATGGAGTGCATAGAATGCATTCTATGTGATCAATGTATTCTATGCATTCCATGCATAAAATGTATTCTATGCACCGAATGCATAGATTACATGGAATGCATAGAGTGCATAGAGTGCAATCTATGTATTCTATGTATTCTATGCATGGAATGCATAGAATACATAGAAGACATAGAAGACATGGAATTATATGTATTTGATGCATAGAATGCATAGAATGCAATCTAGGTATTCTATGCATAGAACGCATAGATTACATGGAATGCATGGAGTGCATAGAATGCATTCTATGTGATCAATGTATTCTATGCATTCTATGCATAAAATGTATTCTATGCACCGAATGCATAGATTACATGGAATGCATAGAGTGCATAGAGTGCAACCTATGTATTCTATGTATTCTATGCATGGAATGCATAGAATACATAGAAGACATAGAAGACATGGAATTATATGTATTCGATGCATAGAATGCATAGAATGCAATCTAGGTATTCTATGCATAGAATGCATAAACTACATTGATTACATACAATGCCTTCTATGTAGTCAATGTGTTCTATGTATTCTGTGCACCGAATGCATAGAATGCAATCTATGTATTCTATGCGTAGAGTGCATAGGTCACATGGAATGCATTCTATGCATTCTATGTCTTCTATGTCTTCTATGTATTCAATGTATTCTATGCATAGAATGCATAGAATGCAATCTATGTATTCTATGCATAGAATGCATAGATTACATAGAATGCATAGAGTGCATAGAATGCATTCTATGTGATCAATGTATTCTGTGCATTCTATGCATAAAATGTATTCTATGCACCGAATGCATAGATTACATGGAATGCATAGAGTGCATAGAGTGCAATCTATGTCTTCTATGTATTCTATGCATGGAATGCATAGAATACATAGAAGACATAGAAGACATGGAATTATATGTATTCGATGCATAGAATGCATAGAATGCAATCTAGGTATTCTATGCATAGAACGCATAAATTACATGGAATGCATAGAGGGCATAGAATGCATTCTATGTGATCAATGTATTCTCTGCATAGAATGCAATCTATGTATTCTATGCATAGAATGCATAAAATACATTGATTACATACAATGCCTTCTATGTATTCAGTGTATTCTATGTATTCTATGCATAGAATGCATAGAATGCAATCTATGTATTCTATGCATAGAATGCATAGGTTACATGGAATGCATAGAGTGCATAGAATGCATTCTATGTGATCAATGTATTCTATGCATTCTATGCATAAAATGTATTCTATGCATCGAATGCATAGAATACATAGAATGCATAGATTACACGGAATGCATAGAGTGCATAGAGTGCAATCTATGTATTCTATGCATAGAGTGCATAGATTGCACGGAATGCATACTATGCATTCTATGTCTTCTATGTATTCTATGCATAGAATGCATAGAGTGCAATCTAGATACTCTATGCATAGAATGCATAGATTCCATGGAATGCATAGAGTGCATAGAATGCATTCTATGTGATCAATGTATCCTATGCATTCTATGCATAAAATGTGTTATATTCATCAAATGCATAGGATACATAGAATGCATAGATCACATGGAATGCATAGAGTGCCTAGAATGCATTCTATGTGATCAATGTATCCTATGCATTCTATGCATAAAATGTGTTATATTCATAAAATGCATAAAATACATAGAATGCATAGATTACATAGAATGCATAGAGTGCATAGAATGCATTCTATGTGATCAATGTATTCTATGCATTCTATGCACCGAATGCATAGAATGCAATCTATGTATTCTATGCATAGAGTGCATAGGTTACATGGAATGCATTCTATGCATTCTATGTCTTCTATGTCTTCTATGTATTTAATGTATTCTATGCATAGAATGCATAGAATGCAACCTATGTATTCTATGCATAGAATGCATAGATTACATGGAATGTATAGAGTGTATAGAATGTATTCTATTTGATCAATGTATTCTATGCATTCTATGCATGAAATGTATTCTATGCATCGAATGCATAGAATGCATAGAATACATAGAATACATAAAATGCATGGATTACATGGAATGCATAGAGTGCATAGGTTACATGGAATGCATTCTATGCATTCTATGTCTTCTATGTCTTCTATGTTTTCAATGTATTCTATGCATATAATGCATAGAATGCAATCTAGGTATTCTATGCATAGAACGCATAGATTACATGGAATGCATAGAGTGCATAGAATGCATTCTATGTGATCAATGTATCCTCTGCATAGAATGCAATCTATGTATTCTATGCATAGAATGCATAAAATACATTGATTACATACAATGCCTTCTATGTATTTAATGTATTCTATGTATTCTATGCACCGAATGCATAGAATGCAATCTATGTATTCTATGCATAGAGTGCATAGATTACATGGAATGCATTATATGCATTCTATGTCTTCTATGTCTTCTATGTATTCAATGTATTCTATGCATAGAATGCATAGAATACATAGAAGACATAGAATTATATGTATTCTATGCATAGCATGCATAGAATGCAATCTATGTATTCTATGCATAGAATGCATAGCATACATAGAAGACATAGAATTATATGTATTCTATGCATAGAATGCATAGAATGCAATCTATGTATTTTATGCATAGAATGCATAGATTGCATGGAATGCGAAGAATGCATAGAATGCAATCTATGTATTCTATGCATATAACGCATAGATTACATGGAATGCATCAAGTGCATAGAATGCATTCTATGTGATCAAGATATTCTATGCATAGAATGCAATATATGTATTATATGTGTTCGATGCATAGAATGCATAGAATGCAATCTATGTATTCTATGCATAGAGTGCATAGATTGCACAGAATGCATTCTATGTCTTCGATGTCTTCTATGTGTTCTATGCATAGAATGCATAGAATGCAATCTATGTATTCTATGCATAGAACGCATAGATTACATGGAATGCATAGAGTGCATAGAATGCATTCTATGTGATCAATGTATTCTATGCATTCTATGCGTGAAATGTATTCTATGCACCGAATGCATAGATTACATGGAATGCATAGAGTGCAAAGAGTGCATAGAGTGCAATCTATGTATTCTATGTATTCTATGCATGAAATGCAATATATGTATTATATGTATTCGATGCATAGAATGCATAGAATGCAATCTAGGTATTCTATGCATAAAACGCATAGATTACATGGAATGCATAGAGTGCATAGAATGCATTCTATGTGATCAATGTATTCTCTGCATAGAATGAAATCTATGTATTCTATGCATAGAATGCATAAAATACATTGATTACATACAATGCCTTCTATGTATTCAATGTATTCTATGTATTCTATGCATCAAATGCATAGAATGCACTATATGTATTCTATGCATAGAGTGCATAGATTGCACAGAGTGCATTCTATGTCTTCTATGTCTCCGATGTCTTCTATGTATTCTATGCATAGAATGCATAGAATGCAATCTATGTATTCTATGCATAGAACGCATAGATTACATGGAATGCATAGAGTGCATAGAATGCATTCTATGTGATCAATGTATTCTATGCATTCTATGCATAAAATGTATTCTATGCACCGAATGCATAGATTACATGGAATGCATAGAGTACATAGAGTGCAATCTATGTATTCTATGTATTCTATGCATGGGATGCATAGAATACATAGAAGACATAGAAGACATGGAATTATATGTATTCGATGCATAGAATGCATAGAATGCAATCTAGGTATTTTATGCATAGAACGCATAGATTACATGGAATGCATAGAGGGCATAGAATGCATTCTATGTGATCAATGTATTCTCTGCATAGAATGCAATCTATGTATTCTATGCATAGAATGCATAAAATACATTGATTACATACAATGCCTTCTATGTATTCAGTGTATTCTATGCATTCTATGCATAGAATGCATAGAATACATAGAAGACATAGAATTATATGTATTCTATGCATAGCATGCATAGAATGCAATCTATGTATTCTATGCATAGAATGCATAGCATACATAGAAGACATAGAATTATATGTATTCTATGCATAGAATGCATAGAATGCAATCTATGTATTTTATGCATAGAATGCATAGATTGCATGGAATGCGAAGAATGCATAGAATGCAATATATGTATTCTATGCATATAACGCATAGATTACATGGAATGCATCAAGTGCATAGAATGCATTCTATGTGATCAAGATATTCTATGCATAGAATGCAATATACTTGTATGTATTATATGTGTTCGATGCATAGAATGCATAGAATGCAATCTATGTATTCTATGCATAGAACGCATAGATTACATGGAATGCATAGAGGGCATAGAATGCATTCTATGTGATCAATGTATTCTCTGCATAGAATGCAATCTATGTATTCTATGCATAGAATACATAAAATACATTGATTACATACAATGCCTTCTATGTATTCAGTGTATTCTATGTATTCTATGCATAGAATGCATAGAATGCAATCTATGTATTCTATGCATAGAATGCATAGATTACATGGAATGCATAGAGTGCATAGAATGCATTCTATGTGATCAATGTATTCTATGCATAGAACGCATAGATTACATGGAATGCATAGAGGGCATAGAATGCATTCTATGTGATCAATGTATTCTCTGCATAGAATGCAATCTATGTATTCTATGCATAGAATGCATAAAATACATTGATTACATACAATGCCTTCTATGTATTCAGTGTATTCTATGTATTCTATGCATAGAATGCATAGAATGCAATCTATGTATTCTATGCATAGAATGCATAGGTTACATGGAATGCATAGAGTGCATAGAATGCATTCTATGTGATCAATGTATTCTATGCATTCTATGCATAAAATGTATTCTATGCATCGAATGCATAGAATACATAGAATGCATAGATTACACGGAATGCATAGAGTGCATAGAGTGCAATCTATGTATTCTATGCATAGAGTGCATAGATTGCACGGAATGCATACTATGCATTCTATGTCTTCTATGTATTCTATGCATAGAATGCACAGAGTGCAATCTAGATATTCTATGCATAGAATGCATAGATTCCATGGAATGCATAGAGTGCATAGAATGCATTCTATGTGATCAATGTATCCTATGCATTCTATGCATAAAATGTGTTATATTCATCAAATGCATAGGATACATAGAATGCATAGATTACATGGAATGCATAGAGTGCCTAGAATGCATTCTATGTGATCAATGTATCCTATGCATTCTATGCATAAAATGTGTTATATTCATCAAATGCATAGAATACATAGAATGCATAGATTACATAGAATGTATAGAGTGCATAGAATGCATTCTATGTGATCAATGTATTCTATGCATTCTATGCACCGAATGCATAGAATGCAATCTATGTATTCTATGCATAGAGTGCATAGGTTACATGGAATGCATTCTATGCATTCTATGTCTTCTATGTCTTCTATGTATTCAATGTATTCTATGCATAGAACGCATAGAATGCAACCTATGTATTCTATGCATAGAATGCATAGATTACATGGAATGTATAGAGTGTATAGAATGTATTCTATTTGATCAATGTATTCTATGCATTCTATGCATGAAATGTATTCTATGCATCGAATGCATAGAATGCATAGAATACATAGAATACATAAAATGCATGGATTACATGGAATGCATAGAGTGCATAGGTTACATGGAATGCATTCTATGCATTCTATGTCTTCTATGTCTTCTATGTTTTCAATGTATTCTATGCATATAATGCATAGAATGCAATCTAGGTATTCTATGCATAGAACGCATAGATTACATGGAATGCATAGAGTGCATAGAATGCATTCTATGTGATCAATGTATCCTCTGCATAGAATGCAATCTATGTATTCTATGCATAGAATGCATAAAATACATTGATTACATACAATGCCTTCTATGTATTTAATGTATTCTATGTATTCTATGCACCGAATGCATAGAATGCAATCTATGTATTCTATGCATAGAGTGCATAGATTACATGGAATGCATTATATGCATTCTATGTCTTCTATGTCTTCTATGTATTCAATGTATTCTATGCATAGAATGCATAGAATACATAGAAGACATAGAATTATATGTATTCTATGCATAGCATGCATAGAATGCAATCTATGTATTCTATGCATAGAATGCATAGCATACATAGAAGACATAGAATTATATGTATTCTATGCATAGAATGCATAGAATGCAATCTATGTATTTTATGCATAGAATGCATAGATTGCATGGAATGCGAAGAATGCATAGAATGCAATCTATGTATTCTATGCATATAACGCATAGATTACATGGAATGCATCAAGTGCATAGAATGCATTCTATGTGATCAAGATATTCTATGCATAGAATGCAATATATGTATTATATGTGTTCGATGCATAGAATGCATAGAATGCAATCTATGTATTCTATGCATAGAGTGCATAGATTGCACAGAATGCATTCTATGTCTTCGATGTCTTCTATGTGTTCTATGCATAGAATGCATAGAATGCAATCTATGTATTCTATGCATAGAACGCATAGATTACATGGAATGCATAGAGTGCATAGAATGCATTCTATGTGATCAATGTATTCTATGCATTCTATGCGTGAAATGTATTCTATGCACCGAATGCATAGATTACATGGAATGCATAGAGTGCAAAGAGTGCATAGAGTGCAATCTATGTATTCTATGTATTCTATGCATGAAATGCAATATATGTATTATATGTATTCGATGCATAGAATGCATAGAATGCAATCTAGGTATTCTATGCATAAAACGCATAGATTACATGGAATGCATAGAGTGCATAGAATGCATTCTATGTGATCAATGTATTCTCTGCATAGAATGAAATCTATGTATTCTATGCATAGAATGCATAAAATACATTGATTACATACAATGCCTTCTATGTATTCAATGTATTCTATGTATTCTATGCATCAAATGCATAGAATGCACTATATGTATTCTATGCATAGAGTGCATAGATTGCACAGAGTGCATTCTATGTCTTCTATGTCTCCGATGTCTTCTATGTATTCTATGCATAGAATGCATAGAATGCAATCTATGTATTCTATGCATAGAACGCATAGATTACATGGAATGCATAGAGTGCATAGAATGCATTCTATGTGATCAATGTATTCTATGCATTCTATGCATAAAATGTATTCTATGCACCGAATGCATAGATTACATGGAATGCATAGAGTACATAGAGTGCAATCTATGTATTCTATGTATTCTATGCATGGGATGCATAGAATACATAGAAGACATAGAAGACATGGAATTATATGTATTCGATGCATAGAATGCATAGAATGCAATCTAGGTATTTTATGCATAGAACGCATAGATTACATGGAATGCATAGAGGGCATAGAATGCATTCTATGTGATCAATGTATTCTCTGCATAGAATGCAATCTATGTATTCTATGCATAGAATGCATAAAATACATTGATTACATACAATGCCTTCTATGTATTCAATGTATTCTATGCATTCTATGCATAGAATACATTGAATACATAGAAGACATAGAATTATATGTATTCTATGCATAGCATGCATAGAATGCAATCTATGTATTCTATGCATAGAATGCATAGCATACATAGAAGACATAGAATTATATGTATTCTATGCATAGAATGCATAGAATGCAATCTATGTATTTTATGCATAGAATGCATAGATTGCATGGAATGCGAAGAATGCATAGAATGCAATATATGTATTCTATGCATATAACGCATAGATTACATGGAATGCATCAAGTGCATAGAATGCATTCTATGTGATCAAGATATTCTATGCATAGAATGCAATATACTTGTATGTATTATATGTGTTCGATGCATAGAATGCATAGAATGCAATCTATGTATTCTATGCATAGAACGCATAGATTACATGGAATGCATAGAGGGCATAGAATGCATTCTATGTGATCAATGTATTCTCTGCATAGAATGCAATCTATGTATTCTATGCATAGAATGCATAAAATACATTGATTACATACAATGCCTTCTATGTATTCAGTGTATTCTATGTATTCTATGCATAGAATGCATAGAATGCAATCTATGTATTCTATGCATAGAATGCATAGATTACATGGAATGCATAGAGTGCATAGAATGCATTCTATGTGATCAATGTATTCTATGCATAGAACGCATAGATTACATGGAATGCATAGAGGGCATAGAATGCATTCTATGTGATCAATGTATTCTCTGCATAGAATGCAATCTATGTATTCTATGCATAGAATGCATAAAATACATTGATTACATACAATGCCTTCTATGTATTCAGTGTATTCTATGTATTCTATGCATAGAATGCATAGAATGCAATCTATGTATTCTATGCATAGAATGCATAGGTTACATGGAATGCATAGAGTGCATAGAATGCATTCTATGTGATCAATGTATTCTATGCATTCTATGCATAAAATGTATTCTATGCATCGAATGCATAGAATACATAGAATGCATAGATTACACGGAATGCATAGAGTGCATAGAGTGCAATCTATGTATTCTATGCATAGAGTGCATAGATTGCACGGAATGCATACTATGCATTCTATGTCTTCTATGTATTCTATGCATAGAATGCACAGAGTGCAATCTAGATATTCTATGCATAGAATGCATAGATTCCATGGAATGCATAGAGTGCATAGAATGCATTCTATGTGATCAATGTATCCTATGCATTCTATGCATAAAATGTGTTATATTCATCAAATGCATAGGATACATAGAATGCATAGATTACATGGAATGCATAGAGTGCCTAGAATGCATTCTATGTGATCAATGTATCCTATGCATTCTATGCATAAAATGTGTTATATTCATCAAATGCATAGAATACATAGAATGCATAGATTACATAGAATGTATAGAGTGCATAGAATGCATTCTATGTGATCAATGTATTCTATGCATTCTATGCACCGAATGCATAGAATGCAATCTATGTATTCTATGCATAGAGTGCATAGGTTACATGGAATGCATTCTATGCATTCTATGTCTTCTATGTCTTCTATGTATTCAATGTATTCTATGCATAGAACGCATAGAATGCAACCTATGTATTCTATGCATAGAATGCATAGATTACATGGAATGTATAGAGTGTATAGAATGTATTCTATTTGATCAATGTATTCTATGCATTCTATGCATAAAATATATTCTATGCACCGAATGCATAGATTACATGGAATGCATAGAGTGCATAGAGTGCAATCTATGTATTCTATGTATTCTATGTATTCTATGCATAGAATGCACAGAGTGCAATCTAGATATTCTATGCATAGAATGCATAGATTCCATGGAATGCATAGAGTGCATAGAATGCATTCTATGTGATCAATGTATCCTATGCATTCTATGCATAAAATGTGTTATATTCATCAAATGCATAGGATACATAGAATGCATAGATTACATGGAATGCATAGAGTGCCTAGAATGCATTCTATGTGATCAATGTATCCTATGCATTCTATGCATAAAATGTGTTATATTCATCAAATGCATAGAATACATAGAATGCATAGATTACATAGAATGTATAGAGTGCATAGAATGCATTCTATGTGATCAATGTATTCTATGCATTCTATGCACCGAATGCATAGAATGCAATCTATGTATTCTATGCATAGAGTGCATAGGTTACATGGAATGCATTCTATGCATTCTATGTCTTCTATGTCTTCTATGTATTCAATGTATTCTATGCATAGAACGCATAGAATGCAACCTATGTAATCTATGCATAGAATGCATAGATTACATGGAATGCATGGAGTGCATAGAATGCATTCTATGTGATCAATGTATTCTATGCATTCCATGCATAAAATGTATTCTATGCACCGAATGCATAGATTACATGGAATGCATAGAGTGCATAGAGTGCAATCTATGTATTCTATGTATTCTATGCATGGAATGCATAGAATACATAGAAGACATAGAAGACATGGAATTATATGTATTTGATGCATAGAATGCATAGAATGCAATCTAGGTATTCTATGCATAGAACGCATAGATTACATGGAATGCATGGAGTGCATAGAATGCATTCTATGTGATCAATGTATTCTATGCATTCTATGCATAAAATGTATTCTATGCACCGAATGCATAGATTACATGGAATGCATAGAGTGCATAGAGTGCAACCTATGTATTCTATGTATTCTATGCATGGAATGCATAGAATACATAGAAGACATAGAAGACATGGAATTATATGTATTCGATGCATAGAATGCATAGAATGCAATCTAGGTATTCTATGCATAGAATGCATAAACTACATTGATTACATACAATGCCTTCTATGTAGTCAATGTGTTCTATGTATTCTGTGCACCGAATGCATAGAATGCAATCTATGTATTCTATGCGTAGAGTGCATAGGTCACATGGAATGCATTCTATGCATTCTATGTCTTCTATGTCTTCTATGTATTCAATGTATTCTATGCATAGAATGCATAGAATGCAATCTATGTATTCTATGCATAGAATGCATAGGTTACATAGAATGCATAGAGTGCATAGAATGCATTCTATGTGATCAATGTATTCTGTGCATTCTATGCATAAAATGTATTCTATGCACCGAATGCATAGATTACATGGAATGCATAGAGTGCATAGAGTGCAATCTATGTATTCTATGTATTCTATGCATGGAATGCATAGAATACATAGAAGACATAGAAGACATGGAATTATATGTATTCGATGCATAGAATGCATAGAATGCAATCTAGGTATTCTATGCATAGAACGCATAAATTACATGGAATGCATAGAGGGCATAGAATGCATTCTATGTGATCAATGTATTCTCTGCATAGAATGCAATCTATGTATTCTATGCATAGAATGCATAAAATACATTGATTACATACAATGCCTTCTATGTATTCAGTGTATTCTATGTATTCTATGCATAGAATGCATAGAATGCAATCTATGTATTCTATGCATAGAATGCATAGGTTACATGGAATGCATAGAGTGCATAGAATGCATTCTATGTGATCAATGTATTCTATGCATTCTATGCATAAAATGTATTCTATGCATCGAATGCATAGAATACATAGAATGCATAGATTACACGGAATGCATAGAGTGCATAGAGTGCAATCTATGTATTCTATGCATAGAGTGCATAGATTGCACGGAATGCATACTATGCATTCTATGTCTTCTATGTATTCTATGCATAGAATGCATAGAGTGCAATCTAGATACTCTATGCATAGAATGCATAGATTCCATGGAATGCATAGAGTGCATAGAATGCATTCTATGTGATCAATGTATCCTATGCATTCTATGCATAAAATGTGTTATATTCATCAAATGCATAGGATACATAGAATGCATAGATCACATGGAATGCATAGAGTGCCTAGAATGCATTCTATGTGATCAATGTATCCTATGCATTCTATGCATAAAATGTGTTATATTCATAAAATGCATAAAATACATAGAATGCATAGATTACATAGAATGCATAGAGTGCATAGAATGCATTCTATGTGATCAATGTATTCTATGCATTCTATGCACCGAATGCATAGAATGCAATCTATGTATTCTATGCATAGAGTGCATAGGTTACATGGAATGCATTCTATGCATTCTATGTCTTCTATGTCTTCTATGTATTTAATGTATTCTATGCATAGAATGCATAGAATGCAACCTATGTATTCTATGCATAGAATGCATAGATTACATGGAATGTATAGAGTGTATAGAATGTATTCTATTTGATCAATGTATTCTATGCATTCTATGCATGAAATGTATTCTATGCATCGAATGCATAGAATGCATAGAATACATAGAATACATAAAATGCATGGATTACATGGAATGCATAGAGTGCATAGGTTACATGGAATGCATTCTATGCATTCTATGTCTTCTATGTCTTCTATGTTTTCAATGTATTCTATGCATATAATGCATAGAATGCAATCTAGGTATTCTATGCATAGAACGCATAGATTACATGGAATGCATAGAGTGCATAGAATGCATTCTATGTGATCAATGTATCCTCTGCATAGAATGCAATCTATGTATTCTATGCATAGAATGCATAAAATACATTGATTACATACAATGCCTTCTATGTATTTAATGTATTCTATGTATTCTATGCACCGAATGCATAGAATGCAATCTATGTATTCTATGCATAGAGTGCATAGATTACATGGAATGCATTATATGCATTCTATGTCTTCTATGTCTTCTATGTATTCAATGTATTCTATGCATAGAATGCATAGAATACATAAAAGACATAGAATTATATGTATTCAATGCATAGAATACCTAGATTGCATTCTATGCATTCTATGCATTGAATACATAGCATACATAGAAGACATAGAATTATATGTATTCTATGCATAGAATGCATAGAATGCAATCTATGTATTTTATGCATAGAATGCATAGATTGCATGGAATGCGAAGAATGCATAGAATGCAATCTATGTATTCTATGCATATAACGCATAGATTACATGGAATGCATCAAGTGCATAGAATGCATTCTATGTGATCAAGATATTCTATGCATAGAATGCAATATATGTATTATATGTGTTCGATGCATAGAATGCATAGAATGCAATCTATGTATTCTATGCATAGAGTGCATAGATTGCACAGAATGCATTCTATGTCTTCGATGTCTTCTATGTGTTCTATGCATAGAATGCATAGAATGCAATCTATGTATTCTATGCATAGAACGCATAGATTACATGGAATGCATAGAGTGCAAAGAGTGCATAGAGTGCAATCTATGTATTCTATGTATTCTATGCATGAAATGCAATATATGTATTATATGTATTCGATGCATAGAATGCATAGAATGCAATCTAGGTATTCTATGCATAAAACGCATAGATTACATGGAATGCATAGAGTGCATAGAATGCATTCTATGTGATCAATGTATTCTCTGCATAGAATGAAATCTATGTATTCTATGCATAGAATGCATAAAATACATTGATTACATACAATGCCTTCTATGTATTCAATGTATTCTATGTATTCTATGCATCAAATGCATAGAATGCACTATATGTATTCTATGCATAGAGTGCATAGATTGCACAGAGTGCATTCTATGTCTTCTATGTCTCCGATGTCTTCTATGTATTCTATGCATAGAATGCATAGAATGCAATCTATGTATTCTATGCATAGAACGCATAGATTACATGGAATGCATAGAGTGCATAGAATGCATTCTATGTGATCAATGTATTCTATGCATTCTATGCATAAAATGTATTCTATGCACCGAATGCATAGATTACATGGAATGCATAGAGTACATAGAGTGCAATCTATGTATTCTATGTATTCTATGCATGGGATGCATAGAATACATAGAAGACATAGAAGACATGGAATTATATGTATTCGATGCATAGAATGCATAGAATGCAATCTAGGTATTTTATGCATAGAACGCATAGATTACATGGAATGCATAGAGGGCATAGAATGCATTCTATGTGATCAATGTATTCTCTGCATAGAATGCAATCTATGTATTCTATGCATAGAATGCATAAAATACATTGATTACATACAATGCCTTCTATGTATTCAGTGTATTCTATGTATTCTATGCATAGAATGCATAGAATACATAGAAGACATAGAATTATATGTATTCTATGCATAGCATGCATAGAATGCAATCTATGTATTCTATGCATAGAATGCATAGCATACATAGAAGACATAGAATTATATGTATTCTATGCATAGAATGCATAGAATGCAATCTATGTATTTTATGCATAGAATGCATAGATTGCATGGAATGCGAAGAATGCATAGAATGCAATATATGTATTCTATGCATATAACGCATAGATTACATGGAATGCATCAAGTGCATAGAATGCATTCTATGTGATCAAGATATTCTATGCATAGAATGCAATATACTTGTATGTATTATATGTGTTCGATGCATAGAATGCATAGAATGCAATCTATGTATTCTATGCATAGAACGCATAGATTACATGGAATGCATAGAGGGCATAGAATGCATTCTATGTGATCAATGTATTCTCTGCATAGAATGCAATCTATGTATTCTATGCATAGAATGCATAAAATACATTGATTACATACAATGCCTTCTATGTATTCAGTGTATTCTATGTATTCTATGCATAGAATGCATAGAATGCAATCTATGTATTCTATGCATAGAATGCATAGATTACATGGAATGCATAGAGTGCATAGAATGCATTCTATGTGATCAATGTATTCTATGCATAGAACGCATAGATTACATGGAATGCATAGAGGGCATAGAATGCATTCTATGTGATCAATGTATTCTCTGCATAGAATGCAATCTATGTATTCTATGCATAGAATGCATAAAATACATTGATTACATACAATGCCTTCTATGTATTCAGTGTATTCTATGTATTCTATGCATAGAATGCATAGAATGCAATCTATGTATTCTATGCATAGAATGCATAGGTTACATGGAATGCATAGAGTGCATAGAATGCATTCTATGTGATCAATGTATTCTATGCATTCTATGCATAAAATGTATTCTATGCATCGAATGCATAGAATACATAGAATGCATAGATTACACGGAATGCATAGAGTGCATAGAGTGCAATCTATGTATTCTATGCATAGAGTGCATAGATTGCACGGAATGCATACTATGCATTCTATGTCTTCTATGTATTCTATGCATAGAATGCACAGAGTGCAATCTAGATATTCTATGCATAGAATGCATAGATTCCATGGAATGCATAGAGTGCATAGAATGCATTCTATGTGATCAATGTATCCTATGCATTCTATGCATAAAATGTGTTATATTCATCAAATGCATAGGATACATAGAATGCATAGATTACATGGAATGCATAGAGTGCCTAGAATGCATTCTATGTGATCAATGTATCCTATGCATTCTATGCATAAAATGTGTTATATTCATCAAATGCATAGAATACATAGAATGCATAGATTACATAGAATGTATAGAGTGCATAGAATGCATTCTATGTGATCAATGTATTCTATGCATTCTATGCACCGAATGCAATCTATGTATTCTATGCATAGAGTGCATAGGTTACATGGAATGCATTCTATGCATTCTATGTCTTCTATGTCTTCTATGTATTCAATGTATTCTATGCATAGAACGCATAGAATGCAACCTATGTATTCTATGCATAGAATGCATAGATTACATGGAATGTATAGAGTGTATAGAATGTATTCTATTTGATCAATGTATTCTATGCATTCTATGCATAAAATGTATTCTATGCATCGAATGCATAGAATGCATAGAATACATAGAATACATAAAATGCATGGATTACATGGAATGCATAGAGTGCATAGGTTACATGGAATGCATTCTATGCATTCTATGTCTTCTATGTCTTCTATGTTTTCAATGTATTCTATGCATATAATGCATAGAATGCAATCTAGGTATTCTATGCATAGAACGCATAGATTACATGGAATGCATAGAGTGCATAGAATGCATTCTATGTGATCAATGTATCCTCTGCATAGAATGCAATCTATGTATTCTATGCATAGAATGCATAAAATACATTGATTGCATACAATGCCTTCTATGTATTTAATGTATTCTATGTATTCTATGCACCGAATGCATAGAATGCAATCTATGTATTCTATGCATAGAGTGCATAGATTACATGGAATGCATTATATGCATTCTATGTCTTCTATGTCTTCTATGTATTCAATGTATTCTATGCATAGAATGCATAGAATGCAATCTATGTATTCTATGCATAGAATGCATAGAATACATAGAAGACATGGAATTATATGTATTCTATGCATAGCATGCATAGAATGCAATCTATGTATTCTATGCATAGAATGCATAGCATACGTAGAAGACATAGAATTATATGTATTCTATGCATAGAATGCATAGAATGCAATCTATGTATTTTATGCATAGAATGCATAGATCGCATGGAATGCGAAGAATGCATAGAATGCAATCTATGTATTCTATGCATATAACGCATAGATTACATGGAATGCATCAAGTGCATAGGATGCATTCTATGTGATCAAGATATTCTATGCATAGAATGCAATATATGTATTATATGTGTTCGATGCATAGAATGCATATAATGCAATCTATGTATTCTATGCATAGAGTGCATAGATTGCACAGAATGCATTCTATGTCTTCGATGTCTTCTATGTGTTCTATGCATAGAATGCATAGAATGCAATCTATGTATTCTATGCATAGAACGCATAGATTACATGGAATGCATAGAGTGCATAGAATGCATTCTATGTGATCAATGTATTCTATGCATTCTATGCGTGAAATGTATTCTATGCACCGAATGCATAGATTACATGGAATGCATAGAGTGCAAAGAGTGCATAGAGTGCAATCTATGTATTCTATGTATTCTATGCATGAAATGCAATATATGTATTATATGTATTCGATGCATAGAATGCATAGAATGCAATCTAGGTATTCTATGCATAAAACGCATAGATTACATGGAATGCATAGAGTGCATAGAATGCATTCTATGTGATCAATGTATTCTCTGCATAGAATGAAATCTATGTATTCTATGCATAGAATGCATAGAATACATTGATTACATACAATGCCTTCTATGTATTCAATGTATTCTATGTATTCTATGCATCAAATGCATAGAATGCAATATATGTATTCTATGCATAGAGTGCATAGATTGCACAGAGTGCATTCTATGTCTTCTATGTCTCCGATGTCTTCTATGTATTCTATGCATAGAATGCATAGAATGCAATCTATGTATTCTATGCATAGAACGCATAGATTAGATGGAATGCATAGAGTGCATAGAATGCATTCTATGTGATCAATGTATTCTATGCATTCTATGCATAAAATGTATTCTATGCACCGAATGCATAGAATGCAATCTATGTATTCTATGCATAGAGTGCATAGGTTGCATGGAATGCATTCTATGCATTCTATGTCTTCTATGTCTTCTATGTATTCAATGTATTCTATGCATAGAATGCATAGAATGCAACCTATGTATTCTATGCATAGAATGCATAGATTACATGGAATGTATAGAGTG
Organism: Bugulina stolonifera; assembly: GCA_935421135.1. NCBI lineage: Eukaryota > Metazoa > Bryozoa > Gymnolaemata > Cheilostomatida > Bugulidae > Bugulina > Bugulina stolonifera. The sequence goes on along the minus strand of OW285190.1, from coordinate 191,542 downwards.
TATAGAATGCATTCTATTTGATCAATGTATTCTATGCATTCTATGCATAAAATGTATTCTATGCATCGAATGCATAGAATGCATAGAATACATAGAATACATAAAATGCATGGATTACATGGAATGCATAGAGTGCATAGGTTACATGGAATGCATTCTATGCATTCTATGTCTTCTATGTCTTCTATGTATTCAATGTATTCTATGCATAGAATGCATAGAATGCAATCTAGGTATTCTATGCATAGAACGCATAGATTACATGGAATGCATCAAGTGCATGGAATGCATTCTATGTGATCAAGATATTCTATGCATAGAATGCAATATATGTATTATATGTGTTCGATGCATAAAATGCATAGAATGCAATCTATGTATTCTGCATAGAATGCAATCTATGTATTCTATGCATAGAGTGCATAGATTGCACAGAATGCATTCTATGTCTTCGATGTCTTCTATGTGTTCTATGCATAGAATGCATAGAATGCAATCTATCTATTCTATGCATAGAACGCATAGATTACATGGAATGCATAGAGTGCATAGAATGCATTCTATGTGATCAATGTATTCTATGCATGCTACGCATGAAATGTATTCTATGCACCGAATGCATAGATTACATGGAATGCATAGAGTGCAAAGAGTGCATAGAGTGCAATCTATGTATTCTATGTATTCTATGCATGAAATGCAATATATGTATTATATGTATTCGATGCATAGAATGCATAGAATGCAATCTAGGTATTCTATGCATAAAACGCATGGATTACATGGAATGCATAGAGTGCATAGAATGCATTCTATGTGATCAATGTATTCTCTGCATAGAATGAAATCTATGTATTCTATGCATAGAATGCATAAAATACATTGATTACATACAATGCCTTCTATGTATTCAATGTATTCTATGTATTCTATGCATCAAATGCATAGAATGCACTATATGTATTCTATGCATAGAGTGCATAGATTGCACAGAGTGCATTCTATGTCTTCTATGTCTCCGATGTCTTCTATGTATTCTATGCATAGAATGCATAGAATGCAATCTATGTATTCTATGCATAGAACGCATAGATTACATGGAATGCATAGAGTGCATAGAATGCATTCTATGTGATCAATGTATTCTATGCATTCTATGCATAAAATGTATTCTATGCACCGAATGCATAGATTACATGGAATGCATAGAGTACATAGAGTGCAATCTATGTATTCTATGTATTCTATGCATGGGATGCATAGAATACATAGAAGACATGGAATTATATGTATTTGATGCATAGAATGCATAGAATGCAATCTAGGTATTTTATGCATAGAACGCATAGATTACATGGAATGCATAGAGGGCATAGAATGCATTCTATGTGATCAATGTATTCTCTGCATAGAATGCAATCTATGTATTCTATGCATAGAATGCATGAAATACATTGATTACATACAATGCCTTCTATGTATTCAGTGTATTCTATGTATTCTATGCATAGAATGCATAGAATACATAGAAGACATAGAATTATATGTATTCTATGCATAGCATGCATAGAATGCAATCTATGTATTCTATGCATAGAATGCATAGCATACATAGAAGACATAGAATTATATGTATTCTATGCATAGAATGCATAGAATGCAATCTATGTATTTTATGCATAGAATGCATAGATTGCATGGAATGCGAAGAATGCATAGAATGCAATCTATGTATTCTATGCATATAACGCATAGATTACATGGAATGCATCAAGTGCATAGAATGCATTCTATGTGATCAAGATATTCTATGCATAGAATGCAATATACTTGTATGTATTATATGTGTTCGATGCATAGAATGCATAGAATGCAATCTATGTATTCTATGCATAGAACGCATAGATTACATGGAATGCATAGAGGGCATAGAATGCATTCTATGTGATCAATGTATTCTCTGCATAGAATGCAATCTATGTATTCTATGCATAGAATGCATAAAATACATTGATTACATACAATGCCTTCTATGTATTCAGTGTATTCTATGTATTCTATGCATAGAATGCATAGAATGCAATCTATGTATTCTATGCATAGAATGCATAGGTTACATGGAATGCATAGAGTGCATAGAATGCATTCTATGTGATCAATGTATTCTATGCATTCTATGCATAAAATGTATTCTATGCATCGAATGCATAGAATACATAGAATGCATAGATTACACGGAATGCATAGAGTGCATAGAGTGCAATCTATGTATTCTATGCATAGAGTGCATAGATTGCACGGAATGCATACTATGCATTCTATGTCTTCTATGTATTCTATGCATAGAATGCACAGAGTGCAATCTAGATATTCTATGCATAGAATGCATAGATTCCATGGAATGCATAGAGTGCATAGAATGCATTCTATGTGATCAATGTATCCTATGCATTGTATGCATAAAATGTGTTATATTCATCAAATGCATAGGATACATAGAATGCATAGATTACATGGAATGCATAGAGTGCCTAGAATGCATTCTATGTGATCAATGTATCCTATGCATTCTATGCATAAAATGTGTTATATTCATCAAATGCATAGAATACATAGAATGCATAGATTACATAGAATGCATAGAGTGCATAGAATGCATTCTATGTGATCAATGTATTCTATGCATTCTATGCACCGAATGCATAGAATGCAATCTATGTATTCTATGCATAGAGTGCATAGGTTACATGGAATGCATTCTATGCATTCTATGTCTTCTATGTCTTCTATGTATTCAATGTATTCTATGCATAGAACGCATAGAATGCAACCTATGTATTCTATGCATAGAATGCATAGATTACATGGAATGTATAGAGTGTATAGAATGTATTCTATTTGATCAATGTATTCTATGCATTCTATGCATAAAATGTATTCTATGCATCGAATGCATAGAATGCATAGAATACATAGAATACATAAAATGCATGGATTACATGGAATGCATAGAGTGCATAGGTTACATGGAATGCATTCTATGCATTCTATGTCTTCTATGTCTTCTATGTTTTCAATGTATTCTATGCATATAATGCATAGAATGCAATCTAGGTATTCTATGCATAGAACGCATAGATTACATGGAATGCATAGAGTGCATAGAATGCATTCTATGTGATCAATGTATCCTCTGCATAGAATGCAATCTATGTATTCTATGCATAGAATGCATAAAATACATTGATTACATACAATGCCTTCTATGTATTTAATGTATTCTATGTATTCTATGCACCGAATGCATAGAATGCAATCTATGTATTCTATGCATAGAGTGCATAGATTACATGGAATGCATTATATGCATTCTATGTCTTCTATGTCTTCTATGTATTCAATGTATTCTATGCATAGAATGCATAGAATGCAATCTATGTATTCTATGCATAGAATGCATAGAATACATAGAAGACATAGAATTATATGTATTCTATGCATAGCATGCATAGAATGCAATCTATGTATTCTATGCACAGAATGCATAGCATACATAGAAGACATAGAATTATATGTATTCTATGCATAGAATGCATAGAATGCAATCTATGTATTTTATGCATAGAATGCATAGATTGCATGGAATGCGAAGAATGCATAGAATGCAATCTATGTATTCTATGCATATAACGCATAGATTACATGGAATGCATCAAGTGCATAGAATGCATTCTATGTGATCAAGATATTCTATGCATAGAATGCAATATATGTATTATATGTGTTCGATGCATAGAATGCATAGAATGCAATCTATGTATTCTATGCATAGAGTGCATAGATTGCACAGAATGCATTCTATGTCTTCGATGTCTTCTATGTGTTCTATGCATAGAATGCATAGAATGCAATCTATGTATTCTATGCATAGAACGCATAGATTACATGGAATGCATAGAGTGCATAGAATGCATTCTATGTGATCAATGTATTCTATGCATTCTATGCGTGAAATGTATTCTATGCACCGAATGCATAGATTACATGGAATGCATAGAGTGCAAAGAGTGCATAGAGTGCAATCTATGTATTCTATGTATTCTATGCATGAAATGCAATATATGTATTATATGTATTCGATGCATAGAATGAATAGAATGCAATCTAGGTATTCTATGCATAAAACGCATAGATTACATGGAATGCATAGAGTGCATAGAATGCATTCTATGTGATCAATGTATTCTCTGCATAGAATGAAATCTATGTATTCTATGCATAGAATGCATAAAATACATTGATTACATACAATGCCTTCTATGTATTCAATGTATTCTATGTATTCTATGCATCAAATGCATAGAATGCAATATATGTATTCTATGCATAGAGTGCATAGATTGCACAGAGTGCATTCTATGTCTTCTATGTCTCCGATGCCTTCTATGTATTCTATGCATAGAATGCATAGAATGCAATCTATGTATTCTATGCATAGAACGCATAGATTACATGGAATGCATAGAGTGCATAGAATGCATTCTATGTGATCAATGTATTCTATGCATTCTATGCATAAAATGTATTCTATGCACCGAATGCATAGAATGCAATCTATGTATTCTATGCATAGAGTGCATAGGTTGCATGGAATGCATTCTATGCATTCTATGTCTTCTATGTCTACTATGTATTCAATGTATTCTATGCATAGAATGCATAGAATGCAACCTATGTATTCTATGCATAGAATGCATAGATTACATGGAATGTATAGAGTGTATAGAATGCATTCTATTTGATCAATGTATTCTATGCATAAAATGTATTCTATGCATCGAATGCATAGAATGCATAGAATACATATAATACATAAAATGCATGGATTACATGGAATGCATAGAGTGCATAGGTTACATGGAATGCATTCTATGCATTCTATGTCTTCTATGTCTTCTATGTATTCAATGTATTCTATGCATAGAATGCATAGAATGCAATCTAGGTATTCTATGCATAGAACGCATAGATTACATGGAATGCATCAAGTGCATGGAATGCATTCTATGTGATCAAGATATTCTATGCATAGAATGCAATATATGTATTATATGTGTTCGATGCATAGAATGCATAGAATGCAATCTATGTATTCTATGCATAGAGTGCATAGATTGCACAGAATGCATTCTATGTCTTCGATGTCTTCTATGTGTTCTATGCATAGAATGCATAGAATGCAATCTATCTATTCTATGCATAGAACGCATAGATTACATGGAATGCATAGAGTGCATAGAATGCATTCTATGTGATCAATGTATTCTATGCATTCTATGCATGAAATGTATTCTATGCACCGAATGCATAGATTACATGGAATGCATAGAGTGCAAAGAGTGCATATAGTGCAATCTATGTATTCTATGTATTCTATGCATGAAATGCAATATATGTATTATATGTATTCGATGCATAGAATGCATAGAATGCAATCTAGGTATTCTATGCATAGAACGCATAGATTACATGGAATGCATAGAGTGCATAGAATGCATTCTATGTGATCAATGTATTCTCTGCATAGAATGAAATCTATGTATTCTATGCATAGAATGCATAAAATACATTGATTACATACAATGCCTTCTATGTATTCAATGTATTCTATGTATTCTATGCATCGAATGCATAGAATGCAATATATGTATTCTATGCTTAGAGTGCATAGAATGCAATATATGTATTCTATGCTTAGAGTGCATAGATTGCACAGAGTGCATTCTATGTCTTCTATGTCTCCGATGTCTTCTATGTATTCTATGCATAGAATGCATAGAATGCAATCTATGTATTCTATGCATAGAATGCATAGCATATATAGAAGACATAGAATTATATGTATTCTATGCATAGAATGCATAGAATGCAATCTATGTATTTTATGCATAGAATGCATAGATTGCATGGAATGCGAAGAATGCATAGAATGCAATCTATGTATTCTATGCATATAACGCATAGATTACATGGAATGCATCAAGTGCATAGAATGCATTCTATGTGATCAAGATATTCTATGCATAGAATGCAATATATGTATTATATGTGTTCGATGCATAGAATGCATAGAATGCAATCTATGTATTCTGCATAGAATGCAATCTATGTATTCTATGCATAGAGTGCATAGATTGCACAGAATGCATTCTATGTCTTCGATGTCTTCTATGTGTTCTATGCATAGAATGCATAGAATGCAATCTATCTATTCTATGCATAGAACGCATAGATTACATGGAATGCATAGAGTGCATAGAATGCATTCTATGTGATCAATGTATTCTATGCATAGAACGCATAGATTACATGGAATGCATAGAGGGCATAGAATGCATTCTATGTGATCAATGTATTCTCTGCATAGAATGCAATCTATGTATTCTATGCATAGAATGCATAAAATACATTGATTACATACAATGCCTTCTATGTATTCAGTGTATTCTATGTATTCTATGCATAGAATGCATAGAATGCAATCTATGTATTCTATGCATAGAATGCATAGGTTACATGGAATGCATAGAGTGCATAGAATGCATTCTATGTGATCAATGTATTCTATGCATTCTATGCATAAAATGTATTCTATGCATTCGGTGCATAGAATACATAGAATGCATAGATTACACGGAATGCATAGAGTGCATAGAGTGCAATCTATGTATTCTATGCATAGAGTGCATAGATTGCACGGAATGCATACTATGCATTCTATGTCTTCTATGTATTCTATGCATAGAATGCACAGAGTGCAATCTAGATATTCTATGCATAGAATGCATAGATTCCATGGAATGCATAGAGTGCATAGAATGCATTCTATGTGATCAATGTATCCTATGCATTCTATGCATAAAATGTGTTATATTCATCAAATGCATAGGATACATAGAATGCATAGATTACATGGAATGCATAGAGTGCCTAGAATGCATTCTATGTGATCAATGCATCCTATGCATTCTATGCATAAAATGTGTTATATTCATCAAATGCATAGAATACATAGAATGCATAGATTACATAGAATGTATAGAGTGCATAGAATGCATTCTATGTGATCAATGTATTCTATGCATTCTATGCACCGAATGCATAGAATGCAATCTATGTATTCTATGCATAGAGTGCATAGGTTACATGGAATGCATTCTATGCATTCTATGTCTTCTATGTCTTCTATGTATTCAATGTATTCTATGCATAGAACGCATAGAATGCAACCTATGTATTCTATGCATAGAATGCATAGATTACATGGAATGTATAGAGTGTATAGAATGCATTCTATTTGATCAATGTATTCTATGCATTCTATGCATAAAATGTATTCTATGCATCGAATGCATAGAATGCATAGAATACATAGAATACATAAAATGCATGGATTACATGGAATGCATAGAGTGCATAGGTTACATGGAATGCATTCTATGCATTCTATGTCTTCTATGTCTTCTATGTATTCAATGTATTCTATGCATAGAATGCATAGAATGCAATCTAGGTATTCTATGCATAGAACGCATAGATTACATGGAATGCATCAAGTGCATGGAATGCATTCTATGTGATCAAGATATTCTATGCATAGAATGCAATATATGTATTATATGTGTTCGATGCATAGAATGCATAGAATGCAATCTATGTATTCTATGCATAGAGTGCATAGATTGCACAGAATGCATTCTATGTCTTCGATGTCTTCTATGTGTTCTATGCATAGAATGCATAGAATGCAATCTATCTATTCTATGCATAGAACGCATAGATTACATGGAATGCATAGAGTGCATAGAATGCATTCTATGTGATCAATGTATTCTATGCATTCTATGCATGAAATGTATTCTATGCACCGAATGCATAGATTACATGGAATGCATAGAGTGCAAAGAGTGCATATAGTGCAATCTATGTATTCTATGTATTCTATGCATGAAATGCAATATATGTATTATATGTATTCGATGCATAGAATGCATAGAATGCAATCTAGGTATTCTATGCATAGAACGCATAGATTACATGGAATGCATAGAGTGCATAGAATGCATTCTATGTGATCAATGTATTCTCTGCATAGAATGAAATCTATGTATTCTATGCATAGAATGCATAAAATACATTGATTACATACAATGCCTTCTATGTATTCAATGTATTCTATGTATTCTATGCATCGAATGCATAGAATGCAATATATGTATTCTATGCTTAGAGTGCATAGAATGCAATATATGTATTCTATGCTTAGAGTGCATAGATTGCACAGAGTGCATTCTATGTCTTCTATGTCTCCGATGTCTTCTATGTATTCTATGCATAGAATGCATAGAATGCAATCTATGTATTCTATGCATAGAATGCATAGCATATATAGAAGACATAGAATTATGTGTATTCTATGCATAGAATGCATAGAATGCAATCTATGTATTTTATGCATAGAATGCATAGATTGCATGGAATGCGAAGAATGCATAGAATGCAATCTATGTATTCTATGCATATAACGCATAGATTACATGGAATGCATCAAGTGCATAGAATGCATTCTATGTGATCAAGATATTCTATGCATAGAATGCAATATATGTATTATATGTGTTCGATGCATAGAATGCATAGAATGCAATCTATGTATTCTGCATAGAATGCAATCTATGTATTCTATGCATAGAGTGCATAGATTGCACAGAATGCATTCTATGTCTTCGATGTCTTCTATGTGTTCTATGCATAGAATGCATAGAATGCAATCTATCTATTCTATGCATAGAACGCATAGATTACATGGAATGCATAGAGTGCATAGAATGCATTCTATGTGATCAATGTATTCTATGCATAGAACGCATAGATTACATGGAATGCATAGAGGGCATAGAATGCATTCTATGTGATCAATGTATTCTCTGCATAGAATGCAATCTATGTATTCTATGCATAGAATGCATAAAATACATTGATTACATACAATGCCTTCTATGTATTCAGTGTATTCTATGTATTCTATGCATAGAATGCATAGAATGCAATCTATGTATTCTATGCATAGAATGCATAGGTTACATGGAATGCATAGAGTGCATAGAATGCATTCTATGTGATCAATGTATTCTATGCATTCTATGCATAAAATGTATTCTATGCATCGAATGCATAGAATACATAGAATGCATAGATTACACGGAATGCATAGAGTGCATAGAGTGCAATCTATGTATTCTATGCATAGAGTGCATAGATTGCACGGAATGCATACTATGCATTCTATGTCTTCTATGTATTCTATGCATAGAATGCACAGAGTGCAATCTAGATATTCTATGCATAGAATGCATAGATTCCATGGAATGCATAGAGTGCATAGAATGCATTCTATGTGATCAATGTATCCTATGCATTCTATGCATAAAATGTGTTATATTCATCAAATGCATAGGATACATAGAATGCATAGATTCAATGGAATGCATAGAGTGCCTAGAATGCATTCTATGTGATCAATGCATCCTATGCATTCTATGCATAAAATGTGTTATATTCATCAAATGCATAGAATACATAGAATGCATAGATTACATAGAATGTATAGAGTGCATAGAATGCATTCTATGTGATCAATGTATTCTATGCATTCTATGCACCGAATGCATAGAATGCAATCTATGTATTCTATGCATAGAGTGCATAGGTTACATGGAATGCATTCTATGCATTCTATGTCTTCTATGTCTTCTATGTATTCAATGTATTCTATGCATAGAACGCATAGAATGCAACCTATGTATTCTATGCATAGAATGCATAGATTACATGGAATGTATAGAGTGTATAGAATGTATTCTATTTGATCAATGTATTCTATGCATTCTATGCATAAAATGTATTCTGTGCATCGAATGCATAGAATGCATAGAATACATAGAATACATAAAATGCATGGATTACATGGAATGCATAGAGTGCATAGGTTACATGGAATGCATTCTATGCATTCTATGTCTTCTATGTCTTCTATGTTTTCAATGTATTCTATGCATATAATGCATAGAATGCAATCTAGGTATTCTATGCATAGAACGCATAGATTACATGGAATGCATAGAGTGTATAGAATGCATTCTATTTGATCAATGTATTCTATGCATTCTATGCATAAAATGTATTCTATGCATCGAATGCATAGAATGCATAGAATACATAGAATACATAAAATGCATGGATTACATGGAATGCATAGAACGCATAGATTACATGGAATGCATCAAGTGCATGGAATGCATTCTATGTGATCAAGATATTCTATGCATAGAATGCAATATATGTATTATATGTGTTCGATGCATAGAATGCATAGAATGCAATCTATGTATTCTATGCATAGAGTGCATAGATTGCACAGAATGCATTCTATGTCTTCGATGTCTTCTATGTGTTCTATGCATAGAATGCATAGAATGCAATCTATCTATTCTATGCATAGAACGCATAGATTACATGGAATGCATAGAGTGCATAGAATGCATTCTATGTGATCAATGTATTCTATGCATTCTATGCATGAAATGTATTCTATGCACCGAATGCATAGATTACATGGAATGCATAGAGTGCAAAGAGTGCATATAGTGCAATCTATGTATTCTATGTATTCTATGCATGAAATGCAATATATGTATTATATGTATTCGATGCATAGAATGCATAGAATGCAATCTAGGTATTCTATGCATAGAACGCATAGATTACATGGAATGCATAGAGTGCATAGAATGCATTCTATGTGATCAATGTATTCTCTGCATAGAATGAAATCTATGTATTCTATGCATAGAATGCATAAAATACATTGATTACATACAATGCCTTCTATGTATTCAATGTATTCTATGTATTCTATGCATCGAATGCATAGAATGCAATATATGTATTCTATGCTTAGAGTGCATAGAATGCAATATATGTATTCTATGCTTAGAGTGCATAGATTGCACAGAGTGCATTCTATGTCTTCTATGTCTCCGATGTCTTCTATGTATTCTATGCATAGAATGCATAGAATGCAATCTATGTATTCTATGCATAGAATGCATAGCATATATAGAAGACATAGAATTATATGTATTCTATGCATAGAATGCATAGAATGCAATCTATGTATTTTATGCATAGAATGCATAGATTGCATGGAATGCGAAGAATGCATAGAATGCAATCTATGTATTCTATGCATATAACGCATAGATTACATGGAATGCATCAAGTGCATAGAATGCATTCTATGTGATCAAGATATTCTATGCATAGAATGCAATATATGTATTATATGTGTTCGATGCATAGAATGCATAGAATGCAATCTATGTATTCTGCATAGAATGCAATCTATGTATTCTATGCATAGAGTGCATAGATTGCACAGAATGCATTCTATGTCTTCGATGTCTTCTATGTGTTCTATGCATAGAATGCATAGAATGCAATCTATCTATTCTATGCATAGAACGCATAGATTACATGGAATGCATAGAGTGCATAGAATGCATTCTATGTGATCAATGTATTCTATGCATAGAACGCATAGATTACATGGAATGCATAGAGGGCATAGAATGCATTCTATGTGATCAATGTATTCTCTGCATAGAATGCAATCTATGTATTCTATGCATAGAATGCATAAAATACATTGATTACATACAATGCCTTCTATGTATTCAGTGTATTCTATGTATTCTATGCATAGAATGCATAGAATGCAATCTATGTATTCTATGCATAGAATGCATAGGTTACATGGAATGCATAGAGTGCATAGAATGCATTCTATGTGATCAATGTATTCTATGCATTCTATGCATAAAATGTATTCTATGCATCGAATGCATAGAATACATAGAATGCATAGATTACACGGAATGCATAGAGTGCATAGAGTGCAATCTATGTATTCTATGCATAGAGTGCATAGATTGCACGGAATGCATACTATGCATTCTATGTCTTCTATGTATTCTATGCATAGAATGCACAGAGTGCAATCTAGATATTCTATGCATAGAATACATAGATTCCATGGAATGCATAGAGTGCATAGAATGCATTCTATGTGATCAATGTATCCTATGCATTCTATGCATAAAATGTGTTATATTCATCAAATGCATAGGATACATAGAATGCATAGATTCAATGGAATGCATAGAGTGCCTAGAATGCATTCTATGTGATCAATGCATCCTATGCATTCTATGCATAAAATGTGTTATATTCATCAAATGCATAGAATACATAGAATGCATAGATTACATAGAATGTATAGAGTGCATAGAATGCATTGTATGTAATCAATGTATTTTATGCATTCTATGCACCGAATGCATAGAATGCAATCTATGTATTCTATGCATAGAGTGCATAGGTTACATGGAATGCATTCTATGCATTCTATGTCTTCTATGTCTTCTATGTATTCAATGTATTCTATGCATAGAACGCATAGAATGCAACCTATGTATTCTATGCATAGAATGCATAGATTACATGGAATGTATAGAGTGTATAGAATGTATTCTATTTGATCAATGTATTCTATGCATTCTATGCATAAAATGTATTCTATGCATCGAATGCATAGAATGCATAGAATACATAGAATACATAAAATGCATGGATTACATGGAATGCATAGAGTGCATAGGTTACATGGAATGCATTCTATGCATTCTATGTCTTCTATGTCTTCTATGTTTTCAATGTATTCTATGCATATAATGCATAGAATGCAATCTAGGTATTCTATGCATAGAACGCATAGATTACATGGAATGCATAGAGTGTATAGAATGCATTCTATTTGATCAATGTATTCTATGCATTCTATGCATAAAATGTATTCTATGCATCGAATGCATAGAATGCATAGAATACATAGAATACATAAAATGCATGGATTACATGGAATGCATAGAACGCATAGATTACATGGAATGCATCAAGTGCATGGAATGCATTCTATGTGATCAAGATATTCTATGCATAGAATGCAATATATGTATTATATGTGTTCGATGCATAGAATGCATAGAATGCAATCTATGTATTCTATGCATAGAGTGCATAGATTGCACAGAATGCATTCTATGTCTTCGATGTCTTCTATGTGTTCTATGCATAGAATGCATAGAATGCAATCTATCTATTCTATGCATAGAACGCATAGATTACATGGAATGCATAGAGTGCATAGAATGCATTCTATGTGATCAATGTATTCTATGCATTCTATGCATGAAATGTATTCTATGCACCGAATGCATAGATTACATGGAATGCATAGAGTGCAAAGAGTGCATATAGTGCAATCTATGTATTCTATGTATTCTATGCATGAAATGCAATATATGTATTATATGTATTCGATGCATAGAATGCATAGAATGCAATCTAGGTATTCTATGCATAGAACGCATAGATTACATGGAATGCATAGAGTGCATAGAATGCATTCTATGTGATCAATGTATTCTCTGCATAGAATGAAATCTATGTATTCTATGCATAGAATGCATAAAATACATTGATTACATACAATGCCTTCTATGTATTCAATGTATTCTATGTATTCTATGCATCGAATGCATAGAATGCAATATATGTATTCTATGCTTAGAGTGCATAGAATGCAATATATGTATTCTATGCTTAGAGTGCATAGATGGCACAGAGTGCATTCTATGTCTTCTATGTCTCCGATGTCTTCTATGTATTCTATGCATAGAATGCATAGAATGCAATCTATGTATTCTATGCATAGAATGCATAGCATATATAGAAGACATAGAATTATATGTATTCTATGCATAGAATGCATAGAATGCAATCTATGTATTTTATGCATAGAATGCATAGATTGCATGGAATGCGAAGAATGCATAGAATGCAATCTATGTATTCTATGCATATAACGCATAGATTACATGGAATGCATCAAGTGCATAGAATGCATTCTATGTGATCAAGATATTCTATGCATAGAATGCAATATATGTATTATATGTGTTCGATGCATAGAATGCATAGAATGCAATCTATGTATTCTGCATAGAATGCAATCTATGTATTCTATGCATAGAGTGCATAGATTGCACAGAATGCATTCTATGTCTTCGATGTCTTCTATGTGTTCTATGCATAGAATGCATAGAATGCAATCTATCTATTCTATGCATAGAACGCATAGATTACATGGAATGCATAGAGTGCATAGAATGCATTCTATGTGATCAATGTATTCTATGCATAGAACGCATAGATTACATGGAATGCATAGAGGGCATAGAATGCATTCTATGTGATCAATGTATTCTCTGCATAGAATGCAATCTATGTATTCTATGCATAGAATGCATAAAATACATTGATTACATACAATGCCTTCTATGTATTCAGTGTATTCTATGTATTCTATGCATAGAATGCATAGAATGCAATCTATGTATTCTATGCATAGAATGCATAGGTTACATGGAATGCATAGAGTGCATAGAATGCATTCTATGTGATCAATGTATTCTATGCATTCTATGCATAAAATGTATTCTATGCATCGAATGCATAGAATACATAGAATGCATAGATTACACGGAATGCATAGAGTGCATAGAGTGCAATCTATGTATTCTATGCATAGAGTGCATAGATTGCACGGAATGCATACTATGCATTCTATGTCTTCTATGTATTCTATGCATAGAATGCACAGAGTGCAATCTAGATATTCTATGCATAGAATACATAGATCCCATGGAATGCATAGAGTGCATAGAATGCATTCTATGTGATCAATGTATCCTATGCATTCTATGCATAAAATGTGTTATATTCATCAAATGCATAGGATACATAGAATGCATAGATTACATGGAATGCATAGAGTGCCTAGAATGCATTCTATGTGATCAATGCATCCTATGCATTCTATGCATAAAATGTGTTATATTCATCAAATGCATAGAATACATAGAATGCATAGATTACATAGAATGTATAGAGTGCATAGAATGCATTCTATGTGATCAATGTATTCTATGCATTCTATGCACCGAATGCATAGAATGCAATCTATGTATTCTATGCATAGAGTGCATAGGTTACATGGAATGCATTCTATGCATTCTATGTCTTCTATGTCTTCTATGTATTCAATGTATTCTATGCATAGAACGCATAGAATGCAACCTATGTATTCTATGCATAGAATGCATAGATTACATGGAATGTATAGAGTGTATAGAATGCATTCTATTTGATCAATGTATTCTATGCATTCTATGCATAAAATGTATTCTATGCATCGAATGCATAGAATGCATAGAATACATAGAATACATAAAATGCATGGATTACATGGAATGCATAGAGTGCATAGGTTACATGGAATGCATTCTATGCATTCTATGTCTTCTATGTCTTCTATGTATTCAATGTATTCTATGCATAGAATGCATAGAATGCAATCTAGGTATTCTATGCATAGAACGCATAGATTACATGGAATGCATCAAGTGCATGGAATGCATTCTATGTGATCAAGATATTCTATGCATAGAATGCAATCTATGTATTCTATGCATAGAGTGCATAGATTGCACAGAATGCATTCTATGTCTTCGATGTCTTCTATGTGTTCTATGCATAGAATGCATAGAATGCAATCTATCTATTCTATGCATAGAACGCATAGATTACATGGAATGCATAGAGTGCATAGAATGCATTCTATGTGATCAATGTATTCTATGCATTCTATGCATGAAATGTATTCTATGCACCGAATGCATAGATTACATGGAATGCATAGAGTGCAAAGAGTGCATAGAGTGCAATCTATGTATTCTATGTATTCTATGCATGAAATGCAATATATGTATTATATGTATTCGATGCATAGAATGCATAGAATGCAATCTAGGTATTCTATGCATAAAACGCATAGATTACATGGAATGCATAGAGTGCATAGAATGCATTCTATGTGATCAATGTATTCTCTGCATAGAATGAAATCTATGTATTCTATGCATAGAATGCATAAAATACATTGATTACATACAATGCCTTCTATGTATTCAATGTATTCTATGTATTCTATGCATCAAATGCATAGAATGCAATATATGTATTCTATGCATAGAGTGCATAGATTGCACAGAGTGCATTCTATGTCTTCTATGTCTCCGATGTCTTCTATGTATTCTATGCATAGAATGCATAGAATGCAATCTATGTATTCTATGCATAGAACGCATAGATTACATGGAATGCATAGAGTGCATAGAATGCATTCTATGTGATCAATGTATTCTATGCATTCTATGCATAAAATGTATTCTATGCACCGAATGCATAGATTACATGGAATGCATAGAGTGCATAGAGTGCAATCTATGTATTCTATGTATTCTATGCATGGGATGCATAGAATACATAGAAGACATAGAAGACATGGAATTATATGTATTCGATGCATAGAATGCATAGAATGCAATCTAGGTATTTTATGCATAGAACGCATAGATTACATGGAATGCATAGAGGGCATAGAATGCATTCTATGTGATCAATGTATTCTCTGCATAGAATGCAATCTATGTATTCTATGCATAGAATGCATAAAATACATTGATTACATACAATGCCTTCTATGTATTCAGTGTATTCTATGTATTCTATGCATAGAATGCATAGAATGCAATCTATGTATTCTATGCATAGAATGCATAGGTTACATGGAATGCATAGAGTGCATAGAATGCATTCTATGTGATCAATGTATTCCATGCATTCTATGCATAAAATATATTCTATGCACCGAATGCATAGAATACATAGAATGCACAGATTACATAGAATGCATAGAGTGCATAGAATGCAATCTATGTGTTCTATGCAATGCATAGACTACATAGAATGCATAGAACTCATAAAACGCGTAGAATGCACTCTATGCATCCTATACATTCTATGCATTCAGTGCATAGAATGCATTCTATGTGATCAATGTATTCTATGCATTCTATGCATAAAACGTATTCTATGCACCGAATGCATAGAATACATAGAATGCATAGATTACATGGAATGCATAGAGTGCATAGAGTGCATTCTATGTATTCTATGCATAGAATGCATAGAATACATAGAAGACATAGAATTATATGTATTCTATGCATAGAATGCATAGAATGCAATCTATGTATTCTATGCATAGAACGCATAGATTACATGGAATGCATAGAGTGCATAGAATGCATTCTATGTGATCAATGTATTCTCTGCATAGAATGAAATCTATGTATTCTATGCATAGAATGCATAAAATACATTGATTACATACAATGCCTTCTATGTATTCAATGTATTCTATGTATTCTATGCATCAAATGCATATAATGCAATATATGTATTCTATGCTTAGAGTGCATAGAATGCAATATATGTATTCTATGCTTAGAGTGCATAGATTGCACAGAGTGCATTCTATGTCTTCTATGTCTCCGATGTCTTCTATGTATTCTATGCATAGAACGCATAGAATGCAATCTATGTATTCTATGCATAGAATGCATAGCATATATAGAAGACATAGAATTGTATGTATTCTATGCATAGAATGCATAGAATGCAATCTATGTATTCTATGCATATAACGCATAGATTACATGGAATGCATCAAGTGCATAGAATGCATTCTATGTGATCAAGATATTCTATGCATAGAATGCAATATATGTATTATATGTGTTCGATGCATAGAATGCATAGAATGCAATCTATGTATTCTATGCATAGAGTGCATAGATTGCACAGAATGCATTCTATGTCTTCGATGTCTTCTATGTGTTCTATGCATAGAATGCATAGAATGCAATCTATCTATTCTATGCATAGAACGCATAGATTACATGGAATGCATAGAGTGCATAGAATGCATTCTATGTCATCAATGTATTCTATGCATTCTATGCATGAAATGTATTCTATGCACCGAATGCATAGATTACATGGAATGCATAGAGTGCAAAGAGTGCATATAGTGCAATCTATGTATTCTATGTATTCTATGCATGAAATGTAATATATGTATTATATGTATTCGATGCATAGAATGCATAGAATGCAATCTAGGTATTCTATGCATAGAACGCATAGATTACATGGAATGCATAGAGTGCATAGAATGCATTCTATGTGATCAATGTATTCTCTGCATAGAATGAAATCTATGTATTCTATGCATAGAATGCATAAAATACATTGATTACATACAATGCCTTCTATGTATTCAATGTATTCTATGTATTCTATGCATCGAATGCATAGAATGCAATATATGTATTCTATGCTTAGAGTGCATAGAATGCAATATATGTATTCTATGCTTAGAGTGCATAGATTGCACAGAGTGCATTCTATGTCTTCTATGTCTCCGATGTCTTCTATGTATTCTATGCATAGAATGCATAGAATGCAATCTATGTATTCTATGCATAGAATGCATAGCATATATAGAAGACATAGAATTATATGTATTCTATGCATAGAATGCATAGAATGCAATCTATGTATTTTATGCATAGAATGCATAGATTGCATGGAATGCGAAGAATGCATAGAATGCAATCTATGTATTCTATGCATATAACGCATAGATTACATGGAATGCATCAAGTGCATAGAATGCATTCTATGTGATCAAGATATTCTCTGCATAGAATGCAATATATGTATTATATGTGTTCGATGCATAGAATGCATAGAATGCAATCTATGTATTCTGCATAGAATGCAATCTATGTATTCTATGCATAGAGTGCATAGATTGCACAGAATGCATTCTATGTCTTCGATGTCTTCTATGTGTTCTATGCATAGAATGCATAGAATGCAATCTATCTATTCTATGCATAGAACGCATAGATTACATGGAATGCATAGAGTGCATAGAATGCATTCTATGTGATCAATGTATTCTATGCATTCTATGCATGAAATGTATTCTATGCACCGAATGCATAGATTACATGGAATGCATAGAGTGCAAAGAGTGCATAGAGTGCAATCTATGTATTCTATGTATTCTATGCATGAAATGCAATATATGTATTATATGTATTCGATGCATAGAATGCATAGAATGCAATCTAGGTATTCTATGCATAAAACGCATAGATTACATGGAATGCATAGAGTGCATAGAATGCATTCTATGTGATCAATGTATTCTCTGCATAGAATGAAATCTATGTATTCTATGCATAGAATGCATAAAATACATTGATTACATACAATGCCTTCTATGTATTCAATGTATTCTATGTATTCTATGTATTCTATGCATCAAATGCATAGAATGCAATATATGTATTCTATGCATAGAGTGCATAGATTGCACATAGTGCATTCTATGTCTTCTATGTCTCCGATGTCTTCTATGTATTCTATGCATAGAATGCATAGAATGCAATCTATGTATTCTATGCATAGAACGCATAGATTACATGGAATGCATAGAGTGCATAGAATGCATTCTATGTGATCAATGTATTCTATGCATTCTATGCATAAAATGTATTCTATGCACCGAATGCATAGATTACATGGAATGCATAGAGTGCATAGAGTGCAATCTATGTATTCTATGTATTCTATGCATGGGATGCATAGAATACATAGAAGACATAGAAGACATGGAATTATATGTATTCGATGCATAGAATGCATAGAATGCAATCTAGGTATTTTATGCATAGAACGCATAGATTACATGGAATGCATAGAGGGCATAGAATGCATTCTATGTGATCAATGTATTCTCTGCATAGAATGCAATCTATGTATTCTATGCATAGAATGCATAAAATACATTGATTACATACAATGCCTTCTATGTATTCAGTGTATTCTATGTATTCTATGCATAGAATGCATAGAATGCAATCTATGTATTCTATGCATAGAATGCATAGGTTACATGGAATGCATAGAGTGCATAGAATGCATTCTATGTGATCAATGTATTCCATGCATTCTATGCATAAAATATATTCTATGCACCGAATGCATAGAATACATAGAATGCACAGATTACATAGAATGCATAGAGTGCATAGAATGCAATCTATGTGTTCTATGCAATGCATAGACTACATAGAATGCATAGAACTCATAAAACGCGTAGAATGCACTCTATGCATCCTATACATTCTATGCATTCAGTGCATAGAATGCATTCTATGTGATAAATGTATTCTATGCATTCTATGCATAAAATGTATTCTATGCACCGAATGCATAGAATACATAGAATGCATAGATTACATGGAATGCATAGAGTGCATAGAGTGCAATCTATGTATTCTATGTATTCTATGCATGGAATGCATAGAATACATAGAAGACATAGAATTATATGTATTCTATGCATAGAATGCATAGAATGCAATCTAGGTATTCTATGCATAGAACGCATAGATTACATGGAATGCATAGAGTGCATAGAATGCATTCTATGTGATCAATGTATTCTCTGCATAGAATGAAATCTATGTATTCTATGCATAGAATGCATAAAATACATTGATTACATACAATGCCTTCTATGTATTCAATGTATTCTATGTATTCTATGCATCAAATGCATAGAATGCAATATATGTATTCTATGCTTAGAGTGCATAGAATGCAATATATGTATTCTATGCTTAGAGTGCATAGATTGCACAGAGTGCATTCTATGTCTTCTATGTCTCCGATGTCTTCTATGTATTCTATGCATAGAACGCATAGAATGCAATCTATGTATTCTATGCATAGAATGCATAGCATATATAGAAGACATAGAATTATATGTATTCTATGCATAGAATGCATAGAATGCAATCTATGTATTTTATGCATAGAATGCATAGATTGCATGGAATGCGAAGAATGCATAGAATGCAATCTATGTGTTCTATGCATATAACGCATAGATTACATGGAATGCATCAAGTGCATAGAATGCATTCTATGTGATCAAGATATTCTATGCATAGAATGCAATATATGTATTATATGTGTTCGATGCATAGAATGCATAGAATGCAATCTATGTATTCTATGCATAGAGTGCATAGACTGCACAGAATGCATTCTATGTCTTCGATGTCTTCTATGTGTTCTATGCATAGAATGCATAGAATGCAATCTATCTATTCTATGCATAGAACGCATAGATTACATGGAATGCATAGAGTGCATAGAATGCATTCTATGTGATCAATGT
The DNA here is from genome assembly GCA_935421135.1 of Bugulina stolonifera. Taxonomy (NCBI): domain Eukaryota; kingdom Metazoa; phylum Bryozoa; class Gymnolaemata; order Cheilostomatida; family Bugulidae; genus Bugulina; species Bugulina stolonifera. The sequence continues at coordinate 170,136 of OW285190.1, read as the reverse complement.
ATTCTATGCATAGAACGCATAGATTACATGGAATGCATAGAGGGCATAGAATGCATTCTATGTGATCAATGTATTCTCTGCATAGAATGCAATCTATGTATTCTATGCATAGAATGCATAAAATACATTGATTACATACAATGCCTTCTATGTATTCAGTGTATTCTATGTATTCTATGCATAGAATGCATAGAATGCAATCTATGTATTCTATGCATAGAATGCATAGGTTACATGGAATGCATAGAGTGCATAGAATGCATTCTATGTGATCAATGTATTCTATGCATTCTATGCATAAAATGTATTCTATGCATCGAATGCATAGAATACATAGAATGCATAGATTACACGGAATGCATAGAGTGCATAGAGTGCAATCTATGTATTCTATGCATAGAGTGCATAGATTGCACGGAATGCATACTATGCATTCTATGTCTTCTATGTATTCTATGCATAGAATGCACAGAGTGCAATCTAGATATTCTATGCATAGAATACATAGATTCCATGGAATGCATAGAGTGCATAGAATGCATTCTATGTGATCAATGTATCCTATGCATTCTATGCATAAAATGTGTTATATTCATCAAATGCATAGGATACATAGAATGCATAGATTACATGGAATGCATAGAGTGCCTAGAATGCATTCTATGTGATCAATGCATCCTATGCATTCTATGCATAAAATGTGTTATATTCATCAAATGCATAGAATACATAGAATGCATAGATTACATAGAATGTATAGAGTGCATAGAATGCATTCTATGTGATCAATGTATTCTATGCATTCTATGCACCGAATGCATAGAATGCAATCTATGTATTCTATGCATAGAGTGCATAGGTTACATGGAATGCATTCTATGCATTCTATGTCTTCTATGTCTTCTATGTATTCAATGTATTCTATGCATAGAACGCATAGAATGCAACCTATGTATTCTATGCATAGAATGCATAGATTACATGGAATGTATAGAGTGTATAGAATGCATTCTATTTGATCAATGTATTCTATGCATTCTATGCATAAAATGTATTCTATGCATCGAATGCATAGAATGCATAGAATACATAGAATACATAAAATGCATGGATTACATGGAATGCATAGAGTGCATAGGTTACATGGAATGCATTCTATGCATTCTATGTCTTCTATGTCTTCTATGTATTCAATGTATTCTATGCATAGAATGCATAGAATGCAATCTAGGTATTCTATGCATAGAACGCATAGATTACATGGAATGCATCAAGTGCATGGAATGCATTCTATGTGATCAAGATATTCTATGCATAGAATGCAATATATGTATTATATGTGTTCGATGCATAGAATGCATAGAATACATAGAATACATAAAATGCATGGATTACATGGAATGCATAGAGTGCATAGGTTACATGGAATGCATTCTATGCATTCTATGTCTTCTATGTCTTCTATGTATTCAATGTATTCTATGCATAGAATGCATAGAATGCAATCTAGGTATTCTATGCATAGAACGCATAGATTACATGGAATGCATCAAGTGCATGGAATGCATTCTATGTGATCAAGATATTCTATGCATAGAATGCAATCTATGTATTCTATGCATAGAGTGCATAGATTGCACAGAATGCATTCTATGTCTTCGATGTCTTCTATGTGTTCTATGCATAGAATGCATAGAATGCAATCTATCTATTCTATGCATAGAACGCATAGATTACATGGAATGCATAGAGTGCATAGAATGCATTCTATGTGATCAATGTATTCTATGCATTCTATGCATGAAATGTATTCTATGCACCGAATGCATAGATTACATGGAATGCATAGAGTGCAAAGAGTGCATAGAGTGCAATCTATGTATTCTATGTATTCTATGCATGAAATGCAATATATGTATTATATGTATTCGATGCATAGAATGCATAGAATGCAATCTAGGTATTCTATGCATAAAACGCATAGATTACATGGAATGCATAGAGTGCATAGAATGCATTCTATGTGATCAATGTATTCTCTGCATAGAATGAAATCTATGTATTCTATGCATAGAATGCATAAAATACATTGATTACATACAATGCCTTCTATGTATTCAATGTATTCTATGTATTCTATGCATCAAATGCATAGAATGCAATATATGTATTCTATGCATAGAGTGCATAGATTGCACAGAGTGCATTCTATGTCTTCTATGTCTCCGATGTCTTCTATGTATTCTATGCATAGAATGCATAGAATGCAATCTATGTATTCTATGCATAGAACGCATAGATTACATGGAATGCATAGAGTGCATAGAATGCATTCTATGTGATCAATGTATTCTATGCATTCTATGCATAAAATGTATTCTATGCACCGAATGCATAGATTACATGGAATGCATAGAGTGCATAGAGTGCAATCTATGTATTCTATGTATTCTATGCATGGGATGCATAGAATACATAGAAGACATAGAAGACATGGAATTATATGTATTCGATGCATAGAATGCATAGAATGCAATCTAGGTATTTTATGCATAGAACGCATAGATTACATGGAATGCATAGAGGGCATAGAATGCATTCTATGTGATCAATGTATTCTCTGCATAGAATGCAATCTATGTATTCTATGCATAGAATGCATAAAATACATTGATTACATACAATGCCTTCTATGTATTCAGTGTATTCTATGTATTCTATGCATAGAATGCATAGAATGCAATCTATGTATTCTATGCATAGAATGCATAGGTTACATGGAATGCATAGAGTGCATAGAATGCATTCTATGTGATCAATGTATTCCATGCATTCTATGCATAAAATATATTCTATGCACCGAATGCATAGAATACATAGAATGCACAGATTACATAGAATGCATAGAGTGCATAGAATGCAATCTATGTGTTCTATGCAATGCATAGACTACATAGAATGCATAGAACTCATAAAACGCGTAGAATGCACTCTATGCATCCTATACATTCTATGCATTCAGTGCATAGAATGCATTCTATGTGATAAATGTATTCTATGCATTCTATGCATAAAATGTATTCTATGCACCGAATGCATAGAATACATAGAATGCATAGATTACATGGAATGCATAGAGTGCATAGAGTGCATTCTATGTATTCTATGTATTCTATGCATGGAATGCATAGAATACATAGAAGACATAGAATTATATGTATTCTATGCATAGAATGCATAGAATGCAATCTAGGTATTCTATGCATAGAACGCATAGATTACATGGAATGCATAGAGTGCATAGAATGCATTCTATGTGATCAATGTATTCTCTGCATAGAATGAAATCTATGTATTCTATGCATAGAATGCATAAAATACATTGATTACATACAATGCCTTCTATGTATTCAATGTATTCTATGTATTCTATGCATCAAATGCATAGAATGCAATATATGTATTCTATGCTTAGAGTGCATAGAATGCAATATATGTATTCTATGCTTAGAGTGCATAGATTGCACAGAGTGCATTCTATGTCTTCTATGTCTCCGATGTCTTCTATGTATTCTATGCATAGAACGCATAGAATGCAATCTATGTATTCTATGCATATAACGCATAGATTACATGGAATGCATCAAGTGCATAGAATGCATTCTATGTGATCAAGATATTCTATGCATAGAATGCAATATATGTATTATATGTGTTCGATGCATAGAATGCATAGAATGCAATCTATGTATTCTATGCATAGAGTGCATAGATTGCACAGAATGCATTCTATGTCTTCGATGTCTTCTATGTGTTCTATGCATAGAATGCATAGAATGCAATCTATCTATTCTATGCATAGAACGCATAGATTACATGGAATGCATAGAGTGCATAGAATGCATTCTATGTCATCAATGTATTCTATGCATTCTATGCATGAAATGTATTCTATGCACCGAATGCATAGATTACATGGAATGCATAGAGTGCAAAGAGTGCATATAGTGCAATCTATGTATTCTATGTATTCTATGTATGAAATGTAATATATGTATTATATGTATTCGATGCATAGAATGCATAGAATGCAATCTAGGTATTCTATGCATAGAACGCATAGATTACATGGAATGCATAGAGTGCATAGAATGCATTCTATGTGATCAATGTATTCTCTGCATAGAATGAAATCTATGTATTCTATGCATAGAATGCATAAAATACATTGATTACATACAATGCCTTCTATGTATTCAATGTATTCTATGTATTCTATGCATCGAATGCATAGAATGCAATATATGTATTCTATGCTTAGAGTGCATAGAATGCAATATATGTATTCTATGCTTAGAGTGCATAGATTGCACAGAGTGCATTCTATGTCTTCTATGTCTCCGATGTCTTCTATGTATTCTATGCATAGAATGCAATCTATGTATTCTATGCATAGAATGCATAGCATATATAGAAGACATAGAATTATATGTATTCTATGCATAGAATGCATAGAACGCAATCTATGTATTTTATGCATAGAATGCATAGATTGCATGGAATGCGAAGAATGCATAGAATGCAATCTATGTATTCTATGCATATAACGCATAGATTACATGGAATGCATCAAGTGCATAGAATGCATTCTATGTGATCAAGATATTCTATGCATAGAATGCAATATATGTATTATATGTGTTCGATGCATAGAATGCATAGAATGCAATCTATGTATTCTGCATAGAATGCAATCTATGTATTCTATGCATAGAGTGCATAGATTGCACAGAATGCATTCTATGTCTTCGATGTCTTCTATGTGTTCTATGCATAGAATGCATAGAATGCAATCTATCTATTCTATGCATAGAACGCATAGATTACATGGAATGCATAGAGTGCATAGAATGCATTCTATGTGATCAATGTATTCTATGCATAGAACGCATAGATTACATGGAATGCATAGAGGGCATAGAATGCATTCTATGTGATCAATGTATTCTCTGCATAGAATGCAATCTATGTATTCTATGCATAGAATGCATAAAATACATTGATTACATACAATGCCTTCTATGTATTCAGTGTATTCTATGTATTCTATGCATAGAATGCATAGAATGCAATCTATGTATTCTATGCATAGAATGCATAGGTTACATGGAATGCATAGAGTGCATAGAATGCATTCTATGTGATCAATGTATTCTATGCATTCTATGCATAAAATGTATTCTATGCATCGAATGCATAGAATACATAGAATGCATAGATTACACGGAATGCATAGAGTGCATAGAGTGCAATCTATGTATTCTATGCATAGAGTGCATAGATTGCACGGAATGCATACTATGCATTCTATGTCTTCTATGTATTCTATGCATAGAATGCACAGAGTGCAATCTAGATATTCTATGCATAGAATGCATAGATTCCATGGAATGCATAGAGTGCATAGAATGCATTCTATGTGATCAATGTATCCTATGCATTCTATGCATAAAATGTGTTATATTCATCAAATGCATAGGATACATAGAATGCATAGATTACATGGAATGCATAGAGTGCCTAGAATGCATTCTATGTGATCAATGCATCCTATGCATTCTATGCATAAAATGTGTTATATTCATCAAATGCATAGAATACATAGAATGCATAGATTACATAGAATGTATAGAGTGCATAGAATGCATTCTATGTGATCAATGTATTCTATGCATTCTATGCACCGAATGCATAGAATGCAATCTATGTATTCTATGCATAGAGTGCATAGGTTACATGGAATGCATTCTATGCATTCTATGTCTTCTATGTCTTCTATGTATTCAATGTATTCTATGCATAGAACGCATAGAATGCAACCTATGTATTCTATGCATAGAATGCATAGATTACATGGAATGTATAGAGTGTATAGAATGTATTCTATTTGATCAATGTATTCTATGCATTCTATGCATAAAATGTATTCTATGCATCGAATGCATAGAATGCATAGAATACATAGAATACATAAAATGCATGGATTACATGGAATGCATAGAGTGCATAGGTTACATGGAATGCATTCTATGCATTCTATGTCTTCTATGTCTTCTATGTTTTCAATGTATTCTATGCATATAATGCATAGAATGCAATCTAGGTATTCTATGCATAGAACGCATAGATTACATGGAATGCATAGAGTGTATAGAATGCATTCTATTTGATCAATGTATTCTATGCATTCTATGCATAAAATGTATTCTATGCATCGAATGCATAGAATGCATAGAATACATAGAATACATAAAATGCATGGATTACATGGAATGCATAGAGTGCATAGGTTACATGGAATGCATTCTATGCATTCTATGTCTTCTATGTCTTCTATGTATTCAATGTATTCTATGCATAGAATGCATAGAATGCAATCTAGGTATTCTATGCATAGAACGCATAGATTACATGGAATGCATCAAGTGCATGGAATGCATTCTATGTGATCAAGATATTCTATGCATAGAATGCAATCTATGTATTCTATGCATAGAGTGCATAGATTGCACAGAATGCATTCTATGTCTTCGATGTCTTCTATGTGTTCTATGCATAGAATGCATAGAATGCAATCTATCTATTCTATGCATAGAACGCATAGATTACATGGAATGCATAGAGTGCATAGAATGCATTCTATGTGATCAATGTATTCTATGCATTCTATGCATGAAATGTATTCTATGCACCGAATGCATAGATTACATGGAATGCATAGAGTGCAAAGAGTGCATAGAGTGCAATCTATGTATTCTATGTATTCTATGCATGAAATGCAATATATGTATTATATGTATTCGATGCATAGAATGCATAGAATGCAATCTAGGTATTCTATGCATAAAACGCATAGATTACATGGAATGCATAGAGTGCATAGAATGCATTCTATGTGATCAATGTATTCTCTGCATAGAATGAAATCTATGTATTCTATGCATAGAATGCATAAAATACATTGATTACATACAATGCCTTCTATGTATTCAATGTATTCTATGTATTCTATGCATCAAATGCATAGAATGCAATATATGTATTCTATGCATAGAGTGCATAGATTGCACAGAGTGCATTCTATGTCTTCTATGTCTCCGATGTCTTCTATGTATTCTATGCATAGAATGCATAGAATGCAATCTATGTATTCTATGCATAGAACGCATAGATTACATGGAATGCATAGAGTGCATAGAATGCATTCTATGTGATCAATGTATTCTATGCATTCTATGCATAAAATGTATTCTATGCACCGAATGCATAGATTACATGGAATGCATAGAGTGCATAGAGTGCAATCTATGTATTCTATGTATTCTATGCATGGGATGCATAGAATACATAGAAGACATAGAAGACATGGAATTATATGTATTCGATGCATAGAATGCATAGAATGCAATCTAGGTATTTTATGCATAGAACGCATAGATTACATGGAATGCATAGAGGGCATAGAATGCATTCTATGTGATCAATGTATTCTCTGCATAGAATGCAATCTATGTATTCTATGCATAGAATGCATAAAATACATTGATTACATACAATGCCTTCTATGTATTCAGTGTATTCTATGTATTCTATGCATAGAATGCATAGAATGCAATCTATGTATTCTATGCATAGAATGCATAGGTTACATGGAATGCATAGAGTGCATAGAATGCATTCTATGTGATCAATGTATTCCATGCATTCTATGCATAAAATATATTCTATGCACCGAATGCATAGAATACATAGAATGCACAGATTACATAGAATGCATAGAGTGCATAGAATGCAATCTATGTGTTCTATGCAATGCATAGACTACATAGAATGCATAGAACTCATAAAACGCGTAGAATGCACTCTATGCATCCTATACATTCTATGCATTCAGTGCATAGAATGCATTCTATGTGATAAATGTATTCTATGCATTCTATGCATAAAATGTATTCTATGCACCGAATGCATAGAATACATAGAATGCATAGATTACATGGAATGCATAGAGTGCATAGAGTGCATTCTATGTATTCTATGTATTCTATGCATGGAATGCATAGAATACATAGAAGACATAGAATTATATGTATTCTATGCATAGAATGCATAGAATGCAATCTAGGTATTCTATGCATAGAACGCATAGATTACATGGAATGCATAGAGTGCATAGAATGCATTCTATGTGATCAATGTATTCTCTGCATAGAATGAAATCTATGTATTCTATGCATAGAATGCATAAAATACATTGATTACATACAATGCCTTCTATGTATTCAATGTATTCTATGTATTCTATGCATCAAATGCATAGAATGCAATATATGTATTCTATGCTTAGAGTGCATAGAATGCAATATATGTATTCTATGCTTAGAGTGCATAGATTGCACAGAGTGCATTCTATGTCTTCTATGTCTCCGATGTCTTCTATGTATTCTATGCATAGAACGCATAGAATGCAATCTATGTATTCTATGCATATAACGCATAGATTACATGGAATGCATCAAGTGCATAGAATGCATTCTATGTGATCAAGATATTCTATGCATAGAATGCAATATATGTATTATATGTGTTCGATGCATAGAATGCATAGAATGCAATCTATGTATTCTATGCATAGAGTGCATAGATTGCACAGAATGCATTCTATGTCTTCGATGTCTTCTATGTGTTCTATGCATAGAATGCATAGAATGCAATCTATCTATTCTATGCATAGAACGCATAGATTACATGGAATGCATAGAGTGCATAGAATGCATTCTATGTCATCAATGTATTCTATGCATTCTATGCATGAAATGTATTCTATGCACCGAATGCATAGATTACATGGAATGCATAGAGTGCAAAGAGTGCATATAGTGCAATCTATGTATTCTATGTATTCTATGTATGAAATGTAATATATGTATTATATGTATTCGATGCATAGAATGCATAGAATGCAATCTAGGTATTCTATGCATAGAACGCATAGATTACATGGAATGCATAGAGTGCATAGAATGCATTCTATGTGATCAATGTATTCTCTGCATAGAATGAAATCTATGTATTCTATGCATAGAATGCATAAAATACATTGATTACATACAATGCCTTCTATGTATTCAATGTATTCTATGTATTCTATGCATCGAATGCATAGAATGCAATATATGTATTCTATGCTTAGAGTGCATAGAATGCAATATATGTATTCTATGCTTAGAGTGCATAGATTGCACAGAGTGCATTCTATGTCTTCTATGTCTCCGATGTCTTCTATGTATTCTATGCATAGAATGCAATCTATGTATTCTATGCATAGAATGCATAGCATATATAGAAGACATAGAATTATATGTATTCTATGCATAGAATGCATAGAACGCAATCTATGTATTTTATGCATAGAATGCATAGATTGCATGGAATGCGAAGAATGCATAGAATGCAATCTATGTATTCTATGCATATAACGCATAGATTACATGGAATGCATCAAGTGCATAGAATGCATTCTATGTGATCAAGATATTCTATGCATAGAATGCAATATATGTATTATATGTGTTCGATGCATAGAATGCATAGAATGCAATCTATGTATTCTGCATAGAATGCAATCTATGTATTCTATGCATAGAGTGCATAGATTGCACAGAATGCATTCTATGTCTTCGATGTCTTCTATGTGTTCTATGCATAGAATGCATAGAATGCAATCTATCTATTCTATGCATAGAACGCATAGATTACATGGAATGCATAGAGTGCATAGAATGCATTCTATGTGATCAATGTATTCTATGCATAGAACGCATAGATTACATGGAATGCATAGAGGGCATAGAATGCATTCTATGTGATCAATGTATTCTCTGCATAGAATGCAATCTATGTATTCTATGCATAGAATGCATAAAATACATTGATTACATACAATGCCTTCTATGTATTCAGTGTATTCTATGTATTCTATGCATAGAATGCATAGAATGCAATCTATGTATTCTATGCATAGAATGCATAGGTTACATGGAATGCATAGAGTGCATAGAATGCATTCTATGTGATCAATGTATTCTATGCATTCTATGCATAAAATGTATTCTATGCATCGAATGCATAGAATACATAGAATGCATAGATGACATGGAATGCATAGAGTGCATAGAGTGCAATCTATGTATTCTATGCATAGAGTGCATAGATTGCACGGAATGCATACTATGCATTCTATGTCTTCTATGTATTCTATGCATAGAATGCACAGAGTGCAATCTAGATATTCTATGCATAGAATGCATAGATTCCATGGAATGCATAGAGTGCATAGAATGCATTCTATGTGATCAATGTATCCTATGCATTCTATGCATAAAATGTGTTATATTCATCAAATGCATAGGATACATAGAATGCATAGATTACATGGAATGCATAGAGTGCCTAGAATGCATTCTATGTGATCAATGCATCCTATGCATTCTATGCATAAAATGTGTTATATTCATCAAATGCATAGAATACATAGAATGCATAGATTACATAGAATGTATAGAGTGCATAGAATGCATTCTATGTGATCAATGTATTCTATGCATTCTATGCACCGAATGCATAGAATGCAATCTATGTATTCTATGCATAGAGTGCATAGGTTACATGGAATGCATTCTATGCATTCTATGTCTTCTATGTCTTCTATGTATTCAATGTATTCTATGCATAGAACGCATAGAATGCAACCTATGTATTCTATGCATAGAATGCATAGATTACATGGAATGTATAGAGTGTATAGAATGTATTCTATTTGATCAATGTATTCTATGCATTCTATGCATAAAATGTATTCTATGCATCGAATGCATAGAATGCATAGAATACATAGAATACATAAAATGCATGGATTACATGGAATGCATAGAGTGCATAGGTTACATGGAATGCATTCTATGCATTCTATGTCTTCTATGTCTTCTATGTTTTCAATGTATTCTATGCATATAATGCATAGAATGCAATCTAGGTATTCTATGCATAGAACGCATAGATTACATGGAATGCATAGAGTGTATAGAATGCATTCTATTTGATCAATGTATTCTATGCATTCTATGCATAAAATGTATTCTATGCATCGAATGCATAGAATGCATAGAATACATAGAATACATAAAATGCATGGATTACATGGAATGCATAGAGTGCATAGGTTACATGGAATGCATTCTATGCATTCTATGTCTTCTATGTCTTCTATGTATTCAATGTATTCTATGCATAGAATGCATAGAATGCAATCTAGGTATTCTATGCATAGAACGCATAGATTACATGGAATGCATCAAGTGCATGGAATGCATTCTATGTGATCAAGATATTCTATGCATAGAATGCAATCTATGTATTCTATGCATAGAGTGCATAGATTGCACAGAATGCATTCTATGTCTTCGATGTCTTCTATGTGTTCTATGCATAGAATGCATAGAATGCAATCTATCTATTCTATGCATAGAACGCATAGATTACATGGAATGCATAGAGTGCATAGAATGCATTCTATGTGATCAATGTATTCTATGCATTCTATGCATGAAATGTATTCTATGCACCGAATGCATAGATTACATGGAATGCATAGAGTGCAAAGAGTGCATAGAGTGCAATCTATGTATTCTATGTATTCTATGCATGAAATGCAATATATGTATTATATGTATTCGATGCATAGAATGCATAGAATGCAATCTAGGTATTCTATGCATAAAACGCATAGATTACATGGAATGCATAGAGTGCATAGAATGCATTCTATGTGATCAATGTATTCTCTGCATAGAATGAAATCTATGTATTCTATGCATAGAATGCATAAAATACATTGATTACATACAATGCCTTCTATGTATTCAATGTATTCTATGTATTCTATGCATCAAATGCATAGAATGCAATATATGTATTCTATGCATAGAGTGCATAGATTGCACAGAGTGCATTCTATGTCTTCTATGTCTCCGATGTCTTCTATGTATTCTATGCATAGAATGCATAGAATGCAATCTATGTATTCTATGCATAGAACGCATAGATTACATGGAATGCATAGAGTGCATAGAATGCATTCTATGTGATCAATGTATTCTATGCATTCTATGCATAAAATGTATTCTATGCACCGAATGCATAGATTACATGGAATGCATAGAGTGCATAGAGTGCAATCTATGTATTCTATGTATTCTATGCATGGGATGCATAGAATACATAGAAGACATAGAAGACATGGAATTATATGTATTCGATGCATAGAATGCATAGAATGCAATCTAGGTATTTTATGCATAGATCGCATAGATTACATGGAATGCATAGAGGGCATAGAATGCATTCTATGTGATCAATGTATTCTCTGCATAGAATGCAATCTATGTATTCTATGCATAGAATGCATAAAATACATTGATTACATACAATGCCTTCTATGTATTCAGTGTATTCTATGTATTCTATGCATAGAATGCATAGAATGCAATCTATGTATTCTATGCATAGAATGCATAGGTTACATGGAATGCATAGAGTGCATAGAATGCATTCTATGTGATCAATGTATTCCATGCATTCTATGCATAAAATATATTATATGCACCGAATGCATAGAATACATAGAATGCACAGATTACATAGAATGCATAGAGTGCATAGAATGCAATCTATGTGTTCTATGCAATGCATAGACTACATAGAATGCATAGAACTCATAAAACGCGTAGAATGCACTCTATGCATCCTATACATTCTATGCATTCAGTGCATAGAATGCATTCTATGTGATAAATGTATTCTATGCATTCTATGCATAAAATGTATTCTATGCACCGAATGCATAGAATACATAGAATGCATAGATTACATGGAATGCATAGAGTGCATAGAGTGCATTCTATGTATTCTATGCATGGAATGCATAGAATACATAGAAGACATAGAATTATATGTATTCTATGCATAGAATGCATAGAATGCAATCTAGGTATTCTATGCATAGAACGCATAGATTACATGGAATGCATAGAGTGCATAGAATGCATTCTATGTGATCAATGTATTCTCTGCATAGAATGAAATCTATGTATTCTATGCATAGAATGCATAAAATACATTGATTACATACAATGCCTTCTATGTATTCAATGTATTCTATGTATTCTATGCATCAAATGCATATAATGCAATATATGTATTCTATGCTTAGAGTGCATAGAATGCAATATATGTATTCTATGCTTAGAGTGCATAGATTGCACAGAGTGCATTCTATGTCTTCTATGTCTCCGATGTCTTCTATGTATTCTATGCATAGAACGCATAGAATGCAATCTATGTATTCTATGCATAGAATGCATAGCATATATAGAAGACATAGAATTGTATGTATTCTATGCATAGAATGCATAGAATGCAATCTATGTATTTTATGCATAGAATTCATAGATTGCATGGAATGCGAAGAATGCATAGAATGCAATCTATGTATTCTATGCATATAACGCATAGATTACATGGAATGCATCAAGTGCATAGAATGCATTCTATGTGATCAAGATATTCTATGCATAGAATGCAATATATGTATTATATGTGTTCGATGCATAGAATGCATAGAATGCAATCTATGTATTCTATGCATAGAGTGCATAGATTGCACAGAATGCATTCTATGTCTTCGATGTCTTCTATGTGTTCTATGCATAGAATGCATAGAATGCAATCTATCTATTCTATGCATAGAACGCATAGATTACATGGAATGCATAGAGTGCATAGAATGCATTCTATGTCATCAATGTATTCTATGCATTCTATGCATGAAATGTATTCTATGCACCGAATGCATAGATTACATGGAATGCATAGAGTGCAAAGAGTGCATATAGTGCAATCTATGTATTCTATGTATTCTATGCATGAAATGTAATATATGTATTATATGTATTCGATGCATAGAATGCATAGAATGCAATCTAGGTATTCTATGCATAGAACGCATAGATTACATGGAATGCATAGAGTGCATAGAATGCATTCTATGTGATCAATGTATTCTCTGCATAGAATGAAATCTATGTATTCTATGCATAGAATGCATAAAATACATTGATTACATACAATGCCTTCTATGTATTCAATGTATTCTATGTATTCTATGCATCGAATGCATAGAATGCAATATATGTATTCTATGCTTAGAGTGCATAGAATGCAATATATGTATTCTATGCTTAGAGTGCATAGATTGCACAGAGTGCATTCTATGTCTTCTATGTCTCCGATGTCTTCTATGTATTCTATGCATAGAATGCATAGAATGCAATCTATGTATTCTATGCATAGAATGCATAGCATATATAGAAGACATAGAATTATATGTATTCTATGCATAGAATGCATAGAATGCAATCTATGTATTTTATGCATAGAATGCATAGATTGCATGGAATGCGAAGAATGCATAGAATGCAATCTATGTATTCTATGCATATAACGCATAGATTACATGGAATGCATCAAGTGCATAGAATGCATTCTATGTGATCAAGATATTCTCTGCATAGAATGCAATATATGTATTATATGTGTTCGATGCATAGAATGCATAGAATGCAATCTATGTATTCTGCATAGAATGCAATCTATGTATTCTATGCATAGAGTGCATAGATTGCACAGAATGCATTCTATGTCTTCGATGTCTTCTATGTGTTCTATGCATAGAATGCATAGAATGCAATCTATCTATTCTATGCATAGAACGCATAGATTACATGGAATGCATAGAGTGCATAGAATGCATTCTATGTGATCAATGTATTCTATGCATTCTATGCATGAAATGTATTCTATGCACCGAATGCATAGATTACATGGAATGCATAGAGTGCAAAGAGTGCATAGAGTGCAATCTATGTATTCTATGTATTCTATGCATGAAATGCAATATATGTATTATATGTATTCGATGCATAGAATGCATAGAATGCAATCTAGGTATTCTATGCATAAAACGCATAGATTACATGGAATGCATAGAGTGCATAGAATGCATTCTATGTGATCAATGTATTCTCTGCATAGAATGAAATCTATGTATTCTATGCATAGAATGCATAAAATACATTGATTACATACAATGCCTTCTATGTATTCAATGTATTCTATGTATTCTATGTATTCTATGCATCAAATGCATAGAATGCAATATATGTATTCTATGCATAGAGTGCATAGATTGCACATAGTGCATTCTATGTCTTCTATGTCTCCGATGTCTTCTATGTATTCTATGCATAGAATGCATAGAATGCAATCTATGTATTCTATGCATAGAACGCATAGATTACATGGAATGCATAGAGTGCATAGAATGCATTCTATGTGATCAATGTATTCTATGCATTCTATGCATAAAATGTATTCTATGCACCGAATGCATAGATTACATGGAATGCATAGAGTGCATAGAGTGCAATCTATGTATTCTATGTATTCTATGCATGGGATGCATAGAATACATAGAAGACATAGAAGACATGGAATTATATGTATTCGATGCATAGAATGCATAGAATGCAATCTAGGTATTTTATGCATAGAACGCATAGATTACATGGAATGCATAGAGGGCATAGAATGCATTCTATGTGATCAATGTATTCTCTGCATAGAATGCAATCTATGTATTCTATGCATAGAATGCATAAAATACATTGATTACATACAATGCCTTCTATGTATTCAGTGTATTCTATGTATTCTATGCATAGAATGCATAGAATGCAATCTATGTATTCTATGCATAGAATGCATAGGTTACATGGAATGCATAGAGTGCATAGAATGCATTCTATGTGATCAATGTATTCCATGCATTCTATGCATAAAATATATTCTATGCACCGAATGCATAGAATACATAGAATGCACAGATTACATAGAATGCATAGAGTGCATAGAATGCAATCTATGTGTTCTATGCAATGCATAGACTACATAGAATGCATAGAACTCATAAAACGCGTAGAATGCACTCTATGCATCCTATACATTCTATGCATTCAGTGCATAGAATGCATTCTATGTGATAAATGTATTCTATGCATTCTATGCATAAAATGTATTCTATGCACCGAATGCATAGAATACATAGAATGCATAGATTACATGGAATGCATAGAGTGCATAGAGTGCAATCTATGTATTCTATGTATTCTATGCATGGAATGCATAGAATACATAGAAGACATAGAATTATATGTATTCTATGCATAGAATGCATAGAATGCAATCTAGGTATTCTATGCATAGAACGCATAGATTACATGGAATGCATAGAGTGCATAGAATGCATTCTATGTGATCAATGTATTCTCTGCATAGAATGAAATCTATGTATTCTATGCATAGAATGCATAAAATACATTGATTACATACAATGCCTTCTATGTATTCAATGTATTCTATGTATTCTATGCATCAAATGCATAGAATGCAATATATGTATTCTATGCTTAGAGTGCATAGAATGCAATATATGTATTCTATGCTTAGAGTGCATAGATTGCACAGAGTGCATTCTATGTCTTCTATGTCTCCGATGTCTTCTATGTATTCTATGCATAGAACGCATAGAATGCAATCTATGTATTCTATGCATAGAATGCATAGCATATATAGAAGACATAGAATTATATGTATTCTATGCATAGAATGCATAGAATGCAATCTATGTATTTTATGCATAGAATGCATAGATTGCATGGAATGCGAAGAATGCATAGAATGCAATCTATGTGTTCTATGCATATAACGCATAGATTACATGGAATGCATCAAGTGCATAGAATGCATTCTATGTGATCAAGATATTCTATGCATAGAATGCAATATATGTATTATATGTGTTCGATGCATAGAATGCATAGAATGCAATCTATGTATTCTATGCATAGAGTGCATAGATTGCACAGAATGCATTCTATGTCTTCGATGTCTTCTATGTGTTCTATGCATAGAATGCATAGAATGCATAGAATGCAATCTATCTATTCTATGCATAGAACGCATAGATTACATGGAATGCATAGAGTGCATAGAATGCATTCTATGTGATCAATGTATTCTATGCATTCTATGCATGAAATGTATTCTATGCACCGAATGCATAGATTACATGGAATGCATAGAGTGCAAAGAGTGGATAGAGTGCAATCTATGTATTCTATGTATTCTATGCATGAAATGCAATATATGTATTATATGTATTCGATGCATAGAATGAAATCTATGTATTCTATGCATAGAATGCATAAAATACATTGATTACATACAATGCCTTCTATGTATTCAATGTATTCTATGTATTCCATGCATCAAATGCATAGAATGCAATATATGTATTTTATGCATAGAGTGCATAGATTGCACAGAGTGCATTCTATGTCTTCTATGTCTCCGATGTCTTCTATGTATTCTATGCATAGAATGCATAGAATGCAATCTATGTATTCTATGCATAGAACGCATAGATTACATGGAATGCATAGAGTGCATAGAATGCATTCTATGTGATCAATGTATTCTATGCATTCTATGCATAAAATGTATTCTATGCACCGAATGCATAGATTACATGGAATGCATAGAGTGCATAGAGTGCAATCTATGTATTCTATGTATTCTATGCATGGGATGCATAGAATACATAGAAGACATAGAAGACATGGAATTATATGTATTCGATGCATAGAATGCATAGAATGCAATCTAGGTATTTTATGCATAGAACGCATAGATTACATGGAATGCATAGAGGGCATAGAATGCATTCTATGTGATCAATGTATTCTCTGCATAGAATGCAATCTATGTATTCTATGCATAGAATGCATAAAATACATTGATTACATACAATGCCTTCTATGTATTCAGTGTATTCTATGTATTCTATGCATAGAATGCATAGAATGCAATCTATGTATTCTATGCATAGAATGCATAGGTTACATGGAATGCATAGAGTGCATAGAATGCATTCTATGTGATCAATGTATTCCATGCATTCTATGCATAAAATATATTATATGCACCGAATGCATAGAATACATAGAATGCACAGATTACATAGAATGCATAGAGTGCATAGAATGCAATCTATGTGTTCTATGCAATGCATAGACTACATAGAATGCATAGAACTCATAAAACGCGTAGAATGCACTCTATGCATCCTATACATTCTATGCATTCAGTGCATAGAATGCATTCTATGTGATAAATGTATTCTATGCATTCTATGCATAAAATGTATTCTATGCACCGAATGCATAGAATACATAGAATGCATAGATTACATGGAATGCATAGAGTGCATAGAGTGCATTCTATGTATTCTATGCATGGAATGCATAGAATACATAGAAGACATAGAATTATATGTATTCAATGCATAGAATGCATAGAATGCAATCTAGGTATTCTATGCATAGAACGCATAGATTACATGGAATGCATAGAGTGCATAGAATGCATTCTATGTGATCAATGTATTCTCTGCATAGAATGAAATCTATGTATTCTATGCATAGAATGCATAAAATACATTGATTACATACAATGCCTTCTATGTATTCAATGTATTCTATGTATTCTATGCATCAAATGCATATAATGCAATATATGTATTCTATGCTTAGAGTGCATAGAATGCAATATATGTATTCTATGCTTAGAGTGCATAGATTGCACAGAGTGCATTCTATGTCTTCTATGTCTCCGATGTCTTCTATGTATTCTATGCATAGAACGCATAGAATGCAATCTATGTATTCTATGCATAGAATGCATAGCATATATAGAAGACATAGAATTGTATGTATTCTATGCATAGAATGCATAGAATGCAATCTATGTATTTTATGCATAGAATTCATAGATTGCATGGAATGCGAAGAATGCATAGAATGCAATCTATGTATTCTATGCATATAACGCATAGATTACATGGAATGCATCAAGTGCATAGAATGCATTCTATGTGATCAAGATATTCTATGCATAGAATGCAATATATGTATTATATGTGTTCGATGCATAGAATGCATAGAATGCAATCTATGTATTCTATGCATAGAGTGCATAGATTGCACAGAATGCATTCTATGTCTTCGATGTCTTCTATGTGTTCTATGCATAGAATGCATAGAATGCAATCTATCTATTCTATGCATAGAACGCATAGATTACATGGAATGCATAGAGTGCATAGAATGCATTCTATGTCATCAATGTATTCTATGCATTCTATGCATGAAATGTATTCTATGCACCGAATGCATAGATTACATGGAATGCATAGAGTGCAAAGAGTGCATATAGTGCAATCTATGTATTCTATGTATTCTATGCATGAAATGTAATATATGTATTATATGTATTCGATGCATAGAATGCATAGAATGCAATCTAGGTATTCTATGCATAGAACGCATAGATTACATGGAATGCATAGAGTGCATAGAATGCATTCTATGTGATCAATGTATTCTCTGCATAGAATGAAATCTATGTATTCTATGCATAGAATGCATAAAATACATTGATTACATACAATGCCTTCTATGTATTCAATGTATTCTATGTATTCTATGCATCGAATGCATAGAATGCAATATATGTATTCTATGCTTAGAGTGCATAGAATGCAATATATGTATTCTATGCTTAGAGTGCATAGATTGCACAGAGTGCATTCTATGTCTTCTATGTCTCCGATGTCTTCTATGTATTCTATGCATAGAATGCATAGAATGCAATCTATGTATTCTATGCATAGAATGCATAGCATATATAGAAGACATAGAATTATATGTATTCTATGCATAGAATGCATAGAATGCAATCTATGTATTTTATGCATAGAATGCATAGATTGCATGGAATGCGAAGAATGCATAGAATGCAATCTATGTATTCTATGCATATAACGCATAGATTACATGGAATGCATCAAGTGCATAGAATGCATTCTATGTGATCAAGATATTCTCTGCATAGAATGCAATATATGTATTATATGTGTTCGATGCATAGAATGCATAGAATGCAATCTATGTATTCTGCATAGAATGCAATCTATGTATTCTATGCATAGAGTGCATAGATTGCACAGAATGCATTCTATGTCTTCGATGTCTTCTATGTGTTCTATGCATAGAATGCATAGAATGCAATCTATCTATTCTATGCATAGAACGCATAGATTACATGGAATGCATAGAGTGCATAGAATGCATTCTATGTGATCAATGTATTCTATGCATTCTATGCATGAAATGTATTCTATGCACCGAATGCATAGATTACATGGAATGCATAGAGTGCAAAGAGTGCATAGAGTGCAATCTATGTATTCTATGTATTCTATGCATGAAATGCAATATATGTATTATATGTATTCGATGCATAGAATGCATAGAATGCAATCTAGGTATTCTATGCATAAAACGCATAGATTACATGGAATGCATAGAGTGCATAGAATGCATTCTATGTGATCAATGTATTCTCTGCATAGAATGAAATCTATGTATTCTATGCATAGAATGCATAAAATACATTGATTACATACAATGCCTTCTATGTATTCAATGTATTCTATGTATTCTATGTATTCTATGCATCAAATGCATAGAATGCAATATATGTATTCTATGCATAGAGTGCATAGATTGCACATAGTGCATTCTATGTCTTCTATGTCTCCGATGTCTTCTATGTATTCTATGCATAGAATGCATAGAATGCAATCTATGTATTCTATGCATAGAACGCATAGATTACATGGAATGCATAGAGTGCATAGAATGCATTCTATGTGATCAATGTATTCTATGCATTCTATGCATAAAATGTATTCTATGCACCGAATGCATAGATTACATGGAATGCATAGAGTGCATAGAGTGCAATCTATGTATTCTATGTATTCTATGCATGGGATGCATAGAATACATAGAAGACATAGAAGACATGGAATTATATGTATTCGATGCATAGAATGCATAGAATGCAATCTAGGTATTTTATGCATAGAACGCATAGATTACATGGAATGCATAGAGGGCATAGAATGCATTCTATGTGATCAATGTATTCTCTGCATAGAATGCAATCTATGTATTCTATGCATAGAATGCATAAAATACATTGATTACATACAATGCCTTCTATGTATTCAGTGTATTCTATGTATTCTATGCATAGAATGCATAGAATGCAATCTATGTATTCTATGCATAGAATGCATAGGTTACATGGAATGCATAGAGTGCATAGAATGCATTCTATGTGATCAATGTATTCCATGCATTCTATGCATAAAATATATTCTATGCACCGAATGCATAGAATACATAGAATGCACAGATTACATAGAATGCATAGAGTGCATAGAATGCAATCTATGTGTTCTATGCAATGCATAGACTACATAGAATGCATAGAACTCATAAAACGCGTAGAATGCACTCTATGCATCCTATACATTCTATGCATTCAGTGCATAGAATGCATTCTATGTGATAAATGTATTCTATGCATTCTATGCATAAAATGTATTCTATGCACCGAATGCATAGAATACATAGAATGCATAGATTACATGGAATGCATAGAGTGCATAGAGTGCAATCTATGTATTCTATGTATTCTATGCATGGAATGCATAGAATACATAGAAGACATAGAATTATATGTATTCTATGCATAGAATGCATAGAATGCAATCTAGGTATTCTATGCATAGAACGCATAGATTACATGGAATGCATAGAGTGCATAGAATGCATTCTATGTGATCAATGTATTCTCTGCATAGAATGAAATCTATGTATTCTATGCATAGAATGCATAAAATACATTGATTACATACAATGCCTTCTATGTATTCAATGTATTCTATGTATTCTATGCATCAAATGCATAGAATGCAATATATGTATTCTATGCTTAGAGTGCATAGAATGCAATATATGTATTCTATGCTTAGAGTGCATAGATTGCACAGAGTGCATTCTATGTCTTCTATGTCTCCGATGTCTTCTATGTATTCTATGCATAGAACGCATAGAATGCAATCTATGTATTCTATGCATAGAATGCATAGCATATATAGAAGACATAGAATTATATGTATTCTATGCATAGAATGCATAGAATGCAATCTATGTATTTTATGCATAGAATGCATAGATTGCATGGAATGCGAAGAATGCATAGAATGCAATCTATGTGTTCTATGCATATAACGCATAGATTACATGGAATGCATCAAGTGCATAGAATGCATTCTATGTGATCAAGATATTCTATGCATAGAATGCAATATATGTATTATATGTGTTCGATGCATAGAATGCATAGAATGCAATCTATGTATTCTATGCATAGAGTGCATAGATTGCACAGAATGCATTCTATGTCTTCGATGTCTTCTATGTGTTCTATGCATAGAATGCATAGAATGCATAGAATGCAATCTATCTATTCTATGCATAGAACGCATAGATTACATGGAATGCATAGAGTGCATAGAATGCATTCTATGTGATCAATGTATTCTATGCATTCTATGCATGAAATGTATTCTATGCACCGAATGCATAGATTACATGGAATGCATAGAGTGCAAAGAGTGGATAGAGTGCAATCTATGTATTCTATGTATTCTATGCATGAAATGCAATATATGTATTATATGTATTCGATGCATAGAATGAAATCTATGTATTCTATGCATAGAATGCATAAAATACATTGATTACATACAATGCCTTCTATGTATTCAATGTATTCTATGTATTCCATGCATCAAATGCATAGAATGCAATATATGTATTTTATGCATAGAGTGCATAGATTGCACAGAGTGCATTCTATGTCTTCTATGTCTCCGATGTCTTCTATGTATTCTATGCATAGAATGCATAGAATGCAATCTATGTATTCTATGCATAGAACGCATAGATTACATGGAATGCATAGAGTGCATAGAATGCATTCTATGTGATCAATGTATTCTATGCATTCTATGCATAAAATGTATTCTATGCACCGAATGCATAGATTACATGGAATGCATAGAGTGCATAGAGTGCAATCTATGTATTCTATGTATTCTATGCATGGGATGCATAGAATACATAGAAGACATAGAAGACATGGAATTATATGTATTCGATGCATAGAATGCATAGAATGCAATCTAGGTATTTTATGCATAGAACGCATAGATTACATGGAATGCATAGAGGGCATAGAATGCATTCTATGTGATCAATGTATTCTCTGCATAGAATGCAATCTATGTATTCTATGCATAGAATGCATAAAATACATTGATTACATACAATGCCTTCTATGTATTCAGTGTATTCTATGTATTCTATGCATAGAATGCATAGAATGCAATCTATGTATTCTATGCATAGAATGCATAGAATGCAATCTATGTATTCTATGCATAGAATGCATAGGTTACATGGAATGCATAGAGTGCATAGAATGCATTCTATGTGATCAATGTATTCTATGCATAGAATGCATAGAATACATAGAAGACATAGAATTATATGTATTCTATGCATAGCATGCATAGAATGCAATCTATGTATTCTATGCATAGAATGCATAGCATACATAGAAGACATAGAATTATATGTATTCTATGCATAGAGTGCATAGAATGCAATCTATGTATTTTATGCATAGAATGCATAGATTGCATGGAATGCGAAGAATGCATAGAATGCAATCTATGTATTCTATGCATATAACGCATAGATTACATGGAATGCATCAAGTGCATAGAATGCATTCTATGTGATCAAGATATTCTATGCATAGAATGCAATATACTTGTATGTATTATATGTGTTCGATGCATAGAATGCATAGAATGCAATCTATGTATTCTATGCATAGAACGCATAGATTACATGGAATGCATAGAGGGCATAGAATGCATTCTATGTGATCAATGTATCCTCTGCATAGAATGCAATCTATGTATTCTATGCATAGAATGCATAAAATACATTGATTGCATACAATGCCTTCTATGTATTTAATGTATTCTATGTATTCTATGCACCGAATGCATAGAATGCAATCTATGTATTCTATGCATAGAGTGCATAGATTACATGGAATGCATTATATGCATTCTATGTCTTCTATGTCTTCTATGTATTCAATGTATTCTATGCATAGAATGCATAGAATGCAATCTATGTATTCTATGCATAGAATGCATAGAATACATAGAAGACATAGAATTATATGTATTCTATGCATAGCATGCATAGAATGCAATCTATGTATTCTATGCATAGAATGCATAGCATACATAGAAGACATAGAATTATATGTATTCTATGCATAGAATGCATAGAATGCAATCTATGTATTTTATGCATAGAATGCATAGATTGCATGGAATGCGAAGAATGCATAGAATGCAATCTATGTATTCTATGCATATAACGCATAGATTACATGGAATGCATCAAGTGCATAGAATGCATTCTATGTGATCAAGATATTCTATGCATAGAATGCAATATATGTATTATATGTGTTCGATGCATAGAATGCATAGAATGCAATCTATGTATTCTATGCATAGAGTGCATAGATTGCACAGAATGCATTCTATGTCTTCGATGTCTTCTATGTGTTCTATGCATAGAATGCATAGAATGCAATCTATGTATTCTATGCATAGAACGCATAGATTACATGGAATGCATAGAGTGCATAGAATGCATTCTATGTGATCAATGTATTCTCTGCATAGAATGAAATCTATGTATTCTATGCATAGAATGCATAAAATACATTGATTACATACAATGCCTTCTATGTATTCAATGTATTCTATGTATTCTATGCATCAAATGCATAGAATGCAATATATGTATTCTATGCATAGAGTGCATAGATTGCACAGAGTGCATTCTATGTCTTCTATGTCTCCGATGTCTTCTATGTATTCTATGCATAGAATGCATAGAATGCAATCTATGTATTCTATGCATAGAACGCATAGATTACATGGAATGCATAGAGTGCATAGAATGCATTCTATGTGATCAATGTATTCTATGCATTCTATGCATAAAATGTATTCTATGCACCGAATGCATAGATTACATGGAATGCATAGAGTGCATAGAGTGCAATCTATGTATTCTATGTATTCTATGCATGGGATGCATAGAATACATAGAAGACATAGAAGACATGGAATTATATGTATTCGATGCATAGAATGCATAGAATGCAATCTAGGTATTTTATGCATAGAACGCATAGATTACATGGAATGCATAGAGGGCATAGAATGCATTCTATGTGATCAACGTATTCTCTGCATAGAATGCAATCTATGTATTCTATGCATAGAATGCATAAAATACATTGATTACATACAATGCCTTCTATGTATTCAGTGTATTCTATGTATTCTATGCATAGAATGCATAGAATGCAATCTATGTATTCTATGCATAGAATGCATAGGTTACATGGAATGCATAGAGTGCATAGAATGCATTCTATGTGATCAATGTATTCCATGCATTCTATGCATAAAATATATTCTATGCACCGAATGCATAGAATACATAGAATGCACAGATTACATAGAATGCATAGAGTGCATAGAATGCAATCTATGTGTTCTATGCAATGCATAGACTACATAGAATGCATAGAACTCATAAAACGCGTAGAATGCACTCTATGCATCCTATACATTCTATGCATTCAGTGCATAGAATGCATTCTATGTGATAAATGTATTCTATGCATTCTATGCATAAAATGTATTCTATGCACCGAATGCATAGAATACATAGAATGCATAGATTACATGGAATGCATAGAGTGCATAGAGTGCAATCTATGTATTCTATGTATTCTATGCATGGAATGCATAGAATACATAGAAGACATAGAATTATATGTATTCTATGCATAGAATGCATAGAATGCAATCTAGGTATTCTATGCATAGAACGCATAGATTACATGGAATGCATAGAGTGCATAGAATGCATTCTATGTGATCAATGTATTCTCTGCATAGAATGCAATCTATGTATTCTATGCATAGAATGCATAAAATACATTGATTACATACAATGCCTTCTATGTATTCAATGTATTCTATGTATTCTATGCATCAAATGCATAGAATGCAATATATGTATTCTATGCTTAGAGTGCATAGAATGCAATATATGTATTCTATGCTTAGAGTGCATAGATTGCACAGAGTGCATTCTATGTCTTCTATGTCTCCGATGTCTTCTATGTATTCTATGCATAGAACGCATAGAATGCAATCTATGTATTCTATGCATAGAATGCATAGCATATATAGAAGACATAGAATTATATGTATTCTATGCATAGAATGCATAGAATGCAATCTATGTATTTTATGCATAGAATGCATAGATTGCATGGAATGCGAAGAATGCATAGAATGCAATCTATGTGTTCTATGCATATAACGCATAGATTACATGGAATGCATCAAGTGCATAGAATGCATTCTATGTGATCAAGATATTCTATGCATAGAATGCAATATATGTATTATATGTGTTCGATGCATAGAATGCATAGAATGCAATCTATGTATTCTATGCATAGAGTGCATAGATTGCACAGAATGCATTCTATGTCTTCGATGTCTTCTATGTGTTCTATGCATAGAATGCATAGAATGCATAGAATGCAATCTATCTATTCTATGCATAGAACGCATAGATTACATGGAATGCATAGAGTGCATAGAATGCATTCTATGTGATCAATGTATTCTATGCATTCTATGCATGAAATGTATTCTATGCACCGAATGCATAGATTACATGGAATGCATAGAGTGCAAAGAGTGGATAGAGTGCAATCTATGTATTCTATGTATTCTATGCATGAAATGCAATATATGTATTATATGTATTCGATGCATAGAATGAAATCTATGTATTCTATGCATAGAATGCATAAAATACATTGATTACATACAATGCCTTCTATGTATTCAATGTATTCTATGTATTCTATGCATCAAATGCATAGAATGCAATATATGTATTTTATGCATAGAGTGCATAGATTGCACAGAGTGCATTCTATGTCTTCTATGTCTCCGATGTCTTCTATGTATTCTATACATAGAATGCATAGAATGCAATCTATGTATTCTATGCATAGAACGCATAGATTACATGGAATGCATAGAGTGCATAGAATGCATTCTATGTGATCAATGTATTCTATGCATTCTATGCATAAAATGTATTCTATGCACCGAATGCATAGATTACATGGAATGCATAGAGTGCATAGAGTGCAATCTATGTATTCTATGTATTCTATGCATGGGATGCATAGAATACATAGAAGACATAGAAGACATGGAATTATATGTATTCGATGCATAGAATGCATAGAATGCAATCTAGGTATTTTATGCATAGAACGCATAGATTACATGGAATGCATAGAGGGCATAGAATGCATTCTATGTGATCAATGTATTCTCTGCATAGAATGCAATCTATGTATTCTATGCATAGAATGCATAAAATACATTGATTACATACAATGCCTTCTATGTATTCAGTGTATTCTATGTATTCTATGCATAGAATGCATAGAATGCAATCTATGTATTCTATGCATAGAATGCATAGAATGCAATCTATGTATTCTATGCATAGAATGCATAGGTTACATGGAATGCATAGAGTGCATAGAATGCATTCTATGTGATCAATGTATTCTATGCATAGAATGCATAGAATACATAGAAGACATAGAATTATATGTATTCTATGCATAGCATGCATAGAATGCAATCTATGTATTCTATGCATAGAATGCATAGCATACATAGAAGACATAGAATTATATGTATTCTATGCATAGAATGCAATCTATGTATTTTATGCATAGAATGCATAGATTGCATGGAATGCGAAGAATGCATAGAATGCAATCTATGTATTCTATGCATATAACGCATAGATTACATGGAATGCATCAAGTGCATAGAATGCATTCTATGTGATCAAGATATTCTATGCATAGAATGCAATATACTTGTATGTATTATATGTGTTCGATGCATAGAATGCATAGAATGCAATCTATGTATTCTATGCATAGAACGCATAGATTACATGGAATGCATAGAGGGCATAGAATGCATTCTATGTGATCAATGTATCCTCTGCATAGAATGCAATCTATGTATTCTATGCATAGAATGCATAAAATACATTGATTGCATACAATGCCTTCTATGTATTTAATGTATTCTATGTATTCTATGCACCGAATGCATAGAATGCAATCTATGTATTCTATGCATAGAGTGCATAGATTACATGGAATGCATTATATGCATTCTATGTCTTCTATGTCTTCTATGTATTCAATGTATTCTATGCATAGAATGCATAGAATGCAATCTATGTATTCTATGCATAGAATGCATAGAATACATAGAAGACATAGAATTATATGTATTCTATGCATAGCATGCATAGAATGCAATCTATGTATTCTATGCATAGAATGCATAGCATACATAGAAGACATAGAATTATATGTATTCTATGCATAGAATGCATAGAATGCAATCTATGTATTTTATGCATAGAATGCATAGATTGCATGGAATGCGAAGAATGCATAGAATGCAATCTATGTATTCTATGCATATAACGCATAGATTACATGGAATGCATCAAGTGCATAGAATGCATTCTATGTGATCAAGATATTCTATGCATAAAATGCAATATATGTATTATATGTGTTCGATGCATAGAATGCATAGAATGCAATCTATGTATTCTATGCATAGAGTGCATAGATTGCACAGAATGCATTCTATGTCTTCGATGTCTTCTATGTGTTCTATGCATAGAATGCATAGAATGCAATCTATGTATTCTATGCATAGAACGCATAGATTACATGGAATGCATAGAGTGCATAGAATGCATTCTATGTGATCAATGTATTCTATGCATTCTATGCGTGAAATGTATTCTATGCACCGAATGCATAGATTACATGGAATGCATAGAGTGCAAAGAGTGCATAGAGTGCAATCTATGTATTCTATGTATTCTATGCATGAAATGCAATATATGTATTATATGTATTCGATGCATAGAATGCATAGAATGCAATCTAGGTATTCTATGCATAAAACGCATAGATTACATGGAATGCATAGAGTGCATAGAATGCATTCTATGTGATCAATGTATTCTCTGCATAGAATGAAATCTATGTATTCTATGCATAGAATGCATAAAATACATTGATTACATACAATGCCTTCTATGTATTCAGTGTATTCTATGTATTCTATGCATCAAATGCATAGAATGCAATATATGTATTCTATGCATAGAGTGCATAGATTGCACAGAGTGCATTCTATGTCTTCTATGTCTCCGATGTCTTCTATGTATTCTATGCATAGAATGCATAGAATGCAATCTATGTATTCTATGCATAGAACGCATAGATTACATGGAATGCATAGAGTGCATAGAATGCATTCTATGTGATCAATGTATTCTATGCATTCTATGCATAAAATGTATTCTATGCACCGAATGCATAGAATGCAATCTATGTATTCTATGCATAGAGTGCATAGGTTGCATGGAATGCATTCTATGCATTCTATGTCTTCTATGTCTTCTATGTATTCAATGTATTCTATGCATAGAATGCATAGAATGCAACCTATGTATTCTATGCACCGAATGCATAGAATGCAATCTATGTATTCTATGCATAGAGTGCATAGGTTGCATGGAATGCATTCTATGCATTCTATGTCTTCTATGTCTTCTATGTATTCAATGTATTCTATGCATAGAATGCATAGAATGCAACCTATGTATTCTATGCATAGAATGCATAGATTACATGGAATGTATAGAGTGTATAGAATGCATTCTATTTGATCAATGTATTCTATGTATTCTATGCATAGGATGCATAGAATACATAGAAGACATAGAAGACATGGAATTATATGTATTCGATGCATAGAATGCATAGAATGCAATCTAGGTATTTTATGCATAGAACGCATAGATTACATGGAATGCATAGAGGGCATAGAATGCATTCTATGTGATCAATGTATTCTCTGCATAGAATGCAATCTATGTATTCTATGCATAGAATGCATAAAATACATTGATTACATACAATGCCTTCTATGTATTCAGTGTATTCTATGTATTCTATGCATAGAATGCATAGAATGCAATCTATGTATTCTATGCATAGAATGCATAGGTTACATGGAATGCATAGAGTGCATAGAATGCATTCTATGTGATCAATGTATTCCATGCATTCTATGCATAAAATATATTCTATGCACCGAATGCATAGAATACATAGAATGCACAGATTACATAGAATGCATAGAGTGCATAGAATGCAATCTATGTGTTCTATGCAATGCATAGACTACATAGAATGCATAGAACTCATAAAACGCGTAGAATGCACTCTATGCATCCTATACATTCTATGCATTCAGTGCATAGAATGCATTCTATGTGATAAATGTATTCTATGCATTCTATGCATAAAATGTATTCTATGCACCGAATGCATAGAATACATAGAATGCATAGATTACATGGAATGCATAGAGTGCATAGCGTGCAATCTATGTATTCTATGTATTCTATGCATGGAATGCATAGAATACATAGAAGACATAGAATTATATGTATTCTATGCATAGAATGCATAGAATGCAATCTAGGTATTCTATGCATAGAACGCATAGATTACATGGAATGCATAGAGTGCATAGAATGCATTCTATGTGATCAATGTATTCTCTGCATAGAATGAAATCTATGTATTCTATGCATAGAATGCATAAAATACATTGATTACATACAATGCCTTCTATGTATTCAATGTATTCTATGTATTCTATGCATCAAATGCATAGAATGCAATATATGTATTCTATGCTTAGAGTGCATAGAATGCAATATATGTATTCTATGCTTAGAGTGCATAGATTGCACAGAGTGCATTCTATGTCTTCTATGTCTCCGATGTCTTCTATGTATTCTATGCATAGAACGCATAGAATGCAATCTATGTATTCTATGCATAGAATGCATAGCATATATAGAAGACATAGAATTATATGTATTCTATGCATAGAATGCATAGAATGCAATCTATGTATTTTATGCATAGAATGCATAGATTGCATGGAATGCGAAGAATGCATAGAATGCAATCTATGTATTCTATGCATAGAACGCATAGATTACATGGAATGCATAGAGTGCATAGAATGCATTCTATGTGATCAATGTATTCTATGCATTCTATGCATAAAATGTATTCTATGCACCGAATGCATAGATTACATGGAATGCATAGAGTGCATAGAGTGCAATCTATGTATTCTATGTATTCTATGCATGGGATGCATAGAATACATAGAAGACATAGAAGACATGGAATTATATGTATTCGATGCATAGAATGCATAGAATGCAATCTAGGTATTTTATGCATAGAACGCATAGATTACATGGAATGCATAGAGGGCATAGAATGCATTCTATGTGATCAATGTATTCTCTGCATAGAATGCAATCTATGTATTCTATGCATAGAATGCATAAAATACATTGATTACATACAATGCCTTCTATGTATTCAGTGTATTCTATGTATTCTATGCATAGAATGCATAGAATGCAATCTATGTATTCTATGCATAGAATGCATAGAATGCAATCTATGTATTCTATGCATAGAATGCATAGGTTACATGGAATGCATAGAGTGCATAGAATGCATTCTATGTGATCAATGTATTCTATGCATAGAATGCATAGAATACATAGAAGACATAGAATTATATGTATTCTATGCATAGCATGCATAGAATGCAATCTATGTATTCTATGCATAGAATGCATAGCATACATAGAAGACATAGAATTATATGTATTCTATGCATAGAATGCATAGAATGCAATCTATGTATTTTATGCATAGAATGCATAGATTGCATGGAATGCGAAGAATGCATAGAATGCAATCTATGTATTCTATGCATATAACGCATAGATTACATGGAATGCATCAAGTGCATAGAATGCATTCTATGTGATCAAGATATTCTATGCATAGAATGCAATATACTTGTATGTATTATATGTGTTCGATGCATAGAATGCATAGAATGCAATCTATGTATTCTATGCATAGAACGCATAGATTACATGGAATGCATAGAGGGCATAGAATGCATTCTATGTGATCAATGTATCCTCTGCATAGAATGCAATCTATGTATTCTATGCATAGAATGCATAAAATACATTGATTGCATACAATGCCTTCTATGTATTTAATGTATTCTATGTATTCTATGCACCGAATGCATAGAATGCAATCTATGTATTCTATGCATAGAGTGCATAGATTACATGGAATGCATTATATGCATTCTATGTCTTCTATGTCTTCTATGTATTCAATGTATTCTATGCATAGAATGCATAGAATGCAATCTATGTATTCTATGCATAGAATGCATAGAATACATAGAAGACATAGAATTATATGTATTCTATGCATAGAATGCATAGAATGCAATCTATGTATTCTATGCATAGAATGCATAGCATACATAGAAGACATAGAATTATATGTATTCTATGCATAGAATGCATAGAATGCAATCTATGTATTTTATGCATAGAATGCATAGATTGCATGGAATGCGAAGAATGCATAGAATGCAATCTATGTATTCTATGCATATAACGCATAGATTACATGGAATGCATCAAGTGCATAGAATGCATTCTATGTGATCAAGATATTCTATGCATAAAATGCAATATATGTATTATATGTGTTCGATGCATAGAATGCATAGAATGCAATCTATGTATTCTATGCATAGAGTGCATAGATTGCACAGAATGCATTCTATGTCTTCGATGTCTTCTATGTGTTCTATGCATAGAATGCATAGAATGCAATCTATGTATTCTATGCATAGAACGCATAGATTACATGGAATGCATAGAGTGCATAGAATGCATTCTATGTGATCAATGTATTCTATGCATTCTATGCGTGAAATGTATTCTATGCACCGAATGCATAGATTACATGGAATGCATAGAGTGCAAAGAGTGCATAGAGTGCAATCTATGTATTCTATGTATTCTATGCATGAAATGCAATATATGTATTATATGTATTCGATGCATAGAATGCATAGAATGCAATCTAGGTATTCTATGCATAAAACGCATAGATTACATGGAATGCATAGAGTGCATAGAATGCATTCTATGTGATCAATGTATTCTCTGCATAGAATGAAATCTATGTATTCTATGCATAGAATGCATAAAATACATTGATTACATACAATGCCTTCTATGTATTCAGTGTATTCTATGTATTCTATGCATCAAATGCATAGAATGCAATATATGTATTCTATGCATAGAGTGCATAGATTGCACAGAGTGCATTCTATGTCTTCTATGTCTCCGATGTCTTCTATGTATTCTATGCATAGAATGCATAGAATGCAATCTATGTATTCTATGCATAGAACGCATAGATTACATGGAATGCATAGAGTGCATAGAATGCATTCTATGTGATCAATGTATTCTATGCATTCTATGCATAAAATGTATTCTATGCACCGAATGCATAGAATGCAATCTATGTATTCTATGCATAAAGTGCATAGGTTGCATGGAATGCATTCTATGCATTCTATGTCTTCTATGTCTTCTATGTATTCAATGTATTCTATGCATAGAATGCATAGAATGCAACCTATGTATTCTATGCACCGAATGCATAGAATGCAATCTATGTATTCTATGCATAGAGTGCATAGGTTGCATGGAATGCATTCTATGCATTCTATGTCTTCTATGTCTTCTATGTATTCAATGTATTCTATGCATAGAATGCATAGAATGCAACCTATGTATTCTATGCATAGAATGCATAGATTACATGGAATGTATAGAGTGTATAGAATGCATTCTATTTGATCAATGTATTCTATGTATTCTATGCATGGGATGCATAGAATACATAGAAGACATAGAAGACATGGAATTATATGTATTCGATGCATAGAATGCATAGAATGCAATCTAGGTATTTTATGCATAGAACGCATAGATTACATGGAATGCATAGAGGGCATAGAATGCATTCTATGTGATCAATGTATTCTCTGCATAGAATGCAATCTATGTATTCTATGCATAGAATGCATAAAATACATTGATTACATACAATGCCTTCTATGTATTCAGTGTATTCTATGTATTCTATGCATAGAATGCATAGAATGCAATCTATGTATTCTATGCATAGAATGCATAGGTTACATGGAATGCATAGAGTGCATAGAATGCATTCTATGTGATCAATGTATTCCATGCATTCTATGCATAAAATATATTCTATGCACCGAATGCATAGAATACATAGAATGCACAGATTACATAGAATGCATAGAGTGCATAGAATGCAATCTATGTGTTCTATGCAATGCATAGACTACATAGAATGCATAGAACTCATAAAACGCGTAGAATGCACTCTATGCATCCTATACATTCTATGCATTCAGTGCATAGAATGCATTCTATGTGATAAATGTATTCTATGCATTCTATGCATAAAATGTATTCTATGCACCGAATGCATAGAATACATAGAATGCATAGATTACATGGAATGCATAGAGTGCATAGCGTGCAATCTATGTATTCTATGTATTCTATGCATGGAATGCATAGAATACATAGAAGACATAGAATTATATGTATTCTATGCATAGAATGCATAGAATGCAATCTAGGTATTCTATGCATAGAACGCATAGATTACATGGAATGCATAGAGTGCATAGAATGCATTCTATGTGATCAATGTATTCTCTGCATAGAATGCAATCTATGTATTCTATGCATAGAATGCATAAAATACATTGATTACATACAATGCCTTCTATGTATTCAATGTATTCTATGTATTCTATGCATCAAATGCATAGAATGCAATATATGTATTCTATGCTTAGAGTGCATAGAATGCAATATATGTATTCTATGCTTAGAGTGCATAGATTGCACAGAGTGCATTCTATGTCTTCTATGTCTCCGATGTCTTCTATGTATTCTATGCATAGAACGCATAGAATGCAATCTATGTATTCTATGCATAGAATGCATAGCATATATAGAAGACATAGAATTATATGTATTCTATGCATAGAATGCATAGAATGCAATCTATGTATTTTATGCATAGAATGCATAGATTGCATGGAATGCGAAGAATGCATAGAATGCAATCTATGTATTCTATGCATATAACGCATAGATTACATGGAATGCATCAAGTGCATAGAATGCATTCTATGTGATCAAGATATTCTATGCATAGAATGCAATATATGTATTATATGTGTTCGATGCATAGAATGCATAGAATGCAATCTATGTATTCTATGCATAGAGTGCATAGATTGCACAGAATGCATTCTATGTCTTCGATGTCTTCTATGTGTTCTATGCATAGAATGCATAGAATGCAATCTATCTATTCTATGCATGGAACGCATAGATTACATGGAATGCATAGAGTGCATAGAATGCATTCTATGTGATCAATGTATTCTATGCATTCTATGCATGAAATGTATTCTATGCACCGAATGCATAGATTACATGGAATGCATAGAGTGCAAAGAGTGCATATAGTGCAATCTATGTATTCTATGTATTCTATGCATGAAATGCAATATATGTATTATATGTATTCGATGCATAGAATGCATAGAATGCAATCTAGGTATTCTATGCATAGAACGCATAGATTACATGGAATGCATAGAGTGCATAGAATGCATTCTATGTGATCAATGTATTCTCTGCATAGAATGAAATCTATGTATTCTATGCATAGAATGCATAAAATACATTGATTACATACAATGCCTTCTATGTATTCAATGTATTCTATGTATTCTATGCATCGAATGCATAGAATGCAATATATGTATTCTATGCTTAGAGTGCATAGAATGCAATATATGTATTCTATGCTTAGAGTGCATAGATTGCACAGAGTGCATTCTATGTCTTCTATGTCTCCGATGTCTTCTATGTATTCTATGCATAGAATGCATAGAATGCAATCTATGTATTCTATGCATAGAATGCATAGCATATATAGAAGACATAGAATTATATGTATTCTATGCATAGAATGCATAGAATGCAATCTATGTATTTTATGCATAGAATGCATAGATTGCATGGAATGCGAAGAATGCATAGAATGCAATCTATGTATTCTATGCATATAACGCATAGATTACATGGAATGCATCAAGTGCATAGAATGCATTCTATGTGATCAAGATATTCTATGCATAGAATGCAATATATGTATTATATGTGTTCGATGCATAGAATGCATAGAATGCAATCTATGTATTCTGCATAGAATGCAATCTATGTATTCTATGCATAGAGTGCATAGATTGCACAGAATGCATTCTATGTCTTCGATGTCTTCTATGTGTTCTATGCATAGAATGCATAGAATGCAATCTATCTATTCTATGCATAGAACGCATAGATTACATGGAATGCATAGAGTGCATAGAATGCATTCTATGTGATCAATGTATTCTATGCATTCTATGCATGAAATGTATTCTATGCACCGAATGCATAGATTACATGGAATGCATAGAGTGAAAAGAGTGCATAGAGTGCAATCTATGTATTCTATGTATTCTATGCATGAAATGCAATATATGTATTATATGTATTCGATGCATAGAATGCATAGAATGCAATCTAGGTATTCTATGCATAAAACGCATAGATTACATGGAATGCATAGAGTGCATAGAATGCATTCTATGTGATCAATGTATTCTCTGCATAGAATGAAATCTATGTATTCTATGCATAGAATGCATAAAATACATTGATTACATACAATGCCTTCTATGTATTCAATGTATTCTATGTATTCTATGCATCAAATGCATAGAATGCAATATATGTATTCTATGCATAGAGTGCATAGATTGCACAGAGTGCATTCTATGTCTTCTATGTCTCCGATGTCTTCTATGTATTCTATGCATAGAATGCATAGAATGCAATCTATGTATTCTATGCATAGAACGCATAGATTACATGGAATGCATAGAGTGCATAGAATGCATTCTATGTTATCAATGTATTCTATGCATTCTATGCATAAAATGTATTCTATGCACCGAATGCATAGATTACATGGAATGCATAGAGTGCATAGAGTGCAATCTATGTATTCTATGTATTCTATGCATGGGATGCATAGAATACATAGAAGACATAGAAGACATGGAATTATATGTATTCGATGCATAGAATGCATAGAATGCAATCTAGGTATTTTATGCATAGAACGCATAGATTACATGGAATGCATAGAGGGCATAGAATGCATTCTATGTGATCAATGTATTCTCTGCATAGAATGCAATCTATGTATTCTATGCATAGAATGCATAAAATACATTGATTACATACAATGCCTTCTATGTATTCAGTGTATTCTATGTATTCTATGCATAGAATGCATAGAATGCAATCTATGTATTCTATGCATAGAATGCATAGGTTACATGGAATGCATAGAGTGCATAGAATGCATTCTATGTGATCAATGTATTCCATGCATTCTATGCATAAAATATATTCTATGCACCGAATGCATAGAATACATAGAATGCACAGATTACATAGAATGCATAGAGTGCATAGAATGCAATCTATGTGTTCTATGCAATGCATATACTACATAGAATGCATAGAACTCATAAAACGCGTAGAATGCACTCTATGCATCCTATACATTCTATGCATTCAGTGCATAGAATGCATTCTATGTGATAAATGTATTCTATGCATTCTATGCATAAAATGTATTCTATGCACCGAATGCATAGAATACATAGAATGCATAGATTACATGGAATGCATAGAGTGCATAGAGTGCAATCTATGTATTCTATGTATTCTATGCATGGAATGCATAGAATACATAGAAGACATAGAATTATATGTATTCTATGCATAGAATGCATAGAATGCAATCTAGGTATTCTATGCATAGAACGCATAGATTACATGGAATGCATAGAGTGCATAGAATGCATTCTATGTGATCAATGTATTCTCTGCATAGAATGAAATCTATGTATTCTATGCATAGAATGCATAAAATACATTGATTACATACAATGCCTTCTATGTATTCAATGTATTCTATGTATTCTATGCATCGAATGCATAGAATGCAATATATGTATTCTATGCTTAGAGTGCATAGAATGCAATATATGTATTCTATGCTTAGAGTGCATAGATTGCACAGAGTGCATTCTATGTCTTCTATGTCTCCGATGTCTTCTATGTATTCTATGCATAGAATGCATAGAATGCAATCTATGTATTCTATGCATAGAATGCATAGCATATATAGAAGACATAGAATTATATGTATTCTATGCATAGAATGCATAGAATGCAATCTATGTATTTTATGCATAGAATGCATAGATTGCATGGAATGCGAAGAATGCATAGAATGCAATCTATGTATTCTATGCATATAACGCATAGATTACATGGAATGCATCAAGTGCATAGAATGCATTCTATGTGATCAAGATATTCTATGCATAGAATGCAATATATGTATTATATGTGTTCGATGCATAGAATGCATAGAATGCAATCTATGTATTCTGCATAGAATGCAATCTATGTATTCTATGCATAGAGTGCATAGATTGCACAGAATGCATTCTATGTCTTCGATGTCTTCTATGTGTTCTATGCATAGAATGCATAGAATGCAATCTATCTATTCTATGCATAGAACGCATAGATTACATGGAATGCATAGAGTGCATAGAATGCATTCTATGTGATCAATGTATTCTATGCATTCTATGCATGAAATGTATTCTATGCACCGAATGCATAGATTACATGGAATGCATAGAGTGCAAAGAGTGCATAGAGTGCAATCTATGTATTCTATGTATTCTATGCATGAAATGCAATATATGTATTATATGTATTCGATGCATAGAATGCATAGAATGCAATCTAGGTATTCTATGCATAAAACGCATAGATTACATGGAATGCATAGAGTGCATAGAATGCATTCTATGTGATCAATGTATTCTCTGCATAGAATGAAATCTATGTATTCTATGCATAGAATGCATAAAATACATTGATTACATACAATGCCTTCTATGTATTCAATGTATTCTATGTATTCTATGCATCAAATGCATAGAATGCAATATATGTATTCTATGCATAGAGTGCATAGATTGCACAGAGTGCATTCTATGTCTTCTATGTCTCCGATGTCTTCTATGTATTCTATGCATAGAATGCATAGAATGCAATCTATGTATTCTATGCATAGAACGCATAGATTACATGGAATGCATAGAGTGCATAGAATGCATTCTATGTGATCAATGTATTCTATGCATTCTATGCATAAAATGTATTCTATGCACCGAATGCATAGATTACATGGAATGCATAGAGTGCATAGAGTGCAATCTATGTATTCTATGTATTCTATGCATGGGATGCATAGAATACATAGAAGAAATAGAAGACATGGAATTATATGTATTCGATGCATAGAATGCATAGAATGCAATCTAGGTATTTTATGCATAGAACGCATAGATTACATGGAATGCATAGAGGGCATAGAATGCATTCTATGTGATCAATGTATTCTCTGCATAGAATGCAATCTATGTATTCTAAGCATAGAATGCATAAAATACATTGATTACATACAATGCCTTCTATGTATTCAGTGTATTCTATGTATTCTATGCATAGAATGCATAGAATGCAATCTATGTATTCTATGCATAGAATGCATAAAATACATTGATTACATACAATGCCTTCTATGTATTCAGTGTATTCTATGCATAGAATGCATAGAATACATAGAACACATAGATTGCATTCTATGCACTCTATGCATTCTATGTAATCTATGCATTCTATGTATTCTATGCATTCGGTGCATAGAATACATTTTATGCATAGAATGCATAGAATACATTTATCACATAGAATGCATTCTATGCACTCTATGCATTCCATGTAATCTATGCGTTCTATGCATAGAATACCTAGATTGCATTCTATGCATTCTATGCATCGAATACATATAATACATATATTGCATTTCATGCATAGAATACATAAAATACATAGATTGCACTCTATGCACTCTTTGCACTCTATGCATTCCATGTAATCTATGCATTCGGTGCATAGAATACATTTCATGCATAGAATGCATAGAATACATTGATCACATAGAATGCATTCTTTGTATTCTATGCATAGAATGCATAGATTACATGGAATGCATAGAGTGCATAGAATGCATTCTATGTGATCAATGTATTCTATGCATTCTATGCATAAAATGTATTCTATGCATTCTATGCATAAAATGTATTCTATGCATCGAATGCATAGAATACATAGAATGCATAGACTACATGGAATGCATAGAGTGCATAGAGTGCAATCTATGTATTCTATGAATAGAGTGCATAGATGGCACGGAATGCATTCTATGCATTCTATATCTTCTATGTATTCTATGCATAGAATGCATAGAATGCATAGAATACATAGAATACATAGAATGCATAGATTACATGGAATGCATAGAGTGCATAGAATGAAATCTATGTGATCTATGCAATGCATAGACTACATAGAATGCATAGAATACATAGAATGAATAGAATGCACTCTATGCATCCTAGGCATTCTATGCATTCAGCGCATAGAATGCATTCTATGTGATCAATGTATTCTATGCATTCTATGCATAAAATGTATTCTATGCATCGAATGCATAGAATACATAGAATGCATAGACTACATGGAATGCATAGAGTGCATAGAGTGCAATCTATGTATTATATGTATTCTATGCATGGAATGCATAGAATACATAGAAGACATAAAATTATATGTATTCTATGCATAGAACGCATAGATTACATGGAATGCATAGAGTGCATAGAATGCATTCTATGTGATCAATGTAACCTATGCATTCTATGCATAAAATGTATTATATTCACCGAATGCATAGAATACATTGATTACATACAATGCCTTCTATGTATTCAATGTATTCTATGCATTCTATGCATAAAATGTAATCTATGCATCGAATGCATAGAATGCATAGAATACATAGAATACATAAAATGCATGGATTACATGGAATGCATAGAGTGCATAGAATGCAATCTATGTGATCAATGTATCCTCTGCATAGAATGCAATCTATGTATTCTATGCATAGAATGCATAAAATACATTGATTACATACAATGCCTTCTATGTATTCAATGTATTCTATGTACTCTATGCACCGAATGCATAGAATGCAATCTATGTATTCTATGCATAGAGTGCATAGGTTACATGGAATGCATAGAGTGCATAGAATGCATTCTATGTGATCAATGTATTCTATGCATAAAATGTATTCTATGCACCGAATGCATAGAATACATTGAATGCATAGATTACATGGAGTGCATAGAGTGCATAGAGTGCAATCTATGTATTCTATGTATTCTATGCATGGAATGCATAGAATACATAGAAGACATAGAATTATATGTATTCTATGCATAGAATGCATAGAATGCAATCTAGGTATTCTATGCATAGAACGCATAGATTACATAGAATGCATAGAGTGCATAGAATGCATTCTATGTGATCAATGTATCCTCTGCATAGAATGCAATCTATGTATTCTATGCATAGAATGCATAAAATACATTGATTACATACAATGCCTTCTATGTATTTAATGTATTCTATGTATTCTATGCACCGAATGCATAGAATGCAATCTATGTATTCTATGCATAGAATGCATAGGTTACATGGAATGCATAGAGTGCATAGAATGCATTCTATGTGATCAATGTATTCCATGCATTCTATGCATAAAATATATTCTATGCACCGAATGCATAGAATACATAGAATGCACAGATTACATAGAATGCATAGAGTGCATAGAATGCAATCTATGTGTTCTATGCAGTGCATAGACTACATAGAATGCATAGAACTCATAAAACGCGTAGAATGCACTCTATGCATCCTATACATTCTATGCATTCAGTGCATAGAATGCATTCTATGTGATAAATGTATTCTATGCATTCTATGCATAAAATGTATTCTATGCACCGAATGCATAGAATACATAGAATGCATAGATTACATGGAATGCATAGAGTGCATAGAGTGCAATCTATGTATTCTATGTATTCTATGCATGGAATGCATAGAATACATAGACAACATAGAATTATATCTATTCTATGCATAGAATGCATAGAATGCAATCTAGGTATTCTATGCATAGAACGCATAGATTACATGGAATGCATTCTATGTCTTCGATGTCTTCTATGTGTTCTATGCATAGAATGCATAGAATGCAATCTATGTATTCTATGCATAGATTGCACAGAATGCATTCTATGTCTTCGATGTCTTCTATGTGTTCTATGCATAGAATGCGTAGAATGCAATCTATCTATTCTATGCATAGAACGCATAGATTACATGGAATGCATAGAGTGCATAGAATGCATTCTATGTGATCAATGTATTCTATGCATTCTATGCATGAAATGTATTTTATGCACCGAATGCATAGATTACATGGAATGCATAGAGTGCATAGAGTGCATAGAGTGCAATCTATGTATTCTATGTATTCTATGCATGGAATGCATAGAATACATAGAAGACATAGAATTATATCTATTCTATGCATAGAATGCATAGAATGCAATCTAGGTATTCTCTGCATAAAACGCATAGATTACATGGAATGCATAGAGTGCATAGAATGCATTCTATGTGATCAATGTATTCTCTGCATAGAATGAAATCTATGTATTCTATGCATAGAATGCATAAAATACATTGATTACATACAATGCCTTCTATGTATTCAATGTATTCTATGTTTTCTATGCATCAAATGCATAGAATGCAATATATGTATTCTATGCATAGAGTGCATAGATTGCACAGAGTGCATTCTATGTCTTCTATGTATTCTATGCATAGAATGCATAGAATGCAATCTATGTATTCTATGCATAGAACGCATAGATTACATGGAATGCATAGAGTGCATAGAATGCATTCTATGTGATCAATGTATTCTATGCATTCTATGCATAAAATGTATTCTATGCACCGAATGCATAGATTACATGGAATGCATAGAGTGCATAGAGTGCAATCTATGTATTCTATGTATTCTATGCATGGGATGCATAGAATACATAGAAGACATAGAAGACATGGAATTATATGTATTCGGTGCATAGAATGCATAGAATGCAATCTAGGTATTTTATGCATAGAACGCATAGATTACATGGAATGCATAGAGGGCATAGAATGCATTCTATGTGATCAATGTATTCTCTGCATAGAATGCAATCTATGTATTCTATGCATAGAATGCATAAAATACATTGATTACATACAATGCCTTCTATGTATTCAGTGTATTCTATGTATTCTATGCATAGAATGCATAGAATGCAATCTATGTATTCTAGGCATGGAATGCATAGAATACATAGAAGACATAGAATTATATGTATTCTATGCATAGAATGCATAGAATGCAATCTAGGTATTCTATGCATCGAACGCATAGATTACATGGAATGCATAGAGTGCATAGAATGCATTCTATGTGATCAATGTATTCTCTGCATAGAATGAAATCGATGTATTCTATGCATAGAATGCATAAAATACATTGATTACATACAATGCCTTCTATGTATTCAATGTATTCTATGTATTCTATGCATCAAATGCATAGAATGCAATATATGTATTCTATGCTTAGAGTGCATAGAATGCAATATATGTATTCTATGCTTAGAGTGCATAGATTGCACAGAGTGCATTCTATGTCTTCTATGTCTCCGATGTCTTCTATGTATTCTATGCATAGAATGCATAGAATGCAATCTATGTATTCTATGCATAGAATGCATAGCATATATGGAAAACATAGAATTATATGTATTCTATGCATAGAATGCATAGAATGCAATCTATGTATTTTATGCATAGAATGCATAGATTGCATGGAATGCGAAGAATGCATAGAATGCAATCTATGTATTCTATGCATAGAACGCATAGATTACATGGAATGCATAGAGTGCATAGAATGCATTCTATGTGATCAATGTATTCTATGCATTCTATGCATAAAATGTATTCTATGCACCGAATGCATAGATTACATGGAATG
The DNA here is from genome assembly GCA_935421135.1 of Bugulina stolonifera. Classification (NCBI taxonomy): domain Eukaryota; kingdom Metazoa; phylum Bryozoa; class Gymnolaemata; order Cheilostomatida; family Bugulidae; genus Bugulina; species Bugulina stolonifera. Next base: position 125,367 of record OW285190.1, on the reverse strand, counting down.
CATAGAGTGCATAGAGTGCAATCTATGTATTCTATGTATTCTATGCATGGGATGCATAGAATACATAGAAGACATAGAAGACATGGAATTATATGTATTCGATGCATAGAATGCATAGAATGCAATCTAGGTATTTTATGCATAGAACGCATAGATTACATGGAATGCATAGAGGGCATAGAATGCATTCTATGTGATCAATGTATTCTCTGCATAGAATGCAATCTATGTATTCTATGCATAGAATGCATAAAATACATTGATTACATACAATGCCTTCTATGTATTCAGTGTATTCTATGTATTCTATGCATAGAATGCATAGAATGCAATCTATGTATTCTAGGCATGGAATGCATAGAATACATAGAAGACATAGAATTATATGTATTCTATGCATAGAATGCATAGAATGCAACCTATGTATTCTATGCATAGAATGCATAGATTACATGGAATGTATAGAGTGTATAGAATGCATTCTATTTGATCAATGTATTCTATGCATTCTATGCATAAAATGTATTCTATGCATCGAATGCATAGAATGCATAGAATACATAGAATACATAAAATGCATGGATTACATGGAATGCATAGAGTGCATAGGTTACATGGAATGCATTCTATGCATTCTATGTCTTCTATGTCTTCTATGTATTCAATGTATTCTATGCATAGAATGCATAGAATGCAATCTAGGTATTCTATGCATAGAACGCATAGATTACATGGAATGCATCAAGTGCATGGAATGCATTCTATGTGATCAAGATATTCTATGCATAGAATGCAATATATGTATTACATGTGTTCGATGCATAGAATGCAATCTATGTATTCTGCATAGAATGCAATCTATGTATTCTATGCATAGAGTGCATAGATTGCACAGAATGCATTCTATGTCTTCGATGTCTTCTGTGTGTTCTATGCATAGAATGCATAGAATGCAATCTATCTATTCTATGCATAGAACGCATAGATTACATGGAATGCATAGAGTGCATAGAATGCATTCTATGTGATCAATGTATTCTATGCATTCTATGCATGAAATGTATTCTATGCACCGAATGCATAGATTACATGGAATGCATAGAGTGCAAAGAGTGCATAGAGTGCAATCTATGTATTCTATGTATTCTATGCATGAAATGCAATATATGTATTATATGTATTCGATGCATAGAATGCATAGAATGCAATCTAGGTATTCTATGCATAAAACGCATAGATTACATGGAATGCATAGAGTGCATAGAATGCATTCTATGTGATCAATGTATTCTCTGCATAGAATGAAATCTATGTATTCTATGCATAGAATGCATAAAATACATTGATTACATACAATGCCTTCTATGTATTCAATGTATTCTATGTATTCTATGCATCAAATGCATAGAATGCAATATATATATTCTATGCATAGAGTGCATAGATTGCACAGAGTGCATTCTATGTCTTCTATGTCTCCGATGTCTTCTATGTATTCTATGCATAGAATGCATAGAATGCAATCTATGTATTCTATGCATAGAACGCATAGATTACATGGAATGCATAGAGTGCATAGAATGCATTCTATGTGATCAATGTATTCTATGCATTCTATGCATAAAATGTATTCTATGCACCGAATGCATAGATTACATGGAATGCATAGAGTGCATAGAGTGCAATCTATGTATTCTATGTATTTTATGCATGGGATGCATAGAATACATAGAAGACATAGAAGACATGGAATTATATGTATTCGATGCATAGAATGCATAGAATGCAATCTAGGTGTTTTATGCATAGAACGCATAGATTACATGGAATGCATAGAGGGCATAGAATGCATTCTATGTGATCAATGTATTCTCTGCATAGAATGCAATCTATGTATTCTATGCATAGAATGCATAAAATACATTGATTACATACAATGCCTTCTATGTATTCAGTGTATTCTATGTATTCTATGCATAGAATGCATAGAATGCAATCTATGTATTCTATGCATAGAATGCATAGGTTACATGGAATGCATAGAGTGCATAGAATGCATTCTATGTGATCAATGTATTCCATGCATTCTATGCATAAAATATATTCTATGCACCGAATGCATAGAATACATAGAATGCACAGATTACATAGAATGCATAGAGTGCATAGAATGCAATCTATGTGTTCTATGCAATGCATAGACTACATAGAATGCATAGAACTCATAAAACGCGTAGAATGCACTCTATGCATCCTATACATTCTATGCATTCAGTGCATAGAATGCATTCTATGTGATAAATGTATTCTATGCATTCTATGCATAAAATGTATTCTATGCACCGAATGCATAGAATACATAGAATGCATAGATTACATGGAATGCATAGAGTGCATAGCGTGCAATCTATGTATTCTATGTATTCTATGCATGGAATGCATAGAATACATAGAAGACATAGAATTATATGTATTCTATGCATAGAATGCATAGAATGCAATCTAGGTATTCTATGCATAGAACGCATAGATTACATGGAATGCATAGAGTGCATAGAATGCATTCTATGTGATCAATGTATTCTCTGCATAGAATGAAATCTATGTATTCTATGCATAGAATGCATAAAATACATTGATTACATACAATGCCTTCTATGTATTCAATGTATTCTATGTATTCTATGCATCAAATGCATAGAATGCAATATATGTATTCTATGCTTAGAGTGCATAGAATGCAATATATGTATTCTATGCTTAGAGTGCATAGATTGCACAGAGTGCATTCTATGTCTTCTATGTCTCCGATGTCTTCTATGTATTCTATGCATAGAACGCATAGAATGCAATCTATGTATTCTATGCATAGAATGCATAGCATATATAGAAGACATAGAATTATATGTATTCTATGCATAGAATGCATAGAATGCAATCTATGTATTCTATGCATATAACGCATAGATTACATGGAATGCATCAAGTGCATAGAATGCATTCTATGTGATCAAGATATTCTATGCATAGAATGCAATATATGTATTATATGTGTTCGATGCATAGAATGCATAGAATGCAATCTATGTATTCTATGCATAGAGTGCATAGATTGCACAGAATGCATTCTATGTCTTCGATGTCTTCTATGTGTTCTATGCATAGAATGCATAGAATGCAATCTATCTATTCTATGCATAGAACGCATAGATTACATGGAATGCATAGAGTGCATAGAATGCATTCTATGTGATCAATGTATTCTATGCATTCTATGCATGAAATGTATTCTATGCACCGAATGCATAGATTACATGGAATGCATAGAGTGCAAAGAGTGCATATAGTGCAATCTATGTATTCTATGTATTCTATGCATGAAATGCAATATATGTATTATATGTATTCGATGCATAGAATGCATAGAATGCAATCTAGGTATTCTATGCATAGAACGCATAGATTACATGGAATGCATAGAGTGCATAGAATGCATTCTATGTGATCAATGTATTCTCTGCATAGAATGAAATCTATGTATTCTATGCATAGAATGCATAAAATACATTGATTACATACAATGCCTTCTATGTATTCAATGTATTCTATGTATTCTATGCATCGAATGCATAGAATGCAATATATGTATTCTATGCTTAGAGTGCATAGAATGCAATATATGTATTCTATGCTTAGAGTGCATAGATTGCACAGAGTGCATTCTATGTCTTCTATGTCTCCGATGTCTTCTATGTATTCTATGCATAGAATGCATAGAATGCAATCTATGTATTCTATGCATAGAATGCATAGCATATATAGAAGACATAGAATTATATGTATTCTATGCATAGAATGCATAGAATGCAATCTATGTATTTTATGCATAGAATGCATAGATTGCATGGAATGCGAAGAATGCATAGAATGCAATCTATGTATTCTATGCATATAACGCATAAATTACATGGAATGCATCAAGTGCATAGAATGCACTCTATGTGATCAAGATATTCTATGCATAGAATGCAATATATGTATTATATGTGTTCGATGCATAGAATGCATAGAATGCAATCTATGTATTCTGCATAGAATGCAATCTATGTATTCTATGCATAGAGTGCATAGATTGCACAGAATGCATTCTATGTCTTCGATGTCTTCTATGTGTTCTATGCATAGAATGCATAGAATGCAATCTATCTATTCTATGCATAGAACGCATAGATTACATGGAATGCATAGAGTGCATAGAATGCATTCTATGTGATCAATGTATTCTATGCATTCTATGCATGAAATGTATTCTATGCACCGAATGCATAGATTACATGGAATGCATAGAGTGCAAAGAGTGCATAGAGTGCAATCTATGTATTCTATGTATTCTATGCATGAAATGCAATATATGTATTATATGTATTCGATGCATAGAATGCATAGAATGCAATCTAGGTATTCTATGCATAAAACGCATAGATTACATGGAATGCATAGAGTGCATAGAATGCATTCTATGTGATCAATGTATTCTCTGCATAGAATGAAATCTATGTATTCTATGCATAGAATGCATAAAATACATTGATTACATACAATGCCTTCTATGTATTCAATGTATTCTATGTATTCTATGCATCAAATGCATAGAATGCAATATATGTATTCTATGCATAGAGTGCATAGATTGCACAGAGTGCATTCTATGTCTTCTATGTCTCCGATGTCTTCTATGTATTCTATGCATAGAATGCATAGAATGCAATCTATGTATTCTATGCATAGAACGCATAGATTACATGGAATGCATAGAGTGCATAGAATGCATTCTATGTGATCAATGTATTCTATGCATTCTATGCATAAAATGTATTCTATGCACCGAATGCATAGATTACATGGAATGCATAGAGTGCATAGAGTGCAATTAATCTATGTATTCTATGTATTCTATGCATGGGATGCATAGAATACATAGAAGACATAGAAGACATGGAATTATATGTATTCGATGCATAGAATGCATAGAATGCAATCTAGGTATTTTATGCATAGAACGCATAGATTACATGGAATGCATAGAGGGCATAGAATGCATTCTATGTGATCAATGTATTCTCTGCATAGAATGCAATCTATGTATTCTATGCATAGAATGCATAAAATACATTGATTACATACAATGCCTTCTATGTATTCAGTGTATTCTATGTATTCTATGCATAGAATGCATAGAATGCAATCTATGTATTCTATGCATAGAATGCATAGGTTACATGGAATGCATAGAGTGCATAGAATGCATTCTATGTGATCAATGTATTCCATGCATTCTATGCATAAAATATATTCTATGCACCGAATGCATAGAATACATAGAATGCACAGATTACATAGAATGCATAGAGTGCATAGAATGCAATCTATGTGTTCTATGCAATGCATATACTACATAGAATGCATAGAACTCATAAAACGCGTAGAATGCACTCTATGCATCCTATACATTCTAAGCATTCAGTGCATAGAATGCATTCTATGTGATAAATGTATTCTATGCATTCTATGCATAAAATGTATTCTATGCACCGAATGCATAGAATACATAGAATGCATAGATTACATGGAATGCATAGAGTGCATAGAGTGCAATCTATGTATTCTATGTATTCTATGCATGGAATGCATAGAATACATAGAAGACATAGAATTATATGTATTCTATGCATAGAATGCATAGAATGCAATCTAGGTATTCTATGCATAGAACGCATAGATTACATGGAATGCATAGAGTGCATAGAATGCATTCTATGTGATCAATGTATTCTCTGCATAGAATGAAATCTATGTATTCTATGCATGGAATGCATAGAATACATAGAAGACATAAAATTATATGTATTCTATGCATAGAACGCATAGATTACATGGAATGCATAGAGTGCATAGAATGCATTCTATGTGATCAATGTAACCTATGCATTCTATGCATAAAATGTATTATATTCACCGAATGCATAGAATACATTGATTACATACAATGCCTTCTATGTATTCAATGTATTCTATGCATTCTATGCATAAAATGTAATCTATGCATCGAATGCATAGAATGCATAGAATACATAGAATACATAAAATGCATGGATTACATGGAATGCATAGAGTGCATAGAATGCAATCTATGTGATCAATGTATCCTCTGCATAGAATGCAATCTATGTATTCTATGCATAGAATGCATAAAATACATTGATTACATACAATGCCTTCTATGTATTCAATGTATTCTATGTACTCTATGCACCGAATGCATAGAATGCAATCTATGTATTCTATGCATAGAGTGCATAGGTTACATGGAATGCATAGAGTGCATAGAATGCATTCTATGTGATCAATGTATTCTATGCATAAAATGTATTCTATGCACCAAATGCATAGAATACATTGAATGCATAGATTACATGGAGTGCATAGAGTGCATAGAGTGCAATCTATGTATTCTATGTATTCTATGCATGGAATGCATAGAATACATAGAAGACATAGAATTATATGTATTCTATGCATAGAATGCATAGAATGCAATCTAGGTATTCTATGCATAGAACGCATAGATTACATGGAATGCATAGAGTGCATAGAATGCATTCTATGTGATCAATGTATCCTCTGCATAGAATGCAATCTATGTATTCTATGCATAGAATGCATAAAATACATTGATTACATACAATGCCTTCTATGTATTTAATGTATTCTATGTATTCTATGCACCGAATGCATAGAATGCAATCTATGTATTCTATGCATAGAATGCATAGGTTACATGGAATGCATAGAGTGCATAGAATGCATTCTATGTGATCAATGTATTCCATGCATTCTATGCATAAAATATATTCTATGCACCGAATGCATAGAATACATAGAATGCACAGATTACATAGAATGCATAGAGTGCATAGAATGCAATCTATGTGTTCTATGCAGTGCATAGACTACATAGAATGCATAGAACTCATAAAACGCGTAGAATGCACTCTATGCATCCTATACATTCTATGCATTCAGTGCATAGAATGCATTCTATGTGATAAATGTATTCTATGCATTCTATGCATAAAATGTATTCTATGCACCGAATGCATAGAATACATAGAATGCATAGATTACATGGAATGCATAGAGTGCATAGAGTGCAATCTATGTATTCTATGTATTCTATGCATGGAATGCATAGAATACATAGACAACATAGAATTATATCTATTCTATGCATAGAATGCATAGAATGCAATCTAGGTATTCTATGCATAGAACGCATAGATTACATGGAATGCATTCTATGTCTTCGATGTCTTCTATGTGTTCTATGCATAGAATGCATAGAATGCAATCTATGTATTCTATGCATAGATTGCACAGAATGCATTCTATGTCTTCGATGTCTTCTATGTGTTCTATGCATAGAATGCGTAGAATGCAATCTATCTATTCTATGCATAGAACGCATAGATTACATGGAATGCATAGAGTGCATAGAATGCATTCTATGTGATCAATGTATTCTATGCATTCTATGCATGAAATGTATTCTATGCACCGAATGCATAGATTACATGGAATGCATAGAGTGCATAGAGTGCATAGAGTGCAATCTATGTATTCTATGTATTCTATGCATGGAATGCATAGAATACATAGAAGACATAGAATTATATCTATTCTATGCATAGAATGCATAGAATGCAATCTAGGTATTCTCTGCATAAAACGCATAGATTACATGGAATGCATAGAGTGCATAGAATGCATTCTATGTGATCAATGTATTCTCTGCATAGAATGAAATCTATGTATTCTATGCATAGAATGCATAAAATACATTGATTACATACAATGCCTTCTATGTATTCAATGTATTCTATGTATTCTATGCATCAAATGCATAGAATGCAATATATGTATTCTATGCATAGAGTGCATAGATTGCACAGAGTGCATTCTATGTCTTCTATGTATTCTATGCATAGAATGCATAGAATGCAATCTATGTATTCTATGCATAGAACGCATAGATTACATGGAATGCATAGAGTGCATAGAATGCATTCTATGTGATCAATGTATTCTATGCATTCTATGCATAAAATGTATTCTATGCACCGAATGCATAGATTACATGGAATGCATAGAGTGCATAGAGTGCAATCTATGTATGTATTCTATGTATTCTATGCATGGGATGCATAGAATACATAGAAGACATAGAAGCCATGGAATTATATGTATTCGGTGCATAGAATGCATAGAATGCAATCTAGGTATTTTATGCATAGAACGCATAGATTACATGGAATGCATAGAGGGCATAGAATGCATTCTATGTGATCAATGTATTCTCTGCATAGAATGCAATCTATGTATTCTATGCATAGAATGCATAAAATACATTGATTACATACAATGCCTTCTATGTATTCAGTGTATTCTATGTATTCTATGCATAGAATGCATAGAATGCAATCTATGTATTCTAGGCATGGAATGCATAGAATACATAGAAGACATAGAATTATATGTATTCTATGCATAGAATGCATAGAATGCAATCTAGGTATTCTATGCATCGAACGCATAGATTACATGGAATGCATAGAGTGCATAGAATGCATTCTATGTGATCAATGTATTCTCTGCATAGAATGAAATCGATGTATTCTATGCATAGAATGCATAAAATACATTGATTACATACAATGCCTTCTATGTATTCAATGTATTCTATGTATTCTATGCATCAAATGCATAGAATGCAATATATGTATTCTATGCTTAGAGTGCATAGAATGCAATATATGTATTCTATGCTTAGAGTGCATAGATTGCACAGAGTGCATTCTATGTCTTCTATGTCTCCGATGTCTTCTATGTATTCTATGCATAGAATGCATAGAATGCAATCTATGTATTCTATGCATAGAATGCATAGCATATATGGAAAACATAGAATTATATGTATTCTATGCATAGAATGCATAGAATGCAATCTATGTATTTTATGCATAGAATGCATAGATTGCATGGAATGCGAAGAATGCATAGAATGCAATCTATGTATTCTATGCATAGAACGCATAGATTACATGGAATGCATAGAGTGCATAGAATGCATTCTATGTGATCAATGTATTCTATGCATTCTATGCATGAAATGTATTCTATGCACCGAATGCATAGATTACATGGAATGCATAGAGTGCATAGAGTGCAATCTATGTATTCTATGTATTCTATGCATGGGATGCATAGAATACATAGAAGACATAGAAGACATGGAATTATATGTATTCGATGCATAGAATGCATAGAATGGAATCTAGGTATTTTATGCATAGAACGCATAGATTACATGGAATGCATAGAGGGCATAGAATGCATTCTATGTGATCAATGTATTCTCTGCATAGAATGCAATCTATGTATTCTATGCATAGAATGCATAAAATACATTGATTACATACAATGCCTTCTATGTATTCAGTGTATTCTATGTATTCTATGCATAGAATGCATAGAATGCAATCTATGTATTCTAGGCATGGAATGCATAGAATACATAGAAGACATAGAATTATATGTATTCTATGCATAGAATGCATAGAATGCAATCTAGGTATTCTATGCATCGAACGCATAGATTACATGGAATGCATAGAGTGCATAGAATGCATTCTATGTGATCAATGTATTCTCTGCATAGAATGAAATCGATGTATTCTATGCATAGAATGCATAAAATACATTGATTACATACAATGCCTTCTATGTATTCAATGTATTCTATGTATTCTATGCATCAAATGCATAGAATGCAATATATGTATTCTATGCTTAGAGTGCATAGAATGCAATATATGTATTCTATGCTTAGAGTGCATAGATTGCACAGAGTGCATTCTATGTCTTCTATGTCTCCGATGTCTTCTATGTATTCTATGCATAGAATGCATAGAATGCAATCTATGTATTCTATGCATAGAATGCATAGCATATATGGAAAACATAGAATTATATGTATTCTATGCATAGAATGCATAGAATGCAATCTATGTATTTTATGCATAGAATGCATAGATTGCATGGAATGCGAAGAATGCATAGAATGCAATCTATGTATTCTATGCATATAACGCATAGATTACATGGAATGCATCAAGTGCATAGAATGCATTCTATGTGACCATGATATTCTATGCATAGAATGCAATATATGTATTATATGTGTTCGATGCATAGAATGCATAGAATGCAATCTATGTATTCTATGCATAGAGTGCATAGATTGCACAGAATGCATTCTATGTCTTCGATGTCTTCTATGTGTTCTATGCATAAAATGCATAGAATGCAATCTATCTATTCTATGCATAGAACGCATAGATTACATGGAATGCATAGAGTGCATTGAATGCATTCTATGTGATCAATGTATTCTATGCATTCTATGCATGAAATGTATTCTATGCACCGAATGCATAGATTACATGGAATGCATAGAGTGCAAAGAGTGCATAGAGTGCAATCTATGTATTCTATGTATTCTATGCATGAAATGCAATATATGTATTATATGTATTCGATGCATAGAATGCATAGAATGAAATCTAGGTATTCTATGCATAAAACGCATAGATTACATGGAATGCATAGAGTGCATAGAATGCATTCTATGTGATCAATGTATTCTATGCATAAAATGTATTCTATGCACCGAATGCATAGAATACATTGAATGCATAGATTACATGGAGTGCATAGAGTGCATAGAGTGCAATCTATGTATTCTATGTATTCTATGCATGGAATGCATAGAATACATAGAAGACATAGAATTATATGTATTCTATGCATAGAATGCATAGAATGCAATCTAGGTATTCTATGCATAGAACGCATAGATTACATGGAATGCATAGAGTGCATAGAATGCATTCTATGTGATCAATGTATCCTCTGCATAGAATGCAATCTATGTATTCTATGCATAGAATGCATAAAATACATTGATTACATACAATGCCTTCTATGTATTTAATGTATTCTATGTATTCTATGCACCGAATGCATAGAATGCAATCTATGTATTCTATGCATAGAATGCATAGGTTACATGGAATGCATAGAGTGCATAGAATGCATTCTATGTGATCAATGTATTCCATGCATTCTATGCATAAAATATATTCTATGCACCGAATGCATAGAATACATAGAATGCACAGATTACATAGAATGCATAGAGTGCATAGAATGCAATCTATGTGTTCTATGCAGTGCATAGACTACATAGAATGCATAGAACTCATAAAACGCGTAGAATGCACTCTATGCATCCTATACATTCTATGCATTCAGTGCATAGAATGCATTCTATGTGATAAATGTATTCTATGCATTCTATGCATAAAATGTATTCTATGCACCGAATGCATAGAATACATAGAATGCATAGATTACATGGAATGCATAGAGTGCATAGAGTGCAATCTATGTATTCTATGTATTCTATGCATGGAATGCATAGAATACATAGAAGACATAGAATTATATCTATTCTATGCATAGAATGCATAGAATGCAATCTAGGTATTCTATGCATAGAACGCATAGATTACATGGAATGCATTCTATGTCTTCGATGTCTTCTATGTGTTCTATGCATAGAATGCATAGAATGCAATCTATGTATTCTATGCATAGATTGCACAGAATGCATTCTATGTCTTCGATGTCTTCTATGTGTTCTATGCATAGAATGCGTAGAATGCAATCTATCTATTCTATGCATAGAACGCATAGATTACATGGAATGCATAGAGTGCATAGAATGCATTCTATGTGATCAATGTATTCTATGCATTCTATGCATGAAATGTATTCTATGCACCGAATGCATAGATTACATGGAATGCATAGAGTGCATAGAGTGCATAGAGTGCAATCTATGTATTCTATGTATTCTATGCATGGAATGCATAGAATACATAGAAGACATAGAATTATATCTATTCTATGCATAGAATGCATAGAATGCAATCTAGGTATTCTCTGCATAAAACGCATAGATTACATGGAATGCATAGAGTGCATAGAATGCATTCTATGTGATCAATGTATTCTCTGCATAGAATGAAATCTATGTATTCTATGCATAGAATGCATAAAATACATTGATTACATACAATGCCTTCTATGTATTCAATGTATTCTATGTATTCTATGCATCAAATGCATAGAATGCAATATATGTATTCTATGCATAGAGTGCATAGATTGCACAGAGTGCATTCTATGTCTTCTATGTATTCTATGCATAGAATGCATAGAATGCAATCTATGTATTCTATGCATAGAACGCATAGATTACATGGAATGCATAGAGTGCATAGAATGCATTCTATGTGATCAATGTATTCTATGCATTCTATGCATAAAATGTATTCTATGCACCGAATGCATAGATTACATGGAATGCATAGAGTGCATAGAGTGCAATCTATGTATTCTATGTATTCTATGCATGGGATGCATAGAATACATAGAAGACATAGAAGACATGGAATTATATGTATTCGGTGCATAGAATGCATAGAATGCAATCTAGGTATTTTATGCATAGAACGCATAGATTACATGGAATGCATAGAGGGCATAGAATGCATTCTATGTGATCAATGTATTCTCTGCATAGAATGCAATCTATGTATTCTATGCATAGAATGCATAAAATACATTGATTACATACAATGCCTTCTATGTATTCAGTGTATTCTATGTATTCTATGCATAGAATGCATAGAATGCAATCTATGTATTCTAGGCATGGAATGCATAGAATACATAGAAGACATAGAATTATATGTATTCTATGCATAGAATGCATAGAATGCAAGCTAGGTATTCTATGCATCGAACGCATAGATTACATGGAATGCATAGAATGCATTCTATGTGATAAATGTATTCTATGCATTCTATGCATAAAATGTATTCTATGCACCGAATGCATAGAATACATAGAATGCATAGATTACATGGAATGCATAGAGTGCATAGAGTGCAATCTATGTATTCTATGTATTCTATGCATGGAATGCATAGAATACATAGAAGACATAGAATTATATCTATTCTATGCATAGAATGCATAGAATGCAATCTAGGTATTCTATGCATAGAACGCATAGATTACATGGAATGCATTCTATGTCTTCGATGTCTTCTATGTGTTCTATGCATAGAATGCATAGAATGCAATCTATGTATTCTATGCATAGATTGCACAGAATGCATTCTATGTCTTCGATGTCTTCTATGTGTTCTATGCATAGAATGCGTAGAATGCAATCTATCTATTCTATGCATAGAACGCATAGATTACATGGAATGCATAGAGTGCATAGAATGCATTCTATGTGATCAATGTATTCTATGCATTCTATGCATGAAATGTATTCTATGCACCGAATGCATAGATTACATGGAATGCATAGAGTGCATAGAGTGCATAGAGTGCAATCTATGTATTCTATGTATTCTATGCATGGAATGCATAGAATACATAGAAGACATAGAATTATATCTATTCTATGCATAGAATGCATAGAATGCAATCTAGGTATTCTCTGCATAAAACGCATAGATTACATGGAATGCATAGAGTGCATAGAATGCATTCTATGTGATCAATGTATTCTCTGCATAGAATGAAATCTATGTATTCTATGCATAGAATGCATAAAATACATTGATTACATACAATGCCTTCTATGTATTCAATGTATTCTATGTATTCTATGCATCAAATGCATAGAATGCAATATATGTATTCTATGCATAGAGTGCATAGATTGCACAGAGTGCATTCTATGTCTTCTATGTATTCTATGCATAGAATGCATAGAATGCAATCTATGTATTCTATGCATAGAACGCATAGATTACATGGAATGCATAGAGTGCATAGAATGCATTCTATGTGATCAATGTATTCTATGCATTCTATGCATAAAATGTATTCTATGCACCGAATGCATAGATTACATGGAATGCATAGAGTGCATAGAGTGCAATCTATGTATTCTATGTATTCTATGCATGGGATGCATAGAATACATAGAAGACATAGAAGACATGGAATTATATGTATTCGGTGCATAGAATGCATAGAATGCAATCTAGGTATTTTATGCATAGAACGCATAGATTACATGGAATGCATAGAGGGCATAGAATGCATTCTATGTGATCAATGTATTCTCTGCATAGAATGCAATCTATGTATTCTATGCATAGAATGCATAAAATACATTGATTACATACAATGCCTTCTATGTATTCAGTGTATTCTATGTATTCTATGCATAGAATGCATAGAATGCAATCTATGTATTCTAGGCATGGAATGCATAGAATACATAGAAGACATAGAATTATATGTATTCTATGCATAGAATGCATAGAATGCAATCTAGGTATTCTATGCATCGAACGCATAGATTACATGGAATGCATAGAGTGCATAGAATGCATTCTATGTGATCAATGTATTCTCTGCATAGAATGAAATCGATGTATTCTATGCATAGAATGCATAAAATACATTGATTACATACAATGCCTTCTATGTATTCAATGTATTCTATGTATTCTATGCATCAAATGCATAGAATGCAATATATGTATTCTATGCTTAGAGTGCATAGAATGCAATATATGTATTCTATGCTTAGAGTGCATAGATTGCACAGAGTGCATTCTATGTCTTCTATGTCTCCGATGTCTTCTATGTATTCTATGCATAGAATGCATAGAATGCAATCTATGTATTCTATGCATAGAATGCATAGCTTATATGGAAAACATAGAATTATATGTATTCTATGCATAGAATGCATAGAATGCAATCTATGTATTTTATGCATAGAATGCATAGATTGCATGGAATGCGAAGAATGCATAGAATGCAATCTATGTATTCTATGCATAGAACGCATAGATTACATGGAATGCATAGAGTGCATAGAATGCATTCTATGTGATCAATGTATTCTATGCATTCTATGCATAAAATGTATTCTATGCACCGAATGCATAGATTACATGGAATGCATAGAGTGCATAGAGTGCAATCTATGTATTCTATGTATTCTATGCATGGGATGCATAGAATACATAGAAGACATAGAAGACATGGAATTATATGTATTCGATGCATAGAATGGAATCTAGGTATTTTATGCATAGAACGCATAGATTACATGGAATGCATAGAGGGCATAGAATGCATTCTATGTGATCAATGTATTCTCTGCATAGAATGCAATCTATGTATTCTATGCATAGAATGCATAAAATACATTGATTACATACAATGCCTTCTATGTATTCAGTGTATTCTATGTATTCTATGCATAGAATGCATAGAATGCAATCTATGTATTCTAGGCATGGAATGCATAGAATACATAGAAGACATAGAATTATATGTATTCTATGCATAGAATGCATAGAATGCAATCTAGGTATTCTATGCATCGAACGCATAGATTACATGGAATGCATAGAGTGCATAGAATGCATTCTATGTGATCAATGTATTCTCTGCATAGAATGAAATCGATGTATTCTATGCATAGAATGCATAAAATACATTGATTACATACAATGCCTTCTATGTATTCAATGTATTCTATGTATTCTATGCATCAAATGCATAGAATGCAATATATGTATTCTATGCTTAGAGTGCATAGAATGCAATATATGTATTCTATGCTTAGAGTGCATAGATTGCACAGAGTGCATTCTATGTCTTCTATGTCTCCGATGTCTTCTATGTATTCTATGCATAGAATGCATAGAATGCAATCTATGTATTCTATGCATAGAATGCATAGCATATATGGAAAACATAGAATTATATGTATTCTATGCATAGAATGCATAGAATGCAATCTATGTATTTTATGCATAGAATGCATAGATTGCATGGAATGCGAAGAATGCATAGAATGCAATCTATGTATTCTATGCATATAACGCATAGATTACATGGAATGCATCAAGTGCATAGAATGCATTCTATGTGACCATGATATTCTATGCATAGAATGCAATATATGTATTATATGTGTTCGATGCATAGAATGCATAGAATGCAATCTATGTATTCTATGCATAGAGTGCATAGATTGCACAGAATGCATTCTATGTCTTCGATGTCTTCTATGTGTTCTATGCATAAAATGCATAGAATGCAATCTATCTATTCTATGCATAGAACGCATAGATTACATGGAATGCATAGAGTGCATTGAATGCATTCTATGTGATCAATGTATTCTATGCATTCTATGCATGAAATGTATTCTATGCACCGAATGCATAGATTACATGGAATGCATAGAGTGCAAAGAGTGCATAGAGTGCAATCTATGTATTCTATGTATTCTATGCATGAAATGCAATATATGTATTATATGTATTCGATGCATAGAATGCATAGAATGAAATCTAGGTATTCTATGCATAAAACGCATAGATTACATGGAATGCATAGAGTGCATAGAATGCATTCTATGTGATCAATGTATTCTCTGCATAGAATGAAATCTATGTATTCTATGCATAGAATGCATAAAATACATTGATTACATACAATGCCTTCTATGTATTCAATGTATTCTATGTATTCTATGCATAAAATGCATAGAATGCAATATATGTATTCTATGCATAGAGTGCATAGATTGCACAGAGTGCATTCTATGTCTTCTATGTCTCCGATGTCTTCTATGTATTCTATGCATAGAATGCATAGAATGCAATCTATGTATTCTATGCATAGAACGCATAGATTACATGGAATGCATAGAGTGCATAGAATGCATTCTATGTGATCAATGTATTCTATGCATTCTATGCATAAAATGTATTCTATGCACCGAATGCATAGATTACATGGAATGCATAGAGTGCATAGAGTGCAATCTATGTATTCTATGTATTCTATGCATGGGATGCATAGAATACATAGAAGACATAGAAGACATGGAATTATATGTATTCGATGCATAGAATGCATAGAATGCAATCTAGGTATTTTATGCATAGAACGCATAGATTACATGGAATGCATAGAGGGCATAGAATGCATTCTATGTGATCAATGTATTCTCTGCATAGAATGCAATCTATGTATTCTATGCATAGAATGCATAAAATACATTGATTACATACAATGCCTTCTATGTATTCAGTGTATTCTATGTATTCTATGCATAGAATGCATAGAATGCAATCTATGTATTCTATGCATAGAATGCATAGGTTACATGGAATGCATAGAGTGCATAGAATGCATTCTATGTGATCAATGTATTCCATGCATTCTATGCATAAAATATATTCTATGCACCGAATGCGTAGAATACATTGAATGCACAGATTACATACATGTAGAATGCATAGAGTGCATAGAATGCAATCTATGTGTTCTATGTATTCTATGCATTCCATGCATAGAATACATAGAATACATAGATTGCACTCTATGCACTCTATGCATTCCATGTAATCTATGCATTCTATGTATTCTATGCATTCGGTGCATAGAATACATTTTATGCATAGAATGCATAGAATACATTTATCACATAGAATGCATTCTATGCACTCTATGCATTCCATGTACTCTATGCGTTCTATGCATAGAATACCTAGATTGCATTCTATGCATTCTATGCATCGAATACATATAATACATATATTGCATTTCGTGCATAGAATACATAGAATACATAGATTGCACTCTATGCACTCTTTGCACTCTATGCATTCCATGTAATCTATGCATTCGGTGCATAGAATACATTTCATGCATAGAATACATTGATCACATAGAATGCATTCTATGTATTCTATGCATAGAATGCATAGATTACATGGAATGCATAGAATGCATAGAATGCATTCTATGTGATCAATGTATTCTATGCATTCTATGCATAAAATGTATTCTATGCATCGAATGCATAGAATACATAGAATGCATAGACTACATGGAATGCATAGAGTGCATAGAGTGCAATCTATGTATTCTATGAATAGAGTGCATAGATGGCACGGAATGCATTCTATGCATTCTATATCTTCTATGTATTCTATGCATAGAATGCATAGAATGCATAGAATACATAGAATACATAGAATGCATCGATTACATGGAATGCATAGAGTGCATAGAATGAAATCTATGTGATCTATGCAATGCATAGACTACATAGAATGCATAGAATACATAGAATGAATAGAATGCACTCTATGCATCCTAGGCATTCTATGCATTCAGCGCATAGAATGCATTCTATGTGATCAATGTATTCTATGCATTCTATGCATAAAATGTATTCTATGCATCGAATGCATAGAATACATAGAATGCATAGACTACATGGAATGCATAGAGTGCATAGAGTGCAATCTATGTATTCTATGTATTCTATGCATGGAATGCATAGAATACATAGAAGGCATAAAATTATATGTATTCTATGCATAGAACGCATAGATTACATGGAATGCATAGAGTGCATAGAATGCATTCTATGTGATCAATGTAACCTATGCATTCTATGCATAAAATGTATTATATTCACCGAATGCATAGAATACATTGATTACATACAATGCCTTCTATGTATTCAATGTATTCTATGCATTCTATGCATAAAATGTAATCTATGCATCGAATGCATAGAATGCATAGAATACATAGAATACATAAAATGCATGGATTACATGGAATGCATAGAGTGCAAAGAGTGCATAGAGTGCAATCTATGTATTCTATGCATGAAATGCAATATATGTATTATATGTATTCGATGCATAGAATGCATAGAATGCATAAAATACATTGATTACATACAATGCCTTCTATGTATTCAATGTATTCTATGTATTCTATGCATCAAATTCATAGAATGCAATATATGTATTCTATGCATAGAGTGCATAGATTGCACAGAGTGCATTCTATGTCTTCTATGTCTCCGATGTCTTCTATGTAGTCTATGCATAGAATGCATAGAATGCAATCTATGTATTCTATGCATAGAACGCATAGATTACATGGAATGCATAGAGTGCATAGAATGCATTCTATGTGATCAATGTATTCTATGCATTCTATGCATAAAATGTATTCTATGCACCGAATGCATAGATTACATGGAATGCATAGAGTGCATAGAGTGCAATCTATGTATTCTATGTATTCTATGCATGGAATGCATAGAATACATAGAAGACATAGAAGACATGGAATTATATGTATTCGATGCATAGAATGCATAGAATGCAATCTAGGTATTCTATGCATAGAACGCATAGATTACATGGAATGCATAGAGGGCATAGAATGCATTCTATGTGATCAATGTATTCTCTGCATAGAATGCAATCTATGTATTCTATGCATAGAATGCATAAAATACATTGATTACATACAATGCCTTCTATGTATTCAATGTATTCTATGTATTCTATGCATAGAATGCATAGAATGCAATCTATGTATTCTATGCATAGAATGCATAGGTTACATGGAATGCATAGAGTGCATAGAATGCATTCTATGTGATCAATGTATTCCATGCATTCTATGCATAAAATATATTCTATGCACCGAATGCATAGAATACATAGAATGCACAGATTACATAGAATGCATAGAGTGCATAGAATGCAATCTATGTGTTCTATGCAATGCATAGACTACATAGAATGCATAGAACTCATAAAACGCGTAGAATGCACTCTATGCATCCTATACATTCTATGCATTCAGTGCATAGAATGCATTCTATGTGATTAATGTATTCTATGCATTCTATGCATAAAATGTATTCTATGCACCGAATGCATAGAATACATAGAATGCATAGATTACATGGAATGCATAGAGTGCATAGAGTGCAATCTATGTATTCTATGTATTCTATGCATGGAATGCATAGAATACATAGAAGACATAGAATTATATGTATTCTATCCATAGAATGCATGGAATGCAATCTATGTATCCTATGCATAGAACGCATAGATTACATGGAATGCATAGAGTGCATAGAATGCGTTCTATGTGATCAATGTATTCTATGCATAGAATGCATAAAATACATTGATTACATACAATGCCTTCTATGTAGTCAATGTATTTTATGTATTCTATGCATCAAATGCATAGAATGCAATCTATGTATTCTATGCATATAACGCATAGATTACATGGAATGCATCAAGTGCATAGAATGCAATCTATGTATTCTATGCATAGAGTGCATAGATTGCACAGAATGCATTCTATGTCTTCGATGTCTTCTATGTATTCTATGCATAGAATGTATTCTATGCACCGAATGCATAGATTACATGGAATGCATAGAGTGCATAGAGTGCAATCTATGTATTCTATGTATTCTATGCATGGAATGCATAGAATGCAATCTATGTATTCTATGCATAGAGTGCATAGGTCACATGGAATGCATTCTATGCATTCTATGTCTTCTATGTCTTCTATGTATTCAATGTATTCTATGCATAGAATGCATAGAATGCAATCTATGTATTCTATGCATAGCATGCATAGAATGCAATCTATGTATTCTATGCATAGAATGCATAGAATACATAAAAGACATAGAATTATATGTATTCTATGCATAGAATGCATAGAATGCAATCTATGTATTCTATGCATAGAATGCATAGATTACATGGAATGCTAAATTGCATAGAATGCATTCTATGTGATCAAGATATTCTATACATAGAATGCAATATATGTATTATATGTATTCGATGCATAGAATGCAATCTATGTATTCTATGCATAGAATGCATAGAATGCAATCTATGTATTCTATGCATAGAACGCATAGATTACATGGAATGCATAGAGTGCATAGAATGCATTCTATGTGATTAATGTATTCTATGCATTCTATGCATAAAATGTATTCTATGCACCGAATGCATAGATTACATGGAATGCATAGAGTGCATAGAGTGCAATCTATGTATTCTATGTATTCTATGCATGGAATGCATAGAATACATAGAAGACATAGAAGACATGGAATTATATGTATTCGATGCATAGAATGCATAGAATGCAATCTAGGTATTTTATGCATAGAACGCATAGATTACATGGAATGCATAGAGGGCATAGAATGCATTCTATGTGATCAATGTATTCTCTGCATAGAATGCAATCTATGTATTCTATGCATAGAATGCATAAAATACATTGATTACATACAATGCCTTCTATGTATTCAGTGTATTCTATGTATTCTATGCATAGAATGCATAGAATGCAATCTATGTATTCTATGCATAGAATGCATAGGTTACATGGAATGCATAGAGTGCATAGAATGCATTCTATGTGATCAATGTATTCCATGCATTCTATGCATAAAATATATTCTATGCACCGAATGCGTAGAATACATTGAATGCACAGATTACATACATGTAGAATGCATAGAGTGCATAGAGTGCAATCTATGTATTCTATGTATTCTATGCATTCCATGCATAGAATACATAGAATACATAGATTGCACTCTATGCACTCTATGCATTCCATGTAATCTATGCATTCTATGTATTCTATGCATTCGGTGCATAGAATACATTTTATGCATAGAATGCATAGAATACATTTATCACATAGAATGCATTCTATGCACTCTATGCATTCCATGTACTCTATGCGTTCTATGCATAGAATACCTAGATTGCATTCTATGCATTCTATGCATCGAATACATATAATACATATATTGCATTTCGTGCATAGAATACATAGAATACATAGATTGCACTCTATGCACTCTTTGCACTCTATGCATTCCATGTAATCTATGCATTCGGTGCATAGAATACATTTCATGCATAGAATACATTGATCACATAGAATGCATTCTATGTATTCTATGCATAGAATGCATAGATTACATGGAATGCATAGAATGCATAGAATGCATTCTATGTGATCAATGTATTCTATGCATTCTATGCATAAAATGTATTCTATGCATCGAATGCATAGAATACATAGAATGCATAGACTACATGGAATGCATAGAGTGCATAGAGTGCAATCTATGTATTCTATGAATAGAGTGCATAGATGGCACGGAATGCATTCTATGCATTCTATATCTTCTATGTATTCTATGCATAGAATGCATAGAATGCATAGAATACATAGAATACATAGAATGCATCGATTACATGGAATGCATAGAGTGCATAGAATGAAATCTATGTGATCTATGCAATGCATAGACTACATAGAATGCATAGAATACATAGAATGAATAGAATGCACTCTATGCATCCTAGGTATTCTATGCATTCAGCGCATAGAATGCATTCTATGTGATCAATGTATTCTATGCATTCTATGCATAAAATGTATTCTATGCATCGAATGCATAGAATACATAGAATGCATAGACTACATGGAATGCATAGAGTGCATAGAGTGCAATCTATGTATTCTATGTATTCTATGCATGGAATGCATAGAATACATAGAAGACATAAAATTATATGTATTCTATGCATAGAACGCATAGATTACATGGAATGCATAGAGTGCATAGAATGCATTCTATGTGATCAATGTAACCTATGCATTCTATGCATAAAATGTATTATATTCACCGAATGCATAGAATACATTGATTACATACAATGCCTTCTATGTATTCAATGTATTCTATGCATTCTATGCATAAAATGTAATCTATGCATCGAATGCATAGAATGCATAGAATACATAGAATACATAAAATGCATGGATTACATGGAATGCATAGAGTGCAAAGAGTGCATAGAGTGCAATCTATGTATTCTATGCATGAAATGCAATATATGTATTATATGTATTCGATGCATAGAATGCATAGAATGCATAAAATACATTGATTACATACAATGCCTTCTATGTATTCAATGTATTCTATGTATTCTATGCATCAAATTCATAGAATGCAATATATGTATTCTATGCATAGAGTGCATAGATTGCACAGAGTGCATTCTATGTCTTCTATGTCTCCGATGTCTTCTATGTAGTCTATGCATAGAATGCATAGAATGCAATCTATGTATTCTATGCATAGAACGCATAGATTACATGGAATGCATAGAGTGCATAGAATGCATTCTATGTGATCAATGTATTCTATGCATTCTATGCATAAAATGTATTCTATGCACCGAATGCATAGATTACATGGAATGCATAGAGTGCATAGAGTGCAATCTATGTATTCTATGTATTCTATGCATGGAATGCATAGAATACATAGAAGACATAGAAGACATGGAATTATATGTATTCGATGCATAGAATGCATAGAATGCAATCTAGGTATTCTATGCATAGAACGCATAGATTACATGGAATGCATAGAGGGCATAGAATGCATTCTATGTGATCAATGTATTCTCTGCATAGAATGCAATCTATGTATTCTATGCATAGAATGCATAAAATACATTGATTACATACAATGCCTTCTATGTATTCAGTGTATTCTATGCATTCTATGCATAGAATACATAGATTGCATTCTATGTATTCTATGCATAGAATGCATAGGTTACATGGAATGCATAGAGTGCATAGAATGCATTCTATGTGATCAATGTATTCCATGCATTCTATGCATAAAATATATTCTATGCACCGAATGCATAGAATACATAGAATGCACAGATTACATAGAATGCATAGAGTGCATAGAATGCAATCTATGTGTTCTATGCAATGCATAGACTACATAGAATGCATAGAACTCATAAAACGCGTAGAATGCACTCTATGCATCCTATACATTCTATGCATTCAGTGCATAGAATGCATTCTATGTGATTAATGTATTCTATGCATTCTATGCATAAAATGTATTCTATGCACCGAATGCATAGAATACATAGAATGCATAGATTACATGGAATGCATAGAGTGCATAGAGTGCAATCTATGTATTCTATGTATTCTATGCATGGAATGCATAGAATACATAGAAGACATAGAATTATATGTATTCTATCCATAGAATGCATGGAATGCAATCTATGTATCCTATGCATAGAACGCATAGATTACATGGAATGCATAGAGTGCATAGAATGCGTTCTATGTGATCAATGTATTCTATGCATAGAATGCATAAAATACATTGATTACATACAATGCCTTCTATGTAGTCAATGTATTTTATGTATTCTATGCATCGAATGCATAGAATGCAATCTATGTATTCTATGCATATAACGCATAGATTACATGGAATGCATCAAGTGCATAGAATGCAATCTATGTATTCTATGCATAGAGTGCATAGATTGCACAGAATGCATTCTATGTCTTCGATGTCTTCTATGTATTCTATGCATAGAATGTATTCTATGCACCGAATGCATAGATTACATGGAATGCATAGAGTGCATAGAGTGCAATCTATGTATTCTATGTATTCTATGCATGGAATGCATAGAATGCAATCTATGTATTCTATGCATAGAGTGCATAGGTCACATGGAATGCATTCTATGCATTCTATGTCTTCTATGTCTTCTATGTATTCAATGTATTCTATGCATAGAATGCATAGAATGCAATCTATGTATTCTATGCATAGCATGCATAGAATGCAATCTATGTATTCTATGCATAGAATGCATAGAATACATAAAAGACATAGAATTATATGTATTCTATGCATAGAATGCATAGAATGCAATCTATGTATTCTATGCATAGAATGCATAGATTACATGGAATGCTAAATTGCATAGAATGCATTCTATGTGATCAAGATATTCTATACATAGAATGCAATATATGTATTATATGTATTCGATGCATAGAATGCAATCTATGTATTCTATGCATAGAATGCATAGAATGCAATCTATGTATTCTATGCATAGAACGCATAGATTACATGGAATGCATAGAGTGCATAGAATGCATTCTATGTGATTAATGTATTCTATGCATTCTATGCATAAAATGTATTCTATGCACCGAATGCATAGATTACATGGAATGCATAGAGTGCATAGAGTGCAATCTATGTATTCTATGTATTCTATGCATGGAATGCATAGAATACATAGAAGACATAGAAGACATGGAATTATATGTATTCGATGCATAGAATGCATAGAATGCAATCTAGGTATTCTATGCATAGAACGCATAGATTTCATAAAATGCATAGAGTGCATAGAATGCATTCTATGTGATCAATGTATTCTCTGCATACAATGCAATCTATGTATTCTATGCATAGAATGCATAAAATACATTGATTGCATACAAGGCCTTCTATGTATTCAGTATATTCTATGTATTCCATGCATCGAATGCATAGAATGCAATCTATGTATTCTATGCATAGAGTGCATAGATTACATGGAATGCATTATATGCATTCTATGTCTTCTATGTCTTCTATGTATTTAATGTATTCTATGCATAGAATGCATAGAGTGCAATCTATGTATTCTATGCATAGAATGCATAGGTTACATGGAATGCATAGAATGCATTCTATGTGATCAATGTATTCTATGCATTCTATGCATAAAATATATTCTATGCACCGAATGCATAGAATACATAGAATGCATAGATTACATGGAATGCATAGAGTGCATAGAGTGCAATCTATGTATTCTATGCATAGAGTGCATAGATTGCACAGAATGCATTCTATGCATTCTATGTCTTCTTTGCATTCTATGCATAGAATGCATAGAATGCAATCTAGATATTCTATGCATAGAACGCATTGATTCCATGGAATGCATAGAGTGCATAGAATGCGTTCTATGTGATCAATGTATCCTATGCATTCTAGGCATAAAATGTATTATATTCATCGAATGCATAGAATACATAGAATGCATAGATTACATGGAATGCATAGAGTGCATAGAATGCAATCTATGTGATCAATGTATCCTCTGCATAGAATGCAATCTATGTATTCTATGCATAGAATGCATAAACTACATTTATTACTTACAATGCCTTCTATGTATTCAATGTATTCTATGTATTCTATGCACCGAATGCATAGAATGCAATCTATGTATTCTATGCATAGAGTGCATAGGTTATATGGAATGCATAGAGTGCATAGAATGCATTCTATGTGATCAATGTATTCTATGCATTCTATGCATAAAATGTATTCTATGCACCGAATGCATAGAATACATAGAATGCATAGATTACATGGAATGCATAGAGTGCAATCTATGTATTCTATGTATTCTATGCATGGAATGCATAGAATACATAGAACACATAGAATTATATGTATTCGATGCATAGAATGCAATCTATGTATCCTATGCATAGAACGCATAGATTACATGGAATGCATAGAGTGCATAGAATGCATTCTATGTGATCAATGTATTCTATGCATAGAATGCATAAAATACATTGATTACATACAATGCCTTCTATGTATTCAATGTATTCTATGTATTCTATGCACCGAATGCATAGAATGCAATCTATGTATTCTATGCATAGAGTGCATAGATTACATGGAATGCATTATATGCATTCTATGTCTTCTATGTCTTCTATGTATTCAATGTATTCTATGCATAGAATGCATAGAGTGCAATCTATGTATTCTATGCATAGAATGCATAGGTTACATGGAATGCATAGAATGCATTCTATGTGATCAATGTATTCTATGCATTCTATGCATAAAATATATTCTATGCACCGAATGCATAGAATACATAGAATGCATAGATTACATGGAATGCATAGAGTGCATAGAGTGCAATCTATGTATTCTATGCATAGAGTGCATAGATTGCACAGAATGCATTCTATGCATTCTATGTCTTCTTTGCATTCTATGCATAGAATGCATAGAATGCAATCTAGATATTCTATGCATAGAACGCATAGATTCCATGGAATGCATAGAGTGCATAGAATGCGTTCTATGTGATCAATGTATCCTATGCATTCTAGGCATAAAATGTATTATATTCATCGAATGCATAGAATACATAGAATGCATAGATTACATGGAATGCATAGAGTGCATAGAATGCAATCTATGTGATCAATGTATCCTCTGCATAGAATGCAATCTATGTATTCTATGCATAGAATGCATAAACTACATTTATTACTTACAATGCCTTCTATGTATTCAATGTATTCTATGTATTCTATGCACCGAATGCATAGAATGCAATCTATGTATTCTATGCATAGAGTGCATAGGTTATATGGAATGCATAGAGTGCATAGAATGCATTCTATGTGATCAATGTATTCTATGCATTCTATGCATAAAATGTATTCTATGCACCGAATGCATAGAATACATAGAATGCATAGATTACATGGAATGCATAGAGTGCAATCTATGTATTCTATGTATTCTATGCATGGAATGCATAGAATACATAGAACACATAGAATTATATGTATTCGATGCATAGAATGCAATCTATGTATCCTATGCATAGAACGCATAGATTACATGGAATGCATAGAGTGCATAGAATGCATTCTATGTGATCAATGTATTCTATGCATAGAATGCATAAAATACATTGATTACATACAATGCCTTCTATGTATTCAATGTATTCTATGTATTCTATGCACCGAATGCATAGAATGCAATCTATGTATTCTATGCATAGAGTGCATAGATTACATGGAATGCATTATATGCATTCTATGTCTTCTATGTCTTCTATGTATTCAATGTATTCTATGCATAGAATGCATAGAATGCAATCTATGTATTCTATGCGTAGAATGCATAGAATACATAGAAGACATAGAATTATATGTATTCTATGCATAGCATGCATAGAATGCAATCTATGTATTCTATGCATAGAACGCATAGAATGCAATCTATGTGTTCTATGCATAGAACGCATAGATTACATGGAATGCATAGAGTGCATAGAATGCATTCTATGTGATCAATGTATTCTATGCATTCTATGCATAAAATGTATTCTATGCACCGAATGCATAGATTACATTCTTACGGCTTAGGGAGGTAATAGATGCATGAATTGTTCTATATTATGTTAATAAAATAAAACCAGCCCATGAACATGACTGTTCAAAGATATTGTAGTGGTACAGTGATTATTTACTGTCATTTCTATCGTCATATACATGTAAACTGTGAGATTATATTCGGGTATCTGTGGAGATCTTAGGATTGTTAGGACATGTACAGTGTATGTTATAAATAACTTGTCCTACTTGTTTTAGCTTGCTTGAGCTCATCTATAGACTGAATCGATTCTGCCCACCAGAGGATAAACACAGCTGCTTGTAAAATTTAATCGTCAGGGAGCAAGCCGAGTATGACTGCAAACATCTGTGTCCATATAGTGAGAGGATAGGAGTGGATGGAGGTGGTTGTCATTCCTATGGCGTAGGGAGGTAATAGATGCATGAACTGCTCTATATTATGTTAGTGAAATAAAACCGACCAGTTTAAAATGAGTTCTCAAAGATATTGTGGTGCTACAGTGATTATTTACTGCCATCTCTATTTATTGCCATATAATATGTGAGATTATACGCGGGTATCTGTGCAGATCGTAGAATTGTTAGGACTTGTACAGTGTACGTTATAAATAACTTGTCCTACTTGTTTTAGCTTGCTTGAGCTCATCTATAGACTGAACCATTTCTGCCCACCAGAGGATATACACAGCTGCTAGTAAAAATTAATCACCAGAGAGCGAGCTGAGTATGACTGGAAACATCTGTGTCCTTCTAGTGGGAGGATAGGAGTGAATTGAGGTGGTTGTCATTGCTACGGCGTAGGGAGGTAATAGATGCATGAACTTCTCTATATTATGTTAGTGAAATAAAACCAACCAGTTTAAAATGAGTTCTCAAAGATATTGTGGTGCTACAGTGATTATTTACCGCCATCTCTATTTATTGCCGTCTGATATGTGAAATTATATTTTGTTATCTGTGCAGACCTTATGAAGGTTAGTACAAGTAAAGCGTAAATCATAAATAGCCTGTTCTACCTGTTTTAGCTTGTTTGAGCTCAGCTATAGACTGAATCATTTCTGCCTACCAGTGGATAGACACAGCTGTAGTGGCTACCGGAAAGGGGCGTTAACCAAACGTCACGAATAGTCCGAGATTGAGATCATCTCGGGAGAAAGTAGAACATATCTTGGAACCAACAAGAGAGGACGTACTTTGAGACGCGACTGCAACCCAGAGTTATTACTAGTAAGTACGAAATTCACATGGTGTCAGAAGTTACAGATAGTTCCCACGTAACGATTATCAGGTTTAGTTGAACCTGATTAAGGTGGTGGACAGTCAAGTTTGGTTGAACTTGATTGATACAGATATCTAATTAATGACTAAAATAGTGATTTGATTTGTCTGACCTGATTAACTACGAATAACTAGGATTAATTAATTGCTTCATAAATTATAATACAGTAACAAGTGAAGTGGAGTTTAGTTAAACTCCCACTAATAAGCGTATCTGATCTGATTTATAATTATCTATGATTTGATTTGGTGGAATCAAAAATACGAGTACGCCGAGTTTAGTTGAACTCTCTGGTTGCTGCAAATACGAACGATTACTTTCGGTGCCTGTGCAACAATATTAGTAGTAGAATGGCGGAAGGTGGTAAAGAGGAAAGGTTTGTGCAACGAATAAATTTTTCTGGGGGTAATTTAGCTGCAAGCTGGAATACCTTTAAATCACAACTTAACATTTACAAGATAGCAAAAAAATATGATGAAATGTCAGAGGACGTGAAGATTG
The DNA here is from genome assembly GCA_935421135.1 of Bugulina stolonifera. NCBI lineage: Eukaryota > Metazoa > Bryozoa > Gymnolaemata > Cheilostomatida > Bugulidae > Bugulina > Bugulina stolonifera. The sequence continues at coordinate 95,359 of OW285190.1, read as the reverse complement.
CTAATACATTACTATTGATGGGACCTGAAAGTGTGCCGATATATGAGCAGTTTCAATTTGATGAAACAGATGATGATAAGAAGAAGACCCTGGTGAATGCTCTCAAATTTTTCGGGAAATATTTTGAACCAGTCAAGAATGTCATATATGAACGGATGAAATTTAACAGTATTGTACAAGGAGAGCTGCCTATACACCAGTTTATCATTAAACTCCAGACTCAAGCTGATGTATGCGAATATGGAACAATGAAGGATGAGTTGGTTCGTGACAGGATTGTAGTTGGAGTGAAGGATAAGCGCCTCCGAGAGTATCTAATAGACCTCGATGACCTGGATTTGCAGAAATGCATTCAAAAAGCAAAGCAGTTTGTAAGCCATCATGAGCAATGTGACAGGTTGGCAGTGGCTACCAGCGATAACAATCTTGATGTGCTTCGAACTCAACGCGATAAGACGTCGAACAGCCGACAAACGGAAGGTGCCAAGCAGCAGGTAGACACGAGAAATTGTTGGAAAAGCTGTTTGTACTGCAAATATGGACCTCACAGCAGGGAAACATGCCCAGCAAGAAATGCCCTTTGCCATGTGTGCAAGACAAGGGGACACTGGGGCAAATCTAAATTCTGCAAGGGCAGAAAGCTTAGCTCGGCAAATGAAGTGGCAGATGAAGTTGAGGGACTGTTTTTAGGTTCCGACTCAGAATGACTAGATGTGGTCAACTCTAGCCCATTCACTGACACTGGCAAAGCATGGTTTGTGGAAATCATGATAAATTCTGAACCTGTTAGGTTCAAAGTGGACACAGGTGCAGCAGTGACTGCAGTTCCTGCAAATATGTCTGAGAAGTTCTTGGACACAGAACCATCTAAGAAAATATTAAGAGGTGCGGGAAACCACAAGTTGAAAATAACGGGTGTGGCCAAAGCACAGTTGTGTAGAAACTCGAGGCAAATTGAGGAGACAGTTTACTTAGTGGATGGTCTAGTGACCCCATTATTGGGAAAGCCAGCCATATCTAAATTGGGATTAATTCAGTTTATAGATGAAATAGAGGATAGTTGCCCCTGGTTTACTGAATTTCCCAAAGTATTTGAAGGATTGGGATCCATGAAAAATGAAGTGAACATTGTCTTAAAAGGGTCAATACCGCCATTTGCTCAGTCAGTGCCCCGGAGAATAGCTGCCGCACGTAAACATTCACTGGAGGTTGAGTTGCAGAGAATGGAAAAGCTAGAGGTAATCGAAAGAATAGAGAAATCGACAGAATGGTGCTCCCCGTGTATCGTCGTACCCAAGAAGAATGGCAAAATTCGAGTATGCATAGATTTCACCAGACTAAACCAAGCAGTAATGCGTGAATATCACCCTCTACCTACAACAGAGGAAACGTTGAGTGAATTAGGCTCTGCAGCGATATTCAGCAAATTAGACGCGAACTGCGGATACTGGCAAATGAGACTGGCCAAAGAATCTCAAGAGCTAACTACCTTCATAACCCCATTTGGTCGATACATGTGCAAGAGGCTCCCTTTTGGAATTAGTTCGGCGCCTGAAATTTTCCAAAGGGAAATGCAAAAAGCTTTAGTTGACTGTGAAGGAGTAGTGTGTCAGATGGACGATATCTTGGTGTATGGAACTAGTCAACAGGAACATGACATTCGTCTCAGAAGAGTCATTGGGAAACTCCAAGAGGCAGGGATAACGCTAAACAAGGACAAATGTCAGTTTAATATGACAGAAATAGTGTTTTTAGGTCATGTTATATCTGCGGCAGGCATAAGAGCAGACCCAAGTAAAACCGAGGCAATAATTAAATTTGTTACTCCCATATGTAAGAAAGAACTCCGTCGTTTCTTTGGAATTGTAAACTACTTAGGGAAGTTCTCACCCTCATTGGCACAAAGCACACACCATCTTCGACAGTTGTTGCAGAAGGAGTCTAGCTGGACATGGGGACCTGATCACGCAAGAGAGTTTGAACAGTTAAAGCAAAGCATGGCAGAAACTCCTACCCTGACTACATTTAGGCTGCGGTCACCGACAATGCTTAGTACAGATGCCTCGTCCTATGGGTTAGGTGCAGTGGTGCTTCAGGAAGTTGACGGTGTGTGGCAACCTGTGGCATATGCATCACGCACACTAACACCTGCTGAAAAAAGGTATGCTCAGATCGAGAAGGAGGCACTAGCAATATCATGGGGGTGCACAAAATTCCACTACTATTTAGCGGGTCGCGAGTTTGTCGTAGAAACCGATCATAAACCCTTAGTATCTATACTTGGAGAAAAGGAGCTAGCTAGACTGCCTCTTCGAGTTCAGAGATTCAGGCTAAAGATGATGTCCTACAGCTACCGCATGAAATACACACCAGGAGAAAAGATGATTTTGGCTGATGCACTGTCAAGGTCACCTATTAGTGAAACAGAGAACGTGAGCGAGGTGGCCCATTCCGGAATGGTTGGTGAATTAGTTAATTCACTTGCCATATCCAATGGCAGATTGGAGAGGCTAAAAGCGGCGTTGCTAGAAGACGAGGTAGGAAGATTACTAGTACGCTACATTTCGGAAGGATGGCCTCAATTTAAAAATAGTGATCCAGTTGTAAAGAACCTGTATACGTTCAAAGAATATTTAACCTATGTTGACGGTGTTGTATTTTACATGAATAGAGTATTCATTCCAAAGTTAGAGCAAAGTTCTGTGTTGATAGCAGTTCATAAAGGACACCAGGGAGAGAACAAGTGCCTAAGACGAGCTAGAGAGGTAGTTTGGTGGCCAGGAATGACCAAAGAAATAAGGGAAATGGTCAAGACATGCCCCAGCTGCTTGGAGTACCGGAGAATTCCTAGAGAACCGCTAATATGCACTTAACTACCAGTGAGACCCTGGTGGCGTCTTGCAATAGATCTGTTTGAGAAAGAGGGACAATCATATCTAGTAGTAGTTGATTACTTCAGCCGATACATTACTGCGCACGAAATGCGAGAGTCCACAACGTCTGAAGCAATCGTGAAAATCCTAAGAAACCTGTTCTGCATGATAGGAATACCGAACTCGATAGTGAGTGATAATGGCCCCCAATTCATTTCAGAGAACTTTAAAGAATTTCTCCGCACATGGGATATACAGCATGTTACCAGCTCACCCAAGTACCCTCAATCCAACGTGTTGTATTATACTGGTTATGGTTTATTGCATACATAACATGTCAGTCCTAAAACAGGTCTGAAGCTCAACTGAACATACAACATGCTGCTACATATGCTATGCTTGCTAGAGGATAATCTTATAGCTATGTCAGTAGCAGTAATCATACAACATCTCCCTATTTTTAAGATGAACTATCAGTTAATCTAACAATCATAAAAAGAGAAATAATAATTACAATGTATGTTAACATAAATATACATGAAAAAAATGCAAACTACACAAAAACAGATTAGTAAAATTTAGTGCAAACAACTGTCATATTTCAAAGCTAGGTGTGAGGTTGACGCAAACTGTTCGCCAAAGATTAGATCAATTACGCGGTTTGACTACCCGACCTGATCGTAGTGTCATAGGAGCCGAAATGGGAGAGTTCCCACAACGGCTGGAATTGTCAATTGGTTCTGGTCCTCCGCTACTACTTTCCATTGGCTCGGATTCTGGTACTACTGGGTTTGACTGTGAATCCCCATTTGGGCTAAATGAAGTTTCACTACTAACTAAGCTGGTGCGATTACGTCTCACAATACTACCATTGCTGTCTTTAACTGTATATGATCTAGGGTGACTTGGAACTGGTCCTACTACTTTGCCATCTCTCCCTGTGTCTCTCACATAAACTTGCTGATCCTCTAGCAATGGAGGTAGCTCTACTGCTCTGTGCCTTCTGTTAAACTGAGTTTGAGACTCTAAACGCTTCGTTGTTTCCTTCTCACGGATAACTGACTCACAAGGCACCCGAGGCTCAAGTGCCGATGGCAAGCTGGGTATGGTAGTGCGAAGCTTTCTATTCATCAGAAGCTCAGCAGGGGAATGACCATTCTCTAGAGGTGAAGAGCGATAGGCCAAAAGTGCCATATAAGGATCTGCTTCCTTTTTCAGAAGCCGTTTTACTGTTTGTACAGTACGTTCTGCTAAACCGTTAGCTTGAGCATGCTTGGGTGAGCTAGTAACATGAATAAAATCATAATCAGCTGAAAATTTTCTGAACTCTTCTGAGGCGTACTGTGGACCATTGTCTGAAACCAACATTTCTGGTATGCCATGACGGGCGAAAATACTCTTAAAACACCGAATGACAGATCGGCTGTTGAGTTCAACAGGCTTTGCTATTTCAATAAAACGAGAATAGTAATCTACAACTACCAAAAACCATTCATTGTTTAAGTAAAACATATCACTACCTACACGTTCCCAAGGACGTTGTAGAAACTCGCACCTCATCAAAGGTTCTTTCACTACATTTGCGTGTCTTTGGCAGACTTTGCAGTTTCGCACCATTTCAGCTATCATCTGACTCATCCTTGGCCACCACATGGCTTGTCGAGCACGCTCGCGACATTTTGTAATTCCTAAATGGCCTTTATGTACTCTGCGAATCATCTCCATTCTAGAGGACATTGGAATGACAATTCTCCCTTCCAACACCAAAAGTTCATCTACTAATGACAATTTGGAACGGTTTTCATAAAATGGAAGTAGAACAGAGTCTTCTGCTGCTAAGTAGAATGGCCACTCTGATTTAACGAATGATCTAACTCGTGCCAATACTTCATCTTCCAACTGTAACTGTTTCAGCTGGTTTAACCTTCTATCAGAAGCATTAGCTTTCAACATCTCTAGACTATAAACTTCCACCTCCTCAACAAAAGTAACATCTTGAAGGCTAGGTTTTACATTAGATCTACTGAGAGCATCAGCTACTATGTTATCTTTCCCTGCAATGTACTCTATGACGTAACTGTATCTCCTTAAGCGCATTCTAAACCTCTGAATTCGTATGGGAAGCTTATCTAATTCTATGTCATTTAGCAAGGGCACTAAAGGCTTATGGTCGGTTTGAACTACTACCTTGAGACCAATAATATAATCTTTAAACTTTTCTAATGCCCATACAATGCCGAGTGCCTCTTGTTCTATGGTTGCATAGCATTTTTCTGTTTCAGTCAATGACCTAGAAGCAGCAGACACTACTCTGAAGATTCCTGAAGGTTGTCTTTGTAGCAACACTGCACCTAGGCCGCTACGGCAAGCATCTGTTTGAATCACAGTTTGAAAAGTAGGGTTGTAAGCTGCTAATTCCACGGAGCGACAAAGTTCAGTTTTGATTTGATTAAAAGCACTCTCTTGAGAGGTGCCCCAATACCACTGCGTACCTTTACACAGCAAAGTTCTTAAGGGGTCGCTCAAGCTCCCTAATACCGGAGTAAACTTACTAAGCTGATTTGCCATGCCAAGAAAACTGCGTACATCAGTTATGTTTTGGGGGGTTGGAAAATCCTGAATACCTTGAACTGATTCTTTACTTGGCTTAATGCCATCACCAGATATGACATGGCCAAGAAATGTTATGCTTCTACATGAAAATTCACACTTGGACACATTCAGCGTCATACCAGCATCTGAAATACGCCTTAATACCTCACAGACATGTCTATCGTGCTCCTCTACAGACTGCCCCCAAATACAAACGTCATCCATATGTACAACCACGCCTTCCAATCCACTCAGAACCTCTGATACAATCTTAGCATATATCTCTGGACTGGATGATAAACCAAATGGGAGTCTATTGTATGCAAATCTACCAAAAGGTGTAAGGAATGTGGTAAGAAGTTTTGACTTGTCAGATAATGGTATTTGGTAAAATCCAGAGTTAGCATCCAACTTAGTAAATATTTTGCCATTGCCCAGTTTTGCTGAACTTGCTTCAACATGAGACATCGGATACACCTCTCTACGAACTACTTTATTTAATTGTGTATAATCGACACACACACGCACTCGGCCATTTGCTTTGGGAACAACCACCAAATAGGAGATACCCAATCAGTTGGTTGCTGTACTTCAAAGATAACACCTTCATCTACCATGGCTTGGAGCTGTGTTTTGACTTTGCTAAGCAAGGGATAGGCAACTGAACGCGGAGTATAGATGGCATATGGAGGACTATTGTCTTGCTTGATCTGGATGTCAACCTCACGATGCATTTTCCCTAAGCCCTTAAAAAGTGCACTGAATTCTTGTTTAAAAAACTTGCTACTTTTGTCAACAATATTTATGTCCAATGAATCTGTTACACATAACTTTATAAGACCTAACCTGACACATGCTGTCCTACCTAAAAGGGCTTTAGTGCCATCAACTACATAGAACCTTTCAAAAATGCTATTTCTACCTACAATGATGTTGGACTCAAAATAGCCATGTACAGTAAGTTGGGTACCACTAGCTTGACATAAATGCTTATCAGTTGGATATAAAGACATCTTATTACAAAAGCTCTTAGGAATAACCGACACATCTGCTCCAGAGTCCAGTTTGAAATAAATGGGTGTGTTGAGCTTACTGACACGTACCTTTTTTACCCAAGGTTCTATCTGTCCTTTGGTATCATTGACTACTCCCATAAAGTTGTGTAAGGAGTCACATTCACTGTTTTCTGCATCTGTCACTTCCTGTATGATTTTGGAGTTGCAGCACCGTGCATAGTGTCCCGGTTTATGACATTTGTTGCATCTGCTGTCTATAGCTGGGCACTTGCCCTTAGTATGTTTTCTGTATCCGCAGCGTTTGCATGGATGGCCTGGAGAAGTAGCTTCTCTAGGTTTAGTTACCTCTGTTACCTTATCAGTATCTGAAACTGGAATTGATGAAGACAGTTTATTGTCATTTAGCTCTTTGATGTTGTTGTCAACTTGTTCAAATTGCCTGGCCATGTTTACAGCAACTGCTTCAGTTAGCTTCTCAACATCCATTTTCTGCATTTCTCTACTGCATGCAATGTCTCTTATGCCAACCACTATTCGATCTCGCATTTGCTCACTTCGGTTAGCAAACTCACATCGGTCAGCTGAATCATTTAAGATGCGTATGTACTGCTCGACTGTCTCTCCAGCTTGTTGGTCACGTCGAAAAAACTTTGCACGCTCATATATTATATACTTCCTAGGTAAAAAGTATTTGCCAAATGCTTCTCTGACCTTCTGGTAGTCTTTACGATCATCATCGGATAAGTCTAGCCCACTAAATATGCTTTCACTCCTGTTTCCCATACAGTACAAGAAACTATCTATTTGTAATTGTGCATCTTCATCACATATTTTAGATATATTTCTATACCTGTCCCAACGTCCAATCCACTCCGTCCATCTTTCAGGTTGGAAATCAAATTCCTGCGGTGGATTAAACTTCTGAGCCATGTTATACAGTTATTGTTGTTTCTAGTTAGTACTGGCTACCATGTTGTATTATACTGGTTATGGTTTATTGCATACATAACATGTCAGTCCTAAAACAGGTCTGAAGCTCAACTGAACATACAACATGCTGCTACATATGCTATGCTTGCTAGAGGATAATCTTATAGCTATGTCAGTAGCAGTAATCATACAACACAACGGAGAGGCCGAAAGGGCTGTTCAAACCGTCAAAGCATTGATGAAAAAAAATTTTGAACTAAAAGAAGCGCTGTGTGCATACAGAGACACCCCATTGGCAAATGGGTACTCCCCAGCACAATTGTTGTTTGGCAGGGGCATGAACTCGATGGGGTACCTTAATGAAAAAAGAATAGATCTGAAAAGACTACAGTGCTTTGAAAAAAGCCAAAGAATCTCGCAAAGAGAGAATTATAACAGGCGGTATAGAACACAAGAACGTGGACCGCTGTCAGTTGGCCAGGAAGTCGCTATCAACGATCCGGGCAGGCCCGCTTTGAACGCCAAGATCGTAGCAACTAGAGGTCGAGAGGTAGTTGCAGTAGGCGAGTCCGAAAGGTTGCTGCGCCGAAACAGGCAGTTAGTTCACCCACGCAGTGAACAAGCGTCCCCGGAATCAAATACCAAGATGGGAGATAAGATTCCTGAGGCAACACACAAGGTAGTAGAACCAGAGATACCAAAAGCACTACCAAGGGAAAATCCACTGCCCAGTCCGACAGCACCTATGGAAAAATGAGTTGCACAGACCAGCTGATCTTAACACACATAGCCCACATTCAAGGGGCAGAAGTTTAGGCAAACCGACTTATCAGGCACCCGCGGCAACCAGAGAAGTTACAACTCGTAGCGGCCGTATAAGTAGGAAGCCTAATCGACTTAACTTATAAGTACACATATATTTTTCAGGAAACAATGAAGTCCTATCTAATTGGAAACTCGTTGACTCAGGACATTAGAGGAACAGGATTTCGAACCATCTCCTTACCAGGTGCGAATTGGCATGACATTTTCAAATATGTCTATGAACGACGGCACCGGATGACCAGTTCCATCATATACATTCATGTCGGCTCCGTCAGATTCACTAGGATGCATAGGACCCAGAATAGAAAAGAGGTCCAACTCCTAACCAATCATCTGGGATCCGTCAGGTCTCACTTCAAGGAATGGGAGCGACTTAGGACATATGGGATTGTCCCAGTCATATGTACTCTCTTCCCAATGGATTTTAGAAGGTTCAACGATTTGTTGGCTAGGCGGGCTAATCGGCCGCCTTCTAGTCAACGTAGGACCAGGCCAGGTCGTCAGATTCTACAAAGTTTTTATAATCAGAATTCAAGCATGATCACAGAAGTGATCGTGTCTGAAAACAAAGAGATAATCGAGTTTAACAGGGAAAGTGAAATGTGTACACCTTTTATGCACAATCACATATTTACAAGAAGGAGAGGGCACTATCATTTTCGAGATTGGCTACTTAAAGATGGACTGCATCCTACTCGAACAATCATACACAAATGGATAAAGGAGATCGAACGAGTAGTGGAGTTGAATGACATAAAGTTGGAGTACAGACGGAGAGAAAGGTCACGTAGGCAGAGATAGGATGCAGAAAGAAAAAAAAAAAAAAAAAATCAAATTATTCGGTGTCTCCTTGTTTAACTAACACTGGTTAACTAATCACTATTTCTATTCCCAATACTGATTGTATCGGGTTCAAATCTCTCGTTCCAGGTGTAGTTGCACCTTACACAAAAAGAAAAATTAAAAAAAAAAAAAAAAAACAAATGTTTTTGGTTGTCTTTCGTTTAACTAACATTAAATAATTATATTATTCGTTAATTACTGTTTCTAATCTCAATACTGATTGTATGGCACTTGTGATGCTGCATTGTTTTCAAATATCTCGTTTTAGGTGTAGTTGCACCTCATTGGATAAAAAAGGACTTAAGAGGGAGGTGTAGTGGCTACCGGAAAGGGGCGTTAACCAGACGTCACGAATAGTCCGAGATTGAGATCATCTTGGGAGAGAGTAGAACATATCTTGGGACCAACAAGAGAGGACGTACTTTGAGACGCGACTGCAACCCAGAGTTATTACTAGTAAGTACGAACTTCACAACAGCTGGTAGTAAAAGTCAATTACCAGGGAGCAAGCTGAGTATGACTGGAAACATCTGTGTCTTCTAGTGAGAGGATAGGAGTGAATTACGGCAGTTGTAGTTCCTACGGCTTAGGGAGGTAATAGATGCATGAATTGTTCTATATGATGTCAATAAAACAAAACCAACCCATGAATATGACTGTTCAAAGATATTGTAGTGGTACATTGATTGTTTACTGTTATTTCTATTGTCATATACATGTAAACTGTAAGATTATATTCGGGTATCTGTGGAGATCTTAGGATTGTTCGTACATGCAAAGTGTATGTTATAAATAACCTGTCCTACCTGTTTTAGCTTGCTTGAGCTCATCTATAGACTGAATCATTTCTGCCCACCAGAGGATAAACACAGCTGCTTGTAAAAGTTAATCGCCAGGGAGCAAGCTGAGTATGACTGCAAACATCTGTGTCCTTCTTAGTGAGAGGATAGGAGTGAATTGAGGTGGTTGTCATTCCTATGGCGTAGGGAGGTAATAGATGCATGAACTGCTCTATATTATGTTAGTGAAATAAAACCAACCAGTTTAAAATGACTGCTCAAAGATATTGTGGTGCTACAGTGATTATTTACTGCCATCTCTATTTATTGCCATATAATATGTGAGATTATACTCGGGTATCTGTGCAGATCTTAGGATTGTTAGGACATGTACAGTGTATGTTATAAATAACTTGTCCTACTTGTTTTAGCTTGCTTGAGCTCATATATAGACTGAATCATTTCTGCCCGCCAGAGGATATACACAGCTGCTAGTAAAAATTAATCACCAGAGAGCGAGCTGAGTATGACTGAAAACATCTGTGTCCTTCTAGTGAGAGGATAGGAGTGAATTGAGGTAGTTGTCACTGCTACGGCGTAGGGAGGTAATAGATGCATGAACTTCTCTGTATTATGTTAGTGAAATAAAACCAACCCGTTTAAAATGAGTGCTCAAAGATATTGTAGTGCTACTCAGTGATTATTTACTGCCATCTCTATTGTCATACAAAATGTGAGATTATATTTGGTTATCTGTGCAGACCTTATGAAGGTTAGTACAAGTACAGTGTAAATTATCAATACCCTGTCCTACCTGTTTTAGCTTGTTTGAGCTCAGCCATAGACTGAGTCATTTCTGCCCACCAGTGGATAGACACAGCTGGTAGCAAAAGTCAATTACCAAGGAGCAAGCTGAGTATGACTGGAAACATCTGTGTCCTACTTGTGAGAGGATAGGAGTGAATTGCAGCGGTTGTCATTCCTACGGCTTAGGGAGGTAATAGAGGCATGAATTCTTCTATATTATGTCAATAAAATAAAACCAACCCATGAATATGACTGTTCAAAGATATTGTAGTGGTACATTGATTGTTTACTGTTATTTCTATTGTCATATACATGTAAACTGTAAGATTAAAATCCAGTATCTGTGGAGATCTTAGGATTGTTCATACATGCAAAGTGTATGTTATAAATAACCTGTCCTACCTGTTTTAGCTTGCTTGAGCTCATCTATATACTGAATCATTTCTGCCCACCAGAGGATAAACACAGCTGCTTGTAAAAGTTTATCGCCAGGGAGCAAGCTGAGTATGGCTGCAAACATCTGTGTCCTTCTAGTGAGAGGATAGGAGTGAATTGAGGTGGTTGTCATTCCTACGGCGTGGGGAGGTAATATAGATGCATGAACTGCTCTATATTATGTTAGTGAAATAAAACCAATCAGTTTAAAATGACTGCTCAAAGATATTGTGGTGCCACAGTGATTATTTACTGCCATCTCTATTTATTGCCATATAATATGTGAGATTATACTCGGGTATCTGTGCAGATCGTAGGATTGTTAGGACTTGTACAGTGTATGTTGTAAATAACTTGTCCTACTTGTTTTAGCTTGCTTGAGCTCATGTATAGACCGAACCATTTCTGCCCACCAGAGAATAAACACAGCTGCTAGTAAAAGTCGGTCACCAGAGAGCAAGCTGAGTATGATGGAAACATCTGTGTCCTTCCAGTGAGAGGATAGGAGTGAATTGCTGTAGTTGCCATTCCTACGGCTTAGAGAGGTAATAGATGCATGAATTGTTCTATATTATGTTAATAAAATAAAACCAACCCATGAATATGACTGTTCAAAGATATTGTAGTGGTACATTGATTGTTTACTGTTTTTTCTATTGTCATATACATGTAAACTGTAAGATTGAAATCCAGTATCTGTGGAGATCTTATGATTGTTCGTACATGCAGAGTGTATGTTATAAATAACCTGTCCTACCTGTTTTAGCTTGCTTGAGCTCATCTATAGACTGAATCATTTCTGCCCACCAGAGGATAAACACAGCTGCTTGTAAAAGTTAATCGCCAGGGAGCAAGCTGAGTATGACTGCAAACATCTGTGTCCTTCTAGTGAGAGGATAGGAGTGGATGGAGGTGGTTGTCATTCCTACGGCGTAGGGAGGTAATATAGATGCATGAACTGCTCTATATTATGTTAGTGAAATAAAACCAAACAGTTTAAATTGACTGCTCAAAGATATTGTAGTGCTACTCAGTGATTATTTACTGCCATCTCTATTTATTGCCATATAATATGTGAGATTATACTCGGGTATCTGTGCAGATCGTAGGATTGTTAGGACTTGTACAGTGTATGTTATAAATAACTTGTCCTACTTGTTTTAGCTTGCTTGAGCTCATCTATAGACTGAACCATTTCTGCCCACCAGAGGATATACACAGCTGCTAGTAAAAATAATCACCAGAGAGCGAGCTGAGTATGACTGGAAACATCTGTGTCCTTCTAGTGAGAGGATAGGAGTGAATTGAGGTGGTTGTCATTGCTACGGCGTAGGGAGGTAATAGATGCATGAACTTCTCTATATTATGTTAGTGAAATAAAACCAACCAGTTTAAAATGAGTGCTCAAAGATATTGTAGTGCTACTCAGTGATTATTTACTGCCATCTCTGTTGTCATACAAAATGTGAGATTATATTTGGTCATCTGTGCAGACCTTATGAAGGTTAGTACAAGTACAGTGTAAATTATAAATACCCTGTCCTACCTGTTTTAGCTTGTTTGAGCTCAGCTATAGACTGAATCATTTCTCCCCACCAGTGGATAGACACAGCTGGTAGTAAAAGTTAATCACCGGAGAGCGAGCTGAGTATGACTGGAAACATCTGTGTCCTTCTAGTGAGAGGATAGGAGTGAATTGAGGTGGTTGTCATTGCTACGGCGTAGGGAGGTAATAGATGCATGAACTGCTCTATATTATGTTAGTGAAATAAAACCAACCAGTTTAAAATGACTGCTCAAATATATTGTAGTGCTACTCAGTGATTGTTTACTGCCATCTCTATTTATTGCCATATAATATGTGAGATTATACTCGGGTATCCGTGCAGATCTTAGGATTGTTAGGACATATACAGTGTATGTTGTAAATAACTTGTCCTACTTGTTTTAGCTTGCTTGAGCTCATCTATAGACCGAACCATTTCTGCCCACCAGAGAATAAACACAGCTGCTAGTAAAAGTCAGTCACCAGAGAGCAAGCTGAGTATGACGGAAACATCTGTGTCCTTCCAGTGAGAGGATAGGAGTGAATTGCTGTAGTTGCCATTCTTACGGCTTAGGGAGGTAATAGATGCATGAATTGTTCTATATTATGTTAATAAAATAAAACGAACCCATGAACATGACTGTTCAAAGATATTTAGTGGTACAGTGATTATTTACTGTCATTTCTATTGTCATATACATGTAAACTGTGAGATTATATTCGGGTATCTGTGGAGATCTTAGGATTGTTAGGACATGTACAGTGTATGTTATAAATAACTTGTCCTACTTGTTTTAGCTTGCTTGAGCTCATCTATAGACTGAACCATTTCTGCCCACCAGAGAATAAACACAGCTGCTAGTAAAAGTCAGTCACCAGAGAGCGAGCTGAGTATGACTGGAAACAACTGTGTCCTTCTAGTGAGAGGATAGGAGTGAATTGAGGTGGTTGTCATTGCTACGGCGTAGGGAGGTAATAGATGCATAAACTTCTCTATATTATGTTAGTGAAATAAAACCAACCAGTTTAAAATGAGTGCTCAAAGATATTGTGGTGCTACAGTGATTATTTGCTGCCATCTCTATTTATTGCCATCTAATATGTGAGATTATATTTTGTTATCTGTGCAGACCTTATGAAGGTTAGTACAAGTACAGTGTAAATTATAAATAGCCTGTTCTACCTGTTTTAGCTTGTTTGAGCTCAGCTATAGACTGAATCATTTCTGCCTACCAGTGGATAGACACAGCTGGTAGTAAAAGTCAATTACCAGGGAGCAAGCTGAGTATGACTGGAAACATCTGTGTCCTTCTAGTGAGAGGATAGGAGTGAATTGCGGCAGTTGTAGTTCCTACGGCTTAGGGAGGTAATAGATGCATGAATTGTTCTATATTATGGCAATAAAATAAAACCAACCCATGAATATGACTGTTCAAAGATATTGTAGTGGTAGATTGATTGTTTACTGTTATTTCTATTGTCATATACATGTAAACTGTAAGATTATATTCGGGTATCTGTGGAGATCTTAGGATTGTTCGTACATGCAAAGTGTATGTTATAAATAACCTGTCCTACCTGTTCTAGCTTGCTTGAGCTCATCTATAGACTGAATCATTTCTGCCCACCAGAGGATAAACACAGCTGCTTGTAAAAGTTAATCGCCAGGGAGCAAGCTGAGTATGACTGCAAACATCTGTGTCCTTCTTAGTGAGAGGATAGGAGTGAATTGAGGTGGTTGTCATTCCTATGGCGTAGGGAGGTAATAGATGCATGAACTGCTCTATATTATGTTAGTGAAATAAAACCAACCAGTTTAAAATGACTGTTCAAAGATATTGTAGTGGTACAGTGATTATTTACTGTCATTTCTATTGTCATATACATGTAAACTGTGAGATTATATTCGGGTATCTGTGGAGATCTTAGGATTGTTCATACATGCAAAGTGTATGTTATAAATAACCTGTCCTACCTGTTTTAGCTTGCTTGAGCTCATCTATATACTGAATCATTTCTGCCCACCAGAGGATAAACACAGCTGCTTGTAAAAGTTAATCGCCAGGGAGCAAGCTGAGTATGGCTGCAAACATCTGTGTCCTTCTAGTGAGAGGATAGGAGTGGATGGAGGTGGTTGTCATTCCTACGGCGTAGGGAGGTAATATAGATGCATGAACTGCTCTATATTATGTTAGTGAAATAAAACCAAACAGTTTAAAATGACTGCTCAAAGATATTGTGGTGCCACAGTGATTATTTACTGCCATCTCTATTTATTGCCATATAATATGTGAGATTATACTCGGGTATCTGTGCAGATCGTGGGATTGTTAGGACTTGTACAGTGTATGTTGTAAATAACTTGTCCTACTTGTTTTAGCTTGCTTGAGCTCATCTATAGACCGAACCATTTCTGCCCACCAGAGAATAAACACAGCTGCTAGTAAAAGTCGGTCACCAGAGAGCAAGCTGAGTATGATGGAAACATCTGTGTCCTTCCAGTGAGAGGATAGGAGTGAATTGCTGTAGTTGCCATTCCTACGGCTTAGAGAGGTAATAGATGCATGAATTGTTCTATATTATGTTAATAAAACAAAACCAACCCATGAATATGACTGTTCAAAGATATTGTAGTGGTACATTGATTGTTTACTGTTTTTTCTATTGTCATATACATGTAAACTGTAAGATTAAAATCCAGTATCTGTGGAGATCTTAGGATTGTTCGTACATGCAGAGTGTATGTTATAAATAACCTGTCCTACCTGTTTTAGCTTGCTTGAGCTCATCTATAGACTGAATCATTTCTGCCCACCAGAGGATAAACACAGCTGCTTGTAAAAGTTAATCGCCAGGGAGCAAGCTGAGTATGACTGCAAACATCTGTGTCCTTCTAGTGAGAGGATAGGAGTGGATGGAGGTGGTTGTCATTCCTACGGCGTAGGGAGGTAATATAGATGCATGAACTGCTCTATATTATGTTAGTGAAATAAAACCAAACAGTTTAAATTGACTGCTCAAAGATATTGTAGTGCTACTCAGTGATTATTTACTGCCATCTCTATTTATTGCCATATAATATGTGAGATTATACTCGGGTATCTGTGCAGATCGTAGGATTGTTAGGACTTGTACAGTGTATGTTATAAATAACTTGTCCTACTTGTTTTAGCTTGCTTGAGCTCATCTATAGACTGAACCATTTCTGCCCACCAGAGGATATACACAGCTGCTAGTAAAAATAATCACCAGAGAGCGAGCTGAGTATGACTGGAAACATCTGTGTCCTTCTAGTGAGAGGATAGGAGTGAATTGAGGTGGTTGTCATTGCTACGGCGTAGGGAGGTAATAGATGCATGAACTTCTCTATATTATGTTAGTGAAATAAAACCAACCAGTTTAAAATGAGTGCTCAAAGATATTGTAGTGCTACTCAGTGATTATTTACTGCCATCTCTGTTGTCATACAAAATGTGAGATTATATTTGGTCATCTGTGCAGACCTTATGAAGGTTAGTACAAGTACAGTGTAAATTATAAATACCCTGTCCTACCTGTTTTAGCTTGTTTGAGCTCAGCTATAGACTGAATCATTTCTCCCCACCAGTGGATAGACACAGCTGGTAGTAAAAGTTAATCACCGGAGAGCGAGCTGAGTATGACTGGAAACATCTGTGTCCTTCTAGTGAGAGAATAGGAGTGAATTGAGGTGGTTGTCATTGCTACGGCGTAGGGAGGTAATAGATGCATGAACTGCTCTATATTATGTTAGTGAAATAAAACCAACCAGTTTAAAATGACTGCTCAAATATATTGTAGTGCTACTCAGTGATTGTTTACTGCCATCTCTATTTATTGCCATATAATATGTGAGATTATACTCGGGTATCCGTGCAGATCTTAGGATTGTTAGGACATATACAGTGTATGTTGTAAATAACTTGTCCTACTTGTTTTAGCTTGCTTGAGCTCATCTATAGACCGAACCATTTCTGCCCACCAGAGAATAAACACAGCTGCTAGTAAAAGTCAGTCACCAGAGAGCAAGCTGAGTATGACGGAAACATCTGTGTCCTTCCAGTGAGAGGATAGGAGTGAATTGCTGTAGTTGCCATTCTTACGGCTTAGGGAGGTAATAGATGCATGAATTGTTCTATATTATGTTAATAAAATAAAACGAACCCATGAACATGACTGTTCAAAGATATTTAGTGGTACAGTGATTATTTACTGTCATTTCTATTGTCATATACATGTAAACTGTGAGATTATATTCGGGTATCTGTGGAGATCTTAGGATTGTTAGGACATGTACAGTGTATGTTATAAATAACTTGTCCTACTTGTTTTAGCTTGCTTGAGCTCATCTATAGACTGAACCATTTCTGCCCACCAGAGAATAAACACAGCTGCTAGTAAAAGTCAGTCACCAGAGAGCGAGCTGAGTATGACTTGAAACAACTGTGTCCTTCTAGTGAGAGGATAGGAGTGAATTGAGGTGGTTGTCATTGCTACGGCGTAGGTAGGTAATAGATGCATGAACTGCTCTATATTATGTTAGTGAAATAAAACCAACCAGTTTAAGATGACTGCTCAAAGATATTGTGGTGCTACAGTGATTATTTACTGCCATCTCTACTTATTGCCATATAATATGTGAGATTATACTCGGGTATCTGTGCTAATCTTAGGATTGTTAGGACATGTACAGTGTATGTTATAAAAAATTTTTCCTACTTGTTTTAGCTTGCTTGAGCTAATCTATAGACTGAATCATTTCTGCCCACCAGAGGATATACACAGCTGCTAATAAAAATTAATCACCAGAGACCGAGCTGAGTATGACTGGAAACATCTGTGTCCTTCTAGTGAGAGGATAGGAGTGAATTGAGGTGGCAGTCATTGCTACGGCGTAGGGAGGTAATAGATGCATGAACTTCTCTATATTATGTTAGTGAAATAAAACCAACCAGTTTAAAATGATTGCTCAAAGATATTGTAGTGCTACTCAGTGATTATTTACTGCGATCTCTATTGTCATACAAAATGTGAGATTATATTTGGTTATCTGTGCAGACCTTATGAAGGTTAGTACAAGTACAGTGTAAATTATAAATACCCTGTCCTACCTGTTTTAGCTTGTTTGAGCTCAGCTATAGACTGAGTCATTTCTGCCCACCAGTGGATAGACACAGCTGGTAGTAAAAGTCAATTACCAGGGAGCAAGCTGAGTATGACTGGAAACATCTGTGCCCTACTTGTGAGAGGATAGGAGTGAATTGCAGCGGTTGTCATTCCTACGGCATAGGGAGGTAATAGATGCTCGAATTCTTCTATATTATGTCAATAAAATAAAACCAACACATGAATATGACTGTTCAAAGATATTGTAGTGGCACATTGATTGTTTACTGTTATTTCTATTGTCATATGCATGTAAACTGTAAGATTAAAATCCAGTATCTGTGGAGATCTTAGGATTGTTCGTACATGCAAAGTGTATGTTATAAATAACCTGTCCTACCTGTTTTAGCTTGCTTGAGCTCATCTATAGACTGAATCATTTCTGCCCACCAGAGGATAAACACAGCTGCTTGTAAAACTTAATCGTCAGGGAGCAAGCCGAGTATGACTGCAAACATCTGTGTCCTTCTAGTGAGAGGATAGGAGTGGATAGAGGTGGTTGTCATTCCTATGGCGTAGGGAGGTAATAGATGCATGAACTGCTCTATATTATTCTAGTGAAATAAAACCAACCAGTTTAAAATGACTGCTCAAATATATTGTAGTGCTACTCAGTGATTATTTACTGCCATCTCTATTTATTGCCATATAATATGTGAGATTATATTTTGTTATCTGTGCAAACCTTATGAAGGTTAGTACAAGTACAGGGTAAATTATAGATACCCTGTCCTACCTGTTTTAGCTTGTTTGAGCTCAGCTATAGACTGAGTCATTTCTGCCCACCAGTGGATAGACACAGCTGGTAGTAAAAGTCAATTACCAGGGAGCAAGCTGAGTATGACTGGAAACATCTGTGTCCTACTTGTGAGAGGATAGGAGTGAATTGCAGCGGTTGTTATTCCTACGGCTTAGGGAGGTAATAGATGCATGAATTATTCTATATTATGTCAATAAAATAAAACAATCCATGAATATGACTGTTCAAAGATATTGTAGTGGTACATTGATTGTTTACTGTTATTTCTATTGTCATAGACATGTAAACTGTAAGATTAAAGTCCAGTATCTGTGGATATCTTAGGATTGTTCGTACATGCAAAGTGTATGTTATAAATAACCTGTCCTACCTGTTTTAGCTTGCTTGAGCTCATCTATAGACCGAACCATTTCTGCCCACCAGAGAATAAACACAGCTGCTAGTAAAAGTCAGTCACCAGAGAGCAAGCTGAGTATGATGGAAACATCTGTGTCCTTCCAGTGAGAGGATAGGAGTGAATTGCTGTAGTTGCCATTCTTACGGCTTAGGGAGGTAATAGATGCATGAATTGTTCTATATTATGTTAATAAAATAAAACGAACCCATGAACATGACTGTTCAAAGATATTGTAGTGGTACAGTGATTATTTACTGTCATTTCTATTGTCATATACATGTAAACTGTGAGATTATATTCGGGTATCTGTGGAGATCTTAGGATTGTTAGGACATGTACAGTGTATGTTATAAATAACTTGTCCTACTTGTTTTAGCTTGCTTGAGCTCATCTATAGACTGAACCATTTCTGCCCACCAGAGAATAAACACAGCTGCTAGTAAAAGTCAGTCACCAGAGAGCGAGCTGAGTATGACTGGAAACAACTGTGTCCTTCTAGTGAGAGGATAGGAGTGAATTGAGGTGGTTGTCATTGCTACGGCGTAGAGAGGTAATAGATGCATAAACTTCTCTACATTATGTTAGTGAAATAAAACCAACCAGTTTAAAATGAGTGCTCAAAGATATTGTGGTGCTACAGTGATTATTTGCTGCCATCTCTATTTATTGCCATCTAATATGTGAGATTATATTTTGTTATCTGTGCAGACCTCATGAAGGTTAGTACAAGTACAGTGTAAATTATAAATAGCCTCTTCTACCTGTTTTAGCTTGTTTGAGCTCAGCTATAGACTGAATCATGTCTGCCTACCAGTGGATAGACACAGCTGGTAGTAAAAGTCAATTACCAGGGAGCAAGCTGAGTTTGACTGGAAACATCTGTGTCCTACTTGTGAGAGGATAGGAGTGAATTGAGGTGGTTGTCATTGCTACGGCGTAGGGAGGTAATAGATGCATGAACTGCTCTATATTATCTTAGTGAAATAAAACCAACCAGTTTAAAATGACTGCTCAAATATATTGTAGTGCTACTCAGTGATTGTTTACTGCCATCTCTATTTATTGCCATATAATATGTGAGATTATACTCGGGTATCCGTGCAGATCTTAGGATTGTTAGGACATATACAGTGTATGTTGTAAATAACTTGTCCTACTTGTTTTAGCTTGCTTGAGCTCATCTATAGACCGAACCATTTCTGCCCACCAGAGAATAAACACAGCTGCTAGTAAAAGTCAGTCACCAGAGAGCAAGCTGAGTATGACGGAAACATCTGTGTCCTTCCAGTGAGAGGATAGGAGTGAATTGCTGTAGTTGCCATTCTTACGGCTTAGGGAGGTAATAGATGCATGAATTGTTCTATATTATGTTAATAAAATAAAACGAACCCATGAACATGACTGTTCAAAGATATTTAGTGGTACAGTGATTATTTACTGTCATTTCTATTGTCATATACATGTAAACTGTGAGATTATATTCGGGTATCTGTGGAGATCTTAGGATTGTTAGGACATGTACAGTGTATGTTATAAATAACTTGTCCTACTTGTTTTAGCTTGCTTGAGCTCATCTATAGACTGAACCATTTCTGCCCACCAAAGAATAAACACAGCTGCTAGTAAAAGTCAGTCACCAGAGAGCGAGCTGAGTATGACTGGAAACAACTGTGTCCTTCTAGTGAGAGGATAGGAGTGAATTGAGGTGGTTGTCATTGCTACGGGGTAGGTAGGTAATAGATGCATAAACTTCTCTATATTATGTTAGTGAAATAAAACCAACACTTTAAAATGAGTGCTCAAAGATATTGTGGTGATACAGTGATTATTTGCTGCCATCTCTATTTATTGCCATCTAATATGTGAGATTATATTTTGTTATCTGTGCAGACCTTATGAAGGTTAGTACAAGTACAGTGTAAATTATAAATAGCCTCTTCTACCTGTTTTAGCTTGTTTGAGCTCAGCTATAGACTGAATCATGTCTGCCTACCAGTGGATAGACACAGCTGGTAGTAAAAGTCAATTACCAGGGAGCAAGCTGAGTATGACTGGAAACATCTGTGTCCTACTTGTGAGAGGATAGGAGTGAATTGCAGCGGTTGTCATTCCTACGGCATAGGGAGGTAATAGATGCATGAATTATTCTATATTATGTCAATAAAATAAAACCAACCCATGAATATGACTGTTCAAAGATATTGTAGTGGTACATTGATTGTTTACTGTTATTTCTATTGTCATATACATGTAAACTGTAAGATTAAAATCCAGTATCTGTGGAGATCTTAGGATTGTTCGTACATGCAAAGTGTATGTTATAAATAACCTGTCCTACCTGTTTTAGCTTGCTTGACCTCATCTATAGACTGAATCATTTCCGCCCACCACAGGATGAACACAGATGCTTGTAAAATTTAATCGTCAGGGAGCAAGCCGAGTATGACTGCAAACATCTGTGTCCTTCTAGTGAGAGGATAGGAGTGGATAGAGGTGGTTGTCATTCCTATGGCGTAGGGAGGTAATAGATGCATGAACTGCTCTATATTATTCTAGTGAAATAAAACCAACCAGTTTAAAATGACTGCTCAAATATATTGTAGTGCTACTCAGTGATTATTTACTGCCATCTCTATTTATTGCCATATAATATGTGAGATTATATTTTGTTATCTGTGCAAACCTTATGAAGGTTAGTACAAGTACAGTGTAAATTATAGATACCCTGTCCTACCTGTTTTAGCTTGTTTGAGCTCAGCTATAGACTGAGTCATTTCTGCCCACCAGTGGATAGACACAGCTGGTAGTAAAAGTCAATTACCAGGGAGCAAGCTGAGTATGACTGGAAACATCTGTGTCCTACTTGTGAGAGGATAGGAGTGAATTGCAGCGGTTGTTATTCCTACGGCTTAGGGAGGTAATAGATGCATGAATTATTCTATATTATGTCAATAAAATAAAACAATCCATGAATATGACTGTTCAAAGATATTGTAGTGGTACATTGATTGTTTACTGTTATTTCTATTGTCATAGACATGTAAACTGTAAGATTAAAGTCCAGTATCTGTGGATATCTTAGGATTGTTCGTACATGCAAAGTGTATGTTATAAATAACCTGTCCTACCTGTTTTAGCTTGCTTGAGCTCATCTATAGACCGAACCATTTCTGCCCACCAGAGAATAAACACAGCTGCTAGTAAAAGTCAGTCACCAGAGAGCAAGCTGAGTATGATGGAAACATCTGTGTCCTTCCAGTGAGAGGATAGGAGTGAATTGCTGTAGTTGCCATTCTTACGGCTTAGGGAGGTAATAGATGCATGAATTGTTCTATATTATGTTAATAAAATAAAACGAACCCATGAACATGACTGTTCAAAGATATTGTAGTGGTACAGTGATTATTTACTGTCATTTCTATTGTCATATACATGTAAACTGTGAGATTATATTCGGGTATCTGTGGAGATCTTAGGATTGTTAGGACATGTACAGTGTATGTTATAAATAACTTGTCCTACTTGTTTTAGCTTGCTTGAGCTCATCTATAGACTGAACCATTTCTGCCCACCAGAGAATAAACACAGCTGCTAGTAAAAGTCAGTCACCAGAGAGCGAGCTGAGTATGACTGGAAACAACTGTGTCCTCTAGTGAGAGGATAGGAGTGAATTGAGGTGGTTGTCATTGCTACGGCGTAGGGAGGTAATAGATGCATAAACTTCTCTATATTATGTTAGTGAAATAAAACCAACCAGTTTAAAATGAGTGCTCAAAGATATTGTGGTGCTACAGTGATTATTTGCTGCCATCTCTATTTATTGCCATCTAATATGTGAGATTATATTTTGTTATCTGTGCAGACCTTATGAAGGTTAGTACAAGTACAGTGTAAATTATAAATAGCCTGTTCTACCTGTTTTAGCTTGTTTGAGCTCAGCTATAGACTGAATCATTTCTGCCTACCAGTGGATAGACACAGCTGGTAGTAAAAGTCAATTACCAGGGAGCAAGCTGAGTATGACTGGAAACATCTGTGTCCTTCTAGTGAGAGGATAGGAGTGAATTGCGGCAGTTGTAGTTCCTACGGCTTAGGGAGGTAATAGATGCATGAATTGTTCTATATTATGGCAATAAAATAAAACCAACCCATGAATATGACTGTTCAAAGATATTGTAGTGGTAGATTGATTGTTTACTGTTATTTCTATTGTCATATACATGTAAACTGTAAGATTATATTCGGGTATCTGTGGAGATCTTAGGATTGTTCGTACATGCAAAGTGTATGTTATAAATAACCTGTCCTACCTGTTCTAGCTTGCTTGAGCTCATCTATAGACTGAATCATTTCTGCCCACCAGAGGATAAACACAGCTGCTTGTAAAAGTTAATCGCCAGGGAGCAAGCTGAGTATGACTGCAAACATCTGTGTCCTTCTTAGTGAGAGGATAGGAGTGAATTGAGGTGGTTGTCATTCCTATGGCGTAGGGAGGTAATAGATGCATGAACTGCTCTATATTATGTTAGTGAAATAAAACCAACCAGTTTAAAATGACTGTTCAAAGATATTGTAGTGGTACAGTGATTATTTACTGTCATTTCTATTGTCATATACATGTAAACTGTGAGATTATATTCGGGTATCTGTGGAGATCTTAGGATTGTTCATACATGCAAAGTGTATGTTATAAATAACCTGTCCTACCTGTTTTAGCTTGCTTGAGCTCATCTATATACTGAATCATTTCTGCCCACCAGAGGATAAACACAGCTGCTTGTAAAAGTTAATCGCCAGGGAGCAAGCTGAGTATGGCTGCAAACATCTGTGTCCTTCTAGTGAGAGGATAGGAGTGGATGGAGGTGGTTGTCATTCCTACGGCGTAGGGAGGTAATATAGATGCATGAACTGCTCTATATTATGTTAGTGAAATAAAACCAAACAGTTTAAAATGACTGCTCAAAGATATTGTGGTGCCACAGTGATTATTTACTGCCATCTCTATTTATTGCCATATAATATGTGAGATTATACTCGGGTATCTGTGCAGATCGTGGGATTGTTAGGACTTGTACAGTGTATGTTGTAAATAACTTGTCCTACTTGTTTTAGCTTGCTTGAGCTCATCTATAGACCGAACCATTTCTGCCCACCAGAGAATAAACACAGCTGCTAGTAAAAGTCAATTACCAGGGAGCAAGCTGAGTATGACTGGAAACATCTGTGTCCTACTTGTGAGAGGATAGGAGTGAATTGCAGCGGTTGTTATTCCTACGGCTTAGGGAGGTAATAGATGCATGAATTATTCTATATTATGTCAATAAAATAAAACAATCCATGAATATGACTGTTCAAAGATATTGTAGTGGTACATTGATTGTTTACTGTTATTTCTATTGTCATAGACATGTAAACTGTAAGATTAAAGTCCAGTATCTGTGGATATCTTAGGATTGTTCGTACATGCAAAGTGTATGTTATAAATAACCTGTCCTACCTGTTTTAGCTTGCTTGAGCTCATCTATAGACCGAACCATTTCTGCCCACCAGAGAATAAACACAGCTGCTAGTAAAAGTCAGTCACCAGAGAGCAAGCTGAGTATGATGGAAACATCTGTGTCCTTCCAGTGAGAGGATAGGAGTGAATTGCTGTAGTTGCCATTCTTACGGCTTAGGGAGGTAATAGATGCATGAATTGTTCTATATTATGTTAATAAAATAAAACGAACCCATGAACATGACTGTTCAAAGATATTGTAGTGGTACAGTGGTTATTTACTGTCATTTCTATTGTCATATACATGTAAACTGTGAGATTATATTCGGGTATCTGTGGAGATCTTAGGATTGTTAGGACATGTACAGTGTATGTTATAAATAACTTGTCCTACTTGTTTTAGCTTGCTTGAGCTCATCTATAGACTGAACCATTTCTGCCCACCAGAGAATAAACACAGCTGCTAGTAAAAGTCAGTCACCAGAGAGCGAGCTGAGTATGACTGGAAACAACTGTGTCCTTCTAGTGAGAGGATAGGAGTGAATTGAGGTGGTTGTCATTGCTACGGCGTAGAGAGGTAATAGATGCATAAACTTCTCTACATTATGTTAGTGAAATAAAACCAACCAGTTTAAAATGAGTGCTCAAAGATATTGTGGTGCTACAGTGATTATTTGCTGCCATCTCTATTTATTGCCATCTAATATGTGAGATTATATTTTGTTATCTGTGCAGACCTCATGAAGGTTAGTACAAGTACAGTGTAAATTATAAATAGCCTCTTCTACCTGTTTTAGCTTGTTTGAGCTCAGCTATAGACTGAATCATGTCTGCCTACCAGTGGATAGACACAGCTGGTAGTAAAAGTCAATTACCAGGGAGCAAGCTGAGTTTGACTGGAAACATCTGTGTCCTACTTGTGAGAGGATAGGAGTGAATTGCAGCGGTTGTCATTCCTACGGCATAGGGAGGTAATAGATGCATGAATTCTTCTATATTATGTCAATAAAATAAAACCAACCCATGAATATGACTGTTCAAAGATATTGTAGTGGTACATTGATTGTTTACTGTTATTTCTATTGTCATATGCATGTAAACTGTAAGATTAAAATCCAGTATCTGTGGAGATCTTAGGATTGTTCGTACATGCAAAGTGTATGTTATAAATAACCTGTCCTACCTGTTTTGGCTTGCTTGAGCTCATCTATAGACTGAATCATTTCTGCCCACCAGAGGATAAACACAGCTGCTTGTAAAATTTAATCGTCAGGGAGCAAGCCGAGTATGACTGCAAACATCTGTGTCCTTCTAGTGAGAGGATAGGAGTGAATTGAGGTGGTTGTCATTGCTACGGCGTAGGGAGGTAATAGATGCATGAACTTCTCTATATTATGTTAGTGAAATAAAACCAACCAGTTTAAAATGAGTGCTCAAAGATATTGTGGTGCTACTCAGTGATTATTTACTGCCATCTCTATTTATTGCCATCGAATATGTGAGATTATACTCGGGTATCCGTGCAGATCTTAGGATTGTTAGGACATGTACAGTGTATGTTGTAAATAACTTGTCCTACTTGTTTTTGCTTGCTTGAGCTCATCTATAGACCGAACCATTTCTGCCCACCAGAGAATAAACACAGCTGCTAGTAAAAGTCAGTCACCAGAGAGCAAGCTGAGTATGATGGAAACATCTGTGTCCTTCCAGTGAGAGGATAGGAGTGAATTGCTGTAGTTGCCATTCTTACGGCTTAGGGAGGTATTAGATGCATGAATTGTTCTATATTATGTTAATAAAATAAAACGAACCCATGAACATGACTGTTCAAAGATATTGTAGTGGTACAGTGATTATTTGCTGTCATTTCTATTGTCATATACATGTAAACTGTGAGATTATATTCGGGTATCTGTGGAGATCTTAGGATTGTTAGGACATGTACAGTGTATGTTATAAATAACTTGTCCTACTTGTTTTAGCTTGCTTGAGCTCATCTATAGACTGAACCATTTCTGCCCACCAGAGAATAAACACAGCTGCTAGTAAAAGTCAGTCACCAGAGAGCGAGCTGAGTATGACTGGAAACAACTGTGTCCTTCTAGTAAGAGGATAGGAGTGAATTGAGGTGGTTGTCATTGCTACGGCGTAGGGAAGTAATAGATGCATGAACTTCTCTACATTATGTTAGTGAAATAAAACCAACCAGTTTAAAATGAGTGCTCAAAGATATTGTGGTGCTACAGTGATTATTTGCTGCCATCTCTATTTATTGCCATCTAATGTGAGATTGTGAGATTATATTTTGTTATCTGTGCAGACCTCATGAAGGTTAGTACAAGTACAGTGTAAATTATAAATAGCCTCTTCTACCTGTTTTAGCTTGTTTGAGCTCAGCTATAGACTGAATCATGTCTGCCTACCAGTGGATAGACACAGCTGGTAGTAAAAGTCAATTACCAGGGAGCAAGCTGAGTTTGACTGGAAACATCTGTGTCCTACTTGTGAGAGGATAGGAGTGAATTGCAGCGGTTGTCATTCCTACGGCATAGGGAGGTAATAGATGCATGAATTCTTCTATATTATGTCAATAAAATAAAACCAACCCATGAATATGACTGTTCAAAGATATTGTAGTGGTACATTGATTGTTTACTGTTATTTCTATTGTCATATGCATGTAAACTGTAAGATTAAAATCCAGTATCTGTGGAGATCTTAGGATTGTTCGTACATGCAAAGTGTATGTTATAAATAACCTGTCCTACCTGTTTTAGCTTGCTTGAGCTCATCTATAGACTGAATCATTTCTGCCCACCAGAGGATAAACACAGCTGCTTGTAAAATTTAATCGTCAGGGAGCAAGCCGAGTATGACTGCAAACATCTGTGTCCTTCTAGTGAGAGGATAGGAGTGAATTGAGGTGGTTGTCATTGCTACGGCGTAGGGAGGTAATAGATGCATGAACTTCTCTATATTATGTTAGTGAAATAAAACCAACCAGTTTAAAATGAGTGCTCAAAGATATTGTGGTGCTACTCAGTGATTATTTACTGCCATCTCTATTTATTGCCATCTAATATGTGAGATTATACTCGGGTATCTGTGCAGATCTTAGGATTGTTAGGACATGTACAGTGTATGTTATAAATAACTTGTCCTACTTGTTTTAGCTTGCTTGAGCTCATCTATAGACTGAATCATTTCTGCCCACCAGAGAATATACACAGCTGCTAGTAAAAGTTAATCACCAGAGAGCGAGCTGAGTATGACTGGAAACATCTGTGTCCTTCCAGTGAGAGGATAGGAGTGAATTGCTGTAGTTGCCATTCTTACGGCTTAGGGAGGTATTAGATGCATGAATTGTTCTATATTATGTTAATAAAATAAAACGAACCCATGAACATGACTGTTCAAAGATATTGTAGTGGTACAGTGATTATTTACTGTCATTTCTATTGTCATATACATGTAAACTGTGAGATTATATTCGGGTATCTGTGGAGATCTTAGGATTGTTAGGACATGTACAGTGTATGTTATAAATAACTTGTCCTACTTGTTTTAGCTTGCTTGAGCTCATCTATAGACTGAACCATTTCTGCCCACCAGAGAATAAACACAGCTGCTAGTAAAAGTCAGTCACCAGAGAGCGAGCTGAGTATGACTGGAAACAACTGTGTCCTTCTAGTAAGAGGATAGGAGTGAATTGAGGTGGTTGTCATTGCTACGGCGTAGGGAAGTAATAGATGCATGAACTGCTCTATATTATGTTAGTGAAATAAAACCAACCAGTTTAAAATGAGTGCTCAAAGATATTGTAGTGCTATTCAGTGATTATTTACTGCCATCTCTATTGTCATACAAAATGTGAGATTATATCTGGTTATCTGTGCAGACCTTATGAAGGTTAGTACAAGTACAGTGTAAATTATAAATAGCCTGTTCTACCTGTTTTAGCTTGTTTGAGCTCAGCTATAGACTGAATCATTTCTGCCTACCAGTGGATAGACACAGCTGGTAGTAAAAGTCAATTACCAGGGGGCAAGCTGAGTATGACTGGAAACATCTGTGTCCTACTTGTGAGAGGATAGGAGTGAATTGCAGCGGTTGTCATTCCTACGGCATAGGGAGGTAATAGATGCATGAATTCTTCTATATTATGTCAATAAAATAAAACCAACCCATGAATATGACTGTTCAAAGATATTGTAGTGGTACATTGATTGTTTACTGTTATTTCTATTGTCATATGCATGTAAACTGTAAGATTAAAATCCAGTATCTGTGGAGATCTTAGGATTGTTCGTACATGCAAAGTGTATGTTATAAATAACCTGTCCTACCTGTTTTAGCTTGCTTGAGCTCATCTATAGACTGAATCATTTCTGCCCACCAGAGGATAAACACAGCTGCTTGTAAAATTTAATCGCCAGGGAGCAAGCCGAGTATGACTGCAAACATCTGTGTCCTTCTAGTGAGAGGATAGGAGTGAATTGAGGTGGTTGTCATTGCTACGGCGCAGGGAGGTAATAGATGCATGAACTTCTCTATATTATGTTAGTGAAATAAAACCAACCAGTTTAAAATGAGTGCTCAAAGATATTGTGGTGCTACTCAGTGATTATTTACTGCCATCTCTATTTATTGCCATCTAATATGTGAGATTATACTCGGGTATCTGTGCAGATCTTAGGATTGTTAGGACATCTACAGTGTATGTTATAAATAACTTGTCCTACTTGTTTTAGCTTGCTTGAGCTCATCTATAGACTGAATCATTTCTGCCCACCAGAGAATATACACAGCTGCTAGTAAAAGTTAATCACCAGAGAGCGAGCTGAGTATGACTGGAAACATCTGTGTCCTTCTAGTGAGAGGATAGGAGTGAATTGAGGTGGTTGTCATTGCTACGGCGTAGGGAGGTAATAGATGCATGAACTGCTCTATATTATCTTAGTGAAATAAAACCAACCAGTTTAAAATGACTGCTCAAATATATTGTAGTGCTACTCAGTGATTATTTACTGCCATCTCTATTTATTGCCATATAATATGTGAGATTATACTCGGGTATCCGTGCAGATCTTAGGATTGTTAGGACATGTACAGTGTATGTTGTAAATAACTTGTCCTACTTGTTTTTGCTTGCTTGAGCTCATCTATAGACCGAACCATTTCTGCCCACCAGAGAATAAACACAGCTGCTAGTAAAAGTCAGTCACCAGAGAGCAAGCTGAGTATGATGGAAACATCTGTGTCCTTCCAGTGAGAGGATAGGAGTGAATTGCTGTAGTTGCCATTCTTACGGCTTAGGGAGGTAATAGATGCATGAATTGTTCTATATTATGTTAATAAAATAAAACGAACCCATGAACATGACTGTTCAAAGATATTGTAGTGGTAGAGTGATTATTTACTGTCATTTCTATTGTCATATACATGTAAACTGTGAGATTATATTCGGGTATCTGTGGAGATCTTAGGATTGTTAGGACATGTACAGTGTATGTTATAAATAACTTGTCCTACTTGTTTTAGCTTGCTTGAGCTCATCTATAGACTGAACCATTTCTGCCCACCAGAGAATAAACACAGCTGCTAGTAAAAGTCAGTCACCAGAGAGCGAGCTGAGTATGACTGGAAACAACTGTGTCCTTCTAGTGAGAGGATAGGAGTGAATTGAGGTGGTTGTCATTGCTACGGCGTAGGGAGGTAATAGATGCATAAACTTCTCTACATTATGTTAGTGAAATAAAACCAACCAGTTTAAAATGAGTGCTCAAAGATATTGTGGTGCTACAGTGATTATTTGCTGCCATCTCTATTTATTGCCATCTAATATGTGAGATTATATTTTGTTATCTGTGCAGACCTTATGAAGGTTAGTACAAGTACAGTGTAAATTATAAATAGCCTCTTCTACCTGTTCAAAGATATTGTAGTGGTACATTGATTGTTTACTGTTATTTCTATTGTCATATACATGTAAGCTGTAAGATTAAAATCCAGTATCTGTGGAGATCTTAGGATTGTTCGTACATGCAAAGTGTATGTTATAAATAACCTGTCCTACCTGTTTTAGCTTGCTTGAGCTCATCTATAGACTGAATCATTTCTGCCCACCAGAGGATAAACACAGCTGCTTGTAAAATTTAATCGCCAGGGAGCAAGCCGAGTATGACTGCAAACATCTGTGTCCTTCTAGTGAGAGGATAGGAGTGAATTGAGGTGGTTGTCATTGCTACGGCGCAGGGAGGTAATAGATGCATGAACTTCTCTATATTATGTTAGTGAAATAAAACCAACCAGTTTAAAATGAGTGCTCAAAGATATTGTGGTGCTACTCAGTGATTATTTACTGCCATCTCTATTTATTGCCATCTAATATGTGAGATTATACTCGGGTATCTGTGCAGATCTTAGGATTGTTAGGACATGTACAGTGTATGTTATAAATAACTTGTCCTACTTGTTTTAGCTTGCTTGAGCTCATCTATAGACTGAATCATTTCTGCCCACCAGAGAATATACACAGCTGCTAGTAAAAGTTAATCACCAGAGAGCGAGCTGAGTATGACTGGAAACATCTGTGTCCTTCTAGTGAGAGGATAGGAGTGAATTGAGGTGGTTGTCATTGCTACGGCGTAGGGAGGTAATAGATGCATGAACTGCTCTATATTATCTTAGTGAAATAAAACCAACCAGTTTAAAATGACTGCTCAAATATATTGTAGTGCTACTCAGTGATTATTTACTGCCATCTCTATTTATTGCCATATAATATGTGAGATTATACTCGGGTATCCGTGCAGATCTTAGGATTGTTAGGACATGTACAGTGTATGTTGTAAATAACTTGTCCTACTTGTTTTTGCTTGCTTGAGCTCATCTATAGACCGAACCATTTCTGCCCACCAGAGAATAAACACAGCTGCTAGTAAAAGTCAGTCACCAGAGAGCAAGCTGAGTATGATGGAAACATCTGTGTCCTTCCAGTGAGAGGATAGGAGTGAATTGCTGTAGTTGCCATTCTTACGGCTTAGGGAGGTAATAGATGCATGAATTGTTCTATATTATGTTAATAAAATAAAACGAACCCATGAACATGACTGTTCAAAGATATTGTAGTGGTAGAGTGATTATTTACTGTCATTTCTATTGTCATATACATGTAAACTGTGAGATTATATTCGGGTATCTGTGGAGATCTTAGGATTGTTAGGACATGTACAGTGTATGTTATAAATAACTTGTCCTACTTGTTTTAGCTTGCTTGAGCTCATCTATAGACTGAACCATTTCTGCCCACCAGAGAATAAACACAGCTGCTAGTAAAAGTCAGTCACCAGAGAGCGAGCTGAGTATGACTGGAAACAACTGTGTCCTTCTAGTGAGAGGATAGGAGTGAATTGAGGTGGTTGTCATTGCTACGGCGTAGGGAGGTAATAGATGCATAAACTTCTCTACATTATGTTAGTGAAATAAAACCAACCAGTTTAAAATGAGTGCTCAAAGATATTGTGGTGCTACAGTGATTATTTGCTGCCATCTCTATTTATTGCCATCTAATATGTGAGATTATATTTTGTTATCTGTGCAGACCTTATGAAGGTTAGTACAAGTACAGTGTAAATTATAAATAGCCTCTTCTACCTGTTCAAAGATATTGTAGTGGTACATTGATTGTTTACTGTTATTTCTATTGTCATATACATGTAAGCTGTAAGATTAAAATCCAGTATCTGTGGAGATCTTAGGATTGTTCGTACATGCAAAGTGTATGTTATATATAACCTGTCCTACCTGTTTTAGCTTGCTTGAGCTCATCTATAGACTGAATCATTTCCGCCCACCAGAGGATAAACACAGCTGCTTGTAAAATTTAATCGTCAGGGAGCAAGCCGAGTATGACTGCAAACATCTGTGTCCTGCTAGTGAGAGGATAGGAGTGGATGGAGGTGGTTGTCATTCCTATGGCGTAGGGAGGTAATAGATGCATGAACTGCTCTATATTATATTAGTGAAATAAAACCAAACAGTTTAAAATGACTGCTCAAAGATATGTGAGAATATATTTTGTTATCTGTGCTGACCTTATGAAGGTTAGTACAAGTACAGTGTAAATTATAAATAGCCTGTTCTACCTGTTTTAGCTTGTTTGAGCTCAGCTATAGACCGAACCATTTCTGCCCACCAGAGAATAAACACAGCTGCTAGTAAAAGTCAGTCACCAGAGAGCGAGCTGAGTATGACTGGAAACAACTGCGTCCTTCTAGTGAGAGGATAGGAGTGAATTGAGGTGGTTGTCATTGCTACGGCGTAGGGAGGTAATAGATGCATAAACTTCTCTATATTATGTTAGTGAAATAAAACCAACCAGTTTAAAATGAGTGCTCAAAGATATTGTGGTGCTACAGTGATTATTTGCTGCCATCTCTATTTATTGCCATCTAATATGTGAGATTATATTTTGTTATCTGTGCAGACCTTATGAAGGTTAGCACAAGTACATTGTAAATTATAAATAGCCTGTTCTACCTGTTTTAGCTTGTTTGAGCTCAGCTATAGACTGAATCATTTCTGCCTACCAGTGGATAGACACAGCTGGTAGTAAAAGTCAATTACCAGGGAGCAAGCTGAGTATGACTGGAAACATATGTGTCCTTCTAGTGAGAGGATAGGAGTGAATTGCGGCAGTTGTAGTTCCTACGGCTTAGGGAGGTAGTAGATGCATGAGTTGTTCTATATTATGTCAATAAAATAAAACCAACCCATGAATATGACTGTTCAAAGATATTGTAGTGGTACATTGATTGTTTACTGTTATTTCTATTGTCATATACATGTAAACTGTAAGATTATATTCGGGTATCTGTGGAGATCTTAGGATTGTTCGTACATGCAAAGTGTATGTTATAAATAACCTGTCCTACCTGTTCTAGCTTGCTTGAGCTCATGTATAGACTGAATCATTTCTGCCCACCAGAGAATAAACACAGCTGCTAGTAAAAGTCAGTCACCAGAGAGCGAGCTGAGTATGACTGGAAACAACTGCGTCCTTCTAGTGAGAGGATAGGAGTGAATTGAGGTGGTTGTCATTGCTACGGCGTAGGGAGGTAATAGATGCATAAACTTCTCTATATTATGTTAGTGAAATGAAACCAACCAGTTTAAAATGAGTGCTCAAAGATATTGTGGTGCTACAGTGATTATTTGCTGCCATCTCTATTTATTGCCATCTAATATGTGAGATTATATTTTGTTATCTGTGCAGACCTTATGAAGGTTAGTACAAGTACAGTGTAAATTATAAATAGCCTGTTCTACCTGTTTTAGCTTGCTTCAGCTCATCTATAGACTGAACCATTTCTGCCCACCAGAGAATAAACACAGCTGCTAGCAAAAGTCAGTCACCAGAGAGCGAGCTGAGTATGACTGGAAACAACTGTGTCCTTCTAGTAAGAGGATAGCAGTGAATTGAGGTGGTTGTCATTGCTACGGCGTAGGGAAGTAATAGATGCATGAACTGCTCTATATTATGTTAGTGAAATAAAACCAACCAGTTTAAAATGAGTGCTCAAAGATATTGTGGTGCTACAGTGATTATTTGCTGCCATCTCTATTTATTGCCATCTAATATGTGAGATTATATTTTGTTATCTGTGCAGACCTCATGAAGGTTAGTACAAGTACAGTGTAAATTATAAATAGCCTCTTCTACCTGTTTTAGCTTGTTTGAGCTCAGCTGTAGACTGAATCATGTCTGCCTACCAGTGGATAGACACAGCTGGTAGTAAAAGTCAATTACCAGGGAGCAAGCTGAGTTTGACTGGAAACATCTGTGTCCTACTTGTGAGAGGATAGGAGTGAATTGCAGCGGTTGTCATTCCTACGGCATAGGGAGGTAATAGATGCATGAATTCTTCTATATTATGTCAATAAAATAAAACCAACCCATGAATATGACTGTTCAAAGATATTGTAGTGGTACATTGATTGTTTACTGTTATTTCTATTGTCATATGCATGTAAACTGTAAGATTAAAATCCAGTATCTGTGGAGATCTTAGGATTGTTCGTACATGCAAAGTGTATGTTATAAATAACCTGTCCTACCTGTTTTGGCTTGCTTGAGCTCATCTATAGACTGAATCATTTCTGCCCACCAGAGGATAAACACAGCTGCTTGTAAAATTTAATCGTCAGGGAGCAAGCCGAGTATGACTGCAAACATCTGTGTCCTTCTAGTGAGAGGATAGGAGTGAATTGAGGTGGTTGTCATTGCTACGGCGTAGGGAGGTAATAGATGCATGAACTTCTCTATATTATGTTAGTGAAATAAAACCAACCAGTTTAAAATGAGTGCTCAAAGATATTGTGGTGCTACTCAGTGATTATTTACTGCCATCTCTATTTATTGCCATCGAATATGTGAGATTATACTCGGGTATCCGTGCAGATCTTAGGATTGTTAGGACATGTACAGTGTATGTTGTAAATAACTTGTCCTACTTGTTTTTGCTTGCTTGAGCTCATCTATAGACCGAACCATTTCTGCCCACCAGAGAATAAACACAGCTGCTAGTAAAAGTCAGTCACCAGAGAGCAAGCTGAGTATGATGGAAACATCTGTGTCCTTCCAGTGAGAGGATAGGAGTGAATTGCTGTAGTTGCCATTCTTACGGCTTAGGGAGGTATTAGATGCATGAATTGTTCTATATTATGTTAATAAAATAAAACGAACCCATGAACATGACTGTTCAAAGATATTGTAGTGGTACAGTGATTA
Organism: Bugulina stolonifera; assembly: GCA_935421135.1. NCBI lineage: Eukaryota > Metazoa > Bryozoa > Gymnolaemata > Cheilostomatida > Bugulidae > Bugulina > Bugulina stolonifera. The sequence continues at coordinate 60,083 of OW285190.1, read as the reverse complement.
TTTGCTGTCATTTCTATTGTCATATACATGTAAACTGTGAGATTATATTCGGGTATCTGTGGAGATCTTAGGATTGTTAGGACATGTACAGTGTATGTTATAAATAACTTGTCCTACTTGTTTTAGCTTGCTTGAGCTCATCTATAGACTGAACCATTTCTGCCCACCAGAGAATAAACACAGCTGCTAGTAAAAGTCAGTCACCAGAGAGCGAGCTGAGTATGACTGGAAACAACTGTGTCCTTCTAGTAAGAGGATAGGAGTGAATTGAGGTGGTTGTCATTGCTACGGCGTAGGGAAGTAATAGATGCATGAACTTCTCTACATTATGTTAGTGAAATAAAACCAACCAGTTTAAAATGAGTGCTCAAAGATATTGTGGTGCTACAGTGATTATTTGCTGCCATCTCTATTTATTGCCATCTAATATGTGAGATTATATTTTGTTATCTGTGCAGACCTCATGAAGGTTAGTACAAGTACAGTGTAAATTATAAATAGCCTCTTCTACCTGTTTTAGCTTGTTTGAGCTCAGCTATAGACTGAATCATGTCTGCCTACCAGTGGATAGACACAGCTGGTAGTAAAAGTCAATTACCAGGGAGCAAGCTGAGTTTGACTGGAAACATCTGTGTCCTACTTGTGAGAGGATAGGAGTGAATTGCAGCGGTTGTCATTCCTACGGCATAGGGAGGTAATAGATGCATGAATTCTTCTATATTATGTCAATAAAATAAAACCAACCCATGAATATGACTGTTCAAAGATATTGTAGTGGTACATTGATTGTTTACTGTTATTTCTATTGTCATATGCATGTAAACTGTAAGATTAAAATCCAGTATCTGTGGAGATCTTAGGATTGTTCGTACACGCAAAGTGTATGTTATAAATAACCTGTCCTACCTGTTTTAGCTTGCTTGAGCTCATCTATAGACTGAATCATTTCTGCCCACCAGAGGATAAACACAGCTGCTTGTAAAATTTACTCGTCAGGGAGCAAGCCGAGTATGACTGCAAACATCTGTGTCCTTCTAGTGAGAGGATAGGAGTGAATTGAGGTGGTTGTCATTGCTACGGCGTAGGGAGGTAATAGATGCATGAACTTCTCTATATTATGTTAGTGAAATAAAACCAACCAGTTTAAAATGAGTGCTCAAAGATATTGTGGTGCTACTCAGTGATTATTTACTGCCATCTCTATTTATTGCCATCTAATAATTGAGATTATACTCGGGTATCTGTGCAGATCTTAGGATTGTTAGGACATGTACAGTGTATGTTATAAATAACTTGTCCTACTTGTTTTAGCTTGCTTGAGCTCATCTATAGACTGAATCATTTCTGCCCACCAGAGAATATACACAGCTGCTAGTAAAAGTTAATCACCAGAGAGCGAGCTGAGTATGACTGGAAACATCTGTGTCCTTCTAGTGAGAGGATAGGAGTGAATTGAGGTGGTTGTCATTGCTACGGCGTAGGGAGGTAATAGATGCATGAACTGCTCTATATTATCTTAGTGAAATAAAACCAACCAGTTTAAAATGACTGCTCAAATATATTGTAGTGCTACTCAGTGATTATTTACTGCCATCTCTATTTATTGCCATATAATATGTGAGATTATACTCGGGTATCCGTGCAGATCTTAGGATTGTTAGGACATGTACAGTGTATGTTGTAAATAACTTGTCCTACTTGTTTTTGCTTGCTTGAGCTCATCTATAGACCGAACCATTTCTGCCCACCAGAGAATAAACACAGCTGCTAGTAAAAGTCAGTCACCAGAGAGCAAGCTGAGTATGATGGAAACATCTGTGTCCTTCCAGTGAGAGGATAGGAGTGAATTGCTGTAGTTGCCATTCTTACGGCTTAGGGAGGTATTAGATGCATGAATTGTTCTATATTATGTTAATAAAATAAAACGAACCCATGAACATGACTGTTCAAAGATATTGTAGTGGTACAGTGATTATTTACTGTCATTTCTATTGTCATATACATGTAAACTGTGAGATTATATTCGGGTATCTGTGGAGATCTTAGGATTGTTAGGACATGTACAGTGTATGTTATAAATAACTTGTCCTACTTGTTTTAGCTTGCTTGAGCTCATCTATAGACTGAATCATTTCTGCCCACCAGAGAATATACACAGCTGCTAGTAAAAGTTAATCACCAGAGAGCGAGCTGAGTATGACTGGAAACATCTGTGTCCTTCTAGTGAGAGGATAGGAGTGAATTGAGGTGGTTGTCATTGCTACGGCGTAGGGAGGTAATAGATGCATGAACTGCTCTATATTATCTTAGTGAAATAAAACCAACCAGTTTAAAATGACTGCTCAAATATATTGTAGTGCTACTCAGTGATTATTTACTGCCATCTCTATTTATTGCCATATAATATGTGAGATTATACTCGGGTATCCGTGCAGATCTTAGGATTGTTAGGACATGTACAGTGTATGTTGTAAATAACTTGTCCTACTTGTTTTTGCTTGCTTGAGCTCATCTATAGACCGAACCATTTCTGCCCACCAGAGAATAAACACAGCTGCTAGTAAAAGTCAGTCACCAGAGAGCAAGCTGAGTATGATGGAAACATCTGTGTCCTTCCAGTGAGAGGATAGGAGTGAATTGCTGTAGTTGCCATTCTTACGGCTTAGGGAGGTATTAGATGCATGAATTGTTCTATATTATGTTAATAAAATAAAACGAACCCATGAACATGACTGTTCAAAGATATTGTAGTGGTACAGTGATTATTTACTGTCATTTCTATTGTCATATACATGTAAACTGTGAGATTATATTCGGGTATCTGTGGAGATCTTAGGATTGTTAGGACATGTACAGTGTATGTTATAAATAACTTGTCCTACTTGTTTTAGCTTGCTTGAGCTCATCTATAGACTGAACCATTTCTGCCCACCAGAGAATAAACACAGCTGCTAGTAAAAGTCAGTCACCAGAGAGCGAGCTGAGTATGACTGGAAACAACTGTGTCCTTCTAGTAAGAGGATAGGAGTGAATTGAGGTGGTTGTCATTGCTACGGCGTAGGGAAGTAATAGATGCATGCACTGCTCTATATTATGTTAGTGAAATAAAACCAACCAGTTTAAAATGAGTGCTCAAAGATATTGTAGTGCTATTCAGTGATTATTTACTGCCATCTCTATTGTCATACAAAATGTGAGATTATATCTGGTTATCTGTGCAGACCTTATGAAGGTTAGTACAAGTACAGTGTAAATTATAAATAGCCTGTTCTACCTGTTTTAGCTTGTTTGAGCTCAGCTATAGACTGAATCATTTCTGCCTACCAGTGGATAGACACAGCTGGTAGTAAAAGTCAATTACCAGGGGGCAAGCTGAGTATGACTGGAAACATCTGTGTCCTACTTGTGAGAGGATAGGAGTGAATTGCAGCGGTTGTCATTCCTACGGCATAGGGAGGTAATAGATGCATGAATTCTTCTATATTATGTCAATAAAATAAAACCAACCCATGAATATGACTGTTCAAAGATATTGTAGTGGTACATTGATTGTTTACTGTTATTTCTATTGTCATATGCATGTAAACTGTAAGATTAAAATCCAGTATCTGTGGAGATCTTAGGATTGTTCGTACATGCAAAGTGTATGTTATAAATAACCTGTCCTACCTGTTTTAGCTTGCTTGAGCTCATCTATAGACTGAATCATTTCTGCCCACCAGAGGATAAACACAGCTGCTTGTAAAATTTAATCGTCAGGGAGCAAGCCGAGTATGACTGCAAACATCTGTGTCCTTCTAGTGAGAGGATAGGAGTGAATTGAGGTGGTTGTCATTGCTACGGCGCAGGGAGGTAATAGATGCATGAACTTCTCTATATTATGTTAGTGAAATAAAACCAACCAGTTTAAAATGAGTGCTCAAAGATATTGTGGTGCTACTCAGTGATTATTTACTGCCATCTCTATTTATTGCCATCTAATATGTGAGATTATACTCGGGTATCTGTGCAGATCTTAGGATTGTTAGGACATGTACAGTGTATGTTATAAATAACTTGTCCTACTTGTTTTAGCTTGCTTGAGCTCATCTATAGACTGAATCATTTCTGCCCACCAGAGAATATACACAGCTGCTAGTAAAAGTTAATCACCAGAGAGCGAGCTGAGTATGACTGGAAACATCTGTGTCCTTCTAGTGAGAGGATAGGAGTGAATTGAGGTGGTTGTCATTGCTACTGCGTAGGGAGGTAATAGATGCATGAACTGCTCTATATTATCTTAGTGAAATAAAACCAACCAGTTTAAAATGACTGCTCAAATATATTGTAGTGCTACTCAGTGATTATTTACTGCCATCTCTATTTATTGCCATATAATATGTGAGATTATACTCGGGTATCCGTGCAGATCTTAGGATTGTTAGGACATGTACAGTGTATGTTGTAAATAACTTGTCCTACTTGTTTTTGCTTGCTTGAGCTCATCTATAGACCGAACCATTTCTGCCCACCAGAGAATAAACACAGCTGCTAGTAAAAGTCAGTCACCAGAGAGCAAGCTGAGTATGATGGAAACATCTGTGTCCTTCCAGTGAGAGGATAGGAGTGAATTGCTGTAGTTGCCATTCTTACGGCTTAGGGAGGTAATAGATGCATGAATTGTTCTATATTATGTTAATAAAATAAAACGAACCCATGAACATGACTGTTCAAAGATATTGTAGTGGTACAGTGATTATTTACTGTCATTTCTATTGTCATATACATGTAAACTGTGAGATTATATTCGGGTATCTGTGGAGATCTTAGGATTGTTAGGACATGTACAGTGTATGTTATAAATAACTTGTCCTACTTGTTTTAGCTTGCTTGAGCTCATCTATAGACTGAACCATTTCTGCCCACCAGAGAATAAACACAGCTGCTAGTAAAAGTCAGTCACCAGAGAGCGAGCTGAGTATGACTGGAAACAACTGTGTCCTTCTAGTGAGAGGATAGGAGTGAATTGAGGTGGTTGTCATTGCTACGGCGTAGGGAGGTAATAGATGCATAAACTTCTCTACATTATGTTAGTGAAATAAAACCAACCAGTTTAAAATGAGTGCTCAAAGATATTGTGGTGCTACAGTGATTATTTGCTGCCATCTCTATTTATTGCCATCTAATATGTGAGATTATATTTTGTTATCTGTGCAGACCTTATGAAGGTTAGTACAAGTACAGTGTAAATTATAAATAGCCTCTTCTACCTGTTCAAAGATATTGTAGTGGTACATTGATTGTTTACTGTTATTTCTATTGTCATATACATGTAAGCTGTAAGATTAAAATCCAGTATCTGTGGAGATCTTAGGATTGTTCGTACATGCAAAGTGTATGTTATAAATAACCTGTCCTACCTGTTTTAGCTTGCTTGAGCTCATCTATAGACTGAATCATTTCCGCCCACCAGAGGATAAACACAGCTGCTTGTAAAATTTAATCGTCAGGGAGCAAGCCGAGTATGACTGCAAACATCTGTGTCCTGCTAGTGAGAGGATAGGAGTGGATGGAGGTGGTTGTCATTCCTATGGCGTAGGGAGGTAATAGATGCATGAACTGCTCTATATTATATTAGTGAAATAAAACCAAACAGTTTAAAATGACTGCTCAAAGATATGTGAGAATATATTTTGTTATCTGTGCTGACCTTATGAAGGTTAGTACAAGTACAGTGTAAATTATAAATAGCCTGTTCTACCTGTTTTAGCTTGTTTGAGCTCAGCTATAGACCGAACCATTTCTGCCCACCAGAGAATACACACAGCTGCTAGTAAAAGTCAGTCACCAGAGAGCGAGCTGAGTATGACTGGAAACAACTGCGTCCTTCTAGTGAGAGGATAGGAGTGAATTGAGGTGGTTGTCATTGCTACGGCGTAGGGAGGTAATAGATGCATAAACTTCTCTATATTAGGTTAGTGAAATAAAACCAACCAGTTTAAAATGAGTGCTCAAAGATATTGTGGTGCTACAGTGATTATTTGCTGCCATCTCTATTTATTGCCATCTAATATGTGAGATTATATTTTGTTATCTGTGCAGACCTTATGAAGGTTAGCACAAGTACATTGTAAATTATAAATAGCCTGTTCTACCTGTTTTAGCTTGTTTGAGCTCAGCTATAGACTGAATCATTTCTGCCTACCAGTGGATAGACACAGCTGGTAGTAAAAGTCAATTACCAGGGAGCAAGCTGAGTATGACTGGAAACATCTGTGTCCTTCTAGTGAGAGGATAGGAGTGAATTGCGGCAGTTGTAGTTCCTACGGCTTAGGGAGGTAGTAGATGCATGAGTTGTTCTATATTATGTCAATAAAATAAAACCAACCCATGAATATGACTGTTCAAAGATATTGTAGTGGTACATTGATTGTTTACTGTTATTTCTATTGTCATATACATGTAAACTGTAAGATTATATTCGGGTATCTGTGGAGATCTTAGGATTGTTCGTACATGCAAAGTGTATGTTATAAATAACCTGTCCTACCTGTTCTAGCTTGCTTGAGCTCATGTATAGACTGAATCATTTCTGCCCACCAGAGAATAAACACAGCTGCTAGTAAAAGTCAGTCACCAGAGAGCGAGCTGAGTATGACTGGAAACAACTGCGTCCTTCTAGTGAGAGGATAGGAGTGAATTGAGGTGGTTGTCATTGCTACGGCGTAGGGAGGTAATAGATGCATAAACTTCTCTATATTATGTTAGTGAAATGAAACCAACCAGTTTAAAATGAGTGCTCAAAGATATTGTGGTGCTACAGTGATTATTTGCTGCCATCTCTATTTATTGCCATCTAATATGTGAGATTATATTTTGTTATCTGTGCAGACCTTATGAAGGTTAGTACAAGTACAGTGTAAATTATAAATAGCCTGTTCTACCTGTTTTAGCTTGCTTCAGCTCATCTATAGACTGAACCATTTCTGCCCACCAGAGAATAAACACAGCTGCTAGCAAAAGTCAGTCACCAGAGAGCGAGCTGAGTATGACTGGAAACAACTGTGTCCTTCTAGTAAGAGGATAGGAGTGAATTGAGGTGGTTGTCATTGCTACGGCGTAGGGAAGTAATAGATGCATGAACTGCTCTATATTATGTTAGTGAAATAAAACCAACCAGTTTAAAATGAGTGCTCAAAGATATTGTAGTGCTATTCAGTGATTATTTACTGCCATCTCTATTGTCATACAAAATGTGAGATTATATCTGGTTATCTGTGCAGACCTTATGAAGGTTAGTACAAGTACAGTGTAAATTATAAATAGCCTGTTCTACCTGTTTTAGCTTGTTTGAGCTCAGCTATAGACTGAATGATTTCTGCCTACCAGTGGATAGACACAGCTGGTAGTAAAAGTCAATTACCAGGGGGCAAGCTGAGTATGACTGGAAACATCTGTGTCCTACTTGTGAGAGGATAGGAGTGAATTGCAGCGGTTGTCATTCCTACGGCATAGGGAGGTAATAGATGCATGAATTCTTCTATATTATGTCAATAAAATAAAACCAACCCATGAATATGACTGTTCAAAGATATTGTAGTGGTACATTGATTGTTTACTGTTATTTCTATTGTCATATGCATGTAAACTGTAAGATTAAAATCCAGTATCTGTGGAGATCTTAGGATTGTTCGTACATGCAAAGTGTATGTTATAAATAACCTGTCCTACCTGTTTTAGCTTGCTTGAGCTCATCTATAGACTGAATCATTTCTGCCCACCAGAGGATAAACACAGCTGCTTGTAAAATTTAATCGTCAGGGAGCGAGCCGAGTATGACTGCAAACATCTGTGTCCTTCTAGTGAGAGGATAGGAGTGGATGGAGGTGGTTGTCATTCCTATGGCGTAGGGAGGTAATAGATGCATGAACTGCTCTATATTATTCTAGTGAAATAAAACCAACCAGTTTAAAATGACTGCTCAAATATATTGTAGTGCTACTCAGTGATTATTTACTGCCATCTCTATTTATTGCCATATATAATGTGAGATTATATTTTGTTATCTGTGCAGACCTTATGAAGGTTAGTACAAGTACAGTGTAAATTATAGATACCCTGTCCTACCTGTTTTAGCTTGTTTGAGCTCAGCTATAGACTGAGTCATTTCTGCCCACCAGTGGATAGACACAGCTGGTAGTAAAAGTCAATTACCAGGGAGCAAGCTGAGTATGACTGGAAACATCTGTGTCCTACTTGTGAGAGGATAGGAGTGAATTGCAGCGGTTGTTATTCCTACGGCTTAGGGAGGTAATAGATGCATGAATTATTCTATATTATGTCAATAAAATAAAACAATCCATGAATATGACTGTTCAAAGATATTGTAGTGGTACATTGATTGTTTACTGTTATTTCTATTGTCATAGACATGTAAACTGTAAGATTAAAGTCCAGTATTTGTGGAGATCTTAGGATTGTTCGTACATGCAAAGTGTATGTTATAAATAACCTGTCCTACCTGTTCTAGCTTGCTTGAGCTCATGTATAGACTGAATCATTTCTGCCCACCAGAGAATAAACACAGCTGCTAGTAAAAGTCAGTCACCAGAGAGCGAGCTGAGTATGACTGGAAACAACTGCGTCCTTCTAGTGAGAGGATAGGAGTGAATTGAGGTGGTTGTCATTGCTACGGCGTAGGGAGGTAATAGATGCATAAACTTCTCTATATTATGTTAGTGAAATGAAACCAACCAGTTTAAAATGAGTGCTCAAAGATATTGTGGTGCTACAGTGATTATTTGCTGCCATCTCTATTTATTGCCATCTAATATGTGAGATTATATTTTGTTATCTGTGCAGACCTTATGAAGGTTAGTACAAGTACAGTGTAAATTATAAATAGCCTGTTCTACCTGTTTTAGCTTGCTTCAGCTCATCTATAGACTGAACCATTTCTGCCCACCAGAGAATAAACACAGCTGCTAGCAAAAGTCAGTCACCAGAGAGCGAGCTGAGTATGACTGGAAACAACTGTGTCCTTCTAGTAAGAGGATAGGAGTGAATTGAGGTGGTTGTCATTGCTACGGCGTAGGGAAGTAATAGATGCATGAACTGCTCTATATTATGTTAGTGAAATAAAACCAACCAGTTTAAAATGAGTGCTCAAAGATATTGTAGTGCTATTCAGTGATTATTTACTGCCATCTCTATTGTCATACAAAATGTGAGATTATATCTGGTTATCTGTGCAGACCTTATGAAGGTTAGTACAAGTACAGTGTAAATTATAAATAGCCTGTTCTACCTGTTTTAGCTTGTTTGAGCTCAGCTATAGACTGAATGATTTCTGCCTACCAGTGGATAGACACAGCTGGTAGTAAAAGTCAATTACCAGGGGGCAAGCTGAGTATGACTGGAAACATCTGTGTCCTACTTGTGAGAGGATAGGAGTGAATTGCAGCGGTTGTCATTCCTACGGCATAGGGAGGTAATAGATGCATGAATTCTTCTATATTATGTCAATAAAATAAAACCAACCCATGAATATGACTGTTCAAAGATATTGTAGTGGTACATTGATTGTTTACTGTTATTTCTATTGTCATATGCATGTAAACTGTAAGATTAAAATCCAGTATCTGTGGAGATCTTAGGATTGTTCGTACATGCAAAGTGTATGTTATAAATAACCTGTCCTACCTGTTTTAGCTTGCTTGAGCTCATCTATAGACTGAATCATTTCTGCCCACCAGAGGATAAACACAGCTGCTTGTAAAATTTAATCGTCAGGGAGCGAGCCGAGTATGACTGCAAACATCTGTGTCCTTCTAGTGAGAGGATAGGAGTGGATGGAGGTGGTTGTCATTCCTATGGCGTAGGGAGGTAATAGATGCATGAACTGCTCTATATTATTCTAGTGAAATAAAACCAACCAGTTTAAAATGACTGCTCAAATATATTGTAGTGCTACTCAGTGATTATTTACTGCCATCTCTATTTATTGCCATATATAATGTGAGATTATATTTTGTTATCTGTGCAGACCTTATGAAGGTTAGTACAAGTACAGTGTAAATTATAGATACCCTGTCCTACCTGTTTTAGCTTGTTTGAGCTCAGCTATAGACTGAGTCATTTCTGCCCACCAGTGGATAGACACAGCTGGTAGTAAAAGTCAATTACCAGGGAGCAAGCTGAGTATGACTGGAAACATCTGTGTCCTACTTGTGAGAGGATAGGAGTGAATTGCAGCGGTTGTTATTCCTACGGCTTAGGGAGGTAATAGATGCATGAATTATTCTATATTATGTCAATAAAATAAAACAATCCATGAATATGACTGTTCAAAGATATTGTAGTGGTACATTGATTGTTTACTGTTATTTCTATTGTCATAGACATGTAAACTGTAAGATTAAAGTCCAGTATTTGTGGAGATCTTAGGATTGTTCGTACATGCAAAGTGTATGTTATAAATAACCTGTCCTACCTGTTCTAGCTTGCTTGAGCTCATGTATAGACTGAATCATTTCTGCCCACCAGAGAATAAACACAGCTGCTAGTAAAAGTCAGTCACCAGAGAGCGAGCTGAGTATGACTGGAAACAACTGCGTCCTTCTAGTGAGAGGATAGGAGTGAATTGAGGTGGTTGTCATTGCTACGGCGTAGGGAGGTAATAGATGCATAAACTTCTCTATATTATGTTAGTGAAATGAAACCAACCAGTTTAAAATGAGTGCTCAAAGATATTGTGGTGCTACAGTGATTATTTGCTGCCATCTCTATTTATTGCCATCTAATATGTGAGATTATATTTTGTTATCTGTGCAGACCTTATGAAGGTTAGTACAAGTACAGTGTAAATTATAAATAGCCTGTTCTACCTGTTTTAGCTTGCTTCAGCTCATCTATAGACTGAACCATTTCTGCCCACCAGAGAATAAACACAGCTGCTAGCAAAAGTCAGTCACCAGAGAGCGAGCTGAGTATGACTGGAAACAACTGTGTCCTTCTAGTAAGAGGATAGGAGTGAATTGAGGTGGTTGTCATTGCTACGGCGTAGGGAAGTAATAGATGCATGAACTGCTCTATATTATGTTAGTGAAATAAAACCAACCAGTTTAAAATGAGTGCTCAAAGATATTGTAGTGCTATTCAGTGATTATTTGCTGCCATCTCTATTTATTGCCATCTAATATGTGAGATTATATTTTGTTATCTGTGCAGACCTTATGAAGGTTAGTACAAGTACAGTGTAAATTATAAATAGCCTCTTCTACCTGTTTTAGCTTGTTTGAGCTCAGCTATAGACTAAATCATATCTGCCTACCAGTGGATAGACACAGCTGGTAGTAAAAGTCAATTACCAGGGAGCGAGCTGAGTATGACTGGAAACAACTGTGTCCTTCTAGTGAGAGGATAGGAGTGAATTGAGGTTGTTGTCATCGCTACGGCGTAGGGAGGTAATAGATGCATAAACTTCTCTATATTATGTTAGTGAAATAAAGCCAACCAGTTTAAAATGAGTGCTCAAAGATATTGTGGTGCTACAGTGATTATTTGCTGCCATCTCTGGTTATTGCCATCTAATATGTGAGATTATATTTTGTTATCTGTGCTGACCTTATGAAGGTTAGTACAAGTACAGTGTAAATTATAAATAGCCTGTTCTACCTGTTTTAGCTTGTTTGAGCTCAGCTATAGACTGAATCATTTCTGCCTACCAGAGGATAGACACAGCTGGTAGTAAAAGTCAATTATCAGGGAGCAAGCTGAGTATGACTGGAAACATCTGTGTCCTTCTAGTGAGAGGATAGGAGTGAATTGCGGCAGTTGTAGTTCCTACGGCTTAGGGAGGTAATAGATGCATGAATTGTTCTATATTATGTCAATAAAATAAAACCAACCCATGAATATGACTGTTCAAAGATATTGTAGTGGTACATTGATTGTTTACTGTTATTTCTATTGTCATATACATGTAAACTGTAAGATTATATTCGGGTATCTGTGGAGATCTTAGGATTGTTTGTACATGCAAAGTGTATGTTATAACTAACCTGTCCTACCTGTTCTAGCTTGCTTGAGCTCATCTATAGACTGAATCATTTCTGCCCACCAGAGGATATACACAGCTGCTAGTAAAAATTAATCACCAGAGAGTGAGCTGAGTATGACTGGAAACATCTGTGTCCTTCTAGTGAGAGGATAGGAGTGAATTGAGGTGGTTGTCATTGCTACGGCATAGGGAGGTAATAGATGCATGAACTGCTCTATATTATCTTAGTGAAATAAAACCAACCAGTTTAAAATGAGTGCTCAAAGATATTGTAGTGCTACTCAGTGATTATTTACTGCCATCTCTATTTATTGCCATATAATATGTGAGATTATACTCGGGTATCTGTGCAGATCTTAGGATTGTTAGGACATGTACAGTGTATGTTATAAATAACTTGTCCTACTTGTTTTAGCTTGCTTGAGCTCATCTATAGACTGAATCATTTCTGCCCACCAGAGGATATACACAGCTGCTAGTAAAAGTTAATCACCAGAGAGCGAGCTGAGTATGACTGGAAACATCTGTGTCCTTCTAGTGAGAGGATAGGAGTGAATTGAGGTGGTTGTCATTGCTACGGCGTAGGGAGGTAATAGATGCATGAACTGCTCTATATTATCTTAGTGAAATAAAACCAACCAGTTTAAAATGACTGCTCAAATATATTGTAGTGCTACTCAGTGATTATTTACTGCCATCTCTATTTATTGCCATATAATATGTGAGATTATACTCGGGTATCCGTGCAGATCTTAGGATTGTTAGGACATGTACAGTGTATGTTGTAAATAACTTGTCCTACTTGTTTTTGCTTGCTTTAGCTCATCTATAGACCGAACCATTTCTGCCCACCAGAGAATAAACACAGCTGCTAGTAAAAGTCAGTCACCAGAGAGCAAGCTGAGTATGATGGAAATATCATCTGTGTCCTTCCAGTGAGAGGATAGGACTGAATTGCTGTAGTTGCCATTCTTACGGCTTAGGGAGGTAATAAACGCATGAATTGTTCTGTATTATGTTAATAAAATAAAACCAACCCATGAACATGACTGTTCAAAGATATTGTAGTGGTACAGTGATTATTTACTGTCATTTCTATTGTCATATACATGTAAACTGTGAGATTATATTCGGGTATCTGTGGAGATCTTAGGATTGTTAGGACATGTACAGTGTATGTTATAAATAACTTGTCCTACTTGTTTTAGCTTGCTTCAGCTCATCTATAGACTGAACCATTTCTGCCCACCAGAGAATAAACACAGCTGCTAGTAAAAGTCAGTCACCAGAGAGCGAGCTGAGTATGACTGGAAACAACTGCGTCCTTCTAGTGAGAGGATAGGAGTGAATTGAGGTGGTTGTCATTGCTACGGCGTAGGGAGGTAATAGATGCATAAACTTCTCTATATTATGTTAGTGAAATAAAACCAACCAGTTTAAAATGAGTGCTCAAAGATATTGTGGTGCTACAGTGATTATTTGCTGCCATCTCTATTTATTGCCATCTAATATGTGAGATTATATTTTGTTATCTGTGCAGACCTTATGAAGGTTAGTACAAGTACAGTGTAAATTATAAATAGCCTGTTCTACCTGTTTTAGCTTGTTTGAGCTCAGCTATAGACTGAATCATTTCTGCCTACCAGTGGATAGACACAGCTGGTAGTAAAAGTCAATTACCAGGGAGCAAGCTGAGTATGACTGGAAACATCTGTGTCCTTCTAGTGAGAGGATAGGAGGGAATTGCGGCAGTTGTAGTTCCTACGGCTTAGGGAGGTAGTAGATACATGAATTGTTCTATATTATGTCAATAAAATAAAACCAACCCATGAATATGACTGTTCAAAGATATTGTAGTGGTACATTGATTGTTTACTGTTATTTCTATTGTCATATACATGTAAACTGTAAGATTATATTCGGGTATCTGTGGAGATCTTAGGATTGTTCGTACATGCAAAGTGTATGTTATAAATAACCTGTCCTACCTGTTCTAGCTTGCTTGAGCTCATCTATAGACTGAATCATTTCTGCCCACCAGAGGATAAACACAGCTGCTTGTAAAAGTTAATCGCCAGGGAGCAAGCTGAGTATGACTGCAAACATCTGTGTCCTTCTTAGTGAGAGGATAGGAGTGAATTGAGGTGGTTGTCATTCCTATGGCGTAGGGAGGTAATAGATGCATGAACTGCTCTATATTATGTTAGTGAAATAAAACCAAACGGTTTAAAATGACTGCTCAAAGATATTGTGGTGCTACAGTGATTATTTACTGCCATCTCTATTTATTGCCATATAATATGTGAGATCATACTCGGGCATCTGCGCAGATCTTAGGATTGTTAGGACATGTACAGTGTATGTTATAAACAACTTGTCCTACTTGTTTTAGCTTGCTTCAGCTCATCTATAGACTGAACCATTTCTGCCCACCAGAGAATAAACACAGCTGCTAGCAAAAGTCAGTCACCAGAGAGCGAGCTGAGTATGACTGGAAACAACTGTGTCCTTCTAGTAAGAGGATAGGAGTGAATTGAGGTGGTTGTCATTGCTACGGCGTAGGGAAGTAATAGATGCATGAACTGCTCTATATTATGTTAGTGAAATAAAACCAACCAGCGTAAAATGAGTGCTCAAAGATATTGTAGTGCTATTCAGTGATTATTTACTGCCATCTCTATTGTCATACAAAATGTGAGATTATATCTGGTTATCTGTGCAGACCTTATGAAGGTTAGTAAAAGTACAGTGTAAATTATAAATAGCCTGTTCTACCTGTTTTAGCTTGTTTGAGCTCAGCTATAGACTGAATCATTTCTGCCTACCAGTGGATAGACACAGCTGGTAGTAAAAGTCAATTACCAGGGAGCAAGCTGAGTATGACTGGAAACATCTGTGTCCTACTTGTGAGAGGATAGGAGTGAATTGCAGCGGTTGTCATTCCTACGGCATAGGGAGGTAATAGATGCATGAATTCTTCTATATTATGTCAATAAAATAAAACCAACCCATGAATATGACTGTTCAAAGATATTGTAGTGGTACATTGATTGTTTACTGTTATTTCTATTGTCATATGCATGTAAATTGTAAGATTAAAATCCAGTATCTGTGGAGATCTTAGGATTGTTCGTACATGCAAAGTGTATGTTATAAATAACCTGTCCTACCTGTTTTAGCTTGCTTGAGCTCATCTATAGACTGAATCATTTCTGCCCACCAGAGGATAAACACAGCTGCTTGTAAAATTTAATCGTCAGGGAGCAAGCCGAGTATGACTGCAAACATCTGTGTCCTTCTAGTGAGAGGATAGGAGTGGATGGAGGTGGTTGTCATTCCTATGGCGTAGGGAGGTAATAGATGCATGAACTGCTCTATATTATTCTAGTGAAATAAAACCAACCAGTTTAAAATGACTGCTCAAATATATTGTAGTGCTACTCAGTGATTATTTACTGCCATCTCTATTGTCATACAAAATGTGAGATTATATCTGGTTATCTGTGCAGACCTTATGAAGGTTAGTAAAAGTACAGTGTAAATTATAAATAGCCTGTTCTACCTGTTTTAGCTTGTTTGAGCTCAGCTATAGACTGAATCATTTCTGCCTACCAGTGGATAGACACAGCTGGTAGTAAAAGTCAATTACCAGGGAGCAAGCTGAGTATGACTGGAAACATCTGTGTCCTACTTGTGAGAGGATAGGAGTGAATTGCAGCGGTTGTCATTCCTACGGCATAGGGAGGTAATAGATGCATGAATTCTTCTATATTATGTCAATAAAATAAAACCAACCCATGAATATGACTGTTCAAAGATATTGTAGTGGTACATTGATTGTTTACTGTTATTTCTATTGTCATATGCATGTAAACTGTAAGATTAAAATCCAGTATCTGTGGAGATCTTAGGATTGTTCGTACATGCAAAGTGTATGTTATAAATAACCTGTCCTACCTGTTTTAGCTTGCTTGAGCTCATCTATAGACGGAATCATTTCTGCCCACCAGAGGATAAACACAGCTGCTTGTAAAATTTAATCGTCAGGGAGCAAGCCGAGTATGACTGCAAACATCTGTGTCCTTCTAGTGAGAGGATAGGAGTGGATGGAGGTGGTTGTCATTCCTATGGCGTAGGGAGGTAATAGATGCATGAACTGCTCTATATTATTCTAGTGAAATAAAACCAACCAGTTTAAAATGACTGCTCAAATATATTGTAGTGCTACTCAGTGATTATTTACTGCCATCTCTATTTATTGCCATATAATATGTGAGATTATACTCGGGTATCCGTGCAGATCTTAGGATTGTTAGAACATGTACAGTGTATGTTATAAATAACTTGTCCTACTTGTTTTAGCTTGCTTGAGCTCATCTATAGACTGAATCATTTCTGCCCACCAGAGGATATACACAGCTGCTAGTAAAAGTTAATCACCAGAGAGCGAGCTGAGTATGACTGGAAACATCTGTGTCCTTCTAGTGAGAGGATAGGAGTGAATTGAGGTGGTTGTCATTGCTACGGCGTAGGGAGGTAATAGATGCATGAACTGCTCTATATTATCTTAGTGAAATAAAACCAACCAGTTTAAAATGACTGCTCAAATATATTGTAGTGCTACTCAGTGATTATTTACTGCCATCTCTATTTATTGCCATATAATATGTGAGATTATACTCGGGTATCCGTGCAGATCTTAGGATTGTTAGGACATGTACAGTGTATGTTGTAAATAACTTGTCCTACTTGTTTTTGCTTGCTTTAGCTCATCTATAGACCGAACCATTTCTGCCCACCAGAGAATAAACACAGCTGCTAGTAAAAGTCAGTCACCAGAGAGCAAGCTGAGTATGATGGAAATATCATCTGTGTCCTTCCAGTGAGAGGATAGGACTGAATTGCTGTAGTTGCCATTCTTACGGCTTAGGGAGGTAATAAACGCATGAATTGTTCTGTATTATGTTAATAAAATAAAACCAACCCATGAACATGACTGTTCAAAGATATTGTAGTGGTACAGTGATTATTTACTGTCATTTCTATTGTCATATACATGTAAACTGTGAGATTATATTCGGGTATCTGTGGAGATCTTAGGATTGTTAGGACATGTACAGTGTATGTTATAAATAACTTGTCCTACTTGTTTTAGCTTGCTTCAGCTCATCTATAGACTGAACCATTTCTGCCCACCAGAGAATAAACACAGCTGCTAGTAAAAGTCAGTCACCAGAGAGCGAGCTGAGTATGACTGGAAACAACTGCGTCCTTCTAGTGAGAGGATAGGAGTGAATTGAGGTGGTTGTCATTGCTACGGCGTAGGGAGGTAATAGATGCATAAACTTCTCTATATTATGTTAGTGAAATAAAACCAACCAGTTTAAAATGAGTGCTCAAAGATATTGTGGTGCTACAGTGATTATTTGCTGCCATCTCTATTTATTGCCATCTAATATGTGAGATTATATTTTGTTATCTGTGCAGACCTTATGAAGGTTAGTACAAGTACAGTGTAAATTATAAATAGCCTGTTCTACCTGTTTTAGCTTGTTTGAGCTCAGCTATAGACTGAATCATTTCTGCCTACCAGTGGATAGACACAGCTGGTAGTAAAAGTCAATTACCAGGGAGCAAGCTGAGTATGACTGGAAACATCTGTGTCCTTCTAGTGAAAGGATAGGAGGGAATTGCGGCAGTTGTAGTTCCTACGGCTTAGGGAAGTAGTAGATACATGAATTGTTCTATATTATGTCAATAAAATAAAACCAACCCATGAATATGACTGTTCAAAGATATTGTAGTGGTACATTGATTGTTTACTGTTATTTCTATTGTCATATACATGTAAACTGTAAGATTATATTCGGGTATCTGTGGAGATCTTAGGATTGTTCGTACATGCAAAGTGTATGTTATAAATAACCTGTCCTACCTGTTCTAGCTTGCTTGAGCTCATCTATAGACTGAATCATTTCTGCCCACCAGAGGATAAACACAGCTGCTTGTAAAAGTTAATCGCCAGGGAGCAAGCTGAGTATGACTGCAAACATCTGTGTCCTTCTTAGTGAGAGGATAGGAGTGAATTGAGGTGGTTGTCATTCCTATGGCGTAGGGAGGTAATAGATGCATGAACTGCTCTATATTATGTTAGTGAAATAAAACCAAACGGTTTAAAATGACTGCTCAAAGATATTGTGGTGCTACAGTGATTATTTACTGCCATCTCTATTTATTGCCATATAATATGTGAGATCATACTCGGGCATCTGCGCAGATCTTAGGATTGTTAGGACATGTACAGTGTATGTTATAAACAACTTGTCCTACTTGTTTTAGCTTGCTTCAGCTCATCTATAGACTGAACCATTTCTGCCCACCAGAGAATAAACACAGCTGCTAGCAAAAGTCAGTCACCAGAGAGCGAGCTGAGTATGACTGGAAACAACTGTGTCCTTCTAGTAAGAGGATAGGAGTGAATTGAGGTGGTTGTCATTGCTACGGCGTAGGGAAGTAATAGATGCATGAACTGCTCTATATTATGTTAGTGAAATAAAACCAACCAGCGTAAAATGAGTGCTCAAAGATATTGTAGTGCTATTCAGTGATTATTTACTGCCATCTCTATTGTCATACAAAATGTGAGATTATATCTGGTTATCTGTGCAGACCTTATGAAGGTTAGTAAAAGTACAGTGTAAATTATAAATAGCCTGTTCTACCTGTTTTAGCTTGTTTGAGCTCAGCTATAGACTGAATCATTTCTGCCTACCAGTGGATAGACACAGCTGGTAGTAAAAGTCAATTACCAGGGAGCAAGCTGAGTATGACTGGAAACATCTGTGTCCTACTTGTGAGAGGATAGGAGTGAATTGCAGCGGTTGTCATTCCTACGGCATAGGGAGGTAATAGATGCATGAATTCTTCTATATTATGTCAATAAAATAAAACCAACCCATGAATATGACTGTTCAAAGATATTGTAGTGGTACATTGATTGTTTACTGTTATTTCTATTGTCATATGCATGTAAATTGTAAGATTAAAATCCAGTATCTGTGGAGATCTTAGGATTGTTCGTACATGCAAAGTGTATGTTATAAATAACCTGTCCTACCTGTTTTAGCTTGCTTGAGCTCATCTATAGACTGAATCATTTCTGCCCACCAGAGGATAAACACAGCTGCTTGTAAAATTTAATCGTCAGGGAGCAAGCCGAGTATGACTGCAAACATCTGTGTCCTTCTAGTGAGAGGATAGGAGTGGATGGAGGTGGTTGTCATTCCTATGGCGTAGGGAGGTAATAGATGCATGAACTGCTCTATATTATTCTAGTGAAATAAAACCAACCAGTTTAAAATGACTGCTCAAATATATTGTAGTGCTACTCAGTGATTATTTACTGCCATCTCTATTGTCATACAAAATGTGAGATTATATCTGGTTATCTGTGCAGACCTTATGAAGGTTAGTAAAAGTACAGTGTAAATTATAAATAGCCTGTTCTACCTGTTTTAGCTTGTTTGAGCTCAGCTATAGACTGAATCATTTCTGCCTACCAGTGGATAGACACAGCTGGTAGTAAAAGTCAATTACCAGGGAGCAAGCTGAGTATGACTGGAAACATCTGTGTCCTACTTGTGAGAGGATAGGAGTGAATTGCAGCGGTTGTCATTCCTACGGCATAGGGAGGTAATAGATGCATGAATTCTTCTATATTATGTCAATAAAATAAAACCAACCCATGAATATGACTGTTCAAAGATATTGTAGTGGTACATTGATTGTTTACTGTTATTTCTATTGTCATATGCATGTAAACTGTAAGATTAAAATCCAGTATCTGTGGAGATCTTAGGATTGTTCGTACATGCAAAGTGTATGTTATAAATAACCTGTCCTACCTGTTTTAGCTTGCTTGAGCTCATCTATAGACTGAATCATTTCTGCCCACCAGAGGATAAACACAGCTGCTTGTAAAATTTAATCGTCAGGGAGCAAGCCGAGTATGACTGCAAACATCTGTGTCCTTCTAGTGAGAGGATAGGAGTGGATGGAGGTGGTTGTCATTCCTATGGCGTAGGGAGGTAATAGATGCATGAACTGCTCTATATTATTCTAGTGAAATAAAACCAACCAGTTTAAAATGACTGCTCAAATATATTGTAGTGCTACTCAGTGATTATTTACTGCCATCTCTATTTATTGCCATATAATATGTGAGATTATACTCGGGTATCCGTGCAGATCTTAGGATTGTTAGAACATGTACAGTGTATGTTGTAAGTAACTTGTCCTACTTGTTTTAGCTTGTTTGAGCTCATCTATAGACCGAACCATTTCTGCCCACCAGAGAATAAACACAGCCGCTAGTAAAAGTCAGTCACCAGAGAGCAAGCTGAGTATGACGGAAACATCTGTGTCCTTCAAGTGAGAGGATAGGAGTGAATTGCTGTAGTTGCCATTCTTACGGCGTAGGGAGGTAATAGATGCATGAATTGTTCTATATTATGTTAATAAAAAAAAACCGACCAATGAACATGATTGTTCAAAGATATTGTAGTGGTACAGTGATTATTTACTGTCATTTCTATTGTCATATACATGTAAACTGTGAGATTATATTCGGGTATCTGTGGAGATCTTAGGATTGTTAGGACATGTACAGTGTATGTTATAAATAACTTGTCCTACTTGTTTTAGCTTGCTTGAGCTCATCTATAGACTGAACCATTTCTGCCCACCAGAGAATAAACACAGCTGCTAGTAAAAGTCAGTCACCAGAGAGCGAGCTGAGTATGACTGGAAACAACTGTGTCCTTCTAGTGAGAGGATAGGAGTGAATTGAGGTTGTTGTCATTGCTACGGCGTAGGGAGGTAATAGATGCATAAACTTCTCTATATTATGTTAGTGAAATAAAGCCAACCAGTTTAAAATGAGTGCTCAAAGATATTGTGGTGCTACAGTGATTATTTGCTGCCATCTCTGTTTATTGCCATCTAATATGTGAGATTATATTTTGTTATCTGTGCTGACCTTATGAAGGTTAGTACAAGTACAGTGTAAATTATAAATAGCCTGTTCTACCTGTTTTAGCTTGTTTGAGCTCAGCTATAGACTGAATCATTTCTGCCTACCAGTGGATAGACACAGCTGGTAGTAAAAGTCAATTACCAGGGAGCAAGCTGAGTATGACTGGAAACATCTGTGTCCTTCTAGTGAGAGGATAGGAGTGAATTGCGGCAGTTGTAGTTCCTACGGCTTAGGGAGGTAATAGATGCATGAATTGTTCTATATTATGTCAATAAAATAAAACCAACCCATGAATATGACTGTTCAAAGATATTGTAGTGGTACATTGATTGTTTACTGTTATTTCTATTGTCATATACATGTAAACTGTAAGATTATATTCGGGTATCTGTGGAGATCTTAGGATTGTTCGTACATGCAAAGTGTATGTTATAACTAACCTGTCCTACCTGTTCTAGCTTGCTTGAGCTCAGCTATAGACTGAATCATTTCTGCCCACCAGAGGATAAACACAGCTGCTTGTAAAAGTTAATCGCCAGGGAGCAAGCTGAGTATGACTGCAAACATCTGTGTCCTTCTTAGTGAGAGGATGGGAGTGAATTGAGGTGGTTGTCATTCCTATGGCGTAGGGAGGTAATAGATGCATTAACTGCTCTATATTATGTTAGTGAAATAAAACCAACCAGTTTAAAATGACTGCTCAGAGATATTGTGGTGCTACAGTGATTATTTACTGCCATCTCTATTTATTGCCATATAATATGTGAGATTATACTCTGGTATCTGTGCAAATCTTAGGATTGTTAGGACATGTACAGTGTATGTTATAAAAAATTTGTCCTACTTGTTTTAGCTTGCTTGAGCTAATCTACAGACTGAATCATTTCTGCCCACCAGAGGATATACACAGCTGCTAGTAAAAATTAATCACCAGAGAGCGAGCTGAGTATGACTGGAAATATCTGTGTCCTTCTAGTGAGAGGATAGGAGTGAATTGAGGTGGTTGTCATTGCTACGGCGTAGGGAGGTAATAGATGCATGAACTTCTCTATATTATGTTAGTGAAATAAAACCAACCAGTTTAAAATGGGTGCTCAAAGATATTGTAGTGCTACTCAGTGATTATTTACTGCCATCTCTATTTATTGCCATCTAATATGTGAGATTATACTCGGGTATCTGTGCAGATCTTAGGATTGTTAGGACATGTACAGTGTATGTTATAAATAACTTGTCCTACTTGTTTTAGCTTGCTTGAGCTCATCTATAGACTGAATCATTTCTGCCCACCAGAGGATATACACAGCTGCTAGTAAAAGTTAATCACCAGAGAGCGACCTGAGTATGACTGGAAACATCTGTGTCCTTCTAGTGAGAGGATAGGAGTGAATTGAGGTGGTTGTCATTGCTACGGCGTAGGGAGGTAATAGATGCATGAACTGCTCTATATTATCTTAGTGAAATAAAACCAACCAGTTTAAAATGACTGCTCAAATATATTGTAGTGCTACTCAGTGATTATTTACTGCCATCTCTATTTATTGCCATATAATATGTGAGATTATACTCGGGTATCTGTGCAAATCTTAGGATTGTTAGGACATGTACAGTGTATGTTATAAAAAATTTGTCCTACTTGTTTTAGCTTGCTTGAGCTAATCTATAGACTGAATCATTTCTGCCCACCAGAGGATATACACAGCTGCTAGTAAAAATTAATCACCAGAGAGCGAGCTGAGTATGACTGGAAACATCTGTGTCCTTCTAGTGAGAGGATAGGAGTGAATTGAGGTGGTTGTCATTGCTACGGCGTAGGGAGGTAATAGATGCATGAACTTCTCTATATTATGTTAGTGAAATAAAACCAACCAGTTTAAAATGGGTGCTCAAAGATATTGTAGTGCTACTCAGTGATTATTTACTGCCATCTCTATTTATTGCCATCTAATATGTGAGATTATACTCGGGTATCTGTGCAGATCTTAGGATTGTTAGGACATGTACAGTGTATGTTATAAATAACTTGTCCTACTTGTTTTAGCTTGCTTGAGCTCATCTATAGACTGAATCATTTCTGCCCACCAGAGGATATACACAGCTGCTAGTAAAAGTTAATCACCAGAGAGCGAGCTGAGTATGACTGGAAACATCTGTGTCCTTCTAGTGAGAGGATAGGAGTGAATTGAGGTGGTTGTCATTGCTACGGCGTAGGGAGGTAATAGATGCTTGAACTGCTCTATATTATCTTAGTGAAATAAAACCAACCAGTTTAAAATGACTGCTCAAATATATTGTAGTGCTACTCAGTGATTATTTACTGCCATCTCTATTTATTGCCATATAATATGTGAGATTATACTCGGGTATCCGTGCAGATCTTAGGATTGTTAGGACATGTACAGTGTATGTTGTAAATAACTTGTCCTACTTGTTTTTGCTTGCTTGAGCTCATCTATAGACCGAACCATTTCTGCCCACCAGAGAATAAACACAGCTGCTAGTAAAAGTCAGTCACCAGAGAGCAAGCTGAGTATGATGGAAACATCATCTGTGTCCTTCCAGTGAGAGGATAGGAGTGAATTGCTGTAGTTGCCATTCTTACGGCTTAGGGAGGTAATAAACGCATGAATTTTTCTGTATTATGTTAATAAAATAAAACCAACCCATGAACATGACTGTTCAAAGATATTGTAGTGGTACAGTGATTATTTACTGTCATTTCTATTGTCATATACATGTAAACTGTGAGATTATATTCGGGTATCTGTGGAGATCTTAGGATTGTTAGGACATGTACAGTGTATGTTATAAATAACTTGTCCTACTTGTTTTAGCTTGCTTGAGCTCATCTATAGACTGAACCATTTCTGCCCACCAGAGAATAAACACAGCTGCTAGTAAAAGTCAGTCACCAGAGAGCGAGCTGAGTATGACTGGAAACAACTGCGTCCTTCTAGTGAGAGGATAGGAGTGAATTGAGGTGGTTGTCATTGCTACGGCGTAGGGAGGTAATAGATGGATAAACTTCCCTATATTATGTTAGTGAAATAAAACCAACCAGTTTAAAATGAGTGCTCAAAGATATTGTGGTGCTACAGTGATTATTTGCTGCCATCTCTATTTATTGCCATCTAATATGTGAGATTATATTTTGTTATCTGTGCAGACCTTATGAAGGTTAGTACAAGTACAGTGTAAATTATAAATAGCCTGTTCTACCTGTTTTAGCTTGTTTGAGCTCAGCTATAGACTGAATCATTTCTGCCTACCAGTGGATAGACACAGCTGGTAGTAAAAGTCAATTACCAGGGAGCAAGCTGAGTATGACTGGAAACATCTGTGTCCTTCTAGTGAGAGGATATGAGTGAATTGCGGCAGTTGTAGTTCCTACGGCTTAGGGAGGTAGTAGATGCATGAGTTGTTCTATATTATGTCAATAAAATAAAACCAACCCATGAATATGACTGTTCAAAGATATTTTAGTGGTACATTGATTGTTTACTGTTATTTCTATTGTCATATACATGTACACTGTAAGATTATATTCGGGTATCTGTGGAGATCTTAGGATTGTTCGTACATGCAAAGTGTATGTTATAAATAACCTGTCCTACCTGTTCTAGCTTGCTTGAGCTCATCTATAGACTGAATCATTTCTGCCCACCAGAGGATAAACACAGCTGCTTGTAAAAGTTAATCGCCAGGGAGCAAGCTGAGTATGACTGCAAACATCTGTGTCCTTCTTAGTGAGAGGATAGGAGTGAATTGAGGTGGTTGTCATTCCTATGGCGTAGGGAGGTAATAGATGCATGAACTGCTCTATATTATGTTAGTGAAATAAAACCAAACGGTTTAAAATGACTGCTCAAAGATATTGTGGTGCTACAGTGATTATTTACTGCCATCTCTATTTATTGCCATATAATATGTGAGATCATACTCGGGCATCTGCGCAGATCTTAGGATTGTTAGGACATATACAGTGTATGTTATAAACAACGTGTCCTACTTGTTTTAGCTTGCTTCAGCTCATCTATAGACTGAACCATTTCTGCCCACCAGAGAATAAACACAGCTGCTAGCAAAAGTCAGTCACCAGAGAGCGAGCTGAGTATGACTGGAAACAACTGTGTCCTTCTAGTAAGAGGATAGGAGTGAATTGAGGCGGTTGTCATTGCTACGGCGTAGGGAAGTAATAGATGCATGAACTGCTCTATATTATGTTAGTGAAATAAAACCAACCAGCGTAAAATGAGTGCTCAAAGATATTGTAGTGCTATTCAGTGATTATTTACTGCCATCTCTATTGTCATACAAAATGTGAGATTATATCTGGTTATCTGTGCAGACCTTATGAAGGTTAGTAAAAGTACAGTGTAAATTATAAATAGCCTGTTCTACCTGTTTTAGCTTGTTTGAGCTCAGCTATAGACTGAATCATTTCTGCCTACCAGTGGATAGACACAGCTGGTAGTAAAAGTCAATTACCAGGGAGCAAGCTGAGTATGACTGGAAACATCTGTGTCCTACTTGTGAGAGGATAGGAGTGAATTGCAGCGGTTGTCATTCCTACGGCATAGGGAGGTAATAGATGCATGAATTCTTCTATATTATGTCAATAAAATAAAACCAACCCATGAATATGACTGTTCAAAGATATTGTAGTGGTACATTGATTGTTTACTGTTATTTCTATTGTCATATGCATGTAAACTGTAAGATTAAAATCCAGTATCTGTGGAGATCTTAGGATTGTTCGTACATGCAAAGTGTATGTTATAAATAACCTGTCCTACCTGTTTTAGCTTGCTTGAGCTCATCTATAGACTGAATCATTTCTGCCCACCAGAGGATAAACACAGCTGCTTGTAAAATTTAATCGTCAGGGAGCAAGCCGAGTATGACTGCAAACATCTGTGTCCTTCTAGTGAGAGGATAGGAGTGGATGGAGGTGGTTGTCATTCCTATGGCGTAGGGAGGTAATAGATGCATGAACTGCTCTATATTATTCTAGTGAAATAAAACCAACCAGTTTAAAATGACTGCTCAAATATATTGTAGTGCTACTCAGTGATTATTTACTGCCATCTCTATTTATTGCCATATAATATGTGAGATTATACTCGGGTATCCGTGCAGATCTTAGGATTGTTAGAACATGTACAGTGTATGTTGTAAGTAACTTGTCCTACTTGTTTTAGCTTGTTTGAGCTCATCTATAGACCGAACCATTTCTGCCCACCAGAGAATAAACACAGCCGCTAGTAAAAGTCAGTCACCAGAGAGCAAGCTGAGTATGACGGAAACATCTGTGTCCTTCAAGTGAGAGGATAGGAGTGAATTGCTGTAGTTGCCATTCTTACGGCGTAGGGAGGTAATAGATGCATGAATTGTTCTATATTATGTTAATAAAAAAAAACCGACCAATGAACATGATTGTTCAAAGATATTGTAGTGGTACAGTGATTATTTACTGTCATTTCTATTGTCATATACATGTAAACTGTGAGATTATATTCGGGTATCTGTGGAGATCTTAGGATTGTTAGGACATGTACAGTGTATGTTATAAATAACTTGTCCTACTTGTTTTAGCTTGCTTGAGCTCAGCTATAGACTGAATCATTTCTGCCTACCAGTGGATAGACACAGCTGGTAGTAAAAGTCAATTACCAGGGAGCAAGCTGAGTATGACTGGAAACATCTGTGTCCTTCTAGTGAGAGGATAGGAGTGAATTGCGGCAGTTGTAGTTCCTACGGCTTAGGGAGGTAATAGATGCATGAATTGTTCTATATTATGTCAATAAAATAAAACCAACCCATGAATATGACTGTTCAAAGATATTGTAGTGGTACATTGATTGTTTACTGTTATTTCTATTGTCATATGCATGTAAACTGTAAGATTAAAATCCAGTATCTGTGGAGATCTTAGGATTGTTCGTACATGCAAAGTGTATGTTATAAATAACCTGTCCTACCTGTTTTAGCTTGCTTGAGCTCATCTATAGACTGAATCATTTCTGCCCACCAGAGGATAAACACAGCTGCTTGTAAAATTTAATCGTCAGGGAGCAAGCCGAGTATGACTGCAAACATCTGTGTCCTTCTAGTGAGAGGATAGGAGTGGATGGAGGTGGTTGTCATTCCTATGGCGTAGGGAGGTAATAGATGCATGAACTGCTCTATATTATTCTAGTGAAATAAAACCAACCAGTTTAAAATGACTGCTCAAATATATTGTAGTGCTACTCAGTGATTATTTACTGCCATCTCTATTGTCATACAAAATGTGAGATTATATCTGGTTATCTGTGCAGACCTTATGAAGGTTAGTAAAAGTACAGTGTAAATTATAAATAGCCTGTTCTACCTGTTTTAGCTTGTTTGAGCTCAGCTATAGACTGAATCATTTCTGCCTACCAGTGGATAGACACAGCTGGTAGTAAAAGTCAATTACCAGGGAGCAAGCTGAGTATGACTGGAAACATCTGTGTCCTACTTGTGAGAGGATAGGAGTGAATTGCAGCGGTTGTCATTCCTACGGCATAGGGAGGTAATAGATGCATGAATTCTTCTATATTATGTCAATAAAATAAAACCAACCCATGAATATGACTGTTCAAAGATATTGTAGTGGTACATTGATTGTTTACTGTTATTTCTATTGTCATATGCATGTAAACTGTAAGATTAAAATCCAGTATCTGTGGAGATCTTAGGATTGTTCGTACATGCAAAGTGTATGTTATAAATAACCTGTCCTACCTGTTTTAGCTTGCTTGAGCTCATCTATAGACTGAATCATTTCTGCCCACCAGAGGATAAACACAGCTGCTTGTAAAATTTAATCGTCAGGGAGCAAGCCGAGTATGACTGCAAACATCTGTGTCCTTCTAGTGAGAGGATAGGAGTGGATGGAGGTGGTTGTCATTCCTATGGCGTAGGGAGGTAATAGATGCATGAACTGCTCTATATTATTCTAGTGAAATAAAACCAACCAGTTTAAAATGACTGCTCAAATATATTGTAGTGCTACTCAGTGATTATTTACTGCCATCTCTATTTATTGCCATATAATATGTGAGATTATACTCGGGTATCCGTGCAGATCTTAGGATTGTTAGAACATGTACAGTGTATGTTGTAAGTAACTTGTCCTACTTGTTTTAGCTTGTTTGAGCTCATCTATAGACCGAACCATTTCTGCCCACCAGAGAATAAACACAGCCGCTAGTAAAAGTCAGTCACCAGAAAGCAAGCTGAGTATGACGGAAACATCTGTGTCCTTCAAGTGAGAGGATAGGAGTGAATTGCTGTAGTTGCCATTCTTATGGCGTAGGGAGGTAATAGATGCATGAATTGTTCTATATTATGTTAATAAAAAAAAACCGACCAATGAACATGATTGTTCAAAGATATTGTAGTGGTACAGTGATTATTTACTGTCATTTCTATTGTCATATACATGTAAACTGTGAGATTATATTCGGGTATCTGTGGAGATCTTAGGATTGTTAGGACATGTACAGTGTATGTTATAAATAACTTGTCCTACTTGTTTTAGCTTGCTTGAGCTCATCTATAGACTGAACCATTTCTGCCCACCAGAGAATAAACACAGCTGCTAGTAAAAGTCAGTCACCAGAGAGCGAGCTGAGTATGACTGGAAACAACTGTGTCCTTCTAGTGAGAGGATAGGAGTGAATTGAGGTTGTTGTCATTGCTACGGCGTAGGGAGGTAATAGATGCATAAACTTCTCTATATTATGTTAGTGAAATAAAGCCAACCAGTTTAAAATGAGTGCTCAAAGATATTGTGGTGCTACAGTGATTATTTGCTGCCATCTCTGTTTATTGCCATCTAATATGTGAGATTATATTTTGTTATCTGTGCTGACCTTATGAAGGTTAGTACAAGTACAGTGTAAATTATAAATAGCCTGTTCTACCTGTTTTAGCTTGTTTGAGCTCAGCTATAGACTGAATCATTTCTGCCTACCAGTGGATAGACACAGCTGGTAGTAAAAGTCAATTACCAGGGAGCAAGCTGAGTATGACTGGAAACATCTGTGTCCTTCTAGTGAGAGGATAGGAGTGAATTGCGGCAGTTGTAGTTCCTACGGCTTAGGGAGGTAATAGATGCATGAATTGTTCTATATTATGTCAATAAAATAAAACCAACCCATGAATATGACTGTTCAAAGATATTGTAGTGGTACATTGATTGTTTACTGTTATTTCTATTGTCATATACATGTAAACTGTAAGATTATATTCGGGTATCTGTGGAGATCTTAGGATTGTTCGTACATGCAAAGTGTATGTTATAACTAACCTGTCCTACCTGTTCTAGCTTGCTTGAGCTCAGCTATAGACTGAATCATTTCTGCCCACCAGAGGATAAACACAGCTGCTTGTAAAAGTTAATCGCCAGGGAGCAAGCTGAGTATGACTGCAAACATCTGTGTCCTTCTTAGTGAGAGGATGGGAGTGAATTGAGGTGGTTGTCATTCCTATGGCGTAGGGAGGTAATAGATGCATTAACTGCTCTATATTATGTTAGTGAAATAAAACCAACCAGTTTAAAATGACTGCTCAGAGATATTGTGGTGCTACAGTGATTATTTACTGCCATCTCTATTTATTGCCATATAATATGTGAGATTATACTCTGGTATCTGTGCAAATCTTAGGATTGTTAGGACATGTACAGTGTATGTTATAAAAAATTTGTCCTACTTGTTTTAGCTTGCTTGAGCTAATCTACAGACTGAATCATTTCTGCCCACCAGAGGATATACACAGCTGCTAGTAAAAATTAATCACCAGAGAGCGAGCTGAGTATGACTGGAAATATCTGTGTCCTTCTAGTGAGAGGATAGGAGTGGATTGAGGTGGTTGTCATTGCTACGGCGTAGGGAGGTAATAGATGCATGAACTGCTCTATATTATCTTAGTGAAATAAAACCAACCAGTTTAAAATGACTGCTCAAATATATTGTAGTGCTACTCAGTGATTATTTACTGCCATCTCTATTTATTGCCATATAATATGTGAGATTATACTCGGGTATCTGTGCAGATCTTAGGATTGTTAGGACATGTACAGTGTATGTTATAAATAACTTGTCCTACTTGTTTTAGCTTGCTTGAGCTCATCTATAGACTGAATCATTTCTGCCCACCAGAGGATATACACAGCTGCTAGTAAAAGTTAATCACCAGAGAGCGAGCTGAGTATGACTGGAAACATCTGTGTCCTTCTAGTGAGAGGATAGGAGTGAATTGAGGTGGTTGTCATTGCTACGGCGTAGGGAGGTAATAGATGCATGAACTGCTCTATATTATCTTAGTGAAATAAAACCAACCAGTTTAAAATGACTGCTCAAATATATTGTAGTGCTACTCAGTGATTATTTACTGCCATCTCTGTTTATTGCCATATAATATGTGAGATTATACTCGGGTATCCGTGCAGATCTTAGGATTGTTAGAACATGTACAGTGTATGTTGTAAGTAACTTGTCCTACTTGTTTTAGCTTGTTTGAGGTCATCTATAGACCGAACCATTTCTGCCCACCAGAGAATAAACACAGCCGCTAGTAAAAGTCAGTCACCAGAGAGCAAGCTGAGTATGACGGAA
Organism: Bugulina stolonifera; assembly: GCA_935421135.1. Taxonomy (NCBI): domain Eukaryota; kingdom Metazoa; phylum Bryozoa; class Gymnolaemata; order Cheilostomatida; family Bugulidae; genus Bugulina; species Bugulina stolonifera. The sequence continues at coordinate 29,362 of OW285190.1, read as the reverse complement.
ACATCTGTGTCCTTCAAGTGAGAGGATAGGAGTGAATTGCTGTAGTTGCCATTCTTACGGCGTAGGGAGGTAATAGATGCATGAATTGTTCTATATTATGTTAATAAAAAAAAACCGACCAATGAACATGATTGTTCAAAGATATTGTAGTGGTACAGTGATTATTTACTGTCATTTCTATTGTCATATACATGTAAACTGTGAGATTATATTCGGGTATCTGTGGAGATCTTAGGATTGTTAGGACATGTACAGTGTATGTTATAAATAACTTGTCCTACTTGTTTTAGCTTGCTTGAGCTCATCTATAGACTGAACCATTTCTGCCCACCAGAGAATAAACACAGCTGCTAGTAAAAGTCAGTCACCAGAGAGCGAGCTGAGTATGACTGGAAACAACTGTGTCCTTCTAGTGAGAGGATAGGAGTGAATTGAGGTTGTTGTCATTGCTACGGCGTAGGGAGGTAATAGATGCATAAACTTCTCTATATTATGTTAGTGAAATAAAGCCAACCAGTTTAAAATGAGTGCTCAAAGATATTGTGGTGCTACAGTGATTATTTGCTGCCATCTCTGTTTATTGCCATCTAATATGTGAGATTATATTTTGTTATCATTCTGTGCTGACCTTATGAAGGTTAGTACAAGTACAGTGTAAATTATAAATAGCCTGTTCTACCTGTTTTAGCTTGTTTGAGCTCAGCTATAGACTGAATCATTTCTGCCTACCAGTGGATAGACACAGCTGGTAGTAAAAGTCAATTACCAGGGAGCAAGCTGAGTATGACTGGAAACATCTGTGTCCTTCTAGTGAGAGGATAGGAGTGAATTGCGGCAGTTGTAGTTCCTACGGCTTAGGGAGGTAATAGATGCATGAATTGTTCTATATTATGTCAATAAAATAAAACCAACCCATGAATATGACTGTTCAAAGATATTGTAGTGGTACATTGATTGTTTACTGTTATTTCTATTGTCATATACATGTAAACTGTAAGATTATATTCGGGTATCTGTGGAGATCTTAGGATTGTTCGTACATGCAAAGTGTATGTTATAACTAACCTGTCCTACCTGTTCTAGCTTGCTTGAGCTCATCTATAGACTGAATCATTTCTGCCCACCAGAGGATAAACACAGCTGCTTGTAAAAGTTAATCGCCAGGGAGCAAGCTGAGTATGACTGCAAACATCTGTGTCCTTCTTAGTGAGAGGATAGGAGTGAATTGAGGTGGTTGTCATTCCTATGGCGTAGGGAGGTAATAGATGCATTAACTGCTCTATATTATGTTAGTGAAATAAAACCAACCAGCTTAAAATGACTGCTCAGAGATATTGTGGTGCTACAGTGATTATTTACTGCCATCTCTATTTATTGCCATATAATATGTGAGATTATACTCTGGTATCTGTGCAAATCTTAGGATTGTTAGGACATGTACAGTGTATGTTATAAAAAATTTGTCCTACTTGTTTTAGCTTGCTTGAGCTAATCTATAGACTGAATCATTTCTGCCCACCAGAGGATATACACAGCTGCTAGTAAAAATTAATCACCAGAGAGCGAGCTGAGTATGACTGGAAACATCTGTGTCCTTCTAGTGAGAGGATAGGAGTGAATTGAGGTGGTTGTCATTGCTACGGCGTAGGGAGGTAATAGATGCATGAACTTCTCTATATTATGTTAGTGAAATAAAACCAACCAGTTTAAAATGGGTGCTCAAAGATATTGTAGTGCTACTCAGTGATTATTTACTGCCATCTCTATTTATTGCCATATAATATGTGAGATTATACTCGGGTATCTGTGCAGATCTTAGGATTGTTAGGACATGTACAGTGTATGTTATAAATAACTTGTCCTACTTGTTTTAGCTTGCTTGAGCTCATCTATAGACTGAATCATTTCTGCCCACCAGAGGATATACACAGCTGCTAGTAAAAGTTAATCACCAGAGAGCGAGCTGAGTATGACTGGAAACATCTGTGTCCTTCTAGTGAGAGGATAGGAGTGAATTGAGGTGGTTGTCATTGCTACGGCGTAGGGAGGTAATAGATGCATGAACTGCTCTATATTATCTTAGTGAAATAAAACCAACCAGTTTAAAATGACTGCTCAAATATATTGTAGTGCTACTCAGTGATTATTTACTGCCATCTCTGTTTATTGCCATATAATATGTGAGATTATACTCGGGTATCCGTGCAGATCTTAGGATTGTTAGAACATGTACAGTGTATGTTGTAAGTAACTTGTCCTACTTGTTTTAGCTTGTTTGAGGTCATCTATAGACCGAACCATTTCTGCCCACCAGAGAATAAACACAGCCGCTAGTAAAAGTCAGTCACCAGAGAGCAAGCTGAGTATGACGGAAACATCTGTGTCCTTCAAGTGAGAGGATAGGAGTGAATTGCTGTAGTTGCCATTCTTACGGCGTAGGGAGGTAATAGATGCATGAATTGTTCTATATTATGTTAATAAAAAAAAACCGACCAATGAACATGATTGTTCAAAGATATTGTAGTGGTACAGTGATTATTTACTGTCATTTCTATTGTCATATACATGTAAACTGTGAGATTATATTCGGGTATCTGTGGAGATCTTAGGATTGTTAGGACATGTACAGTGTATGTTATAAATAACTTGTCCTACTTGTTTTAGCTTGCTTGAGCTCATCTATAGACTGAACCATTTCTGCCCACCAGAGAATAAACACAGCTGCTAGTAAAAGTCAGTCACCAGAGAGCGAGCTGAGTATGACTGGAAACAACTGTGTCCTTCTAGTGAGAGGATAGGAGTGAATTGAGGTTGTTGTCATTGCTACGGCGTAGGGAGGTAATAGATGCATAAACTTCTCTATATTATGTTAGTGAAATAAAGCCAACCAGTTTAAAATGAGTGCTCAAAGATATTGTGGTGCTACAGTGATTATTTGCTGCCATCTCTGTTTATTGCCATCTAATATGTGAGATTATATTTTGTTATCATTCTGTGCTGACCTTATGAAGGTTAGTACAAGTACAGTGTAAATTATAAATAGCCTGTTCTACCTGTTTTAGCTTGTTTGAGCTCAGCTATAGACTGAATCATTTCTGCCTACCAGTGGATAGACACAGCTGGTAGTAAAAGTCAATTACCAGGGAGCAAGCTGAGTATGACTGGAAACATCTGTGTCCTTCTAGTGAGAGGATAGGAGTGAATTGCGGCAGTTGTAGTTCCTACGGCTTAGGGAGGTAATAGATGCATGAATTGTTCTATATTATGTCAATAAAATAAAACCAACCCATGAATATGACTGTTCAAAGATATTGTAGTGGTACATTGATTGTTTACTGTTATTTCTATTGTCATATACATGTAAACTGTAAGATTATATTCGGGTATCTGTGGAGATCTTAGGATTGTTCGTACATGCAAAGTGTATGTTATAACTAACCTGTCCTACCTGTTCTAGCTTGCTTGAGCTCATCTATAGACTGAATCATTTCTGCCCACCAGAGGATAAACACAGCTGCTTGTAAAAGTTAATCGCCAGGGAGCAAGCTGAGTATGACTGCAAACATCTGTGTCCTTCTTAGTGAGAGGATAGGAGTGAATTGAGGTGGTTGTCATTCCTATGGCGTAGGGAGGTAATAGATGCATTAACTGCTCTATATTATGTTAGTGAAATAAAACCAACCAGCTTAAAATGACTGCTCAGAGATATTGTGGTGCTACAGTGATTATTTACTGCCATCTCTATTTATTGCCATATAATATGTGAGATTATACTCTGGTATCTGTGCAAATCTTAGGATTGTTAGGACATGTACAGTGTATGTTATAAAAAATTTGTCCTACTTGTTTTAGCTTGCTTGAGCTAATCTATAGACTGAATCATTTCTGCCCACCAGAGGATATACACAGCTGCTAGTAAAAATTAATCACCAGAGAGCGAGCTGAGTATGACTGGAAACATCTGTGTCCTTCTAGTGAGAGGATAGGAGTGAATTGAGGTGGTTGTCATTGCTACGGCGTAGGGAGGTAATAGATGCATGAACTTCTCTATATTATGTTAGTGAAATAAAACCAACCAGTTTAAAATGGGTGCTCAAAGATATTGTAGTGCTACTCAGTGATTATTTACTGCCATCTCTATTTATTGCCATCTAATATGTGAGATTATACTCGGGTATCTGTGCAGATCTTAGGATTGTTAGGACATGTACAGTGTATGTTATAAATAACTTGTCCTACTTGTTTTAGCTTGTTTGAGCTCATCTATAGACTGAATCATTTCTGCCCACCAGAGGATATACACAGCTGCTAGTAAAAGTTAATCACCAGAGAGCGAGCTGAGTATGACTGGAACTAAATGTGTCCTTCTAGTGAGAGGATAGGAGTGAATTGAGGTGGTTGTCATTGCTACGGCGTAGGGAGGTAATAGATGCATGAACTGCTCTATATTATCTTAGTGAAATAAAACCAACCAGTTTAAAATGACTGCTCAAATATATTGTAGTGCTACTCAGTGATTATTTACTGCCATCTCTATTTATTGCCATATAATATGTGAGATTATACTCGGGTATCCGTGCAGATCTTAGGATTGTTAGGACATGTACAGTGTATGTTGTAAATAACTTGTCCTACTTGTTTTTGCTTGCTTGAGCTCATCTATAGACCGAACCATTTCTGCCCACCAGAGAATAAACACAGCTGCTAGTAAAAGTCAGTCACCAGAGAGCAAGCTGAGTATGATGGAAACATCATCTGTGTCCTTCCAGTGAGAGGATAGGAGTGAATTGCTGTAGTTGCCATTCTTACGGCTTAGGGAGGTAATAAACGCATGAATTTTTCTGTATTATGTTAATAAAATAAAACCAACCCATGAACATGACTGTTCAAAGATATTGTAGTGGTACAGTGATTATTTACTGTCATTTCTATTGTCATATACATGTAAACTGTGAGATTATATTCGGGTATCTGTGGAGATCTTAGGATTGTTAGGACATGTACAGTGTATGTTATAAATAACTTGTCCTACTTGTTTTAGCTTGCTTGAGCTCATCTATAGACTGAACCATTTCTGCCCACCAGAGAATAAACACAGCTGCTAGTAAAAGTCAGTCACCAGAGAGCGAGCTGAGTATGACTGGAAACAACTGCGTCCTTCTAGTGAGAGGATAGGAGTGAATTGAGGTGGTTGTCATTGCTACGGCGTAGGGAGGTAATAGATGGATAAACTTCTCTATATTATGTTAGTGAAATAAAACCAACCAGTTTAAAATGAGTGCTCAAAGATATTGTGGTGCTACAGTGATTATTTGCTGCCATCTCTATTTATTGCCATCTAATATGTGAGATTATATTTTGTTATCTGTGCAGACCTTATGAAGGTTAGTACAAGTACAGTGTAAATTATAAATAGCCTGTTCTACCTGTTTTAGCTTGTTTGAGCTCAGCTATAGACTGAATCATTTCTGCCTACCAGTGGATAGACACAGCTGGTAGTAAAAGTCAATTACCAGGGAGCAAGCTGAGTATGACTGGAAACATCTGTGTCCTTCTAGTGAGAGGATATGAGTGAATTGCGGCAGTTGTAGTTCCTACGGCTTAGGGAGGTAGTAGATGCATGAGTTGTTCTATATTATGTCAATAAAATAAAACCAACCCATGAATATGACTGTTCAAAGATATTTTAGTGGTACATTGATTGTTTACTGTTATTTCTATTGTCATATACATGTAAACTGTAAGATTATATTCGGGTATCTGTGGAGATCTTAGGATTGTTCGTACATGCAAAGTGTATGTTATAAATAACCTGTCCTACCTGTTCTAGCTTGCTTGAGCTCATCTGTAGACTGAATCATTTCTGCCCACCAGAGAATAAACACAGCTGCTAGTAAAAGTCAGTCACCAGAGAGCGAGCTGAGTATGACTGGAAACAACTGCGTCCTTCTAGTGAGAGGATAGGAGTGAATTGAGGTGGTTGTCATTGCTACGGCGTAGGGAGGTAATAGATGCATAAACTTCTCTATATTATGTTAGTGAAATAAAACCAACCAGTTTAAAATGAGTGCTCAAAGATATTGTGGTGCCACAGTGATTATTTGCTGCCATCTCTATTAATTGCCATCTAATATGTGAGATTATATTTTGTTATCTGTGCAGACCTTATGAAGGTTAGTACAAGTACAGTGTAAATTATAAATATCCTGTTCTACCTGTTTTAGCTTGTTTGAGCTCAGCTATAGACTGAATCATTTCTGCCTACCAGTGGATAGACACAGCTGGTAGTAAAAGTCAATTACCAGGGAGCAAGCTGCGTATGACTGGAAACATCTGTGTCCTTCTAGTGAGAGGATAGGAGGGAATTGCGGCAGTTGTAGTTCCTACGGCTTAGGGAGGTAGTAGATACATGAATTGTTCTATATTATGTCAATAAAATAAAACCAACCCATGAATATGACTGTTCAAAGATATTGTAGTGGTACATTGATTGTTTACTGTTATTTCTATTGTCATATACATGTAAAGCGTAAGATTATATTCGGGTATCTGTGGAGATCTTAGGATTGTTCGTACATGCAAAGTGTATGTTATAAATAACCTGTCCTACCTGTTCTAGCTTGCTTGAGCTCATCTATAGACTGAATCATTTCTGCCCACCAGAGGATAAACACAGCTGCTTGTAAAAGTTAATCGCCAGGGAGCAAGCTGAGTATGACTGCAAACATCTGTGTCCTTCTTAGTGAGAGGATAGGAGTGAATTGAGGTGGTTGTCATTCCTATGGCGTAGGGAGGTAATAGATGCATGAACTGCTCTATATTATGTTAGTGAAATAAAACCAAACGGTTAAAAATGACTGCTCAAGGATATTGTGGTGTTACAGTGATTATTTACTGCCATCTCTATTTATTGCCATATAATATATGTGAGATCATACTCGGGCATCTGCGCAGATCTTAGGATTGTTAGGACATGTACAGTGTATGTTATAAATAACTTGTCCTACTTGTTTTAGCTTGCTTCAGCTCATCTATAGACTGAACCATTTCTGCCCACCAGAGAATAAACACAGCTGCTAGCAAAAGTCAGTCACCAGAGAGCGAGCTGAGTATGACTGGAAACAACTGTGTCCTTCTAGTAAGAGGATAGGAGTGAATTGAGGTGGTTGTCATTGCTACGGCGTAGGGAAGTAATAGATGCATGAACTGCTCTATATTATGTTAGTGAAATAAAACCAACCAGTTTAAAATGAGTGCTCAAAGATATTGTAGTGCTATTCAGTGATTATTTACTGCCATCTCTATTGTCATACAAAATGTGAGATTATATCTGGTTATCTGTGCAGACCTTATGAAGGTTAGTACAAGTACAGTGTAAATTATAAATAGCCTGTTCTACCTGTTTTAGCTTGTTTGAGCTCAGCTAATAGACTGAATCATTTCTGCCTACCAGTGGATAGACACAGCTGGTAGTAAAAGTCAATTACCAGGGAGCAAGCTGAGTATGACTGGAAACATCTGTGTCCTTCTAGTGAGAGGATAGGAGTGAATTGCGGCAGTTGTCATTCCTACGGCTTAGGGAGGTAATAGATGCATGAATTCTTCTATATTATGTCAATAAAATAAAACCAACCCATGAATATGACTGTTCAAAGATATTGTAGTGGTACATTGATTGTTTACTGTTATTTCTATTGTCATATGCATGTAAACTGTAAGATTAAAATCCAGTATCTGTGGAGATCTTAGGATTGTTCGTACATGCAAAGTGTATGTTATAAATAACCTGTCCTACCTGTTTTAGCTTGCTTGAGCTCATCTATAGACTGCATCATTTCTGCCCACCAGAGGATAAACACAGCTGCTTGTAAAATTTAATCGTCAGGGAGCAAGCCGAGTATGACTGCAAACATCTGTGTCCTTCTAGTGAGAGGATAGGAGTGGATGGAGGTGGTTGTCATTCCTATGGCGTAGGGAGGTAATAGATGCATGAACTGCTCCATATTATTCTAGTGAAATAAAACCAACCAGTTTAAAATGACTGCTCAAATATATTGTAGTGCTACTCACTGATTATTTACTGCCATCTCTATTTATTGCCATATAATATGTGAGATTATACTCGGGTATCCGTGCAGATCTTAGGATTGTTAGAACATGTACAGTGTATGTTGTAAGTAACTTGTCCTACTTGTTTTAGCTTGTTTGAGCTCAGCTATAGACTGAATCATTTCTGCCTACCAGTGGATAGACACAGCTGGTAGTAAAAGTCAATTACCAGGGAGCAAGCTGAGTATGACTGGAAACATCTGTGTCCTTCTAGTGAGAGGATATGAGTGAATTGCGGCAGTTGTAGTTCCTACGGCTTAGGGAGGTAGTAGATGCATGAGTTGTTCTATATTATGTCAATAAAATAAAACCAACCCATGAATATGACTGTTCAAAGATATTTTAGTGGTACATTGATTGTTTACTGTTATTTCTATTGTCATATACATGTAAACTGTAAGATTATATTCGGGTATCTGTGGAGATCTTAGGATTGTTCGTACATGCAAAGTGTATGTTATAAATAACCTGTCCTACCTGTTCTAGCTTGCTTGAGCTCATCTGTAGACTGAATCATTTCTGCCCACCAGAGAATAAACACAGCTGCTAGTAAAAGTCAGTCACCAGAGAGCGAGCTGAGTATGACTGGAAACAACTGCGTCCTTCTAGTGAGAGGATAGGAGTGAATTGAGGTGGTTGTCATTGCTACGGCGTAGGGAGGTAATAGATGCATAAACTTCTCTATATTATGTTAGTGAAATAAAACCAACCAGTTTAAAATGAGTGCTCAAAGATATTGTGGTGCCACAGTGATTATTTGCTGCCATCTCTATTAATTGCCATCTAATATGTGAGATTATATTTTGTTATCTGTGCAGACCTTATGAAGGTTAGTACAAGTACAGTGTAAATTATAAATATCCTGTTCTACCTGTTTTAGCTTGTTTGAGCTCAGCTATAGACTGAATCATTTCTGCCTACCAGTGGATAGACACAGCTGGTAGTAAAAGTCAATTACCAGGGAGCAAGCTGCGTATGACTGGAAACATCTGTGTCCTTCTAGTGAGAGGATAGGAGGGAATTGCGGCAGTTGTAGTTCCTACGGCTTAGGGAGGTAGTAGATACATGAATTGTTCTATATTATGTCAATAAAATAAAACCAACCCATGAATATGACTGTTCAAAGATATTGTAGTGGTACATTGATTGTTTACTGTTATTTCTATTGTCATATACATGTAAAGCGTAAGATTATATTCGGGTATCTGTGGAGATCTTAGGATTGTTCGTACATGCAAAGTGTATGTTATAAATAACCTGTCCTACCTGTTCTAGCTTGCTTGAGCTCATCTATAGACTGAATCATTTCTGCCCACCAGAGGATAAACACAGCTGCTTGTAAAAGTTAATCGCCAGGGAGCAAGCTGAGTATGACTGCAAACATCTGTGTCCTTCTTAGTGAGAGGATAGGAGTGAATTGAGGTGGTTGTCATTCCTATGGCGTAGGGAGGTAATAGATGCATGAACTGCTCTATATTATGTTAGTGAAATAAAACCAAACGGTTAAAAATGACTGCTCAAGGATATTGTGGTGTTACAGTGATTATTTACTGCCATCTCTATTTATTGCCATATAATATATGTGAGATCATACTCGGGCATCTGCGCAGATCTTAGGATTGTTAGGACATGTACAGTGTATGTTATAAATAACTTGTCCTACTTGTTTTAGCTTGCTTCAGCTCATCTATAGACTGAACCATTTCTGCCCACCAGAGAATAAACACAGCTGCTAGCAAAAGTCAGTCACCAGAGAGCGAGCTGAGTATGACTGGAAACAACTGTGTCCTTCTAGTAAGAGGATAGGAGTGAATTGAGGTGGTTGTCATTGCTACGGCGTAGGGAAGTAATAGATGCATGAACTGCTCTATATTATGTTAGTGAAATAAAACCAACCAGTTTAAAATGAGTGCTCAAAGATATTGTAGTGCTATTCAGTGATTATTTACTGCCATCTCTATTGTCATACAAAATGTGAGATTATATCTGGTTATCTGTGCAGACCTTATGAAGGTTAGTACAAGTACAGTGTAAATTATAAATAGCCTGTTCTACCTGTTTTAGCTTGTTTGAGCTCAGCTAATAGACTGAATCATTTCTGCCTACCAGTGGATAGACACAGCTGGTAGTAAAAGTCAATTACCAGGGAGCAAGCTGAGTATGACTGGAAACATCTGTGTCCTTCTAGTGAGAGGATAGGAGTGAATTGCGGCAGTTGTCATTCCTACGGCTTAGGGAGGTAATAGATGCATGAATTCTTCTATATTATGTCAATAAAATAAAACCAACCCATGAATATGACTGTTCAAAGATATTGTAGTGGTACATTGTTTGTTTACTGTTATTTCTATTGTCATATGCATGTAAACTGTAAGATTAAAATCCAGTATCTGTGGAGATCTTAGGATTGTTCGTACATGCAAAGTGTATGTTATAAATAACCTGTCCTACCTGTTTTAGCTTGCTTGAGCTCATCTATAGACTGCATCATTTCTGCCCACCAGAGGATAAACACAGCTGCTTGTAAAATTTAATCGTCAGGGAGCAAGCCGAGTATGACTGCAAACATCTGTGTCCTTCTAGTGAGAGGATAGGAGTGGATGGAGGTGGTTGTCATTCCTATGGCGTAGGGAGGTAATAGATGCATGAACTGCTCCATATTATTCTAGTGAAATAAAACCAACCAGTTTAAAATGACTGCTCAAATATATTGTAGTGCTACTCAGTGATTATTTACTGCCATCTCTATTTATTGCCATATAATATGTGAGATTATACTCGGGTATCCGTGCAGATCTTAGGATTGTTAGAACATGTACAGTGTATGTTGTAAGTAACTTGTCCTACTTGTTTTAGCTTGTTTGAGCTCATCTATAGACCGAACCATTTCTGCCCACCAGAGAATAAACACAGCCGCTAGTAAAAGTCAGTCACCAGAGAGCAAGCTGAGTATGACGGGAACATCTGTGTCCTTCCAGTGAGAGGATAGGAGTGAATTGCTGTAGTTGCCAATCTTACGGCTTAGGGAGGTAATAGATGCATGAATTGTTCTATATTATGTTAATAAAAAAAAACCGACCAATGAACATGATTGTTCAAAGATATTGTAGTGGTACAGTGATTATTTACTGTCATTTCTATTGTCATATACATGTAAACTGTGAGATTATATTCGGGTATCTGTGGAGATCTTAGGATTGTTAGGACATGTACAGTGTATGTTATAAATAACTTGTCCTACTTGTTTTAGCTTGCTTGAGCTCATCTATAGACTGAACCATTTCTGCCCACCAGAGAATAAACACAGCTGCTAGTAAAAGTCAGTCACCAGAGAGCGAGCTGAGTATGACTGGAAACAACTGTGTCCTTCTAGTGAGAGGATAGGAGTGAATTGAGGTGGTTGTCATTGCTACGGCGCAGGGAGGTAATAGATGCATAAACTTCTCTATATTATGTTAGTGAAATAAAACCAACCAGTTTAAAATGAGTGCTAAAAGATATTGTGGTGCTACAGTGATTATTTGCTGCCATCTCTGTTTATTGCCTTCTAATATCTGAGATTATACATGTATTTCGTTATCTGTGCTGACCTTATGAAGATTAGTACAAGTACAGTGTAAATTATAAATAGCCTGTTCTACCTGTTTTAGCTTGTTTGAGCTCAGCTATAGACTGAATCATTTCTGCCTACCAGTGGTAGTAAAAGTCAATTACCAGGGAGCAAGCTGAGTATGACTGGAAACACCTGTGTCCTACTTGTGAGAGGATAGGAGTGAATTCCAGCGGTTGTGATTCCTACGGCATAGGGAGGTAATAGATGCATGAATTCTTCTATATTATGTCAATAAAATAAAACCAACCCATGAATATGACTGTTCAAAGATATTGTAGTGGTACATTGATTGTTTACTGTTATTTCTATTGTCATATACATGTAAACTGTAAGATTAAAATCCAGTATCTGTGGAGATCTTAGGATTGTTCGTACATGCAAAGTGTATGTTATAAATAACCTGTCCTACCTGTTTTAGCTTGCTTGAGCTCATCTATAGACTGAATCGTTTCTGCTCACCAGAGGATAAACACAGCTGCTTGTAAAATTTAATCGTCAGGGAGCAAGCCGAGTATGACTGCAAACATCTGTGTCCTTCTAGTGAGAGGATATGAGTGGATGGAGGTGGTTGTCATTTCATGGCGTAGGGAGGTAATAGATGCATGAACTGCTCTATATTATGTTAGTGAAATAAAACCAAACAGTTTAAAATGACTGCTCCAAGATATTGTGGTGCTACAGTGATTATTTACTGCCATCACTATTTATTGCCATATAATATGTGAGATTATACTCGGGTATCTGTGCAGATCGTAGGATTGTTAGGACTTGTACAGTGTATGTTATAAATAACTTGTCTTACTTGTTTTAGCTTGCTTGAGCTCATCTATAGACTGAATCATTTCTGCCCACCAGAGGATATACACAGCTGCTAGTAAAAGTTAATCACCAGAGAGCGAGCTGAGTATGACTGGGAACATCTGTGTCCTTCTAGTGAGAGGATAGGAGTGAATTGAGGTGGTTGTCATTCCTATGGCGTAGGGAGGGAATAGATGCATGAACTGCTCTATATTATGTTAATAAAATAAAACCAACCCATGAACAAGACTGTTCAAAGATATTGTAGTGGTACAGTGATTATTTACTGTCATTTCTATTGTCATATACATGTAAACTGTGAGATTATATTCGGGTATCTGTGGAGATCTTAGGATTGTTAGGACATGTACAGTGCATGTTATAAATAACTTGTCCTACTTGTTTTAGCTTGCTTGAGCTCATCTATAGACTGAACCATTTCTGCCCACCAGAGAATAAACACAGCTGCTAGTAAAAGTCAGTCACCAGAGAGCGAGCTGAGTATGACTGGAAACAACTGTGTCCTTCTAGTGAGAGGATAGGAGTGAATTGAGGTGGTTGTCATTGCTACGGCGCAGGGAGGTAATAGATGCATGAACTGCTCTATATTATCTTAGTGAAATAAAACCAACCAGTTTAAAATGACTGCTCAAATATATTGTAGTGCTACTCAGTGATTATTTACTGCCATCTCTATTTATTGCCATATAATATGTGAGATTATACTGGGGTATCCGTGCAGATCTTAGGATTGTTAGGACATGAACAGTGTATGTTGTAAATAACTTGTCCTACTTGTTTTAGCTTGCTTGAGCTCATCTATAGATCGAACCATTTCTGCCCACCAGAGAATAAACACAGCTGCTAGTAAAAGTCAGTCACCAGAGAGCAAGCTGAGTATGATGGAAACATCTATGTCCTTCCAGCGAGAGGATAGGAGTGAATTGCTGTAGTTGCCATTCTTACGGCTTAGGGAGGTAATAGATGCATGAATTGTTCTATATTATGTTAATAAAATAAAACCGACCCATGAACATGACTGTTCAAAGATATTGTAGTGGTACAGTGATTATTTACTGTCATTTCTATTGTCATATACATGTAAACTGTGAGATTATATTCCGGTATCTGTGGAGATCTTAGGATTGTTCGTACATGCAAAGTGTATGTTATAACTAACCTGTCCTACCTGTTCTAGCTTGCTTGAGCTAATCTATAGACTGAATCATTTCTGCCCACCAGAGGATATACACAGCTGCTAGTAAAAATTAATCACCAGAGAGCGAGCTGAGTATGAATGGAAACATCTGTGTCCTTCTAGTGAGAGAATAGGAGTGAATTGAGGTGGTTGTCATTCCTATGGCGTAGGGAGGTAAAAGATGCATGAACTGCTCTATATTATGTTAATAAAATAAAACCAACCCATGAACAAGACTGTTCAAAGATATTGTAGTGGTACAGTGATTATTTACTGTCATCTCTATTGTCATATACATGTAAACTGTGAGATTATATTCGGGTATCGGTGGAGATCTTAGGATTGTTAGGACATGTACAGTGTATGTTATAAATAACTTGTCCTACTTGTTTTAGCTTGCTTGAGCTCATCTATAGACTGAACCATTTCTGCCCACCAGAGAATAAACACAGCTGCTAGTAAAAGTCAGTCACCAGAGAGCGAGCTGAGTATGACTGGAAACAACTGTGTCCCTCTAGTGAGAGGATAGGAGTGAATTGAGGTGGTTGTCATTGCTACAGCGTAGGGAGGTAATAGATGCATAAACTTCTCTATATTATGTTAGTGAAATAAAACCAACCAGTTTAAAATGAGTGCTCAAAGATATTGTGGTGCTACAGTGATTATTTGCTGCCATCTCTATTTATTGCCATCTAATATGTGAGATTATATTTTGTTATCTGTGCAGACCTTATGAAGGTTAGTACAAGTACAGTGTAAATTATAAATAGCCTTTTCTACCTGTTTTAGCTTGTTTGAGCTCAGCTATAGACTGAATCATTTCTGCCTACCAGTGGATAGACACAGCTGGTAGTAAAAGTCAATTACCAGGGAGCAAGCTGAGTATGACTGGAAACATCTGTGTCCTTCTAGTGAGAGGATAGGAGTGAATTATGGTGGTTGCCATTGCTACTGCGTAGGGAGGTAATAGATGCATGAACTGCTCTATATTATCTTAGTGAAATAAAACCAACCAGTTTAAAATGACTGCTCAAATATATTGTAGTGCTACTCAGTGATTATTTACTGCCATCTCTATTTATTGCCATATAATATGTGAGATTATACTCGGGTATCCGTGCAGATCTTAGGATTGTTAGGACATGTACAGTGTATGTTATAAATAACTTGTCATACTTGTTTTAGCTTGCTTGAGCTCATCTATAGACTGAATCATTTCTGCCCACCAGAGGATATACACAGCTGCTAGTAATGGTTAATCACCAGAGAGCGAGCTGAGTATGACTGGAAACATCTGTGTCCTTCTAGTGAGAGGATAGGAGTGAATTATGGTGGTTGCCATTGCTACTGCGTAGGGAGGTAATAGATGCATGAACTGCTCTATATTATCTTAGTGAAATAAAACCTACCAGTTTAAAATGACTGCTCAAATATATTGTAGTGCTACTCAGTGATTATTTACTGCCATCTCTATTTATTGCCATATAATATGTGAGATTATACTCGGGTATCCGTGCAGATCTTAGGATTGTTAGGACATGTACAGTGTATGTTGTAAGTAACTTGTCCTACTTGTTTTAGCTTGTTTGAGCTCATCTATAGACCGAACCATTTCTGCCCACCAGAGAATAAACACAGCTGCTAGTAAAAGTCAGTCACCAGAGAGCAAGCCGAGTATGATGGAAACATCTGTGTCCTTCCAGTGAGAGGATAGGAGTGAATTGCTGTAGTTGCCATTCTTACGGCTTAGGGAGGTAATAGATGCATAAATTGTTCTATGTTATGTTAATAAAAAAAAACCGACCCATGAACATGACTGTTCAAAGATATTGTAGTGGTACAGTGATTATTTACTGTCATTTCTATTGTCATATACATGTAAATGTAAGATTAAAATCCAGTATCTGTGGAGATCTTAAGATTGTTCGTACATGCAAAGTGTATGTTATAAATAACCTGTCCTACCTGTCTTAGCTTGCTTGAGCTCATCTATAGACTGAATCATTTCTGCCCACCAGAGAATAAACACAGCTGCTAGTAAAAGCCAGTCACCAGAGAGCGAGCTGAGTATGACTGGAAACAACTGCGTCCTTCTAGTGAGAGGATAGGAGTGAATTGAGGTGGTTGTCATTGCTACGGCGTAGGGAGGTAATAGATGCATAAACTTCTCTATATTATGTTAGTGAAATAAAACCAACCAGTTTAAAATGAGTGCTCAAAGATATTGTGGTGCTACAGTGATTATTTGCTGTCATCTCTATTAATTGCCATCTAATATGTGAGATTATATTTTGTTATCTGTGCAGACCTTATGAAGGTTAGTACAAGTACAGTGTAAATTATAAATAGCCTGTTCTACCTGTTTTAGCTTGTTTGAGCTCAGCTATAGACTGAATCATTTCTGCCTACCAGTGGATAGACACAGCTGGTAGTAAAAGTCAATTACCAGGGAGCAAGCTGCGTATGACTGGAAACATCTGTGTCCTTCTAGTGAGAGGATAGGAGGGAATTGCGGCAGTTGTAGTTCCTACGGCTTAGGGAGGTAGTAGATACATGAATTGTTCTATATTATGTCAATAAAATAAAACCAACCCATGAATATGACTGTTCAAAGATATTGTAGTGGTACATTGATTGTTTACTGTTATTTCTATTGTCATATACATGTAAACCGTAAGATTATATTCGGGTATCTGTGGAGATCTTAGGATTGTTCGTACATGCAAAGTGTATGTTATAAATAACCTGTCCTACCTGTTCTAGCTTGCTTGAGCTCATCTATAGACTGAATCATTTCTGCCCACCAGAGGATAAACACAGCTGCTTGTAAAAGTTAATCGCCAGGGAGCAAGCTGAGTATGACTGCAAACATCTGTGTCCTTCTTAGTGAGAGGATAGGAGTGAATTGAGGTGGTTGTCATTCCTATGGCGTAGGGAGGTAATAGATGCATGAACTGCTCTATATTATGTTAGTGAAATAAAACCAAACGGTTAAAAATGACTGCTCAAGGATATTGTGGTGTTACAGTGATTATTTACTGCCATCTCTATTTATTGCCATATAATATATGTGAGATCATACTCGGGCATCTGCGCAGATCTTAGGATTGTTAGGACATGTACAGTGTATGTTATAAATAACTTGTCCTACTTGTTTTAGCTTGCTTCAGCTCATCTATAGACTGAACCATTTCTGCCCACCAGAGAATAAACACAGCTGCTAGCAAAAGTCAGTCACCAGAGAGCGAGCTGAGTATGACTGGAAACAACTGTGTCCTTCTAGTAAGAGGATAGGAGTGAATTGAGGTGGATGTCATTGCTACGGCGTAGGGAAGTAATAGATGCATGAACTGCTCTATATTATGTTAGTGAAATAAAACCAACCAGTTTAAAATGAGTGCTCAAAGATATTGTAGTGCTATTCAGTGATTATTTACTGCCATCTCTATTGTCATACAAAATGTGAGATTATATCTGGTTATCTGTGCAGACCTTATGAAGGTTAGTACAAGTACAGTGTAAATTATAAATAGCCTGTTCTACCTGTTTTAGCTTGTTTGAGCTCAGCTAATAGACTGAATCATTTCTGCCTACCAGTGGATAGACACAGCTGGTAGTAAAAGTCAATTACCAGTGAGCAAGCTGAGTATGACTGGAAACATCTGTGTCCTTCTAGTGAGAGGATAGGAGTGAATTGCGGCAGTTGTCATTCCTACGGCTTAGGGGGGTAATAGATGCATGAATTCTTCTATATTATGTCAATAAAATAAAACCAACCCATGAATATGACTGTTCAAAGATATTGTAGTGGTACATTGATTGTTTACTGTTATTTCTATTGTCATATGCATGTAAACTGTAAGATTAAAATCCAGTATCTGTGGAGATCTTAGGATTGTTCGTACATGCAAAGTGTATGTTATAAATAACCTGTCCTACCTGTTTTAGCTTGCTTGAGCTCATCTATAGACTGCATCATTTCTGCCCACCAGAGGATAAACACAGCTGCTTGTAAAATTTAATCGTCAGGGAGCAAGCCGAGTATGACTGCAAACATCTGTGTCCTTCTAGTGAGAGGATAGGAGTGGATGGAGGTGGTTGTCATTCCTATGGCGTAGGGAGGTAATAGATGCATGAACTGCTCTATATTATCCTAGTGAAATAAAACCAACCAGTTTAAAATGACTGCTCAAATATATTGTAGTGCTACTCAGTGATTATTTACTGCCATCTCTATTTATTGCCATATAATATGTGAGATTATACTCGGGTATCCGTGCAGATCTTAGGATTGTTAGAACATGTACAGTGTATGTTGTAAGTAACTTGTCCTACTTGTTTTAGCTTGTTTGAGCTCATCTATAGACCGAACCATTTCTGCCCACCAGAGAATAAACACAGCCGCTAGTAAAAGTCAGTCACCAGAGAGCAAGCTGAGTATGACGGGAACATCTGTGTCCTTCCAGTGAGAGGATAGGAGTGAATTGCTGTAGTTGCCATTCTTACGGCTTAGGGAGGTAATAGATGCATGAATTGTTCTATATTATGTTAATAAAAAAAAAACCGACCAATGAACATGATTGTTCAAAGATATTGTAGTGGTACAGTGATTATTTACTGTCATTTCTATTGTCATATACATGTAAACTGTGAGATTATATTCGGGTATCTGTGGAGATCTTAGGATTGTTAGGACATGTACAGTGTATGTTATAAATAACTTGTCCTACTTGTTTTAGCTTGCTTGAGCTCATCTATAGACTGAACCATTTCTGCCCACCAGAGAATAAACACAGCTGCTAGTAAAAGTCAGTCACCAGAGAGCGAGCTGAGTATGACTGGAAACAACTGTGTCCTTCTAGTGAGAGGATAGGAGTGAATTGAGGTGGTTGTCATTGCTACGGCGCAGGGAGGTAATAGATGCATAAACTTCTCTATATTATGTTAGTGAAATAAAACCAACCAGTTTAAAATGAGTGCTAAAAGATATTGTGGTGCTACAGTGATTATTTGCTGCCATCTCTGTTTATTGCCTTCTAATATCTGAGATTATATTTCGTTATCTGTGCTGACCTTATGAAGATTAGTACAAGTACAGTGTAAATTATAAATAGCCTGTTCTACCTGTTTTAGCTTGTTTGAGCTCAGCTATAGACTGAATCATTTCTGCCTACCAGTGGTAGTAAAAGTCAATTACCAGGGAGCAAGCTGAGTATGACTGGAAACACCTGTGTCCTACTTGTGAGAGGATAGGAGTGAATTCCAGCGGTTGTGATTCCTACGGCATAGGGAGGTAATAGATGCATGAATTCTTCTATATTATGTCAATAAAATAAAACCAACCCATGAATATGACTGTTCAAAGATATTGTAGTGGTACACTGATTGTTTACTGTTATTTCTATTGTCATATACATGTAAACTGTAAGATTAAAATCCAGTATCTGTGGAGATCTTAGGATTGTTCGTACATGCAAAGTGTATGTTATAAATAACCTGTCCTACCTGTTTTAGCTTGCTTGAGCTCATCTATAGACTGAATCGTTTCTGCCCACCAGAGGATAAACACAGCTGCTTGTAAAATTTAATCGTCAGGGAGCAAGCCGAGTATGACTGCAAACATCTGTGTCCTTCTAGTGAGAGGATAGGAGTGGATGGAGGTGGTTGTCATTTCATGGCGTAGGGAGGTAATAGATGCATGAACTGCTCTATATTATGTTAGTGAAATAAAACCAAACAGTTTAAAATGACTGCTCAAAGATATTGTGGTGCTACAGTGATTATTTACTGCCATCTCTATTTATTGCCATATAATATGTGAGATTATACTCGGGTATCTGTGCAGATCGTAGGATTGTTAGGACTTGTACAGTGTATGTTATAAATAACTTGTCCTACTTGTTTTAGCTTGCTTGAGCTCATCTATAGACTGAATCATTTCTGCCCACCAGAGGATATACACAGCTGCTAGTAAAAGTTAATCACCAGAGAGCGAGCTGAGTATGACTGGGAACATCTGTGTCCTTCTAGTGAGAGGATAGGAGTGAATTGAGGTGGTTGTCATTCCTATGGCGTAGGGAGGTAATAGATGCATGAACTGCTCTATATTATGTTAATAAAATAAAACCAACCCATGAACAAGACTGTTCAAAGATATTGTAGTGGTACAGTGATTATTTACTGTCATTTCTATTGTCATATACATGTAAACTGTGAGATTATATTCGGGTATCTGTGGAGATCTTAGGATTGTTAGGACATGTACAGTGTATGTTATAAATAACTTGTCCTACTTGTTTTAGCTTGCTTGAGCTCATCTATAGACTGAACCATTTCTGCCCACCAGAGAATAAACACAGCTGCTAGTAAAAGTCAGTCACCAGAGAGCGAGCTGAGTATGACTGGAAACAACTGTGTCCTTCTAGTGAGAGGATAGGAGTGAATTGAGGTGGTTGTCATTGCTACGGCGCAGGGAGGTAATAGATGCATAAACTTCTCTATATTATGTTAGTGAAATAAAACCAACCAGTTTAAAATGAGTGCTAAAAGATATTGTGGTGCTACAGTGATTATTTGCTGCCATCTCTGTTTATTGCCTTCTAATATCTGAGATTATATTTCGTTATCTGTGCTGACCTTATGAAGATTAGTACAAGTACAGTGTAAATTATAAATAGCCTGTTCTACCTGTTTTAGCTTGTTTAAGCTCAGCTATAGACTGAATCATTTCTGCCTACCAGTGGTAGTAAAAGTCAATTACCAGGGAGCAAGCTGAGTATGACTGGAAACACCTGTGTCCTACTTGTGAGAGGATAGGAGTGAATTCCAGCGGTTGTGATTCCTACGGCATAGGGTGGTAATAGATGCATGAATTCTTCTATATTATGTCAATAAAATAAAACCAACCCATGAATATGACTGTTCAAAGATATTGTAGTGGTACACTGATTGTTTACTGTTATTTCTATTGTCATATACATGTAAACTGTAAGATTAAAATCCAGTATCTGTGGAGATCTTAGGATTGTTCGTACATGCAAAGTGTATGTTATAAATAACCTGTCCTACCTGTTTTAGCTTGCTTGAGCTCATCTATAGACTGAATCGTTTCTGCCCACCAGAGGATAAACACAGCTGCTTGTAAAATTTAATCGTCAGGGAGCAAGCCGAGTATGACTGCAAACATCTGTGTCCTTCTAGTGAGAGGATAGGAGTGGATGGAGGTGGTTGTCATTTCATGGCGTAGGGAGGTAATAGATGCATGAACTGCTCTATATTATGTTAGTGAAATAAAACCAAACAGTTTAAAATGACTGCTCAAAGATATTGTGGTGCTACAGTGATTATTTACTGCCATCTCTATTTATTGCCATATAATATGTGAGATTATACTCGGGTATCTGTGCAGATCGTAGGATTGTTAGGACTTGTACAGTGTATGTTATAAATAACTTGTCCTACTTGTTTTAGCTTGCTTGAGCTCATCTATAGACTGAATCATTTCTGCCCACCAGAGGATATACACAGCTGCTAGTAAAAGTTAATCACCAGAGAGCGAGCTGAGTATGACTGGGAACATCTGTGTCCTTCTAGTGAGAGGATAGGAGTGAATTGAGGTGGTTGTCATTCCTATGGCGTAGGGAGGTAATAGATGCATGAACTGCTCTATATTATGTTAATAAAATAAAACCAACCCATGAACAAGACTGTTCAAAGATATTGTAGTGGTACAGTGATTATTTACTGTCATTTCTATTGTCATATACATGTAAACTGTGAGATTATATTCGGGTATCTGTGGAGATCTTAGGATTGTTAGGACATGTACAGTGTATGTTATAAATAACTTGTCCTACTTGTTTTAGCTTGCTTGAGCTCATCTATAGACTGAACCATTTCTGCCCACCAGAGAATAAACACAGCTGCTAGTAAAAGTCAGTCACCAGAGAGCGAGCTGAGTATGACTGGAAACAACTGTGTCCTTCTAGTGAGAGGATAGGAGTGAATTGAGGTGGTTGTCATTGCTACGGCGCAGGGAGGTAATAGATGCATAAACTTCTCTATATTATGTTAGTGAAATAAAACCAACCAGTTTAAAATGAGTGCTAAAAGATATTGTGGTGCTACAGTGATTATTTGCTGCCATCTCTGTTTATTGCCTTCTAATATCTGAGATTATATTTCGTTATCTGTGCTGACCTTATGAAGATTAGTACAAGTACAGTGTAAATTATAAATAGCCTGTTCTACCTGTTTTAGCTTGTTTGAGCTCAGCTATAGACTGAATCATTTCTGCCTACCAGTGGTAGTAAAAGTCAATTACCAGGGAGCAAGCTGAGTATGACTGGAAACACCTGTGTCCTACTTGTGAGAGGATAGGAGTGAATTCCAGCGGTTGTGATTCCTACGGCATAGGGAGGTAATAGATGCATGAATTCTTCTATATTATGTCAATAAAATAAAACCAACCCATGAATATGACTGTTCAAAGATATTGTAGTGGTACACTGATTGTTTACTGTTATTTCTATTGCCATATACATGTAAACTGTAAGATTAAAATCCAGTATCTGTGGAGATCTTAGGATTGTTCGTACATGCAAAGTGTATGTTATAAATAACCTGTCCTACCTGTTTTAGCTTGCTTGAGCTCATCTATAGACTGAATCGTTTCTGCCCACCAGAGGATAAACACAGCTGCTTGTAAAATTTAATCGTCAGGGAGCAAGCCGAGTATGACTGCAAACATCTGTGTCCTTCTAGTGAGAGGATAGGAGTGGATGGAGGTGGTTGTCATTTCATGGCGTAGGGAGGTAATAGATGCATGAACTGCTCTATATTATGTTAGTGAAATAAAACCCAACAGTTTAAAATGACTGCTCAAAGATATTGTGGTGCTACAGTGATTATTTACTGCCATCTCTATTTATTGCCATATAATATGTGAGATTATACTCGGGTATCTGTGCAGATCGTAGGATTGTTAGGACTTGTACAGTGTATGTTATAAATAACTTGTCTTACTTGTTTTAGCTTGCTTGAGCTCATCTATAGACTGAATCATTTCTGCCCACCAGAGGATATACACAGCTGCTAGTAAAAGTTAATCACCAGAGAGCGAGCTGAGTATGACTGGGAACATCTGTGTCCTTCTAGTGAGAGGATAGGAGTGAATTGAGGTGGTTGTCATTCCTATGGCGTAGGGAGGTAATAGATGCATGAACTGCTCTATATTATGTTAATAAAATAAAACCAACCCATGAACAAGACTGTTCAAAGATATTGTAGTGGTACAGTGATTATTTACTGTCATTTCTATTGTCATATACATGTAAACTGTGAGATTATATTCGGGTATCTGTGGAGATCTTAGGATTGTTAGGACATGTACAGTGTATGTTATAAATAACTTGTCCTACTTGTTTTAGCTTGCTTGAGCTCATCTATAGACTGAACCATTTCTGCCCACCAGAGAATAAACACAGCTGCTAGTAAAAGTCAGTCACCAGAGAGCGAGCTGAGTATGACTGGAAACAACTGTGTCCTTCTAGTGAGAGGATAGGAGTGAATTGAGGTGGTTGTCATTGCTACGGCGTAGGGAGGTAATAGGTGCATGAACTGCTCTATATTATCTTAGTGAAATAAAACCAACCAGTTTAAAATGACTGCTCAAATATATTGTAGTGCTACTCAGTGATTATTTACTGCCATCTCTATTTATTGCCATATAATATGTGAGATTATACTCGGGTATCCGTGCAGATCTTAGGATTGTTAGGACATGAACAGTGTATGTTGTAAATAACTTGTCCTACTTGTTTTAGCTTGCTTGAGCTCATCTATAGATCGAACCATTTCTGCCCACCAGAGAATAAACACAGCTGCTAGTAAAAGTCAGTCACCAGAGAGCAAGCTGAGTATGATGGAAACATCTATGTCCTTCCAGCGAGAGGATAGGAGTGAATTGCTGTAGTTGCCATTCTTACGGCTTAGGGAGGTAATAGATGCATGAATTGTTCTATATTATGTTAATAAAATAAAACCGACCCATGAACATGACTGTTCAAAGATATTGTAGTGGTACAGTGATTATTTACTGTCATTTCTATTGTCATATACATGTAAACTGTGAGATTATATTCCGGTATCTGTGGAGATCTTAGGATTGTTCGTACATGCAAAGTGTATGTTATAACTAACCTGTCCTACCTGTTCTAGCTTGCTTGAGCTAATCTATAGACTGCATCATTTCTGCCCACCAGAGGATAAACACAGCTGCTTGTAAAATTTAATCGTCAGGGAGCAAGCCGAGTATGACTGCAAACATCTGTGTCCTTCTAGTGAGAGGATAGGAGTGGATGGAGGTGGTTGTCATTCCTATGGCGTAGGGAGGTAATAGATGCATGAACTGCTCTATATTATTCTAGTGAAATAAAACCAACCAGTTTAAAATGACTGCTCAAATATATTGTAGTGCTACTCAGTGAGTATTTACTGCCATCTCTATTTATTGCCATATAATATGTGAGATTATACTCGGGTATCCGTGCAGATCTTAGGATTGTTAGAACATGTACAGTGTATGTTGTAAGTAACTTGTCCTACTTGTTTTAGCTTGTTTGAGCTCATCTATAGACCGAACCATTTCTGCCCACCAGAGAATAAACACAGCCGCTAGTAAAAGTCAGTCACCAGAGAGCAAGCTGAGTATGACGGGAACATCTGTGTCCTTCCAGTGAGAGGATAGGAGTGAATTGCTGTAGTTGCCATTCTTACGGCTTAGGGAGGTAATAGATGCATGAACTTCTCTATATTATGTTAGTGAAATAAAACCAACCAGTTTAAAATGAGTGCTCAAAGATATTGTAGTGCTACTCAGTGATTATTTACTGCCATCTCTATTTATTGCCATCTAATATGTGAGATTATACTCGGGTATCTGTGCAGATCTTAGGATTGTTAGGACATGTACAGTGTATGTTATAAATAACTTGTCCTACTTGTTTTAGCTTGCTTGAGCTCATCTATAGACTGAATCATTTCTGCCCACCAGAGAATATACACAGCTGCTAGTAAAAGTTAATCACCAGAGAGCGAGCTGAGTATGACTGGAAACATCTGTGTCCTTCTAGTGAGAGGATAGGAGTGAATTGAGGTGGTTGTCATTGCTACGGCGTAGGGAGGTAATAGATGCATGAACTGCTCTATATTATCTTAGTGAAATAAAACCAACCAGTTTAAAATGACTGCTCAAATATATTGTAGTGCTACTCAGTGATTATTTACTGCCATCTCTATTTATTGCCATATAATATGTGAGATTATACTCGGGTATCCGTGCAGATCTTAGGATTGTTAGGACATGTACAGTGTATGTTGTAAATAACTTGTCCTACTTGTTTTTGCTTGCTTGAGCTCATCTATAGACCGAACCATTTCTGCCCACCAGAGAATAAACACAGCTGCTAGTAAAAGTCAGTCACCAGAGAGCGAGCTGAGTATGATGGAAACATCTGTGTCCTTCCAGTGAGAGGATAGGAGTGAATTGCTGTAGTTGCCATTCTTACGGCTTAGGGAGGTAATAGATGCATGAATTGTTCTATATTATGTTAATAAAATAAAACGAACCCATGAACATGACTGTTCAAAGATATTGTAGTGGTACAGTGATTATTTACTGTCATTTCTATTGTCATATACATGTAAACTGTGAGATTATATTCGGGTATCTGTGGAGATCTTAGGATTGTTAGGACATGTACAGTGTATGTTATAAATAACTTGTCCTACTTGTTTTAGCTTGCTTGAGCTCATCTATAGACTGAACCATTTCTGCCCACCAGAGAATAAACACAGCTGCTAGTAAAAGTCAGTCACCAGAGAGCGAGCTGAGTATGACTGGAAACAATTGTGTGCTTCTAGTGAGAGGATAGGAGTGAATTGAGGTGGTTGTCATTGCTACGGCGTAGGGAGGTAATAGATGCATAAACTTCTCTACATTATGTTAGTGAAATAAAACCAACCAGTTTAAAATGAGTGCTCAAAGATATTGTGGTGCTACAGTGATTATTTGCTGCCATCTCTATTTATTGCCATCTAATATGTGAGATTATATTTTGTTATCTGTGCAGACCTTATGAAGGTTAGTACAAGTACAGTGTAAATTATAAATAGCCTCTTCTACCTGTTCAAAGATATTGTAGTTTTACATTGATTGTTTACTGTTATTTCTATTGTCATATACATGTAAGCTGTAAGATTAAAATCCAGTATCTGTGGAGATCTTAGGATTGTTCGTACATGCAAAGTGTATGTTATAAATAACCTGTCCTACCTGTTTTAGCTTGCTTGAGCTCATCTATAGACTGAATCATTTCCGCCCACCAGAGGATAAACACAGCTGCTTGTAAAATTTAATCGTCAGGGAGCAAGCCGAGTATGACTGCAAACATCTGTGTCCTTCTAGTGAGAGGATAGGAGTGGATGGAGGTGGTTGTCATTCCTATGGCGTAGGGAGGTAATAGATGCATGAACTGCTCTATATTATATTAGTGAAATAAAACCAAACAGTTTAAAATGACTGCTCAAAGATATGTGAGATTATATTTTGTTATCTGCGCTGACCTTATGAAGGTTAGTACAAGTACAGTGTAAATTATAAATAGCCTGTTCTACCTGTTTTAGCTTGTTTGAGCTCAGCTATAGACTGAATCATTTCTGCCTACCAGTGGATAGACACAGCTGGTAGTAAAAGTCAATTACCAGGGAGCAAGCTGAGTATGACTGGAAACATCTGTGTCCTTCTAGTGAGAGGATAGGAGTGAATTGAGGTGGTTGTCATTGCTACGGCGTAGGGAGGTAATAGATGCATGAATTGTTCTGTATTATGTTAATAAAATAAAGCCAACCCATGAACATGACTGTTCAAAGATATTGTAGTGGTACAGTGATTATTTACTGTCATTTCTATTGTCATATACATGTAAACTGTGAGATTATATTCGGGTATCCGTGGAGATCTTAGGATTGTTAGGACATGTACAGTGTATGTTATAAATAACTTGTCCTACCTGTTTTAGCTTGCTGGAGCTCATCTATAGACTGAACCATTTCTGCCCACCAGAGAATAAACACAGCTGCTAGTAAAAATCAGTCACCAGAGAGCGAGCTGAGTATGACTGCAAACATCTGTGTCCTTCTTAGTGAGAGGATAGGAGTGAATTGAGGTGGTTGTCATTCCTATGGCGTAGGGAGGTAATAGATGCATTATCTGCTCTATATTATGTTAGTGAAATAAAACCAACCAGTTTAAAATGACTGCTCAGAGATATTGTGGTGCTACAGTGATTATTTACTGCCATCTCTATTTATTGCCATATAATATGTGAGATTATACTCTGGTATCTGTGCAAATCTTAGGATTGTTAGGACATGTACAGTGTATGTTATAAAAAATTTGTCCTACTTGTTTTAGCTTGCTTGAGCTAATCTATAGACTGAATCATTTCTGCCCACCAGAGGATATACACAGCTGCTAGTAAAAATTAATCACCAGAGAGCGAGCTGAGTATGACTGGAAACATCTGTGTCCTTCTAGTGAGAGGATAGGAGTGAATTGAGGTGGTTGTCATTGCTACGGCGTAGGGAGGTAATAGATGCATAAACTTCTCTATATTATGTTAGTGAAATAAAACCAACCAGTTTAAAATGAGTGCTCAAAGATATTGTAGTGCTACTCAGTGATTATTTACTGCCATCTCTATTTATTGCCATCTAATATGTGAGATTATACTCGGGTATCTGTGCAGATCTTAGGATTGTTAGGACATGTACAGTGTATGTTATAAATAACTTGTCCTACTTGTTTTAGCTTGCTTGAGCTCATCTATAGACTGAATCATTTCTGCCCACCAGAGGATATACACAGCTGCTAGTAAAAGTTAATCACCAGAGAGCGAGCTGAGTATGACTGGAAACATCTGTGTCCTTCTAGTGAGAGGATAGGAGTGAATTGAGGTGGTTGTCATTGCTACGGCGTAGGGAGGTAATAGATGCATGAACTGCTCTATATTATCTTAGTGAAATAAAACCAACCAGTTTAAAATGACTGCTCAAATATATTGTAGTGCTACTCAGTGATTATTTACTGCCATCTCTATTTATTGCCATATAATATGTGAGATTATACTCGGGTATCCGTGCAGATCTTAGGATTGTTAGGACATGTACAGTGTATGTTGTAAATAACTTGTCCTACTTGTTTTTGCTTGCTTGAGCTCATCTATAGACCGATCCATTTCTGCCCACCAGAGAATAAACACAGCTGCTAGTAAAAGTCAGTCACTAGAGAGCAAGCTGAGTATGATGGAAACATCATCTGTGTCCTTCCAGTCAGAGGATAGGAGTGAATTGCCGTAGTTGCCATTCTTACGGCTTAGGGAGGTAATAAACGCATGAATTGTTCTGTATTATGTTAATAAAATAAAACCAACCCATGAACATGACTGTTCAAAGATATTGTAGTGGTACAGTGATTATTTACTGTCATTTCTATTGTCATATACATGTAAACTGTGAGATTATATTCGGGTATCTGTGGAGATCTTGGGGTTTGGGGTTTGGGGTTTGGGGTTTGGGGTTTGGGGTTTGGGGTTTGGGGTTTGGGGTTTGGGGTTTGGGGTTTGGGGTTTGGGGTTTGGGGTTTGGGGTTTGGGGTTTGGGGTTTGGGGTTTGGGGTTTGGGGTTTGGGGTTTGGGGTTTGGGGTTTGGGGTTTGGGGTTTGGGGTTTGGGGTTTGGGGTTTGGGGTTTGGGGTTTGGGGTTTGGGGTTTGGGGTTTGGGGTTTGGGGTTTGGGGTTTGGGGTTTGGGGTTTGGGGTTTGGGGTTTGGGGTTTGGGGTTTGGGGTTTGGGGTTTGGGGTTTGGGGTTTGGGGTTTGGGGTTTGGGGTTTGGGGTTTGGGGTTTGGGGTTTGGGGTTTGGGGTTTGGGGTTTGGGGTTTGGGGTTTGGGGTTGGGGTTTGGGGTTTGGGGTTTGGGGTTTGGGGTTTGGGGTTTGGGGTTTGGGGTTTGGGGTTTGGGGTTTGGGGTTTGGGGTTTGGGGTTTGGGGTTTGGGGTTTGGGGTTTGGGGTTTGGGGTTTGGGGTTTGGGGTTTGGGGTTTGGGGTTTGGGTTTGGGGTTTGGGGTTTGGGGTTTGGGGTTTGGGTTTTGGGGTTTTGGGTTTGGGGTTTGGGGTTTTGGGGTTTGGGGTTTGGGGTTTTGGGGTTTTGGGGTTTTGGGGTTTTGGGGTTTTGGGGTTTGGGGTTTGGGGTTTGGGGTTTGGGGTTTGGGGTTTGGGGTTTGGGGTTTGGGGTTTGGGGTTTGGGGTTTGGGGTTTGGGGTTTGGGGTTTGGGGTTTGGGGTTTGGGGTTTGGGGTTTGGGGTTTGGGGTTGGGGGTTTGGGGTTTGGGGGTTTGGGGTTTGGGGTTTGGGGTTTGGGGTTTGGGGTGGGGGGTGGGGGTTTGGGGGTTGGGGGTTTGGGGGTTTGGGTTTGGGGGTTTGGGGTTTGGGGTTTGGGGGTTTGGGGTTTGGGGTTTGGGGTTTGGGGTTTGGGGTTTGGGGTTTGGGGTTTGGGGTTGGGGGGTTGGGGTTTGGGGTTTGGGGTTTGG